>CP144187.1:8303321-13103321 GCA_036452645.1 Capsella bursa-pastoris
GAGACCGTGAGGACCTATTCGGCCGATAATACCTTCTCGGAAAGCTCTCGGAAAGTAATAGCGTGGCAATGGGTCTTCGTACCATTTTGCCCTATTTTTGACCCCAAATTTTGACATTTAGGGTGTTTTCGGGAGGTTTTTGTGATTTGGAGGCGATTAAAGTATCGAAAAGAGTGTCCGGACTTTATTTTTGAATCTTTCCCGAATAAAAGAGCACGTTGAAACTGGCTAAAGCGGTGCACGTATCAAGTGGGACCCACTACAAATGATCTCTTGAATCCGCAGTAAAGGATATATGCGATTGCATGCAATGTACTAACGGATGCCATGATACCAGCACTAATGCACCGGATCCCATCAGAACACCGCAGATAAGCGTGCTTGGGCGAGAGTAGTACTAGGTTGGGTGACCTCCCGGGAAGTCCTCGTGTTGCATCCCTTTTTTATTTTTATTTTTCTTTTAACCTCTCTTTTTTAATTTAAACAATTAGTACCACTACAATTCAACTTGTTTCTCTATTGAGGTTGTTAGATTGTTGATTTTTGTTGACAAAACTACAAAGTAATCGTTTGAAGATGGATGCGTCCCGGGAAATGCTAATTGTAGTTTATTCTTTATTATTTTTGAATCCAAAGACGCTAATACTTACGGAAAGTCGTAACTTTGAGACCGTGAGGACCTATTCGGCCGATAATACCTTTTCGGAAAAGCTCTCAGAAAGTAATAGTGTGGCAATGGGTCTTCGTACCATTTTGCCCCATTTTCGACCCAAAATTTTGACGTTTAGGGTGTTTTCGGGAGGTTTTTGTGATTTGGAGGCGATTAAAGTATCGAAAAGAGTGTTCGGACTTGATTTTTGAATCTTTCCCGAATAAAAGAGCACGTTGAAACTGGCTAAAGCGGTGCACGTATCAAGTGGGACCCACTACAAATGATCTCTTGAATCCGCAATAAAGGATATGTGATTGCATGCAATGTATTAACGGATGCGATCATACCGACACTAATGCACCAGATCCCATCAGAACTCCGCAGTTATGCGTGCTTGGACGAGAGTAGTACTAGGATGGGTGACCCCCGGGAAGTCCTCCTTTTGCATCCCTTTTATATTTTTATTTTTCTTTTAACCTCTCTTTTTAATTTAAACAATTAGTACCACTACAATTCAACTTGTTTCTCCATTGAGGTTGTTAGATTGTTGATTTTTGTTGACAAAACTACAAAGTAATCGTATGAAGATGGATGCGTCCCGGGAAATGCTAAGTTGTAGTTTATTCTTTATTATTTTTGAATCCAATGACGCTAATACTTACGGAAAGCCGTAACTTTGAGACCGTGAGGACCTATTCGGCCGATAATACCTTCTCGGAAAGCTCTCGGAAAGTAATAGCGTGGCAATGGGTCTTCGTACCATTTTGCCCTATTTTCGACCCCAAATTTTGACATTTAGGGTGTTTTCGGGAGGTTTTTGTGATTTGGAGGCGATTAAAGTATCGAAAAGAGTGTCCGGACTTTATTTTTGAATCTTTCCCGAATAAAAGAGCACGTTGAAACTGGCTAAAGCGGTGCACGTATCAAGTGGGACCCACTACAAATGATCTCTTGAATCCGCAGTAAAGGATATATGCGATTGCATGCAATGTACTAACGGATGCCATGATACCAGCACTAATGCACCGGATCCCATCAGAACACCGCAGATAAGCGTGCTTGGGCGAGAGTAGTACTAGGTTGGGTGACCTCCCGGGAAGTCCTCGTGTTGCATCCCTTTTTTATTTTTATTTTTCTTTTAACCTCTCTTTTTTAATTTAAACAATTAGTACCACTACAATTCAACTTGTTTCTCTATTGAGGTTGTTAGATTGTTGATTTTTGTTGACAAAACTACAAAGTAATCGTTTGAAGATGGATGCGTCCCTGGAAATGCTAATTGTAGTTTATTCTTTATTATTTTTGAATCCAAAGACGCTAATACTTACGGAAAGTCGTAACTTTGAGACCGTGAGGACCTATTCGGCCGATAATACCTTTTCGGAAAGCTCTCAGAAAGTAATAGTGTGGCAATGGGTCTTCGTACCATTTTGCCCCATTTTCGACCCAAAATTTTGACGTTTAGGGTGTTTTCGGGAGGTTTTTGTGATTTGGAGGCGATTAAAGTATCGAAAAGAGTGTTCGGACTTGATTTTTGAATCTTTCCCGAATAAAAGAGCACGTTGAAACTGGCTAAAGCGGTGCACGTATCAAGTGGGACCCACTACAAATGAACTCTTGAATCCGCAGTAAAGGATATATGCGATTGCATGCAATGTATTAACGGATGCGATCATACCGGCACTAATGCACCGGATCCCATCAGAACACCGCAGTTAAGCGTGCTTGGGCGAGAGTAGTACTAGGTTGGGTGACCTCCCGGGAAGTCCTCGTGTTGCATCCTTTTTTTATTTTTATTTTTCTTTTAACCTCTCTTTTTTAATTTAAACAATTAGTACCACTACAATTCAACTTGTTTCTCTATTGAGGTTGTTAGATTGTTGATTTTTGTTGACAAAACTACAAAGTAATCGTATGAAGATGGATGCGTCCCGGGAAATGCTAATTGTAGTTTATTCTTTATTATTTTTGAATCCAAAGACGCTAATACTTACGGAAAGCCGTAACTTTGAGACCGTGAGGACCTATTCGGCCGATAATACCTTTTCGGAAAGCTCTCAGAAAGTAATAGTGTGGCAATGGGTCTTCGTACCATTTTGTCCCATTTTCGACCCAAAATTTTGACGTTTAGGGTGTTTTCGGGAGGTTTTTGTGATTTGGAGGCGATTAAAGTATCGAAAAGAGTGTTCGGACTTGATTTTTGAATCTTTCCCGAATAAAAGAGCACGTTGAAACTGGCTAAAGCAGTGCACGTATCAAGTGGGACCCACTACAAATAATCTCTTGAATCCGCAGTAAAGGATATATGCGATTGCATGCAATGTATTAACGGATGCGATCATACCGGCACTAATGCACCGGATCCCATCAGAACTCCGCAATTAAGCGTGCTTGGGCGAAAGTAGTTCTAGGATGGGTGACCTCCCGGGAAGTCCTCGTGTTGCATCCCTTTTTTATTTTTATTTTTCTTTTAACCTCTCTTTTTTAATTTAAACAATTAGTACCACTACAATTCAACTTGTTTCTCTATTGAGGTTGTTAGATTGTGGATTTTTGTTGACAAAACTACAAAGTAATTGTATGAAGATGGATGCGTCCCGGGAAATGCTAAGTTGTAGTTTATTCATTATTATTTTTGAATCCAAATACGCTAATACTTACGGAAAGCCGTAACTTTGAGACCGTGAGGACCTATTCGGCCGATAATACCTTTTCGGAAAGCTCTCGGAAAGTTATAGTGTGGCAATGCGTCTTCGTACCATTTTGCCCCATTTTCGACCCAAAATTTTGACGTTTAGGGTGTTTTCGGGAGGTTTTTGTGATTTGGAGGCGATTAAAGTATCGAAAAGAGTGTTCGGACTTGATTTTTGAATCTTTCCCGAATAAAAGAGCACGTTGAAACTGGCTAAAGCGGTGCACGTATCAAGTGGGACCCACTACAAATGATCTCTTGAATCCGCAATAAAGGATATGTGATTGCATGCAATGTATTAACGGATGCGATCATACCGACACTAATGCACCAGATCCCATCAGAACTCCGCAGTTATGCGTGCTTGGACGAGAGTAGTACTAGGATGGGTGACCCCCGGGAAGTCCTCCTTTTGCATCCCTTTTATATTTTTATTTTTCTTTTAACCTCTCTTTTTTAATTTAAACAATTAGTACCACTACAATTCAACTTGTTTCTCCATTGAGGTTGTTAGATTGTTGATTTTTGTTGACAAAACTACAAAGTAATCGTATGAAGATGGATGCGTCCCGGGAAATGCTAAGTTGTAGTTTATTCTTTATTATTTTTGAATCCAATGACGCTAATACTTACGGAAAGCCGTAACTTTGAGACCGTGAGGACCTATTCGGCCGATAATACCTTCTCGGAAAGCTCTCGGAAAGTAATAGCGTGGCAATGGGTCTTCGTACCATTTTGCCCTATTTTTGACCCCAAATTTTGACATTTAGGGTGTTTTCGGGAGGTTTTTGTGATTTGGAGGCGATTAAAGTATCGAAAAGAGTGTCCGGACTTTATTTTTGAATCTTTCCCGAATAAAAGAGCACGTTGAAACTGGCTAAAGCGGTGCACGTATCAAGTGGGACCCACTACAAATGATCTCTTGAATCCGCAGTAAAGGATATATGCGATTGCATGCAATGTACTAACGGATGCCATGATACCAGCACTAATGCACCGGATCCCATCAGAACACCGCAGATAAGCGTGCTTGGGCGAGAGTAGTACTAGGTTGGGTGACCTCCCGGGAAGTCCTCGTGTTGCATCCCTTTTTTATTTTTATTTTTCTTTTAACCTCTCTTTTTTAATTTAAACAATTAGTACCACTACAATTCAACTTGTTTCTCTATTGAGGTTGTTAGATTGTTGATTTTTGTTGACAAAACTACAAAGTAATCGTTTGAAGATGGATGCGTCCCGGGAAATGCTAATTGTAGTTTATTCTTTATTATTTTTGAATCCAAAGACGCTAATACTTACGGAAAGTCGTAACTTTGAGACCGTGAGGACCTATTCGGCCGATAATACCTTTTCGGAAAGCTCTCAGAAAGTAATAGTGTGGCAATGGGTCTTCGTACCATTTTGCCCCATTTTCGACCCAAAATTTTGACGTTTAGGGTGTTTTCGGGAGGTTTTTGTGATTTGGAGGCGATTAAAGTATCGAAAAGAGTGTTCGGACTTGATTTTTGAATCTTTCCCGAATAAAAGAGCACGTTGAAACTGGCTAAAGCGGTGCACGTATCAAGTGGGACCCACTACAAATGATCTCTTGAATCCGCAATAAAGGATATGTGATTGCATGCAATGTATTAACGGATGCGATCATACCGACACTAATGCACCAGATCCCATCAGAACTCCGCAGTTATGCGTGCTTGGACGAGAGTAGTACTAGGATGGGTGACCCCCGGGAAGTCCTCCTTTTGCATCCCTTTTATATTTTTATTTTTCTTTTAACCTCTCTTTTTTAATTTAAACAATTAGTACCACTACAATTCAACTTGTTTCTCCATTGAGGTTGTTAGATTGTTGATTTTTGTTGACAAAACTACAAAGTAATCGTATGAAGATGGATGCGTCCCGGGAAATGCTAAGTTGTAGTTTATTCTTTATTATTTTTGAATCCAATGACGCTAATACTTACGGAAAGCCGTAACTTTGAGACCGTGAGGACCTATTCGGCCGATAATACCTTCTCGGAAAGCTCTCGGAAAGTAATAGCGTGGCAATGGGTCTTCGTACCATTTTGCCCTATTTTCGACCCCAAATTTTGACATTTAGGGTGTTTTCGGGAGGTTTTTGTGATTTGGAGGCGATTAAAGTATCGAAAAGAGTGTCCGGACTTTATTTTTGAATCTTTCCCGAATAAAAGAGCACGTTGAAACTGGCTAAAGCGGTGCACGTATCAAGTGGGACCCACTACAAATGATCTCTTGAATCCGCAGTAAAGGATATATGCGATTGCATGCAATGTACTAACGGATGCCATGATACCAGCACTAATGCACCGGATCCCATCAGAACACCGCAGATAAGCGTGCTTGGGCGAGAGTAGTACTAGGTTGGGTGACCTCCCGGGAAGTCCTCGTGTTGCATCCCTTTTTTATTTTTATTTTTCTTTTAACCTCTCTTTTTTAATTTAAACAATTAGTACCACTACAATTCAACTTGTTTCTCTATTGAGGTTGTTAGATTGTTGATTTTTGTTGACAAAACTACAAAGTAATCGTTTGAAGATGGATGCGTCCCTGGAAATGCTAATTGTAGTTTATTCTTTATTATTTTTGAATCCAAAGACGCTAATACTTACGGAAAGTCGTAACTTTGAGACCGTGAGGACCTATTCGGCCGATAATACCTTTTCGGAAAGCTCTCAGAAAGTAATAGTGTGGCAATGGGTCTTCGTACCATTTTGCCCCATTTTCGACCCAAAATTTTGACGTTTAGGGTGTTTTCGGGAGGTTTTTGTGATTTGGAGGCGATTAAAGTATCGAAAAGAGTGTTCGGACTTGATTTTTGAATCTTTCCCGAATAAAAGAGCACGTTGAAACTGGCTAAAGCGGTGCACGTATCAAGTGGGACCCACTACAAATGAACTCTTGAATCCGCAGTAAAGGATATATGCGATTGCATGCAATGTATTAACGGATGCGATCATACCGGCACTAATGCACCGGATCCCATCAGAACACCGCAGTTAAGCGTGCTTGGGCGAGAGTAGTACTAGGTTGGGTGACCTCCCGGGAAGTCCTCGTGTTGCATCCTTTTTTTATTTTTATTTTTCTTTTAACCTCTCTTTTTTAATTTAAACAATTAGTACCACTACAATTCAACTTGTTTCTCTATTGAGGTTGTTAGATTGTTGATTTTTGTTGACAAAACTACAAAGTAATCGTATGAAGATGGATGCGTCCCGGGAAATGCTAATTGTAGTTTATTCTTTATTATTTTTGAATCCAAAGACGCTAATACTTACGGAAAGCCGTAACTTTGAGACCGTGAGGACCTATTCGGCCGATAATACCTTTTCGGAAAGCTCTCAGAAAGTAATAGTGTGGCAATGGGTCTTCGTACCATTTTGTCCCATTTTCGACCCAAAATTTTGACGTTTAGGGTGTTTTCGGGAGGTTTTTGTGATTTGGAGGCGATTAAAGTATCGAAAAGAGTGTTCGGACTTGATTTTTGAATCTTTCCCGAATAAAAGAGCACGTTGAAACTGGCTAAAGCAGTGCACGTATCAAGTGGGACCCACTACAAATAATCTCTTGAATCCGCAGTAAAGGATATATGCGATTGCATGCAATGTATTAACGGATGCGATCATACCGGCACTAATGCACCGGATCCCATCAGAACTCCGCAATTAAGCGTGCTTGGGCGAAAGTAGTTCTAGGATGGGTGACCTCCCGGGAAGTCCTCGTGTTGCATCCCTTTTTTATTTTTATTTTTCTTTTAACCTCTCTTTTTTAATTTAAACAATTAGTACCACTACAATTCAACTTGTTTCTCTATTGAGGTTGTTAGATTGTGGATTTTTGTTGACAAAACTACAAAGTAATTGTATGAAGATGGATGCGTCCCGGGAAATGCTAAGTTGTAGTTTATTCATTATTATTTTTGAATCCAAATACGCTAATACTTACGGAAAGCCGTAACTTTGAGACCGTGAAGACCTATTCGGCCGATAATACCTTTTCGGAAAGCTCTCGGAAAGTTATAGTGTGGCAATGCGTCTTCGTACCATTTTGCCCCATTTTCGACCCAAAATTTTGACGTTTAGGGTGTTTTTGGGAGGTTTTTGTGATTTGGAGGCGATTAAAGTATCGAAAAGAGTGTTCGGACTTGATTTTTGAATCTTTCCCGAATAAAAGAGCACGTTGAAACTGGCTAAAGCGGTGCACGTATCAAGTGGGACCCACTACAAATGATCTCTTGAATCCGCAATAAAGGATATGTGATTGCATGCAATGTATTAACGGATGCGATCATACCGACACTAATGCACCAGATCCCATCAGAACTCCGCAGTTATGCGTGCTTGGACGAGAGTAGTACTAGGATGGGTGACCCCCGGGAAGTCCTCCTTTTGCATCCCTTTTATATTTTTATTTTTCTTTTAACCTCTCTTTTTTAATTTAAACAATTAGTACCACTACAATTCAACTTGTTTCTCCATTGAGGTTGTTAGATTGTTGATTTTTGTTGACAAAACTACAAAGTAATCGTATGAAGATGGATGCGTCCCGGGAAATGCTAAGTTGTAGTTTATTCTTTATTATTTTTGAATCCAATGACGCTAATACTTACGGAAAGCCGTAACTTTGAGACCGTGAGGACCTATTCGGCCGATAATACCTTCTCGGAAAGCTCTCGGAAAGTAATAGCGTGGCAATGGGTCTTCGTACCATTTTGCCCTATTTTTGACCCCAAATTTTGACATTTAGGGTGTTTTCGGGAGGTTTTTGTGATTTGGAGGCGATTAAAGTATCGAAAAGAGTGTCCGGACTTTATTTTTGAATCTTTCCCGAATAAAAGAGCACGTTGAAACTGGCTAAAGCGGTGCACGTATCAAGTGGGACCCACTACAAATGATCTCTTGAATCCGCAGTAAAGGATATATGCGATTGCATGCAATGTACTAACGGATGCCATGATACCAGCACTAATGCACCGGATCCCATCAGAACACCGCAGATAAGCGTGCTTGGGCGAGAGTAGTACTAGGTTGGGTGACCTCCCGGGAAGTCCTCGTGTTGCATCCCTTTTTTATTTTTATTTTTCTTTTAACCTCTCTTTTTTAATTTAAACAATTAGTACCACTACAATTCAACTTGTTTCTCTATTGAGGTTGTTAGATTGTTGATTTTTGTTGACAAAACTACAAAGTAATCGTTTGAAGATGGATGCGTCCCGGGAAATGCTAATTGTAGTTTATTCTTTATTATTTTTGAATCCAAAGACGCTAATACTTACGGAAAGTCGTAACTTTGAGACCGTGAGGACCTATTCGGCCGATAATACCTTTTCGGAAAGCTCTCAGAAAGTAATAGTGTGGCAATGGGTCTTCGTACCATTTTGCCCCATTTTCGACCCAAAATTTTGACGTTTAGGGTGTTTTCGGGAGGTTTTTGTGATTTGGAGGCGATTAAAGTATCGAAAAGAGTGTTCGGACTTGATTTTTGAATCTTTCCCGAATAAAAGAGCACGTTGAAACTGGCTAAAGCGGTGCACGTATCAAGTGGGACCCACTACAAATGATCTCTTGAATCCGCAATAAAGGATATGTGATTGCATGCAATGTATTAACGGATGCGATCATACCGACACTAATGCACCAGATCCCATCAGAACTCCGCAGTTATGCGTGCTTGGACGAGAGTAGTACTAGGATGGGTGACCCCCGGGAAGTCCTCCTTTTGCATCCCTTTTATATTTTTATTTTTCTTTTAACCTCTCTTTTTTAATTTAAACAATTAGTACCACTACAATTCAACTTGTTTCTCCATTGAGGTTGTTAGATTGTTGATTTTTGTTGACAAAACTACAAAGTAATCGTATGAAGATGGATGCGTCCCGGGAAATGCTAAGTTGTAGTTTATTCTTTATTATTTTTGAATCCAATGACGCTAATACTTACGGAAAGCTGTAACTTTGAGACCGTGAGGACCTATTCGGCCGATAATACCTTCTCGGAAAGCTCTCGGAAAGTAATAGCGTGGCAATGGGTCTTCGTACCATTTTGCCCTATTTTCGACCCCAAATTTTGACATTTAGGGTGTTTTCGGGAGGTTTTTGTGATTTGGAGGCGATTAAAGTATCGAAAAGAGTGTCCGGACTTTATTTTTGAATCTTTCCCGAATAAAAGAGCACGTTGAAACTGGCTAAAGCGGTGCACGTATCAAGTGGGACCCACTACAAATGATCTCTTGAATCCGCAGTAAAGGATATATGCGATTGCATGCAATGTACTAACGGATGCCATGATACCAGCACTAATGCACCGGATCCCATCAGAACACCGCAGATAAGCGTGCTTGGGCGAGAGTAGTACTAGGTTGGGTGACCTCCCGGGAAGTCCTCGTGTTGCATCCCTTTTTTATTTTTATTTTTCTTTTAACCTCTCTTTTTTAATTTAAACAATTAGTACCACTACAATTCAACTTGTTTCTCTATTGAGGTTGTTAGATTGTTGATTTTTGTTGACAAAACTACAAAGTAATCGTTTGAAGATGGATGCGTCCCTGGAAATGCTAATTGTAGTTTATTCTTTATTATTTTTGAATCCAAAGACGCTAATACTTACGGAAAGTCGTAACTTTGAGACCGTGAGGACCTATTCGGCCGATAATACCTTTTCGGAAAGCTCTCAGAAAGTAATAGTGTGGCAATGGGTCTTCGTACCATTTTGCCCCATTTTCGACCCAAAATTTTGACGTTTAGGGTGTTTTCGGGAGGTTTTTGTGATTTGGAGGCGATTAAAGTATCGAAAAGAGTGTTCGGACTTGATTTTTGAATCTTTCCCGAATAAAAGAGCACGTTGAAACTGGCTAAAGCGGTGCACGTATCAAGTGGGACCCACTACAAATGAACTCTTGAATCCGCAGTAAAGGATATATGCGATTGCATGCAATGTATTAACGGATGCGATCATACCGGCACTAATGCACCGGATCCCATCAGAACACCGCAGTTAAGCGTGCTTGGGCGAGAGTAGTACTAGGTTGGGTGACCTCCCGGGAAGTCCTCGTGTTGCATCCTTTTTTTATTTTTATTTTTCTTTTAACCTCTCTTTTTTAATTTAAACAATTAGTACCACTACAATTCAACTTGTTTCTCTATTGAGGTTGTTAGATTGTTGATTTTTGTTGACAAAACTACAAAGTAATCGTATGAAGATGGATGCGTCCCGGGAAATGCTAATTGTAGTTTATTCTTTATTATTTTTGAATCCAAAGACGCTAATACTTACGGAAAGCCGTAACTTTGAGACCGTGAGGACCTATTCGGCCGATAATACCTTTTCGGAAAGCTCTCAGAAAGTAATAGTGTGGCAATGGGTCTTCGTACCATTTTGTCCCATTTTCGACCCAAAATTTTGACGTTTAGGGTGTTTTCGGGAGGTTTTTGTGATTTGGAGGCGATTAAAGTATCGAAAAGAGTGTTCGGACTTGATTTTTGAATCTTTCCCGAATAAAAGAGCACGTTGAAACTGGCTAAAGCAGTGCACGTATCAAGTGGGACCCACTACAAATAATCTCTTGAATCCGCAGTAAAGGATATATGCGATTGCATGCAATGTATTAACGGATGCGATCATACCGGCACTAATGCACCGGATCCCATCAGAACTCCGCAATTAAGCGTGCTTGGGCGAAAGTAGTTCTAGGATGGGTGACCTCCCGGGAAGTCCTCGTGTTGCATCCCTTTTTTATTTTTATTTTTCTTTTAACCTCTCTTTTTTAATTTAAACAATTAGTACCACTACAATTCAACTTGTTTCTCTATTGAGGTTGTTAGATTGTGGATTTTTGTTGACAAAACTACAAAGTAATTGTATGAAGATGGATGCGTCCCGGGAAATGCTAAGTTGTAGTTTATTCATTATTATTTTTGAATCCAAATACGCTAATACTTACGGAAAGCCGTAACTTTGAGACCGTGAGGACCTATTCGGCCGATAATACCTTTTCGGAAAGCTCTCGGAAAGTTATAGTGTGGCAATGCGTCTTCGTACCATTTTGCCCCATTTTCGACCCAAAATTTTGACGTTTAGGGTGTTTTCGGGAGGTTTTTGTGATTTGGAGGCGATTAAAGTATCGAAAAGAGTGTTCGGACTTGATTTTTGAATCTTTCCCGAATAAAAGAGCACGTTGAAACTGGCTAAAGCGGTGCACGTATCAAGTGGGACCCACTACAAATGATCTCTTGAATCCGCAATAAAGGATATGTGATTGCATGCAATGTATTAACGGATGCGATCATACCGACACTAATGCACCAGATCCCATCAGAACTCCGCAGTTATGCGTGCTTGGACGAGAGTAGTACTAGGATGGGTGACCCCCGGGAAGTCCTCCTTTTGCATCCCTTTTATATTTTTATTTTTCTTTTAACCTCTCTTTTTTAATTTAAACAATTAGTACCACTACAATTCAACTTGTTTCTCCATTGAGGTTGTTAGATTGTTGATTTTTGTTGACAAAACTACAAAGTAATCGTATGAAGATGGATGCGTCCCGGGAAATGCTAAGTTGTAGTTTATTCTTTATTATTTTTGAATCCAATGACGCTAATACTTACGGAAAGCCGTAACTTTGAGACCGTGAGGACCTATTCGGCCGATAATACCTTCTCGGAAAGCTCTCGGAAAGTAATAGCGTGGCAATGGGTCTTCGTACCATTTTGCCCTATTTTCGACCCCAAATTTTGACATTTAGGGTGTTTTCGGGAGGTTTTTGTGATTTGGAGGCGATTAAAGTATCGAAAAGAGTGTCCGGACTTTATTTTTGAATCTTTCCCGAATAAAAGAGCACGTTGAAACTGGCTAAAGCGGTGCACGTATCAAGTGGGACCCACTACAAATGATCTCTTGAATCCGCAGTAAAGGATATATGCGATTGCATGCAATGTACTAACGGATGCCATGATACCAGCACTAATGCACCGGATCCCATCAGAACACCGCAGATAAGCGTGCTTGGGCGAGAGTAGTACTAGGTTGGGTGACCTCCCGGGAATTCCTCGTGTTGCATCCCTTTTTTATTTTTATTTTTCTTTTAACCTCTCTTTTTTAATTTAAACAATTAGTACCACTACAATTCAACTTGTTTCTCTATTGAGGTTGTTAGATTGTTGATTTTTGTTGACAAAACTACAAAGTAATCGTTTGAAGATGGATGCGTCCCGGGAAATGCTAATTGTAGTTTATTCTTTATTATTTTTGAATCCAAAGACGCTAATACTTACGGAAAGTCGTAACTTTGAGACCGTGAGGACCTATTCGGCCGATAATACCTTTTCGGAAAGCTCTCAGAAAGTAATAGTGTGGCAATGGGTCTTCGTACCATTTTGCCCCATTTTCGACCCAAAATTTTGACGTTTAGGGTGTTTTCGGGAGGTTTTTGTGATTTGGAGGCGATTAAAGTATCGAAAAGAGTGTTCGGACTTGATTTTTGAATCTTTCCCGAATAAAAGAGCACGTTGAAACTGGCTAAAGCGGTGCACGTATCAAGTGGGACCCACTACAAATGATCTCTTGAATCCGCAATAAAGGATATGTGATTGCATGCAATGTATTAACGGATGCGATCATACCGACACTAATGCACCAGATCCCATCAGAACTCCGCAGTTATGCGTGCTTGGACGAGAGTAGTACTAGGATGGGTGACCCCCGGGAAGTCCTCCTTTTGCATCCCTTTTATATTTTTATTTTTCTTTTAACCTCTCTTTTTTAATTTAAACAATTAGTACCACTACAATTCAACTTGTTTCTCCATTGAGGTTGTTAGATTGTTGATTTTTGTTGACAAAACTACAAAGTAATCGTATGAAGATGGATGCGTCCCGGGAAATGCTAAGTTGTAGTTTATTCTTTATTATTTTTGAATCCAATGACGCTAATATTTACGGAAAGCCGTAACTTTGAGACCGTGAGGACCTATTCGGCCGATAATACCTTCTCGGAAAGCTCTCGGAAAGTAATAGCGTGGCAATGGGTCTTCGTACCATTTTGCCCTATTTTCGACCCCAAATTTTGACATTTAGGGTGTTTTCGGGAGGTTTTTGTGATTTGGAGGCGATTAAAGTATCGAAAAGAGTGTCCGGACTTTATTTTTGAATCTTTCCCGAATAAAAGAGCACGTTGAAACTGGCTAAAGCGGTGCACGTATCAAGTGGGACCCACTACAAATGATCTCTTGAATCCGCAGTAAAGGATATATGCGATTGCATGCAATGTACTAACGGATGCCATGATACCAGCACTAATGCACCGGATCCCATCAGAACACCGCAGATAAGCGTGCTTGGGCGAGAGTAGTACTAGGTTGGGTGACCTCCCGGGAAGTCCTCGTGTTGCATCCCTTTTTTATTTTTATTTTTCTTTTAACCTCTCTTTTTTAATTTAAACAATTAGTACCACTACAATTCAACTTGTTTCTCTATTGAGGTTGTTAGATTGTTGATTTTTGTTGACAAAACTACAAAGTAATCGTTTGAAGATGGATGCGTCCCTGGAAATGCTAATTGTAGTTTATTCTTTATTATTTTTGAATCCAAAGACGCTAATACTTACGGAAAGTCGTAACTTTGAGACCGTGAGGACCTATTCGGCCGATAATACCTTTTCGGAAAGCTCTCAGAAAGTAATAGTGTGGCAATGGGTCTTCGTACCATTTTGCCCCATTTTCGACCCAAAATTTTGACGTTTAGGGTGTTTTCGGGAGGTTTTTGTGATTTGGAGGCGATTAAAGTATCGAAAAGAGTGTTCGGACTTGATTTTTGAATCTTTCCCGAATAAAAGAGCACGTTGAAACTGGCTAAAGCGGTGCACGTATCAAGTGGGACCCACTACAAATGAACTCTTGAATCCGCAGTAAAGGATATATGCGATTGCATGCAATGTATTAACGGATGCTATCATACCGGCACTAATGCACCGGATCCCATCAGAACTCCGCAGTTAAGCGTGCTTGGACGAGAGTAGTACTAGGATAGGTGACCCCCGGGAAGTCCTCCTTTTGCATCCCTTTTTTATTTTTATTTTTCTTTTAACCTCTCTTTTTTAATTTAAACAATTAGTACCACTACAATTCAACTTGTTTCTCCATTGAGGTTGTTAGATTGTTGATTTTTGTTGACAAAACTACAAAGTAATCGTATGAAGATGGATGCGTCCCGGGAAATGCTAAGTTGTAGTTTATTCTTTATTATTTTTGAATCCAAAGACGCTAATACTTACGGAAAGCCGTAACTTTGAGACCGTGAGGACCTATTCGGCCGATAATACCTTCTCGGAAAGCTCTAGGAAAGTAATATCGTGGCAATAGGTCTTCGTACCATTTTGCCCTATTTTCGACCCCAAATTTTGACATTTAGGGTGTTTTCGGGAGGTTTTTGTGATTTGGAGGCGATTAAAGTATCGAAAAGAGTGTCCGGACTTGATTTTTGAATCTTTCCCGAATAAAAGAGCACGTTGAAACTGGCTAAAGCGGTGCACGTATCAAGTGGGACCCACTACAAATGATCTCTTCAATCCGCAGTAAAGGATATATGCGATTGCATGCAATGTACTAACGGATGCGATCATACCAGCACTAATGCACCGGATCCCATCAGAACTCCGCAGTTAAGCGTGCTTGGACGAGAGTAGTACTAGGATAGGTGACCCCCAGGAAGTCCTCCTTTTGCATCCCTTTTTTATTTTTATTTTTCTTTTAACCTCTCTTTTTTAATTTAAACAATTAGTACCACTACAATTCAACTTGTTTCTCCATTGAGGTTGTTAGATTGTTGATTTTTGTTGACAAAACTACAAAGTAATCGTATGAAGATGGATGCGTCCCGGGAAATGCTAAGTTGTAGTTTATTATTTATTATTTTTGAATCCAAAGACGCTAATACTTACGGAAAGCCGTAACTTTGAGACCGTGAGGACCTATTCGGCCGATAATACCTTCTCGGAAAGCTCTAGGAAAGTAATATCGTGGCAACAGGTCTTCGTACCATTTTGCCCTATTTTCGACCCCAAATTTTGACATTTAGGGTGTTTTCGGGAGGTTTTTGTGATTTGGAGGCGATTAAAGTATCGAAAAGAGTGTCCGGACTTGATTTTTGAATCTTTCCCGAATAAAAGAGCACGTTGAAACTGGCTAAAGCGGTGCACGTATCAAGTGGGACCTACTACAAATGATCTCTTCAATCCGCAGTAAAGGATATATGCGATTGCATGCAATGTACTAACGGATGCGATCATACCAGCACTAATGCACCGGATCCCATCAGAACACCGCAGTTAAGCGTGCTTGGGCGAGAGTAGTACTAGGTTGGGTGACCTCCCGGGAAGTCCTCGTGTTGCATCCCTTTTTTACTTTTATTTTTCTTTTAACCTCTCTTTTTTAATTTAAACAATTAGTACCACTACAATTCAACTTGTTTCTCTATTGAGGTTGTTAGATTGTTGATTTTTGTTGACAAAACTACAAAGTAATCGTATGAAGATGGATGCGTCCCAGGAAATGCTAATTGTAGTTTATTCTTTATTATTTTTGAATCCAAAGACGCTAATACTTACGGAAAGCCGTAACTTTGAGACCGTGAGGACCTATTCGGCCGATAATACCTTTTCGGAAAGCTCTCAGAAAGTAATAGTGTGGCAATGGGTCTTCGTACCATTTTGTCCCATTTTCGACCCAAAATTTTGACGTTTAGGGTGTTTTCGGGAGGTTTTTGTGATTTGGAGGCGATTAAAGTATCGAAAAGAGTGTTCGGACTTGATTTTTGAATCTTTCCCGAATAAAAGAGCACGTTGAAACTGGCTAAAGCGGTGCACGTATCAAGTGGGACCCACACTACAAATGAACTCTTGAATCCGCAGTAAAGGATATATGCGATTGCATGCAATGTATTAACGGATGCGATCATACCGGCACTAATGCACCGGATCCCATCAGAACTCCGCAGTTAAGCGTGCTTGGACGAGAGTAGTACTAGGATAGGTGACCCCCGGGAAGTCCTCCTTTTGCATCCCTTTTTTATTTTTATTTTTCTTTTAACCTCTCTTTTTTAATTTAAACAATTAGTACCACTACAATTCAACTTGTTTCTCCATTGAGGTTGTTAGATTGTTGATTTTTGTTGACAAAACTACAAAGTAATCGTATGAAGATGGATGCGTCCCGGGAAATGCTAAGTTGTAGTTTATTCTTTATTATTTTTGAATCCAAAGACGCTAATACTTACGGAAAGCCGTAACTTTGAGACCGTGAGGACCTATTCGGCCGATAATACCTTCTCGGAAAGCTCTAGGAAAGTAATATCGTGGCAATAGGTCTTCGTACCATTTTGCCCTATTTTCGACCCCAAATTTTGACATTTAGGGTGTTTTCGGGAGGTTTTTGTGATTTGGAGGCGATTAAAGTATCGAAAAGAGTGTCCGGACTTGATTTTTGAATCTTTCCCGAATAAAAGAGCACGTTGAAACTGGCTAAAGCGGTGCACGTATCAAGTGGGACCCACTACAAATGATCTCTTCAATCCGCAGTAAAGGATATATGCGATTGCATGCAATGTACTAACGGATGCGATCATACCAGCACTAATGCACCGGATCCCATCAGAACTCCGCAGTTAAGCGTGCTTGGACGAGAGTAGTACTAGGATAGGTGACCCCCGGGAAGTCCTCCTTTTGCATCCCTTTTTTATTTTTATTTTTCTTTTAACCTCTCTTTTTTAATTTAAACAATTAGTACCACTACAATTCAACTTGTTTCTCCATTGAGGTTGTTAGATTGTTGATTTTTGTTGACAAAACTACAAAGTAATCGTATGAAGATGGATGCGTCCCGGGAAATGCTAAGTTGTAGTTTATTATTTATTATTTTTGAATCCAAAGACGCTAATACTTACGGAAAGCCGTAACTTTGAGACCGTGAGGACCTATTCGGCCGATAATACCTTCTCGGAAAGCTCTAGGAAAGTAATATCGTGGCAACAGGTCTTCGTACCATTTTGCCCTATTTTCGACCCCAAATTTTGACATTTAGGGTGTTTTCGGGAGGTTTTTGTGATTTGGAGGCGATTAAAGTATCGAAAAGAGTGTCCGGACTTGATTTTTGAATCTTTCCCGAATAAAAGAGCACGTTGAAACTGGCTAAAGCGGTGCACGTATCAAGTGGGACCCACTACAAATGATCTCTTCAATCCGCAGTAAAGGATATATGCGATTGCATGCAATGTACTAACGGATGCGATCATACCAGCACTAATGCACCGGATCCCATCAGAACACCGCAGTTAAGCGTGCTTGGGCGAGAGTAGTACTAGGTTGGGTGACCTCCCGGGAAGTCCTCGTGTTGCATCCCTTTTTTACTTTTATTTTTCTTTTAACCTCTCTTTTTTAATTTAAACAATTAGTACCACTACAATTCAACTTGTTTCTCTATTGAGGTTGTTAGATTGTTGATTTTTGTTGACAAAACTACAAAGTAATCGTATGAAGATGGATGCGTCCCAGGAAATGCTAATTGTAGTTTATTCTTTATTATTTTTGAATCCAAAGACGCTAATACTTACGGAAAGCCGTAACTTTGAGACCGTGAGGACCTATTCGGCCGATAATACCTTTTCGGAAAGCTCTCAGAAAGTAATAGTGTGGCAATGGGTCTTCGTACCATTTTGTCCCATTTTCGACCCAAAATTTTGACGTTTAGGGTGTTTTCGGGAGGTTTTTGTGATTTGGAGGCGATTAAAGTATCGAAAAGAGTGTTCGGACTTGATTTTTGAATCTTTCCCGAATAAAAGAGCACGTTGAAACTGGCTAAAGCAGTGCACGTATCAAGTGGGACCCACTACAAATAATCTCTTGAATCCGCAGTAAAGGATATATGCGATTGCATGCAATGTATTAACGGATGCGATCATACCGGCACTAATGCACCGGATCCCATCAGAACTCCGCAATTAAGCGTGCTTGGGCGAAAGTAGTTCTAGGATGGGTGACCTCCCGGGAAGTCCTCGTGTTGCATCCCTTTTTTATTTTTATTTTTCTTTTAACCTCTCTTTTTTAATTTAAACAATTAGTACCACTACAATTCAACTTGTTTCTCTATTGAGGTTGTTAGATTGTGGATTTTTGTTGACAAAACTACAAAGTAATTGTATGAAGATGGATGCGTCCCGGGAAATGCTAAGTTGTAGTTTATTCATTATTATTTTTGAATCCAAATACGCTAATACTTACGGAAAGCCGTAACTTTGAGACCGTGAGGACCTATTCGGCCGATAATACCTTTTCGGAAAGCTCTCGGAAAGTTATAGTGTGGCAATGCGTCTTCGTACCATTTTGCCCCATTTTCGACCCAAAATTTTGACGTTTAGGGTGTTTTCGGGAGGTTTTTGTGATTTGGAGGCGATTAAAGTATCGAAAAGAGTGTTCGGACTTGATTTTTGAATCTTTCCCGAATAAAAGAGCACGTTGAAACTGGCTAAAGCGGTGCACGTATCAAGTGGGACCCACTACAAATGATCTCTTGAATCCGCAATAAAGGATATGTGATTGCATGCAATGTATTAACGGATGCGATCATACCGACACTAATGCACCAGATCCCATCAGAACTCCGCAGTTATGCGTGCTTGGACGAGAGTAGTACTAGGATGGGTGACCCCCGGGAAGTCCTCCTTTTGCATCCCTTTTATATTTTTATTTTTCTTTTAACCTCTCTTTTTTAATTTAAACAATTAGTACCACTACAATTCAACTTGTTTCTCCATTGAGGTTGTTAGATTGTTGATTTTTGTTGTCAAAACTACAAAGTAATCGTATGAAGATGGATGCGTCCCGGGAAATGCTAAGTTGTAGTTTATTCTTTATTATTTTTGAATCCAATGACGCTAATACTTACGGAAAGCCGTAACTTTGAGACCGTGAGGACCTATTCGGCCGATAATACCTTCTCGGAAAGCTCTCGGAAAGTAATAGCGTGGCAATGGGTCTTCGTACCATTTTGCCCTATTTTCGACCCCAAATTTTGACATTTAGGGTGTTTTCGGGAGGTTTTTGTGATTTGGAGGCGATTAAAGTATCGAAAAGAGTGTCCGGACTTGATTTTTGAATCTATCCCGAATAAAAGAGCACGTTGAAACTGGCTAAAGCGGTGCACGTATCAAGTGGGACCCACTACAAATGATCTCTTCAATCCGCAGTAAAGGATATATGCGATTGCATGCAATGTACTAACGGATGCGATCATACCAGCACTAATGCACCGGATCCCATCAGAACTCCGCAGTTAAGCGTGCTTGGACGAGAGTAGTACTAGGATAGGTGACCCCCGGGAAGTCCTCCTTTTGCATCCCTTTTTTATTTTTATTTTTCTTTTAACCTCTCTTTTTTAATTTAAACAATTAGTACCACTACAATTCAACTTGTTTCTCCATTGAGGTTGTTAGATTGTTGATTTTTGTTGACAAAACTACAAAGTAATCGTATGAAGATGGATGCGTCCCGGGAAATGCTAAGTTGTAGTTTATTATTTATTATTTTTGAATCCAAAGACGCTAATACTTACGGAAAGCCGTAACTTTGAGACCGTGAGGACCTATTCGGCCGATAATACCTTCTCGGAAAGCTCTAGGAAAGTAATATCGTGGCAACAGGTCTTCGTACCATTTTGCCCTATTTTCGACCCCAAATTTTGACATTTAGGGTGTTTTCGGGAGGTTTTTGTGATTTGGAGGCGATTAAAGTATCGAAAAGAGTGTCCGGACTTGATTTTTGAATCTTTCCCGAATAAAAGAGCACGTTGAAACTGGCTAAAGCGGTGCACGTATCAAGTGGGACCCACTACAAATGATCTCTTCAATCCGCAGTAAAGGATATATGCGATTGCATGCAATGTACTAACGGATGCGATCATACCAGCACTAATGCACCGGATCCCATCAGAACACCGCAGTTAAGCGTGCTTGGGCGAGAGTAGTACTAGGTTGGGTGACCTCCCGGGAAGTCCTCGTGTTGCATCCCTTTTTTACTTTTATTTTTCTTTTAACCTCTCTTTTTTAATTTAAACAATTAGTACCACTACAATTCAACTTGTTTCTCTATTGAGGTTGTTAGATTGTTGATTTTTGTTGACAAAACTACAAAGTAATCGTATGAAGATGGATGCGTCCCAGGAAATGCTAATTGTAGTTTATTCTTTATTATTTTTGAATCCAAAGACGCTAATACTTACGGAAAGCCGTAACTTTGAGACCGTGAGGACCTATTCAGCCGATAATACCTTTTCGGAAAGCTCTCAGAAAGTAATAGTGTGGCAATGGGTCTTCGTACCATTTTGTCCCATTTTCGACCCAAAATTTTGACGTTTAGGGTGTTTTCGGGAGGTTTTTGTGATTTGGAGGCGATTAAAGTATCGAAAAGAGTGTTCGGACTTGATTTTTGAATCTTTCCCGAATAAAAGAGCACGTTGAAACTGGCTAAAGCAGTGCACGTATCAAGTGGGACCCACTACAAATAATCTCTTGAATCCGCAGTAAAGGATATATGCGATTGCATGCAATGTATTAACGGATGCGATCATACCGGCACTAATGCACCGGATCCCATCAGAACTCCGCAATTAAGCATGCTTGGGCGAAAGTAGTTCTAGGATGGGTGACCTCCCGGGAAGTCCTCGTGTTGCATCCCTTTTTTATTTTTATTTTTCTTTTAACCTCTCTTTTTTAATTTAAACAATTAGTACCACTACAATTCAACTTGTTTCTCTATTGAGGTTGTTAGATTGTGGATTTTTGTTGACAAAACTACAAAGTAATTGTATGAAGATGGATGCGTCCCGGGAAATGCTAAGTTGTAGTTTATTCATTATTATTTTTGAATCCAAATACGCTAATACTTACGGAAAGCCGTAACTTTGAGACCGTGAGGACCTATTCGGCCGATAATACCTTTTCGGAAAGCTCTCGGAAAGTTATAGTGTGGCAATGCGTCTTCGTACCATTTTGCCCCATTTTCGACCCAAAATTTTGACGTTTAGGGTGTTTTCGGGAGGTTTTTGTGATTTGGAGGCGATTAAAGTATCGAAAAGAGTGTTCGGACTTGATTTTTGAATCTTTCCCGAATAAAAGAGCACGTTGAAACTGGCTAAAGCGGTGCACGTATCAAGTGGGACCCACTACAAATGATCTCTTGAATCCGCAATAAAGGATATGTGATTGCATGCAATGTATTAACGGATGCGATCATACCGACACTAATGCACCAGATCCCATCAGAACTCCGCAGTTATGCGTGCTTGGACGAGAGTAGTACTAGGATGGGTGACCCCCGGGAAGTCCTCCTTTTGCATCCCTTTTATATTTTTATTTTTCTTTTAACCTCTCTTTTTTAATTTAAACAATTAGTACCACTAGAATTCAACTTGTTTCTCCATTGAGGTTGTTAGATTGTTGATTTTTGTTGTCAAAACTACAAAGTAATCGTATGAAGATGGATGCGTCCCGGGAAATGCTAAGTTGTAGTTTATTCTTTATTATTTTTGAATCCAATGACGCTAATACTTACGGAAAGCCGTAACTTTGAGACCGTGAGGACCTATTCGGCCGATAATACCTTCTCGGAAAGCTCTCGGAAAGTAATAGCGTGGCAATGGGTCTTCGTACCATTTTGCCCTATTTTCGACCCCAAATTTTGACATTTAGGGTGTTTTCGGGAGGTTTTTGTGATTTGGAGGCGATTAAAGTATCGAAAAGAGTGTCCGGACTTTATTTTTGAATCTTTCCCGAATAAAAGAGCACGTTGAAACTGGCTAAAGCGGTGCACGTATCAAGTGGGACCCACTACAAATGATCTCTTGAATCCGCAGTAAAGGATATATGCGATTGCATGCAATGTACTAACGGATGCCATGATACCAGCACTAATGCACCGGATCCCATCAGAACACCGCAGATAAGCGTGCTTGGGCGAGAGTAGTACTAGGTTGGGTGACCTCCCGGGAAGTCCTCGTGTTGCATCCCTTTTTTATTTTTATTTTTCTTTTAACCTCTCTTTTTTAATTTAAACAATTAGTACCACTACAATTCAACTTGTTTCTCTATTGAGGTTGTTAGATTGTTGATTTTTGTTGACAAAACTACAAAGTAATCGTTTGAAGATGGATGCGTCCCTGGAAATGCTAATTGTAGTTTATTCTTTATTATTTTTGAATCCAAAGACGCTAATACTTACGGAAAGTCGTAACTTTGAGACCGTGAGGACCTATTCGGCCGATAATACCTTTTCGGAAAGCTCTCAGAAAGTAATAGTGTGGCAATGGGTCTTCGTACCATTTTGCCCCATTTTCGACCCAAAATTTTGACGTTTAGGGTGTTTTCGGGAGGTTTTTGTGATTTGGAGGCGATTAAAGTATCGAAAAGAGTGTTCGGACTTGATTTTTGAATCTTTCCCGAATAAAAGAGCATGTTGAAACTAGCTAAAGCGGTGCACGTATCAAGTGGGACCCACTACAAATGAACTCTTGAATCCGCAGTAAAGGATATATGCGATTGCATGCAATGTATTAACGGATGCGATCATACCGGCACTAATGCACCGGATCCCATCAGAACTCCGCAGTTAAGCGTGCTTGGACGAGAGTAGTACTAGGATAGGTGACCCCCGGGAAGTCCTCCTTTTGCATCCCTTTTTTATTTTTATTTTTCTTTTAACCTCTCTTTTTTAATTTAAACAATTAGTACCACTACAATTCAACTTGTTTCTCCATTGAGGTTGTTAGATTGTTGATTTTTGTTGACAAAACTACAAAGTAATCGTATGAAGATGGATGCGTCCCGGGAAATGCTAAGTTGTAGTTTATTCTTTATTATTTTTGAATCCAAAGACGCTAATACTTACGGAAAGACGTAACTTTGAGACCGTGAGGACCTATTCGGCCGATAATACCTTCTCGGAAAGCTCTAGGAAAGTAATATCGTGGCAATAGGTCTTCGTACCATTTTGCCCTATTTTCGACCCCAAATTTTGACATTTAGGGTGTTTTCGGGAGGTTTTTGTGATTTGGAGGCGATTAAAGTATCGAAAAGAGTGTCCGGACTTGATTTTTGAATCTTTCCCGAATAAAAGAGCACGTTGAAACTGGCTAAAGCGGTGCACGTATCAAGTGGGACCCACTACTAATGATCTCTTGAATCCGCAGTAAAGGATATATGCGATTGCATGCAATGTACTAACGGATGCCATGATACCAGCACTAATGCACCGGATCCCATCAGAACACCGCAGATAAGCGTGCTTGGGCGAGAGTAGTACTAGGTTGGGTGACCTCCCGGGAAGTCCTCGTGTTGCATCCCTTTTTTACTTTTATTTTTCTTTTAACCTCTCTTTTTTAATTTAAACAATTAGTACCACTACAATTCAACTTGTTTCTCTATTGAGGTTGTTAGATTGTTGATTTTTGTTGACAAAACTACAAAGTAATCGTATGAAGATGGATGCGTCCCAGGAAATGCTAATTGTAGTTTATTCTTTATTATTTTTGAATCCAAAGACGCTAATACTTACGGAAAGCCGTAACTTTGAGACCGTGAGGACCTATTCGGCCGATAATACCTTTTCGGAAAGCTCTCAGAAAGTAATAGTGTGGCAATGGGTCTTCGTACCATTTTGTCCCATTTTCGACCCAAAATTTTGACGTTTAGGGTGTTTTCGGGAGGTTTTTGTGATTTGGAGGCGATTAAAGTATCGAAAAGAGTGTTCGGACTTGATTTTTGAATCTTTCCCGAATAAAAGAGCACGTTGAAACTGGCTAAAGCAGTGCACGTATCAAGTGGGACCCACTACAAATAATCTCTTGAATCCGCAGTAAAGGATATATGCGATTGCATGCAATGTATTAACGGATGCGATCATACCGGCACTAATGCACCGGATCCCATCAGAACTCCGCAATTAAGCATGCTTGGGCGAAAGTAGTTCTAGGATGGGTGACCTCCCGGGAAGTCCTCGTGTTGCATCCCTTTTTTATTTTTATTTTTCTTTTAACCTCTCTTTTTTAATTTAAACAATTAGTACCACTACAATTCAACTTGTTTCTCTATTGAGGTTGTTAGATTGTGGATTTTTGTTGACAAAACTACAAAGTAATTGTATGAAGATGGATGCGTCCCGGGAAATGCTAAGTTGTAGTTTATTCATTATTAGTTTTGAATCCAAATACGCTAATACTTACGGAAAGCCGTAACTTTGAGACCGTGAGGACCTATTCGGCCGATAATACCTTTTCGGAAAGCTCTCGGAAAGTTATAGTGTGGCAATGCGTCTTCGTACCATTTTGCCCCATTTTCGACCCAAAATTTTGACGTTTAGGGTGTTTTCGGGAGGTTTTTGTGATTTGGAGGCGATTAAAGTATCGAAAAGAGTGTTCGGACTTGATTTTTGAATCTTTCCCGAATAAAAGAGCACGTTGAAACTGGCTAAAGCGGTGCACGTATCAAGTGGGACCCACTACAAATGATCTCTTGAATCCGCAATAAAGGATATGTGATTGCATGCAATGTATTAACGGATGCGATCATACCGACACTAATGCACCAGATCCCATCAGAACTCCGCAGTTATGCGTGCTTGGACGAGAGTAGTACTAGGATGGGTGACCCCCGGGAAGTCCTCCTTTTGCATCCCTTTTATATTTTTATTTTTCTTTTAACCTCTCTTTTTTAATTTAAACAATTAGTACCACTAGAATTCAACTTGTTTCTCCATTGAGGTTGTTAGATTGTTGATTTTTGTTGTCAAAACTACAAAGTAATCGTATGAAGATGGATGCGTCCCGGGAAATGCTAAGTTGTAGTTTATTCTTTATTATTTTTGAATCCAATGACGCTAATACTTACGGAAAGCCGTAACTTTGAGACCGTGAGGACCTATTCGGCCGATAATACCTTCTCGGAAAGCTCTCGGAAAGTAATAGCGTGGCAATGGGTCTTCGTACCATTTTGCCCTATTTTCGACCCCAAATTTTGACATTTAGGGTGTTTTCGGGAGGTTTTTGTGATTTGGAGGCGATTAAAGTATCGAAAAGAATGTCCGGACTTTATTTTTGAATCTTTCCCGAATAAAAGAGCACGTTGAAACTGGCTAAAGCGGTGCACGTATCAAGTGGGACCCACTACAAATGATCTCTTGAATCCGCAGTAAAGGATATATGCGATTGCATGCAATGTACTAACGGATGCCATGATACCAGCACTAATGCACCGGATCCCATCAGAACACCGCAGATAAGCGTGCTTGGGCGAGAGTAGTACTAGGTTGGGTGACCTCCCGGGAAGTCCTCGTGTTGCATCCCTTTTTTATTTTTATTTTTCTTTTAACCTCTCTTTTTTAATTTAAACAATTAGTACCACTACAATTCAACTTGTTTCTCTATTGAGGTTGTTAGATTGTTGATTTTTGTTGACAAAACTACAAAGTAATCGTTTGAAGATGGATGCGTCCCTGGAAATGCTAATTGTAGTTTATTCTTTATTATTTTTGAATCCAAAGACGCTAATACTTACGGAAAGTCGTAACTTTGAGACCGTGAGGACCTATTCGGCCGATAATACCTTTTCGGAAAGCTCTCAGAAAGTAATAGTGTGGCAATGGGTCTTCGTACCATTTTGCCCCATTTTCGACCCAAAATTTTGACGTTTAGGGTGTTTTCGGGAGGTTTTTGTGATTTGGAGGCGATTAAAGTATCGAAAAGAGTGTTCGGACTTGATTTTTGAATCTTTCCCGAATAAAAGAGCATGTTGAAACTAGCTAAAGCGGTGCACGTATCAAGTGGGACCCACTACAAATGAACTCTTGAATCCGCAGTAAAGGATATATGCGATTGCATGCAATGTATTAACGGATGCGATCATACCGGCACTAATGCACCGGATCCCATCAGAACTCCGCAGTTAAGCGTGCTTGGACGAGAGTAGTACTAGGATAGGTGACCCCCGGGAAGTCCTCCTTTTGCATCCCTTTTTTATTTTTATTTTTCTTTTAACCTCTCTTTTTTAATTTAAACAATTAGTACCACTACAATTCAACTTGTTTCTCCATTGAGGTTGTTAGATTGTTGATTTTTGTTGACAAAACTACAAAGTAATCGTATGAAGATGGATGCGTCCCGGGAAATGCTAAGTTGTAGTTTATTCTTTATTATTTTTGAATCCAAAGACGCTAATACTTACGGAAAGACGTAACTTTGAGACCGTGAGGACCTATTCGGCCGATAATACCTTCTCGGAAAGCTCTAGGAAAGTAATATCGTGGCAATAGGTCTTCGTACCATTTTGCCCTATTTTCGACCCCAAATTTTGACATTTAGGGTGTTTTCGGGAGGTTTTTGTGATTTGGAGGCGATTAAAGTATCGAAAAGAGTGTCCGGACTTGATTTTTGAATCTTTCCCGAATAAAAGAGCACGTTGAAACTGGCTAAAGCGGTGCACGTATCAAGTGGGACCCACTACTAATGATCTCTTGAATCCGCAGTAAAGGATATATGCGATTGCATGCAATGTACTAACGGATGCCATGATACCAGCACTAATGCACCGGATCCCATCAGAACACCGCAGATAAGCGTGCTTGGGCGAGAGTAGTACTAGGTTGGGTGACCTCCCGGGAAATCCTCGTGTTGCATCCCTTTTTTATTTTTATTTTTCTTTTAACCTCTCTTTTTTAATTTAAACAATTAGTACCACTACAATTCAACTTGTTTCTCTATTGAGGTTGTTAGATTGTTGATTTTTGTTGACAAAACTACAAAGTAATCGTTTGAAGATGGATGCGTCCCTGGAAATGCTAATTGTAGTTTATTCTTTATTATTTTTGAATCCAAAGACGCTAATACTTACGGAAAGTCGTAACTTTGAGACCGTGAGGACCTATTCGGCCGATAATACCTTTTCGGAAAGCTCTCAGAAAGTAATAGTGTGGCAATGGGTCTTCGTACCATTTTGCCCCATTTTCGACCCAAAATTTTGACGTTTAGGGTGTTTTCGGGAGGTTTTTGTGATTTGGAGGCGATTAAAGTATCGAAAAGAGTGTTCGGACTTGATTTTTGAATCTTTCCCGAATAAAAGAGCACGTTGAAACTGGCTAAAGCGGTGCACGTATCAAGTGGGACCCACTACAAATGAACTCTTGAATCCGCAGTAAAGGATATATGCGATTGCATGCAATGTATTAACGGATGCGATCATACCGGCACTAATGCACCGGATCCCATCAGAACTCCGCAGTTAAGCGTGCTTGGACGAGAGTAGTACTAGGATAGGTGACCCCCGGGAAGTCCTCCTTTTGCATCCCTTTTTTATTTTTATTTTTCTTTTAACCTCTCTTTTTTAATTTAAACAATTAGTACCACTACAATTCAACTTGTTTCTCCATTGAGGTTGTTAGATTGTTGATTTTTGTTGACAAAACTACAAAGTAATCGTATGAAGATGGATGCGTCCCGGGAAATGCTAAGTTGTAGTTTATTCTTTATTATTTTTGAATCCAAAGACGCTAATACTTACGGAAAGCCGTAACTTTGAGACCGTGAGGACCTATTCGGCCGATAATACCTTCTCGGAAAGCTCTAGGAAAGTAATATCGTGGCAATAGGTCTTCGTACCATTTTGCCCTATTTTCGACCCCAAATTTTGACATTTAGGGTGTTTTCGGGAGGTTTTTGTGATTTGGAGGCGATTAAAGTATCGAAAAGAGTGTCCGGACTTGATTTTTGAATCTTTCCCGAATAAAAGAGCACGTTGAAACTGGCTAAAGCGGTGCACGTATCAAGTGGGACCCACTACAAATGATCTCTTCAATCCGCAGTAAAGGATATATGCGATTGCATGCAATGTACTAACGGATGCGATCATACCAGCACTAATGCACCGGATCCCATCAGAACTCCGCAGTTAAGCGTGCTTGGACGAGAGTAGTACTAGGATAGGTGACCCCCGGGAAGTCCTCCTTTTGCATCCCTTTTTTATTTTTATTTTTCTTTTAACCTCTCTTTTTTAATTTAAACAATTAGTACCACTACAATTCAACTTGTTTCTCCATTGAGGTTGTTAGATTGTTGATTTTTGTTGACAAAACTACAAAGTAATCGTATGAAGATGGATGCGTCCCGGGAAATGCTAAGTTGTAGTTTATTCTTTATTATTTTTGAATCCAAAGACGCTAATACTTACGGAAAGCCGTAACTTTGAGACCGTGAGGACCTATTCGGCCGATAATACCTTCTCGGAAAGCTCTAGGAAAGTAATATCGTGGCAACAGGTCTTCGTACCATTTTGCCCTATTTTCGACCCCAAATTTTGACATTTAGGGTGTTTTCGGGAGGTTTTTGTGATTTGGAGGCGATTAAAGTATCAAAAAGAGTGTCCGGACTTGATTTTTGAATCTTTCCCGAATAAAAGAGCACGTTGAAACTGGCTAAAGCGGTGCACGTATCAAGTGGGACCCACTACAAATGATCTCTTCAATCCGCAGTAAAGGATATATGCGATTGCATGCAATGTACTAACGGATGCGATCATACCAGCACTAATGCACCGGATCCCATCAGAACACCGCAGTTAAGCGTGCTTGGGCGAGAGTAGTACTAGGTTGGGTGACCTCCCGGGAAGTCCTCGTGTTGCATCCCTTTTTTACTTTTATTTTTCTTTTAACCTCTCTTTTTTAATTTAAACAATTAGTACCACTACAATTCAACTTGTTTCTCTATTGAGGTTGTTAGATTGTTGATTTTTGTTGACAAAACTACAAAGTAATCGTATGAAGATGGATGCGTCCCAGGAAATGCTAATTGTAGTTTATTCTTTATTATTTTTGAATCCAAAGACGCTAATACTTACGGAAAGCCGTAACTTTGAGACCGTGAGGACCTATTCGGCCGATAATACCTTTTCGGAAAGCTCTCAGAAAGTAATAGTGTGCCAGTGGGTCTTCGTACCATTTTGTCCCATTTTCGACCCAAAATTTTGACGTTTAGGGTGTTTTCGGGAGGTTTTTGTGATTTGGAGGCGATTAAAGTATCGAAAAGAGTGTTCGGACTTGATTTTTGAATCTTTCCCGAATAAAAGAGCACGTTGAAACTGGCTAAAGCAGTGCACGTATCAAGTGGGACCCACTACAAATAATCTCTTGAATCCGCAGTAAAGGATATATGCGATTGCATGCAATGTATTAACGGATGCGATCATACCGGCACTAATGCACCGGATCCCATCAGAACTCCGCAATTAAGCGTGCTTGGGCGAAAGTAGTTCTAGGATGGGTGACCTCCCGGGAAGTCCTCGTGTTGCATCCCTTTTTTATTTTTATTTTTCTTTTAACCTCTCTTTTTTAATTTAAACAATTAGTACCACTACAATTCAACTTGTTTCTCTATTGAGGTTGTTAGATTGTGGATTTTTGTTGACAAAACTACAAAGTAATTGTATGAAGATGGATGCGTCCCGGGAAATGCTAAGTTGTAGTTTATTCAATATTATTTTTGAATCCAAATACGCTAATACTTACGGAAAGCCGTAACTTTGAGACCGTGAGAACCTATTCGGCCGATAATACCTTTTCGGAAAGCTCTCGGAAAGTTATAGTGTGGCAATGCGTCTTCGTACCATTTTGCCCCATTTTCGACCCAAAATTTTGACGTTTAGGGTGTTTTCGGGAGGTTTTTGTGATTTGGAGGCGATTAAAGTATCGAAAAGAGTGTTCGGACTTGATTTTTGAATCTTTCCCGAATAAAAGAGCACGTTGAAACTGGCTAAAGCGGTGCACGTATCAAGTGGGAGCCACTACAAATGATCTCTTGAATCCGCAATAAAGGATATGTGATTGCATGCAATGTATTAACGGATGCGATCATACCGACACTAATGCACCAGATCCCATCAGAACTCCGCAGTTATGCGTGCTTGGACGAGAGTAGTACTAGGATGGGTGACCCCCGGGAAGTCCTCCTTTTGCATCCCTTTTATATTTTTATTTTTCTTTTAACCTCTCTTTTTTAATTTAAACAATTAGTACCACTACAATTCAACTTGTTTCTCCATTGAGGTTGTTAGATTGTTGATTTTTGTTGTCAAAACTACAAAGTAATCGTATGAAGATGGATGCGTCCCGGGAAATGCTAAGTTGTAGTTTATTCTTTATTATTTTTGAATCCAATGACGCTAATACGTACGGAAAGCCGTAACTTTGAGACCGTGAGGACCTATTCGGCCGATAATACCTTCTCGGAAAGCTCTCGGAAAGTAATAGCGTGGCAATGGGTCTTCGTACCATTTTGCCCTATTTTCGACCCCAAATTTTGACATTTAGGGTGTTTTCGGGAGGTTTTTGTGATTTGGAGGCGATTAAAGTATCGAAAAGAGTGTCCGGACTTTATTTTTGAATCTTTCCCGAATAAAAGAGCACGTTGAAACTGGCTAAAGCGGTGCACGTATCAAGTGGGACCCACTACAAATGATCTCTTGAATCCGCAGTAAAGGATATATGCGATTGCATGCAATGTACTAACGGATGCCATGATACCAGCACTAATGCACCGGATCCCATCAGAACACCGCAGATAAGCGTGCTTGGGCGAGAGTAGTACTAGGTTGGGTGACCTCCCGGGAAGTCCTCGTGTTGCATCCCTTTTTTATTTTTATTTTTCTTTTAACCTCTCTTTTTTAATTTAAACAATTAGTACCACTACAATTCAACTTGTTTCTCTATTGAGGTTGTTAGATTGTTGATTTTTGTTGACAAAACTACAAAGTAATCGTTTGAAGATGGATGCGTCCCTGGAAATGCTAATTGTAGTTTATTCTTTATTATTTTTGAATCCAAAGACGCTAATACTTACGGAAAGTCGTAACTTTGAGACCGTGAGGACCTATTCGGCCGATAATACCTTTTCGGAAAGCTCTCAGAAAGTAATAGTGTGGCAATGGGTCTTCGTACCATTTTGCCCCATTTTCGACCCAAAATTTTGACGTTTAGGGTGTTTTCGGGAGGTTTTTGTGATTTGGAGGCGATTAAAGTATCGAAAAGAGTGTTCGGACTTGATTTTTGAATCTTTCCCGAATAAAAGAGCACGTTGAAACTGGCTAAAGCGGTGCACGTATCAAGTGGGACCCACTACAAATGAACTCTTGAATCCGCAGTAAAGGATATATGCGATTGCATGCAATGTATTAACGGATGCGATCATACCGGCACTAATGCACCGGATCCCATCAGAACTCCGCAGTTAAGCGTGCTTGGACGAGAGTAGTACTAGGATAGGTGACCCCCGGGAAGTCCTCCTTTTGCATCCCTTTTTTATTTTTATTTTTCTTTTAACCTCTCTTTTTTAATTTAAACAATTAGTACCACTACAATTCAACTTGTTTCTCCATTGAGGTTGTTAGATTGTTGATTTTTGTTGACAAAACTACAAAGTAATCGTATGAAGATGGATGCGTCCCGGGAAATGCTAAGTTGTAGTTTATTCTTTATTATTTTTGAATCCAAAGACGCTAATACTTACGGAAAGCCGTAACTTTGAGACCGTGAGGACCTATTCGGCCGATAATACCTTCTCGGAAAGCTCTAGGAAAGTAATATCGTGGCAATAGGTCTTCGTACCATTTTGCCCTATTTTCGACCCCAAATTTTGACATTTAGGGTGTTTTCGGGAGGTTTTTGTGATTTGGAGGCGATTAAAGTATCGAAAAGAGTGTCCGGACTTGATTTTTGAATCTTTCCCGAATAAAAGAGCACGTTGAAACTGGCTAAAGCGGTGCACGTATCAAGTGGGACCCACTACAAATGATCTCTTCAATCCGCAGTAAAGGATATATGCGATTGCATGCAATGTACTAACGGATGCGATCATACCAGCACTAATGCACCGGATCCCATCAGAACACCGCAGTTAAGCGTGCTTGGGCGAGAGTAGTACTAGGTTGGGTGACCTCCCGGGAAGTCCTCGTGTTGCATCCCTTTTTTACTTTTATTTTTCTTTTAACCTCTCTTTTTTAATTTAAACAATTAGTACCACTACAATTCAACTTGTTTCTCTATTGAGGTTGTTAGATTGTTGATTTTTGTTGACAAAACTACAAAGTAATCGTATGAAGATGGATGCGTCCCAGGAAATGCTAATTGTAGTTTATTCTTTATTATTTTTGAATCCAAAGACGCTAATACTTACGGAAAGCCGTAACTTTGAGACCGTGAGGACCTATTCGGCCGATAATACCTTTTCGGAAAGCTCTCAGAAAGTAATAGTGTGGCAATGGGTCTTCGTACCATTTTGCCCCATTTTCGACCCAAAATTTTGAAGTTTAGGGTGTTTTCGGGAGGTTTTTGTGATTTGGAGGCGATTAAAGTATCGAAAAGAGTGTTCGGACTTGATTTTTGAATCTTTCCCGAATAAAAGAGCACGTTGAAACTGGCTAAAGCGGTGCACGTATCAAGTGGGACCCACTACAAATGATCTCTTGAATCCGCAGTAAAGGATATATGCGATTGCATGCAATGTATTAACGGATGCGATCATACCGGCATTAATGCACCAGATCCCATCAGAACTCCGCAGGTAAGCGTGCTTGGACGAGAGTAGTACTAGGATGGGTGACCCCCGGGGAGTCCTCCTTTTGCATCCCTTTTTTATTTTTATTTTTCTTTTAACCTCTCTTTTTTAATTTAAACAATTAGTACCACTACAATTCAACTTGTTTCTCCATTGAGGTTGTTAGATTGTTGATTTTTGTTGACAAAACTACAAAGTAATCGTATGAAGATGGATGCGTCCCGGGAAATGCTAAGTTGTAGTTTATTCTTTATTATTTTTGAATCCAATGACGCTAATACTTACGGAAAGCCGTAACTTTGAGACCGTGAGGACCTATTCGGCCGATAATACCTTCTCGAAAAGCTCTCAGAAAGTAATAGCGTGGCAATGGGTCTTCGTACCATTTGCCCTATTTTCGACCCCAAATTTTGACATTTAGGGTGTTTTCGGGAGGTTTTTGTGATTTGGAGACGATTAAAGTATCGAAAAGAGTGTCCGGACTTTATTTTTGAATCTTTCCCGAATAAAAGAGCACGTTGAAACTGGCTAAAGCGGTGCACGTATCAAGTGGGACCCACTACAAATGATCTCTTGAATCCGCAGTAAAGGATATATGCGATTGCATGCAATGTACTAACGGATGCCATCATACCAGCACTAATGCACCGGATCCCATCAGAACACCGCAGATAAGCGTGCTTGGGCGAGAGTAGTACTAGGTTGGGTGACCTCCCGGGAAGTCCTCGTGTTGCATCCCTTTTTTATTTTTATTTTTCTTTTAACCTCTCTTTTTTAATTTAAACAATTAGTACCATTACAATTCAACTTGTTTCTCTATTGAGGTTGTTAGATTGTTGATTTTTGTTGACAAAACTACAAAGTAATCGTATGAAGATGGATGCGTCCCGGGAAATGCTAAGTTGTAGTTTATTCTTTATTATTTTTGAATCCAATGACGCTAATACTTACGGAAAGCCGTAACTTTGAGACCGTGAGGACCTATTCGGCCGATAATACCTTCTCGGAAAGCTCTCAGAAAGTAATAGCGTGGCAATGGGTCTTCGTACCATTTGCCCTATTTTCGACCCAAAATTTTGACGTTTAGGGTGTTTTCGGGAGGTTTTTGTGATTTGGAGGCGATTAAAGTATCGAAAAGAGTGTTCGGACTTGATTTTTGAATCTTTCCCGAATAAAAGAGCACGTTGAAACAGGCTAAAGCGGTGCACGTATCAAGTGGGACCCACTACAAATGATCTCTTGAATCCGCAGTAAAGGATATATGCGATTGCATGCAATGTATTAACGGATGCGATCATACCGGCACTAATGCACCGGATCCCATCAGAACTCTGCAGTTAAGCGTGCTTGGACGAGAGTAGTACTAGGATAGGTGACCCCCGGGAAGTCCTCCTTTTGCATCCCTTTTTTATTTTTATTTTTCTTTTAACCTCTTTTTTTTAATTTAAACAATTAGTACCACTACAATTCAACTTGTTTCTCCATTGAGGTTGTTAGATTGTTGATTTTTGTTGACAAAACTACAAAGTAATCGTATGAAGATGAATGCGTCCCGGGAAATGCTAAGTTGTAGTTTATTCTTTATTATTTTTGAATCCAAAGAAGCTAATACTTACGGAAAGCCGTAACTTTGAGACCGTGAGGACCTATTCGGCCGATAATACCTTCTCGGAAAGCTCTCGGAAAGTAATATCGTGGCGATGGGTCTTCGTACCATTTTGCCCTATTTTCGACCCCAAATTTTGACATTTAGGGTGTTTTCGGGAGGTTTTTGTGATTTGGAGGCGATTAAAGTATCGAAAAGAGTGTCCGGACTTGATTTTTGAATCTTTCACGAATAAAAGAGCAAGTTGAAACTGGCTAAAGCGGTGCATGTATCAAGTGGGACCCACTACAAATGATCTCTTGAATCCGCAGTAAAGGATATATGCGATTGCATGCAATGTACTAACGGATGCGATCATACCAGCACTAATGCACCGGATCCCATCAGAACACCGCAGTTAAGCGTGCTTGGGCGAGAGTAGTACTAGGTTGGGTGACCTCCCGGGAAGTCCTCGTGTTGCATCCCTTTTTTATTTTTATTTTTCTTTTAACCTCTCTTTTTTAATTTAAACAATTAGTACCACTACAATTCAACTTGTTTCTCTATTGAGGTTGTTAGATTGTTGATTTTTGTTGACAAAACTACAAAGTAATCGTATGAAGATGGATGCGTCCCGGGAAATGCTAATTGTAGTTTATTCTTTATTATTTTTGAATCCAAAGACGCTAATACTTACGGAAAGCCGTAACTTTGAGACCGTGAGGACCTATTCGGCCGATAATACCTTTTCGGAAAGCTCTCAGAAAGTAATAGTGTGGCAATGGGTCTTCGTACCATTTTGCCCCATTTTCGACCCAAAATTTTGAAGTTTAGGGTGTTTTCGGGAGGTTTTTGTGATTTGGAGGCGATTAAAGTATCGAAAAGAGTGTTCGGACTTGATTTTTGAATCTTTCCCGAATAAAAGAGCACGTTGAAACTGGCTAAAGCGGTGCACGTATCAAGTGGGACCCACTACAAATGATCTCTTGAATCCGCAGTAAAGGATATATGCGATTGCATGCAATGTACTAACGGATGCCATCATACCAGCACTAATGCACCGGATCCCATCAGAACACCGCAGATAAGCGTGCTTGGGCGAGAGTAGTACTAGGTTGGGTGACCTCCCGGGAAGTCCTCGTGATGCATCCCTTTTTTATTTTTATTTTTCTTTTAACCTCTCTTTTTTAATTTAAACAATTAGTACCACTACAATTCAACTTGTTTCTCCATTGAGGTTGTTAGATTATTGATTTTTGTTGACAAAACTACAAAGTAATCGTATGAAGATGGATGCGTCCCGGGAAATGCTAAGTTGTAGTTTATTCTTTATTATTTTTGAATCCAAAGACGCTAATACTTACGGAAAGCCGTAACTTTGAGACCGTGAGGACCTATTCGACCGATAATACCTTCTCGGAAAGCTCTCGGAAAGTAATAGCGTGGCAATGGGTCTTCGTACCATTGTGCCCCATTTTCGACCCCAAATTTTGAAGTTTAGGGTGTTTCCGGGAGGTTTTTGTGATTTGGAGGCGATTAAAGTATCGAAAAGAGTGTTCGGACTTGATTTTTGAATCTTTCCCGAATAAAAGAGCACGTTGAAACTGGCTAAAGCGGTGCACGTATCAAGTGGGACCCACTACAAATGATCTCTTGAATCCGCGGTAAAGGATATATGCGATTGCATGCAATGTATTAACGGATGCGATCATACCGGCACTAATACACCGAATCCCATCAGAACTCCGCAGTTAAGCGTGCTTGGACGAGAGTAGTACTAGGATAGGTGACCCCCGGGAAGTCCTCCTTTTGCATCCCTTTTTTATTTTTATTTTTCTTTTAACCTCTCTTTTTTAATTTAAACAATTAGTACCACTACAATTCAACTTGTTTCTCCATTGAGGTTGTTAGATTGTTGATTTTTGTTGACAAAACTACAAAGTAATCGTATGAAGATGGATGCGTCCCAGGAAATGCTAAGTTGTAGTTTATTCTTTATTATTTTTGAATCCAAAGACGCTAATACTTACGGAAAGCCGTAACTTTGAGACTGTGAGGACCTATTCGGCCGATAATACCTTCTCGGAAAGCTCTCGGAAAGTAATATCGTGGCAATGGGTCTTCGTACCATTTTGCCCTATTTTCGACCCCAAATTTTGACATTTAGGGTGTTTTCGGGAGGTTTTTGTGATTTGGAGGCGATTAAAGTATCGAAAAGAGTGTCCGGACTTGATTTTTGAATCTTTCCCGAATAAAAGAGCACGTTGAAACTGTCTAAAGCGGTGCACGTATCAAGTGGGACCCACTACAAATGATCTCTTGAATCCGCAGTAAAGGATATATGCGATTGCATGCAATGTACTAACGGATGCGATCATACCAGCACTAATGCACCGGATCCCATCAGAACACCGCAGTTAAGCATGCTTGGGCGAGAGTAGTACTAGGTTGGGTGACCTCCCGGGAAGTCCTCGTGTTGCATCCCTTTTTTATTTTTATTTTTCTTTTAACCTCTCTTTTTTAATTTAAACAATTAGTACCACTACAATTCAACTTGTTTCTCTATTGAGGTTGTTAGATTGTTGATTTTTGTTGACAAAACTACAAAGTAATCGTATGAAGATGGATGCGTCCCAGGAAATGCTAATTGTAGTTTATTCTTTATTATTTTTGAATCCAAAGACGCTAATACTTACGGAAAGCCGTAACTTTGAGACCGTGAGGACCTATTCGGCCGATAATACCTTTTCGGAAAGCTCTCAGAAAGTAATAGTGTGGCAATGGGTCTTCGTACCATTTTGCCCCATTTTCGACCCAAAATTTTGAAGTTTAGGGTGTTTTCGGGAGGTTTTTGTGATTTGGAGGCGATTAAAGTATCGAAAAGAGTGTTCGGACTTGATTTTTGAATCTTTCCCGAATAAAAGAGCACGTTGAAACTGGCTAAAGCGGTGCACGTATCAAGTGGGACCCACTACAAATGATCTCTTGAATCCGCAGTAAAGGATATATGCGATTGCATGCAATGTATTAACGGATGCGATCATACCGGCACTAATGCACCGGATCCCATCAGAACTCTGCAGTTAAGCGTGCTTGGACGAGAGTAGTACTAGGATAGGTGACCCCCGGGAAGTCCTCCTTTTGCATCCCTTTTTTATTTTTATTTTTCTTTTAACCTCTTTTTTTTAATTTAAACAATTAGTACCACTACAATTCAACTTGTTTCTCCATTGAGGTTGTTAGATTGTTGATTTTTGTTGACAAAACTACAAAGTAATCGTATGAAGATGAATGCGTCCCGGGAAATGCTAAGTTGTAGTTTATTCTTTATTATTTTTGAATCCAAAGAAGCTAATACTTACGGAAAGCCGTAACTTTGAGACCGTGAGGACCTATTCGGCCGATAATACCTTCTCGGAAAGCTCTCGGAAAGTAATATCGTGGCGATGGGTCTTCGTACCATTTTGCCCTATTTTCGACCCCAAATTTTGACATTTAGGGTGTTTTCGGGAGGTTTTTGTGATTTGGAGGCGATTAAAGTATCGAAAAGAGTGTCCGGACTTGATTTTTGAATCTTTCCCGAATAAAAGAGCAAGTTGAAACTGGCTAAAGCGGTGCATGTATCAAGTGGGACCCACTACAAATGATCTCTTGAATCCGCAGTAAAGGATATATGCGATTGCATGCAATGTACTAACGGATGCGATCATACCAGCACTAATGCACCGGATCCCATCAGAACACCGCAGTTAAGCATGCTTGGGCGAGAGTAGTACTAGGTTGGGTGACCTCCCGGGAAGTCCTCGTGTTGCATCCCTTTTTTATTTTTATTTTTCTTTTAACCTCTCTTTTTTAATTTAAACAATTAGTACCATTACAATTCAACTTGTTTCTCTATTGAGGTTGTTAGATTGTTGATTTTTGTTGACAAAACTACAAAGTAATCGTATGAAGATGGATGCGTCCCGGGAAATGCTAAGTTGTAGTTTATTCTTTATTATTTTTGAATCCAATGACGCTAATACTTACGGAAAGCCGTAACTTTGAGACCGTGAGGACCTATTCGGCCGATAATACCTTCTCGGAAAGCTCTCAGAAAGTAATAGCGTGGCAATGGGTCTTCGTACCATTTGCCCTATTTTCGACCCAAAATTTTGACGTTTAGGGTGTTTTCGGGAGGTTTTTGTGATTTGGAGGCGATTAAAGTATCGAAAAGAGTGTTCGGACTTGATTTTTGAATCTTTCCCGAATAAAAGAGCACGTTGAAACAGGCTAAAGCGGTGCACGTATCAAGTGGGACCCACTACAAATGATCTCTTGAATCCGCAGTAAAGGATATATGCGATTGCATGCAATGTATTAACGGATGCGATCATACCGGCACTAATGCACCGGATCCCATCAGAACTCTGCAGTTAAGCGTGCTTGGACGAGAGTAGTACTAGGATAGGTGACCCCCGGGAAGTCCTCCTTTTGCATCCCTTTTTTATTTTTATTTTTCTTTTAACCTCTTTTTTTTAATTTAAACAATTAGTACCACTACAATTCAACTTGTTTCTCCATTGAGGTTGTTAGATTGTTGATTTTTGTTGACAAAACTACAAAGTAATCGTATGAAGATGAATGCGTCCCGGGAAATGCTAAGTTGTAGTTTATTCTTTATTATTTTTGAATCCAAAGACGCTAATACTTACGGAAAGCCGTAACTTTGAGACCGTGAGGACCTATTCGGCCGATAATACCTTCTCGGAAAGCTCTCGGAAAGTAATATCGTGGCGATGGGTCTTCGTACCATTTTGCCCTATTTTCGACCCCAAATTTTGACATTTAGGGTGTTTTCGGGAGGTTTTTGTGATTTGGAGGCGATTAAAGTATCGAAAAGAGTGTCCGGACTTGATTTTTGAATCTTTCCCGAATAAAAGAGCACGTTGAAACTGGCTAAAGCGGTGCACGTATCAAGTGGGACCCACTACAAATGATCTCTTGAATCCGCAGTAAAGGATATATGCGATTGCATGCAATGTACTAACGGATGCCATCATACCAGCACTAATGCACCGGATCCCATCAGAACACCGCAGATAAGCGTGCTTGGGCGAGAGTAGTACTAGGTTGGGTGACCTCCCGGGAAGTCCTCGTGTTGCATCCCTTTTTTATTTTTATTTTTCTTTTAACCTCTCTTTTTTAATTTAAACAATTAGTACCATTACAATTCAACTTGTTTCTCTATTGAGGTTGTTAGATTGTTGATTTTTGTTGACAAAACTACAAAGTAATCGTATGAAGATGGATGCGTCCCGGGAAATGCTAAGTTGTAGTTTATTCTTTATTATTTTTGAATCCAATGACGCTAATACTTACGGAAAGCCGTAACTTTGAGACCGTGAGGACCTATTCGGCCGATAATACCTTCTCGGAAAGCTCTCAGAAAGTAATAGCGTGGCAATGGGTCTTCGTACCATTTGCCCTATTTTCGACCCAAAATTTTGACGTTTAGGGTGTTTTCGGGAGGTTTTTGTGATTTGGAGGCGATTAAAGTATCGAAAAGAGTGTTCGGACTTGATTTTTGAATCTTTCCCGAATAAAAGAGCACGTTGAAACAGGCTAAAGCGGTGCACGTATCAAGTGGGACCCACTACAAATGATCTCTTGAATCCGCAGTAAAGGATATATGCGATTGCATGCAATGTATTAACGGATGCGATCATACCGGCACTAATGCACCGGATCCCATCAGAACTCTGCAGTTAAGCGTGCTTGGACGAGAGTAGTACTAGGATAGGTGACCCCCGGGAAGTCCTCCTTTTGCATCCCTTTTTTATTTTTATTTTTCTTTTAACCTCTTTTTTTTAATTTAAACAATTAGTACCACTACAATTCAACTTGTTTCTCCATTGAGGTTGTTAGATTGTTGATTTTTGTTGACAAAACTACAAAGTAATCGTATGAAGATGAATGCGTCCCGGGAAATGCTAAGTTGTAGTTTATTCTTTATTATTTTTGAATCCAAAGACGCTAATACTTACGGAAAGCCGTAACTTTGAGACCGTGAGGACCTATTCGGCCGATAATACCTTCTCGGAAAGCTCTCGGAAAGTAATATCGTGGCGATGGGTCTTCGTACCATTTTGCCCTATTTTCGACCCCAAATTTTGACATTTAGGGTGTTTTCGGGAGGTTTTTGTGATTTGGAGGCGATTAAAGTATCGAAAAGAGTGTCCGGACTTGATTTTTGAATCTTTCCCGAATAAAAGAGCACGTTGAAACTGGCTAAAGCGGTGCATGTATCAAGTGGGACCCACTACAAATGATCTCTTGAATCCGCAGTAAAGGATATATGCGATTGCATGCAATGTACTAACGGATGCGATCATACCAGCACTAATGCACCGGATCCCATCAGAACACCGCAGTTAAGCGTGCTTGGGCGAGAGTAGTACTAGGTTGGGTGACCTCCCGGGAAGTCCTCGTGTTGCATCCCTTTTTTATTTTTATTTTTCTTTTAACCTCTCTTTTTTAATTTAAACAATTAGTACCACTACAATTCAACTTGTTTCTCTATTGAGGTTGTTAGATTGTTGATTTTTGTTGACAAAACTACAAAGTAATCGTATGAAGATGGATGCGTCCCGGGAAATGCTAATTGTAGTTTATTCTTTATTATTTTTGAATCCAAAGACGCTAATACTTACGGAAAGCCGTAACTTTGAGACCGTGAGGACCTATTCGGCCGATAATACCTTTTCGGAAAGCTCTCAGAAAGTAATAGTGTGGCAATGGGTCTTCGTACCATTTTGCCCCATTTTCGACCCAAAATTTTGAAGTTTAGGATGTTTTCGGGAGGTTTTTGTGATTTGGAGGCGATTAAAGTATCGAAAAGAGTGTTCGGACTTGATTTTTGAATCTTTCCCGAATAAAAGAGCACGTTGAAACTGGCTAAAGCGGTGCACGTATCAAGTGGGACCCACTAAAAATGATCTCTTGAATCCGCAGTAAAGGATATATGCGATTGTATGCAATGTATTAACGGATGTGATCATACCGGCACTAATGCACCGGATCCCATCAGAACTCCGCAGTTAAGCGTGCTTGGACGAGAGTAGTACTAGGATGGGTGACCCTCGGGAAGTCCTCCTTTTGCATCCCTTTTTTATTTTTATTTTTCTTTTAACCTCTCTTTTTTAATTTAAACAATTAGTACCACTACAATTCAACTTGTTTCTCCATTGAGGTTGTTAGATTGTTGATTTTTGTTGACAAAACTACAAAGTAATCGTATGAAGATGGATGCGTCCCGGGAAATGCTAAGTTGTAGTTTATTCTTTATTATTTTTGAATCCAATGACGCTAATACTTACGGAAAGCCGTAACTTTGAGACCGTGAGGACCTATTCGGCCGATAATACCTTCTCGGAAAGCTCTCGGAAAGTAATAGCGTGGCAATGGGTCTTTGTACCATTTTGCCCTATTTTCGACCCCAAATTTTGACATTTAGGGTGTTTTCGGGAGGTTTTTGTGATTTGGAGGCGATTAAAGTATCGAAAAGAGTGTCCGGACTTTATTTTTGAATCTTTCCCGAATAAAAGAGCACGTTGAAACTGGCTAAAGCGGTGCACGTATCAAGTGGGACCCACTACAAATGATCTCTTGAATCCGCAGTAAAGGATATATGCGATTGCATGCAATATACTAACGGATGCCATCATACCAGCACTAATGCACCGGATCCCATCAGAACACCGCAGATAAGCGTGCTTGGGCGAGAGTAGTACTAGGTTGGGTGACCTCCCGGGAAGTCCTCGTGTTGCATCCCTTTTTTATTTTTATTTTTCTTTTAACCTCTCTTTTTTAATTTAAACAATTAGTACCACTACAATTCAACTTGTTTCTCTATTGAGGTTGTTAGATTGTTGATTTTTGTTGACAAAACTACAAAGTAATCGTTTGAAGATGGATGCGTCCCGGGAAATGCTAATTGTAGTTTATTCTTTATTATTTTTGAATCCAAAGACGCTAATACTTACGGAAAGTCGTAACTTTGAGACCGTGAGGACCTATTCGGCCGATAATACCTTTTCGGAAAGCTCTCAGAAAGTAATAGAGTGGCAATGGGTCTTCGTACCATTTTGCCCCATTTTCGACCCAAAATTTTGACGTTTAGGGTGTTTTCGGGAGGTTTTTGTGATTTGGAGGCGATTAAAGTATCGAAAAGAGTGTTCGGACTTGATTTTTGAATCTTTCCCGAATAAAAGAGCACGTTGAAACTGGCTAAAGCGGTGCACGTATCAAGTGGGACCCACTACAAATGATCTCTTGAATCCGCAATAAAGGATATGTGATTGCATGCAATGTATTAACGGATGCGATCATACCGACACTAATGCACCAGATCCCATCAGAACTCCGCAGTTATGCGTGCTTGGACGAGAGTAGTACTAGGATGGGTGACCCCCGGGAAGTCCTCCTTTTGCATCCCTTTTATATTTTTATTTTTCTTTTAACCTCTCTTTTTTAATTTAAACAATTTGTACCACTACAATTCAACTTGTTTCTCCATTGAGGTTGTTAGATTGTTGATTTTTGTTGACAAAACTACAAAGTAATCGTATGAAGATGGATGCGTCCCGGGAAATGCTAAGTTGTAGTTTATTCTTTATTATTTTTGAATCCAATGACGCTAATACTTACGGAAAGCCGTAACTTTGAGACCGTGAGGACCTATTCGGCCGATAATACCTTCTCGGAAAGCTCTCGGAAAGTAATAGCGTGGCAATGGGTCTTCGTACCATTTTGCCCTATTTTCGACCCCAAATTTTGACATTTAGGGTGTTTTCGGGAGGTTTTTGTGATTTGGAGGCGATTAAAGTATCGAAAAGAGTGTCCGGACTTTATTTTTGAATCTTTCCCGAATAAAAGAGCACGTTGAAACTGGCTAAAGCGGTGCACGTATCAAGTGGGACCCACTACAAATGATCTCTTGAATCCGCAGTAAAGGATATATGCGATTGCATGCAATGTACTAACGGATGCCATGATACCAGCACTAATGCACCGGATCCCATCAGAACACCGCAGATAAGCGTGCTTGGGCGAGAGTAGTACTAGGTTGGGTGACCTCCCGGGAAGTCCTCGTGTTGCATCCCTTTTTTATTTTTATTTTTCTTTTAACCTCTCTTTTTTAATTTAAACAATTAGTACCACTACAATTCAACTTGTTTCTCTATTGAGGTTGTTAGATTGTTGATTTTTGTTGACAAAACTACAAAGTAATCGTTTGAAGATGGATGCGTCCCTGGAAATGCTAATTGTAGTTTATTCTTTATTATTTTTGAATCCAAAGACGCTAATACTTACGGAAAGTCGTAACTTTGAGACCGTGAGGACCTATTCGGCCGATAATACCTTTTCGGAAAGCTCTCAGAAAGTAATAGTGTGGCAATGGGTCTTCGTACCATTTTGCCCCATTTTCGACCCAAAATTTTGACGTTTAGGGTGTTTTCGGGAGGTTTTTGTGATTTGGAGGCGATTAAAGTATCGAAAAGAGTGTTCGGACTTGATTTTTGAATCTTTCCCGAATAAAAGAGCCCGTTGAAACTGGCTAAAGCGGTGCACGTATCAAGTGGGACCCACTACAAATGAACTCTTGAATCCGCAGTAAAGGATATATGCGATTGCATGCAATGTATTAACGGATGCGATCATACCGGCACTAATGCACCGGATCCCATCAGAACTCCGCAGTTAAGCGTGCTTGGACGAGAGTAGTACTAGGATAGGTGACCCCCGGGAAGTCCTCCTTTTGCATCCCTTTTTTATTTTTATTTTTCTTTTAACCTCTCTTTTTTAATTTAAACAATTACTACCACTACAATTCAACTTGTTTCTCCATTGAGGTTGTTAGATTGTTGATTTTTGTTGACAAAACTACAAAGTAATCGTAAGAAGATGGATGCGTCCCGGGAAATGCTAAGTTGTAGTTTATTCTTTATTATTTTTGAATCCAAAGACGCTAATACTTACGGAAAGCCGTAACTTTGAGACCGTGAGGACCTATTCGGCCGATAATACCTTCTCGGAAAGCTCTAGGAAAGTAATATCGTGGCAATAGGTCTTCGTACCATTTTGCCCTATTTTCGACCCCAAATTTTGACATTTAGGGTGTTTTTGGGAGGTTTTTGTGATTTGGAGGCGATTAAAGTATCGAAAAGAGTGTCCGGACTTGATTTTTGAATCTTTCCCGAATAAAAGAGCACGTTGAAACTGGCTAAAGCGGTGCACGTATCAAGTGGGACCCACTACAAATGATCTCTTCAATCCGCAGTAAAGGATATATGCGATTGCATGCAATGTACTAACGGATGCGATCATACCAGCACTAATGCACCGGATCCCATCAGAACACCGCAGTTAAGCGTGCTTGGGCGAGAGTAGTACTAGGTTGGGTGACCTCCCGGGAAGTCCTCGTGTTGCATCCCTTTTTTACTTTTATTTTTCTTTTAACCTCTCTTTTTTAATTTAAACAATTAGTACCACTACAATTCAACTTGTTTCTCTATTGAGGTTGTTAGATTGTTGATTTTTGTTGACAAAACTACAAAGTAATCGTATGAAGATGGATGCGTCCCGGGAAATGCTAATTGTAGTTTATTCTTTATTATTTTTGAATCCAAAGACGCTAATACTTACGGAAAGCCGTAACTTTGAGACCGTGAGGACCTATTCGGCCGATAATACCTTTTCGGAAAGCTCTCAGAAAGTAATAGTGTGGCAATGGGTCTTCGTACCATTTTGCCCCATTTTCGACCCAAAATTTTGAAGTTTAGGGTGTTTTCGGGAGGTTTTTGTGATTTGGAGGCGATTAAAGTATCGAAAAGAGTGTTCGGACTTGATTTTTGAATCTTTCCCGAATAAAAGAGCACGTTGAAACTGGCTAAAGCGGTGCACGTATCAAGTGGGACCCACTACAAATGATCTCTTGAATCCGCAGTAAAGGATATATGCGATTGCATGCAATGTATTAACGGATGCGATCATACCGGCACTAATGCACCAGATCCCATCAGAACTCCGCAGTTAAGCGTGCTTGGACGAGAGTAGTACTAGGATGGGTGACCCCCGGGGAGTCCTCCTTTTGCATCCCTTTTTTATTTTTATTTTTCTTTTAACCTCTCTTTTTTAATTTAAACAATTAGTACCACTACAATTCAACTTGTTTCTCCATTGAGGTTGTTAGATTGTTGATTTTTGTTGACAAAACTACAAAGTAATCGTATGAAGATGGATGCGTCCCGGGAAATGCTAAGTTGTAGTTTATTCTTTATTATTTTTGAATCCAATGACGCTAATACTTACGGAAAGCCGTAACTTTGAGACCGTGAGGACCTATTCGGCCGATAATACCTTCTCGGAAAGCTCTCAGAAAGTAATAGCGTGGCAATGGGTCTTCGTACCATTTGCCCTATTTTCGACCCCAAATTTTGACATTTAGGGTGTTTTCGGGAGGTTTTTGTGATTTGGAGGCGATTAAAGTATCGAAAAGAGTGTCCGGACTTTATTTTTGAATCTTTCCCGAATAAAAGAGCACGTTGAAACTGGCTAAAGCGGTGCACGTATCAAGTGGGACCTACTACAAATGATCTCTTGAATCCGCAGTAAAGGATATATGCGATTGCATGCAATGTACTAACGGATGCCATCATACCAGCACTAATGCACCGGATCCCATCAGAACACCGCAGATAAGCGTGCTTGGGCGAGAGTTGGGTGACCTCCCGGGAAGTCCTCGTGTTGCATCCCTTTTTTATTTTTATTTTTCTTTTAACCTCTCTTTTTTAATTTAAACAATTAGTACCACTACAATTCAACTTGTTTCTCCATTGAGGTTGTTAGATTATTGATTTTTGTTGACAAAACTACAAAGTAATCGTATGAAGATGGATGCGTCCCGGGAAATGCTAAGTTGTAGTTTATTCTTTATTATTTTTGAATCCAAAGACGCTAATACTTACGGAAAGCCGTAACTTTGAGACCGTGAGGACCTATTCGGCCGATAATACCTTCTCGGAAAGCTCTCGGAAAGTAATAGCGTGGCAATGGGTCTTCGTACCATTGTGCCCCATTTTCGACCCCAAATTTTGAAGTTTAGGGTGTTTTCGGGAGGTTTTTGTGATTTGGAGGCGATTAAAGTATCGAAAAGAGTGTTCGGACTTGATTTTTGAATCTTTCCCGAATAAAAGAGCACGTTGAAACTGGCTAAAGCGGTGCACGTATCAAGTGGGACCCACTACAAATGATCTCTTGAATCTGCGGTAAAGGATATATGCGATTGCATGCAATGTATTAACGGATGCGATCATACCGGCACTAATACACCGAATCCCATCAGAACTTCGCAGTTAAGCGTGCTTGGACGAGAGTAGTACTAGGATAGGTGACCCCCGGGAAGTCCTCCTTTTGCATCCCTTTTTTATTTTTATTTTTCTTTTAACCTCTCTTTTTTAATTTAAACAATTAGTACCACTACAATTCAACTTGTTTCTCCATTGAGGTTGTTAGATTGTTGATTTTTGTTGACAAAACTACAAAGTAATCGTATGAAGATGGATGCGTCCCAGGAAATGCTAAGTTGTAGTTTATTCTTTATTATTTTTGAATCCAAAGACGCTAATACTTACGGAAAGCCGTAACTTTGAGACCGTGAGGACCTATTCGGCCGATAATACCTTCTCGGAAAGCTCTCGGAAAGTAATAGCGTGGCAATGGGTCTTCGTACCATTTTGCCCTATTTTCGACCCCAAATTTTGACATTTAGGGTGTTTTCGGGAGGTTTTTGTGATTTGGAGGCGATTAAAGTATCGAAAAGAGTGTCCGGACATTATTTTTGAATCTTTCCCGAATAAAAGAGCACGTTGAAACTGGCTAAAACGGTGCACGTATCAAGTGGGACCCACTACAAATGATCTCTTGAATCCGCAGTAAAGGATATATGCGATTGCATGCAATGTACTAACGGATGCCATCATACCAGCACTAATGCACCGGATCCCATCAGAACACCGCAGATAAGCGTGCTTGGGCGAGAGTAGTACTAGGTTGGGTGACCTCCCGGGAAGTCCTCGTGTTGCATCCCTTTTTTATTTTTATTTTTCTTTTAACCTCTCTTTTTTTAATTTAAACAATTAGTACCACTACAATTCAACTTGTTTCTCCATTGAGGTTGTTAGATTATTGATTTTTGTTGACAAAACTACAAAGTAATCGTATGAAGATGGATGCGTCCCGGGAAATGCTAAGTTGTAGTTTATTCTTTATTATTTTTGAATCCAAAGACGCTAATACTTACGGAAAGCCGTAACTTTGAGACCGTGAGGACCTATTCAGTCGATAATACCTTCTCGGAAAGCTCTCGGAAAGTAATAGCGTGGCAATGGGTCTTCGTACCATTGTGCCCCATTTTCGACCCCAAATTTTGAAGTTTAGGGTGTTTTCGGGAGGTTTTTGTGATTTGGAGGCGATTAAAGTATCGAAAAGAGTGTTCGGACTTGATTTTTGAATCTTTCCCGAATAAAAGAGCACGTTGAAACTGGCTAAAGCGGTGCACGTATCAAGTGGGACCCACTACAAATTATCTCTTGAATCCGCGGTAAAGGATATATGCGATTGCATGCAATGTATTAACGGATGCGATCATACCGGCACTAATGCACCGAATCCCATCAGAACTCCGCAGTTAAGCGTGCTTGGACGAGAGTAGTACTAGGATAGGTGACCCCCGGGAAGTCCTCCTTTTGCATCCCTTTTTTATTTTTATTTTTCTTTTAACCTCTCTTTTTTAATTTAAACAATTAGTACCACTACAATTCAACTTGTTTCTCTATTGAGGTTGTTAGATTGTTGATTTTTGTTGACAAAACTACAAAGTAATTGTATGAAGATGGATGCGTCCCAGAAAATGCTAAGTTGTAGTTTATTCTTTATTATTTTTGAATCCAAAGACGCTAATACTTACGGAAAGCCGTAACTTAGTACCACTACAATTCAACTTGTTTCTCTATTGAGGATGTTAGATTGTTGATTTTTGTTGACAAAACTACAAAGTAATCGTATGAAGATGGATGCGTCCCGGAAAATGCTAAGTTGTAGTTTATTCTTTATTATTTTTGAATCCAAAGACGCTAATACTTACGGAAAGCCGTAACTTTGAGACCGTGAGGACCTATTCGGCCGATAATACCTTCTCGGAAAGCTCTCGGAAAGTAATAGCGTGGCAATGGGTCTTCGTACCATTTTGCCCTATTTTCGACCCCAAATTTTGACATTTAGGGTGTTTTCGGGAGGTTTTTGTGATTTGGAGGCGATTAAAGTATCGAAAAGAGTGTCCGGACTTTATTTTTGAATCTTTCCCGAATAAAAGAGCACGTTGAAACTGGCTAAAACGGTGCACGTATCAAGTGGGAGCCACTACAAATGATCTCTTGAATCCGCAGTAAAGGATATATGCGATTGCATGCAATGTACTAACGGATGCCATCATACCAGCACTAATGCACCGGATCCCATCAGAACACCGCAGATAAGCGTGCTTGGGCGAGAGTAGTACTAGGTTGGGTGACCTCCCGGGAAGTCCTCCTTTTGCATCCCTTTTTTATTTTTATTTTTCTTTTAACCTCTCTTTTTTAATTTAAACAATTAGTACCACTACAATTCAACTTGTTTCTCCATTGAGGTTGTTAGATTGTTGATTTTTGTTGACAAAACTACAAAGTAATCGTATGAAGATGGATGCGTCCCAGGAAATGCTAAGTTGTAGTTTATTCTTTATTATTTTTGAATCCAAAGACGCTAATACTTACGGAAAGCCGTAACTTTGAGACTGTGAGGACCTATTCGGCCGATAATACCTTCTCGGAAAGCTCTCGGAAAGTAATATCGTGGCAATGGGTCTTCGTACCATTTTGCCCTATTTTCGACCCCAAATTTTGACATTTAGGGTGTTTTCGGGAGGTTTTTGTGATTTGGAGGCGATTAAAGTATCGAAAAGAGTGTCCGGACTTGATTTTTGAATCTTTCCCGAATAAAAGAGCACGTTGAAACTGGCTAAAGCGGTGCACGTATCAAGTGGGACCCACTACAAATGATCTCTTGAATCCGCAGTAAAGGATATATGCGATTGCATGCAATGTACTAACGGATGCGATCATACCAGCACTAATGCACCGGATCCCATCAGAACACCGCAGTTAAGCATGCTTGGGCGAGAGTAGTACTAGGTTGGGGGGTGACCTCCCGGGAAGTCCTCGTGTTGCATCCCTTTTTTATTTTTATTTTTCTTTTAACCTCTCTTTTTTAATTTAAACAATTAGTACCATTACAATTCAACTTGTTTCTCTATTGAGGTTGTTAGATTGTTGATTTTTGTTGACAAAACTACAAAGTAATCGTATGAAGATGGATGCGTCCCGGGAAATGCTAATTGTAGTTTATTCTTTATTATTTTTGAATCCAAAGACGCTAATACTTACGGAAAGCCGTAACTTTGAGACCGTGAGGACCTATTCGGCCGATAATACCTTCTCGGAAAGCTCTCGGAAAGTAATAGCGTGGCAATGGGTCTTCGTACCATTTTGCCCTATTTTCGACCCCAAATTTTGACATTTAGGGTGTTTTCGGGAGGTTTTTGTGATTTGGAGGCGATTAAAGTATCGAAAAGAGTGTCCGGACTTTATTTTTGAATCTTTCCCGAATAAAAGAGCACGTTGAAACTGGCTAAAACGGTGCACGTATCAAGTGGGAGCCACTACAAATGATCTCTTGAATCCGCAGTAAAGGATATATGCGATTGCATGCAATGTACTAACGGATGCCATCATACTAGCACTAATGCACCGGATCCCATCAGAACACCGCAGATAAGCGTGCTTGGGCGAGAGTAGTACTAGGTTGGGTGACCTCCCGGGAAGTCCTCGTGTTGCATCCCTTTTTTATTTTTATTTTTCTTTTAACCTCTCTTTTTTAATTTAAACAATTAGTACCACTACAATTCAACTTGTTTCTCCATTGAGGTTGTTAGATTGTTGATTTTTGTTGACAAAACTACAAAGTAATCGTATGAAGATGGATGCGTCCCGGGAAATGCTAAGTTGTAGTTTATTCTTTATTATTTTTGAATCCAAAGACGCTAATACTTACGGAAAGCCGTAACTTTGAGACCGTGAGGACCTATTCGGCCGATAATACCTTCTCGGAAAGCTCTCGGAAAGTAATAGCGTGGCAATGGGTCTTCGTACCATTGTGCCCCATTTTCGACCCCAAATTTTGAAGTTTAGGGTGTTTTCGGGAGGTTTTTGTGATTTGGAGGCGATTAAAGTATCGAAAAGAGTGTTCGGACTTGATTTTTGAATCTTTCCCAAATAAAAGAGCACGTTGAAACTGGCTAAAGCGGTGCACGTATCAAGTGGGACCCACTACAAATGATCTCTTGAATCCGCAGTAAAGGATATATGCGATTGCATGCAATGTATTAACGGATGCGATCATACCGGCACTATTGCACCGAATCCCATCAGAACTCCGCAGTTAAGCGTGCTTGGACGAGAGTAGTACTAGGATGGGTGACCTCCCGGGAAGTCTTCGTGTTGCATCCCTTTTTTATTTTTATTTTTCTTTTAACCTCTCTTTTTTAATTTAAACAATTAGTACCACTACAATTCAACTTGTTTCTCTATTGAGGTTGTTAGATTGTTGATTTTTGTTGACAAAACTACAAAGTAATCGTATGAAGATGGATGCGTCCCAGAAAATGCTAAGTTGTAGTTTATTCTTTATTATTTTTGAATCCAAAGACGCTAATACTTACGGAAAGCCGTAACTTTGAGACCGTGAGGACCTATTCGGCCGATAATACCTTTTCGGAAAGCTCTCGGAAAGTTATAGTGTGGCAATGGGTCTTCGTAGCATTGTGCCCCATTTTCGACCACAAATTTTGACGTTTAGGGTGTTTTCGGGAGGTTTTTGTGATTTGGAGGCGATTAAAGTATCGAAAAGAGTGTTCGGACTTTATTTTTGAATCTTTCCCGAATAAAAGAGCACGTTGAAACTGGCTAAAGCGGTGCACGTATCAAGTGGGACCCACTACAAATGATCTCTTGAATCCACAGTAAAGGATATATGCGATTGCAGGCAATGTACTAACGAATGCGATCATACCAGCACTAATGCACCGGATCCCATCAGAACTCTGCAGTTAAGCGTGCTTGGGCGAGAGTAGTACTAGGATGGATGACCTCCCGGGAAATCCTCGTATTGCATCCCTTTTTTATTTTTATTTTTCTTTTAACCTCTCTTTTTTAATTTAAACAATTAGTACCACTACAATTCAACTTGTTTCTCTATTGAGGTTGTTAGATTAATGATTTTTGTTGACAAAACTACAAAGTAATCGTATGAAGATGGATGTGTCCCGGGAAATGCTAAGTTGTAGTTTATTCTTTATTATTTTTGAATCCAAAGACGCTAATACTTACGGAAAGCCGTAACTTTGAGACCGTGAGGACTTATTCGGCCGATAATACCTTTTCGGAAAGCTCTCGGAAAGTTATAGTGTGGCTATGGGTCTTCGTGCCATTGTGCCCCATTTTCGACCCCAAATTTTGAAGTTTAGGGTGTTTTCGAGAGGTTTTTGTGATTTGGAGGCGATTAAAGTATCGAAAAGAGTGTTCGGACTTGATTTTTGAATCTTTCCCGAAAAAAAGAGCACGTTGAAACTGGCTAAAGCGGTGCACGTATCAAGTGGGACCCACTATAAATGATCTCTTGAATCCGCAGTAAAGGATATATGCGATTGCATGCAATGTACTAACGGATGCGATCATACATTAATGCACCGGATCCCATCAGAACTCCGCAGTTAAGCGTGCTTTGGCGAGAGTAATACTAGGATGGGTGACCTCCTGGGAAGTCCTCGTGTTGCATCCCTTTTTTATTTTTATTTTTCTTTTAACCTCTCTTTTTTAATTTAAACAATTTGTACGACTACAATTCAACTTGTTTCTCTATTGAGGTTTTTAGATTAATGATTTTTGTTGACAAAACTACAAAGTAATCGTATGAAGATGGATGCGTCCCGGGAAATGCAAAGTTGTAGTTTATTCTTTATTATTTTTAAATCCAAAGACGCTAATACTTATGGAAAGCCGTAACTTTGAGACCGTGAGGACCTATTCGGCTGATAATACCTTTTCGGAAAGCTCTCGGAAAGTTATAGTGTGGCGATGGGTCTTCGTACCATTGTGCCCCATTTTCGACCCCAAATTTTGAAGTTTAGGGTGTTTTCGAGAGGTTTTTGTGATTTGGAGCGATTAAGGTATCGAAAAGAGTGTTCGGACTTGATTTTTGAATCTTTCCCGAATAAAAGAGCACGTTGAAACTGGCTAAAGCGGTGCACGTATCAAGTGGGACCCACTACAAATGATCTCTTGAATCCGCAGTAAAGGATATATGCGATTGCAGGCAATGTACTAACGGATGCGATCATACCAGCACTAATGCACCGGATCCCATCAGAACTCCGCAGTTAAGCGTGCTTAGGCGAGAGTAGTACTAGGATGGATGACCTCCCGGGAAGTCCTCGTGTTGCATCCCTTTTTTATTTTTATTTTTCTTTTAACCTCTCTTTTTTAATTTAAACAATTAGTACCACTACAATTCAACTTGTTTCTCTATTGAGGTTTTTAGATTAATGATTTTTGTTGACAAAACTACAAAGTAATCGTATGAAGATGGATGCGTCCCGGGAAATGCAAAGTTGTAGTTTATTCTTTATTATTTTTAAATCCAAAGACGCTAATACTTACGGAAAGCCGTAACTTTGAGACCGTGAGGACCTATTCGGCCGATAATACCTTTTCGGAAAGCTCTCGGAAAGTTATAGTGTGGCAATGGGTCTTCGTAGCATTGTGCCCCATTTTCGACCACAAATTTTGACGTTTAGGGTGTTTTCGGGAGGTTTTTGTGATTTGGAGGCGATTAAAGTATCGAAAAGAGTGTTCGGACTTTATTTTTGAATCTTTCCCGAATAAAAGAGCACGTTGAAACTGGCTAAAACGGTGCACGTATCAAGTGGGACCCACTACAAATGATCTCTTGAATCCACAGTAAAGGATATATGCGATTGCAGGCAATGTACTAACGGATGCAATCATACCAGCACTAATGCACCGGATCCCATCAGAACTCTGCAGTTAAGCGTGCTTGGGCGAGAGTAGTACTAGGATGGATGACCTCCCGGGAAATCCTCGTATTGCATCCCTTTTTTATTTTTATTTTTCTTTTAACCTCTCTTTTTTAATTTAAACAATTAGTACCACTACAATTCAACTTGTTTCTCTATTGAGGTTGTTAGATTAATGATTTTTGTTGACAAAACTACAAAGTAATCGTATGAAGATGGATGTGTCCCGGAAAATGCTAAGTTGTAGTTTATTCTTTATTATTTTTGAATCCAAAGACGCTAATACTTACGGAAAGCCGTAACTTTGAGACCGTGAGGACTTATTCGGCCGATAATACCTTTTCGGAAAGCTCTCGGAAAGTTATAGTGTGGCAATGGGTCTTCGTGCCATTGTGCCCCATTTTCGACCCCAAATTTTGAAGTTTAGGGTGTTTTCGAGAGGTTTTTGTGATTTGGAGGCGATTAAAGTATCGAAAAGAGTGTTCGGACTTGATTTTTGAATCTTTCCCGAAAAAAAGAGCACGTTGAAACTGGCTAAAGCGGTGCACGTATCAAGTGGGACCCACTATAAATGATCTCTTGAATCCGCAGTAAAGGATATATGCGATTGCATGCAATGTACTAACGGATGCGATCATACCGGCACTAATGCACCGGATCCCATCAGAACTCTGCAGTTAAGCGTGCTTGGGCGAGAGTAATACTAGGATGGGTGACCTCCTAGGAAGTCCTCGTGTTGCATCCCTTTTTTATTTTTATTTTTCTTTTAACCTCTCTTTTTTAATTTAAACAATTAGTACGACTACAATTCAACTTGTTTCTCTATTGAGGTTTTTAGATTAATGATTTTTGTTGACAAAACTACAAAGTAATCGTATGAAGATGGATGCGTCCCGGGAAATGCAAAGTTGTAGTTTATTCTTTATTATTTTTAAATCCAAAGACGCTAATACTTACGGAAAACCGTAACTTTGAGACCGTGAGGACCTATTCGGCCGATAATACCTTTTCGGAAAGCTCTCGGAAAGTTATAGTGTGGCAATGGGTCTTCGTACCATTGTGCCCCATTTTCGACCCCAAATTTTGAAGTTTAGGGTGTTTTCGAGAGGTTTTTGTGATTTGGAGCGATTAAGGTATCGAAAAGAGTGTTCGGACTTGATTTTTGAATCTTTCCCGAATAAAAGAGCACGTTGAAACTGGCTAAAGCGGTGCACGTATCAAGTGGGACCCACTACAAATGATCTCTTGAATCCGCAGTAAAGGATATATGCGATTGCAGGCAATGTACTAACGGATGCGATCATACCAGCACTAATGCACCGGATCCCATCAGAACTCCGCAGTTAAGCGTGCTTGGGCGAGAGTAGTACTAGGATGGATGACCTCCCGGGAAGTCCTCGTGTTGCATCCCTTTTTTATTTTTATTTTTCTTTTAACCTCTCTTTTTTAATTTAAACAATTAGTACCACTACAATTCAACTTGTTTCTCTATTGAGGTTTTTAGATTAATGATTTTTGTTGACAAAACTACAAAGTAATCGTATGAAGATGGATGCGTCCCGGGAAATGCAAAGTTGTAGTTTATTCTTTATTATTTTTAAATCCAAAGACGCTAATACTTACGAAAAGCCGTAACTTTGAGACCGTGAGGACCTATTCGGCCGATAATACCTTTTCGGAAAGCTCTCGGAAAGTTATAGTGTGGCAATGGGTCTTCGTAGCATTGTGCCCCATTTTCGACCACAAATTTTGACGTTTAGGGTGTTTTCGGGAGGTTTTTGTGATTTGGAGGCGATTAAAGTATCGAAAAGAGTGTTCGGACTTTATTTTTGAATCTTTCCCGAATAAAAGAGCACGTTGAAACTGGCTAAAACGGTGCACGTATCAAGTGGGACCCACTACAAATGATCTCTTGAATCCACAGTAAAGGATATATGCGATTGCAGGCAATGTACTAACGGATGCAATCATACCAGCACTAATGCACCGGATCCCATCAGAACTCTGCAGTTAAGCGTGCTTGGGCGAGAGTAGTACTAGGATGGATGACCTCCCGGGAAATCCTCGTATTGCATCCCTTTTTTATTTTTATTTTTCTTTTAACCTCTCTTTTTTAATTTAAACAATTAGTACCACTACAATTCAACTTGTTTCTCTATTGAGGTTGTTAGATTAATGATTTTTGTTGACAAAACTACAAAGTAATCGTATGAAGATGGATGTGTCCCGGGAAATGCTAAGTTGTAGTTTATTCTTTATTATTTTTGAATCCAAAGACGCTAATACTTACGGAAAGCCGTAACTTTGAGACCGTGAGGACTTATTCGGCCGATAATACCTTTTCGGAAAGCTCTCGGAAAGTTATAGTGTGGCAATGGGTCTTCGTGCCATTGTGCCCCATTTTCGACCCCAAATTTTGAAGTTTAGGGTGTTTTCGAGAGGTTTTTGTGATTTGGAGGCGATTAAAGTATCGAAAAGAGTGTTCGGACTTGATTTTTGAATCTTTCCCGAAAAAAAGAGCACGTTGAAACTGGCTAAAGCGGTGCACGTATCAAGTGGGACCCACTATAAATGATCTCTTGAATCCGCAGTAAAGGATATATGCGATTGCATGCAATGTACTAACGGATGCGATCATACCGGCACTAATGCACCGGATCCCATCAGAACTCCGCAGTTAAGCGTGCTTGGGCGAGAGTAATACTAGGATGGGTGACCTCCTGGGAAGTCCTCGTGTTGCATCCCTTTTTTATTTTTATTTTTCTTTTAACCTCTCTTTTTTAATTTAAACAATTAGTACCACTACAATTCAACTTGTTTCTCTATTGAGGTTTTTAGATTAATGATTTTTGTTGACAAAACTACAAAGTAATCGTATGAAGATGGATGCGTCCCGGGAAATGCAAAGTTGTAGTTTATTCTTTATTATTTTTAAATCCAAAGACGCTAATACTTACGGAAAACCGTAACTTTGAGACCGTGAGGACCTATTCGGCCGATAATACCTTTTCGGAAAGCTCTCGGAAAGTTATAGTGTGGCAATGGGTCTTCGTACCATTGTGCCCCATTTTCGACCCCAAATTTTGAAGTTTAGGGTGTTTTCGAGAGGTTTTTGTGATTTGGAGCGATTAAGGTATCGAAAAGAGTGTTCGGACTTGATTTTTGAATCTTTCCCGAATAAAAGAGCACGTTGAAACTGGCTAAAGCGGTGCACGTATCAAGTGGGACCCACTACAAATGATCTCTTGAATCCGCAGTAAAGGATATATGCGATTGCAGGCAATGTACTAACGGATGCGATCATACCAGCACTAATGCACCGGATCCCATCAGAACTCCGCAGTTAAGCGTGCTTGGGCGAGAGTAGTACTAGGATGGATGACCTCCCGGGAAGTCCTCGTGTTGCATCCCTTTTTTATTTTTATTTTTCTTTTAACCTCTCTTTTTTAATTTAAACAATTAGTACCACTACAATTCAACTTGTTTCTCTATTGAGGTTTTTAGATTAATGATTTTTGTTGACAAAACTACAAAGTAATCGTATGAAGATGGATGCGTCCCGGGAAATGCAAAGTTGTAGTTTATTCTTTATTATTTTTAAATCCAAAGACGCTAATACTTACGAAAAGCCGTAACTTTGAGACCGTGAGGACCTATTCGGCCGATAATACCTTTTCGGAAAGCTCTCGGAAAGTTATAGTGTGGCAATGGGTCTTCGTAGCATTGTGCCCCATTTTCGACCACAAATTTTGACGTTTAGGGTGTTTTCGGGAGGTTTTTGTGATTTGGAGGCGATTAAAGTATCGAAAAGAGTGTTCGGACTTTATTTTTGAATCTTTCCCGAATAAAAGAGCACGTTGAAACTGGCTAAAGCGGTGCACGTATCAAGTGGGACCCACTACAAATGATCTCTTGAATCCACAGTAAAGGATATATGCGATTGCAGGCAATGTACTAACGGATGCGATCATACCAGCACTAATGCACCGGATCCCATCAGAACTCCGCAGTTAAGCGTGCTTGGGCGAGAGTAGTACTAGGATGGGTGACCTCCCGGGAAGTCCTCGTATTGCATCCCTTTTTTATTTTTATTTTTCTTTTAACCTCTCTTTTTTAATTTAAACAAATAGTACCACTACAATTCAACTTGTTTCTCTATAGAGGTTATTAGATTGTTGATTTTTGTTGACAAAACTACAATGTAATCGTATGAAGATGGATGCGTCCCGGGAAATGCTAAGTTGTAGTTTATTCTTTATTATTTTTGAATCCAAAGACGCTAATACTTACGGAAAGCCGTAACTTTGAGACCGTGAGGACCTATTCGGCCGATAATACCTTTTCGGAAAGCTCTCGGAAAGTTATAGTGTGGCAATGGGTCTTCGTGCCATTGTGCCCCATTTTCGACCCCAAATTTTGAAGTTTAGGGTGTTTTTGAGAGGTTTTTGTGATTTGGAGGCGATTAAAGTATCGAAAAGAGTGTTCGGACTTGATTTTTGAATCTTTCCCGAATAAAAGAGCACGTTGAAACTGGCTAAAGCGGTGCACGTATCAAGTGGGACCCACTATAAATGATCTCTTGAATCCGCAGTAAAGGATATATGCGATTGCATGCAATGTACTGATGGATGCGATCATACCAGCACAAATGCACCGGATCCCATCAGAACTCCGCAGTTAAGCGTGCTTGGGCGAGAGTAGTACTAGGATGGGTGACCTCCCGGGAAGTCTTCGTGTTGCATCCCTTTTTTATTTTTATTTTTCTTTTAACCTCTCTTTTTTAATTTAAACAATTAGTACCACTACAATTCAACTTGTTTCTCTATTGAGGTTGTTAGATTAATGATTTTTGTTGACAAAACTACAAAGTAATCGTGTGAAGATGGATGTGTCCCGGGAAATGCTAAGTTGTAGTTTATTCTTTATTATTTTTGAATCCAAAGACGCTAATACTTACGGAAAGCCGTAACTTTGAGACCGTGAGGACCTATTCGGCCGATAATACCTTTTCGGAAAGCTCTCGGAAAGTTATAGTGTGGCAATGGGTCTTCGTGCCATTGTGCCCCATTTTCGACCCCAAATTTTGAAGTTTAGGGTGTTTTTGAGAGGTTTTTGTGATTTGGAGGCGATTAAAGTATCGAAAAGAGTGTTCGGACTTGATTTTTGAATCTTTCCCGAATAAAAGAGCACGTTGAAACTGGCTAAAGCGGTGCACGTATCAAGTGGGACCCACTACAAATGATCTCTTGAATCCGCAGTAAAGGATATATGCGATTGCATGCAATGTACTAACGGATGCGATCATACCAGCACTAATGCACCGGATCCCATCAGAACTCCGCAGTTAAGCGTGCTTGGGCGAGAGTAGTACTAGGATGGGTGACCTCCCGGGAAGTCCTCGTGTTGCATCCCTTTTTTATTTTTATTTTTCTTTTAACCTCTCTTTTTTAATTTAAACAATTAGTACCACTACAATTCAACTTGTTTCTCTATTGAGGTTGTTAGATTGTTGATTTTTGTTGACAAAACTACAAAGTAATCGTATGAAGATGGATGCGTCCCGGGAAATGCTAATTGTAGTTTATTCTTTATTATTTTTGAATCCAAAGACGCTAATACTTACGGAAAGCCGTAACTTTGAGACCGTGAGGACCTATTCGGCCGATAATACCTTCTCGGAAAGCTCTCGGAAAGTAATAGCGTGGCAATGGGTCTTCGTACCATTGTGCCCCTATTTTCGACCCCAAATTTTGACATTTAGGGTGTTTTCGGGAGGTTTTTGTGATTTGGAGGCGATTAAAGTATCGAAAAGAGTGTCCGGACTTTATTTTTGAATCTTTCCCGAATAAAAGAGCACGTTGAAACTGGCTAAAACGGTGCACGTATCAAGTGGGACCCACTACAAATGATCTCTTGAATCCGCAGTAAAGGATATATGCGATTGCATGCAATGTACTAACGGATGCCATCATACCAGCACTAATGCACCGGATCCCATCAGAACACCGCAGATAAGCGTGCTTGGGCGAGAGTAGTACTAGGTTGGGTGACCTCCCGGGAAGTCCTCGTGTTGCATCCCTTTTTTATTTTTATTTTTCTTTTAACCTCTCTTTTTTAATTTAAACAATTAGTACCACTACAATTCAACTTGTTTCTCCATTGAGGTTGTTAGATTGTTGATTTTTGTTGACAAAACTACAAAGTAATCGTATGAAGATGGATGCGTCCCGGGAAATGCTAAGTTGTAGTTTATTCTTTATTATTTTTGAATCCAAAGACGCTAATACTTACGGAAAGCCGTAACTTTGAGACCGTGAGGACCTATTCGGCCGATAATACCTTCTCGGAAAGCTCTCGGAAAGTAATAGCGTGGCAATGGGTCTTCGTACCATTGTGCCCCATTTTCGACCCCAAATTTTGAAGTTTAGGGTGTTTTCGGGAGGTTTTTGTGATTTGGAGGCGATTAAAGTATCGAAAAGAGTGTTCGGACTTGATTTTTGAATCTTTCCCGAATAAAAGAGCACGTTGAAACTGGCTAAAGCGGTGCACGTATCAAGTGGGACCCATTACAAATGATCTCTTGAATCCGCAGTAAAGGATATATGCGATTGCATGCAATGTATTAACGGATGCGATCATACCGGCACTAATGCACCGAATCCCATCAGAACTCCGCAGTTAAGCGTGCTTGGACGAGAGTAGTACTAGGATAGGTGACCCCCGGGAAGTCCTCGTGTTGCATCCCTTTTTTATTTTTATTTTTCTTTTAACCTCTCTTTTTTAATTTAAACAATTAGTACCACTACAATTCAACTTGTTTCTCCATTGAGGTTGTTAGATTGTTGATTTTTGTTGACAAAACTACAAAGTAATCGTATGAAGATGGATGCGTCCCAGGAAATGCTAAGTTGTAGTTTATTCTTTATTATTTTTGAATCCAAAGACGCTAATACTTACGGAAAGCCGTAACTTTGAGACTGTGAGGACCTATTCGGCCGATAATACCTTCTCGGAAAGCTCTCGGAAAGTAATATCGTGGCAATGGGTCTTCGTACCATTTTGCCCTATTTTCGACCCCAAATTTTGACATTTAGGGTGTTTTCAGGAGGTTTTTGTGATTTGGAGGCGATTAAAGTATCGAAAAGAGTGTCCGGACTTGATTTTTGAATCTTTCCCGAATAAAAGAGCACGTTGAAACTGGCTAAAGCGGTGCACGTATCAAGTGGGACCCACTACAAATGATCTCTTGAATCCGCAGTAAAGGATATATGCGATTGCATGCAATGTACTAACGGATGCGATCATACCAGCACTAATGCACCGGATCCCATCAGAACACCGCAGTTAAGCATGCTTGGGCGAGAGTAGTACTAGGTTGGGGGGTGACCTCCCGGGAAGTCCTCGTGTTGCATCCCTTTTTTATTTTTATTTTTCTTTTAACCTCTCTTTTTTAATTTAAACAATTAGTACCATTACAATTCAACTTGTTTCTCTATTGAGGTTGTTAGATTGTTGATTTTTGTTGACAAAACTACAAAGTAATCGTATGAAGATGGATGCGTCCCGGGAAATGCTAATTGTAGTTTATTCTTTATTATTTTTGAATCCAAAGACGCTAATACTTACGGAAAGCCGTAACTTTGAGACCGTGAGGACCTATTCGGCCGATAATACCTTCTCGGAAAGCTCTCGGAAAGTAATAGCGTGGCAATGGGTCTTCGTACCATTTTGCCCTATTTTCGACCCCAAATTTTGACATTTAGGGTGTTTTCGGGAGGTTTTTGTGATTTGGAGGCGATTAAAGTATCGAAAAGAGTGTCCGGACTTTATTTTTGAATCTTTCCCGAATAAAAGAGCACGTTGAAACTGGCTAAAACGGTGCACGTATCAAGTGGGAGCCACTACAAATGATCTCTTGAATCCGCAGTAAAGGATATATGCGATTGCATGCAATGTACTAACGGATGCCATCATACCAGCACTAATGCACCGGATCCCATCAGAACACCGCAGATAAGCGTGCTTGGGCGAGAGTAGTACTAGGTTGGGTGACCTCCCGGGAAGTCCTCGTGTTGCATCCCTTTTTTATTTTTATTTTTCTTTTAACCTCTCTTTTTTAATTTAAACAATTAGTACCACTACAATTCAACTTGTTTCTCCATTGAGGTTGTTAGATTGTTGATTTTTGTTGACAAAACTACAAAGTAATCGTATGAAGATGGATGCGTCCCGGGAAATGCTAAGTTGTAGTTTATTCTTTATTATTTTTGAATCCAAAGACGCTAATACTTACGGAAAGCCGTAACTTTGAGACCGTGAGGACCTATTCGGCCGATAATACCTTCTCGGAAAGCTCTCGGAATGTAATAGCGTCGCAATGGGTCTTCGTACCATTGTGCCCCATTTTTGACCCCAAATTTTGAAGTTTAGGGTGTTTTCGGGAGGTTTTTGTGATTTGGAGGCGATTAAAGTATCGAAAAGAGTGTTCGGACTTGATTTTTGAATCTTTCCCAAATAAAAGAGCACGTTGAAACTGGCTAAAGCGGTGCACGTATCAAGTGGGACCCACTACAAATGATCTCTTGAATCCGCAGTAAAGGATATATGCGATTGCATGCAATGTATTAACGGATGCGATCATACCGGCACTAATGCACCGAATCCCATCAGAACTCCGCAGTTAAGCGTGCTTGGACGAGAGTAGTACTAGGATAGGTGACCCCCGGGAAGTCCTCCTTTTGCATCCCTTTTTTATTTTTATTTTTCTTTTAACCTCTCTTTTTTAATTTAGACAATTAGTACCACTACAATTCAACTTGTTTCTCCATTGAGGTTGTTAGATTGTTGATTTTTGTTGACAAAACTACAAAGTAATCGTATGAAGATGGATGCGTCCCAGGAAATGCTAAGTTGTAGTTTATTCTTTATTATTTTTGAATCCAAAGATGCTAATACTTACGGAAAGCCGTAACTTTGAGACTGTGAGGACCTATTCGGCCGATAATACCTTCTCGGAAAGCTCTCGGAAAGTAATATCGTGGCAATGGGTCTTCGTACCATTTTGCCCTATTTTCGACCCCAAATTTTGACATTTAGGGTGTTTTCGGGAGGTTTTTGTGATTTGGAGGCGATTAAAGTATCGAAAAGAGTGTCCGGACTTGATTTTTGAATCTTTCCCGAATAAAAGAGCACGTTGAAACTGGCTAAAGCGGTGCACGTATCAAGTGGGACCCACTACAAATGATCTCTTGAATCCGCAGTAAAGGATATATGCGATTGCATGCAATGTACTAACGGATGCGATCATACCAGCACTAATGCACCGGATCCCATCAGAACACCGCAGTTAAGCATGCTTGGGCGAGAGTAGTACTAGGTTGGGGGGTGACCTCCCGGGAAGTCCTCGTGTTGCATCCCTTTTTTATTTTTATTTTTCTTTTAACCTCTCTTTTTTAATTTAAACAATTAGTACCATTACAATTCAACTTGTTTCTCTATTGAGGTTGTTAGATTGTTGATTTTTGTTGACAAAACTACAAAGTAATCGTATGAAGATGGATGCGTCCCGGGAAATGCTAATTGTAGTTTATTCTTTATTATTTTTGAATCCAAAGACGCTAATACTTACGGAAAGCCGTAACTTTGAGACCGTGAGGACCTATTCGGCCGATAATACCTTCTCGGAAAGCTCTCGGAAAGTAATAGCGTGGCAATGGGTCTTCGTACCATTTTGCCCTATTTTCGACCCCAAATTTTGACATTTAGGGTGTTTTCGGGAGGTTTTTGTGATTTGGAGGCGATTAAAGTATCGAAAAGAGTGTCCGGACTTTATTTTTGAATCTTTCCCGAATAAAAGAGCACGTTGAAACTGGCTAAAACGGTGCACGTATCAAGTGGGAGCCACTACAAATGATCTCTTGAATCCGCAGTAAAGGATATATGCGATTGCATGCAATGTACTAACGGATGCCATCATACCAGCACTAATGCACCGGATCCCATCAGAACACCGCAGATAAGCGTGCTTGGGCGAGAGTAGTACTAGGTTGGGTGACCTCCCGGGAAGTCCTCGTGTTGCATCCCTTTTTTATTTTTATTTTTCTTTTAACCTCTCTTTTTTAATTTAAACAATTAGTACCACTACAATTCAACTTGTTTCTCCATTGAGGTTGTTAGATTGTTGATTTTTGTTGACAAAACTACAAAGTAATCGTATGAAGATGGATGCGTCCCGGGAAATGCTAAGTTGTAGTTTATTCTTTATTATTTTTGAATCCAAAGACGCTAATACTTACGGAAAGCCATAACTTTGAGACCGTGAGGACCTATTCGGCCGATAATACCTTCTCGGAAAGCTCTCGGAAAGTAATAGCGTGGCAATGGGTCTTCGTACCATTGTGCCCCATTTTCGACCCCAAATTTTTAAGTTTAGGGTGTTTTCGGGAGGTTTTTGTGATTTGGAGGCGATTAAAGTATCGAAAAGAGTGTTCGGACTTGATTTTTGAATCTTTCCCAAATAAAAGAGCACGTTGAAACTGGCTAAAGCGGTGCACGTATCAAGTGGGACCCACTACAAATGATCTCTTGAATCCGCAGTAAAGGTTATATGCGATTGCATGCAATGTATTAACGGATGCGATCATACCGGCACTAATGCACCGAATCCCATCAGAACTCCGCAGTTAAGCGTGCTTGGACGAGAGTAGTACTAGGATAGGTGACCCCCGGGAAGTCCTCCTTTTGCATCCCTTTTTATTTTTATTTTTCTTTTAACCTCTCTTTTTTAATTTAAACAATTAGTACCACTACAATTCAACTTGTTTCTCCATTGAGGTTGTTAGATTGTTGATTTTTGTTGACAAAACTACAAAGTAATCGTATGAAGATGGATGCGTCCCAGGAAATGCTAAGTTGTAGTTTATTCTTTATTATTTTTGAATCCAAAGACGCTAATACTTACGGAAAGCCGTAACTTTGAGACTGTGAGGACCTATTCGGCCGATAATACCTTCTCGGAAAGCTCTCGGAAAGTAATATCGTGGCAATGGGTCTTCGTACCATTTTGCCCTATTTTCGACCCCAAATTTTGACATTTAGGGTGTTTTCGGGAGGTTTTTGTGATTTGGAGGCGATTAAAGTATCGAAAAGAGTGTCCGGACTTGATTTTTGAATCTTTCCCGAATAAAAGAGCACGTTGAAACTGGCTAAAGCGGTGCACGTATCAAGTGGGACCCACTACAAATGATCTCTTGAATCCGCAGTAAAGGATATATGCGATTGCATGCAATGTACTAACGGATGCGATCATACCAGCACTAATGCACCGGATCCCATCAGAACACCGCAGTTAAGCATGCTTGGGCGAGAGTAGTACTAGGTTGGGTGACCTCCCGGGAAGTCCTCGTGTTGCATCCCTTTTTTATTTTTATTTTTCTTTTAACCTCTCTTTTTTAATTTAAACAATTAGTACCACTACAATTCAACTTGTTTCTCTATTGAGGTTGTTAGATTGTTGATTTTTGTTGACAAAACTACAAAGTAATCGTATGAAGATGGATGCGTCCCGGGAAATGCTAATTGTAGTTTATTCTTTATTATTTTTGAATCCAAAGACGCTAATACTTACGGAAAGCCGTAACTTTGAGACCGTGAGGACCTATTCGGCCGATAATACCTTCTCGGAAAGCTCTCGGAAAGTAATAGCGTGGCAATGGGTCTTCGTACCATTTTTCCCTATTTTCGACCCCAAATTTTGACATTTAGGGTGTTTTCGGGAGGTTTTTGTGATTTGGAGGCGATTAAAGTATCGAAAAGAGTGTCCGGACTTTATTTTTGAATCTTTCCCGAATAAAAGAGCACGTTGAAACTGGCTAAAAGCGGTGCACGTATCAAGTGGGACCCACTACAAATGATCTCTTGAATCCGCAGTGAAGGATATATGCGATTGCATGCAATGTACTAACGGATGCCATCATACCAGCACTAATGCACCGGATCCCATCAGAACACCGCAGATAAGCGTGCTTGGGCGAGAGTAGTACTAGGTTGGGTGACCTCCCGGGAAGTCCTCGTGTTGCATCCCTTTTTTATTTTTATTTTTCTTTTAACCTCTCTTTTTTAATTTAAACAATTAGTACCACTACAATTCAACTTGTTTCTCCATTGAGGTTGTTAGATTGTTGATTTTTGTTGACAAAACTACAAAGTAATCGTATGAAGATGGATGCGTCCCGAGAAATGCTAAGTTGTAGTTTATTCTTTATTATTTTTGAATCCAAAGACGCTAATACTTACGGAAAGCCGTAACTTTGAGACCGTGAGGACCTATTCGGCCGATAATACCTTCTCGGAAAGCTCTCGGAAAGTAATAGCATGGCAATGGGTCTTCGTACCATTGTGCCCCATTTTCGACCCCAAATTTTGAAGTTTAGGGTGTTTTCGGGAGGTTTTTGTGATTTGGAGGCGATTAAAGTATCGAAAAGAGTGTTCGGACTTGATTTTTGAATCTTTCCCGAATAAAAGAGCACGTTGAAACTGGCTAAAGCGGTGCACGTATCAAGTGGGACCCATTACAAATGATCTCTTGAATCCGCAGTAAAGGATATATGCGATTGCATGCAATGTATTAACGGATGCGATCATACCGGCACTAATGCACCGAATCCCATCAGAACTCCGCAGTTAAGCGTGCTTGGACGAGAGTAGTACTAGGATAGGTGACCCCCGGGAAGTCCTCCTTTTGCATCCCTTTTTTATTTTTATTTTTCTTTTAACCTCTCTTTTTTAATTTAAACAATTAGTACCACTACAATTCAACTTGTTTCTCCATTGAGGTTGTTAGATTGTTGATTTTTGTTGACAAAACTACAAAGTAATCGTATGAAGATGGATGCGTCCCAGGAAATGCTAAGTTGTAGTTTATTCTTTATTATTTTTGAATCCAAAGACGCTAATACTTACGGAAAGCCGTAACTTTGAGACTGTGAGGATCGGCCGATAATACCTTCTCGGAAAGCTCTCGGAAAGTAATATCGTGGCAATGGGTCTTCGTACCATTTTGCCCTATTTTCGACCCCAAATTTTGACATTTAGGGTGTTTTCGGGAGGTTTTTGTGATTTGGAGGCGATTAAAGTATCGAAAAGAGTGTCCGGACTTGATTTTTGAATCTTTCCCGAATAAAAGATTACGTTGAAACTGGCTAAAGCGGTGCACGTATCAAGTGGGACCCACTACAAATGATCTCTTGAATCCGCAGTAAAGGATATATGCGATTGCATGCAATGTACTAACGGATGCGATCATACCAGCACTAATGCACCGGATCCCATCAGAACACCGCAGTTAAGCATGCTTGGGCGAGAGTAGTACTAGGTTGGGTGACCTTCCGGGAAGTCCTCGTGTTGCATCCCTTTTTTATTTTTATTTTTCTTTTAAACTCTCTTTTTTAATTTAAACAATTAGTACCACTACAATTCAACTTGTTTCTCTATTGAGGTTGTTAGATTGTTGATTTTTGTTGACAAAACTACAAAGTAATCGTATGAAGATGGATGCGTCCCGGGAAATGCTAATTGTAGTTTATTCTTTATTATTTTTGAATCCAAAGACGCTAATACTTACGGAAAGCCGTAACTTTGAGACCGTGAGGACCTATTCGGCCGATAATACCTTCTCGGAAAGCTCTCGGAAAGTAATAGCGTGGCAATGGGTCTTCGTACCATTTTGCCCTATTTTCGACCCCAAATTTTGACATTTAGGGTGTTTTCGGGAGGTTTTTGTGATTTGGAGGCGATTAAAGTATCGAAAAGAGTGTCCGGACTTGATTTTTGAATCTTTCCCGAATAAAAGAGCACGTTGAAACTGGCTAAAGCGGTGCACGTATCAAGTGGGACCCACTACAAATGATCTCTTGAATCCGCAGTAAAGGATATATGCGATTGCATGCAATGTATTAACGGATGCGATCATACCGGCACTATTGCACCGAATCCCATCAGAACTCCGCAGTTAAGCGTGCTTGGACGAGAGTAGTACTAGGATAGGTGACCCCCGGGAAGTCCTCCTTTTGCATCCCTTTTTTATTTTTATTTTTCTTTTAACCTCTCTTTTTTAATTTAAACAATTAGTACCACTACAATTCAACTTGTTTCTCCATTGAGGTTGTTAGATTGTTGATTTTTGTTGACAAAACTACAAAGTAATCGTATGAAGATGGATGCGTCCCAGGAAATGCTAAGTTGTAGTTTTACTTTATTATTTTTGAATCCAAAGACGCTAATACTTACGGAAAGCCGTAACTTTGAGACTGTGAGGACCTATTCGGCCGATAATACCTTCTCGGAAAGCTCTCGGAAAGTAATATCGTGGCAATGGGTCTTCGTACCATTTTGCCCTATTTTCGACCCCAAATTTTGACATTTAGGGTGTTTTCGGGAGGTTTTTGTGATTTGGAGGCGATTAAAATATCGAAAAGAGTGTCCGGACTTGATTTTTGAATCTTTCCCGAATAAAAGAGCACGTTGAAACTGGCTAAAGCGGTGCACGTATCAAGTGGGACCCACTACAAATGATCTCTTGAATCCGCAGTAAAGGATATATGCGATTGCATGCAATGTACTAACGGATGCGATCATACCAGCACTAATGCACCGGATCCCATCAGAACACCGCAGTTAAGCATGCTTGGGCGAGAGGAGTACTAGGTTGGGGGGTGACCTCCCGGGAAGTCCTCGTGTTGCATCCCTTTTTTATTTTTATTTTTCTTTTAACCTCTCTTTTTTAATTTAAACAATTAGTACCATTACAATTCAACTTGTTTCTCTATTGAGGTTGTTAGATTGTTGATTTTTGTTGACAAAACTACAAAGTAATCGTATGAAGATGGATGCGTCCCGGGAAATGCTAATTGTAGTTTATTCTTTATTATTTTTGAATCCAAAGACGCTAATACTTACGGAAAGCCGTAACTTTGAGACCGTGAGGACCTATTCGGCCGATAATACCTTCTCGGAAAGCTCTCGGAAAGTAATAGCGTGGCAATTGGTCTTCGTACCATTTTGCCCTATTTTTGACCCCAAATTTTGACATTTAGGGTGTTTTCGGGAGGTTTTTGTGATTTGGAGGCGATTAAAGTATCGAAAAGAGTGTCCGGACTTTATTTTTGAATCTTTCCCGAATAAAAGAGCACGTTGAAACTGGCTAAAACGGTGCACGTATCAAGTGGGAGCCACTACAAATGATCTCCTGAATCCGCAGTAAAGGATATATGCGATTGCATGCAATGTACTAACGGATGCCATCATACCAGCACTAATGCACCGGATCCCATCAGAACACCGCAGATAAGCGTGCTTGGGCGAGAGTAGTACTAGGTTGGGTGACCTCCCGGGAAGTCCTCGTGTTGCATCCCTTTTTTATTTTTATTTTTCTTTTAACCTCTCTTTTTTAATTTAAACAATTAGTACCACTACAATTCAACTTGTTTCTCCATTGAGGTTGTTAGATTGTTGATTTTTTTTGACAAAACTACAAAGTAATCATATGAAGATAGATGCGTCCCGGGAAATGCTAAGTTGTAGTTTATTCTTTATTATTTTTCAATCCAAAGACGCTAATACTTACGGAAAGCCGTAACTTTGAGACCGTGAGGACCTATTCGGCCGATAATACCTTCTCGGAAAGCTCTCGGAAAGTAATAGCGTGGCAATGGGTCTTCGTACCATTGTGCCCCATTTTCGACCCCAAATTTTGAAGTTTAGGGTGTTTTCGGGAGGTTTTTGTGATTTGGAGGCGATTAAAGTATCGAAAAGAGTGTTCGGACTTGATTTTTGAATCTTTCCCGAATAAAAGAGCACGTTGAAACTGGCTAAAGCGGTGCACGTATCAAGTGGGACCCACTACAAATGATCTCTTGAATCCGCAGTAAAGGATATATGCGATTGCATGCAATGTACTAACGGATGCCATCATACCAGCACTAATGCACCGGATCCCATCAGAACACCGCAGATAAGCGTGCTTGGGCGAGAGTAGTACTAGGTTGGGTGACCTCCCGGGAAGTCCTCGTGTTGCATCCCTTTTTTATTTTTATTTTTCTTTTAACCTCTCTTTTTTAATTTAAACAATTAGTACCACTACAATTCAACTTGTTTCTCCATTGAGGTTGTTAGATTGTTGATTTTTTTTGACAAAACTACAAAGTAATCATATGAAGATAGATGCGTCCCGGGAAATGCTAAGTTGTAGTTTATTCTTTATTATTTTTCAATCCAAAGACGCTAATACTTACGGAAAGCCGTAACTTTGAGACCGTGAGGACCTATTCGGCCGATAATACCTTCTCGGAAAGCTCTCGGAAAGTAATAGCGTGGCAATGGGTCTTCGTACCATTGTGCCCCATTTTCGACCCCAAATTTTGAAGTTTAGGGTGTTTTCGGGAGGTTTTTGTGATTTGGAGGCGATTAAAGTATCGAAAAGAGTGTTCGGACTTGATTTTTGAATCTTTCCCGAATAAAAGAGCACGTTGAAACTGGCTAAAGCGGTGCACGTATCAAGTGGGACCCACTACAAATGATCTCTTGAATCCGCAGTAAAGGATATATGCGATTGCATGCAATGTATTAACGGATGCGATCATACCGGCACTAATGCACCGAATCCCATCAGAATTCCGCAGTTAAGCGTGCTTGGACGAGAGTAGTACTAGGATAGGTGACCCCCGGGAAGTCCTCCTTTTGCATCCCTTTTTTATTTTTATTTTTCTTTTAACCTCTCTTTTTTAATTTAAACAATTAGTACCACTACAATTCAACTTGTTTCTCCATTGAGGTTGTTAGATTGTTGATTTTTGTTGACAAAACTACAAAGTAATCGTATGAAGATGGATGCGTCCCAGGAAATGCTAAGTTGTAGTTTATTCTTTATTATTTTTGAATCCAAAGACGCTAATACTTACGGAAAGCCGTAACTTTGAGACTGTGAGGACCTATTCGGCCGATAATACCTTCTCGGAAAGCTCTCGGAAAGTAATATCGTGGCAATGGGTCTTCGTACCATTTTGCCCTATTTTCGACCCCAAATTTTGACATTTAGGGTGTTTTCGAGAGGTTTTTGTGATTTGGAGGCGATTAAAGTATCGAAAAGAGTGTCCGGACTTGATTTTTGAATCTTTCCCGAATAAAAGAGCACGTTGAAACTGGCTAAAGCGGTGCACGTATCAAGTGGGACCCACTACAAATGATCTCTTGAATCCGCAGTAAAGGATATATGCGATTGCATGCAATGTACTAACGGATGCGATCATACCAGCACTAATGCACCGGATCCCATCAGAACACCGCAGTTAAGCGTGCTTGGGCGAGAGTAGTACTAGGTTGGGTGACCTCCCGGGAAGTCCTCGTGTTGCATCCCTTTTTTATTTTTATTTTTCTTTTAACCTCTCTTTTTTAATTTAAACAATTAGTACCACTACAATTCAACTTGTTTCTCTATTGAGGTTGTTAGATTGTTGATTTTTGTTGACAAAACTACAAAGTAATCGTATGAAGATGGATGCGTCCCGGGAAATGCTAATTGTAGTTTATTCTTTATTATTTTTGAATCCAAAGACGCTAATACTTACGGAAAGCCGTAACTTTGAGACCGTGAGGACCTATTCGGCCGATAATACCTTTTCGGAAAGCTCTCAGAAAGTAATAGTGTGGCAATGGGTCTTCGTTTCATTTTGCCCCATTTTCGACCCAAAATTTTGACATTTATGGTGTTTTCGGGAGGTTTTTGTGATTTGGAGGCGATTAAAGTATCGAAAAGAGTGTTCGGACTTGATTTTTGAATCTTTCCCGAATAAAAGAGCACGTTGAAACTGGCTAAAGCGGTGCACGTATCAAGTGGGACCCACTACAAATGATCTCTTGAATCCGCAGTAAAGGATATATGCGATTGCATGCAATGTATTAACGGATGCGATCATACCGGCACTAATGCACCGGATCCCATCAGAACTCCGCAGTTAAGCGTGCTTGGACGAGAGTAGTACTAGGATGGGTGACCCCCGGGAAGTCCTCCTTTTGCATCCCTTTTTTATTTTTATTTTTCTTTTAACCTCTCTTTTTTAATTTAAACAATTAGTACCACTACAATTCAACTTGTTTCTCTATTGAGGTTGTTAGATTGTTGATTTTTGTTGACAAAACTACAAAGTAATCGTATGAAGATGGATGCGTCCCGGGAAATGCTAAGTTGTAGTTTATTCTTTATTATTTTTGAATCCAAAGACGCTAATACTTACGGAGTAATAGTGTGGCAATGGGTCTTCGTTCCATTTTGCCCCATTTTCGACCCAAAATTTTGACATTTATGGTGTTTTCGGGAGGTTTTTGTGATTTGGAGGCGATTAAAGTATCGAAAAGAGTGTTCGGACTTGATTTTTGAATCTTTCCCGAATAAAAGAGCACGTTGAAACTGGCTAAAGCGGTGCACGTATCAAGTGGGACCCACTACAAATGATCTCTTGAATCCGCAGTAAAGGATATATGCGATTGCATGCAATGTATTAACGGATGCGATCATACCGGCACTAATGCACCGGATCCCATCAGAACTCCGCAGTTAAGCGTGCTTGGACGAGAGTAGTACTAGGATGGGTGACCCCCGGGAAGTCCTCCTTTTGCATCCCTTTTTTATTTTTATTTTTCTTTTAACCTCTCTTTTTTAATTTAAACAATTAGTACCACTACAATTCAACTTGTTTCTCCATTGAGGTTGTTAGATTGTTGATTTTTGTTGACAAAACTACAAAGTAATCGTATGAAGATGGATGCGTCCCGGGAAATGCTAAGTTGTAGTTTATTCTTTATTATTTTTGAATCCAAAGACGCTAATACTTACGGAAAGCCGTAACTTTGAGACCGTGAGGACCTATTCGGCCGATAATACCTTCTCGGAAAGCACTCGGAAAGTAATAGCGTGGCAATGGGTCTTCGTACCATTTTGCCCTATTTTCGACCCCAAATTTTGACATTTAGGGTGTTTTCGGGAGGTTTTTGTGATTTGGAGGCGATTAAAGTATCGAAAAGAGTGTCCGGACTTGATTTTTGAATCTTTCCCGAATAAAAGAGCACGTTGAAACTGGCTAAAGCGGTGCACGTATCAAGTGGGACCCACTACAAATGATCTCTTGAATCCGCAGTAAAGGATATATGCGATTGCATGCAATGTACTAACGGATGCCATCATACCAGCACTAATGCACCGGATCCCATCAGAACACCGCAGATAAGCGTGCTTGGGCGAGAGTAGTACTAGGTTGGGTGACCTCCCGGGAAGTCCTCGTGTTGCATCCCTTTTTTATTTTTATTTTTCTTTTAACCTCTTTTTTTTAATTTAAACAATTAGTACCACTACAGTTCAACTTGTTTCTCTATTGAGGTTGTTAGATTGTTGATTTTTGTTGACAAAACTACAAAGTAATCGTTTGAAGATGGATGCGTCCCGGGAAATGCTAATTATAGTTTATTCTTTATTATTTTTGAATCCAAAGACGCTAATACTTACGGAAAGTCGTAACTTTGAGACCGTGAGGACCTATTCGGCCGATAATACCTTTTCGGAAAGCTCTCAGAAAGTAATAGTGTGGCAATGGGTCTTCGTACCATTTTGCCCCATTTTCGACCCAAAATTTTGACGTTTAGGGTGTTTTTGGGAGGTTTTTGTGATTTGGAGGCGATTAAAGTATCGAAAAGAGTGTTCGGACTTGATTTTTGAATCTTTCCCGAACAAAAGAGCACGTTGAAACTGGCTAAAGCGGTGCACGTATCAAGTGGGACCCACTACAAATGATCTCTTGAATCCGCAGTAAAGGATATATGCGATTGCATGCAATGTATTAACGGATGCGATCATACCGGCACTAATGCACCGAATCCCATCAGAACTCCGCAGTTAAGCGTGCTTGGACGAGAGTAGTACTAGGATAGGTGACCCCCGGGAAGTCCTCCTTTTGCATCCCTTTTTTATTTTTATTTTTCTTTTAACCTCTCTTTTTTAATTTAAACAATTAGTACCACTACAATTCAACTTGTTTCTCCATTGAGGTTGTTAGATTGTTGATTTTTGTTGACAAAACTACAAAGTAATCGTATGAAGATGGATGCGTCCCAGGAAATGCTAAGTTGTAGTTTATTCTTTATTATTTTTGAATCCAAAGACGCTAATACTTACGGAAAGCCGTAACTTTGAGACTGTGAGGACCTATTCGGCCGATAATACCTTCTCGGAAAGCTCTCGGAAAGTAATATCGTGGCAATGGGTCTTCGTACCATTTTGCCCTATTTTCGACCCCAAATTTTGACATTTAGGGTGTTTTCGGGAGGTTTTTGTGATTTGGAGGCGATTAAAGTATCGAAAAGAGTGTCCGGACTTGATTTTTGAATCTTTCCCGAATAAAAGAGCACGTTGAAACTGGCTAAAGCGGTGCACGTATCAAGTGGGACCCACTACAAATGATCTCTTGAATCCGCAGTAAAGGATATATGCGATTGCATGCAATGTACTAACGGATGCGATCATACCAACACTAATGCACCGGATCCCATCAGAACACCGCAGTTAAGCGTGCTTGGGCGAGAGTAGTACTAGGTTGGGTGACCTCCCGGGAAGTCCTCGTGTTGCATCCCTTTTTTATTTTTATTTTTCTTTTAACCTCTCTTTTTTAATTTAAACAATTAGTACCACTACAATTCAACTTGTTTCTCTATTGAGGTTGTTAGATTGTTGATTTTTGTTGACAAAACTACAAAGTAATCGTATGAAGATGGATGCGTCTCGGGAAATGCTAAGTTGTAGTTTATTCTTTATTATTTTTGAATCCAATGACGCTAATACTTACGGAAAGCCGTAACTTTGAGACCGTGAGGACCTATTCGGCCGATAATACCTTCTCGGAAAGCTCTCGGAAAGTAATAGCGTGGCAATGGGTCTTCGTACCATTTTGCCCTATTTTAGACCCCAAATTTTGACATTTAGGGTGTTTTCGGGAGGTTTTTGTGATTTGGAGGCGATTAAAGTATCGAAAAGAGTGTCCGGACTTTATTTTTGAATCTTTCCCGAATAAAAGAGCACGTTGAAACTGGCTAAAGCGGTGCACGTATCAAGTGGGACCCACTACAAATGATCTCTTGAATCCGCAGTAAAGGATATATGCGATTGCATGCAATGTACTAACGGATGCCATCATACCACCCCTAATGCACCGGATCCCATCAGAACACCGCAGATAAGCGTGCTTGGGCGAGAGTAGTACTAGGTTGGGTGACCTCCCGGGAAGTCCTCGTGTTGCATCCCTTTTTTATTTTTATTTTTCTTTTAACCTCTCTTTTTTAATTTAAACAATTAGTACCACTACAATTCAACTTGTTTCTCCATTGAGGTTGTTAGATTGTTGATTTTTGTTGACAAAACTACAAAGTAATCGTATGAAGATGGATGCGTCCCGGGAAATGCTAAGTTGTAGTTTATTCTTTATTATTTTTGAATCCAAAGACGCTAATACTTACGGAAAGCCGTAACTTTGAGACCGTGAGGACCTATTCGGCCGATAATACCTTCTCGGAAAGCTCTCGGAAAGTAATAGCGTGGCAATGGGTCTTCGTACCATTGTGCCCCATTTTCGACCCCAAATTTTGAAGTTTAGGGTGTTTTCGGGAGGTTTTTGTGATTTGGAGGCGATTAAAGTATCGAAAAGAGTGTTCGGACTTGATTTTTGAATCTTTCCCGAATAAAAGAGAACGTTGAAACTGGCTAAAGCGGTGCACGTATCAAGTGGGACCCACTACAAATGATCTCTTGAATCCGCAGTAAAGGATATATGCGATTGCATGCAATGTACTAACGGATGCGATCATACCAGCACTAATGCACCGGATCCCATCAGAACACCGCAGTTAAGCATGCTTGGGCGAGAGTAGTACTAGGTTGGGTGACCTTCCGGGAAGTCCTCGTGTTGCATCCCTTTTTTATTTTTATTTTTCTTTTAACCTCTCTTTTTTAATTTAAACAATTAGTACCACTACAATTCAACTTGTTTCTCCATTGAGGTTGTTAGATTGTTGATTTTTGTTGACAAAACTACAAAGTAATCGTATGAAGATGGATGCGTCCCAGGAAATGCTAAGTTGTAGTTTATTCTTTATTATTTTTGAATCCAAAGACGCTAATACTTACGGAAAGCCGTAACTTTGAGACTGTGAGGACCTATTCGGCCGATAATACCTTCTCGGAAAGCTCTCGGAAAGTAATATCGTGGCAATGGGTCTTCGTACCATTTTGCCCTATTTTCGACCCCAAATTTTGACATTTAGGGTGTTTTCGGGAGGTTTTTGTGATTTGGAGGCGATTAAAGTATCGAAAAGAGTGTCCGGACTTGATTTTTGAATCTTTCCCGAATAAAAGAGCACGTTGAAACTGGCTAAAGCGGTGCACGTATCAAGTGGGACCCACTACAAATGATCTCTTGAATCCGCAGTAAAGGATATATGCGATTGCATGCAATGTACTAACGGATGCGATCATACCAACACTAATGCACCGGATCCCATCAGAACACCGCAGTTAAGCGTGCTTGGGCGAGAGTAGTACTAGGTTGGGTGACCTCCCGGGAAGTCCTCGTGTTGCATCCCTTTTTTATTTTTATTTTTCTTTTAACCTCTCTTTTTTAATTTAAACAATTAGTACCACTACAATTCAACTTGTTTCTCTATTGAGGTTGTTAGATTGTTGATTTTTGTTGACAAAACTACAAAGTAATCGTATGAAGATGGATGCGTCTCGGGAAATGCTAAGTTGTAGTTTATTCTTTATTATTTTTGAATCCAATGACGCTAATACTTACGGAAAGCCGTAACTTTGAGACCGTGAGGACCTATTCGGCCGATAATACCTTCTCGGAAAGCTCTCGGAAAGTAATAGCGTGGCAATGGGTCTTCGTACCATTTTGCCCTATTTTAGACCCCAAATTTTGACATTTAGGGTGTTTTCGGGAGGTTTTTGTGATTTGGAGGCGATTAAAGTATCGAAAAGAGTGTCCGGACTTTATTTTTGAATCTTTCCCGAATAAAAGAGCACGTTGAAACTGGCTAAAGCGGTGCACGTATCAAGTGGGACCCACTACAAATGATCTCTTGAATCCGCAGTAAAGGATATATGCGATTGCATGCAATGTACTAACGGATGCCATCATACCACCCCTAATGCACCGGATCCCATCAGAACACCGCAGATAAGCGTGCTTGGGCGAGAGTAGTACTAGGTTGGGTGACCTCCCGGGAAGTCCTCGTGTTGCATCCCTTTTTTATTTTTATTTTTCTTTTAACCTCTCTTTTTTAATTTAAACAATTAGTACCACTACAATTCAACTTGTTTCTCCATTGAGGTTGTTAGATTGTTGATTTTTGTTGACAAAACTACAAAGTAATCGTATGAAGATGGATGCGTCCCAGGAAATGCTAAGTTGTAGTTTATTCTTTATTATTTTTGAATCCAAAGACGCTAATACTTACGGAAAGCCGTAACTTTGAGACTGTGAGGACCTATTCGGCCGATAATACCTTCTCGGAAAGCTCTCGGAAAGTAATATCGTGGCAATGGGTCTTCGTACCATTTTGCCCTATTTTCGACCCCAAATTTTGACATTTAGGGTGTTTTCGGGAGGTTTTTGTGATTTGGAGGCGATTAAAGTATCGAAAAGAGTGTCCGGACTTGATTTTTGAATCTTTCCCGAATAAAAGAGCACGTTGAAACTGGCTAAAGCGGTGCACGTATCAAGTGGGACCCACTACAAATGATCTCTTGAATCCGCAGTAAAGGATATATGCGATTGCATGCAATGTACTAACGGATGCGATCATACCAACACTAATGCACCGGATCCCATCAGAACACTGCAGTTAAGCGTGCTTGGGCGAGAGTAGTACTAGGTTGGGTGACCTCCCGGGAAGTCCTCGTGTTGCATCCCTTTTTTATTTTTATTTTTCTTTTAACCTCTCTTTTTTAATTTAAACAATTAGTACCACTACAGTTCAACTTGTTTCTCTATTGAGGTTGTTAGATTGTTGATTTTTGTTGACAAAACTACAAAGTAATCGTTTGAAGATGGATGCGTCCCGGGAAATGCTAATTATAGTTTATTCTTTATTATTTTTGAATCCAAAGACGCTAATACTTACGGAAAGTCGTAACTTTGAGACCGTGAGGACCTATTCGGCCGATAATACCTTTTCGGAAAGCTCTCAGAAAGTAATAGTGTGGCAATGGGTCTTCGTACCATTTTGCCCCATTTTCGACCCAAAATTTTGACGTTTAGGGTGTTTTTGGGAGGTTTTTGTGATTTGGAGGCGATTAAAGTATCGAAAAGAGTGTTCGGACTTGATTTTTGAATCTTTCCCGAACAAAAGAGCACGTTGAAACTGGCTAAAGCGGTGCACGTATCAAGTGGGACCCACTACAAATGATCTCTTGAATCCGCAGTAAAGGATATATGCGATTGCATGCAATGTATTAACGGATGCGATCATACCGGCACTAATGCACCGAATCCCATCAGAACTCCGCAGTTAAGCGTGCTTGGACGAGAGTAGTACTAGGATAGGTGACCCCCGGGAAGTCCTCCTTTTGCATCCCTTTTTTATTTTTATTTTTCTTTTAACCTCTCTTTTTTAATTTAAACAATTAGTACCACTACAATTCAACTTGTTTCTCCATTGAGGTTGTTAGATTGTTGATTTTTGTTGACAAAACTACAAAGTAATCGTATGAAGATGGATGCGTCCCAGGAAATGCTAAGTTGTAGTTTATTCTTTATTATTTTTGAATCCAAAGACGCTAATACTTACGGAAAGCCGTAACTTTGAGACTGTGAGGACCTATTCGGCCGATAATACCTTCTCGGAAAGCTCTCGGAAAGTAATATCGTGGCAATGGGTCTTCGTACCATTTTGCCCTATTTTCGACCCCAAATTTTGACATTTAGGGTGTTTTCGGGAGGTTTTTGTGATTTGGAGGCGATTAAAGTATCGAAAAGAGTGTCCGGACTTGATTTTTGAATCTTTCCCGAATAAAAGAGCACGTTGAAACTGGCTAAAGCGGTGCACGTATCAAGTGGGACCCACTACAAATGATCTCTTGAATCCGCAGTAAAGGATATATGCGATTGCATGCAATGTACTAACGGATGCGATCATACCAACACTAATGCACCGGATCCCATCAGAACACCGCAGTTAAGCGTGCTTGGGCGAGAGTAGTACTAGGTTGGGTGACCTCCCGGGAAGTCCTCGTGTTGCATCCCTTTTTTATTTTTATTTTTCTTTTAACCTCTCTTTTTTAATTTAAACAATTAGTACCACTACAATTCAACTTGTTTCTCTATTGAGGTTGTTAGATTGTTGATTTTTGTTGACAAAACTACAAAGTAATCGTATGAAGATGGATGCGTCTCGGGAAATGCTAAGTTGTAGTTTATTCTTTATTATTTTTGAATCCAATGACGCTAATACTTACGGAAAGCCGTAACTTTGAGACCGTGAGGACCTATTCGGCCGATAATACCTTCTCGGAAAGCTCTCGGAAAGTAATAGCGTGGCAATGGGTCTTCGTACCATTTTGCCCTATTTTAGACCCCAAATTTTGACATTTAGGGTGTTTTCGGGAGGTTTTTGTGATTTGGAGGCGATTAAAGTATCGAAAAGAGTGTCCGGACTTTATTTTTGAATCTTTCCCGAATAAAAGAGCACGTTGAAACTGGCTAAAGCGGTGCACGTATCAAGTGGGACCCACTACAAATGATCTCTTGAATCCGCAGTAAAGGATATATGCGATTGCATGCAATGTACTAACGGATGCCATCATACCACCCCTAATGCACCGGATCCCATCAGAACACCGCAGATAAGCGTGCTTGGGCGAGAGTAGTACTAGGTTGGGTGACCTCCCGGGAAGTCCTCGTGTTGCATCCCTTTTTTATTTTTATTTTTCTTTTAACCTCTCTTTTTTAATTTAAACAATTAGTACCACTACAATTCAACTTGTTTCTCCATTGAGGTTGTTAGATTGTTGATTTTTGTTGACAAAACTACAAAGTAATCGTATGAAGATGGATGCGTCCCGGGAAATGCTAAGTTGTAGTTTATTCTTTATTATTTTTGAATCCAAAGACGCTAATACTTACGGAAAGCCGTAACTTTGAGACCGTGAGGACCTATTCGGCCGATAATACCTTCTCGGAAAGCTCTCGGAAAGTAATAGCGTGGCAATGGGTCTTCGTACCATTGTGCCCCATTTTCGACCCCAAATTTTGAAGTTTAGGGTGTTTTCGGGAGGTTTTTGTGATTTGGAGGCGATTAAAGTATCGAAAAGAGTGTTCGGACTTGATTTTTGAATCTTTCCCGAATAAAAGAGCACGTTGAAACTGGCTAAAGCGGTGCACGTATCAAGTGGGACCCACTACAAATGATCTCTTGAATCCGCAGTAAAGGATATATGCGATTGCATGCAATGTACTAACGGATGCGATCATACCAGCACTAATGCACCGGATCCCATCAGAACACCGCAGTTAAGCATGCTTGGGCGAGAGTAGTACTAGGTTGGGTGACCTTCCGGGAAGTCCTCGTGTTGCATCCCTTTTTTATTTTTATTTTTCTTTTAACCTCTCTTTTTTAATTTAAACAATTAGTACCACTACAATTCAACTTGTTTCTCCATTGAGGTTGTTAGATTGTTGATTTTTGTTGACAAAACTACAAAGTAATCGTATGAAGATGGATGCGTCCCAGGAAATGCTAAGTTGTAGTTTATTCTTTATTATTTTTGAATCCAAAGACGCTAATACTTACGGAAAGCCGTAACTTTGAGACTGTGAGGACCTATTCGGCCGATAATACCTTCTCGGAAAGCTCTCGGAAAGTAATATCGTGGCAATGGGTCTTCGTACCATTTTGCCCTATTTTCGACCCCAAATTTTGACATTTAGGGTGTTTTCGGGAGGTTTTTGTGATTTGGAGGCGATTAAAGTATCGAAAAGAGTGTCCGGACTTGATTTTTGAATCTTTCCCGAATAAAAGAGCACGTTGAAACTGGCTAAAGCGGTGCACGTATCAAGTGGGACCCACTACAAATGATCTCTTGAATCCGCAGTAAAGGATATATGCGATTGCATGCAATGTACTAACGGATGCGATCATACCAACACTAATGCACCGGATCCCATCAGAACACCGCAGTTAAGCGTGCTTGGGCGAGAGTAGTACTAGGTTGGGTGACCTCCCGGGAAGTCCTCGTGTTGCATCCCTTTTTTATTTTTATTTTTCTTTTAACCTCTCTTTTTTAATTTAAACAATTAGTACCACTACAATTCAACTTGTTTCTCTATTGAGGTTGTTAGATTGTTGATTTTTGTTGACAAAACTACAAAGTAATCGTATGAAGATGGATGCGTCTCGGGAAATGCTAAGTTGTAGTTTATTCTTTATTATTTTTGAATCCAATGACGCTAATACTTACGGAAAGCCGTAACTTTGAGACTGTGAGGACCTATTCGGCCGATAATACCTTCTCGGAAAGCTCTCGGAAAGTAATAGCGTGGCAATGGGTCTTCGTACCATTTTGCCCTATTTTAGACCCCAAATTTTGACATTTAGGGTGTTTTCGGGAGGTTTTTGTGATTTGGAGGCGATTAAAGTATCGAAAAGAGTGTCCGGACTTTATTTTTGAATCTTTCCCGAATAAAAGAGCACGTTGAAACTGGCTAAAGCGGTGCACGTATCAAGTGGGACCCACTACAAATGATCTCTTGAATCCGCAGTAAAGGATATATGCGATTGCATGCAATGTACTAACGGATGCCATCATACCACCCCTAATGCACCGGATCCCATCAGAACACCGCAGATAAGCGTGCTTGGGCGAGAGTAGTACTAGGTTGGGTGACCTCCCGGGAAGTCCTCGTGTTGCATCCCTTTTTTATTTTTATTTTTCTTTTAACCTCTCTTTTTTAATTTAAACAATTAGTACCACTACAATTCAACTTGTTTCTCCATTGAGGTTGTTAGATTGTTGATTTTTGTTGACAAAACTACAAAGTAATCGTATGAAGATGGATGCGTCCCGGGAAATGCTAAGTTGTAGTTTATTCTTTATTATTTTTGAATCCAAAGACGCTAATACTTACGGAAAGCCGTAACTTTGAGACCGTGAGGACCTATTCGGCCGATAATACCTTCTCGGAAAGCTCTCGGAAAGTAATAGCGTGGCAATGGGTCTTCGTACCATTGTGCCCCATTTTCGACCCCAAATTTTGAAGTTTAGGGTGTTTTCGGGAGGTTTTTGTGATTTGGAGGCGATTAAAGTATCGAAAAGAGTGTTCGGACTTGATTTTTGAATCTTTCCCGAATAAAAGAGCACGTTGAAACTGGCTAAAGCGGTGCACGTATCAAGTGGGACCCACTACAAATGATCTCTTGAATCCGCAGTAAAGGATATATGCGATTGCATGCAATGTACTAACGGATGCGATCATACCAGCACTAATGCACCGGATCCCATCAGAACACCGCAGTTAAGCATGCTTGGGCGAGAGTAGTACTAGGTTGGGTGACCTTCCGGGAAGTCCTCGTGTTGCATCCCTTTTTTATTTTTATTTTTCTTTTAACCTCTCTTTTTTAATTTAAACAATTAGTACCACTACAATTCAACTTGTTTCTCCATTGAGGTTGTTAGATTGTTGATTTTTGTTGACAAAACTACAAAGTAATCGTATGAAGATGGATGCGTCCCAGGAAATGCTAAGTTGTAGTTTATTCTTTATTATTTTTGAATCCAAAGACGCTAATACTTACGGAAAGCCGTAACTTTGAGACTGTGAGGACCTATTCGGCCGATAATACCTTCTCGGAAAGCTCTCGGAAAGTAATATCGTGGCAATGGGTCTTCGTACCATTTTGCCCTATTTTCGACCCCAAATTTTGACATTTAGGGTGTTTTCGGGAGGTTTTGTGATTTGGAGGCGATTAAAGTATCGAAAAGAGTGTCCGGACTTGATTTTTGAATCTTTCCCGAATAAAAGAGCACGTTGAAACTGGCTAAAGCGGTGCACGTATCAAGTGGGACCCACTACAAATGATCTCTTGAATCCGCAGTAAAGGATATATGCGATTGCATGCAATATACTAACGGATGCGATCATACCAACACTAATGCACCGGATCCCATCAGAACACCGCAGTTAAGCGTGCTTGGGCGAGAGTAGAACTAGGTTGGGTGACCTCCCGGGAAGTCCTCGTGTTGCATCCCTTTTTTATTTTTATTTTTCTTTTAACCTCTCTTTTTTAATTTAAACAATTAGTACCACTACAATTCAACTTGTTTCTCTATTGAGGTTGTTAGATTGTTGATTTTTGTTGACAAAACTACAAAGTAATCGTATGAAGATGGATGCGTCTCGGGAAATGCTAAGTTGTAGTTTATTCTTTATTATTTTTGAATCCAATGACGCTAATACTTACGGAAAGCCGTAACTTTGAGACCGTGAGGACCTATTCGGCCGATAATACCTTCTCGGAAAGCTCTCGGAAAGTAATAGCGTGGCAATGGGTCTTCGTACCATTTTGCCCTATTTTAGACCCCAAATTTTGACATTTAGGGTGTTTTCGGGAGGTTTTTGTGATTTGGAGGCGATTAAAGTATCGAAAAGAGTGTCCGGACTTTATTTTTGAATCTTTCCCGAATAAAAGAGCACGTTGAAACTGGCTAAAGCGGTGCACGTATCAAGTGGGACCCACTACAAATGATCTCTTGAATCCGCAGTAAAGGATATATGCGATTGCATGCAATGTACTAACGGATGCCATCATACCACCCCTAATGCACCGGATCCCATCAGAACACCGCAGATAAGCGTGCTTGGGCGAGAGTAGTACTAGGTTGGGTGACCTCCCGGGAAGTCCTCGTGTTGCATCCCTTTTTTATTTTTATTTTTCTTTTAACCTCTCTTTTTTAATTTAAACAATTAGTACCACTACAATTCAACTTGTTTCTCCATTGAGGTTGTTAGATTGTTGATTTTTGTTGACAAAACTACAAAGTAATCGTATGAAGATGGATGCGTCCCGGGAAATGCTAAGTTGTAGTTTATTCTTTATTATTTTTGAATCCAAAGACGCTAATACTTACGGAAAGCCGTAACTTTGAGACTGTGAGGACCTATTCGGCCGATAATACCTTCTCGGAAAGCTCTCGGAAAGTAATATCGTGGCAATGGGTCTTCGTACCATTTTGCCCTATTTTCGACCCCAAATTTTGACATTTAGGGTGTTTTCGAGAGGTTTTTGTGATTTGGAGGCGATTAAAGTATCGAAAAGAGTGTCCGGACTTGATTTTTGAATCTTTCCCGAATAAAAGAGCACGTTGAAACTGGCTAAAGCGGTGCACGTATCAAGTGGGACCCACTACAAATGATCTCTTGAATCCGCAGTAAAGGATATATGCGATTGCATGCAATGTACTAACGGATGCGATCATACCAGCACTAATGCACCGGATCCCATCAGAACACCGCAGTTAAGCGTGCTTGGGCGAGAGTAGTACTAGGTTGGGTGACCTCCCGGGAAGTCCTCGTGTTGCATCCCTTTTTTATTTTTATTTTTCTTTTAACCTCTCTTTTTTAATTTAAACAATTAGTACCACTACAATTCAACTTGTTTCTCTATTGAGGTTGTTAGATTGTTGATTTTTGTTGACAAAACTACAAAGTAATCGTATGAAGATGGATGCGTCCCGGGAAATGCTAATTGTAGTTTATTCTTTATTATTTTTGAATCCAAAGACGCTAATACTTACGGAAAGCCGTAACTTTGAGACCGTGAGGACCTATTCGGCCGATAATACCTTTTCGGAAAGCTCTCAGAAAGTAATAGTGTGGCAATGGGTCTTCGTTCCATTTTGCCCCATTTTCGACCCAAAATTTTGACATTTATGGTGTTTTCGGGAGGTTTTTGTGATTTGGAGGCGATTAAAGTATCGAAAAGAGTGTTCGGACTTGATTTTTGAATCTTTCCCGAATAAAAGAGCACGTTGAAACTGGCTAAAGCGGTGCACGTATCAAGTGGGACCCACTACAAATGATCTCTTGAATCCGCAGTAAAGGATATATGCGATTGCATGCAATGTATTAACGGATGCGATCATACCGGCACTAATGCACCGGATCCCATCAGAACTCCGCAGTTAAGCGTGCTTGGACGAGAGTAGTACTAGGATGGGTGACCCCCGGGAAGTCCTCCTTTTGCATCCCTTTTTTATTTTTATTTTTCTTTTAACCTCTCTTTTTTAATTTAAACAATTAGTACCACTACAATTCAACTTGTTTCTCTATTGAGGTTGTTAGATTGTTGATTTTTGTTGACAAAACTACAAAGTAATCGTATGAAGATGGATGCGTCCCGGGAAATGCTAAGTTGTAGTTTATTCTTTATTATTTTTGAATCCAAAGACGCTAATACTTACGGAGTAATAGTGTGGCAATGGGTCTTCGTTCCATTTTGCCCCATTTTCGACCCAAAATTTTGACATTTATGGTGTTTTCGGGAGGTTTTTGTGATTTGGAGGCGATTAAAGTATCGAAAAGAGTGTTCGGACTTGATTTTTGAATCTTTCCCGAATAAAAGAGCACGTTGAAACTGGCTAAAGCGGTGCACGTATCAAGTGGGACCCACTACAAATGATCTCTTGAATCCGCAGTAAAGGATATATGCGATTGCATGCAATGTATTAACGGATGCGATCATACCGGCACTAATGCACCGGATCCCATCAGAACTCCGCAGTTAAGCGTGCTTGGACGAGAGTAGTACTAGGATGGGTGACCCCCGGGAAGTCCTCCTTTTGCATCCCTTTTTTATTTTTATTTTTCTTTTAACCTCTCTTTTTTAATTTAAACAATTAGTACCACTACAATTCAACTTGTTTCTCCATTGAGGTTGTTAGATTGTTGATTTTTGTTGACAAAACTACAAAGTAATCGTATGAAGATGGATGCGTCCCGGGAAATGCTAAGTTGTAGTTTATTCTTTATTATTTTTGAATCCAAAGACGCTAATACTTACGGAAAGCCGTAACTTTGAAACCGTGAGGACCTATTCGGCCGATAATACCTTCTCGGAAAGCACTCGGAAAGTAATAGCGTGGCAATGGGTCTTCGTACCAATTTGCCCTATTTTCGACCCCAAATTTTGACATTTAGGGTGTTTTCGGGAGGTTTTTGTGATTTGGAGGCGATTAAAGTATCGAAAAGAGTGTCCGGACTTTATTTTTGAATCTTTCCCGAATAAAAGAGCACGTTGAAACTGGCTAAAGCGGTGCACGTATCAAGTGGGACCCACTACAAATGATCTCTTGAATCCGCAGTAAAGGATATATGCGATTGCATGCAATGTATTAACGGATGCGATCATACCGGCACTAATGCACCGGATCCCATCAGAACTCCGCAGTTAAGCGTGCTTGGACGAGAGTAGTACTAGGATGGGTGACCCCCGGGAAGTCCTCCTTTTGCATCCCTTTTTTATTTTTATTTTTCTTTTAACCTCTCTTTTTTAATTTAAACAATTAGTACCACTACAATTCAACTTGTTTCTCCATTGAGGTTGTTAGATTGTTGATTTTTGTTGACAAAACTACAAAGTAATCGTATGAAGATGGATGCGTCCCGGGAAATGCTAAGTTGTAGTTTATTCTTTATTATTTTTGAATCCAAAGACGCTAATACTTACGGAAAGCCGTAACTTTGAGACCGTGAGGACCTATTCGGCCGATAATACCTTCTCGGAAAGCACTCGGAAAGTAATAGCGTGGCAATGGGTCTTCGTACCATTTTGCCCTATTTTTGACCCCAAATTTTGACATTTAGGGTGTTTTCGGGAGGTTTTTGTGATTTGGAGGCGATTAAAGTATCGAAAAGAGTGTCCGGACTTTATTTTTGAATCTTTCCCGAATAAAAGAGCACGTTGAAACTGGCTAAAGCGGTGCACGTATCAAGTGGGACCTACTACAAATGATCTCTTGAATCCGCAGTAAAGGATATATGCGATTGCATGCAATGTATTAACGGATGCGATCATACCGGCACTAATGCACCGGATCCCATCAGAACTCCGCAGTTAAGCGTGCTTGGACGAGAGTAGTACTAGGATGGGTGACCCCCGGGAAGTCCTCCTTTTGCATCCCTTTTTTATTTTTATTTTTCTTTTAACCTCTCTTTTTTAATTTAAACAATTAGTACCACTACAATTCAACTTGTTTCTCCATTGAGGTTGTTAGATTGTTGATTTTTGTTGACAAAACTACAAAGTAATCGTATGAAGATGGATGCGTCCCGGGAAATGCTAAGTTGTAGTTTATTCTTTATTATTTTTGAATCCAAAGACGCTAATACTTACGGAAAGCCGTAACTTTGAGACCGTGAGGACCTATTCGGCCGATAATACCTTCTCGGAAAGCACTCGGAAAGTAATAGCGTGGCAATGGGTCTTCGTACCATTTTGCCCTATTTTCGACCCCAAATTTTGACATTTAGGGTGTTTTCGGGAGGTTTTTGTGATTTGGAGGCGATTAAAGTATCGAAAAGAGTGTCCGGACTTGATTTTTGAATCTTTCCCGAATAAAAGAGCACGTTGAAACTGGCTAAAGCGGTGCACGTATCAAGTGGGACCCACTACAAATGATCTCTTGAATCCGCAGTAAAGGATATATGCGATTGCATGCAATGTACTAACGGATGCCATCATACCAGCACTAATGCACCGGATCCCATCAGAACACCGCAGATAAGCGTGCTTGGGCGAGAGTAGTACTAGGTTGGGTGACCTCCCGGGAAGTCCTCGTGTTGCATCCCTTTTTTATTTTTATTTTTCTTTTAACCTCTTTTTTTTAATTTAAACAATTAGTACCACTACAGTTCAACTTGTTTCTCTATTGAGGTTGTTAGATTGTTGATTTTTGTTGACAAAACTACAAAGTAATCGTTTGAAGATGGATGCGTCCCGGGAAATGCTAATTATAGTTTATTCTTTATTATTTTTGAATCCAAAGACGCTAATACTTACGGAAAGTCGTAACTTTGAGACCGTGAGGACCTATTCGGCCGATAATACCTTTTCGGAAAGCTCTCAGAAAGTAATAGTGTGGCAATGGGTCTTCGTACCATTTTGCCCCATTTTCGACCCAAAATTTTGACGTTTAGGGTGTTTTTGGGAGGTTTTTGTGATTTGGAGGCGATTAAAGTATCGAAAAGAGTGTTCGGACTTGATTTTTGAATCTTTCCCGAACAAAAGAGCACGTTGAAACTGGCTAAAGCGGTGCACGTATCAAGTGGGACCCACTACAAATGATCTCTTGAATCCGCAGTAAAGGATATATGCGATTGCATGCAATGTATTAACGGATGCGATCATACCGGCACTAATGCACCGAATCCCATCAGAACTCCGCAGTTAAGCGTGCTTGGACGAGAGTAGTACTAGGATAGGTGACCCCCGGGAAGTCCTCCTTTTGCATCCCTTTTTTATTTTTATTTTTCTTTTAACCTCTCTTTTTTAATTTAAACAATTAGTACCACTACAATTCAACTTGTTTCTCCATTGAGGTTGTTAGATTGTTGATTTTTGTTGACAAAACTACAAAGTAATCGTATGAAGATGGATGCGTCCCAGGAAATGCTAAGTTGTAGTTTATTCTTTATTATTTTTGAATCCAAAGACGCTAATACTTACGGAAAGCCGTAACTTTGAGACTGTGAGGACCTATTCGGCCGATAATACCTTCTCGGAAAGCTCTCGGAAAGTAATATCGTGGCAATGGGTCTTCGTACCATTTTGCCCTATTTTCGACCCCAAATTTTGACATTTAGGGTGTTTTCGGGAGGTTTTTGTGATTTGGAGGCGATTAAAGTATCGAAAAGAGTGTCCGGACTTTATTTTTGAATCTTTCCCGAATAAAAGAGCACGTTGAAACTGGCTAAAGCGGTGCACGTATCAAGTGGGACCCACTACAAATGATCTCTTGAATCCGCAGTAAAGGATATATGCGATTGCATGCAATGTACTAACGGATGCGATCATACCAACACTAATGCACCGGATCCCATCAGAACACCGCAGTTAAGCGTGCTTGGGCGAGAGTAGTACTAGGTTGGGTGACCTCCCGGGAAGTCCTCGTGTTGCATCCCTTTTTTATTTTTATTTTTCTTTTAACCTCTCTTTTTTAATTTAAACAATTAGTACCACTACAATTCAACTTGTTTCTCTATTGAGGTTGTTAGATTGTTGATTTTTGTTGACAAAACTACAAAGTAATCGTATGAAGATGGATGCGTCTCGGGAAATGCTAAGTTGTAGTTTATTCTTTATTATTTTTGAATCCAATGACGCTAATACTTACGGAAAGCCGTAACTTTGAGACCGTGAGGACCTATTCGGCCGATAATACCTTCTCGGAAAGCTCTCGGAAAGTAATAGCGTGGCAATGGGTCTTCGTACCATTTTGCCCTATTTTAGACCCCAAATTTTGACATTTAGGGTGTTTTCGGGAGGTTTTTGTGATTTGGAGGCGATTAAAGTATCGAAAAGAGTGTCCGGACTTTATTTTTGAATCTTTCCCGAATAAAAGAGCACGTTGAAACTGGCTAAAGCGGTGCACGTATCAAGTGGGACCCACTACAAATGATCTCTTGAATCCGCAGTAAAGGATATATGCGATTGCATGCAATGTACTAACGGATGCCATCATACCACCCCTAATGCACCGGATCCCATCAGAACACCGCAGATAAGCGTGCTTGGGCGAGAGTAGTACTAGGTTGGGTGACCTCCCGGGAAGTCCTCGTGTTGCATCCCTTTTTTATTTTTATTTTTCTTTTAACCTCTCTTTTTTAATTTAAACAATTAGTACCACTACAATTCAACTTGTTTCTCCATTGAGGTTGTTAGATTGTTGATTTTTGTTGACAAAACTACAAAGTAATCGTATGAAGATGGATGCGTCCCGGGAAATGCTAAGTTGTAGTTTATTCTTTATTATTTTTGAATCCAAAGACGCTAATACTTACGGAAAGCCGTAACTTTGAGACCGTGAGGACCTATTCGGCCGATAATACCTTCTCGGAAAGCTCTCGGAAAGTAATAGCGTGGCAATGGGTCTTCGTACCATTGTGCCCCATTTTCGACCCCAAATTTTGAAGTTTAGGGTGTTTTCGGGAGGTTTTTGTGATTTGGAGGCGATTAAAGTATCGAAAAGAGTGTTCGGACTTGATTTTTGAATCTTTCCCGAATAAAAGAGCACGTTGAAACTGGCTAAAGCGGTGCACGTATCAAGTGGGACCCACTACAAATGATCTCTTGAATCCGCAGTAAAGGATATATGCGATTGCATGCAATGTACTAACGGATGCGATCATACCAGCACTAATGCACCGGATCCCATCAGAACACCGCAGTTAAGCATGCTTGGGCGAGAGTAGTACTAGGTTGGGTGACCTTCCGGGAAGTCCTCGTGTTGCATCCCTTTTTTATTTTTATTTTTCTTTTAACCTCTCTTTTTTAATTTAAACAATTAGTACCACTACAATTCAACTTGTTTCTCCATTGAGGTTGTTAGATTGTTGATTTTTGTTGACAAAACTACAAAGTAATCGTATGAAGATGGATGCGTCCCAGGAAATGCTAAGTTGTAGTTTATTCTTTATTATTTTTGAATCCAAAGACGCTAATACTTACGGAAAGCCGTAACTTTGAGACTGTGAGGACCTATTCGGCCGATAATACCTTCTCGGAAAGCTCTCGGAAAGTAATATCGTGGCAATGGGTCTTCGTACCATTTTGCCCTATTTTCGACCCCAAATTTTGACATTTAGGGTGTTTTCGGGAGGTTTTTGTGATTTGGAGGCGATTAAAGTATCGAAAAGAGTGTCCGGACTTGATTTTTGAATCTTTCCCGAATAAAAGAGCACGTTGAAACTGGCTAAAGCGGTGCACGTATCAAGTGGGACCCACTACAAATGATCTCTTGAATCCGCAGTAAAGGATATATGCGATTGCATGCAATGTACTAACGGATGCGATCATACCAACACTAATGCACCGGATCCCATCAGAACACCGCAGTTAAGCGTGCTTGGGCGAGAGTAGTACTAGGTTGGGTGACCTCCCGGGAAGTCCTCGTGTTGCATCCCTTTTTTATTTTTATTTTTCTTTTAACCTCTCTTTTTTAATTTAAACAATTAGTACCACTACAATTCAACTTGTTTCTCTATTGAGGTTGTTAGATTGTTGATTTTTGTTGACAAAACTACAAAGTAATCGTATGAAGATGGATGCGTCCCGGGAAATGCTAAGTTGTAGTTTATTCTTTATTATTTTTGAATCCAAAGACGCTAATACTTACGGAAAGCCGTAACTTTGAGACCGTGAGGACCTATTCGGCCGATAATACCTTCTCGGAAAGCTCTCGGAAAGTAATAGCGTGGCAATGGGTCTTCGTACCATTGTGCCCCATTTTCGACCCCAAATTTTGAAGTTTAGGGTGTTTTCGGGAGGTTTTTGTGATTTGGAGGCGATTAAAGTATCGAAAAGAGTGTTCGGACTTGATTTTTGAATCTTTCCCGAATAAAAGAGCACGTTGAAACTGGCTAAAGCGGTGCACGTATCAAGTGGGACCCACTACAAATGATCTCTTGAATCCGCAGTAAAGGATATATGCGATTGCATGCAATGTACTAACGGATGCGATCATACCAGCACTAATGCACCGGATCCCATCAGAACACCGCAGTTAAGCATGCTTGGGCGAGAGTAGTACTAGGTTGGGTGACCTTCCGGGAAGTCCTCGTGTTGCATCCCTTTTTTATTTTTATTTTTCTTTTAACCTCTCTTTTTTAATTTAAACAATTAGTACCACTACAATTCAACTTGTTTCTCCATTGAGGTTGTTAGATTGTTGATTTTTGTTGACAAAACTACAAAGTAATCGTATGAAGATGGATGCGTCCCAGGAAATGCTAAGTTGTAGTTTATTCTTTATTATTTTTGAATCCAAAGACGCTAATACTTACGGAAAGCCGTAACTTTGAGACTGTGAGGACCTATTCGGCCGATAATACCTTCTCGGAAAGCTCTCGGAAAGTAATATCGTGGCAATGGGTCTTCGTACCATTTTGCCCTATTTTCGACCCCAAATTTTGACATTTAGGGTGTTTTCGGGAGGTTTTTGTGATTTGGAGGCGATTAAAGTATCGAAAAGAGTGTCCGGACTTGATTTTTGAATCTTTCCCGAATAAAAGAGCACGTTGAAACTGGCTAAAGCGGTGCACGTATCAAGTGGGACCCTCTACAAATGATCTCTTGAATCCGCAGTAAAGGATATATGCGATTGCATGCAATGTACTAACGGATGCGATCATACCAACACTAATGCACCGGATCCCATCAGAACACCGCAGTTAAGCGTGCTTGGGCGAGAGTAGTACTAGGTTGGGTGACCTCCCGGGAAGTCCTCGTGTTGCATCCCTTTTTTATTTTTATTTTTCTTTTAACCTCTCTTTTTTAATTTAAACAATTAGTACCACTACAATTCAACTTGTTTCTCTATTGAGGTTGTTAGATTGTTGATTTTTGTTGACAAAACTACAAAGTAATCGTATGAAGATGGATGCGTCTCGGGAAATGCTAAGTTGTAGTTTATTCTTTATTATTTTTGAATCCAATGACGCTAATACTTACGGAAAGCCGTAACTTTGAGACCGTGAGGACCTATTCGGCCGATAATACCTTCTCGGAAAGCTCTCGGAAAGTAATAGCGTGGCAATGGGTCTTCGTACCATTTTGCCCTATTTTAGACCCCAAATTTTGACATTTAGGGTGTTTTCGGGAGGTTTTTGTGATTTGGAGGCGATTAAAGTATCGAAAAGAGTGTCCGGACTTTATTTTTGAATCTTTCCCGAATAAAAGAGCACGTTGAAACTGGCTAAAGCGGTGCACGTATCAAGTGGGACCCACTACAAATGATCTCTTGAATCCGCAGTAAAGGATATATGCGATTGCATGCAATGTACTAACGGATGCCATCATACCACCCCTAATGCACCGGATCCCATCAGAACACCGCAGATAAGCGTGCTTGGGCGAGAGTAGTACTAGGTTGGGTGACCTCCCGGGAAGTCCTCGTGTTGCATCCCTTTTTTATTTTTATTTTTCTTTTAACCTCTCTTTTTTAATTTAAACAATTAGTACCACTACAATTCAACTTGTTTCTCCATTGAGGTTGTTAGATTGTTGATTTTTGTTGACAAAACTACAAAGTAATCGTATGAAGATGGATGCGTCCCGGGAAATGCTAAGTTGTAGTTTATTCTTTATTATTTTTGAATCCAAAGACGCTAATACTTACGGAAAGCCGTAACTTTGAGACCGTGAGGACCTATTCGGCCGATAATACCTTCTCGGAAAGCTCTCGGAAAGTAATAGCGTGGCAATGGGTCTTCGTACCATTGTGCCCCATTTTCGACCCCAAATTTTGAAGTTTAGGGTGTTTTCGGGAGGTTTTTGTGATTTGGAGGCGATTAAAGTATCGAAAAGAGTGTTCGGACTTGATTTTTGAATCTTTCCCGAATAAAAGAGCACGTTGAAACTGGCTAAAGCGGTGCACGTATCAAGTGGGACCCACTACAAATGATCTCTTGAATCCGCAGTAAAGGATATATGCGATTGCATGCAATGTACTAACGGATGCGATCATACCAGCACTAATGCACCGGATCCCATCAGAACACCGCAGTTAAGCATGCTTGGGCGAGAGTAGTACTAGGTTGGGTGACCTTCCGGGAAGTCCTCGTGTTGCATCCCTTTTTTATTTTTATTTTTCTTTTAACCTCTCTTTTTTAATTTAAACAATTAGTACCACTACAATTCAACTTGTTTCTCCATTGAGGTTGTTAGATTGTTGATTTTTGTTGACAAATTGTTTTTGTGATTTGGAGGCGATTAAAGTATCGAAAAGAGTGTCCGGACTTTATTTTTGAATCTTTCCCGAATAAAAGAGCACGTTGAAACTGGCTAAAGCGGTGCACGTATCAAGTGGGACCCACTACAAATGATCTCTTGAATCCGCAGTAAAGGATATATGCGATTGCATGCAATGTACTAACGGATGCCATCATACCACCCCTAATGCACCGGATCCCATCAGAACACCGCAGATAAGCGTGCTTGGGCGAGAGTAGTACTAGGTTGGGTGACCTCCCGGGAAGTCCTCGTGTTGCATCCCTTTTTTATTTTTATTTTTCTTTTAACCTCTCTTTTTTAATTTAAACAATTAGTACCACTACAATTCAACTTGTTTCTCCATTGAGGTTGTTAGATTGTTGATTTTTGTTGACAAAACTACAAAGTAATCGTATGAAGATGGATGCGTCCCGGGAAATGCTAAGTTGTAGTTTATTCTTTATTATTTTTGAATCCAAAGACGCTAATACTTACGGAAAGCCGTAACTTTGAGACCGTGAGGACCATTTTGCCCCAGAAAGTAATAGTGTGGCAATGGGTCTTCGTACCATTTTGCCCCATTTTCGACCCAAAATTTTGACGTTTAGGGTGTTTTTGGGAGGTTTTTGTGATTTGGAGGCGATTAAAGTATCGAAAAGAGTGTTCGGACTTGATTTTTGAATCTTTCCCGAACAAAAGAGCACGTTGAAACTGGCTAAAGCGGTGCACGTATCAAGTGGGACCCACTACAAATGATCTCTTGAATCCGCAGTAAAGGATATATGCGATTGCATGCAATGTATTAACGGATGCGATCATACCGGCACTAATGCACCGGATCCCATCAGAACTCCGCAGTTAAGCGTTCTTGGACGAGAGTAGTACTAGGATGGGTGACCCCCGGGAGGTCCTCCTTTTGCATCCCTTTTTTATTTTTATTTTTCTTTCTCCCGCTCTTTTTTAATTTAAACAATTAGTACCACTACAATTCAACTTGTTTCTCTATTGAGGTTGTTAGATTGTTGATTTTTGTTGACAAAACTACAAAGTAATCGTATGAAGATGGATGCGTCCCGGGAAATGCTAATTGTAGTTTATTCTTTATTATTTTTGAATCCAAAGACGCTAATATTTACGGAAAGCCGTAACTTTGAGACCGTGAGGACCTATTCGGCCGATAATACCTTCTCGGAAAGCTCTTGGAAAGTAATATCGTGGCAATGGGTCTTCGTACCATTTTGCCCTATTTTCGACCCCAAATTTTGACATTTAGGGTGTTTTCGGGAGGTTTTTGTGATTTGGAGGCGATTAAAGTATCGAAAAGAGTGTCCGGACTTGATTTTTGAATCTTTCCCAAATAAAAGAGCACGTTGAAACTGGCTAAAGCGGTGCACGTATCAAGTGGGACCCACTACAAATGATCTCTTGAATCCGCAGTAAAGGATATATGCGATTGCATGCAATGTACTAACGGATGCGATCATACCAGCACTAATGCACCGGATCCCATCAGAACACCGCAGTTAAGCGTGCTTGGGCGAGAGTAGTACTAGGTTGGGTGACCTCCCGGGAAGTCCTCGTGTTGCATCCCTTTTTTATTTTTATTTTTCTTTTAACCTCTCTTTTTTAATTTAAACAATTAGTACCACTACAATTCAACTTGTTTCTCTATTGAGGTTGTTAGATTGTTGATTTTTGTTGACAAAACTACAAAGTAATCGTATGAAGATGGATGCGTCCCGGGAAATGCTAATTGTAGTTTATTCTTTATTATTTTTGAATCCAAAGACGCTAATACTTACGGAAAGCCGTAACTTTGAGACCGTGAGGACCTATTCGGCCGATAATACCTTTTCGGAAAGCTCTCAGAAAGTAATAGTGTGGCAATGGGTCTTCGTTCCATTTTGCCCCATTTTCGACCCAAAATTTTGACATTTATGGTGTTTTCGGGAGGTTTTTTTGATTTGGAGGCGATTAAAGTATCGAAAAGAGTGTTCGGACTTGATTTTTGAATCTTTCCCGAATAAAAGAGCACGTTGAAACTGGCTAAAGCGGTGCACGTATCAAGTGGGACCCACTACAAATGATCTCTTGAATCCGCAGTAAAGGATATATGCGATTGCATGCAATGTATTAACGGATGCGATCATACCGGCACTAATGCACCGGATCCCATCAGAACTCCGCAGTTAAGCGTGCTTGGACGAGAGTAGTACTAGGATGGGTGACCCCCGGGAAGTCCTCCTTTTGCATCCCTTTTTTATTTTTATTTTTCTTTTAACCTCTCTTTTTTAATTTAAACAATTAGTACCACTACAATTCAACTTGTTTCTCCATTGAGGTCGTTAGATTGTTGATTTTTGTTGACAAAACTACAAAGTAATCGTATGAAGATGGATGCGTCCCGGGAAATGCTAAGTTGTAGTTTATTCTTTATTATTTTTGAATCCGAAGACGCTAATACTTACGGAAAGCCGTAACTTTGAGACCGTGAGGACCTATTCGGCCGATAATACCTTCTCGGAAAGCACTCGGAAAGTAATAGCGTGGCAATGGGTCTTCGTACCATTTTGCCCTATTTTCGACCCCAAATTTTGACATTTAGGGTGTTTTCGGGAGGTTTTTGTGATTTGGAGGCGATTACAGTATCGAAAAGAGTGTCCGGACTTTATTTTTGAATCTTTCCCGAATAAAAGAGCACGTTGAAACTGGCTAAAGCGGTGCACGTATCAAGTGGGACCCACTACAAATGATCTCTTGAATCCGCAGTAAAGGATATATGCGATTGCATGCAATGTACTAACGGATGCCATCATACCAGCACTAATGCACCGGATCCCATCAGAACACCGCAGTTAAGCGTGCTTGGGCGAGAGTAGTACTAGGTTGGGTGACCTCCCGGGAAGTCCTCGTGTTGCATCCCTTTTTTATTTTTATTTTTCTTTTAACCTCTCTTTTTTAATTTAAACAATTAGTACCACTACAATTCAACTTGTTTCTCTATTGAGGTTGTTAGATTGTTGATTTTTGTTGACAAAACTACAAAGTAATCGTTTGAAGATGGATGCGTCCCGGGAAATGCTAATTGTAGTTTATTCTTTATTATTTTTGAATCCAAAGACGCTAATACTTACGGAAAGTCGTAACTTTGAGACCGTGAGGACCTATTCGGCCGATAATACCTTTTCGGAAAGCTCTCAGAAAGTAATAGTGTGGCAATGGGTCTTCGTACCGTTTTGCCCCATTTTCGACCCAAAATTTTGACGTTTAGGGTGTTTTTGGGAGGTTTTTGTGATTTGGAGGCGATTAAAGTATCGAAAAGAGTGTTCGGACTTGATTTTTGAATCTTTCCCGAACAAAAGAGCACGTTGAAACTGGCTAAAGCGGTGCACGTATCAAGTGGGACCCACTACAAATGATCTCTTGAATCCGCAGTAAAGGATATATGCGATTGCATGCAATGTATTAACGGATGCGATCATACCGGCACTAATGCACCGGATCCCATCAGAACTCCGCAGTTAAGCGTTCTTGGACGAGAGTAGTACTAGGATGGGTGACCCCCGGGAGGTCCTCCTTTTGCATCCCTTTTTTATTTTTATTTTTCTTTTTCCCGCTCTTTTTTAATTTAAACAATTAGTACCACTACAATTCAACTTGTTTCTCTATTGAGGTTGTTAGATTGTTGATTTTTGTTGACAAAACTACAAAGTAATCGTATGAAGATGGATGCGTCCCGGGAAATGCTAATTGTAGTTTATTCTTTATTATTTTTGAATCCAAAGACGCTAATATTTACGGAAAGCCGTAACTTTGAGACCGTGAGGACCTATTCGGCCGATAATACCTTCTCGGAAAGCTCTCGGAAAGTAATATCGTGGCAATGGGTCTTCGTACCATTTTGCCCTATTTTCGACCCCAAATTTTGACATTTAGGGTGTTTTCGGGAGGTTTTTGTGATTTGGAGGCGATTAAAGTATCGAAAAGAGTGTCCGGACTTGATTTTTGAATCTTTCCCAAATAAAAGAGCACGTTGAAACTGGCTAAAGCGGTGCACGTATCAAGTGGGACCCACTACAAATGATCTCTTGAATCCGCAGTAAAGGATATATGCGATTGCATGCAATGTATTAACGGATGCGATCATACCGGCACTAATGCACCGGATCCCATCAGAACTCCGCAGTTAAGCGTGCTTGGACGAGAGTAGTACTAGGATGGGTGACCCCCGGGAAGTCCTCCTTTTGCATCCCTTTTTTATTTTTATTTTTCTTTTAACCTCTCTTTTTTAATTTAAACAATTAGTACCACTACAATTCAACTTGTTTCTCCATTGAGGTCGTTAGATTGTTGATTTTTGTTGACAAAACTACAAAGTAATCGTATGAAGATGGATGCGTCCCGGGAAATGCTAAGTTGTAGTTTATTCTTTATTATTTTTGAATCCGAAGACGCTAATACTTACGGAAAGCCGTAACTTTGAGACCGTGAGGACCTATTCGGCCGATAATACCTTCTCGGAAAGCACTCGGAAAGTAATAGCGTGGCAATGGGTCTTCGTACCATTTTGCCCTATTTTCGACCCCAAATTTTGACATTTAGGGTGTTTTCGGGAGGTTTTTGTGATTTGGAGGCGATTACAGTATCGAAAAGAGTGTCCGGACTTTATTTTTGAATCTTTCCCGAATAAAAGAGCACGTTGAAACTGGCTAAAGCGGTGCACGTATCAAGTGGGACCCACTACAAATGATCTCTTGAATCCGCAGTAAAGGATATATGCGATTGCATGCAATGTACTAACGGATGCCATCATACCAGCACTAATGCACCGGATCCCATCAGAACACCGCAGTTAAGCGTGCTTGGGCGAGAGTAGTACTAGGTTGGGTGACCTCCCGGGAAGTCCTCGTGTTGCATCCCTTTTTTATTTTTATTTTTCTTTTAACCTCTCTTTTTTAATTTAAACAATTAGTACCACTACAATTCAACTTGTTTCTCTATTGAGGTTGTTAGATTGTTGATTTTTGTTGACAAAACTACAAAGTAATCGTTTGAAGATGGATGCGTCCCGGGAAATGCTAATTGTAGTTTATTCTTTATTATTTTTGAATCCAAAGACGCTAATACTTACAAAAAGTCGTAACTTTGAGACCGTGAGGACCTATTCGGCCGATAATACCTTTTCGGAAAGCTCTCAGAAAGTAATAGTGTGGCAATGGGTCTTCGTACCATTTTGCCCCATTTTCGACCCAAAATTTTGACGTTTAGGGTGTTTTTGGGAGGTTTTTGTGATTTGGAGGCGATTAAAGTATCGAAAAGAGTGTTCGGACTTGATTTTTGAATCTTTCCCGAATAAAAGAGCACGTTGAAACTGGCTAAAGCGGTGCACGTATCAAGTGGGACCCACTACAAATGATCTCTTGAATCCGCAGTAAAGGATATATGCGATTGCATGCAATGTATTAACGGATGCGATCATACCGGCACTAATGCACCGGATCCCATCAGAACTCCGCAGTTAAGCGTTCTTGGACGAGAGTAGTACTAGGATGGGTGACCCCCGGGAGGTCCTCCTTTTGCATCCCTTTTTTATTTTTATTTTTCTTTTTCCCGCTCTTTTTTAATTTAAACAATTAGTACCACTACAATTCAACTTGTTTCTCTATTGAGGTTGTTAGATTGTTGATTTTTGTTGACAAAACTACAAAGTAATCGTATGAAGATGGATGCGTCCCGGGAAATGCTAATTGTAGTTTATTCTTTATTATTTTTGAATCCAAAGACGCTAATATTTACGGAAAGCCGTAACTTTGAGACCGTGAGGACCTATTCGGCCGATAATACCTTCTCGGAAAGCTCTCGGAAAGTAATATCGTGGCAATGGGTCTTCGTACCATTTTGCCCTATTTTCGACCCCAAATTTTGACATTTAGGGTGTTTTCGGGAGGTTTTTGTGATTTGGAGGCGATTAAAGTATCGAAAAGAGTGTCCGGACTTGATTTTTGAATCTTTCCCAAATAAAAGAGCACGTTGAAACTGGCTAAAGCGGTGCACGTATCAAGTGGGACCCACTACAAATGATCTCTTGAATCCGCAGTAAAGGATATATGCGATTGCATGCAATGTACTAACGGATGCGATCATACCAGCACTAATGCACCGGATCCCATCAGAACGCCGCAGTTAAGCGTGCTTGGGCGAGAGTAGTACTAGGTTGGGTGACCTCCCGGGAAGTCCTCGTGTTGCATCCCTTTTTTATTTTTATTTTTCTTTTAACCTCTCTTTTTTAATTTAAACAATTAGTACCACTACAATTCAACTTGTTTCTCTATTGAGGTTGTTAGATTGTTGATTTTTGTTGACAAAACTACAAAGTAATCGTATGAAGATGGATGCGTCCCGGGAAATGCTAATTGTAGTTTATTCTTTATTATTTTTGAATCCAAAGACGCTAATACTTACGGAAAGCCGTAACTTTGAGACCGTGAGGACCTATTCGGCTGATAATACCTTTTCGGAAAGCTCTCAGAAAGTAATAGTGTGGCAATGGGTCTTCGTTCCATTTTGCCCCATTTTCGACCCAAAATTTTGACCTTTATGGTGTTTTCGGGAGGTTTTTGTGATTTGGAGGCGATTAAAGTATCGAAAAGAGTGTTCGGACTTGATTTTTGAATCTTTCCCGAATAAAAGAGCACGTTGAAACTGGCTAAAGCGGTGCACGTATCAAGTGGGACCCACTACAAATGATCTCTTGAATCCGCAGTAAAGGATATATGCGATTGCATGCAATGTATTAACGGATGCGATCATACCGGCACTAATGCACCGGATCCCATCAGAACTCCGCAGTTAAGCGTGCTTGGACGAGAGTAGTACTAGGATGGGTGACCCCGGGGAAGTCCTCCTTTTGCATCCCTTTTTTATTTTTATTTTTCTTTTAACCTCTCTTTTTTAATTTAAACAATTAGTACCACTACAATTCAACTTGTTTCTCCATTGAGGTTGTTAGATTATTGATTTTTGTTGACAAAATTACAAAGTAATCGTATGAAGATGGATGCGTCCCGGGAAATGCTAAGTTGTAGTTTATTCTTTATTATTTTTGAATCCAAAGACGCTAATACTTACGGAAAGCCGTAACTTTGAGACCGTGAGGACCTATTCGGCCGATAATACCTTTTCGGAAAGCTCTCAGAAAGTAATAGTGTGGCAATGGGTCTTCGTACCATTTTGCCCCATTTTCGACCCAAAATTTTGACGTTTAGGGTGTTTTTGGGAGGTTTTTGTGATTTGGAGGCGATTAAAGTATCGAAAAGAGTGTTCGGACTTGATTTTTGAATCTTTCCCGAACAAAAGAGCACGTTGAAACTGGCTAAAGCGGTGCACGTATCAAGTGGGACCCACTACAAATGATCTCTTGAATCCGCAGTAAAGGATATATGCGATTGCATGCAATGTATTAACGGATGCGATCATACCGGCACTAATGCACCGGATCCCATCAGAACTCCGCAGTTAAGCGTTCTTGGACGAGAGTAGTACTAGGATGGGTGACCCCCGGGAGGTCCTCCTTTTGCATCCCTTTTTTATTTTTATTTTTCTTTTTCCCGCTCTTTTTTAATTTAAACAATTAGTACCACTACAATTCAACTTGTTTCTCTATTGAGGTTGTTAGATTGTTGATTTTTGTTGACAAAACTACAAAGTAATCGTATGAAGATGGATGCGTCCCGGGAAATGCTAATTGTAGTTTATTCTTTATTATTTTTGAATCCAAAGACGCTAATATTTACGGAAAGCCGTAACTTTGAGACCGTGAGGACCTATTCGGCCGATAATACCTTCTCGGAAAGCTCTCGGAAAGTAATATCGTGGCAATGGGTCTTCGTACCATTTTGCCCTATTTTCGACCCCAAATTTTGACATTTAGGGTGTTTTCGGGAGGTTTTTGTGATTTGGAGGCGATTAAAGTATCGAAAAGAGTGTCCGGACTTGATTTTTGAATCTTTCCCAAATAAAAGAGCACGTTGAAACTGGCTAAAGCGGTGCACGTATCAAGTGGGACCCACTACAAATGATCTCTTGAATCCGCAGTAAAGGATATATGCGATTGCATGCAATGTATTAACGGATGCGATCATACCGGCACTAATGCAACGGATCCCATCAGAACTCCGCAGTTAAGCGTGCTTGGACGAGAGTAGTACTAGGATGGGTGACCCCGGGGAAGTCCTCCTTTTGCATCCCTTTTTTATTTTTATTTTTCTTTTAACCTCTCTTTTTTAATTTAAACAATTAGTACCACTACAATTCAACTTGTTTCTCCATTGAGGTTGTTAGATTATTGATTTTTGTTGACAAAACTACAAAGTAATCGTATGAAGATGGATGCGTCCCGGGAAATGCTAAGTTGTAGTTTATTCTTTATTATTTTTGAATCCAAAGACGCTAATATTTACGGAAAGCCGTAACTTTGTGACCGTGAGGACCTATTCGGCCGATAATACCTTCTCGGAAAGCTCTCGGAAAGTAATAGCGTGGCAATGGGTCTTCGTACCATTTTGCCTTATTTTCGACCCCAAATTTTGACATTTAGGGTGTTTTCGGGAGGTTTTTGTGATTTGGAGGCGATTAAAGTATCGAAAAGAGTGTTCGGACTTTATTTTTGAATCTTTCCCGAATAAAAGAGCACGTTGAAACTGGCTAAAGCGGTGCACGTATCAATTGGGACCCACTACAAATGATCTCTTGAATCCGCAGTAAAGGATATATGCGATTGCATGCAATGTACTAACGGATGCCATCATACCAGCACTAATGCACCGGATCCCATCAGAACACCGCAGTTAAGCGTGCTTGGACGAGAGTAGTACTAGGTTGGGTGACCTCCCGGGAAGTCCTCCTTTTGCATCCCTTTTTTATTTTTATTTTTCTTTTAACCTCTCTTTATTAATTTAAACAATTAGTACCACTACAATTCAACTTGTTTCTCCATTGAGGTCGTTAGATTGTTGATTTTTGTTGACAAAACTACAAAGTAATCGTATGAAGATGGATGCGTCCCGGGAAATGCTAAGTTGTAGTTTATTCTTTATTATTTTTGAATCCGAAGACGCTAATACTTACGGAAAGCCGTAACTTTGAGACCGTGAGGACCTATTCGGCCGATAATACCTTCTCGGAAAGCACTCGGAAAGTAATAGTGTGGCAATGGGTCTTCGTTCCATTTTGCCCTATTTTCGACCCCAAATTTTGACCTTTATGGTGTTTTCGGGAGGTTTTTGTGATTTGGAGGCGATTAAAGTATCGAAAAGAGTGTTCGGACTTTATTTTTGAATCTTTCCCGAATAAAAGAGCACGTTGAAACTGGCTAAAGCGGTGCACGTATCAAGTGGGACCCACTACAAATGATCTCTTGAATCCGCAGTAAAGGATATATGCGATTGCATGCAATGTATTAACGGATGCGATCATACCGGCACTAATGCACCGGATCCCATCAGAACTCCGCAGTTAAGCGTGCTTGGACGAGAGTAGTACTAGGATGGGTGACCCCGGGGAAGTCCTCCTTTTGCATCCCTTTTTTATTTTTATTTTTCTTTTAACCTCTCTTTTTTAATTTAAACAATTAGTACCACTACAATTCAACTTGTTTCTCCATTGAGGTTGTTAGATTATTGATTTTTGTTGACAAAATTACAAAGTAATCGTATGAAGATGGATGCGTCCCGGGAAATGCTAAGTTGTAGTTTATTCTTTATTATTTTTGAATCCGAAGACGCTAATACTTACGGAAAGCCGTAACTTTGAGACCGTGAGGACCTATTCGGCCGATAATACCTTTTCGGAAAGCTCTCAGAAAGTAATAGTGTGGCAATGGGTCTTCGTACCATTTTGCCCCATTTTCGACCCAAAATTTTGACGTTTAGGGTGTTTTTGGGAGGTTTTTGTGATTTGGAGGCGATTAAAGTATCGAAAAGAGTGTTCGGACTTGATTTTTGAATCTTTCCCGAACAAAAGAGCACGTTGAAACTGGCTAAAGCGGTGCACGTATCAAGTGGGACCCACTACAAATGATCTCTTGAATCCGCAGTAAAGGATATATGCGATTGCATGCAATGTATTAACGGATGCGATCATACCGGCACTAATGCACCGGATCCCATCAGAACTCCGCAGTTAAGCGTTCTTGGACGAGAGTAGTACTAGGATGGGTGACCCCCGGGAGGTCCTCCTTTTGCATCCCTTTTTTATTTTTATTTTTCTTTTTCCCGCTCTTTTTTAATTTAAACAATTAGTACCACTACAATTCAACTTGTTTCTCTATTGAGGTTGTTAGATTGTTGATTTTTGTTGACAAAACTACAAAGTAATCGTATGAAGATGGATGCGTCCCGGGAAATGCTAATTGTAGTTTATTCTTTATTATTTTTGAATCCAAAGACGCTAATATTTACGGAAAGCCGTAACTTTGAGACCGTGAGGACCTATTCGGCCGATAATACCTTCTCGGAAAGCTCTCGGAAAGTAATATCGTGGCAATGGGTCTTCGTACCATTTTGCCCTATTTTCGACCCCAAATTTTGACATTTAGGGTGTTTTCGGGAGGTTTTTGTGATTTGGAGGCGATTAAAGTATCGAAAAGAGTGTCCGGACTTGATTTTTGAATCTTTCCCAAATAAAAGAGCACGTTGAAACTGGCTAAAGCGGTGCACGTATCAAGTGGGACCCACTACAAATGATCTCTTGAATCCGCAGTAAAGGATATATGCGATTGCATGCAATGTATTAACGGATGCGATCATACCGGCACTAATGCAACGGATCCCATCAGAACTCCGCAGTTAAGCGTGCTTGGACGAGAGTAGTACTAGGATGGGTGACCCCGGGGAAGTCCTCCTTTTGCATCCCTTTTTTATTTTTATTTTTCTTTTAACCTCTCTTTTTTAATTTAAACAATTAGTACCACTACAATTCAACTTGTTTCTCCATTGAGGTTGTTAGATTATTGATTTTTGTTGACAAAACTACAAAGTAATCGTATGAAGATGGATGCGTCCCGGGAAATGCTAAGTTGTAGTTTATTCTTTATTATTTTTGAATCCAAAGACGCTAATACTTACGGAAAGCCGTAACTTTGAGACCGTGAGGACCTATTCGGCCGATAATACCTTCTCGGAAAGCACTCGGAAAGTAATAGCGTGGCAATGGGTCTTCGTACCATTTTGCCTTATTTTCGACCCCAAATTTTGACATTTAGGGTGTTTTCGGGAGGTTTTTGTGATTTGGAGGCGATTAAAGTATCGAAAAGAGTGTTCGGACTTTATTTTTGAATCTTTCCCGAATAAAAGAGCACGTTGAAACTGGCTAAAGCGGTGCACGTATCAATTGGGACCCACTACAAATGATCTCTTGAATCCGCAGTAAAGGATATATGCGATTGCATGCAATGTACTAACGGATGCCATCATACCAGCACTAATGCACCGGATCCCATCAGAACACCGCAGTTAAGCGTGCTTGGACGAGAGTAGTACTAGGATGGGTGACCCCCGGGAAGTCCTCCTTTTGCATCCCTTTTTTATTTTTATTTTTCTTTTAACCTCTCTTTTTTAATTTAAACAATTAGTACCACTACAATTCAACTTGTTTCTCCATTGAGGTCGTTAGATTGTTGATTTTTGTTGACAAAACTACAAAGTAATCGTATGAAGATGGATGCGTCCCGGGAAATGCTAAGTTGTAGTTTATTCTTTATTATTTTTGAATCCGAAGACGCTAATACTTACGGAAAGCCGTAACTTTGAGACCGTGAGGACCTATTCGGCCGATAATACCTTCTCGGAAAGCACTCGGAAAGTAATAGCGTGGCAATGGGTCTTCGTACCATTTTGCCCTATTTTCGACCCCAAATTTTGACATTTAGGGTGTTTTCGGGAGGTTTTTGTGATTTGGAGGCGATTACAGTATCGAAAAGAGTGTCCGGACTTTATTTTTGAATCTTTCCCGAATAAAAGAGCACGTTGAAACTGGCTAAAGCGATGCACGTATCAAGTGGGACCCACTACAAATGATCTCTTGAATCCGCAGTAAAGGATATATGCGATTGCATGCAATGTACTAACGGATGCCATCATACCAGCACTAATGCACCGGATCCTATCAGAACACCGCAGTTAAGCGTGCTTGGGCGAGAGTAGTACTAGGTTGGGTGACCTCCCGGGAAGTCCTCGTGTTGCATCCCTTTTTTATTTTTATTTTTCTTTTAACCTCTCTTTTTTAATTTAAACAATTAGTACCACTACAATTCAACTTGTTTCTCTATTGAGGTTGTTAGATTGTTGATTTTTGTTGACAAAACTACAAAGTAATCGTATGAAGATGGATGCGTCCCGGGAAATGCTAATTGTAGTTTATTCTTTATTATTTTTGAATCCAAAGACGCTAATACTTACGGAAAGCCGTAACTTTGAGACCGTGAGGACCTATTCGGCTGATAATACCTTTTCGGAAAGCTCTCAGAAAGTAATAGTGTGGCAATGGGTCTTCGTTCCATTTTGCCCCATTTTCGACCCAAAATTTTGACGTTTATGGTGTTTTCGGGAGGTTTTTGTGATTTGGAGGCGATTAAAGTATCGAAAAGAGTGTTCGGACTTGATTTTTGAATCTTTCCTGAATAAAAGAGCACGTTGAAACTGGCTAAAGCGGTGCACGTATCAAGTGGGACCCACTACAAATGATCTCTTGAATCCGCAGTAAAGGATATATGCGATTGCATGCAATGTATTAACGGATGCGATCATACCGGCACTAATGCACCGGATCCCATCAGAACTCCGCAGTTAAGCGTGCTTGGACGAGAGTAGTACTAGGATGGGTGACCCCGGGGAAGTCCTCGTGTTGCATCCCTTTTTTATTTTTATTTTTCTTTTAACCTCTCTTTTTTAATTTAAACAATTAGTACCACTACAATTCAACTTGTTTCTCTATTGAGGTTGTTAGATTGTTGATTTTTGTTGACAAAACTACAAAGTAATCGTTTGAAGATGGATGCGTCCCGGGAAATGCTAATTGTAGTTTATTCTTTATTATTTTTGAATCCAAAGACGCTAATACTTACAAAAAGTCGTAACTTTGAGACCGTGAGGACCTATTCGGCCGATAATACCTTTTCGGAAAGCTCTCAGAAAGTAATAGTGTGGCAATGGGTCTTCGTACCATTTTGCCCCATTTTCGACCCAAAATTTTGACGTTTAGGGTGTTTTTGGGAGGTTTTTGTGATTTGGAGGCGATTAAAGTATCGAAAAGAGTGTTCGGACTTGATTTTTGAATCTTTCCCGAACAAAAGAGCACGTTGAAACTGGCTAAAGCGGTGCACGTATCAAGTGGGACCCACTACAAATGATCTCTTGAATCCGCAGTAAAGGATATATGCGATTGCATGCAATGTATTAACGGATGCGATCATACCGGCACTAATGCACCGGATCCCATCAGAACTCCGCAGTTAAGCGTGCTTGGACGAGAGTAGTACTAGGATGGGTGACCCCCGGGAAGTCCTCCTTTTGCATCCCTTTTTTATTTTTATTTTTCTTTTAACCTCTCTTTTTTAATTTAAACAATTAGTACCACTACAATTCAACTTGTTTCTCCATTGAGGTCGTTAGATTGTTGATTTTTGTTGACAAAACTACAAAGTAATCGTATGAAGATGGATGCGTCCCGGGAAATGCTAAGTTGTAGTTTATTCTTTATTATTTTTGAATCCGAAGACGCTAATACTTACGGAAAGCCGTAACTTTGAGACCGTGAGGACCTATTCGGCCGATAATACCTTCTCGGAAAGCACTCGGAAAGTAATAGCGTGGCAATGGGTCTTCGTACCATTTTGCCCTATTTTCGACCCCAAATTTTGACATTTAGGGTGTTTTCGGGAGGTTTTTGTGATTTGGAGGCGATTACAGTATCGAAAAGAGTGTCCGAACTTTATTTTTGAATCTTTCCCGAATAAAAGAGCACGTTGAAACTGGCTAAAGCGGTGCACGTATCAAGTGGGACCCACTACAAATGATCTCTTGAATCCGCAGTAAAGGATATATGCGATTGCATGCAATGTACTAACGGATGCCATCATACCAGCACTAATGCACCGGATCCTATCAGAACACCGCAGTTAAGCGTGCTTGGGCGAGAGTAGTACTAGGTTGGGTGACCTCCCGGGAAGTCCTCGTGTTGCATCCCTTTTTTATTTTTATTTTTCTTTTAACCTCTCTTTTTTAATTTAAACAATTAGTACCACTACAATTCAACTTGTTTCTCTATTGAGGTTGTTAGATTGTTGATTTTTGTTGACAAAACTACAAAGTAATCGTATGAAGATGGATGCGTCCCGGGAAATGCTAATTGTAGTTTATTCTTTATTATTTTTGAATCCAAAGACGCTAATACTTACGGAAAGCCGTAACTTTGAGACCGTGAGGACCTATTCGGCTGATAATACCTTTTCGGAAAGCTCTCAGAAAGTAATAGTGTGGCAATGGGTCTTCGTTCCATTTTGCCCCATTTTCGACCCAAAATTTTGACGTTTATGGTGTTTTCGGGAGGTTTTTGTGATTTGGAGGCGATTAAAGTATCGAAAAGAGTGTTCGGACTTGATTTTTGAATCTTTCCCGAATAAAAGAGCACGTTGAAACTGGCTAAAGCGGTGCACGTATCAAGTGGGACCCACTACAAATGATCTCTTGAATCCGCAGTAAAGGATATATGCGATTGCATGCAATGTATTAACGGATGCGATCATACCGGCACTAATGCACCGGATCCCATCAGAACTCCGCAGTTAAGCGTGCTTGGACGAGAGTAGTACTAGGATGGGTGACCCCGGGGAAGTCCTCCTTTTGCATCCCTTTTTTATTTTTATTTTTCTTTTAACCTCTCTTTTTTAATTTAAACAATTAGTACCACTACAATTCAACTTGTTTCTCCATTGAGGTTGTTAGATTATTGATTTTTGTTGACAAAATTACAAAGTAATCGTATGAAGATGGATGCGTCCCGGGAAATGCTAAGTTGTAGTTTATTCTTTATTATTTTTTAATCCAAAGACGCTAATACTTACGGAAAGCCGTAACTTTGAGACCGTGAGGACCTATTCGGCCGATAATACCTTTTCGGAAAGCTCTCAGAAAGTAATAGTGTGGCAATGGGTCTTCGTACCATTTTGCCCCATTTTCGACCCAAAATTTTGACGTTTAGGGTGTTTTTGGGAGGTTTTTGTGATTTGGAGGCGATTAAAGTATCGAAAAGAGTGTTCGGACTTGATTTTTGAATCTTTCCCGAACAAAAGAGCACGTTGAAACTGGCTAAAGCGGTGCACGTATCAAGTGGGACCCACTACAAATGATCTCTTGAATCCGCAGTAAAGGATATATGCGATTGCATGCAATGTATTAACGGATGCGATCATACCGGCACTAATGCACCGGATCCCATCAGAACTCCGCAGTTAAGCGTTCTTGGACGAGAGTAGTACTAGGATGGGTGACCCCCGGGAGGTCCTCCTTTTGCATCCCTTTTTTATTTTTATTTTTCTTTTTCCCGCTCTTTTTTAATTTAAACAATTAGTACCACTACAATTCAACTTGTTTCTCTATTGAGGTTGTTAGATTGTTGATTTTTGTTGACAAAACTACAAAGTAATCGTATGAAGATGGATGCGTCCCGGGAAATGCTAATTGTAGTTTATTCTTTATTATTTTTGAATCCAAAGACGCTAATATTTACGGAAAGCCGTAACTTTGAGACCGTGAGGACCTATTCGGCCGATAATACCTTCTCGGAAAGCTCTCGGAAAGTAATATCGTGGCAATGGTTCTTCGTACCATTTTGCCCTATTTTCGACCCCAAATTTTGACATTTAGGGTGTTTTCGGGAGGTTTTTGTGATTTGGAGGCGATTAAAGTATCGAAAAGAGTGTCCGGACTTGATTTTTGAATCTTTCCCAAATAAAAGAGCACGTTGAAACTGGCTAAAGCGGTGCACGTATCAAGTGGGACCCACTACAAATGATCTCTTGAATCCGCAGTAAAGGATATATGCGATTGCATGCAATGTATTAACGGATGCGATCATACCGGCACTAATGCACCGGATCCCATCAGAACTCCGCAGTTAAGCGTGCTTGGACGAGAGTAGTACTAGGATGGGTGACCCCGGGGAAGTCCTCCTTTTGCATCCCTTTTTTATTTTTATTTTTCTTTTAACCTCTCTTTTTTAATTTAAACAATTAGTACCACTACAATTCAACTTGTTTCTCCATTGAGGTTGTTAGATTATTGATTTTTGTTGACAAAACTACAAAGTAATCGTATGAAGATGGATGCGTCCCGGGAAATGCTAAGTTGTAGTTTATTCTTTATTATTTTTGAATCCAAAGACGCTAATACTTACAGAAAGCCGTAACTTTGAGACCGTGAGGACCTATTCGGCCGATAATACCTTCTCGGAAAGCACTCGGAAAGTAATAGCGTGGCAATGGGTCTTCGTACCATTTTGCCTTATTTTCGACCCCAAATTTTGACATTTAGGGTGTTTTCGGGAGGTTTTTGTGATTTGGAGGCGATTAAAGTATCGAAAAGAGTGTTCGGACTTTATTTTTGAATCTTTCCCGAATAAAAGAGCACGTTGAAACTGGCTAAAGCGGTGCACGTATCAAGTGGGACCCACTACAAATGATCTCTTGAATCCGCAGTAAAGGATATATGCGATTGCATGCAATGTATTAACGGATGCGATCATACCGGCACTAATGCACCGGATCCCATCAGAACTCCGCAGTTAAGCGTGCTTGGACGAGAGTAGTACTAGGATAGGTGACCCCCGGGAAGTCCTCCTTTTGCATCCCTTTTTTATTTTTATTTTTCTTTTAACCTCTCTTTTTTAATTTAAACAATTAGTACCACTACAATTCAACTTGTTTCTCCATTGAGGTTGTTAGATTGTTGATTTTTGTTGACAAAACTACAAAGTAATCGTATGAAGATGGATGCGTCCCGGGAAATGCTAAGTTGTAGTTTATTCCTTATTATTTTTGAATCCAAAGACGCTAATACTTACAGAAAGCCGTAACTTTGAGACCGTGAGGACCTATTCGGCCGATAATACCTTCTCGGAAAGCTCTCGGAAAGTAATATCGTGGCGATGGGTCTTCGAACCATTTTGCCCTATTTTCGACCCCAAATTTTGACATTTAGGGTGTTTTCGGGAGGTTTTTGTGATTTGGAGGCGATTAAAGTATCGAAAAGAGTGTCCGGACTTGATTTTTGAATCTTTCCCGAATAAAAGAGCACGTTGAAACTGGCTAAAGCGGTGCACGTATCAATTGGGACCCACTACAAATGATCTCTTGAATCCGCAGTAAAGGATATATGCGATTGCATGCAATGTACTAACGGATGCCATCATACCAGCACTAATGCACCGGATCCCATCAGAACACCGCAGCTAAGCGTGCTTGGGCGAGAGTAGTACTAGGATGGGTGACCTCCCGGGAAGTCCTCGTGTTGCATCCCTTTTTTATTTTTATTTTTCTTTTAACCTCTCTTTTTTAATTTAAACAATTAGTACCACTACAATTCAACTTGTTTCTCTATTGAGGTTGTTAGATTGTGGATTTTTGTTGACAAAACTACAAAGTAATTGTATGAAGATGGATGCGTCCCGGGAAATGCTAAGTTGTAGTTTATTCATTATTATTTTTGAATCCAAATAGGCTAATACTTACGGAAAGCCGTAACTTTGAGACCGTGAGGACCTATTCGGCTGATAATACCTTTTCGGAAAGCTCTCGGAAAATTATAGTGTGGCAATGGGTCTTCGTACCATTTTGCCCTATTTTCGACCCAAAATTTTGACGTTTAGGGTGTTTTCGGGAGGTTTTTGTGATTTGGAGGCGATTAAAGTATCGAAAAGAGTGTTCGGACTTGATTTTTGAATCTTTCCCGAATAAAAGAGCACGTTGAAACTGGCTAAAGCGGTGCACGTATCAAGTGGGACCCACTACAAATGATCTCTTGAATCCGCAGTAAAGGATATATGCGATTGCATGCAATGTATTAACGGATGCGATCATACCGGCACTAATGCACCGGATCCCATCAGAACTCCGCAGTTAAGCGTGCTTGGACGAGAGTAGTACTAGGATAGGTGACCCCCGGGAAGTCCTCCTTTTGCATCCCTTTTTTATTTTTATTTTTCTTTTAACCTCTCTTTTTTAATTTAAACAATTAGTACCACTACAATTCAACTTGTTTCTCCATTGAGGTTGTTAGATTGTTGATTTTTGTTGACAAAACTACAAAGTAATCGTATGAAGATGGATGCGTCCCGGGAAATGCTAAGTTGTAGTTTATTCCTTATTATTTTTGAATCCAAAGACGCTAATACTTACGGAAAGCCGTAACTTTGAGACTGTGAGGACCTATTCGGCCGATAATACCTTCTCGGAAAGCTCTCGGAAAGTAATATCGTGGCGATGGGTCTTCGAACCATTTTGCCCTATTTTCGACCCCAAATTTTGACATTTAGGGTGTTTTCGGGAGGTTTTTGTGATTTGGAGGCGATTAAAGTATCGAAAAGAGTGTCCGGACTTGATTTTTGAATCTTTCCCGAATAAAAGAGCACGTTGAAACTGGCTAAAGCGGTGCACGTATCAAGTGGGACCCACTACAAATGATCTCTTGAATCCCAGTAAAGGATATATGCGATTGCATGCAATGTACTAACGGATGCGATCATACCAGCACTAATGCACCGGATCCCATCAGAACACCGCAGTTAAGCGTGCTTGGGCGAGAGTAGTACTAGGTTGGGTGACCTCCCGGGAAGTCCTCGTGTTGCATCCCTTTTTTATTTTTATTTTTCTTTTAACCTCTCTTTTTTAATTTAAACAATTAGTACCACTACAATTTAACTTGTTTCTCTATTGAGGTTGTTAGATTGTTGATTTTTGTTGACAAAACTACAAAGTAATCGTATGAAGATGGATGCGTCCCGGGAAATGCTAATTGTAGTTTATTCTTTATTATTTTTGAATCCAAAGACGCTAATACTTACGGAAAGCCGTAACTTTGAGACCGTGAGGACCTATTCGGCCGATAATACCTTTTCGGAAAGCTCTCAGAAAGTAATAGTGTGGCAATGGGTCTTCGTACCATTTTGCCCCATTTTCGACCCAAAATTTTGAAGTTTAGGGTGTTTTCGAGAGGTTTTTGTGATTTGGAGGCGATTAAAGTATCGAAAAGAGTGTTCGGACTTGATTTTTGAATCTTTCCCAAATAAAAGAGCACGTTGAAACTGGCTAAAGCGGTGCACGTATCAAGTGGGACCCACTACAAATGATCTCTTGAATCCGCAGTAAAGGATATATGCGATTGCATGCAATGTATTAACGGATGCGATCATACCGGCACTAATGCACCGGATCCCATCAGAACTCCGCAGTTAAGCGTTCTTGGACGAGAGTAGTACTAGGATGGGTGACCCCCGGGAAGTCCTCCTTTTGCATCCGTTTTTTATTTTTATTTTTCTTTTTCCCGCTCTTTTTTAATTTAAACAATTAGTACCACTACAATTCGACTTGTTTCTCTATTGAGGTTGTTAGATTGTTGATTTTGGTTGACAAAACTACAAAGTAATCGTATGAAGATGGATGCGTCCCGGGAAATGCTAATTGTAGTTTATTCTTTATTATTTTTGAATCCAAAGACGCTAATACTTACGGAAAGTCGTAACTTTGAGACCGTGAGGACCTATTCGGCCGATAATACCTTTTCGGAAAGCTCTCAGAAAGTAATAGTGTGGCAATGGGTCTTCGTAAAATTTTGCCCCATTTTCGACCCAAAATTTTGAAGTTTAGGGTGTTTTCGAGAGGTTTTTGTGATTTGGAGGCGATTAAAGTATCGAAAAGAGTGTTCGGACTTGATTTTTGAATCTTTCCCAAATAAAATAGCACGTTGAAACTGGCTAAAGCGGTGCACGTATCAAGTGGGACCCACTACAAATGATCTCTTGAATCCGCAGTAAAGGATATATGCGATTGCATGCAATGTATTAACGGATGCGATCATACCGGCACTAATGCACCGGATCCCATCAGAACTCCGCAGTTAAGCGTGCTTGGACGAGAGTAGTACTAGGATGGGTGACCCCGGGGAAGTCCTCCTTTTGCATCCCTTTTTTATTTTTATTTTTCTTTTAACCTCTCTTTTTTAATTTAAACAATTAGTACCACTACAATTCAACTTGTTTCTCCATTGAGGTTGTTAGATTATTGATTTTTGTTGACAAAACTACAAAGTAATCGTATGAAGATGGATGCGTCCCGGGAAATGCTAAGTTGTAGTTTATTCTTTATTATTTTTGAATCCAAAGACGCTAATACTTACGGAAAGCCGTAACTTTGAGACCGTGAGGACCTATTCGGCCGATAATACCTTCTCGGAAAGCACTCGGAAAGTAATAGCATGGCAATGGGTCTTCGTACCATTTTGCCTTATTTTCGACCCCAAATTTTGACATTTAGGGTGTTTTCGGGAGGTTTTTGTGATTTGGAGGCGATTAAAGTATCGAAAAGAGTGTTCGGACTTTATTTTTGAATCTTTCCCGAATAAAAGAGCACGTTGAAACTGGCTAAAGCGGTGCACGTATCAATTGGGACCCACTACAAATGATCTCTTGAATCCGCAGTAAAGGATATATGCGATTGCATGCAATGTACTAACGGATGCCATCATACCAGCACTAATGCACCGGATCCCATCAGAACACCGCAGTTAAGCGTGCTTGGGCGAGAGTAGTACTAGGTTGGGTGACCTCCCGGGAAGTCCTCGTGTTGCATCCCTTTTTTATTTTTATTTTTCTTTTAACCTCTCTTTTTTAATTTAAACAATTAGTACCACTACAATTCAACTTGTTTCTCTATTGAGGTTGTTAGATTGTTGATTTTTGTTGACAAAACTACAAAGTAATCGTTTGAAGATGGATGCGTCCCGGGAAATGCTAATTGTAGTTTATTCTTTATTATTTTTGAATCCAAAGACGCTAATACTTACGGAAAGTCGTAACTTTGAGACCGTGAGGACCTATTCGGCCGATAATACCTTTTCGGAAAGCTCTCAGAAAGTAATAGTGTGGCAATGGGTCTTCGTACCATTTTGCCCCATTTCCGACCCAAAATTTTGACGTTTAGGGTGTTTTTGGGAGGTTTTTGTGATTTGGAGGCGATTAAAGTATCGAAAAGAGTGTTCGGACTTGATTTTTGAATCTTTCCCGAACAAAAGAGCACGTTGAAACTGGCTAAAGCGGTGCACGTATCAAGTGGGACCCACTACAAATGATCTCTTGAATCCGCAGTAAAGGATATATGCGATTGCATGCAATGTATTAACGGATGCGATCATACCGGCACTAATGCACCGGATCCCATCAGAACTCCGCAGTTAAGCGTGCTTGGGCGAGAGTAGTACTAGGATGGGTGACCTCCCGGGAAGTCCTCGTGTTGCATCCCTTTTTTATTTTTATTTTTCTTTTAACCTCTCTTTTTTAATTTAAACAATTAGTACCACTACAATTCAACTTGTTTCTCTATTGAGGTTGTTAGATTGTGGATTTTTGTTGACAAAACTACAAAGTAATTGTATGAAGATGGATGCGTCCCGGGAAATGCTAAGTTGTAGTTTATTCATTATTATTTTTGAATCCAAATAGGCTAATACTTACGGAAAGCCGTAACTTTGAGACCGTGAGGACCTATTCGGCTGATAATACCTTTTCGGAAAGCTCTCGGAAAATTATAGTGTGGCAATGGGTCTTCGTACCATTTTGCCCTATTTTCGACCCAAAATTTTGACGTTTAGGGTGTTTTCGGGAGGTTTTTGTGATTTGGAGGCGATTAAAGTATCGAAAAGAGTGTTCGGACTTGATTTTTGAATCTTTCCCGAATAAAAGAGCACGTTGAAACTGGCTAAAGCGGTGCACGTATCAAGTGGGACCCACTACAAATGATCTCTTGAATCCGCAGTAAAGGATATATGCGATTGCATGCAATGTATTAACGGATGCGATCATACCGGCACTAATGCACCGGATCCCATCAGAACTCCGCAGTTAAGCGTGCTTGGACGAGAGTAGTACTAGGATAGGTGACCCCCGGGAAGTCCTCCTTTTGCATCCCTTTTTTATTTTTATTTTTCTTTTAACCTCTCTTTTTTAATTTAAACAATTAGTACCACTACAATTCAACTTGTTTCTCCATTGAGGTTGTTAGATTGTTGATTTTTGTTGACAAAACTACAAAGTAATCGTATGAAGATGGATGCGTCCCGGGAAATGCTAAGTTGTAGTTTATTCCTTATTATTTTTGAATCCAAAGACGCTAATACTTACGGAAAGCCGTAACTTTGAGACTGTGAGGACCTATTCGGCCGATAATACCTTCTCGGAAAGCTCTCGGAAAGTAATATCGTGGCGATGGGTCTTCGAACCATTTTGCCCTATTTTCGACCCCAAATTTTGACATTTAGGGTGTTTTCGGGAGGTTTTTGTGATTTGGAGGCGATTAAAGTATCGAAAAGAGTGTCCGGACTTGATTTTTGAATCTTTCCCGAATAAAAGAGCACGTTGAAACTGGCTAAAGCGGTGCACGTATCAAGTGGGACCCACTACAAATGATCTCTTGAATCCCAGTAAAGGATATATGCGATTGCATGCAATGTACTAACGGATGCGATCATACCAGCACTAATGCACCGGATCCCATCAGAACACCGCAGTTAAGCGTGCTTGGGCGAGAGTAGTACTAGGTTGGGTGACCTCCCGGGAAGTCCTCGTGTTGCATCCCTTTTTTATTTTTATTTTTCTTTTAACCTCTCTTTTTTAATTTAAACAATTAGTACCACTACAATTTAACTTGTTTCTCTATTGAGGTTGTTAGATTGTTGATTTTTGTTGACAAAACTACAAAGTAATCGTATGAAGATGGATGCGTCCCGGGAAATGCTAATTGTAGTTTATTCTTTATTATTTTTGAATCCAAAGACGCTAATACTTACGGAAAGCCGTAACTTTGAGACTGTGAGGACCTATTCGGCCGATAATACCTTCTCGGAAAGCTCTCGGAAAGTAATATCGTGGCGATGGGTCTTCGAACCATTTTGCCCTATTTTCGACCCCAAATTTTGACATTTAGGGTGTTTTCGGGAGGTTTTTGTGATTTGGAGGCGATTAAAGTATCGAAAAGAGTGTCCGGACTTGATTTTTGAATCTTTCCCGAATAAAAGAGCACGTTGAAACTGGCTAAAGCGGTGCACGTATCAAGTGGGACCCACTACAAATGATCTCTTGAATCCCAGTAAAGGATATATGCGATTGCATGCAATGTACTAACGGATGCGATCATACCAGCACTAATGCACCGGATCCCATCAGAACACCGCAGTTAAGCGTGCTTGGGCGAGAGTAGTACTAGGTTGGGTGACCTCCCGGGAAGTCCTCGTGTTGCATCCCTTTTTTATTTTTATTTTTCTTTTAACCTCTCTTTTTTAATTTAAACAATTAGTACCACTACAATTTAACTTGTTTCTCTATTGAGGTTGTTAGATTGTTGATTTTTGTTGACAAAACTACAAAGTAATCATATGAAGATGGATGCGTCCCGGGAAATGCTAATTGTAGTTTATTCTTTATTATTTTTGAATCCAAAGACGCTAATACTTACGGAAAGCCGTAACTTTGAGACCGTGAGGACCTATTCGGCCGATAATACCTTTTCGGAAAGCTCTCAAAAAGTAATAGTGTGGCAATGGGTCTTCGTACCATTTTGCCCCATTTTCGACCCAAATTTTTGAAGTTTAGGGTGTTTTCGAGAGGTTTTTGTGATTTGGAGGCGATTAAAGTATCGAAAAGAGTGTTCGGACTTGATTTTTGAATCTTTCCCAAATAAAAGAGCACGTTGAAACTGGCTAAAGCGGTGCACGTATCAAGTGGGACCCACTACAAATGATCTCTTGAATCCGCAGTAAAGGATATATGCGATTGCATGCAATGTATTAACGGATGCGATCATACCGGCACTAATGCACCGGATCCCATCAGAACTCCGCAGTTAAGCGTTCTTGGACGAGAGTAGTACTAGGATGGGTGACCCCCGGGAAGTCCTCCTTTTGCATCCCTTTTTTATTTTTATTTTTCTTTTTCCCGCTCTTTTTTAATTTAAACAATTAGTACCACTACAATTCGACTTGTTTCTCTATTGAGGTTGTTAGATTGTTGATTTTGGTTGACAAAACTACAAAGTAATCGTATGAAGATGGATGCGTCCCGGGAAATGCTAATTGTAGTTTATTCTTTATTATTTTTGAATCCAAAGACGCTAATACTTACGGAAAGTCGTAACTTTGAGACCGTGAGGACCTATTCGGCCGATAATACCTTTTCGGAAAGCTCTCAGAAAGTAATAGTGTGGCAATGGGTCTTCGTAAAATTTTGCCCCATTTTCGACCCAAAATTTTGAAGTTTAGGGTTTTTCGAGAGGTTTTTGTGATTTGGAGGCGATTAAAGTATCGAAAAGAGTGTTCGGACTTGATTTTTGAATCTTTCCCAAATAAAATAGCACGTTGAAACTGGCTAAAGCGGTGCACGTATCAAGTGGGACCCACTACAAATGATCTCTTGAATCCGCAGTAAAGGATATATGCGATTGCATGCAATGTATTAACGGATGCGATCATACCGGCACTAATGCACCGGATCCCATCAGAACTCCGCAGTTAAGCGTTCTTGGACGAGAGTAGTATTAGGATGGGTGACACCCGGGAAGTCCTCCTTTTGCATCCCTTTTTTATTTTTATTTTTCTTTTAACCGCTCTTTTTTAATTTAAACAATTAGTACCACTACAATTCAACTTGTTTCTCTATTGAGGTTGTTAGATTGTTGATTTTTGTTGACAAAACTACAAAGTAATCGTATGAAGATGGATGCGTCCCGGGAAATGCTAATTGTAGTTTATTCTTTATTATTTTTGAATCCAAAGACGCTAATACTTACGGAAAGCCGTAACTTTGAGACCGTGAGGACCTATTCGGCCGATAATACCTTTTCGGAAAGCTCTCAGAAAGTAATAGTGTTGCAATGGGTCTTCGTTCCATTTTGCCCCATTTTCGACCCAAAATTTTGACGTTTAGGGTGTTTTCGGGAGGTTTTTGTGATTTGGAGGGGATTAAAGTATCGAAAAGAGTGTTCGGACTTGATTTTTGAATTTTTCCCGAATAAAAGAGCACGTTGAAACTGGCTAAAGCGGTGCACGTATCAAGTGGGACCCACTACAAATGATCTCTTGAATCCGCAGTAAAGGATATATGCGATTGCATACAATGTATTAACGGATGCGATCATACCGGCACTAATGCACCGGATCCCATCAGAACTCCGCAGTTAAGCGTGCTTGGACGAGAGTAGTACTAGGATAGGTGACCCCCGGGAAGTACTCCTTTTGCATCCCTTTTTTATTTTTATTTTTCTTTTAACCTCTCTTTTTTAATTTAAACAATTAGTACCACTACAATTCAACTTGTTTCTCCATTGAGGTTGTTAGATTGTTGATTTTTGTTGACAAAACTACAAAGTAATCGTATGAAGATGGATGCGTCCCGGGAAATGCTAAGTTGTAGTTTATTCTTTATTATTTTTGATTCCAAAGACGCTAATACTTATGGAAAGCCGTAACTTTGAGACCGTGAGGACCTATTCGGCCGATAATACCTTCTCGGAAAGCTCTCGGAAAGTAATAGCGTGGCAATGGGTCTTCGTACCATTTTGCCCTATTTTCGACCCCAAATTTTGACATTTAGGGTGTTTTCGGGAAGTTTTTGTGATTTGGAGGCGATTAAAGTATCGAAAAGAGTGTCCGGACTTGATTTTTGAATCTTTTCCGAATAAAAGAGGACGTTGAAACTGGCTAAAGCGGTGCACGTATCAAGTGGGACCCACTACAAATGATCTCTTGAATCCGCAGTAAAGGATATATGCGATTGCATGCAATGTACTAACGGATGCCATCATACCAGCACTAATGCACCGGATCCCATCAGAACACCGCAGTTAAGCGTGCTTGGGCGAGAGTAGTACTAGGTTGGGTGACCTCCCGGGAAGTCCTCGTGTTGCATCCCTTTTTTATTTTTATTTTTCTTTTAACCTCTCTTTTTTAATTTAAACAATTAGTACCACTACAATTCAACTTGTTTCTCTATTGAGGTTGTTAGATTGTTGATTTTTGTTGACAAAACTACAAAGTAATCGTATGAAGATGGATGCGTCCCGGGAAATGCTAATTGTAGTTTATTCTTTATTATTTTTGAATCCAAAGACGCTAATACTTACGGAAAGCCGTAACTTTGAGACCGTGAGGACCTATTCGGCCGATAATACCTTTTCGGAAAGCTCTCAGAAAGTAATAGTGTGGCAATGGGTCTTCGTACCATTTTGCCCCATTTTCGACCCAAAATTTTGACGTTTAGGGTGTTTTCGGGAGGTTTTTATGATTTGGAGGCGATTAAAGTATCGAAAAGAGTGTTCGAACTTGATTTTTGAATCTTTCCCGTATAAAAGAGCACGTTGAAACTAGCTAAAGCGGTGCACGTATCAAGTGGGACCCACTACAAATGATCTCTTGAATCCGCAGTAAAGGATATATGCGATTGCATGCAATGTATTAACGGATGCGATCATACCGGCACTAATGCACCGGATCCCATCAGAACTCCGCAGTTAAGCGTGCTTGGGCGAGAGTAGTACTAGGATGGATGACCTCCCGGGAATTACTCGTGTTGCATCCCTTTTTTATTTTTATTTTTCTTTTAACCTCTCTTTTTTAATTTAAACAATTAGTACCACTACAATTCAACTTGTTTCTCTATTGAGGTTGTTAGATTGTGGATTTTGTTGACAAAACTACAAAGTAATTGTATGAAGATGGATGCGTCCCGGGAAATGCTAAGTTGTAGTTTATTCATTATTATTTTTGAATCCAAATACGCTAATACTTACGGAAAGCCGTAACTTTGAGACCGTGAGGACCTATTCGGCCGATAATACCTTTTCGGAAAGCTCTCGAAAAGTAATAGTGTGGCAATGGGTCTTCGTTCCATTTTGCCCCATTTTCGACCCAAAATTTTGACGTTTAGGGTGTTTTCGGGAGGTTTTTGTGATTTGGAGGCGATTAAAGTATCGAAAAGAGTGTTCGGACTTGATTTTTGAATCTTTCCCGAATAAAAGAGCACGTTGAAACTGGCTAAAGTGGTGCACGTATCAAGTGGGACCCACTACAAATGATCTCTTGAATCCGCAGTAAAGGATATATGCGATTGCATACAATGTATTAACGGATGCGATCATACCGGCACTAATGCACCGGATCCCATCAGAACTCCGCAGTTAAGCGTGCTTGGACGAGAGTAGTACTAGGATAGGTGACCCCCGCGAAGTACTCCTTTTGCATCCCTTTTTTATTTTTATTTTTCTTTTAACCTCTCTTTTTTAATTTAAACAATTAGTACCACTACAATTCAACTTGTTTCTCCATTGAGGTTGTTAGATTGTTGATTTTTGTTGACAAAACTACAAAATAATCGTATGAAGATGGATGCGTCCCGGGAAATGCTAAGTTGTAGTTTATTCTTTATTATTTTTGATTCCAAAGACGCTAATACTTACGGAAAACCGTAACTTTGAGACCGTGAGGACCTATTCGGCCGATAATACCTTCTCGAAAAGCTCTCGGAAAGTAATAGCGTGGCAATGGGTCTTCGTACCATTTTGCCCTATTTTCGACCCCAAATTTTGACATTTAGGGTGTTTTCGGGAAGTTTTTGTGATTTGGAGGCGATTAAAGTATCGAAAAGAGTGTCCGGACTTGATTTTTGAATCTTTTCCGAATAAAAGAGCACGTTGAAACTGGCTAAAGCGGTGCACGTATCAAGTGGGACCCACTACAAATGATCTCTTGAATCCGCAGTAAAGGATATATGAGATTGCATGCAATGTACTAACGGATGCCATCATACCAGCACTAATGCACCGGATCCCATCAGAACACCGCAGTTAAGCGTGCTTGGGCGAGAGTAGTACTAGGTTGGGTGACCTCCCGGGAAGTCCTCGTGTTGCATCCCTTTTTAATTTTTATTTTTCTTTTAACCTCTCTTTTTTAATTTAAACAGTTAGTACCACTACAATTCAACTTGTTTCTCTATTGAGGTTGTTAGATTGTTGATTTTTGTTGACAAAACTACAAAGTAATCGTATGAAGATGGATGCGTCCCGGGAAATGCTAATTGTAGTTTATTCTTTATTATTTTTGAATCCAAAGACGCTAATACTTACGGAAAGCCGTAACTTTGAGACCGTGAGGACCTATTCGGCCGATAATACCTTTTCGGAAAGCTCTCAAAAAGTAATAGTGTGGCAATGGGTCTTGTACCATTTTGCCCCATTTTCGACCCAAAATTTTGACGTTTAGGGTGTTTTCGGGAGGTTTTTATGATTTGGAGGCGATTAAAGTATCGAAAAGAGTGTTCGGACTTGATTTTTGAATCTTTCCCGAATAAAAGAGCACGTTGAAACTGGCTAAAGCGGTGCACGTATCAAGTGGGACCCACTACAAATGATCTCTTGAATCCGCAGTAAAGGATATATGCGATTGCATGCAATGTATTAACGGATGCGATCATATCGGCACTAATGCACCGGATCCCATCAGAACTCCGCAGTTAAGCGTGCTTGGACGAGAGTAGTACTAGGATAGGTGACCCCCGGGAAGTCTTCCTTTTGCATCCCTTTTTTATTTTTATTTTTCTTTTAACCTCTCTTTTTTAATTTAAACAATTAGTACCACTACAATTCAACTTGTTTCTCCATTGAGGTTGTTAGATTGTTGATTTTTGTTGACAAAACTACAAAGTAATCGTATGAAGATGGATGCGTCCCGGGAAATGCTAAGTTGTAGTTTATTCTTTATTATTTTTGAATCCAAAGACGCTAATACTTACGGAAAGCCGTAACTTTGAGACTGTGAGGACCTATTCGGCCGATAATACCTTCTCGGAAAGCTCTCGGAAAGTAATATCGTGGCAATGGGTCTTCGTACAATTTTGCCCTATTTTCGACCCCAAATTTTGACATTTAGGGTGTTTTCGGGAGGTTTTTGTGATTTGGAGGCGATTAAAGTATCGGAAAGAGTGTCCGGACTTGATTTTTGAATCTTTCCCGAATAAAAGAGTACGTTGAAACTGGCTAAAGCGGTGCACGTATCAAGTGGGACCCACTACAAATGATCTCTTGAATCCCAGTAAAGAATATATGCGATTGCATGCAATGTACTAACGGATGCGATCATACCAGCACTAATGCACCGGATCCCATCAGAACACCGCAGTTAAGCGTGCTTGGGCGAGATTAGTACTAGGTTGGGTGACCTCCCGGGAAGTCCTCGTGTTGCATCCCTTTTTTATTTTTATTTTTCTTTTAACCTCTCTTTTTTAATTTAAACAATTAGTACCACTACAATTCAACTTGTTTCTCTATTGAGGTTGTTAGATTGTTGATTTTTGTTGACAAAACTACAAAGTAATCGTATGAAGATGGATGCGTCCCGGGAAATGCTAATTGTAGTTTATTCTTTATTATTTTTGAATCCAAAGACGCTAATACTTACGGAAAGCCGTAACTTTGAGACCGTGAGGACCTATTCGGCCGATAATACCTTTTCGGAAAGCTCTCAGAAAGTAATAGTGTGGCAATGTGTCTTCGTACCATTTTGCCCCATTTTCGACCCAAAATTTTGACGTTTAGGGTGTTTTCGGGAGGTTTTTATGATTTGGAGGCGATTAAAGTATCGAAAAGAGTGTTCGGACTTGATTTTTGAATCTTTCCCGAATAAAAGAGCACGTTGAAACTGGCTAAAGCAGTGCATGTATCAAGTGGGACCCACTACAAATGATCTCTTGAATCCGCAGTAAAGGATATATGCGATTGCATGCAATGTATTAACGGATGCGATCATACCGGCACTAATACACCGGATCACATCAGAACTCCGCAGTTAAGCGTGCTTGGACGAGAGTAGTACTAGGATGGGTGACCCCCGGGAAGTCCTCCTTTTGCATCCCTTTTTAATTTTTATTTTTCTTTTAACCTCTCTTTTTTAATTTTAACAATTAGTACCACTACAATTCAACTTGTTTCTCCATTGAGGTTGTTAGATTGTTGATTTTTGTTGACAAAACTACAAAGTAATCGTATGAAGATGGATGCGTCCCGGGAAATGCTAAGTTGCAGTTTATTCTTTATTATTTTTGATTCCAAAGACGCTAATACTTACGGAAAGCCGTAACTTTGAGACCGTGAGGACCTATTCGGCCGATAATACCTTCTCGGAAAGCTCTCGGAAAGTTATAGCGTGGCAATGGGTCTTCGTACCATTTTGCCCTATTTTCGACCCTAAATTTTGACATTTAGGGTGTTTTCGGGAAGTTTTTGTGATGTGGAGGCGATTAAAGTATCGAAAAGAGTGTCCGGACTTGATTTTTGAATCTTTTCCGAATAAAAGAGCACGTTGAAACTGGCTAAAGCGGTGCACGTATCAAGTGGGACCCACTACAAATGATCTCTTGAATCCGCAGTAAAGGATATATGCGATTGCATGCAATGTACTAACGGATGCCATCATACCAGCACTAATGCACCGGATCCCATCAGAACACCGCAGTTAAGCGTGCTTGGGCGAGAGTAGTACTAGGTTGGGTGACCTCCCGGGAAGTCCTCGTGTTGCATCCCTTTTTTATTTTTATTTTTCTTTTAACCTCTCTTTTTTAATTTAAACAATTAGTACCACTACAATTCAACTTGTTTCTCTATTGAGGTTGTTAGATTGTTGATTTTTGTTGACAAAACTACAAAGTAATCGTATGAAGATGGATGCGTCCCGGGAAATGCTAATTGTAGTTTATTCTTTATTATTTTTGAATCCAAAGACACTAATACTTACGGAAAGCCGTAACTTTGAGACCGTGAGGACCTATTCGGCCGATAATACCTTTTCGGAAAGCTCTCAGAAAGTAATAGTGTGGCAATGTGTCTTCGTACCATTTTGCCCCATTTTCGACCCAAAATTTTGACGTTTAGGGTGTTTTCGGGAGGTTTTTATGATTTGGAGGCGATTAAAGTATCGAAAAGAGTGTTCGGACTTGATTTTTGAATCTTTCCCGAATAAAAGAGCACGTTGAAACTGGCTAAAGCAGTGCATGTATCAAGTGGGACCCACTACAAATGATCTCTTGAATCCGCAGTAAAGGATATATGCGATTGCATGCAATGTATTAACGGATGCGATCATACCGGCACTAATACACCGGATCACATCAGAACTCCGCAGTTAAGCGTGCTTGGACGAGAGTAGTACTAGGATGGGTGACCCCCGGGAAGTCCTCCTTTTGCATCCCTTTTTAATTTTTATTTTTCTTTTAACCTCTCTTTTTTAATTTTAACAATTAGTACCACTACAATTCAACTTGTTTCTCCATTGAGGTTGTTAGATTGTTGATTTTTGTTGACAAAACTACAAAGTAATCGTATGAAGATGGATGCGTCCCGGGAAATGCTAAGTTGTAGTTTATTCTTTATTATTTTTGAATCCAAAGACGCTAATACTTACGGAAAGCCGTAACTTTGAGACCGTGAGGACCTATTCGGCCGATAATACCTTTTCAGAAAGCTCTCGGAAAGTAATAGTGTGGCAATGGGTCTTCGTTCCATTTTGCCCCATTTTCGACCCAAAATTTTGACGTTTAGGGTGTTTTCGGGAGGTTTTTGTGATTTGGAGGCGATTAAAGTATCGAAAAGAGTGTTCGGACTTGATTTTTGAATCTTTCCCGAATAAAAGAGCACGTTGAAACTGGCTAAGGCGGTGCACGTATCAAGTGGGACCCACTACAAATGATCTCTTGAATCCGCTGTAAAGGATATATGCGATTGCATACAATGTATTAATGGATGCGATCATACCGGCACTAATGCACCGGATCCCATCAGAACTACGCAGTTAAGCGTGCTTGGACGAGAGTAGTACTAGGATAGGTGACCCCCGGGAAGTACTCCTTTTGCATCCCTTTTTTATTTTTATTTTTCTTTTAACCTCTCTTTTTTAATTTAAACAATTAGTACCACTACAATTCAACTTGTTTCTCCATTGAGGTTGTTAGATTGTTGATTTTTGTTGACAAAACTACAAAGTAATCGTATGAAGATGGATGCGTCCCGGGAAATGCTAAGTTGTAGTTTATTCTTTATTATTTTTGATTCCAAAGACGCTAATACTTACGGAAAGCCGTAACTTTGAGACCGTGAGGACCTATTCGGCCGATAATACCTTCTCGGAAAGCTCTCGGAAAGTTATAGCGTGGCAATGGGTCTTCGTACCATTTTGCCCTATTTTCGACCCCAAATTTTGACAATTAGGGTGTTTTCGGGAAGTTTTTGTGATTTGGAGGCGATTAAAGTATCGAAAAGAGTGTCCGGACTTGATTTTTGAATCTTTTCCGAATAAAAGAGCACGTTGAAACTGGCTAAAGCGGTGCACGTATCAAGTGGGACCCACTACAAATGATCTCTTGAATCCGCAGTAAAGGATATATGCGATTGCATGCAATGTACTAACGGATGCCATCATACCAGCACTAATGCACCGGATCCCATCAGAACACCGCAGTTAAGCGTGCTTGGGCGAGAGTAGTACTAGGTTGGGTGACCTCCCGGGAAGTCCTCGTGTTGCATCCCTTTTTTATTTTTATTTTTCTTTTAACCTCTCTTTTTTAATTTAAACAATTAGTACCACTACAATTCAACTTGTTTCTCTATTGAGGTTGTTAGATTGTTGATTTTTGTTGACAAAACTACAAAGTAATCGTATGAAGATGGATGCGTCCCGGGAAATGCTAATTGTAGTTTATTCTTTATTATTTTTGAATCCAAAGACGCTAATACTTACGGAAAGCCGTAACTTTGAGACCGTGAGGACCTATTCGGCCGATAATACCTTTTCGGAAAGCTCTCAGAAAGTAATAGTGTGGCAATGTGTCTTCGTACCATTTTGCCCCATTTTCGACCCAAAATTTTGACGTTTAGGGTGTTTTCGGGAGGTTTTTATGATTTGGAGGCGATTAAAGTATCGAAAAGAGTGTTCGGACTTGATTTTTGAATCTTTCCCGAATAAAAGAGCACGTTGAAACTGGCTAAAGCAGTGCATGTATCAAGTGGGACCCACTACAAATGATCTCTTGAATCCGCAGTAAAGGATATATGCGATTGCATGCAATGTATTAACGGATGCGATCATACCGGCACTAATACACCGGATCACATCAGAACTCCGCAGTTAAGCGTGCTTGGACGAGAGTAGTACTAGGATGGGTGACCCCCGGGAAGTCATCCTTTTGCATCCCTTTTTAATTTTTATTTTTCTTTTAACCTCTCTTTTTTAATTTTAACAATTAGTACCACTACAATTCAACTTGTTTCTCCATTGAGGTTGTTAGATTGTTGATTTTTGTTGACAAAACTACAAAGTAATCGTATGAAGATGGATGCGTCCCGGGAAATGCTAAGTTGTAGTTTATTCTTTATTATTTTTGAATCCAAAGACGCTAATACTTACGGAAAGCCGTAACTTTGAGACCGTGAGGACCTATTCGGCCGATAATACCTTTTCAGAAAGCTCTCGGAAAGTAATAGTGTGGCAATGGTTCTTCGTTCCATTTTGCCCCATTTTCGACCCAAAATTTTGACGTTTAGGGTGTTTTCGGGAGGTTTTTGTGATTTGGAGGCGATTAAAGTATCGAAAAGAGTGTTCGGACTTGATTTTTGAATCTTTCCCGAATAAAAGAGCACGTTGAAACTGGCTAAAGCGGTGCACGTATCAAGTGGGACCCACTACAAATGATCTCTTGAATCCGCTGTAAAGGATATATGCGATTGCATATAATGGATGCGATCATACCGGCACTAATGCACCGGATCCCATCAGAACTACGCAGTTAAGCGTGCTTGGACGAGAGTAGTACTAGGATAGGTGACCCCCGGGAAGTACTCCTTTTGCATCCCTTTTTTATTTTTATTTTTCTTTTAACCTCTCTTTTTTAATTTAAACAATTAGTACCACTACAATTCAACTTGTTTCTCCATTGAGGTTGTTAGATTGTTGATTTTTGTTGACAAAACTACAAAGTAATCGTATGAAGATGGATGCGTCCCGGGAAATGCTAAGTTGTAGTTTATTCTTTATTATTTTTGATTCCAAAGACGCTAATACTTACGGAAAGCCGTAACTTTGAGACCGTGAGGACCTATTCGGCCGATAATACCTTCTCGGAAAGCTCTCGGAAAGTTATAGCGTGGCAATGGGTCTTCGTACCATTTTGCCCTATTTTCGACCCCAAATTTTGACATTTAGGGTGTTTTCGGGAAGTTTTTGTGATTTGGAGGCGATTAAAGTATCGAAAAGAGTGTCCGGACTTGATTTTTGAATCTTTTCCGAATAAAAGAGCACGTTGAAACTGGCTAAAGCGGTGCACGTATCAAGTGGGACCCACTACAAATGATCTCTTGAATCCGCAGTAAAGGATATATGCGATTGCATGCAATGTACTAACGGATGCCATCATACCAGCACTAATGCACCGGATCCCATCAGAACACCGCAGTTAAGCGTGCTTGGGCGAGAGTAGTACTAGGTTGGGTGACCTCCCGGGAAGTCCTCGTGTTGCATCCCTTTTTTATTTTTATTTTTCTTTTAACCTCTCATTTTTAATTTAAACAATTAGTACCACTACAATTCAACTTGTTTCTCTATTGAGGTTGTTAGATTGTTGATTTTTGTTGACAAAACTACAAAGTAATCGTATGAAAATGGATGCGTCCCGGGAAATGCTAATTGTAGTTTATTCTTTATTATTTTTGAATCCAAAGACGCTAATACTTACGGAAAGCCGTAACTTTGAGACCGTGAGGACCTATTCGGCCGATAATACCTTTTCGGAAAGCTCTCAGAAAGTAATAGTGTGGCAATGTGTCTTTGTACCATTTTGCCCCATTTTCGACCCAAAATTTTGACGTTTAGGGTGTTTTCGGGAGGTTTTTATGATTTGGAGGCGATTAAAGTATCGAAAAGAGTGTTCGGACTTGATTTTTGAATCTTTCCCGAATAAAAGAGCACGTTGAAACTGGCTAAAGCAGTGCATGTATCAAGTGGGACCCACTACAAATGATCTCTTGAATCCGCAGTAAAGGATATATGCGATTGCATGCAATGTATTAACGGATGCGATCATACCGGCACTAATACACCGGATCACATCAGAACTCCGCAGTTAAGCGTGCTTGGACGAGAGTAGTACTAGGATGGGTGACCCCCGGGAAGTCATCCTTTTGCATCCCTTTTTAATTTTTATTTTTCTTTTAACCTCTCTTTTTTAATTTTAACAATTAGTACCACTACAATTCAACTTGTTTCTCCATTGAGGTTGTTAGATTGTTGATTTTTGTTGACAAAACTACAAAGTAATCGTATGAAGATGGATGCGTCCCGGGAAATGCTAAGTTGTAGTTTATTCTTTATTATTTTTGAATCCAAAGACGCTAATACTTACGGAAAGCCGTAACTTTGAGACCGTGAGGACCTATTCGGCCGATAATACCTTTTCAGAAAGCTCTCGGAAAGTAATAGTGTGGCAATGGTTCTTCGTTCCATTTTGCCCCATTTTCGACCCAAAATTTTGACGTTTAGGGTGTTTTCGGGAGGTTTTTGTGATTTGGAGGCGATTAAAGTATCGAAAAGAGTGTTCGGACTTGATTTTTGAATCTTTCCCGAATAAAAGAGCACGTTGAAACTGGCTAAAGCGGTGCACGTATCAAGTGGGACCCACTACAAATGATCTCTTGAATCCGCTGTAAAGGATATATGCGATTGCATATAATGGATGCGATCATACCGGCACTAATGCACCGGATCCCATCAGAACTACGCAGTTAAGCGTGCTTGGACGAGAGTAGTACTAGGATAGGTGACCCCCGGGAAGTACTCCTTTTGCATCCCTTTTTTATTTTTATTTTTCTTTTAACCTCTCTTTTTTAATTTAAACAATTAGTACCACTACAATTCAACTTGTTTCTCCATTGAGGTTGTTAGATTGTTGATTTTTGTTGACAAAACTACAAAGTAATCGTATGAAGATGGATGCGTCCCGGGAAATGCTAAGTTGTAGTTTATTCTTTATTATTTTTGATTCCAAAGACGCTAATACTTACGGAAAGCCGTAACTTTGAGACCGTGAGGACCTATTCGGCCGATAATACCTTCTCGGAAAGCTCTCGGAAAGTTATAGCGTGGCAATGGGTCTTCGTACCATTTTGCCCTATTTTCGACCCCAAATTTTGACATTTAGGGTGTTTTCGGGAAGTTTTTGTGATTTGGAGGAGATTAAAGTATCGAAAAGAGTGTCCGGACTTGATTTTTGAATCTTTTCCGAATAAAAGAGCACGTTGAAACTGGCTAAAGCGGTGCACGTATCAAGTGGGACCCACTACAAATGATCTCTTGAATCCGCAGTAAAGGATATATGCGATTGCATGCAATGTACTAACGGATGCCATCATACCAGCACTAATGCACCGGATCCCATCAGAACACCGCAGTTAAGCGTGCTTGGGCGAGAGTAGTACTAGGTTGGGTGACCTCCCGGGAAGTCCTCGTGTTGCATCCCTTTTTTATTTTTATTTTTCTTTTAACCTCTCTTTTTTAATTTAAACAATTAGTACCACTACAATTCAACTTGTTTCTCTATTGAGGTTGTTAGATTGTTGATTTTTGTTGACAAAACTACAAAGTAATCGTATGAAAATGGATGCGTCCCGGGAAATGCTAATTGTAGTTTATTCTTTATTATTTTTGAATCCAAAGACGCTAATACTTACGGAAAGCCGTAACTTTGAGACCGTGAGGACCTATTCGGCCGATAATACCTTTTCGGAAAGCTCTCAGAAAGTAATAGTGTGGCAATGTGTCTTTGTACCATTTTGCCCCATTTTCGACCCAAAATTTTGACGTTTAGGGTGTTTTCGGGAGGTTTTTATGATTTGGAGGCGATTAAAGTATCGAAAAGAGTGTTCGGACTTGATTTTTGAATCTTTCCCGAATAAAAGAGCACGTTGAAACTGGCTAAAGCAGTGCATGTATCAAGTGGGACCCACTACAAATGATCTCTTGAATCCGCAGTAAAGGATATATGCGATTGCATGCAATGTATTAACGGATGCGATCATACCGGCACTAATACACCGGATCACATCAGAACTCCGCAGTTAAGCGTGCTTGGACGAGAGTAGTACTAGGATGGGTGACCCCCGGGAAGTCATCCTTTTGCATCCCTTTTTAATTTTTATTTTTCTTTTAACCTCTCTTTTTTAATTTTAACAATTAGTACCACTACAATTCAACTTGTTTCTCCATTGAGGTTGTTAGATTGTTGATTTTTGTTGACAAAACTACAAAGTAATCGTATGAAGATGGATGCGTCCCGGGAAATGCTAAGTTGTAGTTTATTCTTTATTATTTTTGAATCCAAAGACGCTAATACTTACGGAAAGCCGTAACTTTGAGACCGTGAGGACCTATTCGGCCGATAATACCTTTTCAGAAAGCTCTCGGAAAGTAATAGTGTGGCAATGGTTCTTCGTTCCATTTTGCCCCATTTTCGACCCAAAATTTTGACGTTTAGGGTGTTTTCGGGAGGTTTTTGTGATTTGGAGGCGATTAAAGTATCGAAAAGAGTGTTCGGACTTGATTTTTGAATCTTTCCCGAATAAAAGAGCACGTTGAAACTGGCTAAAGCGGTGCACGTATCAAGTGGGACCCACTACAAATGATCTCTTGAATCCGCTGTAAAGGATATATGCGATTGCATATAATGGATGCGATCATACCGGCACTAATGCACCGGATCCCATCAGAACTACGCAGTTAAGCGTGCTTGGACGAGAGTAGTACTAGGATAGGTGACCCCCGGGAAGTACTCCTTTTGCATCCCTTTTTTATTTTTATTTTTCTTTTAACCTCTCTTTTTTAATTTAAACAATTAGTACCACTACAATTCAACTTGTTTCTCCATTGAGGTTGTTAGATTGTTGATTTTTGTTGACAAAACTACAAAGTAATCGTATGAAGATGGATGCGTCCCGGGAAATGCTAAGTTGTAGTTTATTCTTTATTATTTTTGATTCCAAAGACGCTAATACTTACGGAAAGCCGTAACTTTGAGACCGTGAGGACCTATTCGGCCGATAATACCTTCTCGGAAAGCTCTCGGAAAGTTATAGCGTGGCAATGGGTCTTCGTACCATTTTGCCCTATTTTCGACCCCAAATTTTGACATTTAGGGTGTTTTCGGGAAGTTTTTGTGATTTGGAGGCGATTAAAGTATCGAAAAGAGTGTCCGGACTTGATTTTTGAATCTTTTCCGAATAAAAGAGCACGTTGAAACTGGCTAAAGCGGTGCACGTATCAAGTGGGACCCACTACAAATGATCTCTTGAATCCGCAGTAAAGGATATATGCGATTGCATGCAATGTACTAACGGATGCCATCATACCAGCACTAATGCACCGGATCCCATCAGAACACCGCAGTTAAGCGTGCTTGGGCGAGAGTAGTACTAGGTTGGGTGACCTCCCGGGAAGTCCTCGTGTTGCATCCCTTTTTTATTTTTATTTTTCTTTTAACCTCTCTTTTTTAATTTAAACAATTAGTACCACTACAATTCAACTTGTTTCTCTATTGAGGTTGTTAGATTGTTGATTTTTGTTGACAAAACTACAAAGTAATCGTATGAAGATGGATGCGTCCCGGGAAATGCTAATTGTAGTTTATTCTTTATTATTTTTGAATCCAAAGACGCTAATACTTACGGAAAGCCGTAACTTTGAGACCGTGAGGACCTATTCGGCCGATAATACCTTTTCGGAAAGCTCTCAGAAAGTAATAGTGTGGCAATGTGTCTCCGTACCATTTTGCCCCATTTTCGACCCAAAATTTTGACGTTTAGGGTGTTTTCGGGAGGTTTTTATGATTTGGAGGCGATTAAAGTATCGAAAAGAGTGTTCGGACTTGATTTTTGAATCTTTCCCGAATAAAAGAGCACGTTGAAACTGGCTAAAGCAGTGCATGTATCAAGTGGGACCCACTACAAATGATCTCTTGAATCCGCAGTAAAGGATATATGCGATTGCATGCAATGTATTAACGGATGCGATCATACCGGCACTAATACACCGGATCACATCAGAACTCCGCAGTTAAGCGTGCTTGGACGAGAGTAGTACTAGGATGGGTGACCCCCGGGAAGTCATCCTTTTGCATCCCTTTTTAATTTTTATTTTTCTTTTAACCTCTCTTTTTTAATTTTAACAATTAGTACCACTACAATTCAACTTGTTTCTCCATTGAGGTTGTTAGATTGTTGATTTTTGTTGACAAAACTACAAAGTAATCGTATGAAGATGGATGCGTCCCGGGAAATGCTAAGTTGTAGTTTATTCTTTATTATTTTTGAATCCAAAGACGCTAATACTTACGGAAAGCCGTAACTTTGAGACCGTGAGGACCTATTCGGCCGATAATACCTTTTCAGAAAGCTCTCGGAAAGTAATAGTGTGGCAATGGGTCTTCGTTCCATTTTGCCCCATTTTCGACCCAAAATTTTGACGTTTAGGGTGTTTTCAGGAGGTTTTTGTGATTTGGAGGCGATTAAAGTATCGAAAAGAGTGTTCGGACTTGATTTTTGAATCTTTCCCGAATAAAAGAGCACGTTGAAACTGGCTAAAGCGGTGCACGTATCAAGTGGGACCCACTACAAATGATCTCTTGAATCCGCTGTAAAGGATATATGCGATTGCATACAATGTATTAATGGATGCGATCATACCGGCACTAATGCACCGGATCCCATCAGAACTACGCAGTTAAGCGTGCTTGGACGAGAGTAGTACTAGGATAGGTGACCCCCGGGAAGTACTCCTTTTGCATCCCTTTTTTATTTTTATTTTTCTTTTAACCTCTCTTTTTTAATTTAAACAATTAGTACCACTACAATTAAACTTGTTTCTCCATTGAGGTTGTTAGATTGTTGATTTTTGTTGACAAAACTACAAAGTAATCGTATGAAGATGGATGCGTCCCGGGAAATGCTAATTGTAGTTTATTCTTTATTATTTTTGAATCCAAAGACGCTAATACTTACGGAAAGCCGTAACTTTGAGACCGTGAGGACCTATTCGGCCGATAATACCTTTTCGGAAAGCTCTCAGAAAGTAATAGTGTGGCAATGTGTCTTCGTACCATTTTGCCCCATTTTCGACCCAAAATTTTGACGTTTAGGGTGTTTTCGGGAGGTTTTTGTGATTTGGAGGCGATTAAAGTATCGAAAAGAGTGTCCGGACTTGATTTTTGAATCTTTTCCGAATAAAAGAGCACGTTGAAAGTGGCTAAAGCGGTGCACGTATCAAGTGGGACCCACTACAAATGATCTCTTGAATCCGCAGTAAAGGATATATGCGATTGCATGCAATGTACTAACGGATGCCATCATACCAGCACTAATGCACCGGATCCCATCAGAACACCGCAGTTAAGCGTGCTTGGGCGAGAGTAGTACTAGGTTGGGTGACCTCCCGGGAAGTCCTCGTGTTGCATCCCTTTTTTATTTTTATTTTTCTTTTAACCTCTCTTTTTTAATTTAAACAATTAGTACCACTACAATTCAACTTGTTTCTCTATTGAGGTTGTTAGATTGTTGATTTTTGTTGACAAAACTACAAAGTAATCGTATGAAGATGGATGCGTCCCGGGAAATGCTAATTGTAGTTTATTCTTTATTATTTTTGAATCCAAAGACGCTAATACTTACGGAAAGCCGTAACTTTGAGACCGTGAGGACCTATTCGGCCGATAATACCTTTTCGGAAAGCTCTCAGAAAGTAATAGTGTGGCAATGGGTCTTCGTACCATTTTGCCCCATTTTCGACCCAAAATTTTGACGTGTTTTCGGGAGGTTTTTATGATTTGGAGGCTATTAAAGTATCGAAAAGAGTGTTCGGACTTGATTTTTGAATCTTTCCCGAGTAAAAGAGCACGTTGAAACTGGCTAAAGCGGTGCACGTATCAAGTGGGACCCACTACAAATGATCTCTTGAATCCGCAGTAAAGGATATATGCGATTGCATGCAATGTATTAACGGATGCGATCATACCGGCACTAATGCACCGGATCCCATCAGAACTCCGCAGTTAAGCGTGCTTGGACGAGAGTAGTACTAGGATAGGTGACCCCCGGGAAGTCCTCCTTTTGCATCCCTTTTTTATTTTTATTTTTCTTTTAACCTCTCTTTTTTAATTTAAATAATTAGTACCACTACAATTCAACTTGTTTCTCCATTGAGGTTGTTAGATTGTTGATTTTTGTTGACAAAACTACAAAGTAATCGTATGAAGATGGATGCGTCCCGGGAAATGCTAAGTTGTAGTTTATTCTTTATTATTTTTGAATCCAAAGACGCTAATACTTACGGAAAGCCGTAACTTTGAGACTGTGAGGACCTATTCGGCCGATAATACCTTCTCGGAAAGCTCTCGGAAAGTAATATCGTGGCAATGGGTCTTCGTACCATTCTGCCCTATTTTCGACCCCAAATTTTGACATTTAGGGTGTTTTCGGGAGGTTTTTGTGATTTGGAGGCGATTAAAGTATCGAAAAGAGTGTCCGGACTTGATTTTTGAATCTTTCCCGAATAAAAGAGCACGTTGAAAGTGGCTAAAGCGGTGCACGTATCAAGTGGGACCCACTACAAATGATCTCTTGAATCCGCTGTAAAAGATATATGCGATTGCATACAATGTATTAATGGATGCGATCATACCGGCACTAATGCACCGGATCCCATCAGAACTACGCAGTTAAGCGTGCTTGGACGAGAGTAGTACTAGGATAGGTGACCCCCGGGAAGTACTCCTTTTGCATCCCTTTTTTATTTTTATTTTTCTTTTAACCTCTCTTTTTTAATTTAAACAATTAGTACCACTACAATTAAACTTGTTTCTCCATTGAGGTTGTTAGATTGTTGATTTTTGTTGACAAAACTACAAAGTAATCGTATGAAGATGGATGCGTCCCGGGAAATGCTAATTGTAGTTTATTCTTTATTATTTTTGAATCCAAAGACGCTAATACTTACGGAAAGCCGTAACTTTGAGACCGTGAGGACCTATTCGGCCGATAATACCTTTTCGGAAAGCTCTCAGAAAGTAATAGTGTGGCAATGTGTCTTCGTACCATTTTGCCCCATTTTCGACCCAAAATTTTGACGTTTAGGGTGTTTTCGGGAGGTTTTTGTGATTTGGAGGCGATTAAAGTATCGAAAAGAGTGTCCGGACTTGATTTTTGAATCTTTTCCAAATAAAAGAGCACGTTGAAAGTGGCTAAAGCGGTGCACGTATCAAGTAGGACCCACTACAAATGATCTCTTGAATCCGCAGTAAAGGATATATGCGATTGCATGCAATGTACTAACGGATGCCATCATACCAGCACTAATGCACCGGATCCCATCAGAACACCGCAGTTAAGCGTGCTTGGGCGAGAGTAGTACTAGGTTGGGTGACCTCCCGGGAAGTCCTCGTGTTGCATCCCTTTTTTATTTTTATTTTTCTTTTAAGCTCTCTTTTTTAATTTAAACAATTAGTACCACTACAATTCAACTTGTTTCTCTATTGAGGTTGTTAGATTGTTGATTTTTGTTGACAAAACTACAAAGTAATCGTATGAAGATGGATGCGTCCCGGGAAATGCTAATTGTAGTTTATTCTTTATTATTTTTGAATCCAAAGACGCTAATACTTACGGAAAGCCGTAACTTTGAGACCGTGAGGACCTATTCGGCCGATAATACCTTTTCGGAAAGCTCTCAGAAAGTAATAGTGTGGCAATGGGTCTTCGTACCATTTTGCCCCATTTTCGACCCAAAATTTTGACGTGTTTTCGGGAGGTTTTTATGATTTGGAGGCGATTAAAGTATCGAAAAGAGTGTTCGGACTTGATTTTTGAATCTTTCCCGAGTAAAAGAGCACGTTGAAACTGGCTAAAGCGGTGCACGTATCAAGTGGGACCCACTACAAATGATCTCTTGAATCCGCAGTAAAGGATATATGCGATTGCATGCAATGTATTAACGGATGCGATCATACCGGCACTAATGCACCGGATCCCATCAGAACTCCGCAGTTAAGCGTGCTTGGACGAGAGTAGTACTAGGATAGGTGACCCCCGGGAAGTCCTCCTTTTGCATCCCTTTTTTATTTTTATTTTTCTTTTAACCTCTCTTTTTTAATTTAAACAATTAGTACCACTACAATTCAACTTGTTTCTCCATTGAGGTTGTTAGATTGTTGATTTTTGTTGACAAAACTACAAAGTAATCGTATGAAGATGGATGCGTCCCGGGAAATGCTAAGTTGTAGTTTATTCTTTATTATTTTTGAATCCAAAGACGCTAATACTTACGGAAAGCCGTAACTTTGAGACTGTGAGGACCTATTCGGCCGATAATACCTTCTCGGAAAGCTCTCGGAAAGTAATATCGTGGCAATGGGTCTTCGTACCATTCTGCCCTATTTTCGACCCCAAATTTTGACATTTAGGGTGTTTTCGGGAGGTTTTTGTGATTTGGAGGCGATTAAAGTATCGAAAAGAGTGTCCGGACTTGATTTTTGAATCTTTCCCGAATAAAAGAGCACGTTGAAACTGGCTAAAGCGGTGCACGTATCAAGTGGGACCCACTACAAATGATCTCTTGAATCCCAGTAAAGAATATATGCGATTGCATGCAATGTACTAACGGATGCGATCATACCAGCACTAATGCACCGGATCCCATCAGAACACCGCAGTTAAGCGTGCTTGGGCGAGATTAGTACTAGGTTGGGTGACCTCCCGGGAAGTCCTCGTGTTGCATCCCTTTTTTATTTTTATTTTTATTTTTCTTTTAACCTCTCTTTTTTAATTTAAACAATTAGTACCACTACAATTCAACTTGTTTCTCTATTGAGGTTGTTAGATTGTTGATTTTTGTTGACAAAACTACAAAGTAATCGTATGAAGATGGATGCGTCCTGGGAAATGCTAATTGTAGTTTATTCTTTATTATTTTTGAATCCAAAGACGCTAATACTTACGGAAAGCCGTAACTTTGAGACCGTGAGGACCTATTCGGCCGATAATACCTTTTCGGAAAGCTCTCAGAAAGTAATAGTGTGGCAATGAGTCTTCGTACCATTTTGCCCCATTTTCGACCCAAAATTTTGACGTTTAGGGTGTTTTCGGGAGGTTTTTATGATTTGGAGGCGATTAAAGTATCGAAAAGAGTGTTCGGACTTGATTTTTGAATCTTTCCCGAATAAAAGAGCACGTTGAAACTGGCTAAAGCGGTGCACGTATCAAGTGGGACCCACTACAAATGATCTCTTGAATCCGCAGTAAAGGATATATGCGATTGCATGCAATGTATTAACGGATGCGATCATACCGGCACAAATACATCGGATCCCATCAGAACTCCGCAGTTAAGCGTGCTTGGACGAGAGTAGTACTAGGATGGGTGACCCCCGGGAAGTCCTCCTTTTGCATCCCTTTTTAATTTTTATTTTTCTTTTAACCTCTCTTTTTTAATTTTAACAATTAGTACCACTACAATTCAACTTGTTTCTCCATTGAGGTTGTTAGATTGTTTATTTTTGTTGACAAAACTACAAAGTAATCGTATGAAGATGGATGCGTCCCGGGAAATGCTAAGTTGTAGTTTATTCTTTATTATTTTTGAATCCAAAGACGCTAATACTTACGGAAAGCCGTAACTTTGAGACTGTGAGGACCTATTCGGCCGATAATACCTTCTCGGAAAGCTCTCGGAAAGTACTAGCGTGGCAATGGGTCTTCGTACCATTTTGCCCTATTTTCGACCCCAAATTTTGACATTTAGGGTGTTTTCGGGAAGTTTTTGTGATTTGGAGGCGATTAAAGTATCGAAAAGAGTGTCCGGACTTGATTTTTGAATCTTTCCCGAATAAAAGAGCACGTTGAAACTGGCTAAAGCGGTGCACGTATCAAGTGGGACCCACTACAAATGATCTCTTGAATCCGCAGTAAAGGATATATGCGATTGCATGCAATGTATTAACGGATGCGATCATACCGGCACTAATACATCGGATCCCATCAGAACTCCGCAGTTAAGCGTGCTTGGACGAGAGTAGTACTAGGATGGGTGACCCCCGGGAAGTCCTCCTTTTGCATCCCTTTTTAATTTTTATTTTTCTTTTAACCTCTCTTTTTTAATTTTAACAATTAGTACCACTACAATTCAACTTGTTTCTCCATTGAGGTTGTTAGATTGTTGATTTTTGTTGACAAAACTACAAAGTAATCGTATGAAGATGGATGCGTCCCGGGAAATGCTAAGTTGTAGTTTATTCTTTATTATTTTTGAATCCAAAGACGCTAATACTTACGGAAAGCCGTAACTTTGAGACTGTGAGGACCTATTCGGCCGATAATACCTTCTCGGAAAGCTCTCGGAAAGTAATAGTGTGGCAATGGGTCTTCGTTCCATTTTGCCCCATTTTCGACCCAAAATTTTGACGTTTAGGGTGTTTTCGGGAGGTTTTTGTGATTTGGAGGCGATTAAAGTATCGAAAAGAGTGTTCGGACTTGATTTTTGAATCTTTCCTGAATAAAAGAGCACGTTGAAACTGGCTAAAGCGGTGCACGTATCAAGTGGGAACCACTACAAATGATCTCTTGAATCCGCAGTAAAGGATATATGCGATTGCATACAATGTATTAACGGATGCGATCATACCGGCACTAATGCACTGGATCCCATCAGAACTCCGCAGTTAAGCGTGCTTGGACGAGAGTAGTACTAGGATAGGTGACCCCCGGGAAGTACTCCTTTTGCATCCCTTTTTTATTTTTATTTTTCTTTTAACCTCTCTTTTTTAATTTAAACAATTAGTACCACTACAATTCAACTTGTTTCTCCATTGAGGTTGTTAGATTGTTGATTTTTGTTGACAAAACTACAAAGTAATCGTATGAAGATGGATGCGTCCCGGGAAATGCTAAGTTGTAGTTTATTCTTTATTATTTTTGAATCCAAAGACGCTAATACTTACGGAAAGCCGTAACTTTGAGACCGTGAGGACCTATTCGGCCGATAAAACCTTTTCGGAAAGCTCTTAGAAAGTAATAGTGTGGCAATGGGTCTTCGTACCATTTTGCCCCATTTTCGACCCAAAATTTTGACGTGTTTTCAGGAGGTTTTTATGATTTGGAGGCGATTAAAGTATCGAAAAGAGTGTTCGGACTTGATTTTTGAATCTTTCCCGAGTAAAAGAGCACGTTGAAACTGGCTAAAGCGGTGCACGTATCAAGTGGGACCCACTACAAATGATCTCTTAAATCCGCAGTAAAGGATATATGCGATTACATGCAATGTATTAACGGATGCGATCATACCGGCACTAATGCACCGGATCCCATCAGAACTCCGCAGTTAAGCGTGCTTGGACGAGAGTAGTACTAGGATAGGTGACCCCCGGGAAGTCCTCCTTTTGCATCCCTTTTTTATTTTTATTTTTCTTTTAACCTCTCTTTTTTAATTTAAACAATTAGTACCACTACAATTCAACTTGTTTCTCCATTGAGGTTGTTAGATTGTTGATTTTTGTTGACAAAACTACAAAGTAATCGTATGAAGATGGATGCGTCCCGGGAAATGCTAAGTTGTAGTTTATTCTTTATTATTTTTGAATCCAAAGACGCTAATACTTACGGAAAGCCGTAACTTTGAGACTGTGAGGACCTATTCGGCCGATAATACCTTCTCGGAAAGCTCTCGGAAAGTAATATCGTGGCAATGGGTCTTCGTACCATTCTGCCCTATTTTCGACCCCAAATTTTGACATTTAGGGTGTTTTCGAGAGGTTTTTGTGATTTGGAGGCGATTAAAGTATCGAAAAGAGTGTCCGGACTTGATTTTTGAATCTTTCCCGAATAAAAGAGCACGTTGAAACTGGCTAAAGCGGTGCACGTATCAAGTGGGACCCACTACAAATGATCTCTTGAATCCCAGTAAAGAATATATGCGATTGCATGCAATGTACTAACGGATGCGATCATACCAGCACTAATGCACCGGATCCCATCAGAACACCGCAGTTAAGCGTGCTTGGGCGAGATTGGTACTAGGTTGGGTGACCTCCCGGGAAGTCCTCGTGTTGCATCCCTTTTTTATTTTTATTTTTCTTTTAACCTCTCTTTTTTAATTTAAACAATTAGTACCACTACAATTCAACTTGTTTCTCTATTGAGGTTGTTAGATTGTTGATTTTTGTTGACAAAACTACAAAGTAATCGTATGAAGATGGATGCGTCCTGGGAAATGCTAATTGTAGTTTATTCTTTATTATTTTTGAATCCAAAGACGCTAATACTTACGGAAAGCCGTAACTTTGAGACCGTGAGGACCTATTCGGCCGATAATACCTTTTCGGAAAGCTCTCAGAAAGTAATAGTGTGGCAATGAGTCTTCGTACCATTTTGCCCCATTTTCGACCCAAAATTTTGACGTTTAGGGTGTTTTCGGGAGGTTTTTATGATTTGGAGGCGATTAAAGTATCGAAAAGAGTGTTCGGACTTGATTTTTGAATCTTTCCCGAATAAAAAAGCACGTTGAAACTGGCTAAAGCGGTGCACGTATCAAGTGGGACCCACTACAAATGATCTCTTGAATCCGCAGTAAAGGATATATGCGATTGCATGCAATGTATTAACGGATGCGATCATACCGGCACTAATACACCGGATCCCATCAGAACTCCGCAGTTAAGCGTGCTTGGACGAGAGTAGTACTAGGATGGGTGACCCCCGGGAAGTCCTCCTTTTGCATCCCTTTTTAATTTTTATTTTTCTTTTAACCTCTCTTTTTTAATTTTAATAATTAGTACCACTACAATTCAACTTGTTTCTCCATTGAGGTTGTTAGATTGTTGATTTTTGTTGACAAAACTACAAAGTAATCGTATGAAGATGGATGCGTCCCGGGAAATGCTAAGTTGTAGTTTATTCTTTATTATTTTTGAATCCAAAGACGCTAATACTTACGGAAAGCCGTAACTTTGAGACTGTGAGGACCTATTCGGCCGATAATACCTTCTCGGAAAGCTCTCGGAAAGTACTAGCGTGGCAATGGGTCTTCGTACCATTTTGCCCTATTTTCGACCCCAAATTTTGACATTTAGGGTGTTTTCGGGAAGTTTTTGTGATTTGGAGGCGATTAAAGTATCGAAAAGAGTGTCCGGACTTGATTTTTGAATCTTTTCCGAATAAAAGAGCACGTTGAAACTGGCTAAAGCGGTGCACGTATCAAGTGGGATCCACTACAAATGATCTCTTGAATCCGCAGTAAAGGATATATGCGATTGCATGCAATGTACTAACGGATGCCATCATACCAGCACTAATGCACCGGATCCCATCAGAACACCGCAGTTAAGCGTGCTTGGGCGAGAGTAGTACTAGGTTGGGTGACCTCCCGGGAAGTCCTCGTGTTGCATCCCTTTTTTATTTTTATTTTTCTTTTAACCTCTCTTTTTTAATTTAAACAATTAGTACCACTACAATTCAACTTGTTTCTCTATTGAGGTTGTTAGATTGTTGATTTTTGTTGACAAAACTACAAAGTAATCGTATGAAGATGGATGCGTCCTGGGAAATGCTAATTGTAGTTTATTCTTTATTATTTTTGAATCCAAAGACGCTAATACTTACGGAAAGCCGTAACTTTGAGACCGTGAGGACCTATTCGGCCGATAATACCTTTTCGGAAAGCTCTCAGAAAGTAATAGTGTGGCAATGAGTCTTCGTACCATTTTGCCCCATTTTCGACCCAAAATTTTGACGTTTAGGGTGTTTTCGGGAGGTTTTTATGATTTGGAGGCGATTAAAGTATCGAAAAGAGTGTTCGGACTTGATTTTTGAATCTTTCCCGAATAAAAAAGCACGTTGAAACTGGCTAAAGCGGTGCACGTATCAAGTGGGACCCACTACAAATGATCTCTTGAATCCGCAGTAAAGGATATATGCGATTGCATGCAATGTATTAACGGATGCGATCATACCGGCACTAATACACCGGATCCCATCAGAACTCCGCAGTTAAGCGTGCTTGGACGAGAGTAGTACTAGGATGGGTGACCCCCGGGAAGTCCTCCTTTTGCATCCCTTTTTAATTTTTATTTTTCTTTTAACCTCTCTTTTTTAATTTTAATAATTAGTACCACTACAATTCAACTTGTTTCTCCATTGAGGTTGTTAGATTGTTGATTTTTGTTGACAAAACTACAAAGTAATCGTATGAAGATGGATGCGTCCCGGGAAATGCTAAGTTGTAGTTTATTCTTTATTATTTTTGAATCCAAAGACGCTAATACTTACGGAAAGCCGTAACTTTGAGACTGTGAGGACCTATTCGGCCGATAATACCTTCTCGGAAAGCTCTCGGAAAGTACTAGCGTGGCAATGGGTCTTCGTACCATTTTGCCCTATTTTCGACCCCAAATTTTGACATTTAGGGTGTTTTCGGGAAGTTTTTGTGATTTGGAGGCGATTAAAGTATCGAAAAGAGTGTCCGGACTTGATTTTTGAATCTTTTCCGAATAAAAGAGCACGTTGAAACTGGCTAAAGCGGTGCACGTATCAAGTGGGATCCACTACAAATGATCTCTTGAATCCGCAGTAAAGGATATATGCGATTGCATGCAATGTACTAACGGATGCCATCATACCAGCACTAATGCACCGGATCCCATCAGAACACCGCAGTTAAGCGTGCTTGGGCGAGAGTAGTACTAGGTTGGGTGACCTCCCGGGAAGTCCTCGTGTTGCATCCCTTTTTTATTTTTATTTTTCTTTTAACCTCTCTTTTTTAATTTAAACAATTAGTACCACTACAATTCAACTTGTTTCTCTATTGAGGTTGTTAGATTGTTGATTTTTGTTGACAAAACTACAAAGTAATCGTATGAAGATGGATGCGTCCCGGGAAATGCTAATTGTAGTTTATTCTTTATTATTTTTGAATCCAAAGACGCTAATACTTACGGAAAGCCGTAACTTTGAGACCGTGAGGACCTATTCGGCCGATAATACCTTTTCGGAAAGCTCTCAGAATGTAATAGTGTGGCAATGTGTCTTCGTACCATTTTGCCCCATTTTCGACCCAAAATTTTGACGTTTAGGGTGTTTTCGGAAGGTTTTTATGATTTGGAGGCGATTAAAGTATCGAAAAGAGTGTTCGGACTTGATTTTTGAATCTTTCCCGAATAAAAGAGCACGTTGAAACTGGCTAAAGCGGTGCACGTATCAAGTGGGACCCACTACAAATGATCTCTTGAATCCGCAGTAAAGGATATATGCGATTGCATGCAATGTATTAACGGATGCGATCATACCGGCACTAATGCACCGGATCCCATCAGAACTCCGCAGTTAAGCGTGCTTGGACGAGAGTAGTACTAGGATAGGTGACCCCCGGGAAGTCCTCCTTTTGCATCCCTTTTTTATTTTTATTTTTCTTTTAACCTCTCTTTTTTAATTTAAACAATTAGTACCACTACAATTCAACTTGTTTCTCCATTGAGGTTGTTAGATTGTTGATTTTTGTTGACAAAACTACAAAGTAATCGTATGAAGATGGATGCGTCCCGGGAAATGCTAAGTTGTAGTTTATTCTTTATTATTTTTGAATCCAAAGACGCTAATACTTACGGAAAGCCGTAACTTTGAGACTGTGAGGACCTATACGGCCGATAATACCTTCTCGGAAAGCTCTCGGAAATTAATATCGTGGCAATGGGTCTTCGTACCATTTTGCCCTATTTTCGACCCCAAATTTTGACATTTAGGGTGTTTTCGGGAGGTTTTTGTGATTTGGAGGCGATTAAAGTATCGAAAAGAGTGTCCGGACTTGATTTTTGAATCTTTCCCGAATAAAAGAGCACATTGAAACTGGCTAAAGCGGTGCACGTATCAAGTGGGACCCACTGCAAATGATCTCTTGAATCCGCAGTAAAGGATATATGCGATTGCATGCAATGTATTAACGGATGCGATCATACCGGCACTAATGCACCGGATCCCATCAGAACTCCGCAGTTAAGCGTGCTTGGGCGAGAGTAGTACTAGGATGGATGACCTCCCGGGAAGTCCTCGTGTTGCATCCCTTTTTTATTTTTATTTTTCTTTTAACCTCTCTTTTTTAATTTAAACAATTAGTACCACTACAATTCAACTTGTTTCTCTATTGAGGTTGTTAGATTGTTGATTTTTGTTGACAAAACTACAAAGTAATCGTATGAAGATGGATGCGTCGCGGGAAATGCTAAGTTGTAGTTTATTCTTTATTATTTTTGAATCCAAAGACGCTAATACTTACGGAAAGCCGTAACTTTGAGACTGTGAGGACCTATTCGGCCGATAATACCTTCTCGGAAAGCTCTCGGAAAGTACTAGCGTGGCAATGGGTCTTCGTACAATTTTGCCCTATTTTCGACCCCAAATTTTGACATTTAGGGTGTTTTCGGGAAGTTTTTGTGATTTGGAGGCGATTAAAGTATCGAAAAGAGTGTCCGGACTTGATTTTTGAATCTTTTCCGAATAAAAGAACACGTTGAAACTGGCTAAAGCGGTGCACGTATCAAGTGGGATCCACTACAAATGATCTCTTGAATCCGCAGTAAAGGATATATGCGATTGCATGCAATGTACTAACGGATGCCATCATACCAGCACTAATGCACCGGATCCCATCAGAACACCGCAGTTAAGCGTGCTTTGGCGAGAGTAGTACTAGGTTGGGTGACCTCCCGGGAAGTCCTCGTGTTGCATCCCTTTTTTATTTTTATTTTTCTTTTAACCTCTCTTTTTTAATTTAAACAATTAGTACCACTACAATTCAACTTGTTTCTCTATTGAGGTTGTTAGATTGTTGATTTTTGTTGACAAAACTACAAAGTAATCGTATGAAGATGGATGCGTCCTGGGAAATGCTAATTGTAGTTTATTCTTTATTATTTTTGAATCCAAAGACGCTAATACTTACGGAAAGCCGTAACTTTGAGACCGTGAGGACCTATTCGGCCGATAATACCTTTTCGGAAAGCTCTCAGAAAGTAATAGTGTGGCAATGGGTCTTCGTACCATTTTGCCCCATTTTCGACCCAAAATTTTGACGTTTAGGGTGTTTTCGGGAGGTTTTTATGATTTGGAGGCGATTAAAGTATCGAAAAGAGTGTTCGGACTTGATTTTTGAATCTTTCCCGAATAAAAGAGCACGTTGAAACTGGCTAAAGCGGTGCACGTATCAAGTGGGACCCACTACAAATGATCTCTTGAATCCGCAGTAAAGGATATATGCGATTGCATGCAATGTATTAACGGATGCGATCATACCGGCACTAATGCACCGGATCCCATCAGAACTCCGCAGTTAAGCGTGCTTGGACGAGAGTAGTACTAGGATAGGTGACCCCAGGAAGTCCTCCTTTTGCATCCCTTTTTTATTTTTATTTTTCTTTTAACCTCTCTTTTTTAATTTAAACAATTAGTACCACTACAATTCAACTTGTTTCTCCATTGAGGTTGTTAGATTGTGGATTTTTGTTGACAAAACTACAAAGTAATTGTATGAAGATGGATGCGTCCCGGGAAATGCTAAGTTGTAGTTTATTCATTATTATTTTTGAATCCAAATACGCTAATACTTACGGAAAGCCGTAACTTTGAGACCGTGAGGACCTATTCGGCCGATAATACCTTTTCGGAAAGCTCTCGGAAAGTAATAGTGTGGCAATGGGTCTTCGTTCCATTTTGCCCCATTTTCGACCCAAAATTTTGACGTTTAGGGTGTTTTCGGGAGGTTTTTGTGATTTGGAGGCGATTAAAGTATCGAAAAGAGTGTTCGGACTTGATTTTTGAATCTTTCCTGAATAAAAGAGCACGTTGAAACTGGCTAAAGCGGTGCACGTATCAAGTGGGACCCACTACAAATGATCTCTTGAATCCGCAGTAAAGGATATATGCGATTGCATACAATGTATTAACGGATGCGATCATACCGGCACTAATGCACCGGATCCCATCAGAACTCCGCAGTTAAGCGTGCTTGGACGAGAGTAGTACTAGGATAGGTGACCCCCGGGAAGTACTCCTTTTGCATCCCTTTTTTATTTTTATTTTTCTTTTAACCTCTCTTTTTTAATTTAAACAATTAGTACCACTACAATTCAACTTGTTTCTCCATTGAGGTTGTTAGATTGTTGATTTTTGTTGACAAAACTACAAAGTAATCGTATGAAGATGGATGCGTCCCGGGAAATGCTAAGTTGTAGTTTATTCTTTATTATTTTTGAATCCAAAGACGCTAATACTTACGGAAAGCCGTAACTTTGAGACCGTGAGGACCTATTCGGCCGATAAAACCTTTTCGGAAAGCTCTCAGAAAGTAATAGTGTGGCAATGGGTCTTCGTACCATTTTGCCCCATTTTCGACCCAAAATTTTGACGTGTTTTCAGGAGGTTTTTATGATTTGGAGGCGATTAAAGTATCGAAAAGAGTGTTCGGACTTGATTTTTGAATCTTTCCCGAGTAAAAGAGCACGTTGAAACTGGCTAAAGCGGTGCACGTATCAAGTGGGACCCACTACAAATGATCTCTTGAATCCGCAGTAAAGGATATATGCGATTACATGCAATGTATTAACGGATGCGATCATACCGGCACTAATGCACCGGATCCCATCAGAACTCCGCAGTTAAGCGTGCTTGGACGAGAGTAGTACTAGGATAGGTGACCCCCGGGAAGTCCTCCTTTTGCATCCCTTTTTTATTTTTATTTTTCTTTTAACCTCTCTTTTTTAATTTAAACAATTAGTACCACTACAATTCAACTTGTTTCTCCATTGAGGTTGTTAGATTGTTGATTTTTGTTGACAAAACTACAAAGTAATCGTATGAAGATGGATGCGTCCCGGGAAATGCTAAGTTGTAGTTTATTCTTTATTATTTTTGAATCCAAAGACGCTAATACTTACGGAAAGCCGTAACTTTGAGACTGTGAGGACCTATTCGGCCGATAATACCTTCTCGGAAAGCTCTCGGAAAGTAATATCGTGGCAATGGGTCTTCGTACCATTCTGCCCTATTTTCGACCCCAAATTTTGACATTTAGGGTGTTTTCGAGAGGTTTTTGTGATTTGGAGGCGATTAAAGTATCGAAAAGAGTGTCCGGACTTGATTTTTGAATCTTTCCCGAATACAAGAGCACGTTGAAACTGGCTAAAGCGGTGCACGTTGAAACTGGCTAAAGCGGTGCACGTATCAAGTGGGACCCACTACAAATGATCTCTTGAATCCCAGTAAAGAATATATGCGATTGCATGCAATGTACTAACGGATGCGATCATACCAGCACTAATGCACCGGATCCCATCAGAACACCGCAGTTAAGCGTGCTTGGGCGAGATTGGTACTAGGTTGGGTGACCTCCCGGGAAGTCCTCGTGTTGCATCCCTTTTTTATTTTTATTTTTCTTTTAACCTCTCTTTTTTAATTTAAACAATTAGTACCACTACAATTCAACTTGTTTCTCTATTGAGGTTGTTAGATTGTTGATTTTTGTTGACAAAACTACAAAGTAATCGTATGAAGATGGATGCGTCCTGGGAAATGCTAATTGTAGTTTATTCTTTATTATTTTTGAATCCAAAGACGCTAATACTTACGGAAAGCCGTAACTTTGAGACCGTGAGGACCTATTCGGCCGATAATACCTTTTCGGAAAGCTCTTAGAAAGTAATAGTGTGGCAATGAGTCTTCGTACCATTTTGCCCCATTTTCGACCCAAAATTTTGACGTTTAGGGTGTTTTCGGGAGGTTTTTATGATTTGGAGGCGATTAAAGTATCGAAAAGAGTGTTCGGACTTGATTTTTGAATCTTTCCCGAATAAAAGAGCACGTTGAAACTGGCTAAAGCGGTGCACGTATCAAGTGGGACCCACTACAAATGATCTCTTGAATCCGCAGTAAAGGATATATGCGATTGCATGCAATGTATTAACGGATGCGATCATACCGGCACTAATACACCGGATCCCATCAGAACTCCGCAGTTAAGCGTGCTTGGACGAGAGTAGTACTAGGATGGGTGACCCCCGGGAAGTCCTCCTTTTGCATCCCTTTTTAATTTTTATTTTTCTTTTAACCTCTCTTTTTTAATTTTAACAATTAGTACCACTACAATTCAACTTGTTTCTCCATTGAGGTTGTTAGATTGTTGATTTTTGTTGACAAAACTACAAAGTAATCGTATGAAGATGGATGCGTCCCGGGAAATGCTAAGTTGTAGTTTATTCTTTATTATTTTTGAATCCAAAGACGCTAATACTTACGGAAAGCCGTAACTTTGAGACTGTGAGGACCTATTCGGCCGATAATACCTTCTCGGAAAGCTCTCGGAAAGTACTAGCGTGGCAATGGGTCTTCGTACCATTTTGCCCTATTTTCGACCCCAAATTTTGACATTTAGGGTGTTTTCGGGAAGTTTTTGTGATTTGGAGGCGATTAAAGTATCGAAAAGAGTGTCCGGACTTGATTTTTGAATCTTTTCCGAATAAAAGAGCACGTTGAAACTGGCTAAAGCGGTGCACGTATCAAGTGGGATCCACTACAAATGATCTCTTGAATCCGCAGTAAAGGATATATGCGATTGCATGCAATGTACTAACGGATGCCATCATACCAGCACTATGCACCGGATCCCATCAGAACACCGCAGTTAAGCGTGCTTGGGCGAGAGTAGTACTAGGTTGGGTGACCTCCCGGGAAGTCCTCGTGTTGCATCCCTTTTTTATTTTTATTTTTCTTTTAACCTCTCTTTTTTAATTTAAAGAATTAGTACCACTACAATTCAACTTGTTTCTCTATTGAGGTTGTTAGATTGTTGATTTTTGTTGACAAAACTACAAAGTAATCGTATGAAGATGGATGCGTCCCGGGAAATGCTAATTGTAGTTTATTCTTTATTATTTTTGAATCCAAAGACGCTAATACTTACGGAAAGCCGTAACTTTGAGACCGTGAGGACCTATTCGGCCGATAATACCTTTTCGGAAAGCTCTCAGAAAGTAATAGTGTGGCAACGTGTCTTCGTACCATTTTGCCCAATTTTCGACCCAAAATTTTGACGTTTAGGGTGTTTTCGGGAGGTTTTTATGATTTGGAGGCGATTAAAGTATCGAAAAGAGTGTTCGGACTTGATTTTTGAATCTTTCCCGAATAAAAGAGCACGTTGAAACTGGCTAAAGCGGTGCACGTATCAAGTGGGACCCACTACAAATGATCTCTTGAATCCGCAGTAAAGGATATATGCGATTGCATGCAATGTATTAACGGATGCGATCATACCGGCACTAATGCACCGGATCCCATCAGAACTCCGCAGTTAAGCGTGCTTGGACGAGAGTAGTACTAGGATAGGTGACCCCCGGGAAGTCCTCCTTTTGCATCCCTTTTTTATTTTTATTTTTCTTTTAACCTCTCTTTTTTAATTTAAACAATTAGTACCACTACAATTCAACTTGTTTCTCCATTGAGGTTGTTAGATTGTTGATTTTTGTTGACAAAACTACAAAGTAATCGTATGAAGATGGATGCGTCCCGGGAAATGCTAAGTTGTAGTTTATTCTTTATTATTTTTGAATCCAAAGACGCTAATACTTACGGAAAGCCGTAACTTTGAGACTGTGAGGACCTATTCGGCCGATAATACCTTCTCGGAAAGCTCTCGGAAAGTAATATCGTGGCAATGGGTCTTCGTACCATTTTGCCCTATTTTCGACCCCAAATTTTGACATTTAGGGTGTTTTCGGGAGGTTTTTGTGATTTGGAGGCGATTAAAGTATCGAAAAGAGTGTCCGGACTTGATTTTTGAATCTTTTCCGAATAAAAGAGCACGTTGAAACTGGCTAAAGCGGTGCACGTATCAAGTGGGACCCACTGCAAATGATCTCTTGAATCCGCAGTAAAGGATATATGCGATTGCATGCAATGTATTAACGGATGCGATCATACCGGCACTAATGCACCGGATCCCATCAGAACTCCGCAGTTAAGCGTGCTTGGGCGAGAGTAGTACTAGGATGGATGACCTCCCGGGAAGTCCTCGTGTTGCATCTCTTTTTTATTTTTATTTTTCTTTTAACCTCTCTTTTTTAATTTAAACAATTAGTACCACTACAATTCAACTTGTTTCTCTATTGAGGTTGTTAGATTGTTGATTTTTGTTGACAAAACTACAAAGTAATCGTATGAAGATGGATGCGTCCCGGGAAATGCTAAGTTGTAGTTTATTCTTTATTATTTTTGAATCCAAAGACGCTAATACTTACGGAAAGCCGTAACTTTGAGACTGTGAGGACCTATTCGGCCGATAATACCTTCTCGGAAAGCTCTCGGAAAGTACTAGCGTGGCAATGGGTCTTCGTACCATTTTGCCCTATTTTCGACCCCAAATTTTGACATTTAGGGTGTTTTCAGGAAGTTTTTGTGATTTGGAGGCGATTAAAGTATCGAAAAGAGTGTCCGGACTTGATTTTTGAATCTTTTCCGAATAAAAGAACACGTTGAAACTGGCTAAAGCGGTGCACGTATCAAGTGGGATCCACTACAAATGATCTCTTGAATCCGCAGTAAAGGATATATGCGATTGCATGCAATGTACTAACGGATGCCATCATACCAGCACTAATGCACCGGATCCCATCAGAACACCGCAGTTAAGCGTGCTTTGGCGAGAGTAGTACTAGGTTGGGTGACCTCCCGGGAAGTCCTCGTGTTGCATCCCTTTTTTATTTTTATTTTTCTTTTAACCTCTCTTTTTTAATTTAAACAATTAGTACCACTACAATTCAACTTGTTTCTCTATTGAGGTTGTTAGATTGTTGATTTTTGTTGACAAAACTACAAAGTAATCGTATGAAGATGGATGCGTCCTGGGAAATGCTAATTGTAGTTTATTCTTTATTATTTTTGAATCCAAAGACGCTAATACTTACGGAAAGCCGTAACTTTGAGACCGTGAGGACCTATTCGGCCGATAATACCTTTTCGGAAAGCTCTCGGAAAGTAATAGTGTGGCAATGGGTCTTCGTTCCATTTTGCCCCATTTTCGACCCAAAATTTTGACGTTTAGGGTGTTTTCGGGAGGTTTTTGTGATTTGGAGGCGATTAAAGTATCGAAAAGAGTGTTCGGACTTGATTTTTGAATCTTTCCTGAATAAAAGAGCACGTTGAAACTGGCTAAAGCGGTGCACGTATCAAGTGGGAACCACTACAAATGATCTCTTGAATCCGCAGTAAAGGATATATGCGATTGCATACAATGTATTAACGGATGCGATCATACCGGCACTAATGCACTGGATCCCATCAGAACTCCGCAGTTAAGCGTGCTTGGACGAGAGTAGTACTAGGATAGGTGACCCCCGGGAAGTACTCCTTTTGCATCCCTTTTTTTGTTTTTATTTTTCTTTTAACCTCTCTTTTTTAATTTAAACAATTAGTACCACTACAATTCAACTTGTTTCTCCATTGAGGTTGTTAGATTGTTGATTTTTGTTGACAAAACTACAAAGTAATCGTATGAAGATGGATGCGTCCCAGGAAATGCTAAGTTGTAGTTTATTCTTTATTATTTTTGAATCCAAAGACGCTAATACTTACGGAAAGCCGTAACTTTGAGACCGTGAGGACCTATTCGGCCGATAAAACCTTTTCGGAAAGCTCTCAGAAAGTAATAGTGTGGCAATGGGTCTTCGTACCATTTTGCCCCATTTTCGACCCAAAATTTTGACGTGTTTTCAGGAGGTTTTTATGATTTGGAGGCGATTAAAGTATCGAAAAGAGTGTTCGGACTTGATTTTTGAATCTTTCCCGAGTAAAAGAGCACGTTGAAACTGGCTAAAGCGGTGCACGTATCAAGTGGGACCCACTACAAATGATCTCTTGAATCCGCAGTAAAGGATATATGCGATTACATGCAATGTATTAACGGATGCGATCATACCGGCACTAATGCACCGGATCCCATCAGAACTCCGCAGTTAAGCGTGCTTGGACGAGAGTAGTACTAGGATAGGTGACCCCCGGGAAGTCCTCCTTTTGCATCCCTTTTTTATTTTTATTTTTCTTTTAACCTCTCTTTTTTAATTTAAACAATTAGTACCACTACAATTCAACTTGTTTCTCCATTGAGGTTGTTAGATTGTTGATTTTTGTTGACAAAACTACAAAGTAATCGTATGAAGATGGATGCGTCCCGGGAAATGCTAAGTTGTAGTTTATTCTTTATTATTTTTGAATCCAAAGACGCTAATACTTACGGAAAGCCGTAACTTTGAGACTGTGAGGACCTATTCGGCCGATAATACCTTCTCGGAAAGCTCTCGGAAAGTAATATCGTGGCAATGGGTCTTCGTACCATTCTGCCCTATTTTCGACCCCAAATTTTGACATTTAGGGTGTTTTCGAGAGGTTTTTGTGATTTGGAGGCGATTAAAGTATCGAAAAGAGTGTCCGGACTTGATTTTTGAATCTTTCCCGAATAAAAGAGCACGTTGAAACTGGCTAAAGCGGTGCACGTATCAAGTGGGACCCACTACAAATGATCTCTTGAATCCCAGTAAAGAATATATGCGATTGCATGCAATGTACTAACGGATGCGATCATACCAGCACTAATGCACCAGATCCCATCAGAACACCGCAGTTAAGCGTGCTTGGGCGAGATTGGTACTAGGTTGGGTGACCTCCCGGGAAGTCCTCGTGTTGCATCCCTTTTTTATTTTTATTTTTCTTTTAACCTCTCTTTTTTAATTTAAACAATTAGTACCACTACAATTCAACTTGTTTCTCTATTGAGGTTGTTAGATTGTTGATTTTTGTTGACAAAACTACAAAGTAATCGTATGAAGATGGATGCGTCCTGGGAAATGCTAATTGTAGTTTATTCTTTATTATTTTTGAATCCAAAGACGCTAATACTTACGGAAAGCCGTAACTTTGAGACCGTGAGGACCTATTCGGCCGATAATACCTTTTCGGAAAGCTCTCAGAAAGTAATAGTGTGGCAATGAGTCTTCGTACCATTTTGCCCCATTTTCGACCCAAAATTTTGACGTTTAGGGTGTTTTCGGGAGGTTTTTATGATTTGGAGGCGATTAAAGTATCGAAAAGAGTGTTCGGACTTGATTTTTGAATCTTTCCCGAATAAAAGAGCACGTTGAAACTGGCTAAAGCGGTGCACGTATCAAGTGGGACCCACTACAAATGATCTCTTGAATCCGCAGTAAAGGATATATGCGATTGCATGCAATGTATTAACGGATGCGATCATACCGGCACTAATACACCGGATCCCATCAGAACTCCGCAGTTAAGCGTGCTTGGACGAGAGTAGTACTAGGATGGGTGACCCCCGGGAAGTCCTCCTTTTGCATCCCTTTTTAATTTTTATTTTTCTTTTAACCTCTCTTTTTTAATTTTAACAATTAGTACCACTACAATTCAACTTGTTTCTCCATTGAGGTTGTTAGATTGTTGATTTTTGTTGACAAAACTACAAAGTAATCGTATGAAGATGGATGCGTCCCGGGAAATGCTAAGTTGTAGTTTATTCTTTATTATTTTTGAATCCAAAGACGCTAATACTTACGGAAAGCCGTAACTTTGAGACTGTGAGGACCTATTCGGCCGATAATACCTTCTCGGAAAGCTCTCGGAAAGTACTAGCGTGGCAATGAGTCTTCGTACCATTTTGCCCTTTTTTCGACCCCAAATTTTGACATTTAGGGTGTTTTCGGGAAGTTTTTGTGATTTGGAGGCGATTAAAGTATCGAAAAGAGTGTCCGGACTTGATTTTTGAATCTTTTCCGAATAAAAGAGCACGTTGAAACTGGCTAAAGCGGTGCACGTATCAAGTGGGATCCACTACAAATGATCTCTTGAATCCGCAGTAAAGGATATATGCGATTGCATGCAATGTACTAACGGATGCCATCATACCAGCACTAATGCACCGGATCCCATCAGAACACCGCAGTTAAGCGTGCTTGGGCGAGAGTAGTACTAGGTTGGGTGACCTCCCGGGAAGTCCTCGTGTTGCATCCCTTTTTTATTTTTATTTTTCTTTTAACCTCTCTTTTTTAATTTAAACAATTAGTACCACTACAATTCAACTTGTTTCTCTATTGAGGTTGTTAGATTGTTGATTTTTGTTGACAAAACTACAAAGTAATCGTATGAAGATGGATGCGTCCCGGGAAATGCTAATTGTAGTTTATTCTTTATTATTTTTGAATCCAAAGACGCTAATACTTACGGAAAGCCGTAACTTTGAGACCGTGAGGACCTATTCGGCCGATAATACCTTTTCGGAAAGCTCTCAGAAAGTAATAGTGTGGCAATGTGTCTTCGTACCATTTTGCCCCATTTTCGACCCAAAATTTTGACGTTTAGGGTGTTTTCGGGAGGTTTTTATGATTTGGAGGCGATTAAAGTATCGAAAAGAGTGTTCGGACTTGATTTTTGAATCTTTCCCGAATAAAAGAGCACGTTGAAACTGGCTAAAGCGGTGCACGTATCAAGTGGGACCCACTACAAATGATCTCTTGAATCCGCAGTAAAGGATATATGCGATTGCATGCAATGTATTAACGGATGCGATCATACCGGCACTAATGCACCGGATCCCATCAGAACTCCGCAGTTAAGCGTGCTTGGACGAGAGTAGTACTAGGATAGGTGACCCCCGGGAAGTCCTCCTTTTGCATCCCTTTTTTATTTTTATTTTTCTTTTAACCTCTCTTTTTTAATTTAAACAATTAGTACCACTACAATTCAACTTGTTTCTCCATTGAGGTTGTTAGATTGTTGATTTTTGTTGACAAAACTACAAAGTAATCGTATGAAGATGGATGCGTCCCGGGAAATGCTAAGTTGTAGTTTATTCTTTATTATTTTTGAATCCAAAGACGCTAATACTTACGGAAAGCCGTAACTTTGAGACTGTGAGGACCTATTCGGCCGATAATACCTTCTCGGAAAGCTCTCGGAAAGTAATATCGTGGCAATGGGTCTTCGTACCATTTTGCCCTATTTTCGACCCCAAATTTTGACATTTAGGGTGTTTTCGGGAGGTTTTTGTGATTTGGAGGCGATTAAAGTATCGAAAAGAGTGTCCGGACTTGATTTTTGAATCTTTCCCGAATAAAAGAGCACATTGAAACTGGCTAAAGCGGTGCACGTATCAAGTGGGACCCACTGCAAATGATCTCTTGAATCCGCAGTAAAGGATATATGCGATTGCATGCAATGTATTAACGGATGCGATCATACCGGCACTAATGCACCGGATCCCATCAGAACTCCGCAGTTAAGCGTGCTTGGGCGAGAGTAGTACTAGGATGGATGACCTCCCGGGAAGTCCTCGTGTTGCATCCCTTTTTTATTTTTATTTTTCTTTTAACCTCTCTTTTTTAATTTAAACAATTAGTACCACTACAATTCAACTTGTTTCTCTATTGAGGTTGTTAGATTGTTGATTTTTGTTGACAAAACTACAAAGTAATCGTATGAAGATGGATGCGTCCTGGGAAATGCTAATTGTAGTTTATTCTTTATTATTTTTGAATCCAAAGACGCTAATACTTACGGAAAGCCGTAACTTTGAGACCGTGAGGACCTATTCGGCCGATAATACCTTTTCGGAAAGCTCTCAGAAAGTAATAGTGTGGCAATGAGTCTTCGTACCATTTTGCCCCATTTTCGACCCAAAATTTTGACGTTTAGGGTGTTTTCGGGAGGTTTTTATGATTTGGAGGCGATTAAAGTATCGAAAAGAGTGTTCGGACTTGATTTTTGAATCTTTCCCGAATAAAAGAGCACGTTGAAACTGGCTAAAGCGGTGCACGTATCAAGTGGGACCCACTACAAATGATCTCTTGAATCCGCAGTAAAGGATATATGCGATTGCATGCAATGTATTAACGGATGCGATCATACCGGCACTAATACACCGGATCCCATCAGAACTCCGCAGTTAAGCGTGCTTGGACGAGAGTAGTACTAGGATGGGTGACCCCCGGGAAGTCCTCCTTTTGCATCCCTTTTTAATTTTTATTTTTCTTTTAACCTCTCTTTTTTAATTTTAACAATTAGTACCACTACAATTCAACTTGTTTCTCCATTGAGGTTGTTAGATTGTTGATTTTTGTTGACAAAACTACAAAGTAATCGTATGAAGATGGATGCGTCCCGGGAAATGCTAAGTTGTAGTTTATTCTTTATTATTTTTGAATCCAAAGACGCTAATACTTACGGAAAGCCGTAACTTTGAGACTGTGAGGACCTATTCGGCCGATAATACCTTCTCGGAAAGCTCTCGGAAAGTACTAGCGTGGCAATGGGTCTTCGTACCATTTTGCCCTATTTACGACCCCAAATTTTGACATTTAGGGTGTTTTCGGGAAGTTTTTGTGATTTGGAGGCGATTAAAGTATCGAAAAGAGTGTCCGGACTTGATTTTTGAATCTTTTCCGAATAAAAGAGCACGTTGAAACTGGCTAAAGCGGTGCACGTATCAAGTGGGATCCACTACAAATGATCTCTTGAATCCGCAGTAAAGGATATATGCGATTGCATGCAATGTACTAACGGATGCCATCATACCAGCACTAATGCACCGGATCCCATCAGAACACCGCAGTTAAGCGTGCTTGGGCGAGAGTAGTACTAGGTTGGGTGACCTCCCGGGAAGTCCTCGTGTTGCATCCCTTTTTTATTTTTATTTTTCTTTTAACCTCTCTTTTTTAATTTAAACAATTAGTACCACTACAATTCAACTTGTTTCTCTATTGAGGTTGTTAGATTGTTGATTTTTGTTGACAAAACTACAAAGTAATCGTATGAAGATGGATGCGTCCTGGGAAATGCTAATTGTAGTTTATTCTTTATTATTTTTGAATCCAAAGACGCTAATACTTACGGAAAGCCGTAACTTTGAGACCGTGAGGACCTATTCGGCCGATAATACCTTTTCGGAAAGCTCTCAGAAAGTAATAGTGTGGCAATGTGTCTTCGTACCATTTTGCCCCATTTTCGACCCAAAATTTTGACGTTTAGGGTGTTTTCGGGAGGTTTTTATGATTTGGAGGCGATTAAAGTATCGAAATGAGTGTTCGGACTTGATTTTTGAATCTTTCCCGAATAAAAGAGCACGTTGAAACTGGCTAAAGCGGTGCACGTATCAAGTGGGACCCACTACAAATGATCTCTTGAATCCGCAGTAAAGGATATATGCGATTGCATGCAATGTATTAACGGATGCGATCATACCGGCACTAATGCACCGGATCCCATCAGAACTCCGCAGTTAAGCGTGCTTGGACGAGAGTAGTACTAGGATAGGTGACCCCCGGGAAGTCCTCCTTTTGCATCCCTTTTTTATTTTTATTTTTCTTTTAACCTCTCTTTTTTAATTTAAACAATTAGTACCACTACAATTCAACTTGTTTCTCCATTGAGGTTGTTAGATTGTTGATTTTTGTTGACAAAACTACAAAGTAATCGTATGAAGATGGATGCGTCCCGGGAAATGCTAAGTTGTAGTTTATTCTTTATTATTTTTGAATCCAAAGACGCTAATACTTACGGAAAGCCGTAACTTTGAGACTGTGAGGACCTATTCGGCCGATAATACCTTCTCGGAAAGCTCTCGGAAAGTAATATCGTGGCGATGGGTCTTCGTACCATTTTGCCCTATTTTCGACCCCAAATTTTGACATTTAGGGTGTTTTCGGGAGGTTTTTGTGATTTGGAGGCGATTAAAGTATCGAAAAGAGTGTCCGGACTTGATTTTTAAATCTTTCCCGAATAAAAGAGCACATTGAAACTGGCTAAAGCGGTGCACGTATCAAGTGGGACCCACTGCAAATGATCTCTTGAATCCGCAGTAAAGGATATATGCGATTGCATGCAATGTATTAACGGATGCGATCATACCGGCACTAATGCACCGGATCCCATCAGAACTCCGCAGTTAAGCGTGCTTGGGCGAGAGTAGTACTAGGATGGATGACCTCCCGGGAAGTCCTCGTGTTGCATCCCTTTTTTATTTTTATTTTTCTTTTAACCTCTCTTTTTTAATTTAAACAATTAGTACCACTACAATTCAACTTGTTTCTCTATTGAGGTTGTTAGATTGTGGATTTTTGTTGACAAAACTACAAAGTAATTGTATGAAGATGGATGCGTCCCGGGAAATGCTAAGTTGTAGTTTATTCATTATTATTTTTGAATCCAAATACGCTAATACTTATGGAAAGCCGTAACTTTGAGACCGTGAGGACCTATTCGGCCGATAATACCTTTTCGGAAAGCTCTCGGAAAGTAATAGTGTGGCAATGGGTCTTTGTTCCATTTTGCCCCATTTTCGACCCAAAATTTTGACGTTTAGGGTGTTTTCGGGAGGTTTTTGTGATTTGGAGGCGATTAAAGTATCGAAAAGAGTGTTCGGACTTGATTTTTGAATCTTTCCTGAATAAAAGAGCACGTTGAAACTGGCTAAAGCGGTGCACGTATCAAGTGGGACCCACTACAAATGATCTCTTGAATCCGCAGTAAAGGATATATGCGATTGCATACAATGTATTAACGGATGCGATCATACCGGCACTAATGCACCGGATCCCATCAGAACTCCGCAGTTAAGCGTGCTTGGACGAGAGTAGTACTAGGATAGGTGACCCCCGGGAAGTACTCCTTTTGCATCCCTTTTTTATTTTTATTTTTCTTTTAACCTCTCTTTTTTAATTTAAACAATTAGTACCACTACAATTCAACTTGTTTCTCCATTGAGGTTGTTAGATTGTTGATTTTTGTTGACAAAACTACAAAGTAATCGTATGAAGATGGATGCGTCTCGGGAAATGCTAAGTTGTAGTTTATTCTTTATTATTTTTGATTCCAAAGACGCTAATACTTACGGAAAGCCGTAACTTTGAGACCGTGAGGACCTATTCGGCCGATAATACCTTCTCGGAAAGCTCTCGGAAAGTAATAGCGTGGCAATGGGTCTTCGTACCATTTTGCCCTATTTTCGACCCCAAATTTTGACATTTAGGGTGTTTTCGGGAAGTTTTTGTGATTTGGAGGCAATTAAAGTATCGAAAAGAGTGTCAGGACTTGATTTTTGAATCTTTTCCGAATAAAAGAGCACGTTGAAACTGGCTAAAGCGGTGCACGTATCAAGTGGGACCCACTACAAATGATCTCTTGAATCCGCAGTAAAGGATATATGCGATTGCATGCAATGTACTAACGGATGCCATCATACCAGCACTAATGCACCGGATCCCATCAGAACACCGCAGTTAAGCGTGCTTGGGCGAGAGTAGTACTAGGTTGGGTGACCTCCCGGGAAGTCCTCGTGTTGCATCCCTTTTTTATTTTTATTTTTCTTTTAACCTCTCTTTTTTAATTTAAACAATTAGTACCACTACAATTCAACTTGTTTCTCTATTGAGGTTGTTAGATTGTTGATTTTTGTTGACAAAACTACAAAGTAATCGTATGAAGATGGATGCGTCCCGGGAAATGCTAAGTTGTAGTTTATTCTTTATTATTTTTGAATCCAAAGACGCTAATACTTACGGAAAGCCGTAACTTTGAGACCGTGAGGACCTATTCGGCCGATAAAACCTTTTCGGAAAGCTCTCAGAAAGTAATAGTGTGGCAATGGGTCTTCGTACCATTTTGCCCCATTTTCGACCCAAAATTTTGACGTGTTTTCAGGAGGTTTTTATGATTTGGAGGCGATTAAAGTATCGAAAAGAGTGTTCGGACTTGATTTTTGAATCTTTCCCGAGTAAAAGAGCACGTTGAAACTGGCTAAAGCGGTGCACGTATCAAGTGGGACCCACTACAAATGATCTCTTGAATCCGCAGTAAAGGATATATGCGATTACATGCAATGTATTAACGGATGCGATCATACCGGCACTAATGCACCGGATCCCATCAGAACTCCGCAGTTAAGCGTGCTTGGACGAGAGTAGTACTAGGATAGGTGACCCCCGGGAAGTCCTCCTTTTGCATCCCTTTTTTATTTTTATTTTTCTTTTAACCTCTCTTTTTTAATTTAAACAATTAGTACCACTACAATTCAACTTGTTTCTCCATTGAGGTTGTTAGATTGTTGATTTTTGTTGACAAAACTACAAAGTAATCATATGAAGATGGATGCGTCCCGGGAAATGCTAAGTTGTAGTTTATTCTTTATTATTTTTGAATCCAAAGACGCTAATACTTACGGAAAGCCGTAACTTTGAGACTGTGAGGACCTATTCGGCCGATAATACCTTCTCGGAAAGCTCTCGGAAAGTAATACCGTGGCAATGGGTCTTCGTACCATTCTGCCCTATTTTCGACCCCAAATTTTGACATTTAGGGTGTTTTCGAGAGGTTTTTGTGATTTGGAGGCGATTAAAGTATCGAAAAGAGTGTCCGGACTTGATTTTTGAATCTTTCCCGAATAAAAGAGCACGTTGAAACTGGCTAAAGCGGTGCACGTATCAAGTGGGACCCACTACAAATGATCTCTTGAATCCCAGTAAAGAATATATGCGATTGCATGCAATGTACTAACGGATGCGATCATACCAGCACTAATGCACCGGATCCCATCAGAACACCGCAGTTAAGCGTGCTTGGGCGAGATTGGTACTAGGTTGGGTGACCTCCCGGGAAGTCCTCGTGTTGCATCCCTTTTTTATTTTTATTTTTCTTTTAACCTCTCTTTTTTAATTTAAACAATTAGTACCACTACAATTCAACTTGTTTCTCTATTGAGGTTGTTAGATTGTTGATTTTTGTTGACAAAACTACAAAGTAATCGTATGAAGATGGATGCGTCCTGGGAAATGCTAATTGTAGTTTATTCATTATTATTTTTGAATCCAAAGACGCTAATACTTACGGAAAGCCGTAACTTTGAGACCGTGAGGACCTATTCGGCCGATAATACCTTTTCGGAAAGCTCTCAGAAAGTAATAGTGTGGCAATGTGTCTTCGTACCATTTTGCCCCATTTTTGACCCAAAATTTTGACGTTTAGGGTGTTTTCGGGAGGTTTTTATGATTTGGAGGCGATTAAAGTATCGAAAAGAGTGTTCGGACTTGATTTTTGAATCTTTCCCGAATAAAAGATCACGTTGAAACTAGCTAAAGCGGTGCACGTATCAAGTGGGACCCACTACAAATGATCTCTTGAATCCGCAGTAAAGGATATATGCGATTGCATGCAATGTATTAACGGATGCGATCATACCGGCACTAATGCACCGGATCCCATCAGAACTCCGCAGTTAAGCGTGCTTGGACGAGAGTAGTACTAGGATAGGTGACCCCCGGGAAGTCCTCCTTTTGCATCCCTTTTTTATTTTTATTTTTCTTTTAACCTCTCTTTTTTAATTTAAACAATTAGTACCACTACAATTCAACTTGTTTCTCCATTGAGGTTGTTAGATTGTTGATTTTTGTTGACAAAACTACAAAGTAATCGTATGAAGATGGATGCGTCCCGGGAAATGCTAAGTTGTAGTTTATTCTTTATTATTTTTGAATCCAAAGACGCTAATACTTACGGAAAGCCGTAACTTTGAGACTGTGAGGACCTATTCGGCCGATAATACCTTCTCGGAAAGCTCTCGGAAAGTAATATCGTGGCAATGGGTCTTCGTACCATTTTGCCCTATTTTCGACCCCAAATTTTGACATTTAGGGTGTTTTCGGGAGGTTTTTGTGATTTGGAGGCGATTAAAGTATCGAAAAGAGTGTCCGGACTTGATTTTTGAATCTTTCCCGAATAAAAGAGCACATTGAAACTGGCTAAAGCGGTGCACGTATCAAGTGGGACCCACTGCAAATGATCTCTTGAATCCGCAGTAAAGGATATATGCGATTGCATGCAATGTATTAACGGATGCGATCATACCGGCACTAATGCACCGGATCCCATCAGAACTCCGCAGTTAAGCGTGCTTGGGCGAGAGTAGTACTAGGATGGATGACCTCCCGGGAAGTCCTCGTGTTGCATCCCTTTTTTATTTTTATTTTTCTTTTAACCTCTCTTTTTTAATTTAAACAATTAGTACCACTACAATTCAACTTGTTTCTCTATTGAGGTTGTTAGATTGTGGATTTTTGTTGACAAAACTACAAAGTAATTGTATGAAGATGGATGCGTCCCGGGAAATGCTAAGTTGTAGTTTATTCATTATTATTTTTGAATCCAAATACGCTAATACTTATGGAAAGCCGTAACTTTGAGACCGTGAGGACCTATTCGGCCGATAATACCTTTTCGGAAAGCTCTCGGAAAGTAATAGTGTGGCAATGGGTCTTCGTTCCATTTTGCCCCATTTTCGACCCAAAATTTTGACGTTTAGGGTGTTTTCGGGAGGTTTTTGTGATTTGGAGGCGATTAAAGTATCGAAAAGAGTGTTCGGACTTGATTTTTGAATCTTTCCTGAATAAAAGAGCACGTTGAAACTGGCTAAAGCGGTGCACGTATCAAGTGGGACCCACTACAAATGATCTCTTGAATCCGCAGTAAAGGATATATGCGATTGCATACAATGTATTAACGGATGCGATCATACCGGCACTAATGCACCGGATCCCATCAGAACTCCGCAGTTAAGCGTGCTTGGACGAGAGTAGTACTAGGATAGGTGACCCCCGGGAAGTACTCCTTTTGCATCCCTTTTTTATTTTTATTTTTCTTTTAACCTCTCTTTTTTAATTTAAACAATTAGTACCACTACAATTCAACTTGTTTCTCCATTGAGGTTGTTAGATTGTTGATTTTTGTTGACAAAACTACAAAGTAATCTTATGAAGATGGATGCGTCCCGGGAAATGCTAAGTTGTAGTTTATTCTTTATTATTTTTGATTCCAAAGACGCTAATACTTACGGAAAGCCGTAACTTTGAGACCGTGAGGACCTATTCGGCCGATAATACCTTCTCGGAAAGCTCTCGGAAAGTAATAGCGTGGCAATGGGTCTTCGTACCATTTTGCCCTATTTTCGACCCCAAATTTTGACATTTAGGGTGTTTTCGGGAAGTTTTTGTGATTTGAAGGCGATTAAAGTATCGAAAAGAGTGTCAGGACTTGATTTTTGAATCTTTTCCGAATAAAAGAGCACGTTGAAACTGGCTAAAGCGGTGCACGTATCAAGTGGGACCCACTACAAATGATCTCTTGAATCCGCAGTAAAGGATATATGCGATTGCATGCAATGTACTAACGGATGCCATCATACCAGCACTAATGCACCGGATCCCATCAGAACACCGCAGTTAAGCGTGCTTGGGCGAGAGTAGTACTAGGATGGGTGACCTCCCGGGAAGTCCTCGTGTTGCATCCCTTTTTTATTTTTATTTTTCTTTTAACCTCTCTTTTTTAATTTAAACAATTAGTACCACTACAATTCAACTTGTTTCTCTATTGAGGTTGTTAGATTGTTGATTTTTGTTGACAAAACTACAAAGTAATCGTATGAAGATGGCTGCGTCCCGGGAAATGCTAATTGTAGTTTATTCTTTATTATTTTTGAATCCAAAGACGCTAATACTTACGGAAAGCCGTAACTTTGAGACCGTGAGGACCTATTCGGCCGATAATACCTTTTCGGAAAGCACTCAGAAAGTAATAGTGTGGCAATGTGTCTTCGTACCATTTTGCCCCATTTTCGACCCAAAATTTTGACGTTTAGGGTGTTTTCGGGAGGTTTTTATGATTTGGAGGCGATTAAAGTATCGAAAAGAGTGTTCGGACTTGATTTTTGAATCTTTCCCGAATAAAAGAGCACGTTGAAACTGGCTAAAGCGGTGCACGTATCAAGTGGGACCCACTACAAATGATCTCTTGAATCCGCAGTAAAGGATATATGCGATTGCATACAATGTATTAACGGATGCGATCATACCGGCACTAATGCACCGGATCCCATCAGAACTCCGCAGTTAAGCGTGCTTGGACGAGAGTAGTACTAGGATAGGTGACCCCCGGGAAGTACTCCTTTTGCATCCCTTTTTTATTTTTATTTTTCTTTTAACCTCTCTTTTTTAATTTAAACAATTAGTACCACTACAATTCAACTTGTTTCTCCATTGAGGTTGTTAGATTGTTGATTTTTGTTGACAAAACTACAAAGTAATCGTATGAAGATGGATGCGTCCCGGGAAATGCTAAGTTGTAGTTTATTCTTTATTATTTTTGATTCCAAAGACGCTAATACTTACGGAAAGCCGTAACTTTGAGACCGTGAGGACCTATTCGGCCGATAATACCTTCTCGGAAAGCTCTCGGAAAGTAATAGCGTGGCAATGTGTCTTCGTACCATTTTGCCCTATTTTCGACCCCAAATTTTGACATTTAGGGTGTTTTCGGGAAGTTTTTGTGATTTGGAGGCGATTAAAGTATCGAAAAGAGTGTCAGGACTTGATTTTTGAATCTTTTCCGAATAAAAGAGCACGTTGAAACTGGCTAAAGCGGTGCACGTATCAAGTGGGACCCACTACAAATGATCTCTTGAATCCGCAGTAAAGGATATATGCGATTGCATGCAATGTACTAACGGATGCCATCATACCAGCACTAATGCACCGGATCCCATCAGAACTCCGCAGTTAAGCGTGCTTGGGCGAGAGTAGTACTAGGATGGATGACCTCCCGGGAAGTCCTCGTGTTGCATCCCTTTTTTATTTTTATTTTTCTTTTAACCTCTCTTTTTTAATTTAAACAATTAGTACCACTACAATTCAACTTGTTTCTCTATTGAGGTTGTTAGATTGTGGATTTTTGTTGACAAAACTACAAAGTAATCGTATGAAGATGGATGCGTCCCGGGAAATGCTAAGTTGTAGTTTATTCATTATTATTTTTGAATCCAAATACGCTAATACTTATGGAAAGCCGTAACTTTGAGACCGTGAGGACCTATTCGGCCGATAATACCTTTTCGGAAAGCTCTCGGAAAGTAATAGTGTGGCAATGGGTCTTCGTTCCATTTTGCCCCATTTTCGACCCAAAATTTTGACGTTTAGGGTGTTTTCGGGAGGTTTTTGTGATTTGGAGGCGATTAAAGTATCGAAAAGAGTGTTCGGACTTGATTTTTGAATCTTTCCTGAATAAAAGAGCACGTTGAAACTGGCTAAAGCGGTGCACGTATCAAGTGGGACCCACTACAAATGATCTCTTGAATCCGCAGTAAAGGATATATGCGATTGCATGCAATGTACTAACGGATGCCATCATACCAGCACTAATGCACCGGATCCCATCAGAACTCCGCAGTTAAGCGTGCTTGGGCGAGAGTAGTACTAGGATGGATGACCTCCCGGGAAGTCCTCGTGTTGCATCCCTTTTTTATTTTTATTTTTCTTTTAACCTCTCTTTTTTAATTTAAACAATTAGTACCACTACAATTCAACTTGTTTCTCTATTGAGGTTGTTAGATTGTGGATTTTTGTTGACAAAACTACAAAGTAATCGTATGAAGATGGATGCGTCCCGGGAAATGCTAAGTTGTAGTTTATTCTTTATTATTTTTGATTCCAAAGACGCTAATACTTACGGAAAGCCGTAACTTTGAGACCGTGAGGACCTATTCGGCCGATAATACCTTCTCGGAAAGCTCTCGGAAAGTAATAGCGTGGCAATGTGTCTTCGTACCATTTTGCCCTATTTTCGACCCCAAATTTTGACATTTAGGGTGTTTTCGGGAAGTTTTTGTGATTTGGAGGCGATTAAAGTATCGAAAAGAGTGTCAGGACTTGATTTTTGAATCTTTTCCGAATAAAAGAGCACGTTGAAACTGGCTAAAGCGGTGCACGTATCAAGTGGGACCCACTACAAATGATCTCTTGAATCCGCAGTAAAGGATATATGCGATTGCATGCAATGTACTAACGGATGCCATCATACCAGCACTAATGCACCGGATCCCATCAGAACTCCGCAGTTAAGCGTGCTTGGGCGAGAGTAGTACTAGGATGGATGACCTCCCGGGAAGTCCTCGTGTTGCATCCCTTTTTTATTTTTATTTTTCTTTTAACCTCTCTTTTTTAATTTAAACAATTAGTACCACTACAATTCAACTTGTTTCTCTATTGAGGTTGTTAGATTGTGGATTTTTGTTGACAAAACTACAAAGTAATCGTATGAAGATGGATGCGTCCCGGGAAATGCTAAGTTGTAGTTTATTCATTATTATTTTTGAATCCAAATACGCTAATACTTATGGAAAGCCGTAACTTTGAGACCGTGAGGACCTATTCGGCCGATAATACCTTTTCGGAAAGCTCTCGGAAAGTAATAGTGTGGCAATGGGTCTTCGTTCCATTTTGCCCCATTTTCGACCCAAAATTTTGACGTTTAGGGTGTTTTCGGGAGGTTTTTGTGATTTGGAGGCGATTAAAGTATCGAAAAGAGTGTTCGGACTTGATTTTTGAATCTTTCCTGAATAAAAGAGCACGTTGAAACTGGCTAAAGCGGTGCACGTATCAAGTGGGACCCACTACAAATGATCTCTTGAATCCGCAGTAAAGGATATATGCGATTGCATACAATGTATTAACGGATGCGATCATACCGGCACTAATGCACCGGATCCCATCAGAACTCCGCAGTTAAGCGTGCTTGGACGAGAGTAGTACTAGGATAGGTGACCCCCGGGAAGTACTCCTTTTGCATCCCTTTTTTATTTTTATTTTTCTTTTAACCTCTCTTTTTTAATTTAAACAATTAGTACCACTACAATTCAACTTGTTTCTCCATTGAGGTTGTTAGATTGTTGATTTTTGTTGACAAAACTACAAAGTAATCGTATGAAGATGGATGCGTCCCGGGAAATGCTAAGTTGTAGTTTATTCTTTATTATTTTTGATTCCAAAGACGCTAATACTTACGGAAAGCCGTAACTTTGAGACCGTGAGGACCTATTCGGCCGATAATACCTTCTCGGAAAGCTCTCGGAAAGTAATAGCGTGGCAATGGGTCTTCGTACCATTTTGCCCTATTTTCGACCCCAAATTTTGACATTTAGGGTGTTTTCGGGAAGTTTTTGTGATTTGGAGGCGATTAAAGTATCGAAAAGAGTGTCAGGACTTGATTTTTGAATCTTTTCCGAATAAAAGAGCACGTTGAAACTGGCTAAAGCGGTGCACGTATCAAGTGGGACCCACTACAAATGATCTCTTGAATCCGCAGTAAAGGATATATGCGATTGCATGCAATGTACTAACGGATGCCATCATACCAGCACTAATGCACCGGATCCCATCAGAACTCCGCAGTTAAGCGTGCTTGGGCGAGAGTAGTACTAGGATGGATGACCTCCCGGGAAGTCCTCGTGTTGCATCCCTTTTTTATTTTTATTTTTCTTTTAACCTCTCTTTTTTAATTTAAACAATTAGTACCACTACAATTCAACTTGTTTCTCTATTGAGGTTGTTAGATTGTGGATTTTTGTTGACAAAACTACAAAGTAATTGTATGAAGATGGATGCGTCCCGGGAAATGCTAAGTTGTAGTTTATTCATTATTATTTTTGAATCCAAATACGCTAATACTTATGGAAAGCCGTAACTTTGAGACCGTGAGGACCTATTCGGCCGATAATACCTTTTCGGAAAGCTCTCGGAAAGTAATAGTGTGGCAATGGGTCTTCGTTCCATTTTGCCCCATTTTCGACCCAAAATTTTGACGTTTAGGGTGTTTTCGGGAGGTTTTTGTGATTTGGAGGCGATTAAAGTATCGAAAAGAGTGTTCGGACTTGATTTTTGAATCTTTCCTGAATAAAAGAGCACGTTGAAACTGGCTAAAGCGGTGCACGTATCAAGTGGGACCCACTACAAATGATCTCTTGAATCCGCAGTAAAGGATATATGCGATTGCATGCAATGTACTAACGGATGCCATCATACCAGCACTAATGCACCGGATCCCATCAGAACTCCGCAGTTAAGCGTGCTTGGGCGAGAGTAGTACTAGGATGGATGACCTCCCGGGAAGTCCTCGTGTTGCATCCCTTTTTTATTTTTATTTTTCTTTTAACCTCTCTTTTTTAATTTAAACAATTAGTACCACTACAATTCAACTTGTTTCTCTATTGAGGTTGTTAGATTGTTGATTTTTGTTGACAAAACTACAAAGTAATCGTATGAAGATGGCTGCGTCCCGGGAAATGCTAATTGTAGTTTATTCTTTATTATTTTTGAATCCAAAGACGCTAATACTTACGGAAAGCCGTAACTTTGAGACCGTGAGGACCTATTCGGCCGATAATACCTTTTCGGAAAGCACTCAGAAAGTAATAGTGTGGCAATGTGTCTTCGTACCATTTTGCCCCATTTTCGACCCAAAATTTTGACGTTTAGGGTGTTTTCGGGAGGTTTTTATGATTTGGAGGCGATTAAAGTATCGAAAAGAGTGTTCGGACTTGATTTTTGAATCTTTCCCGAATAAAAGAGCACGTTGAAACTGGCTAAAGCGGTGCACGTATCAAGTGGGACCCACTACAAATGATCTCTTGAATCCGCAGTAAAGGATATATGCGATTGCATACAATGTATTAACGGATGCGATCATACCGGCACTAATGCACCGGATCCCATCAGAACTCCGCAGTTAAGCGTGCTTGGACGAGAGTAGTACTAGGATAGGTGACCCCCGGGAAGTACTCCTTTTGCATCCCTTTTTTATTTTTATTTTTCTTTTAACCTCTCTTTTTTAATTTAAACAATTAGTACCACTACAATTCAACTTGTTTCTCCATTGAGGTTGTTAGATTGTTGATTTTTGTTGACAAAACTACAAAGTAATCGTATGAAGATGGATGCGTCCCGGGAAATGCTAAGTTGTAGTTTATTCTTTATTATTTTTGATTCCAAAGACGCTAATACTTACGGAAAGCCGTAACTTTGAGACCGTGAGGACCTATTCGGCCGATAATACCTTCTCGGAAAGCTCTCGGAAAGTAATAGCGTGGCAATGTGTCTTCGTACCATTTTGCCCTATTTTCGACCCCAAATTTTGACATTTAGGGTGTTTTCGGGAAGTTTTTGTGATTTGGAGGCGATTAAAGTATCGAAAAGAGTGTCAGGACTTGATTTTTGAATCTTTTCCGAATAAAAGAGCACGTTGAAACTGGCTAAAGCGGTGCACGTATCAAGTGGGACCCACTACAAATGATCTCTTGAATCCGCAGTAAAGGATATATGCGATTGCATGCAATGTACTAACGGATGCCATCATACCAGCACTAATGCACCGGATCCCATCAGAACTCCGCAGTTAAGCGTGCTTGGGCGAGAGTAGTACTAGGATGGATGACCTCCCGGGAAGTCCTCGTGTTGCATCCCTTTTTTATTTTTATTTTTCTTTTAACCTCTCTTTTTTAATTTAAACAATTAGTACCACTACAATTCAACTTGTTTCTCTATTGAGGTTGTTAGATTGTGGATTTTTGTTGACAAAACTACAAAGTAATCGTATGAAGATGGATGCGTCCCGGGAAATGCTAAGTTGTAGTTTATTCATTATTATTTTTGAATCCAAATACGCTAATACTTATGGAAAGCCGTAACTTTGAGACCGTGAGGACCTATTCGGCCGATAATACCTTTTCGGAAAGCTCTCGGAAAGTAATAGTGTGGCAATGGGTCTTCGTTCCATTTTGCCCCATTTTCGACCCAAAATTTTGACGTTTAGGGTGTTTTCGGGAGGTTTTTGTGATTTGGAGGCGATTAAAGTATCGAAAAGAGTGTTCGGACTTGATTTTTGAATCTTTCCTGAATAAAAGAGCACGTTGAAACTGGCTAAAGCGGTGCACGTATCAAGTGGGACCCACTACAAATGATCTCTTGAATCCGCAGTAAAGGATATATGCGATTGCATACAATGTATTAACGGATGCGATCATACCGGCACTAATGCACCGGATCCCATCAGAACTCCGCAGTTAAGCGTGCTTGGACGAGAGTAGTACTAGGATAGGTGACCCCCGGGAAGTACTCCTTTTGCATCCCTTTTTTATTTTTATTTTTCTTTTAACCTCTCTTTTTTAATTTAAACAATTAGTACCACTACAATTCAACTTGTTTCTCCATTGAGGTTGTTAGATTGTTGATTTTTGTTGACAAAACTACAAAGTAATCGTATGAAGATGGATGCGTCCCGGGAAATGCTAAGTTGTAGTTTATTCTTTATTATTTTTGATTCCAAAGACGCTAATACTTACGGAAAGCCGTAACTTTGAGACCGTGAGGACCTATTCGGCCGATAATACCTTCTCGGAAAGCTCTCGGAAAGTAATAGCGTGGCAATGGGTCTTCGTACCATTTTGCCCTATTTTCGACCCCAAATTTTGACATTTAGGGTGTTTTCGGGAAGTTTTTGTGATTTGGAGGCGATTAAAGTATCGAAAAGAGTGTCAGGACTTGATTTTTGAATCTTTTCCGAATAAAAGAGCACGTTGAAACTGGCTAAAGCGGTGCACGTATCAAGTGGGACCCACTACAAATGATCTCTTGAATCCGCAGTAAAGGATATATGCGATTGCATGCAATGTACTAACGGATGCCATCATACCAGCACTAATGCACCGGATCCCATCAGAACTCCGCAGTTAAGCGTGCTTGGGCGAGAGTAGTACTAGGATGGATGACCTCCCGGGAAGTCCTCGTGTTGCATCCCTTTTTTATTTTTATTTTTCTTTTAACCTCTCTTTTTTAATTTAAACAATTAGTACCACTACAATTCAACTTGTTTCTCTATTGAGGTTGTTAGATTGTGGATTTTTGTTGACAAAACTACAAAGTAATTGTATGAAGATGGATGCGTCCCGGGAAATGCTAAGTTGTAGTTTATTCATTATTATTTTTGAATCCAAATACGCTAATACTTATGGAAAGCCGTAACTTTGAGACCGTGAGGACCTATTCGGCCGATAATACCTTTTCGGAAAGCTCTCGGAAAGTAATAGTGTGGCAATGGGTCTTCGTTCCATTTTGCCCCATTTTCGACCCAAAATTTTGACGTTTAGGGTGTTTTCGGGAGGTTTTTGTGATTTGGAGGCGATTAAAGTATCGAAAAGAGTGTTCGGACTTGATTTTTGAATCTTTCCTGAATAAAAGAGCACGTTGAAACTGGCTAAAGCGGTGCACGTATCAAGTGGGACCCACTACAAATGATCTCTTGAATCCGCAGTAAAGGATATATGCGATTGCATGCAATGTACTAACGGATGCCATCATACCAGCACTAATGCACCGGATCCCATCAGAACTCCGCAGTTAAGCGTGCTTGGGCGAGAGTAGTACTAGGATGGATGACCTCCCGGGAAGTCCTCGTGTTGCATCCCTTTTTTATTTTTATTTTTCTTTTAACCTCTCTTTTTTAATTTAAACAATTAGTACCACTACAATTCAACTTGTTTCTCTATTGAGGTTGTTAGATTGTGGATTTTTGTTGACAAAACTACAAAGTAATTGTATGAAGATGGATGCGTCCCGGGAAATGCTAAGTTGTAGTTTATTCATTATTATTTTTGAATCCAAATACGCTAATACTTATGGAAAGCCGTAACTTTGAGACCGTGAGGACCTATTCGGCCGATAATACCTTTTCGGAAAGCTCTCGGAAAGTAATAGTGTGGCAATGGGTCTTCGTTCCATTTTGCCCCATTTTCGACCCAAAATTTTGACGTTTAGGGTGTTTTCGGGAGGTTTTTGTGATTTGGAGGCGATTAAAGTATCGAAAAGAGTGTTCGGACTTGATTTTTGAATCTTTCCTGAATAAAAGAGCACGTTGAAACTGGCTAAAGCGGTGCACGTATCAAGTGGGACCCACTACAAATGATCTCTTGAATCCGCAGTAAAGGATATATGCGATTGCATACAATGTATTAACGGATGCGATCATACCGGCACTAATGCACCGGATCCCATCAGAACTCCGCAGTTAAGCGTGCTTGGACGAGAGTAGTACTAGGATAGGTGACCCCCGGGAAGTACTCCTTTTGCATCCCTTTTTTATTTTTATTTTTCTTTTAACCTCTCTTTTTTAATTTAAACAATTAGTACCACTACAATTCAACTTGTTTCTCCATTGAGGTTGTTAGATTGTTGATTTTTGTTGACAAAACTACAAAGTAATCGTATGAAGATGGATGCGTCCCGGGAAATGCTAAGTTGTAGTTTATTCTTTATTATTTTTGATTCCAAAGACGCTAATACTTACGGAAAGCCGTAACTTTGAGACCGTGAGGACCTATTCGGCCGATAATACCTTCTCGGAAAGCTCTCGGAAAGTAATAGCGTGGCAATGGGTCTTCGTACCATTTTGCCCTATTTTCGACCCCAAATTTTGACATTTAGGGTGTTTTCGGGAAGTTTTTGTGATTTGGAGGCGATTAAAGTATCGAAAAGAGTGTCAGGACTTGATTTTTGAATCTTTTGCGAATAAAAGAGCACGTTGAAACTGGCTAAAGCGGTGCACGTATCAAGTGGGACCCACTACAAATGATCTCTTGAATCCGCAGTAAAGGATATATGCGATTGCATGCAATGTACTAACGGATGCCATCATACCAGCACTAATGCACCGGATCCCATCAGAACACCGCAGTTAAGCGTGCTTGGGCGAGAGTAGTACTAGGATGGGTGACCTCCCGGGAAGTCCTCGTGTTGCATCCCTTTTTTATTTTTATTTTTCTTTTAACCTCTCTTTTTTAATTTAAACAATTAGTACCACTACAATTCAACTTGTTTCTCTATTGAGGTTGTTAGATTGTTGATTTTTGTTGACAAAACTACAAAGTAATCGTATGAAGATGGCTGCGTCCCGGGAAATGCTAATTGTAGTTTATTCTTTATTATTTTTGAATCCAAAGACGCTAATACTTACGGAAAGCCGTAACTTTGAGACCGTGAGGACCTATTCGGCCGATAATACCTTTTCGGAAAGCACTCAGAAAGTAATAGTGTGGCAATGGGTCTTCGTACCATTTTGCCCCATTTTCGACCCAAAATTTTGACGTTTAGGGTGTTTTCGGGAGGTTTTTATGATTTGGAGGCGATTAAAGTATCGAAAAGAGTGTTCGGACTTGATTTTTGAATCTTTCCCGAATAAAAGAGCACGTTGAAACTGGCTAAAGCGGTGCACGTATCAAGTGGGACCCACTACAAATGATCTCTTGAATCCGCAGTAAAGGATATATGCGATTGCATACAATGTATTAACGGATGCGATCATACCGGCACTAATGCACCGGATCCCATCAGAACTCCGCAGTTAAGCGTGCTTGGACGAGAGTAGTACTAGGATAGGTGACCCCCGGGAAGTACTCCTTTTGCATCCCTTTTTTATTTTTATTTTTCTTTTAACCTCTCTTTTTTAATTTAAACAATTAGTACCACTACAATTCAACTTGTTTCTCCATTGAGGTTGTTAGATTGTTGATTTTTGTTGACAAAACTACAAAGTAATCGTATGAAGATGGATGCGTCCCGGGAAATGCTAAGTTGTAGTTTATTCTTTATTATTTTTGATTCCAAAGACGCTAATACTTACGGAAAGCCGTAACTTTGAGACCGTGAGGACCTATTCGGCCGATAATACCTTCTCGGAAAGCTCTCGGAAAGTAATAGCGTGGCAATGTGTCTTCGTACCATTTTGCCCTATTTTCGACCCCAAATTTTGACATTTAGGGTGTTTTCGGGAAGTTTTTGTGATTTGGAGGCGATTAAAGTATCGAAAAGAGTGTCAGGACTTGATTTTTGAATCTTTTCCGAATAAAAGAGCACGTTGAAACTGGCTAAAGCGGTGCACGTATCAAGTGGGACCCACTACAAATGATCTCTTGAATCCGCAGTAAAGGATATATGCGATTGCATGCAATGTACTAACGGATGCCATCATACCAGCACTAATGCACCGGATCCCATCAGAACACCGCAGTTAAGCGTGCTTGGGCGAGAGTAGTACTAGGTTGGGTGACCTCCCGGGAAGTCCTCGTGTTGCATCCCTTTTTTATTTTTATTTTTCTTTTAACCTCTCTTTTTTAATTTAAACAATTAGTACCACTACAATTCAACTTGTTTCTCTATTGAGGTTGTTAGATTGTTGATTTTTGTTGACAAAACTACAAAGTAATCGTATGAAGATGGCTGCGTCCCGGGAAATGCTAATTGTAGTTTATTCTTTATTATTTTTGAATCCAAAGACGCTAATACTTACGGAAAGCCGTAACTTTGAGACCGTGAGGACCTATTCGGCCGATAATACCTTTTCGGAAAGCTCTCAGAAAGTAATAGTGTGGCAATGGGTCTTCGTACCATTTTGCCCCATTTTCGACCCAAAATTTTGACGTTTAGGGTGTTTTCGGGAGGTTTTTATGATTTGGAGGCGATTAAAGTATCGAAAAGAGTGTTCGGACTTGATTTTTGAATCTTTCCCGAATAAAAGAGCACGTTGAAACTGGCAAAAGCGGTGCACGTATCAAGTGGGACCCACTGCAAATGATCTCTTGAATCCGCAGTAAAGGATATATGCGATTGCATGCAATGTATTAACGGATGCGATCATACCGGCACTAATGCACCGGATCCCATCAGAACTCCGCAGTTAAGCGTGCTTGGGCGAGAGTAGTACTAGGATGGATGACCTCCCGGGAAGTCCTCGTGTTGCATCCCTTTTTTATTTTTATTTTTCTTTTAACCTCTCTTTTTTAATTTAAACAATTAGTACCACTACAATTCAACTTGTTTCTCTATTGAGGTTGTTAGATTGTGGATTTTTGTTGACAAAACTACAAAGTAATTGTATGAAGATGGATGCGTCCCGGGAAATGCTAAGTTGTAGTTTATTCATTATTATTTTTGAATCCAAATACGCTAATACTTATGGAAAGCCGTAACTTTGAGACCGTGAGGACCTATTCGGCCGATAATACCTTTTCGGAAAGCTCTCGGAAAGTAATAGTGTGGCAATGGGTCTTCGTTCTATTTTGCCCCATTTTCGACCCAAAATTTTGACGTTTAGGGTGTTTTCGGGAGGTTTTTGTGATTTGGAGGCGATTAAAGTATCGAAAAGAGTGTTCGGACTTGATTTTTGAATCTTTCCTGAATAAAAGAGCACGTTGAAACTGGCTAAAGCGGTGCACGTATCAAGTGGGACCCACTACAAATGATCTCTTGAATCCGCAGTAAAGGATATATGCGATTGCATACAATGTATTAACGGATGCGATCATACCGGCACTAATGCACCGGATCCCATCAGAACTCCGCAGTTAAGCGTGCTTGGACGAGAGTAGTACTAGGATAGGTGACCCCCGGGAAGTACTCCTTTTGCATCCCTTTTTTATTTTTATTTTTCTTTTAACCTCTCTTTTTTAATTTAAACAATTAGTACCACTACAATTCAACTTGTTTCTCCATTGAGGTTGTTAGATTGTTGATTTTTGTTGACAAAACTACAAAGTAATCGTATGAAGATGGATGCGTCCCGGGAAATGCTAAGTTGTAGTTTATTCTTTATTATTTTTGATTCCAAAGACGCTAATACTTACGGAAAGCCGTAACTTTGAGACCGTGAGGACCTATTCGGCCGATAATACCTTCTCGGAAAGCTCTCGGAAAGTAATAGCGTGGCAATGGGTCTTCGTACCATTTTGCCCTATTTTCGACCCCAAATTTTGACATTTAGGGTGTTTTCGGGAAGTTTTTGTGATTTGGAGGCGATTAAAGTATCGAAAAGAGTGTCAGGACTTGATTTTTGAATCTTTTCCGAATAAAAGAGCACGTTGAAACTGGCTAAAGCGGTGCACGTATCAAGTGGGACCCACTACAAATGATCTCTTGAATCCGCAGTAAAGGATATATGCGATTGCATGCAATGTACTAACGGATGCCATCATACCAGCACTAATGCACCGGATCCCATCAGAACACCGCAGTTAAGCGTGCTTGGGCGAGAGTAGTACTAGGTTGGGTGACCTCCCGGGAAGTCCTCGTGTTGCATCCCTTTTTTATTTTTATTTTTCTTTTAACCTCTCTTTTTTAATTTAAACAATTAGTACCACTATAATTCAACTTGTTTCTCTATTGAGGTTGTTAGATTGTTGATTTTTGTTGACAAAACTACAAAGTAATCGTATGAAGATGGCTGCGTCCCGGGAAATGCTAATTGTAGTTTATTCTTTATTATTTTTGAATCCAAAGACGCTAATACTTACGGAAAGCCGTAACTTTGAGACCGTGAGGACCTATTCGGCCGATAATACCTTTTCGGAAAGCTCTCAGAAAGTAATAGTGTGGCAATGGGTCTTCGTACCATTTTGCCCCATTTTCGACCCAAAATTTTGACGTTTAGGGTGTTTTCGGGAGGTTTTTATGATTTGGAGGCGATTAAAGTATCGAAAAGAGTGTTCGGACTTGATTTTTGAATCTTTCTCGAATAAAAGAGCACGTTGAAACTGGCTAAAGCGGTGCACGTATCAAGTGGGACCCACTACAAATGATCTCTTGAATCCGCAGTAAAGGATATATGCGATTGCATACAATGTATTAACGGATGCGATCATACCGGCACTAATGCACCGGATCCCATCAGAACTCCGCAGTTAAGCGTGCTTGGACGAGAGTAGTACTAGGATAGGTGACCCCCGGGAAGTACTCCTTTTGCATCCCTTTTTTATTTTTATTTTTCTTTTAACCTCTCTTTTTTAATTTAAACAATTAGTACCACTACAATTCAACTTGTTTCTCCATTGAGGTTGTTAGATTGTTGATTTTTGTTGACAAAACTACAAAGTAATCGTATGAAGATGGATGCGTCCCGGGAAATGCTAAGTTGTAGTTTATTCTTTATTATTTTTGATTCCAAAGACGCTAATACTTACGGAAAGCCGTAACTTTGAGACCGTGAGGACCTATTCGGCCGATAATACCTTCTCGGAAAGCTCTCGGAAAGTAATAGCGTGGCAATGTGTCTTCGTACCATTTTGCCCTATTTTCGACCCCAAATTTTGACATTTAGGGTGTTTTCGGGAAGTTTTTGTGATTTGGAGGCGATTAAAGTATCGAAAAGAGTGTCAGGACTTGATTTTTGAATCTTTTCCGAATAAAAGAGCACGTTGAAACTGGCTAAAGCGGTGCACGTATCAAGTGGGACCCACTACAAATGATCTCTTGAATCCGCAGTAAAGGATATATGCGATTGCATGCAATGTACTAACGGATGCCATCATACCAGCACTAATGCACCGGATCCCATCAGAACACCGCAATTAAGCGTGCTTGGGCGAGAGTAGTACTAGGTTGGGTGACCTCCCGGGAAGTCCTCGTGTTGCATCCCTTTTTTATTTTTATTTTTCTTTTAACCTCTCTTTTTTAATTTAAACAATTAGTACCACTACAATTCAACTTGTTTCTCTATTGAGGTTGTTAGATTGTTGATTTTTGTTGACAAAACTACAAAGTAATCGTATGAAGATGGCTGCGTCCCGGGAAATGCTAAGTTGTAGTTTATTCTTTATTATTTTTGATTCCAAAGACGCTAATACTTACGGAAAGCCGTAACTTTGAGACCGTGAGGACCTATTCGGCCGATAATACCTTCTCGGAAAGCTCTCGGAAAGTAATAGCGTGGCAATGTGTCTTCGTACCATTTTGCCCTATTTTCGACCCCAAATTTTGACATTTAGGGTGTTTTCGGGAAGTTTTTGTGATTTGGAGGCGATTAAAGTATCGAAAAGAGTGTCAGGACTTGATTTTTGAATCTTTTCCGAATAAAAGAGCACGTTGAAACTGGCTAAAGCGGTGCACGTATCAAGTGGGACCCACTACAAATGATCTCTTGAATCCGCAGTAAAGGATATATGCGATTGCATGCAATGTACTAACGGATGCCATCATACCAGCACTAATGCACCGGATCCCATCAGAACACCGCAATTAAGCGTGCTTGGGCGAGAGTAGTACTAGGTTGGGTGACCTCCCGGGAAGTCCTCGTGTTGCATCCCTTTTTTATTTTTATTTTTCTTTTAACCTCTCTTTTTTAATTTAAACAATTAGTACCACTACAATTCAACTTGTTTCTCTATTGAGGTTGTTAGATTGTTGATTTTTGTTGACAAAACTACAAAGTAATCGTATGAAGATGGCTGCGTCCCGGGAAATGCTAATTGTAGTTTATTCTTTATTATTTTTGAATCCAAAGACGCTAATACTTACGGAAAGCCGTAACTTTGAGACCGTGAGGACCTATTCGGCCGATAATAGCTTTTCGGAAAGCTCTCAGAAAGTAATAGTGTGGCAATGGGTCTTCGTACCATTTTGCCCCATTTTCGACCCAAAATTTTGACGTTTAGGGTGTTTTCGGGAGGTTTTTATGATTTGGAGGCGATTAAAGTATCGAAAAGAGTGTTCGGACTTGATTTTTGAATCTTTCCCGAATAAAAGAGCACGTTGAAACTGGCTAAAGCGGTGCACGTATCAAGTGGGACCCACTACAAATGATCTCTTGAATCCGCAGTAAAGGATATATGCGATTGCATGCAATGTATTAACGGATGCGATCATACCGGCATTAATGCACCGGATCCCATCAGAACTCCGCAGTTAAGCGTGCTTGGACGAGAGTAGTACTAGGATGGATGACCTCCCGGGAAGTCCTCGTGTTGCATCCCTTTTTTATTTTTATTTTTCTTTTAACCTCTCTTTTTTAATTTAAACAATTAGTACCACTACAATTCAACTTGTTTCTCCATTGAGGTTGTTAGATTGTTGATTTTTGTTGAGAAAACTACAAAGTAATCGTATGAAGATGGATGCGTCCCGGGAAATGCTAAGTTGTAGTTTATTCTTTATTATTTTTGAATCCAAAGACGCTAATACTTACGGAAAGCCGTAACTTTGAGACTGTGAGGACCTATTCGGCCGATAATACCTTCTCGGAAAGCTCTCGGAAAGTAATATCGTGGCAACTGGTCTTCGTACCATTTTGCCCTATTTTCGACCCCAAATTTTGACATTTAGGGTGTTTTCGGGAGGTTTTTGTGATTTGGAGGCGATTAAAGTATCGAAAAGAGTGTCCGGACTTGATTTTTGAATCTTTCCCGAATAAAAGAGCACGTTGAAACTGGCTAAAGCGGTGCACGTATCAAGTGGGACCCACTACAAATGATCTCTTGAATCCCAGTAAAGGATATATGCGATTGCATGCAATGTACTAACGGATGCGATCATACCAGCACTAATGCACCGGATCCCATCAGAACACCGCAGTTAAGCGTGCTTGGGCGAGATTAGTACTAGGCTGGGTGACCTCCCGGGAAGTCCTCGTGTTGCATCCCTTTTTTATTTTTATTTTTCTTTTAACCTCTCTTTTTTAATTTAAACAATTAGTACCACTACAATTCAACTTGTTTCTCTATTGAGGTTGTTAGATTGTTGATTTTTGTTGACAAAACTACAAAGTAATCGTATGAAGATGGATGCGTCCCGGGAAATGCTAATTGTAGTTTATTCTTTATTATTTTTGAATCCAAAGACGCTAATACTTACGGAAAGCCGTAACTTTGAGACCGTGAGGACCTATTCGGCCGATAATACCTTTTCGGAAAGCTCTCGGAAAGTAATAGTGTGGCCCCATTTTCGACCCAAAATTTTGACGTTTAGGGTGTTTTCGGGAGGTTTTTATGATTTGGAGGCGATTAAAGTATCGAAAAGAGTGTTCGGACTTGATTTTTGAATCTTTCCCGAATAAAAGAGCACGTTGAAACTGGCTAAAGCGGTGCACGTATCAAGTGGGACCCACTACAAATGATCTCTTGAATCCGCAGTAAAGGATATATGCGATTGCATGCAATGTATTAACGGATGCGATCATACCGGCATTAATGCACCGGATCCCATCAGAACTCCGCAGTTAAGCGTGCTTGGACGAGAGTAGTACTAGGATGGATGACCTCCCGGGAAGTCCTCGTGTTGCATCCCTTTTTTATTTTTATTTTTCATTTAACCTCTCTTTTTTAATTTAAACAATTAGTACCACTACAATTCAACTTGTTTCTCCATTGAGGTTGTTAGATTGTTGATTTTTGTTGAGAAAACTACAAAGTAATCGTATGAAGATGGATGCGTCCCGGGAAATGCTAAGTTGTAGTTTATTCTTTATTATTTTTGAATCCAAAGACGCTAATACTTACGGAAAGCCGTAACTTTGAGACTGTGAGGACCTATTCGGCCGATAATACCTTCTCGGAAAGCTCTCGGAAAGTAATATCGTGGCAATGGGTCTTCGTACCATTTTGCCCTATTTTCGACCCCAAATTTTGACATTTAGGGTGTTTTCGGGAGGTTTTTGTGATTTGGAGGCGATTAAAGTATCGAAAAGAGTGTCCGGACTTGATTTTTGAATCTTTCCCGAATAAAAGAGCACGTTGAAACTGGCTAAAGCGGTGCACGTATCAAGTGGGACCCACTACAAATGATCTCTTGAATCCCAGTAAAGGATATATGCGATTGCATGCAATGTACTAACGGATGCGATCATACCAGCACTAATGCACCGGATCCCATCAGAACACCGCAGTTAAGCGTGCTTGGGCGAGATTAGTACTAGGTTGGGTGACCTCCCGGGAAGTCCTCGTGTTGCATCCCTTTTTTATTTTTATTTTTCTTTTAACCTCTCTTTTTTAATTTAAACAATTAGTACCACTACAATTCAACTTGTTTCTCTATTGAGGTTGTTAGATTGTTGATTTTTGTTGACAAAACTACAAAGTAATCGTATGAAGATGGATGCGTCCCGGGAAATGCTAATTGTAGTTTATTCTTTATTATTTTTGAATCCAAAGACGCTAATACTTACGGAAAGCCGTAACTTTGAGACCGTGAGGACCTATTCGGCCGATAATACCTTTTCGGAAAGCTCTCGGAAAGTAATAGTGTGGCCCCATTTTCGACCCAAAATTTTGACGTTTAGGGTGTTTTCAGGAGGTTTTTATGATTTGGAGGCGATTAAAGTATCGAAAAGAGTGTTCGGACTTGATTTTTGAATCTTTCCCGAATAAAAGAGCACGTTGAAACTGGCTAAAGCGGTGCACGTATCAAGTGGGACCCACTACAAATGATCTCTTGAATCCGCAGTAAAGGATATATGCGATTGCATGCAATGTATTAACGGATGCGATCATACCGGCATTAATGCACCGGATCCCATCAGAACTCCGCAGTTAAGTGTGCTTGGACGAGAGTAGTACTAGGATGGATGACCTCCCGGGAAGTCCTCGTGTTGCATCCCTTTTTTATTTTTATTTTTCTTTTAACCTCTCTTTTTTAATTTAAACAATTAGTACCACTACAATTCAACTTGTTTCTCCATTGAGGTTGTTAGATTGTTGATTTTTGTTGAGAAAACTACAAAGTAATCGTATGAAGATGGATGCGTCCCGGGAAATGCTAAGTTGTAGTTTATTCTTTATTATTTTTGAATCCAAAGACGCTAATACTTACGGAAAGCCGTAACTTTGAGACCGTGTGGACCTATTCGGCCGATAATACCTTTGACGTTTAGGGTGTTTTCGGGAGGTTTTTATGATTTGGAGGCGATTAAAGTATCGAAAAGAGTGTTCGGACTTGATTTTTGAATCTTTCCCGAATAAAAGAGCACGTTGAAACTGGCTAAAGCGGTGCACGTATCAAGTGGGACCCACTACAAATGATCTCTTGAATCCGCAGTAAAGGATATATGCGAATGCATGCAATGTACTAGCGGATGCGATCATACCAGCACTAATGCACCGGATCCCATCAGAACTCCGCAGCTAAGCGTGCTTGGGCGAGAGTAGTACTAGGATGGGTGACCTCCCGGGAAGTCCTCGTGTTGCATCCCTTTTTTATTTTTATTTTTCTTTTAACCTCTCTTTTTTAATTTAAACAATTAGTACCACTACAATTCAACTTGTTTCTCTATTGAGGTTGTTAGATTGTTGATTTTTGTTGCCAAAACTACAAAGTAATCGTATGAAGATGGATGCGTCCCGGAAAATGCTAAGTTGTAGTTTATTCTTTATTATTTTTGAATCCAAAGACGCTAATACTTACGGAAAGCCGTAACTTTGAGACCGTGTGGACCTATTCGGCCGATAATACCTTTTCGGAAAGCTCTCGGAAAGTTATAGTGTGGCAATGGGTCTTCGTACCATTGTGCCCCATTTTCGACCCCAAATTTTGACGTTTAGGGTGTTTTCGGGAGGTTTTTGTGATTTGGAAGCGATTAAAGCATCGAAAAAGTGTTCGGACATGATTTTTGCATCTTTTGCGAATAAAAGAGTACGTTGAAGCTGGCTGAAGCGGTGCACGTATCAAGTGGGACCCACTACAAATGATCTCTTGAATCCGCAGTAAAGGATATATGCGATTGCATGCAATGTATTAACGGATGCGATCATACCGGCATTAATGCACCGGATCCCATCAGAACTCCGCAGTTAAGTGTGCTTGGACGAGAGTAGTACTAGGATGGATGACCTCCCGGGAAGTCCTCGTGTTGCATCCCTTTTTTATTTTTATTTTTCTTTTAACCTCTCTTTTTTAATTTAAACAATTAGTACCACTACAATTCAACTTGTTTCTCCATTGAGGTTGTTAGATTGTTGATTTTTGTTGAGAAAACTACAAAGTAATCGTATGAAGATGGATGCGTCCCGGGAAATGCTAAGTTGTAGTTTATTCTTTATTATTTTTGAATCCAAAGACGCTAATACTTACGGAAAGCCGTAACTTTGAGACCGTGTGGACCTATTCGGCCGATAATACCTTTGACGTTTAGGGTGTTTTCGGGAGGTTTTTATGATTTGGAGGCGATTAAAGTATCGAAAAGAGTGTTCGGACTTGATTTTTGAATCTTTCCCGAATAAAAGAGCACGTTGAAACTGGCTAAAGCGGTGCACGTATCAAGTGGGACCCACTACAAATGATCTCTTGAATCCGCAGTAAAGGATATATGCGAATGCATGCAATGTACTAGCGGATGCGATCATACCAGCACTAATGCACCGGATCCCATCAGAACTCCGCAGCTAAGCGTGCTTGGGCGAGAGTAGTACTAGGATGGGTGACCTCCCGGGAAGTCCTCGTGTTGCATCCCTTTTTTATTTTTATTTTTCTTTTAACCTCTCTTTTTTAATTTAAACAATTAGTACCACTACAATTCAACTTGTTTCTCTATTGAGGTTGTTAGATTGTTGATTTTTGTTGCCAAAACTACAAAGTAATCGTATGAAGATGGATGCGTCCCGGAAAATGCTAAGTTGTAGTTTATTCTTTATTATTTTTGAATCCAAAGACGCTAATACTTACGGAAAGCCGTAACTTTGAGACCGTGTGGACCTATTCGGCCGATAATACCTTTTCGGAAAGCTCTCGGAAAGTTATAGTGTGGCAATGGGTCTTCGTACCATTGTGCCCCATTTTCGACCCCAAATTTTGACGTTTAGGGTGTTTTCGGGAGGTTTTTGTGATTTGGAAGCGATTAAAGCATCGAAAAAGTGTTCGGACATGATTTTTGCATCTTTTGCGAATAAAAGAGTACGTTGAAGCTGGCTGAAGCGGTGCACGTATCAAGTGGGACCCATTACAAATGATCTCTTGAATCCGCGGTAAAGGATATATGCGAATGCATGCAATGTACTAGCGGATGCGATCATACCAGCACTAATGCACCGGATCCCATCAGAACTCCGCAGCTAAGCGTGCTTGGGCGAGAGTAGTACTAGGATGGGTGACCTCCCGGGAAGTCCTCGTGTTGCATCCCTTTTTTATTTTTATTTTTCTTTTAACCTCTCTTTTTTAATTTAAACAATTAGTACCACTACAATTCAACTTGTTTCTCTATTGAGGTTGTTAGATTGTTGATTTTTGTTGCCAAAACTACAAAGTAATCGTATGAAGATGGATGCGTCCCGGAAAATGCTAAGTTGTAGTTTATTCTTTATTATTTTTGAATCCAAAGACGCTAATACTTACGGAAAGCCGTAACTTTGAGACCGTGTGGACCTATTCGGCCGATAATACCTTTGACGTTTAGGGTGTTTTCGGGAGGTTTTTATGATTTGGAGGCGATTAAAGTATCGAAAAGAGTGTTCGGACTTGATTTTTGAATCTTTCCCGAATAAAAGAGCACGTTGAAACTGGCTAAAGCGGTGCACGTATCAAGTGGGACCCACTACAAATGATCTCTTGAATCCGCAGTAAAGGATATATGCGAATGCATGCAATGTACTAGCGGATGCGATCATACCAGCACTAATGCACCGGATCCCATCAGAACTCCGCAGCTAAGCGTGCTTGGGCGAGAGTAGTACTAGGATGGGTGACCTCCCGGGAAGTCCTCGTGTTGCATCCCTTTTTTATTTTTATTTTTCTTTTAACCTCTCTTTTTTAATTTAAACAATTAGTACCACTACAATTCAACTTGTTTCTCTATTGAGGTTGTTAGATTGTTGATTTTTGTTGCCAAAACTACAAAGTAATCGTATGAAGATGGATGCGTCCCGGAAAATGCTAAGTTGTAGTTTATTCTTTATTATTTTTGAATCCAAAGACGCTAATACTTACGGAAAGCCGTAACTTTGAGACCGTGTGGACCTATTCGGCCGATAATACCTTTTCGGAAAGCTCTCGGAAAGTTATAGTGTGGCAATGTGTCTTCGTACCATTGTGCCCCATTTTCGACCCCAAATTTTGACGTTTAGGGTGTTTTCGGGAGGTTTTTGTGATTTGGAAGCGATTAAAGCATCGAAAAAGTGTTCGGACATGATTTTTGCATCTTTTGCGAATAAAAGAGTACGTTGAAGCTGGCTGAAGCGGTGCACGTATCAAGTGGGACCCATTACAAATGATCTCTTGAATCCGCGGTAAAGGATATATGCGAATGCATGCAATGTACTAGCGGATGCGATCATACCAGCACTAATGCACCGGATCCCATCAGAACTCCGCAGCTAAGCGTGCTTGGGCGAGAGTAGTACTAGGATGGGTGACCTCCCGGGAAGTCCTCGTGTTGCATCCCTTTTTTATTTTTATTTTTCTTTTAACCTCTCTTTTTTAATTTAAACAATTAGTACCACTACAATTCAACTTGTTTCTCTATTGAGGTTGTTAGATTGTTGATTTTTGTTGCCAAAACTACAAAGTAATCGTATGAAGATGGATGCGTCCCGGAAAATGCTAAGTTGTAGTTTATTCTTTATTATTTTTGAATCCAAAGACGCTAATACTTACGGAAAGCCGTAACTTTGAGACCGTGTGGACCTATTCGGCCGATAATACCTTTGACGTTTAGGGTGTTTTCGGGAGGTTTTTATGATTTGGAGGCGATTAAAGTATCGAAAAGAGTGTTCGGACTTGATTTTTGAATCTTTCCCGAATAAAAGAGCACGTTGAAACTGGCTAAAGCGGTGCACGTATCAAGTGGGACCCACTACAAATGATCTCTTGAATCCGCAGTAAAGGATATATGCGAATGCATGCAATGTACTAGCGGATGCGATCATACCAGCACTAATGCACCGGATCCCATCAGAACTCCGCAGCTAAGCGTGCTTGGGCGAGAGTAGTACTAGGATGGGTGACCTCCCGGGAAGTCCTCGTGTTGCATCCCTTTTTTATTTTTATTTTTCTTTTAACCTCTCTTTTTTAATTTAAACAATTAGTACCACTACAATTCAACTTGTTTCTCTATTGAGGTTGTTAGATTGTTGATTTTTGTTGCCAAAACTACAAAGTAATCGTATGAAGATGGATGCGTCCCGGAAAATGCTAAGTTGTAGTTTATTCTTTATTATTTTTGAATCCAAAGACGCTAATACTTACGGAAAGCCGTAACTTTGAGACCGTGTGGACCTATTCGGCCGATAATACCTTTTCGGAAAGCTCTCGGAAAGTTATAGTGTGGCAATGGGTCTTCGTACCATTGTGCCCCATTTTCGACCCCAAATTTTGACGTTTAGGGTGTTTTCGGGAGGTTTTTGTGATTTGGAAGCGATTAAAGCATCGAAAAAGTGTTCGGACATGATTTTTGCATCTTTTGCGAATAAAAGAGTACGTTGAAGCTGGCTGAAGCGGTGCACGTATCAAGTGGGACCCATTACAAATGATCTCTTGAATCCGCGGTAAAGGATATATGCGAATGCATGCAATGTACTAGCGGATGCGATCATACCAGCACTAATGCACCGGATCCCATCAGAACTCCGCAGCTAAGCGTGCTTGGGCGAGAGTAGTACTAGGATGGGTGACCTCCCGGGAAGTCCTCGTGTTGCATCCCTTTTTTATTTTTATTTTTCTTTTAACCTCTCTTTTTTAATTTAAACAATTAGTACCACTACAATTCAACTTGTTTCTCTATTGAGGTTGTTAGATTGTTGATTTTTGTTGCCAAAACTACAAAGTAATCGTATGAAGATGGATGCGTCCCGGAAAATGCTAAGTTGTAGTTTATTCTTTATTATTTTTGAATCCAAAGACGCTAATACTTACGGAAAGCCGTAACTTTGAGACCGTGTGGACCTATTCGGCCGATAATACCTTTGACGTTTAGGGTGTTTTCGGGAGGTTTTTATGATTTGGAGGCGATTAAAGTATCGAAAAGAGTGTTCGGACTTGATTTTTGAATCTTTCCCGAATAAAAGAGCACGTTGAAACTGGCTAAAGCGGTGCACGTATCAAGTGGGACCCACTACAAATGATCTCTTGAATCCGCAGTAAAGGATATATGCGAATGCATGCAATGTACTAGCGGATGCGATCATACCAGCACTAATGCACCGGATCCCATCAGAACTCCGCAGCTAAGCGTGCTTGGGCGAGAGTAGTACTAGGATGGGTGACCTCCCGGGAAGTCCTCGTGTTGCATCCCTTTTTTATTTTTATTTTTCTTTTAACCTCTCTTTTTTAATTTAAACAATTAGTACCACTACAATTCAACTTGTTTCTCTATTGAGGTTGTTAGATTGTTGATTTTTGTTGCCAAAACTACAAAGTAATCGTATGAAGATGGATGCGTCCCGGAAAATGCTAAGTTGTAGTTTATTCTTTATTATTTTTGAATCCAAAGACGCTAATACTTACGGAAAGCCGTAACTTTGAGACCGTGTGGACCTATTCGGCCGATAATACCTTTTCGGAAAGCTCTCGGAAAGTTATAGTGTGGCAATGGGTCTTCGTACCATTGTGCCCCATTTTCGACCCCAAATTTTGACGTTTAGGGTGTTTTCGGGAGGTTTTTGTGATTTGGAAGCGATTAAAGCATCGAAAAAGTGTTCGGACATGATTTTTGCATCTTTTGCGAATAAAAGAGTACGTTGAAGCTGGCTGAAGCGGTGCACGTATCAAGTGGGACCCATTACAAATGATCTCTTGAATCCGCGGTAAAGGATATATGCGAATGCATGCAATGTACTAGCGGATGCGATCATACCAGCACTAATGCACCGGATCCCATCAGAACTCCGCAGCTAAGCGTGCTTGGGCGAGAGTAGTACTAGGATGGGTGACCTCCCGGGAAGTCCTCGTGTTGCATCCCTTTTTTATTTTTATTTTTCTTTTAACCTCTCTTTTTTAATTTAAACAATTAGTACCACTACAATTCAACTTGTTTCTCTATTGAGGTTGTTAGATTGTTGATTTTTGTTGCCAAAACTACAAAGTAATCGTATGAAGATGGATGCGTCCCGGAAAATGCTAAGTTGTAGTTTATTCTTTATTATTTTTGAATCCAAAGACGCTAATACTTACGGAAAGCCGTAACTTTGAGACCGTGTGGACCTATTCGGCCGATAATACCTTTGACGTTTAGGGTGTTTTCGGGAGGTTTTTATGATTTGGAGGCGATTAAAGTATCGAAAAGAGTGTTCGGACTTGATTTTTGAATCTTTCCCGAATAAAAGAGCACGTTGAAACTGGCTAAAGCGGTGCACGTATCAAGTGGGACCCACTACAAATGATCTCTTGAATCCGCAGTAAAGGATATATGCGAATGCATGCAATGTACTAGCGGATGCGATCATACCAGCACTAATGCACCGGATCCCATCAGAACTCCGCAGCTAAGCGTGCTTGGGCGAGAGTAGTACTAGGATGGGTGACCTCCCGGGAAGTCCTCGTGTTGCATCCCTTTTTTATTTTTATTTTTCTTTTAACCTCTCTTTTTTAATTTAAACAATTAGTACCACTACAATTCAACTTGTTTCTCTATTGAGGTTGTTAGATTGTTGATTTTTGTTGCCAAAACTACAAAGTAATCGTATGAAGATGGATGCGTCCCGGAAAATGCTAAGTTGTAGTTTATTCTTTATTATTTTTGAATCCAAAGACGCTAATACTTACGGAAAGCCGTAACTTTGAGACCGTGTGGACCTATTCGGCCGATAATACCTTTTCGGAAAGCTCTCGGAAAGTTATAGTGTGGCAATGGGTCTTCGTACCATTGTGCCCCATTTTCGACCCCAAATTTTGACGTTTAGGGTGTTTTCGGGAGGTTTTTGTGATTTGGAAGCGATTAAAGCATCGAAAAAGTGTTCGGACATGATTTTTGCATCTTTTGCGAATAAAAGAGTACGTTGAAGCTGGCTGAAGCGGTGCACGTATCAAGTGGGACCCATTACAAATGATCTCTTGAATCCGCGGTAAAGGATATATGCGAATGCATGCAATGTACTAGCGGATGCGATCATACCAGCACTAATGCACCGGATCCCATCAGAACTCCGCAGCTAAGCGTGCTTGGGCGAGAGTAGTACTAGGATGGGTGACCTCCCGGGAAGTCCTCGTGTTGCATCCCTTTTTTATTTTTATTTTTCTTTTAACCTCTCTTTTTTAATTTAAACAATTAGTACCACTACAATTCAACTTGTTTCTCTATTGAGGTTGTTAGATTGTTGATTTTTGTTGCCAAAACTACAAAGTAATCGTATGAAGATGGATGCGTCCCGGAAAATGCTAAGTTGTAGTTTATTCTTTATTATTTTTGAATCCAAAGACGCTAATACTTACGGAAAGCCGTAACTTTGAGACCGTGTGGACCTATTCGGCCGATAATACCTTTGACGTTTAGGGTGTTTTCGGGAGGTTTTTATGATTTGGAGGCGATTAAAGTATCGAAAAGAGTGTTCGGACTTGATTTTTGAATCTTTCCCGAATAAAAGAGCACGTTGAAACTGGCTAAAGCGGTGCACGTATCAAGTGGGACCCACTACAAATGATCTCTTGAATCCGCAGTAAAGGATATATGCGAATGCATGCAATGTACTAGCGGATGCGATCATACCAGCACTAATGCACCGGATCCCATCAGAACTCCGCAGCTAAGCGTGCTTGGGCGAGAGTAGTACTAGGATGGGTGACCTCCCGGGAAGTCCTCGTGTTGCATCCCTTTTTTATTTTTATTTTTCTTTTAACCTCTCTTTTTTAATTTAAACAATTAGTACCACTACAATTCAACTTGTTTCTCTATTGAGGTTGTTAGATTGTTGATTTTTGTTGCCAAAACTACAAAGTAATCGTATGAAGATGGATGCGTCCCGGAAAATGCTAAGTTGTAGTTTATTCTTTATTATTTTTGAATCCAAAGACGCTAATACTTACGGAAAGCCGTAACTTTGAGACCGTGTGGACCTATTCGGCCGATAATACCTTTTCGGAAAGCTCTCGGAAAGTTATAGTGTGGCAATGGGTCTTCGTACCATTGTGCCCCATTTTCGACCCCAAATTTTGACGTTTAGGGTGTTTTCGGGAGGTTTTTGTGATTTGGAAGCGATTAAAGCATCGAAAAAGTGTTCGGACATGATTTTTGCATCTTTTGCGAATAAAAGAGTACGTTGAAGCTGGCTGAAGCGGTGCACGTATCAAGTGGGACCCATTACAAATGATCTCTTGAATCCGCGGTAAAGGATATATGCGAATGCATGCAATGTACTAGCGGATGCGATCATACCAGCACTAATGCACCGGATCCCATCAGAACTCCGCAGCTAAGCGTGCTTGGGCGAGAGTAGTACTAGGATGGGTGACCTCCCGGGAAGTCCTCGTGTTGCATCCCTTTTTTATTTTTATTTTTCTTTTAACCTCTCTTTTTTAATTTAAACAATTAGTACCACTACAATTCAACTTGTTTCTCTATTGAGGTTGTTAGATTGTTGATTTTTGTTGCCAAAACTACAAAGTAATCGTATGAAGATGGATGCGTCCCGGAAAATGCTAAGTTGTAGTTTATTCTTTATTATTTTTGAATCCAAAGACGCTAATACTTACGGAAAGCCGTAACTTTGAGACCGTGTGGACCTATTCGGCCGATAATACCTTTTCGGAAAGCTCTCGGAAAGTTATAGTGTGGCAATGGGTGTTCGTACCATTGTGCCCCATTTTCGACCCCAAATTTTGACGTTTAGGGTGTTTTCGGGAGGTTTTTGTGATTTGGAAGCGATTAAAGCATCGAAAAAGTGTTCGGACATGATTTTTGCATCTTTTGCGAATAAAAGAGTACGTTGAAGCTGGCTGAAGCGGTGCACGTATCAAGTGGGACCCATTACAAATGATCTCTTGAATCCGCGGTAAAGGATATATGCGAATGCATGCAATGTACTAGCGGATGCGATCATACCAGCACTAATGCACCGGATCCCATCAGAACTCCGCAGCTAAGCGTGCTTGGGCGAGAGTAGTACTAGGATGGGTGACCTCCCGGGAAGTCCTCGTGTTGCATCCCTTTTTTATTTTTATTTTTCTTTTAACCTCTCTTTTTTAATTTAAACAATTAGTACCACTACAATTCAACTTGTTTCTCTATTGAGGTTGTTAGATTGTTGATTTTTGTTGCCAAAACTACAAAGTAATCGTATGAAGATGGATGCGTCCCGGAAAATGCTAAGTTGTAGTTTATTCTTTATTATTTTTGAATCCAAAGACGCTAATACTTACGGAAAGCCGTAACTTTGAGACCGTGTGGACCTATTAGGCCGATAATACCTTTTCGGAAAGCTCTCGGAAAGTTATAGTGTGGCAATGGGTCTTCGTGCCATTGTGCCCCATTTTCGACCCCAAATTTTGACGTTTAGGGTGTTTTCGGGAGGTTTTTGTGATTTGGAAGCGATTAAAGCATCGAAAAAGTGTTCGGACATGATTTTTGCATCTTTTGCGAATAAAAGAGTACGTTGAAGCTGGCTGAAGCGGTGCACGTATCAAGTGGGACCCATTACAAATGATCTCTTGAATCCGCGGTAAAGGATATATGCGAATGCATGCAATGTACTAGCGGATGCGATCATACCAGCACTAATGCACCGGATCCCATCAGAACTCCGCAGCTAAGCGTGCTTGGGCGAGAGTAGTACTAGGATGGGTGACCTCCCGGGAAGTCCTCGTGTTGCATCCCTTTTTTATTTTTATTTTTCTTTTAACCTCTCTTTTTTAATTTAAACAATTAGTACCACTACAATTCAACTTGTTTCTCTATTGAGGTTGTTAGATTGTTGATTTTTGTTGCCAAAACTACAAAGTAATCGTATGAAGATGGATGCGTCCCGGAAAATGCTACGTTGTAGTTTATTCTTTATTATTTTTGAATCCAAAGACGCTAATACTTACGGAAAGCCGTAACTTTGAGACCGTGTGGACCTATTCGGCCGATAATACCTTTTCGGAAAGCTCTCGGAAAGTTATAGTGTGGCAATGTGTCTTCGTACCATTGTGCCTCATTTTCGACCCCAAATTTTGACGTTTAGGGTGTTTTCGGGAGGTTTTTGTGATTTGGAAGCGATTAAAGCATCGAAAAAGTGTTCGAACATGATTTTTGCATCTTTTGCGAATAAAAGAGTACGTTGAAGCTGGCTGAAGCGGTGCACGTATCAAGTGGGACCCATTACAAATGATCTCTTGAATCCGCGGTAAAGGATATATGCGAATGCATGCAATGTACTAGCGGATGCGATCATACCAGCACTAATGCACCGGATCCCATCAGAACTCCGCAGCTAAGCGTGCTTGGGCGAGAGTAGTACTAGGATGGGTGACCTCCCGGGAAGTCCTCGTGTTGCATCCCTTTTTTATTTTTATTTTTCTTTTAACCTCTCTTTTTTAATTTAAACAATTAGTACCACTACAATTCAACTTGTTTCTCTATTGAGGTTGTTAGATTGTTGATTTTTGTTGCCAAAACTACAAAGTAATCGTATGAAGATGGATGCGTCCCGGAAAATGCTAAGTTGTAGTTTATTCTTTATTATTTTTGAATCCAAAGACGCTAATACTTACGGAAAGCCGTAACTTTGAGACCGTGTGGACCTATTAGGCCGATAATACCTTTTCGGAAAGCTCTCGGAAAGTTATAGTGTGGCAATGGGTCTTCGTGCCATTGTGCCCCATTTTCGACCCCAAATTTTGACGTTTAGGGTGTTTTCGGGAGGTTTTTGTGATTTGGAAGCGATTAAAGCATCGAAAAAGTGTTCGGACATGATTTTTGCATCTTTTGCGAATAAAAGAGTACGTTGAAGCTGGCTGAAGCGGTGCACGTATCAAGTGGGACCCATTACAAATGATCTCTTGAATCCGCGGTAAAGGATATATGCGAATGCATGCAATGTACTAGCGGATGCGATCATACCAGCACTAATGCACCGGATCCCATCAGAACTCCGCAGCTAAGCGTGCTTGGGCGAGAGTAGTACTAGGATGGGTGACCTCCCGGGAAGTCCTCGTGTTGCATCCCTTTTTTATTTTTATTTTTCTTTTAACCTCTCTTTTTTAATTTAAACAATTAGTACCACTACAATTCAACTTGTTTCTCTATTGAGGTTGTTAGATTGTTGATTTTTGTTGCCAAAACTACAAAGTAATCGTATGAAGATGGATGCGTCCCGGAAAATGCTACGTTGTAGTTTATTCTTTATTATTTTTGAATCCAAAGACGCTAATACTTACGGAAAGCCGTAACTTTGAGACCGTGTGGACCTATTCGGCCGATAATACCTTTTCGGAAAGCTCTCGGAAAGTTATAGTGTGGCAATGTGTCTTCGTACCATTGTGCCTCATTTTCGACCCCAAATTTTGACGTTTAGGGTGTTTTCGGGAGGTTTTTGTGATTTGGAAGCGATTAAAGCATCGAAAAAGTGTTCGAACATGATTTTTGCATCTTTTGCGAATAAAAGAGTACGTTGAAGCTGGCTGAAGCGGTGCACGTATCAAGTGGGACCCATTACAAATGATCTCTTGAATCCGCGGTAAAGGATATATGCGAATGCATGCAATGTACTAGCGGATGCGATCATACCAGCACTAATGCACCGGATCCCATCAGAACTCCGCAGCTAAGCGTGCTTGGGCGAGAGTAGTACTAGGATGGGTGACCTCCCGGGAAGTCCTCGTGTTGCATCCCTTTTTTATTTTTATTTTTCTTTTAACCTCTCTTTTTTAATTTAAACAATTAGTACCACTACAATTCAACTTGTTTCTCTATTGAGGTTGTTAGATTGTTGATTTTTGTTGCCAAAACTACAAAGTAATCGTATGAAGATGGATGCGTCCCGGAAAATGCTACGTTGTAGTTTATTCTTTATTATTTTTGAATCCAAAGACGCTAATACTTACGGAAAGCCGTAACTTTGAGACCGTGTGGACCTATTCGGCCGATAATACCTTTTCGGAAAGCTCTCGGAAAGTTATAGTGTGGCAATGTGTCTTCGTACCATTGTGCCTCATTTTCGACCCCAAATTTTGACGTTTAGGGTGTTTTCGGGAGGTTTTTGTGATTTGGAAGCGATTAAAGCATCGAAAAAGTGTTCGGACATGATTTTTGCATCTTTTGCGAATAAAAGAGTACGTTGAAGCTGGCTGAAGCGGTGCACGTATCAAGTGGGACCCATTACAAATGATCTCTTGAATCCGCGGTAAAGGATATATGCGAATGCATGCAATGTACTAGCGGATGCGATCATACCAGCACTAATGCACCGGATCCCATCAGAACTCCGCAGCTAAGCGTGCTTGGGCGAGAGTAGTACTAGGATGGGTGACCTCCCGGGAAGTCCTCGTGTTGCATCCCTTTTTTATTTTTATTTTTCTTTTAACCTCTCTTTTTTAATTTAAACAATTAGTACCACTACAATTCAACTTGTTTCTCTATTGAGGTTGTTAGATTGTTGATTTTTGTTGCCAAAACTACAAAGTAATCGTATGAAGATGGATGCGTCCCGGAAAATGCTAAGTTGTAGTTTATTCTTTATTATTTTTGAATCCAAAGACGCTAATACTTACGGAAAGCCGTAACTTTGAGACCGTGTGGACCTATTCGGCCGATAATACCTTTTCGGAAAGCTCTCGGAAAGTTATAGTGTGGCAATGGGTCTTCGTACCATTGTGCCCCATTTTCGACCCCAAATTTTGACGTTTAGGGTGTTTTCGGGAGGTTTTTGTGATTTGGAAGCGATTAAAGCATCGAAAAAGTGTTCGGACATGATTTTTGCATCTTTTGCGAATAAAAGAGTACGTTGAAGCTGGCTGAAGCGGTGCACGTATCAAGTGGGACCCATTACAAATGATCTCTTGAATCCGCGGTAAAGGATATATGCGAATGCATGCAATGTACTAGCGGATGCGATCATACCAGCACTAATGCACCGGATCCCATCAGAACTCCGCAGCTAAGCGTGCTTGGGCGAGAGTAGTACTAGGATGGGTGACCTCCCGGGAAGTCCTCGTGTTGCATCCCTTTTTTATTTTTATTTTTCTTTTAACCTCTCTTTTTTAATTTAAACAATTAGTACCACTACAATTCAACTTGTTTCTCTATTGAGGTTGTTAGATTGTTGATTTTTGTTGCCAAAACTACAAAGTAATCGTATGAAGATGGATGCGTCCCGGAAAATGCTAAGTTGTAGTTTATTCTTTATTATTTTTGAATCCAAAGACGCTAATACTTACGGAAAGCCGTAACTTTGAGACCGTGTGGACCTATTCGGCCGATAATACCTTTTCGGAAAGCTCTCGGAAAGTTATAGTGTGGCAATGTGTCTTCGTGCCATTGTGCCTCATTTTCGACCCCAAATTTTGACGTTTAGGGTGTTTTCGGGAGGTTTTTGTGATTTGGAAGCGATTAAAGCATCGAAAAAGTGTTCGAACATGATTTTTGCATCTTTTGCGAATAAAAGAGTACGTTGAAGCTGGCTGAAGCGGTGCACGTATCAAGTGGGACCCATTACAAATGATCTCTTGAATCCGCGGTAAAGGATATATGCGAATGCATGCAATGTACTAGCGGATGCGATCATACCAGCACTAATGCACCGGATCCCATCAGAACTCCGCAGCTAAGCGTGCTTGGGCGAGAGTAGTACTAGGATGGGTGACCTCCCGGGAAGTCCTCGTGTTGCATCCCTTTTTTATTTTTATTTTTCTTTTAACCTCTCTTTTTTAATTTAAACAATTAGTACCACTACAATTCAACTTGTTTCTCTATTGAGGTTGTTAGATTGTTGATTTTTGTTGCCAAAACTACAAAGTAATCGTATGAAGATGGATGCGTCCCGGAAAATGCTAAGTTGTAGTTTATTCTTTATTATTTTTGAATCCAAAGACGCTAATACTTACGGAAAGCCGTAACTTTGAGACCGTGTGGACCTATTCGGCCGATAATACCTTTTCGGAAAGCTCTCGGAAAGTTATAGTGTGGCAATGGGTCTTCGTACCATTGTGCCCCATTTTCGACCCCAAATTTTGACGTTTAGGGTGTTTTCGGGAGGTTTTTGTGATTTGGAAGCGATTAAAGCATCGAAAAAGTGTTCGGACATGATTTTTGCATCTTTTGCGAATAAAAGAGTACGTTGAAGCTGGCTGAAGCGGTGCACGTATCAAGTGGGACCCATTACAAATGATCTCTTGAATCCGCGGTAAAGGATATATGCGAATGCATGCAATGTACTAGCGGATGCGATCATACCAGCACTAATGCACCGGATCCCATCAGAACTCCGCAGCTAAGCGTGCTTGGGCGAGAGTAGTACTAGGATGGGTGACCTCCCGGGAAGTCCTCGTGTTGCATCCCTTTTTTATTTTTATTTTTCTTTTAACCTCTCTTTTTTAATTTAAACAATTAGTACCACTACAATTCAACTTGTTTCTCTATTGAGGTTGTTAGATTGTTGATTTTTGTTGCCAAAACTACAAAGTAATCGTATGAAGATGGATGCGTCCCGGAAAATGCTAAGTTGTAGTTTATTCTTTATTATTTTTGAATCCAAAGACGCTAATACTTACGGAGAGCCGTAACTTTGAGACCGTGTGGACCTATTCGGCCGATAATACCTTTTCGGAAAGCTCTCGGAAAGTTATAGTGTGGCAATGTGTCTTCGTGCCATTGTGCCTCATTTTCGACCCCAAATTTTGACGTTTAGGGTGTTTTCGGGAGGTTTTTGTGATTTGGAAGCGATTAAAGCATCGAAAAAGTGTTCGAACATGATTTTTGCATCTTTTGCGAATAAAAGAGTACGTTGAAGCTGGCTGAAGCGGTGCACGTATCAAGTGGGACCCATTACAAATGATCTCTTGAATCCGCGGTAAAGGATATATGCGAATGCATGCAATGTACTAGCGGATGCGATCATACCAGCACTAATGCACCGGATCCCATCAGAACTCCGCAGCTAAGCGTGCTTGGGCGAGAGTAGTACTAGGATGGGTGACCTCCCGGGAAGTCCTCGTGTTGCATCCCTTTTTTATTTTTATTTTTCTTTTAACCTCTCTTTTTTAATTTAAACAATTAGTACCACTACAATTCAACTTGTTTCTCTATTGAGGTTGTTAGATTGTTGATTTTTGTTGCCAAAACTACAAAGTAATCGTATGAAGATGGATGCGTCCCGGAAAATGCTAAGTTGTAGTTTATTCTTTATTATTTTTGAATCCAAAGACGCTAATACTTACGGAAAGCCGTAACTTTGAGACCGTGTGGACCTATTCGGCCGATAATACCTTTTCGGAAAGCTCTCGGAAAGTTATAGTGTGGCAATGGGTCTTCGTACCATTGTGCCCCATTTTCGACCCCAAATTTTGACGTTTAGGGTGTTTTCGGGAGGTTTTTGTGATTTGGAAGCGATTAAAGCATCGAAAAAGTGTTCTGACATGATTTTTGCATCTTTTGCGAATAAAAGAGTACGTTGAAGCTGGCTGAAGCGGTGCACGTATCAAGTGGGACCCATTACAAATGATCTCTTGAATCCGCGGTAAAGGATATATGCGAATGCATGCAATGTACTAGCGGATGCGATCATACCAGCACTAATGCACCGAATCCCATCAGAACTCCGCAGCTAAGCGTGCTTGGGCGAGAGTAGTACTAGGATGGGTGACCTCCCGGGAAGTCCTCGTGTTGCATCCCTTTTTTATTTTTATTTTTCTTTTAACCTCTCTTTTTTAATTTAAACAATTAGTACCACTACAATTCAACTTGTTTCTCTATTGAGGTTGTTAGATTGTTGATTTTTGTTGCCAAAACTACAAAGTAATCGTATGAAGATGGATGCGTCCCGGAAAATGCTACGTTGTAGTTTATTCTTTATTATTTTTGAATCCAAAGACGCTAATACTTACGGAAAGCCGTAACTTTGAGACCGTGTGGACCTATTCGGCCGATAATACCTTTTCGAAAAGCTCTCGGAATGTTATAGTGTGGCAATGTGTCTTCGTACCATTGTGCCCCATTTTCGACCCCAAATTTTGACGTTTAGGGTGTTTTCGGGAGGTTTTTGTGATTTGGAAGCGATTAAAGCATCGAAAAAGTGTTCGAACATGATTTTTGCATCTTTTGCGAATAAAAGAGTACGTTGAAGCTGGCTGAAGCGGTGCACGTATCAAGTGGGACCCATTACAAATGATCTCTTGAATCCGCGGTAAAGGATATATGCGAATGCATGCAATGTACTAGCGGATGCGATCATACCAGCACTAATGCACCGGATCCCATCAGAACTCCGCAGCTAAGCGTGCTTGGGCGAGAGTAGTACTAGGATGGGTGACCTCCCGGGAAGTCCTCGTGTTGCATCCCTTTTTTATTTTTATTTTTCTTTTAACCTCTCTTTTTTAATTTAAACAATTAGTACCACTACAATTCAACTTGTTTCTCTATTGAGGTTGTTAGATTGTTGATTTTTGTTGCCAAAACTACAAAGTAATCGTATGAAGATGGATGCGTCCCGGAAAATGCTAAGTTGTAGTTTATTCTTTATTATTTTTGAATCCAAAGACGCTAATACTTACGGAAAGCCGTAACTTTGAGACCGTGTGGACCTATTCGGCCGATAATACCTTTTCGGAAAGCTCTCGGAAAGTTATAGTGTGGCAATGGGTCTTCGTACCATTGTGCCCCATTTTCGACCCCAAATTTTGACGTTTAGGGTGTTTTCGGGAGGTTTTTGTGATTTGGAAGCGATTAAAGCATCGAAAAAGTGTTCGGACATGATTTTTGCATCTTTTGCGAATAAAAGAGTACGTTGAAGCTGGCTGAAGCGGTGCACGTATCAAGTGGGACCCATTACAAATGATCTCTTGAATCCGCGGTAAAGGATATATGCGAATGCATGCAATGTACTAGCGGATGCGATCATACCAGCACTAATGCACCGAATCCCATCAGAACTCCGCAGCTAAGCGTGCTTGGGCGAGAGTAGTACTAGGATGGGTGACCTCCCGGGAAGTCCTCGTGTTGCATCCCTTTTTTATTTTTATTTTTCTTTTAACCTCTCTTTTTTAATTTAAACAATTAGTACCACTACAATTCAACTTGTTTCTCTATTGAGGTTGTTAGATTGTTGATTTTTGTTGCCAAAACTACAAAGTAATCGTATGAAGATGGATGCGTCCCGGAAAATGCTACGTTGTAGTTTATTCTTTATTATTTTTGAATCCAAAGACGCTAATACTTACGGAAAGCCGTAACTTTGAGACCGTGTGGACCTATTCGGCCGATAATACCTTTTCGAAAAGCTCTCGGAAAGTTATAGTGTGGCAATGGGTCTTCGTACCATTGTGCCCCATTTTCGACCCCAAATTTTGACGTTTAGGGTGTTTTCGGGAGGTTTTTGTGATTTGGAAGCGATTAAAGCATCGAAAAAGTGTTCGGACATGATTTTTGCATCTTTTGCGAATAAAAGAGTACGTTGAAGCTGGCTGAAGCGGTGCACGTATCAAGTGGGACCCATTACAAATGATCTCTTGAATCCGCGGTAAAGGATATATGCGAATGCATGCAATGTACTAGCGGATGCGATCATACCAGCACTTATGCACCGGATCCCATCAGAACTCCGCAGCTAAGCGTGCTTGGGCGAGAGTAGTACTAGGATGGGTGACCTCCCGGGAAGTCCTCGTGTTGCATCCCTTTTTTATTTTTATTTTTCTTTTAACCTCTCTTTTTTAATTTAAACAATTAGTACCACTACAATTCAACTTGTTTCTCTATTGAGGTTGTTAGATTGTTGATTTTTGTTGCCAAAACTACAAAGTAATCGTATGAAGATGGATGCGTCCCGGAAAATGCTAAGTTGTAGTTTATTCTTTATTATTTTTGAATCCAAAGACGCTAATACTTACGGAAAGCCGTAACTTTGAGACCGTGTGGACCTATTCGGCCGATAATACCTTTTCGGAAAGCTCTCGGAAAGTTATAGTGTGGCAATGGGTCTTCGTACCATTGTGCCCCATTTTCGACCCCAAATTTTGACGTTTAGGGTGTTTTCGGGAGGTTTTTGTGATTTGGAAGCGATTAAAGCATCGAAAAAGTGTTCGGACATGATTTTTGCATCTTTTGCGAATAAAAGAGTACGTTGAAGCTGGCTGAAGCGGTGCACGTATCAAGTGGGACCCATTACAAATGATCTCTTGAATCCGCGGTAAAGGATATATGCGAATGCATGCAATGTACTAGCGGATGCGATCATACCAGCACTAATGCACCGGATCCCATCAGAACTCCGCAGCTAAGCGTGCTTGGGCGAGAGTAGTACTAGGATGGGTGACCTCCCGGGAAGTCCTCGTGTTGCATCCCTTTTTTATTTTTATTTTTCTTTTAACCTCTCTTTTTTAATTTAAACAATTAGTACCACTACAATTCAACTTGTTTCTCTATTGAGGTTGTTAGATTGTTGATTTTTGTTGCCAAAACTACAAAGTAATCGTATGAAGATGGATGCGTCCCGGAAAATGCTAAGTTGTAGTTTATTCTTTATTATTTTTGAATCCAAAGACGCTAATACTTACGGAAAGCCGTAACTTTGAGACCGTGTGGACCTATTCGGCCGATAATACCTTTTCGGAAAGCTCTCGGAAAGTTATAGTGTGGCAATGGGTCTTCGTACCATTGTGCCCCATTTTCGACCCCAAATTTTGACGTTTAGGGTGTTTTCGGGAGGTTTTTGTGATTTGGAAGCGATTAAAGCATCGAAAAAGTGTTCGGACATGATTTTTGCATCTTTTGCGAATAAAAGAGTACGTTGAAGCTGGCTGAAGCGGTGCACGTATCAAGTGGGACCCATTACAAATGATCTCTTGAATCCGCGGTAAAGGATATATGCGAATGCATGCAATGTACTAGCGGATGCGATCATACCAGCACTAATGCACCGGATCCCATCAGAACTCCGCAGCTAAGCGTGCTTGGGCGAGAGTAGTACTAGGATGGGTGACCTCCCGGGAAGTCCTCGTGTTGCATCCCTTTTTTATTTTTATTTTTCTTTTAACCTCTCTTTTTTAATTTAAACAATTAGTACCACTACAATTCAACTTGTTTCTCTATTGAGGTTGTTAGATTGTTGATTTTTGTTGCCAAAACTACAAAGTAATCGTATGAAGATGGATGCGTCCCGGAAAATGCTACGTTGTAGTTTATTCTTTATTATTTTTGAATCCAAAGACGCTAATACTTACGGAAAGCCGTAACTTTGAGACCGTGTGGACCTATTCGGCCGATAATACCTTTTCGGAAAGCTCTCGGAAAGTTATAGTGTGGCAATGTGTCTTCGTACCATTGTGCCCCATTTTCGACCCCAAATTTTGACGTTTAGGGTGTTTTCGGGAGGTTTTTGTGATTTGGAAGCGATTAAAGCATCGAAAAAGTGTTCGAACATGATTTTTGCATCTTTTGCGAATAAAAGAGTACGTTGAAGCTGGCTGAAGCGGTGCACGTATCAAGTGGGACCCATTACAAATGATCTCTTGAATCCGCGGTAAAGGATATATGCGAATGCATGCAATGTACTAGCGGATGCGATCATACCAGCACTAATGCACCGGATCCCATCAGAACTCCGCAGCTAAGCGTGCTTGGGCGAGAGTAGTACTAGGATGGGTGACCTCCCGGGAAGTCCTCGTGTTGCATCCCTTTTTTATTTTTATTTTTCTTTTAACCTCTCTTTTTTAATTTAAACAATTAGTACCACTACAATTCAACTTATTTCTCTATTGAGGTTGTTAGATTGTTGATTTTTGTTGCCAAAACTACAAAGTAATCGTATGAAGATGGATGCGTCCCGGAAAATGCTAAGTTGTAGTTTATTCTTTATTATTTTTGAATCCAAAGACGCTAATACTTACGGAAAGCCGTAACTTTGAGACCGTGTGGACCTATTAGGCCGATAATACCTTTTCGGAAAGCTCTCGGAAAGTTATAGTGTGGCAATGGGTCTTCGTACCATTGTGCCCCATTTTCGACCCCAAATTTTGACGTTTAGGGTGTTTTCGGGAGGTTTTTGTGATTTGGAAGCGATTAAAGCATCGAAAAAGTGTTCGGACATGATTTTTGCATCTTTTGCGAATAAAAGAGTACGTTGAAGCTGGCTGAAGCGGTGCACGTATCAAGTGGGACCCATTACAAATGATCTCTTGAATCCGCGGTAAAGGATATATGCGAATGCATGCAATGTACTAGCGGATGCGATCATACCAGCACTAATGCACCGGATCCCATCAGAACTCCGCAGCTAAGCGTGCTTGGGCGAGAGTAGTACTAGGATGGGTGACCTCCCGGGAAGTCCTCGTGTTGCATCCCTTTTTTATTTTTATTTTTCTTTTAACCTCTCTTTTTTAATTTAAACAATTAGTACCACTACAATTCAACTTGTTTCTCTATTGAGGTTGTTAGATTGTTGATTTTTGTTGCCAAAACTACAAAGTAATCGTATGAAGATGGATGCGTCCCGGAAAATGCTAAGTTGTAGTTTATTCTTTATTATTTTTGAATCCAAAGACGCTAATACTTACGGAAAGCCGTAACTTTGAGACCGTGTGGACCTATTCGGCCGATAATACCTTTTCGGAAAGCTCTCGGAAAGTTATAGTGTGGCAATGGGTCTTCGTACCATTGTGCCCCATTTTCGACCCCAAATTTTGACGTTTAGGGTGTTTTCGGGAGGTTTTTGTGATTTGGAAGCGATTAAAGCATCGAAAAAGTGTTCGGACATGATTTTTGCATCTTTTGCGAATAAAAGAGTACGTTGAAGCTGGCTGAAGCGGTGCACGTATCAAGTGGGACCCATTACAAATGATCTCTTGAATCCGCGGTAAAGGATATATGCGAATGCATGCAATGTACTAGCGGATGCGATCATACCAGCACTAATGCACCGGATCCCATCAGAACTCCGCAGCTAAGCGTGCTTGGGCGAGAGTAGTACTAGGATGGGTGACCTCCCGGGAAGTCCTCGTGTTGCATCCCTTTTTTATTTTTATTTTTCTTTTAACCTCTCTTTTTTAATTTAAACAATTAGTACCACTACAATTCAACTTGTTTCTCTATTGAGGTTGTTAGATTGTTGATTTTTGTTGCCAAAACTACAAAGTAATCGTATGAAGATGGATGCGTCCCGGAAAATGCTAAGTTGTAGTTTATTCTTTATTATTTTTGAATCCAAAGACGCTAATACTTACGGAAAGCCGTAACTTTGAGACCGTGTGGACCTATTCGGCCGATAATACCTTTTCGGAAAGCTCTCGGAAAGTTATAGTGTGGCAATGGGTCTTCGTACCATTGTGCCCCATTTTCGACCCCAAATTTTGACGTTTAGGGTGTTTTCGGGAGGTTTTTGTGATTTGGAAGCGATTAAAGCATCGAAAAAGTGTTCGGACATGATTTTTGCATCTTTTGCGAATAAAAGAGTACGTTGAAGCTGGCTGAAGCGGTGCACGTATCAAGTGGGACCCATTACAAATGATCTCTTGAATCCGCGGTAAAGGATATATGCGAATGCATGCAATGTACTAGCGGATGCGATCATACCAGCACTAATGCACCGGATCCCATCAGAACTCCGCAGCTAAGCGTGCTTGGGCGAGAGTAGTACTAGGATGGGTGACCTCCCGGGAAGTCCTCGTGTTGCATCCCTTTTTTATTTTTATTTTTCTTTTAACCTCTCTTTTTTAATTTAAACAATTAGTACCACTACAATTCAACTTGTTTCTCTATTGAGGTTGTTAGATTGTTGATTTTTGTTGCCAAAACTACAAAGTAATCGTATGAAGATGGATGCGTCCCGGAAAATGCTACGTTGTAGTTTATTCTTTATTATTTTTGAATCCAAAGACGCTAATACTTACGGAAAGCCGTAACTTTGAGACCGTGTGGACCTATTCGGCCGATAATACCTTTTCGGAAAGCTCTCGGAAAGTTATAGTGTGGCAATGTGTCTTCGTACCATTGTGCCCCATTTTCGACCCCAAATTTTGACGTTTAGGGTGTTTTCGGGAGGTTTTTGTGATTTGGAAGCGATTAAAGCATCGAAAAAGTGTTCGAACATGATTTTTGCATCTTTTGCGAATAAAAGAGTACGTTGAAGCTGGCTGAAGCGGTGCACGTATCAAGTGGGACCCATTACAAATGATCTCTTGAATCCGCGGTAAAGGATATATGCGAATGCATGCAATGTACTAGCGGATGCGATCATACCAGCACTAATGCACCGGATCCCATCAGAACTCCGCAGCTAAGCGTGCTTGGGCGAGAGTAGTACTAGGATGGGTGACCTCCCGGGAAGTCCTCGTGTTGCATCCCTTTTTTATTTTTATTTTTCTTTTAACCTCTCTTTTTTAATTTAAACAATTAGTACCACTACAATTCAACTTATTTCTCTATTGAGGTTGTTAGATTGTTGATTTTTGTTGCCAAAACTACAAAGTAATCGTATGAAGATGGATGCGTCCCGGAAAATGCTAAGTTGTAGTTTATTCTTTATTATTTTTGAATCCAAAGACGCTAATACTTACGGAAAGCCGTAACTTTGAGACCGTGTGGACCTATTCGGCCGATAATACCTTTTCGAAAAGCTCTCGGAAAGTTATAGTGTGGCAATGTGTCTTCGTACCATTGTGCCCCATTTTCGACCCCAAATTTTGACGTTTAGGGTGTTTTCGGGAGGTTTTTGTGATTTGGAAGCGATTAAAGCATCGAAAAAGTGTTCGGACATGATTTTTGCATCTTTTGCGAATAAAAGAGTACGTTGAAGCTGGCTGAAGCGGTGCACGTATCAAGTGGGACCCATTACAAATGATCTCTTGAATCCGCGGTAAAGGATATATGCGAATGCATGCAATGTACTAGCGGATGCGATCATACCAGCACTAATGCACCGGATCCCATCAGAACTCCGCAGCTAAGCGTGCTTGGGCGAGAGTAGTACTAGGATGGGTGACCTCCCGGGAAGTCCTCGTGTTGCATCCCTTTTTTATTTTTATTTTTCTTTTAACCTCTCTTTTTTAATTTAAACAATTAGTACCACTACAATTCAACTTGTTTCTCTATTGAGGTTGTTAGATTGTTGATTTTTGTTGCCAAAACTACAAAGTAATCGTATGAAGATGGATGCGTCCCGGAAAATGCTACGTTGTAGTTTATTCTTTATTATTTTTGAATCCAAAGACGCTAATACTTACGGAAAGCCGTAACTTTGAGACCGTGTGGACCTATTCGGCCGATAATACCTTTTCGGAAAGCTCTCGGAAAGTTATAGTGTGGCAATGTGTCTTCGTACCATTGTGCCCCATTTTCGACCCCAAATTTTGACGTTTAGGGTGTTTTCGGGAGGTTTTTGTGATTTGGAAGCGATTAAAGCATCGAAAAAGTGTTCGAACATGATTTTTGCATCTTTTGCGAATAAAAGAGTACGTTGAAGCTGGCTGAAGCGGTGCACGTATCAAGTGGGACCCATTACAAATGATCTCTTGAATCCGCGGTAAAGGATATATGCGAATGCATGCAATGTACTAGCGGATGCGATCATACCAGCACTAATGCACCGGATCCCATCAGAACTCCGCAGCTAAGCGTGCTTGGGCGAGAGTAGTACTAGGATGGGTGACCTCCCGGGAAGTCCTCGTGTTGCATCCCTTTTTTATTTTTATTTTTCTTTTAACCTCTCTTTTTTAATTTAAACAATTAGTACCACTACAATTCAACTTATTTCTCTATTGAGGTTGTTAGATTGTTGATTTTTGTTGCCAAAACTACAAAGTAATCGTATGAAGATGGATGCGTCCCGGAAAATGCTAAGTTGTAGTTTATTCTTTATTATTTTTGAATCCAAAGACGCTAATACTTACGGAAAGCCGTAACTTTGAGACCGTGTGGACCTATTCGGCCGATAATACCTTTTCGAAAAGCTCTCGGAAAGTTATAGTGTGGCAATGTGTCTTCGTACCATTGTGCCCCATTTTCGACCCCAAATTTTGACGTTTAGGGTGTTTTCGGGAGGTTTTTGTGATTTGGAAGCGATTAAAGCATCGAAAAAGTGTTCGGACATGATTTTTGCATCTTTTGCGAATAAAAGAGTACGTTGAAGCTGGCTGAAGCGGTGCACGTATCAAGTGGGACCCATTACAAATGATCTCTTGAATCCGCGGTAAAGGATATATGCGAATGCATGCAATGTACTAGCGGATGCGATCATACCAGCACTAATGCACCGGATCCCATCAGAACTCCGCAGCTAAGCGTGCTTGGGCGAGAGTAGTACTAGGATGGGTGACCTCCCGGGAAGTCCTCGTGTTGCATCCCTTTTTTATTTTTATTTTTCTTTTAACCTCTCTTTTTTAATTTAAACAATTAGTACCACTACAATTCAACTTGTTTCTCTATTGAGGTTGTTAGATTGTTGATTTTTGTTGCCAAAACTACAAAGTAATCGTATGAAGATGGATGCGTCCCGGAAAATGCTAAGTTGTAGTTTATTCTTTATTATTTTTGAATCCAAAGACGCTAATACTTACGGAAAGCCGTAACTTTGAGACCGTGTGGACCTATTCGGCCGATAATACCTTTTCGGAAAGCTCTCGGAAAGTTATAGTGTGGCAATGGGTCTTCGTACCATTGTGCCCCATTTTCGACCCCAAATTTTGACGTTTAAGGTGTTTTCGGGAGGTTTTTGTGATTTGGAAGCGATTAAAGCATCGAAAAAGTGTTCGGACATGATTTTTGCATCTTTTGCGAATAAAAGAGTACGTTGAAGCTGGCTGAAGCGGTGCACGTATCAAGTGGGACCCATTACAAATGATCTCTTGAATCCGCGGTAAAGGATATATGCGAATGCATGCAATGTACTAGCGGATGCGATCATACCAGCACTAATGCACCGGATCCCATCAGAACTCCGCAGCTAAGCGTGCTTGGGCGAGAGTAGTACTAGGATGGGTGACCTCCCGGGAAGTCCTCGTGTTGCATCCCTTTTTTATTTTTATTTTTCTTTTAACCTCTCTTTTTTAATTTAAACAATTAGTACCACTACAATTCAACTTGTTTCTCTATTGAGGTTGTTAGATTGTTGATTTTTGTTGCCAAAACTACAAAGTAATCGTATGAAGATGGATGCGTCCCGGAAAATGCTAAGTTGTAGTTTATTCTTTATTATTTTTGAATCCAAAGACGCTAATACTTACGGAAAGCCGTAACTTTGAGACCGTGTGGACCTATTCGGCCGATAATACCTTTTCGGAAAGCTCTCGGAAAGTTATAGTGTGGCAATGGGTCTTCGTACCATTGTGCCCCATTTTCGACCCCAAATTTTGACGTTTAGGGTGTTTTCGGGAGGTTTTTGTGATTTGGAAGCGATTAAAGCATCGAAAAAGTGTTCGGACATGATTTTTGCATCTTTTGCGAATAAAAGAGTACGTTGAAGCTGGCTGAAGCGGTGCACGTATCAAGTGGGACCCATTACAAATGATCTCTTGAATCCGCGGTAAAGGATATATGCGAATGCATGCAATGTACTAGCGGATGCGATCATACCAGCACTAATGCACCGGATCCCATCAGAACTCCGCAGCTAAGCGTGCTTGGGCGAGAGTAGTACTAGGATGGGTGACCTCCCGGGAAGTCCTCGTGTTGCATCCCTTTTTTATTTTTATTTTTCTTTTAACCTCTCTTTTTTAATTTAAACAATTAGTACCACTACAATTCAACTTGTTTCTCTATTGAGGTTGTTAGATTGTTGATTTTTGTTGCCAAAACTACAAAGTAATCGTATGAAGATGGATGCGTCCCGGAAAATGCTAAGTTGTAGTTTATTCTTTATTATTTTTGAATCCAAAGACGCTAATACTTACGGAAAGCCGTAACTTTGAGACCGTGTGGACCTATTCGGCCGATAATACCTTTTCGGAAAGCTCTCGGAAAGTTATAGTGTGGCAATGGGTCTTCGTACCATTGTGCCCCATTTTCGACCCCAAATTTTGACGTTTAGGGTGTTTTCGGGAGGTTTTTGTGATTTGGAAGCGATTAAAGCATCGAAAAAGTGTTCGGACATGATTTTTGCATCTTTTGCGAATAAAAGAGTACGTTGAAGCTGGCTGAAGCGGTGCACGTATCAAGTGGGACCCATTACAAATGATCTCTTGAATCCGCGGTAAAGGATATATGCGAATGCATGCAATGTACTAGCGGATGCGATCATACCAGCACTAATGCACCGGATCCCATCAGAACTCCGCAGCTAAGCGTGCTTGGGCGAGAGTAGTACTAGGATGGGTGACCTCCCGGGAAGTCCTCGTGTTGCATCCCTTTTTTATTTTTATTTTTCTTTTAACCTCTCTTTTTTAATTTAAACAATTAGTACCACTACAATTCAACTTGTTTCTCTATTGAGGTTGTTAGATTGTTGATTTTTGTTGCCAAAACTACAAAGTAATCGTATGAAGATGGATGCGTCCCGGAAAATGCTAAGTTGTAGTTTATTCTTTATTATTTTTGAATCCAAAGACGCTAATACTTACGGAAAGCCGTAACTTTGAGACCGTGTGGACCTATTCGGCCGATAATACCTTTTCGGAAAGCTCTCGGAAAGTTATAGTGTGGCAATGGGTCTTCGTACCATTGTGCCCCATTTTCGACCCCAAATTTTGACGTTTAGGGTGTTTTCGGGAGGTTTTTGTGATTTGGAAGCGATTAAAGCATCGAAAAAGTGTTCGGACATGATTTTTGCATCTTTTGCGAATAAAAGAGTACGTTGAAGCTGGCTGAAGCGGTGCACGTATCAAGTGGGACCCATTACAAATGATCTCTTGAATCCGCGGTAAAGGATATATGCGAATGCATGCAATGTACTAGCGGATGCGATCATACCAGCACTAATGCACCGGATCCCATCAGAACTCCGCAGCTAAGCGTGCTTGGGCGAGAGTAGTACTAGGATGGGTGACCTCCCGGGAAGTCCTCGTGTTGCATCCCTTTTTTATTTTTATTTTTCTTTTAACCTCTCTTTTTTAATTTAAACAATTAGTACCACTACAATTCAACTTGTTTCTCTATTGAGGTTGTTAGATTGTTGATTTTTGTTGCCAAAACTACAAAGTAATCGTATGAAGATGGATGCGTCCCGGAAAATGCTAAGTTGTAGTTTATTCTTTATTATTTTTGAATCCAAAGACGCTAATACTTACGGAAAGCCGTAACTTTGAGACCGTGTGGACCTATTCGGCCGATAATACCTTTTCGGAAAGCTCTCGGAAAGTTATAGTGTGGCAATGGGTCTTCGTACCATTGTGCCCCATTTTCGACCCCAAATTTTGACGTTTAGGGTGTTTTCGGGAGGTTTTTGTGATTTGGAAGCGATTAAAGCATCGAAAAAGTGTTCGGACATGATTTTTGCATCTTTTGCGAATAAAAGAGTACGTTGAAGCTGGCTGAAGCGGTGCACGTATCAAGTGGGACCCATTACAAATGATCTCTTGAATCCGCGGTAAAGGATATATGCGAATGCATGCAATGTACTAGCGGATGCGATCATACCAGCACTAATGCACCGGATCCCATCAGAACTCCGCAGCTAAGCGTGCTTGGGCGAGAGTAGTACTAGGATGGGTGACCTCCCGGGAAGTCCTCGTGTTGCATCCCTTTTTTATTTTTATTTTTCTTTTAACCTCTCTTTTTTAATTTAAACAATTAGTACCACTACAATTCAACTTGTTTCTCTATTGAGGTTGTTAGATTGTTGATTTTTGTTGCCAAAACTACAAAGTAATCGTATGAAGATGGATGCGTCCCGGAAAATGCTACGTTGTAGTTTATTCTTTATTATTTTTGAATCCAAAGACGCTAATACTTACGGAAAGCCGTAACTTTGAGACCGTGTGGACCTATTCGGCCGATAATACCTTTTCGGAAAGCTCTCGGAAAGTTATAGTGTGGCAATGTGTCTTCGTACCATTGTGCCCCATTTTCGACCCCAAATTTTGACGTTTAGGGTGTTTTCGGGAGGTTTTTGTGATTTGGAAGCGATTAAAGCATCGAAAAAGTGTTCGAACATGATTTTTGCATCTTTTGCGAATAAAAGAGTACGTTGAAGCTGGCTGAAGCGGTGCACGTATCAAGTGGGACCCATTACAAATGATCTCTTGAATCCGCGGTAAAGGATATATGCGAATGCATGCAATGTACTAGCGGATGCGATCATACCAGCACTAATGCACCGGATCCCATCAGAACTCCGCAGCTAAGCGTGCTTGGGCGAGAGTAGTACTAGGATGGGTGACCTCCCGGGAAGTCCTCGTGTTGCATCCCTTTTTTATTTTTATTTTTCTTTTAACCTCTCTTTTTTAATTTAAACAATTAGTACCACTACAATTCAACTTATTTCTCTATTGAGGTTGTTAGATTGTTGATTTTTGTTGCCAAAACTACAAAGTAATCGTATGAAGATGGATGCGTCCCGGAAAATGCTAAGTTGTAGTTTATTCTTTATTATTTTTGAATCCAAAGACGCTAATACTTACGGAAAGCCGTAACTTTGAGACCGTGTGGACCTATTCGGCCGATAATACCTTTTCGAAAAGCTCTCGGAAAGTTATAGTGTGGCAATGTGTCTTCGTACCATTGTGCCCCATTTTCGACCCCAAATTTTGACGTTTAGGGTGTTTTCGGGAGGTTTTTGTGATTTGGAAGCGATTAAAGCATCGAAAAAGTGTTCGGACATGATTTTTGCATCTTTTGCGAATAAAAGAGTACGTTGAAGCTGGCTGAAGCGGTGCACGTATCAAGTGGGACCCATTACAAATGATCTCTTGAATCCGCGGTAAAGGATATATGCGAATGCATGCAATGTACTAGCGGATGCGATCATACCAGCACTAATGCACCGGATCCCATCAGAACTCCGCAGCTAAGCGTGCTTGGGCGAGAGTAGTACTAGGATGGGTGACCTCCCGGGAAGTCCTCGTGTTGCATCCCTTTTTTATTTTTATTTTTCTTTTAACCTCTCTTTTTTAATTTAAACAATTAGTACCACTACAATTCAACTTGTTTCTCTATTGAGGTTGTTAGATTGTTGATTTTTGTTGCCAAAACTACAAAGTAATCGTATGAAGATGGATGCGTCCCGGAAAATGCTACGTTGTAGTTTATTCTTTATTATTTTTGAATCCAAAGACGCTAATACTTACGGAAAGCCGTAACTTTGAGACCGTGTGGACCTATTCGGCCGATAATACCTTTTCGGAAAGCTCTCGGAAAGTTATAGTGTGGCAATGTGTCTTCGTACCATTGTGCCCCATTTTCGACCCCAAATTTTGACGTTTAGGGTGTTTTCGGGAGGTTTTTGTGATTTGGAAGCGATTAAAGCATCGAAAAAGTGTTCGAACATGATTTTTGCATCTTTTGCGAATAAAAGAGTACGTTGAAGCTGGCTGAAGCGGTGCACGTATCAAGTGGGACCCATTACAAATGATCTCTTGAATCCGCGGTAAAGGATATATGCGAATGCATGCAATGTACTAGCGGATGCGATCATACCAGCACTAATGCACCGGATCCCATCAGAACTCCGCAGCTAAGCGTGCTTGGGCGAGAGTAGTACTAGGATGGGTGACCTCCCGGGAAGTCCTCGTGTTGCATCCCTTTTTTATTTTTATTTTTCTTTTAACCTCTCTTTTTTAATTTAAACAATTAGTACCACTACAATTCAACTTATTTCTCTATTGAGGTTGTTAGATTGTTGATTTTTGTTGCCAAAACTACAAAGTAATCGTATGAAGATGGATGCGTCCCGGAAAATGCTAAGTTGTAGTTTATTCTTTATTATTTTTGAATCCAAAGACGCTAATACTTACGGAAAGCCGTAACTTTGAGACCGTGTGGACCTATTAGGCCGATAATACCTTTTCGGAAAGCTCTCGGAAAGTTATAGTGTGGCAATGGGTCTTCGTACCATTGTGCCCCATTTTCGACCCCAAATTTTGACGTTTAGGGTGTTTTCGGGAGGTTTTTGTGATTTGGAAGCGATTAAAGCATCGAAAAAGTGTTCGGACATGATTTTTGCATCTTTTGCGAATAAAAGAGTACGTTGAAGCTGGCTGAAGCGGTGCACGTATCAAGTGGGACCCATTACAAATGATCTCTTGAATCCGCGGTAAAGGATATATGCGAATGCATGCAATGTACTAGCGGATGCGATCATACCAGCACTAATGCACCGGATCCCATCAGAACTCCGCAGCTAAGCGTGCTTGGGCGAGAGTAGTACTAGGATGGGTGACCTCCCGGGAAGTCCTCGTGTTGCATCCCTTTTTTATTTTTATTTTTCTTTTAACCTCTCTTTTTTAATTTAAACAATTAGTACCACTACAATTCAACTTGTTTCTCTATTGAGGTTGTTAGATTGTTGATTTTTGTTGCCAAAACTACAAAGTAATCGTATGAAGATGGATGCGTCCCGGAAAATGCTAAGTTGTAGTTTATTCTTTATTATTTTTGAATCCAAAGACGCTAATACTTACGGAAAGCCGTAACTTTGAGACCGTGTGGACCTATTCGGCCGATAATACCTTTTCGGAAAGCTCTCGGAAAGTTATAGTGTGGCAATGGGTCTTCGTACCATTGTGCCCCATTTTCGACCCCAAATTTTGACGTTTAGGGTGTTTTCGGGAGGTTTTTGTGATTTGGAAGCGATTAAAGCATCGAAAAAGTGTTCGGACATGATTTTTGCATCTTTTGCGAATAAAAGAGTACGTTGAAGCTGGCTGAAGCGGTGCACGTATCAAGTGGGACCCATTACAAATGATCTCTTGAATCCGCGGTAAAGGATATATGCGAATGCATGCAATGTACTAGCGGATGCGATCATACCAGCACTAATGCACCGGATCCCATCAGAACTCCGCAGCTAAGCGTGCTTGGGCGAGAGTAGTACTAGGATGGGTGACCTCCCGGGAAGTCCTCGTGTTGCATCCCTTTTTTATTTTTATTTTTCTTTTAACCTCTCTTTTTTAATTTAAACAATTAGTACCACTACAATTCAACTTGTTTCTCTATTGAGGTTGTTAGATTGTTGATTTTTGTTGCCAAAACTACAAAGTAATCGTATGAAGATGGATGCGTCCCGGAAAATGCTACGTTGTAGTTTATTCTTTATTATTTTTGAATCCAAAGACGCTAATACTTACGGAAAGCCGTAACTTTGAGACCGTGTGGACCTATTCGGCCGATAATACCTTTTCGGAAAGCTCTCGGAAAGTTATAGTGTGGCAATGTGTCTTCGTACCATTGTGCCCCATTTTCGACCCCAAATTTTGACGTTTAGGGTGTTTTCGGGAGGTTTTTGTGATTTGGAAGCGATTAAAGCATCGAAAAAGTGTTCGAACATGATTTTTGCATCTTTTGCGAATAAAAGAGTACGTTGAAGCTGGCTGAAGCGGTGCACGTATCAAGTGGGACCCATTACAAATGATCTCTTGAATCCGCGGTAAAGGATATATGCGAATGCATGCAATGTACTAGCGGATGCGATCATACCAGCACTAATGCACCGGATCCCATCAGAACTCCGCAGCTAAGCGTGCTTGGGCGAGAGTAGTACTAGGATGGGTGACCTCCCGGGAAGTCCTCGTGTTGCATCCCTTTTTTATTTTTATTTTTCTTTTAACCTCTCTTTTTTAATTTAAACAATTAGTACCACTACAATTCAACTTATTTCTCTATTGAGGTTGTTAGATTGTTGATTTTTGTTGCCAAAACTACAAAGTAATCGTATGAAGATGGATGCGTCCCGGAAAATGCTAAGTTGTAGTTTATTCTTTATTATTTTTGAATCCAAAGACGCTAATACTTACGGAAAGCCGTAACTTTGAGACCGTGTGGACCTATTAGGCCGATAATACCTTTTCGGAAAGCTCTCGGAAAGTTATAGTGTGGCAATGGGTCTTCGTACCATTGTGCCCCATTTTCGACCCCAAATTTTGACGTTTAGGGTGTTTTCGGGAGGTTTTTGTGATTTGGAAGCGATTAAAGCATCGAAAAAGTGTTCGGACATGATTTTTGCATCTTTTGCGAATAAAAGAGTACGTTGAAGCTGGCTGAAGCGGTGCACGTATCAAGTGGGACCCATTACAAATGATCTCTTGAATCCGCGGTAAAGGATATATGCGAATGCATGCAATGTACTAGCGGATGCGATCATACCAGCACTAATGCACCGGATCCCATCAGAACTCCGCAGCTAAGCGTGCTTGGGCGAGAGTAGTACTAGGATGGGTGACCTCCCGGGAAGTCCTCGTGTTGCATCCCTTTTTTATTTTTATTTTTCTTTTAACCTCTCTTTTTTAATTTAAACAATTAGTACCACTACAATTCAACTTATTTCTCTATTGAGGTTGTTAGATTGTTGATTTTTGTTGCCAAAACTACAAAGTAATCGTATGAAGATGGATGCGTCCCGGAAAATGCTAAGTTGTAGTTTATTCTTTATTATTTTTGAATCCAAAGACGCTAATACTTACGGAAAGCCGTAACTTTGAGACCGTGTGGACCTATTAGGCCGATAATACCTTTTCGGAAAGCTCTCGGAAAGTTATAGTGTGGCAATGGGTCTTCGTACCATTGTGCCCCATTTTCGACCCCAAATTTTGACGTTTAGGGTGTTTTCGGGAGGTTTTTGTGATTTGGAAGCGATTAAAGCATCGAAAAAGTGTTCGGACATGATTTTTGCATCTTTTGCGAATAAAAGAGTACGTTGAAGCTGGCTGAAGCGGTGCACGTATCAAGTGGGACCCATTACAAATGATCTCTTGAATCCGCGGTAAAGGATATATGCGAATGCATGCAATGTACTAGCGGATGCGATCATACCAGCACTAATGCACCGGATCCCATCAGAACTCCGCAGCTAAGCGTGCTTGGGCGAGAGTAGTACTAGGATGGGTGACCTCCCGGGAAGTCCTCGTGTTGCATCCCTTTTTTATTTTTATTTTTCTTTTAACCTCTCTTTTTTAATTTAAACAATTAGTACCACTACAATTCAACTTGTTTCTCTATTGAGGTTGTTAGATTGTTGATTTTTGTTGCCAAAACTACAAAGTAATCGTATGAAGATGGATGCGTCCCGGAAAATGCTACGTTGTAGTTTATTCTTTATTATTTTTGAATCCAAAGACGCTAATACTTACGGAAAGCCGTAACTTTGAGACCGTGTGGACCTATTCGGCCGATAATACCTTTTCGGAAAGCTCTCGGAAAGTTATAGTGTGGCAATGTGTCTTCGTACCATTGTGCCCCATTTTCGACCCCAAATTTTGACGTTTAGGGTGTTTTCGGGAGGTTTTTGTGATTTGGAAGCGATTAAAGCATCGAAAAAGTGTTCGAACATGATTTTTGCATCTTTTGCGAATAAAAGAGTACGTTGAAGCTGGCTGAAGCGGTGCACGTATCAAGTGGGACCCATTACAAATGATCTCTTGAATCCGCGGTAAAGGATATATGCGAATGCATGCAATGTACTAGCGGATGCGATCATACCAGCACTAATGCACCGGATCCCATCAGAACTCCGCAGCTAAGCGTGCTTGGGCGAGAGTAGTACTAGGATGGGTGACCTCCCGGGAAGTCCTCGTGTTGCATCCCTTTTTTATTTTTATTTTTCTTTTAACCTCTCTTTTTTAATTTAAACAATTAGTACCACTACAATTCAACTTATTTCTCTATTGAGGTTGTTAGATTGTTGATTTTTGTTGCCAAAACTACAAAGTAATCGTATGAAGATGGATGCGTCCCGGAAAATGCTAAGTTGTAGTTTATTCTTTATTATTTTTGAATCCAAAGACGCTAATACTTACGGAAAGCCGTAACTTTGAGACCGTGTGGACCTATTAGGCCGATAATACCTTTTCGGAAAGCTCTCGGAAAGTTATAGTGTGGCAATGGGTCTTCGTACCATTGTGCCCCATTTTCGACCCCAAATTTTGACGTTTAGGGTGTTTTCGGGAGGTTTTTGTGATTTGGAAGCGATTAAAGCATCGAAAAAGTGTTCGGACATGATTTTTGCATCTTTTGCGAATAAAAGAGTACGTTGAAGCTGGCTGAAGCGGTGCACGTATCAAGTGGGACCCATTACAAATGATCTCTTGAATCCGCGGTAAAGGATATATGCGAATGCATGCAATGTACTAGCGGATGCGATCATACCAGCACTAATGCACCGGATCCCATCAGAACTCCGCAGCTAAGCGTGCTTGGGCGAGAGTAGTACTAGGATGGGTGACCTCCCGGGAAGTCCTCGTGTTGCATCCCTTTTTTATTTTTATTTTTCTTTTAACCTCTCTTTTTTAATTTAAACAATTAGTACCACTACAATTCAACTTGTTTCTCTATTGAGGTTGTTAGATTGTTGATTTTTGTTGCCAAAACTACAAAGTAATCGTATGAAGATGGATGCGTCCCGGAAAATGCTACGTTGTAGTTTATTCTTTATTATTTTTGAATCCAAAGACGCTAATACTTACGGAAAGCCGTAACTTTGAGACCGTGTGGACCTATTCGGCCGATAATACCTTTTCGGAAAGCTCTCGGAAAGTTATAGTGTGGCAATGTGTCTTCGTACCATTGTGCCCCATTTTCGACCCCAAATTTTGACGTTTAGGGTGTTTTCGGGAGGTTTTTGTGATTTGGAAGCGATTAAAGCATCGAAAAAGTGTTCGAACATGATTTTTGCATCTTTTGCGAATAAAAGAGTACGTTGAAGCTGGCTGAAGCGGTGCACGTATCAAGTGGGACCCATTACAAATGATCTCTTGAATCCGCGGTAAAGGATATATGCGAATGCATGCAATGTACTAGCGGATGCGATCATACCAGCACTAATGCACCGGATCCCATCAGAACTCCGCAGCTAAGCGTGCTTGGGCGAGAGTAGTACTAGGATGGGTGACCTCCCGGGAAGTCCTCGTGTTGCATCCCTTTTTTATTTTTATTTTTCTTTTAACCTCTCTTTTTTAATTTAAACAATTAGTACCACTACAATTCAACTTATTTCTCTATTGAGGTTGTTAGATTGTTGATTTTTGTTGCCAAAACTACAAAGTAATCGTATGAAGATGGATGCGTCCCGGAAAATGCTAAGTTGTAGTTTATTCTTTATTATTTTTGAATCCAAAGACGCTAATACTTACGGAAAGCCGTAACTTTGAGACCGTGTGGACCTATTCGGCCGATAATACCTTTTCGGAAAGCTCTCGGAAAGTTATAGTGTGGCAATGGGTCTTCGTTCCATTGTGCCCCATTTTCGACCCCAAATTTTGACGTTTAGGGTGTTTTCGGGAGGTTTTTGTGATTTGGAAGCGATTAAAGCATCGAAAAAGTGTTCGGACATGATTTTTGCATCTTTTGCGAATAAAAGAGTACGTTGAAGCTGGCTGAAGCGGTGCACGTATCAAGTGGGACCCATTACAAATGATCTCTTGAATCCGCGGTAAAGGATATATGCGAATGCATGCAATGTACTAGCGGATGCGATCATACCAGCACTAATGCACCGGATCCCATCAGAACTCCGCAGCTAAGCGTGCTTGGGCGAGAGTAGTACTAGGATGGGTGACCTCCCGGGAAGTCCTCGTGTTGCATCCCTTTTTTATTTTTATTTTTCTTTTAACCTCTCTTTTTTAATTTAAACAATTAGTACCACTACAATTCAACTTGTTTCTCTATTGAGGTTGTTAGATTGTTGATTTTTGTTGCCAAAACTACAAAGTAATCGTATGAAGATGGATGCGTCCCGGAAAATGCTACGTTGTAGTTTATTCTTTATTATTTTTGAATCCAAAGACGCTAATACTTACGGAAAGCCGTAACTTTGAGACCGTGTGGACCTATTCGGCCGATAATACCTTTTCGGAAAGCTCTCGGAAAGTTATAGTGTGGCAATGTGTCTTCGTACCATTGTGCCCCATTTTCGACCCCAAATTTTGACGTTTAGGGTGTTTTCGGGAGGTTTTTGTGATTTGGAAGCGATTAAAGCATCGAAAAAGTGTTCGAACATTATTTTTGCATCTTTTGCGAATAAAAGAGTACGTTGAAGCTGGCTGAAGCGGTGCACGTATCAAGTGGGACCCATTACAAATGATCTCTTGAATCCGCGGTAAAGGATATATGCGAATGCATGCAATGTACTAGCGGATGCGATCATACCAGCACTAATGCACCGGATCCCATCAGAACTCCGCAGCTAAGCGTGCTTGGGCGAGAGTAGTACTAGGATGGGTGACCTCCCGGGAAGTCCTCGTGTTGCATCCCTTTTTTATTTTTATTTTTCTTTTAACCTCTCTTTTTTAATTTAAACAATTAGTACCACTACAATTCAACTTGTTTCTCTATTGAGGTTGTTAGATTGTTGATTTTTGTTGCCAAAACTACAAAGTAATCGTATGAAGATGGATGCGTCCCGGAAAATGCTACGTTGTAGTTTATTCTTTATTATTTTTGAATCCAAAGACGCTAATACTTACGGAAAGCCGTAACTTTGAGACCGTGTGGACCTATTCGGCCGATAATACCTTTTCGGAAAGCTCTCGGAAAGTTATAGTGTGGCAATGTGTCTTCGTACCATTGTGCCCCATTTTCGACCCCAAATTTTGACGTTTAGGATGTTTTCGGGAGGTTTTTGTGATTTGGAAGCGATTAAAGCATCGAAAAAGTGTTCGAACATGATTTTTGCATCTTTTGCGAATAAAAGAGTACGTTGAAGCTGGCTGAAGCGGTGCACGTATCAAGTGGGACCCATTACAAATGATCTCTTGAATCCGCGGTAAAGGATATATGCGAATGCATGCAATGTACTAGCGGATGCGATCATACCAGCACTAATGCACCGGATCCCATCAGAACTCCGCAGCTAAGCGTGCTTGGGCGAGAGTAGTACTAGGATGGGTGACCTCCCGGGAAGTCCTCGTGTTGCATCCCTTTTTTATTTTTATTTTTCTTTTAACCTCTCTTTTTTAATTTAAACAATTAGTACCACTACAATTCAACTTGTTTCTCTATTGAGGTTGTTAGATTGTTGATTTTTGTTGCCAAAACTACAAAGTAATCGTATGAAGATGGATGCGTCCCGGAAAATGCTAAGTTGTAGTTTATTCTTTATTATTTTTGAATCCAAAGACGCTAATACTTACGGAAAGCCGTAACTTTGAGACCGTGTGGACCTATTCGGCCGATAATACCTTTTCGGAAAGCTCTCGGAAAGTTATAGTGTGGCAATGGGTCTTCGTTCCATTGTGCCCCATTTTCGACCCCAAATTTTGACGTTTAGGGTGTTTTCGGGAGGTTTTTGTGATTTGGAAGCGATTAAAGCATCGAAAAAGTGTTCGGACATGATTTTTGCATCTTTTGCGAATAAAAGAGTACGTTGAAGCTGGCTGAAGCGGTGCACGTATCAAGTGGGACCCATTACAAATGATCTCTTGAATCCGCGGTAAAGGATATATGCGAATGCATGCAATGTACTAGCGGATGCGATCATACCAGCACTAATGCACCGGATCCCATCAGAACTCCGCAGCTAAGCGTGCTTGGGCGAGAGTAGTACTAGGATGGGTGACCTCCCGGGAAGTCCTCGTGTTGCATCCCTTTTTTATTTTTATTTTTCTTTTAACCTCTCTTTTTTAATTTAAACAATTAGTACCACTACAATTCAACTTGTTTCTCTATTGAGGTTGTTAGATTGTTGATTTTTGTTGCCAAAACTACAAAGTAATCGTATGAAGATGGATGCGTCCCGGAAAATGCTAAGTTGTAGTTTATTCTTTATTATTTTTGAATCCAAAGACGCTAATACTTACGGAAAGCCGTAACTTTGAGACCGTGTGGACCTATTCGGCCGATAATACCTTTTCGGAAAGCTCTCGGAAAGTTATAGTGTGGCAATGGGTCTTCGTTCCATTGTGCCCCATTTTCGACCCCAAATTTTGACGTTTAGGGTGTTTTCGGGAGGTTTTTGTGATTTGGAAGCGATTAAAGCATCGAAAAAGTGTTCGGACATGATTTTTGCATCTTTTGCGAATAAAAGAGTACGTTGAAGCTGGCTGAAGCGGTGCACGTATCAAGTGGGACCCATTACAAATGATCTCTTGAATCCGCGGTAAAGGATATATGCGAATGCATGCAATGTACTAGCGGATGCGATCATACCAGCACTAATGCACCGGATCCCATCAGAACTCCGCAGCTAAGCGTGCTTGGGCGAGAGTAGTACTAGGATGGGTGACCTCCCGGGAAGTCCTCGTGTTGCATCCCTTTTTTATTTTTATTTTTCTTTTAACCTCTCTTTTTTAATTTAAACAATTAGTACCACTACAATTCAACTTGTTTCTCTATTGAGGTTGTTAGATTGTTGATTTTTGTTGCCAAAACTACAAAGTAATCGTATGAAGATGGATGCGTCCCGGAAAATGCTACGTTGTAGTTTATTCTTTATTATTTTTGAATCCAAAGACGCTAATACTTACGGAAAGCCGTAACTTTGAGACCGTGTGGACCTATTCGGCCGATAATATCTTTTCGAAAAGCTCTCGGAAAGTTATAGTGTGGCAATGTGTCTTCGTACCATTGTGCCCCATTTTCGACCCCAAATTTTGACGTTTAGGGTGTTTTCGGGAGGTTTTTGTGATTTGGAAGCGATTAAAGCATCGAAAAAGTGTTCGGACATGATTTTTGCATCTTTTGCGAATAAAAGAGTACGTTGAAGCTGGCTGAAGCGGTGCACGTATCAAGTGGGACCCATTACAAATGATCTCTTGAATCCGCGGTAAAGGATATATGCGAATGCATGCAATGTACTAGCGGATGCGATCATACCAGCACTAATGCACCGGATCCCATCAGAACTCCGCAGCTAAGCGTGCTTGGGCGAGAGTAGTACTAGGATGGGTGACCTCCCGGGAAGTCCTCGTGTTGCATCCCTTTTTTATTTTTATTTTTCTTTTAACCTCTCTTTTTTAATTTAAACAATTAGTACCACTACAATTCAACTTGTTTCTCTATTGAGGTTGTTAGATTGTTGATTTTTGTTGCCAAAACTACAAAGTAATCGTATGAAGATGGATGCGTCCCGGAAAATGCTACGTTGTAGTTTATTCTTTATTATTTTTGAATCCAAAGACGCTAATACTTACGGAAAGCCGTAACTTTGAGACCGGGTGGACCTATTCGGCCGATAATACCTTTTCGGAAAGCTCTCGGAAAGTTATAGTGTGGCAATGTGTCTTCGTACCATTGTGCCCCATTTTCGACCCCAAATTTTGACGTTTAGGGTGTTTTCGGGAGGTTTTTGTGATTTGGAAGCGATTAAAGCATCGAAAAACTGTTCGAACATGATTTTTGCATCTTTTGCGAATAAAAGAGTACGTTGAAGCTGGCTGAAGCGGTGCACGTATCAAGTGGGACCCATTACAAATGATCTCTTGAATCCGCGGTAAAGGATATATGCGAATGCATGCAATGTACTAGCGGATGCGATCATACCAGCACTAATGCACCGGATCCCATCAGAACTCCGCAGCTAAGCGTGCTTGGGCGAGAGTAGTACTAGGATGGGTGACCTCCCGGGAAGTCCTCGTGTTGCATCCCTTTTTTATTTTTATTTTTCTTTTAACCTCTCTTTTTTAATTTAAACAATTAGTACCACTACAATTCAACTTGTTTCTCTATTGAGGTTGTTAGATTGTTGATTTTTGTTGCCAAAACTACAAAGTAATCGTATGAAGATGGATGCGTCCCGGAAAATGCTACGTTGTAGTTTATTCTTTATTATTTTTGAATCCAAAGACGCTAATACTTACGGAAAGCCGTAACTTTGAGACCGTGTGGACCTATTCGGCCGATAATACCTTTTCGAAAAGCTCTCGGAAAGTTATAGTGTGGCAATGTGTCTTCGTACCATTGTGCCCCATTTTCGACCCCAAATTTTGACGTTTAGGGTGTTTTCGGGAGGTTTTTGTGATTTGGAAGCGATTAAAGCATCGAAAAAGTGTTCGGACATGATTTTTGCATCTTTTGCGAATAAAAGAGTACGTTGAAGCTGGCTGAAGCGGTGCACGTATCAAGTGGGACCCATTACAAATGATCTCTTGAATCCGTGGTAAAGGATATATGCGAATGCATGCAATGTACTAGCGGATGCGATCATACCAGCACTAATGCACCGGATCCCATCAGAACTCCGCAGCTAAGCGTGCTTGGGCGAGAGTAGTACTAGGATGGGTGACCTCCCGGGAAGTCCTCGTGTTGCATCCCTTTTTTATTTTTATTTTTCTTTTAACCTCTCTTTTTTAATTTAAACAATTAGTACCACTACAATTCAACTTGTTTCTCTATTGAGGTTGTTAGATTGTTGATTTTTGTTGCCAAAACTACAAAGTAATCGTATGAAGATGGATGCGTCCCGGAAAATGCTACGTTGTAGTTTATTCTTTATTATTTTTGAATCCAAAGACGCTAATACTTACGGAAAGCCGTAACTTTGAGACCGGGTGGACCTATTCGGCCGATAATACCTTTTCGGAAAGCTCTCGGAAAGTTATAGTGTGGCAATGTGTCTTCGTACCATTGTGCCCCATTTTCGACCCCAAATTTTGACGTTTAGGGTGTTTTCGGGAGGTTTTTGTGATTTGGAAGCGATTAAAGCATCGAAAAAGTGTTCGAACATGATTTTTGCATCTTTTGCGAATAAAAGAGTACGTTGAAGCTGGCTGAAGCGGTGCACGTATCAAGTGGGACCCATTACAAATGATCTCTTGAATCCGCGGTAAAGGATATATGCGAATGCATGCAATGTACTAGCGGATGCGATCATACCAGCACTAATGCACCGGATCCCATCAGAACTCCGCAGCTAAGCGTGCTTGGGCGAGAGTAGTACTAGGATGGGTGACCTCCCGGGAAGTCCTCGTGTTGCATCCCTTTTTTATTTTTATTTTTCTTTTAACCTCTCTTTTTTAATTTAAACAATTAGTACCACTACAATTCAACTTGTTTCTCTATTGAGGTTGTTAGATTGTTGATTTTTGTTGCCAAAACTACAAAGTAATCGTATGAAGATGGATGCGTCCCGGAAAATGCTACGTTGTAGTTTATTCTTTATTATTTTTGAATCCAAAGACGCTAATACTTACGGAAAGCCGTAACTTTGAGACCGGGTGGACCTATTCGGCCGATAATACCTTTTCGGAAAGCTCTCGGAAAGTTATAGTGTGGCAATGTGTCTTCGTACCATTGTGCCCCATTTTCGACCCCAAATTTTGACGTTTAGGGTGTTTTCGGGAGGTTTTTGTGATTTGGAAGCGATTAAAGCATCGAAAAACTGTTCGAACATGATTTTTGCATCTTTTGCGAATAAAAGAGTACGTTGAAGCTGGCTGAAGCGGTGCACGTATCAAGTGGGACCCATTACAAATGATCTCTTGAATCCGCGGTAAAGGATATATGCGAATGCATGCAATGTACTAGCGGATGCGATCATACCAGCACTAATGCACCGGATCCCATCAGAACTCCGCAGCTAAGCGTGCTTGGGCGAGAGTAGTACTAGGATGGGTGACCTCCCGGGAAGTCCTCGTGTTGCATCCCTTTTTTATTTTTATTTTTCTTTTAACCTCTCTTTTTTAATTTAAACAATTAGTACCACTACAATTCAACTTGTTTCTCTATTGAGGTTGTTAGATTGTTGATTTTTGTTGCCAAAACTACAAAGTAATCGTATGAAGATGGATGCGTCCCGGAAAATGCTACGTTGTAGTTTATTCTTTATTATTTTTGAATCCAAAGACGCTAATACTTACGGAAAGCCGTAACTTTGAGACCGTGTGGACCTATTCGGCCGATAATACCTTTTCGAAAAGCTCTCGGAAAGTTATAGTGTGGCAATGTGTCTTCGTACCATTGTGCCCCATTTTCGACCCCAAATTTTGACGTTTAGGGTGTTTTCGGGAGGTTTTTGTGATTTGGAAGCGATTAAAGCATCGAAAAAGTGTTCGGACATGATTTTTGCATCTTTTGCGAATAAAAGAGTACGTTGAAGCTGGCTGAAGCGGTGCACGTATCAAGTGGGACCCATTACAAATGATCTCTTGAATCCGTGGTAAAGGATATATGCGAATGCATGCAATGTACTAGCGGATGCGATCATACCAGCACTAATGCACCGGATCCCATCAGAACTCCGCAGCTAAGCGTGCTTGGGCGAGAGTAGTACTAGGATGGGTGACCTCCCGGGAAGTCCTCGTGTTGCATCCCTTTTTTATTTTTATTTTTCTTTTAACCTCTCTTTTTTAATTTAAACAATTAGTACCACTACAATTCAACTTGTTTCTCTATTGAGGTTGTTAGATTGTTGATTTTTGTTGCCAAAACTACAAAGTAATCGTATGAAGATGGATGCGTCCCGGAAAATGCTACGTTGTAGTTTATTCTTTATTATTTTTGAATCCAAAGACGCTAATACTTACGGAAAGCCGTAACTTTGAGACCGGGTGGACCTATTCGGCCGATAATACCTTTTCGGAAAGCTCTCGGAAAGTTATAGTGTGGCAATGTGTCTTCGTACCATTGTGCCCCATTTTCGACCCCAAATTTTGACGTTTAGGGTGTTTTCGGGAGGTTTTTGTGATTTGGAAGCGATTAAAGCATCGAAAAAGTGTTCGAACATGATTTTTGCATCTTTTGCGAATAAAAGAGTACGTTGAAGCTGGCTGAAGCGGTGCACGTATCAAGTGGGACCCATTACAAATGATCTCTTGAATCCGCGGTAAAGGATATATGCGAATGCATGCAATGTACTAGCGGATGCGATCATACCAGCACTAATGCACCGGATCCCATCAGAACTCCGCAGCTAAGCGTGCTTGGGCGAGAGTAGTACTAGGATGGGTGACCTCCCGGGAAGTCCTCGTGTTGCATCCCTTTTTTATTTTTATTTTTCTTTTAACCTCTCTTTTTTAATTTAAACAATTAGTACCACTACAATTCAACTTGTTTCTCTATTGAGGTTGTTAGATTGTTGATTTTTGTTGCCAAAACTACAAAGTAATCGTATGAAGATGGATGCGTCCCGGAAAATGCTAAGTTGTAGTTTATTCTTTATTATTTTTGAATCCAAAGACGCTAATACTTACGGAAAGCCGTAACTTTGAGACCGTGTGGACCTATTCGGCCGATAATACCTTTTCGGAAAGCTCTCGGAAAGTTATAGTGTGGCAATGGGTCTTCGTACCATTGTGCCCCATTTTCGACCCCAAATTTTGACGTTTAGGGTGTTTTCGGGAGGTTTTTGTGATTTGGAAGCGATTAAAGCATCGAAAAAGTGTTCGGACATGATTTTTGCATCTTTTGCGAATAAAAGAGTACGTTGAAGCTGGCTGAAGCGGTGCACGTATCAAGTGGGACCCATTACAAATGATCTCTTGAATCCGCGGTAAAGGATATATGCGAATGCATGCAATGTACTAGCGGATGCGATCATACCAGCACTAATGCACCGAATCCCATCAGAACTCCGCAGCTAAGCGTGCTTGGGCGAGAGTAGTACTAGGATGGGTGACCTCCCGGGAAGTCCTCGTGTTGCATCCCTTTTTTATTTTTATTTTTCTTTTAACCTCTCTTTTTTAATTTAAACAATTAGTACCACTACAATTCAACTTGTTTCTCTATTGAGGTTGTTAGATTGTTGATTTTTGTTGCCAAAACTACAAAGTAATCGTATGAAGATGGATGCGTCCCGGAAAATGCTACGTTGTAGTTTATTCTTTATTATTTTTGAATCCAAAGACGCTAATACTTACGGAAAGCCGTAACTTTGAGACCGGGTGGACCTATTCGGCCGATAATACCTTTTCGGAAAGCTCTCGGAAAGTTATAGTGTGGCAATGTGTCTTCGTACCATTGTGCCCCATTTTCGACCCCAAATTTTGACGTTTAGGGTGTTTTCGGGAGGTTTTTGTGATTTGGAAGCGATTAAAGCATCGAAAAAGTGTTCGAACATGATTTTTGCATCTTTTGCGAATAAAAGAGTACGTTGAAGCTGGCTGAAGCGGTGCACGTATCAAGTGGGACCCATTACAAATGATCTCTTGAATCCGCGGTAAAGGATATATGCGAATGCATGCAATGTACTAGCGGATGCGATCATACCAGCACTAATGCACCGAATCCCATCAGAACTCCGCAGCTAAGCGTGCTTGGGCGAGAGTAGTACTAGGATGGGTGACCTCCCGGGAAGTCCTCGTGTTGCATCCCTTTTTTATTTTTATTTTTCTTTTAACCTCTCTTTTTTAATTTAAACAATTAGTACCACTACAATTCAACTTGTTTCTCTATTGAGGTTGTTAGATTGTTGATTTTTGTTGCCAAAACTACAAAGTAATCGTATGAAGATGGATGCGTCCCGGAAAATGCTACGTTGTAGTTTATTCTTTATTATTTTTGAATCCAAAGACGCTAATACTTACGGAAAGCCGTAACTTTGAGACCGGGTGGACCTATTCGGCCGATAATACCTTTTCGGAAAGCTCTCGGAAAGTTATAGTGTGGCAATGTGTCTTCGTACCATTGTGCCCCATTTTCGACCCCAAATTTTGACGTTTAGGGTGTTTTCGGGAGGTTTTTGTGATTTGGAAGCGATTAAAGCATCGAAAAAGTGTTCGAACATGATTTTTGCATCTTTTGCGAATAAAAGAGTACGTTGAAGCTGGCTGAAGCGGTGCACGTATCAAGTGGGACCCATTACAAATGATCTCTTGAATCCGCGGTAAAGGATATATGCGAATGCATGCAATGTACTAGCGGATGCGATCATACCAGCACTAATGCACCGGATCCCATCAGAACTCCGCAGCTAAGCGTGCTTGGGCGAGAGTAGTACTAGGATGGGTGACCTCCCGGGAAGTCCTCGTGTTGCATCCCTTTTTTATTTTTATTTTTCTTTTAACCTCTCTTTTTTAATTTAAACAATTAGTACCACTACAATTCAACTTGTTTCTCTATTGAGGTTGTTAGATTGTTGATTTTTGTTGCCAAAACTACAAAGTAATCGTATGAAGATGGATGCGTCCCGGAAAATGCTAAGTTGTAGTTTATTCTTTATTATTTTTGAATCCAAAGACGCTAATACTTACGGAAAGCCGTAACTTTGAGACCGGGTGGACCTATTCGGCCGATAATACCTTTTCGGAAAGCTCTCGGAAAGTTATAGTGTGGCAATGTGTCTTCGTACCATTGTGCCCCATTTTCGACCCCAAATTTTGACGTTTAGGGTGTTTTCGGGAGGTTTTTGTGATTTGGAAGCGATTAAAGCATCGAAAAAGTGTTCGAACATGATTTTTGCATCTTTTGCGAATAAAAGAGTACGTTGAAGCTGGCTGAAGCGGTGCACGTATCAAGTGGGACCCATTACAAATGATCTCTTGAATCCGCGGTAAAGGATATATGCGAATGCATGCAATGTACTAGCGGATGCGATCATACCAGCACTAATGCACCGGATCCCATCAGAACTCCGCAGCTAAGCGTGCTTGGGCGAGAGTAGTACTAGGATGGGTGACCTCCCGGGAAGTCCTCGTGTTGCATCCCTTTTTTATTTTTATTTTTCTTTTAACCTCTCTTTTTTAATTTAAACAATTAGTACCACTACAATTCAACTTGTTTCTCTATTGAGGTTGTTAGATTGTTGATTTTTGTTGCCAAAACTACAAAGTAATCGTATGAAGATGGATGCGTCCCGGAAAATGCTAAGTTGTAGTTTATTCTTTATTATTTTTGAATCCAAAGACGCTAATACTTACGGAAAGCCGTAACTTTGAGACCGTGTGGACCTATTCGGCCGATAATACCTTTTCGGAAAGCTCTCGGAAAGTTATAGTGTGGCAATGGGTCTTCGTACCATTGTGCCCCATTTTCGACCCCAAATTTTGACGTTTAGGGTGTTTTCGGGAGGTTTTTGTGATTTGGAAGCGATTAAAGCATCGAAAAAGTGTTCGGACATGATTTTTGCATCTTTTGCGAATAAAAGAGTACGTTGAAGCTGGCTGAAGCGGTGCACGTATCAAGTGGGACCCATTACAAATGATCTCTTGAATCCGCGGTAAAGGATATATGCGAATGCATGCAATGTACTAGCGGATGCGATCATACCAGCACTAATGCACCGAATCCCATCAGAACTCCGCAGCTAAGCGTGCTTGGGCGAGAGTAGTACTAGGATGGGTGACCTCCCGGGAAGTCCTCGTGTTGCATCCCTTTTTTATTTTTATTTTTCTTTTAACCTCTCTTTTTTAATTTAAACAATTAGTACCACTACAATTCAACTTGTTTCTCTATTGAGGTTGTTAGATTGTTGATTTTTGTTGCCAAAACTACAAAGTAATCGTATGAAGATGGATGCGTCCCGGAAAATGCTACGTTGTAGTTTATTCTTTATTATTTTTGAATCCAAAGACGCTAATACTTACGGAAAGCCGTAACTTTGAGACCGGGTGGACCTATTCGGCCGATAATACCTTTTCGGAAAGCTCTCGGAAAGTTATAGTGTGGCAATGTGTCTTCGTACCATTGTGCCCCATTTTCGACCCCAAATTTTGACGTTTAGGGTGTTTTCGGGAGGTTTTTGTGATTTGGAAGCGATTAAAGCATCGAAAAAGTGTTCGAACATGATTTTTGCATCTTTTGCGAATAAAAGAGTACGTTGAAGCTGGCTGAAGCGGTGCACGTATCAAGTGGGACCCATTACAAATGATCTCTTGAATCCGCGGTAAAGGATATATGCGAATGCATGCAATGTACTAGCGGATGCGATCATACCAGCACTAATGCACCGAATCCCATCAGAACTCCGCAGCTAAGCGTGCTTGGGCGAGAGTAGTACTAGGATGGGTGACCTCCCGGGAAGTCCTCGTGTTGCATCCCTTTTTTATTTTTATTTTTCTTTTAACCTCTCTTTTTTAATTTAAACAATTAGTACCACTACAATTCAACTTGTTTCTCTATTGAGGTTGTTAGATTGTTGATTTTTGTTGCCAAAACTACAAAGTAATCGTATGAAGATGGATGCGTCCCGGAAAATGCTACGTTGTAGTTTATTCTTTATTATTTTTGAATCCAAAGACGCTAATACTTACGGAAAGCCGTAACTTTGAGACCGGGTGGACCTATTCGGCCGATAATACCTTTTCGGAAAGCTCTCGGAAAGTTATAGTGTGGCAATGTGTCTTCGTACCATTGTGCCCCATTTTCGACCCCAAATTTTGACGTTTAGGGTGTTTTCGGGAGGTTTTTGTGATTTGGAAGCGATTAAAGCATCGAAAAAGTGTTCGAACATGATTTTTGCATCTTTTGCGAATAAAAGAGTACGTTGAAGCTGGCTGAAGCGGTGCACGTATCAAGTGGGACCCATTACAAATGATCTCTTGAATCCGCGGTAAAGGATATATGCGAATGCATGCAATGTACTAGCGGATGCGATCATACCAGCACTAATGCACCGGATCCCATCAGAACTCCGCAGCTAAGCGTGCTTGGGCGAGAGTAGTACTAGGATGGGTGACCTCCCGGGAAGTCCTCGTGTTGCATCCCTTTTTTATTTTTATTTTTCTTTTAACCTCTCTTTTTTAATTTAAACAATTAGTACCACTACAATTCAACTTGTTTCTCTATTGAGGTTGTTAGATTGTTGATTTTTGTTGCCAAAACTACAAAGTAATCGTATGAAGATGGATGCGTCCCGGAAAATGCTAAGTTGTAGTTTATTCTTTATTATTTTTGAATCCAAAGACGCTAATACTTACGGAAAGCCGTAACTTTGAGACCGGGTGGACCTATTCGGCCGATAATACCTTTTCGGAAAGCTCTCGGAAAGTTATAGTGTGGCAATGTGTCTTCGTACCATTGTGCCCCATTTTCGACCCCAAATTTTGACGTTTAGGGTGTTTTCGGGAGGTTTTTGTGATTTGGAAGCGATTAAAGCATCGAAAAAGTGTTCGAACATGATTTTTGCATCTTTTGCGAATAAAAGAGTACGTTGAAGCTGGCTGAAGCGGTGCACGTATCAAGTGGGACCCATTACAAATGATCTCTTGAATCCGCGGTAAAGGATATATGCGAATGCATGCAATGTACTAGCGGATGCGATCATACCAGCACTAATGCACCGGATCCCATCAGAACTCCGCAGCTAAGCGTGCTTGGGCGAGAGTAGTACTAGGATGGGTGACCTCCCGGGAAGTCCTCGTGTTGCATCCCTTTTTTATTTTTATTTTTCTTTTAACCTCTCTTTTTTAATTTAAACAATTAGTACCACTACAATTCAACTTGTTTCTCTATTGAGGTTGTTAGATTGTTGATTTTTGTTGCCAAAACTACAAAGTAATCGTATGAAGATGGATGCGTCCCGGAAAATGCTAAGTTGTAGTTTATTCTTTATTATTTTTGAATCCAAAGACGCTAATACTTACGGAAAGCCGTAACTTTGAGACCGTGTGGACCTATTCGGCCGATAATACCTTTTCGGAAAGCTCTCGGAAAGTTATAGTGTGGCAATGGGTCTTCGTACCATTGTGCCCCATTTTCGACCCCAAATTTTGACGTTTAGGGTGTTTTCGGGAGGTTTTTGTGATTTGGAAGCGATTAAAGCATCGAAAAAGTGTTCGGACATGATTTTTGCATCTTTTGCGAATAAAAGAGTACGTTGAAGCTGGCTGAAGCGGTGCACGTATCAAGTGGGACCCATTACAAATGATCTCTTGAATCCGCGGTAAAGGATATATGCGAATGCATGCAATGTACTAGCGGATGCGATCATACCAGCACTAATGCACCGAATCCCATCAGAACTCCGCAGCTAAGCGTGCTTGGGCGAGAGTAGTACTAGGATGGGTGACCTCCCGGGAAGTCCTCGTGTTGCATCCCTTTTTTATTTTTATTTTTCTTTTAACCTCTCTTTTTTAATTTAAACAATTAGTACCACTACAATTCAACTTGTTTCTCTATTGAGGTTGTTAGATTGTTGATTTTTGTTGCCAAAACTACAAAGTAATCGTATGAAGATGGATGCGTCCCGGAAAATGCTACGTTGTAGTTTATTCTTTATTATTTTTGAATCCAAAGACGCTAATACTTACGGAAAGCCGTAAATTTGAGACCGTGTGGACCTATTCGGCCGATAATACCTTTTCGAAAAGCTCTCGGAAAGTTATAGTGTGGCAATGTGTCTTCGTACCATTGTGCCCCATTTTCGACCCCAAATTTTGACGTTTAGGGTGTTTTCGGGAGGTTTTTGTGATTTGGAAGCGATTAAAGCATCGAAAAAGTGTTCGGACATGATTTTTGCATCTTTTGCGAATAAAAGAGTACGTTGAAGCTGGCTGAAGCGGTGCACGTATCAAGTGGGACCCATTACAAATGATCTCTTGAATCCGCGGTAAAGGATATATGCGAATGCATGCAATGTACTAGCGGATGCGATCATACCAGCACTAATGCACCGGATCCCATCAGAACTCCGCAGCTAAGCGTGCTTGGGCGAGAGTAGTACTAGGATGGGTGACCTCCCGGGAAGTCCTCGTGTTGCATCCCTTTTTTATTTTTATTTTTCTTTTAACCTCCCTTTTTTAATTTAAACAATTAGTACCACTACAATTCAACTTGTTTCTCTATTGAGGTTGTTAGATTGTTGATTTTTGTTGCCAAAACTACAAAGTAATCGTATGAAGATGGATGCGTCCCGGAAAATGCTACGTTGTAGTTTATTCTTTATTATTTTTGAATCCAAAGACGCTAATACTTACGGAAAGCCGTAACTTTGAGACCGGGTGGACCTATTCGGCCGATATTACCTTTTCGGAAAGCTCTCGGAAAGTTATAGTGTGGCAATGTGTCTTCGTACCATTGTGCCCCATTTTCGACCCCAAATTTTGACGTTTAGGGTGTTTTCGGGAGGTTTTTGTGATTTGGAAGCGATTAAAGCATCGAAAAAGTGTTCGAACATGATTTTTGCATCTTTTGCGAATAAAAGAGTACGTTGAAGCTGGCTGAAGCGGTGCACGTATCAAGTGGGACCCATTACAAATGATCTCTTGAATCCGCGGTAAAGGATATATGCGAATGCATGCAATGTACTAGCGGATGCGATCATACCAGCACTAATGCACCGGATCCCATCAGAACTCCGCAGCTAAGCGTGCTTGGGCGAGAGTAGTACTAGGATGGGTGACCTCCCGGGAAGTCCTCGTGTTGCATCCCTTTTTTATTTTTATTTTTCTTTTAACCTCTCTTTTTTAATTTAAACAATTAGTACCACTACAATTCAACTTGTTTCTCTATTGAGGTTGTTAGATTGTTGATTTTTGTTGCCAAAACTACAAAGTAATCGTATGAAGATGGATGCGTCCCGGAAAATGCTACGTTGTAGTTTATTCTTTATTATTTTTGAATCCAAAGACGCTAATACTTACGGAAAGCCGTAACTTTGAGACCGTGTGGACCTATTCGGCCGATAATACCTTTTCGAAAAGCTCTCGGAAAGTTATAGTGTGGCAATGTGTCTTCGTACCATTGTGCCCCATTTTCGACCCCAAATTTTGACGTTTAGGGTGTTTTCGGGAGGTTTTTGTGATTTGGAAGCGATTAAAGCATCGAAAAAGTGTTCGGACATGATTTTTGCATCTTTTGCGAATAAAAGAGTACGTTGAAGCTGGCTGAAGCGGTGCACGTATCAAGTGGGACCCATTACAAATGATCTCTTGAATCCGCGGTAAAGGATATATGCGAATGCATGCAATGTACTAGCGGATGCGATCATACCAGCACTAATGCACCGGATCCCATCAGAACTCCGCAGCTAAGCGTGCTTGGGCGAGAGTAGTACTAGGATGGGTGACCTCCCGGGAAGTCCTCGTGTTGCATCCCTTTTTTATTTTTATTTTTCTTTTAACCTCTCTTTTTTAATTTAAACAATTAGTACCACTACAATTCAACTTGTTTCTCTATTGAGGTTGTTAGATTGTTGATTTTTGTTGCCAAAACTACAAAGTAATCGTATGAAGATGGATGCGTCCCGGAAAATGCTAAGTTGTAGTTTATTCTTTATTATTTTTGAATCCAAAGACGCTAATACTTACGGAAAGCCGTAACTTTGAGACCGTGTGGACCTATTCGGCCGATAATACCTTTTCGGAAAGCTCTCGGAAAGTTATAGTGTGGCAATGGGTCTTCGTACCATTGTGCCCCATTTTCGACCCCAAATTTTGACGTTTAGGGTGTTTTCGGGAGGTTTTTGTGATTTGGAAGCGATTAAAGCATCGAAAAAGTGTTCGGACATGATTTTTGCATCTTTTGCGAATAAAAGAGTACGTTGAAGCTGGCTGAAGCGGTGCACGTATCAAGTGGGACCCATTACAAATGATCTCTTGAATCCGCGGTAAAGGATATATGCGAATGCATGCAATGTACTAGCGGATGCGATCATACCAGCACTAATGCACCGAATCCCATCAGAACTCCGCAGCTAAGCGTGCTTGGGCGAGAGTAGTACTAGGATGGGTGACCTCCCGGGAAGTCCTCGTGTTGCATCCCTTTTTTATTTTTATTTTTCTTTTAACCTCTCTTTTTTAATTTAAACAATTAGTACCACTACAATTCAACTTGTTTCTCTATTGAGGTTGTTAGATTGTTGATTTTTGTTGCCAAAACTACAAAGTAATCGTATGAAGATGGATGCGTCCCGGAAAATGCTACGTTGTAGTTTATTCTTTATTATTTTTGAATCCAAAGACGCTAATACTTACGGAAAGCCGTAACTTTGAGACCGGGTGGACCTATTCGGCCGATAATACCTTTTCGGAAAGCTCTCGGAAAGTTATAGTGTGGCAATGTGTCTTCGTACCATTGTGCCCCATTTTCGACCCCAAATTTTGACGTTTAGGGTGTTTTCGGGAGGTTTTTGTGATTTGGAAGCGATTAAAGCATCGAAAAAGTGTTCGAACATGATTTTTGCATCTTTTGCGAATAAAAGAGTACGTTGAAGCTGGCTGAAGCGGTGCACGTATCAAGTGGGACCCATTACAAATGATCTCTTGAATCCGCGGTAAAGGATATATGCGAATGCATGCAATGTACTAGCGGATGCGATCATACCAGCACTAATGCACCGGATCCCATCAGAACTCCGCAGCTAAGCGTGCTTGGGCGAGAGTAGTACTAGGATGGGTGACCTCCCGGGAAGTCCTCGTGTTGCATCCCTTTTTTATTTTTATTTTTCTTTTAACCTCTCTTTTTTAATTTAAACAATTAGTACCACTACAATTCAACTTGTTTCTCTATTGAGGTTGTTAGATTGTTGATTTTTGTTGCCAAAACTACAAAGTAATCGTATGAAGATGGATGCGTCCCGGAAAATGCTAAGTTGTAGTTTATTCTTTATTATTTTTGAATCCAAAGACGCTAATACTTACGGAAAGCCGTAACTTTGAGACCGTGTGGACCTATTCGGCCGATAATACCTTTTCGGAAAGCTCTCGGAAAGTTATAGTGTGGCAATGGGTCTTCGTACCATTGTGCCCCATTTTCGACCCCAAATTTTGACGTTTAGGGTGTTTTCGGGAGGTTTTTGTGATTTGGAAGCGATTAAAGCATCGAAAAAGTGTTCGGACATGATTTTTGCATCTTTTGCGAATAAAAGAGTACGTTGAAGCTGGCTGAAGCGGTGCACGTATCAAGTGGGACCCATTACAAATGATCTCTTGAATCCGCGGTAAAGGATATATGCGAATGCATGCAATGTACTAGCGGATGCGATCATACCAGCACTAATGCACCGAATCCCATCAGAACTCCGCAGCTAAGCGTGCTTGGGCGAGAGTAGTACTAGGATGGGTGACCTCCCGGGAAGTCCTCGTGTTGCATCCCTTTTTTATTTTTATTTTTCTTTTAACCTCTCTTTTTTAATTTAAACAATTAGTACCACTACAATTCAACTTGTTTCTCTATTGAGGTTGTTAGATTGTTGATTTTTGTTGCCAAAACTACAAAGTAATCGTATGAAGATGGATGCGTCCCGGAAAATGCTACGTTGTAGTTTATTCTTTATTATTTTTGAATCCAAAGACGCTAATACTTACGGAAAGCCGTAACTTTGAGATCGTGTGGACCTATTCGGCCGATAATACCTTTTCGAAAAGCTCTCGGAAAGTTATAGTGTGGCAATGTGTCTTCGTCCCATTGTGCCCCATTTTCGACCCCAAATTTTGACGTTTAGGGTGTTTTCGGGAGGTTTTTGTGATTTGGAAGCGATTAAAGCATCGAAAAAGTGTTCGGACATGATTTTTGCATCTTTTGCGAATAAAAGAGTACGTTGAAGCTGGCTGAAGCGGTGCACGTATCAAGTGGGACCCATTACAAATGATCTCTTGAATCCGCGGTAAAGGATATATGCGAATGCATGCAATGTACTAGCGGATGCGATCATACCAGCACTAATGCACCGGATCCCATCAGAACTCCGCAGCTAAGCGTGCTTGGGCGAGAGTAGTACTAGGATGGGTGACCTCCCGGGAAGTCCTCGTGTTGCATCCCTTTTTTATTTTTATTTTTCTTTTAACCTCTCTTTTTTAATTTAAACAATTAGTACCACTACAATTCAACTTGTTTCTCTATTGAGGTTGTTAGATTGTTGATTTTTGTTGCCAAAACTACAAAGTAATCGTATGAAGATGGATGCGTCCCGGAAAATGCTACGTTGTAGTTTATTCTTTATTATTTTTGAATCCAAAGACGCTAATACTTACGGAAAGCCGTAACTTTGAGACCGGGTGGACCTATTCGGCCGATAATACCTTTTCGGAAAGCTCTCGGAAAGTTATAGTGTGGCAATGTGTCTTCGTACCATTGTGCCCCATTTTCGACCCCAAATTTTGACGTTTAGGGTGTTTTCGGGAGGTTTTTGTGATTTGGAAGCGATTAAAGCATCGAAAAAGTGTTCGAACATGATTTTTGCATCTTTTGCGAATAAAAGAGTACGTTGAAGCTGGCTGAAGCGGTGCACGTATCAAGTGGGACCCATTACAAATGATCTCTTGAATCCGCGGTAAAGGATATATGCGAATGCATGCAATGTACTAGCGGATGCGATCATACCAGCACTAATGCACCGGATCCCATCAGAACTCCGCAGCTAAGCGTGCTTGGGCGAGAGTAGTACTAGGATGGGTGACCTCCCGGGAAGTCCTCGTGTTGCATCCCTTTTTTATTTTTATTTTTCTTTTAACCTCTCTTTTTTAATTTAAACAATTAGTACCACTACAATTCAACTTGTTTCTCTATTGAGGTTGTTAGATTGTTGATTTTTGTTGCCAAAACTACAAAGTAATCGTATGAAGATGGATGCGTCCCGGAAAATGCTACGTTGTAGTTTATTCTTTATTATTTTTGAATCCAAAGACGCTAATACTTACGGAAAGCCGTAACTTTGAGACCGTGTGGACCTATTCGGCCGATAATACCTTTTCGAAAAGCTCTCGGAAAGTTATAGTGTGGCAATGTGTCTTCGTACCATTGTGCCCCATTTTCGACCCCAAATTTTGACGTTTAGGGTGTTTTCGGGAGGTTTTTGTGATTTGGAAGCGATTAAAGCATCGAAAAAGTGTTCGGACATGATTTTTGCATCTTTTGCGAATAAAAGAGTACGTTGAAGCTGGCTGAAGCGGTGCACGTATCAAGTGGGACCCATTACAAATGATCTCTTGAATCCGCGGTAAAGGATATATGCGAATGCATGCAATGTACTAGCGGATGCGATCATACCAGCACTAATGCACCGGATCCCATCAGAACTCCGCAGCTAAGCGTGCTTGGGCGAGAGTAGTACTAGGATGGGTGACCTCCCGGGAAGTCCTCGTGTTGCATCCCTTTTTTATTTTTATTTTTCTTTTAACCTCTCTTTTTTAATTTAAACAATTAGTACCACTACAATTCAACTTGTTTCTCTATTGAGGTTGTTAGATTGTTGATTTTTGTTGCCAAAACTACAAAGTAATCGTATGAAGATGGATGCGTCCCGGAAAATGCTACGTTGTAGTTTATTCTTTATTATTTTTGAATCCAAAGACGCTAATACTTACGGAAAGCCGTAACTTTGAGACCGGGTGGACCTATTCGGCCGATAATACCTTTTCGGAAAGCTCTCGGAAAGTTATAGTGTGGCAATGTGTCTTCGTACCATTGTGCCCCATTTTCGACCCCAAATTTTGACGTTTAGGGTGTTTTCGGGAGGTTTTTGTGATTTGGAAGCGATTAAAGCATCGAAAAAGTGTTCGAACATGATTTTTGCATCTTTTGCGAATAAAAGAGTACGTTGAAGCTGGCTGAAGCGGTGCACGTATCAAGTGGGACCCATTACAAATGATCTCTTGAATCCGCGGTAAAGGATATATGCGAATGCATGCAATGTACTAGCGGATGCGATCATACCAGCACTAATGCACCGGATCCCATCAGAACTCCGCAGCTAAGCGTGCTTGGGCGAGAGTAGTACTAGGATGGGTGACCTCCCGGGAAGTCCTCGTGTTGCATCCCTTTTTTATTTTTATTTTTCTTTTAACCTCTCTTTTTTAATTTAAACAATTAGTACCACTACAATTCAACTTGTTTCTCTATTGAGGTTGTTAGATTGTTGATTTTTGTTGCCAAAACTACAAAGTAATCGTATGAAGATGGATGCGTCCCGGAAAATGCTAAGTTGTAGTTTATTCTTTATTATTTTTGAATCCAAAGACGCTAATACTTACGGAAAGCCGTAACTTTGAGACCGTGTGGACCTATTCGGCCGATAATACCTTTTCGGAAAGCTCTCGGAAAGTTATAGTGTGGTAATGGGTCTTCGTACCATTGTGCCCCATTTTCGACCCCAAATTTTGACGTTTAGGGTGTTTTCGGGAGGTTTTTGTGATTTGGAAGCGATTAAAGCATCGAAAAAGTGTTCGGACATGATTTTTGCATCTTTTGCGAATAAAAGAGTACGTTGAAGCTGGCTGAAGCGGTGCACGTATCAAGTGGGACCCATTACAAATGATCTCTTGAATCCGCGGTAAAGGATATATGCGAATGCATGCAATGTACTAGCGGATGCGATCATACCAGCACTAATGCACCGAATCCCATCAGAACTCCGCAGCTAAGCGTGCTTGGGCGAGAGTAGTACTAGGATGGGTGACCTCCCGGGAAGTCCTCGTGTTGCATCCCTTTTTTATTTTTATTTTTCTTTTAACCTCTCTTTTTTAATTTAAACAATTAGTACCACTACAATTCAACTTGTTTCTCTATTGAGGTTGTTAGATTGTTGATTTTTGTTGCCAAAACTACAAAGTAATCGTATGAAGATGGATGCGTCCCGGAAAATGCTACGTTGTAGTTTATTCTTTATTATTTTTGAATCCAAAGACGCTAATACTTACGGAAAGCCGTAACTTTGAGACCGGGTGGACCTATTCGGCCGATAATACCTTTTCGGAAAGCTCTCGGAAAGTTATAGTGTGGCAATGTGTCTTCGTACCATTGTGCCCCATTTTCGACCCCAAATTTTGACGTTTAGGGTGTTTTCGGGAGGTTTTTGTGATTTGGAAGCGATTAAAGCATCGAAAAAGTGTTCGAACATGATTTTTGCATCTTTTGCGAATAAAAGAGTACGTTGAAGCTGGCTGAAGCGGTGCACGTATCAAGTGGGACCCATTACAAATGATCTCTTGAATCCGCGGTAAAGGATATATGCGAATGCATGCAATGTACTAGCGGATGCGATCATACCAGCACTAATGCACCGGATCCCATCAGAACTCCGCAGCTAAGCGTGCTTGGGCGAGAGTAGTACTAGGATGGGTGACCTCCCGGGAAGTCCTCGTGTTGCATCCCTTTTTTATTTTTATTTTTCTTTTAACCTCTCTTTTTTAATTTAAACAATTAGTACCACTACAATTCAACTTGTTTCTCTATTGAGGTTGTTAGATTGTTGATTTTTGTTGCCAAAACTACAAAGTAATCGTATGAAGATGGATGCGTCCCGGAAAATGCTAAGTTGTAGTTTATTCTTTATTATTTTTGAATCCAAAGACGCTAATACTTACGGAAAGCCGTAACTTTGAGACCGTGTGGACCTATTCGGCCGATAATACCTTTTCGGAAAGCTCTCGGAAAGTTATAGTGTGGCAATGAGTCTTCGTACCATTGTGCCCCATTTTCGACCCCAAATTTTGACGTTTAGGGTGTTTTCGGGAGGTTTTTGTGATTTGGAAGCGATTAAAGCATCGAAAAAGTGTTCGGACATGATTTTTGCATCTTTTGCGAATAAAAGAGTACGTTGAAGCTGGCTGAAGCGGTGCACGTATCAAGTGGGACCCATTACAAATGATCTCTTGAATCCGCGGTAAAGGATATATGCGAATGCATGCAATGTACTAGCGGATGCGATCATACCAGCACTAATGCACCGAATCCCATCAGAACTCCGCAGCTAAGCGTGCTTGGGCGAGAGTAGTACTAGGATGGGTGACCTCCCGGGAAGTCCTCGTGTTGCATCCCTTTTTTATTTTTATTTTTCTTTTAACCTCTCTTTTTTAATTTAAACAATTAGTACCACTACAATTCAACTTGTTTCTCTATTGAGGTTGTTAGATTGTTGATTTTTGTTGCCAAAACTACAAAGTAATCGTATGAAGATGGATGCGTCCCGGAAAATGCTACGTTGTAGTTTATTCTTTATTATTTTTGAATCCAAAGACGCTAATACTTACGGAAAGCCGTAACTTTGAGACCGTGTGGACCTATTCGGCCGATAATACCTTTTCGAAAAGCTCTCGGAAAGTTATAGTGTGGCAATGTGTCTTTGTACCATTGTGCCCCATTTTCGACCCCAAATTTTGACGTTTAGGGTGTTTTCGGGAGGTTTTTGTGATTTGGAAGCGATTAAAGCATCGAAAAAGTGTTCGGACATGATTTTTGCATCTTTTGCGAATAAAAGAGTACGTTGAAGCTGGCTGAAGCGGTGCACGTATCAAGTGGGACCCATTACAAATGATCTCTTGAATCCGCGGTAAAGGATATATGCGAATGCATGCAATGTACTAGCGGATGCGATCATACCAGCACTAATGCACCGGATCCCATCAGAACTCCGCATCTAAGCGTGCTTGGGCGAGAGTAGTACTAGGATGGGTGACCTCCCGGGAAGTCCTCGTGTTGCATCCCTTTTTTATTTTTATTTTTCTTTTAACCTCTCTTTTTAATTTAAACAATTAGTACCACTACAATTCAACTTGTTTCTCTATTGAGGTTGTTAGATTGTTGATTTTTGTTGCCAAAACTACAAAGTAATCGTATGAAGATGGATGCGTCCCGGAAAATGCTACGTTGTAGTTTATTCTTTATTATTTTTGAATCCAAAGACGCTAATACTTACGGAAAGCCGTAACTTTGAGACCGTGTGGACCTATTCGGCCGATAATACCTTTTCGGAAAGCTCTCGGAAAGTTATAGTGTGGCAATGTGTCTTTTTACCATTGTGCCCCATTTTCGACCCCAAATTTTGACGTTTAGGGTGTTTTCGGGAGGTTTTTGTGATTTGGAAGCGATTAAAGCATCGAAAAAGTGTTCGGACATGATTTTTGCATCTTTTGCGAATAAAAGAGTACGTTGAAGCTGGCTGAAGCGGTGCACGTATCAAGTGGGACCCATTACAAATGATCTCTTGAATCCGCGGTAAAGGATATATGCGAATGCATGCAATGTACTAGCGGATGCGATCATACCAGCACTAATGCACCGGATCCCATCAGAACTCCGCAGCTAAGCGTGCTTGGGCGAGAGTAGTACTAGGATGGGTGACCTCCCGGGAAGTCCTCGTGTTGCATCCCTTTTTTATTTTTATTTTTCTTTTAACCTCTCTTTTTTAATTTAAACAATTAGTACCACTACAATTCAACTTGTTTCTCTATTGAGGTTGTTAGATTGTTGATTTTTGTTGCCAAAACTACAAAGTAATCGTATGAAGATGGATGCGTCCCGGAAAATGCTAAGTTGTAGTTTATTCTTTATTATTTTTGAATCCAAAGACGCTAATACTTACGGAAAGCCGTAACTTTGAGACCGTGTGGACCTATTCGGCCGATAATACCTTTTCGGAAAGCTCTCGGAAAGTTATAGTGTGGCAATGGGTCTTCGTACCATTGTGCCCCATTTTCGACCCCAAATTTTTACGTTTAGGGTGTTTTCGGGAGGTTTTTGTGATTTGGAAGCGATTAAAGCATCGAAAAAGTGTTCGGACATGATTTTTGCATCTTTTGCGAATAAAAGAGTACGTTGAAGCTGGCTGAAGCGGTGCACGTATCAAGTGGGACCCATTACAAATGATCTCTTGAATCCGCGGTAAAGGATATATGCGAATGCATGCAATGTACTAGCGGATGCGATCATACCAGCACTAATGCACCGAATCCCATTAGAACTCCGCAGCTAAGCGTGCTTGGGCGAGAGTAGTACTAGGATGGGTGACCTCCCGGGAAGTCCTCGTGTTGCATCCCTTTTTTATTTTTATTTTTCTTTTAACCTCTCTTTTTTAATTTAAACAATTAGTACCACTACAATTCAACTTGTTTCTCTATTGAGGTTGTTAGATTGTTGATTTTTGTTGCCAAAACTACAAAGTAATCGTATGAAGATGGATGCGTCCCGGAAAATGCTACGTTGTAGTTTATTCTTTATTATTTTTGAATCCAAAGACGCTAATACTTACGGAAAGCCGTAACTTTGAGACCGTGTGGACCTATTCGGCCGATAATACCTTTTCGAAAAGCTCTCGGAAAGTTATAGTGTGGCAATGTGTCTTCGTACCATTGTGCCCCATTTTCGACCCCAAATTTTGACGTTTAGGGTGTTTTCGGGAGGTTTTTGTGATTTGGAAGCGATTAAAGCATCGAAAAAGTGTTCGGACATGATTTTTGCATCTTTTGCGAATAAAAGAGTACGTTGAAGCTGGCTGAAGCGGTGCACGTATCAAGTGGGACCCATTACAAATGATCTCTTGAATCCGCGGTAAAGGATATATGCGAATGCATGCAATGTACTAGCGGATGCGATCATACCAGCACTAATGCACCGGATCCCATCAGAACTCCGCAGCTAAGCGTGCTTGGGCGAGAGTAGTACTAGGATGGGTGACCTCCCGGGAAGTCCTCGTGTTGCATCCCTTTTTTATTTTTATTTTTCTTTTAACCTCTCTTTTTTAATTTAAACAATTAGTACCACTACAATTCAACTTGTTTCTCTATTGAGGTTGTTAGATTGTTGATTTTTGTTGCCAAAACTACAAAGTAATCGTATGAAGATGGATGCGTCCCGGAAAATGCTACGTTGTAGTTTATTCTTTATTGTTTTTGAATCCAAAGACGCTAATACTTACGGAAAGCCGTAACTTTGAGACCGTGTGGACCTATTCGGCCGATAATACCTTTTCGGAAAGCTCTCGGAAAGTTATAGTGTGGCAATGTGTCTTCGTACCATTGTGCCCCATTTTCGACCCCAAATTTTGACGTTTAGGGTGTTTTCGGGAGGTTTTTGTGATTTGGAAGCGATTAAAGCATCGAAAAAGTGTTCGGACATGATTTTTGCATCTTTTGCGAATAAAAGAGTACGTTGAAGCTGGCTGAAGCGGTGCACGTATCAAGTGGGACCCATTACAAATGATCTCTTGAATCTGCGGTAAAGGATATATGCGAATGCATGCAATGTACTAGCGGATGCGATCATACCAGCACTAATGCACCGGATCCCATCAGAACTCCGCAGCTAAGCGTGCTTGGGCGAGAGTAGTACTAGGATGGGTGACCTCCCGGGAAGTCCTCGTGTTGCATCCCTTTTTTATTTTTATTTTTCTTTTAACCTCTCTTTTTTAATTTAAACAATTAGTACCACTACAATTCAACTTGTTTCTCTATTGAGGTTGTTAGATTGTTGATTTTTGTTGCCAAAACTACAAAGTAATCGTATGAAGATGGATGCGTCCCGGAAAATGCTACGTTGTAGTTTATTCTTTATTATTTTTGAATCCAAAGACGCTAATACTTACGGAAAGCCGTAACTTTGAGACCGTGTGGACCTATTCGGCCGATAATACCTTTTCGAAAAGCTCTCGGAAAGTTATAGTGTGGCAATGTGTCTTCGTACCATTGTGCCCCATTTTCGACCCCAAATTTTGACGTTTAGGGTGTTTTCGGGAGGTTTTTGTGATTTGGAAGCGATTAAAGCATCGAAAAAGTGTTCGAACATGATTTTTGCATCTTTTGCGAATAAAAGAGTACGTTGAAGCTGGCTGAAGCGGTGCACGTATCAAGTGGGACCCATTACAAATGATCTCTTGAATCCGCGGTAAAGGATATATGCGAATGCATGCAATGTACTAGCGGATGCGATCATACCAGCACTAATGCACCGGATCCCATCAGAACTCCGCAGCTAAGCGTGCTTGGGCGAGAGTAGTACTAGGATGGGTGACCTCCCGGGAAGTCCTCGTGTTGCATCCCTTTTTTATTTTTATTTTTCTTTTAACCTCTCTTTTTTAATTTAAACAATTAGTACCACTACAATTCAACTTGTTTCTCTATTGAGGTTGTTAGATTGTTGATTTTTGTTGCCAAAACTACAAAGTAATCGTATGAAGATGGATGCGTCCCGGAAAATGCTACGTTGTAGTTTATTCTTTATTGTTTTTGAATCCAAAGACGCTAATACTTACGGAAAGCCGTAACTTTGAGACCGTGTGGACCTATTCGGCCGATAATACCTTTTCGGAAAGCTCTCGGAAAGTTATAGTGTGGCAATGTGTCTTCGTACCATTGTGCCCCATTTTCGACCCCAAATTTTGACGTTTAGGGTGTTTTCGGGAGGTTTTTGTGATTTGGAAGCGATTAAAGCATCGAAAAAGTGTTCGGACATGATTTTTGCATCTTTTGCGAATAAAAGAGTACGTTGAAGCTGGCTGAAGCGGTGCACGTATCAAGTGGGACCCATTACAAATGATCTCTTGAATCTGCGGTAAAGGATATATGCGAATGCATGCAATGTACTAGCGGATGCGATCATACCAGCACTAATGCACCGGATCCCATCAGAACTCCGCAGCTAAGCGTGCTTGGGCGAGAGTAGTACTAGGATGGGTGACCTCCCGGGAAGTCCTCGTGTTGCATCCCTTTTTTATTTTTATTTTTCTTTTAACCTCTCTTTTTTAATTTAAACAATTAGTACCACTACAATTCAACTTGTTTCTCTATTGAGGTTGTTAGATTGTTGATTTTTGTTGCCAAAACTACAAAGTAATCGTATGAAGATGGATGCGTCCCGGAAAATGCTACGTTGTAGTTTATTCTTTATTATTTTTGAATCCAAAGACGCTAATACTTACGGAAAGCCGTAACTTTGAGACCGGGTGGACCTATTCGGCCGATAATACCTTTTCGGAAAGCTCTCGGAAAGTTATAGTGTGGCAATGTGTCTTCGTACCATTGTGCCCCATTTTCGACCCCAAATTTTGACGTTTAGGGTGTTTTCGGGAGGTTTTTGTGATTTGGAAGCGATTAAAGCATCGAAAAAGTGTTCGAACATGATTTTTGCATCTTTTGCGAATAAAAGAGTACGTTGAAGCTGGCTGAAGCGGTGCACGTATCAAGTGGGACCCATTACAAATGATCTCTTGAATCCGCGGTAAAGGATATATGCGAATGCATGCAATGTACTAGCGGATGCGATCATACCAGCACTAATGCACCGGATCCCATCAGAACTCCGCAGCTAAGCGTGCTTGGGCGAGAGTAGTACTAGGATGGGTGACCTCCCGGGAAGTCCTCGTGTTGCATCCCTTTTTTATTTTTATTTTTCTTTTAACCTCTCTTTTTTAATTTAAACAATTAGTACCACTACAATTCAACTTGTTTCTCTATTGAGGTTGTTAGATTGTTGATTTTTGTTGCCAAAACTACAAAGTAATCGTATGAAGATGGATGCGTCCCGGAAAATGCTAAGTTGTAGTTTATTCTTTATTATTTTTGAATCCAAAGACGCTAATACTTATGGAAAGCCGTAACTTTGAGACCGTGTGGACCTATTCGGCCGATAATACCTTTTCGGAAAGCTCTCGGAAAGTTATAGTGTGGCAATGGGTCTTCGTACCATTGTGCCCCATTTTCGACCCCAAATTTTGACGTTTAGGGTGTTTTCAGGAGGTTTTTGTGATTTGGAAGCGATTAAAGCATCGAAAAAGTGTTCGGACATGATTTTTGCATCTTTTGCGAATAAAAGAGTACGTTGAAGCTGGCTGAAGCGGTGCACGTATCAAGTGGGACCCATTACAAATGATCTCTTGAATCCGCGGTAAAGGATATATGCGAATGCATGCAATGTACTAACGGATGCGATCATACCAGCACTAATGCACCGAATCCCATCAGAACTCCGCAGCTAAGCGTGCTTGGGCGAGAGTAGTACTAGGATGGGTGACCTCCCGGGAAGTCCTCGTGTTGCATCCCTTTTTTATTTTTATTTTTCTTTTAACCTCTCTTTTTTAATTTAAACAATTAGTACCACTACAATTCAACTTGTTTCTCTATTGAGGTTGTTAGATTGTTGATTTTTGTTGCCAAAACTACAAAGTAATCGTATGAAGATGGATGCGTCCCGGAAAATGCTACGTTGTAGTTTATTCTTTATTATTTTTGAATCCAAAGACGCTAATACTTACGGAAAGCCGTAACTTTGAGACCGTGTGGACCTATTCGGCCGATAATACCTTTTCGAAAAGCTCTCGGAAAGTTATAGTGTGGCAATGTGTCTTCGTACCATTGTGCCCCATTTTCGACCCCAAATTTTGACGTTTAGGGTGTTTTCGGGAGGTTTTTGTGATTTGGAAGCGATTAAAGCATCGAAAAAGTGTTCGGACATGATTTTTGCATCTTTTGCGAATAAAAGAGTACGTTGAAGCTGGCTGAAGCGGTGCGCGTATCAAGTGGGACCCATTACAAATGATCTCTTGAATCTGCGGTAAAGGATATATGCGAATGCATGCAATGTACTAGCGGATGCGATCATACCAGCACTAATGCACCGGATCCCATCAGAACTCCGCAGCTAAGCGTGCTTGGGCGAGAGTAGTACTAGGATGGGTGACCTCCCGGGAAGTCCTCGTGTTGCATCCCTTTTTTATTTTTATTTTTCTTTTAACCTCTCTTTTTTAATTTAAACAATTAGTACCACTACAATTCAACTTGTTTCTCTATTGAGGTTGTTAGATTGTTGATTTTTGTTGCCAAAACTACAAAGTAATCGTATGAAGATGGATGCGTCCCGGAAAATGCTACGTTGTAGTTTATTCTTTATTATTTTTGAATCCAAAGACGCTAATACTTACGGAAAGCCGTAACTTTGAGACCGTGTGGACCTATTCGGCCGATAATACCTTTTCGGAAAGCTCTCGGAAAGTTATAGTGTGGCAATGTGTCTTCGTACCATTGTGCCCCATTTTCGACCCCAAATTTTGACGTTTAGGGTGTTTTCGGGAGGTTTTTGTGATTTGGAAGCGATTAAAGCATCGAAAAAGTGTTCGAACATGATTTTTGCATCTTTTGCGAATAAAAGAGTACGTTGAAGCTGGCTGAAGCGGTGCACGTATCAAGTGGGACCCATTACAAATGATCTCTTGAATCCGCGGTAAAGGATATATGCGAATGCATGCAATGTACTAGCGGATGCGATCATACCAGCACTAATGCACCAGATCCCATCAGAACTCCGCAGCTAAGCGTGCTTGGGCGAGAGTAGTACTAGGATGGGTGACCTCCCGGGAAGTCCTCGTGTTGCATCCCTTTTTTATTTTTATTTTTCTTTTAACCTCTCTTTTTTAATTTAAACAATTAGTACCACTACAATTCAACTTGTTTCTCTATTGAGGTTGTTAGATTGTTGATTTTTGTTGCCAAAACTACAAAGTAATCGTATGAAGATGGATGCGTCCCGGCAAATGCTAAGTTGTAGTTTATTCTTTATTATTTTTGAATCCAAAGACGCTAATACTTACGGAAAGCCGTAACTTTGAGACCGTGTGGACCTATTCGGCCGATAATACCTTTTCGGAAAGCTCTCGGAAAGTTATAGTGTGGCAATGGGTCTTCGTACCATTGTGCCCCATTTTCGACCCCAAATTTTGACGTTTAGGGTGTTTTCGGGAGGTTTTGTGATTTGGAAGCGATTAAAGCATCGAAAAAGTGTTCGGACATGATTTTTGCATCTTTTGCGAATAAAAGAGTACGTTGAAGCTGGCTGAAGCGGTGCACGTATCAAGTGGGACCCATTACAAATGATCTCTTGAATCCGCGGTAAAGGATATATGCGAATGCATGCAATGTACTAGCGGATGCGATCATACCAGCACTAATGCACCGAATCCCATCAGAACTCCGCAGCTAAGCGTGCTTGGGCGAGAGTAGTACTAGGATGGGTGACCTCCCGGGAAGTCCTCGTGTTGCATCCCTTTTTTATTTTTATTTTTCTTTTAACCTCTCTTTTTTAATTTAAACAATTAGTACCACTACAATTCAACTTGTTTCTCTATTGAGGTTGTTAGATTGTTGATTTTTGTTGCCAAAACTACAAAGTAATCGTATGAAGATGGATGCGTCCCGGAAAATGCTAAGTTGTAGTTTATTCTTTATTATTTTTGAATCCAAAGACGCTAATACTTACGGAAAGCCGTAACTTTGAGACCGTGTGGACCTATTCGGCCGATAATACCTTTTCGGAAAGCTCTCGGAAAGTTATAGTGTGGCAATGGGTCTTCGTACCATTGTGCCCCATTTTCGACCCCAAATTTTGACGTTTAGGGTGTTTTCGGGAGGTTTTTGTGATTTGGAAGCGATTAAAGCATCGAAAAAGTGTTCGGACATGATTTTTGCATCTTTTGCGAATAAAAGAGTACGTTGAAGCTGGCTGAAGCGGTGCACGTATCAAGTGGGACCCATTACAAATGATCTCTTGAATCCGCGGTAAAGGATATATGCGAATGCATGCAATGTACTAGCGGATGCGATCATACCAGCACTAATGCACCGGATCCCATCAGAACTCCGCAGCTAAGCGTGCTTGGGCGAGAGTAGTACTAGGATGGGTGACCTCCCGGGAAGTCCTCGTGTTGCATCCCTTTTTTATTTTTATTTTTCTTTTAACCTCTCTTTTTTAATTTAAACAATTAGTACCACTACAATTCAACTTGTTTCTCTATTGAGGTTGTTAGATTGTTGATTTTTGTTGCCAAAACTACAAAGTAATCGTATGAAGATGGATGCGTCCCGGAAAATGCTACGTTGTAGTTTATTCTTTATTATTTTTGAATCCAAAGACGCTAATACTTACGGAAAGCCGTAACTTTGAGACCGTGTGGACCTATTCGGCCGATAATACCTTTTCGAAAAGCTCTCGGAAAGTTATAGTGTGGCAATGTGTCTTCGTACCATTGTGCCCCATTTTCGACCCCAAATTTTGACGTTTAGGGTGTTTTCGGGAGGTTTTTGTGATTTGGAAGCGATTAAAGCATCGAAAAAGTGTTCGGACATGATTTTTGCATCTTTTGCGAATAAAAGAGTACGTTGAAGCTGGCTGAAGCGGTGCACGTATCAAGTGGGACCCATTACAAATGATCTCTTGAATCCGCGGTAAAGGATATATGCGAATGCATGCAATGTACTAGCGGATGCGATCATACCAGCACTAATGCACCGAATCCCATCAGAACTCCGCAGCTAAGCGTGCTTGGGCGAGAGTAGTACTAGGATGGGTGACCTCCCGGGAAGTCCTCGTGTTGCATCCCTTTTTTATTTTTATTTTTCTTTTAACCTCTCTTTTTTAATTTAAACAATTAGTACCACTACAATTCAACTTGTTTCTCTATTGAGGTTGTTAGATTGTTGATTTTTGTTGCCAAAACTACAAAGTAATCGTATGAAGATGGATGCGTCCCAGAAAATGCTACGTTGTAGTTTATTCTTTATTATTTTTGAATCCAAAGACGCTAATACTTACGGAAAGCCGTAACTTTGAGACCGTGTGGACCTATTCGGCCGATAATACCTTTTCGAAAAGCTCTCGGAAAGTTATAGTGTGGCAATGTGTCTTCGTACCATTGTGCCCCATTTTCGACCCCAAATTTTGACGTTTAGGGTGTTTTCGGGAGGTTTTTGTGATTTGGAAGCGATTAAAGCATCGAAAAAGTGTTCGGACATGATTTTTGCATCTTTTGCGAATAAAAGAGTACGTTGAAGCTGGCTGAAGCGGTGCACGTATCAAGTGGGACCCATTACAAATGATCTCTTGAATCCGCGGTAAAGGATATATGCGAATGCATGCAATGTACTAGCGGATGCGATCATACCAGCACTAATGCACCGAATCCCATCAGAACTCCGCAGCTAAGCGTGCTTGGGCGAGAGTAGTACTAGGATGGGTGACCTCCCGGGAAGTCCTCGTGTTGCATCCCTTTTTTATTTTTATTTTTCTTTTAACCTCTCTTTTTTAATTTAAACAATTAGTACCACTACAATTCAACTTGTTTCTCTATTGAGGTTGTTAGATTGTTGATTTTTGTTGCCAAAACTACAAAGTAATCGTATGAAGATGGATGCGTCCCGGAAAATGCTAAGTTGTAGTTTATTCTTTATTATTTTTGAATCCAAAGACGCTAATACTTACGGAAAGCCGTAACTTTGAGACCGTGTGGACCTATTCGGCCGATAATACCTTTTCGGAAAGCTCTCGGAAAGTTATAGTGTGGCAATGGGTCTTCGTACCATTGTGCCCCATTTTCGACCCCAAATTTTGACGTTTAGGGTGTTTTCGGGAGGTTTTTGTGATTTGGAAGCGATTAAAGCATCGAAAAAGTGTTCGGACATGATTTTTGCATCTTTTGCGAATAAAAGAGTACGTTGAAGCTGGCTGAAGCGGTGCACGTATCAAGTGGGACCCATTACAAATGATCTCTTGAATCCGCGGTAAAGGATATATGCGAATGCATGCAATGTACTAGCGGATGCGATCATACCAGCACTAATGCACCGGATCCCATCAGAACTCCGCAGCTAAGCGTGCTTGGGCGAGAGTAGTACTAGGATGGGTGACCTCCCGGGAAGTCCTCGTGTTGCATCCCTTTTTATTTTTATTTTTCTTTTACCTCTCTTTTTTAATTTAAACAATTAGTACCACTACAATTCAACTTGTTTCTCTATTGAGGTTGTTAGATTGTTGATTTTTGTTGCCAAAACTACAAAGTAATCGTATGAAGATGGATGCGTCCCGGAAAATGCTACGTTGTAGTTTATTCTTTATTATTTTTGAATCCAAAGACGCTAATACTTACGGAAAGCCGTAACTTTGAGACCGTGTGGACCTATTCGGCCGATAATACCTTTTCGAAAAGCTCTCGGAAAGTTATAGTGTGGCAATGTGTCTTCGTACCATTGTGCCCCATTTTCGACCCCAAATTTTGACGTTTAGGGTGTTTTCGGGAGGTTTTTGTGATTTGGAAGCGATTAAAGCATCGAAAAAGTGTTCGGACATGATTTTTGCATCTTTTGCGAATAAAAGAGTACGTTGAAGCTGGCTGAAGCGGTGCACGTATCAAGTGGGACCCATTACAAATGATCTCTTGAATCCGCGGTAAAGGATATATGCGAATGCATGCAATGTACTAGCGGATGCGATCATACCAGCACTAATGCACCGAATCCCATCAGAACTCCGCAGCTAAGCGTGCTTGGGCGAGAGTAGTACTAGGATGGGTGACCTCCCGGGAAGTCCTCGTGTTGCATCCCTTTTTTATTTTTATTTTTCTTTTAACCTCTCTTTTTTAATTTAAACAATTAGTACCACTACAATTCAACTTGTTTCTCTATTGAGGTTGTTAGATTGTTGATTTTTGTTGCCAAAACTACAAAGTAATCGTATGAAGATGGATGCGTGACGGAAAATGCTACGTTGTAGTTTATTCTTTATTATTTTTGAATCCAAAGACGCTAATACTTACGGAAAGCCGTAACTTTGAGACCGTGTGGATCTATTCGGCCGATAATACCTTTTCGAAAAGCTCTCGGAAAGTTATAGTGTGGCAATGTGTCTTCGTACCATTGTGCCCCATTTTCGACCCCAAATTTTGACGTTTAGGGTGTTTTCGGGAGGTTTTTGTGATTTGGAAGCGATTAAAGCATCGAAAAAGTGTTCGGACATGATTTTTGCATCTTTTGCGAATAAAAGAGTACGTTGAAGCTGGCTGAAGCGGTGCACGTATCAAGTGGGACCCATTACAAATGATCTCTTGAATCCGCGGTAAAGGATATATGCGAATGCATGCAATGTACTAGCGGATGCGATCATACCAGCACTAATGCACTGGATCCCATCAGAACTCCGCAGCTAAGCGTGCTTGGGCGAGAGTAGTACTAGGATGGGTGACCTCCCGGGAAGTCCTCGTGTTGCATCCCTTTTTTATTTTTATTTTTCTTTTAACCTCTCTTTTTTAATTTAAACAATTAGTACCACTACAATTCAACTTGTTTCTCTATTGAGGTTGTTAGATTGTTGATTTTTGTTGCCAAAACTACAAAGTAATCGTATGAAGATGGATGCGTCCCGGAAAATGCTACGTTGTAGTTTATTCTTTATTATTTTTGAATCCAAAGACGCTAATACTTACGGAAAGCCGTAACTTTGAGACCGTGTGGACCTATTCGGCCGATAATACCTTTTCGGAAAGCTCTCGGAAAGTTATAGTGTGGCAATGTGTCTTCGTACCATTGTGCCCCATTTTCGACCCCAAATTTTGACGTTTAGGGTGTTTTCGGGAGGTTTTTGTGATTTGGAAGCGATTAAAGCATCGAAAAAGTGTTCGAACATGATTTTTGCATCTTTTGCGAATAAAAGAGTACGTTGAAGCTGGCTGAAGCGGTGCACGTATCAAGTGGGACCCATTACAAATGATCTCTTGAATCCGCGGTAAAGGATATATGCGAATGCATGCAATGTACTAGCGGATGCGATCATACCAGCACTAATGCACCGGATCCCATCAGAACTCCGCAGCTAAGCGTGCTTGGGCGAGAGTAGTACTAGGATGGGTGACCTCCCGGGAAGTCCTCGTGTTGCATCCCTTTTTTATTTTTATTTTTCTTTTAACCTCTCTTTTTTAATTTAAACAATTAGTACCACTACAATTCAACTTGTTTCTCTATTGAGGTTGTTAGATTGTTGATTTTTGTTGCCAAAACTACAAAGTAATCGTATGAAGATGGATGCGTCCCGGAAAATGCTACGTTGTAGTTTATTCTTTATTATTTTTGAATCCAAAGACGCTAATACTTACGGAAAGCCGTAACTTTGAGACCGTGTGGACCTATTCGGCCGATAATACCTTTTCGAAAAGCTCTCGGAAAGTTATAGTGTGGCAATGTGTCTTCGTACCATTGTGCCCCATTTTCGACCCCAAATTTTGACGTTTAGGGTGTTTTCGGGAGGTTTTTGTGATTTGGAAGCGATTAAAGCATCGAAAAAGTGTTCGGACATGATTTTTGCATCTTTTGCGAATAAAAGAGTACGTTGAAGCTGGCTGAAGCGGTGCACGTATCAAGTGGGACCCATTACAAATGATCTCTTGAATCCGCGGTAAAGGATATATGCGAATGCATGCAATGTACTAGCGGATGCGATCATACCAGCACTAATGCACCGAATCCCATCAGAACTCCGCAGCTAAGCGTGCTTGGGCGAGAGTAGTACTAGGATGGGTGACCTCCCGGGAAGTCCTCGTGTTGCATCCCTTTTTTATTTTTATTTTTCTTTTAACCTCTCTTTTTTAATTTAAACAATTAGTACCACTACAATTCAACTTGTTTCTCTATTGAGGTTGTTAGATTGTTGATTTTTGTTGCCAAAACTACAAAGTAATCGTATGAAGATGGATGCGTCCCAGAAAATGCTACGTTGTAGTTTATTCTTTATTATTTTTGAATCCAAAGACGCTAATACTTACGGAAAGCCGTAACTTTGAGACCGTGTGGACCTATTCGGCCGATAATACCTTTTCGAAAAGCTCTCGGAAAGTTATAGTGTGGCAATGTGTCTTCGTACCATTGTGCCCCATTTTCGACCCCAAATTTTGACGTTTAGGGTGTTTTCGGGAGGTTTTTGTGATTTGGAAGCGATTAAAGCATCGAAAAAGTGTTCGGACATGATTTTTGCATCTTTTGCGAATAAAAGAGTACGTTGAAGCTGGCTGAAGCGGTGCACGTATCAAGTGGGACCCATTACAAATGATCTCTTGAATCCGCGGTAAAGGATATATGCGAATGCATGCAATGTACTAGCGGATGCGATCATACCAGCACTAATGCACCGAATCCCATCAGAACTCCGCAGCTAAGCGTGCTTGGGCGAGAGTAGTACTAGGATGGGTGACCTCCCGGGAAGTCCTCGTGTTGCATCCCTTTTTTATTTTTATTTTTCTTTTAACCTCTCTTTTTTAATTTAAACAATTAGTACCACTACAATTCAACTTGTTTCTCTATTGAGGTTGTTAGATTGTTGATTTTTGTTGCCAAAACTACAAAGTAATCGTATGAAGATGGATGCGTCCCGGAAAATGCTAAGTTGTAGTTTATTCTTTATTATTTTTGAATCCAAAGACGCTAATACTTACGGAAAGCCGTAACTTTGAGACCGTGTGGACCTATTCGGCCGATAATACCTTTTCGGAAAGCTCTCGGAAAGTTATAGTGTGGCAATGGGTCTTCGTACCATTGTGCCCCATTTTCGACCCCAAATTTTGACGTTTAGGGTGTTTTCGGGAGGTTTTTGTGATTTGGAAGCGATTAAAGCATCGAAAAAGTGTTCGGACATGATTTTTGCATCTTTTGCGAATAAAAGAGTACGTTGAAGCTGGCTGAAGCGGTGCACGTATCAAGTGGGACCCATTACAAATGATCTCTTGAATCCGCGGTAAAGGATATATGCGAATGCATGCAATGTACTAGCGGATGCGATCATACCAGCACTAATGCACCGGATCCCATCAGAACTCCGCAGCTAAGCGTGCTTGGGCGAGAGTAGTACTAGGATGGGTGACCTCCCGGGAAGTCCTCGTGTTGCATCCCTTTTTATTTTTATTTTTCTTTTACCTCTCTTTTTTAATTTAAACAATTAGTACCACTACAATTCAACTTGTTTCTCTATTGAGGTTGTTAGATTGTTGATTTTTGTTGCCAAAACTACAAAGTAATCGTATGAAGATGGATGCGTCCCGGAAAATGCTACGTTGTAGTTTATTCTTTATTATTTTTGAATCCAAAGACGCTAATACTTACGGAAAGCCGTAACTTTGAGACCGTGTGGACCTATTCGGCCGATAATACCTTTTCGAAAAGCTCTCGGAAAGTTATAGTGTGGCAATGTGTCTTCGTACCATTGTGCCCCATTTTCGACCCCAAATTTTGACGTTTAGGGTGTTTTCGGGAGGTTTTTGTGATTTGGAAGCGATTAAAGCATCGAAAAAGTGTTCGGACATGATTTTTGCATCTTTTGCGAATAAAAGAGTACGTTGAAGCTGGCTGAAGCGGTGCACGTATCAAGTGGGACCCATTACAAATGATCTCTTGAATCCGCGGTAAAGGATATATGCGAATGCATGCAATGTACTAGCGGATGCGATCATACCAGCACTAATGCACCGAATCCCATCAGAACTCCGCAGCTAAGCGTGCTTGGGCGAGAGTAGTACTAGGATGGGTGACCTCCCGGGAAGTCCTCGTGTTGCATCCCTTTTTTATTTTTATTTTTCTTTTAACCTCTCTTTTTTAATTTAAACAATTAGTACCACTACAATTCAACTTGTTTCTCTATTGAGGTTGTTAGATTGTTGATTTTTGTTGCCAAAACTACAAAGTAATCGTATGAAGATGGATGCGTCCCGGAAAATGCTAAGTTGTAGTTTATTCTTTATTATTTTTGAATCCAAAGACGCTAATACTTACGGAAAGCCGTAACTTTGAGACCGTGTGGACCTATTCGGCCGATAATACCTTTTCGGAAAGCTCTCGGAAAGTTATAGTGTGGCAATGGGTCTTCGTACCATTGTGCCCCATTTTCGACCCCAAATTTTGACGTTTAGGGTGTTTTCGGGAGGTTTTTGTGATTTGGAAGCGATTAAAGCATCGAAAAAGTGTTCGGACATGATTTTTGCATCTTTTGCGAATAAAAGAGTACGTTGAAGCTGGCTGAAGCGGTGCACGTATCAAGTGGGACCCATTACAAATGATCTCTTGAATCCGCGGTAAAGGATATATGCGAATGCATGCAATGTACTAGCGGATGCGATCATACCAGCACTAATGCACCGGATCCCATCAGAACTCCGCAGCTAAGCGTGCTTGGGCGAGAGTAGTACTAGGATGGGTGACCTCCCGGGAAGTCCTCGTGTTGCATCCCTTTTTATTTTTATTTTTCTTTTACCTCTCTTTTTTAATTTAAACAATTAGTACCACTACAATTCAACTTGTTTCTCTATTGAGGTTGTTAGATTGTTGATTTTTGTTGCCAAAACTACAAAGTAATCGTATGAAGATGGATGCGTCCCGGAAAATGCTACGTTGTAGTTTATTCTTTATTATTTTTGAATCCAAAGACGCTAATACTTACGGAAAGCCGTAACTTTGAGACCGTGTGGACCTATTCGGCCGATAATACCTTTTCGAAAAGCTCTCGGAAAGTTATAGTGTGGCAATGTGTCTTCGTACCATTGTGCCCCATTTTCGACCCCAAATTTTGACGTTTAGGGTGTTTTCGGGAGGTTTTTGTGATTTGGAAGCGATTAAAGCATCGAAAAAGTGTTCGGACATGATTTTTGCATCTTTTGCGAATAAAAGAGTACGTTGAAGCTGGCTGAAGCGGTGCACGTATCAAGTGGGACCCATTACAAATGATCTCTTGAATCCGCGGTAAAGGATATATGCGAATGCATGCAATGTACTAGCGGATGCGATCATACCAGCACTAATGCACCGAATCCCATCAGAACTCCGCAGCTAAGCGTGCTTGGGCGAGAGTAGTACTAGGATGGGTGACCTCCCGGGAAGTCCTCGTGTTGCATCCCTTTTTTATTTTTATTTTTCTTTTAACCTCTCTTTTTTAATTTAAACAATTAGTACCACTACAATTCAACTTGTTTCTCTATTGAGGTTGTTAGATTGTTGATTTTTGTTGCCAAAACTACAAAGTAATCGTATGAAGATGGATGCGTGACGGAAAATGCTACGTTGTAGTTTATTCTTTATTATTTTTGAATCCAAAGACGCTAATACTTACGGAAAGCCGTAACTTTGAGACCGTGTGGATCTATTCGGCCGATAATACCTTTTCGAAAAGCTCTCGGAAAGTTATAGTGTGGCAATGTGTCTTCGTACCATTGTGCCCCATTTTCGACCCCAAATTTTGACGTTTAGGGTGTTTTCGGGAGGTTTTTGTGATTTGGAAGCGATTAAAGCATCGAAAAAGTGTTCGGACATGATTTTTGCATCTTTTGCGAATAAAAGAGTACGTTGAAGCTGGCTGAAGCGGTGCACGTATCAAGTGGGACCCATTACAAATGATCTCTTGAATCCGCGGTAAAGGATATATGCGAATGCATGCAATGTACTAGCGGATGCGATCATACCAGCACTAATGCACTGGATCCCATCAGAACTCCGCAGCTAAGCGTGCTTGGGCGAGAGTAGTACTAGGATGGGTGACCTCCCGGGAAGTCCTCGTGTTGCATCCCTTTTTTATTTTTATTTTTCTTTTAACCTCTCTTTTTTAATTTAAACAATTAGTACCACTACAATTCAACTTGTTTCTCTATTGAGGTTGTTAGATTGTTGATTTTTGTTGCCAAAACTACAAAGTAATCGTATGAAGATGGATGCGTCCCGGAAAATGCTACGTTGTAGTTTATTCTTTATTATTTTTGAATCCAAAGACGCTAATACTTACGGAAAGCCGTAACTTTGAGACCGTGTGGACCTATTCGGCCGATAATACCTTTTCGGAAAGCTCTCGGAAAGTTATAGTGTGGCAATGTGTCTTCGTACCATTGTGCCCCATTTTCGACCCCAAATTTTGACGTTTAGGGTGTTTTCGAGAGGTTTTTGTGATTTGGAAGCGATTAAAGCATCGAAAAAGTGTTCGAACATGATTTTTGCATCTTTTGCGAATAAAAGAGTACGTTGAAGCTGGCTGAAGCGGTGCACGTATCAAGTGGGACCCATTACAAATGATCTCTTGAATCCGCGGTAAAGGATATATGCGAATGCATGCAATGTACTAGCGGATGCGATCATACCAGCACTAATGCACCGGATCCCATCAGAACTCCGCAGCTAAGCGTGCTTGGGCGAGAGTAGTACTAGGATGGGTGACCTCCCGGGAAGTCCTCGTGTTGCATCCCTTTTTTATTTTTATTTTTCTTTTAACCTCTCTTTTTTAATTTAAACAATTAGTACCACTACAATTCAACTTGTTTCTCTATTGAGGTTGTTAGATTGTTGATTTTTGTTGCCAAAACTACAAAGTAATCGTATGAAGATGGATGCGTCCCGGAAAATGCTACGTTGTAGTTTATTCTTTATTATTTTTGAATCCAAAGACGCTAATACTTACGGAAAGCCGTAACTTTGAGACCGTGTGGACCTATTCGGCCGATAATACCTTTTCGAAAAGCTCTCGGAAAGTTATAGTGTGGCAATGTGTCTTCGTACCATTGTGCCCCATTTTCGACCCCAAATTTTGACGTTTAGGGTGTTTTCGGGAGGTTTTTGTGATTTGGAAGCGATTAAAGCATCGAAAAAGTGTTCGGACATGATTTTTGCATCTTTTGCGAATAAAAGAGTACGTTGAAGCTGGCTGAAGCGGTGCACGTATCAAGTGGGACCCATTACAAATGATCTCTTGAATCCGCGGTAAAGGATATATGCGAATGCATGCAATGTACTAGCGGATGCGATCATACCAGCACTAATGCACCGAATCCCATCAGAACTCCGCAGCTAAGCGTGCTTGGGCGAGAGTAGTACTAGGATGGGTGACCTCCCGGGAAGTCCTCGTGTTGCATCCCTTTTTTATTTTTATTTTTCTTTTAACCTCTCTTTTTTAATTTAAACAATTAGTACCACTACAATTCAACTTGTTTCTCTATTGAGGTTGTTAGATTGTTGATTTTTGTTGCCAAAACTACAAAGTAATCGTATGAAGATGGATGCGTCCCAGAAAATGCTACGTTGTAGTTTATTCTTTATTATTTTTGAATCCAAAGACGCTAATACTTACGGAAAGCCGTAACTTTGAGACCGTGTGGACCTATTCGGCCGATAATACCTTTTCGAAAAGCTCTCGGAAAGTTATAGTGTGGCAATGTGTCTTCGTACCATTGTGCCCCATTTTCGACCCCAAATTTTGACGTTTAGGGTGTTTTCGGGAGGTTTTTGTGATTTGGAAGCGATTAAAGCATCGAAAAAGTGTTCGGACATGATTTTTGCATCTTTTGCGAATAAAAGAGTACGTTGAAGCTGGCTGAAGCGGTGCACGTATCAAGTGGGACCCATTACAAATGATCTCTTGAATCCGCGGTAAAGGATATATGCGAATGCATGCAATGTACTAGCGGATGCGATCATACCAGCACTAATGCACCGAATCCCATCAGAACTCCGCAGCTAAGCGTGCTTGGGCGAGAGTAGTACTAGGATGGGTGACCTCCCGGGAAGTCCTCGTGTTGCATCCCTTTTTTATTTTTATTTTTCTTTTAACCTCTCTTTTTTAATTTAAACAATTAGTACCACTACAATTCAACTTGTTTCTCTATTGAGGTTGTTAGATTGTTGATTTTTGTTGCCAAAACTACAAAGTAATCGTATGAAGATGGATGCGTCCCGGAAAATGCTAAGTTGTAGTTTATTCTTTATTATTTTTGAATCCAAAGACGCTAATACTTACGGAAAGCCGTAACTTTGAGACCGTGTGGACCTATTCGGCCGATAATACCTTTTCGGAAAGCTCTCGGAAAGTTATAGTGTGGCAATGGGTCTTCGTACCATTGTGCCCCATTTTCGACCCCAAATTTTGACGTTTAGGGTGTTTTCGGGAGGTTTTTGTGATTTGGAAGCGATTAAAGCATCGAAAAAGTGTTCGGACATGATTTTTGCATCTTTTGCGAATAAAAGAGTACGTTGAAGCTGGCTGAAGCGGTGCACGTATCAAGTGGGACCCATTACAAATGATCTCTTGAATCCGCGGTAAAGGATATATGCGAATGCATGCAATGTACTAGCGGATGCGATCATACCAGCACTAATGCACCGGATCCCATCAGAACTCCGCAGCTAAGCGTGCTTGGGCGAGAGTAGTACTAGGATGGGTGACCTCCCGGGAAGTCCTCGTGTTGCATCCCTTTTTATTTTTATTTTTCTTTTACCTCTCTTTTTTAATTTAAACAATTAGTACCACTACAATTCAACTTGTTTCTCTATTGAGGTTGTTAGATTGTTGATTTTTGTTGCCAAAACTACAAAGTAATCGTATGAAGATGGATGCGTCCCGGAAAATGCTACGTTGTAGTTTATTCTTTATTATTTTTGAATCCAAAGACGCTAATACTTACGGAAAGCCGTAACTTTGAGACCGTGTGGACCTATTCGGCCGATAATACCTTTTCGAAAAGCTCTCGGAAAGTTATAGTGTGGCAATGTGTCTTCGTACCATTGTGCCCCATTTTCGACCCCAAATTTTGACGTTTAGGGTGTTTTCGGGAGGTTTTTGTGATTTGGAAGCGATTAAAGCATCGAAAAAGTGTTCGGACATGATTTTTGCATCTTTTGCGAATAAAAGAGTACGTTGAAGCTGGCTGAAGCGGTGCACGTATCAAGTGGGACCCATTACAAATGATCTCTTGAATCCGCGGTAAAGGATATATGCGAATGCATGCAATGTACTAGCGGATGCGATCATACCAGCACTAATGCACCGAATCCCATCAGAACTCCGCAGCTAAGCGTGCTTGGGCGAGAGTAGTACTAGGATGGGTGACCTCCCGGGAAGTCCTCGTGTTGCATCCCTTTTTTATTTTTATTTTTCTTTTAACCTCTCTTTTTTAATTTAAACAATTAGTACCACTACAATTCAACTTGTTTCTCTATTGAGGTTGTTAGATTGTTGATTTTTGTTGCCAAAACTACAAAGTAATCGTATGAAGATGGATGCGTGACGGAAAATGCTACGTTGTAGTTTATTCTTTATTATTTTTGAATCCAAAGACGCTAATACTTACGGAAAGCCGTAACTTTGAGACCGTGTGGATCTATTCGGCCGATAATACCTTTTCGAAAAGCTCTCGGAAAGTTATAGTGTGGCAATGTGTCTTCGTACCATTGTGCCCCATTTTCGACCCCAAATTTTGACGTTTATGGTGTTTTCGGGAGGTTTTTGTGATTTGGAAGCGATTAAAGCATCGAAAAAGTGTTCGGACATGATTTTTGCATCTTTTGCGAATAAAAGAGTACGTTGAAGCTGGCTGAAGCGGTGCACGTATCAAGTGGGACCCATTACAAATGATCTCTTGAATCCGCGGTAAAGGATATATGCGAATGCATGCAATGTACTAGCGGATGCGATCATACCAGCACTAATGCACTGGATCCCATCAGAACTCCGCAGCTAAGCGTGCTTGGGCGAGAGTAGTACTAGGATGGGTGACCTCCCGGGAAGTCCTCGTGTTGCATCCCTTTTTTATTTTTATTTTTCTTTTAACCTCTCTTTTTTAATTTAAACAATTAGTACCACTACAATTCAACTTGTTTCTCTATTGAGGTTGTTAGATTGTTGATTTTTGTTGCCAAAACTACAAAGTAATCGTATGAAGATGGATGCGTCCCGGAAAATGCTACGTTGTAGTTTATTCTTTATTATTTTTGAATCCAAAGACGCTAATACTTACGGAAAGCCGTAACTTTGAGACCGTGTGGACCTATTCGGCCGATAATACCTTTTCGGAAAGCTCTCGGAAAGTTATAGTGTGGCAATGTGTCTTCGTACCATTGTGCCCCATTTTCGACCCCAAATTTTGACGTTTAGGGTGTTTTCGGGAGGTTTTTGTGATTTGGAAGCGATTAAAGCATCGAAAAAGTGTTCGAACATGATTTTTGCATCTTTTGCGAATAAAAGAGTACGTTGAAGCTGGCTGAAGCGGTGCACGTATCAAGTGGGACCCATTACAAATGATCTCTTGAATCCGCGGTAAAGGATATATGCGAATGCATGCAATGTACTAGCGGATGCGATCATACCAACACTAATGCACCGGATCCCATCAGAACTCCGCAGCTAAGCGTGCTTGGGCGAGAGTAGTACTAGGATGGGTGACCTCCCGGGAAGTCCTCGTGTTGCATCCCTTTTTTATTTTTATTTTTCTTTTAACCTCTCTTTTTTAATTTAAACAATTAATACCACTACAATTCAACTTGTTTCTCTATTGAGGTTGTTAGATTGTTGATTTTTGTTGCCAAAACTACAAAGTAATCGTATGAAGATGGATGCGTCCCGGCAAATGCTAAGTTGTAGTTTATTCTTTATTATTTTTGAATCCAAAGACGCTAATACTTACGGAAAGCCGTAACTTTGAGACCGTGTGGACCTATTCGGCCGATAATACCTTTTCGGAAAGCTCTCGAAAAGTTATAGTGTGGCAATGGGTCTTCGTACCATTGTGCCCCATTTTCGACCCCAAATTTTGACGTTTAGGGTGTTTTCGGGAGGTTTTTGTGATTTGGAAGCGATTAAAGCATCGAAAAAGTGTTCGGACATGATTTTTGCATCTTTTGCGAATAAAAGAGTACGTTGAAGCTGGCTGAAGCGGTGCACGTATCAAGTGGGACCCATTACAAATGATCTCTTGAATCCGCGGTAAAGGATATATGCGAATGCATGCAATGTACTAGCGGATGCGATCATACCAGCACTAATGCACCGAATCCCATCAGAACTCCGCAGCTAAGCGTGCTTGGGCGAGAGTAGTACTAGGATGGGTGACCTCCCGGGAAGTCCTCGTGTTGCATCCCTTTTTTATTTTTATTTTTCTTTTAACCTCTCTTTTTTAATTTAAACAATTAGTACCACTACAATTCAACTTGTTTCTCTATTGAGGTTGTTAGATTGTTGATTTTTGTTGCCAAAACTACAAAGTAATCGTATGAAGATGGATGCGTCCCGGAAAATGCTACGTTGTAGTTTATTCTTTATTATTTTTGAATCCAAAGACGCTAATACTTACGGAAAGCCGTAACTTTGAGACCGTGTGGACCTATTCGGCCGATAATACCTTTTCGAAAAGCTCTCGGAAAGTTATAGTGTGGCAATGTGTCTTCGTACCATTGTGCCCCATTTTCGACCCCAAATTTTGACGTTTAGGGTGTTTTCGGGAGGTTTTTGTGATTTGGAAGCGATTAAAGCATCGAAAAAGTGTTCGGACATGATTTTTGCATCTTTTGCGAATAAAAGAGTACGTTGAAGCTGGCTGAAGCGGTGCACGTATCAAGTGGGACCCATTACAAATGATCTCTTGAATCCGCGGTAAAGGATATATGCGAATGCATGCAATGTACTAGCGGATGCGATCATACCAGCACTAATGCACCGGATCCCATCAGAACTCCGCAGCTAAGCGTGCTTGGGCGAGAGTAGTACTAGGATGGGTGACCTCCCGGGAAGTCCTCGTGTTGCATCCCTTTTTTATTTTTATTTTTCTTTTAACCTCTCTTTTTTAATTTAAACAATTAGTACCACTACAATTCAACTTGTTTCTCTATTGAGGTTGTTAGATTGTTGATTTTTGTTGCCAAAACTACAAAGTAATCGTATGAAGATGGATGCGTCCCGGAAAATGCTAAGTTGTAGTTTATTCTTTATTATTTTTGAATCCAAAGACGCTAATACTTACGGAAAGCCGTAACTTTGAGACCGTGTGGACCTATTCGGCCGATAATACCTTTTCGGAAAGCTCTCGGAAAGTTATAGTGTGGCAATGGGTCTTCGTACCATTGTGCCCCATTTTCGACCCCAAATTTTGACGTTTAGGGTGTTTTCGGGAGGTTTTTGTGATTTGGAAGCGATTAAAGCATCGAAAAAGTGTTCGGACATGATTTTTGCATCTTTTGCGAATAAAAGAGTACGTTGAAGCTGGCTGAAGCGGTGCACGTATCAAGTGGGACCCATTACAAATGATCTCTTGAATCCGCGGTAAAGGATATATGCGAATGCATGCAATGTACTAGCGGATGCGATCATACCAGCACTAATGCACCGAATCCCATCAGAACTCCGCAGCTAAGCGTGCTTGGGCGAGAGTAGTACTAGGATGGGTGACCTCCCGGGAAGTCCTCGTGTTGCATCCCTTTTTTATTTTTATTTTTCTTTTAACCTCTCTTTTTTAATTTAAACAATTAGTACCACTACAATTCAACTTGTTTCTCTATTGAGGTTGTTAGATTGTTGATTTTTGTTGCCAAAACTACAAAGTAATCGTATGAAGATGGATGCGTCCCGGAAAATGCTACGTTGTAGTTTATTCTTTATTATTTTTGAATCCAAAGACGCTAATACTTACGGAAAGCCGTAACTTTGAGACCGTGTGGACCTATTCGGCCGATAATACCTTTTCGAAAAGCTCTCGGAAAGTTATAGTGTGGCAATGTGTCTTCGTACCATTGTGCCCCATTTTCGACCCCAAATTTTGACGTTTAGGGTGTTTTCGGGAGGTTTTTGTGATTTGGAAGCGATTAAAGCATCGAAAAAGTGTTCGGACATGATTTTTGCATCTTTTGCGAATAAAAGAGTACGTTGAAGCTGGCTGAAGCGGTGCACGTATCAAGTGGGACCCATTACAAATGATCTCTTGAATCCGCGGTAAAGGATATATGCGAATGCATGCAATGTACTAGCGGATGCGATCATACCAGCACTAATGCACCGGATCCCATCAGAACTCCGCAGCTAAGCGTGCTTGGGCGAGAGTAGTACTAGGATGGGTGACCTCCCGGGAAGTCCTCGTGTTGCATCCCTTTTTTATTTTTATTTTTCTTTTAACCTCTCTTTTTTAATTTAAACAATTAGTACCACTACAATTCAACTTGTTTCTCTATTGAGGTTGTTAGATTGTTGATTTTTGTTGCCAAAACTACAAAGTAATCGTATGAAGATGGATGCGTCCCGAAAAATGCTAAGTTGTAGTTTATTCTTTATTATTTTTGAATCCAAAGACGCTAATACTTACGGAAAGCCGTAACTTTGAGACCGTGTGGACCTATTCGGCCGATAATACCTTTTCGGAAAGCTCTCGGAAAGTTATAGTGTGGCAATGGGTCTTCGTACCATTATGCCCCATTTTCGACCCCAAATTTTGACGTTTAGGGTGTTTTCGGGAGGTTTTTGTGATTTGGAAGCGATTAAAGCATCGAAAAAGTGTTCGGACATGATTTTTGCATCTTTTGCGAATAAAAGAGTACGTTGAAGCTGGCTGAAGCGGTGCACGTATCAAGTGGGACCCATTACAAATGATCTCTTGAATCCGCGGTAAAGGATATATGCGAATGCATGCAATGTACTAGCGGATGCGATCATACCAGCACTAATGCACCGAATCCCATCAGAACTCCGCAGCTAAGCGTGCTTGGGCGAGAGTAGTACTAGGATGGGTGACCTCCCGGGAAGTCCTCGTGTTGCATCCCTTTTTTATTTTTATTTTTCTTTTAACCTCTCTTTTTTAATTTAAACAATTAGTACCACTACAATTCAACTTGTTTCTCTATTGAGGTTGTTAGATTGTTGATTTTTGTTGCCAAAACTACAAAGTAATCGTATGAAGATGGATGCGTCCCGGAAAATGCTACGTTGTAGTTTATTCTTTATTATTTTTGAATCCAAAGACGCTAATACTTACGGAAAGCCGTAACTTTGAGACCGTGTGGACCTATTCGGCCGATAATACCTTTTCGAAAAGCTCTCGGAAAGTTATAGTGTGGCAATGTGTCTTCGTACCATTGTGCCCCATTTTCGACCCCAAATTTTGACGTTTAGGGTGTTTTCGGGAGGTTTTTGTGATTTGGAAGCGATTAAAGCATCGAAAAAGTGTTCGGACATGATTTTTGCATCTTTTGCGAATAAAAGAGTACGTTGAAGCTGGCTGAAGCGGTGCACGTATCAAGTGGGACCCATTACAAATGATCTCTTGAATCCGCGGTAAAGGATATATGCGAATGCATGCAATGTACTAGCGGATGCGATCATACCAGCACTAATGCACCGGATCCCATCAGAACTCCGCAGCTAAGCGTGCTTGGGCGAGAGTAGTACTAGGATGGGTGACCTCCCGGGAAGTCCTCGTGTTGCATCCCTTTTTTATTTTTATTTTTCTTTTAACCTCTCTTTTTTAATTTAAACAATTAGTACCACTACAATTCAACTTGTTTCTCTATTGAGGTTGTTAGATTGTTGATTTTTGTTGCCAAAACTACAAAGTAATCGTATGAAGATGGATGCGTGACGGAAAATGCTACGTTGTAGTTTATTCTTTATTATTTTTGAATCCAAAGACGCTAATACTTACGGAAAGCCGTAACTTTGAGACCGTGTGGATCTATTCGGCCGATAATACCTTTTCGAAAAGCTCTCGGAAAGTTATAGTGTGGCAATGTGTCTTCGTACCATTGTGCCCCATTTTCGACCCCAAATTTTGACGTTTAGGGTGTTTTCGGGAGGTTTTTGTGATTTGGAAGCGATTAAAGCATCGAAAAAGTGTTCGGACATGATTTTTGCATCTTTTGCGAATAAAAGAGTACGTTGAAGCTGGCTGAAGCGGTGCACGTATCAAGTGGGACCCATTACAAATGATCTCTTGAATCCGCGGTAAAGGATATATGCGAATGCATGCAATGTACTAGCGGATGCGATCATACCAGCACTAATGCACTGGATCCCATCAGAACTCCGCAGCTAAGCGTGCTTGGGCGAGAGTAGTACTAGGATGGGTGACCTCCCGGGAAGTCCTCGTGTTGCATCCCTTTTTTATTTTTATTTTTCTTTTAACCTCTCTTTTTTAATTTAAACAATTAGTACCACTACAATTCAACTTGTTTCTCTATTGAGGTTGTTAGATTGTTGATTTTTGTTGCCAAAACTACAAAGTAATCGTATGAAGATGGATGCGTCCCGGAAAATGCTACGTTGTAGTTTATTCTTTATTATTTTTGAATCCAAAGACGCTAATACTTACGGAAAGCCGTAACTTTGAGACCGTGTGGACCTATTCGGCCGATAATACCTTTTCGGAAAGCTCTCGGAAAGTTATAGTGTGGCAATGTGTCTTCGTACCATTGTGCCCCATTTTCGACCCCAAATTTTGACGTTTAGGGTGTTTTCGGGAGGTTTTTGTGATTTGGAAGCGATTAAAGCATCGAAAAAGTGTTCGAACATGATTTTTGCATCTTTTGCGAATAAAAGAGTACGTTGAAGCTGGCTGAAGCGGTGCACGTATCAAGTGGGACCCATTACAAATGATCTCTTGAATCCGCGGTAAAGGATATATGCGAATGCATGCAATGTACTAGCGGATGCGATCATACCAACACTAATGCACCGGATCCCATCAGAACTCCGCAGCTAAGCGTGCTTGGGCGAGAGTAGTACTAGGATGGGTGACCTCCCGGGAAGTCCTCGTGTTGCATCCCTTTTTTATTTTTATTTTTCTTTTAACCTCTCTTTTTTAATTTAAACAATTAGTACCACTACAATTCAACTTGTTTCTCTATTGAGGTTGTTAGATTGTTGATTTTTGTTGCCAAAACTACAAAGTAATCGTATGAAGATGGATGCGTCCCGGCAAATGCTAAGTTGTAGTTTATTCTTTATTATTTTTGAATCCAAAGACGCTAATACTTACGGAAAGCCGTAACTTTGAGACCGTGTGGACCTATTCGGCCGATAATACCTTTTCGGAAAGCTCTCGAAAAGTTATAGTGTGGCAATGTGTCTTCGTACCATTGTGCCCCATTTTCGACCCCAAATTTTGACGTTTAGGGTGTTTTCGGGAGGTTTTTGTGATTTGGAAGCGATTAAAGCATCGAAAAAGTGTTCGGACATGATTTTTGCATCTTTTGCGAATAAAAGAGTACGTTGAAGCTGGCTGAAGCGGTGCACGTATCAAGTGGGACCCATTACAAATGATCTCTTGAATCCGCGGTAAAGGATATATGCGAATGCATGCAATGTACTAGCGGATGCGATCATACCAGCACTAATGCACCGAATCCCATCAGAACTCCGCAGCTAAGCGTGCTTGGGCGAGAGTAGTACTAGGATGGGTGACCTCCCGGGAAGTCCTCGTGTTGCATCCCTTTTTTATTTTTATTTTTCTTTTAACCTCTCTTTTTTAATTTAAACAATTAGTACCACTACAATTCAACTTGTTTCTCTATTGAGGTTGTTAGATTGTTGATTTTTGTTGCCAAAACTACAAAGTAATCGTATGAAGATGGATGCGTCCCGGAAAATGCTACGTTGTAGTTTATTCTTTATTATTTTTGAATCCAAAGACGCTAATACTTACGGAAAGCCGTAACTTTGAGACCGTGTGGACCTATTCGGCCGATAATACCTTTTCGAAAAGCTCTCGGAAAGTTATAGTGTGGCAATGTGTCTTCGTACCATTGTGCCCCATTTTCGACCCCAAATTTTGACGTTTAGGGTGTTTTCGGGAGGTTTTTGTGATTTGGAAGCGATTAAAGCATCGAAAAAGTGTTCGGACATGATTTTTGCATCTTTTGCGAATAAAAGAGTACGTTGAAGCTGGCTGAAGCGGTGCACGTATCAAGTGGGACCCATTACAAATGATCTCTTGAATCCGCGGTAAAGGATATATGCGAATGCATGCAATGTACTAGCGGATGCGATCATACCAGCACTAATGCACCGGATCCCATCAGAACTCCGCAGCTAAGCGTGCTTGGGCGAGAGTAGTACTAGGATGGGTGACCTCCCGGGAAGTCCTCGTGTTGCATCCCTTTTTTATTTTTATTTTTCTTTTAACCTCTCTTTTTTAATTTAAACAATTAGTACCACTACAATTCAACTTGTTTCTCTATTGAGGTTGTTAGATTGTTGATTTTTGTTGCCAAAACTACAAAGTAATCGTATGAAGATGGATGCGTCCCGGAAAATGCTAAGTTGTAGTTTATTCTTTATTATTTTTGAATCCAAAGACGCTAATACTTACGGAAAGCCGTAACTTTGAGACCGTGTGGACCTATTCGGCCGATAATACCTTTTCGGAAAGCTCTCGGAAAGTTATAGTGTGGCAATGGGTCTTCGTACCATTGTGCCCCATTTTCGACCCCAAATTTTGACGTTTAGGGTGTTTTCGGGAGGTTTTTGTGATTTGGAAGCGATTAAAGCATCGAAAAAGTGTTCGGACATGATTTTTGCATCTTTTGCGAATAAAAGAGTACGTTGAAGCTGGCTGAAGCGGTGCACGTATCAAGTGGGACCCATTACAAATGATCTCTTGAATCCGCGGTAAAGGATATTTGCGAATGCATGCAATGTACTAGCGGATGCGATCATACCAGCACTAATGCACCGAATCCCATCAGAACTCCGCAGCTAAGCGTGCTTGGGCGAGAGTAGTACTAGGATGGGTGACCTCCCGGGAAGTCCTCGTGTTGCATCCCTTTTTTATTTTTATTTTTCTTTTAACCTCTCTTTTTTAATTTAAACAATTAGTACCACTACAATTCAACTTGTTTCTCTATTGAGGTTGTTAGATTGTTGATTTTTGTTGCCAAAACTACAAAGTAATCGTATGAAGATGGATGCGTCCCGGAAAATGCTACGTTGTAGTTTATTCTTTATTATTTTTGAATCCAAAGACGCTAATACTTACGGAAAGCCGTAACTTTGAGACCGTGTGGACCTATTCGGCCGATAATACCTTTTCGAAAAGCTCTCGGAAAGTTATAGTGTGGCAATGTGTCTTCGTACCATTGTGCCCCATTTTCGACCCCAAATTTTGACGTTTAGGGTGTTTTCGGGAGGTTTTTGTGATTTGGAAGCGATTAAAGCATCGAAAAAGTGTTCGGACATGATTTTTGCATCTTTTGCGAATAAAAGAGTACGTTGAAGCTGGCTGAAGCGGTGCACGTATCAAGTGGGACCCATTACAAATGATCTCTTGAATCCGCGGTAAAGGATATATGCGAATGCATGCAATGTACTAGCGGATGCGATCATACCAGCACTAATGCACCGGATCCCATCAGAACTCCGCAGCTAAGCGTGCTTGGGCGAGAGTAGTACTAGGATGGGTGACCTCCCGGGAAGTCCTCGTGTTGCATCCCTTTTTTATTTTTATTTTTCTTTTAACCTCTCTTTTTTAATTTAAACAATTAGTACCACTACAATTCAACTTGTTTCTCTATTGAGGTTGTTAGATTGTTGATTTTTGTTGCCAAAACTACAAAGTAATCGTATGAAGATGGATGCGTCCCGAAAAATGCTAAGTTGTAGTTTATTCTTTATTATTTTTGAATCCAAAGACGCTAATACTTACGGAAAGCCGTAACTTTGAGACCGTGTGGACCTATTCGGCCGATAATACCTTTTCGGAAAGCTCTCGGAAAGTTATAGTGTGGCAATGGGTCTTCGTACCATTATGCCCCATTTTCGACCCCAAATTTTGACGTTTAGGGTGTTTTCGGGAGGTTTTTGTGATTTGGAAGCGATTAAAGCATCGAAAAAGTGTTCGGACATGATTTTTGCATCTTTTGCGAATAAAAGAGTACGTTGAAGCTGGCTGAAGCGGTGCACGTATCAAGTGGGACCCATTACAAATGATCTCTTGAATCCGCGGTAAAGGATATATGCGAATGCATGCAATGTACTAGCGGATGCGATCATACCAGCACTAATGCACCGAATCCCATCAGAACTCCGCAGCTAAGCGTGCTTGGGCGAGAGTAGTACTAGGATGGGTGACCTCCCGGGAAGTCCTCGTGTTGCATCCCTTTTTTATTTTTATTTTTCTTTTAACCTCTCTTTTTTAATTTAAACAATTAGTACCACTACAATTCAACTTGTTTCTCTATTGAGGTTGTTAGATTGTTGATTTTTGTTGCCAAAACTACAAAGTAATCGTATGAAGATGGATGCGTCCCGGAAAATGCTACGTTGTAGTTTATTCTTTATTATTTTTGAATCCAAAGACGCTAATACTTACGGAAAGCCGTAACTTTGAGACCGTGTGGACCTATTCGGCCGATAATACCTTTTCGAAAAGCTCTCGGAAAGTTATAGTGTGGCAATGTGTCTTCGTACCATTGTGCCCCATTTTCGACCCCAAATTTTGACGTTTAGGGTGTTTTCGGGAGGTTTTTGTGATTTGGAAGCGATTAAAGCATCGAAAAAGTGTTCGGACATGATTTTTGCATCTTTTGCGAATAAAAGAGTACGTTGAAGCTGGCTGAAGCGGTGCACGTATCAAGTGGGACCCATTACAAATGATCTCTTGAATCCGCGGTAAAGGATATATGCGAATGCATGCAATGTACTAGCGGATGCGATCATACCAGCACTAATGCACCGGATCCCATCAGAACTCCGCAGCTAAGCGTGCTTGGGCGAGAGTAGTACTAGGATGGGTGACCTCCCGGGAAGTCCTCGTGTTGCATCCCTTTTTTATTTTTATTTTTCTTTTAACCTCTCTTTTTTAATTTAAACAATTAGTACCACTACAATTCAACTTGTTTCTCTATTGAGGTTGTTAGATTGTTGATTTTTGTTGCCAAAACTACAAAGTAATCGTATGAAGATGGATGCGTCCCGGAAAATGCTAAGTTGTAGTTTATTCTTTATTATTTTTGAATCCAAAGACGCTAATACTTACGGAAAGCCGTAACTTTGAGACCGTGTGGACCTATTCGGCCGATAATACCTTTTCGGAAAGCTCTCGGAAAGTTATAGTGTGGCAATGGGTCTTCGTACCATTGTGCCCCATTTTCGACCCCAAATTTTGACGTTTAGGGTGTTTTCGGGAGGTTTTTGTGATTTGGAAGCGATTAAAGCATCGAAAAAGTGTTCGGACATGATTTTTGCATCTTTTGCGAATAAAAGAGTACGTTGAAGCTGGCTGAAGCGGTGCACGTATCAAGTGGGACCCATTACAAATGATCTCTTGAATCCGCGGTAAAGGATATATGCGAATGCATGCAATGTACTAGCGGATGCGATCATACCAGCACTAATGCACCGGATCCCATCAGAACTCCGCAGCTAAGCGTGCTTGGGCGAGAGTAGTACTAGGATGGGTGACCTCCCGGGAAGTCCTCGTGTTGCATCCCTTTTTTATTTTTATTTTTCTTTTAACCTCTCTTTTTTAATTTAAACAATTAGTACCACTACAATTCAACTTGTTTCTCTATTGAGGTTGTTAGATTGTTGATTTTTGTTGCCAAAACTACAAAGTAATCGTATGAAGATGGATGCGTCCCGGAAAATGCTAAGTTGTAGTTTATTCTTTATTATTTTTGAATCCAAAGACGCTAATACTTACGGAAAGCCGTAACTTTGAGACCGTGTGGACCTATTCGGCCGATAATACCTTTTCGGAAAGCTCTCGGAAAGTTATAGTGTGGCAATGGGTCTTCGTACCATTGTGCCCCATTTTCGACCCCAAATTTTGACGTTTAGGGTGTTTTCGGGAGGTTTTTATGATTTGGAAGCGATTAAAGCATCGAAAAAGTGTTCGGACATGATTTTTGCATCTTTTGCGAATAAAAGAGTACGTTGAAGCTGGCTGAAGCGGTGCACGTATCAAGTGGGACCCATTACAAATGATCTCTTGAATCCGCGGTAAAGGATATATGCGAATGCATGCAATGTACTAGCGGATGCGATCATACCAGCACTAATGCACCGGATCCCATCAGAACTCCGCAGCTAAGCGTGCTTGGGCGAGAGTAGTACTAGGATGGGTGACCTCCCGGGAAGTCCTCGTGTTGCATCCCTTTTTTATTTTTATTTTTCTTTTAACCTCTCTTTTTTAATTTAAACAATTAGTACCACTACAATTCAACTTGTTTCTCTATTGAGGTTGTTAGATTGTTGATTTTTGTTGCCAAAACTACAAAGTAATCGTATGAAGATGGATGCGTCCCGGAAAATGCTAAGTTGTAGTTTATTCTTTATTATTTTTGAATCCAAAGACGCTAATACTTACGGAAAGCCGTAACTTTGAGACCGTGTGGACCTATTCGGCCGATAATACCTTTTCGGAAAGCTCTCGGAAAGTTATAGTGTGGCAATGGGTCTTCGTACCATTGTGCCCCATTTTCGACCCCAAATTTTGACGTTTAGGGTGTTTTCGGGAGGTTTTTGTGATTTGGAAGCGATTAAAGCATCGAAAAAGTGTTCGGACATGATTTTTGCATCTTTTGCGAATAAAAGAGTACGTTGAAGCTGGCTGAAGCGGTGCACGTATCAAGTGGGACCCATTACAAATGATCTCTTGAATCCGCGGTAAAGGATATATGCGAATGCATGCAATGTACTAGCGGATGCGATCATACCAGCACTAATGCACCGGATCCCATCAGAACTCCGCAGCTAAGCGTGCTTGGGCGAGAGTAGTACTAGGATGGGTGACCTCCCGGGAAGTCCTCGTGTTGCATCCCTTTTTTATTTTTATTTTTCTTTTAACCTCTCTTTTTTAATTTAAACAATTAGTACCACTACAATTCAACTTGTTTCTCTATTGAGGTTGTTAGATTGTTGATTTTTGTTGCCAAAACTACAAAGTAATCGTATGAAGATGGATGCGTCCCGGAAAATGCTAAGTTGTAGTTTATTCTTTATTATTTTTGAATCCAAAGACGCTAATACTTACGGAAAGCCGTAACTTTGAGACCGTGTGGACCTATTCGGCCGATAATACCTTTTCGGAAAGCTCTCGGAAAGTTATAGTGTGGCAATGGGTCTTCGTACCATTGTGCCCCATTTTCGACCCCAAATTTTGACGTTTAGGGTGTTTTCGGGAGGTTTTTGTGATTTGGAAGCGATTAAAGCATCGAAAAAGTGTTCGGACATGATTTTTGCATCTTTTGCGAATAAAAGAGTACGTTGAAGCTGGCTGAAGCGGTGCACGTATCAAGTGGGACCCATTACAAATGATCTCTTGAATCCGCGGTAAAGGATATATGCGAATGCATGCAATGTACTAGCGGATGCGATCATACCAGCACTAATGCACCGAATCCCATCAGAACTCCGCAGCTAAGCGTGCTTGGGCGAGAGTAGTACTAGGATGGGTGACCTCCCGGGAAGTCCTCGTGTTGCATCCCTTTTTTATTTTTATTTTTCTTTTAACCTCTCTTTTTTAATTTAAACAATTAGTACCACTACAATTCAACTTGTTTCTCTATTGAGGTTGTTAGATTGTTGATTTTTGTTGCCAAAACTACAAAGTAATCGTATGAAGATGGATGCGTCCCGGAAAATGCTACGTTGTAGTTTATTCTTTATTATTTTTGAATCCAAAGACGCTAATACTTACGGAAAGCCGTAACTTTGAGACCGTGTGGACCTATTCGGCCGATAATACCTTTTCGAAAAGCTCTCGGAAAGTTATAGTGTGGCAATGTGTCTTCGTACCATTGTGCCCCATTTTCGACCCCAAATTTTGACGTTTAGGGTGTTTTCGGGAGGTTTTTGTGATTTGGAAGCGATTAAAGCATCGAAAAAGTGTTCGGACATGATTTTTGCATCTTTTGCGAATAAAAGAGTACGTTGAAGCTGGCTGAAGCGGTGCACGTATCAAGTGGGACCCATTACAAATGATCTCTTGAATCCGCGGTAAAGGATATATGCGAATGCATGCAATGTACTAGCGGATGCGATCATACCAGCACTAATGCACCGGATCCCATCAGAACTCCGCAGCTAAGCGTGCTTGGGCGAGAGTAGTACTAGGATGGGTGACCTCCCGGGAAGTCCTCGTGTTGCATCCCTTTTTTATTTTTATTTTTCTTTTAACCTCTCTTTTTTAATTTAAACAATTAGTACCACTACAATTCAACTTGTTTCTCTATTGAGGTTGTTAGATTGTTGATTTTTGTTGCCAAAACTACAAAGTAATCGTATGAAGATGGATGCGTCCCGGAAAATGCTAAGTTGTAGTTTATTCTTTATTATTTTTGAATCCAAAGACGCTAATACTTACGGAAAGCCGTAACTTTGAGACCGTGTGGACCTATTCGGCCGATAATACCTTTTCGGAAAGCTCTCGGAAAGTTATAGTGTGGCAATGGGTCTTCGTACCATTGTGCCCCATTTTCGACCCCAAATTTTGACGTTTAGGGTGTTTTCGGGAGGTTTTTGTGATTTGGAAGCGATTAAAGCATCGAAAAAGTGTTCGGACATGATTTTTGCATCTTTTGCGAATAAAAGAGTACGTTGAAGCTGGCTGAAGCGGTGCACGTATCAAGTGGGACCCATTACAAATGATCTCTTGAATCCGCGGTAAAGGATATATGCGAATGCATGCAATGTACTAGCGGATGCGATCATACCAGCACTAATGCACCGAATCCCATCAGAACTCCGCAGCTAAGCGTGCTTGGGCGAGAGTAGTACTAGGATGGGTGACCTCCCGGGAAGTCCTCGTGTTGCATCCCTTTTTTATTTTTATTTTTCTTTTAACCTCTCTTTTTTAATTTAAACAATTAGTACCACTACAATTCAACTTGTTTCTCTATTGAGGTTGTTAGATTGTTGATTTTTGTTGCCAAAACTACAAAGTAATCGTATGAAGATGGATGCGTCCCGGAAAATGCTACGTTGTAGTTTATTCTTTATTATTTTTGAATCCAAAGACGCTAATACTTACGGAAAGCCGTAACTTTGAGAGCGTGTGGACCTATTCGGCCGATAATACCTTTTCGAAAAGCTCTCGGAAAGTTATAGTGTGGCAATGTGTCTTCGTACCATTGTGCCCCATTTTCGACCCCAAATTTTGACGTTTAGGGTGTTTTCGGGAGGTTTTTGTGATTTGGAAGCGATTAAAGCATCGAAAAAGTGTTCGGACATGATTTTTGCATCTTTTGCGAATAAAAGAGTACGTTGAAGCTGGCTGAAGCGGTGCACGTATCAAGTGGGACCCATTACAAATGATCTCTTGAATCCGCGGTAAAGGATATATGCGAATGCATGCAATGTACTAGCGGATGCGATCATACCAGCACTAATGCACCGGATCCCATCAGAACTCCGCAGCTAAGCGTGCTTGGGCGAGAGTAGTACTAGGATGGGTGACCTCCCGGGAAGTCCTCGTGTTGCATCCCTTTTTTATTTTTATTTTTCTTTTAACCTCTCTTTTTTAATTTAAACAATTAGTACCACTACAATTCAACTTGTTTCTCTATTGAGGTTGTTAGATTGTTGATTTTTGTTGCCAAAACTACAAAGTAATCGTATGAAGATGGATGCGTCCCGGAAAATGCTAAGTTGTAGTTTATTCTTTATTATTTTTGAATCCAAAGACGCTAATACTTACGGAAAGCCGTAACTTTGAGACCGTGTGGACCTATTCGGCCGATAATACCTTTTCGGAAAGCTCTCGGAAAGTTATAGTGTGGCAATGGGTCTTCGTACCATTGTGCCCCATTTTCGACCCCAAATTTTGACGTTTAGGGTGTTTTCGGGAGGTTTTTGTGATTTGGAAGCGATTAAAGCATCGAAAAAGTGTTCGGACATGATTTTTGCATCTTTTGCGAATAAAAGAGTACGTTGAAGCTGGCTGAAGCGGTGCACGTATCAAGTGGGACCCATTACAAATGATCTCTTGAATCCGCGGTAAAGGATATATGCGAATGCATGCAATGTACTAGCGGATGCGATCATACCAGCACTAATGCACCGAATCCCATCAGAACTCCGCAGCTAAGCGTGCTTGGGCGAGAGTAGTACTAGGATGGGTGACCTCCCGGGAAGTCCTCGTGTTGCATCCCTTTTTTATTTTTATTTTTCTTTTAACCTCTCTTTTTTAATTTAAACAATTAGTACCACTACAATTCAACTTGTTTCTCTATTGAGGTTGTTAGATTGTTGATTTTTGTTGCCAAAACTACAAAGTAATCGTATGAAGATGGATGCGTCCCGGAAAATGCTACGTTGTAGTTTATTCTTTATTATTTTTGAATCCAAAGACGCTAATACTTACGGAAAGCCGTAACTTTGAGACCGTGTGGACCTATTCGGCCGATAATACCTTTTCGAAAAGCTCTCGGAAAGTTATAGTGTGGCAATGGGTCTTCGTACCATTGTGCCCCATTTTCGACCCCAAATTTTGACGTTTAGGGTGTTTTCGGGAGGTTTTTGTGATTTGGAAGCGATTAAAGCATCGAAAAAGTGTTCGGACATGATTTTTGCATCTTTTGCGAATAAAAGAGTACGTTGAAGCTGGCTGAAGCGGTGCACGTATCAAGTGGGACCCATTACAAATGATCTCTTGAATCCGCGGTAAAGGATATATGCGAATGCATGCAATGTACTAGCGGATGCGATCATACCAGCACTAATGCACCGGATCCCATCAGAACTCCGCAGCTAAGCGTGCTTGGGCGAGAGTAGTACTAGGATGGGTGACCTCCCGGGAAGTCCTCGTGTTGCATCCCTTTTTTATTTTTCTTTTAACCTCTCTTTTTTAATTTAAACAATTAGTACCACTACAATTCAACTTGTTTCTCTATTGAGGTTGTTAGATTGTTGATTTTTGTTGCCAAAACTACAAAGTAATCGTATGAAGATGGATGCGTCCCGGAAAATGCTAAGTTGTAGTTTATTCTTTATTATTTTTGAATCCAAAGACGCTAATACTTACGGAAAGCCGTAACTTTGAGACCGTGTGGACCTATTCGGCCGATAATACCTTTTCGGAAAGCTCTCGGAAAGTTATAGTGTGGCAATGGGTCTTCGTACCATTGTGCCCCATTTTCGACCCCAAATTTTGACGTTTAGGGTGTTTTCGGGAGGTTTTTGTGATTTGGAAGCGATTAAAGCATCGAAAAAGTGTTCGGACATGATTTTTGCATCTTTTGCGAATAAAAGAGTACGTTGAAGCTGGCTGAAGCGGTGCACGTATCAAGTGGGACCCATTACAAATGATCTCTTGAATCCGCGGTAAAGGATATATGCGAATGCATGCAATGTACTAGCGGATGCGATCATACCAGCACTAATGCACCGGATCCCATCAGAACTCCGCAGCTAAGCGTGCTTGGGCGAGAGTAGTACTAGGATGGGTGACCTCCCGGGAAGTCCTCGTGTTGCATCCCTTTTTTATTTTTATTTTTCTTTTAACCTCTCTTTTTTAATTTAAACAATTAGTACCACTACAATTCAACTTGTTTCTCTATTGAGGTTGTTAGATTGTTGATTTTTGTTGCCAAAACTACAAAGTAATCGTATGAAGATGGATGCGTCCCGGAAAATGCTAAGTTGTAGTTTATTCTTTATTATTTTTGAATCCAAAGACGCTAATACTTACGGAAAGCCGTAACTTTGAGACCGTGTGGACCTATTCGGCCGATAATACCTTTTCGGAAAGCTCTCGGAAAGTTATAGTGTGGCAATGGGTCTTCGTACCATTGTGCCCCATTTTCGACCCCAAATTTTGACGTTTAGGGTGTTTTCGGGAGGTTTTTGTGATTTGGAAGCGATTAAAGCATCGAAAAAGTGTTCGGACATGATTTTTGCATCTTTTGCGAATAAAAGAGTACGTTGAAGCTGGCTGAAGCGGTGCACGTATCAAGTGGGACCCATTACAAATGATCTCTTGAATCCGCGGTAAAGGATATATGCGAATGCATGCAATGTACTAGCGGATGCGATCATACCAGCACTAATGCACCGGATCCCATCAGAACTCCGCAGCTAAGCGTGCTTGGGCGAGAGTAGTACTAGGATGGGTGACCTCCCGGGAAGTCCTCGTGTTGCATCCCTTTTTTATTTTTATTTTTCTTTTAACCTCTCTTTTTTAATTTAAAAAATTAGTACCACTACAATTCAACTTGTTTCTCTATTGAGGTTGTTAGATTGTTGATTTTTGTTGCCAAAACTACAAAGTAATCGTATGAAGATGGATGCGTCCCGGAAAATGCTAAGTTGTAGTTTATTCTTTATTATTTTTGAATCCAAAGACGCTAATACTTACGGAAAGCCGTAACTTTGAGACCGTGTGGACCTATTCGGCCGATAATACCTTTTCGGAAAGCTCTCGGAAAGTTATAGTGTGGCAATGGGTCTTCGTACCATTGTGCCCCATTTTCGACCCCAAATTTTGACGTTTAGGGTGTTTTCGGGAGGTTTTTGTGATTTGGAAGCGATTAAAGCATCGAAAAAGTGTTCGGACATGATTTTTGCATCTTTTGCGAATAAAAGAGTACGTTGAAGCTGGCTGAAGCGGTGCACGTATCAAGTGGGACCCATTACAAATGATCTCTTGAATCCGCGGTAAAGGATATATGCGAATGCATGCAATGTACTAGCGGATGCGATCATACCAGCACTAATGCACCGGATCCCATCAGAACTCCGCAGCTAAGCGTGCTTGGGCGAGAGTAGTACTAGGATGGGTGACCTCCCGGGAAGTCCTCGTGTTGCATCCCTTTTTTATTTTTATTTTTCTTTTAACCTCTCTTTTTTAATTTAAACAATTAGTACCACTACAATTCAACTTGTTTCTCTATTGAGGTTGTTAGATTGTTGATTTTTGTTGCCAAAACTACAAAGTAATCGTATGAAGATGGATGCGTCCCGGAAAATGCTAAGTTGTAGTTTATTCTTTATTATTTTTGAATCCAAAGACGCTAATACTTACGGAAAGCCGTAACTTTGAGACCGTGTGGACCTATTCGGCCGATAATACCTTTTCGGAAAGCTCTCGGAAAGTTATAGTGTGGCAATGGGTCTTCGTACCATTGTGCCCCATTTTCGACCCCAAATTTTGACGTTTAGGGTGTTTTCGGGAGGTTTTTGTGATTTGGAAGCGATTAAAGCATCGAAAAAGTGTTCGGACATGATTTTTGCATCTTTTGCGAATAAAAGAGTACGTTGAAGCTGGCTGAAGCGGTGCACGTATCAAGTGGGACCCATTACAAATGATCTCTTGAATCCGCGGTAAAGGATATATGCGAATGCATGCAATGTACTAGCGGATGCGATCATACCAGCACTAATGCACCGGATCCCATCAGAACTCCGCAGCTAAGCGTGCTTGGGCGAGAGTAGTACTAGGATGGGTGACCTCCCGGGAAGTCCTCGTGTTGCATCCCTTTTTTATTTTTCTTTTAACCTCTCTTTTTTAATTTAAACAATTAGTACCACTACAATTCAACTTGTTTCTCTATTGAGGTTGTTAGATTGTTGATTTTTGTTGCCAAAACTACAAAGTAATCGTATGAAGATGGATGCGTCCCGGAAAATGCTAAGTTGTAGTTTATTCTTTATTATTTTTGAATCCAAAGACGCTAATACTTACGGAAAGCCGTAACTTTGAGACCGTGTGGACCTATTCGGCCGATAATACCTTTTCGGAAAGCTCTCGGAAAGTTATAGTGTGGCAATGGGTCTTCGTACCATTGTGCCCCATTTTCGACCCCAAATTTTGACGTTTAGGGTGTTTTCGGGAGGTTTTTGTGATTTGGAAGCGATTAAAGCATCGAAAAAGTGTTCGGACATGATTTTTGCATCTTTTGCGAATAAAAGAGTACGTTGAAGCTGGCTGAAGCGGTGCACGTATCAAGTGGGACCCATTACAAATGATCTCTTGAATCCGCGGTAAAGGATATATGCGAATGCATGCAATGTACTAGCGGATGCGATCATACCAGCACTAATGCACCGGATCCCATCAGAACTCCGCAGCTAAGCGTGCTTGGGCGAGAGTAGTACTAGGATGGGTGACCTCCCGGGAAGTCCTCGTGTTGCATCCCTTTTTTATTTTTCTTTTAACCTCTCTTTTTTAATTTAAACAATTAGTACCACTACAATTCAACTTGTTTCTCTATTGAGGTTGTTAGATTGTTGATTTTTGTTGCCAAAACTACAAAGTAATCGTATGAAGATGGATGCGTCCCGGAAAATGCTAAGTTGTAGTTTATTCTTTATTATTTTTGAATCCAAAGACGCTAATACTTACGGAAAGCCGTAACTTTGAGACCGTGTGGACCTATTCGGCCGATAATACCTTTTCGGAAAGCTCTCGGAAAGTTATAGTGTGGCAATGGGTCTTCGTACCATTGTGCCCCATTTTCGACCCCAAATTTTGACGTTTAGGGTGTTTTCGGGAGGTTTTTGTGATTTGGAAGCGATTAAAGCATCGAAAAAGTGTTCGGACATGATTTTTGCATCTTTTGCGAATAAAAGAGTACGTTGAAGCTGGCTGAAGCGGTGCACGTATCAAGTGGGACCCATTACAAATGATCTCTTGAATCCGCGGTAAAGGATATATGCGAATGCATGCAATGTACTAGCGGATGCGATCATACCAGCACTAATGCACCGGATCCCATCAGAACTCCGCAGCTAAGCGTGCTTGGGCGAGAGTAGTACTAGGATGGGTGACCTCCCGGGAAGTCCTCGTGTTGCATCCCTTTTTTATTTTTATTTTTCTTTTAACCTCTCTTTTTTAATTTAAACAATTAGTACCACTACAATTCAACTTGTTTCTCTATTGAGGTTGTTAGATTGTTGATTTTTGTTGCCAAAACTACAAAGTAATCGTATGAAGATGGATGCGTCCCGGAAAATGCTAAGTTGTAGTTTATTCTTTATTATTTTTGAATCCAAAGACGCTAATACTTACGGAAAGCCGTAACTTTGAGACCGTGTGGACCTATTCGGCCGATAATACCTTTTCGGAAAGCTCTCGGAAAGTTATAGTGTGGCAATGGGTCTTCGTACCATTGTGCCCCATTTTCGACCCCAAATTTTGACGTTTAGGGTGTTTTCGGGAGGTTTTTGTGATTTGGAAGCGATTAAAGCATCGAAAAAGTGTTCGGACATGATTTTTGCATCTTTTGCGAATAAAAGAGTACGTTGAAGCTGGCTGAAGCGGTGCACGTATCAAGTGGGACCCATTACAAATGATCTCTTGAATCCGCGGTAAAGGATATATGCGAATGCATGCAATGTACTAGCGGATGCGATCATACCAGCACTAATGCACCGGATCCCATCAGAACTCCGCAGCTAAGCGTGCTTGGGCGAGAGTAGTACTAGGATGGGTGACCTCCCGGGAAGTCCTCGTGTTGCATCCCTTTTTTATTTTTATTTTTCTTTTAACCTCTCTTTTTTAATTTAAAAAATTAGTACCACTACAATTCAACTTGTTTCTCTATTGAGGTTGTTAGATTGTTGATTTTTGTTGCCAAAACTACAAAGTAATCGTATGAAGATGGATGCGTCCCGGAAAATGCTAAGTTGTAGTTTATTCTTTATTATTTTTGAATCCAAAGACGCTAATACTTACGGAAAGCCGTAACTTTGAGACCGTGTGGACCTATTCGGCCGATAATACCTTTTCGGAAAGCTCTCGGAAAGTTATAGTGTGGCAATGGGTCTTCGTACCATTGTGCCCCATTTTCGACCCCAAATTTTGACGTTTAGGGTGTTTTCGGGAGGTTTTTGTGATTTGGAAGCGATTAAAGCATCGAAAAAGTGTTCGGACATGATTTTTGCATCTTTTGCGAATAAAAGAGTACGTTGAAGCTGGCTGAAGCGGTGCACGTATCAAGTGGGACCCATTACAAATGATCTCTTGAATCCGCGGTAAAGGATATATGCGAATGCATGCAATGTACTAGCGGATGCGATCATACCAGCACTAATGCACCGGATCCCATCAGAACTCCGCAGCTAAGCGTGCTTGGGCGAGAGTAGTACTAGGATGGGTGACCTCCCGGGAAGTCCTCGTGTTGCATCCCTTTTTTATTTTTATTTTTCTTTTAACCTCTCTTTTTTAATTTAAACAATTAGTACCACTACAATTCAACTTGTTTCTCTATTGAGGTTGTTAGATTGTTGATTTTTGTTGCCAAAACTACAAAGTAATCGTATGAAGATGGATGCGTCCCGGAAAATGCTAAGTTGTAGTTTATTCTTTATTATTTTTGAATCCAAAGACGCTAATACTTACGGAAAGCCGTAACTTTGAGACCGTGTGGACCTATTCGGCCGATAATACCTTTTCGGAAAGCTCTCGGAAAGTTATAGTGTGGCAATGGGTCTTCGTACCATTGTGCCCCATTTTCGACCCCAAATTTTGACGTTTAGGGTGTTTTCGGGAGGTTTTTGTGATTTGGAAGCGATTAAAGCATCGAAAAAGTGTTCGGACATGATTTTTGCATCTTTTGCGAATAAAAGAGTACGTTGAAGCTGGCTGAAGCGGTGCACGTATCAAGTGGGACCCATTACAAATGATCTCTTGAATCCGCGGTAAAGGATATATGCGAATGCATGCAATGTACTAGCGGATGCGATCATACCAGCACTAATGCACCGGATCCCATCAGAACTCCGCAGCTAAGCGTGCTTGGGCGAGAGTAGTACTAGGATGGGTGACCTCCCGGGAAGTCCTCGTGTTGCATCCCTTTTTTATTTTTATTTTTCTTTTAACCTCTCTTTTTTAATTTAAACAATTAGTACCACTACAATTCAACTTGTTTCTCTATTGAGGTTGTTAGATTGTTGATTTTTGTTGCCAAAACTACAAAGTAATCGTATGAAGATGGATGCGTCCCGGAAAATGCTAAGTTGTAGTTTATTCTTTATTATTTTTGAATCCAAAGACGCTAATACTTACGGAAAGCCGTAACTTTGAGACCGTGTGGACCTATTCGGCCGATAATACCTTTTCGGAAAGCTCTCGGAAAGTTATAGTGTGGCAATGGGTCTTCGTACCATTGTGCCCCATTTTCGACCCCAAATTTTGACGTTTAGGGTGTTTTCGGGAGGTTTTTGTGATTTGGAAGCGATTAAAGCATCGAAAAAGTGTTCGGACATGATTTTTGCATCTTTTGCGAATAAAAGAGTACGTTGAAGCTGGCTGAAGCGGTGCACGTATCAAGTGGGACCCATTACAAATGATCTCTTGAATCCGCGGTAAAGGATATATGCGAATGCATGCAATGTACTAGCGGATGCGATCATACCAGCACTAATGCACCGGATCCCATCAGAACTCCGCAGCTAAGCGTGCTTGGGCGAGAGTAGTACTAGGATGGGTGACCTCCCGGGAAGTCCTCGTGTTGCATCCCTTTTTTATTTTTATTTTTCTTTTAACCTCTCTTTTTTAATTTAAACAATTAGTACCACTACAATTCAACTTGTTTCTCTATTGAGGTTGTTAGATTGTTGATTTTTGTTGCCAAAACTACAAAGTAATCGTATGAAGATGGATGCGTCCCGGAAAATGCTAAGTTGTAGTTTATTCTTTATTATTTTTGAATCCAAAGACGCTAATACTTACGGAAAGCCGTAACTTTGAGACCGTGTGGACCTATTCGGCCGATAATACCTTTTCGGAAAGCTCTCGGAAAGTTATAGTGTGGCAATGGGTCTTCGTACCATTGTGCCCCATTTTCGACCCCAAATTTTGACGTTTAGGGTGTTTTCGGGAGGTTTTTGTGATTTGGAAGCGATTAAAGCATCGAAAAAGTGTTCGGACATGATTTTTGCATCTTTTGCGAATAAAAGAGTACGTTGAAGCTGGCTGAAGCGGTGCACGTATCAAGTGGGACCCATTACAAATGATCTCTTGAATCCGCGGTAAAGGATATATGCGAATGCATGCAATGTACTAGCGGATGCGATCATACCAGCACTAATGCACCGGATCCCATCAGAACTCCGCAGCTAAGCGTGCTTGGGCGAGAGTAGTACTAGGATGGGTGACCTCCCGGGAAGTCCTCGTGTTGCATCCCTTTTTTATTTTTATTTTTCTTTTAACCTCTCTTTTTTAATTTAAACAATTAGTACCACTACAATTCAACTTGTTTCTCTATTGAGGTTGTTAGATTGTTGATTTTTGTTGCCAAAACTACAAAGTAATCGTATGAAGATGGATGCGTCCCGGAAAATGCTAAGTTGTAGTTTATTCTTTATTATTTTTGAATCCAAAGACGCTAATACTTACGGAAAGCCGTAACTTTGAGACCGTGTGGACCTATTCGGCCGATAATACCTTTTCGGAAAGCTCTCGGAAAGTTATAGTGTGGCAATGGGTCTTCGTACCATTGTGCCCCATTTTCGACCCCAAATTTTGACGTTTAGGGTGTTTTCGGGAGGTTTTTGTGATTTGGAAGCGATTAAAGCATCGAAAAAGTGTTCGGACATGATTTTTGCATCTTTTGCGAATAAAAGAGTACGTTGAAGCTGGCTGAAGCGGTGCACGTATCAAGTGGGACCCATTACAAATGATCTCTTGAATCCGCGGTAAAGGATATATGCGAATGCATGCAATGTACTAGCGGATGCGATCATACCAGCACTAATGCACCGGATCCCATCAGAACTCCGCAGCTAAGCGTGCTTGGGCGAGAGTAGTACTAGGATGGGTGACCTCCCGGGAAGTCCTCGTGTTGCATCCCTTTTTTATTTTTATTTTTCTTTTAACCTCTCTTTTTTAATTTAAACAATTAGTACCACTACAATTCAACTTGTTTCTCTATTGAGGTTGTTAGATTGTTGATTTTTGTTGCCAAAACTACAAAGTAATCGTATGAAGATGGATGCGTCCCGGAAAATGCTAAGTTGTAGTTTATTCTTTATTATTTTTGAATCCAAAGACGCTAATACTTACGGAAAGCCGTAACTTTGAGACCGTGTGGACCTATTCGGCCGATAATACCTTTTCGGAAAGCTCTCGGAAAGTTATAGTGTGGCAATGGGTCTTCGTACCATTGTGCCCCATTTTCGACCCCAAATTTTGACGTTTAGGGTGTTTTCGGGAGGTTTTTGTGATTTGGAAGCGATTAAAGCATCGAAAAAGTGTTCGGACATGATTTTTGCATCTTTTGCGAATAAAAGAGTACGTTGAAGCTGGCTGAAGCGGTGCACGTATCAAGTGGGACCCATTACAAATGATCTCTTGAATCCGCGGTAAAGGATATATGCGAATGCATGCAATGTACTAGCGGATGCGATCATACCAGCACTAATGCACCGGATCCCATCAGAACTCCGCAGCTAAGCGTGCTTGGGCGAGAGTAGTACTAGGATGGGTGACCTCCCGGGAAGTCCTCGTGTTGCATCCCTTTTTTATTTTTATTTTTCTTTTAACCTCTCTTTTTTAATTTAAACAATTAGTACCACTACAATTCAACTTGTTTCTCTATTGAGGTTGTTAGATTGTTGATTTTTGTTGCCAAAACTACAAAGTAATCGTATGAAGATGGATGCGTCCCGGAAAATGCTAAGTTGTAGTTTATTCTTTATTATTTTTGAATCCAAAGACGCTAATACTTACGGAAAGCCGTAACTTTGAGACCGTGTGGACCTATTCGGCCGATAATACCTTTTCGGAAAGCTCTCGGAAAGTTATAGTGTGGCAATGGGTCTTCGTACCATTGTGCCCCATTTTCGACCCCAAATTTTGACGTTTAGGGTGTTTTCGGGAGGTTTTTGTGATTTGGAAGCGATTAAAGCATCGAAAAAGTGTTCGGACATGATTTTTGCATCTTTTGCGAATAAAAGAGTACGTTGAAGCTGGCTGAAGCGGTGCACGTATCAAGTGGGACCCATTACAAATGATCTCTTGAATCCGCGGTAAAGGATATATGCGAATGCATGCAATGTACTAGCGGATGCGATCATACCAGCACTAATGCACCGGATCCCATCAGAACTCCGCAGCTAAGCGTGCTTGGGCGAGAGTAGTACTAGGATGGGTGACCTCCCGGGAAGTCCTCGTGTTGCATCCCTTTTTTATTTTTATTTTTCTTTTAACCTCTCTTTTTTAATTTAAACAATTAGTACCACTACAATTCAACTTGTTTCTCTATTGAGGTTGTTAGATTGTTGATTTTTGTTGCCAAAACTACAAAGTAATCGTATGAAGATGGATGCGTCCCGGAAAATGCTAAGTTGTAGTTTATTCTTTATTATTTTTGAATCCAAAGACGCTAATACTTACGGAAAGCCGTAACTTTGAGACCGTGTGGACCTATTCGGCCGATAATACCTTTTCGGAAAGCTCTCGGAAAGTTATAGTGTGGCAATGGGTCTTCGTACCATTGTGCCCCATTTTCGACCCCAAATTTTGACGTTTAGGGTGTTTTCGGGAGGTTTTTGTGATTTGGAAGCGATTAAAGCATCGAAAAAGTGTTCGGACATGATTTTTGCATCTTTTGCGAATAAAAGAGTACGTTGAAGCTGGCTGAAGCGGTGCACGTATCAAGTGGGACCCATTACAAATGATCTCTTGAATCCGCGGTAAAGGATATATGCGAATGCATGCAATGTACTAGCGGATGCGATCATACCAGCACTAATGCACCGGATCCCATCAGAACTCCGCAGCTAAGCGTGCTTGGGCGAGAGTAGTACTAGGATGGGTGACCTCCCGGGAAGTCCTCGTGTTGCATCCCTTTTTTATTTTTATTTTTCTTTTAACCTCTCTTTTTTAATTTAAACAATTAGTACCACTACAATTCAACTTGTTTCTCTATTGAGGTTGTTAGATTGTTGATTTTTGTTGCCAAAACTACAAAGTAATCGTATGAAGATGGATGCGTCCCGGAAAATGCTAAGTTGTAGTTTATTCTTTATTATTTTTGAATCCAAAGACGCTAATACTTACGGAAAGCCGTAACTTTGAGACCGTGTGGACCTATTCGGCCGATAATACCTTTTCGGAAAGCTCTCGGAAAGTTATAGTGTGGCAATGGGTCTTCGTACCATTGTGCCCCATTTTCGACCCCAAATTTTGACGTTTAGGGTGTTTTCGGGAGGTTTTTGTGATTTGGAAGCGATTAAAGCATCGAAAAAGTGTTCGGACATGATTTTTGCATCTTTTGCGAATAAAAGAGTACGTTGAAGCTGGCTGAAGCGGTGCACGTATCAAGTGGGACCCATTACAAATGATCTCTTGAATCCGCGGTAAAGGATATATGCGAATGCATGCAATGTACTAGCGGATGCGATCATACCAGCACTAATGCACCGGATCCCATCAGAACTCCGCAGCTAAGCGTGCTTGGGCGAGAGTAGTACTAGGATGGGTGACCTCCCGGGAAGTCCTCGTGTTGCATCCCTTTTTTATTTTTATTTTTCTTTTAACCTCTCTTTTTTAATTTAAACAATTAGTACCACTACAATTCAACTTGTTTCTCTATTGAGGTTGTTAGATTGTTGATTTTTGTTGCCAAAACTACAAAGTAATCGTATGAAGATGGATGCGTCCCGGAAAATGCTAAGTTGTAGTTTATTCTTTATTATTTTTGAATCCAAAGACGCTAATACTTACGGAAAGCCGTAACTTTGAGACCGTGTGGACCTATTCGGCCGATAATACCTTTTCGGAAAGCTCTCGGAAAGTTATAGTGTGGCAATGGGTCTTCGTGCCATTGTGCCCCATTTTCGACCCCAAATTTTGACGTTTAGGGTGTTTTCGGGAGGTTTTTGTGATTTGGAAGCGATTAAAGCATCGAAAAAGTGTTCGGACATGATTTTTGCATCTTTTGCGAATAAAAGAGTACGTTGAAGCTGGCTGAAGCGGTGCACGTATCAAGTGGGACCCATTACAAATGATCTCTTGAATCCGCGGTAAAGGATATATGCGAATGCATGCAATGTACTAACGGATGCGATCATACCAGCACTAATGCACCGGATCCCATCAGAACTCCGCAGCTAAGCGTGCTTGGGCGAGAGTAGTACTAGGATGGGTGACCTCCCGGGAAGTCCTCGTGTTGCATCCCTTTTTTATTTTTATTGTTCTTTTAACCTCTCTTTTTTAATTTAAACAATTAGTACCACTACAATTCAACTTGTTTCTCTATTGAGGTTGTTAGATTGTTGATTTTTGTTGCCAAAACTACAAAGTAATCGTATGAAGATGGATGCGTCCCGGAAAATGCTAAGTTGTTGTTTATTCTTTATTATTTTTGAATCCAAAGACGCTAATACTTACGGAAAGCCGTAACTTTGAGACCGTGTGGACCTATTCGGCCGATAATACCTTTTCGGAAAGCTCTCGGAAAGTTATAGTGTGGCAATGGGTCTTCGTACCATTGTGCCCCATTGTCGACCCCAAATTTTGACGTTTAGGGTGTTTTCGAAAGGTTTTTGTGATTTGGAAGCGATTAAAGCATCGAAAAAGTGTTCGGACATGATTTTTGCATCTTTTGCGAATAAAAGAGTACGTTGAAGCTGGCTGAAGCGGTGCACGTATCAAGTGGGACCCATTACAAATGATCTCTTGAATCCGCGGTAAAGGATATATGCGAATGCATGCAATGTACTAACGGATGCGATCATACCAGCACTAATGCACCGGATCCCATCAGAACTCCGCAGCTAAGCGTGCTTGGGCGAGAGTAGTACTAGGATGGGTGACCTCCCGGGAAGTCCTCGTGTTGCATCCCTTTTTTATTTTTATTTTTCTTTTAACCTCTCTTTTTTAATTTAAACAATTAGTACCACTACAATTCAACTTGTTTCTCTATTGAGGTTGTTAGATTGTTGATTTTTGTTGCCAAAACTACAAAGTAATCGTATGAAGATGGATGCGTCCCGGAAAATGCTAAGTTGTAGTTTATTCTTTATTATTTTTGAATCCAAAGACGCTAATACTTACGGAAAGCCGTAACTTTGAGACCGTGTGGACCTATTCGGCCGATAATACCTTTTCGGAAAGCTCTCGGAAAGTTATAGTGTGGCAATGGGTCTTCGTGCCATTGTGCCCCATTTTCGACCCCAAATTTTGACGTTTAGGGTGTTTTCGGGAGGTTTTTGTGATTTGGAAGCGATTAAAGCATCGAAAAAGTGTTCGGACATGATTTTTGCATCTTTTGCGAATAAAAGAGTACGTTGAAGCTGGCTGAAGCGGTGCACGTATCAAGTGGGACCCATTACAAATGATCTCTTGAATCCGCGGTAAAGGATATATGCGAATGCATGCAATGTACTAGCGGATGCGATCATACCAGCACTAATGCACCGGATCCCATCAGAACTCCGCAGCTAAGCGTGCTTGGGCGAGAGTAGTACTAGGATGGGTGACCTCCCGGGAAGTCCTCGTGTTGCATCCCTTTTTTATTTTTATTTTTCTTTTAACCTCTCTTTTTTAATTTAAACAATTAGTACCACTACAATTCAACTTGTTTCTCTATTGAGGTTGTTAGATTGTTGATTTTTGTTGCCAAAACTACAAAGTAATCGTATGAAGATGGATGCGTCCCGGAAAATGCTAAGTTGTAGTTTATTCTTTATTATTTTTGAATCCAAAGACGCTAATACTTACGGAAAGCCGTAACTTTGAGACCGTGTGGACCTATTCGGCCGATAATACCTTTTCGGAAAGCTCTCGGAAAGTTATAGTGTGGCAATGGGTCTTCGTACCATTGTGCCCCATTTTCGACTCCAAATTTTGACGTTTAGGGTGTTTTCGGGAGGTTTTTGTGATTTGGAAGCGATTAAAGCATCGAAAAAGTGTTCGGACATGATTTTTGCATCTTTTGCGAATAAAAGAGTACGTTGAAGCTGGCTGAAGCGGTGCACGTATCAAGTGGGACCCATTACAAATGATCTCTTGAATCCGCGGTAAAGGATATATGCGAATGCATGCAATGTACTAGCGGATGCGATCATACCAGCACTAATGCACCGGATCCCATCAGAACTCCGCAGCTAAGCGTGCTTGGGCGAGAGTAGTACTAGGATGGGTGACCTCCCGGGAAGTCCTCGTGTTGCATCCCTTTTTTATTTTTATTTTTCTTTTAACCTCTCTTTTTTAATTTAAACAATTAGTACCACTACAATTCAACTTGTTTCTCTATTGAGGTTGTTAGATTGTTGATTTTTGTTGCCAAAACTACAAAGTAATCGTATGAAGATGGATGCGTCCCGGAAAATGCTAAGTTGTAGTTTATTCTTTATTATTTTTGAATCCAAAGACGCTAATACTTACGGAAAGCCGTAACTTTGAGACCGTGTGGACCTATTCGGCCGATAATACCTTTTCGGAAAGCTCTCGGAAAGTTATAGTGTGGCAATGGGTCTTCGTGCCATTGTGCCCCATTTTCGACCCCAAATTTTGACGTTTAGGGTGTTTTCGAAAGGTTTTTGTGATTTGGAAGCGATTAAAGCATCGAAAAAGTGTTCGGACATGATTTTTGCATCTTTTGCGAATAAAAGAGTACGTTGAAGCTGGCTGAAGCGGTGCACGTATCAAGTGGGACCCATTACAAATGATCTCTTGAATCCGCGGTAAAGGATATATGCGAATGCATGCAATGTACTAACGGATGCGATCATACCAGCACTAATGCACCGGATCCCATCAGAACTCCGCAGCTAAGCGTGCTTGGGCGAGAGTAGTACTAGGATGGGTGACCTCCCGGGAAGTCCTCGTGTTGCATCCCTTTTTTATTTTTATTTTTCTTTTAACCTCTCTTTTTTAATTTAAACAATTAGTACCACTACAATTCAACTTGTTTCTCTATTGAGGTTGTTAGATTGTTGATTTTTGTTGCCAAAACTACAAAGTAATCGTATGAAGATGGATGCGTCCCGGAAAATGCTAAGTTGTAGTTTATTCTTTATTATTTTTGAATCCAAAGACGCTAATACTTACGGAAAGCCGTAACTTTGAGACCGTGTGGACCTATTCGGCCGATAATACCTTTTCGGAAAGCTCTCGGAAAGTTATAGTGTGGCAATGGGTCTTCGTGCCATTGTGCCCCATTTTCGACCCCAAATTTTGACGTTTAGGGTGTTTTCGGGAGGTTTTTGTGATTTGGAAGCGATTAAAGCATCGAAAAAGTGTTCGGACATGATTTTTGCATCTTTTGCGAATAAAAGAGTACGTTGAAGCTGGCTGAAGCGGTGCACGTATCAAGTGGGACCCATTACAAATGATCTCTTGAATCCGCGGTAAAGGATATATGCGAATGCATGCAATGTACTAGCGGATGCGATCATACCAGCACTAATGCACCGGATCCCATCAGAACTCCGCAGCTAAGCGTGCTTGGGCGAGAGTAGTACTAGGATGGGTGACCTCCCGGGAAGTCCTCGTGTTGCATCCCTTTTTTATTTTTATTTTTCTTTTAACCTCTCTTTTTTAATTTAAACAATTAGTACCACTACAATTCAACTTGTTTCTCTATTGAGGTTGTTAGATTGTTGATTTTTGTTGCCAAAACTACAAAGTAATCGTATGAAGATGGATGCGTCCCGGAAAATGCTAAGTTGTAGTTTATTCTTTATTATTTTTGAATCCAAAGACGCTAATACTTACGGAAAGCCGTAACTTTGAGACCGTGTGGACCTATTCGGCCGATAATACCTTTTCGGAAAGCTCTCGGAAAGTTATAGTGTGGCAATGGGTCTTCGTACCATTGTGCCCCATTTTCGACTCCAAATTTTGACGTTTAGGGTGTTTTCGGGAGGTTTTTGTGATTTGGAAGCGATTAAAGCATCGAAAAAGTGTTCGGACATGATTTTTGCATCTTTTGCGAATAAAAGAGTACGTTGAAGCTGGCTGAAGCGGTGCACGTATCAAGTGGGACCCATTACAAATGATCTCTTGAATCCGCGGTAAAGGATATATGCGAATGCATGCAATGTACTAGCGGATGCGATCATACCAGCACTAATGCACCGGATCCCATCAGAACTCCGCAGCTAAGCGTGCTTGGGCGAGAGTAGTACTAGGATGGGTGACCTCCCGGGAAGTCCTCGTGTTGCATCCCTTTTTTATTTTTATTTTTCTTTTAACCTCTCTTTTTTAATTTAAACAATTAGTACCACTACAATTCAACTTGTTTCTCTATTGAGGTTGTTAGATTGTTGATTTTTGTTGCCAAAACTACAAAGTAATCGTATGAAGATGGATGCGTCCCGGAAAATGCTAAGTTGTAGTTTATTCTTTATTATTTTTGAATCCAAAGACGCTAATACTTACGGAAAGCCGTAACTTTGAGACCGTGTGGACCTATTCGGCCGATAATACCTTTTCGGAAAGCTCTCGGAAAGTTATAGTGTGGCAATGGGTCTTCGTGCCATTGTGCCCCATTTTCGACCCCAAATTTTGACGTTTAGGGTGTTTTCGGGAGGTTTTTGTGATTTGGAAGCGATTAAAGCATCGAAAAAGTGTTCGGACATGATTTTTGCATCTTTTGCGAATAAAAGAGTACGTTGAAGCTGGCTGAAGCGGTGCACGTATCAAGTGGGACCCATTACAAATGATCTCTTGAATCCGCGGTAAAGGATATATGCGAATGCATGCAATGTACTAACGGATGCGATCATACCAGCACTAATGCACCGGATCCCATCAGAACTCCGCAGCTAAGCGTGCTTGGGCGAGAGTAGTACTAGGATGGGTGACCTCCCGGGAAGTCCTCGTGTTGCATCCCTTTTTTATTTTTATTGTTCTTTTAACCTCTCTTTTTTAATTTAAACAATTAGTACCACTACAATTCAACTTGTTTCTCTATTGAGGTTGTTAGATTGTTGATTTTTGTTGCCAAAACTACAAAGTAATCGTATGAAGATGGATGCGTCCCGGAAAATGCTAAGTTGTTGTTTATTCTTTATTATTTTTGAATCCAAAGACGCTAATACTTACGGAAAGCCGTAACTTTGAGACCGTGTGGACCTATTCGGCCGATAATACCTTTTCGGAAAGCTCTCGGAAAGTTATAGTGTGGCAATGGGTCTTCGTACCATTGTGCCCCATTGTCGACCCCAAATTTTGACGTTTAGGGTGTTTTCGAAAGGTTTTTGTGATTTGGAAGCGATTAAAGCATCGAAAAAGTGTTCGGACATGATTTTTGCATCTTTTGCGAATAAAAGAGTACGTTGAAGCTGGCTGAAGCGGTGCACGTATCAAGTGGGACCCATTACAAATGATCTCTTGAATCCGCGGTAAAGGATATATGCGAATGCATGCAATGTACTAACGGATGCGATCATACCAGCACTAATGCACCGGATCCCATCAGAACTCCGCAGCTAAGCGTGCTTGGGCGAGAGTAGTACTAGGATGGGTGACCTCCCGGGAAGTCCTCGTGTTGCATCCCTTTTTTATTTTTATTTTTCTTTTAACCTCTCTTTTTTAATTTAAACAATTAGTACCACTACAATTCAACTTGTTTCTCTATTGAGGTTGTTAGATTGTTGATTTTTGTTGCCAAAACTACAAAGTAATCGTATGAAGATGGATGCGTCCCGGAAAATGCTAAGTTGTAGTTTATTCTTTATTATTTTTGAATCCAAAGACGCTAATACTTACGGAAAGCCGTAACTTTGAGACCGTGTGGACCTATTCGGCCGATAATACCTTTTCGGAAAGCTCTCGGAAAGTTATAGTGTGGCAATGGGTCTTCGTGCCATTGTGCCCCATTTTCGACCCCAAATTTTGACGTTTAGGGTGTTTTCGGGAGGTTTTTGTGATTTGGAAGCGATTAAAGCATCGAAAAAGTGTTCGGACATGATTTTTGCATCTTTTGCGAATAAAAGAGTACGTTGAAGCTGGCTGAAGCGGTGCACGTATCAAGTGGGACCCATTACAAATGATCTCTTGAATCCGCGGTAAAGGATATATGCGAATGCATGCAATGTACTAACGGATGCGATCATACCAGCACTAATGCACCGGATCCCATCAGAACTCCGCAGCTAAGCGTGCTTGGGCGAGAGTAGTACTAGGATGGGTGACCTCCCGGGAAGTCCTCGTGTTGCATCCCTTTTTTATTTTTATTTTTCTTTTAACCTCTCTTTTTTAATTTAAACAATTAGTACCACTACAATTCAACTTGTTTCTCTATTGAGGTTGTTAGATTGTTGATTTTTGTTGCCAAAACTACAAAGTAATCGTATGAAGATGGATGCGTCCCGGAAAATGCTAAGTTGTAGTTTATTCTTTATTATTTTTGAATCCAAAGACGCTAATACTTACGGAAAGCCGTAACTTTGAGACCGTGTGGACCTATTCGGCCGATAATACCTTTTCGGAAAGCTCTCGGAAAGTTATAGTGTGGCAATGGGTCTTCGTGCCATTGTGCCCCATTTTCGACCCCAAATTTTGACGTTTAGGGTGTTTTCGGGAGGTTTTTGTGATTTGGAAGCGATTAAAGCATCGAAAAAGTGTTCGGACATGATTTTTGCATCTTTTGCGAATAAAAGAGTACGTTGAAGCTGGCTGAAGCGGTGCACGTATCAAGTGGGACCCATTACAAATGATCTCTTGAATCCGCGGTAAAGGATATATGCGAATGCATGCAATGTACTAACGGATGCGATCATACCAGCACTAATGCACCGGATCCCATCAGAACTCCGCAGCTAAGCGTGCTTGGGCGAGAGTAGTACTAGGATGGGTGACCTCCCGGGAAGTCCTCGTGTTGCATCCCTTTTTTATTTTTATTGTTCTTTTAACCTCTCTTTTTTAATTTAAACAATTAGTACCACTACAATTCAACTTGTTTCTCTATTGAGGTTGTTAGATTGTTGATTTTTGTTGCCAAAACTACAAAGTAATCGTATGAAGATGGATGCGTCCCGGAAAATGCTAAGTTGTTGTTTATTCTTTATTATTTTTGAATCCAAAGACGCTAATACTTACGGAAAGCCGTAACTTTGAGACCGTGTGGACCTATTCGGCCGATAATACCTTTTCGGAAAATTCTCGGAAAGTTATAGTGTGGCAATGGGTCTTCGTACCATTGTGCCCCATTTTCGACCCCAAATTTTGACGTTTAGGGTGTTTTCGGGAGGTTTTTGTGATTTGGAAGCGATTAAAGCATCGAAAAAGTGTTCGGACATGATTTTTGCATCTTTTGCGAATAAAAGAGTACGTTGAAGCTGGCTGAAGCGGTGCACGTATCAAGTGGGACCCATTACAAATGATCTCTTGAATCCGCGGTAAAGGATATATGCGAATGCATGCAATGTACTAACGGATGCGATCATACCAGCACTAATGCACCGGATCCCATCAGAACTCCGCAGCTAAGCGTGCTTGGGCGAGAGTAGTACTAGGATGGGTGACCTCCCGGGAAGTCCTCGTGTTGCATCCCTTTTTTATTTTTATTGTTCTTTTAACCTCTCTTTTTTAATTTAAACAATTAGTACCACTACAATTCAACTTGTTTCTCTATTGAGGTTGTTAGATTGTTGATTTTTGTTGCCAAAACTACAAAGTAATCGTATGAAGATGGATGCGTCCCGGAAAATGCTAAGTTGTTGTTTATTCTTTATTATTTTTGAATCCAAAGACGCTAATACTTACGGAAAGCCGTAACTTTGAGACCGTGTGGACCTATTCGGCCGATAATACCTTTTCGGAAAATTCTCGGAAAGTTATAGTGTGGCAATGGGTCTTCGTACCATTGTGCCCCATTTTCGACCCCAAATTTTGACGTTTAGGGTGTTTTCGGGAGGTTTTTGTGATTTGGAAGCGATTAAAGCATCGAAAAAGTGTTCGGACATGATTTTTGCATCTTTTGCGAATAAAAGAGTACGTTGAAGCTGGCTGAAGCGGTGCACGTATCAAGTGGGACCCATTACAAATGATCTCTTGAATCCGCGGTAAAGGATATATGCGAATGCATGCAATGTACTAACGGATGCGATCATACCAGCACTAATGCACCGGATCCCATCAGAACTCCGCAGCTAAGCGTGCTTGGGGGAGAGTAGTACTAGGATGGGTGACCTCCCGGGAAGTCCTCGTGTTGCATCCCTTTTTTATTTTTATTTTTCTTTTAACCTCTCTTTTTTAATTTAAACAATTAGTACCACTACAATTCAACTTGTTTCTCTATTGAGGTTGTTAGATTGTTGATTTTTGTTGCCAAAACTACAAAGTAATCGTATGAAGATGGATGCGTCCCGGAAAATGCTAAGTTGTAGTTTATTCTTTATTATTTTTGAATCCAAAGACGCTAATACTTACGGAAAGCCGTAACTTTGAGACCGTGTGGACCTATTCGGCCGATAATACCTTTTCGGAAAGCTCTCGGAAAGTTATAGTGTGGCAATGGGTCTTCGTGCCATTGTGCCCCATTTTCGACCCCAAATTTTGACGTTTAGGGTGTTTTCGGGAGGTTTTTGTGATTTGGAAGCGATTAAAGCATCGAAAAAGTGTTCGGACATGATTTTTGCATCTTTTGCGAATAAAAGAGTACGTTGAAGCTGGCTGAAGCGGTGCACGTATCAAGTGGGACCCATTACAAATGATCTCTTGAATCCGCGGTAAAGGATATATGCGAATGCATGCAATGTACTAACGGATGCGATCATACCAGCACTAATGCACCGGATCCCATCAGAACTCCGCAGCTAAGCGTGCTTGGGCGAGAGTAGTACTAGGATGGGTGACCTCCCGGGAAGTCCTCGTGTTGCATCCCTTTTTTATTTTTATTGTTCTTTTAACCTCTCTTTTTTAATTTAAACAATTAGTACCACTACAATTCAACTTGTTTCTCTATTGAGGTTGTTAGATTGTTCATTTTTGTTGCCAAAACTACAAAGTAATCGTATGAAGATGGATGCGTCCCGGAAAATGCTAAGTTGTTGTTTATTCTTTATTATTTTTGAATCCAAAGACGCTAATACTTACGGAAAGCCGTAACTTTGAGACCGTGTGGACCTATTCGGCCGATAATACCTTTTCGGAAAATTCTCGGAAAGTTATAGTGTGGCAATGGGTCTTCGTACCATTGTGCCCCATTTTCGACCCCAAATTTTGACGTTTAGGGTGTTTTCGGGAGGTTTTTGTGATTTGGAAGCGATTAAAGCATCGAAAAAGTGTTCGGACATGATTTTTGCATCTTTTGCGAATAAAAGAGTACGTTGAAGCTGGCTGAAGCGGTGCACGTATCAAGTGGGACCCATTACAAATGATCTCTTGAATCCACGGTAAAGGATATATGCGAATGCATGCAATGTACTAACGGATGCGATCATACCAGCACTAATGCACCGGATCCCATCAGAACTCCGCAGCTAAGCGTGCTTGGGCGAGAGTAGTACTAGGATGGGTGACCTCCCGGGAAGTCCTCGTGTTGCATCCCTTTTTTATTTTTATTGTTCTTTTAACCTCTCTTTTTTAATTTAAACAATTAGTACCACTACAATTCAACTTGTTTCTCTATTGAGGTTGTTAGATTGTTGATTTTTGTTGCCAAAACTACAAAGTAATCGTATGAAGATGGATGCGTCCCGGAAAATGCTAAGTTGTTGTTTATTCTTTATTATTTTTGAATCCAAAGACGCTAATACTTACGGAAAGCCGTAACTTTGAGACCGTGTGGACCTATTCGGCCGATAATACCTTTTCGGAAAATTCTCGGAAAGTTATAGTGTGCCCCATTTTCGACCCCAAATTTTGACGTTTAGGGTGTTTTCGGGAGGTTTTTGTGATTTGGAAGCGATTAAAGCATCGAAAAAGTGTTCGGACATGATTTTTGCATCTTTTGCGAATAAAAGAGTACGTTGAAGCTGGCTGAAGCGGTGCACGTATCAAGTGGGACCCATTACAAATGATCTCTTGAATCCGCGGTAAAGGATATATGCGAATGCATGCAATGTACTAACGGATGCGATCATACCAGCACTAATGCACCGGATCCCATCAGAACTCCGCAGCTAAGCGTGCTTGGGCGAGAGTAGTACTAGGATGGGTGACCTCCTGGGAAGTCCTCGTGTTGCATCCCTTTTTTATTTTTATTGTTCTTTTAACCTCTCTTTTTTAATTTAAACAATTAGTACCACTACAATTCAACTTGTTTCTCTATTGAGGTTGTTAGATTGTTGATTTTTGTTGCCAAAACTACAAAGTAATCGTATGAAGATGGATGCGTCCCGGAAAATGCTAAGTTGTTGTTTATTCTTTATTATTTTTGAATCCAAAGACGCTAATACTTACGGAAAGCCGTAACTTTGAGACCGTGTGGACCTATTCGGCCGATAATACCTTTTCGGAAAGCTCTCGGAAAGTTATAGTGTGGCAATGGGTCTTCGTACCATTGTGCCCCATTGTCGACCCCAAATTTTGACGTTTAGGGTGTTTTCGGGAGGTTTTTGTGATTTGGAAGCGATTAAAGCATCGAAAAAGTGTTCGGACATGATTTTTGCATCTTTTGCGAATAAAAGAGTACGTTGAAGCTGGCTGAAGCGGTGCACGTATCAAGTGGGACCCATTACAAATGATCTCTTGAATCCGCGGTAAAGGATATATGCGAATGCATGCAATGTACTAACGGATGCGATCATACCAGCACTAATGCACCGGATCCCATCAGAACTCCGCAGCTAAGCGTGCTTGGGCGAGAGTAGTACTAGGATGGGTGACCTCCCGGGAAGTCCTCGTGTTGCATCCCTTTTTTATTTTTATTGTTCTTTTAACCTCTCTTTTTTAATTTAAACAATTAGTACCACTACAATTCAACTTGTTTCTCTATTGAGGTTGTTAGATTGTTGATTTTTGTTGCCAAAACTACAAAGTAATCGTATGAAGATGGATGCGTCCCGGAAAATGCTAAGTTGTTGTTTATTCTTTATTATTTTTGAATCCAAAGACGCTAATACTTACGGAAAGCCGTAACTTTGAGACCGTGTGGACCTATTCGGCCGATAATACCTTTTCGGAAAGCTCTCGGAAAGTTATAGTGTGGCAATGGGTCTTCGTGCCATTGTGCCCCATTTTCGACCCCAAATTTTGACGTTTAGGGTGTTTTCGGGAGGTTTTTGTGATTTGGAAGCGATTAAAGCATCGAAAAAGTGTTCGGACATGATTTTTGCATCTTTTGCGAATAAAAGAGTACGTTGAAGCTGGCTGAAGCGGTGCACGTATCAAGTGGGACCCATTACAAATGATCTCTTGAATCCGCGGTAAAGGATATATGCGAATGCATGCAATGTACTAACGGATGCGATCATACCAGCACTAATGCACCGGATCCCATCAGAACTCCGCAACTAAGCGTGCTTGGGCGAGAGTAGTACTAGGATGGGTGACCTCCCGGGAAGTCCTCGTGTTGCATCCCTTTTTTATTTTTATTGTTCTTTTAACCTCTCTTTTTTAATTTAAACAATTAGTACCACTACAATTCAACTTGTTTCTCTATTGAGGTTGTTAGATTGTTGATTTTTGTTGCCAAAACTACAAAGTAATCGTATGAAGATGGATGCGTCCCGGAAAATGCTAAGTTGTTGTTTATTCTTTATTATTTTTGAATCCAAAGACGCTAATACTTACGGAAAGCCGTAACTTTGAGACCGTGTGGACCTATTCGGCCGATAATACCTTTTCGGAAAATTCTCGGAAAGTTATAGTGTGGCAATGGGTCTTCGTACCTTTGTGCCCCATTTTCGACCCCAAATTTTGACGTTTAGGGTGTTTTCGGGAGGTTTTTGTGATTTGGAAGCGATTAAAGCATCGAAAAAGTGTTCGGACATGATTTTTGCATCTTTTGCGAATAAAAGAGTACGTTGAAGCTGGCTGAAGCGGTGCACGTATCAAGTGGGACCCATTACAAATGATCTCTTGAATCCGCGGTAAAGGATATATGCGAATGCATGCAATGTACTAACGGATGCGATCATACCAGCACTAATGCACCGGATCCCATCAGAACTCCGCAGCTAAGCGTGCTTGGGCGAGAGTAGTACTAGGATGGGTGACCTCCCGGGAAGTCCTCGTGTTGCATCCCTTTTTTATTTTTATTGTTCTTTTAACCTCTCTTTTTTAATTTAAACAATTAGTACCACTACAATTCAACTTGTTTCTCTATTGAGGTTGTTAGATTGTTGATTTTTGTTGCCAAAACTACAAAGTAATCGTATGAAGATGGATGCGTCCCGGAAAATGCTAAGTTGTTGTTTATTCTTTATTATTTTTGAATCCAAAGACGCTAATACTTACGGAAAGCCGTAACTTTGAGACCGTGTGGACCTATTCGGCCGATAATACCTTTTCGGAAAGCTCTCGGAAAGTTATAGTGTGGCAATGGGTCTTCGTACCATTGTGCCCCATTTTCGACCCCAAATTTTGACGTTTAGGGTGTTTTCGGGAGGTTTTTGTGATTTGGAAGCGATTAAAGCATCGAAAAAGTGTTCGGACATGATTTTTGCATCTTTTGCGAATAAAAGAGTACGTTGAAGCTGGCTGAAGCGGTGCACGTATCAAGTGGGACCCATTACAAATGATCTCTTGAATCCGCGGTAAAGGATATATGCGAATGCATGCAATGTACTAACGGATGCGATCATACCAGCACTAATGCACCGGATCCCATCAGAACTCCGCAGCTAAGCGTGCTTGGGCGAGAGTAGTACTAGGATGGGTGACCTCCCGGGAAGTCCTCGTGTTGCATCCCTTTTTTATTTTTATTGTTCTTTTAACCTCTCTTTTTTAATTTAAACAATTAGTACCACTACAATTCAACTTGTTTCTCTATTGAGGTTGTTAGATTGTTGATTTTTGTTGCCAAAACTACAAAGTAATCGTATGAAGATGGATGCGTCCCGGAAAATGCTAAGTTGTTGTTTATTCTTTATTATTTTTGAATCCAAAGACGCTAATACTTACGGAAAGCCGTAACTTTGAGACCGTGTGGACCTATTCGGCCGATAATACCTTTTCGGAAAGCTCTCGGAAAGTTATAGTGTGGCAATGGGTCTTCGTACCATTGTGCCCCATTGTCGACCCCAAATTTTGACGTTTAGGGTGTTTTCGGGAGGTTTTTGTGATTTGGAAGCGATTAAAGCATCGAAAAAGTGTTCGGACATGATTTTTGCATCTTTTGCGAATAAAAGAGTACGTTGAAGCTGGCTGAAGCGGTGCACGTATCAAGTGGGACCCATTACAAATGATCTCTTGAATCCGCGGTAAAGGATATATGCGAATGCATGCAATGTACTAACGGATGCGATCATACCAGCACTAATGCACCGGATCCCATCAGAACTCCGCAGCTAAGCGTGCTTGGGCGAGAGTAGTACTAGGATGGGTGACCTCCCGGGAAGTCCTCGTGTTGCATCCCTTTTTTATTTTTATTGTTCTTTTAACCTCTCTTTTTTAATTTAAACAATTAGTACCACTACAATTCAACTTGTTTCTCTATTGAGGTTGTTAGATTGTTGATTTTTGTTGCCAAAACTACAAAGTAATCGTATGAAGATGGATGCGTCCCGGAAAATGCTAAGTTGTTGTTTATTCTTTATTATTTTTGAATCCAAAGACGCTAATACTTACGGAAAGCCGTAACTTTGAGACCGTGTGGACCTATTCGGCCGATAATACCTTTTCGGAAAGCTCTCGGAAAGTTATAGTGTGGCAATGGGTCTTCGTGCCATTGTGCCCCATTTTCGACCCCAAATTTTGACGTTTAGGGTGTTTTCGGGAGGTTTTTGTGATTTGGAAGCGATTAAAGCATCGAAAAAGTGTTCGGACATGATTTTTGCATCTTTTGCGAATAAAAGAGTACGTTGAAGCTGGCTGAAGCGGTGCACGTATCAAGTGGGACCCATTACAAATGATCTCTTGAATCCGCGGTAAAGGATATATGCGAATGCATGCAATGTACTAACGGATGCGATCATACCAGCACTAATGCACCGGATCCCATCAGAACTCCGCAACTAAGCGTGCTTGGGCGAGAGTAGTACTAGGATGGGTGACCTCCCGGGAAGTCCTCGTGTTGCATCCCTTTTTTATTTTTATTGTTCTTTTAACCTCTCTTTTTTAATTTAAACAATTAGTACCACTACAATTCAACTTGTTTCTCTATTGAGGTTGTTAGATTGTTGATTTTTGTTGCCAAAACTACAAAGTAATCGTATGAAGATGGATGCGTCCCGGAAAATGCTAAGTTGTTGTTTATTCTTTATTATTTTTGAATCCAAAGACGCTAATACTTACGGAAAGCCGTAACTTTGAGACCGTGTGGACCTATTCGGCCGATAATACCTTTTCGGAAAATTCTCGGAAAGTTATAGTGTGGCAATGGGTCTTCGTACCTTTGTGCCCCATTTTCGACCCCAAATTTTGACGTTTAGGGTGTTTTCGGGAGGTTTTTGTGATTTGGAAGCGATTAAAGCATCGAAAAAGTGTTCGGACATGATTTTTGCATCTTTTGCGAATAAAAGAGTACGTTGAAGCTGGCTGAAGCGGTGCACGTATCAAGTGGGACCCATTACAAATGATCTCTTGAATCCGCGGTAAAGGATATATGCGAATGCATGCAATGTACTAACGGATGCGATCATACCAGCACTAATGCACCGGATCCCATCAGAACTCCGCAGCTAAGCGTGCTTGGGCGAGAGTAGTACTAGGATGGGTGACCTCCCGGGAAGTCCTCGTGTTGCATCCCTTTTTTATTTTTATTGTTCTTTTAACCTCTCTTTTTTAATTTAAACAATTAGTACCACTACAATTCAACTTGTTTCTCTATTGAGGTTGTTAGATTGTTGATTTTTGTTGCCAAAACTACAAAGTAATCGTATGAAGATGGATGCGTCCCGGAAAATGCTAAGTTGTTGTTTATTCTTTATTATTTTTGAATCCAAAGACGCTAATACTTACGGAAAGCCGTAACTTTGAGACCGTGTGGACCTATTCGGCCGATAATACCTTTTCGGAAAGCTCTCGGAAAGTTATAGTGTGGCAATGGGTCTTCGTACCATTGTGCCCCATTTTCGACCCCAAATTTTGACGTTTAGGGTGTTTTCGGGAGGTTTTTGTGATTTGGAAGCGATTAAAGCATCGAAAAAGTGTTCGGACATGATTTTTGCATCTATTGCGAATAAAAGAGTACGTTGAAGCTGGCTGAAGCGGTGCACGTATCAAGTGGGACCCATTACAAATGATCTCTTGAATCCGCGGTAAAGGATATATGCGAATGCATGCAATGTACTAACGGATGCGATCATACCAGCACTAATGCACCGGATCCCATCAGAACTCCGCAGCTAAGCGTGCTTGGGCGAGAGTAGTACTAGGATGGGTGACCTCCCGGGAAGTCCTCGTGTTGCATCCCTTTTTTATTTTTATTGTTCTTTTAACCTCTCTTTTTTAATTTAAACAATTAGTACCACTACAATTCAACTTGTTTCTCTATTGAGGTTGTTAGATTGTTGATTTTTGTTGCCAAAACTACAAAGTAATCGTATGAAGATGGATGCGTCCCGGAAAATGCTAAGTTGTTGTTTATTCTTTATTATTTTTGAATCCAAAGACGCTAATACTTACGGAAAGCCGTAACTTTGAGACCGTGTGGACCTATTCGGCCGATAATACCTTTTCGGAAAGCTCTCGGAAAGTTATAGTGTGGCAATGGGTCTTCGTACCATTGTGCCCCATTTTCGACCCCAAATTTTGACGTTTAGGGTGTTTTCGGGAGGTTTTTGTGATTTGGAAGCGATTAAAGCATCGAAAAAGTGTTCGGACATGATTTTTGCATCTTTTGCGAATAAAAGAGTACGTTGAAGCTGGCTGAAGCGGTGCACGTATCAAGTGGGACCCATTACAAATGATCTCTTGAATCCGCGGTAAAGGATATATGCGAATGCATGCAATGTACTAACGGATGCGATCATACCAGCACTAATGCACCGGATCCCATCAGAACTCCGCAGCTAAGCGTGCTTGGGCGAGAGTAGTACTAGGATGGGTGACCTCCCGGGAAGTCCTCGTGTTGCATCCCTTTTTTATTTTTATTGTTCTTTTAACCTCTCTTTTTTAATTTAAACAATTAGTACCACTACAATTCAACTTGTTTCTCTATTGAGGTTGTTAGATTGTTGATTTTTGTTGCCAAAACTACAAAGTAATCGTATGAAGATGGATGCGTCCCGGAAAATGCTAAGTTGTTGTTTATTCTTTATTATTTTTGAATCCAAAGACGCTAATACTTACGGAAAGCCGTAACTTTGAGACCGTGTGGACCTATTCGGCCGATAATACCTTTTCGGAAAATTCTCGGAAAGTTATAGTGTGGCAATGGGTCTTCGTACCATTGTGCCCCATTTTCGACCCCAAATTTTGACGTTTAGGGTGTTTTCGGGAGGTTTTTGTGATTTGGAAGCGATTAAAGCATCGAAAAAGTGTTCGGACATGATTTTTGCATCTTTTGCGAATAAAAGAGTACGTTGAAGCTGGCTGAAGCGGTGCACGTATCAAGTGGGACCCATTACAAATGATCTCTTGAATCCGCGGTAAAGGATATATGCGAATGCATGCAATGTACTAACGGATGCGATCATACCAGCACTAATGCACCGGATCCCATCAGAACTCCGCAGCTAAGCGTGCTTGGGCGAGAGTAGTACTAGGATGGGTGACCTCCCGGGAAGTCCTCGTGTTGCATCCCTTTTTTATTTTTATTGTTCTTTTAACCTCTCTTTTTTAATTTAAACAATTAGTACCACTACAATTCAACTTGTTTCTCTATTGAGGTTGTTAGATTGTTGATTTTTGTTGCCAAAACTACAAAGTAATCGTATGAAGATGGATGCGTCCCGGAAAATGCTAAGTTGTTGTTTATTCTTTATTATTTTTGAATCCAAAGACGCTAATACTTACGGAAAGCCGTAACTTTGAGACCGTGTGGACCTATTCGGCCGATAATACCTTTTCGGAAAATTCTCGGAAAGTTATAGTGTGGCAATGGGTCTTCGTGCCATTGTGCCCCATTTTCGACCCCAAATTTTGACGTTTAGGGTGTTTTCGGGAGGTTTTTGTGATTTGGAAGCGATTAAAGCATCGAAAAAGTGTTCGGACATGATTTTTGCATCTTTTGCGAATAAAAGAGTACGTTGAAGCTGGCTGAAGCGGTGCACGTATCAAGTGGGACCCATTACAAATGATCTCTTGAATCCGCGGTAAAGGATATATGCGAATGCATGCAATGTACTAACGGATGCGATCATACCAGCACTAATGCACCGGATCCCATCAGAACTCCGCAGCTAAGCGTGCTTGGGCGAGAGTAGTACTAGGATGGGTGACCTCCCGGGAAGTCCTCGTGTTGCATCCCTTTTTTATTATTATTGTTCTTTTAACCTCTCTTTTTTAATTTAAACAATTAGTACCACTACAATTCAACTTGTTTCTCTATTGAGGTTGTTAGATTGTTGATTTTTGTTGCCAAAACTACAAAGTAATCGTATGAAGATGGATGCGTCCCGGAAAATGCTAAGTTGTTGTTTATTCTTTATTATTTTTGAATCCAAAGACGCTAATACTTACGGAAAGCCGTAACTTTGAGACCGTGTGGACCTATTCGGCCGATAATACCTTTTCGGAAAATTCTCGGAAAGTTATAGTGTGGCAATGGGTCTTCGTACCATTGTGCCCCATTTTCGACCCCAAATTTTGACGTTTAGGGTGTTTTCGGGAGGTTTTTGTGATTTGGAAGCGATTAAAGCATCGAAAAAGTGTTCGGACATGATTTTTGCATCTTTTGCGAATAAAAGAGTACGTTGAAGCTGGCTGAAGCGGTGCACGTATCAAGTGGGACCCATTACAAATGATCTCTTGAATCTGCGGTAAAGGATATATGCGAATGCATGCAATGTACTAACGGATGCGATCATACCAGCACTAATGCACCGGATCCCATCAGAACTCCGCAGCTAAGCGTGCTTGGGGGAGAGTAGTACTAGGATGGGTGACCTCCCGGGAAGTCCTCGTGTTGCATCCCTTTTTTATTTTTATTTTTCTTTTAACCTCTCTTTTTTAATTTAAACAATTAGTACCACTACAATTCAACTTGTTTCTCTATTGAGGTTGTTAGATTGTTGATTTTTGTTGCCAAAACTACAAAGTAATCGTATGAAGATGGATGCGTCCCGGAAAATGCTAAGTTGTAGTTTATTCTTTATTATTTTTGAATCCAAAGACGCTAATACTTACGGAAAGCCGTAACTTTGAGACCGTGTGGACCTATTCGGCCGATAATACCTTTTCGGAAAGCTCTCGGAAAGTTATAGTGTGGCAATGGGTCTTCGTGCCATTGTGCCCCATTTTCGACCCCAAATTTTGACGTTTAGGGTGTTTTCGGGAGGTTTTTGTGATTTGGAAGCGATTAAAGAATCGAAAAAGTGTTCGGACATGATTTTTGCATCTTTTGCGAATAAAAGAGTACGTTGAAGCTGGCTGAAGCGGTGCACGTATCAAGTGGGACCCATTACAAATGATCTCTTGAATCCGCGGTAAAGGATATATGCGAATGCATGCAATGTACTAACGGATGCGATCATACCAGCACTAATGCACCGGATCCCATCAGAACTCCGCAGCTAAGCGTGCTTGGGCGAGAGTAGTACTAGGATGGGTGACCTCCCGGGAAGTCCTCGTGTTGCATCCCTTTTTTATTTTTATTGTTCTTTTAACCTCTCTTTTTTAATTTAAACAATTAGTACCACTACAATTCAACTTGTTTCTCTATTGAGGTAAAGGATATATGCGAATGCACGTATCAAGTGGGACCCATTACAAATGATCTCTTGAATCCGCGGTAAAGGATATATGCGAATGCATGCAATGTACTAACGGATGCGATCATACCAGCACTAATGCACCGGATCCCATCAGAACTCCGCAGCTAAGCGTGCTTGGGCGAGAGTAGTACTAGGATGGGTGACCTCCCGGGAAGTCCTCGTGTTGCATCCCTTTTTTATTTTTATTGTTCTTTTAACCTCTCTTTTTTAATTTAAACAATTAGTACCACTACAATTCAACTTGTTTCTCTATTGAGGTTGTTAGATTGTTGATTTTTGTTGCCAAAACTACAAAGTAATCGTATGAAGATGGATGCGTCCCGGAAAATGCTAAGTTGTTGTTTATTCTTTATTATTTTTGAATCCAAAGACGCTAATACTTACGGAAAGCCGTAACTTTGAGACCGTGTGGACCTATTCGGCCGATAATACCTTTTCGGAAAGCTCTCGGAAAGTTATAGTGTGGCAATGGGTCTTCGTACCATTGTGCCCCATTTTCGACCCCAAATTTTGACGTTTAGGGTGTTTTCGGGAGGTTTTTGTGATTTGGAAGCGATTAAAGCATCGAAAAAGTGTTCGGACATGATTTTTGCATCTTTTGCGAATAAAAGAGTACGTTGAAGCTGGCTGAAGCGGTGCACGTATCAAGTGGGACCCATTACAAATGATCTCTTGAATCCGCGGTAAAGGATATATGCGAATGCATGCAATGTACTAACGGATGCGATCATACCAGCACTAATGCACCGGATCCCATCAGAACTCCGCAGCTAAGCGTGCTTGGGCGAGAGTAGTACTAGGATGGGTGACCTCCCGGGAAGTCCTCGTGTTGCATCCCTTTTTTATTTTTATTGTTCTTTTAACCTCTCTTTTTTAATTTAAACAATTAGTACCACTACAATTCAACTTGTTTCTCTATTGAGGTTGTTAGATTGTTGATTTTTGTTGCCAAAACTACAAAGTAATCGTATGAAGATGGATGCGTCCCGGAAAATGCTAAGTTGTTGTTTATTCTTTATTATTTTTGAATCCAAAGACGCTAATACTTACGGAAAGCCGTAACTTTGAGACCGTGTGGACCTATTCGGCCGATAATACCTTTTCGGAAAATTCTCGGAAAGTTATAGTGTGGCAATGGGTCTTCGTACCATTGTGCCCCATTTTCGACCCCAAATTTTGACGTTTAGGGTGTTTTCGGGAGGTTTTTGTGATTTGGAAGCGATTAAAGCATCGAAAAAGTGTTCGGACATGATTTTTGCATCTTTTGCGAATAAAAGAGTACGTTGAAGCTGGCTGAAGCGGTGCACGTATCAAGTGGGACCCATTACAAATGATCTCTTGAATCCGCGGTAAAGGATATATGCGAATGCATGCAATGTACTAACGGATGCGATCATACCAGCACTAATGCACCGGATCCCATCAGAACTCCGCAGCTAAGCGTGCTTGGGCGAGAGTAGTACTAGGATGGGTGACCTCCCGGGAAGTCCTCGTGTTGCATCCCTTTTTTATTTTTATTGTTCTTTTAACCTCTCTTTTTTAATTTAAACAATTAGTACCACTACAATTCAACTTGTTTCTCTATTGAGGTTGTTAGATTGTTGATTTTTGTTGCCAAAACTACAAAGTAATCGTATGAAGATGGATGCGTCCCGGAAAATGCTAAGTTGTTGTTTATTCTTTATTATTTTTGAATCCAAAGACGCTAATACTTACGGAAAGCCGTAACTTTGAGACCGTGTGGACCTATTCGGCCGATAATACCTTTTCGGAAAATTCTCGGAAAGTTATAGTGTGGCAATGGGTCTTCGTACCATTGTGCCCCATTTTCGACCCCAAATTTTGACGTTTAGGGTGTTTTCGGAAGGTTTTTGTGATTTGGAAGTGATTAAAGCATCGAAAAAGTGTTCGGACATGATTTTTGCATCTTTTGCGAATAAAAGAGTACGTTGAAGCTGGCTGAAGCGGTGCACGTATCAAGTGGGACCCATTACAAATGATCTCTTGAATCCGCGGTAAAGGATATATGCGAATGCATGCAATGTACTAACGGATGCGATCATACCAGCACTAATGCACCGGATCCCATCAGAACTCCGCAGCTAAGCGTGCTTGGGGGAGAGTAGTACTAGGATGGGTGACCTCCCGGGAAGTCCTCGTGTTGCATCCCTTTTTTATTTTTATTTTTCTTTTAACCTCTCTTTTTTAATTTAAACAATTAGTACCACTACAATTCAACTTGTTTCTCTATTGAGGTTGTTAGATTGTTGATTTTTGTTGCCAAAACTACAAAGTAATCGTATGAAGATGGATGCGTCCCGGAAAATGCTAAGTTGTAGTTTATTCTTTATTATTTTTGAATCCAAAGACGCTAATACTTACGGAAAGCCGTAACTTTGAGACCGTGTGGACCTATTCGGCCGATAATACCTTTTCGGAAAGCTCTCGGAAAGTTATAGTGTGGCAATGGGTCTTCGTGCCATTGTGCCCCATTTTCGACCCCAAATTTTGACGTTTAGGGTGTTTTCGGGAGGTTTTTGTGATTTGGAAGCGATTAAAGCATCGAAAAAGTGTTCGGACATGATTTTTGCATCTTTTGCGAATAAAAGAGTACGTTGAAGCTGGCTGAAGCGGTGCACGTATCAAGTGGGACCCATTACAAATGATCTCTTGAATCCGCGGTAAAGGATATATGCGAATGCATGCAATGTACTAACGGATGCGATCATACCAGCACTAATGCACCGGATCCCATCAGAACTCCGCAGCTAAGCGTGCTTGGGCGAGAGTAGTACTAGGATGGGTGACCTCCCGGGAAGTCCTCGTGTTGCATCCCTTTTTTATTTTTATTGTTCTTTTAACCTCTCTTTTTTAATTTAAACAATTAGTACCACTACAATTCAACTTGTTTCTCTATTGAGGTTGTTAGATTGTTGATTTTTGTTGCCAAAACTACAAAGTAATCGTATGAAGATGGATGCGTCCCGGAAAATGCTAAGTTGTTGTTTATTCTTTATTATTTTTGAATCCAAAGACGCTAATACTTACGGAAAGCCGTAACTTTGAGACCGTGTGGACCTATTCGGCCGATAATACCTTTTCGGAAAGCTCTCGGAAAGTTATAGTGTGGCAATGGGTCTTCGTACCATTGTGCCCCATTGTCGACCCCAAATTTTGACGTTTAGGGTGTTTTCGGGAGGTTTTTGTGATTTGGAAGCGATTAAAGCATCGAAAAAGTGTTCGGACATGATTTTTGCATCTTTTGCGAATAAAAGAGTACGTTGAAGCTGGCTGAAGCGGTGCACGTATCAAGTGGGACCCATTACAAATGATCTCTTGAATCCGCGGTAAAGGATATATGCGAATGCATGCAATGTACTAACGGATGCGATCATACCAGCACTAATGCACCGGATCCCATCAGAACTCCGCAGCTAAGCGTGCTTGGGCGAGAGTAGTACTAGGATGGGTGACCTCCCGGGAAGTCCTCGTGTTGCATCCCTTTTTTATTTTTATTTTTCTTTTAACCTCTCTTTTTTAATTTAAACAATTAGTACCACTACAATTCAACTTGTTTCTCTATTGAGGTTGTTAGATTGTTGATTTTTGTTGCCAAAACTACAAAGTAATCGTATGAAGATGGATGCGTCCCGGAAAATGCTAAGTTGTAGTTTATTCTTTATTATTTTTGAATCCAAAGACGCTAATACTTACGGAAAGCCGTAACTTTGAGACCGTGTGGACCTATTCGGCCGATAATACCTTTTCGGAAAGCTCTCGGAAAGTTATAGTGTGGCAATGGGTCTTCGTGCCATTGTGCCCCATTTTCGACCCCAAATTTTGACGTTTAGGGTGTTTTCGGGAGGTTTTTGTGATTTGGAAGCGATTAAAGCATCGAAAAAGTGTTCGGACATGATTTTTGCATCTTTTGCGAATAAAAGAGTACGTTGAAGCTGGCTGAAGCGGTGCACGTATCAAGTGGGACCCATTACAAATGATCTCTTGAATCCGCGGTAAAGGATATATGCGAATGCATGCAATGTACTAACGGATGCGATCATACCAGCACTAATGCACCGGATCCCATCAGAACTCCGCAGCTAAGCGTGCTTGGGCGAGAGTAGTACTAGGATGGGTGACCTCCCGGGAAGTCCTCGTGTTGCATCCCTTTTTTATTTTTATTGTTCTTTTAACCTCTCTTTTTTAATTTAAACAATTAGTACCACTACAATTCAACTTGTTTCTCTATTGAGGTTGTTAGATTGTTGATTTTTGTTGCCAAAACTACAAAGTAATCGTATGAAGATGGATGCGTCCCGGAAAATGCTAAGTTGTAGTTTATTCTTTATTATTTTTGAATCCAAAGACGCTAATACTTACGGAAAGCCGTAACTTTGAGACCGTGTGGACCTATTCGGCCGATAATACCTTTTCGGAAAGCTCTCGGAAAGTTATAGTGTGGCAATGAGTCTTCGTGCCATTGTGCCCCATTTTCGACCCCAAATTTTGACGTTTAGGGTGTTTTCGGGAGGTTTTTGTGATTTGGAAGCGATTAAAGCATCGAAAAAGTGTTCGGACATGATTTTTGCATCTTTTGCGAATAAAAGAGTACGTTGAAGCTGGCTGAAGCGGTGCACGTATCAAGTGGGACCCATTACAAATGATCTCTTGAATCCGCGGTAAAGGATATATGCGAATGCATGCAATGTACTAACGGATGCGATCATACCAGCACTAATGCACCGGATCCCATCAGAACTCCGCAGCTAAGCGTGCTTGGGCGAGAGTAGTACTAGGATGGGTGACCTCCCGGGAAGTCCTCGTGTTGCATCCCTTTTTTATTTTTATTGTTCTTTTAACCTCTCTTTTTTAATTTAAACAATTAGTACCACTACAATTCAACTTGTTTCTCTATTGAGGTTGTTAGATTGTTGATTTTTGTTGCCAAAACTACAAAGTAATCGTATGAAGATGGATGCGTCCCGGAAAATGCTAAGTTGTTGTTTATTCTTTATTATTTTTGAATCCAAAGACGCTAATACTTACGGAAAGCCGTAACTTTGAGACCGTGTGGACCTATTCGGCCGATAATACCTTTTCGGAAAATTCTCGGAAAGTTATAGTGTGGCAATGGGTCTTCGTACCATTGTGCCCCATTTTCGACCCCAAATTTTGACGTTTAGGGTGTTTTCGGGAGGTTTTTGTGATTTGGAAGCGATTAAAGCATCGAAAAAGTGTTCGGACATGATTTTTGCATCTTTTGCGAATAAAAGAGTACGTTGAAGCTGGCTGAAGCGGTGCACGTATCAAGTGGGACCCATTACAAATGATCTCTTGAATCCGCGGTAAAGGATATATGCGAATGCATGCAATGTACTAACGGATGCGATCATACCAGCACTAATGCACCGGATCCCATCAGAACTCCGCAGCTAAGCGTGCTTGGGGGAGAGTAGTACTAGGATGGGTGACCTCCCGGGAAGTCCTCGTGTTGCATCCCTTTTTTATTTTTATTTTTCTTTTAACCTCTCTTTTTTAATTTAAACAATTAGTACCACTACAATTCAACTTGTTTCTCTATTGAGGTTGTTAGATTGTTGATTTTTGTTGCCAAAACTACAAAGTAATCGTATGAAGATGGATGCGTCCCGGAAAATGCTAAGTTGTAGTTTATTCTTTATTATTTTTGAATCCAAAGACGCTAATACTTACGGAAAGCCGTAACTTTGAGACCGTGTGGACCTATTCGGCCGATAATACCTTTTCGGAAAGCTCTCGGAAAGTTATAGTGTGGCAATGGGTCTTCGTGCCATTGTGCCCCATTTTCGACCCCAAATTTTGACGTTTAGGGTGTTTTCGGGAGGTTTTTGTGATTTGGAAGCGATTAAAGCATCGAAAAAGTGTTCGGACATGATTTTTGCATCTTTTGCGAATAAAAGAGTACGTTGAAGCTGGCTGAAGCGGTGCACGTATCAAGTGGGACCCATTACAAATGATCTCTTGAATCCGCGGTAAAGGATATATGCGAATGCATGCAATGTACTAACGGATGCGATCATACCAGCACTAATGCACCGGATCCCATCAGAACTCCGCAGCTAAGCGTGCTTGGGCGAGAGTAGTACTAGGATGGGTGACCTCCCGGGAAGTCCTCGTGTTGCATCCCTTTTTTATTTTTATTGTTCTTTTAACCTCTCTTTTTTAATTTAAACAATTAGTACCACTACAATTCAACTTGTTTCTCTATTGAGGTAGTTAGATTGTTGATTTTTGTTGCCAAAACTACAAAGTAATCGTATGAAGATGGATGCGTCCCGGAAAATGCTAAGTTGTTGTTTATTCTTTATTATTTTTGAATCCAAAGACGCTAATACTTACGGAAAGCCGTAACTTTGAGACCGTGTGGACCTATTCGGCCGATAATACCTTTTCGGAAAATTCTCGGAAAGTTATAGTGTGGCAATGGGTCTTCGTACCATTGTGCCCCATTTTCGACCCCAAATTTTGACGTTTAGGGTGTTTTCGGGAGGTTTTTGTGATTTGGAAGCGATTAAAGCATCGAAAAAGTGTTCGGACATGATTTTTGCATCTTTTGCGAATAAAAGAGTACGTTGAAGCTGGCTGAAGCGGTGCACGTATCAAGTGGGACCCATTACAAATGATCTCTTGAATCCGCGGTAAAGGATATATGCGAATGCATGCAATGTACTAACGGATGCGATCATACCAGCACTAATGCACCGGATCCCATCAGAACTCCGCAGCTAAGCGTGCTTGGGGGAGAGTAGTACTAGGATGGGTGACCTCCCGGGAAGTCCTCGTGTTGCATCCCTTTTTTATTTTTATTTTTCTTTTAACCTCTCTTTTTTAATTTAAACAATTAGTACCACTACAATTCAACTTGTTTCTCTATTGAGGTTGTTAGATTGTTGATTTTTGTTGCCAAAACTACAAAGTAATCGTATGAAGATGGATGCGTCCCGGAAAATGCTAAGTTGTAGTTTATTCTTTATTATTTTTGAATCCAAAGACGCTAATACTTACGGAAAGCCGTAACTTTGAGACCGTGTGGACCTATTCGGCCGATAATACCTTTTCGGAAAGCTCTCGGAAAGTTATAGTGTGGCAATGGGTCTTCGTGCCATTGTGCCCCATTTTCGACCCCAAATTTTGACGTTTAGGGTGTTTTCGGGAGGTTTTTGTGATTTGGAAGCGATTAAAGCATCGAAAAAGTGTTCGGACATGATTTTTGCATCTTTTGCGAATAAAAGAGTACGTTGAAGCTGGCTGAAGCGGTGCACGTATCAAGTGGGACCCATTACAAATGATCTCTTGAATCCGCGGTAAAGGATATATGCGAATGCATGCAATGTACTAACGGATGCGATCATACCAGCACTAATGCACCGGATCCCATCAGAACTCCGCAGCTAAGCGTGCTTGGGCGAGAGTAGTACTAGGATGGGTGACCTCCCGGGAAGTCCTCGTGTTGCATCCCTTTTTTATTTTTATTGTTCTTTTAACCTCTCTTTTTTAATTTAAACAATTAGTACCACTACAATTCAACTTGTTTCTCTATTGAGGTAGTTAGATTGTTGATTTTTGTTGCCAAAACTACAAAGTAATCGTATGAAGATGGATGCGTCCCGGAAAATGCTAAGTTGTTGTTTATTCTTTATTATTTTTGAATCCAAAGACGCTAATACTTACGGAAAGCCGTAACTTTGAGACCGTGTGGACCTATTCGGCCGATAATACCTTTTCGGAAAGCTCTCGGAAAGTTATAGTGTGGCAATGGGTCTTCGTGCCATTGTGCCCCATTTTCGACCCCAAATTTTGACGTTTAGGGTGTTTTCGGGAGGTTTTTGTGATTTGGAAGCGATTAAAGCATCGAAAAAGTGTTCGGACATGATTTTTGCATCTTTTGCGAATAAAAGAGTACGTTGAAGCTGGCTGAAGCGGTGCACGTATCAAGTGGGACCCATTACAAATGATCTCTTGAATCCGCGGTAAAGGATATATGCGAATGCATGCAATGTACTAACGGATGCGATCATACCAGCACTAATGCACCGGATCCCATCAGAACTCCGCAGCTAAGCGTGCTTGGGCGAGAGTAGTACTAGGATGGGTGACCTCCCGGGAAGTCCTCGTGTTGCATCCCTTTTTTATTTTTATTGTTCTTTTAACCTCTCTTTTTTAATTTAAACAATTAGTACCACTACAATTCAACTTGTTTCTCTATTGAGGTTGTTAGATTGTTGATTTTTGTTGCCAAAACTACAAAGTAATCGTATGAAGATGGATGCGTCCCGGAAAATGCTAAGTTGTTGTTTATTCTTTATTATTTTTGAATCCAAAGACGCTAATACTTACGGAAAGCCGTAACTTTGAGACCGTGTGGACCTATTCGGCCGATAATACCTTTTCGGAAAATTCTCGGAAAGTTATAGTGTGGCAATGGGTCTTCGTACCATTGTGCCCCATTTTCGACCCCAAATTTTGACGTTTAGGGTGTTTTCGGGAGGTTTTTGTGATTTGGAAGCGATTAAAGCATCGAAAAAGTGTTCGGACATGATTTTTGCATCTTTTGCGAATAAAAGAGTACGTTGAAGCTGGCTGAAGCGGTGCACGTATCAAGTGGGACCCATTACAAATGATCTCTTGAATCCGCGGTAAAGGATATATGCGAATGCATGCAATGTACTAACGGATGCGATCATACCAGCACTAATGCACCGGATCCCATCAGAACTCCGCAGCTAAGCGTGCTTGGGGGAGAGTAGTACTAGGATGGGTGACCTCCCGGGAAGTCCTCGTGTTGCATCCCTTTTTTATTTTTATTTTTCTTTTAACCTCTCTTTTTTAATTTAAACAATTAGTACCACTACAATTCAACTTGTTTCTCTATTGAGGTTGTTAGATTGTTGATTTTTGTTGCCAAAACTACAAAGTAATCGTATGAAGATGGATGCGTCCCGGAAAATGCTAAGTTGTAGTTTATTCTTTATTATTTTTGAATCCAAAGACGCTAATACTTACGGAAAGCCGTAACTTTGAGACCGTGTGGACCTATTCGGCCGATAATACCTTTTCGGAAAGCTCTCGGAAAGTTATAGTGTGGCAATGGGTCTTCGTGCCATTGTGCCCCATTTTCGACCCCAAATTTTGACGTTTAGGGTGTTTTCGGGAGGTTTTTGTGATTTGGAAGCGATTAAAGCATCGAAAAAGTGTTCGGACATGATTTTTGCATCTTTTGCGAATAAAAGAGTACGTTGAAGCTGGCTGAAGCGGTGCACGTATCAAGTGGGACCCATTACAAATGATCTCTTGAATCCGCGGTAAAGGATATATGCGAATGCATGCAATGTACTAACGGATGCGATCATACCAGCACTAATGCACCGGATCCCATCAGAACTCCGCAGCTAAGCGTGCTTGGGCGAGAGTAGTACTAGGATGGGTGACCTCCCGGGAAGTCCTCGTGTTGCATCCCTTTTTTATTTTTATTGTTCTTTTAACCTCTCTTTTTTAATTTAAACAATTAGTACCACTACAATTCAACTTGTTTCTCTATTGAGGTAGTTAGATTGTTGATTTTTGTTGCCAAAACTACAAAGTAATCGTATGAAGATGGATGCGTCCCGGAAAATGCTAAGTTGTTGTTTATTCTTTATTATTTTTGAATCCAAAGACGCTAATACTTACGGAAAGCCGTAACTTTGAGACCGTGTGGACCTATTCGGCCGATAATACCTTTTCGGAAAGCTCTCGGAAAGTTATAGTGTGGCAATGGGTCTTCGTGCCATTGTGCCCCATTTTCGACCCCAAATTTTGACGTTTAGGGTGTTTTCGGGAGGTTTTTGTGATTTGGAAGCGATTAAAGCATCGAAAAAGTGTTCGGACATGATTTTTGCATCTTTTGCGAATAAAAGAGTACGTTGAAGCTGGCTGAAGCGGTGCACGTATCAAGTGGGACCCATTACAAATGATCTCTTGAATCCGCGGTAAAGGATATATGCGAATGCATGCAATGTACTAACGGATGCGATCATACCAGCACTAATGCACCGGATCCCATCAGAACTCCGCAGCTAAGCGTGCTTGGGCGAGAGTAGTACTAGGATGGGTGACCTCCCGGGAAGTCCTCGTGTTGCATCCCTTTTTTATTTTTATTGTTCTTTTAACCTCTCTTTTTTAATTTAAACAATTAGTACCACTACAATTCAACTTGTTTCTCTATTGAGGTTGTTAGATTGTTGATTTTTGTTGCCAAAACTACAAAGTAATCGTATGAAGATGGATGCGTCCCGGAAAATGCTAAGTTGTAGTTTATTCTTTATTATTTTTGAATCCAAAGACGCTAATACTTACGGAAAGCCGTAACTTTGAGACCGTGTGGACCTATTCGGCCGATAATACCTTTTCGGAAAGCTCTCGGAAAGTTATAGTGTGGCAATGAGTCTTCGTGCCATTGTGCCCCATTTTCGACCCCAAATTTTGACGTTTAGGGTGTTTTCGGGAGGTTTTTGTGATTTGGAAGCGATTAAAGCATCGAAAAAGTGTTCGGACATGATTTTTGCATCTTTTGCGAATAAAAGAGTACGTTGAAGCTGGCTGAAGCGGTGCACGTATCAAGTGGGACCCATTACAAATGATCTCTTGAATCCGCGGTAAAGGATATATGCGAATGCATGCAATGTACTAACGGATGCGATCATACCAGCACTAATGCACCGGATCCCATCAGAACTCCGCAGCTAAGCGTGCTTGGGCGAGAGTAGTACTAGGATGGGTGACCTCCCGGGAAGTCCTCGTGTTGCATCCCTTTTTTATTTTTATTGTTCTTTTAACCTCTCTTTTTTAATTTAAACAATTAGTACCACTACAATTCAACTTGTTTCTCTATTGAGGTTGTTAGATTGTTGATTTTTGTTGCCAAAACTACAAAGTAATCGTATGAAGATGGATGCGTCCCGGAAAATGCTAAGTTGTTGTTTATTCTTTATTATTTTTGAATCCAAAGACGCTAATACTTACGGAAAGCCGTAACTTTGAGACCGTGTGGACCTATTCGGCCGATAATACCTTTTCGGAAAATTCTCGGAAAGTTATAGTGTGGCAATGGGTCTTCGTACCATTGTGCCCCATTTTCGACCCCAAATTTTGACGTTTAGGGTGTTTTCGGGAGGTTTTTGTGATTTGGAAGCGATTAAAGCATCGAAAAAGTGTTCGGACATGATTTTTGCATCTTTTGCGAATAAAAGAGTACGTTGAAGCTGGCTGAAGCGGTGCACGTATCAAGTGGGACCCATTACAAATGATCTCTTGAATCCGCGGTAAAGGATATATGCGAATGCATGCAATGTACTAACGGATGCGATCATACCAGCACTAATGCACCGGATCCCATCAGAACTCCGCAGCTAAGCGTGCTTGGGGGAGAGTAGTACTAGGATGGGTGACCTCCCGGGAAGTCCTCGTGTTGCATCCCTTTTTTATTTTTATTTTTCTTTTAACCTCTCTTTTTTAATTTAAACAATTAGTACCACTACAATTCAACTTGTTTCTCTATTGAGGTTGTTAGATTGTTGATTTTTGTTGCCAAAACTACAAAGTAATCGTATGAAGATGGATGCGTCCCGGAAAATGCTAAGTTGTAGTTTATTCTTTATTATTTTTGAATCCAAAGACGCTAATACTTACGGAAAGCCGTAACTTTGAGACCGTGTGGACCTATTCGGCCGATAATACCTTTTCGGAAAGCTCTCGGAAAGTTATAGTGTGGCAATGGGTCTTCGTGCCATTGTGCCCCATTTTCGACCCCAAATTTTGACGTTTAGGGTGTTTTCGGGAGGTTTTTGTGATTTGGAAGCGATTAAAGCATCGAAAAAGTGTTCGGACATGATTTTTGCATCTTTTGCGAATAAAAGAGTACGTTGAAGCTGGCTGAAGCGGTGCACGTATCAAGTGGGACCCATTACAAATGATCTCTTGAATCCGCGGTAAAGGATATATGCGAATGCATGCAATGTACTAACGGATGCGATCATACCAGCACTAATGCACCGGATCCCATCAGAACTCCGCAGCTAAGCGTGCTTGGGCGAGAGTAGTACTAGGATGGGTGACCTCCCGGGAAGTCCTCGTGTTGCATCCCTTTTTTATTTTTATTGTTCTTTTAACCTCTCTTTTTTAATTTAAACAATTAGTACCACTACAATTCAACTTGTTTCTCTATTGAGGTAGTTAGATTGTTGATTTTTGTTGCCAAAACTACAAAGTAATCGTATGAAGATGGATGCGTCCCGGAAAATGCTAAGTTGTTGTTTATTCTTTATTATTTTTGAATCCAAAGACGCTAATACTTACGGAAAGCCGTAACTTTGAGACCGTGTGGACCTATTCGGCCGATAATACCTTTTCGGAAAGCTCTCGGAAAGTTATAGTGTGGCAATGGGTCTTCGTACCATTGTGCCCCATTGTCGACCCCAAATTTTGACGTTTAGGGTGTTTTCGGGAGGTTTTTGTGATTTGGAAGCGATTAAAGCATCGAAAAAGTGTTCGGACATGATTTTTGCATCTTTTGCGAATAAAAGAGTACGTTGAAGCTGGCTGAAGCGGTGCACGTATCAAGTGGGACCCATTACAAATGATCTCTTGAATCCGCGGTAAAGGATATATGCGAATGCATGCAATGTACTAACGGATGCGATCATACCAGCACTAATGCACCGGATCCCATCAGAACTCCGCAGCTAAGCGTGCTTGGGCGAGAGTAGTACTAGGATGGGTGACCTCCCGGGAAGTCCTCGTGTTGCATCCCTTTTTTATTTTTATTGTTCTTTTAACCTCTCTTTTTTAATTTAAACAATTAGTACCACTACAATTCAACTTGTTTCTCTATTGAGGTTGTTAGATTGTTGATTTTTGTTGCCAAAACTACAAAGTAATCGTATGAAGATGGATGCGTCCCGGAAAATGCTAAGTTGTTGTTTATTCTTTATTATTTTTGAATCCAAAGACGCTAATACTTACGGAAAGCCGTAACTTTGAGACCGTGTGGACCTATTCGGCCGATAATACCTTTTCGGAAAATTCTCGGAAAGTTATAGTGTGGCAATGGGTCTTCGTACCATTGTGCCCCATTTTCGACCCCAAATTTTGACGTTTAGGGTGTTTTCGGGAGGTTTTTGTGATTTGGAAGCGATTAAAGCATCGAAAAAGTGTTCGGACATGATTTTTGCATCTTTTGCGAATAAAAGAGTACGTTGAAGCTGGCTGAAGCGGTGCACGTATCAAGTGGGACCCATTACAAATGATCTCTTGAATCCGCGGTAAAGGATATATGCGAATGCATGCAATGTACTAACGGATGCGATCATACCAGCACTAATGCACCGGATCCCATCAGAACTCCGCAGCTAAGCGTGCTTGGGGGAGAGTAGTACTAGGATGGGTGACCTCCCGGGAAGTCCTCGTGTTGCATCCCTTTTTTATTTTTATTTTTCTTTTAACCTCTCTTTTTTAATTTAAACAATTAGTACCACTACAATTCAACTTGTTTCTCTATTGAGGTTGTTAGATTGTTGATTTTTGTTGCCAAAACTACAAAGTAATCGTATGAAGATGGATGCGTCCCGGAAAATGCTAAGTTGTAGTTTATTCTTTATTATTTTTGAATCCAAAGACGCTAATACTTACGGAAAGCCGTAACTTTGAGACCGTGTGGACCTATTCGGCCGATAATACCTTTTCGGAAAGCTCTCGGAAAGTTATAGTGTGGCAATGGGTCTTCGTGCCATTGTGCCCCATTTTCGACCCCAAATTTTGACGTTTAGGGTGTTTTCGGGAGGTTTTTGTGATTTGGAAGCGATTAAAGCATCGAAAAAGTGTTCGGACATGATTTTTGCATCTTTTGCGAATAAAAGAGTACGTTGAAGCTGGCTGAAGCGGTGCACGTATCAAGTGGGACCCATTACAAATGATCTCTTGAATCCGCGGTAAAGGATATATGCGAATGCATGCAATGTACTAACGGATGCGATCATACCAGCACTAATGCACCGGATCCCATCAGAACTCCGCAGCTAAGCGTGCTTGGGCGAGAGTAGTACTAGGATGGGTGACCTCCCGGGAAGTCCTCGTGTTGCATCCCTTTTTTATTTTTATTGTTCTTTTAACCTCTCTTTTTTAATTTAAACAATTAGTACCACTACAATTCAACTTGTTTCTCTATTGAGGTAGTTAGATTGTTGATTTTTGTTGCCAAAACTACAAAGTAATCGTATGAAGATGGATGCGTCCCGGAAAATGCTAAGTTGTTGTTTATTCTTTATTATTTTTGAATCCAAAGACGCTAATACTTACGGAAAGCCGTAACTTTGAGACCGTGTGGACCTATTCGGCCGATAATACCTTTTCGGAAAGCTCTCGGAAAGTTATAGTGTGGCAATGGGTCTTCGTACCATTGTGCCCCATTGTCGACCCCAAATTTTGACGTTTAGGGTGTTTTCGGGAGGTTTTTGTGATTTGGAAGCGATTAAAGCATCGAAAAAGTGTTCGGACATGATTTTTGCATCTTTTGCGAATAAAAGAGTACGTTGAAGCTGGCTGAAGCGGTGCACGTATCAAGTGGGACCCATTACAAATGATCTCTTGAATCCGCGGTAAAGGATATATGCGAATGCATGCAATGTACTAACGGATGCGATCATACCAGCACTAATGCACCGGATCCCATCAGAACTCCGCAGCTAAGCGTGCTTGGGCGAGAGTAGTACTAGGATGGGTGACCTCCCGGGAAGTCCTCGTGTTGCATCCCTTTTTTATTTTTATTGTTCTTTTAACCTCTCTTTTTTAATTTAAACAATTAGTACCACTACAATTCAACTTGTTTCTCTATTGAGGTTGTTAGATTGTTGATTTTTGTTGCCAAAACTACAAAGTAATCGTATGAAGATGGATGCGTCCCGGAAAATGCTAAGTTGTTGTTTATTCTTTATTATTTTTGAATCCAAAGACGCTAATACTTACGGAAAGCCGTAACTTTGAGACCGTGTGGACCTATTCGGCCGATAATACCTTTTCGGAAAGCTCTCGGAAAGTTATAGTGTGGCAATGGGTCTTCGTACCATTGTGCCCCATTGTCGACCCCAAATTTTGACGTTTAGGGTGTTTTCGGGAGGTTTTTGTGATTTGGAAGCGATTAAAGCATCGAAAAAGTGTTCGGACATGATTTTTGCATCTTTTGCGAATAAAAGAGTACGTTGAAGCTGGCTGAAGCGGTGCACGTATCAAGTGGGACCCATTACAAATGATCTCTTGAATCCGCGGTAAAGGATATATGCGAATGCATGCAATGTACTAACGGATGCGATCATACCAGCACTAATGCACCGGATCCCATCAGAACTCCGCAGCTAAGCGTGCTTGGGCGAGAGTAGTACTAGGATGGGTGACCTCCCGGGAAGTCCTCGTGTTGCATCCCTTTTTTATTTTTATTTTTCTTTTAACCTCTCTTTTTTAATTTAAACAATTAGTACCACTACAATTCAACTTGTTTCTCTATTGAGGTTGTTAGATTGTTGATTTTTGTTGCCAAAACTACAAAGTAATCGTATGAAGATGGATGCGTCCCGGAAAATGCTAAGTTGTAGTTTATTCTTTATTATTTTTGAATCCAAAGACGCTAATACTTACGGAAAGCCGTAACTTTGAGACCGTGTGGACCTATTCGGCCGATAATACCTTTTCGGAAAGCTCTCGGAAAGTTATAGTGTGGCAATGGGTCTTCGTGCCATTGTGCCCCATTTTCGACCCCAAATTTTGACGTTTAGGGTGTTTTCGGGAGGTTTTTGTGATTTGGAAGCGATTAAAGCATCGAAAAAGTGTTCGGACATGATTTTTGCATCTTTTGCGAATAAAAGAGTACGTTGAAGCTGGCTGAAGCGGTGCACGTATCAAGTGGGACCCATTACAAATGATCTCTTGAATCCGCGGTAAAGGATATATGCGAATGCATGCAATGTACTAACGGATGCGATCATACCAGCACTAATGCACCGGATCCCATCAGAACTCCGCAGCTAAGCGTGCTTGGGCGAGAGTAGTACTAGGATGGGTGACCTCCCGGGAAGTCCTCGTGTTGCATCCCTTTTTTATTTTTATTGTTCTTTTAACCTCTCTTTTTTAATTTAAACAATTAGTACCACTACAATTCAACTTGTTTCTCTATTGAGGTTGTTAGATTGTTGATTTTTGTTGCCAAAACTACAAAGTAATCGTATGAAGATGGATGCGTCCCGGAAAATGCTAAGTTGTAGTTTATTCTTTATTATTTTTGAATCCAAAGACGCTAATACTTACGGAAAGCCGTAACTTTGAGACCGTGTGGACCTATTCGGCCTATAATACCTTTTCGGAAAGCTCTCGGAAAGTTATAGTGTGGCAATGGGTCTTCGTACCATTGTGCCCCATTGTCGACCCCAAATTTTGACGTTTAGGGTGTTTTCGGGAGGTTTTTGTGATTTGGAAGCGATTAAAGCATCGAAAAAGTGTTCGGACATGATTTTTGCATCTTTTGCGAATAAAAGAGTACGTTGAAGCTGGCTGAAGCGGTGCACGTATCAAGTGGGACCCATTACAAATGATCTCTTGAATCCGCGGTAAAGGATATATGCGAATGCATGCAATGTACTAACGGATGCGATCATACCAGCACTAATGCACCGGATCCCATCAGAACTCCGCAGCTAAGCGTGCTTGGGCGAGAGTAGTACTAGGATGGGTGACCTCCCGGGAAGTCCTCGTGTTGCATCCCTTTTTTATTTTTATTTTTCTTTTAACCTCTCTTTTTTAATTTAAACAATTAGTACCACTACAATTCAACTTGTTTCTCTATTGAGGTTGTTAGATTGTTGATTTTTGTTGCCAAAACTACAAAGTAATCGTATGAAGATGGATGCGTCCCGGAAAATGCTAAGTTGTAGTTTATTCTTTATTATTTTTGAATCCAAAGACGCTAATACTTACGGAAAGCCGTAACTTTGAGACCGTGTGGACCTATTCGGCCGATAATACCTTTTCGGAAAGCTCTCGGAAAGTTATAGTGTGGCAATGGGTCTTCGTGCCATTGTGCCCCATTTTCGACCCCAAATTTTGACGTTTAGGGTGTTTTCGGGAGGTTTTTGTGATTTGGAAGCGATTAAAGCATCGAAAAAGTGTTCGGACATGATTTTTGCATCTTTTGCGAATAAAAGAGTACGTTGAAGCTGGCTGAAGCGGTGCACGTATCAAGTGGGACCCATTACAAATGATCTCTTGAATCCGCGGTAAAGGATATATGCGAATGCATGCAATGTACTAACGGATGCGATCATACCAGCACTAATGCACCGGATCCCATCAGAACTCCGCAGCTAAGCGTGCTTGGGCGAGAGTAGTACTAGGATGGGTGACCTCCCGGGAAGTCCTCGTGTTGCATCCCTTTTTTATTTTTATTGTTCTTTTAACCTCTCTTTTTTAATTTAAACAATTAGTACCACTACAATTCAACTTGTTTCTCTATTGAGGTTGTTAGATTGTTGATTTTTGTTGCCAAAACTACAAAGTAATCGTATGAAGATGGATGCGTCCCGGAAAATGCTAAGTTGTTGTTTATTCTTTATTATTTTTGAATCCAAAGACGCTAATACTTACGGAAAGCCGTAACTTTGAGACCGTGTGGACCTATTCGGCCGATAATACCTTTTCGGAAAATTCTCGGAAAGTTATAGTGTGGCAATGGGTCTTCGTACCATTGTGCCCCATTTTCGACCCCAAATTTTGACGTTTAGGGTGTTTTCGGGAGGTTTTTGTGATTTGGAAGCGATTAAAGCATCGAAAAAGTGTTCGGACATGATTTTTGCATCTTTTGCGAATAAAAGAGTACGTTGAAGCTGGCTGAAGCGGTGCACGTATCAAGTGGGACCCATTACAAATGATCTCTTGAATCCGCGGTAAAGGATATATGCGAATGCATGCAATGTACTAACGGATGCGATCATACCAGCACTAATGCACCGGATCCCATCAGAACTCCGCAGCTAAGCGTGCTTGGGGGAGAGTAGTACTAGGATGGGTGACCTCCCGGGAAGTCCTCGTGTTGCATCCCTTTTTTATTTTTATTTTTCTTTTAACCTCTCTTTTTTAATTTAAACAATTAGTACCACTACAATTCAACTTGTTTCTCTATTGAGGTTGTTAGATTGTTGATTTTTGTTGCCAAAACTACAAAGTAATCGTATGAAGATGGATGCGTCCCGGAAAATGCTAAGTTGTAGTTTATTCTTTATTATTTTTGAATCCAAAGACGCTAATACTTACGGAAAGCCGTAACTTTGAGACCGTGTGGACCTATTCGGCCGATAATACCTTTTCGGAAAGCTCTCGGAAAGTTATAGTGTGGCAATGGGTCTTCGTGCCATTGTGCCCCATTTTCGACCCCAAATTTTGACGTTTAGGGTGTTTTCGGGAGGTTTTTGTGATTTGGAAGCGATTAAAGCATCGAAAAAGTGTTCGGACATGATTTTTGCATCTTTTGCGAATAAAAGAGTACGTTGAAGCTGGCTGAAGCGGTGCACGTATCAAGTGGGACCCATTACAAATGATCTCTTGAATCCGCGGTAAAGGATATATGCGAATGCATGCAATGTACTAACGGATGCGATCATACCAGCACTAATGCACCGGATCCCATCAGAACTCCGCAGCTAAGCGTGCTTGGGCGAGAGTAGTACTAGGATGGGTGACCTCCCGGGAAGTCCTCGTGTTGCATCCCTTTTTTATTTTTATTGTTCTTTTAACCTCTCTTTTTTAATTTAAACAATTAGTACCACTACAATTCAACTTGTTTCTCTATTGAGGTTGTTAGATTGTTGATTTTTGTTGCCAAAACTACAAAGTAATCGTATGAAGATGGATGCGTCCCGGAAAATGCTAAGTTGTTGTTTATTCTTTATTATTTTTGAATCCAAAGACGCTAATACTTACGGAAAGCCGTAACTTTGAGACCGTGTGGACCTATTCGGCCGATAATACCTTTTCGGAAAATTCTCGGAAAGTTATAGTGTGGCAATGGGTCTTCGTACCATTGTGCCCCATTTTCGACCCCAAATTTTGACGTTTAGGGTGTTTTCGGGAGGTTTTTGTGATTTGGAAGCGATTAAAGCATCGAAAAAGTGTTCGGACATGATTTTTGCATCTTTTGCGAATAAAAGAGTACGTTGAAGCTGGCTGAAGCGGTGCACGTATCAAGTGGGACCCATTACAAATGATCTCTTGAATCCGCGGTAAAGGATATATGCGAATGCATGCAATGTACTAACGGATGCGATCATACCAGCACTAATGCACCGGATCCCATCAGAACTCCGCAGCTAAGCGTGCTTGGGGGAGAGTAGTACTAGGATGGGTGACCTCCCGGGAAGTCCTCGTGTTGCATCCCTTTTTTATTTTTATTTTTCTTTTAACCTCTCTTTTTTAATTTAAACAATTAGTACCACTACAATTCAACTTGTTTCTCTATTGAGGTTGTTAGATTGTTGATTTTTGTTGCCAAAACTACAAAGTAATCGTATGAAGATGGATGCGTCCCGGAAAATGCTAAGTTGTAGTTTATTCTTTATTATTTTTGAATCCAAAGACGCTAATACTTACGGAAAGCCGTAACTTTGAGACCGTGTGGACCTATTCGGCCGATAATACCTTTTCGGAAAGCTCTCGGAAAGTTATAGTGTGGCAATGGGTCTTCCTGCCATTGTGCCCCATTTTCGACCCCAAATTTTGACGTTTAGGGTGTTTTCGGGAGGTTTTTGTGATTTGGAAGCGATTAAAGCATCGAAAAAGTGTTCGGACATGATTTTTGCATCTTTTGCGAATAAAAGAGTACGTTGAAGCTGGCTGAAGCGGTGCACGTATCAAGTGGGACCCATTACAAATGATCTCTTGAATCCGCGGTAAAGGATATATGCGAATGCATGCAATGTACTAACGGATGCGATCATACCAGCACTAATGCACCGGATCCCATCAGAACTCCGCAGCTAAGCGTGCTTGGGCGAGAGTAGTACTAGGATGGGTGACCTCCCGGGAAGTCCTCGTGTTGCATCCCTTTTTTATTTTTATTGTTCTTTTAACCTCTCTTTTTTAATTTAAACAATTAGTACCACTACAATTCAACTTGTTTCTCTATTGAGGTTGTTAGATTGTTGATTTTTGTTGCCAAAACTACAAAGTAATCGTATGAAGATGGATGCGTCCCGGAAAATGCTAAGTTGTTGTTTATTCTTTATTATTTTTGAATCCAAAGACGCTAATACTTACGGAAAGCCGTAACTTTGAGACCGTGTGGACCTATTCGGCCGATAATACCTTTTCGGAAAATTCTCGGAAAGTTATAGTGTGTCAATGGGTCTTCGTACCATTGTGCCCCATTTTCGACCCCAAATTTTGACGTTTAGGGTGTTTTCGGGAGGTTTTTGTGATTTGGAAGCGATTAAAGCATCGAAAAAGTGTTCGGACATGATTTTTGCATCTTTTGCGAATAAAAGAGTACGTTGAAGCTGGCTGAAGCGGTGCACGTATCAAGTGGGACCCATTACAAATGATCTCTTGAATCCGCGGTAAAGGATATATGCGAATGCATGCAATGTACTAACGGATGCGATCATACCAGCACTAATGCACCGGATCCCATCAGAACTCCGCAGCTAAGCGTGCTTGGGGGAGAGTAGTACTAGGATGGGTGACCTCCCGGGAAGTCCTCGTGTTGCATCCCTTTTTTATTTTTATTTTTCTTTTAACCTCTCTTTTTTAATTTAAACAATTAGTACCACTACAATTCAACTTGTTTCTCTATTGAGGTTGTTAGATTGTTGATTTTTGTTGCCAAAACTACAAAGTAATCGTATGAAGATGGATGCGTCCCGGAAAATGCTAAGTTGTAGTTTATTCTTTATTATTTTTGAATCCAAAGACGCTAATACTTACGGAAAGCCGTAACTTTGAGACCGTGTGGACCTATTCGGCCGATAATACCTTTTCGGAAAGCTCTCGGAAAGTTATAGTGTGGCAATGGGTCTTCCTGCCATTGTGCCCCATTTTCGACCCCAAATTTTGACGTTTAGGGTGTTTTCGGGAGGTTTTTGTGATTTGGAAGCGATTAAAGCATCGAAAAAGTGTTCGGACATGATTTTTGCATCTTTTGCGAATAAAAGAGTACGTTGAAGCTGGCTGAAGCGGTGCACGTATCAAGTGGGACCCATTACAAATGATCTCTTGAATCCGCGGTAAAGGATATATGCGAATGCATGCAATGTACTAACGGATGCGATCATACCAGCACTAATGCACCGGATCCCATCAGAACTCCGCAGCTAAGCGTGCTTGGGCGAGAGTAGTACTAGGATGGGTGACCTCCCGGGAAGTCCTCGTGTTGCATCCCTTTTTTATTTTTATTGTTCTTTTAACCTCTCTTTTTTAATTTAAACAATTAGTACCACTACAATTCAACTTGTTTCTCTATTGAGGTTGTTAGATTGTTGATTTTTGTTGCCAAAACTACAAAGTAATCGTATGAAGATGGATGCGTCCCGGAAAATGCTAAGTTGTTGTTTATTCTTTATTATTTTTGAATCCAAAGACGCTAATACTTACGGAAAGCCGTAACTTTGAGACCGTGTGGACCTATTCGGCCGATAATACCTTTTCGGAAAGCTCTCGGAAAGTTATAGTGTGGCAATGGGTCTTCGTACCATTGTGCCCCATTTTCGACCCCAAATTTTGACGTTTAGGGTGTTTTCGGGAGGTTTTTGTGATTTGGAAGCGATTAAAGCATCGAAAAAGTGTTCGGACATGATTTTTGCATCTTTTGCGAATAAAAGAGTACGTTGAAGCTGGCTGAAGCGGTGCACGTATCAAGTGGGACCCATTACAAATGATCTCTTGAATCCGCGGTAAAGGATATATGCGAATGCATGCAATGTACTAACGGATGCGATCATACCAGCACTAATGCACCGGATCCCATCAGAACTCCGCAGCTAAGCGTGCTTGGGGGAGAGTAGTACTAGGATGGGTGACCTCCCGGGAAGTCCTCGTGTTGCATCCCTTTTTTATTTTTATTTTTCTTTTAACCTCTCTTTTTTAATTTAAACAATTAGTACCACTACAATTCAACTTGTTTCTCTATTGAGGTTGTTAGATTGTTGATTTTTGTTGCCAAAACTACAAAGTAATCGTATGAAGATGGATGCGTCCCGGAAAATGCTAAGTTGTAGTTTATTCTTTATTATTTTTGAATCCAAAGACGCTAATACTTATGGAAAGCCGTAACTTTGAGACCGTGTGGACCTATTCGGCCGATAATACCTTTTCGGAAAGCTCTCGGAAAGTTATAGTGTGGCAATGGGTCTTCCTGCCATTGTGCCCCATTTTCGACCCCAAATTTTGACGTTTAGGGTGTTTTCGGGAGGTTTTTGTGATTTGGAAGCGATTAAAGCATCGAAAAAGTGTTCGGACATGATTTTTGCATCTTTTGCGAATAAAAGAGTACGTTGAAGCTGGCTGAAGCGGTGCACGTATCAAGTGGGACCCATTACAAACGATCTCTTGAATCCGCGGTAAAGGATATATGCGAATGCATGCAATGTACTAACGGATGCGATCATACCAGCACTAATGCACCGGATCCCATCAGAACTCCGCAGCTAAGCGTGCTTGGGCGAGAGTAGTACTAGGATGGGTGACCTCCCGGGAAGTCCTCGTGTTGCATCCCTTTTTTATTTTTATTGTTCTTTTAACCTCTCTTTTTTAATTTAAACAATTAGTACCACTACAATTCAACTTGTTTCTCTATTGAGGTTGTTAGATTGTTGATTTTTGTTGCCAAAACTACAAAGTAATCGTATGAAGATGGATGCGTCCCGGAAAATGCTAAGTTGTTGTTTATTCTTTATTATTTTTGAATCCAAAGACGCTAATACTTACGGAAAGCCGTAACTTTGAGACCGTGTGGACCTATTCGGCCGATAATACCTTTTCGGAAAGCTCTCGGAAAGTTATAGTGTGGCAATGGGTCTTCGTACCATTGTGCCCCATTGTCGACCCCAAATTTTGACGTTTAGGGTGTTTTCGGGAGGTTTTTGTGATTTGGAAGCGATTAAAGCATCGAAAAAGTGTTCGGACATGATTTTTGCATCTTTTGCGAATAAAAGAGTACGTTGAAGCTGGCTGAAGCGGTGCACGTATCAAGTGGGACCCATTACAAATGATCTCTTGAATCCGCGGTAAAGGATATATGCGAATGCATGCAATGTACTAACGGATGCGATCATACCAGCACTAATGCACCGGATCCCATCAGAACTCCGCAGCTAAGCGTGCTTGGGCGAGAGTAGTACTAGGATGGGTGACCTCCCGGGAAGTCCTCGTGTTGCATCCCTTTTTTATTTTTATTTTTCTTTTAACCTCTCTTTTTTAATTTAAACAATTAGTACCACTACAATTCAACTTGTTTCTCTATTGAGGTTGTTAGATTGTTGATTTTTGTTGCCAAAACTACAAAGTAATCGTATGAAGATGGATGCGTCCCGGAAAATGCTAAGTTGTAGTTTATTCTTTATTATTTTTGAATCCAAAGACGCTAATACTTACGGAAAGCCGTAACTTTGAGACCGTGTGGACCTATTCGGCCGATAATACCTTTTCGGAAAGCTCTCGGAAAGTTATAGTGTGGCAATGGGTCTTCCTGCCATTGTGCCCCATTTTCGACCCCAAATTTTGACGTTTAGGGTGTTTTCGGGAGGTTTTTGTGATTTGGAAGCGATTAAAGCATCGAAAAAGTGTTCGGACATGATTTTTGCATCTTTTGCGAATAAAAGAGTACGTTGAAGCTGGCTGAAGCGGTGCACGTATCAAGTGGGACCCATTACAAATGATCTCTTGAATCCGCGGTAAAGGATATATGCGAATGCATGCAATGTACTAACGGATGCGATCATACCAGCACTAATGCACCGGATCCCATCAGAACTCCGCAGCTAAGCGTGCTTGGGCGAGAGTAGTACTAGGATGGGTGACCTCCCGGGAAGTCCTCGTGTTGCATCCCTTTTTTATTTTTATTGTTCTTTTAACCTCTCTTTTTTAATTTAAACAATTAGTACCACTACAATTCAACTTGTTTCTCTATTGAGGTTGTTAGATTGTTGATTTTTGTTGCCAAAACTACAAAGTAATCGTATGAAGATGGATGCGTCCCGGAAAATGCTAAGTTGTTGTTTATTCTTTATTATTTTTGAATCCAAAGACGCTAATACTTACGGAAAGCCGTAACTTTGAGACCGTGTGGACCTATTCGGCCGATAATACCTTTTCGGAAAATTCTCGGAAAGTTATAGTGTGGCAATGGGTCTTCGTACCATTGTGCCCCATTTTCGACCCCAAATTTTGACGTTTAGGGTGTTTTCGGGAGGTTTTTGTGATTTGGAAGCGATTAAAGCATCGAAAAAGTGTTCGGACATGATTTTTGCATCTTTTGCGAATAAAAGAGTACGTTGAAGCTGGCTGAAGCGGTGCACGTATCAAGTGGGACCCATTACAAATGATCTCTTGAATCCGCGGTAAAGGATATATGCGAATGCATGCAATGTACTAACGGATGCGATCATACCAGCACTAATGCACCGGATCCCATCAGAACTCCGCAGCTAAGCGTGCTTGGGGGAGAGTAGTACTAGGATGGGTGACCTCCCGGGAAGTCCTCGTGTTGCATCCCTTTTTTATTTTTATTTTTCTTTTAACCTCTCTTTTTTAATTTAAACAATTAGTACCACTACAATTCAACTTGTTTCTCTATTGAGGTTGTTAGATTGTTGATTTTTGTTGCCAAAACTACAAAGTAATCGTATGAAGATGGATGCGTCCCGGAAAATGCTAAGTTGTAGTTTATTCTTTATTATTTTTGAATCCAAAGACGCTAATACTTACGGAAAGCCGTAACTTTGAGACCGTGTGGACCTATTCGGCCGATAATACCTTTTCGGAAAGCTCTCGGAAAGTTATAGTGTGGCAATGGGTCTTCCTGCCATTGTGCCCCATTTTCGACCCCAAATTTTGACGTTTAGGGTGTTTTCGGGAGGTTTTTGTGATTTGGAAGCGATTAAAGCATCGAAAAAGTGTTCGGACATGATTTTTGCATCTTTTGCGAATAAAAGAGTACGTTGAAGCTGGCTGAAGCGGTGCACGTATCAAGTGGGACCCATTACAAATGATCTCTTGAATCCGCGGTAAAGGATATATGCGAATGCATGCAATGTACTAACGGATGCGATCATACCAGCACTAATGCACCGGATCCCATCAGAACTCCGCAGCTAAGCGTGCTTGGGCGAGAGTAGTACTAGGATGGGTGACCTCCCGGGAAGTCCTCGTGTTGCATCCCTTTTTTATTTTTATTGTTCTTTTAACCTCTCTTTTTTAATTTAAACAATTAGTACCACTACAATTCAACTTGTTTCTCTATTGAGGTTGTTAGATTGTTGATTTTTGTTGCCAAAACTACAAAGTAATCGTATGAAGATGGATGCGTCCCGGAAAATGCTAAGTTGTTGTTTATTCTTTATTATTTTTGAATCCAAAGACGCTAATACTTACGGAAAGCCGTAACTTTGAGACCGTGTGGACCTATTCGGCCGATAATACCTTTTCGGAAAGCTCTCGGAAAGTTATAGTGTGGCAATGGGTCTTCGTACCATTGTGCCCCATTTTCGACCCCAAATTTTGACGTTTAGGGTGTTTTCGGGAGGTTTTTGTGATTTGGAAGCGATTAAAGCATCGAAAAAGTGTTCGGACATGATTTTTGCATCTTTTGCGAATAAAAGAGTACGTTGAAGCTGGCTGAAGCGGTGCACGTATCAAGTGGGACCCATTACAAATGATCTCTTGAATCCGCGGTAAAGGATATATGCGAATGCATGCAATGTACTAACGGATGCGATCATACCAGCACTAATGCACCGGATCCCATCAGAACTCCGCAGCTAAGCGTGCTTGGGGGAGAGTAGTACTAGGATGGGTGACCTCCCGGGAAGTCCTCGTGTTGCATCCCTTTTTTATTTTTATTTTTCTTTTAACCTCTCTTTTTTAATTTAAACAATTAGTACCACTACAATTCAACTTGTTTCTCTATTGAGGTTGTTAGATTGTTGATTTTTGTTGCCAAAACTACAAAGTAATCGTATGAAGATGGATGCGTCCCGGAAAATGCTAAGTTGTAGTTTATTCTTTATTATTTTTGAATCCAAAGACGCTAATACTTACGGAAAGCCGTAACTTTGAGACCGTGTGGACCTATTCGGCCGATAATACCTTTTCGGAAAGCTCTCGGAAAGTTATAGTGTGGCAATGGGTCTTCCTGCCATTGTGCCCCATTTTCGACCCCAAATTTTGACGTTTAGGGTGTTTTCGGGAGGTTTTTGTGATTTGGAAGCGATTAAAGCATCGAAAAAGTGTTCGGACATGATTTTTGCATCTTTTGCGAATAAAAGAGTACGTTGAAGCTGGCTGAAGCGGTGCACGTATCAAGTGGGACCCATTACAAATGATCTCTTGAATCCGCGGTAAAGGATATATGCGAATGCATGCAATGTACTAACGGATGCGATCATACCAGCACTAATGCACCGGATCCCATCAGAACTCCGCAGCTAAGCGTGCTTGGGCGAGAGTAGTACTAGGATGGGTGACCTCCCGGGAAGTCCTCGTGTTGCATCCCTTTTTTATTTTTATTGTTCTTTTAACCTCTCTTTTTTAATTTAAACAATTAGTACCACTACAATTCAACTTGTTTCTCTATTGAGGTTGTTAGATTGTTGATTTTTGTTGCCAAAACTACAAAGTAATCGTATGAAGATGGATGCGTCCCGGAAAATGCTAAGTTGTTGTTTATTCTTTATTATTTTTGAATCCAAAGACGCTAATACTTACGGAAAGCCGTAACTTTGAGACCGTGTGGACCTATTCGGCCGATAATACCTTTTCGGAAAGCTCTCGGAAAGTTATAGTGTGGCAATGGGTCTTCGTACCATTGTGCCCCATTGTCGACCCCAAATTTTGACGTTTAGGGTGTTTTCGGGAGGTTTTTGTGATTTGGAAGCGATTAAAGCATCGAAAAAGTGTTCGGACATGATTTTTGCATCTTTTGCGAATAAAAGAGTACGTTGAAGCTGGCTGAAGCGGTGCACGTATCAAGTGGGACCCATTACAAATGATCTCTTGAATCCGCGGTAAAGGATATATGCGAATGCATGCAATGTACTAACGGATGCGATCATACCAGCACTAATGCACCGGATCCCATCAGAACTCCGCAGCTAAGCGTGCTTGGGCGAGAGTAGTACTAGGATGGGTGACCTCCCGGGAAGTCCTCGTGTTGCATCCCTTTTTTATTTTTATTTTTCTTTTAACCTCTCTTTTTTAATTTAAACAATTAGTACCACTACAATTCAACTTGTTTCTCTATTGAGGTTGTTAGATTGTTGATTTTTGTTGCCAAAACTACAAAGTAATCGTATGAAGATGGATGCGTCCCGGAAAATGCTAAGTTGTAGTTTATTCTTTATTATTTTTGAATCCAAAGACGCTAATACTTACGGAAAGCCGTAACTTTGAGACCGTGTGGACCTATTCGGCCGATAATACCTTTTCGGAAAGCTCTCGGAAAGTTATAGTGTGGCAATGGGTCTTCGTGCCATTGTGCCCCATTTTCGACCCCAAATTTTGACGTTTAGGGTGTTTTCGGGAGGTTTTTGTGATTTGGAAGCGATTAAAGCATCGAAAAAGTGTTCGGACATGATTTTTGCATCTTTTGCGAATAAAAGAGTACGTTGAAGCTGGCTGAAGCGGTGCACGTATCAAGTGGGACCCATTACAAATGATCTCTTGAATCCGCGGTAAAGGATATATGCGAATGCATGCAATGTACTAACGGATGCGATCATACCAGCACTAATGCACCGGATCCCATCAGAACTCCGCAGCTAAGCGTGCTTGGGCGAGAGTAGTACTAGGATGGGTGACCTCCCGGGAAGTCCTCGTGTTGCATCCCTTTTTTATTTTTATTGTTCTTTTAACCTCTCTTTTTTAATTTAAACAATTAGTACCACTACAATTCAACTTGTTTCTCTATTGAGGTTGTTAGATTGTTGATTTTTGTTGCCAAAACTACAAAGTAATCGTATGAAGATGGATGCGTCCCGGAAAATGCTAAGTTGTTGTTTATTCTTTATTATTTTTGAATCCAAAGACGCTAATACTTACGGAAAGCCGTAACTTTGAGACCGTGTGGACCTATTCGGCCGATAATACCTTTTCGGAAAATTCTCGGAAAGTTATAGTGTGGCAATGGGTCTTCGTACCATTGTGCCCCATTTTCGACCCCAAATTTTGACGTTTAGGGTGTTTTCGGGAGGTTTTTGTGATTTGGAAGCGATTAAAGCATCGAAAAAGTGTTCGGACATGATTTTTGCATCTTTTGCGAATAAAAGAGTACGTTGAAGCTGGCTGAAGCGGTGCACGTATCAAGTGGGACCCATTACAAATGATCTCTTGAATCCGCGGTAAAGGATATATGCGAATGCATGCAATGTACTAACGGATGCGATCATACCAGCACTAATGCACCGGATCCCATCAGAACTCCGCAGCTAAGCGTGCTTGGGGGAGAGTAGTACTAGGATGGGTGACCTCCCGGGAAGTCCTCGTGTTGCATCCCTTTTTTATTTTTATTTTTCTTTTAACCTCTCTTTTTTAATTTAAACAATTAGTACCACTACAATTCAACTTGTTTCTCTATTGAGGTTGTTAGATTGTTGATTTTTGTTGCCAAAACTACAAAGTAATCGTATGAAGATGGATGCGTCCCGGAAAATGCTAAGTTGTAGTTTATTCTTTATTATTTTTGAATCCAAAGACGCTAATACTTACGGAAAGCCGTAACTTTGAGACCGTGTGGACCTATTCGGCCGATAATACCTTTTCGGAAAGCTCTCGGAAAGTTATAGTGTGGCAATGGGTCTTCGTGCCATTGTGCCCCATTTTCGACCCCAAATTTTGACGTTTAGTGTGTTTTCGGGAGGTTTTTGTGATTTGGAAGCGATTAAAGCATCGAAAATGTGTTCGGACATGATTTTTGCATCTTTTGCGAATAAAAGAGTACGTTGAAGCTGGCTGAAGCGGTGCACGTATCAAGTGGGACCCATTACAAATGATCTCTTGAATCCGCGGTAAAGGATATATGCGAATGCATGCAATGTACTAACGGATGCGATCATACCAGCACTAATGCACCGGATCCCATCAGAACTCCGCAGCTAAGCGTGCTTGGGCGAGAGTAGTACTAGGATGGGTGACCTCCCGGGAAGTCCTCGTGTTGCATCCCTTTTTTATTTTTATTGTTCTTTTAACCTCTCTTTTTTAATTTAAACAATTAGTACCACTACAATTCAACTTGTTTCTCTATTGAGGTTGTTAGATTGTTGATTTTTGTTGCCAAAACTACAAAGTAATCGTATGAAGATGGATGCGTCCCGGAAAATGCTAAGTTGTTGTTTATTCTTTATTATTTTTGAATCCAAAGACGCTAATACTTACGGAAAGCCGTAACTTTGAGACCGTGTGGACCTATTCGGCCGATAATACCTTTTCGGAAAGCTCTCGGAAAGTTATAGTGAGGCAATGGTTCTTCGTACCATTGTGCCCCATTGTCGACCCCAAATTTTGACGTTTAGGGTGTTTTCGGGAGGTTTTTGTGATTTGGAAGCGATTAAAGCATCGAAAAAGTGTTCGGACATGATTTTTGCATCTTTTGCGAATAAAAGAGTACGTTGAAGCTGGCTGAAGCGGTGCACGTATCAAGTGGGACCCATTACAAATGATCTCTTGAATCCGCGGTAAAGGATATATGCGAATGCATGCAATGTACTAACGGATGCGATCATACCAGCACTAATGCACCGGATCCCATCAGAACTCCGCAGCTAAGCGTGCTTGGGCGAGAGTAGTACTAGGATGGGTGACCTCCCGGGAAGTCCTCGTGTTGCATCCCTTTTTTATTTTTATTTTTCTTTTAACCTCTCTTTTTTAATTTAAACAATTAGTACCACTACAATTCAACTTGTTTCTCTATTGAGGTTGTTAGATTGTTGATTTTTGTTGCCAAAACTACAAAGTAATCGTATGAAGATGGATGCGTCCCGGAAAATGCTAAGTTGTTGTTTATTCTTTATTATTTTTGAATCCAAAGACGCTAATACTTACGGAAAGCCGTAACTTTGAGACCGTGTGGACCTATTCGGCCGATAATACCTTTTCGGAAAGCTCTCGGAAAGTTATAGTGTGGCAATGGTTCTTCGTACCATTGTGCCCCATTGTCGACCCCAAATTTTGACGTTTAGGGTGTTTTCGGGAGGTTTTTGTGATTTGGAAGCGATTAAAGCATCGAAAAAGTGTTCGGACATGATTTTTGCATCTTTTGCGAATAAAAGAGTACGTTGAAGCTGGCTGAAGCGGTGCACGTATCAAGTGGGACCCATTACAAATGATCTCTTGAATCCGCGGTAAAGGATATATGCGAATGCATGCAATGTACTAACGGATGCGATCATACCAGCACTAATGCACCGGATCCCATCAGAACTCCGCAGCTAAGCGTGCTTGGGCGAGAGTAGTACTAGGATGGGTGACCTCCCGGGAAGTCCTCGTGTTGCATCCCTTTTTTATTTTTATTTTTCTTTTAACCTCTCTTTTTTAATTTAAACAATTAGTACCACTACAATTCAACTTGTTTCTCTATTGAGGTTGTTAGATTGTTGATTTTTGTTGCCAAAACTACAAAGTAATCGTATGAAGATGGATGCGTCCCGGAAAATGCTAAGTTGTAGTTTATTCTTTATTATTTTTGAATCCAAAGACGCTAATACTTACGGAAAGCCGTAACTTTGAGACCGTGTGGACCTATTCGGCCGATAATACCTTTTCGGAAAGCTCTCGGAAAGTTATAGTGTGGCAATGGGTCTTCGTGCCATTGTGCCCCATTTTCGACCCCAAATTTTGACGTTTAGGGTGTTTTCGGGAGGTTTTTGTGATTTGGAAGCGATTAAAGCATCGAAAAAGTGTTCGGACATGATTTTTGCATCTTTTGCGAATAAAAGAGTACGTTGAAGCTGGCTGAAGCGGTGCACGTATCAAGTGGGACCCATTACAAATGATCTCTTGAATCCGCGGTAAAGGATATATGCGAATGCATGCAATGTACTAACGGATGCGATCATACCAGCACTAATGCACCGGATCCCATCAGAACTCCGCAGCTAAGCGTGCTTGGGCGAGAGTAGTACTAGGATGGGTGACCTCCCGGGAAGTCCTCGTGTTGCATCCCTTTTTTATTTTTATTGTTCTTTTAACCTCTCTTTTTTAATTTAAACAATTAGTACCACTACAATTCAACTTGTTTCTCTATTGAGGTTGTTAGATTGTTGATTTTTGTTGCCAAAACTACAAAGTAATCGTATGAAGATGGATGCGTCCCGGAAAATGCTATGTTGTTGTTTATTCTTTATTATTTTTGAATCCAAAGACGCTAATACTTACGGAAAGCCGTAACTTTGAGACCGTGTGGACCTATTCGGCCGATAATACCTTTTCGGAAAATTCTCGGAAAGTTATAGTGTGGCAATGGGTCTTCGTACCATTGTGCCCCATTTTCGACCCCAAATTTTGACGTTTAGGGTGTTTTCGGGAGGTTTTTGTGATTTGGAAGCGATTAAAGCATCGAAAAAGTGTTCGGACATGATTTTTGCATCTTTTGCGAATAAAAGAGTACGTTGAAGCTGGCTGAAGCGGTGCACGTATCAAGTGGGACCCATTACAAATGATCTCTTGAATCCGCGGTAAAGGATATATGCGAATGCATGCAATGTACTAACGGATGCGATCATACCAGCACTAATGCACCGGATCCCATCAGAACTCCGCAGCTAAGCGTGCTTGGGGGAGAGTAGTACTAGGATGGGTGACCTCCCGGGAAGTCCTCGTGTTGCATCCCTTTTTTATTTTTATTTTTCTTTTAACCTCTCTTTTTTAATTTAAACAATTAGTACCACTACAATTCAACTTGTTTCTCTATTGAGGTTGTTAGATTGTTGATTTTTGTTGCCAAAACTACAAAGTAATCGTATGAAGATGGATGCGTCCCGGAAAATGCTAAGTTGTAGTTTATTCTTTATTATTTTTGAATCCAAAGACGCTAATACTTACGGAAAGCCGTAACTTTGAGACCGTGTGGACCTATTCGGCCGATAATACCTTTTCGGAAAGCTCTCGGAAAGTTATAGTGTGGCAATGGGTCTTCGTGCCATTGTGCCCCATTTTCGACCCCAAATTTTGACGTTTAGGGTGTTTTCGGGAGGTTTTTGTGATTTGGAAGCGATTAAAGCATCGAAAAAGTGTTCGGACATGATTTTTGCATCTTTTGCGAATAAAAGAGTACGTTGAAGCTGGCTGAAGCGGTGCACGTATCAAGTGGGACCCATTACAAATGATCTCTTGAATCCGCGGTAAAGGATATATGCGAATGCATGCAATGTACTAACGGATGCGATCATACCAGCACTAATGCACCGGATCCCATCAGAACTCCGCAGCTAAGCGTGCTTGGGCGAGAGTAGTACTAGGATGGGTGACCTCCCGGGAAGTCCTCGTGTTGCATCCCTTTTTTATTTTTATTTTTCTTTTAACCTCTCTTTTTTAATTTAAACAATTAGTACCACTACAATTCAACTTGTTTCTCTATTGAGGTTGTTAGATTGTTGATTTTTGTTGCCAAAACTATAAAGTAATCGTATGAAGATGGATGCGTCCCGGAAAATGCTAAGTTGTAGTTTATTCTTTATTATTTTTGAATCCAAAGACGCTAATACTTACGGAAAGCCGTAACTTTGAGACCGTGTGGACCTATTCGGCCGATAATACCTTTTCGGAAAGCTCTCGGAAAGTTATAGTGTGGCAATGGGTCTTCGTGCCATTGTGCCCCATTTTCGACCCCAAATTTTGACGTTTAGGGTGTTTTCGGGAGGTTTTTGTGATTTGGAAGCGATTAAAGCATCGAAAAAGTGTTCGGACATGATTTTTGCATCTTTTGCGAATAAAAGAGTACGTTGAAGCTGGCTGAAGCGGTGCACGTATCAAGTGGGACCCATTACAAATGATCTCTTGAATCCGCGGTAAAGGATATATGCGAATGCATGCAATGTACTAACGGATGCGATCATACCAGCACTAATGCACCGGATCCCATCAGAACTCCGCAGCTAAGCATGCTTGGGCGAGAGTAGTACTAGGATGGGTGACCTCCCGGGAAGTCCTCGTGTTGCATCCCTTTTTTATTTTTATTTTTCTTTTAACCTCTCTTTTTTAATTTAAACAATTAGTACCACTACAATTCAACTTGTTTCTCTATTGAGGTTGTTAGATTGTTGATTTTTGTTGCCAAAACTACAAAGTAATCGTATGAAGATGGATGCGTCCCGGAAAATGCTAAGTTGTTGTTTATTCTTTATTATTTTTGAATCCAAAGACGCTAATACTTACGGAAAGCCGTAACTTTGAGACCGTGTGGACCTATTCGGCCGATAATACCTTTTCGGAAAGCTCTCGGAAAGTTATAGTGTGGCAATGGGTCTTCGTACCATTGTGCCCCATTGTCGACCCCAAATTTTGACGTTTAGGGTGTTTTCGGGAGGTTTTTGTGATTTGGAAGCGATTAAAGCATCGAAAAAGTGTTCGGACATGATTTTTGCATCTTTTGCGAATAAAAGAGTACGTTGAAGCTGGCTGAAGCGGTGCACGTATCAAGTGGGACCCATTACAAATGATCTCTTGAATCCGCGGTAAAGGATATATGCGAATGCATGCAATGTACTAACGGATGCGATCATACCAGCACTAATGCACCGGATCCCATCAGAACTCCGCAGCTAAGCGTGCTTGGGCGAGAGTAGTACTAGGATGGGTGACCTCCCGGGAAGTCCTCGTGTTGCATCCCTTTTTTATTTTTATTTTTCTTTTAACCTCTCTTTTTTAATTTAAACAATTAGTACCACTACAATTCAACTTGTTTCTCTATTGAGGTTGTTAGATTGTTGATTTTTGTTGCCAAAACTACAAAGTAATCGTATGAAGATGGATGCGTCCCGGAAAATGCTAAGTTGTAGTTTATTCTTTATTATTTTTGAATCCAAAGACGCTAATACTTACGGAAAGCCGTAACTTTGAGACCGTGTGGACCTATTCGGCCGATAATACCTTTTCGGAAAGCTCTCGGAAAGTTATAGTGTGGCAATGGGTCTTCGTGCCATTGTGCCCCATTTTCGACCCCAAATTTTGACGTTTAGGGTGTTTTCGGGAGGTTTTTGTGATTTGGAAGCGATTAAAGCATCGAAAAAGTGTTCGGACATGATTTTTGCATCTTTTGCGAATAAAAGAGTACGTTGAAGCTGGCTGAAGCGGTGCACGTATCAAGTGGGACCCATTACAAATGATCTCTTGAATCCGCGGTAAAGGATATATGCGAATGCATGCAATGTACTAACGGATGCGATCATACCAGCACTAATGCACCGGATCCCATCAGAACTCCGCAGCTAAGCGTGCTTGGGCGAGAGTAGTACTAGGATGGGTGACCTCCCGGGAAGTCCTCGTGTTGCATCCCTTTTTTATTTTTATTGTTCTTTTAACCTCTCTTTTTTAATTTAAACAATTAGTACCACTACAATTCAACTTGTTTCTCTATTGAGGTTGTTAGATTGTTGATTTTTGTTGCCAAAACTACAAAGTAATCGTATGAAGATGGATGCGTCCCGGAAAATGCTATGTTGTTGTTTATTCTTTATTATTTTTGAATCCAAAGACGCTAATACTTACGGAAAGCCGTAACTTTGAGACCGTGTGGACCTATTCGGCCGATAATACCTTTTCGGAAAATTCTCGGAAAGTTATAGTGTGGCAATGGGTCTTCGTACCATTGTGCCCCATTTTCGACCCCAAATTTTGACGTTTAGGGTGTTTTCGGGAGGTTTTTGTGATTTGGAAGCGATTAAAGCATCGAAAAAGTGTTCGGACATGATTTTTGCATCTTTTGCGAATAAAAGAGTACGTTGAAGCTGGCTGAAGCGGTGCACGTATCAAGTGGGACCCATTACAAATGATCTCTTGAATCCGCGGTAAAGGATATATGCGAATGCATGCAATGTACTAACGGATGCGATCATACCAGCACTAATGCACCGGATCCCATCAGAACTCCGCAGCTAAGCGTGCTTGGGGGAGAGTAGTACTAGGATGGGTGACCTCCCGGGAAGTCCTCGTGTTGCATCCCTTTTTTATTTTTATTTTTCTTTTAACCTCTCTTTTTTAATTTAAACAATTAGTACCACTACAATTCAACTTGTTTCTCTATTGAGGTTGTTAGATTGTTGATTTTTGTTGCCAAAACTACAAAGTAATCGTATGAAGATGGATGCGTCCCGGAAAATGCTAAGTTGTAGTTTATTCTTTATTATTTTTGAATCCAAAGACGCTAATACTTACGGAAAGCCGTAACTTTGAGACCGTGTGGACCTATTCGGCCGATAATACCTTTTCGGAAAGCTCTCGGAAAGTTATAGTGTGGCAATGGGTCTTCGTGCCATTGTGCCCCATTTTCGACCCCAAATTTTGACGTTTAGGGTGTTTTCGGGAGGTTTTTGTGATTTGGAAGCGATTAAAGCATCGAAAAAGTGTTCGGACATGATTTTTGCATCTTTTGCGAATAAAAGAGTACGTTGAAGCTGGCTGAAGCGGTGCACGTATCAAGTGGGACCCATTACAAATGATCTCTTGAATCCGCGGTAAAGGATATATGCGAATGCATGCAATGTACTAACGGATGCGATCATACCAGCACTAATGCACCGGATCCCATCAGAACTCCGCAGCTAAGCGTGCTTGGGCGAGAGTAGTACTAGGATGGGTGACCTCCCGGGAAGTCCTCGTGTTGCATCCCTTTTTTATTTTTATTTTTCTTTTAACCTCTCTTTTTTAATTTAAACAATTAGTACCACTACAATTCAACTTGTTTCTCTATTGAGGTTGTTAGATTGTTGATTTTTGTTGCCAAAACTATAAAGTAATCGTATGAAGATGGATGCGTCCCGGAAAATGCTAAGTTGTAGTTTATTCTTTATTATTTTTGAATCCAAAGACGCTAATACTTACGGAAAGCCGTAACTTTGAGACCGTGTGGACCTATTCGGCCGATAATACCTTTTCGGAAAGCTCTCGGAAAGTTATAGTGTGGCAATGGGTCTTCGTGCCATTGTGCCCCATTTTCGACCCCAAATTTTGACGTTTAGGGTGTTTTCGGGAGGTTTTTGTGATTTGGAAGCGATTAAAGCATCGAAAAAGTGTTCGGACATGATTTTTGCATCTTTTGCGAATAAAAGAGTACGTTGAAGCTGGCTGAAGCGGTGCACGTATCAAGTGGGACCCATTACAAATGATCTCTTGAATCCGCGGTAAAGGATATATGCGAATGCATGCAATGTACTAACGGATGCGATCATACCAGCACTAATGCACCGGATCCCATCAGAACTCCGCAGCTAAGCATGCTTGGGCGAGAGTAGTACTAGGATGGGTGACCTCCCGGGAAGTCCTCGTGTTGCATCCCTTTTTTATTTTTATTTTTCTTTTAACCTCTCTTTTTTAATTTAAACAATTAGTACCACTACAATTCAACTTGTTTCTCTATTGAGGTTGTTAGATTGTTGATTTTTGTTGCCAAAACTACAAAGTAATCGTATGAAGATGGATGCGTCCCGGAAAATGCTAAGTTGTTGTTTATTCTTTATTATTTTTGAATCCAAAGACGCTAATACTTACGGAAAGCCGTAACTTTGAGACCGTGTGGACCTATTCGGCCGATAATACCTTTTCGGAAAGCTCTCGGAAAGTTATAGTGTGGCAATGGGTCTTCGTACCATTGTGCCCCATTGTCGACCCCAAATTTTGACGTTTAGGGTGTTTTCGGGAGGTTTTTGTGATTTGGAAGCGATTAAAGCATCGAAAAAGTGTTCGGACATGATTTTTGCATCTTTTGCGAATAAAAGAGTACGTTGAAGCTGGCTGAAGCGGTGCACGTATCAAGTGGGACCCATTACAAATGATCTCTTGAATCCGCGGTAAAGGATATATGCGAATGCATGCAATGTACTAACGGATGCGATCATACCAGCACTAATGCACCGGATCCCATCAGAACTCCGCAGCTAAGCGTGCTTGGGCGAGAGTAGTACTAGGATGGGTGACCTCCCGGGAAGTCCTCGTGTTGCATCCCTTTTTTATTTTTATTTTTCTTTTAACCTCTCTTTTTTAATTTAAACAATTAGTACCACTACAATTCAACTTGTTTCTCTATTGAGGTTGTTAGATTGTTGATTTTTGTTGCCAAAACTACAAAGTAATCGTATGAAGATGGATGCGTCCCGGAAAATGCTAAGTTGTAGTTTATTCTTTATTATTTTTGAATCCAAAGACGCTAATACTTACGGAAAGCCGTAACTTTGAGACCGTGTGGACCTATTCGGCCGATAATACCTTTTCGGAAAGCTCTCGGAAAGTTATAGTGTGGCAATGGGTCTTCGTGCCATTGTGCCCCATTTTCGACCCCAAATTTTGACGTTTAGGGTGTTTTCGGGAGGTTTTTGTGATTTGGAAGCGATTAAAGCATCGAAAAAGTGTTCGGACATGATTTTTGCATCTTTTGCGAATAAAAGAGTACGTTGAAGCTGGCTGAAGCGGTGCACGTATCAAGTGGGACCCATTACAAATGATCTCTTGAATCCGCGGTAAAGGATATATGCGAATGCATGCAATGTACTAACGGATGCGATCATACCAGCACTAATGCACCGGATCCCATCAGAACTCCGCAGCTAAGCGTGCTTGGGCGAGAGTAGTACTAGGATGGGTGACCTCCCGGGAAGTCCTCGTGTTGCATCCCTTTTTTATTTTTATTGTTCTTTTAACCTCTCTTTTTTAATTTAAACAATTAGTACCACTACAATTCAACTTGTTTCTCTATTGAGGTTGTTAGATTGTTGATTTTTGTTGCCAAAACTACAAAGTAATCGTATGAAGATGGATGCGTCCCGGAAAATGCTAAGTTGTTGTTTATTCTTTATTATTTTTGAATCCAAAGACGCTAATACTTACGGAAAGCCGTAACTTTGAGACCGTGTGGACCTATTCGGCCGATAATACCTTTTCGGAAAATTCTCGGAAAGTTATAGTGTGGCAATGGGTCTTCGTACCATTGTGCCCCATTTTCGACCCCAAATTTTGACGTTTAGGGTGTTTTCGGGAGGTTTTTTTTATTTGGAAGCGATTAAAGCATCGAAAAAGTGTTCGGACATGATTTTTGCATCTTTTGCGAATAAAAGAGTACGTTGAAGCTGGCTGAAGCGGTGCACGTATCAAGTGGGACCCATTACAAATGATCTCTTGAATCCGCGGTAAAGGATATATGCGAATGCATGCAATGTACTAACGGATGCGATCATACCAGCACTAATGCACCGGATCCCATCAGAACTACGCAGCTAAGCGTGCTTGGGGGAGAGTAGTACTAGGATGGGTGACCTCCCGGGAAGTCCTCGTGTTGCATCCCTTTTTTATTTTTATTTTTCTTTTAACCTCTCTTTTTTAATTTAAACAATTAGTACCACTACAATTCAACTTGTTTCTCTATTGAGGTTGTTAGATTGTTGATTTTTGTTGCCAAAACTACAAAGTAATCGTATGAAGATGGATGCGTCCCGGAAAATGCTAAGTTGTAGTTTATTCTTTATTATTTTTGAATCCAAAGACGCTAATACTTACGGAAAGCCGTAACTTTGAGACCGTGTGGACCTATTCGGCCGATAATACCTTTTCGGAAAGCTCTCGGAAAGTTATAGTGTGGCAATGGGTCTTCGTGCCATTGTGCCCCATTTTCGACCCCAAATTTTGACGTTTAGGGTGTTTTCGGGAGGTTTTTGTGATTTGGAAGCGATTAAAGCATCGAAAAAGTGTTCGGACATGATTTTTGCATCTTTTGCGAATAAAAGAGTACGTTGAAGCTGGCTGAAGCGGTGCACGTATCAAGTGGGACCCATTACAAATGATCTCTTGAATCCGCGGTAAAGGATATATGCGAATGCATGCAATGTACTAACGGATGCGATCATACCAGCACTAATGCACCGGATCCCATCAGAACTCCGCAGCTAAGCGTGCTTGGGCGAGAGTAGTACTAGGATGGGTGACCTCCCGGGAAGTCCTCGTGTTGCATCCCTTTTTTATTTTTATTTTTCTTTTAACCTCTCTTTTTTAATTTAAACAATTAGTACCACTACAATTCAACTTGTTTCTCTATTGAGGTTGTTAGATTGTTGATTTTTGTTGCCAAAACTACAAAGTAATCGTATGAAGATGGATGCGTCCCGGAAAATGCTAAGTTGTAGTTTATTCTTTATTATTTTTGAATCCAAAGACGCTAATACTTACGGAAAGCCGTAACTTTGAGACCGTGTGGACCTATTCGGCCGATAATACCTTTTCGGAAAGCTCTCGGAAAGTTATAGTGTGGCAATGGGTCTTCGTGCCATTGTGCCCCATTTTCGACCCCAAATTTTGACGTTTAGGGTGTTTTCGGGAGGTTTTTGTGATTTGGAAGCGATTAAAGCATCGAAAAAGTGTTCGGACATGATTTTTGCATCTTTTGCGAATAAAAGAGTACGTTGAAGCTGGCTGAAGCGGTGCACGTATCAAGTGGGACCCATTACAAATGATCTCTTGAATCCGCGGTAAAGGATATATGCGAATGCATGCAATGTACTAACGGATGCGATCATACCAGCACTAATGCACCGGATCCCATCAGAACTCCGCAGCTAAGCGTGCTTGGGCGAGAGTAGTACTAGGATGGGTGACCTCCCGGGAAGTCCTCGTGTTGCATCCCTTTTTTATTTTTATTGTTCTTTTAACCTCTCTTTTTTAATTTAAACAATTAGTACCACTACAATTCAACTTGTTTCTCTATTGAGGTTGTTAGATTGTTGATTTTTGTTGCCAAAACTACAAAGTAATCGTATGAAGATGGATGCGTCCCGGAAAATGCTAAGTTGTTGTTTATTCTTTATTATTTTTGAATCCAAAGACGCTAATACTTACGGAAAGCCGTAACTTTGAGACCGTGTGGACCTATTCGGCCGATAATACCTTTTCGGAAAATTCTCGGAAAGTTATAGTGTGGCAATGGGTCTTCGTACCATTGTGCCCCATTTTCGACCCCAAATTTTGACGTTTAGGGTGTTTTCGGGAGGTTTTTGTGATTTGGAAGCGATTAAAGCATCGAAAAAGTGTTCGGACATGATTTTTGCATCTTTTGCGAATAAAAGAGTACGTTGAAGCTGGCTGAAGCGGTGCACGTATCAAGTGGGACCCATTACAAATGATCTCTTGAATCCGCGGTAAAGGATATATGCGAATGCATGCAATGTACTAACGGATGCGATCATACCAGCACTAATGCACCGGATCCCATCAGAACTACGCAGCTAAGCGTGCTTGGGGGAGAGTAGTACTAGGATGGGTGACCTCCCGGGAAGTCCTCGTGTTGCATCCCTTTTTTATTTTTATTTTTCTTTTAACCTCTCTTTTTTAATTTAAACAATTAGTACCACTACAATTCAACTTGTTTCTCTATTGAGGTTGTTAGATTGTTGATTTTTGTTGCCAAAACTACAAAGTAATCGTATGAAGATGGATGCGTCCCGGAAAATGCTAAGTTGTAGTTTATTCTTTATTATTTTTGAATCCAAAGACGCTAATACTTACGGAAAGCCGTAACTTTGAGACCGTGTGGACCTATTCGGCCGATAATACCTTTTCGGAAAGCTCTCGGAAAGTTATAGTGTGGCAATGGGTCTTCGTGCCATTGTGCCCCATTTTCGACCCCAAATTTTGACGTTTAGGGTGTTTTCGGGAGGTTTTTGTGATTTGGAAGCGATTAAAGCATCGAAAAAGTGTTCGGACATGATTTTTGCATCTTTTGCGAATAAAAGAGTACGTTGAAGCTGGCTGAAGCGGTGCACGTATCAAGTGGGACCCATTACAAATGATCTCTTGAATCCGCGGTAAAGGATATATGCGAATGCATGCAATGTACTAACGGATGCGATCATACCAGCACTAATGCACCGGATCCCATCAGAACTCCGCAGCTAAGCATGCTTGGGCGAGAGTAGTACTAGGATGGGTGACCTCCCGGGAAGTCCTCGTGTTGCATCCCTTTTTTATTTTTATTTTTCTTTTAACCTCTCTTTTTTAATTTAAACAATTAGTACCACTACAATTCAACTTGTTTCTCTATTGAGGTTGTTAGATTGTTGATTTTTGTTGCCAAAACTACAAAGTAATCGTATGAAGATGGATGCGTCCCGGAAAATGCTAAGTTGTAGTTTATTCTTTATTATTTTTGAATCCAAAGACGCTAATACTTACGGAAAGCCGTAACTTTGAGACCGTGTGGACCTATTCGGCCTATAATACCTTTTCGGAAAGCTCTCGGAAAGTTATAGTGTGGCAATGGGTCTTCGTACCATTGTGCCCCATTTTCGACCCCAAATTTTGACGTTTAGGGTGTTTTCGGGAGGTTTTTGTGATTTGGAAGCGATTAAAGCATCGAAAAAGTGTTCGGACATGATTTTTGCATCTTTTGCGAATAAAAGAGTACGTTGAAGCTGGCTGAAGCGGTGCACGTATCAAGTGGGACCCATTACAAATGATCTCTTGAATCCGCGGTAAAGGATATATGCGAATGCATGCAATGTACTAACGGATGCGATCATACCAGCACTAATGCACCGGATCCCATCAGAACTCCGCAGCTAAGCGTGCTTGGGCGAGAGTAGTACTAGGATGGGTGACCTCCCGGGAAGTCCTCGTGTTGCATCCCTTTTTTATTTTTATTTTTCTTTTAACCTCTCTTTTTTAATTTAAACAATTAGTACCACTACAATTCAACTTGTTTTTCTATTGAGGTTGTTAGATTGTTGATTTTTGTTGCCAAAACTACAAAGTAATCGTATGAAGATGGATGCGTCCCTGAAAATGCTAAGTTGTAGTTTATTCTTTATTATTTTTGAATCCAAAGACGCTAATACTTACGGAAAGCCGTAACTTTGAGACCGTGTGGACCTATTCGGCCGATAATACCTTTTCGGAAAGCTCTCGGAAAGTTATAGTGTGGCAATGGGTCTTCGTGCCATTGTGCCCCATTTTCGACCCCAAATTTTGACGTTTAGGGTGTTTTCGGGAGGTTTTTGTGATTTGGAAGCGATTAAAGCATCGAAAAAGTGTTCGGACATGATTTTTGCATCTTTTGCGAATAAAAGAGTACGTTGAAGCTGGCTGAAGCGGTGCACGTATCAAGTGGGACCCATTACAAATGATCTCTTGAATCCGCGGTAAAGGATATATGCGAATGCATGCAATGTACTAACGGATGCGATCATACCAGCACTAATGCACCGGATCCCATCAGAACTCCGCAGCTAAGCGTGCTTGGGCGAGAGTAGTACTAGGATGGGTGACCTCCCGGGAAGTCCTCGTGTTGCATCCCTTTTTTATTTTTATTGTTCTTTTAACCTCTCTTTTTTAATTTAAACAATTAGTACCACTACAATTCAACTTGTTTCTCTATTGAGGTTGTTAGATTGTTGATTTTTGTTGCCAAAACTACAAAGTAATCGTATGAAGATGGATGCGTCCCGGAAAATGCTAAGTTGTTGTTTATTCTTTATTATTTTTGAATCCAAAGACGCTAATACTTACGGAAAGCCGTAACTTTGAGACCGTGTGGACCTATTCGGCCGATAATACCTTTTCGGAAAATTCTCGGAAAGTTATAGTGTGGCAATGGGTCTTCGTACCATTGTGCCCCATTTTCGACCTCAAATTTTGACGTTTAGGGTGTTTTCGGGAGGTTTTTGTGATTTGGAAGCGATTAAAGCATCGAAAAAGTGTTCGGACATGATTTTTGCATCTTTTGCGAATAAAAGAGTACGTTGAAGCTGGCTGAAGCGGTGCACGTATCAAGTGGGACCCATTACAAATGATCTCTTGAATCCGCGGTAAAGGATATATGCGAATGCATGCAATGTACTAACGGATGCGATCATACCAGCACTAATGCACCGGATCCCATCAGAACTCCGCAGCTAAGCGTGCTTGGGCGAGAGTAGTACTAGGATGGGTGACCTCCCGGGAAGTCCTCGTGTTGCATCCCTTTTTTATTTTTATTTTTCTTTTAACCTCTCTTTTTTAATTTAAACAATTAGTACCACTACAATTCAACTTGTTTCTCTATTGAGGTTGTTAGATTGTTGATTTTTGTTGCCAAAACTACAAAGTAATCGTATGAAGATGGATGCGTCCCGGAAAATGCTAAGTTGTAGTTTATTCTTTATTATTTTTGAATCCAAAGACGCTAATACTTACGGAAAGCCGTAACTTTGAGACCGTGTGGACCTATTCGGCCGATAATACCTTTTCGGAAAGCTCTCGGAAAGTTATAGTGTGGCAATGGGTCTTCGTGCCATTGTGCCCCATTTTCGACCCCAAATTTTGACGTTTAGGGTGTTTTCGGGAGGTTTTTGTGATTTGGAAGCGATTAAAGCATCGAAAAAGTGTTCGGACATGATTTTTGCATCTTTTGCGAATAAAAGAGTACGTTGAAGCTGGCTGAAGCGGTGCACGTATCAAGTGGGACCCATTACAAATGATCTCTTGAATCCGCGGTAAAGGATATATGCGAATGCATGCAATGTACTAACGGATGCGATCATACCAGCACTAATGCACCGGATCCCATCAGAACTCCGCAGCTAAGCGTGCTTGGGCGAGAGTAGTACTAGGATGGGTGACCTCCCGGGAAGTCCTCGTGTTGCATCCCTTTTTTATTTTTATTGTTCTTTTAACCTCTCTTTTTTAATTTAAACAATTAGTACCACTACAATTCAACTTGTTTCTCTATTGAGGTTGTTAGATTGTTGATTTTTGTTGCCAAAACTACAAAGTAATCGTATGAAGATGGATGCGTCCCGGAAAATGCTAAGTTGTTGTTTATTCTTTATTATTTTTGAATCCAAAGACGCTAATACTTACGGAAAGCCGTAACTTTGAGACCGTGTGGACCTATTCGGCCGATAATACCTTTTCGGAAAATTCTCGGAAAGTTATAGTGTGGCAATGGGTCTTCGTACCATTGTGCCCCATTTTCGACCCCAAATTTTGACGTTTAGGGTGTTTTCGGGAGGTTTTTGTGATTTGGAAGCGATTAAAGCATCGAAAAAGTGTTCGGACATGATTTTTGCATCTTTTGCGAATAAAAGAGTACGTTGAAGCTGGCTGAAGCGGTGCACGTATCAAGTGGGACCCATTACAAATGATCTCTTGAATCCGCGGTAAAGGATATATGCGAATGCATGCAATGTACTAACGGATGCGATCATACCAGCACTAATGCACCGGATCCCATCAGAACTCCGCAGCTAAGCGTGCTTGGGGGAGAGTAGTACTAGGATGGGTGACCTCCCGGGAAGTCCTCGTGTTGCATCCCTTTTTTATTTTTATTTTTCTTTTAACCTCTCTTTTTTAATTTAAACAATTAGTACCACTACAATTCAACTTGTTTCTCTATTGAGGTTGTTAGATTGTTGATTTTTGTTGCCAAAACTACAAAGTAATCGTATGAAGATGGATGCGTCCCGGAAAATGCTAAGTTGTAGTTTATTCTTTATTATTTTTGAATCCAAAGACGCTAATACTTACGGAAAGCCGTAACTTTGAGACCGTGTGGACCTATTCGGCCGATAATACCTTTTCGGAAAGCTCTCGGAAAGTTATAGTGTGGCAATGGGTCTTCGTGCCATTGTGCCCCATTTTCGACCCCAAATTTTGACGTTTAGGGTGTTTTCGGGAGGTTTTTGTGATTTGGAAGCGATTAAAGCATCGAAAAAGTGTTCGGACATGATTTTTGCATCTTTTGCGAATAAAAGAGTACGTTGAAGCTGGCTGAAGCGGTGCACGTATCAAGTGGGACCCATTACAAATGATCTCTTGAATCCGCGGTAAAGGATATATGCGAATGCATGCAATGTACTAACGGATGCGATCATACCAGCACTAATGCACCGGATCCCATCAGAACTCCGCAGCTAAGCGTGCTTGGGGGAGAGTAGTACTAGGATGGGTGACCTCCCGGGAAGTCCTCGTGTTGCATCCCTTTTTTATTTTTATTTTTCTTTTAACCTCTCTTTTTTAATTTAAACAATTAGTACCACTACAATTCAACTTGTTTCTCTATTGAGGTTGTTAGATTGTTGATTTTTGTTGCCAAAACTACAAAGTAATCGTATGAAGATGGATGCGTCCCGGAAAATGCTAAGTTGTAGTTTATTCTTTATTATTTTTGAATCCAAAGACGCTAATACTTACGGAAAGCCGTAACTTTGAGACCGTGTGGACCTATTCGGCCTATAATACCTTTTCGGAAAGCTCTCGGAAAGTTATAGTGTGGCAATGGGTCTTCGTACCATTGTGCCCCATTTTCGACCCCAAATTTTGACGTTTAGGGTGTTTTCGGGAGGTTTTTGTGATTTGGAAGCGATTAAAGCATCGAAAAAGTGTTCGGACATGATTTTTGCATCTTTTGCGAATAAAAGAGTACGTTGAAGCTGGCTGAAGCGGTGCACGTATCAAGTGGGACCCATTACAAATGATCTCTTGAATCCGCGGTAAAGGATATATGCGAATGCATGCAATGTACTAACGGATGCGATCATACCAGCACTAATGCACCGGATCCCATCAGAACTCCGCAGCTAAGCGTGCTTGGGCGAGAGTAGTACTAGGATGGGTGACCTCCCGGGAAGTCCTCGTGTTGCATCCCTTTTTTATTTTTATTTTTCTTTTAACCTCTCTTTTTTAATTTAAACAATTAGTACCACTACAATTCAACTTGTTTCTCTATTGAGGTTGTTAGATTGTTGATTTTTGTTGCCAAAACTACAAAGTAATCGTATGAAGATGGATGCGTCCCTGAAAATGCTAAGTTGTAGTTTATTCTTTATTATTTTTGAATCCAAAGACGCTAATACTTACGGAAAGCCGTAACTTTGAGACCGTGTGGACCTATTCGGCCGATAATACCTTTTCGGAAAGCTCTCGGAAAGTTATAGTGTGGCAATGGGTCTTCGTGCCATTGTGCCCCATTTTCGACCCCAAATTTTGACGTTTAGGGTGTTTTCGGGAGGTTTTTGTGATTTGGAAGCGATTAAAGCATCGAAAAAGTGTTCGGACATGATTTTTGCATCTTTTGCGAATAAAAGAGTACGTTGAAGCTGGCTGAAGCGGTGCACGTATCAAGTGGGACCCATTACAAATGATCTCTTGAATCCGCGGTAAAGGATATATGCGAATGCATGCAATGTACTAACGGATGCGATCATACCAGCACTAATGCACCGGATCCCATCAGAACTCCGCAGCTAAGCGTGCTTGGGCGAGAGTAGTACTAGGATGGGTGACCTCCCGGGAAGTCCTCGTGTTGCATCCCTTTTTTATTTTTATTGTTCTTTTAACCTCTCTTTTTTAATTTAAACAATTAGTACACTACAATTCAACTTGTTTCTCTATTGAGGTTGTTAGATTGTTGATTTTTGTTGCCAAAACTACAAAGTAATCGTATGAAGATGGATGCGTCCCGGAAAATGCTAAGTTGTTGTTTATTCTTTATTATTTTTGAATCCAAAGACGCTAATACTTACGGAAAGCCGTAACTTTGAGACCGTGTGGACCTATTCGGCCGATAATACCTTTTCGGAAAATTCTCGGAAAGTTATAGTGTGGCAATGGGTCTTCGTACCATTGTGCCCCATTTTCGACCTCAAATTTTGACGTTTAGGGTGTTTTCGGGAGGTTTTTATTATTTGGAAGCGATTAAAGCATCGAAAAAGTGTTCGGACATGATTTTTGCATCTTTTGCGAATAAAAGAGTACGTTGAAGCTGGCTGAAGCGGTGCACGTATCAAGTGGGACCCATTACAAATGATCTCTTGAATCCGCGGTAAAGGATATATGCGAATGCATGCAATGTACTAACGGATGCGATCATACCAGCACTAATGCACCGGATCCCATCAGAACTCCGCAGCTAAGCGTGCTTGGGGGAGAGTAGTACTAGGATGGGTGACCTCCCGGGAAGTCCTCGTGTTGCATCCCTTTTTTATTTTTATTTTTCTTTTAACCTCTCTTTTTTAATTTAAACAATTAGTACCACTACAATTCAACTTGTTTCTCTATTTAGGTTGTTAGATTGTTGATTTTTGTTGCCAAAACTACAAAGTAATCGTATGAAGATGGATGCGTCCCGGAAAATGCTAAGTTGTAGTTTATTCTTTATTATTTTTGAATCCAAAGACGCTAATACTTACGGAAAGCCGTAACTTTGAGACCGTGTGGACCTATTCGGCCGATAATACCTTTTCGGAAAGCTCTCGGAAAGTTATAGTGTGGCAATGGGTCTTCGTGCCATTGTGCCCCATTTTCGACCCCAAATTTTGACGTTTAGGGTGTTTTCGGGAGGTTTTTGTGATTTGGAAGCGATTAAAGCATCGAAAAAGTGTTCGGACATGATTTTTGCATCTTTTGCGAATAAAAGAGTACGTTGAAGCTGGCTGAAGCGGTGCACGTATCAAGTGGGACCCATTACAAATGATCTCTTGAATCCGCGGTAAAGGATATATGCGAATGCATGCAATGTACTAACGGATGCGATCATACCAGCACTAATGCACCGGATCCCATCAGAACTCCGCAGCTAAGCATGCTTGGGCGAGAGTAGTACTAGGATGGGTGACCTCCCGGGAAGTCCTCGTGTTGCATCCCTTTTTTATTTTTATTTTTCTTTTAACCTCTCTTTTTTAATTTAAACAATTAGTACCACTACAATTCAACTTGTTTCTCTATTGAGGTTGTTAGATTGTTGATTTTTGTTGCCAAAACTACAAAGTAATCGTATGAAGATGGATGCGTCCCGGAAAATGCTAAGTTGTAGTTTATTCTTTATTATTTTTGAATCCAAAGACGCTAATACTTACGGAAAGCCGTAACTTTGAAACCGTGTGGACCTATTCGGCCTATAATACCTTCTCGGAAAGCTCTCGGAAAGTTATAGTGTGGCAATGGGTCTTCGTACCATTGTGCCCCATTTTCGACCCCAAATTTTGACGTTTAGGGTGTTTTCGGGAGGTTTTTGTGATTTGGAAGCGATTAAAGCATCGAAAAAGTGTTCGGACATGATTTTTGCATCTTTTGCGAATAAAAGAGTACGTTGAAGCTGGCTGAAGCGGTGCACGTATCAAGTGGGACCCATTACAAATGATCTCTTGAATCCGCGGTAAAGGATATATGCGAATGCATGCAATGTACTAACGGATGCGATCATACCAGCACTAATGCACCGGATCCCATCAGAACTCCGCAGCTAAGCGTGCTTGGGCGAGAGTAGTACTAGGATGGGTGACCTCCCGGGAAGTCCTCGTGTTGCATCCCTTTTTTATTTTTATTTTTCTTTTAACCTCTCTTTTTTAATTTAAACAATTAGTACCACTACAATTCAACTTGTTTCTCTATTGAGGTTGTTAGATTGTTGATTTTTGTTGCCAAAACTACAAAGTAATCGTATGAAGATGGATGCGTCCCTGAAAATGCTAAGTTGTAGTTTATTCTTTATTATTTTTGAATCCAAAGACGCTAATACTTACGGAAAGCCGTAACTTTGAGACCGTGTGGACCTATTCGGCCGATAATACCTTTTCGGAAAGCTCTCGGAAAGTTATAGTGTGGCAATGGGTCTTCGTGCCATTGTGCCCCATTTTCGACCCCAAATTTTGACGTTTAGGGTGTTTTCGGGAGGTTTTTGTGATTTGGAAGCGATTAAAGCATCGAAAAAGTGTTCGGACATGATTTTTGCATCTTTTGCGAATAAAAGAGTACGTTGAAGCTGGCTGAAGCGGTGCACGTATCAAGTGGGACCCATTACAAATGATCTCTTGAATCCGCGGTAAAGGATATATGCGAATGCATGCAATGTACTAACGGATGCGATCATACCAGCACTAATGCACCGGATCCCATCAGAACTCCGCAGCTAAGCGTGCTTGGGCGAGAGTAGTACTAGGATGGGTGACCTCCCGGGAAGTCCTCGTGTTGCATCCCTTTTTTATTTTTATTGTTCTTTTAACCTCTCTTTTTTAATTTAAACAATTAGTACACTACAATTCAACTTGTTTCTCTATTGAGGTTGTTAGATTGTTGATTTTTGTTGCCAAAACTACAAAGTAATCGTATGAAGATGGATGCGTCCCGGAAAATGCTAAGTTGTTGTTTATTCTTTATTATTTTTGAATCCAAAGACGCTAATACTTACGGAAAGCCGTAACTTTGAGACCGTGTGGACCTATTCGGCCGATAATACCTTTTCGGAAAATTCTCGGAAAGTTATAGTGTGGCAATGGGTCTTCGTACCATTGTGCCCCATTTTCGACCTCAAATTTTGACGTTTAGGGTGTTTTCGGGAGGTTTTTATTATTTGGAAGCGATTAAAGCATCGAAAAAGTGTTCGGACATGATTTTTGCATCTTTTGCGAATAAAAGAGTACGTTGAAGCTGGCTGAAGCGGTGCACGTATCAAGTGGGACCCATTACAAATGATCTCTTGAATCCGCGGTAAAGGATATATGCGAATGCATGCAATGTACTAACGGATGCGATCATACCAGCACTAATGCACCGGATCCCATCAGAACTCCGCAGCTAAGCGTGCTTGGGGGAGAGTAGTACTAGGATGGGTGACCTCCCGGGAAGTCCTCGTGTTGCATCCCTTTTTTATTTTTATTTTTCTTTTAACCTCTCTTTTTTAATTTAAACAATTAGTACCACTACAATTCAACTTGTTTCTCTATTTAGGTTGTTAGATTGTTGATTTTTGTTGCCAAAACTACAAAGTAATCGTATGAAGATGGATGCGTCCCGGAAAATGCTAAGTTGTAGTTTATTCTTTATTATTTTTGAATCCAAAGACGCTAATACTTACGGAAAGCCGTAACTTTGAGACCGTGTGGACCTATTCGGCCGATAATACCTTTTCGGAAAGCTCTCGGAAAGTTATAGTGTGGCAATGGGTCTTCGTGCCATTGTGCCCCATTTTCGACCCCAAATTTTGACGTTTAGGGTGTTTTCGGGAGGTTTTTGTGATTTGGAAGCGATTAAAGCATCGAAAAAGTGTTCGGACATGATTTTTGCATCTTTTGCGAATAAAAGAGTACGTTGAAGCTGGCTGAAGCGGTGCACGTATCAAGTGGGACCCATTACAAATGATCTCTTGAATCCGCGGTAAAGGATATATGCGAATGCATGCAATGTACTAACGGATGCGATCATACCAGCACTAATGCACCGGATCCCATCAGAACTCCGCAGCTAAGCATGCTTGGGCGAGAGTAGTACTAGGATGGGTGACCTCCCGGGAAGTCCTCGTGTTGCATCCCTTTTTTATTTTTATTTTTCTTTTAACCTCTCTTTTTTAATTTAAACAATTAGTACCACTACAATTCAACTTGTTTCTCTATTGAGGTTGTTAGATTGTTGATTTTTGTTGCCAAAACTACAAAGTAATCGTATGAAGATGGATGCGTCCCGGAAAATGCTAAGTTGTAGTTTATTCTTTATTATTTTTGAATCCAAAGACGCTAATACTTACGGAAAGCCGTAACTTTGAAACCGTGTGGACCTATTCGGCCTATAATACCTTTTCGGAAAGCTCTCGGAAAGTTATAGTGTGGCAATGGGTCTTCGTACCATTGTGCCCCATTTTCGACCCCAAATTTTGACGTTTAGGGTGTTTTCGGGAGGTTTTTGTGATTTGGAAGCGATTAAAGCATCGAAAAAGTGTTCGGACATGATTTTTGCATCTTTTGCGAATAAAAGAGTACGTTGAAGCTGGCTGAAGCGGTGCACGTATCAAGTGGGACCCATTACAAATGATCTCTTGAATCCGCGGTAAAGGATATATGCGAATGCATGCAATGTACTAACGGATGCGATCATACCAGCACTAATGCACCGGATCCCATCAGAACTCCGCAGCTAAGCGTGCTTGGGCGAGAGTAGTACTAGGATGGGTGACCTCCCGGGAAGTCCTCGTGTTGCATCCCTTTTTTATTTTTATTTTTCTTTTAACCTCTCTTTTTTAATTTAAACAATTAGTACCACTACAATTCAACTTGTTTCTCTATTGAGGTTGTTAGATTGTTGATTTTTGTTGCCAAAACTACAAAGTAATCGTATGAAGATGGATGCGTCCCTGAAAATGCTAAGTTGTAGTTTATTCTTTATTATTTTTGAATCCAAAGACGCTAATACTTACGGAAAGCCGTAACTTTGAGACCGTGTGGACCTATTCGGCCGATAATACCTTTTCGGAAAGCTCTCGGAAAGTTATAGTGTGGCAATGGGTCTTCGTACCATTGTGCCCCATTTTCGACCCCAAATTTTGACGTTTAGGGTGTTTTCGGGAGGTTTTTGTGATTTGGAAGCGATTAAAGCATCGAAAAAGTGTTCGGACATGATTTTTGCATCTTTTGCGAATAAAAGAGTACGTTGAAGCTGGCTGAAGCGGTGCACGTATCAAGTGGGACCCATTACAAATGATCTCTTGAATCCGCGGTAAAGGATATATCCGAATGCATGCAATGTACTAACGGATGCGATCATACCAGCACTAATGCACCGGATCCCATCAGAACTCCGCAGTTAATCGTGCTTGGGCGAGAGTAATACTAGGATGGGTGACCTCCCGGGAAGTCCTCGTGTTGCATTCCTTTTTTATTTTTATTTTTCTTTGAGCCTCCCATTTTTTTGTAAAACATCTAGTACCACTACAATTCAATTTGTTTCTCTATTGACGTTGTTAGATTGTTTATTTTTGCTGACAAAACTACAAAGTAATCGTATGAAGATGGATGCGTCCCCGGAAATGCTATGTTGTAGTTTATTCCTTTATTATTTTTGATTCCAAAGTTGCTAATACGTACGGAACACCGTAACTTTCAGACCGTGAGGACCTATTCGGCCGATAATACCTTTTCGGAAAGCTCTCGGAAAGTTATAGTGTGGCTATAGTTTCCGTACCATTGGGCCCCATTTTCGACCCCAAATTTTGACGTTTAGGGTGTTTCCGGGAGGTTTTTGTGATTTGGAAGCGATTAAAGCATCGAAAAAGTGTTCGGACATGATTTTTGCATCTTTTGCGAATAAAAGAGTACGTTGAAGCTGGCTGAAGCGGTGCACGTATCAAGTGGGACCCATTACAAATGATCTCTTGAATCCGCGGTAAAGGATATATGCGAATGCATGCAATGTACTAACGGATGCGATCATACCAGCACTAATGCACCGGATCCCATCAGAACTCCGCAGCTAAGCGTGCTTGGGCGAGAGTAGTACTAGGATGGGTGACCTCCCGGGAAGTCCTCGTGTTGCATCCCTTTTTTATTTTTATTTTTCTTTTAACCTCTCTTTTTTAATTTAAACAATTAGTACCACTACAATTCAACTTGTTTCTCTATTGAGGTTGTTAGATTGTTGATTTTTGTTGCCAAAACTACAAAGTAATCGTATGAAGATGGATGCGTCCCTGAAAATGCTAAGTTGTAGTTTATTCTTTATTATTTTTGAATCCAAAGACGCTAATACTTACGGAAAGCCGTAACTTTGAGACCGTGTGGACCTATTCGGCCGATAATACCTTTTCGGAAAGCTCTCGGAAAGTTATAGTGTGGCAATGGGTCTTCGTGCCATTGTGCCCCATTTTCGACCCCAAATTTTGACGTTTAGGGTGTTTTCGGGAGGTTTTTGTGATTTGGAAGCGATTAAAGCATCGAAAAAGTGTTCGGACATGATTTTTGCATCTTTTGCGAATAAAAGAGTACGTTGAAGCTGGCTGAAGCGGTGCACGTATCAAGTGGGACCCATTACAAATGATCTCTTGAATCCGCGGTAAAGGATATATGCGAATGCATGCAATGTACTAACGGATGCGATCATACCAGCACTAATGCACCGGATCCCATCAGAACTCCGCAGCTAAGCGTGCTTGGGCGAGAGTAGTACTAGGATGGGTGACCTCCCGGGAAGTCCTCGTGTTGCATCCCTTTTTTATTTTTATTGTTCTTTTAACCTCTCTTTTTTAATTTAAACAATTAGTACCACTACAATTCAACTTGTTTCTCTATTGAGGTTGTTAGATTGTTGATTTTTGTTGCCAAAACTACAAAGTAATCGTATGAAGATGGATGCGTCCCTGAAAATGCTAAGTTGTTGTTTATTCTTTATTATTTTTGAATCCAAAGACGCTAATACTTACGGAAAGCCGTAACTTTGAGACCGTGTGGACCTATTCGGCCGATAATACCTTTTCGGAAAGCTCTCGGAAAGTTATAGTGTGGCAATGGGTCTTCGTGCCATTGTGCCCCATTTTCGACCCCAAATTTTGACGTTTAGGGTGTTTTCGGGAGGTTTTTGTGATTTGGAAGCGATTAAAGCATCGAAAAAGTGTTCGGACATGATTTTTGCATCTTTTGCGAATAAAAGAGTACGTTGAAGCTGGCTGAAGCGGTGCACGTATCAAGTGGGACCCATTACAAATGATCTCTTGAATCCGCGGTAAAGGATATATGCGAATGCATGCAATGTACTAACGGATGCGATCATACCAGCACTAATGCACCGGATCCCATCAGAACTCCGCAGCTAAGCGTGCTTGGGCGAGAGTAGTACTAGGATGGGTGACCTCCCGGGAAGTCCTCGTGTTGCATCCCTTTTTTATTTTTATTGTTCTTTTAACCTCTCTTTTTTAATTTAAACAATTAGTACCACTACAATTCAACTTGTTTCTCTATTGAGGTTGTTAGATTGTTGATTTTTGTTGCCAAAACTACAAAGTAATCGTATGAAGATGGATGCGTCCCGGAAAATGCTAAGTTGTTGTTTATTCTTTATTATTTTTGAATCCAAAGACGCTAATACCTACGGAAAGCCGTAACTTTGAGACCGTGTGGACCTATTCGGCCGATAATACCTTTTCGGAAAATTCTCGGAAAGTTATAGTGTGGCAATGGGTCTTCGTACCATTGTGCCCCATTTTCGACCTCAAATTTTGACGTTTAGGGTGTTTTCGGGAGGTTTTTGTGATTTGGAAGCGATTAAAGCATCGAAAAAGTGTTCGGACATGATTTTTGCATCTTTTGCGAATAAAAGAGTACGTTGAAGCTGGCTGAAGCGGTGCACGTATCAAGTGGGACCCATTACAAATGATCTCTTGAATCCGCGGTAAAGGATATATGCGAATGCATGCAATGTACTAACGGATGCGATCATACCAGCACTAATGCACCGGATCCCATCAGAACTCCGCAGCTAAGCGTGCTTGGGGGAGAGTAGTACTAGGATGGGTGACCTCCCGGGAAGTCCTCGTGTTGCATCCCTTTTTTATTTTTATTTTTCTTTTAACCTCTCTTTTTTAATTTAAACAATTAGTACCACTACAATTCAACTTGTTTCTCTATTGAGGTTGTTAGATTGTTGATTTTTGTTGCCAAAACTACAAAGTAATCGTATGAAGATGGATGCGTCCCGGAAAATGCTAAGTTGTAGTTTATTCTTTATTATTTTTGAATCCAAAGACGCTAATACTTACGGAAAGCCGTAACTTTGAGACCGTGTGGACCTATTCGGCCGATAATACCTTTTCGGAAAGCTCTCGGAAAGTTATAGTGTGGCAATGGGTCTTCGTGCCATTGTGCCCCATTTTCGACCCCAAATTTTGACGTTTAGGGTGTTTTCGGGAGGTTTTTGTGATTTGGAAGCGATTAAAGCATCGAAAAAGTGTTCGGACATGATTTTTGCATCTTTTGCGAATAAAAGAGTACGTTGAAGCTGGCTGAAGCGGTGCACGTATCAAGTGGGACCCATTACAAATGATCTCTTGAATCCGCGGTAAAGGATATATGCGAATGCATGCAATGTACTAACGGATGCGATCATACCAGCACTAATGCACCGGATCCCATCAGAACTCCGCAGCTAAGCATGCTTGGGCGAGAGTAGTACTAGGATGGGTGACCTCCCGGGAAGTCCTCGTGTTGCATCCCTTTTTTATTTTTATTTTTCTTTTAACCTCTCTTTTTTAATTTAAACAATTAGTACCACTACAATTCAACTTGTTTCTCTATTGAGGTTGTTAGATTGTTGATTTTTGTTGCCAAAACTACAAAGTATTCGTATGAAGATGGATGCGTCCCGGAAAATGCTAAGTTGTAGTTTATTCTTTATTATTTTTGAATCCAAAGACGCTAATACTTACGGAAAGCCGTAACTTTGAAACCGTGTGGACCTATTCGGCCTATAATACCTTTTCGGAAAGCTCTCGGAAAGTTATAGTGTGGCAATGGGTCTTCGTACCATTGTGCCCCATTTTCGACCCCAAATTTTGACGTTTAGGGTGTTTTCGGGAGGTTTTTGTGATTTGGAAGCGATTAAAGCATCGAAAAAGTGTTCGGACATGATTTTTGCATCTTTTGCGAATAAAAGAGTACGTTGAAGCTGGCTGAAGCGGTGCACGTATCAAGTGGGACCCATTACAAATGATCTCTTGAATCCGCGGTAAAGGATATATGCGAATGCATGCAATGTACTAACGGATGCGATCATACCAGCACTAATGCACCGGATCCCATCAGAACTCCGCAGCTAAGCGTGCTTGGGCGAGAGTAGTACTAGGATGGGTGACCTCCCGGGAAGTCCTCGTGTTGCATCCCTTTTTTATTTTTATTGTTCTTTTAACCTCTCTTTTTTAATTTAAACAATTAGTACCACTACAATTCAACTTGTTTCTCTATTGAGGTTGTTAGATTGTTGATTTTTGTTGCCAAAACTACAAAGTAATCGTATGAAGATGGATGCGTCCCGGAAAATGCTAAGTTGTTGTTTATTCTTTATTATTTTTGAATCCAAAGACGCTAATACTTACGGAAAGCCGTAACTTTGAGACCGTGTGGACCTATTCGGCCGATAATACCTTTTCGGAAAATTCTCGGAAAGTTATAGTGTGGCAATGGGTCTTCGTACCATTGTGCCCCATTTTCGACCTCAAATTTTGACGTTTAGGGTGTTTTCGGGAGGTTTTTGTGATTTGGAAGCGATTAAAGCATCGAAAAAGTGTTCGGACATGATTTTTGCATCTTTTGCGAATAAAAGAGTACGTTGAAGCTGGCTGAAGCGGTGCACGTATCAAGTGGGACCCATTACAAATGATCTCTTGAATCCGCGGTAAAGGATATATGCGAATGCATGCAATGTACTAACGGATGCGATCATACCAGCACTAATGCACCGGATCCCATCAGAACTCCGCAGCTAAGCGTGCTTGGGGGAGAGTAGTACTAGGATGGGTGACCTCCCGGGAAGTCCTCGTGTTGCATCCCTTTTTTATTTTTATTTTTCTTTTAACCTCTCTTTTTTAATTTAAACAATTAGTACCACTACAATTCAACTTGTTTCTCTATTGAGGTTGTTAGATTGTTGATTTTTGTTGCCAAAACTACAAAGTAATCGTATGAAGATGGATGCGTCCCGGAAAATGCTAAGTTGTAGTTTATTCTTTATTATTTTTGAATCCAAAGACGCTAATACTTACGGAAAGCCGTAACTTTGAGACCGTGTGGACCTATTCGGCCGATAATACCTTTTCGGAAAGCTCTCGGAAAGTTATAGTGTGGCAATGGGTCTTCGTGCCATTGTGCCCCATTTTCGACCCCAAATTTTGACGTTTAGGGTGTTTTCGGGAGGTTTTTGTGATTTGGAAGCGATTAAAGCATCGAAAAAGTGTTCGGACATGATTTTTGCATCTTTTGCGAATAAAAGAGTACGTTGAAGCTGGCTGAAGCGGTGCACGTATCAAGTGGGACCCATTACAAATGATCTCTTGAATCCGCGGTAAAGGATATATGCGAATGCATGCAATGTACTAACGGATGCGATCATACCAGCACTAATGCACCGGATCCCATCAGAACTCCGCAGCTAAGCATGCTTGGGCGAGAGTAGTACTAGGATGGGTGACCTCCCGGGAAGTCCTCGTGTTGCATCCCTTTTTTATTTTTATTTTTCTTTTAACCTCTCTTTTTTAATTTAAACAATTAGTACCACTACAATTCAACTTGTTTCTCTATTGAGGTTGTTAGATTGTTGATTTTTGTTGCCAAAACTACAAAGTAATCGTATGAAGATGGATGCGTCCCGGAAAATGCTAAGTTGTAGTTTATTCTTTATTATTTTTGAATCCAAAGACGCTAATACTTACGGAAAGCCGTAACTTTGAAACCGTGTGGACCTATTCGGCCTATAATACCTTTTCGGAAAGCTCTCGGAAAGTTATAGTGTGGCAATGGGTCTTCGTACCATTGTGCCCCATTTTCGACCCCAAATTTTGACGTTTAGGGTGTTTTCGGGAGGTTTTTGTGATTTGGAAGCGATTAAAGCATCGAAAAAGTGTTCGGACATGATTTTTGCATCTTTTGCGAATAAAAGAGTACGTTGAAGCTGGCTGAAGCGGTGCACGTATCAAGTGGGACCCATTACAAATGATCTCTTGAATCCGCGGTAAAGGATATATGCGAATGCATGCAATGTACTAACGGATGCGATCATACCAGCACTAATGCACCGGATCCCATCAGAACTCCGCAGCTAAGCGTGCTTGGGCGAGAGTAGTACTAGGATGGGTGACCTCCCGGGAAGTCCTCGTGTTGCATCCCTTTTTTATTTTTATTTTTCTTTTAACCTCTCTTTTTTAATTTAAACAATTAGTACCACTACAATTCAACTTGTTTCTCTATTGAGGTTGTTAGATTGTTGATTTTTGTTGCCAAAACTACAAAGTAATCGTATGAAGATGGATGCGTCCCTGAAAATGCTAAGTTGTAGTTTATTCTTTATTATTTTTGAATCCAAAGACGCTAATACTTACGGAAAGCCGTAACTTTGAGACCGTGTGGACCTATTCGGCCGATAATACCTTTTCGGAAAGCTCTCGGAAAGTTATAGTGTGGCAATGGGTCTTCGTGCCATTGTGCCCCATTTTCGACCCCAAATTTTGACGTTTAGGGTGTTTTCGGGAGGTTTTTGTGATTTGGAAGCGATTAAAGCATCGAAAAAGTGTTCGGACATGATTTTTGCATCTTTTGCGAATAAAAGAGTACGTTGAAGCTGGCTGAAGCGGTGCACGTATCAAGTGGGACCCATTACAAATGATCTCTTGAATCCGCGGTAAAGGATATATCCGAATGCATGCAATGTACTAACGGATGCGATCATACCAGCACTAATGCACCGGATCCCATCAGAACTCCGCAGTTAATCGTGCTTGGGCGAGAGTAATACTAGGATGGGTGACCTCCCGGGAAGTCCTCGTGTTGCATTCCTTTTTTATTTTTATTTTTCTTTGAGCCTCCCATTTTTTTGTAAAACATCTAGTACCACTACAATTCAATTTGTTTCTCTATTGACGTTGTTAGATTGTTTATTTTTGCTGACAAAACTACAAAGTAATCGTATGAAGATGGATGCGTCCCCGGAAATGCTATGTTGTAGTTTATTCCTTTATTATTTTTGATTCCAAAGATGCTAATACGTACGGAACACCGTAACTTTCAGACCGTGAGGACCTATTCGGCCGATAATACCTTTTCGGAAAGCTCTCGGAAAGTTATAGTGTGGCTATAGTTTCCGTACCATTGGGCCCCATTTTCGACCCCAAATTTTGACGTTTAGGGTGTTTCCGGGAGGTTTTTGTGATTTGGAAGCGATTAAAGCATCGAAAAAGTGTTCGGACATGATTTTTGCATCTTTTGCGAATAAAAGAGTACGTTGAAGCTGGCTGAAGCGGTGCACGTATCAAGTGGGACCCATTACAAATGATCTCTTGAATCCGCGGTAAAGGATATATGCGAATGCATGCAATGTACTAACGGATGCGATCATACCAGCACTAATGCACCGGATCCCATCAGAACTCCGCAGCTAAGCGTGCTTGGGCGAGAGTAGTACTAGGATGGGTGACCTCCCGGGAAGTCCTCGTGTTGCATCCCTTTTTTATTTTTATTTTTTTAACCTCTCTTTTTTAATTTAAACAATTAGTACCACTACAATTCAACTTGTTTCTCTATTGAGGTTGTTAGATTGTTGATTTTTGTTGCCAAAACTACAAAGTAATCGTATGAAGATGGATGCGTCCCGGAAAATGCTAAGTTGTAGTTTATTCTTTATTATTTTTGAATCCAAAGACGCTAATACTTACGGAAAGCCATAACTTTGAGACTGTGTGGACCTATTCGGCCGATAATACCTTTTCGGAAAGCTCTCCGAAAGTTATAGTGTGGTAATGGGTCTTCGTACCATTGTGCCCCATTTTCGACCCCAAATTTTGACGTTAAGGGTGTTTTCGGGAGGTTTTTGTGATTTGGAAGCGATTAAAGCATCGAAAAAGTGTTCGGACATGATTTTTGCATCTTTTGCGAATAAAAGAGTACGTTGAAGCTGGCTGAAGCGGTGCACGTATCAAGTGGGACCCATTACAAATGATCTCTTGAATCCGCGGTAAAGGATATATGCGAATGCATATGCGATCATACCAGCACTAATGCACCGGATCCCATCAGAACTCCGCAGTTAAGCGTGCTTGGGCGAGAGTAATACTAGGATGGGTGACCTCCCGGGAAGTCCTCGTGTTGCATCCCTTTTTTATTTTTATTTTTCTTTTAGCATCTAGTACCACTACAATTCAATTTGTTTCTCTATTGACGTTGTTAGATTGTTTATTTTTGCTGACAAAACTACAAAGTAATCGTATGAAGATGGATGCGTCCCCGGAAATACAATGTTGTAGTTTATTCCTTTATTATTTTTGATTCCAAAGATGCTAATACGTACGGAACACCGTAACTTTCAGACCGTGAGGACATATTCGGCCAATAATACCTTTTCGGAAAGCTCTCAGAAAGTTATAGTGTGGCTATGGGTCTCTATACCATTGGGCCCCATTTTCGACCCCATATTTTGACGTTTAGGGTTTTTTCGGGAGGTTTTTGTTATTTGGAAGCGATTAAAGTATCGAAAAAGTGTTCGGACATGATTTTTGCATCTTTTGCGCATAAAAGAGTACGTTGAAGCTGGCTGAGGCGGTGCACGTATCAAGTGGGACCCATTAGAAATGATCTCTTGAATACGCGGTAAAGGATATATGCGAATGCATGTAATGTACTAACAGATGCGATCATACCAGCACTAATGCACCGGATCCCATCAGAACACCGCAGTTAATCGTGCTTGGGCGAGAGTAGTACTAGGATGGGTGACCTCCCGGGAAGTCCTCGTGTTGCATCCCTTTTTTATTTTTATTTTTCTTTGAGCCTCCCATTTTTTTGTAAAACATCTAGTACCACTACAATTCAATTTGTTTCTCTATTGACGTTGTTAGATTGTTTATTTTTGCTGACAAAACTACAAAGTAATCGTATGAAGATGGATGCGTCCCCGGAAATGCTATGTTGTAGTTTATTCCTTTATTATTTTTGATTCCAAAGATGCTAATACGTACGGAACACCGTAACTTTCAGACCGTGAGGACCTATTCGGCCGATAATACCTTTTCGGAAAGCTCTCGGAAAGTTATAGTGTGGCTATGGTTTCCGTACCATTGGGCCCCATTTTCGACCCCAAATTTTGACGTATAGGGTGTTTTCGGGAGGTTTTTGTGATTTCGAAGCGATTAAAGTATCGAAAAAGTGTTCGGACATGATTTTTGCATCTTTTGCGAATAAAAGAGTACGTTGAAGCTGGCTGAAGCGGTGCACGTATCAAGTGGGACCCATTACAAATGATCTCTTGAATCCGCGGTAAAGGATATATGCGAATGCATGCAATGTACTAACGGATGCGATCATACCAGCACTAATGCACCGGATTCCATCAGAACTCCGCAGTTAAGCGTGCTTGGGCGAGAGTAGTACTAGGATGGGTGACTTCCTGGGAAGTCCTCGTGTTGGATCCCTTTTTTATTTTTATTTTTCTTTTAGCCTCCCATTTTTTTGTAAAACATCTAGTACCACTACAATTCAATTTGTTTCTCTATTGACGTTGTTAGATTGTTTATTTTTGCTGACAAAACTACAAAGTAATCGTATGAAGATGGATGCGTCCCCGGAAATACTATGTTGTAGTTTATTCCTTTATTATTTTTGATTCCAAAGATGCTAATACGTACGGAACACCGTAACTTTCAGACCGTGAGGACCTATTCGGCCGATAATACCTTTTCGGAAAGCTCTCGGAAAGTTATAGTGTGGCTATGGTTTCCGTACCATTGGGCCCCATTTTCGACCCCAAATTTTGACGTTTAGGGTGTTTTCGGGAGGTTTTTGTGATTTGGAAGCGATTAAAGTATCGAAAAAGTGTTCGGACATGATTTTTGCATCTTTTGCGAATAAAAGAGTACGTTGAAGCTGGCTGAAGCAGTGCACGTATCAAGTAGGACCCATTACATATGATCTCTTGAATCCGCGGTAAAGGATATATGCGAATGCATGCAATGTACTAACGGATGCGATCAACTAGCACTAATGCACCGGATCCCATCAGAATTCCGCAGTTAATCGTGCTTGGGCGAGAGTAGTACTAGGATGGGTGACCTCCCGGGAAGTCCTCGTGTTGCATCCCTTTTTTATTTTTATTTTTCTTTGAGCCTCCCATTTTTTTGTAAAACATCTAGTACCACTACAATTCAATTTGTTTCTCTATTGACGTTGTTAGATTGTTTATTTTTGCTGACAAAACTACAAAGTAATCGTATGAAGATGGATGCGTCCCCGGAAATGCTATGTTGTAGTTTATTCCTTTATTATTTTTGATTCCAAAGATGCTAATACGTACGGAACACCGTAACTTTCAGACCGTGAGGACCTATTCGGCCAATAATACCTTTTCGGAAAGCTCTCGGAAAGTTATAGTGTGGCTATGGTTTCCGAACCATTGGGCCCCATTTTCGACTCCAAATTTTGACGTTTAGGGTGTTTTCGGGAGGTTTTTGTGATTTGGAAGCGATTAAAGTATCGAAAAAGTGTTCGGACATGATTTTTGCATCTTTTGCGAATAAAAGAGTACGTTGAAGCTGGCTGAAGCGGTGCACGTATCAAGTGGGACCCATTACAAATGATCTCTTGAATCCGCGGTAAAGGATATATGCGAATGCATGCAATGTACTAACGGATGCGATCATACCAGCACTAATGCACCGGATCCCATCAGAACTCCGCAGCTAAGCGTGCTTGGGCGAGAGTAGTACTAGGATGGGTGACCTCCCGGGAAGTCCTCGTGTTGCATCCCTTTTTTATTTTTATTTTTTTTTAACCTCTCTTTTTTAATTTAAACAATTAGTACCACTACAATTCAACTTGTTTCTCTATTGAGGTTGTTAGATTGTTGATTTTTGTTGCCAAAACTACAAAGTAATCGTATGAAGATGGATGCGTCCCGGAAAATGCTAAGTTGTAGTTTATTCTTTATTATTTTTGAATCCAAAGACGCTAATACTTACGGAAAGCCATAACTTTGAGACCGTGTGGACCTATTCGGCCGATAATACCTTTTCAGAAAGCTCTCCGAAAGTTATAGTGTGGTAATGGGTCTTCGTACCATTGTGCCCCATTTTCGACCCCAAATTTTGACGTTTAGGGTGTTTTCGGGAGGTTTTTGTGATTTGGAAGCGATTAAAGCATCGAAAAAGTGTTCGGACATGATTTTTGCATCTTTTGCGAATAAAAGAGTACGTTGAAGCTGGCTGAAGCGGTGCACGTATCAAGTGGGACCCATTACAAATGATCTCTTGAATCCGCGGTAAAGGATATATGCGAATGCATATGCGATCATACCAGCACTAATGCACCGGATCCCATCAGAACTCCGCAGTTAAGCGTGCTTGGGCGAGAGTAGTACTAGGATGGGTGACCTCCCGGGAAGTCCTCGTGTTGCATCCCTTTTTTATTTTTATTTTTCTTTTAGCATCTAGTACCACTACAATTCAATTTGTTTCTCTATTGACGTTGTTAGATTGTTTATTTTTGCTGACAAAACTACAAAGTAATCGTATGAAGATGGATGCGTCCCCGGAAATACTATGTTGTAGTTTATTCCTTTATTATTTTTGATTCCAAAGATGCTAATACGTACGGAACACCGTAACTTTCAGACCGTGAAGACCTATTCGGCCAATAATACCTTTTCGGAAAGCTCTCGGAAAGTTATAGTGTGGCTATGGGTCTCTATACCATTGGGCCCCATTTTCGACCCCATATTTTGACGTTTAGGGTTTTTTCGGGAGGTTTTTGTTATTTGGAAGCGATTAAAGTATCGAAAAAGTGTTTGGACATGATTTTTGCATCTTTTGCGAATAAAAGAGTACGTTGAAGCTGGCTGAGGCGGTGCACGTATCAAGTGGGACCCATTACAAATGATCTCTTGAATCCGCGGTAAAGGATATATGCGAATGCATGCAATGTACTAACGGATGCGATCATACCAGCACTAATGCACCGGATCCCATCAGAACTCCGCAGCTAAGCGTGCTTGGGCGAGAGTAGTACTAGGATGGGTGACCTCCCGGGAAGTCCTCGTGTTGCATCCCTTTTTTATTTTTATTTTTTTTTAACCTCTCTTTTTTAATTTAAACAATTAGTACCACTACAATTCAACTTGTTTCTCTATTGAGGTTGTTAGATTGTTGATTTTTGTTGCCAAAACTACAAAGTAATCGTATGAAGATGGATGCGTCCCGGAAAATGCTAAGTTGTAGTTTATTCTTTATTATTTTTGAATCCAAAGACGCTAATACTTACGGAAAGCCATAACTTTGAGACCGTGTGGACCTATTCGGCCGATAATACCTTTTCGGAAAGCTCTCCGAAAGTTATAGTGTGGTAATGGGTCTTCGTACCATTGTGCCCCATTTTCGACCCCAAATTTTGACGTTTAGGGTGTTTTCGGGAGGTTTTTGTGATTTGGAAGCTAAATCACAAAAACCTCCATTACACAGCTAAGCGTGCTGAAGCGGTGCACGTATCAAGTGGGACCCATTACAAATGATCTCTTGAATTCGCGGTAAAGGATATATGCGAATGCATGCAATGTACTAACGGATGCGATCATACCAGCACTAATGCACCGGATCCCATCAGAACTCCGCAGCTAAGAGTGCTTGGGCGAGAGTAGTACTAGGATGGGTGACCTCCCGGGAAGTCCTCGTGTTGCATCCCTTTTTTATTTTTATTTTTCTTTTAACCTCTCTTTTTTAATTTAAACAATTAGTACCACTACAATTCAACTTGTTTCTCTATTGAGGTTGTTAGATTGTTGATTTTTGTTGCCAAAACTACAAAGTAATCGTATGAAGATGGATGCGTCCCAGAAAATGCTAAGTTGTAGTTTATTCTTTATTATTTTTGAATCCAAAGACGCTAATACTTACGGAAAGCCATAACTTTGAGACCGTGTGGACCTATTCGGCCCATAATACCTTTTCGGAAAGCTCTCCGAAAGTTATAGTGTGGTAATGGGTCTTCGTACCATTGTGCCCCATTTTCGACCCCAAATTTTGACGTTTAGGGTGTTTTCGGGAGGTTTTTGTGATTTGGAAGCGATTAAAGCATCGAAAAAGTGTTCGGACATGATTTTTGCATCTTTTGCGAATAAAAGAGTACGTTGAAGCTGGCTGAAGCGGTGCACGTATCAAGTGGGACCCATTACAAATGATCTCTTGAATCCGCGGTAAAGGATATATGCGAATGCATATGCGATCATACCAGCACTAATGCACCGGATCCCATCAGAACTCCGCAGTTAAGCGTGCTTGGGCGAGAGTAGTACTAGGATGGGTGACCTCCCGGGAAGTCCTCGTGTTGCATCCCTTTTTTATTTTTATTTTTCTTTTAGCATCTAGTACCACTACAATTCAATTTGTTTCTCTATTGACGTTGTTAGATTGTTTATTTTTGCTGACAAAACTACAAAGTAATCGTATGAAGATGGATGCGTCCCCGGAAATACTATGTTGTAGTTTATTCCTTTATTATTTTTGATTCCAAAGATGCTAATACGTACGGAACACCGTAACTTTCAGACCGTGAGGACCTATTCGGCCAATAATACCTTTTCGGAAAGCTCTCGGAAAGTTATAGTGTGGCTATGGGTCTCTATACCATTGGGCCCCATTTTCGACCCCATATTTTGACGTTTAGGGTTTTTTCGGGAGGTTTTTGTTATTTGGAAGCGATTAAAGTATCGAAAAAGTGTTCAGACATGATTTTTGCATCTTTTGCGAATAAAAGAGTACGTTGAAGCTGGCTGAGGCGGTGCACGTATCAAGTGGGACCCATTAGAAATGATCTCTTGAATACGCGGTAAAGGATATATGCGAATACATGTAATGTACTAACGGATGCGATCATACCAGCACTAATGCACCGGATCCCATCAGAATTCCGCAGTTAATCGTGCTTGGGCGAGAGTAGTACTAGGATGGGTGACCTCCCGGGAAGTCCTCGTGTTGCATCCCTTTTTTATTTTTATTTTTCTTTGAGCCTCCCATTTTTTTGTAAAACATCTAGTACCACTACAATTCAATTTGTTTCTCTATTGACGTTGTTAGATTGTTTATTTTTGCTGACAAAACTACAAAGTAATCGTATGAAGATGGATGCGTCCCCGGAAATGCTATGTTGTAGTTTATTCCTTTATTATTTTTGATTCCAAAGATGCTAATACGTACGAAACACCGTAACTTTCAGACCGTGAGGACCTATTCGGCCGATAATACCTTTTCGGAAAGCTCTCGGAAAGTTATAGTGTGGCTATGGTTTCCTAACCATTGGGCCCCATTTTCGACTCCAAATTTTGACGTTTAGGGTGTTTTCGGGAGGTTTTTGTGATTTGGAAGCGATTAAAGTATCGAAAAAGTGTTCGGACATGATTTTTGCATCTTTTGCGAATAAAAGAGTACGTTGAAGCTGGCTGAAGCGGTGCACGTATCAAGTGGGACCCATTACAAATGATCTCTTGAATCCGCGGTAAAGGATATATGCGAATGCATGCAATGTACTAACGGATGCGATCATACCAGCACTAATGCACCGGATCCCATCAGAACTCCGCAGCTAAGCGTGCTTGGGCGAGAGTAGTACTAGGATGGGTGACCTCCCGGGAAGTCCTCGTGTTGCATCCCTTTTTTATTTTTATTTTTTTTTAACCTCTCTTTTTTAATTTAAACAATTAGTACCACTACAATTCAACTTGTTTCTCTATTGAGGTTGTTAGATTGTTGATTTTTGTTGCCAAAACTACAAAGTAATCGTATGAAGATGGATGCGTCCCGGAAAATGCTAAGTTGTAGTTTATTCTTTATTATTTTTGAATCCAAAGACGCTAATACTTACGGAAAGCCAGAACTTTGAGACCGTGTGGACCTATTCGGCCGATAATACCTTTTCGGAAAGCTCTCCGAAAGTTATAGTGTGGTAATGGGTCTTCGTACCATTGTGCCCCATTTTCGACCCCAAATTTTGACGTTTAGGGTGTTTTCGGGAGGTTTTTGTGATTTGGAAGCTAAATCACAAAAACCTCCATTACACAGCTAAGCGTGCTGAAGCGGTGCACGTATCAAGTGGGACCCATTACAAATGATCTCTTGAATCCGCGGTAAAGGATATATGCGAATGCATGCAATGTACTAACGGATGCGATCATACCAGCACTAATGCACCGGATCCCATCAGAACTCCGCAGCTAAGCGTGCTTGGGCGAGAGTAGTACTAGGATGGGTGACCTCCCGGGAAGTCCTCGTGTTGCATCCCTTTTTTATTTTTATTTTTTTTAACCTCTCTTTTTTAATTTAAACAATTAGTACCACTACAATTCAACTTGTTTCTCTATTGAGGTTGTTAGATTGTTGATTTTTGTTGCCAAAACTACAAAGTAATCGTATGAAGATGGATGCGTCCCGGAAAATGCTAAGTTGTAGTTTATTCTTTATTATTTTTGAATCCAAAGACGCTAATACTTACGGAAAGCCATAACTTTGAGACCGTGTGGACCTATTCGGCCGATAATACCTTTTCGGAAAGCTCTCCGAAAGTTATAGTGTGGTAATGGGTCTTCGTACCATTGTGCCCCATTTTCGACCCCAAATTTTGACGTTTAGGGTGTTTTCGGGAGGTTTTTGTGATTTGGAAGCTAAATCACAAAAACCTCCATTACACAGCTAAGCGTGCTGAAGCGGTGCACGTATCAAGTGGGACCCATTACAAATGATCTCTTGAATCCGCGGTAAAGGATATATGCGAATGCATGCAATGTACTAACGGATGCGATCATACCAGCACTAATGCACCGGATCCCATCAGAACTCCGCAGCTAAGCGTGCTTGGGCGAGAGTAGTACTAGGATGGGTGACCTCCCGGGAAGTCCTCGTGTTGCATCCCTTTTTTATTTTTATTTTTTTTTAACCTCTCTTTTTTAATTTAAACAATTAGTACCACTACAATTCAACTTGTTTCTCTATTGAGGTTGTTAGATTGTTGATTTTTGTTGCCAAAACTACAAAGTAATCGTATGAAGATGGATGCGTCCCGGAAAATGCTAAGTTGTAGTTTATTCTTTATTATTTTTGAATCCAAAGACGCTAATACTTACGGAAAGCCATAACTTTGAGACCGTGTGGACCTATTCGGCCGATAATACCTTTTCGGAAAGCTCTCCGAAAGTTATAGTGTGGTAATGGGTCTTCGTACCATTGTGCCCCATTTTCGACCCCAAATTTTGACGTTTAGGGTGTTTTCGGGAGGTTTTTGTGATTTGGAAGCTAAATCACAAAAACCTCCATTACACAGCTAAGCGTGCTGAAGCGGTGCACGTATCAAGTGGGACCCATTACAAATGATCTCTTGAATCCGCGGTAAAGGATATATGCGAATGCATGCAATGTACTAACGGATGCGATCATACCAGCACTAATGCACCGGATCCCATCAGAACTCCGCAGCTAAGCGTGCTTGGGCGAGAGTAGTACTAGGATGGGTGACCTCCCGGGAAGTCCTCGTGTTGCATCCCTTTTTTATTTTTATTTTTCTTTTAACCTCTCTTTTTTAATTTAAACAATTAGTACCACTACAATTCAACTTGTTTCTCTATTGAGGTTGTTAGATTGTTGATTTTTGTTGCCAAAACTACAATGTAATCGTATGAAGATGGATGCGTCCCGGAAAATGCTAAGTTGTAGTTTATTCTTTATTATTTTTGAATCCAAAGACGCTAATACTTACGGAAAGCCGTAACTTTGAGACCGTGTGGACCTATTCGGCCGATAATACCTTTTCGGAAAGCTCTCCGAAAGTTATAGTGTGGTAATGGGTCTTCGTACCATTGTGCCCCATTTTCGACCCCAAATTTTGATGTTTAGGGTGTTTTCGGGAGGTTTTTGTGATTTGGAAGCGATTAAAGCATCGAAAAAGTGTTTGGACATGATTTTTGCATCTTTTGCGAATAAAAGAGTACGTTGAAGCTGGCTGAAGCGGTGCACGTATCAAGTGGGACCCATTACAAATGATCTCTTGAATCCGCGGTAAAGGATATATGCGAATGCATATGCGATCATACCAGCACTAATGCACCGGATCCCATCAGAACTCCGCAGTTAAGCGTGCTTGGGCGAGAGTAGTACTAGGATGGGTGACCTCCCGGGAAGTCCTCGTGTTGCATCCCTTTTTTATTTTTATTTTTCTTTTAGCATCTAGTACCTCTACAATTCAATTTGTTTCTCTATTGACGTTGTTAGATTGTTTATTTTTGCTGACAAAACTACAAAGTAATCGTTTGAAGATGGATGCGTCCCCGGAAATACTATGTTGTAATTTATTCCTTTATTATTTTTGATTCCAAAGATGCTAATACGTACGGAACACCGTAACTTTCAGACCGTGAGGACCTATTCGGCCAATAATACCTTTTCGGAAAGCTCTCGGAAAGTTATAGTGTGGCTATGGGTCTCTATACCATTGGGCCCCATTTTCGACCCCATATTTTGACGTTTAGGGTTTTTTCGGGAGGTTTTTGTTATTTGGAAGCGATTAAAATATCGAAAAAGTGTTCGGACATGATTTTTGCATCTTTTGCGAATAAAAGAGTACGTTGAAGCTGGCTGAGGCGGTGCACGTATCAAGTGGGACCCATTAGAAATGATCTCTTGAATACGCGGTAAAGGATATATGCGAATGCATGTAATGTACTAACGGATGCGATCATACCAGCACTAATGCACCGGATCCCATCAGAACACCGCAGTTAATCGTGCTTGGGCGAGAGTAGTACTAGGATGGGTGACCTCCCGGGAAGTCCTCGTGTTGCATCCCTTTTTTATTTTTATTTTTCTTTGAGCCTCCCATTTTTTTGTAAAACATCTAGTACCACTACAATTCAATTTGTTTCTCTATTGACGTTGTTAGATTGTTTAATTTTGCTGACAAAACTACAAAGTAATCGTATGAAGATGGATGCGTCCCCGGAAATGCTATGTTGTAGTTTATTCCTTTATTATTTTTGATTCCAAAGATGCTAATACGTACGGAACACCGTAACTTTCAGACCGTGAGGACCTAGTCGGCCGATAATACCTTTTCGGAAAGCTCTCGGAAAGTTATAGTGTGGCTATGGTTTCCGTACCATTGGGCCCCATTTTCGACCCCAAATTTTGACGTTTAGGGTGTTTTCGGGAGGTTTTTATGATTTGGAAGCGATTAAAGTATCGAAAAAGTGTTCGGACATGATTTTTGCATCTTTTGCGAATAAAAGAGTACGTTGAAGCTGGCTGAAGCAGTGCACGTATCAAGTGGGACCCATTACATATGATCTCTTGAATCCGCGGTAAAGGATATATGCGAATGCATGCAATGTACTAACGGATGCGATCAACTAGCACTAATGCACCGGATCCCATCAGAATTCCGCAGTTAATCGTGCTTGGGCGAGAGTAGTACTAGGATGGGTGACCTCCCGGGAAGTCCTCGTGTTGCATCCCTTTTTTATTTTTATTTTTCTTTGAGCCTCCCATTTTTTTGTAAAACATCTAGTACCACTACAATTCAATTTGTTTCTCTATTGACGTTGTTAGATTGTTTATTTTTGCTGACAAAACTACAAAGTAATCGTATGAAGATGGATGCGTCCCCGGAAATGCTATGTTGTAGTTTATTCCTTTATTATTTTTGATTCCAAAGATGCTAATACGTACGGAACACCGTAACTTTCAGACCGTGAGGACCTATTCGGCCGATAATACCTTTTCGGAAAGCTCTCGGAAAGTTATAGTGTGGCTATGGTTTCCGAACCATTGGGCCCCATTTTCGACTCCAAATTTTGACGTTTAGGGTGTTTTCGGGAGGTTTTTGTGATTTGGAAGCGATTAAAGTATCGAAAAAGTGTTCGGACATTATTTTTGCATCTTTTGCGAATAAAAGAGTACGTTGAAGCTGGCTGAAGCGGTGCACGTATCAAGTGGGACCCATTACAAATGATCTCTTGAATCCGCGGTAAAGGATATATGCGAATGCATGCAATGTACTAACGGATGCGATCATACCAGCACTAACGCACCGGATCCCATCAGAACTCCGCAGCTAAGCGTGCTTGGGCAAGAGTAGTACTAGGATGGGTGACCTCCCGGGAAGTCCTCGTGTTGCATCCCTTTTTTATTTTTATTTTTTTTTAACCTCTCTTTTTTAATTTAAACAATTAGTACCACTACAATTCAACTTGTTTCTCTATTGAGGTTGTTAGATTGTTGATTTTTGTTGCCAAAACTACAAAGTAATCGTATGAAGATGGATGCGTCCCGGAAAATGCTAAGTTGTAGTTTATTCTTTATTATTTTTGAATCCAAAGACGCTAATACTTACGGAAAGCCATAACTTTGAGACCGTGTGGACCTATTCGGCCGATAATACCTTTTCGGAAAGCTCTCCGAAAGTTATAGTGTGGTAATGGGTCTTTGTACCATTGTGCCCCATTTTCGACCCCAAATTTTGACGTTTAGGGTGTTTTCGGGAGGTTTTTGTGATTTGGAAGCGATTAAAGCATCGAAAAAGTGTTCGGACATGATTTTTGCATCTTTTGCGAATAAAAGAGTACGTTGAAGCTGGCTGAAGCGGTGCACGTATCAAGTGGGACCCATTACAAATGATCTCTTGAATCCGCGGTAAAGGATATATGCGAATGCATATGCGATCATACCAGCACTAATGCACCGGATCCCATCAGAACTCCGCAGTTAAGCGTGCTTGGGCGAGAGTAGTACTACGATGGGTGACCTCCCGGGAAGTCCTCGTGTTGCATCCCTTTTTTATTTTTATTTTTCTTTTAGCATCTAGTACCACTACAATTCAATTTGTTTCTCTATTGACGTTGTTAGATTGTTTATTTTTGCAGACAAAACTACAAAGTAATCGTATGAAGATGGATGCGTCCCCGGAAATACTATGTTGTAGTTTATTCCTTTATTATTTTTGATTCCAAAGATGCTAATACGTACGGAACACCGTAACTTTCAGACCGTGAGGACCTATTCGGCCAATAATACCTTTTCGGAAAGCTCTCGGAAAGTTATAGTGTGGCTATGGGTCTCTATACCATTGGGCCCCATTTTCGACCCCATATTTTGACGTTTAGGGTTTTTTCGGGAGGTTTTTGTTATTTGGAAGCGATTAAAGTATCGAAAAAGTGTTCGGACATGATTTTTGCATCTTTTGCGAATAAAAGAGTACGTTGAAGCTGGCTGAGGCGGTGCACGTATCAAGTGGGACCCATTAGAAATGATCTCTTGAATACGCGGTAAAGGATATATGCGAATGCATGTAATGTACTAACGGATGCGATCATACCAGCACTAATGCACCGGATCCCATCAGAATTCCGCAGTTAATCGTGCTTGGGCGAGAGTAGTACTAGGATGGGTGACCTCCCGGGAAGTCCTCGTGTTGCATCCCTTTTTTATTTTTATTTTTCTTTGAGCCTCCCATTTTTTTGTAAAACATCTAGTACCACTACAATTCAATTTGTTTCTCTATTGACGTTGTTAGATTGTTTATTTTTGCTGACAAAACTACAAAGTAATCGTATGAAGATGGATGCGTCCCCGGAAATGCTATGTTGTAGTTTATTCCTTTATTATTTTTGATTCCAAAGATGCTAATACGTACGGAACACCGTAACTTTCAGACCGTGAGGACCTATTCGGCCGATAATACCTTTTCGGAAAGCTCTCGGAAAGTTATAGTGTGGCTATGGTTTCCGAACCATTGGGCCCCATTTTCGACTCCAAATTTTGACGTTTAGGGTGTTTTCGGGAGGTTTTTGTGATTTGGAAGCGATTAAAGTATCGAAAAAGTGTTCGGACATGATTTTTGCATCTTTTGCGAATAAAAGAGTACGTTGAAGCTGGCTGAAGCGGTGCACGTATCAAGTGGGACCCATTACAAATGATCTCTTGAATCCGCGGTAAAGGATATATGCGAATGCATGCAATGTACTAACGGATGCGATCATACCAGCACTAATGCACCGGATCCCATCAGAACTCCGCAGCTAAGCGTGCTTGGGCGAGAGTAGTACTAGGATGGGTGACCTCCCGGGAAGTCCTCGTGTTGCATCCCTTTTTTATTTTTATTTTTTTTTAACCTCTCTTTTTTAATTTAAACAATTAGTACCACTACAATTCAACTTGTTTCTCTATTGAGGTTGTTAGATTGTTGATTTTTGTTGCCAAAACTACAAAGTAATCGTATGAAGATGGATGCGTCCCGGAAAATGCTAAGTTGTAGTTTATTCTTTATTATTTTTGAATCCAAAGACGCTAATACTTACGGAAAGCCATAACTTTGAGACCGTGTGGACCTATTCGGCCGATAATACCTTTTCGGAAAGCTCTCCGAAAGTTATAGTGTGGTAATGGGTCTTCGTACCATTGTGCCCCATTTTCGACCCCAAATTTTGACGTTTAGGGTGTTTTCGGGAGGTTTTTGTGATTTGGAAGCTAAATCACAAAAACCTCCATTACACAGCTAAGCGTGCTGAAGCGGTGCACGTATCAAGTGGGACCCATTACAAATGATCTCTTGAATCCGCGGTAAAGGATATATGCGAATGCATGCAATGTACTAACGGATGCGATCATACCAGCACTAATGCACCGGATCCCATCAGAACTCCGCAGCTAAGCGTGCTTGGGCGAGAGTAGTACTAGGATGGGTGACCTCCCGGGAAGTCCTCGTGTTGCATCCCTTTTTTATTTTTATTTTTCTTTTAACCTCTCTTTTTTAATTTAAACAATTAGTACCACTACAATTCAACTTGTTTCTCTATTGAGGTTGTTAGATTGTTGATTTTTGTTGCCAAAACTACAAAGTAATCGTATGAAGATGGATGCGTCCCGGAAAATGCTAAGTTGTAGTTTATTCTTTATTATTTTTGAATCCAAAGACGCTAATACTTACGGAAAGCCGTAACTTTGAGACCGTGTGGACCTATTCGGCCGATAATACCTTTTCGGAAAGCTCTCCGAAAGTTATAGTGTGGTAATGGGTCTCCGTACCATTGTGCCCCATTTTCGACCCCAAATTTTGACGTTTAGGGTGTTTTCGGGAGGTTTTTGTGATTTGGAAGCGATTAAAGCATCGAAAAAGTGTTTGGACATGATTTTTGCATCTTTTGCGAATAAAAGAGTACGTTGAAGCTGGCTGAAGCGGTGCACGTATCAAGTGGGACCCATTACAAATGATCTCTTGAATCCGCGGTAAAGGATATATGCGAATGCATATGCGATCATACCAGCACTAATGCACCGGATCCCATCAGAACTCCGCAGTTAAGCGTGCTTGGGCGAGAGTAGTACTAGGATGGGTGACCTCCCGGGAAGTCCTCGTGTTGCATCCCTTTTTTATTTTTATTTTTCTTTTAGCATCTAGTACCACTACAATTCAATTTGTTTCTCTATTGACGTTGTTAGATTGTTTATTTTTGCTGACAAAACTACAAAGTAATCGTTTGAAGATGGATGCGTCCCCGGAAATACTATGTTGTAATTTATTCCTTTATTATTTTTGATTCCAAAGATGCTAATACGTACGGAACACCGTAACTTTCAGACCGTGAGGACCTATTCGGCCAATAATACCTTTTCGGAAAGCTCTCGGAAAGTTATAGTGTGGCTATGGGTCTCTATACCATTGGGCCCCATTTTCGACCCCATATTTTGACGTTTAGGGTTTTTTCGGGAGGTTTTTGTTATTTGGAAGCGATTAAAATATCGAAAAAGTGTTCGGACATGATTTTTGCATCTTTTGCGAATAAAAGAGTACGTTGAAGCTGGCTGAGGCGGTGCACGTATCAAGTGGGACCCATTAGAAATGATCTCTTGAATACGCGGTAAAGGATATATGCGAATGCATGTAATGTACTAACGGATGCGATCATACCAGCACTAATGCACCGGATCCCATCAGAACACCGCAGTTAATCGTGCTTGGGCGAGAGTAGTACTAGGATGGGTGACCTCCCGGGAAGTCCTCGTGTTGCATCCCTTTTTTATTTTTATTTTTCTTTGAGCCTCCCATTTTTTTGTAAAACATCTAGTACCACTACAATTCAATTTGTTTCTCTATTGACGTTGTTAGATTGTTTAATTTTGCTGACAAAACTACAAAGTAATCGTATGAAGATGGATGCGTCCCCGGAAATGCTATGTTGTAGTTTATTCCTTTATTATTTTTGATTCCAAAGATGCTAATACGTACGGAACACCGTAACTTTCAGACCGTGAGGACCTATTCGGCCGATAATACCTTTTCGGAAAGCTCTCGGAAAGTTATAGTGTGGCTATGGTTTCCGTACCATTGGGCCCCATTTTCGACCCCAAATTTTGACGTTTAGGGTGTTTTCGGGAGGTTTTTGTGATTTGGAAGCGATTAAAGTATCGAAAAACTGTTCGGACATGATTTTTGCATCTTTTGCGAATAAAAGAGTACGTTGAAGCTGGCTGAAGCAGTGCACGAATCAAGTGGGACCCATTACATATGATCTCTTGAATCCGCGGTAAAGGATATATGCGAATGCATGCAATATACTAACGGATGCGATCAACTAGCACTAATGCACCGGATCCCATCAGAATTCCGCAGTTAATCGTGCTTGGGCGAGAGTAGTACTAGGATGGGTGACCTCCCGGGAAGTCCTCGTGTTGCATCCCTTTTTTATTTTTATTTTTCTTTGAGCCTCCCATTTTTTTGTAAAACATTTAGTACCACTACAATTCAATTTGTTTCTCTATTGACGTTGTTAGATTGTTTATTTTTGCTGACAAAACTACAAAGTAATCGTATGAAGATGGATGCGTCCCCGGAAATGCTATGTTGTAGTTTATTCCTTTATTATTTTTGATTCCAAAGATGCTAATACGTACGGAACACCGTAACTTTCAGACCGTGAGGACCTATTCGGCCGATAATACCTTTTCGGAAAGCTCTCGGAAAGTTATAGTGTGGCTATGGTTTCCGAACCATTGGGCCCCATTTTCGACTCCAAATTTTGACGTTTAGGGTGTTTTCGGGAGGTTTTTGTGATTTGGAAGCGATTAAAGTATCGAAAAAGTGTTCGGACATGATTTTTGCATCTTTTGCGAATAAAAGAGTACGTTGAAGCTGGCTGAAGCGGTGCACGTATCAAGTGGGACCCATTACAAATGATCTCTTGAATCCGCGGTAAAGGATATATGCGAATGCATGCAATGTACTAACGGATGCGATCATACCAGCACTAATGCACCGGATCCCATCAGAACTCCGCAGCTAAGCGTGCTTGGGCGAGAGTAGTACTAGGATGGGTGACCTCCCGGGAAGTCCTCGTGTTGCATCCCTTTTTTATTTTTATTTTTTTTTAACCTCTCTTTTTTAATTTAAACAATTAGTACCACTACAATTCAACTTGTTTCTCTATTGAGGTTGTTAGATTGTTGATTTTTGTTGCCAAAACTACAAAGTAATCGTATGAAGATGGATGCGTCCCGGAAAATGCTAAGTTGTAGTTTATTCTTTATTATTTTTGAATCCAAAGACGCTAATACTTACGGAAAGCCATAACTTTGAGACCGTGTGGACCTATTCGGCCGATAATACCTTTTCGGAAAGCTCTCCGAAAGTTATAGTGTGGTAATGGGTCTTCGTACCATTGTGCCCCATTTTCGACCCCAAATTTTGACGTTTAGGGTGTTTTCGGGAGGTTTTTGTGATTTGGAAGCTAAATCACAAAAACCTCCATTACACAGCTAAGCGTGCTGAAGCGGTGCACGTATCAAGTGGGACCCATTACAAATGATCTCTTGAATCCGCGGTAAAGGATATATGCGAATGCATGCAATGTACTAACGGATGCGATCATACCAGCACTAATGCACCGGATCCCATCAGAACTCCGCAGCTAAGCGTGCTTGGGCGAGAGTAGTACTAGGATGGGTGACCTCCCGGGAAGTCCTCGTGTTGCATCCCTTTTTTATTTTTATTTTTCTTTTAACCTCTCTTTTTTAATTTAAACAATTAGTACCACTACAATTCAACTTGTTTCTCTATTGAGGTTGTTAGATTGTTGATTTTTGTTGCCAAAACTACAAAGTAATCGTATGAAGATGGATGCGTCCCGGAAAATGCTAAGTTGTAGTTTATTCTTTATTATTTTTGAATCCAAAGACGCTAATACTTACGGAAAGCCATAACTTTGAGACCGTGTGGACCTATTCGGCCGATAATACCTTTTCGGAAAGCTCTCCGAAAGTTATAGTGTGGTAATGGGTCTTCGTACCATTGTGCCCCATTTTCGACCCCAAATTTTGACGTTTAGGGTGTTTTCGGGAGGTTTTTGTGATTTGGAAGCTAAATCACAAAAACCTCCATTACACAGCTAAGCGTGCTGAAGCGGTGCACGTATCAAGTGGGACCCATTACAAATGATCTCTTGAATCCGCGGTAAAGGATATATGCGAATGCATGCAATGTACTAACGGATGCGATCATACCAGCACTAATGCACCGGATCCCATCAGAACTCCGCAGCTAAGCGTGCTTGGGCGAGAGTAGTACTAGGATGGGTGACCTCCCGGGAAGTCCTCGTGTTGCATCCCTTTTTTATTTTTATTTTTCTTTTAACCTCTCTTTTTTAATTTAAACAATTAGTACCACTACAATTCAACTTGTTTCTCTATTGAGGTTGTTAGATTGTTGATTTTTGTTGCCAAAACTACAAAGTAATCGTATGAAGATGGATGCGTCCCGGAAAATGCTAAGTTGTAGTTTATTCTTTATTATTTTTGAATCCAAAGACGCTAATACTTACGGAAAGCCGTAACTTTGAGACCGTGTGGACCTATTCGGCCGATAATACCTTTTCGGAAAGCTCTCCGAAAGTTATAGTGTGGTAATGGGTCTCCGTACCATTGTGCCCCATTTTCGACCCCAAATTTTGACGTTTAGGGTGTTTTCGGGAGGTTTTTGTGATTTGGAAGCGATTAAAGCATCGAAAAAGTGTTTGGACATGATTTTTGCATCTTTTGCGAATAAAAGAGTACGTTGAAGCTGGCTGAAGCGGTGCACGTATCAAGTGGGACCCATTACAAATGATCTCTTGAATCCGCGGTAAAGGATATATGCGAATGCATATGCGATCATACCAGCACTAATGCACCGGATCCCATCAGAACTCCGCAGTTAAGCGTGCTTGGGCGAGAGTAGTACTAGGATGGGTGACCTCCCGGGAAGTCCTCGTGTTGCATCCCTTTTTTATTTTTATTTTTCTTTGAGCCTCCCATTTTTTTGTAAAACATTTAGTACCACTACAATTCAATTTGTTTCTCTATTGACGTTGTTAGATTGTTTATTTTTGCTGACAAAACTACAAAGTAATCGTATGAAGATGGATGCGTCCCCGGAAATGCTATGTTGTAGTTTATTCCTTTATTATTTTTGATTCCAAAGATGCTAATACGTACGGAACACCGTAACTTTCAGACCGTGAGGACCTATTCGGCCGATAATACCTTTTCGGAAAGCTCTCGGAAAGTTATAGTGTGGCTATGGTTTCCGAACCATTGGGCCCCATTTTCGACTCCAAATTTTGACGTTTAGGGTGTTTTCGGGAGGTTTTTGTGATTTGGAAGCGATTAAAGTATCGAAAAAGTGTTCGGACATGATTTTTGCATCTTTTGCGAATAAAAGAGTACGTTGAAGCTGGCTGAAGCGGTGCACGTATCAAGTGGGACCCATTACAAATGATCTCTTGAATCCGCGGTAAAGGATATATGCGAATGCATGCAATGTACTAACGGATGCGATCATACCAGCACTAATGCACCGGATCCCATCAGAACTCCGCAGCTAAGCGTGCTTGGGCGAGAGTAGTACTAGGATGGGTGACCTCCCGGGAAGTCCTCGTGTTGCATCCCTTTTTTATTTTTATTTTTTTTTAACCTCTCTTTTTTAATTTAAACAATTAGTACCACTACAATTCAACTTGTTTCTCTATTGAGGTTGTTAGATTGTTGATTTTTGTTGCCAAAACTACAAAGTAATCGTATGAAGATGGATGCGTCCCGGAAAATGCTAAGTTGTAGTTTATTCTTTATTATTTTTGAATCCAAAGACGCTAATACTTACGGAAAGCCATAACTTTGAGACCGTGTGGACCTATTCGGCCGATAATACCTTTTCGGAAAGCTCTCCGAAAGTTATAGTGTGGTAATGGGTCTTCGTACCATTGTGCCCCATTTTCGACCCCAAATTTTGACGTTTAGGGTGTTTTCGGGAGGTTTTTGTGATTTGGAAGCTAAATCACAAAAACCTCCATTACACAGCTAAGCGTGCTGAAGCGGTGCACGTATCAAGTGGGACCCATTACAAATGATCTCTTGAATCCGCGGTAAAGGATATATGCGAATGCATGCAATGTACTAACGGATGCGATCATACCAGCACTAATGCACCGGATCCCATCAGAACTCCGCAGCTAAGCGTGCTTGGGCGAGAGTAGTACTAGGATGGGTGACCTCCCGGGAAGTCCTCGTGTTGCATCCCTTTTTTATTTTTATTTTTCTTTTAACCTCTCTTTTTTAATTTAAACAATTAGTACCACTACAATTCAACTTGTTTCTCTATTGAGGTTGTTAGATTGTTGATTTTTGTTGCCAAAACTACAAAGTAATCGTATGAAGATGGATGCGTCCCGGAAAATGCTAAGTTGTAGTTTATTCTTTATTATTTTTGAATCCAAAGACGCTAATACTTACGGAAAGCCGTAACTTTGAGACCGTGTGGACCTATTCGGCCGATAATACCTTTTCGGAAAGCTCTCCGAAAGTTATAGTGTGGTAATGGGTCTTCGTACCATTGTGCCCCATTTTCGACCCCAAATTTTGACGTTTAGGGTGTTTTCGGGAGGTTTTTGTGATTTGGAAGCGATTAAAGCATCGAAAAAGTGTTTGGACATGATTTTTGCATCTTTTGCGAATAAAAGAGTACGTTGAAGCTGGCTGAAGCGGTGCACGTATCAAGTGGGACCCATTACAAATGATCTCTTGAATCCGCGGTAAAGGATATATGCGAATGCATATGCGATCATACCAGCACTAATGCACCGGATCCCATCAGAACTCCGCAGTTAAGCGTGCTTGGGCGAGAGTAGTACTAGGATGGGTGACCTCCCGGGAAGTCCTCGTGTTGCATCCCTTTTTTATTTTTATTTTTCTTTTAGCATCTAGTACCACTACAATTCAATTTGTTTCTCTATTGACGTTGTTAGATTGTTTATTTTTGCTGACAAAACTACAAAGTAATCGTTTGAAGATGGATGCGTCCCCGGAAATACTATGTTGTAATTTATTCCTTTATTATTTTTGATTCCAAAGATGCTAATACGTACGGAACACCGTAACTTTCAGACCGTGAGGACCTATTCGGCCAATAATACCTTTTCGGAAAGCTCTCGGAAAGTTATAGTGTGGCTATGGGTCTCTATACCATTGGGCCCCATTTTCGACCCCATATTTTGACGTTTAGGGTTTTTTCGGGAGGTTTTTGTTATTTGGAAGCGATTAAAATATCGAAAAAGTGTTCGGACATGATTTTTGCATCTTTTGCGAATAAAAGAGTACGTTGAAGCTGGCTGAGGCGGTGCACGTATCAAGTGGGACCCATTAGAAATGATCTCTTGAATACGCGGTAAAGGATATATGCGAATGCATGTAATGTACTAACGGATGCGATCATACCAGCACTAATGCACCGGATCCCATCAGAACACCGCAGTTAATCGTGCTTGGGCGAGAGTAGTACTAGGATGGGTGACCTCCCGGGAAGTCCTCGTGTTGCATCCCTTTTTTATTTTTATTTTTCTTTGAGCCTCCCATTTTTTTGTAAAACATCTAGTACCACTACAATTCAATTTGTTTCTCTATTGACGTTGTTAGATTGTTTAATTTTGCTGACAAAACTACAAAGTAATCGTATGAAGATGGATGCGTCCCCGGAAATGCTATGTTGTAGTTTATTCCTTTATTATTTTTGATTCCAAAGATGCTAATACGTACGGAACACCGTAACTTTCAGACCGTGAGGACCTATTCGGCCGATAATACCTTTTCGGAAAGCTCTCGGAAAGTTATAGTGTGGCTATGGTTTCCGTACCATTGGGCCCCATTTTCGACCCCAAATTTTGACATTTAGGGTGTTTTCGGGAGGTTTTTGTGATTTGGAAGCGATTAAAGTATCGAAAAACTGTTCGGACATGATTTTTGCATCTTTTGCGAATAAAAGAGTACGTTGAAGCTGGCTGAAGCAGTGCACGAATCAAGTGGGACCCATTACATATGATCTCTTGAATCCGCGGTAAAGGATATATGCGAATGCATGCAATATACTAACGGATGCGATCAACTAGCACTAATGCACCGGATCCCATCAGAATTCCGCAGTTAATCGTGCTTGGGCGAGAGTAGTACTAGGATGGGTGACCTCCCGGGAAGTCCTCGTGTTGCATCCCTTTTTTATTTTTATTTTTCTTTGAGCCTCCCATTTTTAATTTAAACAATTAGTACCACTACAATTCAATTTGTTTCTCTGTTGACGTTGTTAGATTGTTTATTTTTGCTGACAAAACTACAAAGTAATCGTATGAAGATGGATGCGTCCCCGGAAATACTATGTTGTAGTTTATTCCTTTATTATTTTTGATTCCAAAGATGCTAATACGTACGGAACACCGTAACTTTCAGACCGTGAGGACCTATTCGGCCAATAATACCTTTTCGGGAAGCTCTCGGAAAGTTATAGTGTGGCTATGGGTCTCTATACCATTGGGCCCCATTTTCGACCCCATATTTTGACGTTTAGGGTTTTTTCGGGAGGTTTTTGTTATTTGGAAGCGATTAAAGTATCGAAAAAGTGTTCGGACATGATTTTTGCATCTTTTGCGAATAAAAGAGTACGTTGAAGCTGGCTGAGGCGGTGCACGTATCAAGTGGGACCCATTAGAAATGATCTCTTGAATACGCGGTAAAGGATATATGCGAATGCATGTAATGTACTAACGGATGCGATCATACCAGCACTAATGCACCGGATCCCATCAGAACACCGCAGTTAATCGTGCTTGGGCGAGAGTAGTACTAGGATGGGTGACCTCCCGGGAAGTCCTCGTGTTGCATCCCTTTTTTATTTTTATTTTTCTTTGAGCCTCCCATTTTTTTGTAAAACATCTAGTACCACTACAATTCAATTTGTTTCTCTATTGACGTTGTTAGATTGTTTAATTTTGCTGACAAAACTACAAAGTAATCGTATGAAGATGGATGCGTCCCCGGAAATGCTATGTTGTAGTTTATTCCTTTATTATTTTTGATTCCAAAGATGCTAATACGTACGGAACACCGTAACTTTCAGACCGTGAGGACCTATTCGGCCGATAATATCTTTTCGGAAAGCTCTCGGAAAGTTATAGTGTGGCCATGGTTTCCGTACCATTGGGCCCCATTTTCGACCCCAAATTTTGACGTTTAGGGTGTTTTCGGGAGGTTTTTGTGATTTGGAAGCGATTAAAGTATCGAAAAAGTGTTCGGACATGATTTTTGCATCTTTTGCGAATAAAAGAGTACGTTGAACCTGGCTGAAGCGGTGCACGTATCAAGTGGGACCCATTACAAATGATCTCTTGAATCCGCGGTAAAGGATATATGCGAATGCATGCAATGTACTAAGGGATGCGATCGTACCAGCACTAATGCACCGGATCCCATCAGAACTCCGCAGTTAAGCGTGCTTGGGCGAGAGTAATACTAGGATGGGTGACCTCCCGGGAAGTCCTCGTGTTGCATCCCTTTTTAATTTTTATTTTTCTTTTAGCCTCCCATTTTTTTGTAAAACATCTAGTACCACTACAATTCAATTTGTTTCTCTATTGACGTTGTTAGATTGTTTATTTTTGCTGACAAAACTACAAAGTAATCGTATGAAAATGGATGCGTCCCCGGAAATGCTATGTTGGAGTTTATTCCTTTATTATTTTTGATTCCAAAGATGCTAATACGTACGGAACACCGTAACTTTCAGACCGTGAGGACCTACTCGGCCGATAATATCTTTTCGGAAAGCTCTCGGAAAGTTATAGTGTGACAATGGGTCTCTATACCATTGGGCCCCATTTTTGACCCCAAATTTTGACGTTTAGGGTTTTTTCGGGAGGTTTTTGTTATTTGGAAGCGATTAAAGTATCGAAAAAGTGTTCGGACATGATTTTTGCATCTTTTGCGAATAAAAGAGTACGTTGAAGCTGGCTGAAGCGGTGCACGTATCAAGTGGGACCCATTACAAATGATCTCTTGAATCCGCGGTAAAGGATATATGCGAATGCATGCAATGTACTAACGGATGCGATCATACCAGCACTAATGCACCGTATTCCATCAGAACTCCGCAGTTAAGCGTGCTTGGGCGAGAGTAGTACTAGGATGTGTGACCTCCCGGGAAGTCCTTGTGTTGCATCCCTTTTTTATTTTTATTTTTCTTTTAGCCTCCCATTTTTTTGTAAAACATCTAGTACCACTACAATTCAATTTGTTTCTCTATTGACGTTGTTAGATTGTTTATTTTTGCTGACAAAACTACAAAGTAATCGTATGAAGATGGATGCGTCCCCGGAAATACTATGTTGTAGTTTATTCCTTTATTATTTTTGATTCCAAAGATGCTAATACGTACGGAACACCGTAACTTTCAGACCGTGAGGACCTATTCGGCCGATAATACCTTTTCGGAAAGCTCTCGGAAAGTTATAGTGTGGCTATTGGTCTCTATACCATTGGGCCCTATTTTCGACCCCAAATTATGACGTTTAGGGTGTTTTCGGGAGGTTTTTGTTATTTGGAAGCGATTAAAGTATCGAAAAAGTGTTCGGACATGATTTTTGCATCTTTTGCGAATAAAAGAGTACGTTGAAGCTGGCTGAGGCGGTGCACGTATCAAGTGGGACCCATTAGAAATGATCTCTTGAATACGCGGTAAAGGATATATCCGAATGCATGCAATGTACTAACGGATGCGATCATACCAGCACTAATGCACCGGATCCCATCAGAACTCCGCAGTTAATCGTGCTTGGGCGAGAGTAGTACTAGGATGGGTGACCTCCCGGGAAGTCCTCGTGTTGCATCCCTTTTTTATTTTTATTTTTCTTTTAACCTCTCTTTTTTAATTTAAACAGTTAGTACCACTACAATTCAACTTGTTTCTCTATTGAGGTTGTTAGATTGTTGATTTTTGTTGCCAAAACTACAAAGTAATCGTATGAAGATGGATGCGTCCCGGAAAATGCTAAGTTGTAGTTTATTCTTTATTATTTTTGAATCCAAAGACGCTAATACTTACGGAAAGCCGTAACTTTGAGACCGTGTGGACCTATTCGGCCCATAATACCTTTTCGGAAAGCTCTCCGAAAGTTATAGTGTGGTAATGGGTCTTCGTACCATTGTGCCCCATTTTCGACCCCAAATTTTGACGTTTAGGGTGTTTTCGGGAGGTTTTTGTGATTTGGAAGCTAAATCACAAAAACCTCCATTACACAGCTAAGCGTGCTGAAGCGGTGCACGTATCAAGTGGGACCCATTACAAATGATCTCTTGAATCCGCGGTAAAGGATATATGCGAATGCATGCAATGTACTAACGGATGCGATCGTACCAGCACTAATGCACCGGATCCCATCAGAACTCCGCAGTTAAGCGTGCTTGGGCGAGAGTAATACTAGGATGGGTGACCTCCCGGGAAGTCCTCGTGTTGCATCCCTTTTTAATTTTTATTTTTCTTTTAGCCTCCCATTTTTTTTTAAAACAACTAGTACCACTACAATTCAATTTGTTTCTCTATTGACGTTGTTAGATTGTTTATTTTTGCTGACAAAACTACAAAGTAATCGTATGAAAATGGATGCGTCCCCGGAAATGCTATGTTGGAGTTTATTCTTTTATTATTTTTGATTCCAAAGATGCTAATACGTACGGAACACCGTAACTTTCAGACCGTGAGGACCTACTCGGCCGATAATATCTTTTCGGAAAGCTCTCGGAAAGTTATAGTGTGACAATGGGTCTCTATACCATTGGGCCCCATTTTTGACCCCAAATTTTGACGTTTAGGGTTTTTTCGGGAGGTTTTTGTTATTTGGAAGCGATTAAAGTATCGAAAAAGTGTTCGGACATGATTTTTGCATCTTTTGCGAATAAAAGAGTACGTTGAACCTGGCTGAAGCGGTGCACGTATCAAGTGGGACCCATTACAAATGATCTCTTGAATCCGCGGTAAAGGATATATGCGAATGCATGCAATGTACTAACGGATGCGATCATACCAGCACTAATGCACCGGATTCCATCAGAACTCCGCAGTTAAGCGTGCTTGGGCGAGAGTAGTACTAGGATGGGTGACCTCCCGGGAAGTCCTCGTGTTGCATCCCTTTTTTATTTTTATTTTTCTTTTAGCCTCCCATTTTTTTGTAAAACATCTAGTACCACTACAATTCAATTTGTTTCTCTATTGACGTTGTTAGATTGTTTATTTTTGCTGACAAAACTACAAAGTAATCGTATGAAGATGGATGCGTCCCCGGAAATACTATGTTGTAGTTTATTCCTTTATTATTTTTGATTCCAAAGATGCTAATACGTACGGAACACCGTAACATTCAGACCGTGAGGACCTATTCGGCCGATAATACCTTTTCGGAAAGCTCTCGGAAAGTTATAGTGTGGCTATTGGTCTCTATACCATTGGGCCCCATTTTCGACCCCAAATTTTGACGTTTAGGGTGTTTTCGGGAGGTTTTTGTGATTTGGAAGCTAAATCACAAAAACCTCCATTACACAGCTAAGCGTGCTGAAGCGGTGCACGTATCAAGTGGGACCCATTACAAATGATCTCTTGAATCCGCGGTAAAGGATATATGCGAATGCATGCAATGTACTAACGGATGCGATCATACCAGCACTAATGCACCGGATCCCATCAGAACTCCGCAGCTAAGCGTGCTTGGGCGAGAGTAGTACTAGGATGGGTGACCTCCCGGGAAGTCCTCGTGTTGCATCCCTTTTTTATTTTTATTTTTCTTTTAACCTCTCTTTTTTAATTTAAACAATTAGTACCACTACAATTCAACTTGTTTCTCTATTGAGGTTGTTAGATTGTTGATTTTTGTTGCCAAAACTACAAAGTAATCGTATGAAGATGGATGCGTCCTGGAAAATGCTAAGTTGTAGTTTATTCTTTATTATTTTTGAATCCAAAGACGCTAATACTTACGGAAAGCCGTAACTTTGAGACCGTGTGGACCTATTCGGCCGATAATACCTTTTCGGAAAGCTCTCCGAAAGTTATAGTGTGGTAATGGGTCTTCGTACCATTGTGCCCCATTTTCGACCCCAAATTTTGACGTTTAGGGTGTTTTCGGGAGGTTTTTGTGATTTGGAAGCGATTAAAGCATCGAAAAAGTGTTCGGACATGATTTTTGCATCTTTTGCGAATAAAAGAGTACGTTGAAGCTGGCTGAAGCGGTGCACGTATCAAGTGGGACCCATTACAAATGATCTCTTGAATCCGCGGTAAAGGATATATGCGAATGCATATGCGATCATACCAGCACTAATGCACCGGATCCCATCAGAACTCCGCAGTTAAGCGTGCTTGGGCGAGAGTAGTACTAGGATAGGTGACCTCCCGGGAAGTCCTCGTGTTGCATCCCTTTTTTATTTTTATTTTTCTCTTAGCATCTAGTACCACTACAATTCAATTTGTTTCTCTATTGACGTTGTTAGATTGTTTATTTTTGCTGACAAAACTACAAAGTAATCGTATGAAGATGGATGCGTCCCCGGAAATACTATGTTGTAGTTTATTCCTTTATTATTTTTGATTCCAAAGATGCTAATACGTACGGAACACCGTAACTTTCAGACCGTGAGGACCTATTCGGCCAATAATACCTTTTCGGAAAGCTCTCGGAAAGTTATAGTGTGGCTATGGGTCTCTATACCATTGGGCCCCATTTTCGACCCCATATTTTGACGTTTAGGGTTTTTTGGGAGGTTTTTGTTATTTGGAAGCGATTAAAGTATCGAAAAAGTGTTCGGACATGATTTTTGCATCTTTTGCGAATAAAAGAGTACGTTGAAGCTGGCTGAGGCGGTGCACGTATCAAGTGGGACCCATTAGAAATGATCTCTTGAATACGCGGTAAAGGATATATGCGAATGCATGTAATGTACTAACGGATGCGATCATACCAGCACTAATGCACCGGATCCCATCAGAACACCGCAGTTAATCGTGCTTGGGCGAGAGTAGTACTAGGATGGGTGACCTCCCGGGAAGTCCTCGTGTTGCATCCCTTTTTTATTTTTATTTTTCTTTGAGCCTCCCATTTTTTTGTAAAACATCTAGTACCACTACAATTCAATTTGTTTCTCTATTGACGTTGTTAGATTGTTTAATTTTGCTGACAAAACTACAAAGTAATCGTATGAAGATGGATGCGTCCCCGGAAATGCTATGTTGTAGTTTATTCCTTTATTATTTTTGATTCCAAAGATGCTAATACGTACGGAACACCGTAACTTTCAGACCGTGAGGACCTATTCGGCCGATAATACCTTTTCGGAAAGCTCTCGGAAAGTTATAGTGTGGCCATGGTTTCCGTACCATTGGGCCCCATTTTCGACCCCAAATTTTGACGTTTAGGGTGTTTTCGGGAGGTTTTTGTGATTTGGAAGCGATTAAAGTATCGAAAAAGTGTTCGGACATGATTTTTGCATCTTTTGCGAATAAAAGAGTACGTTGAACCTGGCTGAAGCGGTGCACGTATCAAGTGGGACCCATTACAAATGATCTCTTGAATCCGCGGTAAAGGATATATGCGAATGCATGCAATGTACTAAGGGATGCGATCGTACCAGCACTAATGCACCGGATCCCATCAGAACTCCGTAGTTAAGCGTGCTTGGGCGAGAGTAATACTAGGATGGGTGACCTCCCGGGAAGTCCTCGTGTTGCATCCCTTTTTAATTTTTATTTTTCTTTTAGCCTCCCATTTTTTTGTAAAACATCTAGTACCACTACAATTCAATTTGTTTCTCTATTGACGTTGTTAGATTGTTTATTTTTGCTGACAAAACTACAAAGTAATCGTATGAAAATGGATGCGTCCCCGGAAATGCTATGTTGGAGTTTATTCCTTTATTATTTTTGATTCCAAAGATGCTAATACGTACGGAACACCGTAACTTTCAGACCGTGAGGACCTACTCGGCCGATAATATCTTTTCGGAAAGCTCTCGGAAAGTTATAGTGTGACAATGGGTCTCTATACCATTGGGCCCCATTTTTGACCCCAAATTTTGACGTTTAGGGTTTTTTCGGGAGGTTTTTGTTATTTGGAAGCGATTAAAGTATCGAAAAAGTGTTCGGACATGATTTTTGCATCTTTTGCGAATAAAAGAGTACGTTGAAGCTGGCTGAAGCGGTGCACGTATCAAGTGGGACCCATTACAAATGATCTCTTGAATCCGCGGTAAAGGATATATGCGAATGCATGCAATGTACTAACGGATGCGATCATACCAGCACTAATGCACCGTATTCCATCAGAACTCCGCAGTTAAGCGTGCTTGGGCGAGAGTAGTACTAGGATGGGTGACCTCCCGGGAAGTCCTTGTGTTGCATCCCTTTTTTATTTTTATTTTTCTTTTAGCCTCCCATTTTTTTGTAAAACATCTAGTACCACTACAATTCAATTTGTTTCTCTATTGACGTTGTTAGATTGTTTATTTTTGCTGACAAAACTACAAAGTAATCGTATGAAGATGGATGCGTCCCCGGAAATACTATGTTGTAGTTTATTCCTTTATTATTTTTGATTCCAAAGATGCTAATACGTACGGAACACCGTAACTTTCAGACCGTGAGGACCTATTCGGCCGATAATACCTTTTCGGAAAGCTCTCGGAAAGTTATAGTGTGGCTATTGGTCTCTATACCATTGGGCCCCATTTTCGACCCCAAATTTTGACGTTTAGGGTGTTTTCGGGAGGTTTTTGTTATTTGGAAGCGATTAAAGTATCGAAAAAGTGTTCGGACATGATTTTTGCATCTTTTGCGAATAAAAGAGTACGTTGAAGCTGGCTGAGGCGGTGCACGTATCAAGTGGGACCCATTAGAAATGATCTCTTGAATACGCGGTAAAGGATATATCCGAATGCATGCAATGTACTAACGGATGCGATCATACCAGCACTAATGCACCGGATCCCATCAGAACTCCGCAGTTAATCGTGCTTGGGCGAGAGTAGTACTAGGATGGGTGACCTCCCGGGAAGTCCTCGTGTTGCATCCCTTTTTTATTTTTATTTTTCTTTTAACCTCTCTTTTTTAATTTAAACAGTTAGTACCACTACAATTCAACTTGTTTCTCTATTGAGGTTGTTAGATTGTTGATTTTTGTTGCCAAAACTACAAAGTAATCGTATGAAGATGGATGCGTCCCGGAAAATGCTAAGTTGTAGTTTATTCTTTATTATTTTTGAATCCAAAGACGCTAATACTTACGGAAAGCCGTAACTTTGAGACCGTGTGGACCTATTCGGCCCATAATACCTTTTCGGAAAGCTCTCCGAAAGTTATAGTGTGGTAATGGGTCTTCGTACCATTGTGCCCCATTTTCGACCCCAAATTTTGACGTTTAGGGTGTTTTCGGGAGGTTTTTGTGATTTGGAAGCTAAATCACAAAAACCTCCATTACACAGCTAAGCGTGCTGAAGCGGTGCACGTATCAAGTGGGACCCATTACAAATGATCTCTTGAATCCGCGGTAAAGGATATATGCGAATGCATGCAATGTACTAACGGATGCGATCGTACCAGCACTAATGCACCGGATCCCATCAGAACTCCGCAGTTAAGCGTGCTTGGGCGAGAGTAATACTAGGATGGGTGACCTCCCGGGAAGTCCTCGTGTTGCATCCCTTTTTAATTTTTATTTTTCTTTTAGCCTCCCATTTTTTTTTAAAACAACTAGTACCACTACAATTCAATTTGTTTCTCTATTGACGTTGTTAGATTGTTTATTTTTGCTGACAAAACTACAAAGTAATCGTATGAAAATGGATGCGTCCCCGGAAATGCTATGTTGGAGTTTATTCTTTTATTATTTTTGATTCCAAAGATGCTAATACGTACGGAACACCGTAACTTTCAGACCGTGAGGACCTACTCGGCCGATAATATCTTTTCGGAAAGCTCTCGGAAAGTTATAGTGTGACAATGGGTCTCTATACCATTGGGCCCCATTTTTTACCCCAAATTTTGACGTTTAGGGTTTTTTCGGGAGGTTTTTGTTATTTGGAAGCGATTAAAGTATCGAAAAAGTGTTCGGACATGATTTTTGCATCTTTTGCGAATAAAAGAGTACGTTGAACCTGGCTGAAGCGGTGCACGTATCAAGTGGGACCCATTACAAATGATCTCTTGAATCCGCGGTAAAGGATATATGCGAATGCATGCAATGTACTAACGGATGCGATCATACCAGCACTAATGCACCGGATTCCATCAGAACTCCGTAGTTAAGCGTGCTTGGGCGAGAGTAGTACTAGGATGGGTGACCTCCGGGGAAGTCCTCGTGTTGCATCCCTTTTTTATTTTTATTTTTCTTTTAGCCTCCCATTTTTTTGTAAAACATCTAGTACCACTACAATTCAATTTGTTTCTCTATTGACGTTGTTAGATTGTTTATTTTTGCTGACAAAACTACAAAGTAATCGTATGAAGATGGATGCGTCCCCGGAAATACTATGTTGTAGTTTATTCCTTTATTATTTTTGATTCCAAAGATGCTAATACGTACGGAACACCGTAACATTCAGACCGTGAGGACCTATTCGGCCGATAATACCTTTTCGGAAAGCTCTCGGAAAGTTATAGTGTGGCTATTGGTCTCTATACCATTGGGCCCCATTTTCGACCCCAAATTTTGACGTTTAGGGTGTTTTCGGGAAGTTTTTGTTATTTGGAAGCGATTAAAGTATCGAAAAAGTGTTCGGACATGATTTTTGCATCTTTTGCGAATAAAAGAGTACGTTGAAGCTGGCTGAGGCGGTGCACGTATCAAGTGGGACCCATAAGAAATGATCTCTTGAATACGCGGTAAAGGATATATCCGAATGCATGCAATGTACTAACGGATGCGATCATACTAGCACTAATGCACCGGATCCCATCAGAACTCCGCAGTTAATCGTGCTTGGGCGAGATTAGTACTAGGATGGGTGACCTCCCGGGAAGTCCTCGTGTTGCATCCCTTTTTTATTTTTATTTTTCTTTTAACCTCTCTTTTTTAATTTAAACAATTAGTACCACTACAATTCAACTTGTTTCTCTATTGAGGTTGTTAGATTGTTGATTTTTGTTGCCAAAACTACAAAGTAATCGTATGAAGATGGATGCGTCCCGGAAAATGCTAAGTTGTAGTTTATTCTTTATTATTTTTGAATCCAAAGACGCTAATACTTACGGAAAGCCGTAACTTTGAGACCGTGTGGACCTATTCGGCCCATAATACCTTTTCGGAAAGCTCTCCGAAAGTTATAGTGTGGTAATGGGTCTTCGTACCATTGTGCCCCATTTTCGACCCCAAATTTTGACGTTTAGGGTGTTTTCGGGAGGTTTTTGTGATTTGGAAGCTAAATCACAAAAACCTCCATTACACAGCTAAGCGTGCTGAAGCGGTGCACGTATCAAGTGGGACCCATTACAAATGATCTCTTGAATCCGCGGTAAAGGATATATGCGAATGCATGCAATGTACTAACGGATGCGATCATACCAGCACTAATGCACCGGATCCCATCAGAACTCCGCAGCTAAGCGTGCTTGGGCGAGAGTAGTACTAGGATGGGTGACCTCCCGGGAAGTCCTCGTGTTGCATCCCTTTTTTATTTTTATTTTTCTTTTAACCTCTCTTTTTTAATTTAAACAATTAGTACCACTACAATTCAACTTGTTTCTCTATTGAGGTTGTTAGATTGTTGATTTTTGTTGCCAAAACTACAAAGTAATCGTATGAAGATGGATGCGTCCCGGAAAATGCTAAGTTGTAGTTTATTCTTTATTATTTTTGAATCCAAAGACGCTAATACTTACGGAAAGCCGTAACTTTGAGACCGTGTGGACCTATTCGGCCGATAATACCTTTTCGGAAAGCTCTCCGAAAGTTATAGTGTGGTAATGGGTCTTCGTACCATTGTGCCCCATTTTCGACCCCAAATTTTGACGTTTAGGGTGTTTTCGGGAGGTTTTTGTGATTTGGAAGCGATTAAAGCATCGAAAAAGTGTTCGGACATGATTTTTGCATCTTTTGCGAATAAAAGAGTACGTTGAAGCTGGCTGAAGCGGTGCACGTATCAAGTGGGACCCATTACAAATGATCTCTTGAATCCGCGGTAAAGGATATATGCGAATGCATATGCGATCATACCAGCACTAATGCACCGGATCCCATCAGAACTCCGCAGTTAAGCGTGCTTGGGCGAGAGTAGTACTAGGATAGGTGACCTCCCGGGAAGTCCTCGTGTTGCATCCCTTTTTTATTTTTATTTTTCTTTTAGCATCTAGTACCACTACAATTCAATTTGTTTCTCTATTGACGTTGTTAGATTGTTTATTTTTGCTGACAAAACTACAAAGTAATCGTATGAAGATGGATGCGTCCCCGGAAATACTATGTTGTAGTTTATTCCTTTATTATTTTTGATTCCAAAGATGCTAATACGTACGGAACACCGTAACTTTCAGACCGTGAGGACCTATTCGGCCAATAATACCTTTTCGGAAAGCTCTCGGAAAGTTATAGTGTGGCTATGGGTCTCTATACCATTGGGCCCCATTTTCGAACCCATATTTTGACGTTTAGGGTTTTTTCGGGAGGTTTTTGTTATTTGGAAGCGATTAAAGTATCGAAAAAGTGTTCGGACATGATTTTTGCATCTTTTGCGAATAAAAGAGTACGTTGAAGCTGGCTGAGGCGGTGCACGTATCAAGTGGGACCCATTAGAAATGATCTCTTGAATACGCGGTAAAGGATATATGCGAATGCATGTAATGTACTAACGGATGCGATCATACCAGCACTAATGCACCGGATCCCATCAGAACACCGCAGTTAATCGTGCTTGGGCGAGAGTAGTACTAGGATGGGTGACCTCCCGGGAAGTCCTCGTGTTGCATCCCTTTTTTATTTTTATTTTTCTTTGAGCCTCCCATTTTTTTGTAAAACATCTAGTACCACTACAATTCAATTTGTTTCTCTATTGACGTTGTTAGATTGTTTAATTTTGCTGACAAAACTACAAAGTAATCGTATGAAGATGGATGCGTCCCCGGAAATGCTATGTTGTAGTTTATTCCTTTATTATTTTTGATTCCAAAGATGCTAATACGTACGGAACACCGTAACTTTCAGACCGTGAGGACCTATTCGGCCGATAATACCTTTTCGGAAAGCTCTCGGAAAGTTATAGTGTGGCCATGGTTTCCGTACCATTGGGCCCCATTTTCGACCCCAAATTTTGACGTTTAGGGTGTTTTCGGGAGGTTTTGTGATTTGGAAGCGATTAAAGTATCGAAAAAGTGTTCGGACATGATTTTTGCATCTTTTGCGAATAAAAGAGTACGTTGAACCTGGCTGAAGCGGTGCACGTATCAAGTGGGACCCATTACAAATGATCTCTTGAATCCGCGGTAAAGGATATATGCGAATGCATGCAATGTACTAAGGGATGCGATCGTACCAGCACTAATGCACCGGATCCCATCAGAACTCCGTAGTTAAGCGTGCTTGGGCGAGAGTAATACTAGGATGGGTGACCTCCCGGGAAGTCCTCGTGTTGCATCCCTTTTTAATTTTTATTTTTCTTTTAGCCTCCCATTTTTTTGTAAAACATCTAGTACCACTACAATTCAATTTGTTTCTCTATTGACGTTGTTAGATTGTTTATTTTTGCTGACAAAACTACAAAGTAATCGTATGAAAATGGATGCGTCCCCGGAAATGCTATGTTGGAGTTTATTCCTTTATTATTTTTGATTCCAAAGATGCTAATACGTACGGAACACCGTAACTTTCAGACCGTGAGGACCTACTCGGCCGATAATATCTTTTCGGAAAGCTCTCGGAAAGTTATAGTGTGACAATGGGTCTCTATACCATTGGGCCCCATTTTTGACCCCAAATTTTGACGTTTAGGGTTTTTTCGGGAGGTTTTTGTTATTTGGAAGCGATTAAAGTATCGAAAAAGTGTTCGGACATGATTTTTGCATCTTTTGCGAATAAAAGAGTACGTTGAAGCTGGCTGAAGCGGTGCACGTATCAAGTGGGACCCATTACAAATGATCTCTTGAATCCGCGGTAAAGGATATATGCGAATGCATGCAATGTACTAACGGATGCGATCATACCAGCACTAATGCACCGTATTCCATCAGAACTCCGCAGTTAAGCGTGCTTGGGCGAGAGTAGTACTAGGATGGGTGACCTCTCGGGAAGTCCTCGTGTTGCATCCCTTTTTTATTTTTATTTTTCTTTTAACCTCTCTTTTTTAATTTAAACAGTTAGTACCACTACAATTCAACTTGTTTCTCTATTGAGGTTGTTAGATTGTTGATTTTTGTTGCCAAAACTACAAAGTAATCGTATGAAGATGGATGCGTCCCAGAAAATGCTAAGTTGTAGTTTATTCTTTATTATTTTTGAATCCAAAGACGCTAATACTTACGGAAAGCCGTAACTTTGAGACCGTGTGGACCTATTCGGCCCATAATACCTTTTCGGAAAGCTCTCTGAAAGTTATAGTGTGGTAATGGGTCTTCGTACCATTGTGCCCCATTTTCGACCCCAAATTTTGACGTTTAGGGTGTTTTCGGGAGGTTTTTGTGATTTGGAAGCTAAATCACAAAAACCTTCATTACACAGCTAAGCGTGCTGAAGCGGTGCACGTATCAAGTGGGACCCATTACAAATGATCTCTTGAATCCGCGGTAAAGGATATATGCGAATGCATGCAATGTACTAACGGATGCGATCGTACCAGCACTAATGCACCGGATCCCATCAGAACTCCGCAGTTAAGCGTGCTTGGGCGAGAGTAATACTAGGATGGGTGACCTCCCGGGAAGTCCTCGTGTTGCATCCCTTTTTAATTTTTATTTTTCTTTTAGCCTCCCATTTTTTTTTAAAACAACTAGTACCACTACAATTCAATTTGTTTCTCTATTGACGTTGTTAGATTGTTTATTTTTGCTGACAAAACTACAAAGTAATCGTATGAAAATGGATGCGTCCCCGGAAATGCTATGTTGGAGTTTATTCTTTTATTATTTTTGATTCCAAAGATGCTAATACGTACGGAACACCGTAACTTTCAGACCGTGAGGACCTACTCGGCCGATAATATCTTTTCGGAAAGCTCTCGGAAAGTTATAGTGTGACAATGGGTCTCTATACCATTGGGCCCCATTTTTGACCCCAAATTTTGACGTTTAGGGTTTTTTCGGGAGGTTTTTGTTATTTGGAAGCGATTAAAGTATCGAAAAAGTGTTCGGACATGATTTTTGCATCTTTTGCGAATAAAAGAGTACGTTGAAGCTGGCTGAAGCAGTGCACGTATCAAGTGGGACCCATTACATATGATCTCTTGAATCCGCGGTAAAGGATATATGCGAATGCATGCAATGTACTAACGGATGCGATCAACTAGCACTAATGCACCGGATCCCATCAGAATTCCGCAGTTAATCGTGCTTGGGCGAGAGTAGTACTAGGATGGGTGACCTCCCGGGAAGTCCTTGTGTTGCATCCCTTTTTTATTTTTATTTTTCTTTGAGCCTCCCATTTTTTTGTAAAACATCTAGTACCACTACAATTCAATTTGTTTCTCTATTGACGTTGTTAGATTGTTTATTTTTGCTGACAAAACTACAAAGTAATCGTATGAAGATGGATGCGTCCCCGGAAATGCTATGTTGTAGTTTATTCCTTTATTATTTTTGATTCCAAAGATGCTAATACGTACGGAACACCGTAACTTTCAGACCGTGAGGACCTATTCGGCCGATAATACCTTTTCGGAAAGCTCTCGGAAAGTTATAGTGTGGCTATGGTTTCCGAACCATTGGGCCCCATTTTCGACTCCAAATTTTGACGTTTAGGGTGTTTTCGGGAGGTTTTTGTGATTTGGAAGCGATTAAAGTATCGAAAAAGTGTTCGGACATGATTTTTGCATCTTTTGCGAATAAAAGAGTACGTTGAACCTGGCTGAAGCGGTGCACGTATTAAGTGGGACCCATTACAAATGATCTCTTGAATCCGCGGTAAAGGATATATGCGAATGCATGCAATGTACTAAGGGATGCGATCGTACCAGCACTAATGCACCGGATCCCATCAGAACTCCGCAGTTAAGCGTGCTTGGGCGAGAGTAATACTAGGATGGGTGACCTCCCGGGAAGTCCTCGTGTTGCATCCCTTTTTAATTTTTATTTTTCTTTTAGCCTCCCATTTTTTTGTAAAACATCTAGTACCACTACAATTCAATTTGTTTCTCTATTGACGTTGTTAGATTGTTTATTTTTGCTGACAAAACTACAAAGTAATCGTATGAAAATGGATGCGTCCCCGGAAATGCTATGTTGGAGTTTATTCCTTTATTATTTTTGATTCCAAAGATGCTAATACGTACGGAACACCGTAACTTTCAGACCGTGAGGACCTACTCGGCCGATAATATCTTTTCGGAAAGCTCTCGGAAAGTTATAGTGTGACAATGGGTCTCTATACCATTGGGCCCCATTTTTGACCCCAAATTTTGACGTTTAGGGTTTTTTCGGGAGGTTTTTGTTATTTGGAAGCGATTAAAGTATCGAAAAAGTGTTCGGACATGATTTTTGCATCTTTTGCGAATAAAAGAGTACGTTGAAGCTGGTTGAAGCGGTGCACGTATCAAGTGGGACCCATTACAAATGATCTCTTGAATCCGCGGTAAAGGATATATGCGAATGCATGCAATGTACTAACGGATGCGATCATACCAGCACTAATGCACCGGATTCCATCAGAACTCCGCAGTTAAGCGTGCTTGGGCGAGAGTAGTACTAGAATGGGTGACCTCCCAGGAAGTCCTCGTGTTGCATCCCTTTTTTATTTTTATTTTTCTTTTAGCCTCCCATTTTTTTGTAAAACATCTAGTACCACTACAATTCAATTTGTTTCTCTATTGACGTTGTTAGATTGTTTATTTTTGCTGACAAAACTACAAAGTAATCGTATGAAGATGGATGCGTCCCCGGAAATACTATGTTGTAGTTTATTCCTTTATTATTTTTGATTCCAAAGATGCTAATACGTACGGAACACCGTAACTTTCAGACCGTGAGGACCTATTCGGCCGATAATACCTTTTCGGAAAGCTCTCGGAAAGTTATAGTGTGGCTATTGGTCTCTATACCATTGGGCCCCATTTTCGACCCCAAATTTTGACGTTTAGGGTGTTTTCGGGAGGTTTTTGTTATTTGGAAGCGATTAAAGTATCGAAAAAGTGTTCGGACATGATTTTTGCATCTTTTGCGAATAAAAGAGTACGTTGAAGCTGGCTGAGGCGGTGCACGTATCAAGTGGGACCCATTACAAATGATCTCTTGAATCCGCGGTAAAGGATATATGCGAATTCATGTAATGTACTAACGGATGCGATCATACCAGCACTAATGCACCGGATCCCATCAGAACTCCGCAGCTAAGCGTGCTTGGGCGAGAGTAGTACTAGGATGGGTGACCTCCCGGGAAGTCCTCGTGTTGCATCCCTTTTTTATTTTTATTTTTCTTTTAACCTCTCTTTTTTAATTTAAACAATTAGTACCACTACAATTCAACTTGTTTCTCTATTGAGGTTGTTAGATTGTTGATTTTTGTTGCCAAAACTACAAAGTAATCGTATGAAGATGGATGCGTCCCGGAAAATGCTAAGTTGTAGTTTATTCTTTATTATTTTTGAATCCAAAGACGCTAATACTTACGGAAAGCCGTAACTTTGAGACCGTGTGGACCTATTCGGCCGATAATACCTTTTCGGAAAGCTCTCCGAAAGTTATAGTGTGGTAATGGGTCTTCGTACCATTGTGCCCCATTTTCGACCCCAAATTTTGACGTTTAGGGTGTTTTCGGGAGGTTTTTGTGATTTGGAAGCGATTAAAGCATCGAAAAAGTGTTCGGACATGATTTTTGCATCTTTTGCGAATAAAAGAGTACGTTGAAGCTGGCTGAAGCGGTGCACGTATCAAGTGGGACCCATTACAAATGATCTCTTGAATCCGCGGTAAAGGATATATGCGAATGCATATGCGATCATACCAGCACTAATGCACCGGATCCCATCAGAACTCCGCAGTTAAGCGTGCTTGGGCGAGAGTAGTACTAGGATGGGTGACCTCCCGGGAAGTCCTCGTGTTGCATCCCTTTTCTATTTTTATTTTTCTTTTAGCATCTAGTACCACTACAATTCAATTTGTTTCTCTATTGACGTTGTTAGATTGTTTATTTTTGCTGACAAAACTACAAAGTAATCGTATGAAGATGGATGCGTCCCCGGAAATACTATGTTGTAGTTTATTCCTTTATTATTTTTGATTCCAAAGATGCTAATACGTACGGAACACCGTAACTTACAGACCGTGAGGACCTATTCGGCCAATAATACCTTTTCGGAAAGCTCTCGGAAAGTTATAGTGTGGCTATGGGTCTCTATACCATTGGGCCCCATTTTCGACCCCATATTTTGACGTTTAGGGTTTTTTCGGGAGGTTTTGTTATTTGGAAGCGATTAAAGTATCGAAAAAGTGTTCGGACATGATTTTTGCATCTTTTGCGAATAAAAGAGTACGTTGAAGCTGGCTGAGGCGGTGCACGTATCAAGTGGGACCCATTAGAAATGATCTCTTGAATACGCGGTAAAGGATATATGCGAATGCATGTAATGTACTAACGGATGCGATCATACCAGCACTAATGCACCGGATCCCATCAGAACACCGCAGTTAATCGTGCTTGGGCGAGAGTAGTACTAGGATGGGTGACCTCCCGGGAAGTCCTCGTGTTGCATCCCTTTTTTATTTTTATTTTTCTTTGAGCCTCCCATTTTTTTGTAAAACATCTAGTACCACTACAATTCAATTTGTTTCTCTATTGACGTTGTTAGATTGTTTAATTTTGCTGACAAAACTACAAAGTAATCGTATGAAGATGGATGCGTCCCCGGAAATGCTATGTTGTAGTTTATTCCTTTATTATTTTTGATTCCAAAGATGCTAATACGTACGGAACACCGTAACTTTCAGACCGTGAGGACCTATTCGGCCGATAATACCTTTTCGGAAAGCTCTCGGAAAGTTATAGTGTGGCTATCGTTTCCGTACCATTGGGCCCCATTTTCGACCCCAAATTTTGACGTTTAGGGTGTTTTCGGGAGGTTTTTGTGATTTGGAAGCGATTAAAGTATCGAAAAAGTGTTTGGACATGATTTTTGCATCTTTTGCGAATAAAAGAGTACGTTGAAGCTGGCTGAAGCAGTGCACGTATCAAGTGGGACCCATTACATATGATCTCTTGAATCCGCGGTAAAGGATATATGCGAATGCATGCAATGTACTAACGGATGCGATCAACTAGCACTAATGCACCGGATCCCATCAGAATTCCGCAGTTAATCGTGCTTGGGCGAGAGTAGTACTAGGATGGGTGACCTCCCGGGAAGTCCTTGTGTTGCATCACTTTTTTATTTTTATTTTTCTTTGAGCCTCCCATTTTTTTGTAAAACATCTAGTACCACTACAATTCAATTTGTTTCTCTATTGACGTTGTTAGATTGTTTATTTTTGCTGACAAAACTACAAAGTAATCGTATGAAGATGGATGCGTCCCCGGAAATGCTATGTTGTAGTTTATTCCTTTATTATTTTTGATTCCAAAGATGCTAATACGTACGGAACACCGTAACTTTCAGACCGTGAGGACCTATTCGGCCGATAATACCTTTTCGGAAAGCTCTCGGAAAGTTATAGTGTGGCTATGGTTTCCGAACCATTGGGCCCCATTTTCGACTCCAAATTTTGACGTTTAGGGTGTTTTCGGGAGGTTTTTGTGATTTGGAAGCGATTAAAGTATCGAAAAAGTGTTCGGACATGATTTTTGCATCTTTTGCGAATAAAAGAGTACGTTGAACCTGGCTGAAGCGGTGCACGTATTAAGTGGGACCCATTACAAATGATCTCTTGAATCCGCGGTAAAGGATATATGCGAATGCATGCAATGTACTAAGGGATGCGATCGTACCAGCACTAATGCACCGGATCCCATCAGAACTCCGCAGTTAAGCGTGCTTGGGCGAGAGTAATACTAGGATGGGTGACCTCCCGGGAAGTCCTCGTGTTGCATCCCTTTTTAATTTTTATTTTTCTTTTAGCCTCCCATTTTTTTGTAAAACATCTAGTACCACTACAATTCAATTTGTTTCTCTATTGACGTTGTTAGATTGTTTATTTTTGCTGACAAAACTACAAAGTAATCGTATGAAAATGGATGCGTCCCCGGAAATGCTATGTTGGAGTTTATTCCTTTATTATTTTTGATTCCAAAGATGCTAATACGTACGGAACACCGTAACTTTCAGACCGTGAGGACCTACTCGGCCGATAATATCTTTTCGGAAAGCTCTCGGAAAGTTATAGTGTGACAATGGGTCTCTATACCATTGGGCCCCATTTTTGACCCCAAATTTTGACGTTTAGGGTTTTTTCGGGAGGTTTTTGTTATTTGGAAGCGATTAAAGTATCGAAAAAGTGTTCGGACATGATTTTTGCATCTTTTGCGAATAAAAGAGTACGTTGAAGCTGGCTGAAGCGGTGCACGTATCAAGTGGGACCCATTACAAATGATCTCTTGAATCCGCGGTAAAGGATATATGCGAATGCATGCAATGTACTAACTGATGCGATCATACCAGCACTAATGCACCGGATTCCATCAGAACTCCGCAGTTAAGCGTGCTTGGGCGAGAGTAGTACTAGGATGGGTGATCTCCCGGGAAGTCCTCGTGTTGCATCCCTTTTTTATTTTTATTTTTCTTTTAGCCTCCCATTTTTTTGTAAAACATCTAGTACCACTACAATTCAATTTGTTTCTCTATTGACGTTGTTAGATTGTTTATTTTTGCTGACAAAACTACAAAGTAATCGTATGAAGATGGATGCGTCCCCGGAAATACTATGTTGTAGTTTATTCCTTTATTATTTTTGATTCCAAAGATGCTAATACGTACGGAACACCGTAACTTTCAGACCGTGAGGACCTATTCGGCCGATAATACCTTTTCGGAAAGCTCTCGGAAAGTTATAGTGTGGCTATTGGTCTCTATACCATTGGGCCCCATTTTCGACCCCAAATTTTGACGTTTAGGGTGTTTTCGGGAGGTTTTTGTTATTTGGAAGCGATTAAAGTATCGAAAAAGTGTTCGGACATGATTTTTGCATCTTTTGCGAATAAAAGAGTACGTTGAAGCTGGCTGAGGCGGTGCACGTATCAAGTGGGACCCATTACAAATGATCTCTTGAATCCGCGGTAAAGGATATATGCGAATTCATGTAATGTACTAACGGATGCGATCATACCAGCACTAATGCACCGGATCCCATCAGAACTCCGCAGCTAAGCGTGCTTGGGCGAGAGTAGTACTAGGATGGGTGACCTCCCGGGAAGTCCTCGTGTTGCATCCCTTTTTATTTTTATTTTTCTTTTAACCTCTCTTTTTTAATTTAAACAATTAGTACCACTACAATTCAACTTGTTTCTCTATTGAGGTTGTTAGATTGTTGATTTTTGTTGCCAAAACTACAAAGTAATCGTATGAAGATGGATGCGTCCCGGAAAATGCTAAGTTGTAGTTTATTCTTTATTATTTTTGAATCCAAAGACGCTAATACTTACGGAAAGCCGTAACTTTGAGACCGTGTGGACCTATTCGGCCGATAATACCTTTTCGGAAAGCTCTCCGAAAGTTATAGTGTGGTAATGGGTCTTCGTACCATTGTGCCCCATTTTCGACCCCAAATTTTGACGTTTAGGGTGTTTTCGGGAGGTTTTTGTGATTTGGAAGCGATTAAAGCATCGAAAAAGTGTTCGGACATGATTTTTGCATCTTTTGCGAATAAAAGAGTACGTTGAAGCTGGCTGAAGCGGTGCACGTATCAAGTGGGACCCATTACAAATGATCTCTTGAATCTGCGGTAAAGGATATATGCGAATGAATATGCGATCATACCAGCACTAATGCACCGGATCCCATCAGAACTCCGCAGTTAAGCGTGCTTGGGCGAGAGTAGTACTAGGATGGGTGACCTCCCGGGAAGTCCTCGTGTTGCATCCCTTTTCTATTTTTATTTTTCTTTTAGCATCTAGTACCACTACAATTCAATTTGTTTCTCTATTGACGTTGTTAGATTGTTTATTTTTGCTGACAAAACTACAAAGTAATCGTATGAAGATGGATGCGTCCCCGGAAATACTATGTTGTAGTTTATTCCTTTATTATTTTTGATTCCAAAGATGCTAATACGTACGGAACACCGTAACTTACAGACCGTGAGGACCTATTCGGCCAATAATACCTTTTCGGAAAGCTCTCGGAAAGTTATAGTGTGGCTATGGGTCTCTATACCATTGGGCCCCATTTTCGACCCCATATTTTGACGTTTAGGGTTTTTTCGGGAGGTTTTGTTATTTGGAAGCGATTAAAGTATCGAAAAAGTGTTCGGACATGATTTTTGCATCTTTTGCGAATAAAAGAGTACGTTGAAGCTGGCTGAGGCGGTGCACGTATCAAGTGGGACCCATTAGAAATGATCTCTTGAATACGCGGTAAAGGATATATGCGAATGCATGTAATGTACTAACGGATGCGATCATACCAGCACTAATGCACCGGATCCCATCAGAACACCGCAGTTAATCGTGCTTGGGCGAGAGTAGTACTAGGATGGGTGACCTCCCGGGAAGTCCTCGTGTTGCATCCTTTTTTTATTTTTATTTTTCTTTGAGCCTCCCATTTTTTTGTAAAACATCTAGTACCACTACAATTCAATTTGTTTCTCTATTGACGTTGTTAGATTGTTTAATTTTGCTGACAAAACTACAAAGTAATCGTATGAAGATGGATGCGTCCCCGGAAATGCTATGTTGTAGTTTATTCCTTTATTATTTTTGATTCCAAAGATGCTAATACGTACGGAACACCGTAACTTTCAGACCGTGAGGACCTATTCGGCCGATAATACCTTTTCGGAAAGCTCTCGGAAAGTTATAATGTGGCTATGGTTTCCGTACCATTGGGCCCCATTTTCGACCCCAAATTTTGACGTTTAGGGTGTTTTCGGGAGGTTTTTGTGATTTGGAAGCGATTAAAGTATCGAAAAAGTGTTCGGACATGATTTTTGCATCTTTTGCGAATACAAGAGTACGTTGAAGCTGGCTGAAGCAGTGCACGTATCAAGTGGGACCCATTACATATGATCTCTTGAATCCGCGGTAAAGGATATATGCGAATGCATGCAATGTACTAACGGATGCGATCAACTAGCACTAATGCACCGGATCCCATCAGAATTCCGCAGTTAATCGTGCTTGGGCGAGAGTAGTACTAGGATGGGTGACCTCCCGGGAAGTCCTTGTGTTGCATCACTTTTTTATTTTTATTTTTCTTTGAGCCTCCCATTTTTTTGTAAAACATCTAGTACCACTACAATTCAATTTGTTTCTCTATTGACGTTGTTAGATTGTTTATTTTTGCTGACAAAACTACAAAGTAATCGTATGAAGATGGATGCGTCCCCGGAAATGCTATGTTGTAGTTTATTCCTTTATTATTTTTGATTCCAAAGATGCTAATACGTACGGAACACCGTAACTTTCAGACCGTGAGGACCTATTCGGCCGATAATACCTTTTCGGAAAGCTCTCGGAAAGTTATAGTGTGGCTATGGTTTCCGAACCATTGGGCCCCATTTTCGACTCCAAATTTTGACGTTTAGGGTGTTTTCGGGAGGTTTTTGTGATTTGGAAGCGATTAAAGTATCGAAAAAGTGTTCGGACATGATTTTTGCATCTTTTGCGAATAAAAGAGTACGTTGAACCTGGCTGAAGCGGTGCACGTATTAAGTGGGACCCATTACAAATGATCTCTTGAATCCGCGGTAAAGGATATATGCGAATGCATGCAATGTACTAAGGGATGCGATCGTACCAGCACTAATGCACCGGATCCCATCAGAACTCCGCAGTTAAGCGTGCTTGGGCGAGAGTAATACTAGGATGGGTGACCTCCCGGGAAGTCCTCGTGTTGCATCCCTTTTTAATTTTTATTTTTCTTTTAGCCTCCCATTTTTTTGTAAAACATCTAGTACCACTACAATTCAATTTGTTTCTCTATTGACGTTGTTAGATTGTTTATTTTTGCTGACAAAACTACAAAGTAATCGTATGAAAATGGATGCGTCCCCGGAAATGCTATGTTGGAGTTTATTCCTTTATTATTTTTGATTCCAAAGATGCTAATACGTACGGAACACCGTAACTTTCAGACCGTGAGGACCTACTCGGCCGATAATATCTTTTCGGAAAGCTCTCGGAAAGTTATAGTGTGACAATGGGTCTCTATACCATTGGGCCCCATTTTTGACCCCAAATTTTGACGTTTAGGGTTTTTTCGGGAGGTTTTTGTTATTTGGAAGCGATTAAAGTATCGAAAAAGTGTTCGGACATGATTTTTGCATCTTTTGCGAATAAAAGAGTACGTTGAAGCTGGCTGAAGCGGTGCACGTATCAAGTGGGACCCATTACAAATGATCTCTTGAATCCGCGGTAAAGGATATATGCGAATGCATGCAATGTACTAACGGATGCGATCATACCAGCACTAATGCACCGGATTCCATCAGAACTCCGCAGTTAAGCGTGCTTGGGCGAGAGTAGTACTAGGATGGGTGACCTCCCGGGAAGTCCTCGTGTTGCATCCCTTTTTTATTTTTATTTTTCTTTTAGCCTCCCATTTTTTTGTAAAACATCTAGTACCACTACAATTCAATTTGTTTCTCTATTGACGTTGTTAGATTGTTTATTTTTGCTGACAAAACTACAAAGTAATCGTATGAAGATGGATGCGTCCCCGGAAATACTATGTTGTAGTTTATTCCTTTATTATTTTTGATTCCAAAGATGCTAATACGTACGGAACACCGTAACTTTCAGACCGTGAGGACCTATTCGGCCGATAATACCTTTTCGGAAAGCTCTCGGAAAGTTATAGTGTGGCTATTGGTCTCTATACCATTGGGCCCCATTTTCGACCCCAAATTTTGACGTTTAGGGTGTTTTCAGGAGGTTTTTGTTATTTGGAAGCGATTAAAGTATCGAAAAAGTGTTCGGACATGATTTTTGCATCTTTTGCGAATAAAAGAGTACGTTGAAGCTGGCTGAGGCGGTGCACGTATCAAGTGGGACCCATTACAAATGTTCTCTTGAATCCGCGGTAAAGGATATATGCGAATTCATGTAATGTACTAACGGATGCGATCATACCAGCACTAATGCACCGGATCCCATCAGAACTCCGCAGCTAAGCGTGCTTGGGCGAGAGTAGTACTAGGATGGGTGACCTCCCGGGAAGTCCTCGTGTTGCATCCCTTTTTTATTTTTATTTTTCTTTTAACCTCTCTTTTTTAATTTAAACAATTAGTACCACTACAATTCAACTTGTTTCTCTATTGAGGTTGTTAGATTGTTGATTTTTGTTGCCAAAACTACAAAGTAATCGTATGAAGATGGATGCGTCCCGGAAAATGCTAAGTTGTAGTTTATTCTTTATTATTTTTGAATCCAAAGACGCTAATACTTACGGAAAGCCGTAACTTTGAGACCGTGTGGACCTATTCGGCCGATAATACCTTTTCGGAAAGCTCTCCGAAAGTTATAGTGTGGTAATGGGTCTTCGTACCATTGTGCCCCATTTTCGACCCCAAATTTTGACGTTTAGGGTGTTTTCGGGAGGTTTTTGTGATTTGGAAGCGATTAAAGCATCGAAAAAGTGTTCGGACATGATTTTTGCATCTTTTGCGAATAAAAGAGTACGTTGAAGCTGGCTGAAGCGGTGCACGTATCAAGTGGGACCCATTACAAATGATCTCTTGAATCCGCGGTAAAGGATATATGCGAATGCATATGCGATCATACCAGCACTAATGCACCGGATCCCATCAGAACTCCGCAGTTAAGCGTGCTTGGGCGAGAGTAGTACTAGGATGGGTGACCTCCCGGGAAGTCCTCGTGTTGCATCCCTTTTTTATTTTTATTTTTCTTTTAGCATCTAGTACCACTACAATTCAATTTGTTTCTCTATTGACGTTGTTAGATTGTTTATTTTTGCTGACAAAACTACAAAGTAATCGTATGAAGATGGATGCGTCCCCGGAAATACTATGTTGTAGTTTATTCCTTTATTATTTTTGATTCCAAAGATGCTAATACGTACGGAACACCGTAACTTTCAGACCGTGAGGACCTATTCGGCCAATAATACCTTTTCGGAAAGCTCTCGGAAAGTTATAGTGTGGCTATGGGTCTCTATACCATTGGGCCCCATTTTCGACCCCATATTTTGACGTTTAGGGTTTTTTCGGGAGGTTTTTGTTATTTGGAAGCGATTAAAGTATCGAAAAAGTGTTCGGACATGATTTTTGCATCTTTTGCGAATAAAAGAGTACGTTGAAGCTGGCTGAGGCGGTGCACGTATCAAGTGGGACCCATTAGAAATGATCTCTTGAATACGCGGTAAAGGATATATGCGAATGCATGTAATGTACTAACGGATGCGATCATACCAGCACTAATGCACCGGATCCCATCAGAACACCGCAGTTAATCGTGCTTGGGCGAGAGTAGTACTAGGATGGGTGACCTCCTGGGAAGTCCTCGTGTTGCATCCCTTTTTTATTTTTATTTTTATTTTTCTTTGAGCCTCCCATTTTTTTGTAAAACATCTAGTACCACTACAATTCAATTTGTTTCTCTATTGACGTTGTTAGATTGTTTAATTTTGCTGACAAAACTACAAAGTAATCGTATGAAGATGGATGCGTCCCCGGAAATGCTATGTTGTAGTTTATTCCTTTATTATTTTTGATTCCAAAGATTCTAATACGTACGGAACACCGTAACTTTCAGACCGTGAGGACCTATTCGGCCGATAATACCTTTTCGGAAAGCTCTCGGAAAGTTATAGTGTGGCTATGGTTTCCGTACCATTGGGCGAGAGTAGTACTAGGATGGGTGACCTCCCGGGAAGTCCTCGTGTTGCATCCCTTTTTTATTTTTATTTTTTTTTAACCTCTCTTTTTTAATTTAAACAATTAGTACCACTACAATTCAACTTGTTTCTCTATTGAGGTTGTTAGATTGTTGATTTTTGTTGCCAAAACTACAAAGTAATCGTATGAAGATGGATGCGTCCCGGAAAATGCTAAGTTGTAGTTTATTCTTTATTATTTTTGAATCCAAAGACGCTAATACTTACGGAAAGCCATAACTTTGAGACCGTGTGGACCTATTCGGCCGATAATACCTTTTCGGAAAGCTCTCCGAAAGTTATAGTGTGGGAATGGGTCTTCGTACCATTGTGCCCCATTTTCGACCCCAAATTTTGACGTTTAGGGTGTTTTCGGGAGGTTTTTGTAATTTGGAAGCGATTAAAGTATCGAAAAAGTGTTCGGACATGATTTTTGCATCTTTTGCGAATAAAGGAGTACGTTGAAGCTGGCTGAAGCAGTGCACGTATCAAGTGGGACCCATTACATATGATCTCTTGAATCCGCGGTAAAGGATATATGCGAATGCATGCAATGTACTAACGGATGCGATCAACTAGCACTAATGCACCGGATCCCATCAGAATTCCGCAGTTAATCGTGCTTGGGCGAGAGTAGTACTAGGATGGGTGACCTCCCGGGTAGTCCTCGTGTTGCATCCCTTTTTTATTTTTATTTTTCTTTGAGCCTCCCATTTTTTTGTAAAACATCTAGTACCACTACAATTCAATTTGTTTCTCTATTGACGTTGTTAGATTGTTTATTTTTGCTGACAAAACTACAAAGTAATCGTATGAAGATGGATGCGTCCCCGGAAATGCTATTTTGTAGTTTATTCCCCATCAGAACTCCGCAGCTAAGCGTGCTTGGGCGAGAGTAGTACTAGGATGGGTGACCTCCCGGGAAGTCCTCGTGTTGCATCTCTTTTTTATTTTTATTTTTTTTTAACCTCTCTTTTTTAATTTAAACAATTAGTACCACTACAATTCAACTTGTTTCTCTATTGAGGTTGTTAGATTGTTGATTTTTGTTGCCAAAACTACAAAGTAATCGTATGAAGATGGATGCGTCCCGGAAAATGCTAAGTTGTAGTTTATTCTTTATTATTTTTGAATCCAAAGACGCTAATACTTACGGAAAGCCATAACTTTGAGACCGTGTGGACCTATTCGGCCGATAATACCTTTTCGGAAAGCTCTCCGAAAGTTATAGTGTGGTAATGGGTCTTCGTACCATTGTGCCCCATTTTCGACCCCAAATTTTGACGTTTAGGGTGTTTTCGGGAGGTTTTTGTGATTTGGAAGCTAAATAACAAAAACCTCCATTACACAGCTAAGCGTGCTGAAGCGGTGCACGTATCAAGTGGGACCCATTACAAATGATCTCTTGAATCCGCGGTAAAGGATATATGCGAATTCATGCAATGTACTAACGGATGCGATCATACCAGCACTAATGCACCGGATCCCATCAGAACTCCGCAGCTAAGCGTGCTTCGGCGAGAGTAGTACTAGGATGGGTGACCTCCCGGGAAGTCCTCGTGTTGCATCCCTTTTTTATTTTTATTTTTCTTTTAACCTCTCTTTTTTAATTTAAACAATTAGTACCACTACAATTCAACTTGTTTCTCTATTGAGGTTGTTAGATTGTTGATTTTTGTTGCCAAAACTACAAAGTAATCGTATGAAGATGGATGCGTCCCGGAAAATGCTAAGTTGTAGTTTATTCTTTATTATTTTTGAATCCAAAGACGCTAATACTTACGGAAAGCCGTAACTTTGAGACCGTGTGGACCTATTCGGCCGATAATACATTTTCGGAAAACTCTCCGAAAGTTATAGTGTGGTAATGGGTCTTCGTACCATTGTGCCCCATTTTCGACCCCAAATTTTGACGTTTAGGGTGTTTTCGGGAGGTTTTTGTGATTTGGAAGCTAAATCACAAAAACCTCCATTACACAGCTAAGCGTGCTGAAGCGGTGCACGTATCAAGTGGGACCCATTACAAATGATCTCTTGAATCCGCGGTAAAGGATATATGCGAATTCATGCAATGTACTAACGGATGCGATCATACCAGCACTAATGCACCGGATCCCATCAGAACTCCGCAGCTAAGCGTGCTTGGGCGAGAGTAGTACTAGGATGGGTGACCTCCTGGGAAGTCCTCGTGTTGCATCCCTTTTTTATTTTTATTTTTCTTTTAACCTCTCTTTTTTAATTTAAACAATTAGTACCACTACAATTCAACTTGTTTCTCTATTGAGGTTGTTAGATTGTTGATTTTTGTTGCCAAAACTACAAAGTAATCGTATGAAGATGGATGCGTCCCGGAAAATGCTAAGTTGTAGTTTATTCTTTATTATTTTTGAATCCAAAGACGCTAATACTTACGGAAAGCCGTAACTTTGAGACCGTGTGGACCTATTCGGCCGATAATACCTTTTCGGAAAGCTCTCCGAAAGTTATAGTGTGGTAATGGGTCTTCGTACCATTGTGCCCCATTTTCGACCCCAAATTTTGACGTTTAGGGTGTTTTCGGGAGGTTTTTGTGATTTGGAAGCGATTAAAGCATCGAAAAAGTGTTCGGACATGATTTTTGCATCTTTTGCGAATAAAAGAGTACGTTGAAGCTGGCTGAAGCGGTGCACGTATCAAGTGGGACCCATTACAAATGATCTCTTGAATCCGCGGTAAAGGATATATGCGAATGCATATGCGATCATACCAGCACTAATGCACCGGATCCCATCAGAACTCCGCAGTTAAGCGTGCTTGGGCGAGAGTAGTACTAGGATGGGTGACCTCCCGGGAAGTCCTCGTGTTGCATCCCTTTTTTATTTTTATTTTTCTTTTAGCATCTAGTACCACTACAATTCAATTTGTTTCTCTATTGACGTTGTTAGATTGTTTATTTTTGCTGACAAAACTACAAAGTAATCGTATGAAGATGGATGCGTCCCCGGAAATACTATGTTGTAGTTTATTCCTTTATTATTTTTGATTCCAAAGATGCTAATACGTACGGAACACCGTAACTTTCAGACCGTGAGGACCTATTCGGCCAATAATACCTTTTCGGAAAGCTCTCGGAAAGTTATAGTGTGGCTATGGGTCTCTATACCATTGGGCCCCATTTTCGACCCCATATTTTGACGTTTAGGGTTTTTTCGGGAGGTTTTTGTTATTTGGAAGCGATTAAAGTATCGAAAAAGTGTTCGGACATGATTTTTGCATCTTTTGCGAATAAAAGAGTACGTTGAAGCTGGCTGAGGCGGTGCACGTATCAAGTGGGACCCATTAGAAATGATCTCTTGAATACGCGGTAAAGGATATATGCGAATGCATGTAATGTACTAACGGATGCGATCATACCAGCACTAATGCACCGGATCCCATCAGAACACCGCAGTTAATCGTGCTTGGGCGAGAGTAGTACTAGGATGGGTGACCTCCTGGGAAGTCCTCGTGTTGCATCCCTTTTTTATTTTTATTTTTATTTTTCTTTGAGCCTCCCATTTTTTTGTAAAACATCTAGTACCACTACAATTCAATTTGTTTCTCTATTGACGTTGTTAGATTGTTTAATTTTGCTGACAAAACTACAAAGTAATCGTATGAAGATGGATGCGTCCCCGGAAATGCTATGTTGTAGTTTATTCCTTTATTATTTTTGATTCCAAAGATTCTAATACGTACGGAACACCGTAACTTTCAGACCGTGAGGACCTATTCGGCCGATAATACCTTTTCGGAAAGCTCTCGGAAAGTTATAGTGTGGCTATGGTTTCCGTACCATTGGGCGAGAGTAGTACTAGGATGGGTGACCTCCCGGGAAGTCCTCGTGTTGCATCCCTTTTTTATTTTTATTTTTTTTTAACCTCTCTTTTTTAATTTAAACAATTAGTACCACTACAATTCAACTTGTTTCTCTATTGAGGTTGTTAGATTGTTGATTTTTGTTGCCAAAACTACAAAGTAATCGTATGAAGATGGATGCGTCCCGGAAAATGCTAAGTTGTAGTTTATTCTTTATTATTTTTGAATCCAAAGACGCTAATACTTACGGAAAGCCATAACTTTGAGACCGTGTGGACCTATTCGGCCGATAATACCTTTTCGGAAAGCTCTCCGAAAGTTATAGTGTGGGAATGGGTCTTCGTACCATTGTGCCCCATTTTCGACCCCAAATTTTGACGTTTAGGGTGTTTTCGGGAGGTTTTTGTAATTTGGAAGCGATTAAAGTATCGAAAAAGTGTTCGGACATGATTTTTGCATCTTTTGCGAATAAAGGAGTACGTTGAAGCTGGCTGAAGCAGTGCACGTATCAAGTGGGACCCATTACATATGATCTCTTGAATCCGCGGTAAAGGATATATGCGAATGCATGCAATGTACTAACGGATGCGATCAACTAGCACTAATGCACCGGATCCCATCAGAATTCCGCAGTTAATCGTGCTTGGGCGAGAGTAGTACTAGGATGGGTGACCTCCCGGGTAGTCCTCGTGTTGCATCCCTTTTTTATTTTTATTTTTCTTTGAGCCTCCCATTTTTTTGTAAAACATCTAGTACCACTACAATTCAATTTGTTTCTCTATTGACGTTGTTAGATTGTTTATTTTTGCTGACAAAACTACAAAGTAATCGTATGAAGATGGATGCGTCCCCGGAAATGCTATTTTGTAGTTTATTCCCCATCAGAACTCCGCAGCTAAGCGTGCTTGGGCGAGAGTAGTACTAGGATGGGTGACCTCCCGGGAAGTCCTCGTGTTGCATCTCTTTTTTATTTTTATTTTTTTTTAACCTCTCTTTTTTAATTTAAACAATTAGTACCACTACAATTCAACTTGTTTCTCTATTGAGGTTGTTAGATTGTTCATTTTTGTTGCCAAAACTACAAAGTAATCGTATGAAGATGGATGCGTCCCGGAAAATGCTAAGTTGTAGTTTATTCTTTATTATTTTTGAATCCAAAGACGCTAATACTTACGGAAAGCCATAACTTTGAGACCGTGTGGACCTATTCGGCCGATAATACCTTTTCGGAAAGCTCTCCGAAAGTTATAGTGTGGTAATGGGTCTTCGTACCATTGTGCCCCATTTTCGACCCCAAATTTTGACGTTTAGGGTGTTTTCGGGAGGTTTTTGTGATTTGGAAGCTAAATAACAAAAACCTCCATTACACAGCTAAGCGTGCTGAAGCGGTGCACGTATCAAGTGGGACCCATTACAAATGATCTCTTGAATCCGCGGTAAAGGATATATGCGAATTCATGCAATGTACTAACGGATGCGATCATACCAGCACTAATGCACCGGATCCCATCAGAACTCCGCAGCTAAGCGTGCTTCGGCGAGAGTAGTACTAGGATGGGTGACCTCCCGGGAAGTCCTCGTGTTGCATCCCTTTTTTATTTTTATTTTTCTTTTAACCTCTCTTTTTTAATTTAAACAATTAGTACCACTACAATTCAACTTGTTTCTCTATTGAGGTTGTTAGATTGTTGATTTTTGTTGCCAAAACTACAAAGTAATCGTATGAAGATGGATGCGTCCCGGAAAATGCTAAGTTGTAGTTTATTCTTTATTATTTTTGAATCCAAAGACGCTAATACTTACGGAAAGCCGTAACTTTGAGACCGTGTGGACCTATTCGGCCGATAATACATTTTCGGAAAACTCTCCGAAAGTTATAGTGTGGTAATGGGTCTTCGTACCATTGTGCCCCATTTTCGACCCCAAATTTTGACGTTTAGGGTGTTTTCGGGAGGTTTTTGTGATTTGGAAGCTAAATCACAAAAACCTCCATTACACAGCTAAGCGTGCTGAAGCGGTGCACGTATCAAGTGGGACCCATTACAAATGATCTCTTGAATCCGCGGTAAAGGATATATGCGAATTCATGCAATGTACTAACGGATGCGATCATACCAGCACTAATGCACCGGATCCCATCAGAACTCCGCAGCTAAGCGTGCTTGGGCGAGAGTAGTACTAGGATGGGTGACCTCCTGGGAAGTCCTCGTGTTGCATCCCTTTTTTATTTTTATTTTTCTTTTAACCTCTCTTTTTTAATTTAAACAATTAGTACCACTACAATTCAACTTGTTTCTCTATTGAGGTTGTTAGATTGTTGATTTTTGTTGCCAAAACTACAAAGTAATCGTATGAAGATGGATGCGTCCCGGAAAATGCTAAGTTGTAGTTTATTCTTTATTATTTTTGAATCCAAAGACGCTAATACTTACGGAAAGCCGTAACTTTGAGACCGTGTGGACCTATTCGGCCGATAATACCTTTTCGGAAAGCTCTCCGAAAGTTATAGTGTGGTAATGGGTCTTCGTACCATTGTGCCCCATTTTCGACCCCAAATTTTGACGTTTAGGGTGTTTTCGGGAGGTTTTTGTGATTTGGAAGCTAAATAACAAAAACCTCCATTACACAGCTAAGCGTGCTGAAGCGGTGCACGTATCAAGTGGGACCCATTACAAATGATCTCTTGAATCCGCGGTAAAGGATATATGCGAATTCATGCAATGTACTAACGGATGCGATCATACCAGCACTAATGCACCGGATCCCATCAGAACTCCGCAGCTAAGCGTGCTTGGGCGAGAGTAGTACTAGGATGGGTGACCTCCCGGGAAGTCCTCGTGTTGCATCCCTTTTTTATTTTTATTTTTTTTTAACCTCTCTTTTTTAATTTAAACAATTAGTACCACTACAATTCAACTTGTTTCTCTATTGAGGTTGTTAGATTGTTGATTTTTGTTGCCAAAACTACAAAGTAATCGTATGAAGATGGATGCGTCCCGGAAAATGCTAAGTTGTAGTTTATTCTTTATTATTTTTGAATCCAAAGACGCTAATACTTACGGAAAGCCATAACTTTGAGACCGTGTGGACCTATTCGGCCGATAATACCTTTTCGGAAAGCTCTCCGAAAGTTATAGTGTGGGAATGGGTCTTCGTACCATTGTGCCCCATTTTCGACCCCAAATTTTGACGTTTAGGGTGTTTTCGGGAGGTTTTTGTAATTTGGAAGCGATTAAAGTATCGAAAAAGTGTTCGGACATGATTTTTGCATCTTTTGCGAATAAAGGAGTACGTTGAAGCTGGCTGAAGCAGTGCACGTATCAAGTGGGACCCATTACATATGATCTCTTGAATCCGCGGTAAAGGATATATGCGAATGCATGCAATGTACTAACGGATGCGATCAACTAGCACTAATGCACCGGATCCCATCAGAATTCCGCAGTTAATCGTGCTTGGGCGAGAGTAGTACTAGGATGGGTGACCTCCCGGGTAGTCCTCGTGTTGCATCCCTTTTTTATTTTTATTTTTCTTTGAGCCTCCCATTTTTTTGTAAAACATCTAGTACCACTACAATTCAATTTGTTTCTCTATTGACGTTGTTAGATTGTTTATTTTTGCTGACAAAACTACAAAGTAATCGTATGAAGATGGATGCGTCCCCGGAAATGCTATTTTGTAGTTTATTCCCCATCAGAACTCCGCAGCTAAGCGTGCTTGGGCGAGAGTAGTACTAGGATGGGTGACCTCCCGGGAAGTCCTCGTGTTGCATCTCTTTTTTATTTTTATTTTTTTTTAACCTCTCTTTTTTAATTTAAACAATTAGTACCACTACAATTCAACTTGTTTCTCTATTGAGGTTGTTAGATTGTTGATTTTTGTTGCCAAAACTACAAAGTAATCGTATGAAGATGGATGCGTCCCGGAAAATGCTAAGTTGTAGTTTATTCTTTATTATTTTTGAATCCAAAGACGCTAATACTTACGGAAAGCCATAACTTTGAGACCGTGTGGACCTATTCGGCCGATAATACCTTTTCGGAAAGCTCTCCGAAAGTTATAGTGTGGTAATGGGTCTTCGTACCATTGTGCCCCATTTTCGACCCCAAATTTTGACGTTTAGGGTGTTTTCGGGAGGTTTTTGTGATTTGGAAGCTAAATAACAAAAACCTCCATTACACAGCTAAGCGTGCTGAAGCGGTGCACGTATCAAGTGGGACCCATTACAAATGATCTCTTGAATCCGCGGTAAAGGATATATGCGAATTCATGCAATGTACTAACGGATGCGATCATACCAGCACTAATGCACCGGATCCCATCAGAACTCCGCAGCTAAGCGTGCTTGGGCGAGAGTAGTACTAGGATGGGTGACCTCCCGGGAAGTCCTCGTGTTGCATCCCTTTTTTATTTTTATTTTTCTTTTAACCTCTCTTTTTTAATTTAAACAATTAGTACCACTACAATTCAACTTGTTTCTCTATTGAGGTTGTTAGATTGTTGATTTTTGTTGCCAAAACTACAAAGTAATCGTATGAAGATGGATGCGTCCCGGAAAATGCTAAGTTGTAGTTTATTCTTTATTATTTTTGAATCCAAAGACGCTAATACTTACGGAAAGCCGTAACTTTGAGACCGTGTGGACCTATTCGGCCGATAATACATTTTCGGAAAACTCTCCGAAAGTTATAGTGTGGTAATGGGTCTTCGTACCATTGTGCCCCATTTTCGACCCCAAATTTTGACGTTTAGGGTGTTTTCGGGAGGTTTTTGTGATTTGGAAGCTAAATCACAAAAACCTCCATTACACAGCTAAGCGTGCTGAAGCGGTGCACGTATCAAGTGGGACCCATTACAAATGATCTCTTGAATCCGCGGTAAAGGATATATGCGAATTCATGCAATGTACTAACGGATGCGATCATACCAGCACTAATGCACCGGATCCCATCAGAACTCCGCAGCTAAGCGTGCTTGGGCGAGAGTAGTACTAGGATGGGTGACCTCCTGGGAAGTCCTCGTGTTGCATCCCTTTTTTATTTTTATTTTTCTTTTAACCTCTCTTTTTTAATTTAAACAATTAGTACCACTACAATTCAACTTGTTTCTCTATTGAGGTTGTTAGATTGTTGATTTTTGTTGCCAAAACTACAAAGTAATCGTATGAAGATGGATGCGTCCCGGAAAATGCTAAGTTGTAGTTTATTCTTTATTATTTTTGAATCCAAAGACGCTAATACTTACGGAAAGCCGTAACTTTGAGACCGTGTGGACCTATTCGGCCGATAATACATTTTCGGAAAACTCTCCGAAAGTTATAGTGTGGTAATGGGTCTTCGTACCATTGTGCCCCATTTTCGACCCCAAATTTTGACGTTTAGGGTGTTTTCGGGAGGTTTTTGTGATTTGGAAGCTAAATCACAAAAACCTCCATTACACAGCTAAGCGTGCTGAAGCGGTGCACGTATCAAGTGGGACCCATTACAAATGATCTCTTGAATCCGCGGTAAAGGATATATGCGAATTCATGCAATGTACTAACGGATGCGATCATACCAGCACTAATGCACCGGATCCCATCAGAACTCCGCAGCTAAGCGTGCTTGGGCGAGAGTAGTACTAGGATGGGTGACCTCCTGGGAAGTCCTCGTGTTGCATCCCTTTTTTATTTTTATTTTTCTTTTAACCTCTCTTTTTTAATTTAAACAATTAGTACCACTACAATTCAACTTGTTTCTCTATTGAGGTTGTTAGATTGTTGATTTTTGTTGCCAAAACTACAAAGTAATCGTATGAAGATGGATGCGTCCCGGAAAATGCTAAGTTGTAGTTTATTCTTTATTATTTTTGAATCCAAAGACGCTAATACTTACGGAAAGCCGTAACTTTGAGACCGTGTGGACCTATTCGGCCGATAATACCTTTTCGGAAAGCTCTCCGAAAGTTATAGTGTGGTAATGGGTCTTCGTACCATTGTGCCCCATTTTCGACCCCAAATTTTGACGTTTAGGGTGTTTTCGGGAGGTTTTTGTGATTTGGAAGCGATTAAAGCATCGAAAAAGTGTTCGGACATGATTTTTGCATCTTTTGCGAATAAAAGAGTACGTTGAAGCTGGCTGAAGCGGTGCACGTATCAAGTGGGACCCATTACAAATGATCTCTTGAATCCGCGGTAAAGGATATATGCGAATGCATATGCGATCATACCAGCACTAATGCACCGGATCCCATCAGAACTCCGCAGTTAAGCGTGCTTGGGCGAGAGTAGTACTAGGATGGGTGACCTCCCGGGAAGTCCTCGTGTTGCATCCCTTTTTTATTTTTATTTTTCTTTTAGCATCTAGTACCACTACAATTCAATTTGTTTCTCTATTGACGTTGTTAGATTGTTTATTTTTGCTGACAAAACTACAAAGTAATCGTATGAAGATGGATGCGTCCCCGGAAATACTATGTTGTAGTTTATTCCTTTATTATTTTTGATTCCAAAGATGCTAATACGTACGGAACACCGTAACTTTCAGACCGTGAGGACCTATTCGGCCAATAATACCTTTTCGGAAAGCTCTCGGAAAGTTATAGTGTGGCTATGGGTCTCTATACCATTGGGCCCCATTTTCGACCCCATATTTTGACGTTTAGGGTTTTTTCGGGAGGTTTTTGTTATTTGGAAGCGATTAAAGTATCGAAAAAGTGTTCGGACATGATTTTTGCATCTTTTGCGAATAAAAGAGTATGTTGAAGCTGGCTGAGGCGGTGCACGTATCAAGTGGGACCCATTAGAAATGATCTCTTGAATACGCGGTAAAGGATATATGCGAATGCATGTAATGTACTAACGGATGCGATCATACCAGCACTAATGCACCGGATCCCATCAGAACACCGTAGTTAATCGTGCTTGGGCGAGAGTAGTACTAGGATGGGTGACCTCCCGGGAAGTCCTCGTGTTGCATCCCTTTTTTATTTTTATTTTTCTTTGAGCCTCCCATTTTTTTGTAAAACATCTAGTACCACTACAATTCAATTTGTTTCTCTATTGACGTTGTTAGATTGTTTAATTTTGCTGACAAAACTACAAAGTAATCGTATGAAGATGGATGCGTCCCCGGAAATGCTATGTTGTAGTTTATTCCTTTATTATTTTTGATTCCAAAGATGCTAATACGTACGGAACACCGTAACTTTCAGACCGTGAGGACCTATTCGGCCGATAATACCTTTTCGGAAAGCTCTCGGAAAGTTATAGTGTGGCTATGGTTTCCGTACCATTGGGCCCCATTTTCGACCCCAAATTTTGACGTTTAGGGTGTTTTCGGGAGGTTTTTGTGATTTGGAAGCGATTAAAGTATCGAAAAAGTGTTCGGACATGATTTTTGCATCTTTTGCGAATAAAAGAGTACGTTGATGCTGGCTGAAGCAGTGCACGTATCAAGTGGGACCCATTACATATGATCTCTTGAATCCGCGGTAAAGGATATATGCGAATGCATGCAATGTACTAACGGATGCGATCAACTAGCACTAATGCACCGGATCCCATCAGAATTCCGCAGTTAATCGTTCTTGGGCGAGAGTAGTACTAGGATGGGTGACCTCCCGGGAAGTCCTCGTGTTGCATCCCTTTTTTATTTTTATTTTTCTTTGAGCCTCCCATTTTTTTGTAAAACATCTAGTACCACTACAATTCAATTTGTTTCTCTATTGACGTTGTTAGATTGTTTATTTTTGCTGACAAAACTACAAAGTAATCGTATGAAGATGGATGCGTCCCCGGAAATGCTATGTTGTAGTTTATTCCTTTATTATTTTTGATTCCAAAGATGCTAATACGTACGGAACACCGTAACTTTCAGACCGTGAGGACCTATTCGGCCGATAATACCTTTTCGGAAAGCTCTCGGAAAGTTATAGTGTGGGAATGTGTCTTCGTACCATTGTGCCCCATTTTCGACCCCAAATTTTGACGTTTAGGGTGTTTTCGGGAGGTTTTTGTAATTTGGAAGCGATTAAAGTATCGAAAAAGTGTTCGGACATGATTTTTGCATCTTTTGCGAATAAAGGAGTACGTTGAAGCTGGCTGAAGCAGTGCACGTATCAAGTGGGACCCATTACATATGATCTCTTGAATCCGCGGTAAAGGATATATGCGAATGCATGCAATGTACTAACGGATGCGATCAACTAGCACTAATGCACCGGATCCCATCAGAATTCCGCAGTTAATCGTGCTTGGGCGAGAGTAGTACTAGGATGGGTGACCTCCCGGGAAGTCCTCGTGTTGCATCCCTTTTTTATTTTTATTTTTCTTTTAACCTCTCTTCTTTAATTTAAACAATTAGTACCACTACAATTCAACTTGTTTCTCTATTGAGGTTGTTAGATTGTTGATTTTTGTTGCCAAAACTACAAAGTAATCGTATGAAGATGGATGCGTCCCGGAAAATGCTAAGTTGTAGTTTATTCTTTATTATTTTTGAATCCAAAGACGCTAATACTTACGGAAAGCCGTAACTTTGAGACCGTGTGGACCTATTCGGCCGATAATACCTTTTCGGAAAGCTCTCCGAAAGTTATAGTGTGGTAATGGGTCTTCGTACCATTGTGCCCCATTTTCGACCCCAAATTTTGACGTTTAGGGTGTTTTCGGGAGGTTTTTGTGATTTGGAAGCTAAATCACAAAAACCTCCATTACACAGCTAAGCGTGCTGAAGCGGTGCACGTATCAAGTGGGACCCATTACAAATAATCTCTTGAATCCGCGGTAAAGGATATATGCGAATTCATGCAATGTACTAACGGATGCGATCATACCAGCACTAATGCACCGGATCCCATCAGAACTCCGCAGCTAAGCGTGCTTGGGCGAGAGTAGTACTAGGATGGGTGACCTCCCGGGAAGTCCTCGTGTTGCATCCCTTTTTTATTTTTATTTTTCTTTTAACCTCTCTTTTTTAATTTAAACAATTAGTACCACTACAATTCAACTTGTTTCTCTATTGAGGTTGTTAGATTGTTGATTTTTGTTGCCAAAACTACAAAGTAATCGTATGAAGATGGATGCGTCCCGGAAAATGCTAAGTTGTAGTTTATTCTTTATTATTTTTGAATCCAAAGACGCTAATACTTACGGAAAGCCGTAACTTTGAGACCGTGTGGACCTATTCGGCCGATAATACCTTTTCGGAAAGCTCTCCGAAAGTTATAGTGTGGTAATGGGTCTTCGTACCATTGTGCCCCATTTTCGACCCCAAATTTTGACGTTTAGGGTGTTTTCGGGAGGTTTTTGTGATTTGGAAGCGATTAAAGCATCGAAAAAGTGTTCGGACATGATTTTTGCATCTTTTGCGAATAAAAGAGTACGTTGAAGCTGGCTGAAGCGGTGCACGTATCAAGTGGGACCCATTACAAATGATCTCTTGAATCCGCGGTAAAGGATATATGCGAATGCATATGCGATCATACCAGCACTAATGCACCGGATCCCATCAGAACTCCGCAGTTAAGCGTGCTTGGGCGAGAGTAGTACTAGGATGGGTGACCTCCCGGGAAGTCCTCGTGTTGCATCCCTTTTTTATTTTTATTTTTCTTTTAGCATCTAGTACCACTACAATTCAATTTGTTTCTCTATTGACGTTGTTAGATTGTTTATTTTTGCTGACAAAACTACAAAGTAATCGTATGAAGATGGATGCGTCCCCGGAAATACTATGTTGTAGTTTATTCCTTTATTATTTTTGATTCCAAAGATGCTAATACGTACGGAACACCGTAACTTTCAGACCGTGAGGACCTATTCGGCCAATAATACCTTTTCGGAAAGCTCTCGGAAAGTTATAGTGTGGCTATGGGTCTCTATACCATTGGGCCCCATTTTCGACCCCATATTTTGACGTTTAGGGTTTTTTCGGGAGGTTTTTGTTATTTGGAAGCGATTAAAGTATCGAAAAAGTGTTCGGACATGATTTTTGCATCTTTTGCGAATAAAAGAGTATGTTGAAGCTGGCTGAGGCGGTGCACGTATCAAGTGGGACCCATTAGAAATGATCTCTTGAATACGCGAAAAAGGATATATGCGAATGCATGTAATGTACTAACGGATGCGATCATACCAGCACTAATGCACCGGATCCCATCAGAACACCGCAGTTAATCGTGCTTGGGCGAGAGTAGTACTAGGATGGGTGACCTCCCGGGAAGTCCTCGTGTTGCATCCCTTTTTTATTTTTATTTTTCTTTGAGCCTCCCATTTTTTTGTAAAACATCTAGTACCACTACAATTCAATTTGTTTCTCTATTGACGTTGTTAGATTGTTTAATTTTGCTGACAAAACTACAAAGTAATCGTATGAAGATGGATGCGTCCCCGGAAATGCTATGTTGTAGTTTATTCCTTTATTATTTTTGATTCCAAAGATGCTAATACGTACGGAACACCGTAACTTTCAGACCGTGAGGACCTATTCGGCCGATAATACCTTTTCGGAAAGCTCTCGGAAAGTTATAGTGTGGCTATGGTTTCCGTACCATTGGGCCCCATTTTCGACCCCAAATTTTGACGTTTAGGGTGTTTTCGGGAGGTTTTTGTGATTTGGAAGCGATTAAAGTATCGAAAAAGTGTTCGGACATGATTTTTGCATCTTTTGCGAATAAAAGAGTACGTTGATGCTGGCTGAAGCAGTGCACGTATCAAGTGGGACCCATTACATATGATCTCTTGAATCCGCGGTAAAGGATATATGCGAATGCATGCAATGTACTAACGGATGCGATCAACTAGCACTAATGCACCGGATCCCATCAGAATTCCGCAGTTAATCGTTCTTGGGCGAGAGTAGTACTAGGATGGGTGACCTCCCGGGAAGTCCTCGTGTTGCATCCCTTTTTTATTTTTATTTTTCTTTGAGCCTCCCATTTTTTTGTAAAACATCTAGTACCACTACAATTCAATTTGTTTCTCTATTGACGTTGTTAGATTGTTTATTTTTGCTGACAAAACTACAAAGTAATCGTATGAAGATGGATGCGTCCCCGGAAATGCTATGTTGTAGTTTATTCCTTTATTATTTTTGATTCCAAAGATGCTAATACGTACGGAACACCGTAACTTTCAGACCGTGAGGACCTATTCGGCCGATAATACCTTTTCGGAAAGCTCTCGGAAAGTTATAGTGTGGGAATGTGTCTTCGTACCATTGTGCCCCATTTTCGACCCCAAATTTTGACGTTTAGGGTGTTTTCGGGAGGTTTTTGTAATTTGGAAGCGATTAAAGTATCGAAAAAGTGTTCGGACATGATTTTTGCATCTTTTGCGAATAAAGGAGTACGTTGAAGCTGGCTGAAGCAGTGCACGTATCAAGTGGGACCCATTACATATGATCTCTTGAATCCGCGGTAAAGGATATATGCGAATGCATGCAATGTACTAACGGATGCGATCAACTAGCACTAATGCACCGGATCCCATCAGAATTCCGCAGTTAATCGTGCTTGGGCGAGAGTAGTACTAGGATGGGTGACCTCCCGGGAAGTCCTCGTGTTGCATCCCTTTTTTATTTTTATTTTTCTTTTAACCTCTCTTTTTTAATTTAAACAATTAGTACCACTACAATTCAACTTGTTTCTCTATTGAGGTTGTTAGATTGTTGATTTTTGTTGCCAAAACTACAAAGTAATCGTATGAAGATGGATGCGTCCCGGAAAATGCTAAGTTGTAGTTTATTCTTTATTATTTTTGAATCCAAAGACGCTAATACTTACGGAAAGCCGTAACTTTGAGACCGTGTGGACCTATTCGGCCGATAATACCTTTTCGGAAAGCTCTCCGAAAGTTATAGTGTGGTAATGGGTCTTCGTACCATTGTGCCCCATTTTCGACCCCAAATTTTGACGTTTAGGGTGTTTTCGGGAGGTTTTTGTGATTTGGAAGCTAAATCACAAAAACCTCCATTACACAGCTAAGCGTGCTGAAGCGGTGCACGTATCAAGTGGGACCCATTACAAATGATCTCTTGAATCCGCGGTAAAGGATATATGCGAATTCATGCAATGTACTAACGGATGCGATCATACCAGCACTAATGCACCGGATCCCATCAGAACTCCGCAGCTAAGCGTGCTTGGGCGAGAGTAGTACTAGGATGGGTGACCTCCCGGGAAGTCCTCGTGTTGCATCCCTTTTTTATTTTTATTTTTCTTTTAACCTCTCTTTTTTAATTTAAACAATTAGTACCACTACAATTCAACTTGTTTCTCTATTGAGGTTGTTAGATTGTTGATTTTTGTTGCCAAAACTACAAAGTAATCGTATGAAGATGGATGCGTCCCCGGAAATGCTATGTTGTAGTTTATTCCTTTATTATTTTTGATTCCAAAGATGCTAATACGTACGGAACACCGTAACTTTCAGACCGTGAGGACCTATTCGGCCGATAATACCTTTTCGGAAAGCTCTCGGAAAGTTATAGTGTGGCTATGGTTTCCGTACCATTGGGCCCTATTTTCGACCCCAAATTTTGACGTTTAGGGTGTTTTCGGGAGGTTTTTGTTATTTGGAAGCGATTAAAGTATCGAAAAAGTGTTCGGACATGATTTTTGCATCTTTTGCGAATAAAAGAGTATGTTGAAGCTGGCTGAGGCGGTGCACGTATCAAGTGGGACCCATTAGAAATGATCTCTTGAATACGCGGTAAAGGATATATGCGAATGCATGTAATGTACTAACGGATGCGATCATACCAGCACTAATGCACCGGATCCCATCAGAACACCGCAGTTAATCGTGCTTGGGCGAGAGTAGTACTAGGATGGGTGACCTCCCGGGAAGTCCTCGTGTTGCATCCCTTTTTTATTTTTATTTTTCTTTGAGCCTCCCATTTTTTTGTAAAACATCTAGTACCACTACAATTCAATTTGTTTCTCTATTGACGTTGTTAGATTGTTTAATTTTGCTGACAAAACTACAAAGTAATCGTATGAAGATGGATGCGTCCCCGGAAATACTATGTTGTAGTTTATTCCTTTATTATTTTTGATTCCAAAGATGCTAATACGTACGGAACACCGTAACTTTCAGACCGTGAGGACCTATTCGGCCAATAATACCTTTTCGGAAAGCTCTCGGAAAGTTATAGTGTGGCTATGGGTCTCTATACCATTGGGCCCCATTTTCGACCCCATATTTTGACGTTTAGGGTTTTTTCGGGAGGTTTTTGTTATTTGGAAGCGATTAAAGTATCGAAAAAGTGTTCGGACATGATTTTTGCATCTTTTGCGAATAAAAGAGTATGTTGAAGCTGGCTGAGGCGGTGCACGTATCAAGTGGGACCCATTAGAAATGATCTCTTGAATACGCGGTAAAGGATATATGCGAATGCATGTAATGTACTAACGGATGCGATCATACCAGCACTAATGCACCGGATCCCATCAGAACACCGCAGTTAATCGTGCTTGGGCGAGAGTAGTACTAGGATGGGTGACCTCCCGGGAAGTCCTCGTGTTGCATCCCTTTTTTATTTTTATTTTTCTTTGAGCCTCCCATTTTTTTGTAAAACATCTAGTACCACTACAATTCAATTTGTTTCTCTATTGACGTTGTTAGATTGTTTAATTTTGCTGACAAAACTACAAAGTAATCGTATGAAGATGGATGCGTCCCCGGAAATGCTATGTTGTAGTTTATTCCTTTATTATTTTTGATTCCAAAGATGCTAATACGTACGGAACACCGTAACTTTCAGACCGTGAGGACCTATTCGGCCGATAATACCTTTTCGGAAAGCTCTCGGAAAGTTATAGTGTGGCTATGGTTTCTGTACCATTGGGCCCCATTTTCGACCCCAAATTTTGACGTTTAGGGTGTTTTCGGGAGGTTTTTGTGATTTGGAAGCGATTAAAGTATCGAAAAAGTGTTCGGACATGATTTTTGCATCTTTTGCGAATAAAAGAGTACGTTGATGCTGGCTGAAGCAGTGCACGTATCAAGTGGGACCCATTACATATGATCTCTTGAATCCGCGGTAAAGGATATATGCGAATGCATGCAATGTACTAACGGATGCGATCAACTAGCACTAATGCACCGGATCCCATCAGAATTCCGCAGTTAATCGTTCTTGGGCGAGAGTAGTACTAGGATGGGTGACCTCCCGGGAAGTCCTCGTGTTGCATCCCTTTTTTATTTTTATTTTTCTTTGAGCCTCCCATTTTTTTGTAAAACATCTAGTACCACTACAATTCAATTTGTTTCTCTATTGACGTTGTTAGATTGTTTATTTTTGCTGACAAAACTACAAACTAATCGTATGAAGATGGATGCGTCCCCGGAAATGCTATGTTGTAGTTTATTCCTTTATTATTTTTGATTCCAAAGATGCTAATACGTACGGAACACCGTAACTTTCAGACCGTGAGGACCTATTCGGCCGATAATACCTTTTCGGAAAGCTCTCGGAAAGTTATAGTGTGGGAATGTGTCTTCGTACCATTGTGCCCCATTTTCGACCCCAAATTTTGACGTTTAGGGTGTTTTCGGGAGGTTTTTGTAATTTGGAAGCGATTAAAGTATCGAAAAAGTGTTCGGACATGATTTTTGCATCTTTTGCGAATAAAGGAGTACGTTGAAGCTGGCTGAAGCAGTGCACGTATCAAGTGGGACCCATTACATATGATCTCTTGAATCCGCGGTAAAGGATATATGCGAATGCATGCAATGTACTAACGGATGCGATCAACTAGCACTAATGCATCGGATCCCATCAGAATTCCGCAGTTAATCGTGCTTGGGCGAGAGTAGTACTAGGATGGGTGACCTCCCGGGAAGTCCTCGTGTTGCATCCCTTTTTTATTTTTATTTTTCTTTTAACCTCTCTTTTTTAATTTAAACAATTAGTACCACTACAATTCAACTTGTTTCTCTATTGAGGTTGTTAGATTGTTGATTTTTGTTGCCAAAACTACAAAGTAATCGTATGAAGATGGATGCGTCCCGGAAAATGCTAAGTTGTAGTTTATTCTTTATTATTTTTGAATCCAAAGACGCTAATACTTACGGAAAGCCGTAACTTTGAGACCGTGTGGACCTATTCGGCCGATAATATCTTTTCGGAAAGCTCTCCGAAAGTTATAGTGTGGTAATGGGTCTTCGTACCATTGTGCCCCATTTTCGACCCCAAATTTTGACGTTTAGGGTGTTTTCGGGAGGTTTTTGTGATTTGGAAGCTAAATCACAAAAACCTCCATTACACAGCTAAGCGTGCTGAAGCGGTGCACGTATCAAGTGGGACCCATTACAAATGATCTCTTGAATCCGCGGTAAAGGATATATGCGAATTCATGCAATGTACTAACGGATGCGATCATACCAGCACTAATGCACCGGATCCCATCAGAACTCCGCAGCTAAGCGTGCTTGGGCGAGAGTAGTACTAGGATGGGTGACCTCCCGGGAAGTCCTCGTGTTGCATCCCTTTTTTATTTTTATTTTTCTTTTAACCTCTCTTTTTTAATTTAAACAATTAGTACCACTACAATTCAACTTGTTTCTCTATTGAGGTTGTTAGATTGTTGATTTTTGTTGCCAAAACTACAAAGTAATCGTATGAAGATGGATGCGTCCCCGGAAATGCTATGTTGTAGTTTATTCCTTTATTATTTTTGATTCCAAAGATGCTAATACGTACGGAACACCGTAACTTTCAGACCGTGAGGACCTATTCGGCCGATAATACCTTTTCGGAAAGCTCTCGGAAAGTTATAGTGTGGCTATGGTTTCCGTACCATTGGGCCCTATTTTCGACCCCAAATTTTGACGTTTAGGGTGTTTTCGGGAGGTTTTTGTTATTTGGAAGCGATTAAAGTATCGAAAAAGTGTTCGGACATGATTTTTGCATCTTTTGCGAATAAAAGAGTATGTTGAAGCTGGCTGAGGCGGTGCACGTATCAAGTGGGACCCATTAGAAATGATCTCTTGAATACGCGGTAAAGGATATATGCGAATGCATGTAATGTACTAACGGATGCGATCATACCAGCACTAATGCACCGGATCCCATCAGAACACCGCAGTTAATCGTGCTTGGGCGAGAGTAGTACTAGGATGGGTGACCTCCCGGGAAGTCCTCGTGTTGCATCCCTTTTTTATTTTTATTTTTCTTTGAGCCTCCCATTTTTTTGTAAAACATCTAGTACCACTACAATTCAATTTGTTTCTCTATTGACGTTGTTAGATTGTTTAATTTTGCTGACAAAACTACAAAGTAATCGTATGAAGATGGATGCGTCCCCGGAAATACTATGTTGTAGTTTATTCCTTTATTATTTTTGATTCCAAAGATGCTAATACGTACGGAACACCGTAACTTTCAGACCGTGAGGACCTATTCGGCCAATAATACCTTTTCGGAAAGCTCTCGGAAAGTTATAGTGTGGCTATGGGTCTCTATACCATTGGGCCCCATTTTCGACCCCATATTTTGACGTTTAGGGTTTTTTCGGGAGGTTTTTGTTATTTGGAAGCGATTAAAGTATCGAAAAAGTGTTCGGACATGATTTTTGCATCTTTTGCGAATAAAAGAGTATGTTGAAGCTGGCTGAGGCGGTGCACGTATCAAGTGGGACCCATTAGAAATGATCTCTTGAATACGCGGTAAAGGATATATGCGAATGCATGTAATGTACTAACGGATGCGATCATACCAGCACTAATGCACCGGATCCCATCAGAACACCGCAGTTAATCGTGCTTGGGCGAGAGTAGTACTAGGATGGGTGACCTCCCGGGAAGTCCTCGTGTTGCATCCCTTTTTTATTTTTATTTTTCTTTGAGCCTCCCATTTTTTTGTAAAACATCTAGTACCACTACAATTCAATTTGTTTCTCTATTGACGTTGTTAGATTGTTTAATTTTGCTGACAAAACTACAAAGTAATCGTATGAAGATGGATGCGTCCCCGGAAATGCTATGTTGTAGTTTATTCCTTTATTATTTTTGATTCCAAAGATGCTAATACGTACGGAACACCGTAACTTTCAGACCGTGAGGACCTATTCGGCCGATAATACCTTTTCGGAAAGCTCTCGGAAAGTTATAGTGTGGCTATGGTTTCCGTACCATTGGGCCCCATTTTCGACCCCAAATTTTGACGTTTAGGGTGTTTTCGGGAGGTTTTTGTGATTTGGAAGCGATTAAAGTATCGAAAAAGTGTTCGGACATGATTTTTGCATCTTTTGCGAATAAAAGAGTACGTTGATGCTGGCTGAAGCAGTGCACGTATCAAGTGGGACCCATTACATATGATCTCTTGAATCCGCGGTAAAGGATATATGCGAATGCATGCAATGTACTAACGGATGCGATCAACTAGCACTAATGCACCGGATCCCATCAGAATTCCGCAGTTAATCGTTCTTGGGCGAGAGTAGTACTAGGATGGGTGACCTCCCGGGAAGTCCTCGTGTTGCATCCCTTTTTTATTTTTATTTTTCTTTGAGCCTCCCATTTTTTTGTAAAACATCTAGTACCACTACAATTCAATTTGTTTCTCTATTGACGTTGTTAGATTGTTTATTTTTGCTGACAAAACTACAAAGTAATCGTATGAAGATGGATGCGTCCCCGGAAATGCTATGTTGTAGTTTATTCCTTTATTATTTTTGATTCCAAAGATGCTAATACGTACGGAACACCGTAACTTTCAGACCGTGAGGACCTATTCGGCCGATAATACCTTTTCGGAAAGCTCTCGGAAAGTTATAGTGTGGGAATGTGTCTTCGTACCATTGTGCCCCATTTTCGACCCCAAATTTTGACGTTTAGGGTGTTTTCGGGAGGTTTTTGTAATTTGGAAGCGATTAAAGTATCGAAAAAGTGTTCGGACATGATTTTTGCATCTTTTGCGAATAAAGGAGTACGTTGAAGCTGGCTGAAGCAGTGCACGTATCAAGTGGGACCCATTACATATGATCTCTTGAATCCGCGGTAAAGGATATATGCGAATGCATGCAATGTACTAACGGATGCGATCAACTAGCACTAATGCACCGGATCCCATCAGAATTCCGCAGTTAATCGTGCTTGGGCGAGAGTAGTACTAGGATGGGTGACCTCCCGGGAAGTCCTCGTGTTGCATCCCTTTTTTATTTTTATTTTTCTTTTAACCTCTCTTTTTTAATTTAAACAATTAGTACCACTACAATTCAACTTGTTTCTCTATTGAGGTTGTTAGATTGTTGATTTTTGTTGCCAAAACTACAAAGTAATCGTATGAAGATGGATGCGTCCCGGAAAATGCTAAGTTGTAGTTTATTCTTTATTATTTTTGAATCCAAAGACGCTAATACTTACGGAAAGCCGTAACTTTGAGACCGTGTGGACCTATTCGGCCGATAATATCTTTTCGGAAAGCTCTCCGAAAGTTATAGTGTGGTAATGGGTCTTCGTACCATTGTGCCCCATTTTCGACCCCAAATTTTGACGTTTAGGGTGTTTTCGGGAGGTTTTTGTGATTTGGAAGCTAAATCACAAAAACCTCCATTACACAGCTAAGCGTGCTGAAGCGGTGCACGTATCAAGTGGGACCCATTACAAATGATCTCTTGAATCCGCGGTAAAGGATATATGCGAATTCATGCAATGTACTAACGGATGCGATCATACCAGCACTAATGCACCGGATCCCATCAGAACTCCGCAGCTAAGCGTGCTTGGGCGAGAGTAGTACTAGGATGGGTGACCTCCCGGGAAGTCCTCGTGTTGCATCCCTTTTTTATTTTTATTTTTCTTTTAACCTCTCTTTTTTAATTTAAACAATTAGTACCACTACAATTCAACTTGTTTCTCTATTGAGGTTGTTAGATTGTTGATTTTTGTTGCCAAAACTACAAAGTAATCGTATGAAGATGGATGCGTCCCCGGAAATGCTATGTTGTAGTTTATTCCTTTATTATTTTTGATTCCAAAGATGCTAATACGTACGGAACACCGTAACTTTCAGACCGTGAGGACCTATTCGGCCGATAATACCTTTTCGGAAAGCTCTCGGAAAGTTATAGTGTGGCTATGGTTTCCGTACCATTGGGCCCTATTTTCGACCCCAAATTTTGACGTTTAGGGTGTTTTCGGGAGGTTTTTGTTATTTGGAAGCGATTAAAGTATCGAAAAAGTGTTCGGACATGATTTTTGCATCTTTTGCGAATAAAAGAGTATGTTGAAGCTGGCTGAGGCGGTGCACGTATCAAGTGGGACCCATTAGAAATGATCTCTTGAATACGCGGTAAAGGATATATGCGAATGCATGTAATGTACTAACGGATGCGATCATACCAGCACTAATGCACCGGATCCCATCAGAACACCGCAGTTAATCGTGCTTGGGCGAGAGTAGTACTAGGATGGGTGACCTCCCGGGAAGTCCTCGTGTTGCATCCCTTTTTTATTTTTATTTTTCTTTGAGCCTCCCATTTTTTTGTAAAACATCTAGTACCACTACAATTCAATTTGTTTCTCTATTGACGTTGTTAGATTGTTTAATTTTGCTGACAAAACTACAAAGTAATCGTATGAAGATGGATGCGTCCCCGGAAATACTATGTTGTAGTTTATTCCTTTATTATTTTTGATTCCAAAGATGCTAATACGTACGGAACACCGTAACTTTCAGACCGTGAGGACCTATTCGGCCAATAATACCTTTTCGGAAAGCTCTCGGAAAGTTATAGTGTGGCTATGGGTCTCTATACCATTGGGCCCCATTTTCGACCCCATATTTTGACGTTTAGGGTTTTTTCGGGAGGTTTTTGTTATTTGGAAGCGATTAAAGTATCGAAAAAGTGTTCGGACATGATTTTTGCATCTTTTGCGAATAAAAGAGTATGTTGAAGCTGGCTGAGGCGGTGCACGTATCAAGTGGGACCCATTAGAAATGATCTCTTGAATACGCGGTAAAGGATATATGCGAATGCATGTAATGTACTAACGGATGCGATCATACCAGCACTAATGCACCGGATCCCATCAGAACACCGCAGTTAATCGTGCTTGGGCGAGAGTAGTACTAGGATGGGTGACCTCCCGGGAAGTCCTCGTGTTGCATCCCTTTTTTATTTTTATTTTTCTTTGAGCCTCCCATTTTTTTGTAAAACATCTAGTACCACTACAATTCAATTTGTTTCTCTATTGACGTTGTTAGATTGTTTAATTTTGCTGACAAAACTACAAAGTAATCGTATGAAGATGGATGCGTCCCCGGAAATGCTATGTTGTAGTTTATTCCTTTATTATTTTTGATTCCAAAGATGCTAATACGTACGGAACACCGTAACTTTCAGACCGTGAGGACCTATTCGGCCGATAATACCTTTTCGGAAAGCTCTCGGAAAGTTATAGTGTGGCTATGGTTTCCGTACCATTGGGCCCCATTTTCGACCCCAAATTTTGACGTTTAGGGTGTTTTCGGGAGGTTTTTGTGATTTGGAAGCGATTAAAGTATCGAAAAAGTGTTCGGACATGATTTTTGCATCTTTTGCGAATAAAAGAGTACGTTGATGCTGGCTGAAGCAGTGCACGTATCAAGTGGGACCCATTACATATGATCTCTTGAATCCGCGGTAAAGGATATATGCGAATGCATGCAATGTACTAACGGATGCGATCAACTAGCACTAATGCACCGGATCCCATCAGAATTCCGCAGTTAATCGTTCTTGGGCGAGAGTAGTACTAGGATGGGTGACCTCCCGGGAAGTCCTCGTGTTGCATCCCTTTTTTATTTTTATTTTTCTTTGAGCCTCCCATTTTTTTGTAAAACATCTAGTACCACTACAATTCAATTTGTTTCTCTATTGACGTTGTTAGATTGTTTATTTTTGCTGACAAAACTACAAAGTAATCGTATGAAGATGGATGCGTCCCCGGAAATGCTATGTTGTAGTTTATTCCTTTATTATTTTTGATTCCAAAGATGCTAATACGTACGGAACACCGTAACTTTCAGACCGTGAGGACCTATTCGGCCGATAATACCTTTTCGGAAAGCTCTCGGAAAGTTATAGTGTGGGAATGTGTCTTCGTACCATTGTGCCCCATTTTCGACCCCAAATTTTGACGTTTAGGGTGTTTTCGGGAGGTTTTTGTAATTTGGAAGCGATTAAAGTATCGAAAAAGTGTTCGGACATGATTTTTGCATCTTTTGCGAATAAAGGAGTACGTTGAAGCTGGCTGAAGCAGTGCACGTATCAAGTGGGACCCATTACATATGATCTCTTGAATCCGCGGTAAAGGATATATGCGAATGCATGCAATGTACTAACGGATGCGATCAACTAGCACTAATGCACCGGATCCCATCAGAATTCCGCAGTTAATCGTGCTTGGGCGAGAGTAGTACTAGGATGGGTGACCTCCCGGGAAGTCCTCGTGTTGCATCCCTTTTTTATTTTTATTTTTCTTTTAACCTCTCTTTTTTAATTTAAACAATTAGTACCACTACAATTCAACTTGTTTCTCTATTGAGGTTGTTAGATTGTTGATTTTTGTTGCCAAAACTACAAAGTAATCGTATGAAGATGGATGCGTCCCGGAAAATGCTAAGTTGTAGTTTATTCTTTATTATTTTTGAATCCAAAGACGCTAATACTTACGGAAAGCCGTAACTTTGAGACCGTGTGGACCTATTCGGCCGATAATATCTTTTCGGAAAGCTCTCCGAAAGTTATAGTGTGGTAATGGGTCTTCGTACCATTGTGCCCCATTTTCGACCCCAAATTTTGACGTTTAGGGTGTTTTCGGGAGGTTTTTGTGATTTGGAAGCTAAATCACAAAAACCTCCATTACACAGCTAAGCGTGCTGAAGCGGTGCACGTATCAAGTGGGACCCATTACAAATGATCTCTTGAATCCGCGGTAAAGGATATATGCGAATTCATGCAATGTACTAACGGATGCGATCATACCAGCACTAATGCACCGGATCCCATCAGAACTCCGCAGCTAAGCGTGCTTGGGCGAGAGTAGTACTAGGATGGGTGACCTCCCGGGAAGTCCTCGTGTTGCATCCCTTTTTTATTTTTATTTTTCTTTTAACCTCTCTTTTTTAATTTAAACAATTAGTACCACTACAATTCAACTTGTTTCTCTATTGAGGTTGTTAGATTGTTGATTTTTGTTGCCAAAACTACAAAGTAATCGTATGAAGATGGATGCGTCCCGGAAAATGCTAAGTTGTAGTTTATTCTTTATTATTTTTGAATCCAAAGACGCTAATACTTACGGAAAGCCGTAACTTTGAGACCGTGTGGACCTATTCGGCCGATAATACCTTTTCGGAAAGCTCTCCGAAAGTTATAGTGTGGTAATGGGTCTTCGTACCATTGTGCCCCATTTTCGACCCCAAATTTTGACGTTTAGGGTGTTTTCGGGAGGTTTTTGTGATTTGGAAGCGATTAAAGCATCGAAAAAGTGTTCGGACATGATTTTTGCATCTTTTGCGAATAAAAGAGTACGTTGAAGCTGGCTGAAGCGGTGCACGTATCAAGTGGGACCCATTACAAATGATCTCTTGAATCCGCGGTAAAGGATATATGCGAATGCATATGCGATCATACCAGCACTAATGCACCGGATCCCATCAGAACTCCGCAGTTAAGCGTGCTTGGGCGAGAGTAGTACTAGGATGGGTGACCTCCCGGGAAGTCCTCGTGTTGCATCCCTTTTTTATTTTTATTTTTCTTTTAGCATCTAGTACCACTACAATTCAATTTGTTTCTCTATTGACGTTGTTAGATTGTTTATTTTTGCTGACAAAACTACAAAGTAATCGTATGAAGATAGATGCGTCCCCGGAAATACTATGTTGTAGTTTATTCCTTTATTATTTTTGATTCCAAAGATGCTAATACGTACGGAACACCGTAACTTTCAGACCGTGAGGACCTATTCGGCCAATAATACCTTTTCGGAAAGCTCTCGGAAAGTTATAGTGTGGCTATGGGTCTCTATACCATTGGGCCCCATTTTCGACCCCATATTTTGACGTTTAGGGTTTTTTCGGGAGGTTTTTGTTATTTGGAAGCGATTAAAGTATCGAAAAAGTGTTCGGACATGATTTTTGCATCTTTTGCGAATAAAAGAGTATGTTGAAGCTGGCTGAGGCGGTGCACGTATCAAGTGGGACCCATTAGAAATGATCTCTTGAATACGCGGTAAAGGATATATGCGAATGCATGTAATGTACTAACGGATGCGATCATACCAGCACTAATGCACCGGATCCCATCAGAACACCGCAGTTAATCGTGCTTGGGCGAGAGTAGTACTAGGATGGGTGACCTCCCGGGAAGTCCTCGTGTTGCATCCCTTTTTTATTTTTATTTTTCTTTGAGCCTCCCATTTTTTTGTAAAACATCTAGTACCACTACAATTCAATTTGTTTCTCTATTGACGTTGTTAGATTGTTTAATTTTGCTGACAAAACTACAAAGTAATCGTATGAAGATGGATGCGTCCCCGGAAATGCTATGTTGTAGTTTATTCCTTTATTATTTTTGATTCCAAAGATGCTAATACGTACGGAACACCGTAACTTTCAGACCGTGAGGACCTATTCGGCCGATAATACCTTTTCGGAAAGCTCTCGGAAAGTTATAGTGTGGCTATGGTTTCCGTACCATTGGGCCCTATTTTCGACCCCAAATTTTGACGTTTAGGGTGTTTTCGGGAGGTTTTTGTGATTTGGAAGCGATTAAAGTATCGAAAAAGTGTTCGGACATGATTTTTGCATCTTTTGCGAATAAAAGAGTACGTTGATGCTGGCTGAAGCAGTGCACGTATCAAGTGGGACCCATTACATATGATCTCTTGAATCCGCGGTAAAGGATATATGCGAATGCATGCAATGTACTAACGGATGCGATCAACTAGCACTAATGCACCGGATCCCATCAGAATTCCGCAGTTAATCGTTCTTGGGCGAGAGTAGTACTAGGATGGGTGACCTCCCGGGAAGTCCTCGTGTTGCATCCCTTTTTTATTTTTATTTTTCTTTGAGCCTCCCATTTTTTTGTAAAACATCTAGTACCACTACAATTCAATTTGTTTCTCTATTGACGTTGTTAGATTGTTTATTTTTGCTGACAAAACTACAAAGTAATCGTATGAAGATGGATGCGTCCCCGGAAATGCTATGTTGTAGTTTATTCCTTTATTATTTTTGATTCCAAAGATGCTAATACGTACGGAACACCGTAACTTTCAGACCGTGAGGACCTATTCGGCCGATAATACCTTTTCGGAAAGCTCTCGGAAAGTTATAGTGTGGGAATGTGTCTTCGTACCATTGTGCCCCATTTTCGACCCCAAATTTTGACGTTTAGGGTGTTTTCGGGAGGTTTTTGTAATTTGGAAGCGATTAAAGTATCGAAAAAGTGTTCGGACATGATTTTTGCATCTTTTGCGAATAAAGGAGTACGTTGAAGCTGGCTGAAGCAGTGCACGTATCAAGTGGGACCCATTACATATGATCTCTTGAATCCGCGGTAAAGGATATATGCGAATGCATGCAATGTACTAACGGATGCGATCAACTAGCACTAATGCACCGGATCCCATCAGAATTCCGCAGTTAATCGTGCTTGGGCGAGAGTAGTACTAGGATGGGTGACCTCCCGGGTAGTCCTCGTGTTGCATCCCTTTTTTATTTTTATTTTTCTTTGAGCCTCCCATTTTTTTGTAAAACATCTAGTACCACTACAATTCAATTTGTTTCTCTATTGACGTTGTTAGATTGTTTATTTTTGCTGACAAAACTACAAAGTAATCGTATGAAGATGGATGCGTCCCCGGAAATGCTATGTTGTAGTTTATTCCCCATCAGAACTCCGCAGCTAAGCGTGCTTGGGCGAGAGTAGTACTAGGATGGGTGACCTCCCGGGAAGTCCTCGTGTTGCATCCCTTTTTTATTTTTATTTTTTTTTAACCTCTCTTTTTTAATTTAAACAATTAGTACCACTACAATTCAACTTGTTTCTCTATTGAGGTTGTTAGATTGTTGATTTTTGTTGCCAAAACTACAAAGTAATCGTATGAAGATGGATGCGTCCCGGAAAATGCTAAGTTGTAGTTTATTCTTTATTATTTTTGAATCCAAAGACGCTAATACTTACGGAAAGCCATAACTTTGAGACCGTGTGGACCTATTCGGCCGATAATACCTTTTCGGAAAGCTCTCCGAAAGTTATAGTGTGGTAATGGGTCGTCGTACCATTGTGCCTCATTTTCGACCCCAAATTTTGACATTTAGGGTGTTTTCGGGAGGTTTTTGTGATTTGGAAGCTAAATCACAAAAACCTCCATTACACAGCTAAGCGTGCTGAAGCGGTGCACGTATCAAGTGGGACCCATTACAAATGATCTCTTGAATCCGCGGTAAAGGATATATGCGAATTCATGCAATGTACTAACGAATGCGATCATACCAGCTTTAATGCACCGGATCCCATCAGAACTCCGCAGCTAAGCGTGCTTGGGCGAGAGTAGTACTAGGATGGGTGACCTCCCGGGAAGTCCTCGTGTTGCATCCCTTTTTTATTTTTATTTTTCTTTTAACCTCTCTTTTTTAATTTAAACAATTAGTACCACTACAATTCAACTTGTTTCTCTATTGAGGTTGTTAGATTGTTGATTTTTGTTGCCAAAACTACAAAGTAATCGTATGAAGATGGATGCGTCCCGGAAAATGCTAAGTTGTAGTTTATTCTTTATTATTTTTGAATCCAAAGACGCTAATACTTACGGAAAGCCGTAACTTTGAGACCGTGTGGACCTATTCGGCCGATAATACCTTTTCGGAAAGCTCTCCGAAAGTTATAGTGTGGTAATGGGTCTTCGTACCATTGTGCCCCATTTTCGACCCCAAATTTTGACGTTTAGGGTGTTTTCGGGAGGTTTTTGTGATTTGGAAGCTAAATCACAAAAACCTCCATTACACAGCTAAGCGTGCTGAAGCGGTGCACGTATCAAGTGGGACCCATTACAAATGATCTCTTGAATCCGCGGTAAAGGATATATGCGAATTCATGCAATGTACTAACGGATGCGATCATACCAGCACTAATGCACCGGATCCCATCAGAACTCCGCAGCTAAGCGTGCTTGGGCGAGAGTAGTACTAGGATGGGTGACCTCCCGGGAAGTCCTCGTGTTGCATCCCTTTTTTATTTTTATTTTTCTTTTAACCTCTCTTTTTTAATTTAAACAATTAGTACCACTACAATTCAACTTGTTTCTCTATTGAGGTTGTTAGATTGTTGATTTTTGTTGCCAAAACTACAAAGTAATCGTATGAAGATGGATGCGTCCCGGAAAATGCTAAGTTGTAGTTTATTCTTTATTATTTTTGAATCCAAAGACGCTAATACTTACGGAAAGCCGTAACTTTGAGACCGTGTGGACCTATTCGGCCGATAATACCTTTTCGGAAAGCTCTCCGAAAGTTATAATGTGGTAATGGGTCTTCGTACCATTGTGCCCCATTTTCGACCCCAAATTTTGACGTTTAGGGTGTTTTCGGGAGGTTTTTGTGATTTGGAAGCGATTAAAGCATCGAAAAAGTGTTCGGACATGATTTTCGCATCTTTTGCGAATAAAAGAGTACGTTGAAGCTGGCTGAAGCGGTGCACGTATCAAGTGGGACCCATTACAAATGATCTCTTGAATCCGCGGTAAAGGATATATGCGAATGCATATGCGATCATACCAGCACTAATGCACCGGATCCCATCAGAACTCCGCAGTTAAGCGTGCTTGGGCGAGAGTAGTACTAGGATGGGTGACCTCCCGGGAAGTCCTCGTGTTGCATCCCTTTTTTATTTTTATTTTTCTTTTAGCATCTAGTACCACTACAATTCAATTTGTTTCTCTATTGACGTTGTTAGATTGTTTATTTTTGCTGACAAAACTACAAAGTAATCGTATGAAGATGGATGCGTCCCCGGAAATACTATGTTGTAGTTTATTCCTTTATTATTTTTGATTCCAAAGATGCTAATACGTACGGAACACCGTAACTTTCAGACCGTGAGGACCTATTCGGCCAATAATACCTTTTCGGAAAGCTCTCGGAAAGTTATAGTGTGGCTATGGGTCTCTATACCATTGGGCCCCATTTTCGACCCCATATTTTGACGTTTAGGGTTTTTTCGGGAGGTTTTTGTTATTTGGAAGCGATTAAAGTATCGAAAAAGTGTTCGGACATGATTTTTGCATCTTTTGCGAATAAAAGAGTACGTTGAAGCTGGCTGAGGCGGTGCACGTATCAAGTAGGACCCATTAGAAATGATCTCTTGAATACGCGGTAAAGGATATATGCGAATGCATGTAATGTACTAACGGATGCGATCATACCAGCACTAATGCACCGGATCCCATCAGAACACCGCAGTTAATCGTGCTTGGGCGAGAGTAGTACTAGGATGGGTGACCTCCCGGGAAGTCCTCGTGTTGCATCCCTTTTTTATTTTTATTTTTCTTTGAGCCTCCCATTTTTTTGTAAAACATCTAGTACCACTACAATTCAATTTGTTTCTCTATTGACGTTGTTAGATTGTTTAATTTTGCTGACAAAACTACAAAGTAATCGTATGAAGATGGATGCGTCCCCGGAAATGCTATGTTGTAGTTTATTCCTTTATTATTTTTGATTCCAAAGATGCTAATACGTACGGAACACCGTAACTTTCAGACCGTGAGGACCTATTCGGCCGATAATACCTTTTCGGAAAGCTCTCGGAAAGTTATAGTGTGGCTATGGTTTCCGTACCATTGGGCCCCATTTTCGACCCCAAATTTTGACGTTTAGGGTGTTTTCGGGAGGTTTTTGTGATTTGGAAGCGATTAAAGTATCGAAAAAGTGTTCGGACATGATTTTTGCATCTTTTGCGAATAAAAGAGTACGTTGATGCTGGCTGAAGCAGTGCACGTATCAAGTGGGACCCATTACATATGATCTCTTGAATCCGCGGTAAAGGATATATGCGAATGCATGCAATGTACTACCGGATGCGATCAACTAGCACTAATGCACCGGATCCCATCAGAATTCCGCAGTTAATCGTTCTTGGGCGAGAGTAGTACTAGGATGGGTGACCTCCCGGGAAGTCCTCGTGTTGCATCCCTTTTTTATTTTTATTTTTCTTTGAGCCTCCCATTTTTTTGTAAAACATCTAGTACCACTACAATTCAATTTGTTTCTCTATTGACGTTGTTAGATTGTTTATTTTTGCTGACAAAACTACAAAGTAATCGTATGAAGATGGATGCGTCCCCGGAAATGCTATGTTGTAGTTTATTCCTTTATTATTTTTGATTCCAAAGATGCTAATACGTACGGAACACCGTAACTTTCAGACCGTGAGGACCTATTCGGCCGATAATACCTTTTCGGAAAGCTCTCGGAAAGTTATAGTGTGGCTATGGTTTCCGAAACATTGGGCCCCATTTTCGACTCCAAATTTTGACGTTTAGGGTGTTTTCGGGAGGTTTTTGTGATTTGGAAGCGATTAAAGTATCGAAAAAGTGTTCGGACATGATTTTTGCATCTTTTGCGAATAAAAGAGTACGTTGAACCTGGCTGAAGCGGTGCACGTATCAAGTGGGACCCATTACAAATGATCTCTTGAATCCGCGGTAAAGGATATATGCGAATGCATGCAATGTACTAAGGGATGCGATCGTACCAGCACTAATGCACCGGATCCCATCAGAACTCCGCAGTTAAGCGTGCTTGGGCGAGAGTAATACTAGGATGGGTGACCTCCCGGGAAGTCCTCGTGTTGCATCCCTTTTTAATTTTTATTTTTCTTTTAGCCTCCCATTTTTTTGTAAAACATCTAGTACCACTACAATTCAATTTGTATCTCTATTGACGTTGTTAGATTGTTTATTTTTGCTGACAAAACTACAAAGTAATCGTATGAAAATGGATGCGTCCCCGGAAATGCTATGTTGGAGTTTATTCCTTTATTATTTTTGATTCCAAAGATGCTAATACGTACGGAACACCGTAACTTTCAGACCGTGAGGACCTACTCGGACGATAATATCTTTTCGGAAAGCTCTCGGAAAGTTATAGTGTGACAATGGGTCTCTATACCATTGGGCCCCATTTTTGACCCCAAATTTTGACGTTTAGGGTTTTTTCGGGAGGTTTTTGTTATTTGGAAGCGATTAAAGTATCGAAAAAGTGTTCGGACATGATTTTTGCATCTTTTGCGAATAAAAGAGTACGTTGAAGCTGGCTGAGGCGGTGCACGTATCAAGTGGGACCCATTAGAAATGATCTCTTGAATACGCGGTAAAGGATATATCCGAATGCATGCAATGTACTAACGGATGCGATCATACCAGCACTAATGCACCGGATTCCATCAGAACTCCGCAGTTAAGCGTGCTTGGGCGAGAGTAGTACTAGGATGGGTGACCTCCCGGGAAGTCCTCGTGTTGCATCCCTTTTTTATTTTTATTTTTCTTTGAGCCTCCCATTTTTTTGTAAAACATCTAGTACCACTACAATTCAATTTGTTTCTCTATTGACGTTGTAAGATTGTTTAATTTTGCTGACAAAACTACAAAGTAATCGTATGAAGATGGATGCGTCCCCGGAAATGCTATGTTGTAGTTTATTCCTTTATTATTTTTGATTCCAAAGATGCTAATACGTACGGAACACCGTAACTTTCAGACCGTGAGGACCTATTCGGCCGATAATACCTTTTCGGAAAGCTCTCGGAAAGTTATAGTGTGGCTATGGTTTCCGTACCATTGGGCCCCATTTTCGACCCCAAATTTTGACGTTTAGGGTGTTTTCGGGAGGTTTTTGTGATTTGGAAGCGATTAAAGTATCGAAAAAGTGTTCGGACATGATTTTTGCATCTTTTGCGAATAAAAGAGTACGTTGATGCTGGCTGAAGCAGTGCACGTATCAAGTGGGACCCATTACATATGATCTCTTGAATCCGCGGTAAAGGATATATGCGAATGCATGCAATGTACTACCGGATGCGATCAACTAGCACTAATGCACCGGATCCCATCAGAATTCCGCAGTTAATCGTTCTTGGGCGAGAGTAGTACTAGGATGGGTGACCTCCCGGGAAGTCCTCGTGTTGCATCCCTTTTTTATTTTTATTTTTCTTTGAGCCTCCCATTTTTTTGTAAAACATCTAGTACCACTACAATTCAATTTGTTTCTCTATTGACGTTGTTAGATTGTTTATTTTTGCTGACAAAACTACAAAGTAATCGTATGAAGATGGATGCGTCCCCGGAAATGCTATGTTGTAGTTTATTCCTTTATTATTTTTGATTCCAAAGATGCTAATACGTACGGAACACTGAACTTTCAGACCGTGAGGACCTATTCGGCCGATAATACCTTTTCGGAAAGCTCTCGGAAAGTTATAGTGTGGCTATGGTTTCCGAACCATTGGGCCCCATTTTCGACTCCAAATTTTGACGTTTAGGGTGTTTTCGGGAGGTTTTTGTGATTTGGAAGCGATTAAAGTATCGAAAAAGTGTTCGGACATGATTTTTGCATCTTTTGCGAATAAAAGAGTACGTTGAACCTGGCTGAAGCGGTGCACGTATCAAGTGGGACCCATTACAAATGATCTCTTGAATCCGCGGTAAAGGATATATGCGAATGCATGCAATGTACTAAGGGATGCGATCGTACCAGCACTAATGCACCGGATCCCATCAGAACTCCGCAGTTAAGCGTGCTTGGGCGAGAGTAATACTAGGATGGGTGACCTCCCGGGAAGTCCTCGTGTTGCATCCCTTTTTAATTTTTATTTTTCTTTTAGCCTCCCATTTTTTTGTAAAACATCTAGTACCACTACAATTCAATTTGTTTCTCTATTGACGTTGTTAGATTGTTTATTTTTGCTGACAAAACTACAAAGTAATCGTATGAAAATGGATGCGTTCCCGGAAATGCTATGTTGGAGTTTATTCCTTTATTATTTTTGATTCCAAAGATGCTAATACGTACGGAACACCGTAACTTTCAGACCGTGAGGACCTACTCGGACGATAATATCTTTTCGGAAAGCTCTCAGAAAGTTATAGTGTGACAATGGGTCTCTATACCATTGGGCCCCATTTTTGACCCCAAATTTTGACGTTTAGGGTTTTTTCGGGAGGTTTTTGTTATTTGGAAGCGATTAAAGTATCGAAAAAGTGTTCGGACATGATTTTTGCATCTTTTGCGAATAAAAGAGTACGTTGAAGCTGGCTGAGGCGGTGCACGTATCAAGTGGGACCCATTAGAAATGATCTCTTGAATACGCGGTAAAGGATATATCCGAATGCATGCAATGTACTAACGGATGCGATCATACCAGCACTAATGCACCGGATTCCATCAGAACTCCGCAGTTAAGCGTGCTTGGGCGAGAGTAGTACTAGGATGGGTGACCTCCCGGGAAGTCCTCGTGTTGCATCCCTTTTTTATTTTTATTTTTCTTTTAGCCTCCCATTTTTTTGTAAAACATCTAGTACCACTACAATTCAATTTGTTTCTCTATTGACGTTGTTAGATTGTTTATTTTTGCTGACAAAACTACAAAGTAATCGTATGAAGATGGATGCGTCCCCGGAAATACTATGTTGTAGTTTATTCCTTTATTATTTTTGATTCCAAATATGCTAATACGTACGGAACACCGTAACTTTCAGACCGTGAGGACCTATTCGGCCGATAATACCTTTTCGGAAAGCTCTCGGAAAGTTATAGTGTGGCTACTGGTCTCTATACCATTGGGCCACATTTTCGACCCCAAATTTTGACGTTTAGGGTTTTTCCGGGTGGTTTTTGTTATTTGGAAGCGATTAAAGTATCGAAAAAGTGTTCGGACATGATTTTTGCATCTTTTGCGAATAAAAGAGTACGTTGAAGCTGGCTGAGGCGGTGCACGTATCAAGTGGGACCCATTAGAAATGATCTCTTGAATACGCGGTAAAGGATATATCCGAATGCATGCAATGTACTAACGGATGCGATCATACCAGCACTAATGCACCGAATCCCATCAGAACTCTGCAGTTAATCGTGCTTGGGCGAGAGTAGTACTAGGATGGGTGACCTCCCGGGAAGTCCTCGTGTTGCATCCCTTTTTTATTTTTATTTTTCTTTGAGCCTCCCATTTTTTTGTAAAACATCTAGTACCACTACAATTCAATTTGTTTCTCTATTGACGTTGTTAGATTGTTTATTTTTGCTGACAAAACTACAAAGTAATCGTATGAAGATGGATGCGTCCCCGGAAATGCTATGTTGTAGTTTATTCCTTTATTATTTTTGATTCCAAAGATGCTAATACGTACGGAACACCGTAACTTTCAGACCGTGAGGACCTATTCGGCCGATAATACCTTTTCGGAAAGCTCTCGGAAAGTTATAGTGTGGCTATAGTTTCCGTACCATTGGGCCCCATTTTCGACCCCAAATTTTGACGTTTAGGGTGTTTTCGGGAGGTTTTTGTGATTTGGAAGCGATTAAAGTATCGAAAAAGTGTTCGGACATGATTTTTGCATATTTTGCGAATAAAAGAGTACGTTGAACCTGGCTGAAGCGGTGCACGTATCAAGTGGGACCCATTACAAATGATCTCTTGAATCCGCGGTAAAGGATATATGCGAATGCATGCAATGTACTAAGGGATGCGATCATACCAGCACTAATGCACCGGATCCCATCAGAACTCCGCAGTTAAGCGTGCTTGGGCGAGAGTAATACTAGGATGGCTGACCTCCCGGGAAGTCCTCGTGTTGCATCCCTTTTTAATTTTTATTTTTCTTTTAGCCTCCCATTTTTTTGTAAAACATCTAGTACCACTACAATTCAATTTGTTTCTCTATTGACGTTGTTAGATTGTTTATTTTTGCTGACAAAACTACAAAGTAATCGTATGAAGATGGATGCGTCCCCGGAAATGCTATGTTGTAGTTTATTCGGCCGATAATACCTTTTCGGAAAGCTCTTGGAAAGTTATAGTGTGGCTATGGGTCTCCGTACCATTGGGCCCCATTTTCGACCCCAAATTTTGACGTTTAGGGTGTTTTCGGGAGGTTTTTGTGATTTGGAAGCGATTAAAGTATCGAAAAAGTGTTCGGACATGTTTTTTGCATCTTTTGCGAATAAAAGAGTACGTTGAAGCTGGCTGAAGCAGTGCACGTATCAAGTGGGACCCATTACAAATGATCTCTTGAATCCGCGGTAAAGGATATATGCGAATGCATGCAATGTACTAAGGGATGCGATCATACCAGCACCAATGCACCGGATCCCATCAGAACTCCGCAGTTAAGCGTGCTTGGGCGAGAGTAATACTAGGATGGGTGACCTCCCGGGAAGTCCTCGTGTTGCATCCCTTTTTTATTTTTATTTTTCTTTTAGCCTCCCATTTTTTTGTAAAACATCTAGTACCACTACAATTCAATTTGTTTCTCTATTGACGTTGTTAGATTGTTTATTTTTGCTGACAAAACTACAAAGTAATCGTATGAAGATGGATGCGTCCCCGGAAATGCTATGTTGGAGTTTATTCCTTTATTATTTTTGATTCCAAAGATGCTAATACGTACGGAACACCGTAACTTTCAGACCGTGAGGACCTACTCGGCCGATAATATCTTTTCGGAAAGCTCTCGGAAAGTTATAGTGTGGCAATGCGTCTCTATACCATTGGGCCCCATTTTTGACCCCAAATTTTGACGTTTAGGGTTTTTTGGGAGGTTTTTGTTATTTGGAAGCGATTAAAGTATCAAAAAAGTGTTCGGACATGATTTTTGCATCTTTTGCGAATAAAAGAGTACGTTGAAGCTGGCTGAAGCGGTGCACGTATCAAGTGGGACCCATTACAAATGATCTCTTGAATCCGCGGTAAAGGATATATGCGAATGCATGCAATGTACTAACGGATGCGATCATACCAGCACTAATGCACCGGATCCCATCAGAACTCCGCAGTTAAGCGTGCTTGGGCGGGAGTAGTACTAGGATGGGTGACCTCCCGGGAAGTCCTCGTGTTGCATCCCTTTTTTATTTTTATTTTTCTTTTAGCCTCCCATTTTTTTGTAAAACATCTAGTACCACTACAATTCAATTTGTTTCTCTATTGACGTTGTTAGATTGTTTATTTTTGCTGACAAAACTACAAAGTAATCGTATGAAGATGGATGCGTCCCCGGAAATACTATGTTGTAGTTTATTCCTTTATTATTTTTGATTCCAAAGATGCTAATACGTACGGAACACCGTAACTTTCAGACCGTGAGGACCTATTCGGCCGATAATACCTTTTCGGAAAGCTCTCGGAAAGTTATAGTGTGGCTACTGGTCTCTATACCATTGGGCCACATTTTCGACCCCAAATTTTGACGTTTAGGGTTTTTCCGGGTGGTTTTTGTTATTTGGAAGCGATTAAAGTATCGAAAAAGTGTTCGGACATGATTTTTGCATCTTTTGCGAATAAAAGAGTACGTTGAAGCTGGCTGAGGCGGTGCACGTATCAAGTGGGACCCATTAGAAATGATCTCTTGAATACGCGGTAAAGGATATATCCGAATGCATGCAATGTACTAACGGATGCGATCATACCAGCACTAATGCACCGAATCCCATCAGAACTCTGCAGTTAATCGTGCTTGGGCGAGAGTAGTACTAGGATGGGTGACCTCCCGGGAAGTCCTCGTGTTGCATCCCTTTTTTATTTTTATTTTTCTTTGAGCCTCCCATTTTTTTGTAAAACATCTAGTACCACTACAATTCAATTTGTTTCTCTATTGACGTTGTTAGATTGTTTATTTTTGCTGACAAAACTACAAAGTAATCGTATGAAGATGGATGCGTCCCCGGAAATGCTATGTTGTAGTTTATTCCTTTATTATTTTTGATTCCAAAGATGCTAATACGTACGGAACACCGTAACTTTCAGACCGTGAGGACCTATTCGGCCGATAATACCTTTTCGGAAAGCTCTCGGAAAGTTATAGTGTGGCTATAGTTTCCGTACCATTGGGCCCCATTTTCGACCCCAAATTTTGACGTTTAGGGTGTTTTCGGGAGGTTTTTGTGATTTGGAAGCGATTAAAGTATCGAAAAAGTGTTCGGACATGATTTTTGCATATTTTGCGAATAAAAGAGTACGTTGAACCTGGCTGAAGCGGTGCACGTATCAAGTGGGACCCATTACAAATGATCTCTTGAATCCGCGGTAAAGGATATATGCGAATGCATGCAATGTACTAAGGGATGCGATCATACCAGCACTAATGCACCGGATCCCATCAGAACTCCGCAGTTAAGCGTGCTTGGGCGAGAGTAATACTAGGATGGCTGACCTCCCGGGAAGTCCTCGTGTTGCATCCCTTTTTAATTTTTATTTTTCTTTTAGCCTCCCATTTTTTTGTAAAACATCTAGTACCACTACAATTCAATTTGTTTCTCTATTGACGTTGTTAGATTGTTTATTTTTGCTGACAAAACTACAAAGTAATCGTATGAAGATGGATGCGTCCCCGGAAATGCTATGTTGTAGTTTATTCGGCCGATAATACCTTTTCGGAAAGCTCTTGGAAAGTTATAGTGTGGCTATGGGTCTCCGTACCATTGGGCCCCATTTTCGACCCCAAATTTTGACGTTTAGGGTGTTTTCGGGAGGTTTTTGTGATTTGGAAGCGATTAAAGTATCGAAAAAGTGTTCGGACATGTTTTTTGCATCTTTTGCGAATAAAAGAGTACGTTGAAGCTGGCTGAAGCAGTGCACGTATCAAGTGGGACCCATTACAAATGATCTCTTGAATCCGCGGTAAAGGATATATGCGAATGCATGCAATGTACTAAGGGATGCGATCATACCAGCACCAATGCACCGGATCCCATCAGAACTCCGCAGTTAAGCGTGCTTGGGCGAGAGTAATACTAGGATGGGTGACCTCCCGGGAAGTCCTCGTGTTGCATCCCTTTTTTATTTTTATTTTTCTTTTAGCCTCCCATTTTTTTGTAAAACATCTAGTACCACTACAATTCAATTTGTTTCTCTATTGACGTTGTTAGATTGTTTATTTTTGCTGACAAAACTACAAAGTAATCGTATGAAGATGGATGCGTCCCCGGAAATGCTATGTTGGAGTTTATTCCTTTATTATTTTTGATTCCAAAGATGCTAATACGTACGGAACACCGTAACTTTCAGACCGTGAGGACCTACTCGGCCGATAATATCTTTTCGGAAAGCTCTAGGAAAGTTATAGTGTGACAATGCGTCTCTATACCATTGGGCCCCATTTTTGACCCCAAATTTTGACGTTTAGGATTTTTTCGGGAGGTTTTTGTTATTTGGAAGCGATTAAAGTATCAAAAAAGTGTTCGGACATGATTTTTGCATCTTTTGCGAATAAAAGAGTACGTTGAAGCTGGCTGAAGCGGTGCACGTATCAAGTGGGACCCATTACAAATGATCTCTTGAATCCGCGGTAAAGGATATATGCGAATGCATGCAATGTACTAACGGATGCGATCATACCAGCACTAATGCACCGGATCCCATCAGAACTCCGCAGTTAAGCGTGCTTGGGCGGGAGTAGTACTAGGATGGGTGACCTCCCGGGAAGTCCTCGTGTTGCATCTCTTTTTTATTTTTATTTTTCTTTTAGCCTCCCATTTTTTTGTAAAACATCTAGTACCACTACAATTCAATTTGTTTCTCTATTGACGTTGTTAGATTGTTTATTTTTGCTGACAAAACTACAAAGTAATCGTATGAAGATGGATGCGTCCCCGGAAATACTATGTTGTAGTTTATTCCTTTATTATTTTTGATTCCAAAGATGCTAATACGTACGGAACACCGTAACTTTCAGACCGTGAGGACCTATTCGGCCGATAATACCTTTTCGGAAAGCTCTCGGAAAGTTATAGTGTGGCTATGGGTCTCTATACCATTGGGCCCCATTTTCGACCCCAAATTTTGACGTTTAGGGTTTTTCCGGGAGGTTTTTGTTATTTGGAAGCGATTAAAGTATTGAAAAAGTGTTCGGACATGATTTTTGCATCTTTTGCGAATAAAAGAGTACGTTGAAGCTGGCTGAGGCGGTGCACGTATCAAGTGGGACCCATTAGAAATGATCTCTTAAATACGCGGTAAAGGATATATCCGAATGCATGCATCGTACTAACGGATGCGATCATACCAGCACTAATGCACCGGATCCCATCAGAACTCCGCAGTTAATCGTGCTTGGGCGAGAGTAGTACTAGGATGGGTGACCTCCCGGGAAGTCCTCGTGTTGCATCCCTTTTTTATTTTTATTTTTCTTTGAGCCTCCCATTTTTTTGTAAAACATCTAGTACCACTACAATTCAATTTGTTTCTCTATTGATGTTGTTAGATTGTTTATTTTTGCTTACAAAACTACAAAGTAATCGTATGAAGATGGATGCGTCCCCGGAAATGCTATGTTGTAGTTTATTCCTTTATTATTTTTGATTCCAAAGATGCTAATACGTACGGAACACCGTAACTTTCAGACCGTGAGGACCTATTCGGCCGATAATACCTTTTCGGAAAGCTCTCGGAAAGTTATAGTGTGGCTATAGTTTCCGTACCATTGGGCCCCATTTTCGACCCCAAATTTTGACGTTTAGGGTGTTTTCGGGAGGTTTTTGTGATTTGGAAGCGATTATAGTATCGAAAAAGTGTTCGGACATGATTTTTGCATATTTTGCGAATAAAAGAGTACGTTGAACCTGGCTGAAGCGGTGCACGTATCAAGTGGGACCCATTACAAATGATCTCTTGAATCCGCGGTAAAGGATATATGCGAATGCATGCAATGTACTAAGGGATGCGATCATACCAGCACTAATGCACCAGATCCCATCAGAACTCCGCAGTTAAGCGTGCTTGGGCGAGAGTAATACTAGGATGGCTGACCTCCCGGGAAGTCCTCGTGTTGCATCCCTTTTTAATTTTTATTTTTCTTTTAGCCTCCCATTTTTTTGTAAAACATCTAGTACCACTACAATTCAATTTGTTTCTCTATTGACGTTGTTAGATTGTTTATTTTTGCTGACAAAACTACAAAGTAATCGTATGAAGATGGATGCGTCCCCGGAAATGCTATGTTGTAGTTTATTCGGCCGATAATACCTTTTCGGAAAGCTCTCGGAAAGTTATAGTGTGGCTATGGGTCTCCGTACCATTGGGCCCCATTTTCGACCCCAAATTTTGACGTTTAGGGTGTTTTCGGGAGGTTTTTGTGATTTGGAAGCGATTAAAGTATCGAAAAAGTGTTCGGACATGTTTTTTGCATCTTTTGCGAATAAAAGAGTACGTTGAAGCTGGCTGAAGCGGTGCACGTATCAAGTGGGACCCATTACAAATGATCTCTTGAATCCGCGGTAAAGGATATATGCGAATGCATGCAATGTACTAAGGGATGCGATCATACCAGCACCAATGCACCGGATCCCATCAGAACTCCGCAGTTAAGCGTGCTTGGGCGAGAGTAATACTAGGATGGGTGACCTCCCGGGAAGTCCTCGTGTTGCATCCCTTTTTTATTTTTATTTTTCTTTTAGCCTCCCATTTTTTTGTAAAACATCTAGTACCACTACAATTCAATTTGTTTCTCTATTGACGTTGTTAGATTGTTTATTTTTGCTGACAAAACTACAAAGTAATCGTATGAAGATGGATGCGTCCCCGGAAATGCTATGTTGGAGTTTATTCCTTTATTATTTTTGATTCCAAAGATGCTAATACGTACGGAACACCGTAACTTTCAGACCGTGAGGACCTACTCGGCCGATAATATCTTTTCGGAAAGCTCTCGGAAAGTTATAGTGTGACAATGGGTCTCTATACCATTGGGCCCCATTTTTGACCCCAAATTTTGACGTTTAGGGTTTTTTCGGGAGGTTTTTGTTATTTGGAAGCGATTAAAGTATCGAAAAAGTGTTCGGACATGATTTTTGCATCTTTTGCGAATAAAAGAGTACGTTGAAGCTGGCTGAAGCGGTGCACGTATTAAGTGGGACCCATTACAAATGATCTCTTGAATCCGCGGTAAAGGATATATGCGAATGCATGCAATGTACTAACGGATGCGATCATACCAGCACTAATGCACCGGATCCCATCAGAACTCCGCAGTTAAGCGTGCTTGGGCGGGAGTAGTACTAGGATGGGTGACCTCCCGGGAAGTCCTCGTGTTGCATCCCTTTTTTATTTTTATTTTTCTTTGAGCCTCCCATTTTTTTGTAAAACATCTAGTACCACTACAATTCAATTTGTTTCTCTATTGACGTTGTTAGATTGTTTAATTTTGCTGACAAAACTACAAAGTAATCGTATGAAGATGGATGCGTCCCCGGAAATGCTATGTTGTAGTTTATTCCTTTATTATTTTTGATTCCAAAGATGCTAATACGTACGGAACACCGTAACTTTCAGACCGTGAGGACCTATTCGGCCGATAATACCTTTTCGGAAAGCTCTCGGAAAGTTATAGTGTGGCTATAGTTTCCGTACCATTGGGCCCCATTTTCGACCCCAAATTTTGACGTTTAGGGTGTTTTCGGGAGGTTTTTGTGATTTGGAAGCGATTATAGTATCGAAAAAGTGTTCGGACATGATTTTTGCATATTTTGCGAATAAAAGAGTACGTTGAACCTGGCTGAAGCGGTGCACGTATCAAGTGGGACCCATTACAAATGATCTCTTGAATCCGCGGTAAAGGATATATGCGAATGCATGCAATGTACTAAGGGATGCGATCATACCAGCACTAATGCACCAGATCCCATCAGAACTCCGCAGTTAAGCGTGCTTGGGCGAGAGTAATACTAGGATGGCTGACCTCCCGGGAAGTCCTCGTGTTGCATCCCTTTTTAATTTTTATTTTTCTTTTAGCCTCCCATTTTTTTGTAAAACATCTAGTACCACTACAATTCAATTTGTTTCTCTATTGACGTTGTTAGATTGTTTATTTTTGCTGACAAAACTACAAAGTAATCGTATGAAGATGGATGCGTCCCCGGAAATGCTATGTTGTAGTTTATTCGGCCGATAATACCTTTTCGGAAAGCTCTCGGAAAGTTATAGTGTGGCTATGGGTCTCCGTACCATTGGGCCCCATTTTCGACCCCAAATTTTGACGTTTAGGGTGTTTTCGGGAGGTTTTTGTGATTTGGAAGCGATTAAAGTATCGAAAAAGTGTTCGGACATGTTTTTTGCATCTTTTGCGAATAAAAGAGTACGTTGAAGCTGGCTGAAGCGGTGCACGTATCAAGTGGGACCCATTACAAATGATCTCTTGAATCCGCGGTAAAGGATATATGCGAATGCATGCAATGTACTAAGGGATGCGATCATACCAGCACCAATGCACCGGATCCCATCAGAACTCCGCAGTTAAGCGTGCTTGGGCGAGAGTAATACTAGGATGGGTGACCTCCCGGGAAGTCCTCGTGTTGCATCCCTTTTTTATTTTTATTTTTCTTTTAGCCTCCCATTTTTTTGTAAAACATCTAGTACCACTACAATTCAATTTGTTTCTCTATTGACGTTGTTAGATTGTTTATTTTTGCTGACAAAACTACAAAGTAATCGTATGAAGATGGATGCGTCCCCGGAAATGCTATGTTGGAGTTTATTCCTTTATTATTTTTGATTCCAAAGATGCTAATACGTACGGAACACCGTAACTTTCAGACCGTGAGGACCTACTCGGCCGATAATATCTTTTCGGAAAGCTCTCGGAAAGTTATAGTGTGACAATGGGTCTCTATACCATTGGGCCCCATTTTTGACCCCAAATTTTGACGTTTAGGGTTTTTTCGGGAGGTTTTTGTTATTTGGAAGCGATTAAAGTATCGAAAAAGTGTTCGGACATGATTTTTGCATCTTTTGCGAATAAAAGAGTACGTTGAAGCTGGCTGAAGCGGTGCACGTATTAAGTGGGACCCATTACAAATGATCTCTTGAATCCGCGGTAAAGGATATATGCGAATGCATGCAATGTACTAACGGATGCGATCATACCAGCACTAATGCACCGGATCCCATCAGAACTCCGCAGTTAAGCGTGCTTGGGCGGGAGTAGTACTAGGATGGGTGACCTCCCGGGAAGTCCTCGTGTTGCATCCCTTTTTTATTTTTATTTTTCTTTTAGCCTCCCATTTTTTTGTAAAACATCTAGTACCACTACAATTCAATTTGTTTCTCTATTGACGTTGTTAGATTGTTTATTTTTGCTAACAAAACTACAAAGTAATCGTATGAAGATGGATGCGTCCCCGGAAATACTATGTTGTAGTTTATTCCTTTATTATTTTTGATTCCAAAGATGCTAATACGTACGGAACACCGTAACTTTCAGACCGTGAGGACCTACTCGGCCGATAATACCTTTTCGGAAAGCTCTCGGAAAGTTATAGTGTGGCTATGGTTTCTGTACCATTGGGCCCCATTTTCGACCCCAAATTTTGACGTTTAGGGTGTTTTCGGGAGGTTTTTGTGATTTGGAAGCGATTAAAGTATCGAAAAAGTGTTCGGACATGATTTTTGCATCTTTTGCGAATAAAAGAGTACGTTGAACCTGGCTGAAGCGGTGCACGTATCAAGTGGGACCCATTACAAATGATCTCTTGAATCCGCGGTAAAGGATATATGCGAATGCATGCAATGTACTAACGGATGCGATCATACCAGCACTAATGCACCGGATTCCATCAGAACTCCGCAGTTAAGCGTGCTTGGGCGAGAGTAGTACTAGGATGGGTGACCTCCCGGGAAGTCCTCGTGTTGCATCACTTTTTTATTTTTATTTTTCTTTTAGCCTCCCATTTTTTTGTAAAACATCTAGTACCACTACAATTCAATTTGTTTCTCTATTGACGTTGTTAGATTGTTTATTTTTGCTGACAAAACTACAAAGTAATCGTATGAAGATGGATGCGTCCCCGGAAATACTATGTTGTAGTTTATTCCTTTATTATTTTTGATTCCAAAGATGCTAATACGTACGGAACACCGTAACTTTCAGACCGTGAGGACCTATTCGGCCGATAATACCTTTTCGGAAAGCTCTCGGAAAGTTATAGTGTGGCTATTGGTCTCTATACCATTGGGCCCCATTTTCGACCCCAAATTTTGACGTTTAGGGTTTTTCCGGGAGGTTTTTGTTATTTGGAAGCGATTAAAGTATCGAAAAAGTGTTCGGACATGATTTTTGCATCTTTTGCGAATAAAAGAGTACGTTGAAGCTGGCTGAGGCGGTGCACGTATCAAGTGGGACCCATTAGAAATGATCTCTTGAATACGCGGTAAAGGATATATCCGAATGCATGCAATTTACTAACGGATGCGATCATACCAGCACTAATGCACCGGATCCCATCAGAACTCCGCAGTTAATCGTGCTTGGGCGAGAGTAGTACTAGGATGGGTGACCTCCCGGGAAGTCCTCGTGTTGCATCCCTTTTTTATTTTTATTTTTCTTTGAGCCTCCCATTTTTTTGTAAAACATCTAGTACCACTACAATTCAATTTGTTTCTCTATTGATGTTGTTAGATTGTTTATTTTTGCTGACAAAACTACAAAGTAATCGTATGAAGATGGATGCGTCTCCGGAAATGCTATGTTGTAGTTTATTCCTTTATTATTTTTGATTCCAAAGATGCTAATACGTACGGAACACCGTAACTTTCAGACCGTGAGGACCTATTCGGCCGATAATACCTTTTCGGAAAGCTCTCGGAAAGTTATAGTGTGGCTATTGTTTCCGTACCATTGGGCCCCATTTTCGACCCCAAATTTTGACGTTTAGGGTGTTTTCGGGAGGTTTTTGTGATTTGGAAGCGATTAAAGTATCGAAAAAGTGTTCGGACATGATTTTTGCATATTTTGCGAATAAAAGAGTACGTTGAACCTGGCTGAAGCGGTGCACGTATCATGTGGGACCCATTACAAATGATCTCTTGAATCCGCGGTAAAGGATATATGCGAATGCATGCAATGTACTATGGGATGCGATCGTACCAGCACTAATGCACCGGATCCCATCAGAACTCTGCAGTTAAGCGTGCTTGGGCGAGAGTAATACTAGGATGGGTGACCTCCCGGGAAGTCCTCGTGTTGCATCCCTTTTTAATTTTTATTTTTCTTTTACCCTCCCATTTTTTTGTAAAACATCTAGTACCACTACAATTCAATTTGTTTCTCTATTGACGTTGTTAGATTGTTTATTTTTGCTGACAAAACTACAAAGTAATCGTATGAAAATGGATGCGTCCCCGGAAATGCTATGTTGGAGTTTATTCCTTTATTATTTTTGATTCCAAAGATGCTAATACGTACGGAACACCGTAACTTTCAGACCGTGAGGACCTACTCGGCCGATAATACCTTTTCGGAAAGCTCTCGGAAAGTTATAGTGTGGCTATGGTTTCTGTACCATTGGGCCCCATTTTCGACCCCAAATTTTGACGTTTAGGGTGTTTTCGGGAGGTTTTTGTGATTTGGAAGCGATTAAAGTATCGAAAAAGTGTTCGGACATGATTTTTGCATCTTTTGCGAATAAAAGAGTACGTTGAACCTGGCTGAAGCGGTGCACGTATCAAGTGGGACCCATTACAAATGATCTCTTGAATCCGCGGTAAAGGATATATGCGAATGCATGCAATGTACTATGGGATGCGATCGTACCAGCACTAATGCACCGGATCCCATCAGAACTCCGCAGTTAAGCGTGCTTGGGCGAGAGTAATACTAGGATGGGTGACCTCCCGGGAAGTCCTCGTGTTGCATCCCTTTTTAATTTTTATTTTTCTTTTAGCCTCCCATTTTTTTGTAAAACATCTAGTACCACTACAATTCAATTTGTTTCTCTATTGACGTTGTTAGATTGTTTATTTTTGCTGACAAAACTACAAAGTAATCGTATGAAAATGGATGCGTCCCCGGAAATGCTATGTTGGAGTTTATTCCTTTATTATTTTTGATTCCAAAGATGCTAATACGTACGGAACACCGTAACTTTCAGACCGTGAGGACCTACTCGGCCGATAATATCTTTTCGGAAAGCTCTCGGAAAGTTATAGTGTGACAATGGGTCTCTATACCATTGGGCCCCATTTTTGACCCCAAATTTTGACGTTTAGGGTTTTTTCGGGAGGTTTTTGTTATTTGGAAGCGATTAAAGTATCGAAAAAGTGTTCGGACATGATTTTTGCATCTTTTGCGAATAAAAGAGTACGTTGAAGCTGGCTGAAGCGGTGCACGTATCAAGTGGGACCCATTACAAATGATCTCTTGAATCCGCGGTAAAGGATATATGCGAATGCATGCAATGTACTAACGGATGCGATCATACCAGCACTAATGCACCGGATCCCATCAGAACTCCGCAGTTAATCGTGCTTGGGCGAGAGTAGTACTAGGATGGGTGACCTCCCGGGAAGTCCTCGTGTTGCATCCCTTTTTTATTTTTATTTTTCTTTGAGCCTCCCATTTTTTTGTAAAACATCTAGTACCACTACAATTCAATTTGTTTCTCTATTGACGTTGTTAGATTGTTTATTTTTGCTGACAAAACTACAAAGTAATCGTATGAAGATGGATGCGTCCCCGGAAATGCTATGTTGTAGTTTATTCCTTTATTATTTTTGATTCCAAAGATGCTAATACGTACGGAACACCGTAACTTTCAGACCGTGAGGACCTATTCGGCCGATAATACCTTTTCGGAAAGCTCTCGGAAAGTTATAGTGTGGCTATAGTTTCCGTACCATTGGGCCCCATTTTCGACCCCAAATTTTGACGTTTAGGGTGTTTTCGGGAGGTTTTTGTGATTTGGAAGCGATTAAAGTATCGAAAAAGTGTTCGGACATGATTTTTGCATATTTTGCGAATAAAAGAGTACGTTGAACCTGGCTGAAGCGGTGCACGTATCAAGTGGGACCCATCACAAATGATCTCTTGAATCCGCGGTAAAGGATATATGCGAATGCATGCAATGTACTAAGGGATGCGATCATACCAGCACTAATGCACCGGATCCCATCAGAACTCCGCAGTTAAGCGTGCTTGGGCGAGAGTAATACTAGGATGGCTGACCTCCCGGGAAGTCCTCGTGTTGCATCCCTTTTTAATTTTAATTTTTCTTTTAGCCTCCCATTTTTTTGTAAAACATCTAGTACCACTACAATTCAATTTGTTTCTCTATTGACGTTGTTAGATTGTTTATTTTTGCTGACAAAACTACAAAGTAATCGTATGAAGATGGATGCGTCCCCGGAAATGCTATGTTGTAGTTTATTCGGCCGATAATACCTTTTCGGAAAGCTCTCGGAAAGTTATAGTGTGGCTATGGGTCTCCGTACCATTGGGCCCCATTTTCGACCCCAAATTTTGACGTTTAGGGTGTTTTCGGGAGGTTTTTGTGATTTGGAAGCGATTAAAGTATCGAAAAAGTGTTCGGACATGTTTTTTACATCTTTTGCGAATAAAAGAGTACGTTGAAGCTGGCTGAAGCGGTGCACGTATCAAGTGGGACCCATTACAAATGATCTCTTGAATCCGCAGTAAAGGATATATGCGAATGCATGCAATGTACTAAGGGATGCGATCATACCAGCACCAATGCACCGGATCCCATCAGAACTCCGCAGTTAAGCGTGCTTGGGCGAGAGTAATACTAGGATGGGTGACCTCCCGGGAAGTCCTCGTGTTGCATCCCTTTTTTATTTTTATTTTTCTTTTAGCCTCCCATTTTTTTGTAAAACATCTAGTACCACTACAATTCAATTTGTTTCTCTATTGACGTTGTTAGATTGTTTATTTTTGCTGACAAAACTACAAAGTAATCGTATGAAGATGGATGCGTCCCCGGAAATGCTATGTTGGAGTTTATTCCTTTATTATTTTTGATTCCAAAGATGCTAATACGTACGGAACACCGTAACTTTCAGACCGTGAGGACCTACTCGGCCGATAATATATTTTCGGAAAGCTCTCGGAAAGTTATAGTGTGACAATGGGTCTCTATACCATTGGGCCCCATTTTTTACCCCAAATTTTGACGTTTAGGGTTTTTTCGGGAGGTTTTTGTTATTTGGAAGCGATTAAAGTATCGAAAAAGTGTTCGGACATGATTTTTGCATCTTTTGCGAATAAAAGAGTACGTTGAAGCTGGCTGAAGCGGTGCACGTATCAAGTGGGACCCATTACAAATGATCTCTTGAATCCGCGGTAAAGGATATATGCGAATGCATGCAATGTACTAACGGATGCGATCATACCAGCACTAATGCACCGGATCCCATCAGAACTCCGCAGTTAAGCGTGCTTGGGCGGGAGTAGTACTAGGATGGGTGACCTCCCGGGAAGTCCTCGTGTTGCATCCCTTTTTTATTTTTATTTTTCCTTGAGCCTCCCATTTTTTTGTAAAACATCTAGTACCACTACAATTCAATTTGTTTCTCTATTGATGTTGTTAGATTGTTTATTTTTGCTGACAAAACTACAAAGTAATCGTATGAAGATGGATGCGTCCCCGGAAATACTATGTTGTAGTTTATTCCTTTATTATTTTTGATTCCAAAGATGCTAATACGTACGGAACACCGTAACTTTCAGACCGTGAGGACCTATTCGGCCGATAATACCTTTTCGGAAAGCTCTCGGAAAGTTATAGTGTGGCTATGGTCTCTATACCATTGGGCCCCATTTTCGACCCCAAATTTTGACGTTTAGGGTTTTTCCAGGAGGTTTTTGTTATTTGGAAGCGATTAAAGTATTGAAAAAGTGTTCGGACATGATTTTTGCATCTTTTGCGAATAAAAGAGTACGTTGAAGCTGGCTGAGGCGGTGCACGTATCAAGTGGGACCCATTAGAAATGATCTCTTGAATACGCGGTAAAGGATATATCCGAATGCATGCAATGTACTAACGGATGCGATCATACCAGCACTAATGCACCGGATCCCATCAGAACTCCGCAGTTAATCGTGCTTGGGCGAGAGTAGTACTAGGATGGGTGACCTCCCGGGAAGTCCTCGTGTTGCATCCTTTTTTTATTTTTATTTTTCTTTGAGCCTCCCATTTTTTTGTAAAACATCTAGTACCACTACAATTCAATTTGTTTCTCTATTGATGTTGTTAGATTGTTTATTTTTGCTGACAAAACTACAAAGTAATCGTATGAAGATGGATGCGTCCCCGGAAATGCTATGTTGTAGTTTATTCCTTTATTATTTTTGATTCCAAAGATGCTAATACGTACGGAACACCGTAACTTTCAGACCGTGAGGACCTATTCGGCCGATAATACCTTTTCGGAAAGCTCTCGGAAAGTTATAGTGTGGCTATAGTTTCCGTACCATTGGGCCCCATTTTCGACCCCAAATTTTGACGTTTAGGGTGTTTTCGGGAGGTTTTTGTGATTTGGAAGCGATTAAAGTATCGAAAAAGTGTTCGGACATGATTTTTGCATATTTTGCGAATAAAAGAGTACGTTGAACCTGGCTGAAGCGGTGCACGTATCAAGTGGGACCCATTACAAATGATCTCTTGAATCCGCGGTAAAGGATATATGCGAATGCATGCAATGTACTAAGGGATGCGATCATACCAGCACTAATGCACCGGATCCCATCAGAACTCCGCAGTTAAGCGTGCTTGGGCGAGAGTAATACTAGGATGGCTGACCTCCCGGGAAGTCCTCGTGTTGCATCCCTTTTTAATTTTAAATTTTCTTTTAGCCTCCCATTTTTTTGTAAAACATCTAGTACCACTACAATTCAATTTGTTTCTCTATTGACGTTGTTAGATTGTTTATTTTTGCTGACAAAACTACAAAGTAATCGTATGAAGATGGATGCGTCCCCGGAAATGCTATGTTGTAGTTTATTCGGCCGATAATACCTTTTCGGAAAGCTCTCGGAAAGTTATAGTGTGGCTATGGGTCTCCGTACCATTGGGCCCCATTTTCGACCCCAAATTTTGACGTTTAGGGTGTTTTCGGGAGGTTTTTGTGATTTGGAAGCGATTAAAGTATCGAAAAAGTGTTCGGACATGTTTTTTACATCTTTTGCGAATAAAAGAGTACGTTGAAGCTGGCTGAAGCGGTGCACGTATCAAGTGGGACCCATTACAAATGATCTCTTGAATCCGCAGTAAAGGATATATGCGAATGCATGCAATGTACTAAGGGATGCGATCATACCAGCACCAATGCACCGGATCCCATCAGAACTCCGCAGTTAAGCGTGCTTGGGCGAGAGTAATACTAGGATGGGTGACCTCCCGGGAAGTCCTCGTGTTGCATCCCTTTTTTATTTTTATTTTTCTTTTAGCCTCCCATTTTTTTGTAAAACATCTAGTACCACTACAATTCAATTTGTTTCTCTATTGACGTTGTTAGATTGTTTATTTTTGCTGACAAAACTACAAAGTAATCGTATGAAGATGGATGCGTCCCCGGAAATGCTATGTTGGAGTTTATTCCTTTATTATTTTTGATTCCAAAGATGCTAATACGTACGGAACACCGTAACTTTCAGACCGTGAGGACCTACTCGGCCGATAATATATTTTCGGAAAGCTCTCGGAAAGTTATAGTGTGACAATGGGTCTCTATACCATTGGGCCCCATTTTTGACCCCAAATTTTGACGTTTAGGGTTTTTTCGGGAGGTTTTTGTTATTTGGAAGCGATTAAAGTATCGAAAAAGTGTTCGGACATGATTTTTGCATCTTTTGCGAATAAAAGAGTACGTTGAAGCTGGCTGAAGCGGTGCACGTATCAAGTGGGACGCATTACAAATGATCTCTTGAATCCGCGGTAAAGGATATATGCGAATGCATGCAATGTACTAACGGATGCGATCATACCAGCACTAATGCACCGGATCCCATCAGAACTCCGCAGTTAAGCGTGCTTGGGCGGGAGTAGTACTAGGATGGGTGACCTCCCGGGAAGTCCTCGTGTTGCATCCCTTTTTTATTTTTATTTTTCCTTGAGCCTCCCATTTTTTTGTAAAACATCTAGTACCACTACAATTCAATTTGTTTCTCTATTGATGTTGTTAGATTGTTTATTTTTGCTGACAAAACTACAAAGTAATCGTATGAAGATGGATGCGTCCCCGGAAATACTATGTTGTAGTTTATTCCTTTATTATTTTTGATTCCAAAGATGCTAATACGTACGGAACACCGTAACTTTCAGACCGTGAGGACCTATTCGGCCGATAATACCTTTTCGGAAAGCTCTCGGAAAGTTATAGTGTGGCTATGGGTCTCTATACCATTGGGCCCCATTTTCGACCCCAAATTTTGACGTTTAGGGTTTTTCCAGGAGGTTTTTGTTATTTGGAAGCGATTAAAGTATTGAAAAAGTGTTCGGACATGATTTTTGCATCTTTTGCGAATAAAAGAGTACGTTGAAGCTGGCTGAGGCGGTGCACGTATCAAGTGGGACCCATTAGAAATGATCTCTTGAATACGCGGTAAAGGATATATCCGAATGCATGCAATGTACTAACGGATGCGATCATACCAGCACTAATGCACCGGATCCCATCAGAACTCCGCAGTTAATCGTGCTTGGGCGAGAGTAGTACTAGGATGGGTGACCTCCCGGGAAGTCCTCGTGTTGCATCCTTTTTTTATTTTTATTTTTCTTTGAGCCTCCCATTTTTTTGTAAAACATCTAGTACCACTACAATTCAATTTGTTTCTCTATTGATGTTGTTAGATTGTTTATTTTTGCTGACAAAACTACAAAGTAATCGTATGAAGATGGATGCGTCCCCGGAAATGCTATGTTGTAGTTTATTCCTTTATTATTTTTGATTCCGAAGATGCTAATACGTACGGAACACCGTAACTTTCAGACCGTGAGGACCTATTCGGCCGATAATACCTTTTCGGAAAGCTCTCGGAAAGTTATAGTGTGGCTATAGTTTCCGTACCATTGGGCCCCATTTTCAACCCCAAATTTTGACGTTTAGGGTGTTTTCGGGAGGTTTTTGTGATTTGGAAGCGATTAAAGTATCGAAAAAGTGTTCGGACATGATTTTTGCATATTTTGCGAATAAAAGAGTACGTTGAACCTGGCTGAAGCGGTGCACGTATCAAGTGGGACCCATTACAAATGATCTCTTGAATCCGCGGTAAAGGATATATGCGAATGCATGCAATGTACTAAGGGATGCGATCATACCAGCACTAATGCACCGGATCCCATCAGAACTCCGCAGTTAAGCGTGCTTGGGCGAGAGTAATACTAGGATGGGTGACCTCCCGGGAAGTCCTCGTGTTGAATCCCTTTTTTATTTTTATTTTTCTTTGAGCCTCCCATTATTTTGTAAAACATCTAGTACCACTACAATTCAATTTGTTTCTCTATTGACGTTGTTAGATTGTTTATTTTTGCTGACAAAACTACAAAGTAATCGTATGAAGATGGATGCGTCCCCGGAAATGCTATGTTGTAGTTTATTCGGCCGATAATACCTTTTCGTAAAGCTCTCGGAAAGTTATAGTGTGGCTATGGGTCTCCGTACCATTGGGCCCCATTTCGACCCCAAATTTTGACGTTTAGGTTGTTTTCGGGAGGTTTTTGTTATTTGGAAGCGATTAAAGTATCGAAAAAGTGTTCGGACATGATTTTTGCATCATTTGCGAATAAAAGAGTACGTTGAAGCTGGCTGAGGCGGTGCACGTATCAAGCGGGACCCATTAGAAATGATCTCTTGAATACGCGGTAAAGGATATATGTGAATGCATGCAATGTACTAACGGATGCGATCATACCAGCACTAATGCACCGGATCCCATCAGAACTCCGCAGTTAATCGTGCTTGGGCGAGAGTAGTACTAGGATGGGTGACCTCCCAGGAAGTCCTCGTGTTGCATCCCTTTTTTATTTTTATTTTTCTTTGAGCCTCCCATTTTTTTGTAAAACATCTAGTACCACTACAATTCAATTTGTTTCTCTATTGACGTTGTTAGATTGTTTATTTTTGCTGACAAAACTACAAAGTAATCGTATGAAGATGGATGCGTCCCCGGAAATGCTATGTTGTAGTTTATTCCTTTATTATTTTTGATTCCAAAGATGCTAATACGTACGGAACACCGTAACTTTCAGACCGTGAGGACCTTTTCGGCCGATAATACTTTTTCGGAAAGCTCTCGGAAAGTTATAGTGTGGCTATGGTTTCTGTACCATTGGGCCCCATTTTCGACCCCAAATTTTGACGTTTAGGGTGTTTTCGGGAGGTTTTTGTGATTTGGAAGCGATTAAAGTATCGAAAAAGTGTTCGGACATGATTTTTGCATCTTTTGCGAATAAAAGAGTACGTTGAACCTGGCTGAAGCGGTGCACGTATCAAGTGGGACCCATTACAAATGATCTCTTGAATCCGCAGTAAAGGATATATGCGAATGCATGCAATGTACTAAGGGATGCGATCATACCAGCACTAATGCACCAGATCCCATCAGAACTCCGCAGTTAAGCGTGCTTGGGCGAGAGTAATACTAGGATGGGTGACCTCCCGGGAAGTCCTCGTGTTGCATCCCTTTTTAATTTTTATTTTTCTTTTAGCCTCCCATTTTTTTTGTAAAACATCTAGTACCACTACAATTCAATTTGTTTCTCTATTGACGTTGTTAGATTGTTTATTTTTGCTGACAAAACTACAAAGTAATCGTATGAAGATGGATGCGTCCCCGGAAATGCTATGTTGTAGTTTATTCGGCCGATAATACCTTTTTGGAAAGCTCTCGGAAAGTTATAGTGTGGCTATGGGTCTCCGTACCATTGGGCCCCATTTCGACCCCAAATTTTGACGTTTAGGTTGTTTTCGGGAGGTTTTTGTGATTTGGAAGCGATTAAAGTATCGAAAAAGTGTTCGGACATGTTTTTTGCATCTTTTGCGAATAAAAGAGTACGTTGAAGCTGGCTGAAGCGGTGCACGTATCAAGTGGGACCCATTACAAATGATCTCTTGAATCTGCGGTAAAGGATATATGCGAATGCATGCAATGTACTAACGGATGCGATCATACCAGCACTAATGCACCGGATCCCATCAGAACTCCGCAGTTTACGGTGCTTGGGCGAGAGTAGTACTAGGATGGGTGACCTCCCGGGAAGTCCTCGTGTTGCATCCCTTTTTTATTTTTATTTTTCTTTTAGCCTCCCATTTTTTTGTAAAACATCTAGTACCACTACAATTCAATTTGTTTCTCTACTGACGTTGTTAGATTGTTTATTTTTGCTGACAAAACTACAAAGTAATCGTATGAAGATGGATGCGTCCCCGGAAATACTATGTTGTAGTTAATTCCTTTATTAATTTTGATTCTAAAGATGCTAATACGTACGGAACACCGTAACTTTCAGACCGTGAGGACCTATTCGGCCGATAATACCTTTTCGGAAAGCTCTCGGAAAGTTATAGTGTGGCTATGGGTCTCTATACCATTGGGCCCCATTTTCGACCCCAAATTTTGACGTTTAGGGTTTTTTCGGGAGGTTTTTGTTATTTGGAAGCGATTAAAGTATCGAAAAAGTGTTCGGACATGATTTTTGCATCTTTTGCGAATAAAAAAGTACGTTGAAGCTCGCTGAAGCGGTGCACGTATCAAGTGGGACCCATTACAAATGATCTCTTGAATCCGCGGTAAAGGATATATGCGAATGCATGCAATGTACTAACGGATGCGATCATACCAGCACTAATGCACCGGATCCCATCAGAACTCCCCAGTTAAGCGTGCTTGGGCGAGAGTAGTACTAGGATGGGTGACCTCCCGGGAAGTCCTCGTGTTGCATCCCTTTTTTATTTTTATTTTTCTTTTAGCCTCCCATTTTTTTGTAAAACATCTAGTACCACTACAATTCAATTTGTTTCTCTACTGACGTTGTTAGATTGTTTATTTTTGCTGACAAAACTACAAAGTAATCGTATGAAGATGGATGCGTCCCCGGAAATACTATGTTGTAGTTTATTCCTTTATTATTTTTGATTCTAAAGATGCTAATACGTACGGAACACCGTAACTTTCAGACCGTGAGGACCTATTCGGCCGATAATACCTTTTCGGAAAGCTCTCGGAAAGTTATAGTGTGGCTATGGGTCTCTATACCATTGGGCCCCATTTTCGACCCCAAATTTTGACGTTTAGGGTTTTTTCGGGAGGTTTTTGTTATTTGGAAGCGATTAAAGTATCGAAAAAGTGTTCGGACATGATTTTTGCATCTTTTGCGAATAAAAGAGTACGTTGAAGCTGGCTGAGGCGGTGCACGTATCAAGTGGGACCCATTAGAAATGATCTCTTGAATACGCGGTAAAAGATATATGCGAATGCATGCAATGTACTAACGGATGCGATCATACCAGCACTAATGCACCGGATCCCATCAGAACTCCGCAGTTAATCGTGCTTGGGCGAGAGTAGTACTAGGATGGGTGACCTCCCAGGAAGTCCTCGTGTTGCATCCCTTTTTTATTTTTATTTTTCTTTGAGCCTCCCATTTTTTTGTAAAACATCTAGTACCACTACAATTCAATTTGTTTCTCTATTGACGTTGTTAGATTGTTTATTTTTGCTGACAAAACTACAAAGTAATCGTATGAAGATGGATGCGTCCCCGGAAATGCTATGTTGTAGTTTATTCCTTTCTTTTTTTTTGATTCCAAAGATGCTAATACGTACGGAACACCGTAACTTTCAGACCGTGAGGACCTATTCGGCCGATAATACCTTTTCGGAAAGCTCTCGGAAAGTTATAGTGTGGCTTTAGTTTCTGTACCATTGGGCCCCATTTTCGACCCCAAATTTTGACGTTTAGGGTGTTTTCAAGAGGTTTTTGTGATTTGGAAGCGATTAAAGTATCGAAAAAGTGTTCGGACATGATTTTTGCATCTTTTGCGAATAAAAGAGTACGTTGAACCTGGCTGAAGCGGTGCACGTATCAAGTGGGACCCATTACAAATGATCTCTTGAATCCGCGGTAAAGGATATATGCGAATGCATGCAATGTACTAAGGGATGCGATCATACCAGCACTAATGCACCGGATCCCATCAGAACTCCGCAGTTAAGCATGCTTGGGCGAGAGTAATACTAGGATGGGTGACCTCCCGGGAAGTCCTCGTGTTGCATCCCTTTTTAATTTTTATTTTTCTTTTAGTCTCCCATTTTTTTGTAAAACATCTAGTACCACTACAATTCAATTTGTTTCTCTATTGACGTTGTTAGATTGTTTATTTTTGCTGACAAAACTACAAAGTAATCGTATGAAGATGGATGCGTCCCCGGAAATGCTATGTTGTAGTTTATTCCTTTATTATTTTTGATTCCAAAGATGCTAATACGTATGGAACACCGTAACTTTCAGACCGTGAGGACCTATTCGGCCGATAATACCTTTTCGGAAAGCTCTCGGAAAGTTATAATGTGGCTATGGGTCTCCGTACCATTGGGCCCCATTTTCGACCCCAAATTTTGACGTTTAGGGTGTTTTCGGGAGGTTTTTGTGATTTGGAAGCGATTAAAGTATCGAAAAAGTGTTCGGACATGATTTTTGCATCTTTTGCGAATAAAAGAGTACGTTGAACCTGGCTGAAGCAATGCACGTATCAAGTGGGACCCATTACAAATGATCTCTTGAATCCGCGGTAAAGGATATGTGCGAATGCATGCAATGTACTAAGGGATGCGATCATACCAGCACTAATGCACCGGATCCCATCAGAACTCCGCAGTTAAGCGTGCTTGGGCGAGAGTAATACTAGGATGGGTGACCTCCCGGCAAGTCCTCGTGTTGCATCCCTTTTTAATTTTTATTTTTCTTTTAGCCTCCCATTTTTTTGTAAAACATCTAGTACCACTACAATTCAATTTGTTTCTCTATTGACGTTGTTAGATTGTTTATTTTTGCTGACAAAACTACGAAGTAATCGTATGAAGATGGATGCGTCCCCGGAAATGCTATGTTGTAGTTTATTCGGCCGATAATACCTTTTCGGAAAGCTCTCGGAAAGTTATAGTGTGGCTATGGGTCTCCGTACCATTGGGCCCCATTTTCGACCCCAAATTTTGACGTTTAGGTTGTTTTCGGGAGGTTTTTGTGATTTGGAAGCGATTAAAGTATCGAAAAAGTATTCGGACAGGTTTTTTGCATCTTTTGCGAATAAAAGAGTACGTTGAAGCTGGCTGAAGCGGTGCATGTATCAAGTGGGACCCATTACAAATGATCTCTTGAATCCGCGGTAAAGGATATATGCGAATGCATGCAATGTACTAAGGGATGCGATCATACCAGCACCAATGCACGAGATCCCATCAGAACTCCGTAGTTAAGCGTGCTTGGGCGAGAGTAATACTAGGATGGGTGACCTCCCGGGAAGTCCTCGTGTTGCATCCCTTTCTTATTTTTATTTTTCTTTTAGCCTCCCATTTTTTTGTAAAACATCTAGTACCACTACAATTCAATTTGTTTCTCTATTGACGTTGTTAGATTGTTTATTTTTGCTGACAAAACTACAAAGTAATCGTATGAAGATGGATGCGTCCCCGGAAATGCTATGTTGTAGTTTATTCCTTTATTATTTTTGATTCCAAAGATGCTAATACGTACGGAACACCGTAACTTTCAGAACGTGAGGACCTATTCGGCCGATAATACCTTTTCGGAAAGCTCTCGGAAAGTTATAGTGTGGCTATAGGTCTCCGTACCATTGGGCCCCATTTTAGACCCCAAATTTTGACGTTTAGGGTGTTTTCGGGAGGTTTTTGTGATTTGGAAGCGATTAAAGTATCGAAAAAGTGTTCGGACATGATTTTTGCATCTTTTGCGAATAAAAGAGTACGTTGAAGCTGGCTGAAGCGGTGCACGTATCAAGTGGGACCCATTACAAATGATCTCTTGAATCTGCGGTAAAGGATATATGCGAATGCATGCAATGTACTAACAGATGCGATCATACCAGCACTAATGCACCGGATCCCATCAGAACTCCGCAGTTTACGGTGCTTCGGCGAAAGTAGTACTAGGATGGGTGACCTCCCGGGAAGTCCTCGTGTTGCATCCCTTTTTTATTTATATTTTTGTTTTAGCCTCCCATTTTTTTGTAAAACATCTAGTACCACTACAATTCAATTTGTTTCTCTATTGACGTTGTTAGATTGTTTATTTTTGCTGACAAAACTACAAAGTAATCGTATGAAGATGGATGCGTCCCCGGAAATGCTATGTTGTAGTTTATTCGGCCGATAATACCTTTTCGGAAAGCTCTCGGAAAGTTATAGTGTGGCTATGGGTCTCCGTACCATTGGGCCCCATTTTCGACCCCAAATTTTGACGTTTAGGTTGTTTTCGGGAGGTTTTTGTGATTTGGAAGCGATTAAAGTATCGAAAAAGTATTCGGACAGGTTTTTTGCATCTTTTGCGAATAAAAGAGTACGTTGAAGCTGGCTGAAGCGGTGCATGTATCAAGTGGGACCCATTACAAATGATCTCTTGAATCTGCGGTAAAGGATATATGCGAATGCATGCAATGTACTAACAGATGCGATCATACCAGCACTAATGCACCGGATCCCATCAGAACTCCGCAGTTTACGGTGCTTCGGCGAAAGTAGTACTAGGATGGGTGACCTCCCGGGAAGTCCTCGTGTTGCATCCCTTTTTTATTTATATTTTTGTTTTAGCCTCCCATTTTTTGTAAAACATCTAGTACCACTACAATTCAATTTGTTTCTCTATTGACGTTGTTAGATTGTTTATTTTTGCTGAAAAAATTACAAAGTAATCGTATGAAGATGGATGCGTCCCCGGAAATGCTATGTTGTAGTTTATTCCTTTATTATTTTTGATTCCAAATATGCTAATACGTACGAAACACCGTAACTTTCAGACCGTGAGGACCTATTCGGCCGATAATACCTTTTCGGAAAGCTCTCGGAAAGTTATAGTGTGGCTATGGGTCTCCGTACCATTGGGCCCCATTTTCGACCCCAAATTTTGACGTTTAGGGTGTTTTCGGGAGGTTTTTGTGATTTGGAAGCGATTAAAGTATCGAAAAAGTGTTCGGACATGATTTTTGCATCTTTTGCGAATAAAAGAGTACGTTGAACCTGGCTGAAGCGGTGCACGTATCAAGTGGGACCCATTACAAATGATCTCTTGAATCCGCGGTAAAGGATATATGCGAATGCATGCAATGTACTAAGGGATGCGATCATACCAGCACTAATGCACCGGATCCCATCAGAACTCCGCAGTTAAGCGTGCTTGGGCGAGAGTAATACTAGGATGGGTGACCTCCCGGGAAGTCCTCGTGTTGCATCCCTTTTTAATTTTTATTTTTCTTTTAGCCTCCCATTTTTTTGTAAAACATCTAGTACCACTACAATTCAATTTGTTTCTCTATTGACGTTGTTAGATTGTTTATTTTTGCTGACAAAACTACAAAGTAATCGTATGAAGATGGATGCGTCCCCGGAAATGCTATTTTGTAGTTTATTCGGCCGATAATACCTTTTCGGAAAGCTCTCGGAAAGTTATAGTGTGGCTATGGGTCTCCGTACCATTGGGCCCCATTTTTCGACCCCAAATTTTGACGTTTAGGTTGTTTTCAGGAGGTTTTTGTGATTTGGAAGCGATTAAAGTATCGAAAAAGTGTTCGGACATGATTTTTGCATCTTTTGCGAATAAAAGAGTACGTTGAACCTGGCTGAAGCGGTGCACGTATCAAGTGGGACCCATTACAAATGATCTCTTGAATCCGCAGTAAAGGATATATGCGAATGCATGCAATGTACTAAGGGATGCGATCATACCAGCACTAATGCACCGGATCCCATCAGAACTCCGCAGTTAAGCGTGCTTGGGCGAGAGTAATACTAGGATGGGTGACCTCCCGGGAAGTCCTCGTGTTGAATCCCTTTTTTATTTTTATTTTTCTCTTAGCCTCCCATTTTTTTGTCAAACATCTAGTACCACTACAATTCAATTTGTTTCTCTATTGACGTTGTTAGATTGTTTATTTTTGCTGACATAACTACAAAGTAATCGTATGAAGATGGATGCGTCCCCGGAAATGCTATGTTGTAGTTTATTCCTTTATTATTTTTGATTCCAAAGATGCTAATACGTACGGAACACCGTAACTTTATGACCGTGAGGACCTATTCGGCCGATAATACCTTTTCGGAAAGCTCTCGGAAAGTTATAGTGTGGCTATGGGTCTCCGTACCATTGGGCCCCATTTTTGACCCCAAATTTTGACGTTTAGGGTGTTTTCGGGAGGTTTTTGTGATTTGGAAGCGATTAAAGTATCGAAAAAGTGTTCGGACATGATTTTTGCATCTTTTGCGAATAAAAGAGTACGTTGAACCTGGCTGAAGCGGTGCACGTATCAAGTGGGACCCATTACAAATGATCTCTTGAATCCGCGGTAAAGGATATATGCGAATGCATGCAATGTACTAAGGGATGCGATCATACCAGCACCAATGCACCAGATCCCATCAGAACTCCGTAGTTAAGCGTGCTTGGGCGAGAGTAATACTAGGATGGGTGACCTCCCGGGAAGTCCTCGTGTTGCATCCCTTTCTTATTTTTATTTTTCTTTTAGCCTCCCATTTTTTTGTAAAACATCTAGTACCACTACAATTCAATTTGTTTCTCTATTGACGTTGTTAGATTGTTTATTTTTGCTGACAAAACTACAAAGTAATCGTATGAAGATGGATGCGTCCCCGGAAATGCTATGTTGTAGTTTATTCCTTTATTATTTTTGATTCCAAAGATGCTAATACGTACGGAACACCGTAACTTTCAGAACGTGAGGACCTATTCGGCCGATAATACCTTTTCGGAAAGCTCTCGGAAAGTTATAGTGTGACAATGGGTCTCTATACCATTGGGCCCCATTTTCGACCCCAAATTTTGACGTTTAGGGTGTTTTCGGGAGGTTTTTGTGATTTGGAAGCGATTAAAGTATCGAAAAAGTGTTCGGACATGATTTTTGCATCTTTTGCGAATAAAAGAGTACGTTGAAGCTGGCTGAAGCGGTGCACGTATCAAGTGGGACCCATTACAAATGATCTCTTGAATCTGCGGTAAAGGATATATGCGAATGCATGCAATGTACTAACAGATGCGATCATACCAGCACTAATGCACCGGATCCCATCAGAACTCCGCAGTTTACGGTGCTTCGGCGAGAGTAGTACTAGGATGGGTGACCTCCCGGGAAGTCCTCGTGTTGCATCCCTTTTTTATTTATATTTTTGTTTTAGCCTCCCATTTTTTTGTAAAACATCTAGTACCACTACAATTCAATTTGTTTCTCTATTGACGTTGTTAGATTGTTTATTTTTGCTGAAAAAATTACAAAGTAATCGTATGAAGATGGATGCGTCCCCGGAAATGCTATGTTGTAGTTTATTCCTTTATTATTTTTGATTCCAAATATGCTAATACGTACGAAACACCGTAACTTTCAGACCGTGAGGACCTATTCGGCCGATAATACCTTTTCGGAAAGCTCTCGGAAAGTTATAGTGTGGCTATGGGTCTCCGTACCATTGGGCCCCATTTTCGACCCCAAATTTTGACGTTTAGGGTGTTTTCGGGAGGTTTTTGTGATTTGGAAGCGATTAAAGTATCGAAAAAGTGTTCGGACATGATTTTTGCATCTTTTGCGAATAAAAGAGTACGTTGAACCTGGCTGAAGCGGTGCACGTATCAAGTGGGACCCATTACAAATGATCTCTTGAATCCGCGGTAAAGGATATATGCGAATGCATGCAATGTACTAAGGGATGCGATCATACCAGCACTAATGCACCGGATCCCATCAGAACTCCGCAGTTAAGCGTGCTTGGGCGAGAGTAATACTAGGATGGGTGACCTCCCGGGAAGTCCTCGTGTTGCATCCCTTTTTAATTTTTATTTTTCTTTTAGCCTCCCATTTTTTTGTAAAACATCTAGTACCACTACAATTCAATTTGTTTCTCTATTGACGTTGTTAGATTGTTTATTTTTGCTGACAAAACTACAAAGTAATCGTATGAAGATGGATGCGTCCCCGGAAATGCTATGTTGTAGTTTATTCGGCCGATAATACCTTTTCGGAAAGCTCTCGGAAAGTTATAGTGTGGCTATGGGTCTCCGTACCATTGGGCCCCATTTTTCGACCCCAAATTTTGACGTTTAGGTTGTTTTCAGGAGGTTTTTGTGATTTGGAAGCGATTAAAGTATCGAAAAAGTGTTCGGACATGATTTTTGCATCTTTTGCGAATAAAAGAGTACGTTGAAGCTGGCTGAAGCGGTGCACGTATCAAGTGGGACCCATTACAAATGATCTCTTGAATCTGCGGTAAAGGATATATGCGAATGCATGCAATGTACTAACAGATGCGATCATACCAGCACTAATGCACCGGATCCCATCAGAACTCCGCAGTTTACGGTGCTTCGGCGAGAGTAGTACTAGGATGGGTGACCTCCCGGGAAGTCCTCGTGTTGCATCCCTTTTTTATTTATATTTTTGTTTTAGCCTCCCATTTTTTTGTAAAACATCTAGTACCACTACAATTCAATTTGTTTCTCTATTGACGTTGTTAGATTGTTTATTTTTGCTGAAAAAATTACAAAGTAATCGTATGAAGATGGATGCGTCCCCGGAAATGCTATGTTGTAGTTTATTCCTTTATTATTTTTGATTCCAAATATGCTAATACGTACGAAACACCGTAACTTTCAGACCGTGAGGACCTATTCGGCCGATAATACCTTTTCGGAAAGCTCTCGGAAAGTTATAGTGTGGCTATGGGTCTCCGTACCATTGGGCCCCATTTTCGACCCCAAATTTTGACGTTTAGGGTGTTTTCGGGAGGTTTTTGTGATTTGGAAGCGATTAAAGTATCGAAAAAGTGTTCGGACATGATTTTTGCATCTTTTGCGAATAAAAGAGTACGTTGAACCTGGCTGAAGCGGTGCACGTATCAAGTGGGACCCATTACAAATGATCTCTTGAATCCGCGGTAAAGGATATATGCGAATGCATGCAATGTACTAAGGGATGCGATCATACCAGCACTAATGCACCGGATCCCATCAGAACTCCGCAGTTAAGCGTGCTTGGGCGAGAGTAATACTAGGATGGGTGACCTCCCGGGAAGTCCTCGTGTTGCATCCCTTTTTAATTTTTATTTTTCTTTTAGCCTCCCATTTTTTTGTAAAACATCTAGTACCACTACAATTCAATTTGTTTCTCTATTGACGTTGTTAGATTGTTTATTTTTGCTGACAAAACTACAAAGTAATCGTATGAAGATGGATGCGTCCCCGGAAATGCTATGTTGTAGTTTATTCGGCCGATAATACCTTTTCGGAAAGCTCTCGGAAAGTTATAGTGTGGCTATGGGTCTCCGTACCATTGGGCCCCATTTTTCGACCCCAAATTTTGACGTTTAGGTTGTTTTCAGGAGGTTTTTGTGATTTGGAAGCGATTAAAGTATCGAAAAAGTGTTCGGACATGATTTTTGCATCTTTTGCGAATAAAAGAGTACGTTGAACCTGGCTGAAGCGGTGCACGTATCAAGTGGGACCCATTACAAATGATCTCTTGAATCCGCAGTAAAGGATATATGCGAATGCATGCAATGTACTAAGGGATGCGATCATACCAGCACTAATGCACCGGATCCCATCAGAACTCCGCAGTGAAGCGTGCTTGGGCGAGAGTAATACTAGGATGGGTGACCTCCCGGGAAGTCCTCGTGTTGAATCCCTTTTTTATTTTTATTTTTCTCTTAGCCTCCCATTTTTTTGTCAAACATCTAGTACCACTACAATTCAATTTGTTTCTCTATTGACGTTGTTAGATTGTTTATTTTTGCTGACATAACTACAAAGTAATCGTATGAAGATGGATGCGTCCCCGGAAATGCTATGTTGTAGTTTATTCCTTTATTATTTTTGATTCCAAAGATGCTAATACGTACGGAACACCGTAACTTTATGACCGTGAGGACCTATTCGGCCGATAATACCTTTTCGGAAAGCTCTCGGAAAGTTATAGTGTAGCTATGGGTCTCCGTACCATTGGGCCCCATTTTCGACCCCAAATTTTGACGTTTAGGGTGTTTTCGGGAGGTTTTTGTGATTTGGAAGCGATTAAAGTATCGAAAAAGTGTTCGGACATGATTTTTGCATCTTTTGCGAATAAAAGAGTACGTTGAAGCTGGCTGAAGCGGTGCACGTATCAAGTGGGACCCATTACAAATGATCTCTTGAATCAGCGGTAAAGGATATATGCGAATGCATGCAATGTACTAACGGATGCGATCATACCAGCACTAATGCACCGGATCCCATCAGAACTCCGCAGTTTACGGTGCTTCGGCGAGAGTAGTACTAGGATGGGTGACCTCCCGGGAAATCCTCGTGTTGCATCCCTTTTTTATTTATATTTTTGTTTTAGCCTCCCATTTTTTTGTAAAACATCTAGTACCACTACAATTCAATTTGTTTCTCTATTGACGTTGTTAGATTGTTTATTTTTGCTGAAAAAACTACAAAGTAATCGTATGAAGATGGATGCGTCCCCGGAAATGCTATGTTGTAGTTTATTCCTTTATTATTTTTGATTCCAAAGATGCTAATACGTACGAAACACCGTAACTTTCAGACCGTGAGGACCTATTCGGCCGATAATACCTTTTCGGAAAGCTCTCGGAAAGTTATAGTGTGGCTATGGGTCTCCGTACCATTGGGCCCCATTTTCGACCCCAAATTTTGACGTTTAGGGTGTTTTCGGGAGGTTTTTGTGATTTGGAAGCGATTAAAGTATCGAAAAAGTGTTCGGACATGATTTTTGCATCTTTTGCGAATAAAAGAGTACGTTGAACCTGGCTGAAGCGGTGCACGTATCAAGTGGGACCCATTACAAATGATCTCTTGAATCCGCGGTAAAGGATATATGCGAATGCATGCAATGTACTAAGGGATGCGATCATACCAGCACTAATGCACCGGATCCCATCAGAACTCCGCAGTTAAGCGTGCTTGGGCGAGAGTAATACTAGGATGGGTGACCTCCCGGGAAGTCCTCGTGTTGCATCCCTTTTTAATTTTTATTTTTCTTTTAGCCTCCCATTTTTTTGTAAAACATCTAGTACCACTACAATTCAATTTGTTTCTCTATTGACGTTGTTAGATTGTTTATTTTTGCTGACAAAACTACAAAGTAATCGTATGAAGATGGATGCGTCCCCGGAAATGCTATGTTGTAGTTTATTCGGCCGATAATACCTTTTCGGAAAGCTCTCGGAAAGTTATAGTGTGGCTATGGGTCTCCGTACCATTGGGCCCCATTTTTCGACCCCAAATTTTGACGTTTAGGTTGTTTTCAGGAGGTTTTTGTGATTTGGAAGCGATTAAAGTATCGAAAAAGTGTTCGGACATGATTTTTGCATCTTTTGCGAATAAAAGAGTACGTTGAACCTGGCTGAAGCGGTGCACGTATCAAGTGGGACCCATTACAAATGATCTCTTGAATCCGCAGTAAAGGATATATGCGAATGCATGCAATGTACTAAGGGATGCGATCATACCAGCACTAATGCACCGGATCCCATCAGAACTCCGCAGTTAAGCGTGCTTGGGCGAGAGTAATACTAGGATGGGTGACCTCCCGGGAAGTCCTCGTGTTGAATCCCTTTTTTATTTTTATTTTTCTCTTAGCCTCCCATTTTTTTGTCAAACATCTAGTACCACTACAATTCAATTTGTTTCTCTATTGACGTTGTTAGATTGTTTATTTTTGCTGACATAACTACAAAGTAATCGTATGAAGATGGATGCGTCCCCGGAAATGCTATGTTGTAGTTTATTCCTTTATTATTTTTGATTCCAAAGATGCTAATACGTACGGAACACCGTAACTTTATGACCGTGAGGACCTATTCGGCCGATAATACCTTTTCGGAAAGCTCTCGGAAAGTTATAGTGTAGCTATGGGTCTCCGTACCATTGGGCCCCATTTTCGACCCCAAATTTTGACGTTTAGGGTGTTTTCGGGAGGTTTTTGTGATTTGGAAGCGATTAAAGTATCGAAAAAGTGTTCGGACATGATTTTTGCATCTTTTGCGAATAAAAGAGTACGTTGAAGCTGGCTGAAGCGGTGCACGTATCAAGTGGGACCCATTACAAATGATCTCTTGAATCAGCGGTAAAGGATATATGCGAATGCATGCAATGTACTAACGGATGCGATCATACCAGCACTAATGCACCGGATCCCATCAGAACTCCGCAGTTTACGGTGCTTCGGCGAGAGTAGTACTAGGATGGGTGACCTCCCGGGAAATCCTCGTGTTGCATCCCTTTTTTATTTATATTTTTGTTTTAGCCTCCCATTTTTTTGTAAAACATCTAGTACCACTACAATTCAATTTGTTTCTCTATTGACGTTGTTAGATTGTTTATTTTTGCTGAAAAAACTACAAAGTAATCGTATGAAGATGGATGCGTCCCCGGAAATGCTATGTTGTAGTTTATTCCTTTAGTATTTTTGATTCCAAAGATGCTAATACGTACGAAACACCGTAACTTTCAGACCGTGAGGACCTATTCGGCCGATAATACCTTTTCGGAAAGCTCTCGGAAAGTTATAGTGTAGCTATGGGTCTCCGTACCATTGGGCCCCATTTTCGACCCCAAATTTTGACGTTTAGGGTGTTTTCGGGAGGTTTTTGTGATTTGGAAGCGATTAAAGTATCGAAAAAGTGTTCGGACATGATTTTTGCATCTTTTGCGAATAAAAGAGTACGTTGAACCTGGCTGAAGCGGTGCACGTATCAAGTGGGACCCATTACAAATGATCTCTTGAATCCGCAGTAAAGGATATATGCGAATGCATGCAATGTACTAAGGGATGCGATCATACCAGCACTAATGCACCGGATCCCATCAGAACTCCGCAGTGAAGCGTGCTTGGGCGAGAGTAATACTAGGATGGGTGACCTCCCGGGAAGTCCTCGTGTTGAATCCCTTTTTTATTTTTATTTTTCTCTTAGCGTCCCATTTTTTTGTCAAACATCTAGTACCACTACAATTCAATTTGTTTCTCTATTGACGTTGTTAGATTGTTTATTTTTGCTGACATAACTACAAAGTAATCGTATGAAGATGGATGCGTCCCCGGAAATGCTATGTTGTAGTTTATTCCTTTATTATTTTTGATTCCAAAGATGCTAATACGTACGGAACACCGTAACTTTATGACCGTGAGGACCTATTCGGCCGATAATACCTTTTCGGAAAGCTCTCGGAAAGTTATAGTGTAGCTATGGGTCTCCGTACCATTGGGCCCCATTTTCGACCCCAAATTTTGACGTTTAGGGTGTTTTCGGGAGGTTTTTGTGATTTGGAAGCGATTAAAGTATCGAAAAAGTGTTCGGACATGATTTTTGCATCTTTTGCGAATAAAAGAGTACGTTGAAGCTGGCTGAAGCGGTGCACGTATCAAGTGGGACCCATTACAAATGATCTCTTGAATCAGCGGTAAAGGATATATGCGAATGCATGCAATGTACTAACGGATGCGATCATACCAGCACTAATGCACCGGATCCCATCAGAACTCCGCAGTTTACGGTGCTTCGGCGAGAGTAGTACTAGGATGGGTGACCTCCCGGGAAATCCTCGTGTTGCATCCCTTTTTTATTTATATTTTTGTTTTAGCCTCCCATTTTTTTGTAAAACATCTAGTACCACTACAATTCAATTTGTTTCTCTATTGACGTTGTTAGATTGTTTATTTTTGCTGAAAAAACTACAAAGTAATCGTATGAAGATGGATGCGTCCCCGGAAATGCTATGTTGTAGTTTATTCCTTTATTATTTTTGATTCCAAAGATGCTAATACGTACGAAACACCGTAACTTTCAGACCGTGAGGACCTATTCGGCCGATAATACCTTTTCGGAAAGCTCTCGGAAAGTTATAGTGTGGCTATGGGTCTCCGTACCATTGGGCCCCATTTTCGACCCCAAATTTTGACGTTTAGGGTGTTTTCGGGAGGTTTTTGTGATTTGGAAGCGATTAAAGTATCGAAAAAGTGTTCGGACATGATTTTTGCATCTTTTGCGAATAAAAGAGTACGTTGAACCTGGCTGAAGCGGTGCACGTATCAAGTGGGACCCATTACAAATGATCTCTTAAATCCGCGGTAAAGGATATATGCGAATGCATGCAATGTACTAAGGGATGCGATCATACCAGCACCAATGCACCAGATCCCATCAGAACTCCGTAGTTAAGCGTGCTTGGGCGAGAGTAATACTAGGATGGGTGACCTCCCGGGAAGTCCTCGTGTTGAATCCCTTTTTTATTTTTATTTTTCTCTTAGCCTCCCATTTTTTTGTCAAACATCTAGTACCACTACAATTCAATTTGTTTCTCTATTGACGTTGTTAGATTGTTTATTTTTGCTGACATAACTACAAAGTAATCGTATGAAGATGGATGCGTCCCCGGAAATGCTATGTTGTAGTTTATTCCTTTATTATTTTTGATTCCAAAGATGCTAATACGTACGGAACACCGTAACTTTATGACCGTGAGGACCTATTCGGCCGATAATACCTTTTCGGAAAGCTCTCGGAAAGTTATAGTGTAGCTATGGGTCTCCGTACCATTGGGCCCCATTTTCGACCCCAAATTTTGACGTTTAGGGTGTTTTCGGGAGGTTTTTGTGATTTGGAAGCGATTAAAGTATCGAAAAAGTGTTCGGACATGATTTTTGCATCTTTTGCGAATAAAAGAGTACGTTGAAGCTGGCTGAAGCGGTGCACGTATCAAGTGGGACCCATTACAAATGATCTCTTGAATCTGCGGTAAAGGATATATGCGAATGCATGCAATGTACTAACAGATGCGATCATACCAGCACTAATGCACCGGATCCCATCAGAACTCCGCAGTTTACGGTGCTTCGGCGAGAGTAGTACTAGGATGGGTGACCTCCCGGGAAGTCCTCGTGTTGCATCCCTTTTTTATTTATATTTTTGTTTTAGCCTCCCATTTTTTTGTAAAACATCTAGTACCACTACAATTCAATTTGTTTCTCTATTGACGTTGTTAGATTGTTTATTTTTGCTGAAAAAATTACAAAGTAATCGTATGAAGATGGATGCGTCCCCGGAAATGCTATGTTGTAGTTTATTCCTTTATTATTTTTGATTCCAAATATGCTAATACGTACGAAACACCGTAACTTTCAGACCGTGAGGACCTATTCGGCCGATAATACCTTTTCGGAAAGCTCTCGGAAAGTTATAGTGTGGCTATGGGTCTCCGTACCATTGGGCCCCATTTTCGACCCCAAATTTTGACGTTTAGGGTGTTTTCGGGAGGTTTTTGTGATTTGGAAGCGATTAAAGTATCGAAAAAGTGTTCGGACATGATTTTTGCATCTTTTGCGAATAAAAGAGTACGTTGAACCTGGCTGAAGCGGTGCACGTATCAAGTGGGACCCATTACAAATGATCTCTTGAATCCGCGGTAAAGGATATATGCGAATGCATGCAATGTACTAAGGGATGCGATCATACCAGCACTAATGCACCGGATCCCATCAGAACTCCGCAGTTAAGCGTGCTTGGGCGAGAGTAATACTAGGATGGGTGACCTCCCGGGAAGTCCTCGTGTTGCATCCCTTTTTAATTTTTATTTTTCTTTTAGCCTCCCATTTTTTTGTAAAACATCTAGTACCACTACAATTCAATTTGTTTCTCTATTGACGTTGTTAGATTGTTTATTTTTGCTGACAAAACTACAAAGTAATCGTATGAAGATGGATGCGTCCCCGGAAATGCTATGTTGTAGTTTATTCGGCCGATAATACCTTTTCGGAAAGCTCTCGGAAAGTTATAGTGTGGCTATGGGTCTCCGTACCATTGGGCCCCATTTTTCGACCCCAAATTTTGACGTTTAGGTTGTTTTCAGGAGGTTTTTGTGATTTGGAAGCGATTAAAGTATCGAAAAAGTGTTCGGACATGATTTTTGCATCTTTTGCGAATAAAAGAGTACGTTGAACCTGGCTGAAGCGGTGCACGTATCAAGTGGGACCCATTACAAATGATCTCTTGAATCCGCAGTAAAGGATATATGCGAATGCATGCAATGTACTAAGGGATGCGATCATACCAGCACTAATGCACCGGATCCCATCAGAACTCCGCAGTTAAGCGTGCTTGGGCGAGAGTAATACTAGGATGGGTGACCTCCCGGGAAGTCCTCGTGTTGAATCCCTTTTTTATTTTTATTTTTCTCTTAGCCTCCCATTTTTTTGTCAAACATCTAGTACCACTACAATTCAATTTGTTTCTCTATTGACGTTGTTAGATTGTTTATTTTTGCTGACATAACTACAAAGTAATCGTATGAAGATGGATGCGTCCCCGGAAATGCTATGTTGTAGTTTATTCCTTTATTATTTTTGATTCCAAAGATGCTAATACGTACGGAACACCGTAACTTTATGACCGTGAGGACCTATTCGGCCGATAATACCTTTTCGGAAAGCTCTCGGAAAGTTATAGTGTAGCTATGGGTCTCCGTACCATTGGGCCCCATTTTCGACCCCAAATTTTGACGTTTAGGGTGTTTTCGGGAGGTTTTTGTGATTTGGAAGCGATTAAAGTATCGAAAAAGTGTTCGGACATGATTTTTGCATCTTTTGCGAATAAAAGAGTACGTTGAAGCTGGCTGAAGCGGTGCACGTATCAAGTGGGACCCATTACAAATGATCTCTTGAATCAGCGGTAAAGGATATATGCGAATGCATGCAATGTACTAACGGATGCGATCATACCAGCACTAATGCACCGGATCCCATCAGAACTCCGCAGTTTACGGTGCTTCGGCGAGAGTAGTACTAGGATGGGTGACCTCCCGGGAAATCCTCGTGTTGCATCCCTTTTTTATTTATATTTTTGTTTTAGCCTCCCATTTTTTTGTAAAACATCTAGTACCACTACAATTCAATTTGTTTCTCTATTGACGTTGTTAGATTGTTTATTTTTGCTGAAAAAACTACAAAGTAATCGTATGAAGATGGATGCGTCCCCGGAAATGCTATGTTGTAGTTTATTCCTTTAGTATTTTTGATTCCAAAGATGCTAATACGTACGAAACACCGTAACTTTCAGACCGTGAGGACCTATTCGGCCGATAATACCTTTTCGGAAAGCTCTCGGAAAGTTATAGTGTAGCTATGGGTCTCCGTACCATTGGGCCCCATTTTCGACCCCAAATTTTGACGTTTAGGGTGTTTTCGGGAGGTTTTTGTGATTTGGAAGCGATTAAAGTATCGAAAAAGTGTTCGGACATGATTTTTGCATCTTTTGCGAATAAAAGAGTACGTTGAACCTGGCTGAAGCGGTGCACGTATCAAGTGGGACCCATTACAAATGATCTCTTGAATCCGCGGTAAAGGATATATGCGAATGCATGCAATGTACTAAGGGATGCGATCATACCAGCACCAATGCACCAGATCCCATCAGAACTCCGTAGTTAAGCGTGCTTGGGCGAGAGTAATACTAGGATGGGTGACCTCCCGGGAAGTCCTCGTGTTGCATCCCTTTTTAATTTTTATTTTTCTTTTAGCCTGCCATTTTTTTGTAAAACATCTAGTACCACTACAATTCAATTTGTTTCTCTATTGACGTTGTTAGATTGTTTATTTTTGCTGACAAAACTACAAAGTAATCGTATGAAGATGGATGCGTCCCCGGAAATGCTATGTTGTAGTTTATTCCTTTATTATTTTTGATTCCAAAGATGCTAATACGTACAGAACACCGTAACTTTCAGAACGTGAGGACCTATTCGGCCGATAATACCTTTTCGGAAAGCTCTCGGAAAGTTATAGTGTGGCTATGGGTCTCCGTACCATTGGGCCCCATTTTCGACCCCAAATTTTGACGTTTAGGGTGTTTTCAGGAGGTTTTTGTGATTTGGAAGCGATTAAAGTATCGAAAAAGTGTTCGGACATGATTTTTGCATCTTTTGCGAATAAAAGAGTACGTTGAAGCTGGCTGAAGCGGTGCACGTATCAAGTGGGACCCATTACAAATGATTTCTTGAATCTGCGGTAAAGGATGTATGCGAATGCATGCAATGTACTAACAGATGCGATCATACCAGCACTAATGCACCGGATCCCATCAGAACTCCGCAGTTTACGGTGCTTTGGCGAGAGTAGTACTAGGATGGGTGACCTCCCGGGAAGTCCTCGTGTTGCATCCCTTTTTTATTTATATTTTTGTTTTAGCCTCCCATTTTTTTGTAAAACATCTAGTACCACTACAATTCAATTTGTTTCTCTATTGACGTTGTTAGATTGTTTATTTTTGCTGAAAAAATTACAAAGTAATCGTATGAAGATGGATGCGTCCCCGGAAATGCTATGTTGTAGTTTATTCCTTTATTATTTTTGATTCCAAATATGCTAATACGTACGAAACACCGTAACTTTCAGACCGTGAGGACCTATTCGGCCGATAATACCTTTTCGGAAAGCTCTCGGAAAGTTATAGTGTGGCTATGGGTCTCCGTACCATTGGGCCCCATTTTCGACCCCAAATTTTGACGTTTAGGGTGTTTTCGGGAGGTTTTTGTGATTTGGAAGCGATTAAAGTATCGAAAAAGTGTTCGGACATGATTTTTGCATCTTTTGCGAATAAAAGAGTACGTTGAACCTGGCTGAAGCGGTGCACGTATCAAGTGGGACCCATTACAAATGATCTCTTGAATCCGCGGTAAAGGATATATGCGAATGCATGCAATGTACTAAGGGATGCGATCATACCAGCACTAATGCACCGGATCCCATCAGAACTCCGTAGTTAAGCGTGCTTGGGCGAGAGTAATACTAGGATGGGTGACCTCCCGGGAAGTCCTCGTGTTGCATCCCTTTTTAATTTTTATTTTTCTTTTAGCCTCCCATTTTTTTGTAAAACATCTAGTACCACTACAATTCAATTTGTTTCTCTATTGACGTTGTTAGATTGTTTATTTTTGCTGACAAAACTACAAAGTAATCGTATGAAGATGGATGCGTCCCCGGAAATGCTATGTTGTAGTTTATTCGGCCGATAATACCTTTTCGGAAAGCTCTCGGAAAGTTATAGTGTGGCTATGGGTCTCCGTACCATTGGGCCCCATTTTTCGACCCCAAATTTTGACGTTTAGGTTGTTTTCAGGAGGTTTTTGTGATTTGGAAGCGATTAAAGTATCGAAAAAGTGTTCGGACATGATTTTTGCATCTTTTGCGAATAAAAGAGTACGTTGAACCTGGCTGAAGCGGTGCACGTATCAAGTGGGACCTATTACAAATGATCTCTTGAATCCGCAGTAAAGGATATATGCGAATGCATGCAATGTACTAAGGGATGCGATCATACCAGCACTAATGCACCGGATCCCATCAGAACTCCGCAGTTAAGCGTGCTTGGGCGAGAGTAATACTAGGATGGGTGACCTCCCGGGAAGTCCTCGTGTTGAATCCCTTTTTTATTTTTATTTTTCTCTTAGCCTCCCATTTTTTTGTCAAACATCTAGTACCACTACAATTCAATTTGTTTCTCTATTGACGTTGTTAGATTGTTTATTTTTGCTGACATAACTACAAAGTAATCGTATGAAGATGGATGCGTCCCCGGAAATGCTATGTTGTAGTTTATTCCTTTATTATTTTTGATTCCAAAGATGCTAATACGTACGGAACACCGTAACTTTATGACCGTGAGGACCTATTCGGCCGATAATACCTTTCCGGAAAGCTCTCGGAAAGTTATAGTGTAGCTATGGGTCTCCGTACCATTGGGCCCCATTTTCGACCCCAAATTTTGACGTTTAGGGTGTTTTCGGGAGGTTTTTGTGATTTGGAAGCGATTAAAGTATCGAAAAAGTGTTCGGACATGATTTTTGCATCTTTTGCGAATAAAAGAGTACGTTGAAGCTGGCTGAAGCGGTGCACGTATCAAGTGGGACCCATTACAAATGATCTCTTGAATCTGCGGTAAAGGATATATGCGAATGCATGCAATGTACTAACGGATGCGATCATACCAGCACTAATGCACCGGATCCCATCAGAACTCCGCAGTTTACGGTGCTTCGGCGAGAGTAGTACTAGGATAGGTGACCTCCCGGGAAGTCCTCGTGTTGCATCCCTTTTTTATTTATATTTTTGTTTTAGCCTCCCATTTTTTTGTAAAACATCTAGTACCACTACAATTCAATTTGTTTCTCTATTGACGTTGTTAGATTGTTTATTTTTGCTGAAAAAACTACAAAGTAATCGTATGAAGATGGATGCGTCCCCGGAAATGCTATGTTGTAGTTTATTCCTTTATTATTTTTGATTCCAAAGATGCTAATACGTACGAAACACCGTAACTTTCAGACCGTGAGGACCTATTCGGCCGATAATACCTTTTCGGAAAGCTCTCGGAAAGTTATAGTGTGGCTATGGGTCTCCGTACCATTGGGCCCCATTTTCGACCCCAAATTTTGACGTTTAGGGTGTTTTCGGGAGGTTTTTGTGATTTGGAAGCGATTAAAGTATCGAAAAAGTGTTCGGACATGATTTTTGCATCTTTTGCGAATAAAAGAGTACGTTGAAGCTGGCTGAAGCGGTGCACGTATCAAGTGGGACCCATTACAAATGATCTCTTAAATCCGCGGTAAAGGATATGTGCGAATGCATGCAATGTACTAAGGGATGCGATCATACCAGCACTAATGCACCGGATCCCATCAGAACTCCGCAGTTAAGCGTGCTTGGGCGAGAGTAATACTAGGATGGTGACCTCCCGGCAAGTCCTCGTGTTGCATCCCTTTTTAATTTTAATTTTTCTTTTAGCCTCCCATTTTTTTGTAAAACATCTAGTACCACTACAATTCAATTTGTTTCTCTATTGACGTTGTTAGATTGTTTATTTTTGCTGACAAAACTACAAAGTAATCGTATGAAGATGGATGCGTCCCTGGAAATGCTATGTTGTAGTTTATTCGGCCGGTAATACCTTTTCGGAAAGCTCTCGGAAAGTTATAGTGTGGCTATGGGTCTCCGTACCATTGGGCCCCATTTTCGACCCCAAATTTTGACGTTTAGGTTGTTTTCGGGAGGTTTTTGTGATTTGGAAGCGATTAAAGTATCGAAAAAGTGTTCGGACATGTTTTTTGCATCTTTTGCGAATAAAAGAGTACGTTGAAGCTGGCTGAAGCGGTGCACGTATCAAGTGGGACCCATTACAAATGATCTCTTGAATCCGCGGTAAAGGATATATGCGAATGCATGCAATGTACTAAGGGATGCGATCATACCAGCACCAATGCACCGGATCCCATCAGAACTCCGTAGTTAAGCGTGCTTGGGCGAGATTAATACTAGGATGGGTGACCTCCCGGGAAGTCCTCGTGTTGCATCCCTTTTTTATTTTTATTTTTCTTTTAGCCTCCCATTTTTTTGTAAAACATCTAGTACCACTACAATTCAATTTGTTTCTCTATTGACGTTGTTAGATTGTTTATTTTTGCTGACAAAACTACAAAGTAATCGTATGAAGATGGATGCGTCCCCGGAAATGCTATGTTGTAGTTTATTCCTTTATTATTTTTGATTCCAAAGATGCTAATACGTACGGAACACCGTAACTTTCAGACCGTGAGGACCTATTCGGCCGATAATACCTTTTCGGAAAGCTCTCGGAAAGTTATAGTGTGGCTATGGGTCTCCGTACCATTGGGCCCCATTTTCGACCCCAAATTTTGACGTTTAGGGTGTTTTCGGGAGGTTTTTGTGATTTGGAAGCGATTAAAGTATCGAAAAAGTGTTCGGACATGATTTTTGCATCTTTTGCGAATAAAAGAGTACGTTGAAGCTGGCTGAAGCGGTGCACGTATCAAGTGGGACCCATTACAAATGATCTCTTAAATCTGCGGTAAAGGATATATGCGAATGCATGCAATGTACTAACGGATGCGATCATACCAGCACTAATGCACCGGATCCCATCAGAACTCCGCAGTTTACGGTGCTTCGGCGAGAGTAGTACTAGGATGGGTGACCTCCCGGGAAGTCCTCGTGTTGCATCCCTTTTTTATTTATATTTTTGTTTTAGCCTCCCATTTTTTTGTAAAACATCTAGTACCACTACAATTCAATTTGTTTCTCTATTGACGTTGTTAGATTGTTTATTTTTGCTGAAAAAACTACAAAGTAATCGTATGAAGATGGATGCGTCCCCGGAAATGCTATGTTGTAGTTTATTCCTTTATTATTTTTGATTCCAAAGATGCTAATACGTACGAAACACCGTAACTTTCAGACCGTGAGGACCTATTCGGCCGATAATACCTTTTCGGAAAGCTCTCGGAAAGTTATAGAGTGGCTATGGGTCTCCGTACCATTGGGCCCCATTTTCGACCCCAAATTTTGACGTTTAGGGTGTTTTCGGGAGGTTTTTGTGATTTGGAAGCGATTAAAGTATCGAAAAAGTGTTCGGACATGATTTTTGCATCTTTTGCGAATAAAAGAGTACGTTGAACCTGGCTGAAACGGTGCACGTATCAAGTGGGACCCATTACAAATGATCTCTTGAATCCGCGGTAAAGGATATATGCGAATGCATGCAATGTACTAAGGGATGCGATCATACCAGCACTAATGCACCGGATCCCATCAGAACTCCGTAGTTAAGCGTGCTTGGGCGAGAGTAATACTAGGATGGGTGACCTCCCGGGAAGTCCTCGTGTTGCATCCCTTTTTAATTTTTATTTTTCTTTTAGCCTCCCATTTTTTTGTAAAACATCTAGTACCACTACAATTCAATTTGTTTCTCTATTGACGTTGTTAGATTGTTTATTTTTGCTGACAAAACTACAAAGTAATCGTATGAAGATGGATGCGTCCCCGGAAATGCTATGTTGTAGTTTATTCGGCCGATAATACCTTTTCGGAAAGCTCTCGGAAAGTTATAGTGTGGCTATGGGTCTCCGTACCATTGGGCCCCATTTTTCGACCCCAAATTTTGACGTTTAGGATGTTTTCGGGAGGTTTTTGTGATTTGGAAGCGATTAAAGTATCGAAAAAGTGTTCGGACATGATTTTTGCATCTTTTGCAAATAAAAGAGTACGTTGAACCTGGCTGAAGCGGTGCACGTATCAAGTGGGACCCATTACAAATGATCTCTTGAATCCGCAGTAAAGGATATATGCGAATGCATGCAATGTACTAAGGGATGCGATCATACCAGCACTAATGCACCGGATCCCATCAGAACTCCGCAGTTAAGCGTGCTTGGGCGAGAGTAATACTAGGATGGGTGACCTCCCGGGAAGTCCTCGTGTTGCATCCCTTTTTAATTTTTATTTTTCTTTTAGCCTCCCATTTTTTTGTCAAACATCTAGTACCACTACAATTCAATTTGTTTCTCTATTGACGTTGTTAGATTGTTTATTTTTGCTGACAAAACTACAAAGTAATCGTATGAAGATGGATGCGTCCCCGGAAATGCTATGTTGTAGTTTATTCCTTTATTATTTTTGATTCCAAAGATGCTAATACGTACGGAACACCGTAACTTTCAGACCGTGAGGACCTATTCGGCCGATAATACCTTTTCGTAAAGCTCTCGGAAAGTTATATTGTAGCTACGGGTCTCCGTACCATTGGGCCCCATTTTCGACCCCAAATTTTGACGTTTAGGGTGTTTTCGGGAGGTTTTTGTGATTTGGAAGCGATTAAAGTATCGAAAAAGTGTTCGGACATGATTTTTGCATCTTTTGCGAATAAAAGAGTACGTTGAAGCTGGCTGAAGCGGTGCACGTATCAAGTGGGACCCATTACAAATGATCTCTTGAATCTGCGGTAAAGGATATATGCGAATGCATGCAATGTACTAACGGATGCGATCATACCAGCACTAATGCACCGGATCCCATCAGAACTCCGCAGTTTACGGTGCTTCGGCGAGAGTAGTACTAGGATGGGTGACCTCCCGGGAAGTCCTCGTGTTGCATCCCTTTTTTATTTATATTTTTGTTTTAGCCTCCCATTTTTTTGTAAAACATCTAGTACCACTACAATTCAATTTGTTTCTCTATTGACGTTGTTAGATTGTTTATTTTTGCTGAAAAAACTACAAAGTAATCGTATGAAGATGGATGCGTCCCCGGAAATGCTATGTTGTAGTTTATTCCTTTATTATTTTTGATTCCAAAGATGCTAATACGTACGAAACACCGTAACTTTCAGACCGTGAGGACCTATTCGGCCGATAATACCTTTTCGGAAAGCTCTCGGAAAGTTATAGTGTGGCTATGGGTCTCCGTACCATTGGGGCCCATTTTCGACCCCAAATTTTGACGTTTAGGGTGTTTTCGGGAGGTTTTTGTGATTTGGAAGCGATTAAAGTATCGAAAAAGTGTTCGGACATGATTTTTGCATCTTTTGCGAATAAAAGAGTACGTTGAACCTGGCTGAAGCGGTGCACGTATCAAGTGGGACCCATTACAAATGATCTGTTGAATCCGCGGTAAAGGATATATGCGAATGCATGCAATGTACTAAGGGATGCGATCATACCAGCACTAATGCACCGGATCCCATCAGAACTCCGCAGTTAAGCGTGCTTGGGCGAGAGTAATACTAGGATGGGTGACCTCCCGGGAAGTCCTCGTGTTGCATCCCTTTTTAATTTTTATTTTTCTTTTAGCCTCCCATTTTTTTGTAAAACATCTAGTACCACTACAATTCAATTTGTTTCTCTATTGACGTTGTTAGATTGTTTATTTTTGCTGACAAAACTACAAAGTAATCGTATGAAGATGGATGCGTCCCCGGAAATGCTATGTTGTAGTTTATTCCTTTATTATTTTTGATTCCAAAGATGCTAATACGTACGGAACACCGTAACTTTCAGACCGTGAGGACCTATTCGGCCGATAATACCTTTTCGGAAAGCTCTCGGAAAGTTATAGTGTGGCTATGGGTCTCCGTACCATTGGGCCCCATTTTCGACCCCAAATTTTGACGTTTAGGGTGTTTTCGGGAGGTTTTTGTGATTTGGAAGCGATTAAAGTATCGAAAAAGTGTTCGGACATGATTTTTGCATCTTTTGCGAATAAAAGAGTACGTTGAAGCTGGCTGAAGCGGTGCACGTATCAAGTGGGACCCATTACAAATGATCTCTTAAATCTGCGGTAAAGGATATATGCGAATGCATGCAATGTACTAACGGATGCGATCATACCAGCACTAATGCACCGGATCCCATCAGAACTCCGCAGTTTACGGTGCTTCGGCGAGAGTAGTACTAGGATGGGTGACCTCCCGGGAAGTCCTCGTGTTGCATCCCTTTTTTGTTTATATTTTTGTTTTAGCCTCCCATTTTTTTTGTAAAACATCTAGTACCACTACAATTCAATTTGTTTCTCTATTGACGTTGTTAGATTGTTTATTTTTGCTGAAAAAACTACAAAGTAATCGTATGAAGATGGATGCGTCCCCGGAAATGCTATGTTGTAGTTTATTCCTTTATTATTTTTGATTCCAAAGATGCTAATACGTACGAAACACCGTAACTTTCAGACCGTGAGGACCTATTCGGCCGATAATACCTTTTCGGAAAGCTCTCGGAAAGTTATAGTGTGGCTATGGGTCTCCGTACCATTGGGCCCCATTTTCGACCCCAAATTTTGACGTTTAGGGTGTTTTCGGGAGGTTTTTGTGATTTGGAAGCGATTAAAGTATCGAAAAAGTGTTCGGACATGATTTTTGCATCTTTTGCGAATAAAAGAGTACGTTGAACCTGGCTGAAACGGTGCACGTATCAAGTGGGACCCATTACAAATGATCTCTTGAATCCGCGGTAAAGGATATATGCGAATGCATGCAATGTACTAAGGGATGCGATCATACCAGCACTAATGCACCGGATCCCATCAGAACTCCGTAGTTAAGCGTGCTTGGGCGAGAGTAATACTAGGATGGGTGACCTCCCGGGAAGTCCTCGTGTTGCATCCCTTTTTAATTTTTATTTTTCTTTTAGCCTCCCATTTTTTTGTAAAACATCTAGTACCACTACAATTCAATTTGTTTCTCTATTGACGTTGTTAGATTGTTTATTTTTGCTGACAAAACTACAAAGTAATCGTATGAAGATGGATGCGTCCCCGGAAATGCTATGTTGTAGTTTATTCGGCCGATAATACCTTTTCGGAAAGCTCTCGGAAAGTTATAGTGTGGCTATGGGTCTCCGTACCATTGGGCCCCATTTTTCGACCCCAAATTTTGACGTTTAGGATGTTTTCGGGAGGTTTTTGTGATTTGGAAGCGATTAAAGTATCGAAAAAGTGTTCGGACATGATTTTTGCATCTTTTGCAAATAAAAGAGTACGTTGAACCTGGCTGAAGCGGTGCACGTATCAAGTGGGACCCATTACAAATGATCTCTTGAATCCGCAGTAAAGGATATATGCGAATGCATGCAATGTACTAAGGGATGCGATCATACCAGCACTAATGCACCGGATCCCATCAGAACTCCGCAGTTAAGCGTGCTTGGGCGAGAGTAATACTAGGATGGGTGACCTCCCGGGAAGTCCTCGTGTTGCATCCCTTTTTAATTTTTATTTTTCTTTTAGCCTCCCATTTTTTTGTCAAACATCTAGTACCACTACAATTCAATTTGTTTCTCTATTGACGTTGTTAGATTGTTTATTTTTGCTGACAAAACTACAAAGTAATCGTATGAAGATGGATGCGTCCCCGGAAATGCTATGTTGTAGTTTATTCCTTTATTATTTTTGATTCCAAAGATGCTAATACGTACGGAACACCGTAACTTTCAGACCGTGAGGACCTATTCGGCCGATAATACCTTTTCGGAAAGCTCTCGGAAAGTTATATTGTAGCTATGGGTCTCCGTACCATTGGGCCCCATTTTCGACCCCAAATTTTGACGTTTAGGGTGTTTTCGGGAGGTTTTTGTGATTTGGAAGCGATTAAAGTATCGAAAAAGTGTTCGGACATGATTTTTGCATCTTTTGCGAATAAAAGAGTACGTTGAAGCTGGCTGAAGCGGTGCACGTATCAAGTGGGACCCATTACAAATGATCTCTTGAATCTGCGGTAAAGGATATATGCGAATGCATGCAATGTACTAACGGATGCGATCATACCAGCACTAATGCACCGGATCCCATCAGAACTCCGCAGTTTACGGTGCTTCGGCGAGAGTAGTACTAGGATGGGTGACCTCCCGGGAAGTCCTCGTGTTGCATCCCTTTTTTATTTATATTTTTGTTTTAGCCTCCCATTTTTTTGTAAAACATCTAGTACCACTACAATTCAATTTGTTTCTCTATTGACGTTGTTAGATTGTTTATTTTTGCTGAAAAAACTACAAAGTAATCGTATGAAGATGGATGCGTCCCCGGAAATGCTATGTTGTAGTTTATTCCTTTATTATTTTTGATTCCAAAGATGCTAATACGTACGAAACACCGTAACTTTCAGACCGTGAGGACCTATTCGGCCGATAATACCTTTTCGGAAAGCTCTCGGAAAGTTATAGTGTGGCTATGGGTCTCCGTACCATTGGGGCCCATTTTCGACCCCAAATTTTGACGTTTAGGGTGTTTTCGGGAGGTTTTTGTGATTTGGAAGCGATTAAAGTATCGAAAAAGTGTTCGGACATGATTTTTGCATCTTTTGCGAATAAAAGAGTACGTTGAACCTGGCTAAAGCGGTGCACGTATCAAGTGGGACCCATTACAAATGATCTGTTGAATCCGCGGTAAAGGATATATGCGAATGCATGCAATGTACTAAGGGATGCGATCATACCAGCACTAATGCTTCGGATCCCATCAGAACTCCGCAGTTAAGCGTGCTTGGGCGAGAGTAATACTAGGATGGGTGACCTCCCGGGAAGTCCTCGTGTTGCATCCCTTTTTAATTTTTATTTTTCTTTTAGCCTCCCATTTTTTTGTAAAACATCTAGTACCACTACAATTCAATTTGTTTCTCTATTGACGTTGTTAGATTGTTTATTTTTGCTGACAAAACTACAAAGTAATCGTATGAAGATGGATGCGTCCCCGGAAATGCTATGTTGTAGTTTATTCGGCCGATAATACCTTTTCGGAAAGCTCTCGGAAAGTTATAGTGTGGCTATGGGTCTCCGTACCATTGGGCCCCATTTTTCGACCCCAAATTTTGACGTTTAGGTTGTTTTCAGGAGGTTTTTGTGATTTGGAAGCGATTAAAGTATCGAAAAAGTGTTCGGACATGATTTTTGCATCTTTTGCGAATAAAAGAGTACGTTGAACCTGGCTGAAGCGGTGCACGTATCAAGTGGGACCCATTACAAATGATCTCTTGAATCCGCAGTAAAGGATATATGCGAATGCATGCAATGTACTAAGGGATGCGATCATACCAGCACTAATGCACCGGATCCCATCAGAACTCCGCAGTTAAGCGTGCTTGGGCGAGAGTAATACTAGGATGGGTGACCTCCCGGGAAGTCCTCGTGTTGAATCCCTTTTTTATTTTTATTTTTCTCTTAGCCTCCCATTTTTTTGTAAAACATCTAGTACCACTACAATTCAATTTGTTTCTCTATTGACGTTGTTAGATTGTTTATTTTTGCTGACATAACTACAAAGTAATCGTATGAAGATGGATGCGTCCCCGGAAATGCTATGTTGTAGTTTATTCCTTTATTATTTTTGATTCCAAAGATGCTAATACGTACGGAACACCGTAACTTTATGACCGTGAGGACCTATTCGGCCGATAATACCTTTTCGGAAAGCTCTCGGAAAGTTATAGTGTAGCTATGGGTCTCCGTACCATTGGGCCCCATTTTCGACCCCAAATTTTGACGTTTAGGGTGTTTTCGGGAGGTTTTTGTGATTTGGAAGCGATTAAAGTATCGAAAAAGTGTTCGGACATGATTTTTGCATCTTTTGCGAATAAAAGAGTACGTTGAAGCTGGCTGAAGCGGTGCACGTATCAAGTGGGACCCATTACAAATGATCTCTTGAATCTGCGGTAAAGGATATATGCGAATGCATGCAATGTACTAACGGATGCGATCATACCAGCACTAATGCACCGGATCCCATCAGAACTCCGCAGTTTACGGTGCTTCGGCGAGAGTAGTACTAGGATGGGTGACCTCCCGGGAAGTCCTCGTGTTGCATCCCTTTTTTATTTATATTTTTGTTTTAGCCTCCCATTTTTTTGTAAAACATCTAGTACCACTACAATTCAATTTGTTTCTCTATTGACGTTGTTAGATTGTTTATTTTTGCTGAAAAAACTACAAAGTAATCGTATGAAGATGGATGCGTCCCCGGAAATGCAATGTTGTAGTTTATTCCTTTATTATTTTTGATTCCAAAGATGCTAATACGTACGAAACACCGTAACTTTCAGACCGTGAGGACCTATTCGGCCGATAATACCTTTCCGGAAAGCTCTCGGAAAGTTATAGTGTGGCTATGGGTCTCCGTACCATTGGGCCCCATTTTCGACCCCAAATTTTGACGTTTAGGGTGTTTTCGGGAGGTTTTTGTGATTTGGAAGCGATTAAAGTATCGAAAAAGTGTTCGGACATGATTTTTGCATCTTTTGCGAATAAAAGAGTACGTTGAACCTGGCTGAAGCGGTGCACGTATCAAGTGGGACCCATTACAAATGATCTCTTGAATCCGCGGTAAAGGATATATGCGAATGCATGCAATGTACTAAGGGATGCGATCATACCAGCACCAATGCACCAGATCCCATCAGAACTCCGTAGTTAAGCGTGCTTGGGCGAGAGTAATACTAGGATGGGTGACCTCCCGGGAAGTCCTCGTGTTGCATCCCTTTCTTATTTTTATTTTTCTTTTAGCCTCCCATTTTTTTTGTAAAACATCTAGTACCACTACAATTCAATTTGTTTCTCTATTGACGTTGTTAGATTGTTTATTTTTGCTGACAAAACTACAAAGTAATCGTATGAAGATGGATGCGTCCCCGGAAATGCTATGTTGTAGTTTATTCCTTTATTATTTTTGATTCCAAAGATGCTAATACGTACGGAACACCGTAACTTTCGGAACGTGAGGACCTATTCGGCCGATAATACCTTTTCGGAAAGCTCTCGGAAAGTTATAGTGTGGCTATGGGTCTCCGTACCATTGGGCCCCATTTTCGACCCCAAATTTTGACGTTTAGGGTGTTTTCGGGAGGTTTTTGTGATTTGGAAGCGATTAAAGTATCGAAAAAGTGTTCGGACATGATTTTTGCATCTTTTGCGAATAAAAGAGTACGTTGAAGCTGGCTGAAGCGGTGCACGTATCAAGTGGGACCCATTACAAATGATCTCTTGAATCTGCGGTAAAGGATATATGCGAATGCATGCAATGTACTAACAGATGCGATCATACCAGCACTAATGCACCGGATCCCATCAGAACTCCGCAGTTTACGGTGCTTCGGCGAGAGTAGTACTAGGATGGGTGACCTCCCGGGAAGTCCTCGTGTTGCATCCCTTTTTTATTTATATTTTTGTTTTAGCCTCCCATTTTTTTGTAAAACATCTAGTACCACTACAATTCAATTTGTTTCTCTATTGACGTTGTTAGATTGTTTATTTTTGCTGAAAAAATTACAAAGTAATCGTATGAAGATGGATGCGTCCCCGGAAATGCTATGTTGTAGTTTATTCCTTTATTATTTTTGATTCCAAATATGCTAATACGTACGAAACACCGTAACTTTCAGACCGTGAGGACCTATTCGGCCGATAATACCTTTTCGGAAAGCTCTCGGAAAGTTATAGTGTGGCTATGGGTCTCCGTACCATTGGGCCCCATTTTCGACCCCAAATTTTGACGTTTAGGGTGTTTTCGGGAGGTTTTTGTGATTTGGAAGCGATTAAAGTATCGAAAAAGTGTTCGGACATGATTTTTGCATCTTTTGCGAATAAAAGAGTACGTTGAAGCTGGCTGAAGCGGTGCACGTATCAAGTGGGACCCATTACAAATGATCTCTTGAATCTGCGGTAAAGGATATATGCGAATGCATGCAATGTACTAACAGATGCGATCATACCAGCACTAATGCACCGGATCCCATCAGAACTCCGCAGTTTACGGTGCTTCGGCGAGAGTAGTACTAGGATGGGTGACCTCCCGGGAAGTCCTCGTGTTGCATCCCTTTTTTATTTATATTTTTGTTTTAGCCTCCCATTTTTTTGTAAAACATCTAGTACCACTACAATTCAATTTGTTTCTCTATTGACGTTGTTAAATTGTTTATTTTTGCTGAAAAAATTACAAAGTAATCGTATGAAGATGGATGCGTCCCCGGAAATGCTATGTTGTAGTTTATTCCTTTATTATTTTTGATTCCAAATATGCTAATACGTACGAAACACCGTAACTTTCAGACCGTGAGGACCTATTCGGCCGATAATACCTTTTCGGAAAGCTCTCGGAAAGTTATAGTGTGGCTATGGGTCTCCGTACCATTGGGCCCCATTTTCGACCCCAAATTTTGACGTTTAGGGTGTTTTCGGGAGGTTTTTGTGATTTGGAAGCGATTAAAGTATCGAAAAAGTGTTCGGACATGATTTTTGCATCTTTTGCGAATAAAAGAGTACGTTGAACCTGGCTGAAGCGGTGCACGTATCAAGTGGGACCCATTACAAATGATCTCTTGAATCCGCGGTAAAGGATATATGCGAATGCATGCAATGTACTAAGGGATGCGATCATACCAGCACTAATGCACCGGATCCCATCAGAACTCCGCAGTTAAGCGTGCTTGGGCGAGAGTAATACTAGGATGGGTGACCTCCCGGGAAGTCCTCGTGTTGCATCCCTTTTTAATTTTTATTTTTCTTTTAGCCTCCCATTTTTTTGTAAAACATCTAGTACCACTACAATTCAATTTGTTTCTCTATTGACGTTGTTAGATTGTTTATTTTTGCTGACAAAACTACAAAGTAATCGTATGAAGATGGATGCGTCCCCGGAAATGCTATGTTGTAGTTTATTCGGCCGATAATACCTTTTCGGAAAGCTCTCGGAAAGTTATAGTGTGGCTATGGGTCTCCGTACCATTGGGCCCCATTTTTCGACCCCAAATTTTGACGTTTAGGTTGTTTTCAGGAGGTTTTTGTGATTTGGAAGCGATTAAAGTATCGAAAAAGTGTTCGGACATGATTTTTGCATCTTTTGCGAATAAAAGAGTACGTTGAACCTGGCTGAAGCGGTGCACGTATCAAGTGGGACCCATTACAAATGATCTCTTGAATCCGCAGTAAAGGATATATGCGAATGCATGCAATGTACTAAGGGATGCGATCATACCAGCACTAATGCACCGGATCCCATCAGAACTCCGCAGTTAAGCGTGCTTGGGCGAGAGTAATACTAGGATGGGTGACCTCCCGGGAAGTCCTCGTGTTGAATCCCTTTTTTATTTTTATTTTTCTCTTAGCCTCCCATTTTTTTGTCAAACATCTAGTACCACTACAATTCAATTTGTTTCTCTATTGACGTTGTTAGATTGTTTATTTTTGCTGACATAACTACAAAGTAATCGTATGAAGATGGATGCGTCCCCGGAAATGCTATGTTGTAGTTTATTCCTTTATTATTTTTGATTCCAAAGATGCTAATACGTACGGAACACCGTAACTTTATGACCGTGAGGACCTATTCGGCCGATAATACCTTTCCGGAAAGCTCTCGGAAAGTTATAGTGTAGCTATGGGTCTCCGTACCATTGGGCCCCATTTTCGACCCCAAATTTTGACGTTTAGGGTGTTTTCGGGAGGTTTTTGTGATTTGGAAGCGATTAAAGTATTGAAAAAGTGTTCGGACATGATTTTTGCATCTTTTGCGAATAAAAGAGTACGTTGAAGCTGGCTGAAGCGGTGCACGTATCAAGTGGGACCCATTACAAATGATCTCTTGAATCTGCGGTAAAGGATATATGCGAATGCATGCAATGTACTAACGGATGCGATCATACCAGCACTAATGCACCGGATCCCATCAGAACTCCGCAGTTTACGGTGCTTCGGCGAGAGTAGTACTAGGATGGGTGACCTCCCGGGAAGTCCTCGTGTTGCATCCCTTTTTTATTTATATTTTTGTTTTAGCCTCCCATTTTTTTGTAAAACATCTAGTACCACTACAATTCAATTTGTTTCTCTATTGACGTTGTTAGATTGTTTATTTTTGCTGAAAAAACTACAAAGTAATCGTATGAAGATGGATGCGTCCCCGGAAATGCTATGTTGTAGTTTATTCCTTTATTATTTTTGATTCCAAAGATGCTAATACGTACGAAACACCGTAACTTTCAGACCGTGAGGACCTATTCGGCCGATAATACCTTTTCGGAAAGCTCTCGGAAAGTTATAGTGTGGCTATGGGTCTCCGTACCATTGGGCCCCATTTTCGACCCCAAATTTTGACGTTTAGGGTGTTTTCGGGAGGTTTTTGTGATTTGGAAGCGATTAAAGTATCGAAAAAGTGTTCGGACATGATTTTTGCATCTTTTGCGAATAAAAGAGTACGTTGAACCTGGCTGAAGCGGTGCACGTATCAAGTGGGACCCATTACAAATGATCTCTTGAATCCGCGGTAAAGGATATGTGCGAATGCATGCAATGTACTAAGGGATGCGATCATACCAGCACTAATGCACCGGATCCCATCAGAACTCCGCAGTTAAGCGTGCTTGGGCGAGAGTAATACTAGGATGGTGACCTCCCGGCAAGTCCTCGTGTTGCATCCCTTTTTAATTTTAATTTTTCTTTTAGCCTCCCATTTTTTTGTAAAACATCTAGTACCACTACAATTCAATTTGTTTCTCTATTGACGTTGTTAGATTGTTTATTTTTGCTGACAAAACTACAAAGTAATCGTATGAAGATGGATGCGTCCCCGGAAATGCTATGTTGTAGTTTATTCGGCCGATAATGCCTTTTCGGAAAGCTCTCGGAAAGTTATAGTGTGGCTATGGGTCTCCGTACCATTGGGCCCCATTTTCGACCCCAAATTTTGACGTTTAGGTTGTTTTCGGGAGGTTTTTGTGATTTGGAAGCGATTAAAGTATCGAAAAAGTGTTCGGACATGTTTTTTGCATCTTTTGCGAATAAAAGAGTACGTTGAAGCTGGCTGAAGCGGTGCACGTATCAAGTGGGACCCATTACAAATGATCTCTTGAATCCGCGGTAAAGGATATATGCGAATGCATGCAATGTACTAAGGGATGCGATCATACCAGCACCAATGCACCGGATCCCATCAGAACTCCGTAGTTAAGCGTGCTTGGGCGAGAGTAATACTAGGATGGGTGACCTCCCGGGAAGTCCTCGTGTTGCATCCCTTTTTTATTTTTATTTTTCTTTTAGCCTCCCATTTTTTTGTAAAACATCTAGTACCACTACAATTCAATTTGTTTCTCTATTGACGTTGTTAGATTGTTTATTTTTGCTGACAAAACTACAAAGTAATCGTATGAAGATGGATGCGTCCCCGGAAATGCTATGTTGTAGTTTATTCCTTTATTATTTTTGATTCCAAAGATGCTAATACGTACGGAACACCGTAACTTTCAGACCGTGAGGACCTATTCGGCCGATAATACCTTTTCGGAAAGCTCTCGGAAAGTTATAGTGTGGCTATGGGTCTCCGTACCATTGGGCCCCATTTTCGACCCCAAATTTTGACGTTTAGGGTCTTTTCGGGAGGTTTTTGTGATTTGGAAGCGATTAAAGTATCGAAAAAGTGTTCGGACATGATTTTTGCATCTTTTGCGAATAAAAGAGTACGTTGAAGCTGGCTGAAGCGGTGCACGTATCAAGTGGGACCCATTACAAATGATCTCTTAAATCTGCGGTAAAGGATATATGCGAATGCATGCAATGTACTAACGGATGCGATCATACCAGCACTAATGCACCGGATCCCATCAGAACTCCGCAGTTTACGGTGCTTCGGCGAGAGTAGTACTAGGATGGGTGACCTCCCGGGAAGTCCTCGTGTTGCATCCCTTTTTTATTTATATTTTTGTTTTAGCCTCCCATTTTTTTGTAAAACATCTAGTACCACTACAATTCAATTTGTTTCTCTATTGACGTTGTTAGATTGTTTATTTTTGCTGAAAAAACTACAAAGTAATCGTATGAAGATGGATGCGTCCCCGGAAATGCTATGTTGTAGTTTATTCCTTTATTATTTTTGATTCCAAAGATGCTAATACGTACGAAACACCGTAACTTTCAGACCGTGAGGACCTATTCGGCCGATAATACCTTTTCGGAAAGCTCTCGGAAAGTTATAGTGTGGCTATGGGTCTCCGTACCATTGGGCCCCATTTTCGACCCCAAATTTTGACGTATAGGGTGTTTTCGGGAGGTTTTTGTGATTTGGAAGCGATTAAAGTATCGAAAAAGTGTTCGGACATGATTTTTGCATCTTTTGCGAATAAAAGAGTACGTTGAACCTGGCTGAAGCGGTGCACGTATCAAGTGGGACCCATTACAAATGATCTCTTGAATCCGCAGTAAAGGATATATGCGAATGCATGCAATGTACTAAGGGATGCGATCATACCAGCACTAATGCACCGGATCCCATCAGAACTCCGCAGTTAAGCGTGCTTGGGCGAGAGTAATACTAGGATGGGTGACCTCCCGGGAAGTCCTCGTGTTGAATCCCTTTTTTATTTTTATTTTTCTCTTAGCCTCCCATTTTTTTGTCAAACATCTAGTACCACTACAATTCAATTTGTTTCTCTATTGACGTTGTTAGATTGTTTATTTTTGCTGACATAACTACAAAGTAATCGTATGAAGATGGATGCGTCCCCGGAAATGCTATGTTGTAGTTTATTCCTTTATTATTTTTGATTCCAAAGATGCTAATACGTACGGAACACCGTAACTTTATGACCGTGAGGACCTATTCGGCCGATAATACCTTTTCGGAAAGCTCTCGGAAAGTTATAGTGTAGCTATGGGTCTCCGTACCATTGGGCCCCATTTTCGACCCCAAATTTTGACGTTTAGGGTGTTTTCGGGAGGTTTTTGTGATTTGGAAACGATTAAAGTATCGAAAAAGTGTTCGGACATGATTTTTGCATCTTTTGCGAATAAAAGAGTACGTTGAAGCTGGCTGAAGCGGTGCACGTATCAAGTGGGACCCATTACAAATGATCTCTTGAATCTGCGGTAAAGGATATATGCGAATGCATGCAATGTACTAACGGATGCGATCATACCAGCACTAATGCACCGGATCCCATCAGAACTCTGCAGTTTACGGTGCTTCGGCGAGAGTAGTACTAGGATGGGTGACCTCCCGGGAAGTCCTCGTGTTGCATCCCTTTTTTATTTATATTTTTGTTTTAGCCTCCCATTTTTTTGTAAAACATCTAGTACCACTACAATTCAATTTGTTTCTCTATTGACGTTGTTAGATTGTTTATTTTTGCTGAAAAAACTACAAAGTAATCGTATGAAGATGGATGCGTCCCCGGAAATGCTATGTTGTAGTTTATTCCTTTATTATTTTTGATTCCAAAGATGCTAATACGTACGAAACACCGTAACTTTCAGACCGTGAGGACCTATTCGGCCGATAATACCTTTTCGGAAAGCTCTCGGAAAGTTATAGTGTGGCTATGGGTCTCCGTACCATTGGGCCCCATTTTCGACCCCAATTTTTGACGTTTAGGGTGTTTTCGGGAGGTTTTTGTGATTTGGAAGCGATTAAAGTATCGAAAAAGTGTTCGGACATGATTTTTGCATCTTTTGCGAATAAAAGAGTACGTTGAACCTGGCTGAAGCGGTGCACGTATCAAGTGGGACCCATTACAAATGATCTCTTGAATCCGCGGTAAAGGATATATGCGAATGCATGCAATGTACTAAGGGATGCGATCATACCAGCACCAATGCACCAGATCCCATCAGAACTCCGTAGTTAATCGTGCTTGGGCGAGAGTAATACTAGGATGGGTGACCTCCCGGGAAGTCCTCGTGTTGCATCCCTTTCTTATTTTTATTTTTCTTTTAGCCTCCCATTTTTTTTGTAAAACATCTAGTACCACTACAATTCAATTTGTTTCTCTATTGACGTTGTTAGATTGTTTATTTTTGCTGACAAAACTACAAAGTAATCGTATGAAGATGGATGCGTCCCCGGAAATGCTATGTTGTAGTTTATTCCTTTATTATTTTTGATTCCAAAGATGCTAATACGTACGGAACACCGTAACTTTCGGAACGTGAGGACCTATTCGGCCGATAATACCTTTTCGGAAAGCTCTCGGAAAGTTATAGTGTGGCTATGGGTCTCCGTACCATTGGGCCCCATTTTCGACCCCAAATTTTGACGTTTAGGGTGTTTTCGGGAGGTTTTTGTGATTTGGAAGCGATTAAAGTATCGAAAAAGTGTTCGGACATGATTTTTGCATCTTTTGCGAATAAAAGAGTACGTTGAACCTGGCTGAAGCGGTGCACGTATCAAGTGGGACCCATTACAAATGATCTCTTGAATCCGCGGTAAAGGATATATGCGAATGCATGCAATGTACTAAGGGATGCGATCATACCAGCACTAATGCACCGGATCCCATCAGAACTCCGCAGTTAAGCGTGCTTGGGCGAGAGTAATACTAGGATGGGTGACCTCCCGGGAAGTCCTCGTGTTGAATCCCTTTTTTATTTTTATTTTTCTCTTAGCCTCCCATTTTTTTGTCAAACATCTAGTACCACTACAATTCAATTTGTTTCTCTATTGACGTTGTTAGATTGTTTATTTTTGCTGACATAACTACAAAGTAATCGTATGAAGATGGATGCGTCCCCGGAAATGCTATGTTGTAGTTTATTCCTTTATTATTTTTGATTCCAAAGATGCTAATACGTACGAAACACCGTAACTTTCAGACCGTGAGGACCTATTCGGCCGATAATACCTTTTCGGAAAGCTCTCGGAAAGTTATAGTGTGGCTATGGGTCTCCGTACCATTGGGCCCCATTTTCGACCCCAAATTTTGACGTTTAGGGTGTTTTCGGGAGGTTTTTGTGATTTGGAAGCGATTAAAGTATCGAAAAAGTGTTCGGACATGATTTTTGCATCTTTTGCGAATAAAAGAGTACGTTGAACCTGGCTGAAGCGGTGCACGTATCAAGTGGGACCCATTACAAATGATCTCTTGAATCCGCGGTAAAGGATATATGCGAATGCATGCAATGTACTAAGGGATGCGATCATACCAGCACTAATGCACCGGATCCCATCAGAACTCCGCAGTTAAGCGTGCTTGGGCGAGAGTAATACTAGGATGGGTGACCTCCCGGGAAGTCCTCGTGTTGCATCCCTTTTTAATTTTTATTTTTCTTTTAGCCTCCCATTTTTTTGTAAAACATCTAGTACCACTACAATTCAATTTGTTTCTCTATTGACGTTGTTAGATTGTTTATTTTTGCTGACAAAACTACAAAGTAATCGTATGAAGATGGATGCGTCCCCGGAAATGCTATGTTGTAGTTTATTCGGCCGATAATACCTTTTCGGAAAGCTCTCGGAAAGTTATAGTGTGGCTATGGGTCTCCGTACCATTGGGCCCCATTTTTCGACCCCAAATTTTGACGTTTAGGTTGTTTTCAGGAGGTTTTTGTGATTTGGAAGCGATTAAAGTATCGAAAAAGTGTTCGGACATGATTTTTGCATCTTTTGCGAATAAAAGAGTACGTTGAACCTGGCTGAAGCGGTGCACGTATCAAGTGGGACCCATTACAAATGATCTCTTGAATCCGCAGTAAAGGATATATGCGAATGCATGCAATGTACTAAGGGATGCGATCATACCAGCACTAATGCACCGGATCCCATCAGAACTCCGCAGTTAAGCGTGCTTGGGCGAGAGTAATACTAGGATGGGTGACCTCCCGGGAAGTCCTCGTGTTGAATCCCTTTTTTATTTTTATTTTTCTCTTAGCCTCCCATTTTTTTGTCAAACATCTAGTACCACTACAATTCAATTTGTTTCTCTATTGACGTTGTTAGATTGTTTATTTTTGCTGACATAACTACAAAGTAATCGTATGAAGATGGATGCGTCCCCGGAAATGCTATGTTGTAGTTTATTCCTTTATTATTTTTGATTCCAAAGATGCTAATACGTACGGAACACCGTAACTTTATGACCGTGAGGACCTATTCGGCCGATAATACCTTTCCGGAAAGCTCTGGGAAAGTTATAGTGTAGCTATGGGTCTCCGTACCATTGGGCCCCATTTTCGACCCCAAATTTTGACGTTTAGGGTGTTTTCGGGAGGTTTTTGTGATTTGGAAGCGATTAAAGTATTGAAAAAGTGTTCGGACATGATTTTTGCATCTTTTGCGAATAAAAGAGTACGTTGAAGCTGGCTGAAGCGGTGCACGTATCAAGTGGGACCCATTACAAATGATCTCTTGAATTTGCGGTAAAGGATATATGCGAATGCATGCAATGTACTAACGGATGCGATCATACCAGCACTAATGCACCGGATCCCATCAGAACTCCGCAGTTTACGGTGCTTCGGCGAGAGTAGTACTAGGATGGGTGACCTCCCGGGAAGTCCTCGTGTTGCATCCCTTTTTTATTTATATTTTTGTTTTAGCCTCCCATTTTTTTGTAAAACATCTAGTACCACTACAATTCAATTTGTTTCTCTATTGACGTTGTTAGATTGTTTATTTTTGCTGAAAAAACTACAAAGTAATCGTATGAAGATGGATGCGTCCCCGGAAATGCTATGTTGTAGTTTATTCCTTTATTATTTTTGATTCCAAAGATGCTAATACGTACGAAACACCGTAACTTTCAGACCGTGAGGACCTATTCGGCCGATAATACCTTTTCGGAAAGCTCTCGGAAAGTTATAGTGTGGCTATGGGTCTCCGTACCATTGGGCCCCATTTTCGACCCCAAATTTTGACGTTTAGGGTGTTTTCGGGAGGTTTTTGTGATTTGGAAGCGATTAAAGTATCGAAAAAGTGTTCGGACATGATTTTTTGCATCTTTTGCGAATAAAAGAGTACGTTGAACCTGGCTGAAGCGGTGCACGTATCAAGTGGGACCCATTACAAATGATCTCTTGAATCCGCGGTAAAGGATATGTGCGAATGCATGCAATGTACTAAGGGATGCGATCATACCAGCACTAATGCACCGGATCCCATCAGAACTCCGCAGTTAAGCGTGCTTGGGCGAGAGTAATACTAGGATGGTGACCTCCCGGCAAGTCCTCGTGTTGCATCCCTTTTTATTTTTATTTTTCTTTTAGCCTCCCATTTTTTTGTAAAACATCTAGTACCACTACAATTCAATTTGTTTCTCTATTGACGTTGTTAGATTGTTTATTTTTGCTGACAAAACTACAAAGTAATCGTATGAAGATGGATGCGTCCCCGGAAATGCTATGTTGTAGTTTATTCGGCCGATAATACCTTTTCGGAAAGCTCTCGGAAAGTTATAGTGTGGCTATGGGTCTCCGTACCATTGGGCCCCATTTTCGACCCCAAATTTTGACGTTTAGGTTGTTTTCGGGAGGTTTTTGTGATTTGGAAGCGATTAAAGTATCGAAAAAGTGTTCGGACATGTTTTTTGCATCTTTTGCGAATAAAAGAGTACGTTGAAGCTGGCTGAAGCGGTGCACGTATCAAGTGGGACCCATTACAAATGATCTCTTGAATCCGCGGTAAAGGATATATGCGAATGCATGCAATGTACTAAGGGATGCGATCATACCAGCACCAATGCACCGGATCCAATCAGAACTCCGTAGTTAAGCGTGCTTGGGCGAGAGTAATACTAGGATGGGTGACCTCCCGGGAAGTCCTCGTGTTGCATCCCTTTTTTATTTTTATTTTTCTTTTAGCCTCCCATTTTTTGTAAAACATCTAGTACCACTACAATTCAATTTGTTTCTCTATTGACGTTGTTAGATTGTTTATTTTTGCTGACAAAACTACAAAGTAATCGTATGAAGATGGATGCGTCCCCGGAAATGCTATGTTGTAGTTTATTCCTTTATTATTTTTGATTCCAAAGATGCTAATACGTACGGAACACCGTAACTTTCAGACCGTGAGGACCTATTCGGCCGATAATACCTTTTCGGAAAGCTCTCGCAAAGTTATAGTGTGGCTATGGGTCTCCGTACCATTGGGCCCCATTTTCGGCCCCAAATTTTGACGTTTAGGGTGTTTTCGGGAGGTTTTTGTGATTTGGAAGCGATTAAAGTATCGAAAAAGTGTTCGGACATGATTTTTGCATCTTTTGCGAATAAAAGAGTACGTTGAAGCTGGCTGAAGCGGTGCACGTATCAAGTGGGACCCATTACAAATGATCTCTTAAATCTGCGGTAAAGGATATATGCGAATGCATGCAATGTACTAACGGATGCGATCATACCAGCACTAATGCACCGGATCCCATCAGAACTCCGCAGTTTACGGTGCTTCGGCGAGAGTAGTACTAGGATGGGTGACCTCCCGGGAAGTCCTCGTGTTGCATCCCTTTTTTATTTATATTTTTGTTTTAGCCTCCCATTTTTTTGTAAAACATCTAGTACCACTACAATTCAATTTGTTTCTCTATTGACGTTGTTAGATTGTTTATTTTTGCTGAAAAAACTACAAAGTAATCGTATGAAGATGGATGCGTCCCCGGAAATGCTATGTTGTAGTTTATTCCTTTATTATTTTTGATTCCAAAGATGCTAATACGTACGAAACACCGTAACTTTCAGACCGTGAGGACCTATTCGGCCGATAATACCTTTTCGGAAAGCTCTCGGAAAGTTATAGTGTGGCTATGGGTCTCCGTACCATTGGGCCCCATTTTCGACCCCAAATTTTGACGTATAGGGTGTTTTCGGGAGGTTTTTGTGATTTGGAAGCGATTAAAGTATCGAAAAAGTGTTCGGACATGATTTTTGCATCTTTTGCGAATAAAAGAGTACGTTGAACCTGGCTGAAACGGTGCACGTATCAAGTGGGACCCATAACAAATGATCTCTTGAATCCGCGGTAAAGGATATATGCGAATGCATGCAATGTACTAAGGGATGCGATCATACCAGCACTAATGCACCGGATCCCATCAGAACTCCGCAGTTAAGCGTGCTTGGGTGAGAGTAATACTAGGATGGGTGACCTCCCGGGAAGTCCTCGTGTTGCATCCCTTTTTAATTTTTATTTTTCTTTTAGCCTCCCATTTTTTTGTAAAACATCTAGTACCACTACAATTCAATTTGTTTCTCTATTGACGTTGTTAGATTGTTTATTTTTGCTGAAAAAACTACAAAGTAATCGTATGAAGATGGATGCGTCCCCGGAAATGCTATGTTGTAGTTTATTCCTTTATTATTTTTGATTCCAAAGATGCTAATACGTACGGAACACCGTAACTTTCAGACCGTGAGGACCTATTCGGCCGATAATACCTTTTCGGAAAGCTCTCGGAAAGTTATAGTGTAGCTATGGGTCTCCGTACCATTGGGCCCCATTTTCGACCCCAAATTTTGACGTTTAGGGTGTTTTCGGGAGGTTTTTGTGATTTGGAAACGATTAAAGTATCGAAAAAGTGTTCGGACATGATTTTTGCATCTTTTGCGAATAAAAGAGTACGTTGAACCTGGCTGAAACGGTGCACGTATCAAGTGGGACCCATTACAAATGATCTCTTGAATCCGCGGTAAAGGATATATGCGAATGCATGCAATGTACTAAGGGATGCGATCATACCAGCACTAATGCACCGGATCCCATCAGAACTCCGCAGTTAAGCGTGCTTGGGCGAGAGTAATACTAGAATGGGTGACCTCCCGGGAAGTCCTCGTGTTGCATCCCTTTTTAATTTTTATTTTTCTTTTAGCCTCCCATTTTTTTGTAAAACATCTAGTACCACTACAATTCAATTTGTTTCTCTATTGACGTTGTTAGATTGTTTATTTTTGCTGACAAAACTACAAAGTAATCGTATGAAGATGGATGCGTCCCCGGAAATGCTATGTTGTAGTTTATTCGGCCGATAATACCTTTTCGGAAAGCTCTCGGAAAGTTATAGTGTGGCTATGGGTCTCCGTACCATTGGGCCCCATTTTTCGACCCCAAATTTTGACGTTTAGGATGTTTTCGGGAGGTTTTTGTGATTTGGAAGCGATTAAAGTATCGAAAAAGTGTTCGGACATGATTTTTGCATCTTTTGCAAATAAAAGAGTACGTTGAACCTGGCTGAAGCGGTGCACGTATCAAGTGGGACCCATTACAAATGATCTCTTGAATCCGCAGTAAAAGATATATGCGAATGCATGCAATGTACTAAGGGATGCGATCATACCAGCACTAATGCACCGGATCCCATCAGAACTCCGCAGTTAAGCATGCTTGGGCGAGAGTAATACTAGGATGGTTGACCTCCCGGGAAGTCCTCGTGTTGCATCCCTTTTTTATTTTTATTTTTCTTTTAGCCTCCCATTTTTTTGTCAAACATCTAGTACCACTACAATTCAATTTGTTTCTCTATTGACGTTGTTAGATTGTTTATTTTTGCTGACAAAACTACAAAGTAATCGTATGAAGATGGATGCGTCCCCGGAAATGCTATGTTGTAGTTTATTCCTTTATTATTTTTGATTCCAAAGATGCTAATACGTACGGAACACCGTAACTTTCAGACCGTGAGGACCTATTCGGCCGATAATACCTTTTCGGAAAGCTCTCGGAAAGTTATAGTGTAGCTATGGGTCTCCGTACCATTGGGCCCCATTTTCGACCCCAAATTTTGACGTTTAGGGTGTTTTCGGGAGGTTTTTGTGATTTGGAAGCGATTAAAGTATCGAAAAAGTGTTCGGACATGATTTTTGCATCTTTTGCGAATAAAAGAGTACGTTGAAGCTGGCTGAAGCGGTGCACGTATCAAGTGGGACCCATTACAAATGATCTCTTGAATCTGCGGTAAAGGATATATGCGAATGCATGCAATGTACTAACGGATGCGATCATACCAGCACTAATGCACCGGATCCCATCAGAACTCCGCAGTTTACGGTGCTTCGGCGAGAGTAGTACTAGGATGGGTGACCTCCCAGGAAGTCCTCGTGTTGCATCCCTTTTTTATTTATATTTTTGTTTTAGTCTCCCATTTTTTTGTAAAACATCTAGTACCACTACAATTCAATTTGTTTCTCTATTGACGTTGTTAGATTGTTTATTTTTTCTGAAAAAACTACAAAGTAATCGTATGAAGATGGATGCGTCCCCGGAAATGCTATGTTGTAGTTTATTCCTTTATTATTTTTGATTCCAAAGATGCTAATACGTACGGAACACCGTAACTTTCAGACCGTGAGGACCTATTCGGCCGATAATACCTTTTCGGAAAGCTCTCGGAAAGTTATAGTGTGGCTATGGGTCTCCGTACCATTGGGCCCCATTTTCGACCCCAAATTTTGACGTTTAGGGTGTTTTCGGGAGGTTTTTGTGATTTGGAAGCGATTAAAGTATCGAAAAAGTGTTCGGACATGATTTTTGCATCTTTTGCGAATAAAAGAGTACGTTGAACCTGGCTGAAGCGGTGCACGTATCAAGTGGGACCCATTACAAATGATCTCTTGAATCCGCGGTAAAGGATATGTGCGAATGCATGCAATGTACTAAGGGATGCGATCATACCAGCACTAATGCACCGGATCCCATCAGAACTCCGCAGTTAAGCGTGCTTGGGCGAGAGTAATACTAGGATGGGTGACCTCCCGGCAAGTCCTCGTGTTGCATCCCTTTTTAATTTTTATTTTTCTTTTAGCCTCCCATTTTTTTGTAAAACATCTAGTACCACTACAATTCAATTTGTTTCTCTATTGACGTTGTTAGATTGTTTATTTTTGCTGACAAAACTACAAAGTAATCGTATGAAGATGGATGCGTCCCCGGAAATGCTATGTTGTAGTTTATTCGGCCGATAATACCTTTTCGGAAAGCTCTCGGAAAGTTATAGTGTGGCTATGGGTCTCCGTACCATTGGGCCCCATTTTTCGACCCCAAATTTTGACGTTTAGGATGTTTTCGGGAGGTTTTTGTGATTTGGAAGCGATTAAAGTATCGAAAAAGTGTTCGGACATGATTTTTGCATCTTTTGCAAATAAAAGAGTACGTTGACCCTGGCTGAAGCGGTGCACGTATCAAGTGGGACCCATTACAAATGATCTCTTGAATCCGCAGTAAAGGATATATGCGAATGCATGCAATGTACTAAGGGATGCGATCATACCAGCACTAATGCACCGGATCCCATCAGAACTCCGCAGTTAAGCGTGCTTGGGCGAGAGTAATACTAGGATGGGTGACCTCCCGGGAAGTCCTCGTGTTGCATCCCTTTTTTATTTTTATTTTTCTTTTAGCCTCCCATTTTTTTGTCAAACATCTAGTACCACTACAATTCAATTTGTTTCTCTATTGACGTTGTTAGATTGTTTATTTTTGCTGACAAAACTACAAAGTAATCGTATGAAGATGGATGCGTCCCCGGAAATGCTATGTTGTAGTTTATTCCTTTATTATTTTTGATTCCAAAGATGCTAATACGTACGGAACACCGTAACTTTCAGACCGTGAGGACCTATTCGGCCGATAATACCTTTTCGGAAAGCTCTCGGAAAGTTATAGTGTAGCTATGGGTCTTCGTACCATTGGGCCCCATTTTCGACCCCAAATTTTGACGTTTAGGGTGTTTTCGGGAGGTTTTTGTGATTTGGAAGCGATTAAAGTATCGAAAAAGTGTTCGGACATGATTTTTGCATCTTTTGCGAATAAAAGAGTACGTTGAAGCTGGCTGAAGCGGTGCACGTATCAAGTGGGTCCCATTACAAATGATCTCTTGAATCTGCGGTAAAGGATATATGCGAATGCATGCAATGTACTAACATATGCTATCATACCAGCACTAATGCACCGGATCCCATCAGAACTCCGCAGTTTACGGTGCTTCGGCGAGAGTAGTACTAGGATGGGTGACCTCCCAGGAAGTCCTCGTGTTGCATCCTTTTTTTATTTATATTTTTGTTTTAGCCTCCCATTTTTTTGTAAAACATCTAGTACCACTACAATTCAATTTGTTTCTCTATTGACGTTGTTAGATTGTTTATTTTTGCTCAAAAAACTACAAAGTAATCGTATGAAGATGGATGCGTCCCCGGAAATGCTATGTTGTAGTTTATTCCTTTATTATTTTTGATTCCAAAGATGCTAATACGTACGAAACACCGTAACTTTCAGACCGTGAGGACCTATTCGGCCGATAATACCTTTTCGGAAAGCTCTTGGAAAGTTATAGTGTGGCTATGGGTCTCCGTACCATTGGGCCCCATTTTCGACCCCAAATTTTGACGTTTAGGGTGTTTTCGGGAGGTTTTTGTGATTTGGAAGCGATTAAAGTATCGAAAAAGTGTTCGGACATGATTTTTGCATCTTTTGCGAATAAAAGAGTACGTTGAACCTGGCTGAAGCGGTGCACGTATCAAGTGGGACCCATTACAAATGATCTCTTGAATCCGCGGTAAAGGATATATGCGAATGCATGCAATGTACTAAGGGATGCGATCATCCCAGCACTAATGCACCGGATCCCATCAGAACTCCGCAGTTAAGCGTGCTTGGGCGAGAGTAATACTAGGATGGGTGACCTCCCGGGAAGTCCTCGTGTTGCATCCCTTTTTAATTTTTATTTTTCTTTTAGCCTCCCATTTTTTTGTAAAACATCTAGTACCACTACAATTCAATTTGTTTCTCTATTGACGTTGTTAGATTGTTTATTTTTGCTGACAAAACTACAAAGTAATCGTATGAAGATGGATGCGTCCCCGGAAATGCTATGTTGTAGTTTATTCGGCCGATAATACCTTTTCGGAAAGCTCTCGGAAAGTTATAGTGTGGCTATGGGTCTCCGTACCATTGGGCCCCATTTTCGACCCCAAATTTTGACGTTTAGGGTGTTTTCGGGAGGTTTTTGTGATTTGGAAGCGATTAAAGTATCGAAAAAGTGTTCGGACATGATTTTTGCATCTTTTGCGAATAAAAGAGTACGTTGAACCTGGCTGAAGCGGTGCACGTATCAAGTGGGACCCATTACAAATGATCTCTTGAATCCGCGGTAAAGGATATGTGCGAATGCATGCAATGTACTAAGGGATGCGATCATACCAGCACTAATGCACCGGATCCCATCAGAACTCCGCAGTTAAGCGTGCTTGGGCGAGAGTAATACTAGGATGGGTGACCTCCCGGCAAGTCCTCGTGTTGCATCCCTTTTTAATTTTTATTTTTCTTTTAGCCTCCCATTTTTTTGTAAAACATCTAGTACCACTACAATTCAATTTGTTTCTCTATTGACGTTGTTAGATTGTTTATTTTTGCTGACAAAACTACAAAGTAATCGTATGAAGATGGATGCGTCCCCGGAAATGCTATGTTGTAGTTTATTCGGCCGATAATACCTTTTCGGAAAGCTCTCGGAAAGTTATAGTGTGGCTATGGGTCTCCGTACCATTGGGCCCCATTTTCGACCCCAAATTTTGACGTTTAGGTTGTTTTCGGGAGGTTTTTGTGATTTGAAAGCGATTAAAGTATCGAAAAAGTGTTCGGACATGTTTTTTGCATCTTTTGCGAATAAAAGAGTACGTTGAAGCTGGCTGAAGCGGTGCACGTATCAAGTGGGACCCATTACAAATGATCTCTTGAATCCGCGGTAAAGGATATATGCGAATGCATGCAATGTACTAAGGGATGCGATCATACCAGCACCAATGCACCGGATCCCATCAGAACTCCGTAGTTAAGCGTGCTTGGGCGAGAGTAATACTAGAATGGGTGACCTCCCGGGAAGTCCTGGTGTTGCATCCCTTTTTTATTTATATTTTTCTTTTAGCCTCCCATTTTTTTGTAAAACATCTAGTACCACTACAATTCAATTTGTTTCTCTATTGACGTTGTTAGATTGTTTATTTTTGTTGAAAAAACTACAAAGTAATCGTATGAAGATGGATGCGTCCCCGGAAATGCTATGTTGTAGTTTATTCCTTTATTATTTTTGATTCCAAAGATGCTAATACGTACGAAACACCGTAACTTTCAGACCGTGAGGACCTATTCGGCCGATAATACCTTTTCGGAAAGCTCTCGGAAAGTTATAGTGTAGCTATGGGTCTCCGTACCATTAGGCCCCATTTTCGACCCCAAATTTTGACGTTTAGGGTGTTTTCGGGAGGTTTTTGTGATTTGGAAGCGATTAAAGTATCGAAAAAGTGTTCGGACATGATTTTTGCATCTTTTGCGAATAAAAGAGTACGTTGAACCTGGCTGAAGCGGTGCACGTATCAAGTGGGACCCATTACAAATGATCTCTTGAATCCGCGGTAAAGGATATATGCGAATGCATGCAATGTACTAAGGGATGCGATCATACCAGCACTAATGCACCGGATCCCATCAGAACTCCGCAGTTAAGCGTGCTTGGGCGAGAGTAATACTAGGATGGGTGACCTCCCGGGAAGTCCTCGTGTTGCATCCCTTTTTAATTTTTATTTTTCTTTTAGCCTCCCATTTTTTTGTAAAACATCTAGTACCACTACAATTCAATTTGTTTCTCTATTGACGTTGTTAGATTGTTTATTTTTGCTGACAAAACTACAAAGTAATCGTATGAAGATGGATGCGTCCCCGGAAATGTTATGTTGTAGTTTATTCGGCCGATAATACCTTTTCGGAAAGCTCTCGGAAAGTTATAGTGTGGCTATGGGTCTCCGTACCATTGGGCCCCATTTTTCGACCCCAAATTTTGACGTTTAGGATGTTTTCGGGAGGTTTTTGTGATTTGGAAGCGATTAAAGTATCGAAAAAGTGTTCGGACATGATTTTTGCATCTTTTGCAAATAAAAGAGTACGTTGAACCTGGCTGAAGCGGTGCACGTATCAAGTGGGACCCATTACAAATGATCTCTTGAATCCGCAGTAAAGGATATATGCGAATGCATGCAATGTACTAAGGGATGCGATCATACCAGCACTAATGCACCGGATCCCATCAGAACTCCGCAGTTAAGCGTGCTTGGGCGAGAGTAATACTAGGATGGGTGACCTCCCGGGAAGTCCTCGTGTTGCATCCCTTTTTTATTTTTATTTTTCTTTTAGCCTCCCATTTTTTTGTCAAACATCTAGTACCACTACAATTCAATTTGTTTCTCTATTGACGTTGTTAGATTGTTTATTTTTGCTGACAAAACTACAAAGTAATCGTATGAAGATGGATGCGTCCCCGGAAATGCTATGTTGTAGTTTATTCCTTTATTATTTTTGATTCCAAAGATGCTAATACGTACGGAACACCGTAACTTTCAGACCGTGAGGGCCTATTCGGCCGATAATACCTTTTCGGAAAGCTCTTGGAAAGTTATAGTGTAGCTATGGGTCTCCGTACCATTGGGCCCCATTTTCGACCCCAAATTTTGACGTTTAGGGTGTTTTCGGGAGGTTTTTGTGATTTGGAAGCGATTAAAGTATCGAAAAAGTGTTCGGACATGATTTTTGCATCTTTTGCGAATAAAAGAGTACGTTGAAGCTGGCTGAAGCGGTGCACGTATCAAGTGGGACCCATTACAAATGATCTCTTGAATCTGCGGTAAAGGATATATGCGAATGCATGCAATGTACTAACGGATGCGATCATACCAGCACTAATGCACCGGATCCCATCAGAACTCCGCAATTTACGGTGCTTCGGCGAGAGTAGTACTAGGATGGGTGACCTCCCGGGAAATCCTCGTGTTGCATCCCTTTTTTATTTATATTTTTGTTTTAGCCTCCCATTTTTTTGTAAAACATCTAGTACCACTACAATTCAATTTGTTTCTCTATTGACGTTGTTAGATTGTTTATTTTTGCTGAAAAAACTACAAAGTAATCGTATGAAGATGGATGCGTCCCCGGAAATGCTATGTTGTAGTTTATTCCTTTATTATTTTTGATTCCAAAGATGCTAATACGTACGAAACACCGTAACTTTCAGACCGTGAGGACCTATTCGGCCGATAATACCTTTTCGGAAAGCTCTCGGAAAGTTATAGTGTGGCTATGGGTCTCCGTACCATTGGGCCCCATTTTCGACCCCAAATTTTGACGTTTAGGGTGTTTTCGGGAGGTTTTTGTGATTTGGAAGCGATTAAAGTATCGAAAAAGTGTTCGGACATGATTTTTGCATCTTTTGCGAATAAAAGAGTACGTTGAAGCTGGCTGAAGCGGTGCACGTATCAAGTGGGACCCATTACAAATGATCTCTTGAATCTGCGGTAAAGGATATATGCGAATGCATGCAATGTACTAACGGATGCGATCATACCAGCACTAATGCACCGGATCCCATCAGAACTCCGCAGTTTACGGTGCTTCGGCGAGAGTAGTACTAGGATGGGTGACCTCCCGGGAAGTCCTCGTGTTGCATCCCTTTTTTATTTATATTTTTGTTTTAGCCTCCCATTTTTTTGTAAAACATCTAGTACCACTACAATTCAATTTGTTTCTCTATTGACGTTGTTAGATTGTTTATTTTTGCTGAAAAAATTACAAAGTAATCGTATGAAGATGGATGCGTCCCCGGAAATGCTATGTTGTAGTTTATTCCTTTATTATTTTTGATTCCAAATATGCTAATACGTACGAAACACCGTAACTTTCAGACCGTGAGGACCTATTCGGCCGATAATACCTTTTCGGAAAGCTCTCGGAAAGTTATAGTGTGGCTATGGGTCTCCGTACCATTGGGCCCTCATTTTCGACCCCAAATTTTGACGTTTAGGGCGTTTTCGGGAGGTTTTTGTGATTTGGAAGCGATTAAAGTATCGAAAAAGTGTTCGGACATGATTTTTGCATCTTTTGCGAATAAAAGAGTACGTTGAACCTGGCTGAAGCGGTGCACGTATCAAGTGGGACCCATTACAAATGATCTCTTGAATCCGCGGTAAAGGATATATGCGAATGCATGCAATGTACTAAGGGATGCGATCATACCAGCACTAATGCACCGGATCCCATCAGAACTCCGCAGTTAAGCGTGCTTGGGCGAGAGTAATACTAGGATGGGTGACCTCCCGGGAAGTCCTCGTGTTGCATCCCTTTTTAATTTTTATTTTTCTTTTAGCCTCCCATTTTTTTGTAAAACATCTAGTACCACTACAATTCAATTTGTTTCTCTATTGACGTTGTTAGATTGTTTATTTTTGCTGACAAAACTACAAAGTAATCGTATGAAGATGGATGCGTCCCCGGAAATGCTATGTTGTAGTTTATTCGGCCGATAATACCTTTTCGGAAAGCTCTCGGAAAGTTATAGTGTGGCTATGGGTCTCCGTACCATTGGGCCCCATTTTCGACCCCAAATTTTGACGTTTAGGTTGTTTTCGGGAGGTTTTTGTGATTTGAAAGCGATTAAAGTATCGAAAAAGTGTTCGGACATGTTTTTTGCATCTTTTGCGAATAAAAGAGTACGTTGAAGCTGGCTGAAGCGGTGCACGTATCAAGTGGGACCCATTACAAATGATCTCTTGAATCCGCGGTAAAGGATATATGCGAATGCATGCAATGTACTAAGGGATGCGATCATACCAGCACCAATGCACCGGATCCCATCAGAACTCCGTAGTTAAGCGTGCTTGGGCGAGAGTAATACTAGAATGGGTGACCTCCCGGGAAGTCCTCGTGTTGCATCCCTTTTTTATTTATATTTTTCTTTTAGCCTCCCATTTTTTTGTAAAACATCTAGTACCACTACAATTCAATTTGTTTCTCTATTGACGTTGTTAGATTGTTTATTTTTGTTGAAAAAACTACAAAGTAATCGTATGAAGATGGATGCGTCCCCGGAAATGCTATGTTGTAGTTTATTCCTTTATTATTTTTGATTCCAAAGATGCTAATACGTACGAAACACCGTAACTTTCAGACCGTGAGGACCTATTCGGCCGATAATACCTTTTCGGAAAGCTCTCGGAAAGTTATAGTGTAGCTATGGGTCTCCGTACCATTAGGCCCCATTTTCGACCCCAAATTTTGACGTTTAGGGTGTTTTCGGGAGGTTTTTGTGATTTGGAAGCGATTAAAGTATCGAAAAAGTGTTCGGACATGATTTTTGCATCTTTTGCGAATAAAAGAGTACGTTGAACCTGGCTGAAGCGGTGCACGTATCAAGTGGGACCCATTACAAATGATCTCTTGAATCCGCGGTAAAGGATATATGCGAATGCATGCAATGTACTAAGGGATGCGATCATACCAGCACTAATGCACCGGATCCCATCAGAACTCCGCAGTTAAGCGTGCTTGGGCGAGAGTAATACTAGGATGGGTGACCTCCCGGGAAGTCCTCGTGTTGCATCCCTTTTTAATTTTTATTTTTCTTTTAGCCTCCCATTTTTTTGTAAAACATCTAGTACCACTACAATTCAATTTGTTTCTCTATTGACGTTGTTAGATTGTTTATTTTTGCTGACAAAACTACAAAGTAATCGTATGAAGATGGATGCGTCCCCGGAAATGTTATGTTGTAGTTTATTCGGCCGATAATACCTTTTCGGAAAGCTCTCGGAAAGTTATAGTGTGGCTATGGGTCTCCGTACCATTGGGCCCCATTTTTCGACCCCAAATTTTGACGTTTAGGATGTTTTCGGGAGGTTTTTGTGATTTGGAAGCGATTAAAGTATCGAAAAAGTGTTCGGACATGATTTTTGCATCTTTTGCAAATAAAAGAGTACGTTGAACCTGGCTGAAGCGGTGCACGTATCAAGTGGGACCCATTACAAATGATCTCTTGAATCCGCAGTAAAGGATATATGCGAATGCATGCAATGTACTAAGGGATGCGATCATACCAGCACTAATGCACCGGATCCCATCAGAACTCCGCAGTTAAGCGTGCTTGGGCGAGAGTAATACTAGGATGGGTGACCTCCCGGGAAGTCCTCGTGTTGCATCCCTTTTTTATTTTTATTTTTCTTTTAGCCTCCCATTTTTTTGTCAAACATCTAGTACCACTACAATTCAATTTGTTTCTCTATTGACGTTGTTAGATTGTTTATTTTTGCTGACAAAACTACAAAGTAATCGTATGAAGATGGATGCGTCCCCGGAAATGCTATGTTGTAGTTTATTCCTTTATTATTTTTGATTCCAAAGATGCTAATACGTACGGAACACCGTAACTTTCAGACCGTGAGGGCCTATTCGGCCGATAATACCTTTTCGGAAAGCTCTTGGAAAGTTATAGTGTAGCTATGGGTCTCCGTACCATTGGGCCCCATTTTCGACCCCAAATTTTGACGTTTAGGGTGTTTTCGGGAGGTTTTTGTGATTTGGAAGCGATTAAAGTATCGAAAAAGTGTTCGGACATGATTTTTGCATCTTTTGCGAATAAAAGAGTACGTTGAAGCTGGCTGAAGCGGTGCACGTATCAAGTGGGACCCATTACAAATGATCTCTTGAATCTGCGGTAAAGGATATATGCGAATGCATGCAATGTACTAACGGATGCGATCATACCAGCACTAATGCACCGGATCCCATCAGAACTCCGCAATTTACGGTGCTTCGGCGAGAGTAGTACTAGGATGGGTGACCTCCCGGGAAATCCTCGTGTTGCATCCCTTTTTTATTTATATTTTTGTTTTAGCCTCCCATTTTTTTGTAAAACATCTAGTACCACTACAATTCAATTTGTTTCTCTATTGACGTTGTTAGATTGTTTATTTTTGCTGAAAAAACTACAAAGTAATCGTATGAAGATGGATGCGTCCCCGGAAATGCTATGTTGTAGTTTATTCCTTTATTATTTTTGATTCCAAAGATGCTAATACGTACGAAACACCGTAACTTTCAGACCGTGAGGACCTATTCGGCCGATAATACCTTTTCGGAAAGCTCTCGGAAAGTTATAGTGTGGCTATGGGTCTCCGTACCATTGGGCCCCATTTTCGACCCCAAATTTTGACGTTTAGGGTGTTTTCGGGAGGTTTTTGTGATTTGGAAGCGATTAAAGTATCGAAAAAGTGTTCGGACATGATTTTTGCATCTTTTGCGAATAAAAGAGTACGTTGAAGCTGGCTGAAGCGGTGCACGTATCAAGTGGGACCCATTACAAATGATCTCTTGAATCTGCGGTAAAGGATATATGCGAATGCATGCAATGTACTAACGGATGCGATCATACCAGCACTAATGCACCGGATCCCATCAGAACTCCGCAGTTTACGGTGCTTCGGCGAGAGTAGTACTAGGATGGGTGACCTCCCGGGAAGTCCTCGTGTTGCATCCCTTTTTTATTTATATTTTTGTTTTAGCCTCCCATTTTTTTGTAAAACATCTAGTACCACTACAATTCAATTTGTTTCTCTATTGACGTTGTTAGATTGTTTATTTTTGCTGAAAAAATTACAAAGTAATCGTATGAAGATGGATGCGTCCCCGGAAATGCTATGTTGTAGTTTATTCCTTTATTATTTTTGATTCCAAATATGCTAATACGTACGAAACACCGTAACTTTCAGACCGTGAGGACCTATTCGGCCGATAATACCTTTTCGGAAAGCTCTCGGAAAGTTATAGTGTGGCTATGGGTCTCCGTACCATTGGGCCCTCATTTTCGACCCCAAATTTTGACGTTTAGGGCGTTTTCGGGAGGTTTTTGTGATTTGGAAGCGATTAAAGTATCGAAAAAGTGTTCGGACATGATTTTTGCATCTTTTGCGAATAAAAGAGTACGTTGAACCTGGCTGAAGCGGTGCACGTATCAAGTGGGACCCATTACAAATGATCTCTTGAATCCGCGGTAAAGGATATATGCGAATGCATGCAATGTACTAAGGGATGCGATCATACCAGCACTAATGCACCGGATCCCATCAGAACTCCGCAGTTAAGCGTGCTTGGGCGAGAGTAATACTAGGATGGGTGACCTCCCGGGAAGTCCTCGTGTTGCATCCCTTTTTAATTTTTATTTTTCTTTTAGCCTCCCATTTTTTTGTAAAACATCTAGTACCACTACAATTCAATTTGTTTCTCTATTGACGTTGTTAGATTGTTTATTTTTGCTGACAAAACTACAAAGTAATCGTATGAAGATGGATGCGTCCCCGGAAATGCTATGTTGTAGTTTATTCGACCGATAATACCTTTTCGGAAAGCTCTCGGAAAGTTATAGTGTGGCTATGGGTCTCCGTACCATTGGGCCCCATTTTTCGACCCCAAATTTTGACGTTTAGGTTGTTTTCAGGAGGTTTTTGTGATTTGGAAGCGATTAAAGTATCGAAAAAGTGTTCGGACATGATTTTTGCATCTTTTGCGAATAAAAGAGTACGTTGAACCTGGCTGAAGCGGTGCACGTATCAAGTGGGACCCATTACAAATGATCTCTTGAATCCGCAGTAAAGGATATATGCGAATGCATGCAATGTACTAAGGGATGCGATCATACCAGCACTAATGCACCGGATCCCATCAGAACTCCGCAGTTAAGCGTGCTTGGGCGAGAGTAATACTAGGATGGGTGACCTCCCGGGAAGTCCTCGTGTTGAATCCCTTTTTTATTTTTATTTTTCTCTTAGCCTCCCATTTTTTTGTCAAACATCTAGTACCACTACAATTCAATTTGTTTCTCTATTGACGTTGTTAGATTGTTTATTTTTGCTGACATAACTACAAAGTAATCGTATGAAGATGGATGCGTCCCCGGAAATGCTATGTTGTAGTTTATTCCTTTATTATTTTTGATTCCAAAGATGCTAATACGTACGGAACACCGTAACTTTATGACCGTGAGGACCTATTCGGCCGATAATACCTTTTCGGAAAGCTCTCGGAAAGTTATAGTGTGGCTATGGGTCTCCGTACCATTGGGCCCCATTTTCGACCCCAAATTTTGACGTTTAGGGTGTTTTCGGGAGGTTTTTGTGATTTGGAAGCGATTAAAGTATCGAAAAAGTGTTCGGACATGATTTTTGCATCTTTTGCGAATAAAAGAGTACGTTGAAGCTGGCTGAAGCGGTGCACGTATCAAGTGGGACCCATTACAAATGATCTCTTGAATCTGCGGTAAAGGATATATGCGAATGCATGCAATGTACTAACGGATGCGATCATACCAGTACTAATGCACCGGATCCCATCAGAACTCCGCAGTTTACGGTGCTTCGGCGAGAGTAGTACTAGGATGGGTGACCTCCCGGGAAGTCCTCGTGTTGCATCCCTTTTTTATTTATATTTTTGTTTTAGCCTCCCATTTTTTTGTAAAACATCTAGTACCACTACAATTCAATTTGTTTCTCTATTGACGTTGTTAGATTGTTTATTTTTGCTGAAAAAACTACAAAGTAATCGTATGAAGATGGATGCGTCCCCGGAAATGCTATGTTGTAGTTTATGGGTCTCCGTACCATTGGGCCCCATTTTCGACCCCAAATTTTGACGTTTAGGGTGTTTTCGGGAGGTTTTTGTGATTTGGAAGCGATTAAAGTATCGAAAAAGTGTTCGGACATGATTTTTGCATCTTTTGCGAATAAAAGAGTACGTTGAACCTGGCTGAAGCGGTGCACGTATCAAGTGGGACCCATTACAAATGATCTCTTGAATCCGCGGTAAAGGATATATGCGAATGCATGCAATGTACTAAGGGATGCGATCATACCAGCACTAATGCACCGGATCCCATCAGAACTCCGCAGTTAAGCGTGCTTGGGCGAGAGTAATACTAGGATGGGTGACCTCCCGGGAAGTCCTCGTGTTGCATCCCTTTTTAATTTTTATTTTTCTTTTAGCCTCCCATTTTTTTGTAAAACATCTAGTACCACTACAATTCAATTTGTTTCTCTATTGACGTTGTTAGATTGTTTATTTTTGCTGACAAAACTACAAAGTAATCGTATGAAGATGGATGCGTCCCCGGAAATGCTATGTTGTAGTTTATTCGGCCGATAATACCTTTTCGGAAAGCTCTCGGAAAGTTATAGTGTGGCTATGGGTCTCCGTACCATTGGGCCCCATTTTTCGACCCCAAATTTTGACGTTTAGGTTGTTTTCAGGAGGTTTTTGTGATTTGGAAGCGATTAAAGTATCGAAAAAGTGTTCGGACATGATTTTTGCATCTTTTGCGAATAAAAGAGTACGTTGAACCTGGCTGAAGCGGTGCACGTATCAAGTGGGACCCATTACAAATGATCTCTTGAATCCGCAGTAAAGGATATATGCGAATGCATGCAATGTACTAAGGGATGCGATCATACCAGCACTAATGCACCGGATCCCATCAGAACTCCGCAGTTAAGCGTGCTTGGGCGAGAGTAATACTAGGATGGGTGACCTCCCGGGAAGTCCTCGTGTTGCATCCCTTTTTAATTTTTATTTTTCTTTTAGCCTCCCATTTTTTTGTAAAACATCTAGTACCACTACAATTCAATTTGTTTCTCTATTGACGTTGTTAGATTGTTTATTTTTGCTGACAAAACTACAAAGTAATCGTATGAAGATGGATGCGTCCCCGGAAATGCTATGTTGTAGTTTATTCGGCCGATAATACCTTTTCGGAAAGCTCTCGGAAAGTTATAGTGTGGCTATGGGTCTCCGTACCATTGGGCCCCATTTTTCGACCCCAAATTTTGACGTTTAGGATGTTTTCGGGAGGTTTTTGTGATTTGGAAGCGATTAAAGTATCGAAAAAGTGTTCGGACATGATTTTTGCATCTTTTGCAAATAAAAGAGTACGTTGAACCTGGCTGAAGCGGTGCACGTATCAAGTGGGACCCATTACAAATGATCTCTTGAATCCGCAGTAAAGGATATATGCGAATGCATGCAATGTACTAAGGGATGCGATCATACCAGCACTAATGCACCGGATCCCATCAGAACTCCGCAGTTAAGCGTGCTTGGGCGAGAGTAATACTAGGATGGGTGACCTCCCGGGAAGTCCTCGTGTTGCATCCCTTTTTTATTTTTATTTTTCTTTTAGCCTCCCATTTTTTTGTCAAACATCTAGTACCACTACAATTCAATTTGTTTCTCTATTGACGTTGTTAGATTGTTTATTTTTGCTGACAAAACTACAAAGTAATCGTATGAAGATGGATGCGTCCCCGGAAATGCTATGTTGTAGTTTATTCCTTTATTATTTTTGATTCCAAAGATGCTAATACGTACGGAACACCGTAACTTTCAGACCGTGAGGGCCTATTCGGCCGATAATACCTTTTCGGAAAGCTCTTGGAAAGTTATAGTGTAGCTATGGGTCTCCGTACCATTGGGCCCCATTTTCGACCCCAAATTTTGACGTTTAGGGTGTTTTCGGGAGGTTTTTGTGATTTGGAAGCGATTAAAGTATCGAAAAAGTGTTCGGACATGATTTTTGCATCTTTTGCGAATAAAAGAGTACGTTGAAGCTGGCTGAAGCGGTGCACGTATCAAGTGGGACCCATTACAAATGATCTCTTGAATCTGCGGTAAAGGATATATGCGAATGCATGCAATGTACTAACGGATGCGATCATACCAGCACTAATGCACCGGATCCCATCAGAACTCCGCAATTTACGGTGCTTCGGCGAGAGTAGTACTAGGATGGGTGACCTCCCGGGAAATCCTCGTGTTGCATCCCTTTTTTATTTATATTTTTGTTTTAGCCTCCCATTTTTTTGTAAAACATCTAGTACCACTACAATTCAATTTGTTTCTCTATTGACGTTGTTAGATTGTTTATTTTTGCTGAAAAAACTACAAAGTAATCGTATGAAGATGGATGCGTCCCCGGAAATGCTATGTTGTAGTTTATTCCTTTATTATTTTTGATTCCAAAGATGCTAATACGTACGAAACACCGTAACTTTCAGACCGTGAGGACCTATTCGGCCGATAATACCTTTTCGGAAAGCTCTCGGAAAGTTATAGTGTGGCTATGGGTCTCCGTACCATTGGGCCCCATTTTCGACCCCAAATTTTGACGTTTAGGGTGTTTTCGGGAGGTTTTTGTGATTTGGAAGCGATTAAAGTATCGAAAAAGTGTTCGGACATGATTTTTGCATCTTTTGCGAATAAAAGAGTACGTTGAAGCTGGCTGAAGCGGTGCACGTATCAAGTGGGACCCATTACAAATGATCTCTTGAATCTGCGGTAAAGGATATATGCGAATGCATGCAATGTACTAACGGATGCGATCATACCAGCACTAATGCACCGGATCCCATCAGAACTCCGCAGTTTACGGTGCTTCGGCGAGAGTAGTACTAGGATGGGTGACCTCCCGGGAAGTCCTCGTGTTGCATCCCTTTTTTATTTATATTTTTGTTTTAGCCTCCCATTTTTTTGTAAAACATCTAGTACCACTACAATTCAATTTGTTTCTCTATTGACGTTGTTAGATTGTTTATTTTTGCTGAAAAAATTACAAAGTAATCGTATGAAGATGGATGCGTCCCCGGAAATGCTATGTTGTAGTTTATTCCTTTATTATTTTTGATTCCAAATATGCTAATACGTACGAAACACCGTAACTTTCAGACCGTGAGGACCTATTCGGCCGATAATACCTTTTCGGAAAGCTCTCGGAAAGTTATAGTGTGGCTATGGGTCTCCGTACCATTGGGCCCTCATTTTCGACCCCAAATTTTGACGTTTAGGGCGTTTTCGGGAGGTTTTTGTGATTTGGAAGCGATTAAAGTATCGAAAAAGTGTTCGGACATGATTTTTGCATCTTTTGCGAATAAAAGAGTACGTTGAACCTGGCTGAAGCGGTGCACGTATCAAGTGGGACCCATTACAAATGATCTCTTGAATCCGCGGTAAAGGATATATGCGAATGCATGCAATGTACTAAGGGATGCGATCATACCAGCACTAATGCACCGGATCCCATCAGAACTCCGCAGTTAAGCGTGCTTGGGCGAGAGTAATACTAGGATGGGTGACCTCCCGGGAAGTCCTCGTGTTGCATCCCTTTTTAATTTTTATTTTTCTTTTAGCCTCCCATTTTTTTGTAAAACATCTAGTACCACTACAATTCAATTTGTTTCTCTATTGACGTTGTTAGATTGTTTATTTTTGCTGACAAAACTACAAAGTAATCGTATGAAGATGGATGCGTCCCCGGAAATGCTATGTTGTAGTTTATTCGACCGATAATACCTTTTCGGAAAGCTCTCGGAAAGTTATAGTGTGGCTATGGGTCTCCGTACCATTGGGCCCCATTTTTCGACCCCAAATTTTGACGTTTAGGTTGTTTTCAGGAGGTTTTTGTGATTTGGAAGCGATTAAAGTATCGAAAAAGTGTTCGGACATGATTTTTGCATCTTTTGCGAATAAAAGAGTACGTTGAACCTGGCTGAAGCGGTGCACGTATCAAGTGGGACCCATTACAAATGATCTCTTGAATCCGCAGTAAAGGATATATGCGAATGCATGCAATGTACTAAGGGATGCGATCATACCAGCACTAATGCACCGGATCCCATCAGAACTCCGCAGTTAAGCGTGCTTGGGCGAGAGTAATACTAGGATGGGTGACCTCCCGGGAAGTCCTCGTGTTGAATCCCTTTTATATTTTTATTTTTCTCTTAGCCTCCCATTTTTTTGTCAAACATCTAGTACCACTACAATTCAATTTGTTTCTCTATTGACGTTGTTAGATTGTTTATTTTTGCTGACATAACTACAAAGTAATCGTATGAAGATGGATGCGTCCCCGGAAATGCTATGTTGTAGTTTATTCCTTTATTATTTTTGATTCCAAAGATGCTAATACGTACGGAACACCGTAACTTTATGACCGTGAGGACCTATTCGGCCGATAATACCTTTTCGGAAAGCTCTCGGAAAGTTATAGTGTGGCTATGGGTCTCCGTACCATTGGGCCCCATTTTCGACCCCAAATTTTGACGTTTAGGGTGTTTTCGGGAGGTTTTTGTGATTTGGAAGCGATTAAAGTATCGAAAAAGTGTTCGGACATGATTTTTGCATCTTTTGCGAATAAAAGAGTACGTTGAAGCTGGCTGAAGCGGTGCACGTATCAAGTGGGACCCATTACAAATGATCTCTTGAATCTGCGGTAAAGGATATATGCGAATGCATGCAATGTACTAACGGATGCGATCATACCAGTACTAATGCACCGGATCCCATCAGAACTCCGCAGTTTACGGTGCTTCGGCGAGAGTAGTACTAGGATGGGTGACCTCCCGGGAAGTCCTCGTGTTGCATCCCTTTTTTATTTATATTTTTGTTTTAGCCTCCCATTTTTTTGTAAAACATCTAGTACCACTACAATTCAATTTGTTTCTCTATTGACGTTGTTAGATTGTTTATTTTTGCTGAAAAAACTACAAAGTAATCGTATGAAGATGGATGCGTCCCCGGAAATGCTATGTTGTAGTTTATGGGTCTCCGTACCATTGGGCCCCATTTTCGACCCCAAATTTTGACGTTTAGGGTGTTTTCGGGAGGTTTTTGTGATTTGGAAGCGATTAAAGTATCGAAAAAGTGTTCGGACATGATTTTTGCATCTTTTGCGAATAAAAGAGTACGTTGAACCTGGCTGAAGCGGTGCACGTATCAAGTGGGACCCATTACAAATGATCTCTTGAATCCGCGGTAAAGGATATATGCGAATGCATGCAATGTACTAAGGGATGCGATCATACCAGCACTAATGCACCGGATCCCATCAGAACTCCGCAGTTAAGCGTGCTTGGGCGAGAGTAATACTAGGATGGGTGACCTCCCGGGAAGTCCTCGTGTTGCATCCCTTTTTAATTTTTATTTTTCTTTTAGCCTCCCATTTTTTTGTAAAACATCTAGTACCACTACAATTCAATTTGTTTCTCTATTGACGTTGTTAGATTGTTTATTTTTGCTGACAAAACTACAAAGTAATCGTATGAAGATGGATGCGTCCCCGGAAATGCTATGTTGTAGTTTATTCGGCCGATAATACCTTTTCGGAAAGCTCTCGGAAAGTTATAGTGTGGCTATGGGTCTCCGTACCATTGGGCCCCATTTTTCGACCCCAAATTTTGACGTTTAGGTTGTTTTCAGGAGGTTTTTGTGATTTGGAAGCGATTAAAGTATCGAAAAAGTGTTCGGACATGATTTTTGCATCTTTTGCGAATAAAAGAGTACGTTGAACCTGGCTGAAGCGGTGCACGTATCAAGTGGGACCCATTACAAATGATCTCTTGAATCCGCAGTAAAGGATATATGCGAATGCATGCAATGTACTAAGGGATGCGATCATACCAGCACTAATGCACCGGATCCCATCAGAACTCCGCAGTTAAGCGTGCTTGGGCGAGAGTAATACTAGGATGGGTGACCTCCCGGGAAGTCCTCGTGTTGAATCCCTTTTTTATTTTTATTTTTCTCTTAGCCTCCCATTTTTTTGTCAAACATCTAGTACCACTACAATTCAATTTGTTTCTCTATTGACGTTGTTAGATTGTTTATTTTTGCTGACATAACTACAAAGTAATCGTATGAAGATGGATGCGTCCCCGGAAATGCTATGTTGTAGTTTATTCCTTTATTATTTTTGATTCCAAAGATGCTAATACGTACGGAACACCGTAACTTTATGACCGTGAGGACCTATTCGGCCGATAATACCTTTTCGGAAAGCTCTCGGAAAGTTATAGTGTGGCTATGGGTCTCCGTACCATTGGGCCCCATTTTTGACCCCAAATTTTGACGTTTAGGGTGTTTTCGGGAGGTTTTTGTGATTTGGAAGCGATTAAAGTATCGAAAAAGTGTTCGGACATGATTTTTGCATCTTTTGCGAATAAAAGAGTACGTTGAACCTGGCTGAAGCGGTGCACGTATCAAGTGGGACCCATTACAAATGATCTCTTGAATCCGCGGTAAAGGATATATGCGAATGCATGCAATGTACTAAGGGATGCGATCATACCAGCACCAATGCACCAGATCCCATCAGAACTCCGTAGTTAAGCGTGCTTGGGCGAGAGTGATACTAGGATGGGTGACCTCCCGGGAAGTCCTCGTGTTGCATCCCTTTCTTATTTTTATTTTTCTTTTAGCCTCCCATTTTTTTGTAAAACATCTAGTACCACTACAATTCAATTTGTTTCTCTATTGACGTTGTTAGATTGTTTATTTTTGCTGACAAAACTACAAAGTAATCGTATGAAGATGGATGCGTCCCCGGAAATGCTATGTTGTAGTTTATTCCTTTATTATTTTTGATTCCAAAGATGCTAATACGTACGGAACACCGTAACTTTCAGAACGTGAGGACCTATTCGGCCGATAATACCTTTTCGGAAAGCTCTCGGAAAGTTATAGTGTGGCTATGGGTCTCCGTACCATTGGGCCCCATTTTCGACCCCAAATTTTGACGTTTAGGGTGTTTTCGGGAGGTTTTTGTGATTTGGAAGCGATTAAAGTATCGAAAAAGTGTTCGGACATGATTTTTGCATCTTTTGCGAATAAAAGAGTACGTTGAAGCTGGCTGAAGCGGTGCACGTATCAAGTGGGACCCATTACAAATGATCTCTTGAATCTGCGGTAAAGGATATATGCGAATGCATGCAATGTACTAACAGATGCGATCATACCAGCACTAATGCACCGGATCCCATCAGAACTCCGCAGTTTACGGTGCTTCGGCGAGAGTAGTACTAGGATGGGTGACCTCCCGGGAAGTCCTCGTGTTGCATCCCTTTTTTATTTATATTTTTGTTTTAGCCTCCCATTTTTTTGTAAAACATCTAGTACCACTACAATTCAATTTGTTTCTCTATTGACGTTGTTAGATTGTTTATTTTTGCTGAAAAAATTACAAAGTAATCGTATGAAGATGGATGCGTCCCCGGAAATGCTATGTTGTAGTTTATTCCTTTATTATTTTTGATTCCAAATATGCTAATACGTACGAAACACCGTAACTTTCAGACCGTGAGGACCTATTCGGCCGATAATACCTTTTCGGAAAGCTCTCGGAAAGTTATAGTGTGGCTATGGGTCTCCGTACCATTGGGCCCCATTTTCGACCCCAAATTTTGACGTTTAGGGTGTTTTCGGGAGGTTTTTGTGATTTGGAAGCGATTAAAGTATCGAAAAAGTGTTCGGACATGATTTTTGCATCTTTTGCGAATAAAAGAGTACGTTGAACCTGGCTGAAGCGGTGCACGTATCAAGTGGGACCCATTACAAATGATCTCTTGAATCCGCGGTAAAGGATATATGCGAATGCATGCAATGTACTAAGGGATGCGATCATACCAGCACTAATGCACCGGATCCCATCAGAACTCCGCAGTTAAGCGTGCTTGGGCGAGAGTAATACTAGGATGGGTGACCTCCCGGGAAGTCCTCGTGTTGCATCCCTTTTTAATTTTTATTTTTCTTTTAGCCTCCCATTTTTTTGTAAAACATCTAGTACCACTACAATTCAATTTGTTTCTCTATTGACGTTGTTAGATTGTTTATTTTTGCTGACAAAACTACAAAGTAATCGTATGAAGATGGATGCGTCCCCGGAAATGCTATGTTGTAGTTTATTCGGCCGATAATACCTTTTCGGAAAGCTCTCGGAAAGTTATAGTGTGGCTATGGGTCACCGTACCATTGGGCCCCATTTTTCGACCCCAAATTTTGACGTTTAGGTTGTTTTCAGGAGGTTTTTGTGATTTGGAAGCGATTAAAGTATCGAAAAAGTGTTCGGACATGATTTTTGCATCTTTTGCGAATAAAAGAGTACGTTGAACCTGGCTGAAGCGGTGCACGTATCAAGTGGGACCCATTACAAATGATCTCTTGAATCCGCAGTAAAGGATATATGCGAATGCATGCAATGTACTAAGGGATGCGATCATACCAGCACTAATGCACCGGATCCCATCAGAACTCCGCAGTTAAGCGTGCTTGGGCGAGAGTAATACTAGGATGGGTGACCTCCCGGGAAGTCCTCGTGTTGAATCCCTTTTTTATTTTTATTTTTCTCTTAGCCTCCCATTTTTTTGTCAAACATCTAGTACCACTACAATTCAATTTGTTTCTCTATTGACGTTGTTAGATTGTTTATTTTTGCTGACATAACTACAAAGTAATCGTATGAAGATGGATGCGTCCCCGGAAATGCTATGTTGTAGTTTATTCCTTTATTATTTTTGATTCCAAAGATGCTAATACGTACGGAACACCGTAACTTTATGACCGTGAGGACCTATTCGGCCGATAATACCTTTTCGGAAAGCTCTCGGAAAGTTATAGTGTACCTATGGGTCTCCGTACCATTGGGCCCCATTTTCGACCCCAAATTTTGACGTTTAGGGTGTTTTCGGGAGGTTTTTGTGATTTGGAAGCGATTAAAGTATCGAAAAAGTGTTCGGACATGATTTTTGCATCTTTTGCGAATAAAAGAGTACGTTGAAGCTGGCTGAAGCGGTGCACGTATCAAGTGGGACCCATTACAAATGATCTCTTGAATCAGCGGTAAAGGATATATGCGAATGCATGCAATGTACTAACGGATGCGATCATACCAGCACTAATGCACCGGATCCCATCAGAACTCCGCAGTTTACGGTGCTTCGGCGAGAGTAGTACTAGGATGGGTGACCTCCCGGGAAATCCTCGTGTTGCATCCCTTTTTTATTTATATTTTTGTTTTAGCCTCCCATTTTTTTGTAAAACATCTAGTACCACTACAATTCAATTTGTTTCTCTATTGACGTTGTTAGATTGTTTATTTTTGCTGAAAAAACTACAAAGTAATCGTATGAAGATGGATGCGTCCCCGGAAATGCTATGTTGTAGTTTATTCCTTTATTATTTTTGATTCCAAAGATGCTAATACGTACGAAACACCGTAACTTTCAGACCGTGAGGACCTATTCGGCCGATAATACCTTTTCGGAAAGCTCTCGGAAAGTTATAGTGTGGCTATGGGTCTCCGTACCATTGGGCCCCATTTTCGACCCCAAATTTTGACGTTTAGGGTGTTTTCGGGAGGTTTTTGTGATTTGGAAGCGATTAAAGTATCGAAAAAGTGTTCGGACATGATTTTTGCATCTTTTGCGAATAAAAGAGTACGTTGAACCTGGCTGAAGCGGTGCACGTATCAAGTGGGACCCATTACAAATGATCTCTTGAATCCGCGGTAAAGGATATATGCGAATGCATGCAATGTACTAAGGGATGCGATCATACCAGCACCAATGCACCGGATCCCATCAGAACTCCGTAGTTAAGCGTGCTTGGGCGAGAGTAATACTAGGATGGGTGACCTCCCGGGAAGTCCTCGTGTTGAATCCCTTTTTTATTTTTATTTTTCTCTTAGCCTCCCATTTTTTTGTCAAACATCTAGTACCACTACAATTCAATTTGTTTCTCTATTGACGTTGTTAGATTGTTTATTTTTGCTGACATAACTACAAAGTAATCGTATGAAGATGGATGCGTCCCCGGAAATGCTATGTTGTAGTTTATTCCTTTATTATTTTTGATTCCAAAGATGCTAATACGTACGGAACACCGTAACTTTATGACCGTGAGGACCTATTCGGCCGATAATACCTTTTCGGAAAGCTCTCGGAAAGTTATAGTGTAGCTATGAGTCTCCGTACCATTGGGCCCCATTTTCGACCCCAAATTTTGACGTTTAGGGTGTTTTCGGGAGGTTTTTGTGATTTGGAAGCGATTAAAGTATCGAAAAAGTGTTCGGACATGATTTTTGCATCTTTTGCGAATAAAAGAGTACGTTGAAGCTGGCTGAAGCGGTGCACGTATCAAGTGGGACCCATTACAAATGATCTCTTGAATCTGCGGTAAAGGATATATGCGAATGCATGCAATGTACTAACAGATGCGATCATACCAGCACTAATGCACCGGATCCCATCAGAACTCCGCAGTTTACGGTGCTTCGGCGAGAGTAGTACTAGGATGGGTGACCTCCCGGGAAGTCCTCGTGTTGCATCCCTTTTTTATTTATATTTTTGTTTTAGCCTCCCATTTTTTTGTAAAACATCTAGTACCACTACAATTCAATTTGTTTCTCTATTGACGTTGTTAGATTGTTTATTTTTGCTGAAAAAATTACAAAGTAATCGTATGAAGATGGATGCGTCCCCGGAAATGCTATGTTGTAGTTTATTCCTTTATTATTTTTGATTCCAAATATGCTAATACGTACGAAACACCGTAACTTTCAGACCGTGAGGACCTATTCGGCCGATAATACCTTTTCGGAAAGCTCTCGGAAAGTTATAGTGTGGCTATGGGTCTCCGTACCATTGGGCCCCATTTTCGACCCCAAATTTTGACGTTTAGGGTGTTTTCGGGAGGTTTTTGTGATTTGGAAGCGATTAAAGTATCGAAAAAGTGTTCGGACATGATTTTTGCATCTTTTGCGAATAAAAGAGTACGTTGAACCTGGCTGAAGCGGTGCACGTATCAAGTGGGACCCATTACAAATGATCTCTTGAATCCGCGGTAAAGGATATATGCGAATGCATGCAATGTACTAAGGGATGCGATCATACCAGCACTAATGCACCGGATCCCATCAGAACTCCGCAGTTAAGCGTGCTTGGGCGAGAGTAATACTAGGATGGGTGACCTCCCGGGAAGTCCTCGTGTTGCATCCCTTTTTAATTTTTATTTTTCTTTTAGCCTCCCATTTTTTTGTAAAACATCTAGTACCACTACAATTCAATTTGTTTCTCTATTGACGTTGTTAGATTGTTTATTTTTGCTGACAAAACTACAAAGTAATCGTATGAAGATGGATGCGTCCCCGGAAATGCTATGTTGTAGTTTATTCGGCCGATAATACCTTTTCGGAAAGCTCTCGGAAAGTTATAGTGTGGCTATGGGTCTCCGTACCATTGGGCCCCATTTTTCGACCCCAAATTTTGACGTTTAGGTTGTTTTCAGGAGGTTTTTGTGATTTGGAAGCGATTAAAGTATCGAAAAAGTGTTCGGACATGATTTTTGCATATTTTGCGAATAAAAGAGTACGTTGAACCTGGCTGAAGCGGTGCACGTATCAAGTGGGACCCATTACAAATGATCTCTTGAATCCGCAGTAAAGGATATATGCGAATGCATGCAATGTACTAAGGGATGCGATCATACCAGCACTAATGCACCGGATCCCATCAGAACTCCGCAGTTAAGCGTGCTTGGGCGAGAGTAATACTAGGATGGGTGACCTCCCGGGAAGTCCTCGTGTTGAATCCCTTTTTTATTTTTATTTTTCTCTTAGCCTCCCATTTTTTTGTCAAACATCTAGTACCACTACAATTCAATTTGTTTCTCTATTGACGTTGTTAGATTGTTTATTTTTGCTGACATAACTACAAAGTAATCGTATGAAGATGGATGCGTCCCCGGAAATGCTATGTTGTAGTTTATTCCTTTATTATTTTTGATTCCAAAGATGCTAATACGTACGGAACACCGTAACTTTATGATCGTGAGGACCTATTCGGCCGATAATACCTTTTCGGAAAGCTCTCGGAAAGTTATAGTGTAGCTATGGGTCTCCGTACCATTGGGCCCCATTTTCGACCCCAAATTTTGACGTTTAGGGTGTTTTCGGGAGGTTTTTGTGATTTGGAAGCGATTAAAGTATCGAAAAAGTGTTCGGACATGATTTTTGCATCTTTTGCGAATAAAAGAGTACGTTGAAGCTGGCTGAAGCGGTGCACGTATCAAGTGGGACCCATTACAAATGATCTCTTGAATCAGCGGTAAAGGATATATGCGAATGCATGCAATGTACTAACGGATGCGATCATACCAGCACTAATGCACCGGATCCCATCAGAACTCCGCAATTTACGGTGCTTCGGCGAGAGTAGTACTAGGATGGGTGACCTCCCGGGAAATCCTCGTGTTGCATCCCTTTTTTATTTATATTTTTGTTTTAGCCTCCCATTTTTTTGTAAAACATCTAGTACCACTACAATTCAATTTGTTTCTCTATTGACGTTGTTAGATTGTTTATTTTTGCTGAAAAAACTACAAAGTAATCGTATGAAGATGGATGCGTCCCCGGAAATGCTATGTTGTAGTTTATTCCTTTATTATTTTTGATTCCAAAGATGCTAATACGTACGAAACACCGTAACTTTCAGACCGTGAGGACCTATTCGGCCGATAATACCTTTTCGGAAAGCTCTCGGAAAGTTATAGTGTGGCTATGGGTCTCCGTACCATTGGGCCCCATTTTCGACCCCAAATTTTGACGTTTAGGGTGTTTTCGGGAGGTTTTTGTGATTTGGAAGCGATTAAAGTATCGAAAAAGTGTTCGGACATGATTTTTGCATCTTTTGCGAATAAAAGAGTACGTTGAACCTGGCTGAAGCGGTGCACGTATCAAGTGGGACCCATTACAAATGATCTCTTGAATCCGCGGTAAAGGATATATGCGAATGCATGCAATGTACTAAGGGATGCGATCATACCAGCACCAATGCACCAGATCCCATCAGAACTCCGTAGTTAAGCGTGCTTGGGCGAGAGTAATACTAGGATGGGTGACCTCCCGGGAAGTCCTCGTGTTGCATCCCTTTTTAATTTTTATTTTTCTTTTAGCCTCCCATTTTTTTGTAAAACATCTAGTACCACTACAATTCAATTTGTTTCTCTATTGACGTTGTTAGATTGTTTATTTTTGCTGACAAAACTACAAAGTAATCTTATGAAGATGGATGCGTCCCCGGAAATGCTATGTTGTAGTTTATTCCTTTATTATTTTTGATTCCAAAGATGCTAATACGTACAGAACACCGTAACTTTCAGAACGTGAGGACCTATTCGGCCGATAATACCTTTTCGGAAAGCTCTCGGAAAGTTATAGTGTGGCTATGGGTCTCCGTACCATTGGGCCCCATTTTCGACCCCAAATTTTGACGTTTAGGGTGTTTTCAGGAGGTTTTTGTGATTTGGAAGCGATTAAAGTATCGAAAAAGTGTTCGGACATGATTTTTGCATCTTTTGCGAATAAAAGAGTACGTTGAAGCTGGCTGAAGCGGTGCACGTATCAAGTGGGACCCATTACAAATGATTTCTTGAATCTGCGGTAAAGGATGTATGCGAATGCATGCAATGTACTAACAGATGCGATCATACCAGCACTAATGCACCGGATCCCATCAGAACTCCGCAGTTTATGGTGCTTTGGCGAGAGTAGTACTAGGATGGGTGACCTCCCGGGAAGTCCTCGTGTTGCATCCCTTTTTTATTTATATTTTTGTTTTAGCCTCCCATTTTTTTGTAAAACATCTAGTACCACTACAATTCAATTTGTTTCTCTATTGACGTTGTTAGATTGTTTATTTTTGCTGAAAAAATTACAAAGTAATCGTATGAAGATGGATGCGTCCCCGGAAATGCTATGTTGTAGTTTATTCCTTTATTATTTTTGATTCCAAATATGCTAATACGTACGAAACACCGTAACTTTCAGACCGTGAGGACCTATTCGGCCGATAATACCTTTTCAGAAAGCTCTCGGAAAGTTATAGTGTGGCTATGGGTCTCCGTACCATTGGGCCCCATTTTCGACCCCAAATTTTGACGTTTAGGGTGTTTTCGGGAGGTTTTTGTGATTTGGAAGCGATTAAAGTATCGAAAAAGTGTTCGGACATGATTTTTGCATCTTTTGCGAATAAAAGAGTACGTTGAACCTGGCTGAAGCGGTGCACGTATCAAGTGGGACCCATTACAAATGATCTCTTGAATCCGCGGTAAAGGATATATGCGAATGCATGCAATGTACTAAGGGATGCGATCATACCAGCACTAATGCACCGGATCCCATCAGAACTCCGTAGTTAAGCGTGCTTGGGCGAGAGTAATACTAGGATGGGTGACCTCCCGGGAAGTCCTCGTGTTGCATCCCTTTTTAATTTTTATTTTTCTTTTAGCCTCCCATTTTTTTGTAAAACATCTAGTACCACTACAATTCAATTTGTTTCTCTATTGACGTTGTTAGATTGTTTATTTTTGCTGACAAAACTACAAAGTAATCGTATGAAGATGGATGCGTCCCCGGAAATGCTATGTTGTAGTTTATTCGGCCGATAATACCTTTTCGGAAAGCTCTCGGAAAGTTATAGTGTGGCTATGGGTCTCCGTACCATTGGGCCCCATTTTTCGACCCCAAATTTTGACGTTTAGGTTGTTTTCAGGAGGTTTTTGTGATTTGGAAGCGATTAAAGTATCGAAAAAGTGTTCGGACATGATTTTTGCATCTTTTGCGAATAAAAGAGTACGTTGAACCTGGCTGAAGCGGTGCACGTATCAAGTGGGACCTATTACAAATGATCTCTTGAATCCGCAGTAAAGGATATATGCGAATGCATGCAATGTACTAAGGGATGCGATCATACCAGCACTAATGCACCGGATCCCATCAGAACTCCGCAGTTAAGCGTGCTTGGGCGAGAGTAATACTAGGATGGGTGACCTCCCGGGAAGTCCTCGTGTTGAATCCCTTTTTTATTTTTATTTTTCTCTTAGCCTCCCATTTTTTTGTCAAACATCTAGTACCACTACAATTCAATTTGTTTCTCTATTGACGTTGTTAGATTGTTTATTTTTGCTGACATAACTACAAAGTAATCGTATGAAGATGGATGCGTCCCCGGAAATGCTATGTTGTAGTTTATTCCTTTATTATTTTTGATTCCAAAGATGCTAATACGTACGGAACACCGTAACTTTATGACCGTGAGGACCTATTCGGCCGATAATACCTTTCCGGAAAGCTCTCGGAAAGTTATAGTGTAGCTATGGGTCTCCGTACCATTGGGCCCCATTTTCGACCCCAAATTTTGACGTTTAGGGTGTTTTCGGGAGGTTTTTGTGATTTGGAAGCGATTAAAGTATCGAAAAAGTGTTCGGACATGATTTTTGCATCTTTTGCGAATAAAAGAGTACGTTGAAGCTGGCTGAAGCGGTGTACGTATCAAGTGGGACCCATTACAAATGATCTCTTGAATCTGCGGTAAAGGATATATGCGAATGCATGCAATGTACTAACGGATGCGATCATACCAGCACTAATGCACCGGATCCCATCAGAACTCCGCAGTTTACGGTGTTTCGGCGAGAGTAGTACTAGGATGGGTGACCTCCCGGGAAGTCCTCGTGTTGCATCCCTTTTTTATTTATATTTTTGTTTTAGCCTCCCATTTTTTTGTAAAACATCTAGTACCACTACAATTCAATTTGTTTCTCTATTGACGTTGTTAGATTGTTTATTTTTGCTGAAAAAACTACAAAGTAATCGTATGAAGATGGATGCGTCCCCGGAAATGCTATGTTGTAGTTTATTCCTTTATTATTTTTGATTCCAAAGATGCTAATACGTACGAAACACCGTAACTTTCAGACCGTGAGGACCTATTCGGCCGATAATACCTTTTCGGAAAGCTCTCGGAAAGTTATAGTGTGGCTATGGGTCTCCGTACCATTGGGCCCCATTTTCGACCCCAAATTTTGACGTTTAGGGTGTTTTCGGGAGGTTTTTGTGATTTGGAAGCGATTAAAGTATCGAAAAAGTGTTCGGACATGATTTTTGCATCTTTTGCGAATAAAAGAGTACGTTGAAGCTGGCTGAAGCGGTGCACGTATCAAGTGGGACCCATTACAAATGATCTCTTGAATCCGCGGTAAAGGATATATGCGAATGCATGCAATGTACTAAGGGATGCGATCATACCAGCACCAATGCACCGGATCCCATCAGAACTCCGTAGTTAAGCGTGCTTGGGCGAGATTAATACTAGGATGGGTGACCTCCCGGGAAGTCCTCGTGTTGCATCCCTTTTTTATTTTTATTTTTCTTTTAGCCTCCCATTTTTTTGTAAAACATCTAGTACCACTACAATTCAATTTGTTTCTCTATTGACGTTGTTAGATTGTTTATTTTTGCTGACAAAACTACAAAGTAATCGTATGAAGATGGATGCGTCCCCGGAAATGCTATGTTGTAGTTTATTCCTTTATTATTTTTGATTCCAAAGATGCTAATACGTACGGAACACCGTAACTTTCAGACCGTGAGGACCTATTCGGCCGATAATACCTTTTCGGAAAGCTCTCGGAAAGTTATAGTGTGGCTGTGGGTCTCCGTACCATTGGGCCCCATTTTCGACCCCAAATTTTGACGTTTAGGGTGTTTTCGGGAGGTTTTTGTGATTTGGAAGCGATTAAAGTATCGAAAAAGTGTTCGGACATGATTTTTGCATCTTTTGCGAATAAAAGAGTACGTTGAAGCTGGCTGAAGCGGTGCACGTATCAAGTGGGACCCATTACAAATGATCTCTTGCGGTAAAGGATATATGCGAATGCATGCAATGTACTAACGGATGCGATCATACCAGCACTAATGCACCGGATCCCATCAGAACTCCGCAGTTTACGGGGCTTCGGCGAGAGTAGTACTAGGATGGGTGACCTCCCGGGAAGTCCTCGTGTTGCATCCCTTTTTTATTTATATTTTTGTTTTAGCCTCCCATTTTTTTGTAAAACATCTAGTACCACTACAATTCAATTTGTTTCTCTATTGACGTTGTTAGATTGTTTATTTTTGCTGAAAAAACTACAAAGTAATCGTATGAAGATGGATGCGTCCCCGGAAATGCTATGTTGTAGTTTATTCCTTTATTATTTTTGATTCCAAAGATGCTAATACGTACGAAACACCGTAACTTTCAGACCGTGAGGACCTATTCGGCCGATAATACCTTTTCGGAAAGCTCTCGGAAAGTTATAGTGTGGCTATGGGTCTCCGTACCATTGGGGCCCATTTTCGACCCCAAATTTTGACGTTTAGGGTGTTTTCGGGAGGTTTTTGTGATTTGGAAGCGATTAAAGTATCGAAAAAGTGTTCGGACATGATTTTTGCATCTTTTGCGAATAAAAGAGTACGTTGAACCTGGCTGAAGCGGTGCACGTATCAAGTGGGACCCATTACAAATGATCTGTTGAATCCGCGGTAAAGGATATATGCGAATGCATGCAATGTACTAAGGGATGCGATCATACCAGCACTAATGCACCGGATCCCATCAGAACTCCGCAGTTAAGCGTGCTTGGGCGAGAGTAATACTAGGATGGGTGACCTCCCGGGAAGTCCTCGTGTTGCATCCCTTTTTAATTTTTATTTTTCTTTTAGCCTCCCATTTTTTTGTAAAACATCTAGTACCACTACAATTCAATTTGTTTCTCTATTGACGTTGTTAGATTGTTTATTTTTGCTGACAAAACTACAAAGTAATCGTATGAAGATGGATGCGTCCCCGGAAATGCTATGTTGTAGTTTATTCGGCCGATAATACCTTTTCGGAAAGCTCTCGGAAAGTTATAGTGTGGCTATGGGTCTCCGTACCATTGGGCCCCATTTTTCGACCCCAAATTTTGACGTTTAGGATGTTTTCGGGAGGTTTTTGTGATTTGGAAGCGATTAAAGTATCGAAAAAGTGTTCGGACATGATTTTTGCATCTTTTGCAAATAAAAGAGTACGTTGAACCTGGCTGAAGCGGTGCACGTATCAAGTGGGACCCATTACAAATGATCTCTTGAATCCGCAGTAAAGGATATATGCGAATGCATGCAATGTACTAAGGGATGCGATCATACCAGCACTAATGCACCGGATCCCATCAGAACTCCGCAGTTAAGCGTGCTTGGGCGAGAGTAATACTAGGATGGGTGACCTCCCGGGAAGTCCTCGTGTTGCATCCCTTTTTAATTTTTATTTTTCTTTTAGCCTCCCATTTTTTTGTCAAACATCTAGTACCACTACAATTCAATTTGTTTCTCTATTGACGTTGTTAGATTGTTTATTTTTGCTGACAAAACTACAAAGTAATCGTATGAAGATGGATGCGTCCCCGGAAATGCTATGTTGTAGTTTATTCCTTTATTATTTTTGATTCCAAAGATGCTAATACGTACGGAACACCGTAACTTTCAGACCGTGAGGACCTATTCGGCCGATAATACCTTTTCGGAAAGCTCTCGGAAAGTTATATTGTAGCTATGGGTCTCCGTACCATTGGGCCCCATTTTCGACCCCAAATTTTGACGTTTAGGGTGTTTTCGGGAGGTTTTTGTGATTTGGAAGCGATTAAAGTATCGAAAAAGTGTTCGGACATGATTTTTGCATCTTTTGCGAATAAAAGAGTACGTTGAAGCTGGCTGAAGCGGTGCACGTATCAAGTGGGACCCATTACAAATGATCTCTTGAATCTGCGGTAAAGGATATATGCGAATGCATGCAATGTACTAACGGATGCGATCATACCAGCACTAATGCACCGGATCCCATCAGAACTCCGCAGTTTACGGTGCTTCGGCGAGAGTAGTACTAGGATGGGTGACCTCCCGGGAAGTCCTCGTGTTGCATCCCTTTTTTATTTATATTTTTGTTTTAGCCTCCCATTTTTTTGTAAAACATCTAGTACCACTACAATTCAATTTGTTTCTCTATTGACGTTGTTAGATTGTTTATTTTTGCTGAAAAAACTACAAAGTAATCGTATGAAGATGGATGCGTCCCCGGAAATGCTATGTTGTAGTTTATTCCTTTATTATTTTTGATTCCAAAGATGCTAATACGTACGAAACACCGTAACTTTCAGACCGTGAGGACCTATTCGGCCGATAATACCTTTTCGGAAAGCTCTCGGAAAGTTATAGTGTGGCTATGGGTCTCCGTACCATTGGGGCCCATTTTCGACCCCAAATTTTGACGTTTAGGGTGTTTTCGGGAGGTTTTTGTGATTTGGAAGCGATTAAAGTATCGAAAAAGTGTTCGGACATGATTTTTGCATCTTTTGCGAATAAAAGAGTACGTTGAACCTGGCTGAAGCGGTGCACGTATCAAGTGGGACCCATTACAAATGATCTGTTGAATCCGCGGTAAAGGATATATGCGAATGCATGCAATGTACTAAGGGATGCGATCATACCAGCACTAATGCACCGGATCCCATCAGAACTCCGCAGTTAAGCGTACTTGGGCGAGAGTAATACTAGGATGGGTGACCTCCCGGGAAGTCCTCGTGTTGCATCCCTTTTTAATTTTTATTTTTCTTTTAGCCTCCCATTTTTTTGTAAAACATCTAGTACCACTACAATTCAATTTGTTTCTCTATTGACGTTGTTAGATTGTTTATTTTTGCTGACAAAACTACAAAGTAATCGTATGAAGATGGATGCGTCCCCGGAAATGCTATGTTGTAGTTTATTCGGCCGATAATACCTTTTCGGAAAGCTCTCGGAAAGTTATAGTGTGGCTATGGGTCTCCGTACCATTGGGCCCCATTTTTCGACCCCAAATTTTGACGTTTAGGTTGTTTTCAGGAGGTTTTTGTGATTTGGAAGCGATTAAAGTATCGAAAAAGTGTTCGGACATGATTTTTGCATCTTTTGCGAATAAAAGAGTACGTTGAACCTGGCTGAAGCGGTGCACGTATCAAGTGGGACCCATTACAAATGATCTCTTGAATCCGCAGTAAAGGATATATGCGAATGCATGCAATGTACTAAGGGATGCGATCATACCAGCACTAATGCACCGGATCCCATCAGAACTCCGCAGTTAAGCGTGCTTGGGCGAGAGTAATACTAGGATGGGTGACCTCCCGGGAAGTCCTCGTGTTGAATCCCTTTTTTATTTTTATTTTTCTCTTAGCCTCCCATTTTTTTGTAAAACATCTAGTACCACTACAATTCAATTTGTTTCTCTATTGACGTTGTTAGATTGTTTATTTTTGCTGACATAACTACAAAGTAATCGTATGAAGATGGATGCGTCCCCGGAAATGCTATGTTGTAGTTTATTCCTTTATTATTTTTGATTCCAAAGATGCTAATACGTACGGAACACCGTAACTTTATGACCGTGAGGACCTATTCGGCCGATAATACCTTTTCGGAAAGCTCTCGGAAAGTTATAGTGTAGCTATGGGTCTCCGTACCATTGGGCCCCATTTTCGACCCCAAATTTTGACGTTTAGGGTGTTTTCGGGAGGTTTTTGTGATTTGGAAGCGATTAAAGTATCGAAAAAGTGTTCGGACATGATTTTTGCATCTTTTGCGAATAAAAGAGTACGTTGAAGCTGGCTGAAGCGGTGCACGTATCAAGTGGGACCCATTACAAATGATCTCTTGAATCTGCGGTAAAGGATATATGCGAATGCATGCAATGTACTAACGGATGCGATCATACCAGCACTAATGCACCGGATCCCATCAGAACTCCGCAGTTTACGGTGCTTCGGCGAGAGTAGTACTAGGATGGGTGACCTCCCGGGAAGTCCTCGTGTTGCATCCCTTTTTTATTTATATTTTTGTTTTAGCCTCCCATTTTTTTGTAAAACATCTAGTACCACTACAATTCAATTTGTTTCTCTATTGACGTTGTTAGATTGTTTATTTTTGCTGAAAAAACTACAAAGTAATCGTATGAAGATGGATGCGTCCCCGGAAATGCTATGTTGTAGTTTATTCCTTTATTATTTTTGATTCCAAAGATGCTAATACGTACGAAACACCGTAACTTTCAGACCGTGAGGACCTATTCGGCCGATAATACCTTTTCGGAAAGCTCTCGGAAAGTTATAGTGTGGCTATGGGTCTCCGTACCATTGGGCCCCATTTTCGACCCCAAATTTTGACGTTTAGGGTGTTTTCGGGAGGTTTTTGTGATTTGGAAGCGATTAAAGTATCGAAAAAGTGTTCGGACATGATTTTTGCATCTTTTGCGAATAAAAGAGTACGTTGAACCTGGCTGAAGCGGTGCACGTATCAAGTGGGACCCATTACAAATGATCTCTTGAATCCGCGGTAAAGGATATATGCGAATGCATGCAATGTACTAAGGGATGCGATCATACCAGCACCAATGCACCAGATCCCATCAGAACTCCGTAGTTAAGCGTGCTTGGGCGAGAGTAATACTAGGATGGGTGACCTCCCGGGAAGTCCTCGTGTTGCATCCCTTTCTTATTTTTATTTTTCTTTTAGCCTCCCATTTTTTTTGTAAAACATCTAGTACCATTACAATTCAATTTGTTTCTCTATTGACGTTGTTAGATTGTTTATTTTTGCTGACAAAACTACAAAGTAATCGTATGAAGATGGATGCGTCCCCGGAAATGCTATGTTGTAGTTTATTCCTTTATTATTTTTGATTCCAAAGATGCTAATACGTACGGAACACCGTAACTTTCGGAACGTGAGGACCTATTCGGCCGATAATACCTTTTCGGAAAGCTCTCGGAAAGTTATAGTGTGGCTATGGGTCTCCGTACCATTGGGCCCCATTTTCGACCCCAAATTTTGACGTTTAGGGTGTTTTCGGGAGGTTTTTGTGATTTGGAAGCGATTAAAGTATCGAAAAAGTGTTCGGACATGATTTTTGCATCTTTTGCGAATAAAAGAGTACGTTGAAGCTGGCTGAAGCGGTGCACGTATCAAGTGGGACCCATTACAAATGATCTCTTGAATCTGCGGTAAAGGATATATGCGAATGCATGCAATGTACTAACAGATGCGATCATACCAGCACTAATGCACCGGATCCCATCAGAACTCCGCAGTTTACGGTGCTTCGGCGAGAGTAGTACTAGGATGGGTGACCTCCCGGGAAGTCCTCGTGTTGCATCCCTTTTTTATTTATATTTTTGTTTTAGCCTCCCATTTTTTTGTAAAACATCTAGTACCACTACAATTCAATTTGTTTCTCTATTGACGTTGTTAGATTGTTTATTTTTGCTGAAAAAATTACAAAGTAATCGTATGAAGATGGATGCGTCCCCGGAAATGCTATGTTGTAGTTTATTCCTTTATTATTTTTGATTCCAAATATGCTAATACGTACAAAACACCGTAACTTTCAGACCGTGAGGACCTATTCGGCCGATAATACCTTTTCGGAAAGCTCTCGGAAAGTTATAGTGTGGCTATGGGTCTCCGTACCATTGGGCCCCATTTTCGACCCCAAATTTTGACGTTTAGGGTGTTTTCGGGAGGTTTTTGTGATTTGGAAGCGATTAAAGTATCGAAAAAGTGTTCGGACATGATTTTTGCATCTTTTGCGAATAAAAGAGTACGTTGAAGCTGGCTGAAGCGGTGCACGTATCAAGTGGGACCCATTACAAATGATCTCTTGAATCTGCGGTAAAGGATATATGCGAATGCATGCAATGTACTAACAGATGCGATCATACCAGCACTAATGCACCGGATCCCATCAGAACTCCGCAGTTTACGGTGCTTCGGCGAGAGTAGTACTAGGATGGGTGACCTCCCGGGAAGTCCTCGTGTTGCATCCCTTTTTTATTTATATTTTTGTTTTAGCCTCCCATTTTTTTGTAAAACATCTAGTACCACTACAATTCAATTTGTTTCTCTATTGACGTTGTTAGATTGTTTATTTTTGCTGAAAAAATTACAAAGTAATCGTATGAAGATGGATGCGTCCCCGGAAATGCTATGTTGTAGTTTATTCCTTTATTATTTTTGATTCCAAATATGCTAATACGTACGAAACACCGTAACTTTCAGACCGTGAGGACCTATTCGGCCGATAATACCTTTTCGGAAAGCTCTCGGAAAGTTATAGTGTGGCTATGGGTCTCCGTACCATTGGGCCCCATTTTCGACCCCAAATTTTGACGTTTAGGGTGTTTTCGGGAGGTTTTTGTGATTTGGAAGCGATTAAAGTATCGAAAAAGTGTTCGGACATGATTTTTGCATCTTTTGCGAATAAAAGAGTACGTTGAACCTGGCTGAAGCGGTGCACGTATCAAGTGGGACCCATTACAAATGATCTCTTGAATCCGCGGTAAAGGATATATGCGAATGCATGCAATGTACTAAGGGATGCGATCATACCAGCACTAATGCACCGGATCCCATCAGAACTCCGCAGTTAAGCGTGCTTGGGCGAGAGTAATACTAGGATGGGTGACCTCCCGGGAAGTCCTCGTGTTGCATCCCTTTTTAATTTTTATTTTTCTTTTAGCCTCCCATTTTTTTGTAAAACATCTAGTACCACTACAATTCAATTTGTTTCTCTATTGACGTTGTTAGATTGTTTATTTTTGCTGACAAAACTACAAAGTAATCGTATGAAGATGGATGCGTCCCCGGAAATGCTATGTTGTAGTTTATTCGGCCGATAATACCTTTTCGGAAAGCTCTCGGAAAGTTATAGTGTGGCTATGGGTCTCCGTACCATTGGGCCCCATTTTTCGACCCCAAATTTTGACGTTTAGGTTGTTTTCAGGAGGTTTTTGTGATTTGGAAGCGATTAAAGTATCGAAAAAGTGTTCGGACATGATTTTTGCATCTTTTGCGAATAAAAGAGTACGTTGAACCTGGCTGAAGCGGTGCACGTATCAAGTGGGACCCATTACAAATGATCTCTTGAATCCGCAGTAAAGGATATATGCGAATGCATGCAATGTACTAAGGGATGCGATCATACCAGCACTAATGCACCGGATCCCATCAGAACTCCGCAGTTAAGCGTGCTTGGGCGAGAGTAATACTAGGATGGGTGACCTCCCGGGAAGTCCTCGTGTTGAATCCCTTTTTTATTTTTATTTTTCTCTTAGCCTCCCATTTTTTTGTCAAACATCTAGTACCACTACAATTCAATTTGTTTCTCTATTGACGTTGTTAGATTGTTTATTTTTGCTGACATAACTACAAAGTAATCGTATGAAGATGGATGCGTCCCCGGAAATGCTATGTTGTAGTTTATTCCTTTATTATTTTTGATTCCAAAGATGCTAATACGTACGGAACACCGTAACTTTATGACCGTGAGGACCTATTCGGCCGATAATACCTTTCCGGAAAGCTCTCGGAAAGTTATAGTGTAGCTATGGGTCTCCGTACCATTGGGCCCCATTTTCGACCCCAAATTTTGACGTTGAGGGTGTTTTCGGGAGGTTTTTGTGATTTGGAAGCGATTAAAGTATTGAAAAAGTGTTCGGACATGATTTTTGCATCTTTTGCGAATAAAAGAGTACGTTGAAGCTGGCTGAAGCGGTGCACGTATCAAGTGGGACCCATTACAAATGATCTCTTGAATCTGCGGTAAAGGATATATGCGAATGCATGCAATGTACTAACGGATGCGATCATACCAGCACTAATGCACCGGATCCCATCAGAACTCCGCAGTTTACGGTGCTTCGGCGAGAGTAGTACTAGGATGGGTGACCTCCCGGGAAGTCCTCGTGTTGCATCCCTTTTTTATTTATATTTTTGTTTTAGCCTCCCATTTTTTTGTAAAACATCTAGTACCACTACAATTCAATTTGTTTCTCTATTGACGTTGTTAGATTGTTTATTTTTGCTGAAAAAACTACAAAGTAATCGTATGAAGATGGATGCGTCCCCGGAAATGCTATGTTGTAGTTTATTCCTTTATTATTTTTGATTCCAAAGATGCTAATACGTACGAAACACCGTAACTTTCAGACCGTGAGGACCTATTCGGCCGATAATACCTTTTCGGAAAGCTCTCGGAAAGTTATAGTGTGGCTATGGGTCTCCGTACCATTGGGCCCCATTTTCGACCCCAAATTTTGACGTTTAGGGTGTTTTCGGGAGGTTTTTGTGATTTGGAAGCGATTAAAGTATCGAAAAAGTGTTCGGACATGATTTTTGCATCTTTTGCGAATAAAAGAGTACGTTGAACCTGGCTGAAGCGGTGCACGTATCAAGTGGGACCCATTACAAATGATCTCTTGAATCCGCGGTAAAGGATATGTGCGAATGCATGCAATGTACTAAGGGATGCGATCATACCAGCACTAATGCACCGGATCCCATCAGAACTCCGCAGTTAAGCGTGCTTGGGCGAGAGTAATACTAGGATGGTGACCTCCCGGCAAGTCCTCGTGTTGCATCCCTTTTTAATTTTAATTTTTCTTTTAGCCTCCCATTTTTTTGTAAAACATCTAGTACCACTACAATTCAATTTGTTTCTCTATTGACGTTGTTAGATTGTTTATTTTTGCTGACAAAACTACAAAGTAATCGTATGAAGATGGATGCGTCCCCGGAAATGCTATGTTGTAGTTTATTCGGCCGATAATACCTTTTCGGAAAGCTCTCGGAAAGTTATAGTGTGGCTATGGGTCTCCGTACCATTGGGCCCCATTTTCGACCCCAAATTTTGACGTTTAGGTTGTTTTCGGGAGGTTTTTGTGATTTGGAAGCGATTAAAGTATCGAAAAAGTGTTCGGACATGTTTTTTGCATCTTTTGCGAATAAAAGAGTACGTTGAAGCTGGCTGAAGCGGTGCACGTATCAAGTGGGACCCATTACAAATGATCTCTTGAATCCGCGGTAAAGGATATATGCGAATGCATGCAATGTACTAAGGGATGCGATCATACCAGCACCAATGCACCGGATCCCATCAGAACTCCGTAGTTAAGCGTGCTTGGGCGAGAGTAATACTAGGATGGGTGACCTCCCGGGAAGTCCTCGTGTTGCATCCCTTTTTTATTTTTATTTTTCTTTTAGCCTCCCATTTTTTTGTAAAACATCTAGTACCACTACAATTCAATTTGTTTCTCTATTGACGTTGTTAGATTGTTTATTTTTGCTGACAAAACTACAAAGTAATCGTATGAAGATGGATGCGTCCCCGGAAATGCTATGTTGTAGTTTATTCCTTTATTATTTTTGATTCCAAAGATGCTAATACGTACGGAACACCGTAACTTTCAGACCGTGAGGACCTATTCGGCCGATAATACCTTTTCGGAAAGCTCTCGGAAAGTTATAGTGTGGCTATGGGTCTCCGTACCATTGGGCCCCATTTTCGACCCCAAATTTTGACGTTTAGGGTGTTTTCGGGAGGTTTTTGTGATTTGGAAGCGATTAAAGTATCGAAAAAGTGTTCGGACATGATTTTTGCATCTTTTGCGAATAAAAGAGTACGTTGAAGCTGGCTGAAGCGGTGCACGTATCAAGTGGGACCCATTACAAATGATCTCTTGAATCTGCGGTAAAGGATATATGCGAATGCATGCAATGTACTAACGGATGCGATCATACCAGCACTAATGCACCGGATCCCATCAGAACTCCGCAGTTTACGGTGCTTCGGCGAGAGTAGTACTAGGATGGGTGACCTCCCGGGAAGTCCTCGTGTTGCATCCCTTTTTTATTTATATTTTTGTTTTAGCCTCCCATTTTTTTGTAAAACATCTAGTACCACTACAATTCAATTTGTTTCTCTATTGACGTTGTTAGATTGTTTATTTTTGCTGAAAAAACTACAAAGTAATCGTATGAAGATGGATGCGTCCCCGGAAATGCTATGTTGTAGTTTATTCCTTTATTATTTTTGATTCCAAAGATGCTAATACGTACGAAACACCGTAACTTTCAGACCGTGAGGACCTATTCGGCCGATAATACCTTTTCGGAAAGCTCTCGGAAAGTTATAGTGTGGCTATGGGTCTCCGTACCATTGGGCCCCATTTTCGACCCCAAATTTTGACGTTTAGGGTGTTTTCGGGAGGTTTTTGTGATTTGGAAGCGATTAAAGTATCGAAAAAGTGTTCGGACATGATTTTTGCATCTTTTGCGAATAAAAGAGTACGTTGAACCTGGCTGAAGCGGTGCACGTATCAAGTGGGACCCATTACAAATGATCTCTTGAATCCGCGGTAAAGGATATGTGCGAATGCATGCAATGTACTAAGGGATGCGATCATACCAGCACTAATGCACCGGATCCCATCAGAACTCCGCAGTTAAGCGTGCTTGGGCGAGAGTAATACTAGGATGGTGACCTCCCGGCAAGTCCTCGTGTTGCATCCCTTTTTAATTTTAATTTTTCTTTTAGCCTCCCATTTTTTTGTAAAACATCTAGTACCACTACAATTCAATTTGTTTCTCTATTGACGTTGTTAGATTGTTTATTTTTGCTGACAAAACTACAAAGTAATCGTATGAAGATGGATGCGTCCCCGGAAATGCTATGTTGTAGTTTATTCGGCCGATAATACCTTTTCGGAAAGCTCTCGGAAAGTTATAGTGTGGCTATGGGTCTCCGTACCATTGGGCCCCATTTTCGACCCCAAATTTTGACGTTTAGGTTGTTTTCGGGAGGTTTTTGTGATTTGGAAGCGATTAAAGTATCGAAAAAGTGTTCGGACATGTTTTTTGCATCTTTTGCGAATAAAAGAGTACGTTGAAGCTGGCTGAAGCGGTGCACGTATCAAGTGGGACCCATTACAAATGATCTCTTGAATCCGCGGTAAAGGATATATGCGAATGCATGCAATGTACTAAGGGATGCGATCATACCAGCACCAATGCACCGGATCCCATCAGAACTCCGTAGTTAAGCGTGCTTGGGCGAGAGTAATACTAGGATGGGTGACCTCCCGGGAAGTCCTCGTGTTGCATCCCTTTTTTATTTTTATTTTTCTTTTAGCCTCCCATTTTTTTGTAAAACATCTAGTACCACTACAATTCAATTTGTTTCTCTATTGACGTTGTTAGATTGTTTATTTTTGCTGACAAAACTACAAAGTAATCGTATGAAGATGGATGCGTCCCCGGAAATGCTATGTTGTAGTTTATTCCTTTATTATTTTTGATTCCAAAGATGCTAATACGTACGGAACACCGTAACTTTCAGACCGTGAGGACCTATTCGGCCGATAATACCTTTTCGGAAAGCTCTCGGAAAGTTATAGTGTGGCTATGCGTCTCCGTACCATTGGGCCCCATTTTCGACCCCAAATTTTGACGTTTAGGGTGTTTTCGGGAGGTTTTTGTGATTTGGAAGCGATTAAAGTATCGAAAAAGTGTTCGGACATGATTTTTGCATCTTTTGCGAATAAAAGAGTACGTTGAAGCTGGCTGAAGCGGTGCACGTATCAAGTGGGACCCATTACAAATGATCTCTTAAATCTGCGGTAAAGGATATATGCGAATGCATGCAATGTACTAACGGATGCGATCATACCAGCACTAATGCACCGGATCCCATCAGAACTCCGCAGTTTACGGTGCTTCGGCGAGAGTAGTACTAGGATGGGTGACCTCCCGGGAAGTCCTCGTGTTGCATCCCTTTTTTATTTATATTTTTGTTTTAGCCTCCCATTTTTTTGTAAAACATCTAGTACCACTACAATTCAATTTGTTTCTCTATTGACGTTGTTAGATTGTTTATTTTTGCTGAAAAAACTACAAAGTAATCGTATGAAGATGGATGCGTCCCCGGAAATGCTATGTTGTAGTTTATTCCTTTATTATTTTTGATTCCAAAGATGCTAATACGTACGAAACACCGTAACTTTCAGACCGTGAGGACCTATTCGGCCGATAATACCTTTTCGGAAAGCTCTCGGAAAGTTATAGTGTGGCTATGGGTCTCCGTACCATTGGGCCCCATTTTCGACCCCAAATTTTGACGTATAGGGTGTTTTCGGGAGGTTTTTGTGATTTGGAAGCGATTAAAGTATCGAAAAAGTGTTCGGACATGATTTTTGCATCTTTTGCGAATAAAAGAGTACGTTGAACCTGGCTGAAGCGGTGCACGTATCAAGTGGGACCCATTACAAATGATCTCTTGAATCCGCAGTAAAGGATATATGCGAATGCATGCAATGTACTAAGGGATGCGATCATACCAGCACTAATGCACCGGATCCCATCAGAACTCCGCAGTTAAGCGTGCTTGGGCGAGAGTAATACTAGGATGGGTGACCTCCCGGGAAGTCCTCGTGTTGAATCCCTTTTTTATTTTTATTTTTCTCTTAGCCTCCCATTTTTTTGTAAAACATCTAGTACCACTACAATTCAATTTGTTTCTCTATTGACGTTGTTAGATTGTTTATTTTTGCTGACATAACTACAAAGTAATCGTATGAAGATGGATGCGTCCCCGGAAATGCTATGTTGTAGTTTATTCCTTTATTATTTTTGATTCCAAAGATGCTAATACGTACGGAACACCGTAACTTTATGACCGTGAGGACCTATTCGGCCGATAATACCTTTTCGGAAAGCTCTCGGAAAGTTATAGTGTAGCTATGGGTCTCCGTACCATTGGGCCCCATTTTCGACCCCAAATTTTGACGTTTAGGGTGTTTTCGGGAGGTTTTTGTGATTTGGAAGCGATTAAAGTATCGAAAAAGTGTTCGGACATGATTTTTGCATCTTTTGCGAATAAAAGAGTACGTTGAAGCTGGCTGAAGCGGTGCACGTATCAAGTGGGACCCATTACAAATGATCTCTTGAATCTGCGGTAAAGGATATATGCGAATGCATGCAATGTACTAACGGATGCGATCATACCAGCACTAATGCACCGGATCCCATCAGAACTCCGCAGTTTACGGTGCTTCGGCGAGAGTAGTACTAGGATGGGTGACCTCCCGGGAAGTCCTCGTGTTGCATCCCTTTTTTATTTATATTTTTGTTTTAGCCTCCCATTTTTTTGTAAAACATCTAGTACCACTACAATTCAATTTGTTTCTCTATTGACGTTGTTAGATTGTTTATTTTTGCTGAAAAAACTACAAAGTAATCGTATGAAGATGGATGCGTCCCCGGAAATGCTATGTTGTAGTTTATTCCTTTATTATTTTTGATTCCAAAGATGCTAATACGTACGAAACACCGTAACTTTCAGACCGTGAGGACCTATTCGGCCGATAATACCTTTTCGGAAAGCTCTCGGAAAGTTATAGTGTGGCTATGGGTCTCCGTACCATTGGGCCCCATTTTCGACCCCAAATTTTGACGTTTAGGGTGTTTTCGGGAGGTTTTTGTGATTTGGAAGCGATTAAAGTATCGAAAAAGTGTTCGGACATGATTTTTGCATCTTTTGCGAATAAAAGAGTACGTTGAACCTGGCTGAAGCGGTGCACGTATCAAGTGGGACCCATTACAAATGATCTCTTGAATCCGCGGTAAAGGATATATGCGAATGCATGCAATGTACTAAGGGATGCGATCATACCAGCACCAATGCACCAGATCCCATCAGAACTCCGTAGTTAAGCGTGCTTGGGCGAGAGTAATACTAGGATGGGTGACCTCCCGGGAAGTCCTCGTGTTGCATCCCTTTCTTATTTTTATTTTTCTTTTAGCCTCCCATTTTTTTTGTAAAACATCTAGTACCACTACAATTCAATTTGTTTCTCTATTGACGTTGTTAGATTGTTTATTTTTGCTGACAAAACTACAAAGTAATCGTATGAAGATGGATGCGTCCCCGGAAATGCTATGTTGTAGTTTATTCCTTTATTATTTTTGATTCCAAAGATGCTAATACGTACGGAACACCGTAACTTTCGGAACGTGAGGACCTATTCGGCCGATAATACCTTTTCGGAAAGCTCTCGGAAAGTTATAGTGTGGCTATGGGTCTCCGTACCATTGGGCCCCATTTTCGACCCCAAATTTTGACGTTTAGGGTGTTTTCGGGAGGTTTTTGTGATTTGGAAGCGATTAAAGTATCGAAAAAGTGTTCGGACATGATTTTTGCATCTTTTGCGAATAAAAGAGTACGTTGAACCTGGCTGAAGCGGTGCACGTATCAAGTGGGACCCATTACAAATGATCTCTTGAATCCGCGGTAAAGGATATATGCGAATGCATGCAATGTACTAAGGGATGCGATCATACCAGCACTAATGCACCGGATCCCATCAGAACTCCGCAGTTAAGCGTGCTTGGGCGAGAGTAATACTAGGATGGGTGACCTCCCGGGAAGTCCTCGTGTTGAATCCCTTTTTTATTTTTATTTTTCTCTTAGCCTCCCATTTTTTGTCAAACATCTAGTACCACTACAATTCAATTTGTTTCTCTATTGACGTTGTTAGATTGTTTATTTTTGCTGACATAACTACAAAGTAATCGTATGAAGATGGATGCGTCCCCGGAAATGCTATGTTGTAGTTTATTCCTTTATTATTTTTGATTCCAAAGATGCTAATACGTACGAAACACCGTAACTTTCAGACCGTGAGGACCTATTCGGCCGATAATACCTTTTCGGAAAGCTCTCGGAAAGTTATAGTGTGGCTATGGGTCTCCGTACCATTGGGCCCCATTTTCGACCCCAAATTTTGATGTTTAGGGTGTTTTCGGGAGGTTTTTGTGATTTGGAAGCGATTAAAGTATCGAAAAAGTGTTCGGACATGATTTTTGCATCTTTTGCGAATAAAAGAGTACGTTGAAGCTGGCTGAAGCGGTGCACGTATCAAGTGGGACCCATTACAAATGATCTCTTGAATCTGCGGTAAAGGATATATGCGAATGCATGCAATGTACTAACAGATGCGATCATACCAGCACTAATGCACCGGATCCCATCAGAACTCCGCAGTTTACGGTGCTTCGGCGAGAGTAGTACTAGGATGGGTGACCTCCCGGGAAGTCCTCGTGTTGCATCCCTTTTTTATTTATATTTTTGTTTTAGCCTCCCATTTTTTTGTAAAACATCTAGTACCACTACAATTCAATTTGTTTCTCTATTGACGTTGTTAGATTGTTTATTTTTGCTGAAAAAATTACAAAGTAATCGTATGAAGATGGATGCGTCCCCGGAAATGCTATGTTGTAGTTTATTCCTTTATTATTTTTGATTCCAAATATGCTAATACGTACGAAACACCGTAACTTTCAGACCGTGAGGACCTATTCGGCCGATAATACCTTTTCGGAAAGCTCTCGGAAAGTTATAGTGTGGCTATGGGTCTCCGTACCATTGGGCCCCATTTTCGACCCCAAATTTTGACGTTTAGGGTGTTTTCGGGAGGTTTTTGTGATTTGGAAGCGATTAAAGTATCGAAAAAGTGTTCGGACATGATTTTTGCATCTTTTGCGAATAAAAGAGTACGTTGAACCTGGCTGAAGCGGTGCACGTATCAAGTGGGACCCATTACAAATGATCTCTTGAATCCGCGGTAAAGGATATATGCGAATGCATGCAATGTACTAAGGGATGCGATCATACCAGCACTAATGCACCGGATCCCATCAGAACTCCGCAGTTAAGCGTGCTTGGGCGAGAGTAATACTAGGATGGGTGACCTCCCGGGAAGTCCTCGTGTTGCATCCCTTTTTAATTTTTATTTTTCTTTTAGCCTCCCATTTTTTTGTAAAACATCTAGTACCACTACAATTCAATTTGTTTCTCTATTGACGTTGTTAGATTGTTTATTTTGGCTGACAAAACTACAAAGTAATCGTATGAAGATGGATGCGTCCCCGGAAATGCTATGTTGTAGTTTATTCGGCCGATAATACCTTTTCGGAAAGCTCTCGGAAAGTTATAGTGTGGCTATGGGTCTCCGTACCATTGGGCCCCATTTTTCGACCCCAAATTTTGACGTTTAGGTTGTTTTCAGGAGGTTTTTGTGATTTGGAAGCGATTAAAGTATCGAAAAAGTGTTCGGACATGATTTTTGCATCTTTTGCGAATAAAAGAGTACGTTGAACCTGGCTGAAGCGGTGCACGTATCAAGTGGGACCCATTACAAATGATCTCTTGAATCCGCAGTAAAGGATATATGCGAATGCATGCAATGTACTAAGGGATGCGATCATACCAGCACTAATGCACCGGATCCCATCAGAACTCCGCAGTTAAGCGTGCTTGGGCGAGAGTAATACTAGGATGGGTGACCTCCCGGGAAGTCCTCCCGGGAAGTCCTCGTGTGGCTATGAATCCCTTTTTTATTTTTATTTTTCTCTTAGCCTCCCATTTTTTTGTCAAACATCTAGTACCACTACAATTCAATTTGTTTCTCTATTGACGTTGTTAGATTGTTTATTTTTGCTGACATAACTACAAAGTAATCGTATGAAGATGGATGCGTCCCCGGAAATGCTATGTTGTAGTTTATTCCTTTATTATTTTTGATTCCAAAGATGCTAATACGTACGGAACACCGTAACTTTATGACCGTGAGGACCTATTCGGCCGATAATACCTTTCCGGAAAGCTCTCGGAAAGTTATAGTGTAGCTATGGGTCTCCGTACCATTGGGCCCCATTTTCGACCCCAAATTTTGACGTTTAGGGTGTTTTCGGGAGGTTTTTGTGATTTGGAAGCGATTAAAGTATTGAAAAAGTGTTCGGACATGATTTTTGCATCTTTTGCGAATAAAAGAGTACGTTGAAGCTGCCTGAAGCGGTGCACGTATCAAGTGGGACCCATTACAAATGATCTCTTGAATCTGCGGTAAAGGATATATGCGAATGCATGCAATGTACTAACGGATGCGATCATACCAGCACTAATGCACCGGATCCCATCAGAACTCCGCAGTTTACGGTGCTTCGGCGAGAGTAGTACTAGGATGGGTGACCTCCCGGGAAGTCCTCGTGTTGCATCCCTTTTTTATTTATATTTTTGTTTTAGCCTCCCATTTTTTTGTAAAACATCTAGTACCACTACAATTCAATTTGTTTCTCTATTGACGTTGTTAGATTGTTTATTTTTGCTGAAAAAACTACAAAGTAATCGTATGAAGATGGATGCGTCCCCGGAAATGCTATGTTGTAGTTTATTCCTTTATTATTTTTGATTTCAAAGATGCTAATACGTACGAAACACCGTAACTTTCAGACCGTGAGGACCTATTCGGCCGATAATACCTTTTCGGAAAGCTCTCGGAAAGTTATAGTGTGGCTATGGGTCTTCGTACCATTGGGCCCCATTTTCGACCCCAAATTTTGACGTTTAGGGTGTTTTCGGGAGGTTTTTGTGATTTGGAAGCGATTAAAGTATCGAAAAAGTGTTCGGACATGATTTTTTGCATCTTTTGCGAATAAAAGAGTACGTTGAACCTGGCTGAAGCGGTGCACGTATCAAGTGGGACCCATTACAAATGATCTCTTGAATCCGCGGTAAAGGATATGTGCGAATGCATGCAATGTACTAAGGGATGCGATCATACCAGCACTAATGCACCGGATCCCATCAGAACTCCGCAGTTAAGCGTGCTTGGGCGAGAGTAATACTAGGATGGTGACCTCCCGGCAAGTCCTCGTGTTGCATCCCTTTTTAATTTTAATTTTTCTTTTAGCCTCCCATTTTTTTGTAAAACATCTAGTACCACTACAATTCAATTTGTTTCTCTATTGACGTTGTTAGATTGTTTATTTTTGCTGACAAAACTACAAAGTAATCGTATGAAGATGGATGCGTCCCCGGAAATGCTATGTTGTAGTTTATTCGGCCGATAATACCTTTTCGGAAAGCTCTCGGAAAGTTATAGTGTGGCTATGGGTCTCCGTACCATTGGGCCCCATTTTCGACCCCAAATTTTGACGTTTAGGTTGTTTTCGGGAGGTTTTTGTGATTTGGAAGCGATTAAAGTATCGAAAAAGTGTTCGGACATGTTTTTTGCATCTTTTGCGAATAAAAGAGTACGTTGAAGCTGGCTGAAGCGGTGCACGTATCAAGTGGGACCCATTACAAATGATCTCTTGAATCCGCGGTAAAGGATATATGCGAATGCATGCAATGTACTAAGGGATGCGATCATACCAGCACCAATGCACCGGATCCAATCAGAACTCCGTAGTTAAGCGTGCTTGGGCGAGAGTAATACTAGGATGGGTGACCTCCCGGGAAGTCCTCATGTTGCATCCCTTTTTTATTTTTATTTTTCTTTTAGCCTCCCATTTTTTTGTAAAACATCTAGTACCACTACAATTCAATTTGTTTCTCTATTGACGTTGTTAGATTGTTTATTTTTGCTGACAAAACTACAAAGTAATCGTATGAAGATGGATGCGTCCCCGGAAATGCTATGTTGTAGTTTATTCCTTTATTATTTTTGATTCCAAAGATGCTAATACGTACGGAACACCGTAACTTTCAGACCGTGAGGACCTATTCGGCCGATAATACCTTTTCGGAAAGCTCTCGCAAAGTTATAGTGTGGCTATGGGTCTCCGTACCATTGGGCCCCATTTTCGACCCCAAATTTTGACGTTTAGGGTGTTTTCGGGAGGTTTTTGTGATTTGGAAGCGATTAAAGTATCGAAAAAGTGTTCGGACATGATTTTTGCATCTTTTGCGAATAAAAGAGTACGTTGAAGCTGGCTGAAGCGGTGCACGTATCAAGTGGGACCCATTACAAATGATCTCTTAAATCTGCGGTAAAGGATATATGCGAATGCATGCAATGTACTAACGGATGCGATCATACCAGCACTAATGCACCGGATCCCATCAGAACTCCGCAGTTTACGGTGCTTCGGCGAGAGTAGTACTAGGATGGGTGACCTCCCGGGAAGTCCTCGTGTTGCATCCCTTTTTTATTTATATTTTTGTTTTAGCCTCCCATTTTTTTGTAAAACATCTAGTACCACTACAATTCAATTTGTTTCTCTATTGACGTTGTTAGATTGTTTATTTTTGCTGAAAAAACTACAAAGTAATCGTATGAAGATGGATGCGTCCCCGGAAATGCTATGTTGTAGTTTATTCCTTTATTATTTTTGATTCCAAAGATGCTAATACGTACGAAACACCGTAACTTTCAGACCGTGAGGACCTATTCGGCCGATAATACCTTTTCGGAAAGCTCTCGGAAAGTTATAGTGTGGCTATGGGTCTCCGTACCATTAGGCCCCATTTTCGACCCCAAATTTTGACGTATAGGGTGTTTTCGGGAGGTTTTTGTGATTTGGAAGCGATTAAAGTATCGAAAAAGTGTTCGGACATGATTTTTGCATCTTTTGCGAATAAAAGAGTACGTTGAACCTGGCTGAAACGGTGCACGTATCAAGTGGGACCCATAACAAATGATCTCTTGAATCCGCGGTAAAGGATATATGCGAATGCATGCAATGTACTAAGGGATGCGATCATACCAGCACTAATGCACCGGATCCCATCAGAACTCCGCAGTTAAGCGTGCTTGGGCGAGAGTAATACTAGGATGGGTGACCTCCCGGGAAGTCCTCGTGTTGCATCCCTTTTTAATTTTTATTTTTCTTTTAGCCTCCCATTTTTTTGTAAAACATCTAGTACCACTACAATTCAATTTGTTTCTCTATTGACGTTGTTAGATTGTTTATTTTTGCTGACAAAACTACAAAGTAATCGTATGAAGATGGATGCGTCCCCGGAAATGCTATGTTGTAGTTTATTCGGCCGATAATACCTTTTCGGAAAGCTCTCGGAAAGTTATAGTGTGGCTATGGGTCTCCGTACCATTGGGCCCCATTTTTTGACCCCAAATTTTGACGTTTAGGATGTTTTCGGGAGGTTTTTGTGATTTGGAAGCGATTAAAGTATCGAAAAAGTGTTCGGACATGATTTTTGCATCTTTTGCAAATAAAAGAGTACGTTGAACCTGGCTGAAGCGGTGCACGTATCAAGTGGGACCCATTACAAATGATCTCTTGAATCCGCAGTAAAGGATATATGCGAATGCATGCAATGTACTAAGGGATGCGATCATACCAGCACTAATGCACCGGATCCCATCAGAACTCCGCAGTTAAGCGTGCTTGGGCGAGAGTAATACTAGGATGGGTGACCTCCCGGGAAGTCCTCGTGTTGCATCCCTTTTTAATTTTTATTTTTCTTTTAGCCTCCCATTTTTTTGTCAAACATCTAGTACCACTACAATTCAATTTGTTTCTCTATTGACGTTGTTAGATTGTTTATTTTTGCTGACAAAACTACAAAGTAATCGTATGAAGATGGATGCGTCCCCGTAAATGCTATGTTGTAGTTTATTCCTTTATTATTTTTGATTCTAAAGATGCTAATACGTACGGAACACCGTAACTTTCAGACCGTGAGGACCTATTCGGCCGATAATACCTTTTCGGAAAGCTCTCGGAAAGTTATAGTGTAGCTATGGGTCTCCGTACCATTGGGCCCCATTTTCGACCCCAAATTTTGACGTTTAGGGTGTTTTCGGGAGGTTTTTGTGATTTGGAAACGATTAAAGTATCGAAAAAGTGTTCGGACATGATTTTTGCATCTTTTGCGAATAAAAGAGTACGTTGAACCTGGCTGAAACGGTGCACGTATCAAGTGGGACCCATTACAAATGATCTCTTGAATCCGCGGTAAAGGATATATGCGAATGCATGCAATGTACTAAGGGATGCGATCATACCAGCACTAATGCACCGGATCCCATCAGAACTCCGCAGTTAAGCGTGCTTGGGCGAGAGTAATACTAGAATGGGTGACCTCCCGGGAAGTCCTCGTGTTGCATCCCTTTTTAATTTTTATTTTTCTTTTAGCCTCCCATTTTTTTGTAAAACATCTAGTACCACTACAATTCAATTTGTTTCTCTATTGACGTTGTTAGATTGTTTATTTTTGCTGACAAAACTACAAAGTAATCGTATGAAGATGGATGCGTCCCCGGAAATGCTATGTTGTAGTTTATTCGGCCGATAATACCTTTTCGGAAAGCTCTCGGAAAGTTATAGTGTGGCTATGGGTCTCCGTACCATTGGGCCCCATTTTTCGACCCCAAATTTTGACGTTTAGGATGTTTTCGGGAGGTTTTTGTGATTTGGAAGCGATTAAAGTATCGAAAAAGTGTTCGGACATGATTTTTGCATCTTTTGCAAATAAAAGAGTACGTTGAACCTGGCTGAAGCGGTGCACGTATCAAGTGGGACCCATTACAAATGATCTCTTGAATCCGCAGTAAAAGATATATGCGAATGCATGCAATGTACTAAGGGATGCGATCATACCAGCACTAATGCACCGGATCCCATCAGAACTCCGCAGTTAAGCATGCTTGGGCGAGAGTAATACTAGGATGGTTGACCTCCCGGGAAGTCCTCGTGTTGCATCCCTTTTTTATTTTTATTTTTCTTTTAGCCTCCCATTTTTTTGTCAAACATCTAGTACCACTACAATTCAATTTGTTTCTCTATTGACGTTGTTAGATTGTTTATTTTTGCTGACAAAACTACAAAGTAATCGTATGAAGATGGATGCGTCCCCGGAAATGCTATGTTGTAGTTTATTCCTTTATTATTTTTGATTCCAAAGATGCTAATACGTACGGAACACCGTAACTTTCAGACCGTGAGGACCTATTCGGCCGATAATACCTTTTCGGAAAGCTCTCGGAAAGTTATAGTGTAGCTATGGGTCTCCGTACCATTGGGCCCCATTTTCGACCCCAAATTTTGACGTTTAGGGTGTTTTCGGGAGGTTTTTGTGATTTGGAAGCGATTAAAGTATCGAAAAAGTGTTCGGACATGATTTTTGCATCTTTTGCGAATAAAAGAGTACGTTGAAGCTGGCTGAAGCGGTGCACGTATCAAGTGGGACCCATTACAAATGATCTCTTGAATCTGCGGTAAAGGATATATGCGAATGCATGCAATGTACTAACGGATGCGATCATACCAGCACTAATGCACCGGATCCCATCAGAACTCCGCAGTTTACAGTGCTTCGGCGAGAGTAGTACTAGGATGGGTGACCTCCCAGGAAGTCCTCGTGTTGCATCCCTTTTTTATTTATATTTTTGTTTTAGCCTCCCATTTTTTTGTAAAACATCTAGTACCACTACAATTCAATTTGTTTCTCTATTGACGTTGTTAGATTGTTTATTTTTTCTGAAAAAACTACAAAGTAATCGTATGAAGATGGATGCGTCCCCGGAAATGCTATGTTGTAGTTTATTCCTTTATTATTTTTGATTCCAAAGATGCTAATACGTACGGAACACCGTAACTTTCAGACCGTGAGGACCTATTCGGCCGATAATACCTTTTCGGAAAGCTCTCGGAAAGTTATAGTGTGGCTATGGGTCTCCGTACCATTGGGCCCCATTTTCGACCCCAAATTTTGACGTTTAGGGTGTTTTCGGGAGGTTTTTGTGATTTGGAAGCGATTAAAGTATCGAAAAAGTGTTCGGACATGATTTTTGCATCTTTTGCGAATAAAAGAGTACGTTGAACCTGGCTGAAGCGGTGCACGTATCAAGTGGGACCCATTACAAATGATCTCTTGAATCCGCGGTAAAGGATATGTGCGAATGCATGCAATGTACTAAGGGATGCGATCATACCAGCACTAATGCACCGGATCCCATCAGAACTCCGCAGTTAAGCGTGCTTGGGCGAGAGTAATACTAGGATGGGTGACCTCCCGGCAAGTCCTCGTGTTGCATCCCTTTTTAATTTTAATTTTTCTTTTAGCCTCCCATTTTTTTGTAAAACATCTAGTACCACTACAATTCAATTTGTTTCTCTATTGACGTTGTTAGATTGTTTATTTTTGCTGACAAAACTACAAAGTAATCGTATGAAGATGGATGCGTCCCCGGAAATGCTATGTTGTAGTTTATTCGGCCGATAATACCTTTTCGGAAAGCTCTCGGAAAGTTATAGTGTGGCTATGGGTCTCCGTACCATTGGGCCCCATTTTCGACCCCAAATTTTGACGTTTAGGTTGTTTTCGGGAGGTTTTTGTGATTTGGAAGCGATTAAAGTATCGAAAAAGTGTTCGGACATGTTTTTTGCATCTTTTGCGAATAAAAGAGTACGTTGAAGCTGGCTGAAGCGGTGCACGTATCAAGTGGGACCCATTACAAATGATCTCTTGAATCCGCGGTAAAGGATATATGCGAATGCATGCAATGTACTAAGGGATGCGATCATACCAGCACCAATGCACCGGATCCAATCAGAACTCCGTAGTTAAGCGTGCTTGGGCGAGAGTAATACTAGGATGGGTGACCTCCCGGGAAGTCCTCGTGTTGCATCCCTTTTTTATTTTTATTTTTCTTTTAGCCTCCCATTTTTTTGTAAAACATCTAGTACCACTACAATTCAATTTGTTTCTCTATTGACGTTGTTAGATTGTTTATTTTTGCTGACAAAACTACAAAGTAATCGTATGAAGATGGATGCGTCCCCGGAAATGCTATGTTGTAGTTTATTCCTTTATTATTTTTGATTCCAAAGATGCTAATACGTACGGAACACCGTAACTTTCAGACCGTGAGGACCTATTCGGCCGATAATACCTTTTCGGAAAGCTCTCGCAAAGTTATAGTGTGGCTATGGGTCTCCGTACCATTGGGCCCCATTTTCGACCCCAAATTTTGACGTTTAGGGTGTTTTCGGGAGGTTTTTGTGATTTGGAAGCGATTAAAGTATCGAAAAAGTGTTCGGACATGATTTTTGCATCTTTTGCGAATAAAAGAGTACGTTGAAGCTGGCTGAAGCGGTGCACGTATCAAGTGGGACCCATTACAAATGATCTCTTAAATCTGCGGTAAAGGATATATGCGAATGCATGCAATGTACTAACGGATGCGATCATACCAGCACTAATGCACCGGATCCCATCAGAACTCCGCAGTTTACGGTGCTTCGGCGAGAGTAGTACTAGGATGGGTGACCTCCCGGGAAGTCCTCGTGTTGCATCCCTTTTTTATTTATATTTTTGTTTTAGCCTCCCATTTTTTTGTAAAACATCTAGTACCACTACAATTCAATTTGTTTCTCTATTGACGTTGTTAGATTGTTTATTTTTGCTGAAAAAACTACAAAGTAATCGTATGAAGATGGATGCGTCCCCGGAAATGCTATGTTGTAGTTTATTCCTTTATTATTTTTGATTCCAAAGATGCTAATACGTACGAAACACCGTAACTTTCAGACCGTGAGGACCTATTCGGCCGATAATACCTTTTCGGAAAGCTCTCGGAAAGTTATAGTGTGGCTATGGGTCTCCGTACCATTAGGCCCCATTTTCGACCCCAAATTTTGACGTATAGGGTGTTTTCGGGAGGTTTTTGTGATTTGGAAGCGATTAAAGTATCGAAAAAGTGTTCGGACATGATTTTTGCATCTTTTGCGAATAAAAGAGTACGTTGAACCTGGCTGAAACGGTGCACGTATCAAGTGGGACCCATAACAAATGATCTCTTGAATCCGCGGTAAAGGATATATGCGAATGCATGCAATGTACTAAGGGATGCGATCATACCAGCACTAATGCACCGGATCCCATCAGAACTCCGCAGTTAAGCGTGCTTGGGCGAGAGTAATACTAGGATGGGTGACCTCCCGGGAAGTCCTCGTGTTGCATCCCTTTTTAATTTTTATTTTTCTTTTAGCCTCCCATTTTTTTGTAAAACATCTAGTACCACTACAATTCAATTTGTTTCTCTATTGACGTTGTTAGATTGTTTATTTTTGCTGACAAAACTACAAAGTAATCGTATGAAGATGGATGCGTCCCCGGAAATGCTATGTTGTAGTTTATTCGGCCGATAATACCTTTTCGGAAAGCTCTCGGAAAGTTATAGTGTGGCTATGGGTCTCCGTACCATTGGGCCCCATTTTTTGACCCCAAATTTTGACGTTTAGGATGTTTTCGGGAGGTTTTTGTGATTTGGAAGCGATTAAAGTATCGAAAAAGTGTTCGGACATGATTTTTGCATCTTTTGCAAATAAAAGAGTACGTTGAACCTGGTTGAAGCGGTGCACGTATCAAGTGGGACCCATTACAAATGATCTCTTGAATCCGCAGTAAAGGATATATGCGAATGCATGCAATGTACTAAGGGATGCGATCATACCAGCACTAATGCACCGGATCCCATCAGAACTCCGCAGTTAAGCGTGCTTGGGCGAGAGTAATACTAGGATGGGTGACCTCCCGGGAAGTCCTCGTGTTGCATCCCTTTTTAATTTTTATTTTTCTTTTAGCCTCCCATTTTTTTGTCAAACATCTAGTACCACTACAATTCAATTTGTTTCTCTATTGACGTTGTTAGATTGTTTATTTTTGCTGACAAAACTACAAAGTAATCGTATGAAGATGGATGCGTCCCCGTAAATGCTATGTTGTAGTTTATTCCTTTATTATTTTTGATTCCAAAGATGCTAATACGTACGGAACACCGTAACTTTCAGACCGTGAGGACCTATTCGGCCGATAATACCTTTTCGGAAAGCTCTCGGAAAGTTATAGTGTAGCTATGGGTCTCCGTACCATTGGGCCCCATTTTCGACCCCAAATTTTGACGTTTAGGGTGTTTTCGGGAGGTTTTTGTGATTTGGAAACGATTAAAGTATCGAAAAAGTGTTCGGACATGATTTTTGCATCTTTTGCGAATAAAAGAGTACGTTGAACCTGGCTGAAACGGTGCACGTATCAAGTGGGACCCATTACAAATGATCTCTTGAATCCGCGGTAAAGGATATATGCGAATGCATGCAATGTACTAAGGGATGCGATCATACCAGCACTAATGCACCGGATCCCATCAGAACTCCGCAGTTAAGCGTGCTTGGGCGAGAGTAATACTAGAATGGGTGACCTCCCGGGAAGTCCTCGTGTTGCATCCCTTTTTAATTTTTATTTTTCTTTTAGCCTCCCATTTTTTTGTAAAACATCTAGTACCACTACAATTCAATTTGTTTCTCTATTGACGTTGTTAGATTGTTTATTTTTGCTGACAAAACTACAAAGTAATCGTATGAAGATGGATGCGTCCCCGGAAATGCTATGTTGTAGTTTATTCGGCCGATAATACCTTTTCGGAAAGCTCTCGGAAAGTTATAGTGTGGCTATGGGTCTCCGTACCATTGGGCCCCATTTTTCGACCCCAAATTTTGACGTTTAGGATGTTTTCGGGAGGTTTTTGTGATTTGGAAGCGATTAAAGTATCGAAAAAGTGTTCGGACATGATTTTTGCATCTTTTGCAAATAAAAGAGTACGTTGAACCTGGCTGAAGCGGTGCACGTATCAAGTGGGACCCATTACAAATGATCTCTTGAATCCGCAGTAAAAGATATATGCGAATGCATGCAATGTACTAAGGGATGCGATCATACCAGCACTAATGCACCGGATCCCATCAGAACTCCGCAGTTAAGCATGCTTGGGCGAGAGTAATACTAGGATGGTTGACCTCCCGGGAAGTCCTCGTGTTGCATCCCTTTTTTATTTTTATTTTTCTTTTAGCCTCCCATTTTTTTGTCAAACATCTAGTACCACTACAATTCAATTTGTTTCTCTATTGACGTTGTTAGATTGTTTATTTTTGCTGACAAAACTACAAAGTAATCGTATGAAGATGGATGCGTCCCCGGAAATGCTATGTTGTAGTTTATTCCTTTATTATTTTTGATTCCAAAGATGCTAATACGTACGGAACACCGTAACTTTCAGACCGTGAGGACCTATTCGGCCGATAATACCTTTTCGGAAAGCTCTCGGAAAGTTATAGTGTAGCTATGGGTCTCCGTACCATTGGGCCCCATTTTCGACCCCAAATTTTGACGTTTAGGGTGTTTTCGGGAGGTTTTTGTGATTTGGAAGCGATTAAAGTATCGAAAAAGTGTTCGGACATGATTTTTGCATCTTTTGCGAATAAAAGAGTACGTTGAAGCTGGCTGAAGCGGTGCACGTATCAAGTGGGACCCATTACAAATGATCTCTTGAATCTGCGGTAAAGGATATATGCGAATGCATGCAATGTACTAACGGATGCGATCATACCAGCACTAATGCACCGGATCCCATCAGAACTCCGCAGTTTACGGTGCTTCGGCGAGAGTAGTACTAGGATGGGTGACCTCCCAGGAAGTCCTCGTGTTGCATCCCTTTTTTATTTATATTTTTGTTTTAGCCTCCCATTTTTTTGTAAAACATCTAGTACCACTACAATTCAATTTGTTTCTCTATTGACGTTGTTAGATTGTTTATTTTTTCTGAAAAAACTACAAAGTAATCGTATGAAGATGGATGCGTCCCCGGAAATGCTATGTTGTAGTTTATTCCTTTATTATTTTTGATTCCAAAGATGCTAATACGTACGGAACACCGTAACTTTCAGACCGTGAGGACCTATTCGGCCGATAATACCTTTTCGGAAAGCTCTCGGAAAGTTATAGTGTGGCTATGGGTCTCCGTACCATTGGGCCCCATTTTCGACCCCAAATTTTGACGTTTAGGGTGTTTTCGGGAGGTTTTTGTGATTTGGAAGCGATTAAAGTATCGAAAAAGTGTTCGGACATGATTTTTGCATCTTTTGCGAATAAAAGAGTACGTTGAACCTGGCTGAAGCGGTGCACGTATCAAGTGGGACCCATTACAAATGATCTCTTGAATCCGCGGTAAAGGATATGTGCGAATGCATGCAATGTACTAAGGGATGCGATCATACCAGCACTAATGCACCGGATCCCATCAGAACTCCGCAGTTAAGCGTGCTTGGGCGAGAGTAATACTAGGATGGGTGACCTCCCGGCAAGTCCTCGTGTTGCATCCCTTTTTAATTTTTATTTTTCTTTTAGCCTCCCATTTTTTTGTAAAACATCTAGTACCACTACAATTCAATTTGTTTCTCTATTGACGTTGTTAGATTGTTTATTTTTGCTGACAAAACTACAAAGTAATCGTATGAAGATGGATGCGTCCCCGGAAATGCTATGTTGTAGTTTATTCGGCCGATAATACCTTTTCGGAAAGCTCTCGGAAAGTTATAGTGTGGCTATGGGTCTCCGTACCATTGGGCCCCATTTTTCGACCCCAAATTTTGACGTTTAGGATGTTTTCGGGAGGTTTTTGTGATTTGGAAGCGATTAAAGTATCGAAAAAGTGTTCGGACATGATTTTTGCATCTTTTGCAAATAAAAGAGTACGTTGACCCTGGCTGAAGCGGTGCACGTATCAAGTGGGACCCATTACAAATGATCTCTTGAATCCGCAGTAAAGGATATATGCGAATGCATGCAATGTACTAAGGGATGCGATCATACCAGCACTAATGCACCGGATCCCATCAGAACTCCGCAGTTAAGCGTGCTTGGGCGAGAGTAATACTAGGATGGGTGACCTCCCGGGAAGTCCTCGTGTTGCATCCCTTTTTTATTTTTATTTTTCTTTTAGCCTCCCATTTTTTTGTCAAACATCTAGTACCACTACAATTCAATTTGTTTCTCTATTGACGTTGTTAGATTGTTTATTTTTGCTGACAAAACTACAAAGTAATCGTATGAAGATGGATGCGTCCCCGGAAATGCTATGTTGTAGTTTATTCCTTTATTATTTTTGATTCCAAAGATGCTAATACGTACGGAACACCGTAACTTTCAGACCGTGAGGACCTATTCGGCCGATAATACCTTTTCGGAAAGCTCTCGGAAAGTTATAGTGTAGCTATGGGTCTTCGTACCATTGGGCCCCATTTTCGACCCCAAATTTTGACGTTTAGGGTGTTTTCGGGAGGTTTTTGTGATTTGGAAGCGATTAAAGTATCGAAAAAGTGTTCGGACATGATTTTTGCATCTTTTGCGAATAAAAGAGTACGTTGAAGCTGGCTGAAGCGGTGCACGTATCAAGTGGGACCCATTACAAATGATCTCTTGAATCTGCGGTAAAGGATATATGCGAATGCATGCAATGTACTAACAGATGCTATCATACCAGCACTAATGCACCGGATCCCATCAGAACTCCGCAGTTTACGGTGCTTCGCCGAGAGTAGTACTAGGATGGGTGACCTCCCAGGAAGTCCTCGTGTTGCATCCCTTTTTTATTTATATTTTTGTTTTAGCCTCCCATTTTTTTGTAAAACATCGAGTACCACTACAATTCAATTTGTTTCTCTATTGACGTTGTTAGATTGTTTATTTTTGCTCAAAAAACTACAAAGTAATCGTATGAAGATGGATGCGTCCCCGGAAATGCTATGTTGTAGTTTATTCCTTTATTATTTTTGATTCCAAAGATGCTAATACGTACGAAACACCGTAACTTTCAGACCGTGAGGACCTATTCGGCCGATAATACCTTTTCGGAAAGCTCTTGGAAAGTTATAGTGTGGCTATGGGTCTCCGTACCATTGGGCCCCATTTTCGACCCCAAATTTTGACGTTTAGGGTGTTTTCGGGAGGTTTTTGTGATTTGGAAGCGATTAAAGTATCGAAAAAGTGTTCGGACATGATTTTTGCATCTTTTGCGAATAAAAGAGTACGTTGAACCTGGCTGAAGCGGTGCACGTATCAAGTGGGACCCATTACAAATGATCTCTTGAATCCGCGGTAAAGGATATATGCGAATGCATGCAATGTACTAAGGGATGCGATCATCCCAGCACTAATGCACCGGATCCCATCAGAACTCCGCAGTTAAGCGTGCTTGGGCGAGAGTAATACTAGGATGGGTGACCTCCCGGGAAGTCCTCGTGTTGCATCCCTTTTTAATTTTTATTTTTCTTTTAGCCTCCCATTTTTTTGTAAAACATCTAGTACCACTACAATTCAATTTGTTTCTCTATTGACGTTGTTAGATTGTTTATTTTTGCTGACAAAACTACAAAGTAATCGTATGAAGATGGATGCGTCCCCGGAAATGCTATGTTGTAGTTTATTCGGCCGATAATACCTTTTCGGAAAGCTCTCGGAAAGTTATAGTGTGGCTATGGGTCTCCGTACCATTGGGCCCCATTTTCGACCCCAAATTTTGACGTTTAGGTTGTTTTCGGGAGGTTTTTGTGATTTGGAAGCGATTAAAGTATCGAAAAAGTGTTCGGACATGATTTTTGCATCTTTTACGAATAAAAGAGTACGTTGAACCTGGCTGAAGCGGTGCACGTATCAAGTGGGACCCATTACAAATGATCTCTTGAATCTGCGGTAACAGATATATGCGAATGCATGCAATGTACTAACGGATGCGATCATACCAGCACTAATGCACCGGATCCCATCAGAACTCCGCAGTTTACGATGCTTGGGCGAGAGTAGTACTAGGATGGGTGACCTCCCGGGAAGTCCTCGTGTTGCATCCCTTTTTTATTTATATTTTTGTTTTAGCCTCCCATTTTTTTGTAAAACATTTAGTACCACTACAATTCAATTTGTTTCTCTATTGACGTTGTTAGATTGTTTATTTTTTCTGAAAAAACTACAAAGTAATCGTATGAAGATGGATGCGTCCCCGGAAATGCTATGTTGTAGTTTATTCCTTTATTATTTTTGATTCCAAAGATGCTAATACGTACGAAACACCGTAACTTTCAGACCGTGAGGACCTATTCGGCCGATAATACCTTTTCGGAAAGCTCTCGGAAAGTTATAGTGTGGCTATGGGTCTCCGTACCATTGGGCCCCATTTTCGACCCCAAATTTTGACGTTTAGGGTGTTTTCGGGAGGTTTTTGTGATTTGGAAGCGATTAAAGTATCGAAAAAGTGTTCGGACATGATTTTTGCATCTTTTGCGAATAAAAGAGTACGTTGAACCTGGCTGAAGCGGTGCACGTATCAAGTGGGACCCATTACAAATGATCTCTTGAATCCGCGGTAAAGGATATGTGCGAATGCATGCAATGTACTAAGGGATGCGATCATACCAGCACTAATGCACCGGATCCCATCAGAACTCCGCAGTTAAGCGTGCTTGGGCGAGAGTAATACTAGGATGGGTGACCTCCCGGCAAGTCCTCGTGTTGCATCCCTTTTTAATTTTTATTTTTCTTTTAGCCTCCCATTTTTTTGTAAAACATCTAGTACCACTACAATTCAATTTGTTTCTCTATTGACGTTGTTAGATTGTTTATTTTTGCTGACAAAACTACAAAGTAATCGTATGAAGATGGATGCGTCCCCGGAAATGCTATGTTGTAGTTTATTCGGCCGATAATACCTTTTCGGAAAGCTCTCGGAAAGTTATAGTGTGGCTATGGGTCTCCGTACCATTGGGCCCCATTTTCGACCCCAAATTTTGACGTTTAGGTTGTTTTCGGGAGGTTTTTGTGATTTGGAAGCGATTAAAGTATCGAAAAAGTGTTCGGACATGTTTTTTGCATCTTTTGCGAATAAAAGAGTACGTTGAAGCTGGCTGAAGCGGTGCACGTATCAAGTGGGACCCATTACAAATGATCTCTTGAATCCGCGGTAAAGGATATATGCGAATGCATGCAATGTACTAAGGGATGCGATCATACCAGCACCAATGCACCGGATCCCATCAGAACTCCGTAGTTAAGCGTGCTTGGGCGAGAGTAATACTAGAATGGGTGACCTCCCGGGAAGTCCTCGTGTTGCATCCCTTTTTTATTTATATTTTTCTTTTAGCCTCCCATTTTTTTGTAAAACATCTAGTACCACTACAATTCAATTTTTTTCTCTATTGACGTTGTTAGATTGTTTATTTTTGCTGAAAAAACTACAAAGTAATCGTATGAAGATGGATGCGTCCCCGGAAATGCTATGTTGTAGTTTATTCCTTTATTATTTTTGATTCCAAAGATGCTAATACGTACGAAACACCGTAACTTTCAGACCGTGAGGACCTATTCGGCCGATAATACCTTTTCGGAAAGCTCTCGGAAAGTTATAGTGTAGCTATGGGTCTCCGTACCATTAGGCCCCATTTTCGACCCCAAATTTTGACGTTTAGGGTGTTTTCGGGAGGTTTTTGTGATTTGGAAGCGATTAAAGTATCGAAAAAGTGTTCGGACATGATTTTTGCATCTTTTGCGAATAAAAGAGTACGTTGAACCTGGCTGAAGCGGTGCACGTATCAAGTGGGACCCATTACAAATGATCTCTTGAATCCGCGGTAAAGGATATATGCGAATGCATGCAATGTACTAAGGGATGCGATCATACCAGCACTAATGCACCGGATCCCATCAGAACTCCGCAGTTAAGCGTGCTTGGGCGAGAGTAATACTAGGATGGGTGACCTCCCGGGAAGTCCTCGTGTTGCATCCCTTTTTAATTTTTATTTTTCTTTTAGCCTCCCATTTTTTTGTAAAACATCTAGTACCACTACAATTCAATTTGTTTCTCTATTGACGTTGTTAGATTGTTTATTTTTGCTGACAAAACTACAAAGTAATCGTATGAAGATGGATGCGTCCCCGGAAATGTTATGTTGTAGTTTATTCGGCCGATAATACCTTTTCGGAAAGCTCTCGGAAAGTTATAGTGTGGCTATGGGTCTCCGTACCATTGGGCCCCATTTTTCGACCCCAAATTTTGACGTTTAGGATGTTTTCGGGAGGTTTTTGTGATTTGGAAGCGATTAAAGTATCGAAAAAGTGTTCGGACATGATTTTTGCATCTTTTGCAAATAAAAGAGTACGTTGAACCTGGCTGAAGCGGTGCACGTATCAAGTGGGACCCATTACAAATGATCTCTTGAATCCGCAGTAAAGGATATATGCGAATGCATGCAATGTACTAAGGGATGCGATCATACCAGCACTAATGCACCGGATCCCATCAGAACTCCGCAGTTAAGCGTGCTTGGGCGAGAGTAATACTAGAATGGGTGACCTCCCGGGAAGTCCTCGTGTTGCATCCCTTTTTAATTTTTATTTTTCTTTTAGCCTCCCATTTTTTTGTCAAACATCTAGTACCACTACAATTCAATTTGTTTCTCTATTGACGTTGTTAGATTGTTTATTTTTGCTGACAAAACTACAAAGTAATCGTATGAAGATGGATGCGTCCCCGGAAATGCTATGTTGTAGTTTATTCCTTTATTATTTTTGATTCCAAAGATGCTAATACGTACGGAACACCGTAACTTTCAGACCGTGAGGGCCTATTCGGCCGATAATACCTTTTCGGAAAGCTCTTGGAAAGTTATAGTGTAGCTATGGGTCTCCGTACCATTGGGCCCCATTTTCGACCCCAAATTTTGACGTTTAGGGTGTTTTCGGGAGGTTTTTGTGATTTGGAAGCGATTAAAGTATCGAAAAAGTGTTCGGACATGATTTTTGCATCTTTTGCGAATAAAAGAGTACGTTGAAGCTGGCTGAAGCGGTGCACGTATCAAGTGGGACCCATTACAAATGATCTCTTGAATCTGCGGTAAAGGATATATGCGAATGCATGCAATGTACTAACGGATGCGATCATACCAGCACTAATGCACCGGATCCCATCAGAACTCCGCAGTTTACGGTGCTTCGGCGAGAGTAGTACTAGGATGGGTGACCTCCCGGGAAGTCCTCGTGTTGCATCCCTTTTTTATTTATATTTTTGTTTTAGCCTCCCATTTTTTTGTAAAACATCTAGTACCACTACAATTCAATTTGTTTCTCTATTGACGTTGTTAGATTGTTTATTTTTGCTGAAAAAATTACAAAGTAATCGTATGAAGATGGATGCGTCCCCGGAAATGCTATGTTGTAGTTTATTCCTTTATTATTTTTGATTCCAAATATGCTAATACGTACGAAACACCGTAACTTTCAGACCGTGAGGACCTATTCGGCCGATAATACCTTTTCGGAAAGCTCTCGGAAAGTTATAGTGTGGCTATGGGTCTCCGTACCATTGGGCCCTCATTTTCGACCCCAAATTTTGACGTTTAGGGTGTTTTCGGGAGGTTTTTGTGATTTGGAAGCGATTAAAGTATCGAAAAAGTGTTCGGACATGATTTTTGCATCTTTTGCGAATAAAAGAGTACGTAGAACCTGGCTGAAGCGGTGCACGTATCAAGTGGGACCCATTACAAATGATCTCTTGAATCCGCGGTAAAGGATATATGCGAATGCATGCAATGTACTAAGGGATGCGATCATACCAGCACTAATGCACCGGATCCCATCAGAACTCCGCAGTGAAGCGTGCTTGGGCGAGAGTAATACTAGGATGGGTGACCTCCCGGGAAGTCCTCGTGTTGCATCCCTTTTTAATTTTTATTTTTCTTTTAGCCTCCCATTTTTTTGTAAAACATCTAGTACCACTACAATTCAATTTGTTTCTCTATTGACGTTGTTAGATTGTTTATTTTTGCTGACAAAACTACAAAGTAATCGTATGAAGATGGATGCGTCCCCGGAAATGCTATGTTGTAGTTTATTCGACCGATAATACCTTTTCGGAAAGCTCTCGGAAAGTTATAGTGTGGCTATGGGTCTCCGTACCATTGGGCCCCATTTTTCGACCCCAAATTTTGACGTTTAGGTTGTTTTCAGGAGGTTTTTGTGATTTGGAAGCGATTAAAGTATCGAAAAAGTGTTCGGACATGATTTTTGCATCTTTTGCGAATAAAAGAGTACGTTGAACCTGGCTGAAGCGGTGCACGTATCAAGTGGGACCCATTACAAATGATCTCTTGAATCCGCAGTAAAGGATATATGCGAATGCATGCAATGTACTAAGGGATGCGATCATACCAGCACTAATGCACCGGATCCCATCAGAAGTCCGCAGTTAAGCGTGCTTGGGCGAGAGTAATACTAGGATGGGTGACCTCCCGGGAAGTCCTCGTGTTGAATCCCTTTTTTATTTTTATTTTTCTCTTAGCCTCCCATTTTTTTGTCAAACATCTAGTACCACTACAATTCAATTTGTTTCTCTATTGACGTTGTTAGATTGTTTATTTTTGCTGACATAACTACAAAGTAATCGTATGAAGATGGATGCGTCCCCGGAAATGCTATGTTGTAGTTTATTCCTTTATTATTTTTGATTCCAAAGATGCTAATACGTACGGAACACCGTAACTTTATGACCGTGAGGACCTATTCGGCCGATAATACCTTTTCGGAAAGCTCTCGGAAAGTTATAGTGTAGCTATGGGTCTCCGTACCATTGGGCCCCATTTTCGACCCCAAATTTTGACGTTTAGGGTGTTTTCGGGAGGTTTTTGTGATTTGGAAGCGATTAAAGTATCGAAAAAGTGTTCGGACATGATTTTTGCATCTTTTGCGAATAAAAGAGTACGTTGAAGCTGGCTGAAGCGGTGCACGTATCAAGTGGGACCCATTACAAATGATCTCTTGAATCTGCGGTAAAGGATATATGCGAATGCATGCAATGTACTAACGGATGCGATCATACCAGTACTAATGCACCGGATCCCATCAGAACTCCGCAGTTTACGGTGCTTCGGCGAGAGTAGTACTAGGATGGGTGACCTCCCGGGAAGTCCTCGTGTTGCATCCCTTTTTTATTTATATTTTTGTTTTAGCCTCCCATTTTTTTGTAAAACATCTAGTACCACTACAATTCAATTTGTTTCTCTATTGACGTTGTTAGATTGTTTATTTTTGCTGAAAAAACTACAAAGTAATCGTATGAAGATGGATGCGTCCCCGGAAATGCTATGTTGTAGTTTATTTCTTTATTATTTTTGATTCCAAAGAAGCTAATACGTACGAAACACCGTAACTTTCAGACCGTGAGGACCTATTCGGCCGATAATACCTTTTCGGAAAGCTCTCGGAAAGTTATAGTGTGGCTATGGGTCTCCGTACCATTGGGCCCCATTTTCGACCCCAAATTTTGACGTTTAGGGTGTTTTCGAGAGGTTTTTGTGATTTGGAAGCGATTAAAGTATCGAAAAAGTGTTCGAACATGATTTTTGCATCTTTTGCGAATAAAAGAGTACGTTGAACCTGGCTGAAGCGGTGCACGTATCAAGTGGGACCCATTACAAATGATCTCTTGAATCCGCGGTAAAGGATATATGCGAATGCATGCAATGTACTAAGGGATGCGATCATACCAGCACCAATGCACCAGATCCCATCAGAATTCCGTAGTTAAGCGTGCTTGGGCGAGAGTAATACTAGGATGGGTGACCTCCCGGGAAGTCCTCGTGTTGCATCCCTTTCTTATTTTTATTTTTCTTTTAGCCTCCCATTTTTTTGTGAAACATCTAGTACCACTACAATTCAATTTGTTTCTCTATTGACGTTGTTAGATTGTTTATTTTTGCTGACAAAACTACAAAGTAATCGTATGAAGATCGATGCGTCCCCGGAAATGCTATGTTGTAGTTTATTCCTTTATTATTTTTGATTCCAAAGATGCTAATACGTACAGAACACCGTAACTTTCAGAACGTGAGGACCTATTCGGCCGATAATACCTTTTCGGAAAGCTCTCGGAAAGTTATAGTGTGGCTATGGGTCTCCGTACCATTGGGCCCCATTTTCGACCCCAAATTTTGACGTTTAGGGTGTTTTCGGGAGGTTTTTGTGATTTGGAAGCGATTAAAGTATCGAAAAAGTGTTCGGACATGATTTTTGCATCTTTTGCGAATAAAAGAGTACGTTGAAGCTGGCTGAAGCGGTGCACGTATCAAGTGGGACCCATTACAAATGATCTCTTGAATCTGCGGTAAAGGATATATGCGAATGCATGCAATGTACTAACAGATGCGATCATACCAGCACTAATGCACCGGATCCCATCAGAACTCCGCAGTTTACGGTGCTTCGGCGAGAGTAGTACTAGGATGGGTGACCTCCCGGGAAGTCCTCGTGTTGCATCCCTTTTTTATTTATATTTTTGTTTTAGCCTCCCATTTTTTTGTAAAACATCTAGTACCACTACAATTCAATTTGTTTCTCTATTGACGTTTTTAGATTGTTTATTTTTGCTGAAAAAATTACAAAGTAATCGTATGAAGATGGATGCGTCCCCGGAAATGCTATGTTGTAGTTTATTCCTTTATTATTTTTGATTCCAAATATGCTAATACGTACGAAACACCGTAACTTTCAGACCGTGAGGACCTATTCGGCCGATAATACCTTTTCGGAAAGCTCTCGGAAAGTTATAGTGTGGCTATGGGTCTCCGTACCATTGGGCCCCATTTTCGACCCCAAATTTTGACGTTTAGGGTGTTTTCGGGAGGTTTTTGTGATTTGGAAGCGATTAAAGTATCGAAAAAGTGTTCGGACATGATTTTTGCATCTTTTGCGAATAAAAGAGTACGTTGAACCTGGCTGAAGCGGTGCACGTATCAAGTGGGACCCATTACAAATGATCTCTTGAATCCGCGGTAAAGGATATATGCGAATGCATGCAATGTACTAAGGGATGCGATCATACCAGCACTAATGCACCGGATCCCATCAGAAATCCGCAGTTAAGCGTGCTTGGGCGAGAGTAATACTAGGATGGGTGACCTCCCGGGAAGTCCTCGTGTTGCATCCCTTTTTAATTTTTATTTTTCTTTTAGCCTCCCATTTTTTTGTAAAACATCTAGTACCACTACAATTCAATTTGTTTCTCTATTGACGTTGTTAGATTGTTTATTTTTGCTGACAAAACTACAAAGTAATCGTATGAAGATGGATGCGTCCCCGGAAATGCTATGTTGTAGTTTATTCGGCCGATAATACCTTTTCGGAAAGCTCTCGGAAAGTTATAGTGTGGCTATGGGTCTCCGTACCATTGGGCCCCATTTTCGACCCCAAATTTTGACGTTTAGGGTGTTTTCGGGAGGTTTTTGTGATTTGGAAGCGATTAAAGTATCGAAAAAGTGTTCGGACATGATTTTTGCATCTTTTGCGAATAAAAGAGTACGTTGAACCTGGCTGAAGCGGTGCACGTATCAAGTGGGACCCATTACAAATGATCTCTTGAATCCGCGGTAAAGGATATATGCGAATGCATGCAATGTACTAAGGGATGCGATCATACCAGCACTAATGCACCGGATCCCATCAGAAGTCCGCAGTTAAGCGTGCTTGGGCGAGAGTAATACTAGGATGGGTGACCTCCCGGGAAGTCCTCGTGTTGCATCCCTTTTTAATTTTTATTTTTCTTTTAGCCTCCCATTTTTTTGTAAAACATCTAGTACCACTACAATTCAATTTGTTTCTCTATTGACGTTGTTAGATTGTTTATTTTTGCTGACAAAACTACAAAGTAATCGTATGAAGATGGATGCGTCCCCGGAAATGCTATGTTGTAGTTTATTCGGCCGATAATACCTTTTCGGAAAGCTCTCGGAAAGTTATAGTGTGGCTATGGGTCTCCGTACCATTGGGCCCCATTTTTCGACCCCAAATTTTGACGTTTAGGTTGTTTTCAGGAGGTTTTTGTGATTTGGAAGCGATTAAAGTATCGAAAAAGTGTTCGGACATGATTTTTGCATCTTTTGCGAATAAAAGAGTACGTTGAACCTGGCTGAAGCGGTGCACGTATCAAGTGGGACCCATTACAAATGATCTCTTGAATCCGCAGTAAAGGATATATGCGAATGCATGCAATGTACTAAGGGATGCGATCATACCAGCACTAATGCACCGGATCCCATCAGAACTCCGCAGTTAAGCGTGCTTGGGCGAGAGTAATACTAGGATGGGTGACCTCCCGGGAAGTCCTCGTGTTGAATCCCTTTTTTATTTTTATTTTTCTCTTAGCCTCCCATTTTTTTGTCAAACATCTAGTACCACTACAATTCAATTTGTTTCTCTATTGACGTTGTTAGATTGTTTATTTTTGCTGACATAACTACAAAGTAATCGTATGAAGATGGATGCGTCCCCGGAAATGCTATGTTGTAGTTTATTCCTTTATTATTTTTGATTCCAAAGATGCTAATACGTACGGAACACCGTAACTTTATGACCGTGAGGACCTATTCAGCCGATAATACCTTTCCGGAAAGCTCTTGGAAAGTTATAGTGTAGCTATGGGTCTCCGTACCATTGGGCCCCATTTTCGACCCCAAATTTTGACGTTTAGGGTGTTTTCGGGAGGTTTTTGTGATTTGGAAGCGATTAAAGTATCGAAAAAGTGTTCGGACATGATTTTTGCATCTTTTGCGAATAAAAGAGTACGTTGAAGCTGGCTGAAGCGGTGCACGTATCAAGTGGGACCCATTACAAATGATCTCTTGAATCTGCGGTAAAGGATATATGCGAATGCATGCAATGTACTAACGGATGCGATCATACCAGCACTAATGCACCGGATCCCATCAGAACTCCGCAGTTTACGGTGCTTCGGCGAGAGTAGTACTAGGATGGGTGACCTCCCGGGAAGTCCTCGTGTTGCATCCCTTTTTTATTTATATTTTTGTTTTAGCCTCCCATTTTTTTGTAAAACATCTAGTACCACTACAATTCAATTTGTTTCTCTATTGACGTTGTTAGATTGTTTATTTTTGCTGAAAAAACTACAAAGTAATCGTATGAAGATGGATGCGTCCCCGGAAATGCTATGTTGTAGTTTATTCCTTTATTATTTTTGATTCCAAAGATGCTAATACGTACGAAACACCGTAACTTTCAGACCGTGAGGACCTATTCGGCCGATAATACCTTTTCGGAAAGCTCTCGGAAAGTTATAGTGTGGCTATGGGTCTCCGTACCATTGGGCCCCATTTTCGACCCCAAATTTTGACGTTTAGGGTGTTTTCGGGAGGTTTTTGTGATTTGGAAGCGATTAAAGTATCGAAAAAGTGTTCGGACATGATTTTTGCATCTTTTGCGAATAAAAGAGTACGTTGAACCTGGCTGAAGCGGTGCACGTATCAAGTGGGACCCATTACAAATGATCTCTTGAATCCGCGGTAAAGGATATATGCGAATGCATGCAATGTACTAAGGGATGCGATCATACCAGCACCAATGCACCGGATCCCATCAGAACTCCGTAGTTAAGCGTGCTTGGGCGAGAGTAATACTAGAATGGGTGACCTCCCGGGAAGTCCTCGTGTTGCATCCCTTTTTTATTTATATTTTTCTTTTAGCCTCCCATTTTTTTGTAAAACATCTAGTACCACTACAATTCAATTTTTTTCTCTATTGACGTTGTTAGATTGTTTATTTTTGCTGAAAAAACTACAAAGTAATCGTATGAAGATGGATGCGTCCCCGGAAATGCTATGTTGTAGTTTATTCCTTTATTATTTTTGATTCCAAAGATGCTAATACGTACGAAACACCGTAACTTTCAGACCGTGAGGACCTATTCGGCCGATAATACCTTTTCGGAAAGCTCTCGGAAAGTTATAGTGTAGCTATGGGTCTCCGTACCATTAGGCCCCATTTTCGACCCCAAATTTTGACGTTTAGGGTGTTTTCGGGAGGTTTTTGTGATTTGGAAGCGATTAAAGTATCGAAAAAGTGTTCGGACATGATTTTTGCATCTTTTGCGAATAAAAGAGTACGTTGAACCTGGCTGAAGCGGTGCACGTATCAAGTGGGACCCATTACAAATGATCTCTTGAATCCGCGGTAAAGGATATATGCGAATGCATGCAATGTACTAAGGGATGCGATCATACCAGCACTAATGCACCGGATCCCATCAGAACTCCGCAGTTAAGCGTGCTTGGGCGAGAGTAATACTAGGATGGGTGACCTCCCGGGAAGTCCTCGTGTTGCATCCCTTTTTAATTTTTATTTTTCTTTTAGCCACCCATTTTTTTGTAAAACATCTAGTACCACTACAATTCAATTTGTTTCTCTATTGACGTTGTTAGATTGTTTATTTTTGCTGACAAAACTACAAAGTAATCGTATGAAGATGGATGCGTCCCCGGAAATGTTATGTTGTAGTTTATTCGGCCGATAATACCTTTTCGGAAAGCTCTCGGAAAGTTATAGTGTGGCTATGGGTCTCCGTACCATTGGGCCCCATTTTTCGACCCCAAATTTTGACGTTTAGGATGTTTTCGGGAGGTTTTTGTGATTTGGAAGCGATTAAAGTATCGAAAAAGTGTTCGGACATGATTTTTGCATCTTTTGCAAATAAAAGAGTACGTTGAACCTGGCTGAAGCGGTGCACGTATCAAGTGGGACCCATTACAAATGATCTCTTGAATCCGCAGTAAAGGATATATGCGAATGCATGCAATGTACTAAGGGATGCGATCATACCAGCACTAATGCACCGGATCCCATCAGAACTCCGCAGTTAAGCGTGCTTGGGCGAGAGTAATACTAGGATGGGTGACCTCCCGGGAAGTCCTCGTGTTGCATCCCTTTTTAATTTTTATTTTTCTTTTAGCCTCCCATTTTTTTGTCAAACATCTAGTACCACTACAATTCAATTTGTTTCTCTATTGACGTTGTTAGATTGTTTATTTTTGCTGACAAAACTACAAAGTAATCGTATGAAGATGGATGCGTCCCCGGAAATGCTATGTTGTAGTTTATTCCTTTATTATTTTTGATTCCAAAGATGCTAATACGTACGGAACACCGTAACTTTCAGACCGTGAGGGCCTATTCGGCCGATAATACCTTTTCGGAAAGCTCTTGGAAAGTTATAGTGTAGCTATGGGTCTCCGTACCATTGGGCCCCATTTTCGACCCCAAATTTTGACGTTTAGGGTGTTTTCGGGAGGTTTTTGTGATTTGGAAGCGATTAAAGTATCGAAAAAGTGTTCGGACATGATTTTTGCATCTTTTGCGAATAAAAGAGTACGTTGAAGCTGGCTGAAGCGGTGCACGTATCAAGTGGGACCCATTACAAATGATCTCTTGAATCTGCGGTAAAGGATATATGCGAATGCATGCAATGTACTAACGGATGCGATCATACCAGCACTAATGCACCGGATCCCATCAGAACTCCGCAGTTTACGGTGCTTCGGCGAGAGTAGTACTAGGATGGGTGACCTCCCGGGAAGTCCTCGTGTTGCATCCCTTTTTTATTTATATTTTTGTTTTAGCCTCCCATTTTTTTGTAAAACATCTAGTACCACTACAATTCAATTTGTTTCTCTATTGACGTTGTTAGATTGTTTATTTTTGCTGAAAAAATTACAAAGTAATCGTATGAAGATGGATGCGTCCCCGGAAATGCTATGTTGTAGTTTATTCCTTTATTATTTTTGATTCCAAATATGCTAATACGTACGAAACACCGTAACTTTCAGACCGTGAGGACCTATTCGGCCGATAATACCTTTTCGGAAAGCTCTCGGAAAGTTATAGTGTGGCTATGGTTCTCCGTACCATTGGGCCCTCATTTTCGACCCCAAATTTTGACGTTTAGGGTGTTTTCGGGAGGTTTTTGTGATTTGGAAGCGATTAAAGTATCGAAAAAGTGTTCGGACATGATTTTTGCATCTTTTGCGAATAAAAGAGTACGTTGAACCTGGCTGAAGCGGTGCACGTATCAAGTGGGACCCATTACAAATGATCTCTTGAATCCGCGGTAAAGGATATATGCGAATGCATGCAATGTACTAAGGGATGCGATCATACCAGCACTAATGCACCGGATCCCATCAGAACTCCGCAGTGAAGCGTGCTTGGGCGAGAGTAATACTAGGATGGGTGACCTCCCGGGAAGTCCTCGTGTTGCATCCCTTTTTAATTTTTATTTTTCTTTTAGCCTCCCATTTTTTTGTAAAACATCTAGTACCACTACAATTCAATTTGTTTCTCTATTGACGTTGTTAGATTGTTTATTTTTGCTGACAAAACTACAAAGTAATCGTATGAAGATGGATGCGTCCCCGGAAATGCTATGTTGTAGTTTATTGGACCGATAATACCTTTTCGGAAAGCTCTCGGAAAGTTATAGTGTGGCTATGGGTCTCCGTACCATTGGGCCCCATTTTTCGACCCCAAATTTTGACGTTTAGGTTGTTTTCAGGAGGTTTTTGTGATTTGGAAGCGATTAAAGTATCGAAAAAGTGTTCGGACATGATTTTTGCATCTTTTGCGAATAAAAGAGTACGTTGAACCTGGCTGAAGCGGTGCACGTATCAAGTGGGACCCATTACAAATGATCTCTTGAATCCGCAGTAAAGGATATATGCGAATGCATGCAATGTACTAAGGGATGCGATCATACCAGCACTAATGCACCGGATCCCATCAGAACTCCGCAGTTAAGCGTGCTTGGGCGAGAGTAATACTAGGATGGGTGACCTCCCGGGAAGTCCTCGTGTTGAATCCCTTTTTTATTTTTATTTTTCTCTTAGCCTCCCATTTTTTTGTCAAACATCTAGTACCACTACAATTCAATTTGTTTCTCTATTGACGTTGTTAGATTGTTTATTTTTGCTGACATAACTACAAAGTAATCGTATGAAGATGGATGCGTCCCCGGAAATGCTATGTTGTAGTTTATTCCTTTATTATTTTTGATTCCAAAGATACTAATACGTACGGAACACCGTAACTTTATGACCGTGAGGACCTATTCGGCCGATAATACCTTTTCGGAAAGCTCTCGGAAAGTTATAGTGTAGCTATGGGTCTCCGTACCATTGGGCCCCATTTTCGACCCCAAATTTTGACGTTTAGGGTGTTTTCGGGAGGTTTTTGTGATTTGGAAGCGATTAAAGTATCGAAAAAGTGTTCGGACATGATTTTTGCATCTTTTGCGAATAAAAGAGTACGTTGAAGCTGGCTGAAGCGGTGCACGTATCAAGTGGGACCCATTACAAATGATCTCTTGAATCTGCGGTAAAGGATATATGCGAATGCATGCAATGTACTAACGGATGCGATCATACCAGTACTAATGCACCGGATCCCATCAGAACTCCGCAGTTTACGGTGCTTCGGCGAGAGTAGTACTAGGATGGGTGACCTCCCGGGAAGTCCTCGTGTTGCATCCCTTTTTTATTTATATTTTTGTTTTAGCCTCCCATTTTTTTGTAAAACATCTAGTACCACTACAATTCAATTTGTTTCTCTATTGACGTTGTTAGATTGTTTATTTTTGCTGAAAAAACTACAAAGTAATCGTATGAAGATGGATGCGTCCCCGCAAATGCTATTTTGTAGTTTATTTCTTTATTATTTTTGATTCCAAAGAAGCTAATACGTACGAAACACCGTAACTTTCAGACCGTGAGGACCTATTCGGCCGATAATACCTTTTCGGAAAGCTCTCGGAAAGTTATAGTGTGGCTATGGGTCTCCGTACCATTGGGCCCCATTTTCGACCCCAAATTTTGACGTTTAGGGTGTTTTCGGGAGGTTTTTGTGATTTGGAAGCGATTAAAGTATCGAAAAAGTGTTCGAACATGATTTTTGCATCTTTTGCGAATAAAAGAGTACGTTGAACCTGGCTGAAGCGGTGCACGTATCAAGTGGGACCCATTACAAATGATCTCTTGAATCCGCGGTAAAGGATATATGCGAATGCATGCAATGTACTAAGGGATGCGATCATACCAGCACCAATGCACCAGATCCCATCAGAATTCCGTAGTTAAGCGTGCTTGGGCGAGAGTAATACTAGGATGGGTGACCTCCCGGGAAGTCCTCGTGTTGCATCCCTTTCTTATTTTTATTTTTCTTTTAGCCTCCCATTTTTTTGTAAAACATCTAGTACCACTACAATTCAATTTGTTTCTCTATTGACGTTGTTAGATTGTTTATTTTTGCTGACAAAACTACAAAGTAATCGTATGAAGATGGATGCGTCCCCGGAAATGCTATGTTGTAGTTTATTCCTTTATTATTTTTGATTCCAAAGATGCTAATACGTACAGAACACCGTAACTTTCAGAACGTGAGGACCTATTCGGCCGATAATACCTTTTCGGAAAGCTCTCGGAAAGTTATAGTGTGGCTATGGGTCTCCGTACCATTGGGCCCCATTTTCGACCCCAAATTTTGACGTTTAGGGTGTTTTCGGGAGGTTTTTGTGATTTGGAAGCGATTAAAGTATCGAAAAAGTGTTCGGACATGATTTTTGCATCTTTTGCGAATAAAAGAGTACGTTGAAGCTGGCTGAAGCGGTGCACGTATCAAGTGGGACCCATTACAAATGATCTCTTGAATCTGCGGTAAAGGATATATGCGAATGCATGCAATGTACTAACAGATGCGATCATACCAGCACTAATGCACCGGATCCCATCAGAACTCCGCAGTTTACGGTGCTTCGGCGAGAGTAGTACTAGGATGGGTGACCTCCCGGGAAGTCCTCGTGTTGCATCCCTTTTTTATTTATATTTTTGTTTTAGCCTCCCATTTTTTTGTAAAACATCTAGTACCACTACAATTCAATTTGTTTCTCTATTGACGTTTTTAGATTGTTTATTTTTGCTGAAAAAATTACAAAGTAATCGTATGAAGATGGATGCGTCCCCGGAAATGCTATGTTGTAGTTTATTCCTTTATTATTTTTGATTCCAAATATGCTAATACGTACGAAACACCGTAACTTTCAGACCGTGAGGACCTATTCGGCCGATAATACCTTTTCGGAAAGCTCTCGGAAAGTTATAGTGTGGCTATGGGTCTCCATACCATTGGGCCCCATTTTCGACCCCAAATTTTGACGTTTAGGGTGTTTTCGGGAGGTTTTTGTGATTTGGAAGCGATTAAAGTATCGAAAAAGTGTTCGGACATGATTTTTGCATCTTTTGCGAATAAAAGAGTACGTTGAACCTGGCTGAAGCGGTGCACGTATCAAGTGGGACCCATTACAAATGATCTCTTGAATCCGCGGTAAAGGATATATGCGAATGCATGCAATGTACTAAGGGATGCGATCATACCAGCACTAATGCACCGGATCCCATCAGAACTCCGCAGTTAAGCGTGCTTGGGCGAGAGTAATACTAGGATGGGTGACCTCCCGGGAAGTCCTCGTGTTGCATCCCTTTTTAATTTTTATTTTTCTTTTAGCCTCCCATTTTTTTGTAAAACATCTAGTACCACTACAATTCAATTTGTTTCTCTATTGACGTTGTTAGATTGTTTATTTTTGCTGACAAAACTACAAAGTAATCGTATGAAGATGGATGCGTCCCCGGAAATGCTATGTTGTAGTTTATTCGGCCGATAATACCTTTTCGGAAAGCTCTCGGAAAGTTATAGTGTGGCTATGGGTCTCCGTACCATTGGGCCCCATTTTCGACCCCAAATTTTGACGTTTAGGGTGTTTTCGGGAGGTTTTTGTGATTTGGAAGCGATTAAAGTATCGAAAAAGTGTTCGGACATGATTTTTGCATCTTTTGCGAATAAAAGAGTACGTTGAAGCTGGCTGAAGCGGTGCACGTATCAAGTGGGACCCATTACAAATGATCTCTTGAATCTGCGGTAAAGGATATATGCGAATGCATGCAATGTACTAACAGATGCGATCATACCAGCACTAATGCACCGGATCCCATCAGAACTCCGCAGTTTACGGTGCTTCGGCGAGAGTAGTACTAGGATGGGTGACCTCCCGGGAAGTCCTCGTGTTGCATCCCTTTTTTATTTATATTTTTGTTTTAGCCTCCCATTTTTTTGTAAAACATCTAGTACCACTACAATTCAATTTGTTTCTCTATTGACGTTTTTAGATTGTTTATTTTTGCTGAAAAAATTACAAAGTAATCGTATGAAGATGGATGCGTCCCCGGAAATGCTATGTTGTAGTTTATTCCTTTATTATTTTTGATTCCAAATATGCTAATACGTACGAAACACCGTAACTTTCAGACCGTGAGGACCTATTCGGCCGATAATACCTTTTCGGAAAGCTCTCGGAAAGTTATAGTGTGGCTATGGGTCTCCATACCATTGGGCCCCATTTTCGACCCCAAATTTTGACGTTTAGGGTGTTTTCGGGAGGTTTTTGTGATTTGGAAGCGATTAAAGTATCGAAAAAGTGTTCGGACATGATTTTTGCATCTTTTGCGAATAAAAGAGTACGTTGAACCTGGCTGAAGCGGTGCACGTATCAAGTGGGACCCATTACAAATGATCTCTTGAATCCGCGGTAAAGGATATATGCGAATGCATGCAATGTACTAAGGGATGCGATCATACCAGCACTAATGCACCGGATCCCATCAGAACTCCGCAGTTAAGCGTGCTTGGGCGAGAGTAATACTAGGATGGGTGACCTCCCGGGAAGTCCTCGTGTTGCATCCCTTTTTAATTTTTATTTTTCTTTTAGCCTCCCATTTTTTTGTAAAACATCTAGTACCACTACAATTCAATTTGTTTCTCTATTGACGTTGTTAGATTGTTTATTTTTGCTGACAAAACTACAAAGTAATCGTATGAAGATGGATGCGTCCCCGGAAATGCTATGTTGTAGTTTATTCGGCCGATAATACCTTTTCGGAAAGCTCTCGGAAAGTTATAGTGTGGCTATGGGTCTCCGTACCATTGGGCCCCATTTTCGACCCCAAATTTTGACGTTTAGGGTGTTTTCGGGAGGTTTTTGTGATTTGGAAGCGATTAAAGTATCGAAAAAGTGTTCGGACATGATTTTTGCATCTTTTGCGAATAAAAGAGTACGTTGAAGCTGGCTGAAGCGGTGCACGTATCAAGTGGGACCCATTACAAATGATCTCTTGAATCTGCGGTAAAGGATATATGCGAATGCATGCAATGTACTAACAGATGCGATCATACCAGCACTAATGCACCGGATCCCATCAGAACTCCGCAGTTTACGGTGCTTCGGCGAGAGTAGTACTAGGATGGGTGACCTCCCGGGAAGTCCTCGTGTTGCATCCCTTTTTTATTTATATTTTTGTTTTAGCCTCCCATTTTTTTGTAAAACATCTAGTACCACTACAATTCAATTTGTTTCTCTATTGACGTTTTTAGATTGTTTATTTTTGCTGAAAAAATTACAAAGTAATCGTATGAAGATGGATGCGTCCCCGGAAATGCTATGTTGTAGTTTATTCCTTTATTATTTTTGATTCCAAATATGCTAATACGTACGAAACACCGTAACTTTCAGACCGTGAGGACCTATTCGGCCGATAATACCTTTTCGGAAAGCTCTCGGAAAGTTATAGTGTGGCTATGGGTCTCCATACCATTGGGCCCCATTTTCGACCCCAAATTTTGACGTTTAGGGTGTTTTCGGGAGGTTTTTGTGATTTGGAAGCGATTAAAGTATCGAAAAAGTGTTCGGACATGATTTTTGCATCTTTTGCGAATAAAAGAGTACGTTGAACCTGGCTGAAGCGGTGCACGTATCAAGTGGGACCCATTACAAATGATCTCTTGAATCCGCGGTAAAGGATATATGCGAATGCATGCAATGTACTAAGGGATGCGATCATACCAGCACTAATGCACCGGATCCCATCAGAACTCCGCAGTTAAGCGTGCTTGGGCGAGAGTAATACTAGGATGGGTGACCTCCCGGGAAGTCCTCGTGTTGCATCCCTTTTTAATTTTTATTTTTCTTTTAGCCTCCCATTTTTTTGTAAAACATCTAGTACCACTACAATTCAATTTGTTTCTCTATTGACGTTGTTAGATTGTTTATTTTTGCTGACAAAACTACAAAGTAATCGTATGAAGATGGATGCGTCCCCGGAAATGCTATGTTGTAGTTTATTCGGCCGATAATACCTTTTCGGAAAGCTCTCGGAAAGTTATAGTGTGGCTATGGGTCTCCGTACCATTGGGCCCCATTTTCGACCCCAAATTTTGACGTTTAGGGTGTTTTCGGGAGGTTTTTGTGATTTGGAAGCGATTAAAGTATCGAAAAAGTGTTCGGACATGATTTTTGCATCTTTTGCGAATAAAAGAGTACGTTGAACCTGGCTGAAGCGGTGCACGTATCAAGTGGGACCCATTACAAATGATCTCTTGAATCCGCGGTAAAGGATATATGCGAATGCATGCAATGTACTAAGGGATGCGATCATACCAGCACTAATGCACCGGATCCCATCAGAACTCCGCAGTTAAGCGTGCTTGGGCGAGAGTAATACTAGGATGGGTGACCTCCCGGGAAGTCCTCGTGTTGCATCCCTTTTTAATTTTTATTTTTCTTTTAGCCTCCCATTTTTTTGTAAAACATCTAGTACCACTACAATTCAATTTGTTTCTCTATTGACGTTGTTAGATTGTTTATTTTTGCTGACAAAACTACAAAGTAATCGTATGAAGATGGATGCGTCCCCGGAAATGCTATGTTGTAGTTTATTCGGCCGATAATACCTTTTCGGAAAGCTCTCGGAAAGTTATAGTGTGGCTATGGGTCTCCGTACCATTGGGCCCCATTTTTCGACCCCAAATTTTGACGTTTAGGTTGTTTTCAGGAGGTTTTTGTGATTTGGAAGCGATTAAAGTATCGAAAAAGTGTTCGGACATGATTTTTGCATCTTTTGCGAATAAAAGAGTACGTTGAACCTGGCTGAAGCGGTGCACGTATCAAGTGGGACCCATTACAAATGATCTCTTGAATCCGCAGTAAAGGATATATGCGAATGCATGCAATGTACTAAGGGATGCGATCATACCAGCACTAATGCACCGGATCCCATCAGAACTCCGCAGTGAAGCGTGCTTGGGCGAGAGTAATACTAGGATGGGTGACCTCCCGGGAAGTCCTCGTGTTGAATCCCTTTTTTATTTTTATTTTTCTCTTAGCCTCCCATTTTTTTGTCAAACATCTAGTACCACTACAATTCAATTTGTTTCTCTATTGACGTTGTTAGATTGTTTATTTTTGCTGACATAACTACAAAGTAATCGTATGAAGATGGATGCGTCCCCGGAAATGCTATGTTGTAGTTTATTCCTTTATTATTTTTGATTCCAAAGATGCTAATACGTACGGAACACCGTAACTTTATGACCGTGAGGACCTATTCGGCCGATAATACCTTTCCGGAAAGCTCTTGGAAAGTTATAGTGTAGCTATGGGTCTCCGTACCATTGGGCCCCATTTTCGACCCCAAATTTTGACGTTTAGGGTGTTTTCGGGAGGTTTTTGTGATTTGGAAGCGATTAAAGTATCGAAAAAGTGTTCGGACATGATTTTTGCATCTTTTGCGAATAAAAGAGTACGTTGAAGCTGGCTGAAGCGGTGCACGTATCAAGTGGGACCCATTACAAATGATCTCTTGAATCTGCGGTAAAGGATATATGCGAATGCATGCAATGTACTAACGGATGCGATCATACCAGCACTAATGCACCGGATCCCATCAGAACTCCGCAGTTTACGGTGCTTCGGCGAGAGTAGTACTAGGATGGGTGACCTCCCGGGAAGTCCTCGTGTTGCATCCCTTTTTTATTTATATTTTTGTTTTAGCCTCCCATTTTTTTGTAAAACATCTAGTACCACTACAATTCAATTTGTTTCTCTATTGACGTTGTTAGATTGTTTATTTTTGCTGAAAAAACTACAAAGTAATCGTATGAAGATGGATGCGTCCCCGGAAATGCTATGTTGTAGTTTATTCCTTTATTATTTTTGATTCCAAAGATGCTAATACGTACGAAACACCGTAACTTTCAGACCGTGAGGACCTATTCGGCCGATAATACCTTTTCGGAAATCTCTCGGAAAGTTATAGTGTGGCTATGGGTCTCCGTACCATTGGGCCCCATTTTCGACCCCAAATTTTGACGTTTAGGGTGTTTTCGGGAGGTTTTTGTGATTTGGAAGCGATTAAAGTATCGAAAAAGTGTTCGGACATGATTTTTGCATCTTTTGCGAATAAAAGAGTACGTTGAACCTGGCTGAAGCGGTGCACGTATCAAGTGGGACCCATTACAAATGATCTCTTGAATCCGCGGTAAAGGATATGTGCGAATGCATGCAATGTACTACGGGATGCGATCATACCAGCACTAATGCACCGGATCCCATCAGAACTCCGCAGTTAAGCGTGCTTGGGCGAGAGTAATACTAGGATGGTGACCTCCCGGCAAGTCCTCGTGTTGCATTCCTTTTTAATTTTAATTTTTCTTTTAGCCTCCCATTTTTTTGTAAAACATCTAGTACCACTACAATTCAATTTGTTTCTCTATTGACGTTGTTAGATTGTTTATTTTTGCTGACAAAACTACAAAGTAATCGTATGAAGATGGATGCGTCCCCGGAAATGCTATGTTGTAGTTTATTCGGCCGATAATACCTTTTCGGAAAGCTCTCGGAAAGTTATAGTGTGGCTATGGGTCTCCGTACCATTGGGCCCCATTTTCGACCCCAAATTTTGACGTTTAGGTTGTTTTCGGGAGGTTTTTGTGATTTGGAAGCGATTAAAGTATCGAAAAAGTGTTCGGACATGTTTTTTGCATCTTTTGCAAATAAAAGAGTACGTTGAAGCTGGCTGAAGCGGTGCACGTATCAAGTGGGACCCATTACAAATGATCTCTTGAATCCGCGGTAAAGGATATATGCGAATGCATGCAATGTACTAAGGGATGCGATCATACCAGCACCAATGCACCGGATCCCATCAGAACTCCGTAGTTAAGCGTGCTTGGGCGAGAGTAATACTAGGATGGGTGACCTCCCTGGAAGTCCTCGTGTTGCATCCCTTTTTTATTTTTATTTTTCTTTTAGCCTCCCATTTTTTTGTAAAACATCTAGTACCACTACAATTCAATTTGTTTCTCTATTGACGTTGTTAGATTGTTTATTTTTGCTGACAAAACTACAAAGTAATCGTATGAAGATGGATGCGTCCCCGGAAATGCTATGTTGTAGTTTATTCCTTTATTATTTTTGATTCCAAAGATGCTAATACGTACGGAACACCGTAACTTTCAGACCGTGAGGACCTATTCGGCCGATAATACCTTTTCGGAAAGCTCTCGGAAAGTTATAGTGTGGCTATGGGTCTCCGTACCATTGGGCCCCATTTTCGACCCCAAATTTTGACGTTTAGGGTGTTTTCGGGAGGTTTTTGTGATTTAGAAGCGATTAAAGTATCGAAAAAGTGTTCGGACATGATTTTTGCATCTTTTGCGAATAAAAGAGTACGTTGAAGCTGGCTGAAGCGGTGCACGTATCAAGTGGGACCCATTACAAATGATCTCTTAAATCTGCGGTAAAGGATATATGCGAATGCATGCAATGTACTAACGGATGCGATCATACCAGCACTAATGCACCGGATCCCATCAGAACTCCGCAGTTTACGGTGCTTCGGCGAGAGTAGTACTAGGATGGGTGACCTCCCGGGAAGTCCTCGTGTTGCATCCCTTTTTTATTTATATTTTTGTTTTAGCCTCCCATTTTTTTGTAAAACATCTAGTACCACTACAATTCAATTTGTTTCTCTATTGACGTTGTTAGATTGTTTATTTTTGCTGAAAAAACTACAAAGTAATCGTATGAAGATGGATGCGTCCCCGGAAATGCTATGTTGTAGTTTATTCCTTTATTATTTTTGATTCCAAAGATGCTAATACGTACGAAACACCGTAACTTTCAGACCGTGAGGACCTATTCAGCCGATAATACCTTTTCGGAAAGCTCTCGGAAAGTTATAGTGTGGCTATGGTTCTCCGTACCATTGGGCCCCATTTTCGACCCCAAATTTTGACGTTTAGGGTGTTTTCGGGAGGTTTTTGTGATTTGGAAGCGATTAAAGTATCGAAAAAGTGTTCGGACATGATTTTTGCATCTTTTGCGAATAAAAGAGTACGTTGAACCTGGCTGAAACGGTGCACGTATCAAGTGGGACCCATTACAAATGATCTCTTGAATCCGCGGTAAAGGATATATGCGAATGCATGCAATGTACTAAGGGATGCGATCATACCAGCACTAATGCACCGGATCCCATCAGAACTCCGCAGTTAAGCGTGCTTGGGCGAGAGTAATACTAGGATGGGTGACCTCCCGGGAAGTCCTCGTGTTGCATCCCTTTTTAATTTTTATTTTTCTTTTAGCCTCCCATTTTTTTGTAAAACATCTAGTACCACTACAATTCAATTTGTTTCTCTATTGACGTTGTTAGATTGTTTATTTTTGCTGACAAAACTACAAAGTAATCGTATGAAGATGGATGCGTCCCCGGAAATGCTATGTTGTAGTTTATTCGGCCGATAATACCTTTTCGGAAAGCTCTCGGAAAGTTATAGTATGGCTATGGGTCTCCGTACCATTGGGCCCCATTTTTCGACCCCAAATTTTGACGTTTAGGATGTTTTCGGGAGGTTTTTGTGATTTGGAAGCGATTAAAGTATCGAAAAAGTGTTCGGACATGATTTTTGCATCTTTTGCAAATAAAAGAGTACGTTGAACCTGGCTGAAGCGGTGCACGTATCAAGTGGGACCCATTACAAATGATCTCTTGAATCCGCAGTAAAGGATATATGCGAATGCATGCAATGTACTAAGGGATGCGATCATACCAGCACTAATGCACCGGATCCCATCAGAACTCCGCAGTTAAGCGTGCTTGGGCGAGAGTAATACTAGGATGGGTGACCTCCCGGGAAGTCCTCGTGTTGCATCCCTTTTTAATTTTTATTTTTCTTTTAGCCTCCCATTTTTTTGTCAAACATCTAGTACCACGACAATTCAATTTGTTTCTCTATTGACGTTGTTAGATTGTTTATTTTTGCTGACAAAACTACAAAGTAATCGTATGAAGATGGATGCGTCCCCGGAAATGCTATGTTGTAGTTTATTCCTTTATTATTTTTGATTCCAAAGATGCTAATACGTACGGAACACCGTAACTTTCAGACCGTGAGGACCTATTCGGCCGATAATACCTTTTCGGAAAGCTCTCGGAAAGTTATAGTGTAGCTATGGGTCTCCGTACCATTGGGCTCCATTTTCGACCCCAAATTTTGACGTTTAGGGTGTTTTCGGGAGGTTTTTGTGATTTGGAAGCGATTAAAGTATCGAAAAAGTGTTCGGACATGATTTTTGCATCTTTTGCGAATAAAAGAGTACGTTGAAGCTGGCTGAAGCGGTGCACGTATCAAGTGGGACCCATTACAAATGATCTCTTGAATCTGCGGTAAAGGATATATGCGAATGCATGCAATGTACTAACGGATGCGATCATACCAGCACTAATGCACCGGATCCCATCAGAACTCCGCAGTTTACGGTGCTTCGGCGAGAGTAGTACTAGGATGGGTGACCTCCCGGGAAGTCCTCGTGTTGCATCCCTTTTTTATTTATATTTTTCTTTTAGCCTCCCATTTTTTTGTCAAACATCTAGTACCACGACAATTCAATTTGTTTCTCTATTGACGTTGTTAGATTGTTTATTTTTGCTGACAAAACTACAAAGTAATCGTATGAAGATGGATGCGTCCCCGGAAATGCTATGTTGTAGTTTATTCCTTTATTATTTTTGATTCCAAAGATGCTAATACGTACGAAACACCGTAACTTTCAGACCGTGAGGACCTATTCGGCCGATAATACCTTTTTGGAAAGCTCTCGGAAAGTTATAGTGTGGCTATGGGTCTCCGTACCATTGGGCCCCATTTTCGACCCCAAATTTTGACGTTTAGGGTGTTTTCGGGAGGTTTTTGTGATTTGGAAGCGATTAAAGTATCGAAAAAGTGTTCGGACATGATTTTTGCATCTTTTGCGAATAAAAGAGTACGTTGAACCTGGCTGAAGCGGTGCACGTATCAAGTGGGACCCATTACAAATGATCTCTTGAATCCGCGGTAAAGGATATATGCGAATGCATGCAATGTACTAAGGGATGCGATCATCCCAGCACTAATGCACCGGATCCCATCAGAACTCCGCAGTTAAGCGTGCTTGGGCGGGAGTAATACTAGGATGGGTGACCTCCCGGGAAGTCCTCGTGTTGCATCCCTTTTTAATTTTTATTTTTCTTTTAGCCTCCCATTTTTTTGTAAAACATCTAGTACCACTACAATTCAATTTGTTTCTCTATTGACGTTGTTAGATTGTTTATTTTTGCTGACAAAACTACAAAGTAATCGTATGAAGATGGATGCGTCCCCGGAAATGCTATGTTGTAGTTTATTCGGCCGATAATACCTTTTCGGAAAGCTCTCGGAAAGTTATAGTGTGGCTATGGGTCTCCGTACCATTGGGCCCCATTTTCGACCCCAAATTTTGACGTTTAGGTTGTTTTCGGGAGGTTTTTGTGATTTGGAAGCGATTAAAGTATCGAAAAAGTGTTCGGACATGATTTTTGCATCTTTTACGAATAAAAGAGTACGTTGAACCTGGCTGAAGCGGTGCACGTATCAAGTGGGACCCATTACAAATGATCTCTTGAATCTGCGGTAACAGATATATGCGAATGCATGCAATGTACTAACGGATGCGATCATACCAGCACTAATGCACCGGATCCCATCAGAACTCCGCAGTTTACGGTGCTTGGGCGAGAGTAGTACTAGGATGGGTGACCTCCCGGGAAGTCCTCGTGTTGCATCCCTTTTTTATTTATATTTTTGTTTTAGCCTCCCATTTTTTTGTAAAACATCTAGTACCACTACAATTCAATTTGTTTCTCTATTGACGTTGTTAGATTGTTTATTTTTTCTGAAAAAACTACAAAGTAATCGTATGAAGATGGATGCGTCCCCGGAAATGCTATGTTGTAGTTTATTCCTTTATTATTTTTGATTCCAAAGATGCTAATACGTACGGAACACCGTAACTTTCAGACCGTGAGGACCTATTCGGCCGATAATACCTTTTCGGAAAGCTCTCGGAAAGTTATAGTGTGGCTATGGGTCTCCGTACAATTGGGCCCCATTTTCGACCCCAAATTTTGACGTTTAGGGTGTTTTCGGGAGGTTTTTGTGATTTGGAAGCGATTAAAGTATCGAAAAAGTGTTCGGACATGATTTTTGCATCTTTTGCGAATAAAAGAGTACGTTGAACCTGGCTGAAGCGGTGCACGTATCAAGTGGGACCCATTCCAAATGATCTCTTGAATCCGCGGTAAAGGATATGTGCGAATGCATGCAATGTACTAAGGGATGCGATCATACCAGCACTAATGCACCGGATCCCATCAGAACTCCGCAGTTAAGCGTGCTTGGGCGAGAGTAATACTAGGATGGGTGACCTCCCGGCAAGTCCTCGTGTTGCATCCCTTTTTAATTTTTATTTTTCTTTTAGCCTCCCATTTTTTTGTAAAACATCTAGTACCACTACAATTCAATTTGTTTCTCTATTGACGTTGTTAGATTGTTTATTTTTGCTGACAAAACTACAAAGTAATCGTATGAAGATGGATGCGTCCCCGGAAATGCTATGTTGTAGTTTATTCGGCCGATAATACCTTTTCGGAAAGCTCTCGGAAAGTTATAGTGTGGCTATGGTTCTCCGTACCATTGGGCCCCATTTTCGACCCCAAATTTTGACGTTTAGGGTGTTTTCGGGAGGTTTTTGTGATTTGGAAGCGATTAAAGTATCGAAAAAGTGTTCGGACATGATTTTTGCATCTTTTGCGAATAAAAGAGTACGTTGAACCTGGCTGAAACGGTGCACGTATCAAGTGGGACCCATTACAAATGATCTCTTGAATCCGCGGTAAAGGATATATGCGAATGCATGCAATGTACTAAGGGATGCGATCATACCAGCACTAATGCACCGGATCCCATCAGAACTCCGCAGTTAAGCGTGCTTGGGCGAGAGTAATACTAGGATGGGTGACCTCCCGGGAAGTCCTCGTGTTGCATCCCTTTTTAATTTTTATTTTTCTTTTAGCCTCCCATTTTTTTGTAAAACATCTAGTACCACTACAATTCAATTTGTTTCTCTATTGACGTTGTTAGATTGTTTATTTTTGCTGACAAAACTACAAGGTAATCGTATGAAGATGGATGCGTCCCCGGAAATGCTATGTTGTAGTTTATTCGGCCGATAATACCTTTTCGGAAAGCTCTCGGAAAGTTATAGTATGGCTATGGGTCTCCGTACCATTGGGCCCCATTTTTCGACCCCAAATTTTGACGTTTAGGATGTTTTCGGGAGGTTTTTGTGATTTGGAAGCGATTAAAGTATCGAAAAAGTGTTCGGACATGATTTTTGCATCTTTTGCAAATAAAAGAGTACGTTGAACCTGGCTGAAGCGGTGCACGTATCAAGTGGGACCCATTACAAATGATCTCTTGAATCCGCAGTAAAGGATATATGCGAATGCATGCAATGTACTAAGGGATGCGATCATACCAGCACTAATGCACCGGATCCCATCAGAACTCCGCAGTTAAGCGTGCTTGGGCGAGAGTAATACTAGGATGGGTGACCTCCCGGGAAGTCCTCGTGTTGCATCCCTTTTTAATTTTTATTTTTCTTTTAGCCTCCCATTTTTTTGTCAAACATCTAGTACCACGACAATTCAATTTGTTTCTCTATTGACGTTGTTAGATTGTTTATTTTTGCTGACAAAACTACAAAGTAATCGTATGAAGATGGATGCGTCCCCGGAAATGCTATGTTGTAGTTTATTCCTTTATTATTTTTGATTCCAAAGATGCTAATACGTACGGAACACCGTAACTTTCAGACCGTGAGGACCTATTCGGCCGATAATACCTTTTCGGAAAGCTCTCGGAAAGTTATAGTGTAGCTATGGGTCTCCGTACCATTGGGCTCCATTTTCGACCCCAAATTTTGACGTTTAGGGTGTTTTCGGGAGGTTTTTGTGATTTGGAAGCGATTAAAGTATCGAAAAAGTGTTCGGACATGATTTTTGCATCTTTTGCGAATAAAAGAGTACGTTGAAGCTGGCTGAAGCGGTGCACGTATCAAGTGGGACCCATTACAAATGATCTCTTGAATCTGCGGTAAAGGATATATGCGAATGCATGCAATGTACTAACGGATGCGATCATACCAGCACTAATGCACCGGATCCCATCAGAACTCCGCAGTTTACGGTGCTTCGGCGAGAGTAGTACTAGGATGGGTGACCTCCCGGGAAGTCCTCGTGTTGCATCCCTTTTTTATTTATATTTTTCTTTTAGCCTCCCATTTTTTTGTCAAACATCTAGTACCACGACAATTCAATTTGTTTCTCTATTGACGTTGTTAGATTGTTTATTTTTGCTGACAAAACTACAAAGTAATCGTATGAAGATGGATGCGTCCCCGGAAATGCTATGTTGTAGTTTATTCCTTTATTATTTTTGATTCCAAAGATGCTAATACGTACGAAACACCGTAACTTTCAGACCGTGAGGACCTATTCGGCCGATAATACCTTTTTGGAAAGCTCTCGGAAAGTTATAGTGTGGCTATGGGTCTCCGTACCATTGGGCCCCATTTTCGACCCCAAATTTTGACGTTTAGGGTGTTTTCGGGAGGTTTTTGTGATTTGGAAGCGATTAAAGTATCGAAAAAGTGTTCGGACATGATTTTTGCATCTTTTGCGAATAAAAGAGTACGTTGAACCTGGCTGAAGCGGTGCACGTATCAAGTGGGACCCATTACAAATGATCTCTTGAATCCGCGGTAAAGGATATATGCGAATGCATGCAATGTACTAAGGGATGCGATCATCCCAGCACTAATGCACCGGATCCCATCAGAACTCCGCAGTTAAGCGTGCTTGGGCGGGAGTAATACTAGGATGGGTGACCTCCCGGGAAGTCCTCGTGTTGCATCCCTTTTTAATTTTTATTTTTCTTTTAGCCTCCCATTTTTTTGTAAAACATCTAGTACCACTACAATTCAATTTGTTTCTCTATTGACGTTGTTAGATTGTTTATTTTTGCTGACAAAACTACAAAGTAATCGTATGAAGATGGATGCGTCCCCGGAAATGCTATGTTGTAGTTTATTCGGCCGATAATACCTTTTCGGAAAGCTCTCGGAAAGTTATAGTGTGGCTATGGGTCTCCGTACCATTGGGCCCCATTTTCGACCCCAAATTTTGACGTTTAGGTTGTTTTCGGGAGGTTTTTGTGATTTGGAAGCGATTAAAGTATCGAAAAAGTGTTCGGACATGATTTTTGCATCTTTTACGAATAAAAGAGTACGTTGAACCTGGCTGAAGCGGTGCACGTATCAAGTGGGACCCATTACAAATGATCTCTTGAATCTGCGGTAACAGATATATGCGAATGCATGCAATGTACTAACGGATGCGATCATACCAGCACTAATGCACCGGATCCCATCAGAACTCCGCAGTTTACGGTGCTTGGGCGAGAGTAGTACTAGGATGGGTGACCTCCCGGGAAGTCCTCGTGTTGCATCCCTTTTTTATTTATATTTTTGTTTTAGCCTCCCATTTTTTTGTAAAACATCTAGTACCACTACAATTCAATTTGTTTCTCTATTGACGTTGTTAGATTGTTTATTTTTTCTGAAAAAACTACAAAGTAATCGTATGAAGATGGATGCGTCCCCGGAAATGCTATGTTGTAGTTTATTCCTTTATTATTTTTGATTCCAAAGATGCTAATACGTACGGAACACCGTAACTTTCAGACCGTGAGGACCTATTCGGCCGATAATACCTTTTCGGAAAGCTCTCGGAAAGTTATAGTGTGGCTATGGGTCTCCGTACAATTGGGCCCCATTTTCGACCCCAAATTTTGACGTTTAGGGTGTTTTCGGGAGGTTTTTGTGATTTGGAAGCGATTAAAGTATCGAAAAAGTGTTCGGACATGATTTTTGCATCTTTTGCGAATAAAAGAGTACGTTGAACCTGGCTGAAGCGGTGCACGTATCAAGTGGGACCCATTCCAAATGATCTCTTGAATCCGCGGTAAAGGATATGTGCGAATGCATGCAATGTACTAAGGGATGCGATCATACCAGCACTAATGCACCGGATCCCATCAGAACTCCGCAGTTAAGCGTGCTTGGGCGAGAGTAATACTAGGATGGGTGACCTCCCGGCAAGTCCTCGTGTTGCATCCCTTTTTAATTTTTATTTTTCTTTTAGCCTCCCATTTTTTTGTAAAACATCTAGTACCACTACAATTCAATTTGTTTCTCTATTGACGTTGTTAGATTGTTTATTTTTGCTGACAAAACTACAAAGTAATCGTATGAAGATGGATGCGTCCCCGGAAATGCTATGTTGTAGTTTATTCGGCCGATAATACCTTTTCGGAAAGCTCTCGGAAAGTTATAGTGTGGCTATGGGTCTCCGTACCATTGGGCCCCATTTTCGACCCCAAATTTTGACGTTTAGGTTGTTTTCGGGAGGTTTTTGTGATTTGGAAGCGATTAAAGTATCGAAAAAGTGTTCGGACATGATTTTTGCATCTTTTACGAATAAAAGAGTACGTTGAACCTGGCTGAAGCGGTGCACGTATCAAGTGGGACCCATTACAAATGATCTCTTGAATCTGCGGTAACAGATATATGCGAATGCATGCAATGTACTAACGGATGCGATCATACCAGCACTAATGCACCGGATCCCATCAGAACTCCGCAGTTTACGGTGCTTGGGCGAGAGTAGTACTAGGATGGGTGACCTCCCGGGAAGTCCTCGTGTTGCATCCCTTTTTTATTTATATTTTTGTTTTAGCCTCCCATTTTTTTGTAAAACATCTAGTACCACTACAATTCAATTTGTTTCTCTATTGACGTTGTTAGATTGTTTATTTTTTCTGAAAAAACTACAAAGTAATCGTATGAAGATGGATGCGTCCCCGGAAATGCTATGTTGTAGTTTATTCCTTTATTATTTTTGATTCCAAAGATGCTAATACGTACGGAACACCGTAACTTTCAGACCGTGAGGACCTATTCGGCCGATAATACCTTTTCGGAAAGCTCTCGGAAAGTTATAGTGTGGCTATGGGTCTCCGTACAATTGGGCCCCATTTTCGACCCCAAATTTTGACGTTTAGGGTGTTTTCGGGAGGTTTTTGTGATTTGGAAGCGATTAAAGTATCGAAAAAGTGTTCGGACATGATTTTTGCATCTTTTGCGAATAAAAGAGTACGTTGAACCTGGCTGAAGCGGTGCACGTATCAAGTGGGACCCATTCCAAATGATCTCTTGAATCCGCGGTAAAGGATATGTGCGAATGCATGCAATGTACTAAGGGATGCGATCATACCAGCACTAATGCACCGGATCCCATCAGAACTCCGCAGTTAAGCGTGCTTGGGCGAGAGTAATACTAGGATGGGTGACCTCCCGGCAAGTCCTCGTGTTGCATCCCTTTTTAATTTTTATTTTTCTTTTAGCCTCCCATTTTTTTGTAAAACATCTAGTACCACTACAATTCAATTTGTTTCTCTATTGACGTTGTTAGATTGTTTATTTTTGCTGACAAAACTACAAAGTAATCGTATGAAGATGGATGCGTCCCCGGAAATGCTATGTTGTAGTTTATTCGGCCGATAATACCTTTTCGGAAAGCTCTCGGAAAGTTATAGTGTGGCTATGGTTCTCCGTACCATTGGGCCCCATTTTCGACCCCAAATTTTGACGTTTAGGGTGTTTTCGGGAGGTTTTTGTGATTTGGAAGCGATTAAAGTATCGAAAAAGTGTTCGGACATGATTTTTGCATCTTTTGCGAATAAAAGAGTACGTTGAACCTGGCTGAAACGGTGCACGTATCAAGTGGGACCCATTACAAATGATCTCTTGAATCCGCGGTAAAGGATATATGCGAATGCATGCAATGTACTAAGGGATGCGATCATACCAGCACTAATGCACCGGATCCCATCAGAACTCCGCAGTTAAGCGTGCTTGGGCGAGAGTAATACTAGGATGGGTGACCTCCCGGGAAGTCCTCGTGTTGCATCCCTTTTTAATTTTTATTTTTCTTTTAGCCTCCCATTTTTTTGTAAAACATCTAGTACCACTACAATTCAATTTGTTTCTCTATTGACGTTGTTAGATTGTTTATTTTTGCTGACAAAACTACAAGGTAATCGTATGAAGATGGATGCGTCCCCGGAAATGCTATGTTGTAGTTTATTCGGCCGATAATACCTTTTCGGAAAGCTCTCGGAAAGTTATAGTATGGCTATGGGTCTCCGTACCATTGGGCCCCATTTTTCGACCCCAAATTTTGACGTTTAGGATGTTTTCGGGAGGTTTTTGTGATTTGGAAGCGATTAAAGTATCGAAAAAGTGTTCGGACATGATTTTTGCATCTTTTGCAAATAAAAGAGTACGTTGAACCTGGCTGAAGCGGTGCACGTATCAAGTGGGACCCATTACAAATGATCTCTTGAATCCGCAGTAAAGGATATATGCGAATGCATGCAATGTACTAAGGGATGCGATCATACCAGCACTAATGCACCGGATCCCATCAGAACTCCGCAGTTAAGCGTGCTTGGGCGAGAGTAATACTAGGATGGGTGACCTCCCGGGAAGTCCTCGTGTTGCATCCCTTTTTAATTTTTATTTTTCTTTTAGCCTCCCATTTTTTTGTCAAACATCTAGTACCACGACAATTCAATTTGTTTCTCTATTGACGTTGTTAGATTGTTTATTTTTGCTGACAAAACTACAAAGTAATCGTATGAAGATGGATGCGTCCCCGGAAATGCTATGTTGTAGTTTATTCCTTTATTATTTTTGATTCCAAAGATGCTAATACGTACGGAACACCGTAACTTTCAGACCGTGAGGACCTATTCGGCCGATAATACCTTTTCGGAAAGCTCTCGGAAAGTTATAGTGTAGCTATGGGTCTCCGTACCATTGGGCTCCATTTTCGACCCCAAATTTTGACGTTTAGGGTGTTTTCGGGAGGTTTTTGTGATTTGGAAGCGATTAAAGTATCGAAAAAGTGTTCGGACATGATTTTTGCATCTTTTGCGAATAAAAGAGTACGTTGAAGCTGGCTGAAGCGGTGCACGTATCAAGTGGGACCCATTACAAATGATCTCTTGAATCTGCGGTAAAGGATATATGCGAATGCATGCAATGTACTAACGGATGCGATCATACCAGCACTAATGCACCGGATCCCATCAGAACTCCGCAGTTTACGGTGCTTCGGCGAGAGTAGTACTAGGATGGGTGACCTCCCGGGAAGTCCTCGTGTTGCATCCCTTTTTTATTTATATTTTTCTTTTAGCCTCCCATTTTTTTGTCAAACATCTAGTACCACGACAATTCAATTTGTTTCTCTATTGACGTTGTTAGATTGTTTATTTTTGCTGACAAAACTACAAAGTAATCGTATGAAGATGGATGCGTCCCCGGAAATGCTATGTTGTAATTTATTCCTTTATTATTTTTGATTCCAAAGATGCTAATACGTACGAAACACCGTAACTTTCAGACCGTGAGGACCTATTCGGCCGATAATACCTTTTTGGAAAGCTCTCGGAAAGTTATAGTGTGGCTATGGGTCTCCGTACCATTGGGCCCCATTTTCGACCCCAAATTTTGACGTTTAGGGTGTTTTCGGGAGGTTTTTGTGATTTGGAAGCGATTAAAGTATCGAAAAAGTGTTCGGACATGATTTTTGCATCTTTTGCGAATAAAAGAGTACGTTGAACCTGGCTGAAGCGGTGCACGTATCAAGTGGGACCCATTACAAATGATCTCTTGAATCCGCGGTAAAGGATATATGCGAATGCATGCAATGTACTAAGGGATGCGATCATCCCAGCACTAATGCACCGGATCCCATCAGAACTCCGCAGTTAAGCGTGCTTGGGCGGGAGTAATACTAGGATGGGTGACCTCCCGGGAAGTCCTCGTGTTGCATCCCTTTTTAATTTTTATTTTTCTTTTAGCCTCCCATTTTTTTGTAAAACATCTAGTACCACTACAATTCAATTTGTTTCTCTATTGACGTTGTTAGATTGTTTATTTTTGCTGACAAAACTACAAAGTAATCGTATGAAGATGGATGCGTCCCCGGAAATGCTATGTTGTAGTTTATTCGGCCGATAATACCTTTTCGGAAAGCTCTCGGAAAGTTATAGTGTGGCTATGGGTCTCCGTACCATTGGGCCCCATTTTCGACCCCAAATTTTGACGTTTAGGTTGTTTTCGGGAGGTTTTTGTGATTTGGAAGCGATTAAAGTATCGAAAAAGTGTTCGGACATGATTTTTGCATCTTTTACGAATAAAAGAGTACGTTGAACCTGGCTGAAGCGGTGCACGTATCAAGTGGGACCCATTACAAATGATCTCTTGAATCTGCGGTAACAGATATATGCGAATGCATGCAATGTACTAACGGATGCGATCATACCAGCACTAATGCACCGGATCCCATCAGAACTCCGCAGTTTACGGTGCTTGGGCGAGAGTAGTACTAGGATGGGTGACCTCCCGGGAAGTCCTCGTGTTGCATCCCTTTTTTATTTATATTTTTGTTTTAGCCTCCCATTTTTTTGTAAAACATCTAGTACCACTACAATTCAATTTGTTTCTCTATTGACGTTGTTAGATTGTTTATTTTTTCTGAAAAAACTACAAAGTAATCGTATGAAGATGGATGCGTCCCCGGAAATGCTATGTTGTAGTTTATTCCTTTATTATTTTTGATTCCAAAGATGCTAATACGTACGGAACACCGTAACTTTCAGACCGTGAGGACCTATTCGGCCGATAATACCTTTTCGGAAAGCTCTCGGAAAGTTATAGTGTGGCTATGGGTCTCCGTACAATTGGGCCCCATTTTCGACCCCAAATTTTGACGTTTAGGGTGTTTTCGGGAGGTTTTTGTGATTTGGAAGCGATTAAAGTATCGAAAAAGTGTTCGGACATGATTTTTGCATCTTTTGCGAATAAAAGAGTACGTTGAACCTGGCTGAAGCGGTGCACGTATCAAGTGGGACCCATTCCAAATGATCTCTTGAATCCGCGGTAAAGGATATGTGCGAATGCATGCAATGTACTAAGGGATGCGATCATACCAGCACTAATGCACCGGATCCCATCAGAACTCCGCAGTTAAGCGTGCTTGGGCGAGAGTAATACTAGGATGGGTGACCTCCCGGCAAGTCCTCGTGTTGCATCCCTTTTTAATTTTTATTTTTCTTTTAGCCTCCCATTTTTTTGTAAAACATCTAGTACCACTACAATTCAATTTGTTTCTCTATTGACGTTGTTAGATTGTTTATTTTTGCTGACAAAACTACAAAGTAATCGTATGAAGATGGATGCGTCCCCGGAAATGCTATGTTGTAGTTTATTCGGCCGATAATACCTTTTCGGAAAGCTCTCGGACAGTTATAGTGTGGCTATGGGTCTCCGTACCATTGGGCCCCATTTTTCGACCCCAAATTTTGACGTTTAGGATGTTTTCGGGAGGTTTTTGTGATTTGGAAGCGATTAAAGTATCGAAAAAGTGTTCGGACATGATTTTTGCATCTTTTGCAAATAAAAGAGTACGTTGAACCTGGCTGAAGCGGTGCACGTATCAAGTGGGACCCATTACAAATGATTTCTTGAATCCGCAGTAAAGGATATATGCGAATGCATGCAATGTACTAAGGGATGCGATCATACCAGCACTAATGCACCGGATCCCATCAGAACTCCGCAGTTAAGCGTGCTTGGGCGAGAGTAATACTAGGATGGGTAACCTCCCGGGAAGTCCTCGTGTTGCATCCCTTTTTTATTTTTATTTTTCTTTTAGCCTCCCATTTTTTTGTCAAACATCTAGTACCACTACAATTCAATTTGTTTCTCTATTGACGTTGTTAGATTGTTTATTTTTGCTGACAAAACTACAAAGTAATCGTATGAAGATGGATGCGTCCCCGGAAATGCTATGTTGTAGTTTATTCCTTTATTATTTTTGATTCCAAAGATGCTAATACGTACGGAACACCGTAACTTTCAGACCGTGAGGACCTATTCGGCCGATAATACCTTTTCGGAAAGCTCTCGGAAAGTTATAGTGTAGCTATGGGTCTCCGTACCATTGGGCCCCATTTTCGACCCCAAATTTTGACGTTTAGGGTGTTTTCGGGAGGTTTTTGTGATTTGGAAGCGATTAAAGTATCGAAAAAGTGTTCGGACATGATTTTTGCATCTTTTGCGAATAAAAGAGTACGTTGAAGCTGGCTGAAGCGGTGCACGTATCAAGTGGGACCCATTACAAATGATCTCTTGAATCTGCGGTAAAGGATATATGCGAATGCATGCAATGTACTAACGGATGCGATCATACCAGCACTAATGCACCGGATCCCATCAGAACTCCGCAGTTTACGGTGCTTCGGCGAGAGTAGTACTAGGATGGGTGACCTCCCGGGAAGTCCTCGTGTTGCATCCCTTTTTATTTATATTTTTGTTTTAGCCTCCCATTTTTTTGTAAAACATCTAGTACCACTACAATTCAATTTGTTTCTCTATTGACGTTGTTAGATTGTTTATTTTTGCTGAAAAAACTACAAATTAATCGTATGAAGATGGATGCGTCCCCGGAAATGCTATGTTGTAGTTTATTCCTTTATTATTTTTGATTCCAAAGATGCTAATACGTATGAAACACCGTAACTTTCAGACCGTGAGGACCTATTCGGCCGATAATACCTTTTCGGAAAGCTCTCGGAAAGTTATAGTGTGGCTATGGGTCTCCGTACAATTGGGCCCCATTTTCGACCCCAAATTTTGACGTTTAGGGTGTTTTCGGGAGGTTTTTGTGATTTGGAAGCGATTAAAGTATCGAAAAAGTGTTCGGACATGATTTTTGCATCTTTTGCGAATAAAAGAGTACGTTGAACCTGGCTGAAGCGGTGCACGTATCAAGTGGGACCCATTCCAAATGATCTCTTGAATCCGCGGTAAAGGATATGTGCGAATGCATGCAATGTACTAAGGGATGCGATCATACCAGCACTAATGCACCGGATCCCATCAGAACTCCGCAGTTAAGCGTGCTTGGGCGAGAGTAATACTAGGATGGGTGACCTCCCGGCAAGTCCTCGTGTTGCATCCCTTTTTAATTTTTATTTTTCTTTTAGCCTCCCATTTTTTTGTAAAACATCTAGTACCACTACAATTCAATTTGTTTCTCTATTGACGTTGTTAGATTGTTTATTTTTGCTGACAAAACTACAAAGTAATCGTATGAAGATGGATGCGTCCCCGGAAATGCTATGTTGTAGTTTATTCGGCCGATAATACCTTTTCGGAAAGCTCTCGGACAGTTATAGTGTGGCTATGGGTCTCCGTACCATTGGGCCCCATTTTTCGACCCCAAATTTTGACGTTTAGGATGTTTTCGGGAGGTTTTTGTGATTTGGAAGCGATTAAAGTATCGAAAAAGTGTTCGGACATGATTTTTGCATCTTTTGCAAATAAAAGAGTACGTTGAACCTGGCTGAAGCGGTGCACGTATCAAGTGGGACCCATTACAAATGATTTCTTGAATCCGCAGTAAAGGATATATGCGAATGCATGCAATGTACTAAGGGATGCGATCATACCAGCACTAATGCACCGGATCCCATCAGAACTCCGCAGTTAAGCGTGCTTGGGCGAGAGTAATACTAGGATGGGTAACCTCCCGGGAAGTCCTCGTGTTGCATCCCTTTTTTATTTTTATTTTTCTTTTAGCCTCCCATTTTTTTGTCAAACATCTAGTACCACTACAATTCAATTTGTTTCTCTATTGACGTTGTTAGATTGTTTATTTTTGCTGACAAAACTACAAAGTAATCGTATGAAGATGGATGCGTCCCCGGAAATGCTATGTTGTAGTTTATTCCTTTATTATTTTTGATTCCAAAGATGCTAATACGTACGGAACACCGTAACTTTCAGACCGTGAGGACCTATTCGGCCGATAATACCTTTTCGGAAAGCTCTCGGAAAGTTATAGTGTAGCTATGGGTCTCCGTACCATTGGGCCCCATTTTCGACCCCAAATTTTGACGTTTAGGGTGTTTTCGGGAGGTTTTTGTGATTTGGAAGCGATTAAAGTATCGAAAAAGTGTTCGGACATGATTTTTGCATCTTTTGCGAATAAAAGAGTACGTTGAAGCTGGCTGAAGCGGTGCACGTATCAAGTGGGACCCATTACAAATGATCTCTTGAATCTGCGGTAAAGGATATATGCGAATGCATGCAATGTACTAACGGATGCGATCATACCAGCACTAATGCACCGGATCCCATCAGAACTCCGCAGTTTACGGTGCTTCGGCGAGAGTAGTACTAGGATGGGTGACCTCCCAGGAAGTCCTCGTGTTGCATCCCTTTTTTATTTATATTTTTGTTTTAGCCTCCCATTTTTTTGTAAAACATCTAGTACCACTACAATTCAATTTGTTTCTCTATTGACGTTGTTAGATTGTTTATTTTTGCTAAAGTAATCGTATGAAGATGGATGCGTCCCCGGAAATGCTATGTTGTAGTTTATTCCTTTATTATTTTTGATTCCAAAGATGCTAATACGTACGAAACACCGTAACTTTCAGACCGTGAGGACCTATTCGGCCGATAATACCTTTTCGGAAAGCTCTTGGAAAGTTATAGTGTGGCTATGGGTCTCCGTACCATTGGGCCCCATTTTCGACCCCAAATATTGACGTTTAGGGTGTTTTCGGGAGGTTTTTGTGATTTGGAAGCGATTAAAGTATCGAAAAAGTGTTCGGACATGATTTTTGCATCTTTTGCGAATAAAAGAGTACGTTGAACCTGGCTGAAGCGGTGCACGTATCAAATGGGACCCATTACAAATGATCTCTTGAATCCGCGGTAAAGGATATATGCGAATGCATGCAATGTACTAAGGGATGCGATCATCCCAGCACTAATGCACCGGATCCCATCAGAACTCCGCAGTTAAGCGTGCTTGGGCGAGAGTAATACTAGGATGGGTGACCTCCCGGGAAGTCCTCGTGTTGCATCCCTTTTTAATTTTTATTTTTCTTTTAGCCTCCCATTTTTTTGTAAAACATCTAGTACCACTACAATTCAATTTGTTTCTCTATTGACGTTGTTAGATTGTTTATTTTTGCTGACAAAACTACAAAGTAATCGTATGAAGATGGATGCGTCCCCGGAAATGCTATGTTGTAGTTTATTCGGCCGATAATACCTTTTCGGAAAGCTCTCGGAAAGTTATAGTGTGGCTATGGGTCTCCGTACCATTGGGCCCCATTTTCGACCCCAAATTTTGACGTTTAGGTTGTTTTCGGGAGGTTTTTGTGATTTGGAAGCGATTAAAGTATCGAAAAAGTGTTCGGACATGATTTTTGCATCTTTTACGAATAAAAGAGTACGTTGAACCTGGCTGAAGCGGTGCACGTATCAAGTGGGACCCATTACAAATGATCTCTTGAATCTGCGGTAACAGATATATGCGAATGCATGCAATGTACTAACGGATGCGATCATACCAGCACTAATGCACCGGATCCCATCAGAACTCCGCAGTTTACGGTGCTTGGGCGAGAGTAGTACTAGGATGGGTGACCTCTCGGGAAGTCCTCGTGTTGCATCCCTTTTTTATTTATATTTTTGTTTTAGCCTCCCATTTTTTTGTAAAACATCTAGTACCACTACAATTCAATTTGTTTCTCTATTGACGTTGTTAGATTGTTTATTTTTTCTGAAAAAACTACAAAGTAATCGTATGAAGATGGATGCGTCCCCGGAAATGCTATGTTGTAGTTTATTCCTTTATTATTTTTGATTCCAAAGATGCTAATACGTACGGAACACCGTAACTTTCAGACCGTGAGGACCTATTCGGCCGATAATACCTTTTCGGAAAGCTCTCGGAAAGTTATAGTGTGGCTATGAGTCTCCGTACCATTGGGCCCCATTTTCGACCCCAAATTTTGACGTTTAGGGTGTTTTCGGGAGGTTTTTGTGATTTGGAAGCGATTAAAGTATCGAAAAAGTGTTCGGACATGATTTTTGCATCTTTTGCGAATAAAAGAGTACGTTGAACCTGGCTGAAGTGGTGCACGTAACAAGTGGGACCCATTACAAATGATCTCTTGAATCCGCGGTAAAGGATATGTGCGAATGCATGCAATGTACTAAGGGATGCGATCATACCAGCACTAATGCACCGGATCCCATCAGAACTCCGCAGTTAAGCGTGCTTGGGCGAGAGTAATACTAGGATGGGTGACCTCCCGGCAAGTCCTCGTGTTGCATCCCTTTTTAATTTTTATTTTTCTTTTAGCCTCCCATTTTTTTGTAAAACATCTAGTACCACTACAATTCAATTTGTTTCTCTATTGACGTTGTTAGATTGTTTATTTTTGCTGACAAAACTACAAAGTAATCGTATGAAGATGGATGCGTCCCCGGAAATGCTATGTTGTAGTTTATTCGGCCGATAATACCTTTTCGGAAAGCTCTCGGAAAGTTATAGTGTGGCTATGGGTCTCCGTACCATTGGGCCCCATTTTCGACCCCAAATTTTGACGTTTAGGTTGTTTTCGGGAGGTTTTGTGATTTGGAAGCGATTAAAGTATCGAAAAAGTGTTCGGACATGTTTTTTGCATCTTTTGCGAATAAAAGAGTACGTTGAAGCTGGCTGAAGCGGTGCACGTATCAAGTGGGACCCATTACAAATGATCTCTTGAATCCGCGGTAAAGGATATATGCGAATGCATGCAATGTACTAAGGGATGCGATCATACCAGCACCAATGCACCGGATCCCATCAGAACTCCGTAGTTAAGCGTGCTTGGGCGAGAGTAATACTAGAATGGGTGACCTCCCGGGAAGTCCTCGTGTTGCATCCCTTTTTTATTTATATTTTTCTTTTAGCCTCCCATTTTTTTGTAAAACATCTAGTACCACTACAATTCAATTTGTTTCTCTATTGACGTTGTTAGATTGTTTATTTTTGCTGAAAAAACTACAAAGTAATCGTATGAAGATGGATGCGTCCCCGGAAATGCTATGTTGTAGTTTATTCCTTTATTATTTTTGATTCCAAAGATGCTAATACGTACGAAACACCGTAACTTTCAGACCGTGAGGACCTATTCGGCCGATAATACCTTTTCGGAAAGCTCTCGGAAAGTTATAGTGTAGCTATGGGTCTCCGTACCATTGGGCCCCATTTTCGACCCCAAATTTTGACGTTTAGGGTGTTTTCGGGAGGTTTTTGTGATTTGGAAGCGATTAAAGTATCGAAAAAGTGTTCGGACATGATTTTTGCATCTTTTGCGAATAAAAGAGTACGTTGAACCTGGCTGAAGCGGTGCACGTATCAAGTGGGACCCATTACAAATGATCTCTTGAATCCGCGGTAAAGGATATATGCGAATGCATGCAATGTACTAAGGGATGCGATCATACCAGCACTAATGCACCGGATCCCATCAGAACTCCGCAGTTAAGCGTGCTTGGGCGAGAGTAATACTAGGATGGGTGACCTCCCGGGAAGTCCTCGTGTTGCATCCCTTTTTAATTTTTATTTTTCTTTTAGCCTCCCATTTTTTTGTAAAACATCTAGTACCACTACAATTCAATTTGTTTCTCTATTGACGTTGTTAGATTGTTTATTTTTGCTGACAAAACTACAAAGTAATCGTATGAAGATGGATGCGTCCCCGGAAATGCTATGTTGTAGTTTATTCGGCCGATAATACCTTTTCGGAAAGCTCTCGGAAAGTTATAGTGTGGCTATGGGTCTCCGTACCATTGGGCCCCATTTTTCGACCCCAAATTTTGACGTTTAGGATGTTTTCGGGAGGTTTTTGTGATTTGGAAGCGATTAAAGTATCGAAAAAGTGTTCGGACATGATTTTTGCATCTTTTGCAAATAAAAGAGTACGCTGAACCTGGCTGAAGCGGTGCACGTATCAAGTGGGACCCATTACAAATGATCTCTTGAATCTGCGGTAACAGATATATGCGAATGCATGCAATGTACTAACGGATGCGATCATACCAGCACTAATGCACAGGATCCCATCAGAACTCCGCAGTTTACGGTGCTTGGGCGAGAGTAGTACTAGGATGGGTGACCTCCCGGGAAGTCCTCGGGTTGCATCCCTTTTTAATTTTTATTTTTCTTTTAGCCTCCCATTTTTTTGTAAAACATCTAGTACCACTACAATTCAATTTGTTTCTCTATTGACGTTGTTAGATTGTTTATTTTTGCTGACAAAACTACAAAGTAATCGTATGAAGATGGATGCGTCCCCGGAAATGCTATGTTGTAGTTTATTCGGCCGATAATACCTTTTCGGAAAGCTCTCGGAAAGTTATAGTGTGGCTATGGGTCTCCGTACCATTGGGCCCCATTTTTCGACCCCAAATTTTGACGTTTAGGATGTTTTCGGGAGGTTTTTGTGATTTGGAAGCGATTAAAGTATCGAAAAAGTGTTCGGACATGATTTTTGCATCTTTTGCGAATAAAAGAGTACGTTGAAGCTGGCTGAAGCGGTGCACGTATCAAGTGGGACCCATTACAAATGATCTCTTGAATCCGCGGTAAAGGATATATGCGAATGCATGCAATGTACTAAGGGATGCGATCATACCAGCACCAATGCACCGGATCCCATCAGAACTCCGTAGTTAAGCGTGCTTGGGCGAGAGTAATACTAGAATGGGTGACCTCCCGGGAAGTCCTCGTGTTGCATCCCTTTTTTATTTATATTTTTCTTTTAGCCTCCCATTTTTTTGTAAAACATCTAGTACCACTACAATTCAATTTGTTTCTCTATTGACGTTGTTAGATTGTTTATTTTTGCTGAAAAAACTACAAAGTAATCGTATGAAGATGGATGCGTCCCCGGAAATGCTATGTTGTAGTTTATTCCTTTATTATTTTTGATTCCAAAGATGCTAATACGTACGAAACACCGTAACTTTCAGACCGTGAGGACCTATTCGGCCGATAATACCTTTTCGGAAAGCTCTCGGAAAGTTATAGTGTAGCTATGGGTCTCCGTACCATTGGGCCCCATTTTCGACCCCAAATTTTGACGTTTAGGGTGTTTTCGGGAGGTTTTTGTGATTTGGAAGCGATTAAAGTATCGAAAAAGTGTTCGGACATGATTTTTGCATCTTTTGCGAATAAAAGAGTACGTTGAACCTGGCTGAAGCGGTGCACGTATCAAGTGGGACCCATTACAAATGATCTCTTGAATCCGCGGTAAAGGATATATGCGAATGCATGCAATGTACTAAGGGATGCGATCATACCAGCACTAATGCACCGGATCCCATCAGAACTCCGCAGTTAAGCGTGCTTGGGCGAGAGTAATACTAGGATGGGTGACCTCCCGGGAAGTCCTCGTGTTGCATCCCTTTTTAATTTTTATTTTTCTTTTAGCCTCCCATTTTTTTGTAAAACATCTAGTACCACTACAATTCAATTTGTTTCTCTATTGACGTTGTTAGATTGTTTATTTTTGCTGACAAAACTACAAAGTAATCGTATGAAGATGGATGCGTCCCCGGAAATGCTATGTTGTAGTTTATTCGGCCGATAATACCTTTTCGGAAAGCTCTCGGAAAGTTATAGTGTGGCTATGGGTCTCCGTACCATTGGGCCCCATTTTTCGACCCCAAATTTTGACGTTTAGGATGTTTTCGGGAGGTTTTTGTGATTTGGAAGCGATTAAAGTATCGAAAAAGTGTTCGGACATGATTTTTGCATCTTTTGCAAATAAAAGAGTACGCTGAACCTGGCTGAAGCGGTGCACGTATCAAGTGGGACCCATTACAAATGATCTCTTGAATCTGCGGTAACAGATATATGCGAATGCATGCAATGTACTAACGGATGCGATCATACCAGCACTAATGCACAGGATCCCATCAGAACTCCGCAGTTTACGGTGCTTGGGCGAGAGTAGTACTAGGATGGGTGACCTCCCGGGAAGTCCTCGGGTTGCATCCCTTTTTAATTTTTATTTTTCTTTTAGCCTCCCATTTTTTTGTAAAACATCTAGTACCACTACAATTCAATTTGTTTCTCTATTGACGTTGTTAGATTGTTTATTTTTGCTGACAAAACTACAAAGTAATCGTATGAAGATGGATGCGTCCCCGGAAATGCTATGTTGTAGTTTATTCGGCCGATAATACCTTTTCGGAAAGCTCTCGGAAAGTTATAGTGTGGCTATGGGTCTCCGTACCATTGGGCCCCATTTTTCGACCCCAAATTTTGACGTTTAGGATGTTTTCGGGAGGTTTTTGTGATTTGGAAGCGATTAAAGTATCGAAAAAGTGTTCGGACATGATTTTTGCATCTTTTGCAAATAAAAGAGTACGCTGAACCTGGCTGAAGCGGTGCACGTATCAAGTGGGACCCATTACAAATGATCTCTTGAATCCGCAGTAAAGGATATATGCGAATGCATGCAATGTACTAAGGGATGCGATCATACCAGCACTAATGCACCGGATCCCATCAGAACTCCGCAGTTAAGCGTGCTTGGGCGAGAGTAATACTAGGATGGGTGACCTCCCGGGAAGTCCTCGTGTTGCATCCCTTTTTTATTTTTATTTTTCTTTTAGCCTCCCATTTTTTTGTCAAACATCTAGTACCACTACAATTCAATTTGTTTCTCTATTGACGTTGTTAGATTGTTTATTTTTGCTGACAAAACTACAAAGTAATCGTATGAAGATGGATGCGTCCCCGGAAATGCTATGTTGTAGTTTATTCCTTTATTATTTTTGATTCCAAAGATGCTAATACGTACGGAACACCGTAACTTTCAGACCGTGAGGACCTATTCGGCCGATAATACCTTTTCGGAAAGCTCTCGGAAAGTTATAGTGTAGCTATGCGTCTCCGTACCATTGGGCCCCATTTTCGACCCCAAATTTTGACGTTTAGGGTGTTTTCGGGAGGTTTTTGTGATTTGGAAGCGATTAAAGTATCGAAAAAGTGTTCGGACATGATTTTTGCATCTTTTGCGAATAAAAGAGTACGTTGAAGCTGGCTGAAGCGGTGCACGTATCAAGTGGGACCCATTACAAATGATCTCTTGAATCTGCGGTAAAGGATATATGCGAATGCATGCAATGTACTAACGGATGCGATCATACCAGCACTAATGCACCGGATCCCATCAGAACTCCGCAGTTTACGGTGCTTCGGCGAGAGTAGTACTAGGATGGGTGACCTCCCGGGAAGTCCTCGTGTTGCATCCCTTTTTTATTTATATTTTTGTTTTAGCCTCCCATTTTTTTGTAAAACATCTAGTACCACTACAATTCAATTTGTTTCTCTATTGACGTTGTTAGATTGTTTATTTTTGCTGAAAAAACTACAAAGTAATCGTATGAAGATGGATGCGTCCCCGGAAATGCTATGTTGTAGTTTATTCCTTTATTATTTTTGATTCCAAAGATGCTAATACGTACGAAACACCGTAACTTTCAGACCGTGAGGACCTATTCGGCCGATAATACCTTTTCAGAAAGCTCTTGGAAAGTTATAGTGTGGCTATGGGTCTCCGTACCATTGGGCCCCATTTTCGACCCCAAATTTTGACGTTTAGGGTGTTTTCGGGAGGTTTTTGTGATTTGGAAGCGATTAAAGTATCGAAAAAGTGTTCGGACATGATTTTTGCATCTTTTGCGAATAAAAGAGTACGTTGAACCTGGCTGAAGCGGTGCACGTATCAAGTGGGACCCATTACAAATGATCTCTTGAATCTGCGGTAACAGATATATGCGAATGCATGCAATGTACTAACGGATGCGATCATACCAGCACTAATGCACAGGATCCCATCAGAACTCCGCAGTTTACGGTGCTTGGGCGAGAGTAGTACTAGGATGGGTGACCTCCCGGGAAGTCCTCGGGTTGCATCCCTTTTTAATTTTTATTTTTCTTTTAGCCTCCCATTTTTTTGTAAAACATCTAGTACCACTACAATTCAATTTGTTTCTCTATTGACGTTGTTAGATTGTTTATTTTTGCTGACAAAACTACAAAGTAATCGTATGAAGATGGATGCGTCCCCGGAAATGCTATGTTGTAGTTTATTCGGCCGATAATACCTTTTCGGAAAGCTCTCGGAAAGTTATAGTGTGGCTATGGGTCTCCGTACCATTGGGCCCCATTTTTCGACCCCAAATTTTGACGTTTAGGATGTTTTCGGGAGGTTTTTGTGATTTGGAAGCGATTAAAGTATCGAAAAAGTGTTCGGACATGATTTTTGCATCTTTTGCAAATAAAAGAGTACGCTGAACCTGGCTGAAGCGGTGCACGTATCAAGTGGGACCCATTACAAATGATCTCTTGAATCTGCGGTAACAGATATATGCGAATGCATGCAATGTACTAACGGATGCGATCATACCAGCACTAATGCACAGGATCCCATCAGAACTCCGCAGTTTACGGTGCTTGGGCGAGAGTAGTACTAGGATGGGTGACCTCCCGGGAAGTCCTCGGGTTGCATCCCTTTTTAATTTTTATTTTTCTTTTAGCCTCCCATTTTTTTGTAAAACATCTAGTACCACTACAATTCAATTTGTTTCTCTATTGACGTTGTTAGATTGTTTATTTTTGCTGACAAAACTACAAAGTAATCGTATGAAGATGGATGCGTCCCCGGAAATGCTATGTTGTAGTTTATTCGGCCGATAATACCTTTTCGGAAAGCTCTCGGAAAGTTATAGTGTGGCTATGGGTCTCCGTACCATTGGGCCCCATTTTTCGACCCCAAATTTTGACGTTTAGGATGTTTTCGGGAGGTTTTTGTGATTTGGAAGCGATTAAAGTATCGAAAAAGTGTTCGGACATGATTTTTGCATCTTTTGCAAATAAAAGAGTACGTTGAACCTGGCTGAAGCGGTGCACGTATCAAGTGGGACCCATTACAAATGATCTCTTGAATCCGCAGTAAAGGATATATGCGAATGCATGCAATGTACTAAGGGATGCGATCATACCAGCACTAATGCACCGGATCCCATCAGAACTCCGCAGTTAAGCGTGCTTGGGCGAGAGTAATACTAGGATGGGTGACCTCCCGGGAAGTCCTCGTGTTTCATCCCTTTTTTATTTTTATTTTTCTTTTAGCCTCCCATTTTTTTGTCAAACATCTAGTACCACTACAATTCAATTTGTTTCTCTATTGACGTTGTTAGATTGTTTATTTTTGCTGACAAAACTACAAAGTAATCGTATGAAGATGGATGCGTCCCCGGAAATGCTATGTTGTAGTTTATTCCTTTATTATTTTTGATTCCAAAGATGCTAATACGTACGGAACACCGTAACTTTCAGACCGTGAGGACCTATTCGGCCGATAATACCTTTTCGGAAAGCTCTCGGAAAGTTATAGTGTAGCTATGGGTCTCCGTACCATTGGGCCCCATTTTCGACCCCAAATTTTGACGTTTAGGGTGTTTTCGGGAGGTTTTTGTGATTTGGAAGCGATTAAAGTATCGAAAAAGTTTCGGACATGATTTTTGCATCTTTTGCGAATAAAAGAGTACGTTGAAGCTGGCTGAAGCGGTGCACGTATCAAGTGGGACCCATTACAAATGATCTCTTGAATCTGCGGTAAAGGATATATGCGAATGCATGCAATGTACTAACGGATGCGATCATACCAGCACTAATGCACCGGATCCCATCAGAACTCCGCAGTTTACGGTGCTTCGGAGAGAGTAGTACTAGGATGGGTGACCTCCCGGGAAGTCCTCGTGTTGCATCCCTTTTTTATTTATATTTTTGTTTTAGCCTCCCATTTTTTTGTAAAACATCTAGTACCACTACAATTCAATTTGTTTCTCTATTGACGTTGTTAGATTGTTTATTTTTGCTGAAAAAACTACAAAGTAATCGTATGAAGATGGATGCGTCCCCGGAAATGCTATGTTGTAGTTTATTCCTTTATTATTTTTGATTCCAAAGATGCTAATACGTACGAAACACCGTAACTTTCAGACCGTGAGGACCTATTCGGCCGATAATACCTTTTCGGAAAGCTCTTGGAAAGTTATAGTGTGGCTATGGGTCTCCGTACCATTGGACCCCATTTTCGACCCCAAATTTTGACGTTTAGGGTGTTTTCGGGAGGTTTTTGTGATTTGGAAGCGATTAAAGTATCGAAAAAGTGTTCGGACATGATTTTTGCATCTTTTGCGAATAAAAGAGTACGTTGAACCTGGCTGAAGCGGTGCACGTATCAAGTGGGACCCATTACAAATGATCTCTTGAATCCGCGGTAAAGGATATATGCGAATGCATGCAATGTACTAAGGGATGCGATCATACCAGCACTAATGCACCGGATCCCATCAGAACTCCGCAGTTAAGCGTGCTTGGGCGAGAGTAATACTAGGATGGGTGACCTCCCGGGAAGTCCTCGTGTTGCATCCCTTTTTAATTTTTATTTTTCTTTTAGCCTCCCATTTTTTTGTAAAACATCTAGTACCACTACAATTCAATTTGTTTCTCTATTGACGTTGTTAGATTGTTTATTTTTGCTGACAAAACTACAAAGTAATCGTATGAAGATGGATGCGTCCCCGGAAATGCTATGTTGTAGTTTATTCGGCCGATAATACCTTTTCGGAAAGCTCTCGGAAAGTTATAGTGTGGCTATGGGTCTCCGTACCATTGGGCCCCATTTTCGACCCCAAATTTTGACGTTTAGGTTGTTTTCGGGAGGTTTTTGTGATTTGGAAGCGATTAAAGTATCGAAAAAGTGTTCGGACATGATTTTTGCATCTTTTACGAATAAAAGAGTACGTTGAACCTGGCTGAAGCGGTGCACGTATCAAGTGGGACCCATTACAAATGATCTCTTGAATCTGCGGTAACAGATATATGCGAATGCATGCAATGTACTAACGGATGCGATCATACCAGCACTAATGCACCGGATCCCATCAGAACTCCGCAGTTTACGGTGCTTGGGCGAGAGTAGTACTAGGATGGGTGACCTCCCGGGAAGTCCTCGTGTTGCATCCCTTTTTTATTTATATTTTTGTTTTAGCCTCCCATTTTTTTGTAAAACATCTAGTACCACTACAATTCAATTTGTTTCTCTATTGACGTTGTTAGATTGTTTATTTTTGCTGAAAAAACTACAAAGTAATCGTATGAAGATGGATGCGTCCCCGGAAATGCTATGTTGTAGTTTATTCCTTTATTATTTTTGATTCTAAAGATGCTAATACGTACGAAACACCGTAACTTTCAGACCGTGAGGACCTATTCGGCCGATAATACCTTTTCGGAAAGCTCTTGGAAAGTTATAGTGTGGCTATGGGTCTCCGTACCATTGGGCCCCATTTTCGACCCCAAATTTTGACGTTTAGGGTGTTTTCGGGAGGTTTTTGTGATTTGGAAGCGATTAAAGTATCGAAAAAGTGTTCGGACATGATTTTTGCATCTTTTGCGAATAAAAGAGTACGTTGAACCTGGCTGAAGCGGTGCACGTATCAAGTGGGACCCATTACAAATGATCTCTTGAATCCGCGGTAAAGGATATATGCGAATGCATGCAATGTACTAAGGGATGCGATCATACCAGCACTAATGCACCGGATCCCATCAGAACTCCGCAGTTAAGCGTGCTTGGGCGAGAGTAATACTAGGATGGGTGACCTCCCGGGAAGTCCTCGTGTTGCATCCCTTTTTAATTTTTATTTTTCTTTTAGCCTCCCATTTTTTTGTAAAACATCTAGTACCACTACAATTCAATTTGTTTCTCTATTGACGTTGTTAGATTGTTTATTTTTGCTGACAAAACTACAAAGTAATCGTATGAAGATGGATGCGTCCCCGGAAATGCTATGTTGTAGTTTATTCGGCCGATAATACCTTTTCGGAAAGCTCTCGGAAAGTTATAGTGTGGCTATGGGTCTCCGTACCATTGGGCCCCATTTTCGACCCCAAATTTTGACGTTTAGGTTGTTTTCGGGAGGTTTTTGTGATTTGGAAGCGATTAAAGTATCGAAAAAAGTGTTCGGACATGATTTTTGCATCTTTTACGAATAAAAGAGTACGTTGAACCTGGCTGAAGCGGTGCACGTATCAAGTGGGACCCATTACAAATGATCTCTTGAATCTGCGGTAACAGATATATGCGAATGCATGCAATGTACTAACGGATGCGATCATACCAGCACTAATGCACCGGATCCCATCAGAACTCCGTAGTTAAGCGTGCTTGGGCGAGAGTAATACTAGGATGGGTGACCTCCCGGGAAGTCCTCGTGTTGCATCCCTTTTTTATTTTTATTTTTCTTTTAGCCTCCCATTTTTTTGTAAAACATCTAGTACCACTACAATTCAATTTGTTTCTCTATTGACGTTGTTAGATTGTTTATTTTTTCTGAAAAAACTACAAAGTAATCGTATGAAGATGGATGCGTCCCCGGAAATGCTATGTTGTAGTTTATTCCTTTATTATTTTTGATTCCAAAGATGCTAATACGTACGGAACACCGTAACTTTCAGACCGTGAGGACCTATTCGGCCGATAATACCTTTTTGGAAAGCTATCGGAAAGTTATAGTGTGGCAATGGGTCTCCGTACCATTGGGCCCCATTTTCGACCCCAAATTTTGACGTTTAGGGTGTTTTCGGGAGGTTTTTGTGATTTGGAAGCGATTAAAGTATCGAAAAAGTGTTCGGACATGATTTTTGCATCTTTTGCGAATAAAAGAGTACGTTGAACCTGGCTGAAGCGGTGCACGTATAAAGTGGGACCCATTACAAATGATCTCTTGAATCCGCAGTAAAGGATATATGCGAATGCATGCAATGTACTAAGGGATGCGATCATACCAGCACTAATGCACCGGATCCCATCAGAACTCCGCAGTTAAGCGTGCTTGGGCGAGAGTAATACTAGGATGGGTGACCTCCCGGGAAGTCCTCGTGTTGCATCCCTTTTTTATTTTTATTTTTCTTTTAGCCTCCCATTTTTTTGTCAAACATCTAGTACCACTACAATTCAATTTGTTTCTCTATTGACGTTGTTAGATTGTTTATTTTTGCTGACAAAACTACAAAGTAATCGTATGAAGATGGATGCGTCCCCGGAAATGCTATGTTGTAGTTTATTCCTTTATTATTTTTGATTCAAAAGATGCTAATACGTACGGAACACCGTAACTTTCAGACCGTGAGGACCTATTCGGCCGATAATACCTTTTCGGAAAGCTCTTGGAAAGTTATAGTGTGGCTATGGGTCTCCGTACCATTGGGCCCCATTTTCGACCCCAAATTTTGACGTTTAGGGTGTTTTCGGGAGGTTTTTGTGATTTGGAAGCGATTAAAGTATCGAAAAAGTGTTCGGACATGATTTTTGCATCTTTTGCGAATAAAAGAGTACGTTGAAGCTGGCTGAAGCGGTGCACGTATCAAGTGGGACCCATTACAAATGATCTCTTGAATCCGCGGTAAAGGATATGTGCGAATGCATGCAATGTACTAAGGGATGCGATCATACCAGCACTAATGCACCGGATCCCATCAGAACTCCGCAGTTAAGCGTGCTTGGGCGAGAGTAATACTAGGATGGGTGACCTCCCGGCAAGTCCTCGTGTTGCATCCCTTTTTAATTTTTATTTTTCTTTTAGCCTCCCATTTTTTTGTAAAACATCTAGTACCACTACAATTCAATTTGTTTCTCTATTGACGTTGTTAGATTGTTTATTTTTGCTGACAAAACTACAAAGTAATCGTATGAAGATGGATGCGTCCCCGGAAATGCTATGTTGTAGTTTATTCGGCCGATAATACCTTTTCGGAAAGCTCTCGGAAAGTTATAGTGTGGCTATGGGTCTCCGTACCATTGGGCCCCATTTTCGACCCCAAATTTTGACGTTTAGGTTGTTTTCGGGAGGTTTTTATGATTTGGAAGCGATTAAAGTATCGAAAAAGTGTTCGGACATGTTTTTTGCATCTTTTGCGAATAAAAGAGTACGTTGAAGCTGGCTGAAGCGGTGCACGTATCAAGTGGGACCCATTACAAATGATCTCTTGAATCCGCGGTAAAGGATATATGCGAATGCATGCAATGTACTAAGGGATGCGATCATACCAGCACCAATGCACCAGATCCCATCAGAACTCCGTAGTTAAGCGTGCTTGGGCGAGAGTAATAGTAGGATGGGTGACCTCCCGGGAAGTCCTCGTGTTGCATCCCTTTTTTATTTTTATTTTTCTTTTAGCCTCCCATTTTTTTGTAAAACATCTAGTACCACTACAATTCAATTTGTTTCTCTATTGACGTTGTTAGATTGTTTATTTTTGCTGACAAAACTACAAAGTAATCGTATGAAGATGGATGCGTCCCCGGAAATGCTATGTTGTAGTTTATTCCTTTATTATTTTTGATTCCAAAGATGATAATACGTACGAAACACCGTAACTTTCAGACCGTGAGGACCTATTCGGCCGATAATACCTTTTCAGAAAGCTCTTGGAAAGTTATAGTGTGGCTATGGGTCTCCGTACCATTGGGCCCCATTTTCGACCCCAAATTTTGACGTTTAGGGTGTTTTCGGGAGGTTTTTGTGATTTGGAAGCGATTAAAGTATCGAAAAAGTGTTCGGACATGATTTTTGCATCTTTTGCGAATAAAAGAGTACGTTGAACCTGGCTGAAGCAGTGCACGTATCAAGTGGGACCCATTACAAATGATCTCTTGAATCTGCGGTAAAGGATATATGCGAATGCATGCAATGTACTAAGGGATGCGATCATACCAGCACTAATGCACCGGATCCCATCAGAACTCCGCAGTTAAGGGTGCTTGGGCGAGAGTAATACTAGGATGGGTGACCTCCCGGGAAGTCCTCGTGTTGCATCCCTTTTTAATTTTTATTTTTCTTTTAGCCTCCCATTTTTTTGTAAAACATCTAGTACCACTACAATTCAATTTGTTTCTCTATTGACGTTGTTAGATTGTTTATTTTTGCTGACAAAACTACAAAGTAATCGTATGAAGATGGATGCGTCCCCGGAAATGCTATGTTGTAGTTTATTCGGCCGATAATACCTTTTCGGAAAGCTCTCGGAAAGTTATAGTGTGGCTATGGGTCTCCGTACCATTGGGCCCCATTTTCGACCCCAAATTTTGACGTTTAGGATGTTTTCGGGAGGTTTTTGTGATTTGGAAGCGATTAAAGTATCGAAAAAGTGTTCGGACATGATTTTTGCATCTTTTGCGAATAAAAGAGTACATTGAACCTGGCTGAAGCGGTGCACGTATCAAGTGGGACCCATTACAAATGATCTCTTGAATCTGCGGTAACAGATATATGCGAATGCATGCAATGTACTAACGGATGCGATCATACCAGCACTAATGCACCGGATCCCATTAGAACTCCGCAGTTTACGGTGCTTGGGCGAGAGTAGTACTAGGATGGGTGACCTCTCGGGAAGTCCTCGTGTTGCATCCCTTTTTTATTTATATTTTTGTTTTAGCCTCCCATTTTTTTGTAAAACATCTAGTACCACTACAATTCAATTTGTTTCTCTATTGACGTTGTTAGATTGTTTATTTTTTCTGAAAAAACTACAAAGTAATCGTATGAAGATGGATGCGTCCCCGGAAATGCTATGTTGTAGTTTATTCCTTTATTATTTTTGATTCCAAAGATGCTAATACGTACGGAACACCATAACTTTCAGACCGTGAGGACCTATTCGGCCGATAATACCTTTTCGGAAAGCTCTCGGAAAGTTATAGTGTGGCAATGGGTCTCCGTACCATTGGGCCCCATTTTTGACCCCAAATTTTGACGTTTAGGGTGTTTTCGGGAGGTTTTTGTGATTTGGAAGCGATTAAAGTATCGAAAAAGTGTTCGGACATGGTTTTTGCATCTTTTGCGAATAAAAGAGTACGTTGAACCTGGCTGAAGCGGTGCACGTATCAAGTGGGACCCATTACAAATGATCTCTTGAATCCGCAGTAAAGGATATATGCGAATGCATGCAATGTACTAAGGGATGCGATCATACCAGCACTAATGCACCGGATCCCATCAGAACTCCGCAGTTAAGCGTGCTTGGGCGAGAGTAATACTAGGATGGGTGACCTCCCGGGAAGTCCTCGTGTTGCATCCCTTTTTTATTTTTATTTTTCTTTTAGCCTCCCATTTTTTTGTCAAACATCTAGTACCACTACAATTCAATTTGTTTCTCTATTGACGTTGTTAGATTGTTTATTTTTGCTGACAAAACTACAAAGTAATCGTATGAAGATGGATGCGTCCCCGGAAATGCTATGTTGTAGTTTATTCCTTTATTATTTTTGATTCAAAAGATGCTAATACGTACGGAACACCGTAACTTTCAGACCGTGAGGACCTATTCGGCCGATAATACCTTTTCGGAAAGCTCTTGGAAAGTTATAGTGTGGCTATGGGTCTCCGTACCATTGGGCCCCATTTTCGACCCCAAATTTTGACGTTTAGGGTGTTTTCGGGAGGTTTTTGTGATTTGGAAGCGATTAAAGTATCGAAAAAGTGTTCGGACATGATTTTTGCATCTTTTGCGAATAAAAGAGTACGTTGAAGCTGGCTGAAGCGGTGCACGTATCAAGTGGGACCCATTACAAATGATCTCTTGAATCTGCGGTAAAGGATATATGCGAATGCATGCAATGTACTAACGGATGCGATCATACCAGCACTAATGCACCGGATCCCATCAGAACTCCGCAGTTTACGGTGCTTCGGCGAGAGTAGTACTAGGATGGGTGACCTCCCGGGAAGTCCTCGTGTTGCATCCCTTTTTATTTATATTTTTGTTTTAGCCTCCCATTTTTTTGTAAAACATCTAGTACCACTACAATTCAATTTGTTTCTCTATTGACGTTGTTAGATTGTTTATTTTTGCTGAAAAAACTACAAATTAATCGTATGAAGATGGATGCGTCCCCGGAAATGCTATGTTGTAGTTTATTCCTTTATTATTTTTGATTCCAAAGATGCTAATATGTATGAAACACCGTAACTTTCAGACCGTGAGGACCTATTCGGCCGATAATACCTTTTCGGAAAGCTCTCGGATAGTTATAGTGTGGCTATGGGTCTCTGTACCATTGGGCCCCATTTTCGACCCCAAATTTTGACGTTTAGGGTGTTTTCGGGAGGTTTTTGTGATTTGGAAGCGATTAAAGTATCGAAAAAGTGTTCGCACATGATTTTTGCATCTTTTGCGAATAAAAGAGTACGTTGAACCTGGCTGAAGCGGTGCACGTATCAAGTGGGACCCATTACAAATGATCTCTTGAATCCGCGGTAAAGGATATATGCGAATGCATGCAATGTACTAAGGGATGCGATCATACCAGCACTAATGCACCGGATCCCATCAGAACTCCGCAGTTAAGCGTGCTTGGGCGAGAGTAATACTAGGATGGGTGACCTCCCGGGAAGTCCTCGTGTTGCATCCCTTTTTAATTTTTATTTTTCTTTTAGCCTCCCATTTTTTTGTAAAACATCTAGTACCACTACAATTCAATTTGTTTCTCTATTGACGTTGTTAGATTGTTTATTTTTGCTGACAAAACTACAAAGTAATCGTATGAAGATGGATGCGTCCCCGGAAATGCTATGTTGTAGTTTATTCCTTTATTATTTTTGATTCCAAAGATGCTAATACGTACGAAACACCGTAACTTTCAGACCGTGAGGACCTATTCGGCCGATAATACCTTTTCAGAAAGCTCTTGGAAAGTTATAGTGTGGCTATGGGTCTCCGTACCATTGGGCCCCATTTTCGACCCCAAATTTTGACGTTTAGGGTGTTTTCGGGAGGTTTTTGTGATTTGGAAGCGATTAAAGTATCGAAAAAGTGTTCGGACATGATTTTTGCATCTTTTGCGAATAAAAGAGTACGTTGAACCTGGCTGAAGCAGTGCACGTATCAAGTGGGACCCATTACAAATGATCTCTTGAATCTGCGGTAAAGGATATATGCGAATGCATGCAATGTACTAAGGGATGCGATCATACCAGCACTAATGCACCGGATCCCATCAGAACTCCGCAGTTAAGGGTGCTTGGGCGAGAGTAATACTAGGATGGGTGACCTCCCAGGAAGTCCTCGTGTTGCATCCCTTTTTAATTTTTATTTTTCTTTTAGCCTCCCATTTTTTTGTAAAACATCTAGTACCACTACAATTCAATTTGTTTCTCTATTGACGTTGTTAGATTGTTTATTTTTGCTGACAAAACTACAAAGTAATCGTATGAAGATGGATGCGTCCCCGGAAATGCTATGTTGTAGTTTATTCGGCCGATAATACCTTTTCGGAAAGCTCTCGGAAAGTTATAGTGTGGCTATGGGTCTCCGTACCATTGGGCCCCATTTTCGACCCCAAATTTTGACGTTTAGGTTGTTTTCGGGAGGTTTTTGTGATTTGGAAGCGATTAAAGTATCGAAAAAGTGTTCGGACATGATTTTTGCATCTTTTGCGAATAAAAGAGTACATTGAACCTGGCTGAAGCGGTGCACGTATCAAGTGGGACCCATTACAAATGATCTCTTGAATCTGCGGTAACAGATATATGCGAATGCATGCAATGTACTAACGGATGCGATCATACCAGCACTAATGCACCGGATCCCATTAGAACTCCGCAGTTTACGGTGCTTGGGCGAGAGTAGTACTAGGATGGGTGACCTCTCGGGAAGTCCTCGTGTTGCATCCCTTTTTTATTTATATTTTTGTTTTAGCCTCCCATTTTTTTGTAAAACATCTAGTACCACTACAATTCAATTTGTTTCTCTATTGACGTTGTTAGATTGTTTATTTTTTCTGAAAAAACTACAAAGTAATCGTATGAAGATGGATGCGTCCCCGGAAATGCTATGTTGTAGTTTATTCCTTTATTATTTTTGATTCCAAAGATGCTAATACGTACGGAACACCATAACTTTCAGACCGTGAGGACCTATTCGGCCGATAATACCTTTTCGGAAAGCTCTCGGAAAGTTATAGTGTGGCATTGGGTCTCCGTACCATTGGGCCCCATTTTTGACCCCAAATTTTGACGTTTAGGGTGTTTTCGGGAGGTTTTTGTGATTTGGAAGCGATTAAAGTATCGAAAAAGTGTTCGGACATGGTTTTTGCATCTTTTGCGAATAAAAGAGTACGTTGAACCTGGCTGAAGCGGTGCACGTATCAAGTGGGACCCATTACAAATGATCTCTTGAATCCGCAGTAAAGGATATATGCGAATGCATGCAATGTACTAAGGGATGCGATCATACCAGCACTAATGCACCGGATCCCATCAGAACTCTGCAGTTAAGCGTGCTTGGGCGAGAGTAATACTAGGATGGGTGACCTCCCGGGAAGTCCTCGTGTTGCATCCCTTTTTTATTTTTATTTTTCTTTTAGCCTCCCATTTTTTTGTTAAACATCTAGTACCACTACAATTCAATTTGTTTCTCTATTGACGTTGTTAGATTGTTTATTTTTGCTGACAAAACTACAAAGTAATCGTATGAAGATGGATGCGTCCCCGGAAATGCTATGTTGTAGTTTATTCCTTTATTATTTTTGATTCAAAAGATGCTAATACGTACGGAACACCGTAACTTTCAGACCGTGAGGACCTATTCGGCCGATAATACCTTTTCGGAAAGCTCTTGGAAAGTTATAGTGTGGCTATGGGTCTCCGTACCATTGGGCCCCATTTTCGACCCCAAATTTTGACGTTTAGGGTGTTTTCGGGAGGTTTTTGTGATTTGGAAGCGATTAAAGTATCGAAAAAGTGTTCGGACATGATTTTTGCATCTTTTGCGAATAAAAGAGTACGTTGAAGCTGGCTGAAGCGGTGCACGTATCAAGTGGGACCCATTACAAATGATCTCTTGAATCTGCGGTAAAGGATATATGCGAATGCATGCAATGTACTAACGGATGCGATCATACCAGCACTAATGCACCGGATCCCATCAGAACTCCGCAGTTTACGGTGCTTCGGCGAGAGTAGTACTAGGATGGGTGACCTCCCGGGAAGTCCTCGTGTTGCATCCCTTTTTATTTATATTTTTGTTTTAGCCTCCCATTTTTTTGTAAAACATCTAGTACCACTACAATTCAATTTGTTTCTCTATTGACGTTGTTAGATTGTTTATTTTTGCTGAAAAAACTACAAATTAATCGTATGAAGATGGATGCGTCCCCGGAAATGCTATGTTGTAGTTTATTCCTTTATTATTTTTGATTCCAAAGATGCTAATACGTATGAAACACCGTAACTTTCAGACCGTGAGGACCTATTCGGCCGATAATACCTTTTCGGAAAGCTCTCGGATAGTTATAGTGTGGCTATGGGTCTCTGTACCATTGGGCCCCATTTTCGACCCCAAATTTTGACGTTTAGGGTGTTTTCGGGAGGTTTTTGTGATTTGGAAGCGATTAAAGTATCGAAAAAGTGTTCGGACATGATTTTTGCATCTTTTGCAAATAAAAGAGTACGCTGAACCTGGCTGAAGCGGTGCACGTATCAAGTGGGACCCATTACAAATGATCTCTTGAATCTGCGGTAACAGATATATGCGAATGCATGCAATGTACTAACGGATGCGATCATACCAGCACTAATGCACAGGATCCCATCAGAACTCCGCAGTTTACGGTGCTTGGGCGAGAGTAGTACTAGGATGGGTGACCTCCCGGGAAGTCCTCAGGTTGCATCCCTTTTTAATTTTTATTTTTCTTTTAGCCTCCCATTTTTTTGTAAAACATCTAGTACCACTACAATTCAATTTGTTTCTCTATTGACGTTGTTAGATTGTTTATTTTTGCTGACAAAACTACAAAGTAATCGTATGAAGATGGATGCGTCCCCGGAAATGCTATGTTGTAGTTTATTCGGCCGATAATACCTTTTCGGAAAGCTCTCGGAAAGTTATAGTGTGGCTATGGGTCTCCGTACCATTGGGCCCCATTTTTCGACCCCAAATTTTGACGTTTAGGATGTTTTCGGGAGGTTTTTGTGATTTGGAAGCGATTAAAGTATCGAAAAAGTGTTCGGACATGATTTTTGCATCTTTTGCAAATAAAAGAGTACGTTGAACCTGGCTGAAGCGGTGCACGTATCAAGTGGGACCCATTACAAATGATCTCTTGAATCCGCAGTAAAGGATATATGCGAATGCATGCAATGTACTAAGGGATGCGATCATACCAGCACTAATGCACAGGATCCCATCAGAACTCCGCAGTTAAGCGTGCTTGGGCGAGAGTAATACTAGGATGGGTGACCTCCCGGGAAGTCCTCGTGTTGCATCCCTTTTTTATTTTTATTTTTCTTTTAGCCTCCCATTTTTTTGTCAAACATCTAGTACCACTACAATTCAATTTGTTTCTCTATTGACGTTGTTAGATTGTTTATTTTTGCTGACAAAACTACAAAGTAATCGTATGAAGATGGATGCGTCCCCGGAAATGCTATGTTGTAGTTTATTCCTTTATTATTTTTGATTCCAAAGATGCTAATACGTACGGAACACCGTAACTTTCAGACCGTGAGGACCTATTCGGCCGATAATACCTTTTCGGAAAGCTCTCGGAAAGTTATAGTGTAGCTATGGGTCTCCGTACCATTGGGCCCCATTTTCGACCCCAAATTTTGACGTTTAGGGTGTTTTCGGGAGGTTTTTGTGATTTGGAAGCGATTAAAGTATCGAAAAAGTGTTCGGACATGATTTTTGCATCTTTTGCGAATAAAAGAGTACGTTGAAGCTGGCTGAAGCGGTGCACGTATCAAGTGGGACCCATTACAAATGATCTCTTGAATCTGCGGTAAAGGATATATGCGAATGCATGCAATGTACTAACGGATGCGATCATACCAGCACTAATGCACCGGATCCCATCAGAACTCCGCAGTTTACGGTGCTTCGGAGAGAGTAGTACTAGGATGGGTGACCTCCCGGGAAGTCCTCGTGTTGCATTCCTTTTTTATTTATATTTTTGTTTTAGCCTCCCATTTTTTTGTAAAACATCTAGTACCACTACAATTCAATTTGTTTCTCTATTGACGTTGTTAGATTGTTTATTTTTGCTGAAAAAACTACAAAGTAATCGTATGAAGATGGATGCGTCCCCGGAAATGCTATGTTGTAGTTTATTCCTTTATTATTTTTGATTCCAAAGATGCTAATACGTACGAAACACCGTAACTTTCAGACCGTGAGGACCTATTCGGCCGATAATACCTTTTCGGAAAGCTCTTGGAAAGTTATAGTGTGGCTATGGGTCTCCGTACCATTGGGCCCCATTTTCGACCCCAAATTTTGACGTTTAGGGTGTTTTCGGGAGGTTTTTGTGATTTGGAAGCGATTAAAGTATCGAAAAAGTGTTCGGACATGATTTTTGCATCTTTTGCGAATAAAAGAGTACGTTGAACCTGGCTGAAGCGGTGCACGTATCAAGTGGGACCCATTACAAATGATCTCTTGAATCCGCGGTAAAGGATATATGCGAATGCATGCAATGTACTAAGGGATGCGATCATACCAGCACTAATGCACCGGATCCCATCAGAACTCCGCAGTTAAGCGTGCTTGGGCGAGAGTAATACTAGGATGGGTGACCTCCCGGGAAGTCCTCGTGTTGCATCCCTTTTTAATTTTTATTTTTCTTTTAGCCTCCCATTTTTTTGTAAAACATCTAGTACCACTACAATTCAATTTGTTTCTCTATTGACGTTGTTAGATTGTTTATTTTTGCTGACAAAACTACAAAGTAATCGTATGAAGATGGATGCGTCCCCGGAAATGCTATGTTGTAGTTTATTCGGCCGATAATACCTTTTCGGAAAGCTCTCGGAAAGTTATAGTGTGGCTATGGGTCTCCGTACCATTGGGCCCCATTTTCGACCCCAAATTTTGACGTTTAGGTTGTTTTCGGGAGGTTTTTGTGATTTGGAAGCGATTAAAGTATCGAAAAAGTGTTCGGACATGATTTTTGCATCTTTTACGAATAAAAGAGTACGTTGAACCTGGCTGAAGCGGTGCACGTATCAAGTGGGACCCATTACAAATGATCTCTTGAATCTGCGGTAACAGATATATGCGAATGCATGCAATGTACTAACGGATGCGATCATACCAGCACTAATGCACCGGATCCCATCAGAACTCCGCAGTTTACGGTGCTTGGGCGAGAGTAGTACTAGGATGGGTGACCTCCCGGGAAGTCCTCGTGTTGCATCCCTTTTTTATTTATATTTTTGTTTTAGCCTCCCATTTTTTTGTAAAACATCTAGTACCACTACAATTCAATTTGTTTCTCTATTGACGTTGTTAGATTGTTTATTTTTGCTGAAAAAACTACAAAGTAATCGTATGAAGATGGATGCGTCCCCGGAAATGCTATGTTGTAGTTTATTCCTTTATTATTTTTGATTCTAAAGATGCTAATACGTACGAAACACCGTAACTTTCAGACCGTGAGGACCTATTCGGCCGATAATACCTTTTCGGAAAGCTCTTGGAAAGTTATAGTGTGGCTATGGGTCTCCGTACCATTGGGCCCCATTTTCGACCCCAAATTTTGACGTTTAGGGTGTTTTCGGGAGGTTTTTGTGATTTGGAAGCGATTAAAGTATCGAAAAAGTGTTCGGACATGATTTTTGCATCTTTTGCGAATAAAAGAGTACGTTGAACCTGGCTGAAGCGGTGCACGTATCAAGTGGGACCCATTACAAATGATCTCTTGAATCCGCGGTAAAGGATATATGCGAATGCATGCAATGTACTAAGGGATGCGATCATACCAGCACTAATGCACCGGATCCCATTAGAACTCCGCAGTTAAGCGTGCTTGGGCGAGAGTAATACTAGGATGGGTGACCTCCCGGGAAGTCCTCGTGTTGCATCCCTTTTTAATTTTAATTTTTCTTTTAGCCTCCCATTTTTTTGTAAAACATCTAGTACCACTACAATTCAATTTGTTTCTCTATTGACGTTGTTAGATTGTTTATTTTTGCTGACAAAACTACAAAGTAATCGTATGAAGATGGATGCGTCCCCGGAAATGCTATGTTGTAGTTTATTCGGCCGATAATCCCTTTTCGGAAAGCTCTCGGAAAGTTATAGTGTGGCTATGGGTCTCCGTACCATTGGGCCCCATTTTCGACCCCAAATTTTGACGTTTAGGTTGTTTTCGGGAGGTTTTTGTGATTTGGAAGCGATTAAAGTATCGAAAAAGTGTTCGGACATGATTTTTGCATCTTTTACGAATAAAAGAGTACGTTGAACCTGGCTGAAGCGGTGCACGTATCAAGTGGGACCCATTACAAATGATCTCTTGAATCTGCGGTAACAGATATATGCGAATGCATGCAATGTACTAATGGATGCGATCATACCAGCACTAATGCACCGGATCCCATCAGAACTCTGTAGTTAAGCGTGCTTGGGCGAGAGTAATACTAGGATGGGTGACCTCCCGGGAAGTCCTCGTGTTGCATCCCTTTTTTATTTTTATTTTTCTTTTAGCCTCCCATTTTTTTGTAAAACATCTAGTACCACTACAATTCAATTTGTTTCTCTATTGACGTTGTTAGATTGTTTATTTTTTCTGAAAAAACTACAAAGTAATCGTATGAAGATGGATGCGTCCCCGGAAATGCTATGTTGTAGTTTATTCCTTTATTATTTTTGATTCCAAAGATGCTAATACGTACGGAACACCGTAACTTTCAGACCGTGAGGACCTATTCGGCCGATAATACCTTTTTGGAAAGCTATCGGAAAGTTATAGTGTGGCAATGGGTCTCCGTACCATTGGGCCCCATTTTCGACCCCAAATTTTGACGTTTAGGGTGTTTTCGGGAGGTTTTTGTGATTTAGAAGCGATTAAAGTATCGAAAAAGTGTTCGGACATGATTTTTGCATCTTTTGCGAATAAAAGAGTACGTTGAACCTGGCTGAAGCGGTGCACGTATAAAGTGGGACCCATTACAAATGATCTCTTGAATCCGCAGTAAAGGATATATGCGAATGCATGCAATGTACTAAGGGATGCGATCATACCAGCACTAATGCACCGGATCCCATCAGAACTCCGCAGTTAAGCGTGCTTGGGCGAGAGTAATACTAGGATGGGTGACCTCCCGGGAAGTCCTCGTGTTGCATTCCTTTTTTATTTTTATTTTTCTTTTAGCCTCCCATTTTTTTGTCAAACATCTAGTACCACTACAATTCAATTTGTTTCTCTATTGACTTTGTTAGATTGTTTATTTTTGCTGACAAAACTACAAAGTAATCGTATGAAGATGGATGCGTCCCTGGAAATGCTATGTTGTAGTTTATTCCTTTATTATTTTTGATTCAAAAGATGCTAATACGTACGGAACACCGTAACTTTCAGACCGTGAGGATCTATTCGGCCGATAATACCTTTTCGGAAAGCTCTTGGAAAGTTATAGTGTGGCTATGGGTCTCCGTACCATTGGGCCCCATTTTCGACCCCAAATTTTGACGTTTAGGGTGTTTTCGGGAGGTTTTTGTGATTTGGAAGCGATTAAAGTATCGAAAAAGTGTTCGGACATGATTTTTGCATCTTTTGCGAATAAAAGAGTACGTTGAAGCTGGCTGAAGCGGTGCACGTATCAAGTGGGACCCATTACAAATGATCTCTTGAATCCGCGGTAAAGGATATGTGCGAATGCATGCAATGTACTAAGGGATGCGATCATACCAGCACTAATGCACCGGATCCCATCAGAACTCCGCAGTTAAGCGTGCTTGGGCGAGAGTAATACTAGGATGGGTGACCTCCCGGCAAGTCCTCGTGTTGCATCCCTTTTTAATTTTTATTTTTCTTTTAGCCTCCCATTTTTTTGTAAAACATCTAGTACCACTACAATTCAATTTGTTTCTCTATTGACGTTGTTAGATTGTTTATTTTTGCTGACAAAACTACAAAGTAATCGTATGAAGATGGATGCGTCCCCGGAAATGCTATGTTGTAGTTTATTCGGCCGATAATACCTTTTCGGAAAGCTCTCGGAAAGTTATAGTGTGGCTATGGGTCTCCGTACCATTGGGCCCCATTTTCGACCCCAAATTTTGACGTTTAGGTTGTTTTCGGGAGGTTTTTATGATTTGGAAGCGATTAAAGTATCGAAAAAGTGTTCGGACATGTTTTTTGCATCTTTTGCGAATAAAAGAGTACGTTGAAGCTGGCTGAAGCGGTGCACGTATCAAGTGGGACCCATTACAAATGATCTCTTGAATCCGCGGTAAAAGATATATGCGAATGCATGCAATGTACTAAGGGATGCGATCATACCAGCACCAATGCACCAGATCCCATCAGAACTCCGTAGTTAAGCGTGCTTGGGCGAGAGTAATAGTAGGATGGGTGACCTCCCGGGAAGTCCTCGTGTTGCATCCCTTTTTTATTTTTATTTTTCTTTTAGCCTCCCATTTTTTTGTAAAACATCTAGTACCACTACAATTCAATTTGTTTCTCTATTGACGTTGTTAGATTGTTTATTTTTGCTGACAAAACTACAAAGTAATCGTATGAAGATGGATGCGTCCCCGGAAATGCTATGTTGTAGTTTATTCCTTTATTATTTTTGATTCCAAAGATGCTAATACGTACGAAACACCGTAACTTTCAGACCGTGAGGACCTATTCGGCCGATAATACCTTTTCAGAAAGCTCTTGGAAAGTTATAGTGTGGCTATGGGTCTCCGTACCATTGGGCCCCATTTTCGACCCCAAATTTTGACGTTTAGGGTGTTTTCGGGAGGTTTTTGTGATTAGGAAGCGATTAAAGTATCGAAAAAGTGTTCGGACATGATTTTTGCATCTTTTGCGAATAAAAGAGTACGCTGAACCTGGCTGAAGCAGTGCACGTATCAAGTGGGACCCATTACAAATGATCTCTTGAATCTGCGGTAAAGGATATATGCGAATGCATGCAATGTACTAAGGGATGCGATCATACCAGCACTAATGCACCGGATCCCATCAGAACTCCGCAGTTAAGGGTGCTTGGGCGAGAGTAATACTAGGATGGGTGACCTCCCGGGAAGTCCTCGTGTTGCATCCCTTTTTAATTTTTATTTTTCTTTTAGCCTCCCATTTTTTTGTAAAACATCTAGTACCACTACAATTCAATTTGTTTCTCTATTGACGTTGTTAGATTGTTTATTTTTGCTGACAAAACTACAAAGTAATCGTATGAAGATGGATGCGTCCCCGGAAATGCTATGTTGTAGTTTATTCGGCCGATAATACCTTTTCGGAAAGCTCTCGGAAAGTTATAGTGTGGCTATGGGTCTCCGTACCATTGGGCCCCATTTTCGACCCCAAATTTTGACGTTTAGGTTGTTTTCGGGAGGTTTTTGTGATTTGGAAGCGATTAAAGTATCGAAAAAGTGTTCGGACATGATTTTTGCATCTTTTGCGAATAAAAGAGTACATTGAACCTGGCTGAAGCGGTGCACGTATCAAGTGGGACCCATTACAAATGATCTCTTGAATCTGCGGTAACAGATATATGCGAATGCATGCAATGTACTAACGGATGCGATCATACCAGCACTAATGCACCGGATCCCATTAGAACTATGCAGTTTACGGTGCTTGGGCGAGAGTAGTACTAGGATGGGTGACCTCTCGGGAAGTCCTCGTGTTGCATCCCTTTTTTATTTATATTTTTGTTTTAGCCTCCCATTTTTTTGTAAAACATCTAGTACCACTACAATTCAATTTGTTTCTCTATTGACGTTGTTAGATTGTTTATTTTTTCTGAAAAAACTACAAAGTAATCGTATGAAGATGGATGCGTCCCCGGAAATGCTATGTTGTAGTTTATTCCTTTATTATTTTTGATTCCAAAGATGCTAATACGTACGGAACACCATAACTTTCAGACCGTGAGGACCTATTCGGCCGATAATACCTTTTCGGAAAGCTCTCGGAAAGTTATAGTGTGGCAATGGTTCTCCGTACCATTGGGCCCCATTTTTGACCCCAAATTTTGACGTTTAGGGTGTTTTCGGGAGGTTTTTGTGATTTGGAAGCGATTAAAGTATCGAAAAAGTGTTCGGACATGGTTTTTGCATCTTTTGCGAATAAAAGAGTACGTTGAACCTGGCTGAAGCGGTGCACGTATCAAGTGGGACCCATTACAAATGATCTCTTGAATCCGCAGTAAAGGATATATGCGAATGCATGCAATGTACTAAGGGATGCGATCATACCAGCACTAATGCACCGGATCCCATCAGAACTCCGCAGTTAAGCGTGCTTGGGCGAGAGTAATACTAGGATGGGTGACCTCCCGGGAAGTCCTCGTGTTGCATCCCTTTTTAATTTTTATTTTTCTTTTAGCCTCCCATTTTTTTGTAAAACATCTAGTACCACTACAATTCAATTTGTTTCTCTATTGACGTTGTTAGATTGTTTATTTTTGCTGACAAAACTACAAAGTAATCGTATGAAGATGGATGCGTCCCCGGAAATGCTATGTTGTAGTTTATTCGGCCGATAATACCTTTTCGGAAAGCTCTCGGAAAGTTATAGTGTGGCTATGGGTCTCCGTACCATTGGGCCCCATTTTCGACCCCAAATTTTGACGTTTAGGTTGTTTTCGGGAGGTTTTTGTGATTTGGAAGCGATTAAAGTATCGAAAAAGTGTTCGGACATGATTTTTGCATCTTTTGCGAATAAAAGAGTACATTGAACCTGGCTGAAGCGGTGCACGTATCAAGTGGGACCCATTACAAATGATCTCTTGAATCTGCGGTAACAGATATATGCGAATGCATGCAATGTACTAACGGATGCGATCATACCAGCACTAATGCACCGGATCCCATTAGAACTATGCAGTTTACGGTGCTTGGGCGAGAGTAGTACTAGGATGGGTGACCTCTCGGGAAGTCCTCGTGTTGCATCCCTTTTTTATTTATATTTTTGTTTTAGCCTCCCATTTTTTTGTAAAACATCTAGTACCACTACAATTCAATTTGTTTCTCTATTGACGTTGTTAGATTGTTTATTTTTTCTGAAAAAACTACAAAGTAATCGTATGAAGATGGATGCGTCCCCGGAAATGCTATGTTGTAGTTTATTCCTTTATTATTTTTGATTCCAAAGATGCTAATACGTACGGAACACCATAACTTTCAGACCGTGAGGACCTATTCGGCCGATAATACCTTTTCGGAAAGCTCTCGGAAAGTTATAGTGTGGCAATGGTTCTCCGTACCATTGGGCCCCATTTTTGACCCCAAATTTTGACGTTTAGGGTGTTTTCGGGAGGTTTTTGTGATTTGGAAGCGATTAAAGTATCGAAAAAGTGTTCGGACATGGTTTTTGCATCTTTTGCGAATAAAAGAGTACGTTGAACCTGGCTGAAGCGGTGCACGTATCAAGTGGGACCCATTACAAATGATCTCTTGAATCCGCAGTAAAGGATATATGCGAATGCATGCAATGTACTAAGGGATGCGATCATACCAGCACTAATGCACCGGATCCCATCAGAACTCCGCAGTTAAGCGTGCTTGGGCGAGAGTAATACTAGGATGGGTGACCTCCCGGGAAGTCCTCGTGTTGCATCCCTTTTTTATTTTTATTTTTCTTTTAGCCTCCCATTTTTTTGTCAAACATCTAGTACCACTACAATTCAATTTGTTTCTCTATTGACGTTGTTAGATTGTTTATTTTTGCTGACAAAACTACAAAGTAATCGTATGAAGATGGATGCGTCCCCGGAAATGGTATGTTGTAGTTTATTCCTTTATTATTTTTGATTCAAAAGATGCTAATACGTACGAAACACCGTAACTTTCAGACCGTGAGGACCTATTCGGCCGATAATACCTTTTCGGAAAGCTCTTGGAAAGTTATAGTGTGGCTATGGGTCTCCGTACCATTGGGCCCCATTTTCGACCCCAAATTTTGACGTTTAGGGTGTTTTCGGGAGGTTTTTGTGATTTGGAAGCGATTAAAGTATCGAAAAAGTGTTCGGACATGATTTTTGCATCTTTTGCGAATAAAAGAGTACGTTGAAGCTGGCTGAAGCGGTGCACGTATCAAGTGGGACCCATTACAAATGATCTCTTGAATCTGCGGTAAAGGATATATGCGAATGCATGCAATGTACTAACGGATGCGATCATACCAGCACTAATGCACCGGATCCCATCAGAACTCCGCAGTTTACGGTGCTTCGGCGAGAGTAGTACTAGGATGGGTGACCTCCCGGGAAGTCCTCGTGTTGCATCCCTTTTTATTTATATTTTTGTTTTAGCCTCCCATTTTTTTGTAAAACATCTAGTACCACTACAATTCAATTTGTTTCTCTATTGACGTTGTTAGATTGTTTATTTTTGCTGACAAAACTACAAAGTAATCGTATGAAGATGGATGCGTCCCCGGAAATGCTATGTTGTAGTTTATTCGGCCGATAATACCTTTTCGGAAAGCTCTCGGAAAGTTATAGTGTGGCTATGGGTCTCCGTACCATTGGGCCCCATTTTTCGACCCCAAATTTTGACGTTTAGGTTGTTTTCAGGAGGTTTTTGTGATTTGGAAGCGATTAAAGTATCGAAAAAGTGTTCGGACATGATTTTTGCATCTTTTGCGAATAAAAGAGTACGTTGAACCTGGCTGAAGCGGTGCACGTATCAAGTGGGACCCATTACAAATGATCTCTTGAATCCGCAGTAAAGGATATATGCGAATGCATGCAATGTACTAAGGGATGCGATCATACCAGCACTAATGCACCGGATCCCATCAGAACTCCGCAGTTAAGCGTGCTTGGGCGAGAGTAATACTAGGATGGGTGACCTCCCGGGAAGTCCTCGTGTTGAATCCCTTTTTTATTTTTATTTTTCTCTTAGCCTCCCATTTTTTTGTAAAACATCTAGTACCACTACAATTCAATTTGTTTCTCTATTGACGTTGTTAGATTGTTTATTTTTGCTGACATAACTACAAAGTAATCGTATGAAGATGGATGCGTCCCCGGAAATGCTATGTTGTAGTTTATTCCTTTATTATTTTTGATTCCAAAGATGCTAATACGTACGGAACACCGTAACTTTATGACCGTGAGGACCTATTCGGCCGATAATACCTTTTCGGAAAGCTCTCGGAAAGTTATAGTGTAGCTATGGGTCTCCGTACCATTGGGCCCCATTTTCGACCCCAAATTTTGACGTTTAGGGTGTTTTCGGGAGGTTTTTGTGATTTGGAAGCGATTAAAGTATCGAAAAAGTGTTCGGACATGATTTTTGCATCTTTTGCGAATAAAAGAGTACGTTGAAGCTGGCTGAAGCGGTGCACGTATCAAGTGGGACCCATTACAAATGATCTCTTGAATCTGCGGTAAAGGATATATGCGAATGCATGCAATGTACTAACGGATGCGATCATACCAGCACTAATGCATCGGATCCCATCAGAACTCCGCAGTTTACGGTGCTTCGGCGAGAGTAGTACTAGGATGGGTGACCTCCCGGGAAGTCCTCGTGTTGCATCCCTTTTTTATTTATATTTTTGTTTTAGCCTCCCATTTTTTTGTAAAACATCTAGTACCACTACAATTCAATTTGTTTCTCTATTGACGTTGTTAGATTGTTTATTTTTGCTGAAAAAACTACAAAGTAATCGTATGAAGATGGATGCGTCCCCGGAAATGCAATGTTGTAGTTTATTCCTTTATTATTTTTGATTCCAAAGATGCTAATACGTACGAAACACCGTAACTTTCAGACCGTGAGGACCTATTCGGCCGATAATACCTTTCCGGAAAGCTCTCGGAAAGTTATAGTGTGGCTATGGGTCTCCGTACCATTGGGCCCCATTTTCGACCCCAAATTTTGACGTTTAGGGTGTTTTCGGGAGGTTTTTGTGATTTGGAAGCGATTAAAGTATCGAAAAAGTGTTCGGACATGATTTTTGCATCTTTTGCGAATAAAAGAGTACGTTGAACCTGGCTGAAGCGGTGCACGTATCAAGTGGGACCCATTACAAATGATCTCTTGAATCCGCGGTAAAGGATATATGCGAATGCATGCAATGTACTAAGGGATGCGATCATACCAGCACCAATGCACCAGATCCCATCAGAACTCCGTAGTTAAGCGTGCTTGGGCGAGAGTAATACTAGGATGGGTGACCTCCCGGGAAGTCCTCGTGTTGCATCCCTTTCTTATTTTTATTTTTCTTTTAGCCTCCCATTTTTTTTGTAAAACATCTAGTACCACTACAATTCAATTTGTTTCTCTATTGACGTTGTTAGATTGTTTATTTTTGCTGACAAAACTACAAAGTAATCGTATGAAGATGGATGCGTCCCCGGAAATGCTATGTTGTAGTTTATTCCTTTATTATTTTTGATTCCAAAGATGCTAATACGTACGGAACACCGTAACTTTCGGAACGTGAGGACCTATTCGGCCGATAATACCTTTTCGGAAAGCTCTCGGAAAGTTATAGTGTGGCTATGGGTCTCCGTACCATTGGGCCCCATTTTCGACCCCAAATTTTGACGTTTAGGGTGTTTTCGGGAGGTTTTTGTGATTTGGAAGCGATTAAAGTATCGAAAAAGTGTTCGGACATGATTTTTGCATCTTTTGCGAATAAAAGAGTACGTTGAAGCTGGCTGAAGCGGTGCACGTATCAAGTGGGACCCATTACAAATGATCTCTTGAATCTGCGGTAAAGGATATATGCGAATGCATGCAATGTACTAACAGATGCGATCATACCAGCACTAATGCACCGGATCCCATCAGAACTCCGCAGTTTACGGTGCTTCGGCGAGAGTAGTACTAGGATGGGTGACCTCCCGGGAAGTCCTCGTGTTGCATCCCTTTTTTATTTATATTTTTGTTTTAGCCTCCCATTTTTTTGTAAAACATCTAGTACCACTACAATTCAATTTGTTTCTCTATTGACGTTGTTAGATTGTTTATTTTTGCTGAAAAAATTACAAAGTAATCGTATGAAGATGGATGCGTCCCCGGAAATGCTATGTTGTAGTTTATTCCTTTATTATTTTTGATTCCAAATATGCTAATACGTACGAAACACCGTAACTTTCAGACCGTGAGGACCTATTCGGCCGATAATACCTTTTCGGAAAGCTCTCGGAAAGTTATAGTGTGGCTATGGGTCTCCGTACCATTGGGCCCCATTTTCGACCCCAAATTTTGACGTTTAGGGTGTTTTCGGGAGGTTTTTGTGATTTGGAAGCGATTAAAGTATCGAAAAAGTGTTCGGACATGATTTTTGCATCTTTTGCGAATAAAAGAGTACGTTGAAGCTGGCTGAAGCGGTGCACGTATCAAGTGGGACCCATTACAAATGATCTCTTGAATCTGCGGTAAAGGATATATGCGAATGCATGCAATGTACTAACAGATGCGATCATACCAGCACTAATGCACCGGATCCCATCAGAACTCCGCAGTTTACGGTGCTTCGGCGAGAGTAGTACTAGGATGGGTGACCTCCCGGGAAGTCCTCGTGTTGCATCCCTTTTTTATTTATATTTTTGTTTTAGCCTCCCATTTTTTTGTAAAACATCTAGTACCACTACAATTCAATTTGTTTCTCTATTGACGTTGTTAGATTGTTTATTTTTGCTGAAAAAATTACAAAGTAATCGTATGAAGATGGATGCGTCCCCGGAAATGCTATGTTGTAGTTTATTCCTTTATTATTTTTGATTCCAAATATGCTAATACGTACGAAACACCGTAACTTTCAGACCGTGAGGACCTATTCGGCCGATAATACCTTTTCGGAAAGCTCTCGGAAAGTTATAGTGTGGCTATGGGTCTCCGTACCATTGGGCCCCATTTTCGACCCCAAATTTTGACGTTTAGGGTGTTTTCGGGAGGTTTTTGTGATTTGGAAGCGATTAAAGTATCGAAAAAGTGTTCGGACATGATTTTTGCATCTTTTGCGAATAAAAGAGTACGTTGAACCTGGCTGAAGCGGTGCACGTATCAAGTGGGACCCATTACAAATGATCTCTTGAATCCGCGGTAAAGGATATATGCGAATGCATGCAATGTACTAAGGGATGCGATCATACCAGCACTAATGCACCGGATCCCATCAGAACTCCGCAGTTAAGCGTGCTTGGGCGAGAGTAATACTAGGATGGGTGACCTCCCGGGAAGTCCTCGTGTTGCATCCCTTTTTAATTTTTATTTTTCTTTTAGCCTCCCATTTTTTTGTAAAACATCTAGTACCACTACAATTCAATTTGTTTCTCTATTGACGTTGTTAGATTGTTTATTTTTGCTGACAAAACTACAAAGTAATCGTATGAAGATGGATGCGTCCCCGGAAATGCTATGTTGTAGTTTATTCGGCCGATAATACCTTTTCGGAAAGCTCTCGGAAAGTTATAGTGTGGCTATGGGTCTCCGTACCATTGGGCCCCATTTTTCGACCCCAAATTTTGACGTTTAGGTTGTTTTCAGGAGGTTTTTGTGATTTGGAAGCGATTAAAGTATCGAAAAAGTGTTCGGACATGATTTTTGCATCTTTTGCGAATAAAAGAGTACGTTGAACCTGGCTGAAGCGGTGCACGTATCAAGTGGGACCCATTACAAATGATCTCTTGAATCCGCAGTAAAGGATATATGCGAATGCATGCAATGTACTAAGGGATGCGATCATACCAGCACTAATGCACCGGATCCCATCAGAACTCCGCAGTTAAGCGTGCTTGGGCGAGAGTAATACTAGGATGGGTGACCTCCCGGGAAGTCCTCGTGTTGAATCCCTTTTTTATTTTTATTTTTCTCTTAGCCTCCCATTTTTTTGTCAAACATCTAGTACCACTACAATTCAATTTGTTTCTCTATTGACGTTGTTAGATTGTTTATTTTTGCTGACATAACTACAAAGTAATCGTATGAAGATGGATGCGTCCCCGGAAATGCTATGTTGTAGTTTATTCCTTTATTATTTTTGATTCCAAAGATGCTAATACGTACGGAACACCGTAACTTTATGACCGTGAGGACCTATTCGGCCGATAATACCTTTCCGGAAAGCTCTCGGAAAGTTATAGTGTAGCTATGGGTCTCCGTACCATTGGGCCCCATTTTCGACCCCAAATTTTGACGTTTAGGGTGTTTTCGGGAGGTTTTTGTGATTTGGAAGCGATTAAAGTATTGAAAAAGTGTTCGGACATGATTTTTGCATCTTTTGCGAATAAAAGAGTACGTTGAAGCTGGCTGAAGCGGTGCACGTATCAAGTGGGACCCATTACAAATGATCTCTTGAATCTGCGGTAAAGGATATATGCGAATGCATGCAATGTACTAACGGATGCGATCATACCAGCACTAATGCACCGGATCCCATCAGAACTCCGCAGTTTACGGTGCTTCGGCGAGAGTAGTACTAGGATGGGTGACCTCCCGGGAAGTCCTCGTGTTGCATCCCTTTTTTATTTATATTTTTGTTTTAGCCTCCCATTTTTTTGTAAAACATCTAGTACCACTACAATTCAATTTGTTTCTCTATTGACGTTGTTAGATTGTTTATTTTTGCTGAAAAAACTACAAAGTAATCGTATGAAGATGGATGCGTCCCCGGAAATGCTATGTTGTAGTTTATTCCTTTATTATTTTTGATTCCAAAGATGCTAATACGTACGAAACACCGTAACTTTCAGACCGTGAGGACCTATTCGGCCGATAATACCTTTTCGGAAAGCTCTCGGAAAGTTATAGTGTGGCTATGGGTCTCCGTACCATTGGGCCCCATTTTCGACCCCAAATTTTGACGTTTAGGGTGTTTTCGGGAGGTTTTTGTGATTTGGAAGCGATTAAAGTATCGAAAAAGTGTTCGGACATGATTTTTGCATCTTTTGCGAATAAAAGAGTACGTTGAACCTGGCTGAAGCGGTGCACGTATCAAGTGGGACCCATTACAAATGATCTCTTGAATCCGCGGTAAAGGATATGTGCGAATGCATGCAATGTACTAAGGGATGCGATCATACCAGCACTAATGCACCGGATCCCATCAGAACTCCGCAGTTAAGCGTGCTTGGGCGAGAGTAATACTAGGATGGTGACCTCCCGGCAAGTCCTCGTGTTGCATCCCTTTTTAATTTTAATTTTTCTTTTAGCCTCCCATTTTTTTGTAAAACATCTAGTACCACTACAATTCAATTTGTTTCTCTATTGACGTTGTTAGATTGTTTATTTTTGCTGACAAAACTACAAAGTAATCGTATGAAGATGGATGCGTCCCCGGAAATGCTATGTTGTAGTTTATTCGGCCGATAATGCCTTTTCGGAAAGCTCTCGGAAAGTTATAGTGTGGCTATGGGTCTCCGTACCATTGGGCCCCATTTTCGACCCCAAATTTTGACGTTTAGGTTGTTTTCGGGAGGTTTTTGTGATTTGGAAGCGATTAAAGTATCGAAAAAGTGTTCGGACATGTTTTTTGCATCTTTTGCGAATAAAAGAGTATGTTGAAGCTGGCTGAAGCGGTGCACGTATCAAGTGGGACCCATTACAAATGATCTCTTGAATCCGCGGTAAAGGATATATGCGAATGCATGCAATGTACTAAGGGATGCGATCATACCAGCACCAATGCACCGGATCCCATCAGAACTCCGTAGTTAAGCGTGCTTGGGCGAGAGTAATACTAGGATGGGTGACCTCCCGGGAAGTCCTCGTGTTGCATCCCTTTTTTATTTTTATTTTTCTTTTAGCCTCCCATTTTTTTGTAAAACATCTAGTACCACTACAATTCAATTTGTTTCTCTATTGACGTTGTTAGATTGTTTATTTTTGCTGACAAAACTACAAAGTAATCGTATGAAGATGGATGCGTCCCCGGAAATGCTATGTTGTAGTTTATACCTTTATTATTTTTGATTCCAAAGATGCTAATACGTACGGAACACCGTAACTTTCAGACCGTGAGGACCTATTCGGCCGATAATACCTTTTCGGAAAGCTCTCGGAAAGTTATAGTGTGGCTATGGGTCTCCGTACCATTGGGCCCCATTTTCGACCCCAAATTTTGACGTTTAGGGTCTTTTCGGGAGGTTTTTGTGATTTGGAAGCGATTAAAGTATCGAAAAAGTGTTCGGACATGATTTTTGCATCTTTTGCGAATAAAAGAGTACGTTGAAGCTGGCTGAAGCGGTGCACGTATCAAGTGGGACCCATTACAAATGATCTCTTAAATCTGCGGTAAAGGATATATGCGAATGCATGCAATGTACTAACGGATGCGATCATACCAGCACTAATGCACCGGATCCCATCAGAACTCCGCAGTTTACGGTGCTTCGGCGAGAGTAGTACTAGGATGGGTGACCTCCCGGGAAGTCCTCGTGTTGCATCCCTTTTTTATTTATATTTTTGTTTTAGCCTCCCATTTTTTTGTAAAACATCTAGTACCACTACAATTCAATTTGATTCTCTATTGACGTTGTTAGATTGTTTATTTTTGCTGAAAAAACTACAAAGTAATCGTATGAAGATGGATGCGTCCCCGGAAATGCTATGTTGTAGTTTATTCCTTTATTATTTTTGATTCCAAAGATGCTAATACGTACGAAACACCGTAACTTTCAGACCGTGAGGACCTATTCGGCCGATAATACCTTTTCGGAAAGCTCTCGGAAAGTTATAGTGTGGCTATGGGTCTCCGTACCATTGGGCCCCATTTTCGACCCCAAATTTTGACGTATAGGGTGTTTTCGGGAGGTTTTTGTGATTTGGAAGCGATTAAAGTATCGAAAAAGTGTTCGGACATGATTTTTGCATCTTTTGCGAATAAAAGAGTACGTTGAACCTGGCTGAAGCGGTGCACGTATCAAGTGGGACCCATTACAAATGATCTCTTGAATCCGCAGTAAAGGATATATGCGAATGCATGCAATGTACTAAGGGATGCGATCATACCAGCACTAATGCACCGGATCCCATCAGAACTCCGCAGTTAAACGTGCTTGGGCGAGAGTAATACTAGGATGGGTGACCTCCCGGGAAGTCCTCGTGTTGAATCCCTTTTTTATTTTTATTTTTCTCTTAGCCTCCCATTTTTTTGTCAAACATCTAGTACCACTACAATTCAATTTGTTTCTCTATTGACGTTGTTAGATTGTTTATTTTTGCTGACATAACTACAAAGTAATCGTATGAAGATGGATGCGTCCCCGGAAATGCTATGTTGTAGTTTATTCCTTTATTATTTTTGATTACAAAGATGCTAATACGTACGGAACACCGTAACTTTATGACCGTGAGGACCTATTCGGCCGATAATACCTTTTCGGAAAGCTCTCGGAAAGTTATAGTGTAGCTATGGGTCTCCGTACCATTGGGCCCCATTTTCGACCCCAAATTTTGACGTTTAGGGTGTTTTCGGGAGGTTTTTGTGATTTGGAAGCGATTAAAGTATCGAAAAAGTGTTCGGACATGATTTTTGCATCTTTTGCGAATAAAAGAGTACGTTGAAGCTGGCTGAAGCGGTGCACGTATCAAGTGGGACCCATTACAAATGATCTCTTGAATCTGCGGTAAAGGATATATGCGAATGCATGCAATGTACTAACGGATGCGATCATACCAGCACTAATGCACCGGATCCCATCAGAACTCTGCAGTTTACGGTGCTTCGGCGAGAGTAGTACTAGGATGGGTGACCTCCCGGGAAGTCCTCGTGTTGCATCCCTTTTTTATTTATATTTTTGTTTTAGCCTCCCATTTTTTTGTAAAACATCTAGTACCACTACAATTCAATTTGTTTCTCTATTGACGTTGTTAGATTGTTTATTTTTGCTGAAAAAACTACAAAGTAATCGTATGAAGATGGATGCGTCCCCGGAAATGCTATGTTGTAGTTTATTCCTTTATTATTTTTGATTCCAAAGATGCTAATACGTACGAAACACCGTAACTTTCAGACCGTGAGGACCTATTCGGCCGATAATACCTTTTCGGAAAGCTCTCGGAAAGTTATAGTGTGGCTATGGGTCTCCGTACCATTGGGCCCCATTTTCGACCCCAAATTTTGACGTTTAGGGTGTTTTCGGGAGGTTTTTGTGATTTGGAAGCGATTAAAGTATCGAAAAAGTGTTCGGACATGATTTTTGCATCTTTTGCGAATAAAAGAGTACGTTGAACCTGGCTGAAGCGGTGCACGTATCAAGTGGGACCCATTACAAATGATCTCTTGAATCCGCGGTAAAGGATATATGCGAATGCATGCAATGTACTAAGGGATGCGATCATACCAGCACCAATGCACCAGATCCCATCAGAACTCCGTAGTTAAGCGTGCTTGGGCGAGAGTAATACTAGGATGGGTGACCTCCCGGGAAGTCCTCGTGTTGCATCCCTTTCTTATTTTTATTTTTCTTTTAGCCTCCCATTTTTTTTGTAAAACATCTAGTACCACTACAATTCAATTTGTTTCTCTATTGACGTTGTTAGATTGTTTATTTTTGCTGACAAAACTACAAAGTAATCGTATGAAGATGGATGCGTCCCCGGAAATGCTATGTTGTAGTTTATTCCTTTATTATTTTTGATTCCAAAGATGCTAATACGTACGGAACACCGTAACTTTCGGAACGTGAGGACCTATTCGGCCGATAATACCTTTTCGGAAAGCTCTCGGAAAGTTATAGTGTGGCTATGGGTCTCCGTACCATTGGGCCCCATTTTCGACCCCAAATTTTGACGTTTAGGGTGTTTTCGGGAGGTTTTTGTGATTTGGAAGCGATTAAAGTATCGAAAAAGTGTTCGGACATGATTTTTGCATCTTTTGCGAATAAAAGAGTACGTTGAACCTGGCTGAAGCGGTGCACGTATCAAGTGGGACCCATTACAAATGATCTCTTGAATCCGCGGTAAAGGATATATGCGAATGCATGCAATGTACTAAGGGATGCGATCATACCAGCACTAATGCACCGGATCCCATCAGAACTCCGCAGTTAAGCGTGCTTGGGCGAGAGTAATACTAGGATGGGTGACCTCCCGGGAAGTCCTCGTGTTGAATCCATTTTTTATTTTTATTTTTCTCTTAGCCTCCCATTTTTTTGTCAAACATCTAGTACCACTACAATTCAATTTGTTTCTCTATTGACGTTGTTAGATTGTTTATTTTTGCTGACATAACTACAAAGTAATCGTATGAAGATGGATGCGTCCCCGGAAATGCTATGTTGTAGTTTATTCCTTTATTATTTTTGATTCCAAAGATGCTAATACGTACGAAACACCGTAACTTTCAGACCGTGAGGACCTATTCGGCCGATAATACCTTTTCGGAAAGCTCTCGGAAAGTTATAGTGTGGCTATGGGTCTCCGTACCATTGGGCCCCATTTTCGACCCCAAATTTTGACGTTTAGGGTGTTTTCGGGAGGTTTTTGTGATTTGGAAGCGATTAAAGTATCGAAAAAGTGTTCGGACATGATTTTTGCATCTTTTGCGAATAAAAGAGTACGTTGAAGCTGGCTGAAGCGGTGCACGTATCAAGTGGGACCCATTACAAATGATCTCTTGAATCCGCGGTAAAGGATATATGCGAATGCATGCAATGTACTAAGGGATGCGATCATACCAGCACTAATGCACCGGATCCCATCAGAACTCCGCAGTTAAGCGTGCTTGGGCGAGAGTAATACTAGGATGGGTGACCTCCCGGGAAGTCCTCGTGTTGCATCCCTTTTTAATTTTTATTTTTCTTTTAGCCTCCCATTTTTTTGTAAAACATCTAGTACCACTACAATTCAATTTGTTTCTCTATTGACGTTGTTAGATTGTTTATTTTTGCTGACAAAACTACAAAGTAATCGTATGAAGATGGATGCGTCCCCGGAAATGCTATGTTGTAGTTTATTCGGCCGATAATACCTTTTCGGAAAGCTCTCGGAAAGTTATAGTGTGGCTATGGGTCTCCGTACCATTGGGCCCCATTTTTCGACCCCAAATTTTGACGTTTAGGTTGTTTTCAGGAGGTTTTTGTGATTTGGAAGCGATTAAAGTATCGAAAAAGTGTTCGGACATGATTTTTGCATCTTTTGCGAATAAAAGAGTACGTTGAACCTGGCTGAAGCGGTGCACGTATCAAGTGGGACCCATTACAAATGATCTCTTGAATCCGCAGTAAAGGATATATGCGAATGCATGCAATGTACTAAGGGATGCGATCATACCAGCACTAATGCACCGGATCCCATCAGAACTCCGCAGTTAAGCGTGCTTGGGCGAGAGTAATACTAGGATGGGTGACCTCCCGGGAAGTCCTCGTGTTGAATCCCTTTTTTATTTTTATTTTTCTCTTAGCCTCCCATTTTTTTGTCAAACATCTAGTACCACTACAATTCAATTTGTTTCTCTATTGACGTTGTTAGATTGTTTATTTTTGCTGACATAACTACAAAGTAATCGTATGAAGATGGATGCGTCCCCGGAAATGCTATGTTGTAGTTTATTCCTTTATTATTTTTGATTCCAAAGATGCTAATACGTACGGAACACCGTAACTTTATGACCGTGAGGACCTATTCGGCCGATAATACCTTTCCGGAAAGCTCTGGGAAAGTTATAGTGTAGCTATGGGTCTCCGTACCATTGGGCCCCATTTTCGACCCCAAATTTTGACGTTTAGGGTGTTTTCGGGAGGTTTTTGTGATTTGGAAGCGATTAAAGTATTGAAAAAGTGTTCGGACATGATTTTTGCATCTTTTGCGAATAAAAGAGTACGTTGAAGCTGGCTGAAGCGGTGCACGTATCAAGTGGGACCCATTACAAATGATCTCTTGAATTTGCGGTAAAGGATATATGCGAATGCATGCAATGTACTAACGGATGCGATCATACCAGCACTAATGCACCGGATCCCATCAGAACTCCGCAGTTTACGGTGCTTCGGCGAGAGTAGTACTAGGATGGGTGACCTCCCGGGAAGTCCTCGTGTTGCATCCCTTTTTTATTTATATTTTTGTTTTAGCCTCCCATTTTTTTGTAAAACATCTAGTACCACTACAATTCAATTTGTTTCTCTATTGACGTTGTTAGATTGTTTATTTTTGCTGAAAAAACTACAAAGTAATCGTATGAAGATGGATGCGTCCCCGGAAATGCTATGTTGTAGTTTATTCCTTTATTATTTTTGATTCCAAAGATGCTAATACGTACGAAACACCGTAACTTTCAGACCGTGAGGACCTATTCGGCCGATAATACCTTTTCGGAAAGCTCTCGGAAAGTTATAGTGTGGCTATGGGTCTCCGTACCATTGGGCCCCATTTTCGACCCCAAATTTTGACGTTTAGGGTGTTTTCGGGAGGTTTTTGTGATTTGGAAGCGATTAAAGTATCGAAAAAGTGTTCGGACATGATTTTTTGCATCTTTTGCGAATAAAAGAGTACGTTGAACCTGGCTGAAGCGGTGCACGTATCAAGTGGGACCCATTACAAATGATCTCTTGAATCCGCGGTAAAGGATATGTGCGAATGCATGCAATGTACTAAGGGATGCGATCATACCAGCACTAATGCACCGGATCCCATCAGAACTCCGCAGTTAAGCGTGCTTGGGCGAGAGTAATACTAGGATGGTGACCTCCCGGCAAGTCCTCGTGTTGCATCCCTTTTTATTTTTATTTTTCTTTTAGCCTCCCATTTTTTTGTAAAACATCTAGTACCACTACAATTCAATTTGTTTCTCTATTGACGTTGTTAGATTGTTTATTTTTGCTGACAAAACTACAAAGTAATCGTATGAAGATGGATGCGTCCCCGGAAATGCTATGTTGTAGTTTATTCGGCCGATAATACCTTTTCGGAAAGCTCTCGGAAAGTTATAGTGTGGCTATGGGTCTCCGTACCATTGGGCCCCATTTTCGACCCCAAATTTTGACGTTTAGGTTGTTTTCGGGAGGTTTTTGTGATTTGGAAGCGATTAAAGTATCGAAAAAGTGTTCGGACATGTTTTTTGCATCTTTTGCGAATAAAAGAGTACGTTGAAGCTGGCTGAAGCGGTGCACGTATCAAGTGGGACCCATTACAAATGATCTCTTGAATCCGCGGTAAAGGATATATGCGAATGCATGCAATGTACTAAGGGATGCGATCATACCAGCACCAATGCACCGGATCCAATCAGAACTCCGTAGTTAAGCGTGCTTGGGCGAGAGTAATACTAGGATGGGTGACCTCCCGGGAAGTCCTCGTGTTGCATCCCTTTTTTATTTTTATTTTTCTTTTAGCCTCCCATTTTTTGTAAAACATCTAGTACCACTACAATTCAATTTGTTTCTCTATTGACGTTGTTAGATTGTTTATTTTTGCTGACAAAACTACAAAGTAATCGTATGAAGATGGATGCGTCCCCGGAAATGCTATGTTGTAGTTTATTCCTTTATTATTTTTGATTCCAAAGATGCTAATACGTACGGAACACCGTAACTTTCAGACCGTGAGGACCTATTCGGCCGATAATACCTTTTCGGAAAGCTCTCGCAAAGTTATAGTGTGGCTATGGGTCTCCGTACCATTGGGCCCCATTTTCGGCCCCAAATTTTGACGTTTAGGGTGTTTTCGGGAGGTTTTTGTGATTTGGAAGCGATTAAAGTATCGAAAAAGTGTTCGGACATGATTTTTGCATCTTTTGCGAATAAAAGAGTACGTTGAAGCTGGCTGAAGCGGTGCACGTATCAAGTGGGACCCATTACAAATGATCTCTTAAATCTGCAGTAAAGGATATATGCGAATGCATGCAATGTACTAACGGATGCGATCATACCAGCACTAATGCACCGGATCCCATCAGAACTCCGCAGTTTACGGTGCTTCGGCGAGAGTAGTACTAGGATGGGTGACCTCCCGGGAAGTCCTCGTGTTGCATCCCTTTTTTATTTATATTTTTGTTTTAGCCTCCCATTTTTTTGTAAAACATCTAGTACCACTACAATTCAATTTGTTTCTCTATTGACGTTGTTAGATTGTTTATTTTTGCTGAAAAAACTACAAAGTAATCGTATGAAGATGGATGCGTCCCCGGAAATGCTATGTTGTAGTTTATTCCTTTATTATTTTTGATTCCAAAGATGCTAATACGTACGAAACACCGTAACTTTCAGACCGTGAGGACCTATTCGGCCGATAATACCTTTTCGGAAAGCTCTCGGAAAGTTATAGTGTGGCTATGGGTCTCCGTACCATTGGGCCCCATTTTCGACCCCAAATTTTGACGTATAGGGTGTTTTCGGGAGGTTTTTGTGATTTGGAAGCGATTAAAGTATCGAAAAAGTGTTCGGACATGATTTTTGCATCTTTTGCGAATAAAAGAGTACGTTGAACCTGGCTGAAACGGTGCACGTATCAAGTGGGACCCATAACAAATGATCTCTTGAATCCGCGGTAAAGGATATATGCGAATGCATGCAATGTACTAAGGGATGCGATCATACCAGCACTAATGCACCGGATCCCATCAGAACTCCGCAGTTAAGCGTGCTTGGGCGAGAGTAATACTAGGATGGGTGACCTCCCGGGAAGTCCTCGTGTTGCATCCCTTTTTAATTTTTATTTTTCTTTTAGCCTCCCATTTTTTTGTAAAACATCTAGTACCACTACAATTCAATTTGTTTCTCTATTGACGTTGTTAGATTGTTTATTTTTGCTGAAAAAACTACAAAGTAATCGTATGAAGATGGATGCGTCCCCGGAAATGCTATGTTGTAGTTTATTCCTTTATTATTTTTGATTCCAAAGATGCTAATACGTACGGAACACCGTAACTTTCAGACCGTGAGGACCTATTCGGCCGATAATACCTTTTCGGAAAGCTCTCGGAAAGTTATAGTGTAGCTATGGGTCTCCGTACCATTGGGCCCCATTTTCGACCCCAAATTTTGACGTTTAGGGTGTTTTCGGGAGGTTTTTGTGATTTGGAAACGATTAAAGTATCGAAAAAGTGTTCGGACATGATTTTTGCATCTTTTGCGAATAAAAGAGTACGTTGAACCTGGCTGAAACGGTGCACGTATCAAGTGGGACCCATTACAAATGATCTCTTGAATCCGCGGTAAAGGATATATGCGAATGCATGCAATGTACTAAGGGATGCGATCATACCAGCACTAATGCACCGGATCCCATCAGAACTCCGCAGTTAAGCGTGCTTGGGCGAGAGTAATACTAGAATGGGTGACCTCCCGGGAAGTCCTCGTGTTGCATCCCTTTTTAATTTTTATTTTTCTTTTAGCCTCCCATTTTTTTGTAAAACATCTAGTACCACTACAATTCAATTTGTTTCTCTATTGACGTTGTTAGATTGTTTATTTTTGCTGACAAAACTACAAAGTAATCGTATGAAGATGGATGCGTCCCCGGAAATGCTATGTTGTAGTTTATTCGGCCGATAATACCTTTTCGGAAAGCTCTCGGAAAGTTATAGTGTGGCTATGGGTCTCCGTACCATTGGGCCCCATTTTTCGACCCCAAATTTTGACGTTTAGGATGTTTTCGGGAGGTTTTTGTGATTTGGAAGCGATTAAAGTATCGAAAAAGTGTTCGGACATGATTTTTGCATCTTTTGCAAATAAAAGAGTACGTTGAACCTGGCTGAAGCGGTGCACGTATCAAGTGGGACCCATTACAAATGATCTCTTGAATCCGCAGTAAAAGATATATGCGAATGCATGCAATGTACTAAGGGATGCGATCATACCAGCACTAATGCACCGGATCCCATCAGAACTCCGCAGTTAAGCATGCTTGGGCGAGAGTAATACTAGGATGGTTGACCTCCCGGGAAGTCCTCGTGTTGCATCCCTTTTTTATTTTTATTTTTCTTTTAGCCTCCCATTTTTTTGTCAAACATCTAGTACCACTACAATTCAATTTGTTTCTCTATTGACGTTGTTAGATTGTTTATTTTTGCTGACAAAACTACAAAGTAATCGTATGAAGATGGATGCGTCCCCGGAAATGCTATGTTGTAGTTTATTCCTTTATTATTTTTGATTCCAAAGATGCTAATACGTACGGAACACCGTAACTTTCAGACCGTGAGGACCTATTCGGCCGATAATACCTTTTCGGAAAGCTCTCGGAAAGTTATAGTGTAGCTATGGGTCTCCGTACCATTGGGCCCCATTTTCGACCCCAAATTTTGACGTTTAGGGTGTTTTCGGGAGGTTTTTGTGATTTGGAAGCGATTAAAGTATCGAAAAAGTGTTCGGACATGATTTTTGCATCTTTTGCGAATAAAAGAGTACGTTGAAGCTGGCTGAAGCGGTGCACGTATCAAGTGGGACCCATTACAAATGATCTCTTGAATCTGCGGTAAAGGATATATGCGAATGCATGCAATGTACTAACGGATGCGATCATACCAGCACTAATGCACCGGATCCCATCAGAACTCCGCAGTTTACGGTGCTTCGGCGAGAGTAGTACTAGGATGGGTGACCTCCCAGGAAGTCCTCGTGTTGCATCCCTTTTTTATTTATATTTTTGTTTTAGTCTCCCATTTTTTTGTAAAACATCTAGTACCACTACAATTCAATTTGTTTCTCTATTGACGTTGTTAGATTGTTTATTTTTTCTGAAAAAACTACAAAGTAATCGTATGAAGATGGATGCGTCCCCGGAAATGCTATGTTGTAGTTTATTCCTTTATTATTTTTGATTCCAAAGATGCTAATACGTACGGAACACCGTAACTTTCAGACCGTGAGGACCTATTCGGCCGATAATACCTTTTCGGAAAGCTCTCGGAAAGTTATAGTGTGGCTATGGGTCTCCGTACCATTGGGCCCCATTTTCGACCCCAAATTTTGACGTTTAGGGTGTTTTCGGGAGGTTTTTGTGATTTGGAAGCGATTAAAGTATCGAAAAAGTGTTCGGACATGATTTTTGCATCTTTTGCGAATAAAAGAGTACGTTGAACCTGGCTGAAGCGGTGCACGTATCAAGTGGGACCCATTACAAATGATCTCTTGAATCCGCGGTAAAGGATATGTGCGAATGCATGCAATGTACTAAGGGATGCGATCATACCAGCACTAATGCACCGGATCCCATCAGAACTCCGCAGTTAAGCGTGCTTGGGCGAGAGTAATACTAGGATGGGTGACCTCCCGGCAAGTCCTCGTGTTGCATCCCTTTTTAATTTTTATTTTTCTTTTAGCCTCCCATTTTTTTGTAAAACATCTAGTACCACTACAATTCAATTTGTTTCTCTATTGACGTTGTTAGATTGTTTATTTTTGCTGACAAAACTACAAAGTAATCGTATGAAGATGGATGCGTCCCCGGAAATGCTATGTTGTAGTTTATTCGGCCGATAATACCTTTTCGGAAAGCTCTCGGAAAGTTATAGTGTGGCTATGGGTCTCCGTACCATTGGGCCCCATTTTTCGACCCCAAATTTTGACGTTTAGGATGTTTTCGGGAGGTTTTTGTGATTTGGAAGCGATTAAAGTATCGAAAAAGTGTTCGGACATGATTTTTGCATCTTTTGCAAATAAAAGAGTACGTTGACCCTGGCTGAAGCGGTGCACGTATCAAGTGGGACCCATTACAAATGATCTCTTGAATCCGCAGTAAAGGATATATGCGAATGCATGCAATGTACTAAGGGATGCGATCATACCAGCACTAATGCACCGGATCCCATCAGAACTCCGCAGTTAAGCGTGCTTGGGCGAGAGTAATACTAGGATGGGTGACCTCCCGGGAAGTCCTCGTGTTGCATCCCTTTTTTATTTTTATTTTTCTTTTAGCCTCCCATTTTTTTGTCAAACATCTAGTACCACTACAATTCAATTTGTTTCTCTATTGACGTTGTTAGATTGTTTATTTTTGCTGACAAAACTACAAAGTAATCGTATGAAGATGGATGCGTCCCCGGAAATGCTATGTTGTAGTTTATTCCTTTATTATTTTTGATTCCAAAGATGCTAATACGTACGGAACACCGTAACTTTCAGACCGTGAGGACCTATTCGGCCGATAATACCTTTTCGGAAAGCTCTCGGAAAGTTATAGTGTACCTATGGGTCTTCGTACCATTGGGCCCCATTTTCGACCCCAAATTTTGACGTTTAGGGTGTTTTCGGGAGGTTTTTGTGATTTGGAAGCGATTAAAGTATCGAAAAAGTGTTCGGACATGATTTTTGCATCTTTTGAGAATAAAAGAGTACGTTGAAGCTGGCTGAAGCGGTGCACGTATCAAGTGGGACCCATTACAAATGATCTCTTGAATCTGCGGTAAAGGATATATGCGAATGCATGCAATGTACTAACATATGCTATCATACCAGCACTAATGCACCGGATCCCATCAGAACTCCGCAGTTTACGGTGCTTCGGCGAGAGTAGTACTAGGATGGGTGACCTCCCAGGAAGTCCTCGTGTTGCATCCTTTTTTTATTTATATTTTTGTTTTAGCCTCCCATTTTTTTGTAAAACATCTAGTACCACTACAATTCAATTTGTTTCTCTATTGACGTTGTTAGATTGTTTATTTTTGCTCAAAAAACTACAAAGTAATCGTATGAAGATGGATGCGTCCCCGGAAATGCTATGTTGTAGTTTATTCCTTTATTATTTTTGATTCCAAAGATGCTAATACGTACGAAACACCGTAACTTTCAGACCGTGAGGACCTATTCGGCCGATAATACCTTTTCGGAAAGCTCTTGGAAAGTTATAGTGTGGCTATGGGTCTCCGTACCATTGGGCCCCATTTTCGACCCCAAATTTTGACGTTTAGGGTGTTTTCGGGAGGTTTTTGTGATTTGGAAGCGATTAAAGTATCGAAAAAGTGTTCGGACATGATTTTTGCATCTTTTGCGAATAAAAGAGTACGTTGAACCTGGCTGAAGCGGTGCACGTATCAAGTGGGACCCATTACAAATGATCTCTTGAATCCGCGGTAAAGGATATATGCGAATGCATGCAATGTACTAAGGGATGCGATCATCCCAGCACTAATGCACCGGATCCCATCAGAACTCCGCAGTTAAGCGTGCTTGGGCGAGAGTAATACTAGGATGGGTGACCTCCCGGGAAGTCCTCGTGTTGCATCCCTTTTTAATTTTTATTTTTCTTTTAGCCTCCCATTTTTTTGTAAAACATCTAGTACCACTACAATTCAATTTGTTTCTCTATTGACGTTGTTAGATTGTTTATTTTTGCTGACAAAACTACAAAGTAATCGTATGAAGATGGATGCGTCCCCGGAAATGCTATGTTGTAGTTTATTCGGCCGATAATACCTTTTCGGAAAGCTCTCGGAAAGTTATAGTGTGGCTATGGGTCTCCGTACCATTGGGCCCCATTTTCGACCCCAAATTTTGACGTTTAGGTTGTTTTCGGGAGGTTTTTGTGATTTGGAAGCGATTAAAGTATCGAAAAAGTGTTCGGACATGATTTTTGCATCTTTTACGAATAAAAGAGTACGTTGAACCTGGCTGAAGCGGTGCACGTATCAAGTGGGACCCATTACAAATGATCTCTTGAATCTGCGGTAACAGATATATGCGAATGCATGCAATGTACTAACGGATGCGATCATACCAGCACTAATGCACCGGATCCCATCAGAACTCCGCAGTTTACGATGCTTGGGCGAGAGTAGTACTAGGATGGGTGACCTCCCGGGAAGTCCTCGTGTTGCATCCCTTTTTTATTTATATTTTTGTTTTAGCCTCCCATTTTTTTGTAAAACATTTAGTACCACTACAATTCAATTTGTTTCTCTATTGACGTTGTTAGATTGTTTATTTTTTCTGAAAAAACTACAAAGTAATCGTATGAAGATGGATGCGTCCCCGGAAATGCTATGTTGTAGTTTATTCCTTTATTATTTTTGATTCCAAAGATGCTAATACGTACGAAACACCGTAACTTTCAGACCGTGAGGACCTATTCGGCCGATAATACCTTTTCGGAAAGCTCTCGGAAAGTTATAGTGTGGCTATGGGTCTCCGTACCATTGGGCCCCATTTTCGACCCCAAATTTTGACGTTTAGGGTGTTTTCGGGAGGTTTTTGTGATTTGGAAGCGATTAAAGTATCGAAAAAGTGTTCGGACATGATTTTTGCATCTTTTGCGAATAAAAGAGTACGTTGAACCTGGCTGAAGCGGTGCACGTATCAAGTGGGACCCATTACAAATGATCTCTTGAATCCGCGGTAAAGGATATGTGCGAATGCATGCAATGTACTAAGGGATGCGATCATACCAGCACTAATGCACCGGATCCCATCAGAACTCCGCAGTTAAGCGTGCTTGGGCGAGAGTAATACTAGGATGGGTGACCTCCCGGCAAGTCCTCGTGTTGCATCCCTTTTTAATTTTTATTTTTCTTTTAGCCTCCCATTTTTTTGTAAAACATCTAGTACCACTACAATTCAATTTGTTTCTCTATTGACGTTGTTAGATTGTTTATTTTTGCTGACAAAACTACAAAGTAATCGTATGAAGATGGATGCGTCCCCGGAAATGCTATGTTGTAGTTTATTCGGCCGATAATACCTTTTCGGAAAGCTCTCGGAAAGTTATAGTGTGGCTATGGGTCTCCGTACCATTGGGCCCCATTTTCGACCCCAAATTTTGACGTTTAGGTTGTTTTCGGGAGGTTTTTGTGATTTGGAAGCGATTAAAGTATCGAAAAAGTGTTCGGACATGTTTTTTGCATCTTTTGCGAATAAAAGAGTACGTTGAAGCTGGCTGAAGCGGTGCACGTATCAAGTGGGACCCATTACAAATGATCTCTTAATCCGCGGTAAAGGATATATGCGAATGCATGCAATGTACTAAGGGATGCGATCATACCAGCACCAATGCACCGGATCCCATCAGAACTCCGTAGTTAAGCGTGCTTGGGCGAGAGTAATACTAGAATGGGTGACCTCCCGGGAAGTCCTCGTGTTGCATCCCTTTTTTATTTATATTTTTCTTTTAGCCTCCCATTTTTTTGTAAAACATCTAGTACCACTACAATTCAATTTGTTTCTCTATTGACGTTGTTAGATTGTTTATTTTTGCTGAAAAAACTACAAAGTAATCGTATGAAGATGGATGCGTCCCCGGAAATGCTATGTTGTAGTTTATTCCTTTATTATTTTTGATTCCAAAGATGCTAATACGTACGAAACACCGTAACTTTCAGACCGTGAGGACCTATTCGGCCGATAATACCTTTTCGGAAAGCTCTCGGAAAGTTATAGTGTAGCTATGGGTCTCCGTACCATTAGGCCCCATTTTCGACCCCAAATTTTGACGTTTAGGGTGTTTTCGGGAGGTTTTTGTGATTTGGAAGCGATTAAAGTATCGAAAAAGTGTTCGGACATGATTTTTGCATCTTTTGCGAATAAAAGAGTACGTTGAACCTGGCTGAAGCGGTGCACGTATCAAGTGGGACCCATTACAAATGATCTCTTGAATCCGCGGTAAAGGATATATGCGAATGCATGCAATGTACTAAGGGATGCGATCATACCAGCACTAATGCACCGGATCCCATCAGAACTCCGCAGTTAAGCGTGCTTGGGCGAGAGTAATACTAGGATGGGTGACCTCCCGGGAAGTCCTCGTGTTGCATCCCTTTTTAATTTTTATTTTTCTTTTAGCCTCCCATTTTTTTGTAAAACATCTAGTACCACTACAATTCAATTTGTTTCTCTATTGACGTTGTTAGATTGTTTATTTTTGCTGACAAAACTACAAAGTAATCGTATGAAGATGGATGCGTCCCCGGAAATGTTATGTTGTAGTTTATTCGGCCGATAATACCTTTTCGGAAAGCTCTCGGAAAGTTATAGTGTGGCTATGGGTCTCCGTACCATTGGGCCCCATTTTTCGACCCCAAATTTTGACGTTTAGGATGTTTTCGGGAGGTTTTTGTGATTTGGAAGCGATTAAAGTATCGAAAAAGTGTTCGGACATGATTTTTGCATCTTTTGCAAATAAAAGAGTACGTTGAACCTGGCTGAAGCGGTGCACGTATCAAGTGGGACCCATTACAAATGATCTCTTGAATCCGCAGTAAAGGATATATGCGAATGCATGCAATGTACTAAGGGATGCGATCATACCAGCACTAATGCACCGGATCCCATCAGAACTCCGCAGTTAAGCGTGCTTGGGCGAGAGTAATACTAGGATGGGTGACCTCCCGGGAAGTCCTCGTGTTGCATCCCTTTTTTATTTTTATTTTTCTTTTAGCCTCCCATTTTTTTGTCAAACATCTAGTACCACTATAATTCAATTTGTTTCTCTATTGACGTTGTTAGATTGTTTATTTTTGCTGACAAAACTACAAAGTAATCGTATGAAGATGGATGCGTCCCCGGAAATGCTATGTTGTAGTTTATTCCTTTATTATTTTTGATTCCAAAGATGCTAATACGTACGGAACACCGTAACTTTCAGACCGTGAGGGCCTATTCGGCCGATAATACCTTTTCGGAAAGCTCTTGGAAAGTTATAGTGTAGCTATGGGTCTCCGTACCATTGGGCCTCATTTTCGACCCCAAATTTTGACGTTTAGGGTGTTTTCGGGAGGTTTTTGTGATTTGGAAGCGATTAAAGTATCGAAAAAGTGTTCGGACATGATTTTTGCATCTTTTGCGAATAAAAGAGTACGTTGAAGCTGGCTGAAGCGGTGCACGTATCAAGTGGGACCCATTACAAATGATCTCTTGAATCTGCGGTAAAGGATATATGCGAATGCATGCAATGTACTAACGGATGCGATCATACCAGCACTAATGCACCGGATCCCATCAGAACTCCGCAGTTTACGGTGCTTCGGCGAGAGTAGTACTAGGATGGGTGACCTCCCGGGAAGTCCTCGTGTTGCATCCCTTTTTTATTTATATTTTTGTTTTAGCCTCCCATTTTTTTGTAAAACATCTAGTACCACTACAATTCAATTTGTTTCTCTATTGACGTTGTTAGATTGTTTATTTTTGCTGAAAAAATTACAAAGTAATCGTATGAAGATGGATGCGTCCCCGGAAATGCTATGTTGTAGTTTATTCCTTTATTATTTTTGATTCCAAATATGCTAATACGTACGAAACACCGTAACTTTCAGACCGTGAGGACCTATTCGGCCGATAATACCTTTTCGGAAAGCTCTCGGAAAGTTATAGTGTGGCTATGGGTCTCCGTACCATTGGGCCCTCATTTTCGACCCCAAATTTTGACGTTTAGGGCGTTTTCGGGAGGTTTTTGTGATTTGGAAGCGATTAAAGTATCGAAAAAGTGTTCGGACATGATTTTTGCATCTTTTGCGAATAAAAGAGTACGTTGAACCTGGCTGAAGCGGTGCACGTATCAAGTGGGACCCATTACAAATGATCTCTTGAATCCGCGGTAAAGGATATATGCGAATGCATGCAATGTACTAAGGGATGCGATCATACCAGCACTAATGCACCGGATCCCATCAGAACTCCGCAGTTAAGCGTGCTTGGGCGAGAGTAATACTAGGATGGGTGACCTCCCGGGAAGTCCTCGTGTTGCATCCCTTTTTAATTTTTATTTTTCTTTTAGCCTCCCATTTTTTTGTAAAACATCTAGTACCACTACAATTCAATTTGTTTCTCTATTGACGTTGTTAGATTGTTTATTTTTGCTGACAAAACTACAAAGTAATCGTATGAAGATGGATGCGTCCCCGGAAATGCTATGTTGTAGTTTATTCGACCGATAATACCTTTTCGGAAAGCTCTCGGAAAGTTATAGTGTGGCTATAGGTCTCCGTACCATTGGGCCCCATTTTTCGACCCCAAATTTTGACGTTTAGGTTGTTTTCAGGAGGTTTTTGTGATTTGGAAGCGATTAAAGTATCGAAAAAGTGTTCGGACATGATTTTTGCATCTTTTGCGAATAAAAGAGTACGTTGAACCTGGCTGAAGCGGTGCACGTATCAAGTGGGACCCATTACAAATGATCTCTTGAATCCGCAGTAAAGGATATATGCGAATGCATGCAATGTACTAAGGGATGCGATCATACCAGCACTAATGCACCGGATCCCATCAGAACTCCGCAGTTAAGCGTGCTTGGGCGAGAGTAATACTAGGATGGGTGACCTCCCGGGAAGTCCTCGTGTTGCATCCCTTTTTTATTTTTATTTTTCTTTTAGCCTCCCATTTTTTTGTCAAACATCTAGTACCACTATAATTCAATTTGTTTCTCTATTGACGTTGTTAGATTGTTTATTTTTGCTGACAAAACTACAAAGTAATCGTATGAAGATGGATGCGTCCCCGGAAATGCTATGTTGTAGTTTATTCCTTTATTATTTTTGATTCCAAAGATGCTAATACGTACGGAACACCGTAACTTTCAGACCGTGAGGGCCTATTCGGCCGATAATACCTTTTCGGAAAGCTCTTGGAAAGTTATAGTGTAGCTATGGGTCTCCGTACCATTGGGCCTCATTTTCGACCCCAAATTTTGACGTTTAGGGTGTTTTCGGGAGGTTTTTGTGATTTGGAAGCGATTAAAGTATCGAAAAAGTGTTCGGACATGATTTTTGCATCTTTTGCGAATAAAAGAGTACGTTGAAGCTGGCTGAAGCGGTGCACGTATCAAGTGGGACCCATTACAAATGATCTCTTGAATCTGCGGTAAAGGATATATGCGAATGCATGCAATGTACTAACGGATGCGATCATACCAGCACTAATGCACCGGATCCCATCAGAACTCCGCAGTTTACGGTGCTTCGGCGAGAGTAGTACTAGGATGGGTGACCTCCCGGGAAGTCCTCGTGTTGCATCCCTTTTTTATTTATATTTTTGTTTTAGCCTCCCATTTTTTTGTAAAACATCTAGTACCACTACAATTCAATTTGTTTCTCTATTGACGTTGTTAGATTGTTTATTTTTGCTGAAAAAATTACAAAGTAATCGTATGAAGATGGATGCGTCCCCGGAAATGCTATGTTGTAGTTTATTCCTTTATTATTTTTGATTCCAAATATGCTAATACGTACGAAACACCGTAACTTTCAGACCGTGAGGACCTATTCGGCCGATAATACCTTTTCGGAAAGCTCTCGGAAAGTTATAGTGTGGCTATGGGTCTCCGTACCATTGGGCCCTCATTTTCGACCCCAAATTTTGACGTTTAGGGCGTTTTCGGGAGGTTTTTGTGATTTGGAAGCGATTAAAGTATCGAAAAAGTGTTCGGACATGATTTTTGCATCTTTTGCGAATAAAAGAGTACGTTGAACCTGGCTGAAGCGGTGCACGTATCAAGTGGGACCCATTACAAATGATCTCTTGAATCCGCGGTAAAGGATATATGCGAATGCATGCAATGTACTAAGGGATGCGATCATACCAGCACTAATGCACCGGATCCCATCAGAACTCCGCAGTTAAGCGTGCTTGGGCGAGAGTAATACTAGGATGGGTGACCTCCCGGGAAGTCCTCGTGTTGCATCCCTTTTTAATTTTTATTTTTCTTTTAGCCTCCCATTTTTTTGTAAAACATCTAGTACCACTACAATTCAATTTGTTTCTCTATTGACGTTGTTAGATTGTTTATTTTTGCTGACAAAACTACAAAGTAATCGTATGAAGATGGATGCGTCCCCGGAAATGCTATGTTGTAGTTTATTCGACCGATAATACCTTTTCGGAAAGCTCTCGGAAAGTTATAGTGTGGCTATAGGTCTCCGTACCATTGGGCCCCATTTTTCGACCCCAAATTTTGACGTTTAGGTTGTTTTCAGGAGGTTTTTGTGATTTGGAAGCGATTAAAGTATCGAAAAAGTGTTCGGACATGATTTTTGCATCTTTTGCGAATAAAAGAGTACGTTGAACCTGGCTGAAGCGGTGCACGTATCAAGTGGGACCCATTACAAATGATCTCTTGAATCCGCAGTAAAGGATATATGCGAATGCATGCAATGTACTAAGGGATGCGATCATACCAGCACTAATGCACCGGATCCCATCAGAACTCCGCAGTTAAGCGTGCTTGGGCGAGAGTAATACTAGGATGGGTGACCTCCCGGGAAGTCCTCGTGTTGAATCCCTTTTTTATTTTTATTTTTCTCTTAGCCTCCCATTTTTTTGTCAAACATCTAGTACCACTACAATTCAATTTGTTTCTCTATTGACGTTGTTAGATTGTTTATTTTTGCTGACATAACTACAAAGTAATCGTATGAAGATGGATGCGTCCCCGGAAATGCTATGTTGTAGTTTATTCCTTTATTATTTTTGATTCCAAAGATGCTAATACGTACGGAACACCGTAACTTTATGACCGTGAGGACCTATTCGGCCGATAATACCTTTTCGGAAAGCTCTCGGAAAGTTATAGTGTGGCTATGGGTCTCCGTACCATTGGGCCCCATTTTCGACCCCAAATTTTGACGTTTAGGGTGTTTTCGGGAGGTTTTTGTGATTTGGAAGCGATTAAAGTATCGAAAAAGTGTTCGGACATGATTTTTGCATCTTTTGCGAATAAAAGAGTACGTTGAAGCTGGCTGAAGCGGTGCACGTATCAAGTGGGACCCATTACAAATGATCTCTTGAATCTGCGGTAAAGGATATATGCGAATGCATGCAATGTACTAACGGATGCGATCATACCAGTACTAATGCACCGGATCCCATCAGAACTCCGCAGTTTACGGTGCTTCGGCGAGAGTAGTACTAGGATGGGTGACCTCCCGGGAAGTCCTCGTGTTGCATCCCTTTTTTATTTATATTTTTGTTTTAGCCTCCCATTTTTTTGTAAAACATCTAGTACCACTACAATTCAATTTGTTTCTCTATTGACGTTGTTAGATTGTTTATTTTTGCTGAAAAAACTACAAAGTAATCGTATGAAGATGGATGCGTCCCCGGAAATGCTATGTTGTAGTTTATGGGTCTCCGTACCATTGGGCCCCATTTTCGACCCCAAATTTTGACGTTTAGGGTGTTTTCGGGAGGTTTTTGTGATTTGGAAGCGATTAAAGTATCGAAAAAGTGTTCGGACATGATTTTTGCATCTTTTGCGAATAAAAGAGTACGTTGAACCTGGCTGAAGCGGTGCACGTATCAAGTGGGACCCATTACAAATGATCTCTTGAATCCGCGGTAAAGGATATATGCGAATGCATGCAATGTACTAAGGGATGCGATCATACCAGCACTAATGCACCGGATCCCATCAGAACTCCGCAGTTAAGCGTGCTTGGGCGAGAGTAATACTAGGATGGGTGACCTCCCGGGAAGTCCTCGTGTTGCATCCCTTTTTAATTTTTATTTTTCTTTTAGCCTCCCATTTTTTTGTAAAACATCTAGTACCACTACAATTCAATTTGTTTCTCTATTGACGTTGTTAGATTGTTTATTTTTGCTGACAAAACTACAAAGTAATCGTATGAAGATGGATGCGTCCCCGGAAATGCTATGTTGTAGTTTATTCGGCCGATAATACCTTTTCGGAAAGCTCTCGGAAAGTTATAGTGTGGCTATGGGTCTCCGTACCATTGGGCCCCATTTTTCGACCCCAAATTTTGACGTTTAGGTTGTTTTCAGGAGGTTTTTGTGATTTGGAAGCGATTAAAGTATCGAAAAAGTGTTCGGACATGATTTTTGCATCTTTTGCGAATAAAAGAGTACGTTGAACCTGGCTGAAGCGGTGCACGTATCAAGTGGGACCCATTACAAATGATCTCTTGAATCCGCAGTAAAGGATATATGCGAATGCATGCAATGTACTAAGGGATGCGATCATACCAGCACTAATGCACCGGATCCCATCAGAACTCCGCAGTTAAGCGTGCTTGGGCGAGAGTAATACTAGGATGGGTGACCTCCCGGGAAGTCCTCGTGTTGAATCCCTTTTTTATTTTTATTTTTCTCTTAGCCTCCCATTTTTTTGTCAAACATCTAGTACCACTACAATTCAATTTGTTTCTCTATTGACGTTGTTAGATTGTTTATTTTTGCTGACATAACTACAAAGTAATCGTATGAAGATGGATGCGTCCCCGGAAATGCTATGTTGTAGTTTATTCCTTTATTATTTTTGATTCCAAAGATGCTAATACGTACGGAACACCGTAACTTTATGACCGTGAGGACCTATTCGGCCGATAATACCTTTTCGGAAAGCTCTCGGAAAGTTATAGTGTGGCTATGGGTCTCCGTACCATTGGGCCCCATTTTTGACCCCAAATTTTGACGTTTAGGGTGTTTTCGGGAGGTTTTTGTGATTTGGAAGCAATTAAAGTATCGAAAAAGTGTTCGGACATGATTTTTGCATCTTTTGCGAATAAAAGAGTACGTTGAACCTGGCTGAAGCGGTGCACGTATCAAGTGGGACCCATTACAAATGATCTCTTGAATCCGCGGTAAAGGATATATGCGAATGCATGCAATGTACTAAGGGATGCGATCATACCAGCACCAATGCACCAGATCCCATCAGAACTCCGTAGTTAAGCGTGCTTGGGCGAGAGTGATACTAGGATGGGTGACCTCCCGGGAAGTCCTCGTGTTGCATCCCTTTCTTATTTTTATTTTTCTTTTAGCCTCCCATTTTTTTGTAAAACATCTAGTACCACTACAATTCAATTTGTTTCTCTATTGACGTTGTTAGATTGTTTATTTTTGCTGACAAAACTACAAAGTAATCGTATGAAGATGGATGCGTCCCCGGAAATGCTATGTTGTAGTTTATTCCTTTATTATTTTTGATTCCAAAGATGCTAATACGTACGGAACACCGTAACTTTCAGAACGTGAGGACCTATTCGGCCGATAATACCTTTTCGGAAAGCTCTCGGAAAGTTATAGTGTGGCTATGGGTCTCCGTACCATTGGGCCCCATTTTCGACCCCAAATTTTGACGTTTAGGGTGTTTTCGGGAGGTTTTTGTGATTTGGAAGCGATTAAAGTATCGAAAAAGTGTTCGGACATGATTTTTGCATCTTTTGCGAATAAAAGAGTACGTTGAAGCTGGCTGAAGCGGTGCACGTATCAAGTGGGACCCATTACAAATGATCTCTTGAATCTGCGGTAAAGGATATATGCGAATGCATGCAATGTACTAACAGATGCGATCATACCAGCACTAATGCACCGGATCCCATCAGAACTCCGCAGTTTACTGAGCTTCGGCGAGAGTAGTACTAGGATGGGTGACCTCCCGGGAAGTCCTCGTGTTGCATCCCTTTTTTATTTATATTTTTGTTTTAGCCTCCCATTTTTTTGTAAAACATCTAGTACCACTACAATTCAATTTGTTTCTCTATTGACGTTGTTAGATTGTTTATTTTTGCTGAAAAAATTACAAAGTAATCGTATGAAGATGGATGCGTCCCCGGAAATGCTATGTTGTAGTTTATTCCTTTATTATTTTTGATTCCAAATATGCTAATACGTACGAAACACCGTAACTTTCAGACCGTGAGGACCTATTCGGCCGATAATACCTTTTCGGAAAGCTCTCGGAAAGTTATAGTGTGGCTATGGGTCTCCGTACCATTGGGCCCCATTTTCGACCCCAAATTTTGACGTTTAGGGTGTTTTCGGGAGGTTTTTGTGATTTGGAAGCGATTAAAGTATCGAAAAAGTGTTCGGACATGATTTTTGCATCTTTTGCGAATAAAAGAGTACGTTGAACCTGGCTGAAGCGGTGCACGTATCAAGTGGGACCCATTACAAATGATCTCTTGAATCCGCGGTAAAGGATATATGCGAATGCATGCAATGTACTAAGGGATGCGATCATACCAGCACTAATGCACCGGATCCCATCAGAACTCCGCAGTTAAGCGTGCTTGGGCGAGAGTAATACTAGGATGGGTGACCTCCCGGGAAGTCCTCGTGTTGCATCCCTTTTTAATTTTTATTTTTCTTTTAGCCTCCCATTTTTTTGTAAAACATCTAGTACCACTACAATTCAATTTGTTTCTCTATTGACGTTGTTAGATTGTTTATTTTTGCTGACAAAACTACAAAGTAATCGTATGAAGATGGATGCGTCCCCGGAAATGCTATGTTGTAGTTTATTCGGCCGATAATACCTTTTCGGAAAGCTCTCGGAAAGTTATAGTGTGGCTATGGGTCTCCGTACCATTGGGCCCCATTTTTCGACCCCAAATTTTGACGTTTAGGTTGTTTTCAGGAGGTTTTTGTGATTTGGAAGCGATTAAAGTATCGAAAAAGTGTTCGGACATGATTTTTGCATCTTTTGCGAATAAAAGAGTACGTTGAACCTGGCTGAAGCGGTGCACGTATCAAGTGGGACCCATTACAAATGATCTCTTGAATCCGCAGTAAAGGATATATGCGAATGCATGCAATGTACTAAGGGATGCGATCATACCAGCACTAATGCACCGGATCCCATCAGAACTCCGCAGTTAAGCGTGCTTGGGCGAGAGTAATACTAGGATGGGTGACCTCCCGGGAAGTCCTCGTGTTGAATCCCTTTTTTATTTTTATTTTTCTCTTAGCCTCCCATTTTTTTGTCAAACATCTAGTACCACTACAATTCAATTTGTTTCTCTATTGACGTTGTTAGATTGTTTATTTTTGCTGACATAACTACAAAGTAATCGTATGAAGATGGATGCGTCCCCGGAAATGCTATGTTGTAGTTTATTCCTTTATTATTTTTGATTCCAAAGATGCTAATACGTACGGAACACCGTAACTTTATGACCGTGAGGACCTATTCGGCCGATAATACCTTTTCGGAAAGCTCTCGGAAAGTTATAGTGTACCTATGGGTCTCCGTACCATTGGGCCCCATTTTCGACCCCAAATTTTGACGTTTAGGGTGTTTTCGGGAGGTTTTTGTGATTTGGAAGCGATTAAAGTATCGAAAAAGTGTTCGGACATGATTTTTGCATCTTTTGCGAATAAAAGAGTACGTTGAAGCTGGCTGAAGCGGTGCACGTATCAAGTGGGACCCATTACAAATGATCTCTTGAATCAGCGGTAAAGGATATATGCGAATGCATGCAATGTACTAACGGATGCGATCATACCAGCACTAATGCACCGGATCCCATCAGAACTCCGCAGTTTACGGTGCTTCGGCGAGAGTAGTACTAGGATGGGTGACCTCCCGGGAAATCCTCGTGTTGCATCCCTTTTTTATTTATATTTTTGTTTTAGCCTCCCATTTTTTTGTAAAACATCTAGTACCACTACAATTCAATTTGTTTCTCTATTGACGTTGTTAGATTGTTTATTTTTGCTGAAAAAACTACAAAGTAATCGTATGAAGATGGATGCGTCCCCGGAAATGCTATGTTGTAGTTTATTCCTTTATTATTTTTGATTCCAAAGATGCTAATACGTACGAAACACCGTAACTTTCAGACCGTGAGGACCTATTCGGCCGATAATACCTTTTCGGAAAGCTCTCGGAAAGTTATAGTGTGGCTATGGGTCTCCGTACCATTGGGCCCCATTTTCGACCCCAAATTTTGACGTTTAGGGTGTTTTCGGGAGGTTTTTGTGATTTGGAAGCGATTAAAGTATCGAAAAAGTGTTCGGACATGATTTTTGCATCTTTTGCGAATAAAAGAGTACGTTGAACCTGGATGAAGCGGTGCACGTATCAAGTGGGACCCATTACAAATGATCTCTTGAATCCGCGGTAAAGGATATATGCGAATGCATGCAATGTACTAAGGGATGCGATCATACCAGCACCAATGCACCGGATCCCATCAGAACTCCGTAGTTAAGCGTGCTTGGGCGAGAGTAATACTAGGATGGGTGACCTCCCGGGAAGTCCTCGTGTTGAATCCCTTTTTTATTTTTATTTTTCTCTTAGCCTCCCATTTTTTTGTCAAACATCTAGTACCACTACAATTCAATTTGTTTCTCTATTGACGTTGTTAGATTGTTTATTTTTGCTGACATAACTACAAAGTAATCGTATGAAGATGGATGCGTCCCCGGAAATGCTATGTTGTAGTTTATTCCTTTATTATTTTTGATTCCAAAGATGCTAATACGTACGGAACACCGTAACTTTATGACCGTGAGGACCTATTCGGCCGATAATACCTTTTCGGAAAGCTCTCGGAAAGTTATAGTGTAGCTATGAGTCTCCGTACCATTGGGCCCCATTTTCGACCCCAAATTTTGACGTTTAGGGTGTTTTCGGGAGGTTTTTGTGATTTGGAAGCGATTAAAGTATCGAAAAAGTGTTCGGACATGATTTTTGCATCTTTTGCGAATAAAAGAGTACGTTGAAGCTGGCTGAAGCGGTGCACGTATCAAGTGGGACCCATTACAAATGATCTCTTGAATCTGCGGTAAAGGATATATGCGAATGCATGCAATGTACTAACAGATGCGATCATACCAGCACTAATGCACCGGATCCCATCAGAACTCCGCAGTTTACGGTGCTTCGGCGAGAGTAGTACTAGGATGGGTGACCTCCCGGGAAGTCCTCGTGTTGCATCCCTTTTTTATTTATATTTTTGTTTTAGCCTCCCATTTTTTTGTAAAACATCTAGTACCACTACAATTCAATTTGTTTCTCTATTGACGTTGTTATATTGTTTATTTTTGCTGAAAAAATTACAAAGTAATCGTATGAAGATGGATGCGTCCCCGGAAATGCTATGTTGTAGTTTATTCCTTTATTATTTTTGATTCCAAATATGCTAATACGTACGAAACACCGTAACTTTCAGACCGTGAGGACCTATTCGGCCGATAATACCTTTTCGGAAAGCTCTCGGAAAGTTATAGTGTGGCTATGGGTCTCCGTACCATTGGGCCCCATTTTCGACCCCAAATTTTGACGTTTAGGGTGTTTTCGGGAGGTTTTTGTGATTTGGAAGCGATTAAAGTATCGAAAAAGTGTTCGGACATGATTTTTGCATCTTTTGCGAATAAAAGAGTACGTTGAACCTGGCTGAAGCGGTGCACGTATCAAGTGGGACCCATTACAAATGATCTCTTGAATCCGCGGTAAAGGATATATGCGAATGCATGCAATGTACTAAGGGATGCGATCATACCAGCACTAATGCACCGGATCCCATCAGAACTCCGCAGTTAAGCGTGCTTGGGCGAGAGTAATACTAGGATGGGTGACCTCCCGGGAAGTCCTCGTGTTGCATCCCTTTTTAATTTTTATTTTTCTTTTAGCCTCCCATTTTTTTGTAAAACATCTAGTACCACTACAATTCAATTTGTTTCTCTATTGACGTTGTTAGATTGTTTATTTTTGCTGACAAAACTACAAAGTAATCGTATGAAGATGGATGCGTCCCCGGAAATGCTATGTTGTAGTTTATTCGGCCGATAATACCTTTTCGGAAAGCTCTCGGAAAGTTATAGTGTGGCTATGGGTCTCCGTACCATTGGGCCCCATTTTTCGACCCCAAATTTTGACGTTTAGGTTGTTTTCAGGAGGTTTTTGTGATTTGGAAGCGATTAAAGTATCGAAAAAGTGTTCGGACATGATTTTTGCATCTTTTGCGAATAAAAGAGTACGTTGAACCTGGCTGAAGCGGTGCACGTATCAAGTGGGACCCATTACAAATGATCTCTTGAATCCGCAGTAAAGGATATATGCGAATGCATGCAATGTACTAAGGGATGCGATCATACCAGCACTAATGCACCGGATCCCATCAGAACTCCGCAGTTAAGCGTGCTTGGGCGAGAGTAATACTAGGATGGGTGACCTCCCGGGAAGTCCTCGTGTTGAATCCCTTTTTTATTTTTATTTTTCTCTTAGCCTCCCATTTTTTTGTCAAACATCTAGTACCACTACAATTCAATTTGTTTCTCTATTGACGTTGTTAGATTGTTTATTTTTGCTGACATAACTACAAAGTAATCGTATGAAGATGGATGCGTCCCCGGAAATGCTATGTTGTAGTTTATTCCTTTATTATTTTTGATTCCAAAGATGCTAATACGTACGGAACACCGTAACTTTCAGACCGTGAGGACCTATTCGGCCGATAATACCTTTTCGGAAAGCTCTCGGAAAGTTATAGTGTGGCTATGGGTCTCCGTACCATTGGGCCCCATTTTCGACCCCAAATTTTGACGTTTAGGGTGTTTTCGGGAGGTTTTTGTGATTTGGAAGCGATTAAAGTATCGAAAAAGTGTTCGGACATGATTTTTGCATCTTTTGCGAATAAAAGAGTACGTTGAAGCTGGCTGAAGCGGTGCACGTATCAAGTGGGACCCATTACAAATGATCTCTTGAATCAGCGGTAAAGGATATATGCGAATGCATGCAATGTACTAACGGATGCGATCATACCAGCACTAATGCACCGGATCCCATCAGAACTCCGCAGTTTACGGTGCTTCGGCGAGAGTAGTACTAGGATGGGTGACCTCCCGGGAAATCCTCGTGTTGCATCCCTTTTTTATTTATATTTTTGTTTTAGCCTCCCATTTTTTTGTAAAACATCTAGTACCACTACAATTCAATTTGTTTCTCTATTGACGTTGTTAGATTGTTTATTTTTGCTGAAAAAACTACAAAGTAATCGTATGAAGATGGATGCGTCCCCGGAAATGCTATGTTGTAGTTTATTCCTTTATTATTTTTGATTCCAAAGATGCTAATACGTACGAAACACCGTAACTTTCAGACCGTGAGGACCTATTCGGCCGATAATACCTTTTCGGAAAGCTCTCGGAAAGTTATAGTGTGGCTATGGGTCTCCGTACCATTGGGCCCCATTTTCGACCCCAAATTTTGACGTTTAGGGTGTTTTCGAGAGGTTTTTGTGATTTGGAAGCGATTAAAGTATCGAAAAAGTGTTCGGACATGATTTTTGCATCTTTTGCGAATAAAAGAGTACGTTGAACCTGGATGAAGCGGTGCACGTATCAAGTGGGACCCATTACAAATGATCTCTTGAATCCGCGGTAAAGGATATATGCGAATGCATGCAATGTACTAAGGGATGCGATCATACCAGCACCAATGCACCGGATCCCATCAGAACTCCGTAGTTAAGCGTGCTTGGGCGAGAGTAATACTAGGATGGGTGACCTCCCGGGAAGTCCTCGTGTTGAATCCCTTTTTTATTTTTATTTTTCTCTTAGCCTCCCATTTTTTTGTCAAACATCTAGTACCACTACAATTCAATTTGTTTCTCTATTGACGTTGTTAGATTGTTTATTTTTGCTGACATAACTACAAAGTAATCGTATGAAGATGGATGCGTCCCCGGAAATGCTATGTTGTAGTTTATTCCTTTATTATTTTTGATTCCAAAGATGCTAATACGTACGGAACACCGTAACTTTATGACCGTGAGGACCTATTCGGCCGATAATACCTTTTCGGAAAGCTCTCGGAAAGTTATAGTGTAGCTATGAGTCTCCGTACCATTGGGCCCCATTTTCGACCCCAAATTTTGACGTTTAGGGTGTTTTCGGGAGGTTTTTGTGATTTGGAAGCGATTAAAGTATCGAAAAAGTGTTCGGACATGATTTTTGCATCTTTTGCGAATAAAAGAGTACGTTGAAGCTGGCTGAAGCGGTGCACGTATCAAGTGGGACCCATTACAAATGATCTCTTGAATCTGCGGTAAAGGATATATGCGAATGCATGCAATGTACTAACAGATGCGATCATACCAGCACTAATGCACCGGATCCCATCAGAACTCCGCAGTTTACGGTGCTTCGGCGAGAGTAGTACTAGGATGGGTGACCTCCCGGGAAGTCCTCGTGTTGCATCCCTTTTTTATTTATATTTTTGTTTTAGCCTCCCATTTTTTTGTAAAACATCTAGTACCACTACAATTCAATTTGTTTCTCTATTGACGTTGTTAGATTGTTTATTTTTGCTGAAAAAATTACAAAGTAATCGTATGAAGATGGATGCGTCCCCGGAAATGCTATGTTGTAGTTTATTCCTTTATTATTTTTGATTCCAAATATGCTAATACGTACGAAACACCGTAACTTTCAGACCGTGAGGACCTATTCGGCCGATAATACCTTTTCGGAAAGCTCTCGGAAAGTTATAGTGTGGCTATGGGTCTCCGTACCATTGGGCCCCATTTTCGACCCCAAATTTTGACGTTTAGGGTGTTTTCGGGAGGTTTTTGTGATTTGGAAGCGATTAAAGTATCGAAAAAGTGTTCGGACATGATTTTTGCATCTTTTGCGAATAAAAGAGTACGTTGAACCTGGCTGAAGCGGTGCACGTATCAAGTGGGACCCATTACAAATGATCTCTTGAATCCGCGGTAAAGGATATATGCGAATGCATGCAATGTACTAAGGGATGCGATCATACCAGCACTAATGCACCGGATCCCATCAGAACTCCGCAGTTAAGCGTGCTTGGGCGAGAGTAATACTAGGATGGGTGACCTCCCGGGAAGTCCTCGTGTTGCATCCCTTTTTAATTTTTATTTTTCTTTTAGCCTCCCATTTTTTTGTAAAACATCTAGTACCACTACAATTCAATTTGTTTCTCTATTGACGTTGTTAGATTGTTTATTTTTGCTGACAAAACTACAAAGTAATCGTATGAAGATGGATGCGTCCCCGGAAATGCTATGTTGTAGTTTATTCGGCCGATAATACCTTTTCGGAAAGCTCTCGGAAAGTTATAGTGTGGCTATGGGTCTCCGTACCATTGGGCCCCATTTTTCGACCCCAAATTTTGACGTTTAGGTTGTTTTCAGGAGGTTTTTGTGATTTGGAAGCGATTAAAGTATCGAAAAAGTGTTCGGACATGATTTTTGCATCTTTTGCGAATAAAAGAGTACGTTGAACCTGGCTGAAGCGGTGCACGTATCAAGTGGGACCCATTACAAATGATCTCTTGAATCCGCAGTAAAGGATATATGCGAATGCATGCAATGTACTAAGGGATGCGATCATACCAGCACTAATGCACCGGATCCCATCAGAACTCCGCAGTTAAGCGTGCTTGGGCGAGAGTAATACTAGGATGGGTGACCTCCCGGGAAGTCCTCGTGTTGAATCCCTTTTTTATTTTTATTTTTCTCTTAGCCTCCCATTTTTTTGTCAAACATCTAGTACCACTACAATTCAATTTGTTTCTCTATTGACGTTGTTAGATTGTTTATTTTTGCTGACATAACTACAAAGTAATCGTATGAAGATGGATGCGTCCCCGGAAATGCTATGTTGTAGTTTATTCCTTTATTATTTTTGATTCCAAAGATGCTAATACGTACGGAACACCGTAACTTTATGACCGTGAGGACCTATTCGGCCGATAATACCTTTTCGGAAAGCTCTCGGAAAGTTATAGTGTAGCTATGGGTCTCCGTACCATTGGGCCCCATTTTCGACCCCAAATTTTGACGTTTAGGGTGTTTTCGGGAGGTTTTTGTGATTTGGAAGCGATTAAAGTATCGAAAAAGTGTTCGGACATGATTTTTGCATCTTTTGCGAATAAAAGAGTACGTTGAAGCTGGCTGAAGCGGTGCACGTATCAAGTGGGACCCATTACAAATGATCTCTTGAATCAGCGGTAAAGGATATATGCGAATGCATGCAATGTACTAACGGATGCGATCATACCAGCACTAATGCACCGGATCCCATCAGAACTCCGCAATTTACGGTGCTTCGGCGAGAGTAGTACTAGGATGGGTGACCTCCCGGGAAATCCTCGTGTTGCATCCCTTTTTTATTTATATTTTTGTTTTAGCCTCCCATTTTTTTGTAAAACATCTAGTACCACTACAATTCAATTTGTTTCTCTATTGACGTTGTTAGATTGTTTATTTTTGCTGAAAAAACTACAAAGTAATCGTATGAAGATGGATGCGTCCCCGGAAATGCTATGTTGTAGTTTATTCCTTTATTATTTTTGATTCCAAAGATGCTAATACGTACGAAACACCGTAACTTTCAGACCGTGAGGACCTATTCGGCCGATAATACCTTTTCGGAAAGCTCTCGGAAAGTTATAGTGTGGCTATGGGTCTCCGTACCATTGGGCCCCATTTTCGACCCCAAATTTTGACGTTTAGGGTGTTTTCGGGAGGTTTTTGTGATTTGGAAGCGATTAAAGTATCGAAAAAGTGTTCGGACATGATTTTTGCATCTTTTGCGAATAAAAGAGTACGTTGAAGCTGGCTGAAGCGGTGCACGTATCAAGTGGGACCCATTACAAATGATCTCTTGAATCAGCGGTAAAGGATATATGCGAATGCATGCAATGTACTAACGGATGCGATCATACCAGCACTAATGCACCGGATCCCATCAGAACTCCGCAATTTACGGTGCTTCGGCGAGAGTAGTACTAGGATGGGTGACCTCCCGGGAAATCCTCGTGTTGCATCCCTTTTTTATTTATATTTTTGTTTTAGCCTCCCATTTTTTTGTAAAACATCTAGTACCACTACAATTCAATTTGTTTCTCTATTGACGTTGTTAGATTGTTTATTTTTGCTGAAAAAACTACAAAGTAATCGTATGAAGATGGATGCGTCCCCGGAAATGCTATGTTGTAGTTTATTCCTTTATTATTTTTGATTCCAAAGATGCTAATACGTACGAAACACCGTAACTTTCAGACCGTGAGGACCTATTCGGCCGATAATACCTTTTCGGAAAGCTCTCGGAAAGTTATAGTGTGGCTATGGGTCTCCGTACCATTGGGCCCCATTTTCGACCCCAAATTTTGACGTTTAGGGTGTTTTCGGGAGGTTTTTGTGATTTGGAAGCGATTAAAGTATCGAAAAAGTGTTCGGACATGATTTTTGCATCTTTTGCGAATAAAAGAGTACGTTGAACCTGGCTGAAGCGGTGCACGTATCAAGTGGGACCCATTACAAATGATCTCTTGAATCCGCGGTAAAGGATATATGCGAATGCATGCAATGTACTAAGGGATGCGATCATACCAGCACCAATGCACCAGATCCCATCAGAACTCCGTAGTTAAGCGTGCTTGGGCGAGAGTAATACTAGGATGGGTGACCTCCCGGGAAGTCCTCGTGTTGCATCCCTTTTTAATTTTTATTTTTCTTTTAGCCTCCCATTTTTTTGTAAAACATCTAGTACCACTACAATTCAATTTGTTTCTCTATTGACGTTGTTAGATTGTTTATTTTTGCTGACAAAACTACAAAGTAATCTTATGAAGATGGATGCGTCCCCGGAAATGCTATGTTGTAGTTTATTCCTTTATTATTTTTGATTCCAAAGATGCTAATACGTACAGAACACTGTAACTTTCAGAACGTGAGGACCTATTCGGCCGATAATACCTTTTCGGAAAGCTCTCGGAAAGTTATAGTGTGGCTATGGGTCTCCGTACCATTGGGCCCCATTTTCGACCCCAAATTTTGACGTTTAGGGTGTTTTCAGGAGGTTTTTGTGATTTGGAAGCGATTAAAGTATCGAAAAAGTGTTCGGACATGATTTTTGCATCTTTTGCGAATAAAAGAGTACGTTGAAGCTGGCTGAAGCGGTGCACGTATCAAGTGAGACCCATTACAAATGATTTCTTGAATCTGCGGTAAAGGATGTATGCGAATGCATGCAATGTACTAACAGATGCGATCATACCAGCACTAATGCACCGGATCCCATCAGAACTCCGCAGTTTACGGTGCTTTGGCGAGAGTAGTACTAGGATGGGTGACCTCCCGGGAAGTCCTCGTGTTGCATCCCTTTTTTATTTATATTTTTGTTTTAGCCTCCCATTTTTTTGTAAAACATCTAGTACCACTACAATTCAATTTGTTTCTCTATTGACGTTGTTAGATTGTTTATTTTTGCTGAAAAAATTACAAAGTAATCGTATGAAGATGGATGCGTCCCCGGAAATGCTATGTTGTAGTTTATTCCTTTATTATTTTTGATTCCAAATATGCTAATACGTACGAAACACCGTAACTTTCAGACCGTGAGGACCTATTCGGCCGATAATACCTTTTCGGAAAGCTCTCGGAAAGTTATAGTGTGGCTATGGGTCTCCGTATCATTGGGCCCCATTTTCGACCCCAAATTTTGACGTTTAGGGTGTTTTCGGGAGGTTTTTGTGATTTGGAAGCGATTAAAGTATCGAAAAAGTGTTCGGACATGATTTTTGCATCTTTTGCGAATAAAAGAGTACGTTGAACCTGGCTGAAGCGGTGCACGTATCAAGTGGGACCCATTACAAATGATCTCTTGAATCCGCGGTAAAGGATATATGCGAATGCATGCAATGTACTAAGGGATGCGATCATACCAGCACTAATGCACCGGATCCCATCAGAACTCCGTAGTTAAGCGTGCTTGGGCGAGAGTAATACTAGGATGGGTGACCTCCCGGGAAGTCCTCGTGTTGCATCCCTTTTTAATTTTTATTTTTCTTTTAGCCTCCCATTTTTTTGTAAAACATCTAGTACCACTACAATTCAATTTGTTTCTCTATTGACGTTGTTAGATTGTTTATTTTTGCTGACAAAACTACAAAGTAATCGTATGAAGATGGATGCGTCCCCGGAAATGCTATGTTGTAGTTTATTCGGCCGATAATACCTTTTCGGAAAGCTCTCGGAAAGTTATAGTGTGGCTATGGGTCTCCGTACCATTGGGCCCCATTTTTCGACCCCAAATTTTGACGTTTAGGTTGTTTTCAGGAGGTTTTTGTGATTTGGAAGCGATTAAAGTATCGAAAAAGTGTTCGGACATGATTTTTGCATCTTTTGCGAATAAAAGAGTACGTTGAACCTGGCTGAAGCGGTGCACGTATCAAGTGGGACCTATTACAAATGATCTCTTGAATCCGCAGTAAAGGATATATGCGAATGCATGCAATGTACTAAGGGATGCGATCATACCAGCACTAATGCACCGGATCCCATCAGAACTCCGCAGTTAAGCGTGCTTGGGCGAGAGTAATACTAGGATGGGTGACCTCCCGGGAAGTCCTCGTGTTGAATCCCTTTTTTATTTTTATTTTTCTCTTAGCCTCCCATTTTTTTGTCAAACATCTAGTACCACTACAATTCAATTTGTTTCTCTATTGACGTTGTTAGATTGTTTATTTTTGCTGACATAACTACAAAGTAATCGTATGAAGATGGATGCGTCCCCGGAAATGCTATGTTGTAGTTTATTCCTTTATTATTTTTGATTCCAAAGATGCTAATACGTACGGAACACCGTAACTTTATGACCGTGAGGACCTATTCGGCCGATAATACCTTTCCGGAAAGCTCTCGGAAAGTTATAGTGTAGCTATGGGTCTCCGTACCATTGGGCCCCATTTTCGACCCCAAATTTTGACGTTTAGGGTGTTTTCGGGAGGTTTTTGTGATTTGGAAGCGATTAAAGTATCGAAAAAGTGTTCGGACATGATTTTTGCATCTTTTGCGAATAAAAGAGTACGTTGAAGCTGGCTGAAGCGGTGCACGTATCAAGTGGGACCCATTACAAATGATCTCTTGAATCTGCGGTAAAGGATATATGCGAATGCATGCAATGTACTAACGGATGCGATCATACCAGCACTAATGCACCGGATCCCATCAGAACTCCGCAGTTTACGGTGCTTCGGCGAGAGTAGTACTAGGATGGGTGACCTCCCGGGAAGTCCTCGTGTTGCATCCCTTTTTTATTTATATTTTTGTTTTAGCCTCCCATTTTTTTGTAAAACATCTAGTACCACTACAATTCAATTTGTTTCTCTATTGACGTTGTTAGATTGTTTATTTTTGCTGAAAAAACTACAAAGTAATCGTATGAAGATGGATGCGTCCCCGGAAATGCTATGTTGTAGTTTATTCCTTTATTATTTTTGATTCCAAAGATGCTAATACGTACGAAACACCGTAACTTTCAGACCGTGAGGACCTATTCGGCCGATAATACCTTTTCGGAAAGCTCTCGGAAAGTTATAGTGTGGCTATGGGTCTCCGTACCATTGGGCCCCATTTTCGACCCCAAATTTTGACGTTTAGGGTGTTTTCGGGAGGTTTTTGTGATTTGGAAGCGATTAAAGTATCGAAAAAGTGTTCGGACATGATTTTTGCATCTTTTGCGAATAAAAGAGTACGTTGAAGCTGGCTGAAGCGGTGCACGTATCAAGTGGGACCCATTACAAATGATCTCTTGAATCCGCGGTAAAGGATATGTGCGAATGCATGCAATGTACTAAGGGATGCGATCATACCAGCACTAATGCACCGGATCCCATCAGAACTCCGCAGTTAAGCGTGCTTGGGCGAGAGTAATACTAGGATGGTGACCTCCCGGCAAGTCCTCGTGTTGCATCCCTTTTTAATTTTAATTTTTCTTTTAGCCTCCCATTTTTTTGTAAAACATCTAGTACCACTACAATTCAATTTGTTTCTCTATTGACGTTGTTAGATTGTTTATTTTTGCTGACAAAACTACAAAGTAATTGTATGAAGATGGATGCGTCCCTGGAAATGCTATGTTGTAGTTTATTCGGCCGGTAATACCTTTTCGGAAAGCTCTCGGAAAGTTATAGTGTGGCTATGAGTCTCCGTACCATTGGGCCCCATTTTCGACCCCAAATTTTGACGTTTAGGTTGTTTTCGGGAGGTTTTTGTGATTTGGAAGCGATTAAAGTATCGAAAAAGTGTTCGGACATGTTTTTTGCATCTTTTGCGAATAAAAGAGTACGTTGAAGCTGGCTGAAGCGGTGCACGTATCAAGTGGGACCCATTACAAATGATCTCTTGAATCCGCGGTAAAGGATATATGCGAATGCATGCAATGTACTAAGGGATGCGATCATACCAGCACCAATGCACCGGATCCCATCAGAACTCCGTAGTTAAGCGTGCTTGGGCGAGATTAATACTAGGATGGGTGACCTCCCGGGAAGTCCTCGTGTTGCATCCCTTTTTTATTTTTATTTTTCTTTTAGCCTCCCATTTTTTTGTAAAACATCTAGTACCACTACAATTCAATTTGTTTCTCTATTGACGTTGTTAGATTGTTTATTTTTGCTGACAAAACTACAAAGTAATCGTATGAAGATGGATGCGTCCCCGGAAATGCTATGTTGTAGTTTATTCCTTTATTATTTTTGATTCCAAAGATGCTAATACGTACGGAACACCGTAACTTTCAGACCGTGAGGACCTATTCGGCCGATAATACCTTTTCGGAAAGCTCTCGGAAAGTTATAGTGTGGCTATGGGTCTCCGTACCATTGGGCCCCATTTTCGACCCCAAATTTTGACGTTTAGGGTGTTTTCGGGAGGTTTTTGTGATTTGGAAGCGATTAAAGTATCGAAAAAGTGTTCGGACATGATTTTTGCATCTTTTGCGAATAAAAGAGTACGTTGAAGCTGGCTGAAGCGGTGCACGTATCAAGTGGGACCCATTACAAATGATCTCTTGCGGTAAAGGATATATGCGAATGCATGCAATGTACTAACGGATGCGATCATACCAGCACTAATGCACCGGATCCCATCAGAACTCCGCAGTTTACGGTGCTTCGGCGAGAGTAGTACTAGGATGGGTGACCTCCCGGGAAGTCCTCGTGTTGCATCCCTTTTTTATTTATATTTTTGTTTTAGCCTCCCATTTTTTTGTAAAACATCTAGTACCACTACAATTCAATTTGTTTCTCTATTGACGTTGTTAGATTGTTTATTTTTGCTGAAAAAACTACAAAGTAATCGTATGAAGATGGATGCGTCCCCGGAAATGCTATGTTGTAGTTTATTCCTTTATTATTTTTGATTCCAAAGATGCTAATACGTACGAAACACCGTAACTTTCAGACCGTGAGGACCTATTCGGCCAATAATACCTTTTCGGAAAGCTCTCGGAAAGTTATAGTGTGGCTATGGGTCTCCGTACCATTGGGGCCCATTTTCGACCCCAAATTTTGACGTTTAGGGTGTTTTCGGGAGGTTTTTGTGATTTGGAAGCGATTAAAGTATCGAAAAAGTGTTCGGACATGATTTTTGCATCTTTTGCGAATAAAAGAGTACGTTGAACCTGGCTGAAGCGGTGCACGTATCAAGTGGGACCCATTACAAATGATCTGTTGAATCCGCGGTAAAGGATATATGCGAATGCATGCAATGTACTAAGGGATGCGATCATACCAGCACTAATGCACCGGATCCCATCAGAACTCCGCAGTAAAGCGTGCTTGGGCGAGAGTAATACTAGGATGGGTGACCTCCCGGGAAGTCCTCGTGTTGCATCCCTTTTTAATTTTTATTTTTCTTTTAGCCTCCCATTTTTTTGTAAAACATCTAGTACCACTACAATTCAATTTGTTTCTCTATTGACGTTGTTAGATTGTTTATTTTTGTTGACAAAACTACAAAGTAATCGTATGAAGATGGATGCGTCCCCGGAAATGCTATGTTGTTGTTTATTCCTTTATTATTTTTGATTCCAAAGATGCTAATACGTACGGAACACCGTAACTTTCAGACCGTGAGGACCTATTCGGCCGATAATACCTTTTCGGAAAGCTCTCGGAAAGTTATAGTGTGGCTATGAGTCTCCGTACCATTGGGCCCCATTTTCGACCCCAAATTTTGACGTTTAGGGTGTTTTCGGGAGGTTTTTGTGATTTGGAAGCGATTAAAGTATCGAAAAAGTGTTCGGACATGATTTTTGCATCTTTTGCGAATAAAAGAGTACGTTGAAGCTGGCTGAAGCGGTGCACGTATCAAGTGGGACCCATTACAAATGATCTCTTAAATCTGCGGTAAAGGATATATGCGAATGCATGCAATGTACTAACGGATGCGATCATACCAGCACTAATGCACCGGATCCCATCAGAACTCCGCAGTTTACGGTGCTTCGGCGAGAGTAGTACTAGGATGGGTGACCTCCCGGGAAGTCCTCGTGTTGCATCCCTTTTTTATTTATATTTTTGTTTTAGCCTCCCATTTTTTTGTAAAACATCTAGTACCACTACAATTCAATTTGTTTCTCTATTGACGTTGTTAGATTGTTTATTTTTGCTGAAAAAACTACAAAGTAATCGTATGAAGATGGATGCGTCCCCGGAAATGCTATGTTGTAGTTTATTCCTTTATTATTTTTGATTCCAAAGATGCTAATACGTACGAAACACCGTAACTTTCAGACCGTGAGGACCTATTCGGCCGATAATACCTTTTCGGAAAGCTCTCGGAAAGTTATAGTGTGGCTATGGGTCTCCGTACCATTGGGCCCCATTTTCGACCCCAAATTTTGACGTTTAGGGTGTTTTCGGGAGGTTTTTGTGATTTGGAAGCGATTAAAGTATCGAAAAAGTGTTCGGACATGATTTTTGCATCTTTTGCGAATAAAAGAGTACGTTGAACCTGGCTGAAACGGTGCACGTATCAAGTGGGACCCATTACAAATGATCTCTTGAATCCGCGGTAAAGGATATATGCGAATGCATGCAATGTACTAAGGGATGCGATCATACCAGCACTAATGCACCGGATCCCATCAGAACTCCGTAGTTAAGCGTGCTTGGGCGAGAGTAATACTAGGATGGGTGACCTCCCGGGAAGTCCTCGTGTTGCATCCCTTTTTAATTTTTATTTTTCTTTTAGCCTCCCATTTTTTTGTAAAACATCTAGTACCACTACAATTCAATTTGTTTCTCTATTGACGTTGTTAGATTGTTTATTTTTGCTGACAAAACTACAAAGTAATCGTATGAAGATGGATGCGTCCCCGGAAATGCTATGTTGTAGTTTATTCGGCCGATAATACCTTTTCGGAAAGCTCTCGGAAAGTTATAGTGTGGCTATGGGTCTCCGTACCATTGGGCCCCATTTTTCGACCCCAAATTTTGACGTTTAGGATGTTTTCGGGAGGTTTTTGTGATTTGGAAGCGATTAAAGTATCGAAAAAGTGTTCGGACATGATTTTTGCATCTTTTGCAAATAAAAGAGTACGTTGAACCTGGCTGAAGCGGTGCACGTATCAAGTGGGACCCATTACAAATGATCTCTTGAATCCGCAGTAAAGGATATATGCGAATGCATGCAATGTACTAAGGGATGCGATCATACCAGCACTAATGCACCGGATCCCATCAGAACTCCGCAGTTAAGCGTGCTTGGGCGAGAGTAATACTAGGATGGGTGACCTCCCGGGAAGTCCTCGTGTTGCATCCCTTTTTAATTTTTATTTTTCTTTTAGCCTCCCATTTTTTTGTCAAACATCTAGTACCACTACAATTCAATTTGTTTCTCTATTGACGTTGTTAGATTGTTTATTTTTGCTGACAAAACTACAAAGTAATCGTATGAAGATGGATGCGTCCCCGGAAATGCTATGTTGTAGTTTATTCCTTTATTATTTTTGATTCCAAAGATGCTAATACGTACGGAACACCGTAACTTTCAGACCGTGAGGACCTATTCGGCCGATAATACCTTTTCGGAAAGCTCTCGGAAAGTTATATTGTAGCTATGGGTCTCCGTACCATTGGGCCCCATTTTCGACCCCAAATTTTGACGTTTAGGGTGTTTTCGGGAGGTTTTTGTGATTTGGAAGCGATTAAAGTATCGAAAAAGTGTTCGGACATGATTTTTGCATCTTTTGCGAATAAAAGAGTACGTTGAAGCTGGCTGAAGCGGTGCACGTATCAAGTGGGACCCATTACAAATGATCTCTTGAATCTGCGGTAAAGGATATATGCGAATGCATGCAATGTACTAACGGATGCGATCATACCAGCACTAATGCACCGGATCCCATCAGAACTCCGCAGTTTACGGTGCTTCGGCGAGAGTAGTACTAGGATGGGTGACCTCCCGGGAAGTCCTCGTGTTGCATCCCTTTTTTATTTATATTTTTGTTTTAGCCTCCCATTTTTTTGTAAAACATCTAGTACCACTACAATTCAATTTGTTTCTCTATTGACGTTGTTAGATTGTTTATTTTTGCTGAAAAAACTACAAAGTAATCGTATGAAGATGGATGCGTCCCCGGAAATGCTATGTTGTAGTTTATTCCTTTATTATTTTTGATTCCAAAGATGCTAATACGTACGAAACACCGTAACTTTCAGACCGTGAGGACCTATTCGGCCGATAATACCTTTTCGGAAAGCTCTCGGAAAGTTATAGTGTGGCTATGGGTCTCCGTACCATTGGGGCCCATTTTCGACCCCAAATTTTGACGTTTAGGGTGTTTTCGGGAGGTTTTTGTGATTTGGAAGCGATTAAAGTATCGAAAAAGTGTTCGGACATGATTTTTGCATCTTTTGCGAATAAAAGAGTACGTTGAACCTGGCTGAAGCGGTGCACGTATCAAGTGGGACCCATTACAAATGATCTGTTGAATCCGCGGTAAAGGATATATGCGAATGCATGCAATGTACTAAGGGATGCGATCATACCAGCACTAATGCACCGGATCCCATCAGAACTCCGCAGTTAAGCGTGCTTGGGCGAGAGTAATACTAGGATGGGTGACCTCCCGGGAAGTCCTCGTGTTGCATCCCTTTTTAATTTTTATTTTTCTTTTAGCCTCCCATTTTTTTGTAAAACATCTAGTACCACTACAATTCAATTTGTTTCTCTATTGACGTTGTTAGATTGTTTATTTTTGCTGACAAAACTACAAAGTAATCGTATGAAGATGGATGCGTCCCCGGAAATGCTATGTTGTAGTTTATTCGGCCGATAATACCTTTTCGGAAAGCTCTCGGAAAGTTATAGTGTGGCTATGGGTCTCCGTACCATTGGGCCCCATTTTTCGACCCCAAATTTTGACGTTTAGGTTGTTTTCAGGAGGTTTTTGTGATTTGGAAGCGATTAAAGTATCGAAAAAGTGTTCGGACATGATTTTTGCATCTTTTGCGAATAAAAGAGTACGTTGAACCTGGCTGAAGCGGTGCACGTATCAAGTGGGACCCATTACAAATGATCTCTTGAATCCGCAGTAAAGGATATATGCGAATGCATGCAAGGTACTAAGGGATGCGATCATACCAGCACTAATGCACCGGATCCCATCAGAACTCCGCAGTTAAGCGTGCTTGGGCGAGAGTAATACTAGGATGGGTGACCTCCCGGGAAGTCCTCGTGTTGAATCCCTTTTTTATTTTTATTTTTCTCTTAGCCTCCCATTTTTTTGTAAAACATCTAGTACCACTACAATTCAATTTGTTTCTCTATTGACGTTGTTAGATTGTTTATTTTTGCTGACATAACTACAAAGTAATCGTATGAAGATGGATGCGTCCCCGGAAATGCTATGTTGTAGTTTATTCCTTTATTATTTTTGATTCCAAAGATGCTAATACGTACGGAACACCGTAACTTTATGACCGTGAGGACCTATTCGGCCGATAATACCTTTTCGGAAAGCTCTCGGAAAGTTATAGTGTGGCTATGGGTCTCCGTACCATTGGGCCCCATTTTCGACCCCAAATTTTGACGTTTAGGGTGTTTTCGGGAGGTTTTTGTGATTTGGAAGCGATTAAAGTATCGAAAAAGTGTTCGGACATGATTTTTGCATCTTTTGCGAATAAAAGAGTACGTTGAAGCTGGCTGAAGCGGTGCACGTATCAAGTGGGACCCATTACAAATGATCTCTTAAATCTGCGGTAAAGGATATATGCGAATGCATGCAATGTACTAACGGATGCGATCATACCAGCACTAATGCACCGGATCTCATCAGAACTCCGCAGTTAACGGTGCTTCGGCGAGAGTAGTACTAGGATGGGTGACCTCCCGGGAAGTCCTCGTGTTGCATCCCTTTTTTATTTATATTTTTGTTTTAGCCTCCCATTTTTTTGTAAAACATCTAGTACCACTACAATTCAATTTGTTTCTCTATTGACGTTGTTAGATTGTTTATTTTTGCTGAAAAAACTACAAAGTAATCGTATGAAGATGGATGCGTCCCCGGAAATGCTATGTTGTAGTTTATTCCTTTATTATTTTTGATTCCAAAGATGCTAATACGTACGAAACACCGTAACTTTCAGACCGTGAGGACCTATTCGGCCGATAATACCTTTTCGGAAAGCTCTCGGAAAGTTATAGTGTGGCTATGGGTCTCCGTACCATTGGGCCCCATTTTCGACCCCAAATTTTGACGTTTAGGGTGTTTTCGGGAGGTTTTTGTGATTTGGAAGCGATTAAAGTATCGAAAAAGTGTTCGGACATGATTTTTGCATCTTTTGCGAATAAAAGAGTACGTTGAACCTGGCTGAAGCGGTGCACGTATCAAGTGGGACCCATTACAAATGATCTCTTGAATCCGCGGTAAAGGATATATGCGAATGCATGCAATGTACTAAGGGATGCGATCATACCAGCACCAATGCACCAGATCCCATCAGAACTCCGTAGTTAAGCGTGCTTGGGCGAGAGTAATACTAGGATGGGTGACCTCCCGGGAAGTCCTCGTGTTGCATCCCTTTCTTATTTTTATTTTTCTTTTTGCCTCCCATTTTTTTTGTAAAACATCTAGTACCACTACAATTCAATTTGTTTCTCTATTGACGTTGTTAGATTGTTTATTTTTGCTGACAAAACTACAAAGTAATCGTATGAAGATGGATGCGTCCCCGGAAATGCTATGTTGTAGTTTATTCCTTTATTATTTTTGATTCCAAAGATGCTAATACGTACGGAACACCGTAACTTTCGGAACGTGAGGACCTATTCGGCCGATAATACCTTTTCGGAAAGCTCTCGGAAAGTTATAGTGTGGTTATGGGTCTCCGTACCATTGGGCCCCATTTTCGACCCCAAATTTTGACGTTTAGGGTGTTTTCGGGAGGTTTTTGTGATTTGGAAGCGATTAAAGTATCGAAAAAGTGTTCGGACATGATTTTTGCATCTTTTGCGAATAAAAGAGTACGTTGAAGCTGGCTGAAGCGGTGCACGTATCAAGTGGGACCCATTACAAATGATCTCTTGAATCTGCGGTAAAGGATATATGCGAATGCATGCAATGTACTAACAGATGCGATCATACCAGCACTAATGCACCGGATCCCATCAGAACTCCGCAGTTTACGGTGCTTCGGCGAGAGTAGTACTAGGATGGGTGACCTCCCGGGAAGTCCTCGTGTTGCATCCCTTTTTTATTTATATTTTTGTTTTAGCCTCCCATTTTTTTGTAAAACATCTAGTACCACTACAATTCAATTTGTTTCTCTATTGACGTTGTTAGATTGTTTATTTTTGCTGAAAAAATTACAAAGTAATCGTATGAAGATGGATGCGTCCCCGGAAATGCTATGTTGTAGTTTATTCCTTTATTATTTTTGATTCCAAATATGCTAATACGTACGAAACACCGTAACTTTCAGACCGTGAGGACCTATTCGGCCGATAATACCTTTTCGGAAAGCTCTCGGAAAGTTATAGTGTGGCTATGGGTCTCCGTACCATTGGGCCCCATTTTCGACCCCAAATTTTGACGTTTAGGGTGTTTTCAGGAGGTTTTTGTGATTTGGAAGCGATTAAAGTATCGAAAAAGTGTTCGGACATGATTTTTGCATCTTTTGCGAATAAAAGAGTACGTTGAAGCTGGCTGAAGCGGTGCACGTATCAAGTGGGACCCATTACAAATGATCTCTTGAATCTGCGGTAAAGGATATATGCGAATGCATGCAATGTACTAACAGATGCGATCATACCAGCACTAATGCACCGGATCCCATCAGAACTCCGCAGTTTACGGTGCTTCGGCGAGAGTAGTACTAGGATGGGTGACCTCCCGGGAAGTCCTCGTGTTGCATCCCTTTTTTATTTATATTTTTGTTTTAGCCTCCCATTTTTTTGTAAAACATCTAGTACCACTACAATTCAATTTGTTTCTCTATTGACGTTGTTAGATTGTTTATTTTTGCTGAAAAAATTACAAAGTAATCGTATGAAGATGGATGCGTCCCCGGAAATGCTATGTTGTAGTTTATTCCTTTATTATTTTTGATTCCAAATATGCTAATACGTACGAAACACCGTAACTTTCAGACCGTGAGGACCTATTCGGCCGATAATACCTTTTCGGAAAGCTCTCGGAAAGTTATAGTGTGGCTATGGGTCTCCGTACCATTGGGCCCCATTTTCGACCCCAAATTTTGACGTTTAGGGTGTTTTCGGGAGGTTTTTGTGATTTGGAAGCGATTAAAGTATCGAAAAAGTGTTCGGACATGATTTTTGCATCTTTTGCGAATAAAAGAGTACGTTGAACCTGGCTGAAGCGGTGCACGTATCAAGTGGGACCCATTACAAATGATCTCTTGAATCCGCGGTAAAGGATATATGCGAATGCATGCAATGTACTAAGGGATGCGATCATACCAGCACTAATGCACCGGATCCCATCAGAACTCCGCAGTTAAGCGTGCTTGGGCGAGAGTAATACTAGGATGGGTGACCTCCCGGGAAGTCCTCGTGTTGCATCCCTTTTTAATTTTTATTTTTCTTTTAGCCTCCCATTTTTTTGTAAAACATCTAGTACCACTACAATTCAATTTGTTTCTCTATTGACGTTGTTAGATTGTTTATTTTTGCTGACAAAACTACAAAGTAATCGTATGAAGATGGATGCGTCCCCGGAAATGCTATGTTGTAGTTTATTCGGCCGATAATACCTTTTCGGAAAGCTCTCGGAAAGTTATAGTGTGGCTATGGGTCTCCGTACCATTGGGCCCCATTTTTCGACCCCAAATTTTGACGTTTAGGTTGTTTTCAGGAGGTTTTTGTGATTTGGAAGCGATTAAAGTATCGAAAAAGTGTTCGGACATGATTTTTGCATCTTTTGCGAATAAAAGAGTACGTTGAACCTGGCTGAAGCGGTGCACGTATCAAGTGGGACCCATTACAAATGATCTCTTGAATCCGCAGTAAAGGATATATGCGAATGCATGCAATGTACTAAGGGATGCGATCATACCAGCACTAATGCACCGGATCCCATCAGAACTCCGCAGTTAAGCGTGCTTGGGCGAGAGTAATACTAGGATGGGTGACCTCCCGGGAAGTCCTCGTGTTGAATCCCTTTTTTATTTTTATTTTTCTCTTAGCCTCCCATTTTTTTGTCAAACATCTAGTACCACTACAATTCAATTTGTTTCTCTATTGACGTTGTTAGATTGTTTATTTTTGCTGACATAACTACAAAGTAATCGTATGAAGATGGATGCGTCCCCGGAAATGCTATGTTGTAGTTTATTCCTTTATTATTTTTGATTCCAAAGATGCTAATACGTACGGAACACCGTAACTTTATGACCGTGAGGACCTATTCGGCCGATAATACCTTTCCGGAAAGCTCTCGGAAAGTTATAGTGTAGCTATGGGTCTCCGTACCATTGGGCCCCATTTTCGACCCCAAATTTTGACGTTTAGGGTGTTTTCGGGAGGTTTTTGTGATTTGGAAGCGATTAAAGTATTGAAAAAGTGTTCGGACATGATTTTTGCATCTTTTGCGAATAAAAGAGTACGTTGAAGCTGGCTGAAGCGGTGCACGTATCAAGTGGGACCCATTACAAATGATCTCTTGAATCCGCGGTAAAGGATATATGCGAATGCATGCAATGTACTAAGGGATGCGATCATACCAGCACCAATGCACCAGATCCCATCAGAACTCCGTAGTTAAGCGTGCTTGGGCGAGAGTAATACTAGGATGGGTGACCTCCCGGGAAGTCCTCGTGTTGCATCCCTTTCTTATTTTTATTTTTCTTTTAGCCTCCCATTTTTTTTGTAAAACATCTAGTACCACTACAATTCAATTTGTTTCTCTATTGACGTTGTTAGATTGTTTATTTTTGCTGACAAAACTACAAAGTAATCGTATGAAGATGGATGCGTCCCCGGAAATGCTATGTTGTAGTTTATTCCTTTATTATTTTTGATTCCAAAGATGCTAATACGTACGGAACACCGTAACTTTCGGAACGTGAGGACCTATTCGGCCGATAATACCTTTTCGGAAAGCTCTCGGAAAGTTATAGTGTGGTTATGGGTCTCCGTACCATTGGGCCCCATTTTCGACCCCAAATTTTGACGTTTAGGGTGTTTTCGGGAGGTTTTTGTGATTTGGAAGCGATTAAAGTATCGAAAAAGTGTTCGGACATGATTTTTGCATCTTTTGCGAATAAAAGAGTACGTTGAAGCTGGCTGAAGCGGTGCACGTATCAAGTGGGACCCATTACAAATGATCTCTTGAATCTGCGGTAAAGGATATATGCGAATGCATGCAATGTACTAACAGATGCGATCATACCAGCACTAATGCACCGGATCCCATCAGAACTCCGCAGTTTACGGTGCTTCGGCGAGAGTAGTACTAGGATGGGTGACCTCCCGGGAAGTCCTCGTGTTGCATCCCTTTTTTATTTATATTTTTGTTTTAGCCTCCCATTTTTTTGTAAAACATCTAGTACCACTACAATTCAATTTGTTTCTCTATTGACGTTGTTAGATTGTTTATTTTTGCTGAAAAAATTACAAAGTAATCGTATGAAGATGGATGCGTCCCCGGAAATGCTATGTTGTAGTTTATTCCTTTATTATTTTTGATTCCAAATATGCTAATACGTACGAAACACCGTAACTTTCAGACCGTGAGGACCTATTCGGCCGATAATACCTTTTCGGAAAGCTCTCGGAAAGTTATAGTGTGGCTATGGGTCTCCGTACCATTGGGCCCCATTTTCGACCCCAAATTTTGACGTTTAGGGTGTTTTCGGGAGGTTTTTGTGATTTGGAAGCGATTAAAGTATCGAAAAAGTGTTCGGACATGATTTTTGCATCTTTTGCGAATAAAAGAGTACGTTGAACCTGGCTGAAGCGGTGCACGTATCAAGTGGGACCCATTACAAATGATCTCTTGAATCCGCGGTAAAGGATATATGCGAATGCATGCAATGTACTAAGGGATGCGATCATACCAGCACTAATGCACCGGATCCCATCAGAACTCCGCAGTTAAGCGTGCTTGGGCGAGAGTAATACTAGGATGGGTGACCTCCCGGGAAGTCCTCGTGTTGCATCCCTTTTTAATTTTTATTTTTCTTTTAGCCTCCCATTTTTTTGTAAAACATCTAGTACCACTACAATTCAATTTGTTTCTCTATTGACGTTGTTAGATTGTTTATTTTTGCTGACAAAACTACAAAGTAATCGTATGAAGATGGATGCGTCCCCGGAAATGCTATGTTGTAGTTTATTCGGCCGATAATACCTTTTCGGAAAGCTCTCGGAAAGTTATAGTGTGGCTATGGGTCTCCGTACCATTGGGCCCCATTTTTCGACCCCAAATTTTGACGTTTAGGTTGTTTTCAGGAGGTTTTTGTGATTTGGAAGCGATTAAAGTATCGAAAAAGTGTTCGGACATGATTTTTGCATCTTTTGCGAATAAAAGAGTACGTTGAACCTGGCTGAAGCGGTGCACGTATCAAGTGGGACCCATTACAAATGATCTCTTGAATCCGCAGTAAAGGATATATGCGAATGCATGCAATGTACTAAGGGATGCGATCATACCAGCACTAATGCACCGGATCCCATCAGAACTCCGCAGTTAAGCGTGCTTGGGCGAGAGTAATACTAGGATGGGTGACCTCCCGGGAAGTCCTCGTGTTGAATCCCTTTTTTATTTTTATTTTTCTCTTAGCCTCCCATTTTTTTGTCAAACATCTAGTACCACTACAATTCAATTTGTTTCTCTATTGACGTTGTTAGATTGTTTATTTTTGCTGACATAACTACAAAGTAATCGTATGAAGATGGATGCGTCCCCGGAAATGCTATGTTGTAGTTTATTCCTTTATTATTTTTGATTCCAAAGATGCTAATACGTACGGAACACCGTAACTTTATGACCGTGAGGACCTATTCGGCCGATAATACCTTTCCGGAAAGCTCTCGGAAAGTTATAGTGTAGCTATGGGTCTCCGTACCATTGGGCCCCATTTTCGACCCCAAATTTTGACGTTTAGGGTGTTTTCGGGAGGTTTTTGTGATTTGGAAGCGATTAAAGTATTGAAAAAGTGTTCGGACATGATTTTTGCATCTTTTGCGAATAAAAGAGTACGTTGAAGCTGGCTGAAGCGGTGCACGTATCAAGTGGGACCCATTACAAATGATCTCTTGAATCCGCGGTAAAGGATATATGCGAATGCATGCAATGTACTAAGGGATGCGATCATACCAGCACCAATGCACCAGATCCCATCAGAACTCCGTAGTTAAGCGTGCTTGGGCGAGAGTAATACTAGGATGGGTGACCTCCCGGGAAGTCCTCGTGTTGCATCCCTTTCTTATTTTTATTTTTCTTTTAGCCTCCCATTTTTTTTGTAAAACATCTAGTACCACTACAATTCAATTTGTTTCTCTATTGACGTTGTTAGATTGTTTATTTTTGCTGACAAAACTACAAAGTAATCGTATGAAGATGGATGCGTCCCCGGAAATGCTATGTTGTAGTTTATTCCTTTATTATTTTTGATTCCAAAGATGCTAATACGTACGGAACACCGTAACTTTCGGAACGTGAGGACCTATTCGGCCGATAATACCTTTTCGGAAAGCTCTCGGAAAGTTATAGTGTGGTTATGGGTCTCCGTACCATTGGGCCCCATTTTCGACCCCAAATTTTGACGTTTAGGGTGTTTTCGGGAGGTTTTTGTGATTTGGAAGCGATTAAAGTATCGAAAAAGTGTTCGGACATGATTTTTGCATCTTTTGCGAATAAAAGAGTACGTTGAAGCTGGCTGAAGCGGTGCACGTATCAAGTGGGACCCATTACAAATGATCTCTTGAATCTGCGGTAAAGGATATATGCGAATGCATGCAATGTACTAACAGATGCGATCATACCAGCACTAATGCACCGGATCCCATCAGAACTCCGCAGTTTACGGTGCTTCGGCGAGAGTAGTACTAGGATGGGTGACCTCCCGGGAAGTCCTCGTGTTGCATCCCTTTTTTATTTATATTTTTGTTTTAGCCTCCCATTTTTTTGTAAAACATCTAGTACCACTACAATTCAATTTGTTTCTCTATTGACGTTGTTAGATTGTTTATTTTTGCTGAAAAAATTACAAAGTAATCGTATGAAGATGGATGCGTCCCCGGAAATGCTATGTTGTAGTTTATTCCTTTATTATTTTTGATTCCAAATATGCTAATACGTACGAAACACCGTAACTTTCAGACCGTGAGGACCTATTCGGCCGATAATACCTTTTCGGAAAGCTCTCGGAAAGTTATAGTGTGGCTATGGGTCTCCGTACCATTGGGCCCCATTTTCGACCCCAAATTTTGACGTTTAGGGTGTTTTCGGGAGGTTTTTGTGATTTGGAAGCGATTAAAGTATCGAAAAAGTGTTCGGACATGATTTTTGCATCTTTTGCGAATAAAAGAGTACGTTGAAGCTGGCTGAAGCGGTGCACGTATCAAGTGGGACCCATTACAAATGATCTCTTGAATCTGCGGTAAAGGATATATGCGAATGCATGCAATGTACTAACAGATGCGATCATACCAGCACTAATGCACCGGATCCCATCAGAACTCCGCAGTTTACGGTGCTTCGGCGAGAGTAGTACTAGGATGGGTGACCTCCCGGGAAGTCCTCGTGTTGCATCCCTTTTTTATTTATATTTTTGTTTTAGCCTCCCATTTTTTTGTAAAACATCTAGTACCACTACAATTCAATTTGTTTCTCTATTGACGTTGTTAGATTGTTTATTTTTGCTGAAAAAATTACAAAGTAATCGTATGAAGATGGATGCGTCCCCGGAAATGCTATGTTGTAGTTTATTCCTTTATTATTTTTGATTCCAAATATGCTAATACGTACGAAACACCGTAACTTTCAGACCGTGAGGACCTATTCGGCCGATAATACCTTTTCGGAAAGCTCTCGGAAAGTTATAGTGTGGCTATGGGTCTCCGTACCATTGGGCCCCATTTTCGACCCCAAATTTTGACGTTTAGGGTGTTTTCGGGAGGTTTTTGTGATTTGGAAGCGATTAAAGTATCGAAAAAGTGTTCGGACATGATTTTTGCATCTTTTGCGAATAAAAGAGTACGTTGAACCTGGCTGAAGCGGTGCACGTATCAAGTGGGACCCATTACAAATGATCTCTTGAATCCGCGGTAAAGGATATATGCGAATGCATGCAATGTACTAAGGGATGCGATCATACCAGCACTAATGCACCGGATCCCATCAGAACTCCGCAGTTAAGCGTGCTTGGGCGAGAGTAATACTAGGATGGGTGACCTCCCGGGAAGTCCTCGTGTTGCATCCCTTTTTAATTTTTATTTTTCTTTTAGCCTCCCATTTTTTTGTAAAACATCTAGTACCACTACAATTCAATTTGTTTCTCTATTGACGTTGTTAGATTGTTTATTTTTGCTGACAAAACTACAAAGTAATCGTATGAAGATGGATGCGTCCCCGGAAATGCTATGTTGTAGTTTATTCGGCCGATAATACCTTTTCGGAAAGCTCTCGGAAAGTTATAGTGTGGCTATGGGTCTCCGTACCATTGGGCCCCATTTTTCGACCCCAAATTTTGACGTTTAGGTTGTTTTCAGGAGGTTTTTGTGATTTGGAAGCGATTAAAGTATCGAAAAAGTGTTCGGACATGATTTTTGCATCTTTTGCGAATAAAAGAGTACGTTGAACCTGGCTGAAGCGGTGCACGTATCAAGTGGGACCCATTACAAATGATCTCTTGAATCCGCAGTAAAGGATATATGCGAATGCATGCAATGTACTAAGGGATGCGATCATACCAGCACTAATGCACCGGATCCCATCAGAACTCCGCAGTTAAGCGTGCTTGGGCGAGAGTAATACTAGGATGGGTGACCTCCCGGGAAGTCCTCGTGTTGAATCCCTTTTTTATTTTTATTTTTCTCTTAGCCTGCCATTTTTTTGTCAAACATCTAGTACCACTACAATTCAATTTGTTTCTCTATTGACGTTGTTAGATTGTTTATTTTTGCTGACATAACTACAAAGTAATCGTATGAAGATGGATGCGTCCCCGGAAATGCTATGTTGTAGTTTATTCCTTTATTATTTTTGATTCCAAAGATGCTAATACGTACGGAACACCGTAACTTTATGACCGTGAGGACCTATTCGGCCGATAATACCTTTCCGGAAAGCTCTCGGAAAGTTATAGTGTAGCTATGGGTCTCCGTACCATTGGGCCCCATTTTCGACCCCAAATTTTGACGTTTAGGGTGTTTTCGGGAGGTTTTTGTGATTTGGAAGCGATTAAAGTATTGAAAAAGTGTTCGGACATGATTTTTGCATCTTTTGCGAATAAAAGAGTACGTTGAAGCTGGCTGAAGCGGTGCACGTATCAAGTGGGACCCATTACAAATGATCTCTTGAATCTGCGGTAAAGGATATATGCGAATGCATGCAATGTACTAACGGATGCGATCATACCAGCACTAATGCACCGGATCCCATCAGAACTCCGCAGTTTACGGTGCTTCGGCGAGAGTAGTACTAGGATGGGTGACCTCCCGGGAAGTCCTCGTGTTGCATCCCTTTTTTATTTATATTTTTGTTTTAGCCTCCCATTTTTTTGTAAAACATCTAGTACCACTACAATTCAATTTGTTTCTCTATTGACGTTGTTAGATTGTTTATTTTTGCTGAAAAAACTACAAAGTAATCGTATGAAGATGGATGTGTCCCCGGAAATGCTATGTTGTAGTTTATTCCTTTATTATTTTTGATTCCAAAGATGCTAATACGTACGAAACACCGTAACTTTCAGACCGTGAGGACCTATTCGGCCGATAATACCTTTTCGGAAAGCTCTCGGAAAGTTATAGTGTGGCTATGGGTCTCCGTACCATTGGGTCCCATTTTCGACCCCAAATTTTGACGTTTAGGGTGTTTTCGGGAGGTTTTTGTGATTTGGAAGCGATTAAAGTATCGAAAAAGTGTTCGGACATGATTTTTGCATCTTTTGCGAATAAAAGAGTACGTTGAACCTGGCTGAAGCGGTGCACGTATCAAGTGGGACCCATTACAAATGATCTCTTGAATCCGCGGTAAAGGATATGTGCGAATGCATGCAATGTACTAAGGGATGCGATCATACCAGCACTAATGCACCGGATCCCATCAGAACTCCGCAGTTAAGCGTGCTTGGGCGAGAGTAATACTAGGATGGTGACCTCCCGGCAAGTCCTCGTGTTGCATCCCTTTTTAATTTTAATTTTTCTTTTAGCCTCCCATTTTTTTGTAAAACATCTAGTACCACTACAATTCAATTTGTTTCTCTATTGACGTTGTTAGATTGTTTATTTTTGCTGACAAAACTACAAAGTAATCGTATGAAGATGGATGCGTCCCCGGAAATGCTATGTTGTAGTTTATTCGGCCGATAATACCTTTTCGGAAAGCTCTCGGAAAGTTATAGTGTGGCTATGGGTCTCCGTACCATTGGGCCCCATTTTCGACCCCAAATTTTGACGTTTAGGTTGTTTTCGGGAGGTTTTTGTGATTTGGAAGCGATTAAAGTATCGAAAAAGTGTTCGGACATGTTTTTTGCATCTTTTGCGAATAAAAGAGTACGTTGAAGCTGGCTGAAGCGGTGCACGTATCAAGTGGGACCCATTACAAATGATCTCTTGAATCCGCGGTAAAGGATATATGCGAATGCATGCAATGTACTAAGGGATGCGATCATACCAGCACCAATGCACCGGATCCCATCAGAACTCCGTAGTTAAGCGTGCTTGGGCGAGAGTAATACTAGGATGGGTGACCTCCCGGGAAGTCCTCGTGTTGCATCCCTTTTTTATTTTTATTTTTCTTTTAGCCTCCCATTTTTTTGTAAAACATCTAGTACCACTACAATTCAATTTGTTTCTCTATTGACGTTGTTAGATTGTTTATTTTTGCTGACAAAACTACAAAGTAATCGTATGAAGATGGATGCGTCCCCGGAAATGCTATGTTGTAGTTTATTCCTTTATTATTTTTGATTCCAAAGATGCTAATACGTACGGAACACCGTAACTTTCAGACCGTGAGGACCTATTCGGCCGATAATACCTTTTCGGAAAGCTCTCGGAAAGTTATAGTGTGGCTATGGGTCTCCGTACCATTGGGCCCCATTTTCGACCCCAAATTTTGACGTTTAGGGTGTTTTCGGGAGGTTTTTGTGATTTGGAAGCGATTAAAGTATCGAAAAAGTGTTCGGACATGATTTTTGCATCTTTTGCGAATAAAAGAGTACGTTGAAGCTGGCTGAAGCGGTGCACGTATCAAGTGGGACCCATTACAAATGATCTCTTGAATCTGCGGTAAAGGATATATGCGAATGCATGCAATGTACTAACGGATGCGATCATACCAGCACTAATGCACCGGATCCCATCAGAACTCCGCAGTTTACGGTGCTTCGGCGAGAGTAGTACTAGGATGGGTGACCTCCCGGGAAGTCCTCGTGTTGCATCCCTTTTTTATTTATATTTTTGTTTTAGCCTCCCATTTTTTTGTAAAACATCTAGTACCACTACAATTCAATTTGTTTCTCTATTGACGTTGTTAGATTGTTTATTTTTGCTGAAAAAACTACAAAGTAATCGTATGAAGATGGATGCGTCCCCGGAAATGCTATGTTGTAGTTTATTCCTTTATTATTTTTGATTCCAAAGATGCTAATACGTACGAAACACCGTAACTTTCAGACCGTGAGGACCTATTCGGCCGATAATACCTTTTCGGAAAGCTCTCGGAAAGTTATAGTGTGGCTATGGGTCTCCGTACCATTGGGCCCCATTTTCGACCCCAAATTTTGACGTTTAGGGTGTTTTCGGGAGGTTTTTGTGATTTGGAAGCGATTAAAGTATCGAAAAAGTGTTCGGACATGATTTTTGCATCTTTTGCGAATAAAAGAGTACGTTGAACCTGGCTGAAGCGGTGCACGTATCAAGTGGGACCCATTACAAATGATCTCTTGAATCCGCGGTAAAGGATATGTGCGAATGCATGCAATGTACTAAGGGATGCGATCATACCAGCACTAATGCACCGGATCCCATCAGAACTCCGCAGTTAAGCGTGCTTGGGCGAGAGTAATACTAGGATGGTGACCTCCCGGCAAGTCCTCGTGTTGCATCCCTTTTTAATTTTAATTTTTCTTTTAGCCTCCCATTTTTTTGTAAAACATCTAGTACCACTACAATTCAATTTGTTTCTCTATTGACGTTGTTAGATTGTTTATTTTTGCTGACAAAACTACAAAGTAATCGTATGAAGATGGATGCGTCCCCGGAAATGCTATGTTGTAGTTTATTCGGCCGATAATACCTTTTCGGAAAGCTCTCGGAAAGTTATAGTGTGGCTATGGGTCTCCGTACCATTGGGCCCCATTTTCGACCCCAAATTTTGACGTTTAGGTTGTTTTCGGGAGGTTTTTGTGATTTGGAAGCGATTAAAGTATCGAAAAAGTGTTCGGACATGTTTTTTGCATCTTTTGCGAATAAAAGAGTACGTTGAAGCTGGCTGAAGCGGTGCACGTATCAAGTGGGACCCATTACAAATGATCTCTTGAATCCGCGGTAAAGGATATATGCGAATGCATGCAATGTACTAAGGGATGCGATCATACCAGCACCAATGCACCGGATCCCATCAGAACTCCGTAGTTAAGCGTGCTTGGGCGAGAGTAATACTAGGATGGGTGACCTCCCGGGAAGTCCTCGTGTTGCATCCCTTTTTTATTTTTATTTTTCTTTTAGCCTCCCATTTTTTTGTAAAACATCTAGTACCACTACAATTCAATTTGTTTCTCTATTGACGTTGTTAGATTGTTTCTTTTTGCTGACAAAACTACAAAGTAATCGTATGAAGATGGATGCGTCCCCGGAAATGCTATGTTGTAGTTTATTCCTTTATTATTTTTGATTCCAAAGATGCTAATACGTACGGAACACCGTAACTTTCAGACCGTGAGGACCTATTCGGCCGATAATACCTTTTCGGAAAGCTCTCGGAAAGTTATAGTGTGGCTATGGGTCTCCGTACCATTGGGCCCCATTTTCGACCCCAAATTTTGACGTTTAGGGTGTTTTCGGGAGGTTTTTGTGATTTGGAAGCGATTAAAGTATCGAAAAAGTGTTCGGACATGATTTTTGCATCTTTTGCGAATAAAAGAGTACGTTGAAGCTGGCTGAAGCGGTGCACGTATCAAGTGGGACCCATTACAAATGATCTCTTAAATCTGCGGTAAAGGATATATGCGAATGCATGCAATGTACTAACGGATGCGATCATACCAGCACTAATGCACCGGATCCCATCAGAACTCCGCAGTTTACGGTGCTTCGGCGAGAGTAGTACTATGATGGGTGACCTCCCGGGAAGTCCTCGTGTTGCATCCCTTTTTTATTTATATTTTTGTTTTAGCCTCCCATTTTTTTGTAAAACATCTAGTACCACTACAATTCAATTTGTTTCTCTATTGACGTTGTTAGATTGTTTATTTTTGCTGAAAAAACTACAAAGTAATCGTATGAAGATGGATGCGTCCCCGGAAATGCTATGTTGTAGTTTATTCCTTTATTATTTTTGATTCCAAAGATGCTAATACGTACGAAACACCGTAACTTTCAGACCGTGAGGACCTATTCGGCCGATAATACCTTTTCGGAAAGCTCTCGGAAAGTTATAGTGTGGCTATGGGTCTCCGTACCATTGGGCCCCATTTTCGACCCCAAATTTTGACGTATAGGGTGTTTTCGGGAGGTTTTTGTGATTTGGAAGCGATTAAAGTATCGAAAAAGTGTTCGGACATGATTTTTGCATCTTTTGCGAATAAAAGAGTACGTTGAACCTGGCTGAAGCGGTGCACGTATCAAGTGGGACCCATTACAAATGATCTCTTGAATCCGCAGTAAAGGATATATGCGAATGCATGCAATGTACTAAGGGATGCGATCATACCAGCACTAATGCACCGGATCCCATCAGAACTCCGCAGTTAAGCGTGCTTGGGCGAGAGTAATACTAGGATGGGTGACCTCCCGGGAAGTCCTCGTGTTGAATCCCTTTTTTATTTTTATTTTTCTCTTAGCCTCCCATTTTTTTGTCAAACATCTAGTACCACTACAATTCAATTTGTTTCTCTATTGACGTTGTTAGATTGTTTATTTTTGCTGACATAACTACAAAGTAATCGTATGAAGATGGATGCGTCCCCGGAAATGCTATGTTGTAGTTTATTCCTTTATTATTTTTGATTCCAAAGATGCTAATACGTACGGAACACCGTAACTTTATGACCGTGAGGACCTATTCGGCCGATAATACCTTTTCGGAAAGCTCTCGGAAAGTTATAGTGTAGCTATGGGTCTCCGTACCATTGGGCCCCATTTTCGACCCCAAATTTTGACGTTTAGGGTGTTTTCGGGAGGTTTTTGTGATTTGGAAGCGATTAAAGTATCGAAAAAGTGTTCGGACATGATTTTTGCATCTTTTGCGAATAAAAGAGTACGTTGAAGCTGGCTGAAGCGGTGCACGTATCAAGTGGGACCCATTACAAATGATCTCTTGAATCTGCGGTAAAGGATATATGCGAATGCATGCAATGTACTAACGGATGCGATCATACCAGCACTAATGCACCGGATCCCATCAGAACTCCGCAGTTTACGGTGCTTCGGCGAGAGTAGTACTAGGATGGGTGACCTCCCGGGAAGTCCTCGTGTTGCATCCCTTTTTTATTTATATTTTTGTTTTAGCCTCCCATTTTTTTGTAAAACATCTAGTACCACTACAATTCAATTTGTTTCTCTATTGACGTTGTTAGATTGTTTATTTTTGCTGAAAAAACTACAAAGTAATCGTATGAAGATGGATGCGTCCCCGGAAATGCTATGTTGTAGTTTATTCCTTTATTATTTTTGATTCCAAAGATGCTAATACGTACGAAACACCGTAACTTTCAGACCGTGAGGACCTATTCGGCCGATAATACCTTTTCGGAAAGCTCTCGGAAAGTTATAGTGTTGCTATGGGTCTCCGTACCATTGGGCCCCATTTTCGACCCCAAATTTTGACGTTTAGGGTGTTTTCGGGAGGTTTTTGTGATTTGGAAGCGATTAAAGTATCGAAAAAGTGTTCGGACATGATTTTTGCATCTTTTGCGAATAAAAGAGTACGTTGAACCTGGCTGAAGCGGTGCACGTATCAAGTGGGACCCATTACAAATGATCTCTTGAATCCGCGGTAAAGGATATATGCGAATGCATGCAATGTACTAAGGGATGCGATCATACCAGCACCAATGCACCAGATCCCATCAGAACTCCGTAGTTAAGCGTGCTTGGGCGAGAGTAATACTAGGATGGGTGACCTCCCGGGAAGTCCTCGTGTTGCATCCCTTTCTTATTTTTATTTTTCTTTTAGCCTCCCATTTTTTTTGTAAAACATCTAGTACCACTACAATTCAATTTGTTTCTCTATTGACGTTGTTAGATTGTTTATTTTTGCTGACAAAACTACAAAGTAATCGTATGAAGATGGATGCGTCCCCGGAAATGCTATGTTGTAGTTTATTCCTTTATTATTTTTGATTCCAAAGATGCTAATACGTACGGAACACCGTAACTTTCGGAACGTGAGGACCTATTCGGCCGATAATACCTTTTCGGAAAGCTCTCGGAAAGTTATAGTGTGGCTATGGGTCTCCGTACCATTGGGCCCCATTTTCGACCCCAAATTTTGACGTTTAGGGTGTTTTCAGGAGGTTTTTGTGATTTGGAAGCGATTAAAGTATCGAAAAAGTGTTCGGACATGATTTTTGCATCTTTTGCGAATAAAAGAGTACGTTGAACCTGGCTGAAGCGGTGCACGTATCAAGTGGGACCCATTACAAATGATCTCTTGAATCCGCGGTAAAGGATATATGCGAATGCATGCAATGTACTAAGGGATGCGATCATACCAGCACTAATGCACCGGATCCCATCAGAACTCCGCAGTTAAGCGTGCTTGGGCGAGAGTAATACTAGGATGGGTGACCTCCCGGGAAGTCCTCGTGTTGAATCCCTTTTTTATTTTTATTTTTCTCTTAGCCTCCCATTTTTTTGTCAAACATCTAGTACCACTACAATTCAATTTGTTTCTCTATTGACGTTGTTAGATTGTTTATTTTTGCTGACATAACTACAAAGTAATCGTATGAAGATGGATGCGTCCCCGGAAATGCTATGTTGTAGTTTATTCCTTTATTATTTTTGATTCCAAAGATGCTAATACGTACGAAACACCGTAACTTTCAGACCGTGAGGACCTATTCGGCCGATAATACCTTTTCGGAAAGCTCTCGGAAAGTTATAGTGTGGCTATGGGTCTCCGTACCATTGGGCCCCATTTTCGACCCCAAATTTTGACGTTTAGGGTGTTTTCGGGAGGTTTTTGTGATTTGGAAGCGATTAAAGTATCGAAAAAGTGTTCGGACATGATTTTTGCATCTTTTGCGAATAAAAGAGTACGTTGAAGCTGGCTGAAGCGGTGCACGTATCAAGTGGGACCCATTACAAATGATCTCTTGAATCTGCGGTAAAGGATATATGCGAATGCATGCAATGTACTAACAGATGCGATCATACCAGCACTAATGCACCGGATCCCATCAGAACTCCGCAGTTAAGCGTGCTTGGGCGAGAGTAATACTAGGATGGGTGACCTCCCGGGAAGTCCTCGTGTTGCATCCCTTTTTAATTTTTATTTTTCTTTTAGCCTCCCATTTTTTTGTAAAACATCTAGTACCACTACAATTCAATTTGTTTCTCTATTGACGTTGTTAGATTGTTTATTTTTGCTGACAAAACTACAAAGTAATCGTATGAAGATGGATGCGTCCCCGGAAATGCTATGTTGTAGTTTATTCGGCCGATAATACCTTTTCGGAAAGCTCTCGGAAAGTTATAGTGTGGCTATGGGTCTCCGTACCATTGGGCCCCATTTTTCGACCCCAAATTTTGACGTTTAGGTTGTTTTCAGGAGGTTTTTGTGATTTGGAAGCGATTAAAGTATCGAAAAAGTGTTCGGACATGATTTTTGCATCTTTTGCGAATAAAAGAGTACGTTGAACCTGGCTGAAGCGGTGCACGTATCAAGTGGGACCCATTACAAATGATCTCTTGAATCCGCAGTAAAGGATATATGCGAATGCATGCAATGTACTAAGGGATGCGATCATACCAGCACTAATGCACCGGATCCCATCAGAACTCCGCAGTTAAGCGTGCTTGGGCGAGAGTAATACTAGGATGGGTGACCTCCCGGGAAGTCCTCGTGTTGAATCCCTTTTTTATTTTTATTTTTCTCTTAGCCTCCCATTTTTTTGTCAAACATCTAGTACCACTACAATTCAATTTGTTTCTCTATTGACGTTGTTAGATTGTTTATTTTTGCTGACATAACTACAAAGTAATCGTATGAAGATGGATGCGTCCCCGGAAATGCTATGTTGTAGTTTATTCCTTTATTATTTTTGATTCCAAAGATGCTAATACGTACGGAACACCGTAACTTTATGACCGTGAGGACCTATTCGGCCGATAATACCTTTCCGGAAAGCTCTCGGAAAGTTATAGTGTAGCTATGGGTCTCCGTACCATTGGGCCCCATTTTCGACCCCAAATTTTGACATTTAGGGTGTTTTCGGGAGGTTTTTGTGATTTGGAAGCGATTAAAGTATTGAAAAAGTGTTCGGACATGATTTTTGCATCTTTTGCGAATAAAAGAGTACGTTGAAGCTGGCTGAAGCGGTGCACGTATCAAGTGGGACCCATTACAAATGATCTCTTGAATCTGCGGTAAAGGATATATGCGAATGCATGCAATGTACTAACGGATGCGATCATACCAGCACTAATGCACCGGATCCCATCAGAACTCCGCAGTTTACGGTGCTTCGGCGAGAGTAGTACTAGGATGGGTGACCTCCCGGGAAGTCCTCGTGTTGCATCCCTTTTTTATTTATATTTTTGTTTTAGCCTCCCATTTTTTTGTAAAACATCTAGTACCACTACAATTCAATTTGTTTCTCTATTGACGTTGTTAGATTGTTTATTTTTGCTGAAAAAACTACAAAGTAATCGTATGAAGATGGATGCGTCCCCGGAAATGCTATGTTGTAGTTTATTCCTTTATTATTTTTGATTTCAAAGATGCTAATACGTACGAAACACCGTAACTTTCAGACCGTGAGGACCTATTCGGCCGATAATACCTTTTCGGAAAGCTCTCGGAAAGTTATAGTGTGGCTATGGGTCTCCGTACCATTGGGCCACATTTTCGACCCCAAATTTTGACGTTTAGGGTGTTTTCGGGAGGTTTTTGTGATTTGGAAGCGATTAAAGTATCGAAAAAGTGTTCGGACATGATTTTTTGCATCTTTTGCGAATAAAAGAGTACGTTGAACCTGGCTGAAGCGGTGCACGTATCAAGTGGGACCCATTACAAATGATCTCTTGAATCCGCGGTAAAGGATATGTGCGAATGCATGCAATGTACTAAGGGATGCGATCATACCAGCACAAATGCACCGGATCCCATCAGAACTCCGCAGTTAAGCGTGCTTGGGCGAGAGTAATACTAGGATGGTGACCTCCCGGCAAGTCCTCGTGTTGCATCCCTTTTTAATTTTAATTTTTCTTTTAGCCTCCCATTTTTTTGTAAAACATCTAGTACCACTACAATTCAATTTGTTTCTCTATTGACGTTGTTAGATTGTTTATTTTTGCTGACAAAACTACAAAGTAATCGTATGAAGATGGATGCGTCCCCGGAAATGCTATGTTGTAGTTTATTCGGCCGATAATACCTTTTCGGAAAGCTCTCGGAAAGTTATAGTGTGGCTATGGGTCTCCGTACCATTGGGCCCCATTTTCGACCCCAAATTTTGACGTTTAGGTTGTTTTCGGGAGGTTTTTGTGATTTGGAAGCGATTAAAGTATCGAAAAAGTGTTCGGACATGTTTTTTGCATCTTTTGCGAATAAAAGAGTACGTTGAAGCTGGCTGAAGCGGTGCACGTATCAAGTGGGACCCATTACAAATGATCTCTTGAATCCGCGGTAAAGGATATATGCGAATGCATGCAATGTACTAAGGGATGCGATCATACCAGCACCAATGCACCGGATCCAATCAGAACTCCGTAGTTAAGCGTGCTTGGGCGAGAGTAATACTAGGATGGGTGACCTCCCGGGAAGTCCTCGTGTTGCATCCCTTTTTTATTTTTATTTTTCTTTTAGCCTCCCATTTTTTTGTAAAACATCTAGTACCACTACAATTCAATTTGTTTCTCTATTGACGTTGTTAGATTGTTTATTTTTGCTGACAAAACTACAAAGTAATCGTATGAAGATGGATGCGTCCCCGGAAATGCTATGTTGTAGTTTATTCCTTTATTATTTTTGATTCCAAAGATGCTAATACGTACGGAACACCGTAACTTTCAGACCGTGAGGACCTATTCGGCCGATAATACCTTTTCGGAAAGCTCTCGCAAAGTTATAGTGTGGCTATGGGTCTCCGTACCATTGGGCCCCATTTTCGACCCCAAATTTTGACGTTTAGGGTGTTTTCGGGAGGTTTTTGTGATTTGGAAGCGATTAAAGTATCGAAAAAGTGTTCGGACATGATTTTTGCATCTTTTGCGAATAAAAGAGTACGTTGAAGCTGGCTGAAGCGGTGCACGTATCAAGTGGGACCCATTACAAATGATCTCTTAAATCTGCGGTAAAGGATATATGCGAATGCATGCAATGTACTAACGGATGCGATCATACCAGCACTAATGCACCGGATCCCATCAGAACTCCGCAGTTTACGGTGCTTCGGCGAGAGTAGTACTAGGATGGGTGACCTCCCGGGAAGTCCTCGTGTTGCATCCCTTTTTTATTTATATTTTTGTTTTAGCCTCCCATTTTTTTGTAAAACATCTAGTACCACTACAATTCAATTTGTTTCTCTATTGACGTTGTTAGATTGTTTATTTTTGCTGAAAAAACTACAAAGTAATCGTATGAAGATGGATGCGTCCCCGGAAATGCTATGTTGTAGTTTATTCCTTTATTATTTTTGATTCCAAAGATGCTAATACGTACGAAACACCGTAACTTTCAGACCGTGAGGACCTATTCGGCCGATAATACCTTTTCGGAAAGCTCTCGGAAAGTTATAGTGTGGCTATGGGTCTCCGTACCATTAGGCCCCATTTTCGACCCCAAATTTTGACGTATAGGGTGTTTTCGGGAGGTTTTTGTGATTTGGAAGCGATTAAAGTATCGAAAAAGTGTTCGGACATGATTTTTGCATCTTTTGCGAATAAAAGAGTACGTTGAACCTGGCTGAAACGGTGCACGTATCAAGTGGGACCCATAACAAATGATCTCTTGAATCCGCGGTAAAGGATATATGCGAATGCATGCAATGTACTAAGGGATGCGATCATACCAGCACTAATGCACCGGATCCCATCAGAACTCCGCAGTTAAGCGTGCTTGGGCGAGAGTAATACTAGGATGGGTGACCTCCCGGGAAGTCCTCGTGTTGCATCCCTTTTTAATTTTTATTTTTCTTTTAGCCTCCCATTTTTTTGTAAAACATCTAGTACCACTACAATTCAATTTGTTTCTCTATTGACGTTGTTAGATTGTTTATTTTTGCTGACAAAACTACAAAGTAATCGTATGAAGATGGATGCGTCCCCGGAAATGCTATGTTGTAGTTTATTCGGCCGATAATACCTTTTCGGAAAGCTCTCGGAAAGTTATAGTGTGGCTATGGGTCTCCGTACCATTGGGCCCCATTTTTTGACCCCAAATTTTGACGTTTAGGATGTTTTCGGGAGGTTTTTGTGATTTGGAAGCGATTAAAGTATCGAAAAAGTGTTCGGACATGATTTTTGCATCTTTTGCAAATAAAAGAGTACGTTGAACCTGGCTGAAGCGGTGCACGTATCAAGTGGGACCCATTACAAATGATCTCTTGAATCCGCAGTAAAGGATATATGCGAATGCATGCAATGTACTAAGGGATGCGATCATACCAGCACTAATGCACCGGATCCCATCAGAACTCCGCAGTTAAGCGTGCTTGGGCGAGAGTAATACTAGGATGGGTGACCTCCCGGGAAGTCCTCGTGTTGCATCCCTTTTTAATTTTTATTTTTCTTTTAGCCTCCCATTTTTTTGTCAAACATCTAGTACCACTACAATTCAATTTGTTTCTCTATTGACGTTGTTAGATTGTTTATTTTTGCTGAAAAAACTACAAAGTAATCGTATGAAGATGGATGCGTCCCCGGAAATGCTATGTTGTAGTTTATTCCTTTATTATTTTTGATTCCAAAGATGCTAATACGTACGAAACACCGTAACTTTCAGACCGTGAGGACCTATTCGGCCGATAATACCTTTTCGGAAAGCTCTCGGAAAGTTATAGTGTGGCTATGGGTCTCCGTACCATTAGGCCCCATTTTCGACCCCAAATTTTGACGTATAGGTTGTTTTCGGGAGGTTTTTGTGATTTGGAAGCGATTAAAGTATCGAAAAAGTGTTCGGACATGATTTTTGCATCTTTTGCGAATAAAAGAGTACGTTGAAGCTGGCTGAAGCGGTGCACGTATCAAGTGGGACCCATTACAAATGATCTCTTAAATCTGCGGTAAAGGATATATGCGAATGCATGCAATGTACTAACGGATGCGATCATACCAGCACTAATGCACCGGATCCCATCAGAACTCCGCAGTTTACGGTGCTTCGGCGAGAGTAGTACTAGGATGGGTGACCTCCCGGGAAGTCCTCGTGTTGCATCCCTTTTTTATTTATATTTTTGTTTTAGCCTCCCATTTTTTTGTAAAACATCTAGTACCACTACAATTCAATTTGTTTCTCTATTGACGTTGTTAGATTGTTTATTTTTGCTGAAAAAACTACAAAGTAATCGTATGAAGATGGATGCGTCCCCGGAAATGCTATGTTGTAGTTTATTCCTTTATTATTTTTGATTCCAAAGATGCTAATACGTACGAAACACCGTAACTTTCAGACCGTGAGGACCTATTCGGCCGATAATACCTTTTCGGAAAGCTCTCGGAAAGTTATAGTGTGGCTATGGGTCTCCGTACCATTAGGCCCCATTTTCGACCCCAAATTTTGACGTATAGGGTGTTTTCGGGAGGTTTTTGTGATTTGGAAGCGATTAAAGTATCGAAAAAGTGTTCGGACATGATTTTTGCATCTTTTGCGAATAAAAGAGTACGTTGAACCTGGCTGAAACGGTGCACGTATCAAGTGGGACCCATAACAAATGATCTCTTGAATCCGCGGTAAAGGATATATGCGAATGCATGCAATGTACTAAGGGATGCGATCATACCAGCACTAATGCACCGGATCCCATCAGAACTCCGCAGTTAAGCGTGCTTGGGCGAGAGTAATACTAGGATGGGTGACCTCCCGGGAAGTCCTCGTGTTGCATCCCTTTTTAATTTTTATTTTTCTTTTAGCCTCCCATTTTTTTGTAAAACATCTAGTACCACTACAATTCAATTTGTTTCTCTATTGACGTTGTTAGATTGTTTATTTTTGCTGACAAAACTACAAAGTAATCGTATGAAGATGGATGCGTCCCCGGAAATGCTATGTTGTAGTTTATTCGGCCGATAATACCTTTTCGGAAAGCTCTCGGAAAGTTATAGTGTGGCTATGGGTCTCCGTACCATTGGGCCCCATTTTTTGACCCCAAATTTTGACGTTTAGGATGTTTTCGGGAGGTTTTTGTGATTTGGAAGCGATTAAAGTATCGAAAAAGTGTTCGGACATGATTTTTGCATCTTTTGCAAATAAAAGAGTACGTTGAACCTGGCTGAAGCGGTGCACGTATCAAGTGGGACCCATTACAAATGATCTCTTGAATCCGCAGTAAAGGATATATGCGAATGCATGCAATGTACTAAGGGATGCGATCATACCAGCACTAATGCACCGGATCCCATCAGAACTCCGCAGTTAAGCGTGCTTGGGCGAGAGTAATACTAGGATGGGTGACCTCCCGGGAAGTCCTCGTGTTGCATCCCTTTTTAATTTTTATTTTTCTTTTAGCCTCCCATTTTTTTGTCAAACATCTAGTACCACTACAATTCAATTTGTTTCTCTATTGACGTTGTTAGATTGTTTATTTTTGCTGACAAAACTACAAAGTAATCGTATGAAGATGGATGCGTCCCCGGAAATGCTATGTTGTAGTTTATTCCTTTATTATTTTTGATTCCAAAGATGCTAATACGTACGGAACACCGTAACTTTCAGACCGTGAGGACCTATTCGGCCGATAATACCTTTTCGGAAAGCTCTCGGAAAGTTATAGTGTAGCTATGGGTCTCCGTACCATTGGGCCCCATTTTCGACCCCAAATTTTGACGTTTAGGGTGTTTTCGGGAGGTTTTTGTGATTTGGAAGCGATTAAAGTATCGAAAAAGTGTTCGGACATGATTTTTGCATCTTTTGCGAATAAAAGAGTACGTTGAAGCTGGCTGAAGCGGTGCACGTATCAAGTGGGACCCATTACAAATGATCTCTTGAATCTGCGGTAAAGGATATATGCGAATGCATGCAATGTACTAACGGATGCGATCATACCAGCACTAATGCACCGGATCCCATCAGAACTCCGCAGTTTACGGTGCTTCGGCGAGAGTAGTACTAGGATGGGTGACCTCCCAGGAAGTCCTCGTGTTGCATCCCTTTTTTATTTATATTTTTGTTTTAGCCTCCCATTTTTTTGTAAAACATCTAGTACCACTACAATTCAATTTGTTTCTCTATTGACGTTGTTAGATTGTTTATTTTTTCAGAAAAAACTACAAAGTAATCGTATGAAGATGGATGCGTCCCCGGAAATGCTATGTTGTAGTTTATTCCTTTATTATTTTTGATTCCAAAGATGCTAATACGTACGGAACACCGTAACTTTCAGACCGTGAGGACCTATTCGGCCGATAATACCTTTTCGGAAAGCTCTCGGAAAGTTATAGTGTGGCTATGGGTCTCCGTACCATTGGGCCCCATTTTCGACCCCAAATTTTGACGTTTAGGGTGTTTTCGGGAGGTTTTTGTGATTTGGAAGCGATTAAAGTATCGAAAAAGTGTTCGGACATGATTTTTGCATCTTTTGCGAATAAAAGAGTACGTTGAACCTGGCTGAAGCGGTGCACGTATCAAGTGGGACCCATTACAAATGATCTCTTGAATCCGCGGTAAAGGATATGTGCGAATGCATGCAATGTACTAAGGGATGCGATCATACCAGCACTAATGCACCGGATCCCATCAGAACTCCGCAGTTAAGCGTGCTTGGGCGAGAGTAATACTAGGATGGGTGACCTCCCGGCAAGTCCTCGTGTTGCATCCCTTTTTAATTTTTATTTTTCTTTTAGCCTCCCATTTTTTTGTAAAACATCTAGTACCACTACAATTCAATTTGTTTCTCTATTGACGTTGTTAGATTGTTTATTTTTGCTGACAAAACTACAAAGTAATCGTATGAAGATGGATGCGTCCCCGGAAATGCTATGTTGTAGTTTATTCGGCCGATAATACCTTTTCGGAAAGCTCTCGGAAAGTTATAGTGTGGCTATGGGTCTCCGTACCATTGGGCCCCATTTTTCGACCCCAAATTTTGACGTTTAGGATGTTTTCGGGAGGTTTTTGTGATTTGGAAGCGATTAAAGTATCGAAAAAGTGTTCGGACATGATTTTTGCATCTTTTGCAAATAAAAGAGTACGTTGACCCTGGCTGAAGCGGTGCACGTATCAAGTGGGACCCATTACAAATGATCTCTTGAATCCGCAGTAAAGGATATATGCGAATGCATGCAATGTACTAAGGGATGCGATCATACCAGCACTAATGCACCGGATCCCATCAGAACTCCGCAGTTAAGCGTGCTTGGGCGAGAGTAATACTAGGATGGGTGACCTCCCGGGAAGTCCTCGTGTTGCATCCCTTTTTTATTTTTATTTTTCTTTTAGCCTCCCATTTTTTTGTCAAACATCTAGTACCACTACAATTCAATTTGTTTCTCTATTGACGTTGTTAGATTGTTTATTTTTGCTGACAAAACTACAAAGTAATCGTATGAAGATGGATGCGTCCCCGGAAATGCTATGTTGTAGTTTATTCCTTTATTATTTTTGATTCCAAAGATGCTAATACGTACGGAACACCGTAACTTTCAGACCGTGAGGACCTATTCGGCCGATAATACCTTTTCGGAAAGCTCTCGGAAAGTTATAGTGTAGCTATGGGTCTTCGTACCATTGGGCCCCATTTTCGACCCCAAATTTTGACGTTTAGGGTGTTTTCGGGAGGTTTTTGTGATTTGGAAGCGATTAAAGTATCGAAAAAGTGTTTGGACATGATTTTTGCATCTTTTGCGAATAAAAGAGTACGTTGAAGCTGGCTGAAGCGGTGCACGTATCAAGTGGGACCCATTACAAATGATCTCTTGAATCTGCGGTAAAGGATATATGCGAATGCATGCAATGTACTAACAGATGCTATCATACCAGCACTAATGCACCGGATCCCATCAGAACTCCGCAGTTTACGGTGCTTCGGCGAGAGTAGTACTAGGATGGGTGACCTCCCAGGAAGTCCTCGTGTTGCATCCCTTTTTTATTTATATTTTTGTTTTAGCCTCCCATTTTTTTGTAAAACATCGAGTACCACTACAATTCAATTTGTTTCTCTATTGACGTTGTTAGATTGTTTATTTTTGCTCAAAAAACTACAAAGTAATCGTATGAAGATGGATGCGTCCCCGGAAATGCTATGTTGTAGTTTATTCCTTTATTATTTTTGATTCCAAAGATGCTAATACGTACGAAACACCGTAACTTTCAGACCGTGAGGACCTATTCGGCCGATAATACCTTTTCGGAAAGCTCTTGGAAAGTTATAGTGTGGCTATGGGTCTCCGTACCATTGGGCCCCATTTTCGACCCCAAATTTTGACGTTTAGGGTGTTTTCGGGAGGTTTTTGTGATTTGGAAGCGATTAAAGTATCGAAAAAGTGTTCGGACATGATTTTTGCATCTTTTGCGAATAAAAGAGTACGTTGAACCTGGCTGAAGCGGTGCACGTATCAAGTGGGACCCATTACAAATGATCTCTTGAATCCGCGGTAAAGGATATATGCGAATGCATGCAATGTACTAAGGGATGCGATCATCCCAGCACTAATGCACCGGATCCCATCAGAACTCCGCAGTTAAGCGTGCTTGGGCGAGAGTAATACTAGGATGGGTGACCTCCCGGGAAGTCCTCGTGTTGCATCCCTTTTTAATTTTTATTTTTCTTTTAGCCTCCCATTTTTTTGTAAAACATCTAGTACCACTACAATTCAATTTGTTTCTCTATTGACGTTGTTAGATTGTTTATTTTTGCTGACAAAACTACAAAGTAATCGTATGAAGATGGATGCGTCCCCGGAAATGCTATGTTGTAGTTTATTCGGCCGATAATACCTTTTCGGAAAGCTCTCGGAAAGTTATAGTGTGGCTATGGGTCTCCGTACCATTGGGCCCCATTTTCGACCCCAAATTTTGACGTTTAGGTTGTTTTCGGGAGGTTTTTGTGATTTGGAAGCGATTAAAGTATCGAAAAAGTGTTCGGACATGATTTTTGCATCTTTTACGAATAAAAGAGTACGTTGAACCTGGCTGAAGCGGTGCACGTATCAAGTGGGACCCATTACAAATGATCTCTTGAATCTGCGGTAACAGATATATGCGAATGCATGCAATGTACTAACGGATGCGATCATACCAGCACTAATGCACCGGATCCCATCAGAACTCCGCAGTTTACGATGCTTGGGCGAGAGTAGTACTAGGATGGGTGACCTCCCGGGAAGTCCTCGTGTTGCATCCCTTTTTTATTTATATTTTTGTTTTAGCCTCCCATTTTTTTGTAAAACATTTAGTACCACTACAATTCAATTTGTTTCTCTATTGACGTTGTTAGATTGTTTATTTTTTCTGAAAAAACTACAAAGTAATCGTATGAAGATGGATGCGTCCCCGGAAATGCTATGTTGTAGTTTATTCCTTTATTATTTTTGATTCAAAAGATGCTAATACGTACGAAACACCGTAACTTTCAGACCGTGAGGACCTATTCGGCCGATAATACCTTTTCGGAAAGCTCTCGGAAAGTTATAGTGTGGCTATGGGTCTCCGTACCATTGGGCCCCATTTTCGACCCCAAATTTTGACGTTTAGGGTGTTTTCGGGAGGTTTTTGTGATTTGGAAGCGATTAAAGTATCGAAAAAGTGTTCGGACATGATTTTTGCATCTTTTGCGAATAAAAGAGTACGTTGAACCTGGCTGAAGCGGTGCACGTATCAAGTGGGACCCATTACAAATGATCTCTTGAATCCGCGGTAAAGGATATGTGCGAATGCATGCAATGTACTAAGGGATGCGATCATACCAGCACTAATGCACCGGATCCCATCAGAACTCCGCAGTTAAGCATGCTTGGGCGAGAGTAATACTAGGATGGGTGACCTCCCGGCAAGTCCTCGTGTTGCATCCCTTTTTAATTTTTATTTTTCTTTTAGCCTCCCATTTTTTTGTAAAACATCTAGTACCACTACAATTCAATTTGTTTCTCTATTGACGTTGTTAGATTGTTTATTTTTGCTGACAAAACTACAAAGTAATCGTATGAAGATGGATGCGTCCCCGGAAATGCTATGTTGTAGTTTATTCGGCCGATAATACCTTTTCGGAAAGCTCTCGGAAAGTTATAGTGTGGCTATGGGTCTCCGTACCATTGGGCCCCATTTTCGACCCCAAATTTTGACGTTTAGGTTGTTTTCGGGAGGTTTTTGTGATTTGGAAGCGATTAAAGTATCGAAAAAGTTTTCGGACATGTTTTTTGCATCTTTTGCGAATAAAAGAGTACGTTGAAGCTGGCTGAAGCGGTGCACGTATCAAGTGGGACCCATTACAAATGATCTCTTGAATCCGCGGTAAAGGATATATGCGAATGCATGCAATGTACTAAGGGATGCGATCATACCAGCACCAATGCACCGGATCCCATCAGAACTCCGTAGTTAAGCGTGCTTGGGCGAGAGTAATACTAGAATGGGTGACCTCCCGGGAAGTCCTCGTGTTGCATCCCTTTTTTATTTATATTTTTCTTTTAGCCTCCCATTTTTTTGTAAAACATCTAGTACCACTACAATTCAATTTTTTTTTCTATTGACGTTGTTAGATTGTTTATTTTTGCTGAAAAAACTACAAAGTAATCGTATGAAGATGGATGCGTCCCCGGAAATGCTATGTTGTAGTTTATTCCTTTATTATTTTTGATTCCAAAGATGCTAATACGTACGAAACACCGTAACTTTCAGACCGTGAGGACCTATTCGGCCGATAATACCTTTTCGGAAAGCTCTCGGAAAGTTATAGTGTAGCTATGGGTCTCCGTACCATTAGGCCCCATTTTCGACCCCAAATTTTGACGTTTAGGGTGTTTTCGGGAGGTTTTTGTGATTTGGAAGCGATTAAAGTATCGAAAAAGTGTTCGGACATGATTTTTGCATCTTTTGCGAATAAAAGAGTACGTTGAACCTGGCTGAAGCGGTGCACGTATCAAGTGGGACCCATTACAAATGATCTCTTGAATCCGCGGTAAAGGATATATGCGAATGCATGCAATGTACTAAGGGATGCGATCATACCAGCACTAATGCACCGGATCCCATCAGAACTCCGCAGTTAAGCGTGCTTGGGCGAGAGTAATACTAGGATGGGTGACCTCCCGGGAAGTCCTCGTGTTGCATCCCTTTTTAATTTTTATTTTTCTTTTAGCCTCCCATTTTTTTGTAAAACATCTAGTACCACTACAATTCAATTTGTTTCTCTATTGACGTTGTTAGATTGTTTATTTTTGCTGACAAAACTACAAAGTAATCGTATGAAGATGGATGCGTCCCCGGAAATGTTATGTTGTAGTTTATTCGGCCGATAATACCTTTTCGGAAAGCTCTCGGAAAGTTATAGTGTGGCTATGGGTCTCCGTACCATTGGGCCCCATTTTTCGACCCCAAATTTTGACGTTTAGGATGTTTTCGGGAGGTTTTTGTGATTTGGAAGCGATTAAAGTATCGAAAAAGTGTTCAGACATGATTTTTGCATCTTTTGCAAATAAAAGAGTACGTTGAACCTGGCTGAAGCGGTGCACGTATCAAGTGGGACCCATTACAAATGATCTCTTGAATCCGCAGTAAAGGATATATGCGAATGCATGCAATGTACTAAGGGATGCGATCATACCAGCACTAATGCACCGGATCCCATCAGAACTCCGCAGTTAAGCGTGCTTGGGCGAGAGTAATACTAGGATGGGTGACCTCCCGGGAAGTCCTCGTGTTGCATCCCTTTTTAATTTTTATTTTTCTTTTAGCCTCCCATTTTTTTGTCAAACATCTAGTACCACTACAATTCAATTTGTTTCTCTATTGACGTTGTTAGATTGTTTATTTTTGCTGACAAAACTACAAAGTAATCGTATGAAGATGGATGCGTCCCCGGAAATGCTATGTTGTAGTTTATTCCTTTATTATTTTTGATTCCAAAGATGCTAATACGTACGGAACACCGTAACTTTCAGACCGTGAGGGCCTATTCGGCCGATAATACCTTTTCGGAAAGCTCTTGGAAAGTTATAGTGTAGCTATGGGTCTCCGTACCATTGGGCCCCATTTTCGACCCCAAATTTTGACGTTTAGGGTGTTTTCGGGAGGTTTTTGTGATTTGGAAGCGATTAAAGTATCGAAAAAGTGTTCGGACATGATTTTTGCATCTTTTGCGAATAAAAGAGTACGTTGAAGCTGGCTGAAGCGGTGCACGTATCAAGTGGGACCCATTACAAATGATCTCTTGAATCTGCGGTAAAGGATATATGCGAATGCATGCAATGTACTAACGGATGCGATCATACCAGCACTAATGCACCGGATCCCATCAGAACTCCGCAGTTTACGGTGCTTCGGCGAGAGTAGTACTAGGATGGGTGACCTCCCGGGAAGTCCTCGTGTTGCATCCCTTTTTTATTTTTATTTTTGTTTTAGCCTCCCATTTTTTTGTAAAACATCTAGTACCACTACAATTCAATTTGTTTCTCTATTGACGTTGTTAGATTGTTTATTTTTGCTGAAAAAATTACAAAGTAATCGTATGAAGATGGATGCGTCCCCGGAAATGCTATGTTGTAGTTTATTCCTTTATTATTTTTGATTCCAAATATGCTAATACGTACGAAACACCGTAACTTTCAGACCGTGAGGACCTATTCGGCCGATAATACCTTTTCGGAAAGCTCTCGGAAAGTTATAGTGTGGCTATGGGTCTCCGTACCATTGGGCACTCATTTTCGACCCCAAATTTTGACGTTTAGGGTGTTTTCGGGAGGTTTTTGTGATTTGGAAGCGATTAAAGTATCGAAAAAGTGTTCGGACATGATTTTTGCATCTTTTGCGAATAAAAGAGTACGTTGAACCTGGCTGAAGCGGTGCACGTATCAAGTGGGACCCATTACAAATGATCTCTTGAATCCGCGGTAAAGGATATATGCGAATGCATGCAATGTACTAAGGGATGCGATCATACCAGCACTAATGCACCGGATCCCATCAGAACTCCGCAGTGAAGCGTGCTTGGGCGAGAGTAATACTAGGATGGGTGACCTCCCGGGAAGTCCTCGTGTTGCATCCCTTTTTAATTTTTATTTTTCTTTTAGCCTCCCATTTTTTTGTAAAACATCTAGTACCACTACAATTCAATTTGTTTCTCTATTGACGTTGTTAGATTGTTTATTTTTGCTGACAAAACTACAAAGTAATCGTATGAAGATGGATGCGTCCCCGGAAATGCTATGTTGTAGTTTATTCGACCGATAATACCTTTTCGGAAAGCTCTCGGAAAGTTATAGTGTGGCTATGGGTCTCCGTACCATTGGACCCCATTTTTCGACCCCAAATTTTGACGTTTAGGTTGTTTTCAGGAGGTTTTTGTGATTTGGAAGCGATTAAAGTATCGAAAAAGTGTTCGGACATGATTTTTGCATCTTTTGCGAATAAAAGAGTACGTTGAACCTGGCTGAAGCGGTGCACGTATCAAGTGGGACCCATTACAAATGATCTCTTGAATCCGCAGTAAAGGATATATGCGAATGCATGCAATGTACTAAGGGATGCGATCATACCAGCACTAATGCACCGGATCCCATCAGAACTCCGCAGTTAAGCGTGCTTGGGCGAGAGTAATACTAGGATGGGTGACCTCCCGGGAAGTCCTCGTGTTGAATCCCTTTTTTATTTTTATTTTTCTCTTAGCCTCCCATTTTTTTGTCAAACATCTAGTACCACTACAATTCAATTTGTTTCTCTATTGACGTTGTTAGATTGTTTATTTTTGCTGACATAACTACAAAGTAATCGTATGAAGATGGATGCGTCCCCGGAAATGCTATGTTGTAGTTTATTCCTTTATTATTTTTGATTCCAAAGATGCTAATACGTACGGAACACCGTAACTTTATGACCGTGAGGACCTATTCGGCCGATAATACCTTTTCGGAAAGCTCTCGGAAAGTTATAGTGTAGCTATGGGTCTCCGTACCATTGGGCCCCATTTTCGACCCCAAATTTTGACGTTTAGGGTGTTTTCGGGAGGTTTTTGTGATTTGGAAGCGATTAAAGTATCGAAAAAGTGTTCGGACATGATTTTTGCATCTTTTGCGAATAAAAGAGTACGTTGAAGCTGGCTGAAGCGGTGCACGTATCAAGTGGGACCCATTACAAATGATCTCTTGAATCTGCGGTAAAGGATATATGCGAATGCATGCAATGTACTAACGGATGCGATCATACCAGTACTAATGCACCGGATCCCATCAGAACTCCGCAGTTTACGGTGCTTCGGCGAGAGTAGTACTAGGATGGGTGACCTCCCGGGAAGTCCTCGTGTTGCATCCCTATTTTATTTATATTTTTGTTTTAGCCTCCCATTTTTTTGTAAAACATCTAGTACCACTACAATTCAATTTGTTTCTCTATTGACGTTGTTAGATTGTTTATTTTTGCTGAAAAAACTACAAAGTAATCGTATGAAGATGGATGCGTCCCCGGAAATGCTATGTTGTAGTTTATTTCTTTATTATTTTTGATTCCAAAGAAGCTAATACGTACGAAACACCGTAACTTTCAGACCGTGAGGACCTATTCGGCCGATAATACCTTTTCGGAAAGCTCTCGGAAAGTTATAGTGTGGCTATGGGTCTCCGTACCATTGGGCCCCATTTTCGACCCCAAATTTTGACGTTTAGGGTGTTTTCGGGAGGTTTTTGTGATTTGGAAGCGATTAAAGTATCGAAAAAGTGTTCGAACATGATTTTTGCATCTTTTGCGAATAAAAGAGTATGTTGAACCTGGCTGAAGCGGTGCACGTATCAAGTGGGACCCATTACAAATGATCTCTTGAATCCGCGGTAAAGGATATATGCGAATGCATGCAATGTACTAAGGGATGCGATCATACCAGCACCAATGCACCAGATCCCATCAGAATTCCGTAGTTAAGCGTGCTTGGGCGAGAGTAATACTAGGATGGGTGACCTCCCGGGAAGTCCTCGTGTTGCATCCCTTTCTTATTTTTATTTTTCTTTTAGCCTCCCATTTTTTTGTAAAACATCTAGTACCACTACAATTCAATTTGTTTCTCTATTGACGTTGTTAGATTGTTTATTTTTGCTGACAAAACTACAAAGTAATCGTATGAAGATGGATGCGTCCCCGGAAATGCTATGTTGTAGTTTATTCCTTTATTATTTTTGATTCCAAAGATGCTAATACGTACAGAACACCGTAACTTTCAGAACGTGAGGACCTATTCGGCCGATAATACCTTTTCGGAAAGCTCTCGGAAAGTTATAGTGTGGCTATGGGTCTCCGTACCATTGGGCCCCATTTTCGACCCCAAATTTTGACGTTTAGGGTGTTTTCGGGAGGTTTTTGTGATTTGGAAGCGATTAAAGTATCGAAAAAGTGTTCGGACATGATTTTTGCATCTTTTGCGAATAAAAGAGTACGTTGAAGCTGGCTGAAGCGGTGCACGTATCAAGTGGGACCCATTACAAATGATCTCTTGAATCTGCGGTAAAGGATATATGCGAATGCATGCAATGTACTAACAGATGCGATCATACCAGCACTAATGCACCGGATCCCATCAGAACTCCGCAGTTTACGGTGCTTCGGCGAGAGTAGTACTAGGATGGGTGACCTCCCGGGAAGTCCTCGTGTTGAATCCCTTTTTTATTTTTATTTTTCTCTTAGCCTCCCATTTTTTTGTCAAACATCTAGTACCACTACAATTCAATTTGTTTCTCTATTGACGTTGTTAGATTGTTTATTTTTGCTGACAAAACTACAAAGTAATCGTATGAAGATGGATGCGTCCCCGGAAATGCTATGTTGTAGTTTATTCCTTTATTATTTTTGATTCCAAAGATGCTAATACGTACAGAACACCGTAACTTTCAGAACGTGAGGACCTATTCGGCCGATAATACCTTTTCGGAAAGCTCTCGGAAAGTTATAGTGTGGCTATGGGTCTCCGTACCATTGGGCCCCATTTTCGACCCCAAATTTTGACGTTTAGGGTGTTTTCGGGAGGTTTTTGTGATTTGGAAGCGATTAAAGTATCGAAAAAGTGTTCGGACATGATTTTTGCATCTTTTGCGAATAAAAGAGTACGTTGAAGCTGGCTGAAGCGGTGCACGTATCAAGTGGGACCCATTACAAATGATCTCTTGAATCTGCGGTAAAGGATATATGCGAATGCATGCAATGTACTAACAGATGCGATCATACCAGCACTAATGCACCGGATCCCATCAGAACTCCGCAGTTTACGGTGCTTCGGCGAGAGTAGTACTAGGATGGGTGACCTCCCGGGAAGTCCTCGTGTTGCATCCCTTTTTTATTTATATTTTTGTTTTAGCCTCCCATTTTTTTGTAAAACATCTAGTACCACTACAATTCAATTTGTTTCTCTATTGACGTTTTTAGATTGTTTATTTTTGCTGAAAAAATTACAAAGTAATCGTATGAAGATGGATGCGTCCCCGGAAATGCTATGTTGTAGTTTATTCCTTTATTATTTTTGATTCCAAATATGCTAATACGTACGAAACACCGTAACTTTCAGACCGTGAGGACCTATTCGGCCGATAATACCTTTTCGGAAAGCTCTCGGAAAGTTATAGTGTGGCTATGGGTCTCCGTACCATTGGGCCCCATTTTCGACCCCAAATTTTGACGTTTAGGGTGTTTTCGGGAGGTTTTTGTGATTTGGAAGCGATTAAAGTATGGAAAAAGTGTTCGGACATGATTTTTGCATCTTTTGCGAATAAAAGAGTACGTTGAACCTGGCTGAAGCGGTGCACGTATCAAGTGGGACCCATTACAAATGATCTCTTGAATCCGCGGTAAAGGATATATGCGAATGCATGCAATGTACTAAGGGATGCGATCATACCAGCACTAATGCACCGGATCCCATCAGAACTCCGCAGTTAAGCGTGCTTGGGCGAGAGTAATACTAGGATGGGTGACCTCCCGGGAAGTCCTCGTGTTGCATCCCTTTTTAATTTTTATTTTTCTTTTAGCCTCCCATTTTTTTGTAAAACATCTAGTACCACTACAATTCAATTTGTTTCTCTATTGACGTTGTTAGATTGTTTATTTTTGCTGACAAAACTACAAAGTAATCGTATGAAGATGGATGCGTCCCCGGAAATGCTATGTTGTAGTTTATTCGGCCGATAATACCTTTTCGGAAAGCTCTCGGAAAGTTATAGTGTGGCTATGGGTCTCCGTACCATTGGGCCCCATTTTTGACCCCAAATTTTGACGTTTAGGGTGTTTTCGGGAGGTTTTTGTGATTTGGAAGCGATTAAAGTATCGAAAAAGTGTTCGGACATGATTTTTGCATCTTTTGCGAATAAAAGAGTACGTTGAACCTGGCTGAAGCGGTGCACGTATCAAGTGGGACCCATTACAAATGATCTCTTGAATCCGCGGTAAAGGATATATGCGAATGCATGCAATGTACTAAGGGATGCGATCATACCAGCACTAATGCACCGGATCCCATCAGAACTCCGCAGTTAAGCGTGCTTGGGCGAGAGTAATACAAGGATGGGTGACCTCCCGGGAAGTCCTCGTGTTGCATCCCTTTTTAATTTTTATTTTTCTTTTAGCCTCCCATTTTTTTGTAAAACATCTAGTACCACTACAATTCAATTTGTTTCTCTATTGACGTTGTTAGATTGTTTATTTTTGCTGACAAAACTACAAAGTAATCGTATGAAGATGGATGCGTCCCCGGAAATGCTATGTTGTAGTTTATTCGGCCGATAATACCTTTTCGGAAAGCTCTCGGAAAGTTATAGTGTGGCTATGGGTCTCCGTACCATTGGGCCCCATTTTTCGACCCCAAATTTTGACGTTTAGGTTGTTTTCAGGAGGTTTTTGTGATTTGGAAGCGATTAAAGTATCGAAAAAGTGTTCGGACATGATTTTTGCATCTTTTGCGAATAAAAGAGTACGTTGAACCTGGCTGAAGCGGTGCACGTATCAAGTGGGACCCATTACAAATGATCTCTTGAATCCGCAGTAAAGGATATATGCGAATGCATGCAATGTACTAAGGGATGCGATCATACCAGCACTAATGCACCGGATCCCATCAGAACTCCGCAGTTAAGCGTGCTTGGGCGAGAGTAATACTAGGATGGGTGACCTCCCGGGAAGTCCTCGTGTTGAATCCCTTTTTTATTTTTATTTTTCTCTTAGCCTCCCATTTTTTTGTCAAACATCTAGTACCACTACAATTCAATTTGTTTCTCTATTGACGTTGTTAGATTGTTTATTTTTGCTGACATAACTACAAAGTAATCGTATGAAGATGGATGCGTCCCCGGAAATGCTATGTTGTAGTTTATTCCTTTATTATTTTTGATTCCAAAGATGCTAATACGTACGGAACACCGTAACTTTATGACCGTGAGGACCTATTCGGCCGATAATACCTTTCCGGAAAGCTCTTGGAAAGTTATAGTGTAGCTATGGGTCTCCGTACCATTGGGCCCCATTTTCGACCCCAAATTTTGACGTTTAGGGTGTTTTCGGGAGGTTTTTGTGATTTGGAAGCGATTAAAGTATCGAAAAAGTGTTCGGACATGATTTTTGCATCTTTTGCGAATAAAAGAGTACGTTGAAGCTGGCTGAAGCGGTGCACGTATCAAGTGGGACCCATTACAAATGATCTCTTGAATCTGCGGTAAAGGATAATGCGAATGCATGCAATGTACTAACGGATGCGATCATACCAGCACTAATGCACCGGATCCCATCAGAACTCCGCAGTTTACGGTGCTTCGGCGAGAGTAGTACTAGGATGGGTGACCTCCCGGGAAGTCCTCGTGTTGCATCCCTTTTTTATTTATATTTTTGTTTTAGCCTCCCATTTTTTTGTAAAACATCTAGTACCACTACAATTCAATTTGTTTCTCTATTGACGTTGTTAGATTGTTTATTTTTGCTGAAAAAACTACAAAGTAATCGTATGAAGATGGATGCGTCCCCGGAAATGCTATGTTGTAGTTTATTCCTTTATTATTTTTGATTCCAAAGATGCTAATACGTACGAAACACCGTAACTTTCAGACCGTGAGGACCTATTCGGCCGATAATACCTTTTCGGAAAGCTCTCGGAAAGTTATAGTGTGGCTATGGGTCTCCGTACCATTGGGCCCCATTTTCGACCCCAAATTTTGACGTTTAGGGTGTTTTCGGGAGGTTTTTGTGATTTGGAAGCGATTAAAGTATCGAAAAAGTGTTCGGACATGATTTTTGCATCTTTTGCGAATAAAAGAGTACGTTGAACCTGGCTGAAGCGGTGCACGTATCAAGTGGGACCCATTACAAATGATCTCTTGAATCCGCGGTAAAGGATATGTGCGAATGCATGCAATGTACTACGGGATGCGATCATACCAGCACTAATGCACCGGATCCCATCAGAACTCCGCAGTTAAGCGTGCTTGGGCGAGAGTAATACTAGGATGGTGACCTCCCGGCAAGTCCTCGTGTTGCATTCCTTTTTAATTTTAATTTTTCTTTTAGCCTCCCATTTTTTTGTAAAACATCTAGTACCACTACAATTCAATTTGTTTCTCTATTGACGTTGTTAGATTGTTTATTTTTGCTGACAAAACTACAAAGTAATCGTATGAAGATGGATGCGTCCCCGGAAATGCTATGTTGTAGTTTATTCGGCCGATAATACCTTTTCGGAAAGCTCTCGGAAAGTTATAGTGTGGCTATGGGTCTCCGTACCATTGGGCCCCATTTTCGACCCCAAATTTTGACGTTTAGGTTGTTTTCGGGAGGTTTTTGTGATTTGGAAGCGATTAAAGTATCGAAAAAGTGTTCGGACATGTTTTTTGCATCTTTTGCAAATAAAAGAGTACGTTGAAGCTGGCTGAAGCGGTGCACGTATCAAGTGGGACCCATTACAAATGATCTCTTGAATCCGCGGTAAAGGATATATGCGAATGCATGCAATGTACTAAAGGATGCGATCATACCAGCACCAATGCACCGGATCCCATCAGAACTCCGTAGTTAAGCGTGCTTGGGCGAGAGTAATACTAGGATGGGTGACCTCCCTGGAAGTCCTCGTGTTGCATCCCTTTTTTATTTTTATTTTTCTTTTAGCCTCCCATTTTTTTGTAAAACATCTAGTACCACTACAATTCAATTTGTTTCTCTATTGACGTTGTTAGATTGTTTATTTTTGCTGACAAAACTACAAAGTAATCGTATGAAGATGGATGCGTCCCCGGAAATGCTATGTTGTAGTTTATTCCTTTATTATTTTTGATTCCAAAGATGCTAATACGTACGGAACACCGTAACTTTCAGACCGTGAGGACCTATTCGGCCGATAATACCTTTTCGGAAAGCTCTCGGAAAGTTATAGTGTGGCTATGGGTCTTCGTACCATTGGGCCCCATTTTCGACCCCAAATTTTGACGTTTAGGGTGTTTTCGGGAGGTTTTTGTGATTTAGAAGCGATTAAAGTATCGAAAAAGTGTTCGGACATGATTTTTGCATCTTTTGCGAATAAAAGAGTACGTTGAAGCTGGCTGAAGCGGTGCACGTATCAAGTGGGACCCATTACAAATGATCTCTTAAATCTGCGGTAAAGGATATATGCGAATGCATGCAATGTACTAACGGATGCGATCATACCAGCACTAATGCACCGGATCCCATCAGAACTCCGCAGTTTACGGTGCTTCGGCGAGAGTAGTACTAGGATGGGTGACCTCCCGGGAAGTCCTCGTGTTGCATCCCTTTTTTATTTATATTTTTGTTTTAGCCTCCCATTTTTTTGTAAAACATCTAGTACCACTACAATTCAATTTGTTTCTCTATTGACGTTGTTAGATTGTTTATTTTTGCTGAAAAAACTACAAAGTAATCGTATGAAGATGGATGCGTCCCCGGAAATGCTATGTTGTAGTTTATTCCTTTATTATTTTTGATTCCAAAGATGCTAATACGTACGAAACACCGTAACTTTCAGACCGTGAGGACCTATTCAGCCGATAATACCTTTTCGGAAAGCTCTCGGAAAGTTATAGTGTGGCTATGGTTCTCCGTACCATTGGGCCCCATTTTCGACCCCAAATTTTGACGTTTAGGGTGTTTTCGGGAGGTTTTTGTGATTTGGAAGCGATTAAAGTATCGAAAAAGTGTTCGGACATGATTTTTGCATCTTTTGCGAATAAAAGAGTACGTTGAACCTGGCTGAAACGGTGCACGTATCAAGTGGGACCCATTACAAATGATCTCTTGAATCCGCGGTAAAGGATATATGCGAATGCATGCAATGTACTAAGGGATGCGATCATACCAGCACTAATGCACCGGATCCCATCAGAACTCCGCAGTTAAGCGTGCTTGGGCGAGAGTAATACTAGGATGGGTGACCTCCCGGGAAGTCCTCGTGTTGCATCCCTTTTTAATTTTTATTTTTCTTTTAGCCTCCCATTTTTTTGTAAAACATCTAGTACCACTACAATTCAATTTGTTTCTCTATTGACGTTGTTAGATTGTTTATTTTTGCTGACAAAACTACAAAGTAATCGTATGAAGATGGATGCGTCCCCGGAAATGCTATGTTGTAGTTTATTCGGCCGATAATACCTTTTCGGAAAGCTCTCGGAAAGTTATAGTATGGCTATGGGTCTCCGTACCATTGGGCCCCATTTTTCGACCCCAAATTTTGACGTTTAGGATGTTTTCGGGAGGTTTTTGTGATTTGGAAGCGATTAAAGTATCGAAAAAGTGTTCGGACATGATTTTTGCATCTTTTGCAAATAAAAGAGTACGTTGAACCTGGCTGAAGCGGTGCACGTATCAAGTGGGACCCATTACAAATGATCTCTTGAATCCGCAGTAAAGGATATATGCGAATGCATGCAATGTACTAAGGGATGCGATCATACCAGCACTAATGCACCGGATCCCATCAGAACTCCGCAGTTAAGCGTGCTTGGGCGAGAGTAATACTAGGATGGGTGACCTCCCGGGAAGTCCTCGTGTTGCATCCCTTTTTAATTTTTATTTTTCTTTTAGCCTCCCATTTTTTTGTCAAACATCTAGTACCACGACAATTCAATTTGTTTCTCTATTGACGTTGTTAGATTGTTTATTTTTGCTGACAAAACTACAAAGTAATCGTATGAAGATGGATGCGTCCCCGGAAATGCTATGTTGTAGTTTATTCCTTTATTATTTTTGATTCCAAAGATGCTAATACGTACGGAACACCGTAACTTTCAGACCGTGAAGACCTATTCGGCCGATAATACCTTTTCGGAAAGCTCTCGGAAAGTTATAGTGTAGCTATGGGTCTCCGTACCATTGGGCTCCATTTTCGACCCCAAATTTTGACGTTTAGGGTGTTTTCGGGAGGTTTTTGTGATTTGGAAGCGATTAAAGTATCGAAAAAGTGTTCGGACATGATTTTTGCATCTTTTGCGAATAAAAGAGTACGTTGAAGCTGGCTGAAGCGGTGCACGTATCAAGTGGGACCCATTACAAATGATCTCTTGAATCTGCGGTAAAGGATATATGCGAATGCATGCAATGTACTAACGGATGCGATCATACCAGCACTAATGCACCGGATCCCATCAGAACTCCGCAGTTTACGGTGCTTCGGCGAGAGTAGTACTAGGATGGGTGACCTCCCGGGAAGTCCTCGTGTTGCATCCCTTTTTTATTTATATTTTTCTTTTAGCCTCCCATTTTTTTGTCAAACATCTAGTACCACGACAATTCAATTTGTTTCTCTATTGACGTTGTTAGATTGTTTATTTTTGCTGACAAAACTACAAAGTAATCGTATGAAGATGGATGCGTCCCCGGAAATGCTATGTTGTAGTTTATTCCTTTATTATTTTTGATTCCAAAGATGCTAATACGTACGAAACACCGTAACTTTCAGACCGTGAGGACCTATTCGGCCGATAATACCTTTTTGGAAAGCTCTCGGAAAGTTATAGTGTGGCTATGGGTCTCCGTACCATTGGGCCCCATTTTCGACCCCAAATTTTGACGTTTAGGGTGTTTTCGGGAGGTTTTTGTGATTTGGAAGCGATTAAAGTATCGAAAAAGTGTTCGGACATGATTTTTGCATCTTTTGCGAATAAAAGAGTACGTTGAACCTGGCTGAAGCGGTGCACGTATCAAGTGGGACCCATTACAAATGATCTCTTGAATCCGCGGTAAAGGATATATGCGAATGCATGCAATGTACTAAGGGATGCGATCATCCCAGCACTAATGCACCGGATCCCATCAGAACTCCGCAGTTAAGCGTGCTTGGGCGAGAGTAATACTAGGATGGGTGACCTCCCGGGAAGTCCTCGTGTTGCATCCCTTTTTAATTTTTATTTTTCTTTTAGCCTCCCATTTTTTTGTAAAACATCTAGTACCACTACAATTCAATTTGTTTCTCTATTGACGTTGTTAGATTGTTTATTTTTGCTGACAAAACTACAAACTAATCGTATGAAGATGGATGCGTCCCCGGAAATGCTATGTTGTAGTTTATTCGGCCGATAATACCTTTTCGGAAAGCTCTCGGAAAGTTATAGTGTGGCTATGGGTCTCCGTACAATTGGGCCCCATTTTCGACCCCAAATTTTGACGTTTAGGGTGTTTTCGGGAGGTTTTTGTGATTTGGAAGCGATTAAAGTATCGAAAAAGTGTTCGGACATGATTTTTGCATCTTTTGCGAATAAAAGAGTACGTTGAACCTGGCTGAAGCGGTGCACGTATCAAGTGGGACCCATTCCAAATGATCTCTTGAATCCGCGGTAAAGGATATGTGCGAATGCATGCAATGTACTAAGGGATGCGATCATACCAGCACTAATGCACCGGATCCCATCAGAACTCCGCAGTTAAGCGTGCTTGGGCGAGAGTAATACTAGGATGGGTGACCTCCCGGCAAGTCCTCGTGTTGCATCCCTTTTTAATTTTTATTTTTCTTTTAGCCTCCCATTTTTTTGTAAAACATCTAGTACCACTACAATTCAATTTGTTTCTCTATTGACGTTGTTAGATTGTTTATTTTTGCTGACAAAACTACAAAGTAATCGTATGAAGATGGATGTGTCCCCGGAAATGCTATGTTGTAGTTTATTCGGCCGATAATACCTTTTCGGAAAGCTCTCGGACAGTTATAGTGTGGCTATGGGTCTCCGTACCATTGGGCCCCATTTTTCGACCCCAAATTTTGACGTTTAGGATGTTTTCGGGAGGTTTTTGTGATTTGGAAGCGATTAAAGTATCGAAAAAGTGTTCGGACATGATTTTTGCATCTTTTGCAAATAAAAGAGTACGTTGAACCTGGCTGAAGCGGTGCACGTATCAAGTGGGACCCATTACAAATGATTTCTTGAATCCGCAGTAAAGGATATATGCGAATGCATGCAATGTACTAAGGGATGCGATCATACCAGCACTAATGCACCGGATCCCATCAGAACTCCGCAGTTAAGCGTGCTTGGGCGAGAGTAATACTAGGATGGGTAACCTCCCGGGAAGTCCTCGTGTTGCATCCCTTTTTTATTTTTATTTTTCTTTTAGCCTCCCATTTTTTTGTCAAACATCTAGTACCACTACAATTCAATTTGTTTCTCTATTGACGTTGTTAGATTGTTTATTTTTGCTGACAAAACTACAAAGTAATCGTATGAAGATGGATGCGTCCCCGGAAATGCTATGTTGTAGTTTATTCCTTTATTATTTTTGATTCCAAAGATGCTAATACGTACGGAACACCGTAACTTTCAGACCGTGAGGACCTATTCGGCCGATAATACCTTTTCGGAAAGCTCTCGGAAAGTTATAGTGTAGCTATGGGTCTCCGTACCATTGGGCCCCATTTTCGACCCCAAATTTTGACGTTTAGGGTGTTTTCGGGAGGTTTTTGTGATTTGGAAGCGATTAAAGTATCGAAAAAGTGTTCGGACATGATTTTTGCATCTTTTGCGAATAAAAGAGTACGTTGAAGCTGGCTGAAGCGGTGCACGTATCAAGTGGGACCCATTACAAATGATCTCTTGAATCTGCGGTAAAGGATATATGCGAATGCATGCAATGTACTAACGGATGCGATCATACCAGCACTAATGCACCGGATCCCATCAGAACTCCGCAGTTTACGGTGCTTCGGCGAGAGTAGTACTAGGATGGGTGACCTCCCGGGAAGTCCTCGTGTTGCATCCCTTTTTTATTTATATTTTTGTTTTAGCCTCCCATTTTTTTGTAAAACATCTAGTACCACTACAATTCAATTTGTTTCTCTATTGACGTTTTTAGATTGTTTATTTTTGCTGAAAAAATTACAAAGTAATCGTATGAAGATGGATGCGTCCCCGGAAATGCTATGTTGTAGTTTATTCCTTTATTATTTTTGATTCCAAATATGCTAATACGTACGAAACACCGTAACTTTCAGACCGTGAGGACCTATTCGGCCGATAATACCTTTTCGGAAAGCTCTCGGAAAGTTATAGTGTGGCTATGGGTCTCCGTACCATTGGGCCCCATTTTCGACCCCAAATTTTGACGTTTAGGGTGTTTTCGGGAGGTTTTTGTGATTTGGAAGCGATTAAAGTATGGAAAAAGTGTTCGGACATGATTTTTGCATCTTTTGCGAATAAAAGAGTACGTTGAACCTGGCTGAAGCGGTGCACGTATCAAGTGGGACCCATTACAAATGATCTCTTGAATCCGCGGTAAAGGATATGTGCGAATGCATGCAATGTACTACGGGATGCGATCATACCAGCACTAATGCACCGGATCCCATCAGAACTCCGCAGTTAAGCGTGCTTGGGCGAGAGTAATACTAGGATGGTGACCTCCCGGCAAGTCCTCGTGTTGCATTCCTTTTTAATTTTAATTTTTCTTTTAGCCTCCCATTTTTTTGTAAAACATCTAGTACCACTACAATTCAATTTGTTTCTCTATTGACGTTGTTAGATTGTTTATTTTTGCTGACAAAACTACAAAGTAATCGTATGAAGATGGATGCGTCCCCGGAAATGCTATGTTGTAGTTTATTCGGCCGATAATACCTTTTCGGAAAGCTCTCGGAAAGTTATAGTGTGGCTATGGGTCTCCGTACCATTGGGCCCCATTTTCGACCCCAAATTTTGACGTTTAGGTTGTTTTCGGGAGGTTTTTGTGATTTGGAAGCGATTAAAGTATCGAAAAAGTGTTCGGACATGTTTTTTGCATCTTTTGCAAATAAAAGAGTACGTTGAAGCTGGCTGAAGCGGTGCACGTATCAAGTGGGACCCATTACAAATGATCTCTTGAATCCGCGGTAAAGGATATATGCGAATGCATGCAATGTACTAAGGGATGCGATCATACCAGCACCAATGCACCGGATCCCATCAGAACTCCGTAGTTAAGCGTGCTTGGGCGAGAGTAATACTAGGATGGGTGACCTCCCTGGAAGTCCTCGTGTTGCATCCCTTTTTTATTTTTATTTTTCTTTTAGCCTCCCATTTTTTTGTAAAACATCTAGTACCACTACAATTCAATTTGTTTCTCTATTGACGTTGTTAGATTGTTTATTTTTGCTGACAAAACTACAAAGTAATCGTATGAAGATGGATGCGTCCCCGGAAATGCTATGTTGTAGTTTATTCCTTTATTATTTTTGATTCCAAAGATGCTAATACGTACGGAACACCGTAACTTTCAGACCGTGAGGACCTATTCGGCCGATAATACCTTTTCGGAAAGCTCTCGGAAAGTTATAGTGTGGCTATGGGTCTTCGTACCATTGGGCCCCATTTTCGACCCCAAATTTTGACGTTTAGGGTGTTTTCGGGAGGTTTTTGTGATTTAGAAGCGATTAAAGTATCGAAAAAGTGTTCGGACATGATTTTTGCATCTTTTGCGAATAAAAGAGTACGTTGAAGCTGGCTGAAGCGGTGCACGTATCAAGTGGGACCCATTACAAATGATCTCTTAAATCTGCGGTAAAGGATATATGCGAATGCATGCAATGTACTAACGGATGCGATCATACCAGCACTAATGCACCGGATCCCATCAGAACTCCGCAGTTTACGGTGCTTCGGCGAGAGTAGTACTAGGATGGGTGACCTCCCGGGAAGTCCTCGTGTTGCATCCCTTTTTTATTTATATTTTTGTTTTAGCCTCCCATTTTTTTGTAAAACATCTAGTACCACTACAATTCAATTTGTTTCTCTATTGACGTTGTTAGATTGTTTATTTTTGCTGAAAAAACTACAAAGTAATCGTATGAAGATGGATGCGTCCCCGGAAATGCTATGTTGTAGTTTATTCCTTTATTATTTTTGATTCCAAAGATGCTAATACGTACGAAACACCGTAACTTTCAGACCGTGAGGACCTATTCAGCCGATAATACCTTTTCGGAAAGCTCTCGGAAAGTTATAGTGTGGCTATGGTTCTCCGTACCATTGGGCCCCATTTTCGACCCCAAATTTTGACGTTTAGGGTGTTTTCGGGAGGTTTTTGTGATTTGGAAGCGATTAAAGTATCGAAAAAGTGTTCGGACATGATTTTTGCATCTTTTGCGAATAAAAGAGTACGTTGAACCTGGCTGAAACGGTGCACGTATCAAGTGGGACCCATTACAAATGATCTCTTGAATCCGCGGTAAAGGATATATGCGAATGCATGCAATGTACTAAGGGATGCGATCATACCAGCACTAATGCACCGGATCCCATCAGAACTCCGCAGTGAAGCGTGCTTGGGCGAGAGTAATACTAGGATGGGTGACCTCCCGGGAAGTCCTCGTGTTGCATCCCTTTTTAATTTTTATTTTTCTTTTAGCCTCCCATTTTTTTGTAAAACATCTAGTACCACTACAATTCAATTTGTTTCTCTATTGACGTTGTTAGATTGTTTATTTTTGCTGACAAAACTACAAAGTAATCGTATGAAGATGGATGCGTCCCCGGAAATGCTATGTTGTAGTTTATTCGGCCGATAATACCTTTTCGGAAAGCTCTCGGAAAGTTATAGTATGGCTATGGGTCTCCGTACCATTGGGCCCCATTTTTCGACCCCAAATTTTGACGTTTAGGATGTTTTCGGGAGGTTTTTGTGATTTGGAAGCGATTAAAGTATCGAAAAAGTGTTCGGACATGATTTTTGCATCTTTTGCAAATAAAAGAGTACGTTGAACCTGGCTGAAGCGGTGCACGTATCAAGTGGGACCCATTACAAATGATCTCTTGAATCCGCAGTAAAGGATATATGCGAATGCATGCAATGTACTAAGGGATGCGATCATACCAGCACTAATGCACCGGATCCCATCAGAACTCCGCAGTTAAGCGTGCTTGGGCGAGAGTAATACTAGGATGGGTGACCTCCCGGGAAGTCCTCGTGTTGCATCCCTTTTTAATTTTTATTTTTCTTTTAGCCTCCCATTTTTTTGTCAAACATCTAGTACCACGAAAATTCAATTTGTTTCTCTATTGACGTTGTTAGATTGTTTATTTTTGCTGACAAAACTACAAAGTAATCGTATGAAGATGGATGCGTCCCCGGAAATGCTATGTTGTAGTTTATTCCTTTATTATTTTTGATTCCAAAGATGCTAATACGTACGGAACACCGTAACTTTCAGACCGTGAGGACCTATTCGGCCGATAATACCTTTTCGGAAAGCTCTCGGAAAGTTATAGTGTAGCTATGGGTCTCCGTACCATTGGGCTCCATTTTCGACCCCAAATTTTGACGTTTAGGGTGTTTTCGGGAGGTTTTTGTGATTTGGAAGCGATTAAAGTATCGAAAAAGTGTTCGGACATGATTTTTGCATCTTTTGCGAATAAAAGAGTACGTTGAAGCTGGCTGAAGCGGTGCACGTATCAAGTGGGACCCATTACAAATGATCTCTTGAATCTGCGGTAAAGGATATATGCGAATGCATGCAATGTACTAACGGATGCGATCATACCAGCACTAATGCACCGGATCCCATCAGAACTCCGCAGTTTACGGTGCTTCGGCGAGAGTAGTACTAGGATGGGTGACCTCCCGGGAAGTCCTCGTGTTGCATCCCTTTTTTATTTATATTTTTCTTTTAGCCTCCCATTTTTTTGTCAAACATCTAGTACCACGACAATTCAATTTGTTTCTCTATTGACGTTGTTAGATTGTTTATTTTTGCTGACAAAACTACAAAGTAATCGTATGAAGATGGATGCGTCCCCGGAAATGCTATGTTGTAGTTTATTCCTTTATTATTTTTGATTCCAAAGATGCTAATACGTACGAAACACCGTAACTTTCAGACCGTGAGGACCTATTCGGCCGATAATACCTTTTTGGAAAGCTCTCGGAAAGTTATAGTGTGGCTATGGGTCTCCGTACCATTGGGCCCCATTTTCGACCCCAAATTTTGACGTTTAGGGTGTTTTCGGGAGGTTTTTGTGATTTGGAAGCGATTAAAGTATCGAAAAAGTGTTCGGACATGATTTTTGCATCTTTTGCGAATAAAAGAGTACGTTGAACCTGGCTGAAGCGGTGCACGTATCAAGTGGGACCCATTACAAATGATCTCTTGAATCCGCGGTAAAGGATATATGCGAATGCATGCAATGTACTAAGGGATGCGATCATCCCAGCACTAATGCACCGGATCCCATCAGAACTCCGCAGTTAAGCGTGCTTGGGCGAGAGTAATACTAGGATGGGTGACCTCCCGGGAAGTCCTCGTGTTGCATCCCTTTTTAATTTTTATTTTTCTTTTAGCCTCCCATTTTTTTGTAAAACATCTAGTACCACTACAATTCAATTTGTTTCTCTATTGACGTTGTTAGATTGTTTATTTTTGCTGACAAAACTACAAAGTAATCGTATGAAGATGGATGCGTCCCCGGAAATGCTATGTTGTAGTTTATTCGGCCGATAATACCTTTTCGGAAAGCTCTCGGAAAGTTATAGTGTGGCTATGGGTCTCCGTACAATTGGGCCCCATTTTCGACCCCAAATTTTGACGTTTAGGGTGTTTTCGGGAGGTTTTTGTGATTTGGAAGCGATTAAAGTATCGAAAAAGTGTTCGGACATGATTTTTGCATCTTTTGCGAATAAAAGAGTACGTTGAACCTGGCTGAAGCGGTGCACGTATCAAGTGGGACCCATTCCAAATGATCTCTTGAATCCGCGGTAAAGGATATGTGCGAATGCATGCAATGTACTAAGGGATGCGATCATACCAGCATTAATGCACCGGATCCCATCAGAACTCCGCAGTTAAGCGTGCTTGGGCGAGAGTAATACTAGGATGGGTGACCTCCCGGCAAGTCCTCGTGTTGCATCCCTTTTTAATTTTTATTTTTCTTTTAGCCTCCCATTTTTTTGTAAAACATCTAGTACCACTACAATTCAATTTGTTTCTCTATTGACGTTGTTAGATTGTTTATTTTTGCTGACAAAACTACAAAGTAATCGTATGAAGATGGATGTGTCCCCGGAAATGCTATGTTGTAGTTTATTCGGCCGATAATACCTTTTCGGAAAGCTCTCGGACAGTTATAGTGTGGCTATGGGTCTCCGTACCATTGGGCCCCATTTTTCGACCCCAAATTTTGACGTTTAGGATGTTTTCGGGAGGTTTTTGTGATTTGGAAGCGATTAAAGTATCGAAAAAGTGTTCGGACATGATTTTTGCATCTTTTGCAAATAAAAGAGTACGTTGAACCTGGCTGAAGCGGTGCACGTATCAAGTGGGACCCATTACAAATGATTTCTTGAATCCGCAGTAAAGGATATATGCGAATGCATGCAATGTACTAAGGGATGCGATCATACCAGCACTAATGCACCGGATCCCATCAGAACTCCGCAGTTAAGCGTGCTTGGGCGAGAGTAATACTAGGATGGGTAACCTCCCGGGAAGTCCTCGTGTTGCATCCCTTTTTTATTTTTATTTTTCTTTTAGCCTCCCATTTTTTTGTCAAACATCTAGTACCACTACAATTCAATTTGTTTCTCTATTGACGTTGTTAGATTGTTTATTTTTGCTGACAAAACTACAAAGTAATCGTATGAAGATGGATGCGTCCCCGGAAATGCTATGTTGTAGTTTATTCCTTTATTATTTTTGATTCCAAAGATGCTAATACGTACGGAACACCGTAACTTTCAGACCGTGAGGACCTATTCGGCCGATAATACCTTTTCGGAAAGCTCTCGGAAAGTTATAGTGTAGCTATGGGTCTCCGTACCATTGGGCCCCATTTTCGACCCCAAATTTTGACGTTTAGGGTGTTTTCGGGAGGTTTTTGTGATTTGGAAGCGATTAAAGTATCGAAAAAGTGTTCGGACATGATTTTTGCATCTTTTGCGAATAAAAGAGTACGTTGAAGCTGGCTGAAGCGGTGCACGTATCAAGTGGGACCCATTACAAATGATCTCTTGAATCTGCGGTAAAGGATATATGCGAATGCATGCAATGTACTAACGGATGCGATCATACCAGCACTAATGCACCGGATCCCATCAGAACTCCGCAGTTAAGCGTGCTTGGGCGAGAGTAATACTAGGATGGGTGACCTCCCGGGAAGTCCTCGTGTTGCATCCCTTTTTAATTTTTATTTTTCTTTTAGCCTCCCATTTTTTTGTAAAACATCTAGTACCACTACAATTCAATTTGTTTCTCTATTGACGTTGTTAGATTGTTTATTTTTGCTGACAAAACTACAAAGTAATCGTATGAAGATGGATGCGTCCCCGGAAATGCTATGTTGTAGTTTATTCGGCCGATAATACCTTTTCGGAAAGCTCTCGGAAAGTTATAGTGTGGCTATGGGTCTCCGTACCATTGGGCCCCATTTTCGACCCCAAATTTTGACGTTTAGGGTGTTTTCGGGAGGTTTTTGTGATTTGGAAGCGATTAAAGTATCGAAAAAGTGTTCGGACATGATTTTTGCATCTTTTACGAATAAAAGAGTACGTTGAACCTGGCTGAAGCGGTGCACGTATCAAGTGGGACCCATTACAAATGATCTCTTGAATCTGCGGTAACAGATATATGCGAATGCATGCAATGTACTAACGGATGCGATCATACCAGCACTAATGCACCGGATCCCATCAGAACTCCGCAGTTTACGATGCTTGGGCGAGAGTAGTACTAGGATGGGTGACCTCCCGGGAAGTCCTCGTGTTGCATCCCTTTTTTATTTATATTTTTGTTTTAGCCTCCCATTTTTTTGTAAAACATTTAGTACCACTACAATTCAATTTGTTTCTCTATTGACGTTGTTAGATTGTTTATTTTTTCTGAAAAAACTACAAAGTAATCGTATGAAGATGGATGCGTCCCCGGAAATGCTATGTTGTAGTTTATTCCTTTATTATTTTTGATTCCAAAGATGCTAATACGTACGAAACACCGTAACTTTCAGACCGTGAGGACCTATTCGGCCGATAATACCTTTTCGGAAAGCTCTCGGAAAGTTATAGTGTAGCTATGGGTCTCCGTACCATTAGGCCCCATTTTCGACCCCAAATTTTGACGTTTAGGGTGTTTTCGGGAGGTTTTTGTGATTTGGAAGCGATTAAAGTATCGAAAAAGTGTTCGGACATGATTTTTGCATCTTTTGCGAATAAAAGAGTACGTTGAACCTGGCTGAAGCGGTGCACGTATCAAGTGGGACCCATTACAAATGATCTCTTGAATCCGCGGTAAAGGATATATGCGAATGCATGCAATGTACTAAGGGATGCGATCATACCAGCACTAATGCACCGGATCCCATCAGAACTCCGCAGTTAAGCGTGCTTGGGCGAGAGTAATACTAGGATGGGTGACCTCCCGGGAAGTCCTCGTGTTGCATCCCTTTTTAATTTTTATTTTTCTTTTAGCCTCCCATTTTTTTGTAAAACATCTAGTACCACTACAATTCAATTTGTTTCTCTATTGACGTTGTTAGATTGTTTATTTTTGCTGACAAAACTACAAAGTAATCGTATGAAGATGGATGCGTCCCCGGAAATGTTATGTTGTAGTTTATTCGGCCGATAATACCTTTTCGGAAAGCTCTCGGAAAGTTATAGTGTGGCTATGGGTCTCCGTACCATTGGGCCCCATTTTTCGACCCCAAATTTTGACGTTTAGGATGTTTTCGGGAGGTTTTTGTGATTTGGAAGCGATTAAAGTATCGAAAAAGTGTTCAGACATGATTTTTGCATCTTTTGCAAATAAAAGAGTACGTTGAACCTGGCTGAAGCGGTGCACGTATCAAGTGGGACCCATTACAAATGATCTCTTGAATCCGCAGTAAAGGATATATGCGAATGCATGCAATGTACTAAGGGATGCGATCATACCAGCACTAATGCACCGGATCCCATCAGAACTCCGCAGTTAAGCGTGCTTGGGCGAGAGTAATACTAGGATGGGTGACCTCCCGGGAAGTCCTCGTGTTGCATCCCTTTTTAATTTTTATTTTTCTTTTAGCCTCCCATTTTTTTGTCAAACATCTAGTACCACTACAATTCAATTTGTTTCTCTATTGACGTTGTTAGATTGTTTATTTTTGCTGACAAAACTACAAAGTAATCGTATGAAGATGGATGCGTCCCCGGAAATGCTATGTTGTAGTTTATTCCTTTATTATTTTTGATTCCAAAGATGCTAATACGTACGGAACACCGTAACTTTCAGACCGTGAGGGCCTATTCGGCCGATAATACCTTTTCGGAAAGCTCTTGGAAAGTTATAGTGTAGCTATGGGTCTCCGTACCATTGGGCCCCATTTTCGACCCCAAATTTTGACGTTTAGGGTGTTTTCGGGAGGTTTTTGTGATTTGGAAGCGATTAAAGTATCGAAAAAGTGTTCGGACATGATTTTTGCATCTTTTGCGAATAAAAGAGTACGTTGAAGCTGGCTGAAGCGGTGCACGTATCAAGTGGGACCCATTACAAATGATCTCTTGAATCTGCGGTAAAGGATATATGCGAATGCATGCAATGTACTAACGGATGCGATCATACCAGCACTAATGCACCGGATCCCATCAGAACTCCGCAGTTTACGGTGCTTCGGCGAGAGTAGTACTAGGATGGGTGACCTCCCGGGAAGTCCTCGTGTTGCATCCCTTTTTTATTTTTATTTTTGTTTTAGCCTCCCATTTTTTTGTAAAACATCTAGTACCACTACAATTCAATTTGTTTCTCTATTGACGTTGTTAGATTGTTTATTTTTGCTGAAAAAATTACAAAGTAATCGTATGAAGATGGATGCGTCCCCGGAAATGCTATGTTGTAGTTTATTCCTTTATTATTTTTGATTCCAAATATGCTAATACGTACGAAACACCGTAACTTTCAGACCGTGAGGACCTATTCGGCCGATAATACCTTTTCGGAAAGCTCTCGGAAAGTTATAGTGTGGCTATGGGTCTCCGTACCATTGGGCACTCATTTTCGACCCCAAATTTTGACGTTTAGGGTGTTTTCGGGAGGTTTTTGTGATTTGGAAGCGATTAAAGTATCGAAAAAGTGTTCGGACATGATTTTTGCATCTTTTGCGAATAAAAGAGTACGTTGAACCTGGCTGAAGCGGTGCACGTATCAAGTGGGACCCATTACAAATGATCTCTTGAATCCGCGGTAAAGGATATATGCGAATGCATGCAATGTACTAAGGGATGCGATCATACCAGCACTAATGCACCGGATCCCATCAGAACTCCGCAGTGAAGCGTGCTTGGGCGAGAGTAATACTAGGATGGGTGACCTCCCGGGAAGTCCTCGTGTTGCATCCCTTTTTAATTTTTATTTTTCTTTTAGCCTCCCATTTTTTTGTAAAACATCTAGTACCACTACAATTCAATTTGTTTCTCTATTGACGTTGTTAGATTGTTTATTTTTGCTGACAAAACTACAAAGTAATCGTATGAAGATGGATGCGTCCCCGGAAATGCTATGTTGTAGTTTATTCGACCGATAATACCTTTTCGGAAAGCTCTCGGAAAGTTATAGTGTGGCTATGGGTCTCCGTACCATTGGACCCCATTTTTCGACCCCAAATTTTGACGTTTAGGTTGTTTTCAGGAGGTTTTTGTGATTTGGAAGCGATTAAAGTATCGAAAAAGTGTTCGGACATGATTTTTGCATCTTTTGCGAATAAAAGAGTACGTTGAACCTGGCTGAAGCGGTGCACGTATCAAGTGGGACCCATTACAAATGATCTCTTGAATCCGCAGTAAAGGATATATGCGAATGCATGCAATGTACTAAGGGATGCGATCATACCAGCACTAATGCACCGGATCCCATCAGAACTCCGCAGTTAAGCGTGCTTGGGCGAGAGTAATACTAGGATGGGTGACCTCCCGGGAAGTCCTCGTGTTGAATCCCTTTTTTATTTTTATTTTTCTCTTAGCCTCCCATTTTTTTGTCAAACATCTAGTACCACTACAATTCAATTTGTTTCTCTATTGACGTTGTTAGATTGTTTATTTTTGCTGACATAACTACAAAGTAATCGTATGAAGATGGATGCGTCCCCGGAAATGCTATGTTGTAGTTTATTCCTTTATTATTTTTGATTCCAAAGATGCTAATACGTACGGAACACCGTAACTTTATGACCGTGAGGACCTATTCGGCCGATAATACCTTTTCGGAAAGCTCTCGGAAAGTTATAGTGTAGCTATGGGTCTCCGTACCATTGGGCCCCATTTTCGACCCCAAATTTTGACGTTTAGGGTGTTTTCGGGAGGTTTTTGTGATTTGGAAGCGATTAAAGTATCGAAAAAGTGTTCGGACATGATTTTTGCATCTTTTGCGAATAAAAGAGTACGTTGAAGCTGGCTGAAGCGGTGCACGTATCAAGTGGGACCCATTACAAATGATCTCTTGAATCTGCGGTAAAGGATATATGCGAATGCATGCAATGTACTAACGGATGCGATCATACCAGTACTAATGCACCGGATCCCATCAGAACTCCGCAGTTTACGGTGCTTCGGCGAGAGTAGTACTAGGATGGGTGACCTCCCGGGAAGTCCTCGTGTTGCATCCCTATTTTATTTATATTTTTGTTTTAGCCTCCCATTTTTTTGTAAAACATCTAGTACCACTACAATTCAATTTGTTTCTCTATTGACGTTGTTAGATTGTTTATTTTTGCTGAAAAAACTACAAAGTAATCGTATGAAGATGGATGCGTCCCCGGAAATGCTATGTTGTAGTTTATTTCTTTATTATTTTTGATTCCAAAGAAGCTAATACGTACGAAACACCGTAACTTTCAGACCGTGAGGACCTATTCGGCCGATAATACCTTTTCGGAAAGCTCTCGGAAAGTTATAGTGTGGCTATGGGTCTCCGTACCATTGGGCCCCATTTTCGACCCCAAATTTTGACGTTTAGGGTGTTTTCGGGAGGTTTTTGTGATTTGGAAGCGATTAAAGTATCGAAAAAGTGTTCGAACATGATTTTTGCATCTTTTGCGAATAAAAGAGTATGTTGAACCTGGCTGAAGCGGTGCACGTATCAAGTGGGACCCATTACAAATGATCTCTTGAATCCGCGGTAAAGGATATATGCGAATGCATGCAATGTACTAAGGGATGCGATCATACCAGCACCAATGCACCAGATCCCATCAGAATTCCGTAGTTAAGCGTGCTTGGGCGAGAGTAATACTAGGATGGGTGACCTCCCGGGAAGTCCTCGTGTTGCATCCCTTTCTTATTTTTATTTTTCTTTTAGCCTCCCATTTTTTTGTAAAACATCTAGTACCACTACAATTCAATTTGTTTCTCTATTGACGTTGTTAGATTGTTTATTTTTGCTGACAAAACTACAAAGTAATCGTATGAAGATGGATGCGTCCCCGGAAATGCTATGTTGTAGTTTATTCCTTTATTATTTTTGATTCCAAAGATGCTAATACGTACAGAACACCGTAACTTTCAGAACGTGAGGACCTATTCGGCCGATAATACCTTTTCGGAAAGCTCTCGGAAAGTTATAGTGTGGCTATGGGTCTCCGTACCATTGGGCCCCATTTTCGACCCCAAATTTTGACGTTTAGGGTGTTTTCGGGAGGTTTTTGTGATTTGGAAGCGATTAAAGTATCGAAAAAGTGTTCGGACATGATTTTTGCATCTTTTGCGAATAAAAGAGTACGTTGAAGCTGGCTGAAGCGGTGCACGTATCAAGTGGGACCCATTACAAATGATCTCTTGAATCTGCGGTAAAGGATATATGCGAATGCATGCAATGTACTAACAGATGCGATCATACCAGCACTAATGCACCGGATCCCATCAGAACTCCGCAGTTTACGGTGCTTCGGCGAGAGTAGTACTAGGATGGGTGACCTCCCGGGAAGTCCTCGTGTTGAATCCCTTTTTTATTTTTATTTTTCTCTTAGCCTCCCATTTTTTTGTCAAACATCTAGTACCACTACAATTCAATTTGTTTCTCTATTGACGTTGTTAGATTGTTTATTTTTGCTGACAAAACTACAAAGTAATCGTATGAAGATGGATGCGTCCCCGGAAATGCTATGTTGTAGTTTATTCCTTTATTATTTTTGATTCCAAAGATGCTAATACGTACAGAACACCGTAACTTTCAGAACGTGAGGACCTATTCGGCCGATAATACCTTTTCGGAAAGCTCTCGGAAAGTTATAGTGTGGCTATGGGTCTCCGTACCATTGGGCCCCATTTTCGACCCCAAATTTTGACGTTTAGGGTGTTTTCGGGAGGTTTTTGTGATTTGGAAGCGATTAAAGTATCGAAAAAGTGTTCGGACATGATTTTTGCATCTTTTGCGAATAAAAGAGTACGTTGAAGCTGGCTGAAGCGGTGCACGTATCAAGTGGGACCCATTACAAATGATCTCTTGAATCTGCGGTAAAGGATATATGCGAATGCATGCAATGTACTAACAGATGCGATCATACCAGCACTAATGCACCGGATCCCATCAGAACTCCGCAGTTTACGGTGCTTCGGCGAGAGTAGTACTAGGATGGGTGACCTCCCGGGAAGTCCTCGTGTTGCATCCCTTTTTTATTTATATTTTTGTTTTAGCCTCCCATTTTTTTGTAAAACATCTAGTACCACTACAATTCAATTTGTTTCTCTATTGACGTTTTTAGATTGTTTATTTTTGCTGACAAAACTACAAAGTAATCGTATGAAGATGGATGCGTCCCCGGAAATGCTATGTTGTAGTTTATTCGACCGATAATACCTTTTCGGAAAGCTCTCGGAAAGTTATAGTGTGGCTATGGGTCTCCGTACCATTGGACCCCATTTTTCGACCCCAAATTTTGACGTTTAGGTTGTTTTCAGGAGGTTTTTGTGATTTGGAAGCGATTAAAGTATCGAAAAAGTGTTCGGACATGATTTTTGCATCTTTTGCGAATAAAAGAGTACGTTGAACCTGGCTGAAGCGGTGCACGTATCAAGTGGGACCCATTACAAATGATCTCTTGAATCCGCAGTAAAGGATATATGCGAATGCATGCAATGTACTAAGGGATGCGATCATACCAGCACTAATGCACCGGATCCCATCAGAACTCCGCAGTTAAGCGTGCTTGGGCGAGAGTAATACTAGGATGGGTGACCTCCCGGGAAGTCCTCGTGTTGAATCCCTTTTTTATTTTTATTTTTCTCTTAGCCTCCCATTTTTTTGTCAAACATCTAGTACCACTACAATTCAATTTGTTTCTCTATTGACGTTGTTAGATTGTTTATTTTTGCTGACATAACTACAAAGTAATCGTATGAAGATGGATGCGTCCCCGGAAATGCTATGTTGTAGTTTATTCCTTTATTATTTTTGATTCCAAAGATGCTAATACGTACGGAACACCGTAACTTTATGACCGTGAGGACCTATTCGGCCGATAATACCTTTTCGGAAAGCTCTCGGAAAGTTATAGTGTAGCTATGGGTCTCCGTACCATTGGGCCCCATTTTCGACCCCAAATTTTGACGTTTAGGGTGTTTTCGGGAGGTTTTTGTGATTTGGAAGCGATTAAAGTATCGAAAAAGTGTTCGGACATGATTTTTGCATCTTTTGCGAATAAAAGAGTACGTTGAAGCTGGCTGAAGCGGTGCACGTATCAAGTGGGACCCATTACAAATGATCTCTTGAATCTGCGGTAAAGGATATATGCGAATGCATGCAATGTACTAACGGATGCGATCATACCAGTACTAATGCACCGGATCCCATCAGAACTCCGCAGTTTACGGTGCTTCGGCGAGAGTAGTACTAGGATGGGTGACCTCCCGGGAAGTCCTCGTGTTGCATCCCTATTTTATTTATATTTTTGTTTTAGCCTCCCATTTTTTTGTAAAACATCTAGTACCACTACAATTCAATTTGTTTCTCTATTGACGTTGTTAGATTGTTTATTTTTGCTGAAAAAACTACAAAGTAATCGTATGAAGATGGATGCGTCCCCGGAAATGCTATGTTGTAGTTTATTTCTTTATTATTTTTGATTCCAAAGAAGCTAATACGTACGAAACACCGTAACTTTCAGACCGTGAGGACCTATTCGGCCGATAATACCTTTTCGGAAAGCTCTCGGAAAGTTATAGTGTGGCTATGGGTCTCCGTACCATTGGGCCCCATTTTCGACCCCAAATTTTGACGTTTAGGGTGTTTTCGGGAGGTTTTTGTGATTTGGAAGCGATTAAAGTATCGAAAAAGTGTTCGAACATGATTTTTGCATCTTTTGCGAATAAAAGAGTATGTTGAACCTGGCTGAAGCGGTGCACGTATCAAGTGGGACCCATTACAAATGATCTCTTGAATCCGCGGTAAAGGATATATGCGAATGCATGCAATGTACTAAGGGATGCGATCATACCAGCACCAATGCACCAGATCCCATCAGAATTCCGTAGTTAAGCGTGCTTGGGCGAGAGTAATACTAGGATGGGTGACCTCCCGGGAAGTCCTCGTGTTGCATCCCTTTCTTATTTTTATTTTTCTTTTAGCCTCCCATTTTTTTGTAAAACATCTAGTACCACTACAATTCAATTTGTTTCTCTATTGACGTTGTTAGAATGTTTATTTTTGCTGACAAAACTACAAAGTAATCGTATGAAGATGGATGCGTCCCCGGAAATGCTATGTTGTAGTTTATTCCTTTATTATTTTTGATTCCAAAGATGCTAATACGTACAGAACACCGTAACTTTCAGAACGTGAGGACCTATTCGGCCGATAATACCTTTTCGGAAAGCTCTCGGAAAGTTATAGTGTGGCTATGGGTCTCCGTACCATTGGGCCCCATTTTCGACCCCAAATTTTGACGTTTAGGGTGTTTTCGGGAGGTTTTTGTGATTTGGAAGCGATTAAAGTATCGAAAAAGTGTTCGGACATGATTTTTGCATCTTTTGCGAATAAAAGAGTACGTTGAAGCTGGCTGAAGCGGTGCACGTATCAAGTGGGACCCATTACAAATGATCTCTTGAATCTGCGGTAAAGGATATATGCGAATGCATGCAATGTACTAACAGATGCGATCATACCAGCACTAATGCACCGGATCCCATCAGAACTCCGCAGTTTACGGTGCTTCGGCGAGAGTAGTACTAGGATGGGTGACCTCCCGGGAAGTCCTCGTGTTGAATCCCTTTTTTATTTTTATTTTTCTCTTAGCCTCCCATTTTTTTGTCAAACATCTAGTACCACTACAATTCAATTTGTTTCTCTATTGACGTTGTTAGATTGTTTATTTTTGCTGACAAAACTACAAAGTAATCGTATGAAGATGGATGCGTCCCCGGAAATGCTATGTTGTAGTTTATTCCTTTATTATTTTTGATTCCAAAGATGCTAATACGTACAGAACACCGTAACTTTCAGAACGTGAGGACCTATTCGGCCGATAATACCTTTTCGGAAAGCTCTCGGAAAGTTATAGTGTGGCTATGGGTCTCCGTACCATTGGGCCCCATTTTCGACCCCAAATTTTGACGTTTAGGGTGTTTTCGGGAGGTTTTTGTGATTTGGAAGCGATTAAAGTATCGAAAAAGTGTTCGGACATGATTTTTGCATCTTTTGCGAATAAAAGAGTACGTTGAAGCTGGCTGAAGCGGTGCACGTATCAAGTGGGACCCATTACAAATGATCTCTTGAATCTGCGGTAAAGGATATATGCGAATGCATGCAATGTACTAACAGATGCGATCATACCAGCACTAATGCACCGGATCCCATCAGAACTCCGCAGTTTACGGTGCTTCGGCGAGAGTAGTACTAGGATGGGTGACCTCCCGGGAAGTCCTCGTGTTGCATCCCTTTTTTATTTATATTTTTGTTTTAGCCTCCCATTTTTTTGTAAAACATCTAGTACCACTACAATTCAATTTGTTTCTCTATTGACGTTTTTAGATTGTTTATTTTTGCTGAAAAAATTACAAAGTAATCGTATGAAGATGGATGCGTCCCCGGAAATGCTATGTTGTAGTTTATTCCTTTATTATTTTTGATTCCAAATATGCTAATACGTACGAAACACCGTAACTTTCAGACCGTGAGGACCTATTCGGCCGATAATACCTTTTCGGAAAGCTCTCGGAAAGTTATAGTGTGGCTATGGGTCTCCGTACCATTGGGCCCCATTTTCGACCCCAAATTTTGACGTTTAGGGTGTTTTCGGGAGGTTTTTGTGATTTGGAAGCGATTAAAGTATGGAAAAAGTGTTCGGACATGATTTTTGCATCTTTTGCGAATAAAAGAGTACGTTGAACCTGGCTGAAGCGGTGCACGTATCAAGTGGGACCCATTACAAATGATCTCTTGAATCCGCGGTAAAGGATATATGCGAATGCATGCAATGTACTAAGGGATGCGATCATACCAGCACTAATGCACCGGATCCCATCAGAACTCCGCAGTTAAGCGTGCTTGGGCGAGAGTAATACTAGGATGGGTGACCTCCCGGGAAGTCCTCGTGTTGCATCCCTTTTTAATTTTTATTTTTCTTTTAGCCTCCCATTTTTTTGTAAAACATCTAGTACCACTACAATTCAATTTGTTTCTCTATTGACGTTGTTAGATTGTTTATTTTTGCTGACAAAACTACAAAGTAATCGTATGAAGATGGATGCGTCCCCGGAAATGCTATGTTGTAGTTTATTCGGCCGATAATACCTTTTCGGAAAGCTCTCGGAAAGTTATAGTGTGGCTATGGGTCTCCGTACCATTGGGCCCCATTTTTGACCCCAAATTTTGACGTTTAGGGTGTTTTCGGGAGGTTTTTGTGATTTGGAAGCGATTAAAGTATCGAAAAAGTGTTCGGACATGATTTTTGCATCTTTTGCGAATAAAAGAGTACGTTGAACCTGGCTGAAGCGGTGCACGTATCAAGTGGGACCCATTACAAATGATCTCTTGAATCCGCGGTAAAGGATATATGCGAATGCATGCAATGTACTAAGGGATGCGATCATACCAGCACTAATGCACCGGATCCCATCAGAACTCCGCAGTTAAGCGTGCTTGGGCGAGAGTAATACAAGGATGGGTGACCTCCCGGGAAGTCCTCGTGTTGCATCCCTTTTTAATTTTTATTTTTCTTTTAGCCTCCCATTTTTTTGTAAAACATCTAGTACCACTACAATTCAATTTGTTTCTCTATTGACGTTGTTAGATTGTTTATTTTTGCTGACAAAACTACAAAGTAATCGTATGAAGATGGATGCGTCCCCGGAAATGCTATGTTGTAGTTTATTCGGCCGATAATACCTTTTCGGAAAGCTCTCGGAAAGTTATAGTGTGGCTATGGGTCTCCGTACCATTGGGCCCCATTTTTCGACCCCAAATTTTGACGTTTAGGTTGTTTTCAGGAGGTTTTTGTGATTTGGAAGCGATTAAAGTATCGAAAAAGTGTTCGGACATGATTTTTGCATCTTTTGCGAATAAAAGAGTACGTTGAACCTGGCTGAAGCGGTGCACGTATCAAGTGGGACCCATTACAAATGATCTCTTGAATCCGCAGTAAAGGATATATGCGAATGCATGCAATGTACTAAGGGATGCGATCATACCAGCACTAATGCACCGGATCCCATCAGAACTCCGCAGTTAAGCGTGCTTGGGCGAGAGTAATACTAGGATGGGTGACCTCCCGGGAAGTCCTCGTGTTGAATCCCTTTTTTATTTTTATTTTTCTCTTAGCCTCCCATTTTTTTGTCAAACATCTAGTACCACTACAATTCAATTTGTTTCTCTATTGACGTTGTTAGATTGTTTATTTTTGCTGACATAACTACAAAGTAATCGTATGAAGATGGATGCGTCCCCGGAAATGCTATGTTGTAGTTTATTCCTTTATTATTTTTGATTCCAAAGATGCTAATACGTACGGAACACCGTAACTTTATGACCGTGAGGACCTATTCGGCCGATAATACCTTTCCGGAAAGCTCTTGGAAAGTTATAGTGTAGCTATGGGTCTCCGTACCATTGGGCCCCATTTTCGACCCCAAATTTTGACGTTTAGGGTGTTTTCGGGAGGTTTTTGTGATTTGGAAGCGATTAAAGTATCGAAAAAGTGTTCGGACATGATTTTTGCATCTTTTGCGAATAAAAGAGTACGTTGAAGCTGGCTGAAGCGGTGCACGTATCAAGTGGGACCCATTACAAATGATCTCTTGAATCTGCGGTAAAGGATAATGCGAATGCATGCAATGTACTAACGGATGCGATCATACCAGCACTAATGCACCGGATCCCATCAGAACTCCGCAGTTTACGGTGCTTCGGCGAGAGTAGTACTAGGATGGGTGACCTCCCGGGAAGTCCTCGTGTTGCATCCCTTTTTTATTTATATTTTTGTTTTAGCCTCCCATTTTTTTGTAAAACATCTAGTACCACTACAATTCAATTTGTTTCTCTATTGACGTTGTTAGATTGTTTATTTTTGCTGAAAAAACTACAAAGTAATCGTATGAAGATGGATGCGTCCCCGGAAATGCTATGTTGTAGTTTATTCCTTTATTATTTTTGATTCCAAAGATGCTAATACGTACGAAACACCGTAACTTTCAGACCGTGAGGACCTATTCGGCCGATAATACCTTTTCGGAAAGCTCTCGGAAAGTTATAGTGTGGCTATGGGTCTCCGTACCATTGGGCCCCATTTTCGACCCCAAATTTTGACGTTTAGGGTGTTTTCGGGAGGTTTTTGTGATTTGGAAGCGATTAAAGTATCGAAAAAGTGTTCGGACATGATTTTTGCATCTTTTGCGAATAAAAGAGTACGTTGAACCTGGCTGAAGCGGTGCACGTATCAAGTGGGACCCATTACAAATGATCTCTTGAATCCGCGGTAAAGGATATGTGCGAATGCATGCAATGTACTACGGGATGCGATCATACCAGCACTAATGCACCGGATCCCATCAGAACTCCGCAGTTAAGCGTGCTTGGGCGAGAGTAATACTAGGATGGTGACCTCCCGGCAAGTCCTCGTGTTGCATTCCTTTTTAATTTTAATTTTTCTTTTAGCCTCCCATTTTTTTGTAAAACATCTAGTACCACTACAATTCAATTTGTTTCTCTATTGACGTTGTTAGATTGTTTATTTTTGCTGACAAAACTACAAAGTAATCGTATGAAGATGGATGCGTCCCCGGAAATGCTATGTTGTAGTTTATTCGGCCGATAATACCTTTTCGGAAAGCTCTCGGAAAGTTATAGTGTGGCTATGGGTCTCCGTACCATTGGGCCCCATTTTCGACCCCAAATTTTGACGTTTAGGTTGTTTTCGGGAGGTTTTTGTGATTTGGAAGCGATTAAAGTATCGAAAAAGTGTTCGGACATGTTTTTTGCATCTTTTGCAAATAAAAGAGTACGTTGAAGCTGGCTGAAGCGGTGCACGTATCAAGTGGGACCCATTACAAATGATCTCTTGAATCCGCGGTAAAGGATATATGCGAATGCATGCAATGTACTAAGGGATGCGATCATACCAGCACCAATGCACCGGATCCCATCAGAACTCCGTAGTTAAGCGTGCTTGGGCGAGAGTAATACTAGGATGGGTGACCTCCCTGGAAGTCCTCGTGTTGCATCCCTTTTTTATTTTTATTTTTCTTTTAGCCTCCCATTTTTTTGTAAAACATCTAGTACCACTACAATTCAATTTGTTTCTCTATTGACGTTGTTAGATTGTTTATTTTTGCTGACAAAACTACAAAGTAATCGTATGAAGATGGATGCGTCCCCGGAAATGCTATGTTGTAGTTTATTCCTTTATTATTTTTGATTCCAAAGATGCTAATACGTACGGAACACCGTAACTTTCAGACCGTGAGGACCTATTCGGCCGATAATACCTTTTCGGAAAGCTCTCGGAAAGTTATAGTGTGGCTATGGGTTTTCGTACCATTGGGCCCCATTTTCGACCCCAAATTTTGACGTTTAGGGTGTTTTCGGGAGGTTTTTGTGATTTAGAAGCGATTAAAGTATCGAAAAAGTGTTCGGACATGATTTTTGCATCTTTTGCGAATAAAAGAGTACGTTGAAGCTGGCTGAAGCGGTGCACGTATCAAGTGGGACCCATTACAAATGATCTCTTAAATCTGCGGTAAAGGATATATGCGAATGCATGCAATGTACTAACGGATGCGATCATACCAGCACTAATGCACCGGATCCCATCAGAACTCCGCAGTTTACGGTGCTTCGGCGAGAGTAGTACTAGGATGGGTGACCTCCCGGGAAGTCCTCGTGTTGCATCCCTTTTTTATTTATATTTTTGTTTTAGCCTCCCATTTTTTTGTAAAACATCTAGTACCACTACAATTCAATTTGTTTCTCTATTGACGTTGTTAGATTGTTTATTTTTGCTGAAAAAACTACAAAGTAATCGTATGAAGATGGATGCGTCCCCGGAAATGCTATGTTGTAGTTTATTCCTTTATTATTTTTGATTCCAAAGATGCTAATACGTACGAAACACCGTAACTTTCAGACCGTGAGGACCTATTCAGCCGATAATACCTTTTCGGAAAGCTCTCGGAAAGTTATAGTGTGGCTATGGTTCTCCGTACCATTGGGCCCCATTTTCGACCCCAAATTTTGACGTTTAGGGTGTTTTCGGGAGGTTTTTGTGATTTGGAAGCGATTAAAGTATCGAAAAAGTGTTCGGACATGATTTTTGCATCTTTTGCGAATAAAAGAGTACGTTGAACCTGGCTGAAACGGTGCACGTATCAAGTGGGACCCATTACAAATGATCTCTTGAATCCGCGGTAAAGGATATATGCGAATGCATGCAATGTACTAAGGGATGCGATCATACCAGCACTAATGCACCGGATCCCATCAGAACTCCGCAGTTAAGCGTGCTTGGGCGAGAGTAATACTAGGATGGGTGACCTCCCGGGAAGTCCTCGTGTTGCATCCCTTTTTAATTTTTATTTTTCTTTTAGCCTCCCATTTTTTTGTAAAACATCTAGTACCACTACAATTCAATTTGTTTCTCTATTGACGTTGTTAGATTGTTTATTTTTGCTGACAAAACTACAAAGTAATCGTATGAAGATGGATGCGTCCCCGGAAATGCTATGTTGTAGTTTATTCGGCCGATAATACCTTTTCGGAAAGCTCTCGGAAAGTTATAGTATGGCTATGGGTCTCCGTACCATTGGGCCCCATTTTTCGACCCCAAATTTTGACGTTTAGGATGTTTTCGGGAGGTTTTTGTGATTTGGAAGCGATTAAAGTATCGAAAAAGTGTTCGGACATGATTTTTGCATCTTTTGCAAATAAAAGAGTACGTTGAACCTGGCTGAAGCGGTGCACGTATCAAGTGGGACCCATTACAAATGATCTCTTGAATCCGCAGTAAAGGATATATGCGAATGCATGCAATGTACTAAGGGATGCGATCATACCAGCACTAATGCACCGGATCCCATCAGAACTCCGCAGTTAAGCGTGCTTGGGCGAGAGTAATACTAGGATGGGTGACCTCCCGGGAAGTCCTCGTGTTGCATCCCTTTTTAATTTTTATTTTTCTTTTAGCCTCCCATTTTTTTGTCAAACATCTAGTACCACGACAATTCAATTTGTTTCTCTATTGACGTTGTTAGATTGTTTATTTTTGCTGACAAAACTACAAAGTAATCGTATGAAGATGGATGCGTCCCCGGAAATGCTATGTTGTAGTTTATTCCTTTATTATTTTTGATTCCAAAGATGCTAATACGTACGGAACACCGTAACTTTCAGACCGTGAGGACCTATTCGGCCGATAATACCTTTTCGGAAAGCTCTCGGAAAGTTATAGTGTAGCTATGGGTCTCCGTACCATTGGGCTCCATTTTCGACCCCAAATTTTGACGTTTAGGGTGTTTTCGGGAGGTTTTTGTGATTTGGAAGCGATTAAAGTATCGAAAAAGTGTTCGGACATGATTTTTGCATCTTTTGCGAATAAAAGAGTACGTTGAAGCTGGCTGAAGCGGTGCACGTATCAAGTGGGACCCATTACAAATGATCTCTTGAATCTGCGGTAAAGGATATATGCGAATGCATGCAATGTACTAACGGATGCGATCATACCAGCACTAATGCACCGGATCCCATCAGAACTCCGCAGTTTACGGTGCTTCGGCGAGAGTAGTACTAGGATGGGTGACCTCCCGGGAAGTCCTCGTGTTGCATCCCTTTTTTATTTATATTTTTGTTTTAGCCTCCCATTTTTTTGTAAAACATCTAGTACCACTACAATTCAATTTGTTTCTCTATTGACGTTGTTAGATTGTTTATTTTTGCTGAAAAAACTACAAAGTAATCGTATGAAGATGGATGCGTCCCCGGAAATGCTATGTTGTAGTTTATTCCTTTATTATTTTTGATTCCAAAGATGCTAATACGTACGAAACACCGTAACTTTCAGACCGTGAGGACCTATTCGGCCGATAATACCTTTTCGGAAAGCTCTCGGAAAGTTATAGTGTGGCCATGGGTCTCCGTACCATTGGGCCCCATTTTCGACCCCAAATTTTGACGTTTAGGGTGTTTTCGGGAGGTTTTTGTGATTTGGAAGCGATTAAAGTATCGAAAAAGTGTTCGGACATGATTTTTGCATCTTTTGCGAATAAAAGAGTACGTTGAACCTGGCTGAAGCGGTGCACGTATCAAGTGGGACCCATTACAAATGATCTCTTGAATCCGCGGTAAAGGATATGTGCGAATGCATGCAATGTACTACGGGATGCGATCATACCAGCACTAATGCACCGGATCCCATCAGAACTCCGCAGTTAAGCGTGCTTGGGCGAGAGTAATACTAGGATGGTGACCTCCCGGCAAGTCCTCGTGTTGCATTCCTTTTTAATTTTAATTTTTCTTTTAGCCTCCCATTTTTTTGTAAAACATCTAGTACCACTACAATTCAATTTGTTTCTCTATTGACGTTGTTAGATTGTTTATTTTTGCTGACAAAACTACAAAGTAATCGTATGAAGATGGATGCGTCCCCGGAAATGCTATGTTGTAGTTTATTCGGCCGATAATACCTTTTCGGAAAGCTCTCGGAAAGTTATAGTGTGGCTATGGGTCTCCGTACCATTGGGCCCCATTTTCGACCCCAAATTTTGACGTTTAGGTTGTTTTCGGGAGGTTTTTGTGATTTGGAAGCGATTAAAGTATCGAAAAAGTGTTCGGACATGTTTTTTGCATCTTTTGCAAATAAAAGAGTACGTTGAAGCTGGCTGAAGCGGTGCACGTATCAAGTGGGACCCATTACAAATGATCTCTTGAATCCGCGGTAAAGGATATATGCGAATGCATGCAATGTACTAAGGGATGCGATCATACCAGCACCAATGCACCGGATCCCATCAGAACTCCGTAGTTAAGCGTGCTTGGGCGAGAGTAATACTAGGATGGGTGACCTCCCTGGAAGTCCTCGTGTTGCATCCCTTTTTTATTTTTATTTTTCTTTTAGCCTCCCATTTTTTTGTAAAACATCTAGTACCACTACAATTCAATTTGTTTCTCTATTGACGTTGTTAGATTGTTTATTTTTGCTGACAAAACTACAAAGTAATCGTATGAAGATGGATGCGTCCCCGGAAATGCTATGTTGTAGTTTATTCCTTTATTATTTTTGATTCCAAAGATGCTAATACGTACGGAACACCGTAACTTTCAGACCGTGAGGACCTATTCGGCCGATAATACCTTTTCGGAAAGCTCTCGGAAAGTTATAGTGTGGCTATGGGTTTTCGTACCATTGGGCCCCATTTTCGACCCCAAATTTTGACGTTTAGGGTGTTTTCGGGAGGTTTTTGTGATTTAGAAGCGATTAAAGTATCGAAAAAGTGTTCGGACATGATTTTTGCATCTTTTGCGAATAAAAGAGTACGTTGAAGCTGGCTGAAGCGGTGCACGTATCAAGTGGGACCCATTACAAATGATCTCTTAAATCTGCGGTAAAGGATATATGCGAATGCATGCAATGTACTAACGGATGCGATCATACCAGCACTAATGCACCGGATCCCATCAGAACTCCGCAGTTTACGGTGCTTCGGCGAGAGTAGTACTAGGATGGGTGACCTCCCGGGAAGTCCTCGTGTTGCATCCCTTTTTTATTTATATTTTTGTTTTAGCCTCCCATTTTTTTGTAAAACATCTAGTACCACTACAATTCAATTTGTTTCTCTATTGACGTTGTTAGATTGTTTATTTTTGCTGAAAAAACTACAAAGTAATCGTATGAAGATGGATGCGTCCCCGGAAATGCTATGTTGTAGTTTATTCCTTTATTATTTTTGATTCCAAAGATGCTAATACGTACGAAACACCGTAACTTTCAGACCGTGAGGACCTATTCAGCCGATAATACCTTTTCGGAAAGCTCTCGGAAAGTTATAGTGTGGCTATGGTTCTCCGTACCATTGGGCCCCATTTTCGACCCCAAATTTTGACGTTTAGGGTGTTTTCGGGAGGTTTTTGTGATTTGGAAGCGATTAAAGTATCGAAAAAGTGTTCGGACATGATTTTTGCATCTTTTGCGAATAAAAGAGTACGTTGAACCTGGCTGAAACGGTGCACGTATCAAGTGGGACCCATTACAAATGATCTCTTGAATCCGCGGTAAAGGATATATGCGAATGCATGCAATGTACTAAGGGATGCGATCATACCAGCACTAATGCACCGGATCCCATCAGAACTCCGCAGTTAAGCGTGCTTGGGCGAGAGTAATACTAGGATGGGTGACCTCCCGGGAAGTCCTCGTGTTGCATCCCTTTTTAATTTTTATTTTTCTTTTAGCCTCCCATTTTTTTGTAAAACATCTAGTACCACTACAATTCAATTTGTTTCTCTATTGACGTTGTTAGATTGTTTATTTTTGCTGACAAAACTACAAAGTAATCGTATGAAGATGGATGCGTCCCCGGAAATGCTATGTTGTAGTTTATTCGGCCGATAATACCTTTTCGGAAAGCTCTCGGAAAGTTATAGTATGGCTATGGGTCTCCGTACCATTGGGCCCCATTTTTCGACCCCAAATTTTGACGTTTAGGATGTTTTCGGGAGGTTTTTGTGATTTGGAAGCGATTAAAGTATCGAAAAAGTGTTCGGACATGATTTTTGCATCTTTTGCAAATAAAAGAGTACGTTGAACCTGGCTGAAGCGGTGCACGTATCAAGTGGGACCCATTACAAATGATCTCTTGAATCCGCAGTAAAGGATATATGCGAATGCATGCAATGTACTAAGGGATGCGATCATACCAGCACTAATGCACCGGATCCCATCAGAACTCCGCAGTTAAGCGTGCTTGGGCGAGAGTAATACTAGGATGGGTGACCTCCCGGGAAGTCCTCGTGTTGCATCCCTTTTTAATTTTTATTTTTCTTTTAGCCTCCCATTTTTTTGTCAAACATCTAGTACCACGACAATTCAATTTGTTTCTCTATTGACGTTGTTAGATTGTTTATTTTTGCTGACAAAACTACAAAGTAATCGTATGAAGATGGATGCGTCCCCGGAAATGCTATGTTGTAGTTTATTCCTTTATTATTTTTGATTCCAAAGATGCTAATACGTACGGAACACCGTAACTTTCAGACCGTGAGGACCTATTCGGCCGATAATACCTTTTCGGAAAGCTCTCGGAAAGTTATAGTGTAGCTATGGGTCTCCGTACCATTGGGCTCCATTTTCGACCCCAAATTTTGACGTTTAGGGTGTTTTCGGGAGGTTTTTGTGATTTGGAAGCGATTAAAGTATCGAAAAAGTGTTCGGACATGATTTTTGCATCTTTTGCGAATAAAAGAGTACGTTGAAGCTGGCTGAAGCGGTGCACGTATCAAGTGGGACCCATTACAAATGATCTCTTGAATCTGCGGTAAAGGATATATGCGAATGCATGCAATGTACTAACGGATGCGATCATACCAGCACTAATGCACCGGATCCCATCAGAACTCCGCAGTTTACGGTGCTTCGGCGAGAGTAGTACTAGGATGGGTGACCTCCCGGGAAGTCCTCGTGTTGCATCCCTTTTTTATTTATATTTTTCTTTTAGCCTCCCATTTTTTTGTCAAACATCTAGTACCACGACAATTCAATTTGTTTCTCTATTGACGTTGTTAGATTGTTTATTTTTGCTGACAAAACTACAAAGTAATCGTATGAAGATGGATGCGTCCCCGGAAATGCTATGTTGTAGTTTATTCCTTTATTATTTTTGATTCCAAAGATGCTAATACGTACGAAACACCGTAACTTTCAGACCGTGAGGACCTATTCGGCCGATAATACCTTTTTGGAAAGCTCTCGGAAAGTTATAGTGTGGCTATGGGTCTCCGTACCATTGGGCCCCATTTTCGACCCCAAATTTTGACGTTTAGGGTGTTTTCGGGAGGTTTTTGTGATTTGGAAGCGATTAAAGTATCGAAAAAGTGTTCGGACATGATTTTTGCATCTTTTGCGAATAAAAGAGTACGTTGAACCTGGCTGAAGCGGTGCACGTATCAAGTGGGACCCATTACAAATGATCTCTTGAATCCGCGGTAAAGGATATATGCGAATGCATGCAATGTACTAAGGGATGCGATCATCCCAGCACTAATGCACCGGATCCCATCAGAACTCCGCAGTTAAGCGTGCTTGGGCGAGAGTAATACTAGGATGGGTGACCTCCCGGGAAGTCCTCGTGTTGCATCCCTTTTTAATTTTTATTTTTCTTTTAGCCTCCCATTTTTTTGTAAAACATCTAGTACCACTACAATTCAATTTGTTTCTCTATTGACGTTGTTAGATTGTTTATTTTTGCTGACAAAACTACAAAGTAATCGTATGAAGATGGATGCGTCCCCGGAAATGCTATGTTGTAGTTTATTCGGCCGATAATACCTTTTCGGAAAGCTCTCGGAAAGTTATAGTGTGGCTATGGGTCTCCGTACAATTGGGCCCCATTTTCGACCCCAAATTTTGACGTTTAGGGTGTTTTCGGGAGGTTTTTGTGATTTGGAAGCGATTAAAGTATCGAAAAAGTGTTCGGACATGATTTTTGCATCTTTTGCGAATAAAAGAGTACGTTGAACCTGGCTGAAGCGGTGCACGTATCAAGTGGGACCCATTCCAAATGATCTCTTGAATCCGCGGTAAAGGATATGTGCGAATGCATGCAATGTACTAAGGGATGCGATCATACCAGCACTAATGCACCGGATCCCATCAGAACTCCGCAGTTAAGCGTGCTTGGGCGAGAGTAATACTAGGATGGGTAACCTCCCGGGAAGTCCTCGTGTTGCATCCCTTTTTTATTTTTATTTTTCTTTTAGCCTCCCATTTTTTTGTCAAACATCTAGTACCACTACAATTCAATTTGTTTCTCTATTGACGTTGTTAGATTGTTTATTTTTGCTGACAAAACTACAAAGTAATCGTATGAAGATGGATGCGTCCCCGGAAATGCTATGTTGTAGTTTATTCCTTTATTATTTTTGATTCCAAAGATGCTAATACGTACGGAACACCGTAACTTTCAGACCGTGAGGACCTATTCGGCCGATAATACCTTTTCGGAAAGCTCTCGGAAAGTTATAGTGTAGCTATGGGTCTCCGTACCATTGGGCCCCATTTTCGACCCCAAATTTTGACGTTTAGGGTTTTTTCGGGAGGTTTTTGTGATTTGGAAGCGATTAAAGTATCGAAAAAGTGTTCGGACATGATTTTTGCATCTTTTGCGAATAAAAGAGTACGTTGAAGCTGGCTGAAGCGGTGCACGTATCAAGTGGGACCCATTACAAATGATCTCTTGAATCTGCGGTAAAGGATATATGCGAATGCATGCAATGTACTAACGGATGCGATCATACCAGCACTAATGCACCGGATCCCATCAGAACTCCGCAGTTTACGGTGCTTCGGCGAGAGTAGTACTAGGATGGGTGACCTCCCAGGAAGTCCTCGTGTTGCATCCCTTTTTTATTTATATTTTTGTTTTAGCCTCCCATTTTTTTGTAAAACATCTAGTACCACTACAATTCAATTTAAATCTCTATTGACGTTGTTAGATTGTTTATTTTTGCTCAAAAAACTACAAAGTAATCGTATGAAGATGGATGCGTCCCCGGAAATGCTATGTTGTAGTTTATTCCTTTATTATTTTTGATTCCAAAGATGCTAATACGTACGAAACACCGTAACTTTCAGACCGTGAGGACCTATTCGGCCGATAATACCTTTTCGGAAAGCTCTTGGAAAGTTATAGTGTGGCTATGGGTCTCCGTACCATTGGGCCCCATTTTCGACCCCAAATATTGACGTTTAGGGTGTTTTCGGGAGGTTTTTGTGATTTGGAAGCGATTAAAGTATCGAAAAAGTGTTCGGACATGATTTTTGCATCTTTTGCGAATAAAAGAGTACGTTGAACCTGGCTGAAGCGGTGCACGTATCAAATGGGACCCATTACAAATGATCTCTTGAATCCGCGGTAAAGGATATATGCGAATGCATGCAATGTACTAAGGGATGCGATCATCCCAGCACTAATGCACCGGATCCCATCAGAACTCCGCAGTTAAGCGTGCTTGGGCGAGAGTAATACTAGGATGGGTGACCTCCCGGGAAGTCCTCGTGTTGCATCCCTTTTTAATTTTTATTTTTCTTTTAGCCTCCCATTTTTTTGTAAAACATCTAGTACCACTACAATTCAATTTGTTTCTCTATTGACGTTGTTAGATTGTTTATTTTTGCTGACAAAACTACAAAGTAATCGTATGAAGATGGATGCGTCCCCGGAAATGCTATGTTGTAGTTTATTCGGCCGATAATACCTTTTCGGAAAGCTCTCGGAAAGTTATAGTGTGGCTATGGGTCTCCGTACCATTGGGCCCCATTTTCGACCCCAAATTTTGACGTTTAGGTTGTTTTCGGGAGGTTTTTGTGATTTGGAAGCGATTAAAGTATCGAAAAAGTGTTCGGACATGATTTTTGCATCTTTTACGAATAAAAGAGTACGTTGAACCTGGCTGAAGCGGTGCACGTATCAAGTGGGACCCATTACAAATGATCTCTTGAATCTGCGGTAACAGATATATGCGAATGCATGCAATGTACTAACGGATGCGATCATACCAGCACTAATGCACCGGATCCCATCAGAACTCCGCAGTTTACGGTGCTTGGGCGAGAGTAGTACTAGGATGGGTGACCTCTCGGGAAGTCCTCGTGTTGCATCCCTTTTTTATTTATATTTTTGTTTTAGCCTCCCATTTTTTTGTAAAACATCTAGTACCACTACAATTCAATTTGTTTCTCTATTGACGTTGTTAGATTGTTTATTTTTTCTGAAAAAACTACAAAGTAATCGTATGAAGATGGATGCGTCCCCGGAAATGCTATGTTGTAGTTTATTCCTTTATTATTTTTGATTCCAAAGATGCTAATACGTACGGAACACCGTAACTTTCAGACCGTGAGGACCTATTCGGCCGATAATACCTTTTCGGAAAGCTCTCGGAAAGTTATAGTGTGGCTATGAGTCTCCGTACCATTGGGCCCCATTTTCGACCCCAAATTTTGACGTTTAGGGTGTTTTCGGGAGGTTTTTGTGATTTGGAAGCGATTAAAGTATCGAAAAAGTGTTCGGACATGATTTTTGCATCTTTTGCGAATAAAAGAGTACGTTGAACCTGGCTGAAGTGGTGCACGTATCAAGTGGGACCCATTACAAATGATCTCTTGAATCCGCGGTAAAGGATATGTGCGAATGCATGCAATGTACTAAGGGATGCGATCATACCAGCACTAATGCACCGGATCCCATCAGAACTCCGCAGTTAAGCGTGCTTGGGCGAGAGTAATACTAGGATGGGTGACCTCCCGGCAAGTCCTCGTGTTGCATCCCTTTTTAATTTTTATTTTTCTTTTAGCCTCCCATTTTTTTGTAAAACATCTAGTACCACTACAATTCAATTTGTTTCTCTATTGACGTTGTTAGATTGTTTATTTTTGCTGACAAAACTACAAAGTAATCGTATGAAGATGGATGCGTCCCCGGAAATGCTATGTTGTAGTTTATTCGGCCGATAATACCTTTTCGGAAAGCTCTCGGAAAGTTATAGTGTGGCTATGGGTCTCCGTACCATTGGGCCCCATTTTCGACCCCAAATTTTGACGTTTAGGTTGTTTTCGGGAGGTTTTGTGATTTGGAAGCGATTAAAGTATCGAAAAAGTGTTCGGACATGTTTTTTGCATCTTTTGCGAATAAAAGAGTACGTTGAAGCTGGCTGAAGCGGTGCACGTATCAAGTGGGACCCATTACAAATGATCTCTTGAATCCGCGGTAAAGGATATATGCGAATGCATGCAATGTACTAAGGGATGCGATCATACCAGCACCAATGCACCGGATCCCATCAGAACTCCGTAGTTAAGCGTGCTTGGGCGAGAGTAATACTAGAATGGGTGACCTCCCGGGAAGTCCTCGTGTTGCATCCCTTTTTTATTTATATTTTTCTTTTAGCCTCCCATTTTTTTGTAAAACATCTAGTACCACTACAATTCAATTTGTTTCTCTATTGACGTTGTTAGATTGTTTATTTTTGCTGAAAAAACTACAAAGTAATCGTATGAAGATGGATGCGTCCCCGGAAATGCTATGTTGTAGTTTATTCCTTTATTATTTTTGATTCCAAAGATGCTAATACGTACGAAACACCGTAACTTTCAGACCGTGAGGACCTATTCGGCCGATAATACCTTTTCGGAAAGCTCTCGGAAAGTTATAGTGTAGCTATGGGTCTCCGTACCATTGGGCCCCATTTTCGACCCCAAATTTTGACGTTTAGGGTGTTTTCGGGAGGTTTTTGTGATTTGGAAGCGATTAAAGTATCGAAAAAGTGTTCGGACATGATTTTTGCATCTTTTGCGAATAAAAGAGTACGTTGAACCTGGCTGAAGCGGTGCACGTATCAAGTGGGACCCATTACAAATGATCTCTTGAATCCGCGGTAAAGGATATATGCGAATGCATGCAATGTACTAAGGGATGCGATCATACCAGCACTAATGCACCGGATCCCATCAGAACTCCGCAGTTAAGCGTGCTTGGGCGAGAGTAATACTAGGATGGGTGACCTCCCGGGAAGTCCTCGTGTTGCATCCCTTTTTAATTTTTATTTTTCTTTTAGCCTCCCATTTTTTTGTAAAACATCTAGTACCACTACAATTCAATTTGTTTCTCTATTGACGTTGTTAGATTGTTTATTTTTGCTGACAAAACTACAAAGTAATCGTATGAAGATGGATGCGTCCCCGGAAATGCTATGTTGTAGTTTATTCGGCCGATAATACCTTTTCGGAAAGCTCTCGGAAAGTTATAGTGTGGCTATGGGTCTCCGTACCATTGGGCCCCATTTTTCGACCCCAAATTTTGACGTTTAGGATGTTTTCGGGAGGTTTTTGTGATTTGGAAGCGATTAAAGTATCGAAAAAGTGTTCGGACATGATTTTTGCATCTTTTGCAAATAAAAGAGTACGCTGAACCTGGCTGAAGCGGTGCACGTATCAAGTGGGACCCATTACAAATGATCTCTTGAATCTGCGGTAACAGATATATGCGAATGCATGCAATGTACTAACGGATGCGATCATACCAGCACTAATGCACAGGATCCCATCAGAACTCCGCAGTTTACGGTGCTTGGGCGAGAGTAGTACTAGGATGGGTGACCTCCCGGGAAGTCCTCGGGTTGCATCCCTTTTTAATTTTTATTTTTCTTTTAGCCTCCCATTTTTTTGTAAAACATCTAGTACCACTACAATTCAATTTGTTTCTCTATTGACGTTGTTAGATTGTTTATTTTTGCTGACAAAACTACAAAGTAATCGTATGAAGATGGATGCGTCCCCGGAAATGCTATGTTGTAGTTTATTCGGCCGATAATACCTTTTCGGAAAGCTCTCGGAAAGTTATAGTGTGGCTATGGGTCTCCGTACCATTGGGCCCCATTTTCGACCCCAAATTTTGACGTTTAGGTTGTTTTCGGGAGGTTTTTGTGATTTGGAAGCGATTAAAGTATCGAAAAAGTGTTCGGACATGATTTTTGCATCTTTTACGAATAAAAGAGTACGTTGAACCTGGCTGAAGCGGTGCACGTATCAAGTGGGACCCATTACAAATGATCTCTTGAATCCGCGGTAAAGGATATATGCGAATGCATGCAATGTACTAAGGGATGCGATCATACCAGCACTAATGCACCGGATCCCATCAGAACTCCGCAGTTAAGCGTGCTTGGGCGAGAGTAATACTAGGATGGGTGACCTCCCGGGAAGTCCTCGTGTTGCATCCCTTTTTTATTTTTATTTTTCTTTTAGCCTCCCATTTTTTTGTCAAACATCTAGTACCACTACAATTCAATTTGTTTCTCTATTGACGTTGTTAGATTGTTTATTTTTGCTGACAAAACTACAAAGTAATCGTATGAAGATGGATGCGTCCCCGGAAATGCTATGTTGTAGTTTATTCCTTTATTATTTTTGATTCCAAAGATGCTAATACGTACGGAACACCGTAACTTTCAGACCGTGAGGACCTATTCGGCCGATAATACCTTTTCGGAAAGCTCTCGGAAAGTTATAGTGTAGCTATGCGTCTCCGTACCATTGGGCCCCATTTTCGACCCCAAATTTTGACGTTTAGGGTGTTTTCGGGAGGTTTTTGTGATTTGGAAGCGATTAAAGTATCGAAAAAGTGTTCGGACATGATTTTTGCATCTTTTGCGAATAAAAGAGTACGTTGAAGCTGGCTGAAGCGGTGCACGTATCAAGTGGGACCCATTACAAATGATCTCTTGAATCTGCGGTAAAGGATATATGCGAATGCATGCAATGTACTAACGGATGCGATCATACCAGCACTAATGCACCGGATCCCATCAGAACTCCGCAGTTTACGGTGCTTCGGCGAGAGTAGTACTAGGATGGGTGACCTCCCGGGAAGTCCTCGTGTTGCATCCCTTTTTTATTTATATTTTTGTTTTAGCCTCCCATTTTTTTGTAAAACATCTAGTACCACTACAATTCAATTTGTTTCTCTATTGACGTTGTTAGATTGTTTATTTTTGCTGAAAAAACTACAAAGTAATCGTATGAAGATGGATGCGTCCCCGGAAATGCTATGTTGTAGTTTATTCCTTTATTATTTTTGATTCCAAAGATGCTAATACGTACGAAACACCGTAACTTTCAGACCGTGAGGACCTATTCGGCCGATAATACCTTTTCAGAAAGCTCTTGGAAAGTTATAGTGTGGCTATGGGTCTCCGTACCATTGGGCCCCATTTTCGACCCCAAATTTTGACGTTTAGGGTGTTTTCGGGAGGTTTTTGTGATTTGGAAGCGATTAAAGTATCGAAAAAGTGTTCGGACATGATTTTTGCATCTTTTGCGAATAAAAGAGTACGTTGAACCTGGCTGAAGCGGTGCACGTATCAAGTGGGACCCATTACAAATGATCTCTTGAATCTGCGGTAACAGATATATGCGAATGCATGCAATGTACTAACGGATGCGATCATACCAGCACTAATGCACAGGATCCCATCAGAACTCCGCAGTTTACGGTGCTTGGGCGAGAGTAGTACTAGGATGGGTGACCTCCCGGGAAGTCCTCGGGTTGCATCCCTTTTTAATTTTTATTTTTCTTTTAGCCTCCCATTTTTTTGTAAAACATCTAGTACCACTACAATTCAATTTGTTTCTCTATTGACGTTGTTAGATTGTTTATTTTTGCTGACAAAACTACAAAGTAATCGTATGAAGATGGATGCGTCCCCGGAAATGCTATGTTGTAGTTTATTCGGCCGATAATACCTTTTCGGAAAGCTCTCGGAAAGTTATAGTGTGGCTATGGGTCTCCGTACCATTGGGCCCCATTTTTCGACCCCAAATTTTGACGTTTAGGATGTTTTCGGGAGGTTTTTGTGATTTGGAAGCGATTAAAGTATCGAAAAAGTGTTCGGACATGATTTTTGCATCTTTTGCAAATAAAAGAGTACGCTGAACCTGGCTGAAGCGGTGCACGTATCAAGTGGGACCCATTACAAATGATCTCTTGAATCTGCGGTAACAGATATATGCGAATGCATGCAATGTACTAACGGATGCGATCATACCAGCACTAATGCACAGGATCCCATCAGAACTCCGCAGTTTACGGTGCTTGGGCGAGAGTAGTACTAGGATGGGTGACCTCCCGGGAAGTCCTCGGGTTGCATCCCTTTTTAATTTTTATTTTTCTTTTAGCCTCCCATTTTTTTGTAAAACATCTAGTACCACTACAATTCAATTTGTTTCTCTATTGACGTTGTTAGATTGTTTATTTTTGCTGACAAAACTACAAAGTAATCGTATGAAGATGGATGCGTCCCCGGAAATGCTATGTTGTAGTTTATTCGGCCGATAATACCTTTTCGGAAAGCTCTCGGAAAGTTATAGTGTGGCTATGGGTCTCCGTACCATTGGGCCCCATTTTTCGACCCCCAAATTTTGACGTTTAGGATGTTTTCGGGAGGTTTTTGTGATTTGGAAGCGATTAAAGTATCGAAAAAGTGTTCGGACATGATTTTTGCATCTTTTGCAAATAAAAGAGTACGTTGAACCTGGCTGAAGCGGTGCACGTATCAAGTGGGACCCATTACAAATGATCTCTTGAATCCGCAGTAAAGGATATATGCGAATGCATGCAATGTACTAAGGGATGCGATCATACCAGCACTAATGCACCGGATCCCATCAGAACTCCGCAGTTAAGCGTGCTTGGGCGAGAGTAATACTAGGATGGGTGACCTCCCGGGAAGTCCTCGTGTTGCATCCCTTTTTTATTTTTATTTTTCTTTTAGCCTCCCATTTTTTTGTCAAACATCTAGTACCACTACAATTCAATTTGTTTCTCTATTGACGTTGTTAGATTGTTTATTTTTGCTGACAAAACTACAAAGTAATCGTATGAAGATGGATGCGTCCCCGGAAATGCTATGTTGTAGTTTATTCCTTTATTATTTTTGATTCCAAAGATGCTAATACGTACGGAACACCGTAACTTTCAGACCGTGAGGACCTATTCGGCCGATAATACCTTTTCGGAAAGCTCTCGGAAAGTTATAGTGTAGCTATGGGTCTCCGTACCATTGGGCCCCATTTTCGACCCCAAATTTTGACGTTTAGGGTGTTTTCGGGAGGTTTTTGTGATTTGGAAGCGATTAAAGTATCGAAAAAGTTTCGGACATGATTTTTGCATCTTTTGCGAATAAAAGAGTACGTTGAAGCTGGCTGAAGCGGTGCACGTATCAAGTGGGACCCATTACAAATGATCTCTTGAATCTGCGGTAAAGGATATATGCGAATGCATGCAATGTACTAACGGATGCGATCATACCAGCACTAATGCACCGGATCCCATCAGAACTCCGCAGTTTACGGTGCTTCGGAGAGAGTAGTACTAGGATGGGTGACCTCCCGGGAAGTCCTCGTGTTGCATCCCTTTTTTATTTATATTTTTGTTTTAGCCTCCCATTTTTTTGTAAAACATCTAGTACCACTACAATTCAATTTGTTTCTCTATTGACGTTGTTAGATTGTTTATTTTTGCTGAAAAAACTACAAAGTAATCGTATGAAGATGGATGCGTCCCCGGAAATGCTATGTTGTAGTTTATTCCTTTATTATTTTTGATTCCAAAGATGCTAATACGTACGAAACACCGTAACTTTCAGACCGTGAGGACCTATTCGGCCGATAATACCTTTTCGGAAAGCTCTTGGAAAGTTATAGTGTGGCTATGGGTCTCCGTACCATTGGACCCCATTTTCGACCCCAAATTTTGACGTTTAGGGTGTTTTCGGGAGGTTTTTGTGATTTGGAAGCGATTAAAGTATCGAAAAAGTGTTCGGACATGATTTTTGCATCTTTTGCGAATAAAAGAGTACGTTGAACCTGGCTGAAGCGGTGCACGTATCAAGTGGGACCCATTACAAATGATCTCTTGAATCCGCGGTAAAGGATATATGCGAATGCATGCAATGTACTAAGGGATGCGATCATACCAGCACTAATGCACCGGATCCCATCAGAACTCCGCAGTTAAGCGTGCTTGGGCGAGAGTAATACTAGGATGGGTGACCTCCCGGGAAGTCCTCGTGTTGCATCCCTTTTTAATTTTTATTTTTCTTTTAGCCTCCCATTTTTTTGTAAAACATCTAGTACCACTACAATTCAATTTGTTTCTCTATTGACGTTGTTAGATTGTTTATTTTTGCTGACAAAACTACAAAGTAATCGTATGAAGATGGATGCGTCCCCGGAAATGCTATGTTGTAGTTTATTCGGCCGATAATACCTTTTCGGAAAGCTCTCGGAAAGTTATAGTGTGGCTATGGGTCTCCGTACCATTGGGCCCCATTTTCGACCCCAAATTTTGACGTTTAGGTTGTTTTCGGGAGGTTTTTGTGATTTGGAAGCGATTAAAGTATCGAAAAAGTGTTCGGACATGATTTTTGCATCTTTTACGAATAAAAGAGTACGTTGAACCTGGCTGAAGCGGTGCACGTATCAAGTGGGACCCATTACAAATGATCTCTTGAATCTGCGGTAACAGATATATGCGAATGCATGCAATGTACTAACGGATGCGATCATACCAGCACTAATGCACCGGATCCCATCAGAACTCCGCAGTTTACGGTGCTTGGGCGAGAGTAGTACTAGGATGGGTGACCTCCCGGGAAGTCCTCGTGTTGCATCCCTTTTTTATTTATATTTTTGTTTTAGCCTCCCATTTTTTTGTAAAACATCTAGTACCACTACAATTCAATTTGTTTCTCTATTGACGTTGTTAGATTGTTTATTTTTGCTGAAAAAACTACAAAGTAATCGTATGAAGATGGATGCGTCCCCGGAAATGCTATGTTGTAGTTTATTCCTTTATTATTTTTGATTCTAAAGATGCTAATACGTACGAAACACCGTAACTTTCAGACCGTGAGGACCTATTCGGCCGATAATACCTTTTCGGAAAGCTCTTGGAAAGTTATAGTGTGGCTATGGGTCTCCGTAACATTGGGCCCCATTTTCGACCCCAAATTTTGACGTTTAGGGTGTTTTCGGGAGGTTTTTGTGATTTGGAAGCGATTAAAGTATCGAAAAAGTGTTCGGACATGATTTTTGCATCTTTTGCGAATAAAAGAGTACGTTGAACCTGGCTGAAGCGGTGCACGTATCAAGTGGGACCCATTACAAATGATCTCTTGAATCCGCGGTAAAGGATATATGCGAATGCATGCAATGTACTAAGGGATGCGATCATACCAGCACTAATGCACCGGATCCCATCAGAACTCCGCAGTTAAGCGTGCTTGGGCGAGAGTAATACTAGGATGGGTGACCTCCCGGGAAGTCCTCGTGTTGCATCCCTTTTTAATTTTTATTTTTCTTTTAGCCTCCCATTTTTTTGTAAAACATCTAGTACCACTACAATTCAATTTGTTTCTCTATTGACGTTGTTAGATTGTTTATTTTTTCTGACAAAACTACAAAGTAATCGTATGAAGATGGATGCGTCCCCGGAAATGCTATGTTGTAGTTTATTCGGCCGATAATACCTTTTCGGAAAGCTCTCGGAAAGTTATAGTGTGGCTATGGGTCTCCGTACCATTGGGCCCCATTTTCGACCCCAAATTTTGACGTTTAGGTTGTTTTCGGGAGGTTTTTGTGATTTGGAAGCGATTAAAGTATCGAAAAAAGTGTTCGGACATGATTTTTGCATCTTTTACGAATAAAAGAGTACGTTGAACCTGGCTGAAGCGGTGCACGTATCAAGTGGGACCCATTACAAATGATCTCTTGAATCTGCGGTAACAGATATATGCGAATGCATGCAATGTACTAACGGATGCGATCATACCAGCACTAATGCACCGGATCCCATCAGAACTCCGTAGTTAAGCGTGCTTGGGCGAGAGTAATACTAGGATGGGTGACCTCCCGGGAAGTCCTCGTGTTGCATCCCTTTTTTATTTTTATTTTTCTTTTAGCCTCCCATTTTTTTGTAAAACATCTAGTACCACTACAATTCAATTTGTTTCTCTATTGACGTTGTTAGATTGTTTATTTTTTCTGAAAAAACTACAAAGTAATCGTATGAAGATGGATGCGTCCCCGGAAATGCTATGTTGTAGTTTATTCCTTTATTATTTTTGATTCCAAAGATGCTAATACGTACGGAACACCGTAACTTTCAGACCGTGAGGACCTATTCGGCCGATAATACCTTTTTGGAAAGCTATCGGAAAGTTATAGTGTGGCAATGGGTCTCCGTACCATTGGGCCCCATTTTCGACCCCAAATTTTGACGTTTAGGGTGTTTTCGGGAGGTTTTTGTGATTTGGAAGCGATTAAAGTATCGAAAAAGTGTTCGGACATGATTTTTGCATCTTTTGCGAATAAAAGAGTACGTTGAACCTGGCTGAAGCGGTGCACGTATAAAGTGGGACCCATTACAAATGATCTCTTGAATCCGCAGTAAAGGATATATGCGAATGCATGCAATGTACTAAGGGATGCGATCATACCAGCACTAATGCACCGGATCCCATCAGAACTCCGCAGTTAAGCGTGCTTGGGCGAGAGTAATACTAGGATGGGTGACCTCCCGGGAAGTCCTCGTGTTGCATCCCTTTTTTATTTTTATTTTTCTTTTAGCCTCCCATTTTTTTGTCAAACATCTAGTACCACTACAATTCAATTTGTTTCTCTATTGACGTTGTTAGATTGTTTATTTTTGCTGACAAAACTACAAAGTAATCGTATGAAGATGGATGCGTCCCCGGAAATGCTATGTTGTAGTTTATTCCTTTATTATTTTTGATTCAAAAGATGCTAATACGTACGGAACACCGTAACTTTCAGACCGTGAGGACCTATTCGGCCGATAATACCTTTTCGGAAAGCTCTTGGAAAGTTATAGTGTGGCTATGGGTCTCCGTACCATTGGGCCCCATTTTCGACCCCAAATTTTGACGTTTAGGGTGTTTTCGGGAGGTTTTTGTGATTTGGAAGCGATTAAAGTATCGAAAAAGTGTTCGGACATGATTTTTGCATCTTTTGCGAATAAAAGAGTACGTTGAAGCTGGCTGAAGCGGTGCACGTATCAAGTGGGACCCATTACAAATGATCTCTTGAATCCGCGGTAAAGGATATGTGCGAATGCATGCAATGTACTAAGGGATGCGATCATACCAGCACTAATGCACCGGATCCCATCAGAACTCCGCAGTTAAGCGTGCTTGGGCGAGAGTAATACTAGGATGGGTGACCTCCCGGCAAGTCCTCGTGTTGCATCCCTTTTTAATTTTTATTTTTCTTTTAGCCTCCCATTTTTTTGTAAAACATCTAGTACCACTACAATTCAATTTGTTTCTCTATTGACGTTGTTAGATTGTTTATTTTTGCTGACAAAACTACAAAGTAATCGTATGAAGATGGATGCGTCCCCGGAAATGCTATGTTGTAGTTTATTCGGCCGATAATACCTTTTCGGAAAGCTCTCGGAAAGTTATAGTGTGGCTATGGGTCTCCGTACCATTGGGCCCCATTTTCGACCCCAAATTTTGACGTTTAGGTTGTTTTCGGGAGGTTTTTATGATTTGGAAGCGATTAAAGTATCGAAAAAGTGTTCGGACATGTTTTTTGCATCTTTTGCGAATAAAAGAGTACGTTGAAGCTGGCTGAAGCGGTGCACGTATCAAGTGGGACCCATTACAAATGATCTCTTGAATCCGCGGTAAAGGATATATGCGAATGCATGCAATGTACTAAGGGATGCGATCATACCAGCACCAATGCACCAGATCCCATCAGAACTCCGTAGTTAAGCGTGCTTGGGCGAGAGTAATAGTAGGATGGGTGACCTCCCGGGAAGTCCTCGTGTTGCATCCCTTTTTTATTTTTATTTTTCTTTTAGCCTCCCATTTTTTTGTAAAACATCTAGTACCACTACAATTCAATTTGTTTCTCTATTGACGTTGTTAGATTGTTTATTTTTGCTGACAAAACTACAAAGTAATCGTATGAAGATGGATGCGTCCCCGGAAATGCTATGTTGTAGTTTATTCCTTTATTATTTTTGATTCCAAAGATGCTAATACGTACGAAACACCGTAACTTTCAGACCGTGAGGACCTATTCGGCCGATAATACCTTTTCAGAAAGCTCTTGGAAAGTTATAGTGTGGCTATGGGTCTCCGTACCATTGGGCCCCATTTTCGACCCCAAATTTTGACGTTTAGGGTGTTTTCGGGAGGTTTTTGTGATTTGGAAGCGATTAAAGTATCGAAAAAGTGTTCGGACATGATTTTTGCATCTTTTGCGAATAAAAGAGTACGTTGAACCTGGCTGAAGCAGTGCACGTATCAAGTGGGACCCATTACAAATGATCTCTTGAATCTGCGGTAAAGGATATATGCGAATGCATGCAATGTACTAAGGGATGCGATCATACCAGCACTAATGCACCGGATCCCATCAGAACTCCGCAGTTAAGGGTGCTTGGGCGAGAGTAATACTAGGATGGGTGACCTCCCGGGAAGTCCTCGTGTTGCATCCCTTTTTAATTTTTATTTTTCTTTTAGCCTCCCATTTTTTTGTAAAACATCTAGTACCACTACAATTCAATTTGTTTCTCTATTGACGTTGTTAGATTGTTTATTTTTGCTGACAAAACTACAAAGTAATCGTATGAAGATGGATGCGTCCCCGGAAATGCTATGTTGTAGTTTATTCGGCCGATAATACCTTTTCGGAAAGCTCTCGGAAAGTTATAGTGTGGCTATGGGTCTCCGTACCATTGGGCCCCATTTTCGACCCCAAATTTTGACGTTTAGGATGTTTTCGGGAGGTTTTTGTGATTTGGAAGCGATTAAAGTATCGAAAAAGTGTTCGGACATGATTTTTGCATCTTTTGCGAATAAAAGAGTACATTGAACCTGGCTGAAGCGGTGCACGTATCAAGTGGGACCCATTACAAATGATCTCTTGAATCTGCGGTAACAGATATATGCGAATGCATGCAATGTACTAACGGATGCGATCATACCAGCACTAATGCACCGGATCCCATTAGAACTCCGCAGTTTACGGTGCTTGGGCGAGAGTAGTACTAGGATGGGTGACCTCTCGGGAAGTCCTCGTGTTGCATCCCTTTTTTATTTATATTTTTGTTTTAGCCTCCCATTTTTTTGTAAAACATCTAGTACCACTACAATTCAATTTGTTTCTCTATTGACGTTGTTAGATTGTTTATTTTTTCTGAAAAAACTACAAAGTAATCGTATGAAGATGGATGCGTCCCCGGAAATGCTATGTTGTAGTTTATTCCTTTATTATTTTTGATTCCAAAGATGCTAATACGTACGAAAGACCATAACTTTCAGACCGTGAGGACCTATTCGGCCGATAATACCTTTTCGGAAAGCTCTCGGAAAGTTATAGTGTGGCAATGGGTCTCCGTACCATTGGGCCCCATTTTTGACCCCAAATTTTGACGTTTAGGGTGTTTTCGGGAGGTTTTTGTGATTTGGAAGCGATTAAAGTATCGAAAAAGTGTTCGGACATGGTTTTTGCATCTTTTGCGAATAAAAGAGTACGTTGAACCTGGCTGAAGCGGTGCACGTATCAAGTGGGACCCATTACAAATGATCTCTTGAATCCGCAGTAAAGGATATATGCGAATGCATGCAATGTACTAAGGGATGCGATCATACCAGCACTAATGCACCGGATCCCATCAGAACTCCGCAGTTAAGCGTGCTTGGGCGAGAGTAATACTAGGATGGGTGACCTCCCGGGAAGTCCTCGTGTTGCATCCCTTTTTTATTTTTATTTTTCTTTTAGCCTCCCATTTTTTTGTCAAACATCTAGTACCACTACAATTCAATTTGTTTCTCTATTGACGTTGTTAGATTGTTTATTTTTGCTGACAAAACTACAAAGTAATCGTATGAAGATGGATGCGTCCCCGGAAATGCTATGTTGTAGTTTATTCCTTTATTATTTTTGATTCAAAAGATGCTAATACGTACGGAACACCGTAACTTTCAGACCGTGAGGACCTATTCGGCCGATAATACCTTTTCGGAAAGCTCTTGGAAAGTTATAGTGTGGCTATGGGTCTCCGTACCATTGGGCCCCATTTTCGACCCCAAATTTTGACGTTTAGGGTGTTTTCGGGAGGTTTTTGTGATTTGGAAGCGATTAAAGTATCGAAAAAGTGTTCGGACATGATTTTTGCATCTTTTGCGAATAAAAGAGTACGTTGAAGCTGGCTGAAGCGGTGCACGTATCAAGTGGGACCCATTACAAATGATCTCTTGAATCTGCGGTAAAGGATATATGCGAATGCATGCAATGTACTAACGGATGCGATCATACCAGCACTAATGCACCGGATCCCATCAGAACTCCGCAGTTTACGGTGCTTCGGCGAGAGTAGTACTAGGATGGGTGACCTCCCGGGAAGTCCTCGTGTTGCATCCCTTTTTATTTATATTTTTGTTTTAGCCTCCCATTTTTTTGTAAAACATCTAGTACCACTACAATTCAATTTGTTTCTCTATTGACGTTGTTAGATTGTTTATTTTTGCTGAAAAAACTACAAATTAATCGTATGAAGATGGATGCGTCCCCGGAAATGCTATGTTGTAGTTTATTCCTTTATTATTTTTGATTCCAAAGATGCTAATACGTATGAAACACCGTAACTTTCAGACCGTGAGGACCTATTCGGCCGATAATACCTTTTCGGAAAGCTCTCGGATAGTTATAGTGTGGCTATGGGTCTCTGTACCATTGGGCCCCATTTTCGACCCCAAATTTTGACGTTTAGGGTGTTGTCGGGAGGTTTTTGTGATTTGGAAGCGATTAAAGTATCGAAAAAGTGTTCGCACATGATTTTTGCATCTTTTGCGAATAAAAGAGTACGTTGAACCTGGCTGAAGCGGTGCACGTATCAAGTGGGACCCATTACAAATGATCTCTTGAATCCGCGGTAAAGGATATATGCGAATGCATGCAATGTACTAAGGGATGCGATCATACCAGCACTAATGCACCGGATCCCATCAGAACTCCGCAGTTAAGCGTGCTTGGGCGAGAGTAATACTAGGATGGGTGACCTCCCGGGAAGTCCTCGTGTTGCATCCCTTTTTAATTTTTATTTTTCTTTTAGCCTCCCATTTTTTTGTAAAACATCTAGTACCACTACAATTCAATTTGTTTCTCTATTGACGTTGTTAGATTGTTTATTTTTGCTGACAAAACTACAAAGTAATCGTATGAAGATGGATGCGTCCCCGGAAATGCTATGTTGTAGTTTATTCCTTTATTATTTTTGATTCCAAAGATGCTAATACGTACGAAACACCGTAACTTTCAGACCGTGAGGACCTATTCGGCCGATAATACCTTTTCAGAAAGCTCTTGGAAAGTTATAGTGTGGCTATGGGTCTCCGTACCATTGGGCCCCATTTTCGACCCCAAATTTTGACGTTTAGGGTGTTTTCGGGAGGTTTTTGTGATTTGGAAGCGATTAAAGTATCGAAAAAGTGTTCGGACATGATTTTTGCATCTTTTGCGAATAAAAGAGTACGTTGAACCTGGCTGAAGCAGTGCACGTATCAAGTGGGACCCATTACAAATGATCTCTTGAATCTGCGGTAAAGGATATATGCGAATGCATGCAATGTACTAAGGGATGCGATCATACCAGCACTAATGCACCGGATCCCATTAGAACTCCGCAGTTAAGGGTGCTTGGGAGAGAGTAATACTAGGATGGGTGACCTCCCGGGAAGTCCTCGTGTTGCATCCCTTTTTAATTTTTATTTTTCTTTTAGCCTCCCATTTTTTTGTAAAACATCTAGTACCACTACAATTCAATTTGTTTCTCTATTGACGTTGTTAGATTGTTTATTTTTGCTGACAAAACTACAAAGTAATCGTATGAAGATGGATGCGTCCCCGGAAATGCTATGTTGTAGTTTATTCGGCCGATAATACCTTTTCGGAAAGCTCTCGGAAAGTTATAGTGTGGCTATGGGTCTCCGTACCATTGGGCCCCATTTTCGACCCCAAATTTTGACGTTTAGGATGTTTTCGGGAGGTTTTTGTGATTTGGAAGCGATTAAAGTATCGAAAAAGTGTTCGGACATGATTTTTGCATCTTTTGCGAATAAAAGAGTACATTGAACCTGGCTGAAGCGGTGCACGTATCAAGTGGGACCCATTACAAATGATCTCTTGAATCTGCGGTAACAGATATATGCGAATGCATGCAATGTACTAACGGATGCGATCATACCAGCACTAATGCACCGGATCCCATTAGAACTCCGCAGTTTACGGTGCTTGGGCGAGAGTAGTACTAGGATGGGTGACCTCTCGGGAAGTCCTCGTGTTGCATCCCTTTTTTATTTATATTTTTGTTTTAGCCTCCCATTTTTTTGTAAAACATCTAGTACCACTACAATTCAATTTGTTTCTCTATTGACGTTGTTAGATTGTTTATTTTTTCTGAAAAAACTACAAAGTAATCGTATGAAGATGGATGCGTCCCCGGAAATGCTATGTTGTAGTTTATTCCTTTATTATTTTTGATTCCAAAGATGCTAATACGTACGAAAGACCATAACTTTCAGACCGTGAGGACCTATTCGGCCGATAATACCTTTTCGGAAAGCTCTCGGAAAGTTATAGTGTGGCAATGGGTCTCCGTACCATTGGGCCCCATTTTTGACCCCAAATTTTGACGTTTAGGGTGTTTTCGGGAGGTTTTTGTGATTTGGAAGCGATTAAAGTATCGAAAAAGTGTTCGGACATGGTTTTTGCATCTTTTGCGAATAAAAGAGTACGTTGAACCTGGCTGAAGCGGTGCACGTATCAAGTGGGACCCATTACAAATGATCTCTTGAATCCGCAGTAAAGGATATATGCGAATGCATGCAATGTACTAAGGGATGCGATCATACCAGCACTAATGCACCGGATCCCATCAGAACTCCGCAGTTAAGCGTGCTTGGGCGAGAGTAATACTAGGATGGGTGACCTCCCGGGAAGTCCTCGTGTTGCATCCCTTTTTTATTTTTATTTTTCTTTTAGCCTCCCATTTTTTTGTCAAACATCTAGTACCACTACAATTCAATTTGTTTCTCTATTGACGTTGTTAGATTGTTTATTTTTGCTGACAAAACTACAAAGTAATCGTATGAAGATGGATGCGTCCCCGGAAATGCTATGTTGTAGTTTATTCCTTTATTATTTTTGATTCAAAAGATGCTAATACGTACGGAACACCGTAACTTTCAGACCGTGAGGACCTATTCGGCCGATAATACCTTTTCGGAAAGCTCTTGGAAAGTTATAGTGTGGCTATGGGTCTCCGTACCATTGGGCCCCATTTTCGACCCCAAATTTTGACGTTTAGGGTGTTTTCGGGAGGTTTTTGTGATTTGGAAGCGATTAAAGTATCGAAAAAGTGTTCGGACATGATTTTTGCATCTTTTGCGAATAAAAGAGTACGTTGAAGCTGGCTGAAGCGGTGCACGTATCAAGTGGGACCCATTACAAATGATCTCTTGAATCTGCGGTAAAGGATATATGCGAATGCATGCAATGTACTAACGGATGCGATCATACCAGCACTAATGCACCGGATCCCATCAGAACTCCGCAGTTTACGGTGCTTCGGCGAGAGTAGTACTAGGATGGGTGACCTCCCGGGAAGTCCTCGTGTTGCATCCCTTTTTATTTATATTTTTGTTTTAGCCTCCCATTTTTTTGTAAAACATCTAGTACCACTACAATTCAATTTGTTTCTCTATTGACGTTGTTAGATTGTTTATTTTTGCTGAAAAAACTACAAATTAATCGTATGAAGATGGATGCGTCCCCGGAAATGCTATGTTGTAGTTTATTCCTTTATTATTTTTGATTCCAAAGATGCTAATACGTATGAAACACCGTAACTTTCAGACCGTGAGGACCTATTCGGCCGATAATACCTTTTCGGAAAGCTCTCGGATAGTTATAGTGTGGCTATGGGTCTCTGTACCATTGGGCCCCATTTTCGACCCCAAATTTTGACGTTTAGGGTGTTTTCGGGAGGTTTTTGTGATTTGGAAGCGATTAAAGTATCGAAAAAGTGTTCGCACATGATTTTTGCATCTTTTGCGAATAAAAGAGTACGTTGAACCTGGCTGAAGCGGTGCACGTATCAAGTGGGACCCATTACAAATGATCTCTTGAATCCGCGGTAAAGGATATATGCGAATGCATGCAATGTACTAAGGGATGCGATCATACCAGCACTAATGCACCGGATCCCATCAGAACTCCGCAGTTAAGCGTGCTTGGGCGAGAGTAATACTAGGATGGGTGACCTCCCGGGAAGTCCTCGTGTTGCATCCCTTTTTAATTTTTATTTTTCTTTTAGCCTCCCATTTTTTTGTAAAACATCTAGTACCACTACAATTCAATTTGTTTCTCTATTGACGTTGTTAGATTGTTTATTTTTGCTGACAAAACTACAAAGTAATCGTATGAAGATGGATGCGTCCCCGGAAATGCTATGTTGTAGTTTATTCCTTTATTATTTTTGATTCCAAAGATGCTAATACGTACGAAACACCGTAACTTTCAGACCGTGAGGACCTATTCGGCCGATAATACCTTTTCAGAAAGCTCTTGGAAAGTTATAGTGTGGCTATGGGTCTCCGTACCATTGGGCCCCATTTTTGACCCCAAATTTTGACGTTTAGGGTGTTTTCGGGAGGTTTTTGTGATTTGGAAGCGATTAAAGTATCGAAAAAGTGTTCGGACATGATTTTTGCATCTTTTGCGAATAAAAGAGTACGTTGAACCTGGCTGAAGCAGTGCACGTATCAAGTGGGACCCATTACAAATGATCTCTTGAATCTGCGGTAAAGGATATATGCGAATGCATGCAATGTACTAAGGGATGCGATCATACCAGCACTAATGCACCGGATCCCATTAGAACTCCGCAGTTAAGGGTGCTTGGGAGAGAGTAATACTAGGATGGGTGACCTCCCGGGAAGTCCTCGTGTTGCATCCCTTTTTAATTTTTATTTTTCTTTTAGCCTCCCATTTTTTTGTAAAACATCTAGTACCACTACAATTCAATTTGTTTCTCTATTGACGTTGTTAGATTGTTTATTTTTGCTGACAAAACTACAAAGTAATCGTATGAAGATGGATGCGTCCCCGGAAATGCTATGTTGTAGTTTATTCGGCCGATAATACCTTTTCGGAAAGCTCTCGGAAAGTTATAGTGTGGCTATGGGTCTCCGTACCATTGGGCCCCATTTTCGACCCCAAATTTTGACGTTTAGGTTGTTTTCGGGAGGTTTTTGTGATTTGGAAGCGATTAAAGTATCGAAAAAGTGTTCGGACATGATTTTTGCATCTTTTGCGAATAAAAAAGTACATTGAACCTGGCTGAAGCGGTGCACGTATCAAGTGGGACCCATTACAAATGATCTCTTGAATCTGCGGTAACAGATATATGCGAATGCATGCAATGTACTAACGGATGCGATCATACCAGCACTAATGCACCGGATCCCATTAGAACTCCGCAGTTTACGGTGCTTGGGCGAGAGTAGTACTAGGATGGGTGACCTCTCGGGAAGTCCTCGTGTTGCATCCCTTTTTTATTTATATTTTTGTTTTAGCCTCCCATTTTTTTGTAAAACATCTAGTACCACTACAATTCAATTTGTTTCTCTATTGACGTTGTTAGATTGTTTATTTTTTCTGAAAAAACTACAAAGTAATCGTATGAAGATGGATGCGTCCCCGGAAATGCTATGTTGTAGTTTATTCCTTTATTATTTTTGATTCCAAAGATGCTAATACGTACGGAACACCATAACTTTCAGACCGTGAGGACCTATTCGGCCGATAATACCTTTTCGGAAAGCTCTCGGAAAGTTATAGTGTGGCATTGGGTCTCCGTACCATTGGGCCCCATTTTTGACCCCAAATTTTGACGTTTAGGGTGTTTTCGGGAGGTTTTTGTGATTTGGAAGCGATTAAAGTATCGAAAAAGTGTTCGGACATGGTTTTTGCATCTTTTGCGAATAAAAGAGTACGTTGAACCTGGCTGAAGCGGTGCACGTATCAAGTGGGACCCATTACAAATGATCTCTTGAATCCGCAGTAAAGGATATATGCGAATGCATGCAATGTACTAAGGGATGCGATCATACCAGCACTAATGCACCGGATCCCATCAGAACTCTGCAGTTAAGCGTGCTTGGGCGAGAGTAATACTAGGATGGGTGACCTCCCGGGAAGTCCTCGTGTTGCATCCCTTTTTTATTTTTATTTTTCTTTTAGCCTCCCATTTTTTTGTCAAACATCTAGTACCACTACAATTCAATTTGTTTCTCTATTGACGTTGTTAGATTGTTTATTTTTGCTGACAAAACTACAAAGTAATCGTATGAAGATGGATGCGTCCCCGGAAATGCTATGTTGTAGTTTATTCCTTTATTATTTTTGATTCAAAAGATGCTAATACGTACGGAACACCGTAACTTTCAGACCGTGAGGACCTATTCGGCCGATAATACCTTTTCGGAAAGCTCTTGGAAAGTTATAGTGTGGCTATGGGTCTCCGTACCATTGGGCCCCATTTTCGACCCCAAATTTTGACGTTTAGGGTGTTTTCGGGAGGTTTTTGTGATTTGGAAGCGATTAAAGTATCGAAAAAGTGTTCGGACATGATTTTTGCATCTTTTGCGAATAAAAGAGTACGTTGAAGCTGGCTGAAGCGGTGCACGTATCAAGTGGGACCCATTACAAATGATCTCTTGAATCTGCGGTAAAGGATATATGCGAATGCATGCAATGTACTAACGGATGCGATCATACCAGCACTAATGCACCGGATCCCATCAGAACTCCGCAGTTTACGGTGCTTCGGCGAGAGTAGTACTAGGATGGGTGACCTCCCGGGAAGTCCTCGTGTTGCATCCCTTTTTATTTATATTTTTGTTTTAGCCTCCCATTTTTTTGTAAAACATCTAGTACCACTACAATTCAATTTGTTTCTCTATTGACGTTGTTAGATTGTTTATTTTTGCTGAAAAAACTACAAATTAATCGTATGAAGATGGATGCGTCCCCGGAAATGCTATGTTGTAGTTTATTCCTTTATTATTTTTGATTCCAAAGATGCTAATACGTATGAAACACCGTAACTTTCAGACCGTGAGGACCTATTCGGCCGATAATACCTTTTCGGAAAGCTCTCGGATAGTTATAGTGTGGCTATGGGTCTCTGTACCATTGGGCCCCATTTTCGACCCCAAATTTTGACGTTTAGGGTGTTTTCGGGAGGTTTTTGTGATTTGGAAGCGATTAAAGTATCGAAAAAGTGTTCGGACATGATTTTTGCATCTTTTGTAAATAAAAGAGTACGCTGAACCTGGCTGAAGCGGTGCACGTATCAAGTGGGACCCATTACAAATGATCTCTTGAATCTGCGGTAACAGATATATGCGAATGCATGCAATGTACTAACGGATGCGATCATACCAGCACTAATGCACAGGATCCCATCAGAACTCCGCAGTTTACGGTGCTTGGGCGAGAGTAGTACTAGGATGGGTGACCTCCCGGGAAGTCCTCAGGTTGCATCCCTTTTTAATTTTTATTTTTCTTTTAGCCTCCCATTTTTTTGTAAAACATCTAGTACCACTACAATTCAATTTGTTTCTCTATTGACGTTGTTAGATTGTTTATTTTTGCTGACAAAACTACAAAGTAATCGTATGAAGATGGATGCGTCCCCGGAAATGCTATGTTGTAGTTTATTCGGCCGATAATACCTTTTCGGAAAGCTCTCGGAAAGTTATAGTGTGGCTATGGGTCTCCGTACCATTGGGCCCCATTTTTCGACCCCAAATTTTGACGTTTAGGATGTTTTCGGGAGGTTTTTGTGATTTGGAAGCGATTAAAGTATCGAAAAAGTGTTCGGACATGATTTTTGCATCTTTTGCAAATAAAAGAGTACGTTGAACCTGGCTGAAGCGGTGCACGTATCAAGTGGGACCCATTACAAATGATCTCTTGAATCCGCAGTAAAGGATATATGCGAATGCATGCAATGTACTAAGGGATGCGATCATACCAGCACTAATGCACAGGATCCCATCAGAACTCCGCAGTTAAGCGTGCTTGGGCGAGAGTAATACTAGGATGGGTGACCTCCCGGGAAGTCCTCGTGTTGCATCCCTTTTTTATTTTTATTTTTCTTTTAGCCTCCCATTTTTTTGTCAAACATCTAGTACCACTACAATTCAATTTGTTTCTCTATTGACGTTGTTAGATTGTTTATTTTTGCTGACAAAACTACAAAGTAATCGTATGAAGATGGATGCGTCCCCGGAAATGCTATGTTGTAGTTTATTCCTTTATTATTTTTGATTCCAAAGATGCTAATACGTACGGAACACCGTAACTTTCAGACCGTGAGGACCTATTCGGCCGATAATACCTTTTCGGAAAGCTCTCGGAAAGTTATAGTGTAGCTATGGGTCTCCGTACCATTGGGCCCCATTTTCGACCCCAAATTTTGACGTTTAGGGTGTTTTCGGGAGGTTTTTGTGATTTGGAAGCGATTAAAGTATCGAAAAAGTGTTCGGACATGATTTTTGCATCTTTTGCGAATAAAAGAGTACGTTGAAGCTGGCTGAAGCGGTGCACGTATCAAGTGGGACCCATTACAAATGATCTCTTGAATCTGCGGTAAAGGATATATGCGAATGCATGCAATGTACTAACGGATGCGATCATACCAGCACTAATGCACCGGATCCCATCAGAACTCCGCAGTTTACAGTGCTTCGGAGAGAGTAGTACTAGGATGGGTGACCTCCCGGGAAGTCCTCGTGTTGCATTCCTTTTTTATTTATATTTTTGTTTTAGCCTCCCATTTTTTTGTAAAACATCTAGTACCACTACAATTCAATTTGTTTCTCTATTGACGTTGTTAGATTGTTTATTTTTGCTGAAAAAACTACAAAGTAATCGTATGAAGATGGATGCGTCCCCGGAAATGCTATGTTGTAGTTTATTCCTTTATTATTTTTGATTCCAAAGATGCTAATACGTACGAAACACCGTAACTTTCAGACCGTGAGGACCTATTCGGCCGATAATACCTTTTCGGAAAGCTCTTGGAAAGTTATAGTGTGGCTATGGGTCTCCGTACCATTGGGCCCCATTTTCGACCCCAAATTTTGACGTTTAGGGTGTTTTCGGGAGGTTTTTGTGATTTGGAAGCGATTAAAGTATCGAAAAAGTGTTCGGACATGATTTTTGCATCTTTTGCGAATAAAAGAGTACGTTGAACCTGGCTGAAGCGGTGCACGTATCAAGTGGGACCCATTACAAATGATCTCTTGAATCCGCGGTAAAGGATATATGCGAATGCATGCAATGTACTAAGGGATGCGATCATACCAGCACTAATGCACCGGATCCCATCAGAACTCCGCAGTTAAGCGTGCTTGGGCGAGAGTAATACTAGGATGGGTGACCTCCCGGGAAGTCCTCGTGTTGCATCCCTTTTTAATTTTTATTTTTCTTTTAGCCTCCCATTTTTTTGTAAAACATCTAGTACCACTACAATTCAATTTGTTTCTCTATTGACGTTGTTAGATTGTTTATTTTTGCTGACAAAACTACAAAGTAATCGTATGAAGATGGATGCGTCCCCGGAAATGCTATGTTGTAGTTTATTCGGCCGATAATACCTTTTCGGAAAGCTCTCGGAAAGTTATAGTGTGGCTATGGGTCTCCGTACCATTGGGCCCCATTTTCGACCCCAAATTTTGACGTTTAGGTTGTTTTCGGGAGGTTTTTGTGATTTGGAAGCGATTAAAGTATCGAAAAAGTGTTCGGACATGATTTTTGCATCTTTTACGAATAAAAGAGTACGTTGAACCTGGCTGAAGCGGTGCACGTATCAAGTGGGACCCATTACAAATGATCTCTTGAATCTGCGGTAACAGATATATGCGAATGCATGCAATGTACTAACGGATGCGATCATACCAGCACTAATGCACCGGATCCCATCAGAACTCCGCAGTTTACGGTGCTTGGGCGAGAGTAGTACTAGGATGGGTGACCTCCCGGGAAGTCCTCGTGTTGCATCCCTTTTTTATTTATATTTTTGTTTTAGCCTCCCATTTTTTTGTAAAACATCTAGTACCACTACAATTCAATTTGTTTCTCTATTGACGTTGTTAGATTGTTTATTTTTGCTGAAAAAACTACAAAGTAATCGTATGAAGATGGATGCGTCCCCGGAAATGCTATGTTGTAGTTTATTCCTTTATTATTTTTGATTCTAAAGATGCTAATACGTACGAAACACCGTAACTTTCAGACCGTGAGGACCTATTCGGCCGATAATACCTTTTCGGAAAGCTCTTGGAAAGTTATAGTGTGGCTATGGGTCTCCGTACCATTGGGCCCCATTTTCGACCCCAAATTTTGACGTTTAGGGTGTTTTCGGGAGGTTTTTGTGATTTGGAAGCGATTAAAGTATCGAAAAAGTGTTCGGACATGATTTTTGCATCTTTTGCGAATAAAAGAGTACGTTGAAGCTGGCTGAAGCGGTGCACGTATCAAGTGGGACCCATTACAAATGATCTCTTGAATCTGCGGTAAAGGATATATGCGAATGCATGCAATGTACTAACGGATGCGATCATACCAGCACTAATGCACCGGATCCCATCAGAACTCCGCAGTTTACGGTGCTTCGGAGAGAGTAGTACTAGGATGGGTGACCTCCCGGGAAGTCCTCGTGTTGCATTCCTTTTTTATTTATATTTTTGTTTTAGCCTCCCATTTTTTTGTAAAACATCTAGTACCACTACAATTCAATTTGTTTCTCTATTGACGTTGTTAGATTGTTTATTTTTGCTGAAAAAACTACAAAGTAATCGTATGAAGATGGATGCGTCCCCGGAAATGCTATGTTGTAGTTTATTCCTTTATTATTTTTGATTCCAAAGATGCTAATACGTACGAAACACCGTAACTTTCAGACCGTGAGGACCTATTCGGCCGATAATACCTTTTCGGAAAGCTCTTGGAAAGTTATAGTGTGGCTATGGGTCTCCGTACCATTGGGCCCCATTTTCGACCCCAAATTTTGACGTTTAGGGTGTTTTCGGGAGGTTTTTGTGATTTGGAAGCGATTAAAGTATCGAAAAAGTGTTCGGACATGATTTTTGCATCTTTTGCGAATAAAAGAGTACGTTGAACCTGGCTGAAGCGGTGCACGTATCAAGTGGGACCCATTACAAATGATCTCTTGAATCCGCGGTAAAGGATATATGCGAATGCATGCAATGTACTAAGGGATGCGATCATACCAGCACTAATGCACCGGATCCCATCAGAACTCCGCAGTTAAGCGTGCTTGGGCGAGAGTAATACTAGGATGGGTGACCTCCCGGGAAGTCCTCGTGTTGCATCCCTTTTTAATTTTTATTTTTCTTTTAGCCTCCCATTTTTTTGTAAAACATCTAGTACCACTACAATTCAATTTGTTTCTCTATTGACGTTGTTAGATTGTTTATTTTTGCTGACAAAACTACAAAGTAATCGTATGAAGATGGATGCGTCCCCGGAAATGCTATGTTGTAGTTTATTCGGGCCGATAATACCTTTTCGGAAAGCTCTCGGAAAGTTATAGTGTGGCTATGGGTCTCCGTACCATTGGGCCCCATTTTCGACCCCAAATTTTGACGTTTAGGTTGTTTTCGGGAGGTTTTTGTGATTTGGAAGCGATTAAAGTATCGAAAAAGTGTTCGGACATGATTTTTGCATCTTTTACGAATAAAAGAGTACGTTGAACCTGGCTGAAGCGGTGCACGTATCAAGTGGGACCCATTACAAATGATCTCTTGAATCTGCGGTAACAGATATATGCGAATGCATGCAATGTACTAACGGATGCGATCATACCAGCACTAATGCACCGGATCCCATCAGAACTCCGCAGTTTACGGTGCTTGGGCGAGAGTAGTACTAGGATGGGTGACCTCCCGGGAAGTCCTCGTGTTGCATCCCTTTTTTTATTTATATTTTTGTTTTAGCCTCCCATTTTTTTGTAAAACATCTAGTACCACTACAATTCAATTTGTTTCTCTATTGACGTTGTTAGATTGTTTATTTTTGCTGAAAAAACTACAAAGTAATCGTATGAAGATGGATGCGTCCCCGGAAATGCTATGTTGTAGTTTATTCCTTTATTATTTTTGATTCTAAAGATGCTAATACGTACGAAACACCGTAACTTTCAGACCGTGAGGACCTATTCGGCCGATAATACCTTTTCGGAAAGCTCTTGGAAAGTTATAGTGTGGCTATGGGTCTCCGTACCATTGGGCCCCATTTTCGACCCCAAATTTTGACGTTTAGGGTGTTTTCGGGAGGTTTTTGTGATTTGGAAGCGATTAAAGTATCGAAAAAGTGTTCGGACATGATTTTTGCATCTTTTGCGAATAAAAGAGTACGTTGAACCTGGCTGAAGCGGTGCACGTATCAAGTGGGACCCATTACAAATGATCTCTTGAATCCGCGGTAAAGGATATATGCGAATGCATGCAATGTACTAAGGGATGCGATCATACCAGCACTAATGCACCGGATCCCATTAGAACTCCGCAGTTAAGCGTGCTTGGGCGAGAGTAATACTAGGATGGGTGACCTCCCGGGAAGTCCTCGTGTTGCATCCCTTTTTAATTTTTATTTTTCTTTTAGCCTCCCATTTTTTTGTAAAACATCTAGTACCACTACAATTCAATTTGTTTCTCTATTGACGTTGTTAGATTGTTTATTTTTGCTGACAAAACTACAAAGTAATCGTATGAAGATGGATGCGTCCCCGGAAATGCTATGTTGTAGTTTATTCGGCCGATAATCCCTTTTCGGAAAGCTCTCGGAAAGTTATAGTGTGGCTATGGGTCTCCGTACCATTGGGCCCCATTTTCGACCCCAAATTTTGACGTTTAGGTTGTTTTCGGGAGGTTTTTGTGATTTGGAAGCGATTAAAGTATCGAAAAAGTGTTCGGACATGATTTTTGCATCTTTTACGAATAAAAGAGTACGTTGAACCTGGCTGAAGCGGTGCACGTATCAAGTGGGACCCATTACAAATGATCTCTTGAATCTGCGGTAACAGATATATGCGAATGCATGCAATGTACTAATGGATGCGATCATACCAGCACTAATGCACCGGATCCCATCAGAACTCCGTAGTTAAGCGTGCTTGGGCGAGAGTAATACTAGGATGGGTGACCTCCCGGGAAGTCCTCGTGTTGCATCCCTTTTTTATTTTTATTTTTCTTTTAGCCTCCCATTTTTTTGTAAAACATCTAGTACCACTACAATTCAATTTGTTTCTCTATTGACGTTGTTAGATTGTTTATTTTTTCTGAAAAAACTACAAAGTAATCGTATGAAGATGGATGCGTCCCCGGAAATGCTATGTTGTAGTTTATTCCTTTATTATTTTTGATTCCAAAGATGCTAATACGTACGGAACACCGTAACTTTCAGACCGTGAGGACCTATTCGGCCGATAATACCTTTTTGGAAAGCTATCGGAAAGTTATAGTGTGGCAATGGGTCTCCGTACCATTGGGCCCCATTTTCGACCCCAAATTTTGACGTTTAGGGTGTTTTCGGGAGGTTTTTGTGATTTGGAAGCGATTAAAGTATCGAAAAAGTGTTCGGACATGATTTTTGCATCTTTTGCGAATAAAAGAGTACGTTGAACCTGGCTGAAGCGGTGCACGTATAAAGTGGGACCCATTACAAATGATCTCTTGAATCCGCAGTAAAGGATATATGCGAATGCATGCAATGTACTAAGGGATGCGATCATACCAGCACTAATGCACCGGATCCCATCAGAACTCCGCAGTTAAGCGTGCTTGGGCGAGAGTAATACTAGGATGGGTGACCTCCCGGGAAGTCCTCGTGTTGCATCCCTTTTTTATTTTTATTTTTCTTTTAGCCTCCCATTTTTTTGTCAAACATCTAGTACCACTACAATTCAATTTGTTTCTCTATTGACGTTGTTAGATTGTTTATTTTTGCTGACAAAACTACAAAGTAATCGTATGAAGATGGATGCGTCCCTGGAAATGCTATGTTGTAGTTTATTCCTTTATTATTTTTGATTCAAAAGATGCTAATACGTACGGAACACCGTAACTTTCAGACCGTGAGGATCTATTCGGCCGATAATACCTTTTCGGAAAGCTCTTGGAAAGTTATAGTGTGGCTATGGGTCTCCGTACCATTGGGCCCCATTTTCGACCCCAAATTTTGACGTTTAGGGTGTTTTCGGGAGGTTTTTGTGATTTGGAAGCGATTAAAGTATCGAAAAAGTGTTCGGACATGATTTTTGCATCTTTTGCGAATAAAAGAGTACGTTGAAGCTGGCTGAAGCGGTGCACGTATCAAGTGGGACCCATTACAAATGATCTCTTGAATCCGCGGTAAAGGATATGTGCGAATGCATGCAATGTACTAAGGGATGCGATCATACCAGCACTAATGCACCGGATCCCATCAGAACTCCGCAGTTAAGCGTGCTTGGGCGAGAGTAATACTAGGATGGGTGACCTCCCGGCAAGTCCTCGTGTTGCATCCCTTTTTAATTTTTATTTTTCTTTTAGCCTCCCATTTTTTTGTAAAACATCTAGTACCACTACAATTCAATTTGTTTCTCTATTGACGTTGTTAGATTGTTTATTTTTGCTGACAAAACTACAAAGTAATCGTATGAAGATGGATGCGTCCCCGGAAATGCTATGTTGTAGTTTATTCGGCCGATAATACCTTTTCGGAAAGCTCTCGGAAAGTTATAGTGTGGCTATGGGTCTCCGTACCATTGGGCCCCATTTTCGACCCCAAATTTTGACGTTTAGGGTGTTTTCGGGAGGTTTTTGTGATTTGGAAGCGATTAAAGTATCGAAAAAGTGTTCGGACATGATTTTTGCATCTTTTGCGAATAAAAGAGTACGTTGAACCTGGCTGAAGCGGTGCACGTATAAAGTGGGACCCATTACAAATGATCTCTTGAATCCGCAGTAAAGGATATATGCGAATGCATGCAATGTACTAAGGGATGCGATCATACCAGCACTAATGCACCGGATCCCATCAGAACTCCGCAGTTAAGCGTGCTTGGGCGAGAGTAATACTAGGATGGGTGACCTCCCGGGAAGTCCTCGTGTTGCATCCCTTTTTTATTTTTATTTTTCTTTTAGCCTCCCATTTTTTTGTCAAACATCTAGTACCACTACAATTCAATTTGTTTCTCTATTGACGTTGTTAGATTGTTTATTTTTGCTGACAAAACTACAAAGTAATCGTATGAAGATGGATGCGTCCCTGGAAATGCTATGTTGTAGTTTATTCCTTTATTATTTTTGATTCAAAAGATGCTAATACGTACGGAACACCGTAACTTTCAGACCGTGAGGATCTATTCGGCCGATAATACCTTTTCGGAAAGCTCTTGGAAAGTTATAGTGTGGCTATGGGTCTCCGTACCATTGGGCCCCATTTTCGACCCCAAATTTTGACGTTTAGGGTGTTTTCGGGAGGTTTTTGTGATTTGGAAGCGATTAAAGTATCGAAAAAGTGTTCGGACATGATTTTTGCATCTTTTGCGAATAAAAGAGTACGTTGAAGCTGGCTGAAGCGGTGCACGTATCAAGTGGGACCCATTACAAATGATCTCTTGAATCCGCGGTAAAGGATATGTGCGAATGCATGCAATGTACTAAGGGATGCGATCATACCAGCACTAATGCACCGGATCCCATCAGAACTCCGCAGTTAAGCGTGCTTGGGCGAGAGTAATACTAGGATGGGTGACCTCCCGGCAAGTCCTCGTGTTGCATCCCTTTTTAATTTTTATTTTTCTTTTAGCCTCCCATTTTTTTGTAAAACATCTAGTACCACTACAATTCAATTTGTTTCTCTATTGACGTTGTTAGATTGTTTATTTTTGCTGACAAAACTACAAAGTAATCGTATGAAGATGGATGCGTCCCCGGAAATGCTATGTTGTAGTTTATTCGGCCGATAATACCTTTTCGGAAAGCTCTCGGAAAGTTATAGTGTGGCTATGGGTCTCCGTACCATTGGGCCCCATTTTCGACCCCAAATTTTGACGTTTAGGTTGTTTTCGGGAGGTTTTTATGATTTGGAAGCGATTAAAGTATCGAAAAAGTGTTCGGACATGTTTTTTGCATCTTTTGCGAATAAAAGAGTACGTTGAAGCTGGCTGAAGCGGTGCACGTATCAAGTGGGACCCATTACAAATGATCTCTTGAATCCGCGGTAAAGGATATATGCGAATGCATGCAATGTACTAAGGGATGCGATCATACCAGCACCAATGCACCAGATCCCATCAGAACTCCGTAGTTAAGCGTGCTTGGGCGAGAGTAATAGTAGGATGGGTGACCTCCCGGGAAGTCCTCGTGTTGCATCCCTTTTTTATTTTTATTTTTCTTTTAGCCTCCCATTTTTTTGTAAAACATCTAGTACCACTACAATTCAATTTGTTTCTCTATTGACGTTGTTAGATTGTTTATTTTTGCTGACAAAACTACAAAGTAATCGTATGAAGATGGATGCGTCCCCGGAAATGCTATGTTGTAGTTTATTCCTTTATTATTTTTGATTCCAAAGATGCTAATACGTACGAAACACCGTAACTTTCAGACCGTGAGGACCTATTCGGCCGATAATACCTTTTCAGAAAGCTCTTGGAAAGTTATAGTGTGGCTATGGGTCTCCGTACCATTGGGCCCCATTTTCGACCCCAAATTTTGACGTTTAGGGTGTTTTCGGGAGGTTTTTGTGATTAGGAAGCGATTAAAGTATCGAAAAAGTGTTCGGACATGATTTTTGCATCTTTTGCGAATAAAAGAGTACGTTGAACCTGGCTGAAGCGGTGCACGTATCAAGTGGGACCCATTACAAATGATCTCTTGAATCCGCGGTAAAGGATATGTGCGAATGCATGCAATGTACTAAGGGATGCGATCATACCAGCACTAATGCACCGGATCCCATCAGAACTCCGCAGTTAAGCGTGCTTGGGCGAGAGTAATACTAGGATGGGTGACCTCCCGGCAAGTCCTCGTGTTGCATCCCTTTTTAATTTTTATTTTTCTTTTAGCCTCCCATTTTTTTGTAAAACATCTAGTACCACTACAATTCAATTTGTTTCTCTATTGACGTTGTTAGATTGTTTATTTTTGCTGACAAAACTACAAAGTAATCGTATGAAGATGGATGCGTCCCCGGAAATGCTATGTTGTAGTTTATTCGGCCGATAATACCTTTTCGGAAAGCTCTCGGAAAGTTATAGTGTGGCTATGGGTCTCCGTACCATTGGGCCCCATTTTCGACCCCAAATTTTGACGTTTAGGTTGTTTTCGGGAGGTTTTTGTGATTTGGAAGCGATTAAAGTATCGAAAAAGTGTTCGGAACATGATTTTTGCATCTTTTACGAATAAAAGAGTACGTTGAACCTGGCTGAAGCGGTGCACGTATCAAGTGGGACCCATTACAAATGATCTCTTGAATCTGCGGTAACAGATATATGCGAATGCATGCAATGTACTAACGGATGCGATCATACCAGCACTAATGCACCGGATCCCATCAGAACTCCGCAGTTTACGGTGCTTGGGCGAGAGTAGTACTAGGATGGGTGACCTCCCGGGAAGTCCTCGTGTTGCATCCCTTTTTTATTTATATTTTTGTTTTAGCCTCCCATTTTTTTGTAAAACATCTAGTACCACTACAATTCAATTTGTTTCTCTATTGACGTTGTTAGATTGTTTATTTTTGCTGAAAAAACTACAAAGTAATCGTATGAAGATGGATGCGTCCCCGGAAATGCTATGTTGTAGTTTATTCCTTTATTATTTTTGATTCTAAAGATGCTAATACGTACGAAACACCGTAACTTTCAGACCGTGAGGACCTATTCGGCCGATAATACCTTTTCGGAAAGCTCTTGGAAAGTTATAGTGTGGCTATGGGTCTCCGTACCATTGGGCCCCATTTTCGACCCCAAATTTTGACGTTTAGGGTGTTTTCGGGAGGTTTTTGTGATTTGGAAGCGATTAAAGTATCGAAAAAGTGTTCGGACATGATTTTTGCATCTTTTGCGAATAAAAGAGTACGTTGAACCTGGCTGAAGCGGTGCACGTATCAAGTGGGACCCATTACAAATGATCTCTTGAATCCGCGGTAAAGGATATATGCGAATGCATGCAATGTACTAAGGGATGCGATCATACCAGCACTAATGCACCGGATCCCATTAGAACTCCGCAGTTAAGCGTGCTTGGGCGAGAGTAATACTAGGATGGGTGACCTCCCGGGAAGTCCTCGTGTTGCATCCCTTTTTAATTTTTATTTTTCTTTTAGCCTCCCATTTTTTTGTAAAACATCTAGTACCACTACAATTCAATTTGTTTCTCTATTGACGTTGTTAGATTGTTTATTTTTGCTGACAAAACTACAAAGTAATCGTATGAAGATGGATGCGTCCCCGGAAATGCTATGTTGTAGTTTATTCGGCCGATAATCCCTTTTCGGAAAGCTCTCGGAAAGTTATAGTGTGGCTATGGGTCTCCGTACCATTGGGCCCCATTTTCGACCCCAAATTTTGACGTTTAGGTTGTTTTCGGGAGGTTTTTGTGATTTGGAAGCGATTAAAGTATCGAAAAAGTGTTCGGACATGATTTTTGCATCTTTTACGAATAAAAGAGTACGTTGAACCTGGCTGAAGCGGTGCACGTATCAAGTGGGACCCATTACAAATGATCTCTTGAATCTGCGGTAACAGATATATGCGAATGCATGCAATGTACTAATGGATGCGATCATACCAGCACTAATGCACCGGATCCCATCAGAACTCCGTAGTTAAGCGTGCTTGGGCGAGAGTAATACTAGGATGGGTGACCTCCCGGGAAGTCCTCGTGTTGCATCCCTTTTTTATTTTTATTTTTCTTTTAGCCTCCCATTTTTTTGTAAAACATCTAGTACCACTACAATTCAATTTGTTTCTCTATTGACGTTGTTAGATTGTTTATTTTTTCTGAAAAAACTACAAAGTAATCGTATGAAGATGGATGCGTCCCCGGAAATGCTATGTTGTAGTTTATTCCTTTATTATTTTTGATTCCAAAGATGCTAATACGTACGGAACACCGTAACTTTCAGACCGTGAGGACCTATTCGGCCGATAATACCTTTTTGGAAAGCTATCGGAAAGTTATAGTGTGGCAATGGGTCTCCGTACCATTGGGCCCCATTTTCGACCCCAAATTTTGACGTTTAGGGTGTTTTCGGGAGGTTTTTTGTGATTTGGAAGCGATTAAAGTATCGAAAAAGTGTTCGGACATGATTTTTGCATCTTTTGCGAATAAAAGAGTACGTTGAACCTGGCTGAAGCGGTGCACGTATAAAGTGGGACCCATTACAAATGATCTCTTGAATCCGCAGTAAAGGATATATGCGAATGCATGCAATGTACTAAGGGATGCGATCATACCAGCACTAATGCACCGGATCCCATCAGAACTCCGCAGTTAAGCGTGCTTGGGCGAGAGTAATACTAGGATGGGTGACCTCCCGGGAAGTCCTCGTGTTGCATCCCTTTTTTATTTTTATTTTTCTTTTAGCCTCCCATTTTTTTGTCAAACATCTAGTACCACTACAATTCAATTTGTTTCTCTATTGACGTTGTTAGATTGTTTATTTTTGCTGACAAAACTACAAAGTAATCGTATGAAGATGGATGCGTCCCTGGAAATGCTATGTTGTAGTTTATTCCTTTATTATTTTTGATTCAAAAGATGCTAATACGTACGGAACACCGTAACTTTCAGACCGTGAGGATCTATTCGGCCGATAATACCTTTTCGGAAAGCTCTTGGAAAGTTATAGTGTGGCTATGGGTCTCCGTACCATTGGGCCCCATTTTCGACCCCAAATTTTGACGTTTAGGGTGTTTTCGGGAGGTTTTTGTGATTTGGAAGCGATTAAAGTATCGAAAAAGTGTTCGGACATGATTTTTGCATCTTTTGCGAATAAAAGAGTACGTTGAAGCTGGCTGAAGCGGTGCACGTATCAAGTGGGACCCATTACAAATGATCTCTTGAATCCGCGGTAAAGGATATGTGCGAATGCATGCAATGTACTAAGGGATGCGATCATACCAGCACTAATGCACCGGATCCCATCAGAACTCCGCAGTTAAGCGTGCTTGGGCGAGAGTAATACTAGGATGGGTGACCTCCCGGCAAGTCCTCGTGTTGCATCCCTTTTTAATTTTTATTTTTCTTTTAGCCTCCCATTTTTTTGTAAAACATCTAGTACCACTACAATTCAATTTGTTTCTCTATTGACGTTGTTAGATTGTTTATTTTTGCTGACAAAACTACAAAGTAATCGTATGAAGATGGATGCGTCCCCGGAAATGCTATGTTGTAGTTTATTCGGCCGATAATACCTTTTCGGAAAGCTCTCGGAAAGTTATAGTGTGGCTATGGGTCTCCGTACCATTGGGCCCCATTTTCGACCCCAAATTTTGACGTTTAGGGTGTTTTCGGGAGGTTTTTGTGATTTGGAAGCGATTAAAGTATCGAAAAAGTGTTCGGACATGATTTTTGCATCTTTTGCGAATAAAAGAGTACGTTGAACCTGGCTGAAGCGGTGCACGTATAAAGTGGGACCCATTACAAATGATCTCTTGAATCCGCAGTAAAGGATATATGCGAATGCATGCAATGTACTAAGGGATGCGATCATACCAGCACTAATGCACCGGATCCCATCAGAACTCCGCAGTTAAGCGTGCTTGGGCGAGAGTAATACTAGGATGGGTGACCTCCCCGGGAAGTCCTCGTGTTGCATCCCTTTTTTATTTTTATTTTTCTTTTAGCCTCCCATTTTTTTGTCAAACATCTAGTACCACTACAATTCAATTTGTTTCTCTATTGACGTTGTTAGATTGTTTATTTTTGCTGACAAAACTACAAAGTAATCGTATGAAGATGGATGCGTCCCTGGAAATGCTATGTTGTAGTTTATTCCTTTATTATTTTTGATTCAAAAGATGCTAATACGTACGGAACACCGTAACTTTCAGACCGTGAGGATCTATTCGGCCGATAATACCTTTTCGGAAAGCTCTTGGAAAGTTATAGTGTGGCTATGGGTCTCCGTACCATTGGGCCCCATTTTCGACCCCAAATTTTGACGTTTAGGGTGTTTTCGGGAGGTTTTTGTGATTTGGAAGCGATTAAAGTATCGAAAAAGTGTTCGGACATGATTTTTGCATCTTTTGCGAATAAAAGAGTACGTTGAAGCTGGCTGAAGCGGTGCACGTATCAAGTGGGACCCATTACAAATGATCTCTTGAATCCGCGGTAAAGGATATGTGCGAATGCATGCAATGTACTAAGGGATGCGATCATACCAGCACTAATGCACCGGATCCCATCAGAACTCCGCAGTTAAGCGTGCTTGGGCGAGAGTAATACTAGGATGGGTGACCTCTCCGGCAAGTCCTCGTGTTGCATCCCTTTTTAATTTTTATTTTTCTTTTAGCCTCCCATTTTTTTGTAAAACATCTAGTACCACTACAATTCAATTTGTTTCTCTATTGACGTTGTTAGATTGTTTATTTTTGCTGACAAAACTACAAAGTAATCGTATGAAGATGGATGCGTCCCCGGAAATGCTATGTTGTAGTTTATTCGGCCGATAATACCTTTTCGGAAAGCTCTCGGAAAGTTATAGTGTGGCTATGGGTCTCCGTACCATTGGGCCCCATTTTCGACCCCAAATTTTGACGTTTAGGTTGTTTTCGGGAGGTTTTTATGATTTGGAAGCGATTAAAGTATCGAAAAAGTGTTCGGACATGTTTTTTGCATCTTTTGCGAATAAAAGAGTACGTTGAAGCTGGCTGAAGCGGTGCACGTATCAAGTGGGACCCATTACAAATGATCTCTTGAATCCGCGGTAAAGGATATATGCGAATGCATGCAATGTACTAAGGGATGCGATCATACCAGCACCAATGCACCAGATCCCATCAGAACTCCGTAGTTAAGCGTGCTTGGGCGAGAGTAATAGTAGGATGGGTGACCTCCCGGGAAGTCCTCGTGTTGCATCCCTTTTTTATTTTTATTTTTCTTTTAGCCTCCCATTTTTTTGTAAAACATCTAGTACCACTACAATTCAATTTGTTTCTCTATTGACGTTGTTAGATTGTTTATTTTTGCTGACAAAACTACAAAGTAATCGTATGAAGATGGATGCGTCCCCGGAAATGCTATGTTGTAGTTTATTCCTTTATTATTTTTGATTCCAAAGATGCTAATACGTACGAAACACCGTAACTTTCAGACCGTGAGGACCTATTCGGCCGATAATACCTTTTCAGAAAGCTCTTGGAAAGTTATAGTGTGGCTATGGGTCTCCGTACCATTGGGCCCCATTTTCGACCCCAAATTTTGACGTTTAGGGTGTTTTCGGGAGGTTTTTGTGATTAGGAAGCGATTAAAGTATCGAAAAAGTGTTCGGACATGATTTTTGCATCTTTTGCGAATAAAAGAGTACGCTGAACCTGGCTGAAGCAGTGCACGTATCAAGTGGGCCCCATTACAAATGATCTCTTGAATCTGCGGTAAAGGATATATGCGAATGCATGCAATGTACTAAGGGATGCGATCATACCAGCACTAATGCACCGGATCCCATCAGAACTCCGCAGTTAAGGGTGCTTGGGCGAGAGTAATACTAGGATGGGTGACCTCCCGGGAAGTCCTCGTGTTGCATCCCTTTTTAATTTTTATTTTTCTTTTAGCCTCCCATTTTTTTGTAAAACATCTAGTACCACTACAATTCAATTTGTTTCTCTATTGACGTTGTTAGATTGTTTATTTTTGCTGACAAAACTACAAAGTAATCGTATGAAGATGGATGCGTCCCCGGAAATGCTATGTTGTAGTTTATTCGGCCGATAATACCTTTTCGGAAAGCTCTCGGAAAGTTATAGTGTGGCTATGTGTCTCCGTACCATTGGGCCCCATTTTCGACCCCAAATTTTGACGTTTAGGTTGTTTTCGGGAGGTTTTTGTGATTTGGAAGCGATTAAAGTATCGAAAAAGTGTTCGGACATGATTTTTGCATCTTTTGCGAATAAAAGAGTACATTGAACCTGGCTGAAGCGGTGCACGTATCAAGTGGGACCCATTACAAATGATCTCTTGAATCTGCGGTAACAGATATATGCGAATGCATGCAATGTACTAACGGATGCGATCATACCAGCACTAATGCACCGGATCCCATTAGAACTATGCAGTTTACGGTGCTTGGGCGAGAGTAGTACTAGGATGGGTGACCTCTCGGGAAGTCCTCGTGTTGCATCCCTTTTTTATTTATATTTTTGTTTTAGCCTCCCATTTTTTTGTAAAACATCTAGTACCACTACAATTCAATTTGTTTCTCTATTGACGTTGTTAGATTGTTTATTTTTTCTGAAAAAACTACAAAGTAATCGTATGAAGATGGATGCGTCCCCGGAAATGCTATGTTGTAGTTTATTCCTTTATTATTTTTGATTCCAAAGATGCTAATACGTACGGAACACCATAACTTTCAGACCGTGAGGACCTATTCGGCCGATAATACCTTTTCGGAAAGCTCTCGGAAAGTTATAGTGTGGCAATGGTTCTCTGTACCATTGGGCCCCATTTTTGACCCCAAATTTTGACGTTTAGGGTGTTTTCGGGAGGTTTTTGTGATTTGGAAGCGATTAAAGTATCGAAAAAGTGTTCGGACATGGTTTTTGCATCTTTTGCGAATAAAAGAGTACGTTGAACCTGGCTGAAGCGGTGCACGTATCAAGTGGGACCCATTACAAATGATCTCTTGAATCCGCAGTAAAGGATATATGCGAATGCATGCAATGTACTAAGGGATGCGATCATACCAGCACTAATGCACCGGATCCCATCAGAACTCCGCAGTTAAGCGTGCTTGGGCGAGAGTAATACTAGGATGGGTGACCTCCCGGGAAGTCCTCGTGTTGCATCCCTTTTTAATTTTTATTTTTCTTTTAGCCTCCCATTTTTTTGTAACACATCTAGTACCACTACAATTCAATTTGTTTCTCTATTGACGTTGTTAGATTGTTTATTTTTGCTGACAAAACTACAAAGTAATCGTATGAAGATGGATGCGTCCCCGGAAATGCTATGTTGTAGTTTATTCGGCCGATAATACCTTTTCGGAAAGCTCTCGGAAAGTTATAGTGTGGCTATGGGTCTCCGTACCATTGGGCCCCATTTTCGACCCCAAATTTTGACGTTTAGGTTGTTTTCGGGAGGTTTTTGTGATTTGGAAGCGATTAAAGTATCGAAAAAGTGTTCGGACATGATTTTTGCATCTTTTGCGAATAAAAGAGTACATTGAACCTGGCTGAAGCGGTGCACGTATCAAGTGGGACCCATTACAAATGATCTCTTGAATCTGCGGTAACAGATATATGCGAATGCATGCAATGTACTAACGGATGCGATCATACCAGCACTAATGCACCGGATCCCATTAGAACTATGCAGTTTACGGTGCTTGGGCGAGAGTAGTACTAGGATGGGTGACCTCTCGGGAAGTCCTCGTGTTGCATCCCTTTTTTATTTATATTTTTGTTTTAGCCTCCCATTTTTTTGTAAAACATCTAGTACCACTACAATTCAATTTGTTTCTCTATTGACGTTGTTAGATTGTTTATTTTTTCTGAAAAAACTACAAAGTAATCGTATGAAGATGGATGCGTCCCCGGAAATGCTATGTTGTAGTTTATTCCTTTATTATTTTTGATTCCAAAGATGCTAATACGTACGGAACACCATAACTTTCAGACCGTGAGGACCTATTCGGCCGATAATACCTTTTCGGAAAGCTCTCGGAAAGTTATAGTGTGGCAATGGTTCTCCGTACCATTGGGCCCCATTTTTGACCCCAAATTTTGACGTTTAGGGTGTTTTCGGGAGGTTTTTGTGATTTGGAAGCGATTAAAGTATCGAAAAAGTGTTCGGACATGGTTTTTGCATCTTTTGCGAATAAAAGAGTACGTTGAACCTGGCTGAAGCGGTGCACGTATCAAGTGGGACCCATTACAAATGATCTCTTGAATCCGCAGTAAAGGATATATGCGAATGCATGCAATGTACTAAGGGATGCGATCATACCAGCACTAATGCACCGGATCCCATCAGAACTCCGCAGTTAAGCGTGCTTGGGCGAGAGTAATACTAGGATGGGTGACCTCCCGGGAAGTCCTCGTGTTGCATCCCTTTTTTATTTTTATTTTTCTTTTAGCCTCCCATTTTTTTGTCAAACATCTAGTACCACTACAATTCAATTTGTTTCTCTATTGACGTTGTTAGATTGTTTATTTTTGCTGACAAAACTACAAAGTAATCGTATGAAGATGGATGCGTCCCCGGAAATGCTATGTTGTAGTTTATTCCTTTATTATTTTTGATTCAAAAGATGCTAATACGTACGAAACACCGTAACTTTCAGACCGTGAGGACCTATTCGGCCGATAATACCTTTTCGGAAAGCTCTTGGAAAGTTATAGTGTGGCTATGGGTCTCCGTACCATTGGGCCCCATTTTCGACCCCAAATTTTGACGTTTAGGGTGTTTTCGGGAGGTTTTTGTGATTTGGAAGCGATTAAAGTATCGAAAAAGTGTTCGGACATGATTTTTGCATCTTTTGCGAATAAAAGAGTACGTTGAAGCTGGCTGAAGCGGTGCACGTATCAAGTGGGACCCATTACAAATGATCTCTTGAATCTGCGGTAAAGGATATATGCGAATGCATGCAATGTACTAACGGATGCGATCATACCAGCACTAATGCACCGGATCCCATCAGAACTCCGCAGTTTACGGTGCTTCGGCGAGAGTAGTACTAGGATGGGTGACCTCCCGGGAAGTCCTCGTGTTGCATCCCTTTTTATTTATATTTTTGTTTTAGCCTCCCATTTTTTTGTAAAACATCTAGTACCACTACAATTCAATTTGTTTCTTTATTGACGTTGTTAGATTGTTTATTTTTGCTGAAAAAACTACAAATTAATCGTATGAAGATGGATGCGTCCCCGGAAATGCTATGTTGTAGTTTATTCCTTTATTATTTTTGATTCCAAAGATGCTAATACGTATGAAACACCGTAACTTTCAGACCGTGAGGACCTATTCGGCCGATAATACCTTTTCGGAAAGCTCTCGGATAGTTATAGTGTGGCTATGGGTCTCTGTACCATTGGGCCCCATTTTCGACCCCAAATTTTGACGTTTAGGGTGTTTTCGGGAGGTTTTTGTGATTTGGAAGCGATTAAAGTATCGAAAAAGTGTTCGCACATGATTTTTGCATCTTTTGCGAATAAAAGAGTACGTTGAACCTGGCTGAAGCGGTGCACGTATCAAGTGGGACCCATTACAAATGATCTCTTGAATCCGCGGTAAAGGATATATGCGAATGCATGCAATGTACTAAGGGATGCGATCATACCAGCACTAATGCACCGGATCCCATCAGAACTCTGCAGTTAAGCGTGCTTGGGCGAGAGTAATACTAGGATGGGTGACCTCCCGGGAAGTCCTCGTGTTGCATCCCTTTTTAATTTTTATTTTTCTTTTAGCCTCCCATTTTTTTGTCAAACATCTAGTACCACTACAATTCAATTTGTTTCTCTATTGACGTTGTTAGATTGTTTATTTTTGCTGACAAAACTACAAAGTAATCGTATGAAGATGGATGCGTCCCCGGAAATGCTATGTTGTAGTTTATTCGGCCGATAATACCTTTTCGGAAAGCTCTTGGAAAGTTATAGTGTGGCTATGGGTCTCCGTACCATTGGGCCCCATTTTCGACCCCAAATTTTGACGTTTAGGGTGTTTTCGGGAGGTTTTTGTGATTTGGAAGCGATTAAAGTATCGAAAAAGTGTTCGGACATGATTTTTGCATCTTTTGCGAATAAAAGAGTACGTTGAAGCTGGCTGAAGCGGTGCACGTATCAAGTGGGACCCATTACAAATGATCTCTTGAATCTGCGGTAAAGGATATATGCGAATGCATGCAATGTACTAACGGATGCGATCATACCAGCACTAATGCACCGGATCCCATCAGAACTCCGCAGTTTACGGTGCTTCGGCGAGAGTAGTACTAGGATGGGTGACCTCCCGGGAAGTCCTCGTGTTGCATCCCTTTTTATTTATATTTTTGTTTTAGCCTCCCATTTTTTTGTAAAACATCTAGTACCACTACAATTCAATTTGTTTCTCTATTGACGTTGTTAGATTGTTTATTTTTGCTGAAAAAACTACAAATTAATCGTATGAAGATGGATGCGTCCCCGGAAATGCTATGTTGTAGTTTATTCCTTTATTATTTTTGATTCCAAAGATGCTAATACGTATGAAACACCGTAACTTTCAGACCGTGAGGACCTATTCGGCCGATAATACCTTTTCGGAAAGCTCTCGGATAGTTATAGTGTGGCTATGGGTCTCTGTACCATTGGGCCCCATTTTCGACCCCAAATTTTGACGTTTAGGGTGTTTTCGGGAGGTTTTTGTGATTTGGAAGCGATTAAAGTATCGAAAAAGTGTTCGCACATGATTTTTGCATCTTTTGCGAATAAAAGAGTACGTTGAACCTGGCTGAAGCGGTGCACGTATCAAGTGGGACCCATTACAAATGATCTCTTGAATCCGCGGTAAAGGATATATGCGAATGCATGCAATGTACTAAGGGATGCGATCATACCAGCACTAATGCACCGGATCCCATCAGAACTCTGCAGTTAAGCGTGCTTGGGCGAGAGTAATACTAGGATGGGTGACCTCCCGGGAAGTCCTCGTGTTGCATCCCTTTTTAATTTTTATTTTTCTTTTAGCCTCCCATTTTTTTGTCAAACATCTAGTACCACTACAATTCAATTTGTTTCTCTATTGACGTTGTTAGATTGTTTATTTTTGCTGACAAAACTACAAAGTAATCGTATGAAGATGGATGCGTCCCCGGAAATGCTATGTTGTAGTTTATTCGGCCGATAATACCTTTTCGGAAAGCTCTTGGAAAGTTATAGTGTGGCTATGGGTCTCCGTACCATTGGGCCCCATTTTCGACCCCAAATTTTGACGTTTAGGTTGTTTTCGGGAGGTTTTTGTGATTTGGAAGCGATTAAAGTATCGAAAAAGTGTTCGGACATGATTTTTGCATCTTTTGCGAATAAAAGAGTACGTTGAACCTGGCTGAAGCAGTGCACGTATCAAGTGGGACCCATTACAAATGATCTCTAGAATCCGCGGTAAAGGATATATGCGAATGCATGCAATGTACTAAGGGATGCGATCATACCAGCACTAATGCACCGGATCCCATCAGAACTCCGCAGTTAAGCGTGCTTGGGCGAGAGTAATACTAGGATGGGTGACCTCCCGGGAAGCCCTCGTGTTGCATCCCTTTTTTATTTTTATTTTTCTTTTAGCCTCCCATTTTTTTGTCAAACATCTAGTACCACTACAATTCAATTTGTTTCTCTATTGACGTTGTTAGATTGTTTATTTTTGCTGACAAAACTACAAAGTAATCGTATGAAGATGGATGCGTCCCCGGAAATGCTATGTTGTAGTTTATTCCTTTATTATTTTTGATTCAAAAGATGCTAATACGTACGAAACACCGTAACTTTCAGACCGTGAGGACCTATTCGGCCGATAATACCTTTTCGGAAAGCTCTTGGAAAGTTATAGTGTGGCTATGGGTCTCCGTACCATTGGGCCCCATTTTCGACCCCAAATTTTGACGTTTAGGGTGTTTTCGGGAGGTTTTTGTGATTTGGAAGCGATTAAAGTATCGAAAAAGTGTTCGGACATGATTTTTTGCATCTTTTGCGAATAAAAGAGTACGTTGAAGCTGGCTGAAGCGGTGCACGTATCAAGTGGGACCCATTACAAATGATCTCTTGAATCTGCGGTAAAGGATATATGCGAATGCATGCAATGTACTAACGGATGCGATCATACCAGCACTAATGCACCGGATCCCATCAGAACTCCGCAGTTTACGGTGCTTCGGCGAGAGTAGTACTAGGATGGGTGACCTCCCGGGAAGTCCTCGTGTTGCATCCCTTTTTATTTATATTTTTGTTTTAGCCTCCCATTTTTTTGTAAAACATCTAGTACCACTACAATTCAATTTGTTTCTCTATTGACGTTGTTAGATTGTTTATTTTTGCTGAAAAAACTACAAATTAATCGTATGAAGATGGATGCGTCCCCGGAAATGCTATGTTGTAGTTTATTCCTTTATTATTTTTGATTCCAAAGATGCTAATACGTATGAAACACCGTAACTTTCAGACCGTGAGGACCTATTCGGCCGATAATACCTTTTCGGAAAGCTCTCGGATAGTTATAGTGTGGCTATGGGTCTCTGTACCATTGGGCCCCATTTTCGACCCCAAATTTTGACGTTTAGGGTGTTTTCGGGAGGTTTTTGTGATTTGGAAGCGATTAAAGTATCGAAAAAGTGTTCGCACATGATTTTTGCATCTTTTGCGAATAAAAGAGTACGTTGAACCTGGCTGAAGCGGTGCACGTATCAAGTGGGACCCATTACAAATGATCTCTTGAATCCGCGGTAAAGGATATATGCGAATGCATGCAATGTACTAAGGGATGCGATCATACCAGCACTAATGCACCGGATCCCATCAGAACTCTGCAGTTAAGCGTGCTTGGGCGAGAGTAATATTAGGATGGGTGACCTCCCGGGAAGTCCTCGTGTTGCATCCCTTTTTAATTTTTATTTTTCTTTTAGCCTCCCATTTTTTTGTCAAACATCTAGTACCACTACAATTCAATTTGTTTCTCTATTGACGTTGTTAGATTGTTTATTTTTGCTGACAAAACTACAAAGTAATCGTATGAAGATGGATGCGTCCCCGGAAATGCTATGTTGTAGTTTATTCGGCCGATAATACATTTTCGGAAAGCTCTTGGAAAGTTATAGTGTGGCTATGGGTCTCCGTACCATTGGGCCCCATTTTCGACCCCAAATTTTGACGTTTAGGGTGTTTTCGGGAGGTTTTTGTGATTTGGAAGCGATTAAAGTATCGAAAAAGTGTTCGGACATGATTTTTGCATCTTTTGCGAATAAAAGAGTACGTTGAAGCTGGCTGAAGCGGTGCACGTATCAAGTGGGACCCATTACAAATGATCTCTTGAATCTGCGGTAAAGGATATATGCGAATGCATGCAATGTACTAACGGATGCGATCATACCAGCACTAATGCACCGGATCCCATCAGAACTCCGCAGTTTACGGTGCTTCGGCGAGAGTAGTACTAGGATGGGTGACCTCCCGGGAAGTCCTCGTGTTGCATCCCTTTTTATTTATATTTTTGTTTTAGCCTCCCATTTTTTTGTAAAACATCTAGTACCACTACAATTCAATTTGTTTCTCTATTGACGTTGTTAGATTGTTTATTTTTGCTGAAAAAACTACAAATTAATCGTATGAAGATGGATGCGTCCCCGGAAATGCTATGTTGTAGTTTATTCCTTTATTATTTTTGATTCCAAAGATGCTAATACGTATGAAACACCGTAACTTTCAGACCGTGAGGACCTATTCGGCCGATAATACCTTTTCGGAAAGCTCTCGGATAGTTATAGTGTGGCTATGGGTCTCTGTACCATTGGGCCCCATTTTCGACCCCAAATTTTGACGTTTAGGGTGTTTTCGGGAGGTTTTTGTGATTTGGAAGCGATTAAAGTATCGAAAAAGTGTTCGCACATGATTTTTGCATCTTTTGCGAATAAAAGAGTACGTTGAACCTGGCTGAAGCGGTGCACGTATCAAGTGGGACCCATTACAAATGATCTCTTGAATCCGCGGTAAAGGATATATGCGAATGCATGCAATGTACTAAGGGATGCGATCATACCAGCACTAATGCACCGGATCCCATCAGAACTCTGCAGTTAAGCGTGCTTGGGCGAGAGTAATACTAGGATGGGTGACCTCCCGGGAAGTCCTCGTGTTGCATCCCTTTTTTATTTTTATTTTTCTTTTAGCCTCCCATTTTTTTGTCAAACATCTAGTACCACTACAATTCAATTTGTTTCTCTATTGACGTTGTTAGATTGTTTATTTTTGCTGACAAAACTACAAAGTAATCGTATGAAGATGGATGCGTCCCCGGAAATGCTATGTTGTAGTTTATTCGGCCGATAATACCTTTTCGGAAAGCTCTTGGAAAGTTATAGTGTGGCTATGGGTCTCCGTACCATTGGGCCCCATTTTCGACCCCAAATTTTGACGTTTAGGTTGTTTTCGGGAGGTTTTTGTGATTTGGAAGCGATTAAAGTATCGAAAAAGTGTTCGGACATGATTTTTGCATCTTTTGCGAATAAAAGAGTACGTTGAACCTGGCTGAAGCAGTGCACGTATCAAGTGGGACCCATTACAAATGATCTCTTGAATCCGCGGTAAAGGATATATGCGAATGCATGCAATGTACTAAGGGATGCGATCATACCAGCACTAATGCACCGGATCCCATCAGAACTCCGCAGTTAAGCGTGCTTGGGCGAGAGTAATACTAGGATGGGTGACCTCCCGGGAAGTCCTCGTGTTGCATCCCTTTTTAATTTTTATTTTTCTTTTAGCCTCCCATTTTTTTGTAAAACATCTAGTACCACTACAATTCAATTTGTTTCTCTATTGACGTGGTTAGATTGTTTATTTTTGCTGACAAAACTACAAAGTAATCGTATGAAGATGGATGCGTCCCCGGAAATGCTATGTTGTAGTTTATTCGGCCGATAATACCTTTTCGGAAAGCTCTCGGAAAGTTATAGTGTGGCTATGGGTCTCCGTACCATTGGGCCCCATTTTCGACCCCAAATTTTGACGTTTAGGTTGTTTTCGGGAGGTTTTTGTGATTTGGAAGCGATTAAAGTATCGAAAAAGTGTTCGGACATGATTTTTGCATCTTTTGCGAATAAAAGAGTACGTTGAACCTGGCTGAAGCGGTGCACGTATCAAGTGGGACCCATTACAAATGATCTCTTGAATCTGCGGTAACAGATATATGCGAATGCATGCAATGTACTAACGGATGCGATCATACCAGCACTAATGCACCGGATCCCATCAGAACTCCGCAGTTTACGGTGCTTGGGCGAGAGTAGTACTAGGATGGGTGACCTCTCGGGAAGTCCTCGTGTTGCATCCCTTTTTTATTTATATTTTTGTTTTAGCCTCCCATTTTTTTGTAAAACATCTAGTACCACTACAATTCAATTTGTTTCTCTATTGACGTTGTTAGATTGTTTATTTTTTCTGAAAAAACTACAAAGTAATCGTATGAAGATGGATGCGTCCCCGGAAATGCTATGTTGTAGTTTATTCCTTTATTATTTTTGATTCCAAAGATGCTAATACGTACGGAACACCGTAACTTTCAGACCGTGAGGACCTATTCGGCCGATAATATCTTTTCGGAAAGCTCTCGGAAAGTTATAGTGTGGCAATGGGTCTCCGTACCATTGGGCCCCATTTTCGACCCCAAATTTTGTTGTTTAGGGTGTTTTCGGGAGGTTTTTGTGATTTGGAAGCGATTAAAGTATCGAAAAAGTGTTCGGACATGATTTTTGCATCTTTTGCGAATAAAAGAGTACGTTGAACCTGGCTGAAGCGGTGCACGTATCAAGTGGGACCCATTACAAATGATCTCTTGAATCCGCAGTAAAGGATATATGCGAATGCATACAATGTACTAAGGGATGCGATCATACCAGCACTAATGCACCGGATCCCATCAGAACTCCGCAGTTAAGCGTGCTTGGGCGACAGTAATACTAGGATGGGTGACCTCCCGGGAAGTCCTCGTGTTGCATCCCTTTTTTATTTTTATTTTTCTTTTAGCCTCCCATTTTTTTGTCAAACATCTAGTACCACTACAATTCAATTTGTTTCTCTATTGACATTGTTAGATTGTTTATTTTTGCTGACAAAACTACAAAGTAATCGTATGAAGATGGATGCGTCCCCGGAAATGCTATGTTGTAGTTTATTCCTTTATTATTTTTGATTCAAAAGATGCTAATACGTACGGAACACCGTAACTTTCAGACCGTGAGGACCTATTCGGCCGATAATACCTTTTCGGAAAGCTCTTGGAAAGTTATAGTGTGGCTATGGGTCTCCGTACCATTGGGCCCCATTTTCGACCCCAAATTTTGACGTTTAGGGTGTTTTCGGGAGGTTTTTGTGATTTGGAAGCGATTAAAGTATCGAAAAAGTGTTCGGACATGATTTTTGCATCTTTTGCGAATAAAAGAGTACGTTGAAGCTGGCTGAAGCAGTGCACGTATCAAGTGGGACCCATTACAAATGATCTCTTGAATCTGCGGTAAAGGATATATGCGAATGCATGCAATGTACTAACGGATGCGATCATACCAGCACTAATGCACCGGATCCCATCAGAACTCCGCAGTTTACGGTGCTTCGGCGAGAGTAGTACTAGGATGGGTGACCTCCCAGGAAGTCCTCGTGTTGCATCCCTTTTTATTTATATTTTTGTTTTAGCCTCCCATTTTTTTGTAAAACATCTAGTACCACTACAATTCAATTTGTTTCTCTATTGACGTTGTTAGATTGTTTATTTTTGCTGAAAAAACTACAAATTAATCGTATGAAGATGGATGCGTCCCCGGAAATGCTATGTTGTAGTTTATTCCTTTATTATTTTTGATTCTAAAGATGCTAATACGTACGAAACACCGTAACTTTCAGACCGTGAGGACCTATTCGGCCGATAATACCTTTTCGGAAAGCTCTCGGATAGTTATAGTGTGGCTATGGGTCTCTGTACCATTGGTCCCCATTTTCGACCCCAAATTTTGACGTTTAGGGTGTTTTCGAGAGGTTTTTGTGATTTGGAAGCGATTAAAGTATCGAAAAAGTGTTCGGACATGATTTTTGCATCTTTTGCGAATAAAAGAGTACGTTGAACCTGGCTGAAGCGGTGCACGTATCAAGTGGGACCCATTACAAATGATCTCTTGAATCCGCAGTAAAGGATATATGCGAATGCATGCAATGTACTAAGGGATGCGATCATACCAGCACTAATGCACCGGATCCCATCAGAACTCCGCAGTTTACGGTGCTTCGGCGACAGTAATACTAGGATGGGTGACCTCCCAGGAAGTCCTCGTGTTGCATCCCTTTTTATTTTTATTTTTCTTTTAGCCTCCCATTTTTTTGTAAAACATCTAGTACCACTACAATTCAATTTGTTTCTCTATTGACGTTGTTAGATTGTTTATTTTTGCTGACAAAACTACAAAGTAATCGTATGAAGATGGATGCGTCCCCGGAAATGCTATGTTGTAGTTTATTCGGCCGATAATACCTTTTCGGAAAGCTCTCGGAAAGTTATAGTGTGGCTATGGGTCTCCGTACCATTGGGCCCCATTTTCGACCCCAAATTTTGACGTTTAGGTTGTTTTCGGGAGGTTTTTGTGATTTGGAAGCGATTAAAGTATCGAAAAAGTGTTCGGACATGATTTTTGCATCTTTTGCGAATAAAAGAGTACGTTGAACCTGGCTGAAGCGGTGCACGTATCAAGTGGGACCCATTACAAATGATCTCTTGAATCCTCGGTAAAGGATATATGCGAATGCATGCAATGTACTAAGGGATGCGATCATACCAGCACTAATGCACCGGATCCCATCAGAACTCCGCAGTTAAGCGTGCTTGGGCGAGAGTAATACTAGGATGGGTGACCTCTCGGGAAGTCCTCGTGTTGCATCCCTTTTTAATTTTTATTTTTCTTTTAGCCTCCCATTTTTTTGTAAAACATCTAGTACCACTACAATTCAATTTGTTTCTCTATTGACGTTGTTAGATTGTTTATTTTTGCTGACAAAACTACAAAGTAATCGTATGAAGATGGATGCGTCCCCGGAAATGCTATGTTGTAGTTTATTCGGCCGATAATACCTTTTCGGAAAGCTCTCGGAAAGTTATAGTGTGGCTATGGGTCTCCGTACCATTGGGCCCCATTTTCGACCCCAAATTTTGACGTTTAGGTTGTTTTCGGGAGGTTTTTGTGATTTGGAAGCGATTAAAGTATCGAAAAAGTGTTCGGACATGATTTTTGCATCTTTTGCGAATAAAAGAGTACGTTGAACCTGACTGAAGCGGTGCACGTATCAAGTGGGACCCATTACAAATGATCTCTTGAATCTGCGGTAAAGGATATATGCGAATGCATGCAATGTACTAACGGATGCGATCATACCAGCACTAATGCACCGGATCCCATCAGAACTCCGCAATTAAACGTGCTTGGGCGAGAGTAGTACTAGGATGGGTGACCTCCCGGGAAGTCCTCGTGTTGCATCCTTTTTTAATTTCTATTTTTCTTTTAGCCTCCCATTTTTTTGTAAAACATCTAGTACCACTACAATTCAATTTGTTTCTCTATTGACGTTGTTAGATTGTTTATTTTTGCTGACAAAACTACAAAGTAATCGTATGAAGATGGATGCGTCCCCGGAAATGCTATGTTGTAGTTTATTCCTTTATTATTTTTGATTCCAAAGATGCTAATACGTACGGAACACCGTAACTTTCAGACCGTGAGGACCTATTCGGCCGATAATACCTTTTCGGAAAGCTCTCGGAAAGTTATAGTGTGGCTATGGGACTCTGTACCATTGGGCCCCATTTTCGACCCTAAATTTTGACGTTTAGGGTGTTTTCGGGAGGTTTTTGTGATTTGGAAGCGATTAAAGTATCGAAAAAGTGTTCGGACATGATTTTTGCATCTTTTGCGAATAAAAGAGTACGTTGAAGCTGGCTGAAGCGGTGCACGTATCAAGTGGGACCCTTTACAAATGATCTCTTGAATCCGCGGTAAAGGATATATGCGAATGCATGCAATGTACTAACGGATGCGATCATACCAGCACTAATGCACCGGATCGCATCAGAACTCCGCAGTTAAGCTTGCTTGGGCGAGAGTAGTACTAGGATGGGTGACCTCCCGGGAAGTCCTCGTGTTGCATCCCTTTTTTATTTTTATTTTTCTTTTAGCCTCCCATTTTTTTGTAAAACATCTAGTACCACTACAATTCAATTTGTTTCTCTATTGACGTTGTTAGATTGTTTATTTTTGCTGACAAAACTACAAAGTAATCGTATGAAGATGGATGCGTCCCCGGAAATGCTATGTTGTAGTTTAATCCTTTATTATTTTTGATTCCAAAGATGCTAATACGTACGGAACACCGTAACTTTCAGACCGTGAGGACCTATTCGGCCGATAAAACCTTTTCGGAAAGCTCTTGGAAAGTTATAGTGTGGCAATGGGACTCCGTACCATTGGGCCCCATTTTCGACCCCAAATTTTGACGTTTAGGGTGTTTTCGGGAGGTTTTTGTGATTTGGAAGCGATTAAAGTATCGAAAAAGTGTTCGGACATGATTTTTGCATCTTTTGCGAATAAAAGAGTACGTTGAAGCTGGCTGAAGCGGTGCACGTATCAAGTGGGACCCATTACAAATGATCTCTTGAATCTGCGGTAAAGGATATATGCGAATGCATGCAATGTACTAACGGATGCGATCATACCAGCACTAATGCACCGGATCCCATCAGAACTCCGCAATTAAACGTGCTTGGGCGAGAGTAGTACTAGGATGGGTGACCTCCCGGGAAGTCCTCGTGTTGCATCCTTTTTTAATTTCTATTTTTCTTTTAGCCTCCCATTTTTTTGTAAAACATCTAGTACCACTACAATTCAATTTGTTTCTCTATTGACGTTGTTAGATTGTTTATTTTTGCTGACAAAACTACAAAGTAATCGTATGAAGATGGATGCGTCCCCGGAAATGCTATGTTGTAGTTTATTCCTTTATTATTTTTGATTCCAAAGATGCTAATACGTACGGAACACCGTAACTTTCAGACCGTGAGGACCTATTCGGCCGATAATACCTTTTCGGAAAGCTCTCGGAAAGTTATAGTGTGGTTATGGGTCTCTGTACCATTGGGCCCCATTTTCGACCCTAAATTTTGACGTTTAGGGTGTTTTCGGGAGGTTTTTGTGATTTGGAAGCGATTAAAGTATCGAAAAAGTGTTCGGACATGATTTTTGCATCTTTTACGAATAAAAGAGTACGTTGAAGCTGGCTGAAGCGGTGCACGTATCAAGTGGGACCCTTTACAAATGATCTCTTGAATCCGCGGTAAAGGATATATGCGAATGCATGCAATGTACTAAGGGATGCGATCATACCAGCACTAATGCACCGGATCCCATCAGAACTCCGCAGTTAAGCGTGCTTGGGCGAGAGTAATACTAGGATGGGTGACCTCTCGGGAAGTCCTCGTGTTGCATCCCTTTTTAATTTTTATTTTTCTTTTAGCCTCCCATTTTTTTGTTAAACATCTAGTACCACTACAATTCAATTTGTTTCTCTATTAACGTTGTTAGATTGTTTATTTTTGCTGAAAAAACTACAAATTAATCGTATGAAGATGGATGCGTCCCCGGAAATGCTATGTTGTAGTTTATTCCTTTATTATTTTTGATTCCAAAGATGCTAATACGTACGAAACACCGTAACTTTCAGACCGTGAGGACCTATTCGGCCGATAATACCTTTTCGGAAAGCTCTCGGATAGTTATAGTGTGGCTATGGGTTTCTGTACCATTGGGCCCCATTTTCGACCCCAAATTTTGACGTTTAGGGTGTTTTCGGGAGGTTTTTGTGATTTGGAAGCGATTAAAGTATCGAAAAAGTGTTCGGACATGATTTTTGCATCTTTTGCGAATAAAAGAGTACGTTGAACCTGGCTGAAGCGGTGCACGTATCAAGTGGGACCCAATACAAATGATCTCTTGAATCCGCAGTAAAGGATATATGCGAATGCATGCAATGTACTAAGGGATGCGATCATACCAGCACTAATGCACCGGATCCCATCAGAACTCCGCAGTTAAGCGTGCTTGGGCGACAGTAATACTAGGATGGGTGACCTCCCGGGAAGTCCTCGTGTTGCATCCCTTTTTAATTTTTATTTTTCTTTTAGCCTCCCATTTTTTTGTAAAACATCTAGTACCACTACAATTCAATTTGTTTCTCTATTGACGTTGTTAGATTGTTTATTTTTGCTGACAAAACTACAAAGTAATCGTATGAAGATGGATGCGTCCCCGGAAATGCTATGTTGTAGTTTATTCGGCCGATAATACCTTTTCGGAAAGCTCTCGGAAAGTTATAGTGTGGCTGTGGGTCTCCGTACCATTGGGCCCCATTTTCGACCCCAAATTTTGACGTTTAGGTTGTTTTCGGGAGGTTTTTGTGATTTGGAAGCGATTAAAGTATCGAAAAAGTGTTCGGACATGATTTTTGCATCTTTTGCGAATAAAAGAGTACGTTGAACCTGGCTGAAGCGGTGCACGTATCAAGTGGGACCCATTACAAATGATCTCTTGAATCCTCGGTAAAGGATATATGCGAATGCATGCAATGTACTAAGGGATGCGATCATACCAGCACTAATGCACCGGATCCCATCAGAACTCCGCAGTTAAGCGTGCTTGGGCGAGAGTAATACTAGGATGGGTGACCTCTCGGGAAGTCCTCGTGTTGCATCCCTTTTTAATTTTTATTTTTCTTTTAGCCTCCCATTTTTTTGTAAAACATCTAGTACCACTACAATTCAATTTGTTTCTCTATTGACGTTGTTAGATTGTTTATTTTTGCTGACAAAACTACAAAGTAATCGTATGAAGATGGATGCGTCCCCGGAAATGCTATGTTGTAGTTTATTCGGCCGATAATACCTTTTCGGAAAGCTCTCGGAAAGTTATAGTGTGGCTATGGGTCTCCGTACCATTGGGCCCCATTTTCGACCCCAAATTTTGACGTTTAGGTTGTTTTCGGGAGGTTTTTGTGATTTGGAAGCGATTAAAGTATCGAAAAAGTGTTCGGACATGATTTTTGCATCTTTTGCGAATAAAAGAGTACGTTGAACCTGACTGAAGCGGTGCACGTATCAAGTGGGACCCATTACAAATGATCTCTTGAATCTGCGGTAAAGGATATATGCGAATGCATGCAATGTACTAACGGATGCGATCATACCAGCACTAATGCACCGGATCCCATCAGAACTCCGCAATTAAACGTGCTTGGGCGAGAGTAGTACTAGGATGGGTGACCTCCCGGGAAGTCCTCGTGTTGCATCCTTTTTTAATTTCTATTTTTCTTTTAGCCTCCCATTTTTTTGTAAAACATCTAGTACCACTACAATTCAATTTGTTTCTCTATTGACGTTGTTAGATTGTTTATTTTTGCTGACAAAACTACAAAGTAATCGTATGAAGATGGATGCGTCCCCGGAAATGCTATGTTGTAGTTTATTCCTTTATTATTTTTGATTCCAAAGATGCTAATACGTACGGAACACCGTAACTTTCAGACCGTGAGGACCTATTCGGCCGATAATACCTTTTCGGAAAGCTCTCGGAAAGTTATAGTGTGGCTATGGGACTCTGTACCATTGGGCCCCATTTTCGACCCTAAATTTTGACGTTTAGGGTGTTTTCGGGAGGTTTTTGTGATTTGGAAGCGATTAAAGTATCGAAAAAGTGTTCGGACATGATTTTTGCATCTTTTGCGAATAAAAGAGTACGTTGAAGCTGGCTGAAGCGGTGCACGTATCAAGTGGGACCCTTTACAAATGATCTCTTGAATCCGCGGTAAAGGATATATGCGAATGCATGCAATGTACTAACGGATGCGATCATACCAGCACTAATGCACCGGATCGCATCAGAACTCCGTAGTTAAGCTTGCTTGGGCGAGAGTAGTACTAGGATGGGTGACCTCCCGGGAAGTCCTCGTGTTGCATCCCTTTTTTATTTTTATTTTTCTTTTAGCCTCCCATTTTTTTGTAAAACATCTAGTACCACTACAATTCAATTTGTTTCTCTATTGACGTTGTTAGATTGTTTATTTTTGCTGACAAAACTACAAAGTAATCGTATGAAGATGGATGCGTCCCCGGAAATGCTATGTTGTAGTTTATTCCTTTATTATTTTTGATTCCAAAGATGCTAATACGTACGGAACACCGTAACTTTCAGACCGTGAGGACCTATTCGGACGATAATACCTTTTCGGAAAGCTCTCGGAAAGTTATAGTGTGGCTATGGGTCTCTGTACCATTGGGCCCCATTTTTGACCCCAAATTTTTACGTTTAGGGTGTTTTCGGGAGGTTTTTGTGATTTGGAAGCGATTAAAGTATCGAAAAAGTGTTCAGACATGATTTTTGCATCTTTTGCGAATAAAAGAGTACGTTGAACCTGGCTGAAGCGGTGCACGTATCATGTGAGACCCATTACAAATGATCTCTTGAATCCGCGGTAAAGGATATATGCGAATGCATGCAATGTACTAAGGGATGCGATCATACAAGCACTAATGCACCGGATCCCATCAGAACTCCGCAGTTAAGCGTGCTTGGGCGAGAGTAATACTAGGATGGGTGACCTCCCGGGAAGTCCTCGTGTTGCATCCCTTTTTAATTTTTATTTTTCTTTTAGCCTCCCATTTTTTTGTAAAACATCTAGTACCACTACAATTCAATTTGTTTCTCTATTGACGTTGTTAGATTGTTTATTTTTGCTGACAAAACTACAAAGTAATCGTATGAAGATGGATGCGTCCCCGGAAATGCTATGTTGTAGTTTAATCCTTTATTATTTTTGATTCCAAAGATGCTAATACGTACGGAACACCGTAACTTTCAGACCGTGAGGACCTATTCGGCCGATAAAACCTTTTCGGAAAGCTCTCGGAAAGTTATAGTGTGGCAATGGGACTCCGTACCATTGGGCCCCATTTTCGACCCCAAATTTTGACGTTTAGGGTGTTTTCGGGAGGTTTTTGTGATTTGGAAGCGATTAAAGTATCGAAAAAGTGTTCGGACATGATTTTTGCATCTTTTGCGAATAAAAGAGTACGTTAAAGCTGGCTGAAGCGGTGCACGTATCAAGTGGGACCCATTACAAATGATCTCTTGAATCTGCGGTAAAGGATATATGCGAATGCATGCAATGTACTAACGGATGCGATCATACCAGCACTAATGCACCGGATCCCATCAGAACTCCGCAATTAAACGTGCTTGGGCGAGAGTAGTACTAGGATGGGTGACCTCCCGGGAAGTCCTCGTGTTGCATCCTTTTTTAATTTCTATTTTTCTTTTAGCCTCCCATTTTTTTGTAAAACATCTAGTACCACTACAATTCAATTTGTTTCTCTATTGACGTTGTTAGATTGTTTATTTTTGCTGACAAAACTACAAAGTAATCGTATGAAGATGGATGCGTCCCCGGAAATGCTATGTTGTAGTTTATTCCTTTATTATTTTTGATTCCAAAGATGCTAATACGTACGGAACACCGTAACTTTCAGACCGTGAGGACCTATTCGGCCGATAATACCTTTTCGGAAAGCTCTCGGAAAGTTATAGTGTGGTTATGGGTCTCTGTACCATTGGGCCCCATTTTCGACCCTAAATTTTGACGTTTAGGGTGTTTTCGGGAGGTTTTTGTGATTTGGAAGCGATTAAAGTATCGAAAAAGTGTTCGGACATGATTTTTGCATCTTTTACGAATAAAAGAGTACGTTGAAGCTGGCTGAAGCGGTGCACGTATCAAGTGGGACCCTTTACAAATGATCTCTTGAATCCGCGGTAAAGGATATATGCGAATGCATGCAATGTACTAACGGATGTGATCATACCAGCACTAATGCACCGGATCGCATCAGAACTCCGCAGTTAAGCTTGCTTGGGCGAGAGTAGTACTAGGATGGGTGACCTCCCGGGAAGTCCTCGTGTTGCAACCCTTTTTTATTTTTATTTTTCTTTTAGCCTCCCATTTTTTTGTAAAACATCTAGTACCACTACAATTCAATTTGTTTCTCTATTGACGTTGTTAGATTGTTTATTTTTGCTGACAAAACTACAAAGTAATCGTATGAAGATGGATGCGTCCCCGGAAATGCTATGTTGTAGTTTATTCCTTTATTATTTTTGATTCCAAAGATGCTAATACGTACGGAACACCGTAACTTTCAGACCGTGACGACCTATTCGGCCGATAATACCTTTTCGGAAAGCTCTCGGAAAGTTATAGTGTGGCTATGGGTCTCCGTACCATTGGGCCCCATTTTCGACCCCAAATTTTGACGTTTAGGGTGTTTTCGGGAGTTTTTGTGATTTGGAAGCGATTAAAGTATCAAAAAAGTGTTCGGACATGATTTTTGCATCTTTTGCGAATAAAAGAGTACGTTGAAGCTGGCTGAAGCGGTGCACGTATCAAGTGGGACCCATTACAAATGATCTCTTGAATCTGCGGTAAAGGATATATGCGAATGCATGCAATGTACTAACGGATGCGATCATACCAGCACTAATGCACCGGATCCCATCAGAACTCCGCAGTTTACGGTGCTTGGGCGAGAGTAGTACTAGGATGGGTGACCTCCCGGGAAGTCCTCGTGTTGCATCCCTTTTTTATTTATATTTTTCTTTTAGCCTCCCATTTTTTTGTAAAACATCTAGTACCACTACAATTCAATTTGTTTCTCTATTGACGTTGTTAGATTGTTTATTTTTGCTGAAAAAACTACAAAGTAATCGTATGAAGATGGATGCGTCCCCAGAAATGCTATGTTGTAGTTTATTCCTTTATTATTTTTGATTCCAAAGATGCTAATACGTACGGAACACCGTAACTTTCAGACCGTGAGGACCTATTCGGCCGATAATACCTTTTCAGAAAGCTCTCGGAAAGTTATAGTGTGGCTATAGGTCTCCGTACCATTGGGCCCTATTTTCGACCCCAAATTTTGACGTTTAGGGTGTTTTCGTGAGGTTTTTGTGATTTGGAAGCGATTAAAGTATCGAAAAAGTGTTCGGACATGATTTTTGCATCTTTTGCGAATAAAAGAGTACGTTGAACCTGGCTGAAGCGGTGCACGTATCAACTGGGACCCATTACAAATGATCTCTTGAATCCGCGGTAAAGGATATATGCGAATGCATGCAATGTACTAAGGGATGCGATCATACCGCACTAATGTACCGGATCCCATCAGAACTTCGCAGTTAAACGTGCTTGGGCGAGAGTAATACTAGGATGGGTGACCTCCCGGGAAGTCCTCGTGTTGCATCCCTTTTTAATTTTTATTTTTCTTTTAGCCTCCCATTTTTTTGTAAAACATCTAGTTCCACTACAATTCAATTTGTTTCTCTATTGACGTTGTTAGATTGTTTATTTTTGCTGACAAAACTACAAAGTAATCGTATGAAGATGGATGCGTCCCCGGAAATGCTATGTTGTAGTTTATTCGGCCGATAATACCTTTTCGGAAAGCTCTCGGAAAGTTATAGTGTGGCTATGGGTCTCCGTACCATTGGGCCCCATTTTCGACCCCAAATTTTGACGTTTAGGTTGTTTTCGGGAGGTTTTTGTGATTTGGAAGCGATTAAAGTATCGAAAAAGTGTTCGGACATGATTTTTGCATCTTTTGCGAATAAAAGAGTACGTTGAACCTGACTGAAGCGGTGCACGTATCAAGTGGGACCCATTACAAATGATCTCTTGAATCTGCGGTAAAGGATATATGCGAATGCATGCAATGTACTAACGGATGCGATCATACCAGCACTAATGCACCGGATCCCATCAGAACTCCGCAATTAAACGTGCTTGGGCGAGAGTAGTACTAGGATGGGTGACCTCCCGGGAAGTCCTCGTGTTGCATCCTTTTTTAATTTCTATTTTTCTTTTAGCCTCCCATTTTTTTGTAAAACATCTAGTACCACTACAATTCAATTTGTTTCTCTATTGACGTTGTTAGATTGTTTATTTTTGCTGACAAAACTACAAAGTAATCGTATGAAGATGGATGCGTCCCCGGAAATGCTATGTTGTAGTTTATTCCTTTATTATTTTTGATTCCAAAGATGCTAATACGTACGGAACACCGTAACTTTCAGACCGTGAGGACCTATTCGGCCGATAATACCTTTTCGGAAAGCTCTCGGAAAGTTATAGTGTGGCTATGGGACTCTGTACCATTGGGCCCCATTTTCGACCCTAAATTTTGACGTTTAGGGTGTTTTCGGGAGGTTTTTGTGATTTGGAAGCGATTAAAGTATCGAAAAAGTGTTCGGACATGATTTTTGCATCTTTTGCGAATAAAAGAGTACGTTGAAGCTGGCTGAAGCGGTGCACGTATCAAGTGGGACCCTTTACAAATGATCTCTTGAATCCGCGGTAAAGGATATATGCGAATGCATGCAATGTACTAACGGATGCGATCATACCAGCACTAATGCACCGGATCGCATCAGAACTCCGTAGTTAAGCTTGCTTGGGCGAGAGTAGTACTAGGATGGGTGACCTCCCGGGAAGTCCTCGTGTTGCATCCCTTTTTTATTTTTATTTTTCTTTTAGCCTCCCATTTTTTTGTAAAACATCTAGTACCACTACAATTCAATTTGTTTCTCTATTGACGTTGTTAGATTGTTTATTTTTGCTGACAAAACTACAAAGTAATCGTATGAAGATGGATGCGTCCCCGGAAATGCTATGTTGTAGTTTATTCCTTTATTATTTTTGATTCCAAAGATGCTAATACGTACGGAACACCGTAACTTTCAGACCGTGAGGACCTATTCGGACGATAATACCTTTTCGGAAAGCTCTCGGAAAGTTATAGTGTGGCTATGGGTCTCTGTACCATTGGGCCCCATTTTTGACCCCAAATTTTTACGTTTAGGGTGTTTTCGGGAGGTTTTTGTGATTTGGAAGCGATTAAAGTATCGAAAAAGTGTTCAGACATGATTTTTGCATCTTTTGCGAATAAAAGAGTACGTTGAACCTAGCTGAAGCGGTGCACGTATCATGTGAGACCCATTACAAATGATCTCTTGAATCCGCGGTAAAGGATATATGCGAATGCATGCAATGTACTAAGGGATGCGATCATACAAGCACTAATGCACCGGATCCCATCAGAACTCCGCAGTTAAGCGTGCTTGGGCGAGAGTAATACTAGGATGGGTGACCTCCCGGGAAGTCCTCGTGTTGCATCCCTTTTTAATTTTTATTTTTCTTTTAGCCTCCCATTTTTTTGTAAAACATCTAGTACCACTACAATTCAATTTGTTTCTCTATTGACGTTGTTAGATTGTTTATTTTTGCTGACAAAACTACAAAGTAATCGTATGAAGATGGATGCGTCCCCGGAAATGCTATGTTGTAGTTTAATCCTTTATTATTTTTGATTCCAAAGATGCTAATACGTACGGAACACCGTAACTTTCAGACCGTGAGGACCTATTCGGCCGATAAAACCTTTTCGGAAAGCTCTCGGAAAGTTATAGTGTGGCAATGGGACTCCGTACCATTGGGCCCCATTTTCGACCCCAAATTTTGACGTTTAGGGTGTTTTCGGGAGGTTTTTGTGATTTGGAAGCGATTAAAGTATCGAAAAAGTGTTCGGACATGATTTTTGCATCTTTTGCGAATAAAAGAGTACGTTGAAGCTGGCTGAAGCGGTGCACGTATCAAGTGGGACCCATTACAAATGATCTCTTGAATCTGCGGTAAAGGATATATGCGAATGCATGCAATGTACTAACGGATGCGATCATACCAGCACTAATGCACCGGATCCCATCAGAACTCCGCAATTAAACGTGCTTGGGCGAGAGTAGTACTAGGATGGGTGACCTCCCGGGAAGTCCTCGTGTTGCATCCTTTTTTAATTTCTATTTTTCTTTTAGCCTCCCATTTTTTTGTAAAACATCTAGTACCACTACAATTCAATTTGTTTCTCTATTGACGTTGTTAGATTGTTTATTTTTGCTGACAAAACTACAAAGTAATCGTATGAAGATGGATGCGTCCCCGGAAATGCTATGTTGTAGTTTATTCCTTTATTATTTTTGATTCCAAAGATGCTAATACGTACGGAACACCGTAACTTTCAGACCGTGAGGACCTATTCGGCCGATAATACCTTTTCGGAAAGCTCTCGGAAAGTTATAGTGTGGTTATGGGTCTCTGTACCATTGGGCCCCATTTTCGACCCTAAATTTTGACGTTTAGGGTGTTTTCGGGAGGTTTTTGTGATTTGGAAGCGATTAAAGTATCGAAAAAGTGTTCGGACATGATTTTTGCATCTTTTACGAATAAAAGAGTACGTTGAAGCTGGCTGAAGCGGTGCACGTATCAAGTGGGACCCTTTACAAATGATCTCTTGAATCCGCGGTAAAGGATATATGCGAATGCATGCAATGTACTAACGGATGTGATCATACCAGCACTAATGCACCGGATCGCATCAGAACTCCGCAGTTAAGCTTGCTTGGGCGAGAGTAGTACTAGGATGGGTGACCTCCCGGGAAGTCCTCGTGTTGCAACCCTTTTTTATTTTTATTTTTCTTTTAGCCTCCCATTTTTTTGTAAAACATCTAGTACCACTACAATTCAATTTGTTTCTCTATTGACGTTGTTAGATTGTTTATTTTTGCTGACAAAACTACAAAGTAATCGTATGAAGATGGATGCGTCCCCGGAAATGCTATGTTGTAGTTTATTCCTTTATTATTTTTGATTCCAAAGATGCTAATACGTACGGAACACCGTAACTTTCAGACCGTGACGACCTATTCGGCCGATAATACCTTTTCGGAAAGCTCTCGGAAAGTTATAGTGTGGCTATGGGTCTCCGTACCATTGGGCCCCATTTTCGACCCCAAATTTTGACGTTTAGGGTGTTTTCGGGAGTTTTTGTGATTTGGAAGCGATTAAAGTATCAAAAAAGTGTTCGGACATGATTTTTGCATCTTTTGCGAATAAAAGAGTACGTTGAAGCTGGCTGAAGCGGTGCACGTATCAAGTGGGACCCATTACAAATGATCTCTTGAATCTGCGGTAAAGGATATATGCGAATGCATGCAATGTACTAACGGATGCGATCATACCAGCACTAATGCACCGGATCCCATCAGAACTCCGCAGTTTACGGTGCTTGGGCGAGAGTAGTACTAGGATGGGTGACCTCCCGGGAAGTCCTCGTGTTGCATCCCTTTTTTATTTATATTTTTCTTTTAGCCTCCCATTTTTTTGTAAAACATCTAGTACCACTACAATTCAATTTGTTTCTCTATTGACGTTGTTAGATTGTTTATTTTTGCTGAAAAAACTACAAAGTAATCGTATGAAGATGGATGCGTCCCCAGAAATGCTATGTTGTAGTTTATTCCTTTATTATTTTTGATTCCAAAGATGCTAATACGTACGGAACACCGTAACTTTCAGACCGTGAGGACCTATTCGGCCGATAATACCTTTTCGGAAAGCTCTCGGAAAGTTATAGTGTGGCTATAGGTCTCCGTACCATTGGGCCCTATTTTCGACCCCAAATTTTGACGTTTAGGGTGTTTTCGTGAGGTTTTTGTGATTTGGAAGCGATTAAAGTATCGAAAAAGTGGTCGGACATGATTTTTGCATCTTTTGCGAATAAAAGAGTACGTTGAACCTGGCTGAAGCGGTGCACGTATCAACTGGGACCCATTACAAATGATCTCTTGAATCCGCGGTAAAGGATATATGCGAATGCATGCAATGTACTAAGGGATGCGATCATACCGCACTAATGTACCGGATCCCATCAGAACTTCGCAGTTAAACGTGCTTGGGCGAGAGTAATACTAGGATGGGTGACCTCCCGGGAAGTCCTCGTGTTGCATCCCTTTTTAATTTTTATTTTTCTTTTAGCCTCCCATTTTTTTGTAAAACATCTAGTTCCACTACAATTCAATTTATTTCTCTATTGACGTTGTTGGATTGTTTATTTTTGCTGACAAAACTACAAAGTAATCGTATGAAGATGGATGCGTCCCCGGAAATGCTATGTTGTAGTTTATTCCTTTATTATTTTTGATTCCAAAGATGCTAATACGTACGGAACACCGTAACTTTCAGACCGTGAGGACCTATTCGGCCGATAATACCTTTTCGGAAAGCTCTCGGAAAGTTATAGTGTGGCAATGGGTCACCGTACCATTGGGCCCCATTTTCGACCCCAAATTTTGACGTTTAGGGTGTTTTCGGGAGGTTTTTGTGATTTGGAAGCGATTAAAGTATCAAAAAAGTGTTCGGACATGATTTTTGCATCTTTTGCGAATAAAAGAGTACGTTGAAGCTGGCTGAAGCGGTGCACGTATCAAGTGGGACCCATTACAAATGATCTCTTGAATCTGCGGTAAAGGATATATGCGAATGCATGCAATGTACTAACGGATGCGATCATACCAGCACTAATGCACCGGATCCCATCAGAACTCCGCAGTTTACGGTGCTTGGGCGAGAGTAGTACTAGGATGGGTGACCTCCCGGGAAGTCCTCGTGTTGCATCCCTTTTTTATTTATATTTTTCTTTTAGCCTCCCATTTTTTTGTAAAACATCTAGTACCACTACAATTCAATTTGTTTCTCTATTGACGTTGTTAGATTGTTTATTTTTGCTGAAAAAACTACAAAGTAATCGTATGAAGATGGATGCGTCCCCGGAAATGCTATGTTGTAGTTTATTCCTTTATTATTTTTGATTCCAAAGATGCTAATACGTACGGAACACCGTAACTTTCAGACCGTGAGGACCTATTCGGCCGATAATAACTTTTCGGAAAGCTCTCGGAAAGTTATAGTGTGGCCATAGGTTTCCGTACCATTGGGCCCTATTTTCGACCCCAAATTTTGACGTTTAGGGTGTTTTCGTGAGGTTTTTGTGATTTGGAAGCGATTAAAGTATCGAAAAAGTGTTCGGACATGATTTTTGCATCTTTTGCGAATAAAAGAGTACGTTGAACCTGGCTGAAGCGGTGCACGTATCAACTGGGACCCATTACAAATGATCTCTTGAATCCGCGGTAAAGGATATATGCGAATGCATGCAATGTACTAAGGGATGCGATCATACCAGCACTAATGTACCGGATCCCATCAGAACTTCGCAGTTAAACGTGCTTGGGCGAGAGTAATACTAGGATGGGTGAGCTCCCGGGAAGTCCTCGTGTTGCATCCCTTTTTAATTTTTATTTTTCTTTTAGCCTCCCATTTTTTTGTAAAACATCTAGTTCCACTACAATTCAATTTGTTTCTCTATTGACGTTGTTAGATTGTTTATTTTTGCTGACGAAACTACAAAGTAATCGTATGAAGATGGATGCGTCCCCGGAAATGCTATGTTGTAGTTTATTCGGCCGATAATACCTTTTCGGAAAGCTCTCGGAAAGTTATAGTGTGGCTATGGGTCACCGTACCATTGGGCCCCATTTTCGACCCCAAATTTTGACGTTTAGGTTGTTTTCGGGAGGTTTTTGTGATTTGGAAGCGATTAAAGTATCGAAAAAGTGTTCGGACATGTTTTTTGCATCTTTTGCGAATAAAAGAGTACGTTGAAGCTGGCTGAAGCGGTGCACGTATCAAGTGGGACCCATCACAAATGATCTCTTGAATCCGCGGTAAAGGATATATGCGAATGCATGCAATGTACTAACAGATGCGATCATACCAGCACTAATGCACCGGATCCCATCAGAACTCCGCAGTTAAGCGTGCTTGGGCGAGAGTAGTACTAGGATGGGTGACCTCCGGGAAGTCCTTGTGTTGCATCCCTTTTTTATTTATATTTTTCTTTTAGCCTCCCATTTTTTTGTAAAACATCTAGTACCACTACAATTCAATTTGTTTCTCTATTGACGTTGTTAGATTGTTTATTTTTGCTAAAAAAACTACAAAGTAATCGTATGAAGATGGATGCGTCCCCGGAAATGCTATGTTGTAGTTTATTCCTTTATTATTTTTGATTCCAAAGATGCTAATACGTACGGAACACCGTAACTTTCAGACCGTGAGGACCTATTCGGCCGATAATACCTTTTCGGAAAGCTCTCGGAAAGTTATAGTGTGGCAATGGGTCACCGTACCATTGGGCCCCATTTTCGACCCCAAATTTTGACGTTTAGGGTGTTTTCGGGAGGTTTTTGTGATTTGGAAGCGATTAAAGTATCAAAAAAGTGTTCGGACATGATTTTTGCATCTTTTGCGAATAAAAGAGTACGTTGAAGCTGGCTGAAGCGGTGCACGTATCAAGTGGGACCCATTACAAATGATCTCTTGAATCTGCGGTAAAGGATATATGCGAATGCATGCAATGTACTAACGGATGCGATCATACCAGCACTAATGCACCGGATCCCATCAGAACTCCGCAGTTTACGGTGCTTGGGCGAGAGTAGTACTAGGATGGGTGACCTCCCGGGAAGTCCTCGTGTTGCATCCCTTTTTTATTTATATTTTTCTTTTAGCCTCCCATTTTTTTGTAAAACATCTAGTACCACTACAATTCAATTTGTTTCTCTATTGACGTTGTTAGATTGTTTATTTTTGCTGAAAAAACTACAAAGTAATCGTATGAAGATGGATGCGTCCCCGGAAATGCTATGTTGTAGTTTATTCCTTTATTATTTTTGATTCCAAAGATGCTAATACGTACGGAACACCGTAACTTTCAGACCGTGAGGACCTATTCGGCCGATAATACCTTTTCGGAAAGCTCTCAGAAAGTTATAGTGTGGCTATAGGTCTCCGTACCATTGGGCCCTATTTTCGACCCCAAATTTTGACGTTTAGGGTGTTTTCGTGAGGTTTTTGTGATTTGGAAGCGATTAAAGTATCGAAAAAGTGTTCGGACATGATTTTTGCATCTTTTGCGAATAAAAGAGTACGTTGAACCTGGCTGAAGCGGTGCACGTATCAACTGGGACCCATTACAAATGATCTCTTGAATCCGCGGTAAAGGATATATGCGAATGCATGCAATGTACTAAGGGATGCGATCATACCAGCACTAATGTACCGGATCCCATCAGAACTTCGCAGTTAAACGTGCTTGGGCGAGAGTAATACTAGGATGGGTGACCTCCCGGGAAGTCCTCGTGTTGCATCCCTTTTTAATTTTTATTTTTCTTTTAGCCTCCCATTTTTTTGTAAAACATCTAGTTCCACTACAATTCAATTTGTTTCTCTATTGACGTTGTTAGATTGTTTATTTTTGCTGACGAAACTACAAAGTAATCGTATGAAGATGGATGCGTCCCCGGAAATGCTATGTTGTAGTTTATTCGGCCGATAATACCTTTTCGGAAAGCTCTCGGAAAGTTATAGTGTGGCTATGGGTCACCGTACCATTGGGCCCCATTTTCGACCCTAAATTTTGACGTTTAGGTTGTTTTCGGGAGGTTTTTGTGATTTGGAAGCGATTAAAGTATCGAAAAAGTGTTCGGACATGTTTTTTGCATCTTTTGCGAATAAAAGAGTACGTTGAAGCTGGCTGAAGCGGTGCACGTATCAAGTGGGACCCATCACAAATGATCTCTTGAATCCGCGGTAAAGGATATATGCGAATGCATGCAATGTACTAACAGATGCGATCATACCAGCACTAATGCACCGGATCCCATCAGAACTCCGCAGTTAAGCGTGCTTGGGCGAGAGTAGTACTAGGATGGGTGACCTCCGGGAAGTCCTTGTGTTGCATCCCTTTTTTATTTATATTTTTCTTTTAGCCTCCCATTTTTTTGTAAAACATCTAGTACCACTACAATTCAATTTGTTTCTCTATTGACGTTGTTAGATTGTTTATTTTTGCTCAAAAAACTACAAAGTAATCGTATGAAGATGGATGCGTCCCCGGAAATGCTATGTTGTAGTTTATTCCTTTATTATTTTTGATTCCAAAGATGCTAATACGTACGGAACACCGTAACTTTCAGACCGTGAGGACCTATTCGGCCGATAATACCTTTTCGGAAAGCTCTCGGAAAGTTATAGTGTGGCAATGTGTCTCCGTACCATTGGGCCCCATTTTCGACCCCAAATTTTGACGTTTAGGGTGTTTTCGGGAGGTTTTTGTGATTTGGAAGCGATTAAAGTATCGAAAAAGTGTTCGGACATGATTTTTGCATCTTTTGCGAAAAAAAGAGTACGTTGAACCTGGCTGAAGCGGTGCACGTATCAAGTGGGACCCATTACAAATGATCTCTTGAATCCGCGGTAAAGGATATATGCGAATGCATGCAATGTACTAAGGGATGCGATCATACCAGCACTAATGCACCGGATCCCATCAGAACTCCGCAGTTAAGCGTGCTTGGGCGAGAGTAATACTAGGATGGGTGACCTCCCGGGAAGTCCTCGTGTTGCATCCCTTTTTTATTTTTATTTTTCTTTTAGCCTCCCATTTTTTTGTCAAACATCTAGTACCACTACAATTCAATTTGTTTCTCTATTGACGTTGTTAGATTGTTTATTTTTGCTGACAAAACTACAAAGTAATCGTATGAAGATGGATGCGTCCCCGGAAATGCTATGTTGTAGTTTATTCCTTTATTATTTTTGATTCCAAAGATGCTAATACGTACGGAACACCGTAACTTTCAGACCGTGAGGACCTATTCGGCCGATAATACCTTTTCGGAAAGCTCTCGGAAAGTTATAGTGTGGGTATGGGTCTCCGTACCATTGGGCCCCATTTTCGACCCCAAATTTTGACGTTTAGGGTGTTTTCGGGAGGTTTTTGTGATTTGGAAGCGATTAAAGTATCGAAAAAATGTTCGGACATGATTTTTGCATCTTTTGCGAATAAAAGAGTACGTTGAACCTGGCTGAAGCGGTGCACGTATCAAGTGGGACCCATTACAAATGATCTCTTGAATCCGCGGTAAAGGATATATGCGAATGCATGCAATGTACTAAGGGATGCGATCATACCAGCACTAATGCACCGGATCCCATCAGAACTCCGCAGTTAAGCGTGCTTGGGCGAGAGTAATACTAGGATGGGTGACCTCCCGGGAAGTCCTCGTGTTGCATCCCTTTTTAATTTTTATTTTTCTTTTAGCCTCCCATTTTTTTGTCAAACATCTAGTACCACTACAATTCAATTTGTTTCTCTATTGACGTTGTTAGATTGTTTATTTTTGCTGACAAAACTACAAAGTAATCGTATGAAGGTGGATGCGTCCCCGGAAATGCTATGTTGTAGTTTATTCCTTTATTATTTTTGATTCCAAAGATGCTAATACGTACGGAACACCGTAACTTTCAGACCGTGAGGACCTATTCGGCCGATAATACCTTTTCGGAAAGCTCTCGGAAAGTTATAGTGTGGGTATGGGTCTCCGTACCATTGGACCCCATTTTCGACCCCAAATTTTGACGTTTAGGGTGTTTTCGGGAGGTTTTTGTGATTTGGAAGCGATTAAAGTATCGAAAAAATGTTCGGACATGATTTTTGCATCTTTTGCGAATAAAAGAGTACGTTGAACCTGGCTGAAGCGGTGCACGTATCAAGTGGGACCCATTACAAATGATCTCTTGAATCCGCGGTAAAGGATATATGCGAATGCATGCAATATACTAAGGGATGCGATCATACCAGCACTAATGCACCGGATCCCATCAGAACTCCGCAGTTAAGCGTGCTTGGGCGAGAGTAATACTAGGATGGGTGACCTCCCGGGAAGTCCTCGTGTTGCATCCCTTTTTAATTTTTATTTTTCTTTTAGCCTCCCATTTTTTTGTCAAACATCTAGTACCACTACAATTCAATTTGTTTCTCTATTGACGTTGTTAGATTGTTTATTTTTGCTGACAAAACTACAAAGTAATCGTATGAAGGTGGATGCGTCCCTGGAAATGCTATGTTGTAGTTTATTCCTTTATTATTTTTGATTCCAAAGATGCTAATACGTACGGAACACCGTAACTTTCAGACCGTGAGGACCTATTCGGCCGATAATACCTTTTCGGAAAGCTCTCGGAAAGTTATAGTGTGGGTATGGGTCTCCGTACCATTGGGCCCCATTTTCGACCCCAAATTTTGACGTTTAGGGTGTTTTCGGGAGGTTTTTGTGATTTGGAAGCGATTAAAGTATCGAAAAAGAGTTCGGACATGATTTTTGCATCTTTTGCGAATAAAATAGTACGTTGAAGTTGGCTGAAGCGGTGCACGTATCAAGTGGGACCCATTACAAATGATCTCTTGAATCTGCGGTAAAGGATATATGCGAATGCATGCAATGTACTAACGGATGCGATCATACCTGCACTAATGCACCGGATCCCATCAGAACTCCGCAGTTAAGCGTGCTTGGGCGAGAGTAGTACTAGGATGGGTCACCTCCCGAGAAGTCCTTGTGTTGCATCCCTTTTTTATTTATATTTTTCTTTTAGCCTCCCATTTTTTTGTAAAACATCTAGTACCACTACAATTCAATTTGTTTCTCTATTGACGTTGTTAGATTGTTTATTTTTGCTGAAAAAACTACAAAGTAATCGTATGAAGATGGATGCGTCCCCGGAAATGCTATGTTGTAGTTTATTCCTTTATTATTTTTGATTCCAAAGATGCTAATACGTACGGAACACCGTAACTTTCAGACCGTGAGGACCTATTCGGCCGATAATACCTTTTCGGAAAGCTCTCGGAAAGTTATAGTGTGGCAATGGGTCTCCGTACCATTGGGCCCCATTTTCGACCCCAAATTTTGACGTTTAGGGTGTTTTCGGGAGGTTTTTGTGATTTGGAAGCGATTAAAGTATCGAAAAAGTGTTCGGACATGATTTTTGCATCTTTTTCGAATAAAAGAGTACGTTGAACCTGGCTGAAGCGGTGCACGTATCAAGTGGGACCCATTACAAATGATCTCTTGAATCCGCGGTAAAGGATATATGCGAATGCATGCAATGTACTAAGGGATGCGATCATACCAGCACTAATGCACCGGATCCCATCAGAACTCCGCAGTTAAGCGTGCTTGGGCGAGAGTAATACTAGGATGGGTGACCTCCCGGGAAGTCCTCGTGTTGCATCCCTTTTTTATTTTTATTTTTCTTTTAGCCTCCCATTTTTTTGTCAAACATCTAGTACCACTACAATTCAATTTGTTTCTCTATTGACGTTGTTAGATTGTTTATTTTTGCTGACAAAACTACAAAGTAATCGTATGAAGATGGATGCGTCCCCGGAAATGCTATGTTGTAGTTTATTCCTTTATTATTTTTGATTCCAAAGATGCTAATACGTACGGAACACCGTAACTTTCAGACCGTGAGGACCTATTCGGCCGATAATACCTTTTCGGAAAGCTCTCGGAGAGTTATAGTGTGGGTATGGGTCCCATTTTCGACCCCAAATTTTGACGTTTAGGGTGTTTTCGGGAGGTTTTTGTGATTTGGAAGCGATTAAAGTATCGAAAAAGTGTTCGGACATGATTTTTGCATCTTTTGCGAATAAAAGAGTACGTTGAACCTGGCTGAAGCGGTGCATGTATCAAATGGGACCCATTACAAATGATCTCTTGAATCCGCGGTAAAGGATATATGCGAATGCATGCAATGTACTAACGGATGCGATCATACCAGCACTAATGCACCGGATTCCATCAGAACTCCGCAGTTAAGCGTGCTTGGGCGAGAGTAGTACTAGGATGGGTGACCTCCCGGGAAGTCCTCGTGTTGCATCCCTTTTTTATTTTTATTTTTCTTTTAGCCTCCCATTTTTTTGTCAAACATCTAGTACCACTACAATTCAATTTGTTTCTCTATTGACGTTGTTAGATTGTTTATTTTTGCTGACAAAACTACAAAGTAATCGTATGAAGATGGATGCGTCCCCGGAAATGCTATGTTGTAGTTTATTCCTTTATTATTTTTGATTCCAAAGATGCTAATACGTACGGAACACCGTAACTTTCAGACCGTGAGGACATATTCGGCCGATAATACCTTTTCGGAAAGCTCTCGGAAAGTTATAGTGTGGGTATGGGTCTCCGTACCATTGGGCCCCATTTTCGACCCCAAATTTTGACGTTTAGGGTGTTTTCGGGAGGTTTTTGTGATTTGGAAGCGATTAAAGTATCGAAAAAGAGTTCGGACATGATTTTTGCATCTTTTGCGAATAAAATAGTACGTTGAAGTTGGCTGAAGCGGTGCACGTATCAAGTGGGACCCATTACAAATGATCTCTTGAATCTGCGGTAAAGGATATATGCGAATGCATGCAATGTACTAACGGATGCGATCATACCAGCACTAATGCACCGGATCCCATCAGAACTCCGCAGTTTACGGTGCTTGGGCGAGAGTAGTACTAGGATGGGTGACCTCCCGGGAAGTCCTCGTGTTGCATCCCTTTTTTATTTATATTTTTCTTTCAGCCTCCCATTTTTTTGTAAAACATCTAGTACCACTACAATTCAATTTGTTTCTCTATTGACGTTGTTAGATTGTTTATTTTTGCTGAAAAAACTACAAAGTAATCGTATGAAGATGGATGCGTCCCCGGAAATGCTATGTTGTAGTTTATTCCTTTATTATTTTTGATTCCAAAGATGCTAATACGTACGGAACACCGTAACTTTCAGACCGTGAGGACCTATTCGGCCGATAATACCTTTTCGGAAAGCTCTCGGAAAGTTATAGTGTGGGTATGGGTCTCTGTACCATTGGGCCCCATTTTCGACCCCAAATTTTGACGTTTAGGGTGTTTTCGGGAGGTTTTTGTGATTTGGAAGCGATTAAAGTATCGAAAAAATGTTCGGACATGATTTTTGCATCTTTTGCGAATAAAAGAGTACGTTGAACCTGGCTGAAGCGGTGCACGTATCAAGTGGGACCCATTACAAATGATCTCTTGAATCCGCGGTAAAGGATATATGTGAATGCATGCAATGTACTAAGGGATGCGATCATACCAGCACTAATGCACCGGATCCCATCAGAACTCCGCAGTTAAGCGTGCTTGGGCGAGAGTAATACTAGGATGGGTGACCTCCCGGGAAGTCCTCGTGTTGCATCCCTTTTTAATTTTTATTTTTCTTTTAGCCTCCCATTTTTTTGTCAAACATCTAGTACCACTACAATTCAATTTGTTTCTCTATTGACGTTGTTAGATTGTTTATTTTTGCTGACAAAACTACAAAGTAATCGTATGAAGATGGATGCGTCCCCGGAAATGCTATGTTGTAGTTTATTCCTTTATTATTTTTGATTCCAAAGATGCTAATACGTACGGAACACCGTAACTTTCAGACCGTGAGGACCTATTCGGCCGATAATACCTTTTCGGAAAGCTCTCGGAAAGTTATAGTGTGGGTATGGGTCTCCGTACCATTGGGCCCCATTTTCGACCCCAAATTTTGACGTTTAGGGTGTTTTCGGGAGGTTTTTGTGATTTGGAAGCGATTAAAGTATCGAAAAAGAGTTCGGACATGATTTTTGCATCTTTTGCGAATAAAATAGTACGTTGAAGTTGGCTGAAGCGGTGCACGTATCAAGTGGGACCCATTACAAATGATCTCTTGAATCTGCGGTAAAGGATATATGCGAATGCATGCAATGTACTAACGGATGCGATCATACCTGCACTAATGCACCGGATCCCATCAGAACTCCGCAGTTAAGCGTGCTTGGGCGAGAGTAGTACTAGGATGGGTGACCTCTCGGGAAGTCCTTGTGTTGCATCCCTTTTTTATTTATATTTTTCTTTTAGCCTCCCATTTTTTTGTAAAACATCTAGTACCACTACAATTCAATTTGTTTCTCTATTGACGTTGTTAGATTGTTTATTTTTGCTGAAAAAACTACAAAGTAATCGTATGAAGATGGATGCGTCCCCGGAAATGCTATGTTGTAGTTTATTCCTTTATTATTTTTGATTCCAAAGATGCTAATACGTACGGAACACCGTAACTTTCAGACCGTGAGGACCTATTCGGCCGATAATACCTTTTCGGAAAGCTCTCGGAAAGTTATAGTGTGGCAATGGGTCTCCGTACCATTGGGCCTCATTTTCGACCCCAAATTTTGACGTTTAGGGTGTTTTCGGGAGGTTTTTGTGATTTGGAAGCGATTAAAGTATCGAAAAAGTGTTCGGACATGATTTTTGCATCTTTTGCGAATAAAAGAGTACGTTGAACCTGGCTGAAGCGGTGCACGTATCAAGTGGGACCCATTACAAATGATCTCTTGAATCCGCGGTAAAGGATATATGCGAATGCATGCAATGTACTAAGGGATGCGATCATACCAGCACTAATGCACCGGATCCCATCAGAACTCCGCAGTTAAGCGTGCTTGGGCGAGAGTAATACTAGGATGGGTGACCTCCCGGGAAGTCCTCGTGTTGCATCCCTTTTTTATTTTTATTTTTCTTTTAGCCTCCCATTTTTTTGTCAAACATCTAGTACCACTACAATTCAATTTGTTTCTCTATTGACGTTGTTAGATTGTTTATTTTTGCTGACAAAACTACAAAGTAATCGTATGAAGATGGATGCGTCCCCGGAAATGCTATGTTGTAGTTTATTCCTTTATTATTTTTGATTCCAAAGATGCTAATACGTACGGAACACCGTAACTTTCAGACCGTGAGGACCTATTCGGCCGATAATACCTTTTCGGAAAGCTCTCGGAAAGTTATAGTGTGGCAATGGGTCTCCGTACCATTGGGCCCCATTTTCGACCCCAAATTTTGACGTTTAGGGTGTTTTCGGGAGGTTTTTGTGATTTGGAAGCGATTAAAGTATCGAAAAAGTGTTCGGACATGATTTTTGCATCTTTTGCGAAAAAAAGAGTACGTTGAACCTGGCTGAAGCGGTGCACGTATCAAGTGGGACCCATTACAAATGATCTCTTGAATCCGCGGTAAAGGATATATGCGAATGCATGCAATGTACTAAGGGATGCGATCATACCAGCACTAATGCACCGGATCCCATCAGAACTCCGCAGTTAAGCGTGCTTGGGCGAGAGTAATACTAGGATGGGTGACCTCCCGGGAAGTCCTCGTGTTGCATCCCTTTTTTATTTTTATTTTTCTTTTAGCCTCCCATTTTTTTGTCAAACATCTAGTACCACTACAATTCAATTTGTTTCTCTATTCACGTTGTTAGATTGTTTATTTTTGCTGACAAAACTACAAAGTAATCGTATGAAGATGGATGCGTCCCCGGAAATGCTATGTTGTAGTTTATTCCTTTATTATTTTTGATTCCAAAGATGCTAATACGTACGGAACACCGTAACTTTCAGACCGTGAGGACCTATTCGGCCGATAATACCTTTTCGGAAAGCTCTCGGAAAGTTATAGTGTGGGTATGGGTCTCCGTACCATTGGGCCCCATTTTCGACCCCAAATTTTGACGTTTAGGGTGTTTTCGGGAGGTTTTTGTGATTTGGAAGCGATTAAAGTATCGAAAAAATGTTCGGACATGATTTTTGCATCTTTTGCGAATAAAAGAGTACGTTGAACCTGGCTGAAGCGGTGCACGTATCAAGTGGGACCCATTACAAATGATCTCTTGAATCCGCGGTAAAGGATATATGCGAATGCATGCAATGTACTAAGGGATGCGATCATACCAGCACTAATGCACCGGATCCCATCAGAACTCCGCAGTTAAGCGTGCTTGGGCGAGAGTAATACTAGGATGGGTGACCTCCCGGGAAGTCCTCGTGTTGCATCCCTTTTTTATTTTTATTTTTCTTTTAGCCTCCCATTTTTTTGTCAAACATCTAGTACCACTACAATTCAATTTGTTTCTCTATTGACGTTGTTAGATTGTTTATTTTTGCTGACAAAACTACAAAGTAATCGTATGAAGATGGATGCGTCCCCGGAAATGCTATGTTGTAGTTTATTCCTTTATTATTTTTGATTCCAAAGATGCTAATACGTACGGAACACCGTAACTTTCAGACCGTGAGGACCTATTCGGCCGATAATACCTTTTCGGAAAGCTCTCGGAAAGTTATAGTGTGGCAATGGGTCTCCGTACCATTGGGCCCCATTTTCGACCCCAAATTTTGACGTTTAGGGTGTTTTCGGGAGGTTTTTGTGATTTGGAAGCGATTAAAGTATCGAAAAAGTGTTCGGACATGATTTTTGCATCTTTTGCGAAAAAAAGAGTACGTTGAACCTGGCTGAAGCGGTGCACGTATCAAGTGGGACCCATTACAAATGATCTCTTGAATCCGCGGTAAAGGATATATGCGAATGCATGCAATGTACTAAGGGATGCGATCATACCAGCACTAATGCACCGGATCCCATCAGAACTCCGCAGTTAAGCGTGCTTGGGCGAGAGTAATACTAGGATGGGTGACCTCCCGGGAAGTCCTCGTGTTGCATCCCTTTTTTATTTTTATTTTTCTTTTAGCCTCCCATTTTTTTGTCAAACATCTAGTACCACTACAATTCAATTTGTTTCTCTATTCACGTTGTTAGATTGTTTATTTTTGCTGACAAAACTACAAAGTAATCGTATGAAGATGGATGCGTCCCCGGAAATGCTATGTTGTAGTTTATTCCTTTATTATTTTTGATTCCAAAGATGCTAATACGTACGGAACACCGTAACTTTCAGACCGTGAGGACCTATTCGGCCGATAATACCTTTTCGGAAAGCTCTCGGAAAGTTATAGTGTGGGTATGGGTCTCCGTACCATTGGGCCCCATTTTCGACCCCAAATTTTGACGTTTAGGGTGTTTTCGGGAGGTTTTTGTGATTTGGAAGCGATTAAAGTATCGAAAAAATGTTCGGACATGATTTTTGCATCTTTTGCGAATAAAAGAGTACGTTGAACCTGGCTGAAGCGGTGCACGTATCAAGTGGGACCCATTACAAATGATCTCTTGAATCCGCGGTAAAGGATATATGCGAATGCATGCAATGTACTAAGGGATGCGATCATACCAGCACTAATGCACCGGATCCCATCAGAACTCCGCAGTTAAGCGTGCTTGGGCGAGAGTAATACTAGGATGGGTGACCTCCCGGGAAGTCCTCGTGTTGCATCCCTTTTTAATTTTTATTTTTCTTTTAGCCTCCCATTTTTTTGTCAAACATCTAGTACCACTACAATTCAATTTGTTTCTCTATTGACGTTGTTAGATTGTTTATTTTTGCTGACAAAACTACAAAGTAATCGTATGAAGGTGGATGCGTCCCCGGAAATGCTATGTTGTAGTTTATTCCTTTATTATTTTTGATTCCAAAGATGCTAATACGTACGGAACACCGTAACTTTCAGACCGTGAGGACCTATTCGGCCGATAATACCTTTTCGGAAAGCTCTCGGAAAGTTATAGTGTGGGTATGGGTCTCCGTACCATTGGGCCCCATTTTCGACCCCAAATTTTGACGTTTAGGGTGTTTTCGGGAGGTTTTTGTGATTTGGAAGCGATTAAAGTATCGAAAAAGAGTTCGGACATGATTTTTGCATCTTTTGCGAATAAAATAGTACGTTGAAGTTGGCTGAAGCGGTGCACGTATCAAGTGGGACCCATTACAAATGATCTCTTGAATCTGCGGTAAAGGATATATGCGAATGCATGCAATGTACTAACGGATGCGATCATACCTGCACTAATGCACCGGATCCCATCAGAACTCCGCAGTTAAGCGTGCTTGGGCGAGAGTAGTACTAGGATGGGTGACCTCCCGGGAAGTCCTTGTGTTGCATCCCTTTTTTATTTATATTTTTCTTTTAGCCTCCCATTTTTTTGTAAAACATCTAGTACCACTACAATTCAATTTGTTTCTCTATTGACGTTGTTAGATTGTTTATTTTTGCTGAAAAAACTACAAAGTAATCGTATGAAGATGGATGCGTCCCCGGAAATGCTATGTTGTAGTTTATTCCTTTATTATTTTTGATTCCAAAGATGCTAATACGTACGGAACACCGTAACTTTCAGACCGTGAGGACCTATTCGGCCGATAATACCTTTTCGGAAAGCTCTCGGAAAGTTATAGTGTGGCAATGGGTCTCCGTACCATTGGGCCCCATTTTCGACCCCAAATTTTGACGTTTAGGGTGTTTTCGGGAGGTTTTTGTGATTTGGAAGCGATTAAAGTATCGAAAAAGTGTTCGGACATGATTTTTGCATCTTTTTCGAATAAAAGAGTACGTTGAACCTGGCTGAAGCGGTGCACGTATCAAGTGGGACCCATTACAAATGATCTCTTGAATCCGCGGTAAAGGATATATGCGAATGCATGCAATGTACTAAGGGATGCGATCATACCAGCACTAATGCACCGGATCCCATCAGAACTCCGCAGTTAAGCGTGCTTGGGCGAGAGTAATACTAGGATGGGTGACCTCCCGGGAAGTCCTCGTGTTGCATCCCTTTTTTATTTTTATTTTTCTTTTAGCCTCCCATTTTTTTGTCAAACATCTAGTACCACTACAATTCAATTTGTTTCTCTATTGACGTTGTTAGATTGTTTATTTTTGCTGACAAAACTACAAAGTAATCGTATGAAGATGGATGCGTCCCCGGAAATGCTATGTTGTAGTTTATTCCTTTATTATTTTTGATTCCAAAGATGCTAATACGTACGGAACACCGTAACTTTCAGACCGTGAGGACCTATTCGGCCGATAATACCTTTTCGGAAAGCTCTCGAAGAGTTATAGTGTGGGTATGGGTCCCATTTTCGACCCCAAATTTTGACGTTTAGGGTGTTTTCGGGAGGTTTTTGTGATTTGGAAGCGATTAAAGTATCGAAAAAGTGTTCGGACATGATTTTTGCATCTTTTGCGAATAAAAGAGTACGTTGAACCTGGCTGAAGCGGTGCATGTATCAAGTGGGACCCATTACAAATGATCTCTTGAATCCGCGGTAAAGGATATATGCGAATGCATGCAATGTACTAACGGATGCGATCATACCAGCACTAATGCACCGGATTCCATCAGAACTCCGCAGTTAAGCGTGCTTGGGCGAGAGTAGTACTAGGATGGGTGACCTCCCGGGAAGTCCTCGTGTTGCATCCCTTTTTTATTTTTATTTTTCTTTTAGCCTCCCATTTTTTTGTCAAACATCTAGTACCACTACAATTCAATTTGTTTCTCTATTGACGTTGTTAGATTGTTTATTTTTGCTGACAAAACTACAAAGTAATCGTATGAAGATGGATGCGTCCCCGGAAATGCTATGTTGTAGTTTATTCCTTTATTATTTTTGATTCCAAAGATGCTAATACGTACGGAACACCGTAACTTTCAGACCGTGAGGACATATTCGGCCGATAATACCTTTTCGGAAAGCTCTCGGAAAGTTATAGTGTGGGTATGGGTCTCCGTACCATTGGGCCCCATTTTCGACCCCAAATTTTGACGTTTAGGGTGTTTTCGGGAGGTTTTTGTGATTTGGAAGCGATTAAAGTATCGAAAAAGAGTTCGGACATGATTTTTGCATCTTTTGCGAATAAAATAGTACGTTGAAGTTGGCTGAAGCGGTGCACGTATCAAGTGGGACCCATTACAAATGATCTCTTGAATCTGCGGTAAAGGATATATGCGAATGCATGCAATGTACTAACGGATGCGATCATACCAGCACTAATGCACCGGATCCCATCAGAACTCCGCAGTTTACGGTGCTTGGGCGAGAGTAGTACTAGGATGGGTGACCTCCCGGGAAGTCCTCGTGTTGCATCCCTTTTTTATTTATATTTTTCTTTCAGCCTCCCATTTTTTTGTAAAACATCTAGTACCACTACAATTCAATTTGTTTCTCTATTGACGTTGTTAGATTGTTTATTTTTGCTGAAAAAACTACAAAGTAATCGTATGAAGATGGATGCGTCCCCGGAAATGCTATGTTGTAGTTTATTCCTTTATTATTTTTGATTCCAAAGATGCTAATACGTACGGAACACCGTAACTTTCAGACCGTGAGGACCTATTCGGCCGATAATACCTTTTCGGAAAGCTCTCGGAAAGTTATAGTGTGGGTATGGGTCTCTGTACCATTGGGCCCCATTTTCGACCCCAAATTTTGACGTTTAGGGTGTTTTCGGGAGGTTTTTGTGATTTGGAAGCGATTAAAGTATCGAAAAAATGTTCGGACATGATTTTTGCATCTTTTGCGAATAAAAGAGTACGTTGAACCTGGCTGAAGCGGTGCACGTATCAAGTGGGACCCATTACAAATGATCTCTTGAATCCGCGGTAAAGGATATATGTGAATGCATGCAATGTACTAAGGGATGCGATCATACCAGCACTAATGCACCGGATCCCATCAGAACTCCGCAGTTAAGCGTGCTTGGGCGAGAGTAATACTAGGATGGGTGACCTCCCGGGAAGTCCTCGTGTTGCATCCCTTTTTAATTTTTATTTTTCTTTTAGCCTCCCATTTTTTTGTCAAACATCTAGTACCACTACAATTCAATTTGTTTCTCTATTGACGTTGTTAGATTGTTTATTTTTGCTGACAAAACTACAAAGTAATCGTATGAAGATGGATGCGTCCCCGGAAATGCTATGTTGTAGTTTATTCCTTTATTATTTTTGATTCCAAAGATGCTAATACGTACGGAACACCGTAACTTTCAGACCGTGAGGACCTATTCGGCCGATAATACCTTTTCGGAAAGCTCTCGGAAAGTTATAGTGTGGGTATGGGTCTCCGTACCATTGGGCCCCATTTTCGACCCCAAATTTTGACGTTTAGGGTGTTTTCGGGAGGTTTTTGTGATTTGGAAGCGATTAAAGTATCGAAAAAATGTTCGGACATGATTTTTGCATCTTTTGCGAATAAAAGAGTACGTTGAACCTGGCTGAAGCGGTGCACGTATCAAGTGGGACCCATTACAAATGATCTCTTGAATCCGCGGTAAAGGATATATGCGAATGCATGCAATGTACTAAGGGATGCGATCATACCAGCACTAATGCACCGGATCCCATCAGAACTCCGCAGTTAAGCGTGCTTGGGCGAGAGTAATACTAGGATGGGTGACCTCCCGGGAAGTCCTCGTGTTGCATCCCTTTTTAATTTTTATTTTTCTTTTAGCCTCCCATTTTTTTGTCAAACATCTAGTACCACTACAATTCAATTTGTTTCTCTATTGACGTTGTTAGATTGTTTATTTTTGCTGACAAAACTACAAAGTAATCGTATGAAGGTGGATGCGTCCCCGGAAATGCTATGTTGTAGTTTATTCCTTTATTATTTTTGATTCCAAAGATGCTAATACGTACGGAACACCGTAACTTTCAGACCGTGAGGACCTATTCGGCCGATAATACCTTTTCGGAAAGCTCTCGGAAAGTTATAGTGTGGGTATGGGTCTCCGTACCATTGGGCCCCATTTTCGACCCCAAATTTTGACGTTTAGGGTGTTTTCGGGAGGTTTTTGTGATTTGGAAGCGATTAAAGTATCGAAAAAGAGTTCGGACATGATTTTTGCATCTTTTGCGAATAAAATAGTACGTTGAAGTTGGCTGAAGCGGTGCACGTATCAAGTGGGACCCATTACAAATGATCTCTTGAATCTGCGGTAAAGGATATATGCGAATGCATGCAATGTACTAACGGATGCGATCATACCTGCACTAATGCACCGGATCCCATCAGAACTCCGCAGTTAAGCGTGCTTGGGCGAGAGTAGTACTAGGATGGGTGACCTCCCGGGAAGTCCTTGTGTTGCATCCCTTTTTTATTTATATTTTTCTTTTAGCCTCCCATTTTTTTGTAAAACATCTAGTACCACTACAATTCAATTTGTTTCTCTATTGACGTTGTTAGATTGTTTATTTTTGCTGAAAAAACTACAAAGTAATCGTATGAAGATGGATGCGTCCCCGGAAATGCTATGTTGTAGTTTATTCCTTTATTATTTTTGATTCCAAAGATGCTAATACGTACGGAACACCGTAACTTTCAGACCGTGAGGACCTATTCGGCCGATAATACCTTTTCGGAAAGCTCTCGGAAAGTTATAGTGTGGCAATGGGTCTCCGTTCCATTGGGCCCCATTTTCGACCCCAAATTTTGACGTTTAGGGTGTTTTCGGGAGGTTTTTGTGATTTGGAAGCGATTAAAGTATCGAAAAAGTGTTCGGACATGATTTTTGCATCTTTTGCGAATAAAAGAGTACGTTGAACCTGGCTGAAGCGGTGCACGTATCAAGTGGGACCCATTACAAATGATCTCTTGAATCCGCGGTAAAGGATATATGCGAATGCATGCAATGTACTAAGGGATGCGATCATACCAGCACTAATGCACCGGATCCCATCAGAACTCCGCAGTTAAGCGTGCTTGGGCGAGAGTAATACTAGGATGGGTGACCTCCCGGGAAGTCCTCGTGTTGCATCCCTTTTTTATTTTTATTTTTCTTTTAGCCTCCCATTTTTTTGTCAAACATCTAGTACCACTACAATTCAATTTGTTTCTCTATTGACGTTGTTAGATTGTTTATTTTTGCTGACAAAACTACAAAGTAATCGTATGAAGATGGATGCGTCCCCGGAAATGCTATGTTGTAGTTTATTCCTTTATGATTTTTGATTCCAAAGATGCTAATACGTACGGAACACCGTAACTTTCAGACCGTGAGGACCTATTCGGCCGATAATACCTTTTCGGAAAGCTCTCGGAGAGTTATAGTGTGGGTATGGGTCCCATTTTCGACCCCAAATTTTGACGTTTAGGGTGTTTTCGGGAGGTTTTTGTGATTTGGAAGCGATTAAAGTATCGAAAAAGTGTTCGGACATGATTTTTGCATCTTTTGCGAATAAAAGAGTACGTTGAACCTGGCTGAAGCGGTGCACGTATCAAGTGGGACCCATTACAAATGATCTCTTGAATCCGCGGTAAAGGATATATGCGAATGCATGCAATGTACTAACGGATGCGATCATACCAGCACTAATGCACCGGATTCCATCAGAACTCCGCAGTTAAGCGTGCTTGGGCGAGAGTAGTACTAGGATGGGTGACCTCCCGGGAAGTCCTCGTGTTGCATCCCTTTTTTATTTTTATTTTTCTTTTAGCCTCCCATTTTTTTGTCAAACATCTAGTACCACTACAATTCAATTTGTTTCTCTATTGACGTTGTTAGATTGTTTATTTTTGCTGACAAAACTACAAAGTAATCGTATGAAGATGGATGCGTCCCCGGAAATGCTATGTTGTAGTTTATTCCTTTATTATTTTTGATTCCAAAGATGCTAATACTTACGGAAAGCCGTAACTTTGAGACCGTGTGGACCTATTCGGCCGATAATACCTTTTCGGAAAGCTCTCGGAAAGTTATAGTGTGGCAATGGGTCTTCGTGCCATTGTGCCCCATTTTCGACCCCAAATTTTGACGTTTAGGGTGTTTTCGGGAGGTTTTTGTGATTTGGAAGCGATTAAAGTATCGAAAAAATGTTCGGACATGATTTTTGCATCTTTTGCGAATAAAAGAGTACGTTGAACCTGGCTGAAGCGGTGCACGTATCAAGTGGGACCCATTACAAATGATCTCTTGAATCCGCGGTAAAGGATATATGTGAATGCATGCAATGTACTAAGGGATGCGATCATACCAGCACTAATGCACCGGATCCCATCAGAACTCCGCAGTTAAGCGTGCTTGGGCGAGAGTAATACTAGGATGGGTGACCTCCCGGGAAGTCCTCGTGTTGCATCTCTTTTTAATTTTTATTTTTCTTTTAGCCTCCCATTTTTTTGTCAAACATCTAGTACCACTACAATTCAATTTGTTTCTCTATTGACGTTGTTAGATTGTTTATTTTTGCTGACAAAACTACAAAGTAATCGTATGAAGATGGATGCGTCCCCGGAAATGCTATGTTGTAGTTTATTCCTTTATTATTTTTGATTCCAAAGATGCTAATACGTACGGAACACCGTAACTTTCAGACCGTGAGGACCTATTCGGCCGATAATACCTTTTCGGAAAGCTCTCGGAAAGTTATAGTGTGGGTATGGGTCTCCGTACCATTGGGCCCCATTTTCGACCCCAAATTTTGACGTTTAGGGTGTTTTCGGGAGGTTTTTGTGATTTGGAAGCGATTAAAGTATCGAAAAAATGTTCGGACATGATTTTTGCATCTTTTGCGAATAAAAGAGTACGTTGAACCTGGCTGAAGCGGTGCACGTATCAAGTGGGACCCATTACAAATGATCTCTTGAATCCGCGGTAAAGGATATATGTGAATGCATGCAATGTACTAAGGGATGCGATCATACCAGCACTAATGCACCGGATCCCATCAGAACTCCGCAGTTCAGCGTGCTTGGGCGAGAGTAATACTAGGATGGGTGACCTCCCGGGAAGTCCTCGTGTTGCATCCCTTTTTAATTTTTATTTTTCTTTTAGCCTCCCATTTTTTTGTCAAACATCTAGTACCACTACAATTCAATTTGTTTCTCTATTGACGTTGTTAGATTGTTTATTTTTGCTGACAAAACTACAAAGTAATCGTATGAAGGTGGATGCGTCCCCGGAAATGCTATGTTGTAGTTTATTCCTTTATTATTTTTGATTCCAAAGATGCTAATACGTACGGAACACCGTAACTTTCAGACCGTGAGGACCTATTCGGCCGATAATACCTTTTCGGAAAGCTCTCGGAAAGTTATAGTGTGGGTATGGGTCTCCGTACCATTGGGCCCCATTTTCGACCCCAAATTTTGACGTTTAGGGTGTTTTCGGGAGGTTTTTGTGATTTGGAAGCGATTAAAGTATCGAAAAAGAGTTCGGACATGATTTTTGTATCTTTTGCGAATAAAATAGTACGTTGAAGTTGGCTGAAGCGGTGCACGTATCAAGTGGGACCCATTACAAATGATCTCTTGAATCTGCGGTAAAGGATATATGCGAATGCATGCAATGTACTAATGGATGCGATCATACCTGCACTAATGCACCGGATCCCATCAGAACTCCGCAGTTAAGCATGCTTGGGCGAGAGTAGTACTAGGATGGGTGACCTCCCGGGAAGTCCTTGTGTTGCATCCCTTTTTTATTTATATTTTTCTTTTAGCCTCCCATTTTTTTGTAAAACATCTAGTACCACTACAATTCAATTTGTTTCTCTATTGACGTTGTTAGATTGTTTATTTTTGCTGAAAAAACTACAAAGTAATCGTATGAAGATGGATGCGTCCCCGGAAATGCTATGTTGTAGTTTATTCCTTTATTATTTTTGATTCCAAAGATGCTAATACGTACGGAACACCGTAACTTTCAGACCGTGAGGACCTATTCGGCCGATAATACCTTTTCGGAAAGCTCTCGGAAAGTTATCGTGTGGCAATGGGTCTCCGTACCATTGGGCCCCATTTTCGACCCCAAATTTTGACGTTTAGGGTGTTTTCGGGAGGTTTTTGTGATTTGGAAGCGATTAAAGTATCGAAAAAGTGTTCGGACATGATTTTTGCATCTTTTGCGAATAAAAGAGTACGTTGAACCTGGCTGAAGCGGTGCACGTATCAAGTGGGACCCATTACAAATGATCTCTTGAATCCGCGGTAAAGGATATATGCGAATGCATGCAATGTACTAAGGGATGCGATCATACCAGCACTAATGCACCGGATCCCATCAGAACTCCGCAGTTAAGCGTGCTTGGGCGAGAGTAATACTAGGATGGGTGACCTCCCGGGAAGTCCTCGTGTTGCATCCCTTTTTTATTTTTATTTTTCTTTTAGCCTCCCATTTTTTTGTCAAACATCTAGTACCACTACAATTCAATTTGTTTCTCTATTGACGTTGTTAGATTGTTTATTTTTGCTGACAAAACTACAAAGTAATCGTATGAAGATGGATGCGTCCCCGGAAATGCTATGTTGTAGTTTATTCCTTTATTATTTTTGATTCCAAAGATGCTAATACGTACGGAACACCGTAACTTTCAGACCGTGAGGACCTATTCGGCCGATAATACCTTTTCGGAAAGCTCTCGGAGAGTTATAGTGTGGGTATGGGTCCCATTTTCGACCCCAAATTTTGACGTTTAGGGTGTTTTCGGGAGGTTTTTGTGATTTGGAAGCGATTAAAGTATCGAAAAAGTGTTCGGACATGATTTTTGCATCTTTTGCGAATAAAAGAGTACGTTGAACCTGGCTGAAGCGGTGCACGTATCAAGTGGGACCCATTACAAATGATCTCTTGAATCCGCGGTAAAGGATATATGCGAATGCATGCAATGTACTAACGGATGCGATCATACCAGCACTAATGCACCGGATTCCATCAGAACTCCGCAGTTAAGCGTGCTTGGGCGAGAGTAGTACTAGGATGGGTGACCTCCCGGGAAGTCCTCGTGTTGCATCCCTTTTTTATTTTTATTTTTCTTTTAGCCTCCAATTTTTTTGTCAAACATCTAGTACCACTACAATTCAATTTGTTTCTCTATTGACGTTGTTAGATTGTTTATTTTTGCTGACAAAACTACAAAGTAATCGTATGAAGATGGATGCGTCCCCGGAAATGCTATGTTGTAGTTTATTCCTTTATTATTTTTGATTCCAAAGATGCTAATACGTACGGAACACCGTAACTTTCAGACCGTGAGGACCTATTCGGCCGATAATACCTTTTCGGAAAGCTCTCGGAAAGTTATAGTGTGGGTATGGGTCTCCGTACCATTGGGCCCCATTTTCGACCCCAAATTTTGACGTTTAGGGTGTTTTCGGGAGGTTTTTGTGATTTGGAAGCGATTAAAGTATCGAAAAAGAGTTCGGACATGATTTTTGCATCTTTTGCGAATAAAATAGTACGTTGAAGTTGGCTGAAGCGGTGCACGTATCAAGTGGGACCCATTACAAATGATCTCTTGAATCTGCGGTAAAGGATATATGCGAATGCATGCAATGTACTAACGGATGCGATCATACCAGCACTAATGCACCGGATCCCATCAGAACTCCGCAGTTTACGGTGCTTGGGCGAGAGTAGTACTAGGATGGGTGACCTCCCGGGAAGTCCTCGTGTTGCATCCCTTTTTTATTTATATTTTTCTTTCAGCCTCCCATTTTTTTGTAAAACATCTAGTACCACTACAATTCAATTTGTTTCTCTATTGACGTTGTTAGATTGTTTATTTTTGCTGAAAAAACTACAAAGTAATCGTATGAAGATGGATGCGTCCCCGGAAATGCTATGTTGTAGTTTATTCCTTTATTATTTTTGATTCCAAAGATGCTAATACGTACGGAACACCGTAACTTTCAGACCGTGAGGACCTATTCGGCCGATAATACCTTTTCGGAAAGCTCTCGGAAAGTTATAGTGTGGGTATGGGTCTCTGTACCATTGGGCCCCATTTTCGACCCCAAATTTTGACGTTTAGGGTGTTTTCGGGAGGTTTTTGTGATTTGGAAGCGATTAAAGTATCGAAAAAATGTTCGGACATGATTTTTGCATCTTTTGCGAATAAAAGAGTACGTTGAACCTGGCTGAAGCGGTGCACGTATCAAGTGGGACCCATTACAAATGATCTCTTGAATCCGCGGTAAAGGATATATGTGAATGCATGCAATGTACTAAGGGATGCGATCATACCAGCACTAATGCACCGGATCCCATCAGAACTCCGCAGTTAAGCGTGCTTGGGCGAGAGTAATACTAGGATGGGTGACCTCCCGGGAAGTCCTCGTGTTGCATCCCTTTTTAATTTTTATTTTTCTTTTAGCCTCCCATTTTTTTGTCAAACATCTAGTACCACTACAATTCAATTTGTTTCTCTATTGACGTTGTTAGATTGTTTATTTTTGCTGACAAAACTACAAAGTAATCGTATGAAGATGGATGCGTCCCCGGAAATGCTATGTTGTAGTTTATTCCTTTATTATTTTTGATTCCAAAGATGCTAATACGTACGGAACACCGTAACTTTCAGACCGTGAGGACCTATTCGGCCGATAATACCTTTTCGGAAAGCTCTCGGAAAGTTATAGTGTGGGTATGGGTCTCCGTACCATTGGGCCCCATTTTCGACCCCAAATTTTGACGTTTAGGGTGTTTTCGGGAGGTTTTTGTGATTTGGAAGCGATTAAAGTATCGAAAAAATGTTCGGACATGATTTTTGCATCTTTTGCGAATAAAAGAGTACGTTGAACCTGGCTGAAGCGGTGCACGTATCAAGTGGGACCCATTACAAATGATCTCTTGAATCCGCGGTAAAGGATATATGCGAATGCATGCAATGTACTAAGGGATGCGATCATACCAGCACTAATGCACCGGATCCCATCAGAACTCCGCAGTTAAGCGTGCTTGGGCGAGAGTAATACTAGGATGGGTGACCTCCCGGGAAGTCCTCGTGTTGCATCCCTTTTTAATTTTTATTTTTCTTTTAGCCTCCCATTTTTTTGTCAAACATCTAGTACCACTACAATTCAATTTGTTTCTCTATTGACGTTGTTAGATTGTTTATTTTTGCTGACAAAACTACAAAGTAATCGTATGAAGGTGGATGCGTCCCCGGAAATGCTATGTTGTAGTTTATTCCTTTATTATTTTTGATTCCAAAGATGCTAATACGTACGGAACACCGTAACTTTCAGACCGTGAGGACCTATTCGGCCGATAATACCTTTTCGGAAAGCTCTCGGAAAGTTATAGTGTGGGTATGGGTCTCCGTACCATTGGGCCCCATTTTCGACCCCAAATTTTGACGTTTAGGGTGTTTTCGGGAGGTTTTTGTGATTTGGAAGCGATTAAAGTATCGAAAAAGAGTTCGGACATGATTTTTGCATCTTTTGCGAATAAAATAGTACGTTGAAGTTGGCTGAAGCGGTGCACGTATCAAGTGGGACCCATTACAAATGATCTCTTGAATCTGCGGTAAAGGATATATGCGAATGCATGCAATGTACTAACGGATGCGATCATACCTGCACTAATGCACCGGATCCCATCAGAACTCCGCAGTTAAGCGTGCTTGGGCGAGAGTAATACTAGGATGGGTGACCTCCCGGGAAGTCCTCGTGTTGCATCCCTTTTTTATTTTTATTTTTCTTTTAGCCTCCCATTTTTTTGTCAAACATCTAGTACCACTACAATTCAATTTGTTTCTCTATTGACGTTGTTAGATTGTTTATTTTTGCTGACAAAACTACAAAGTAATCGTATGAAGATGGATGCGTCCCCGGAAATGCTATGTTGTAGTTTATTCCTTTATTATTTTTGATTCCAAAGATGCTAATACGTACGGAACACCGTAACTTTCAGACCGTGAGGACCTATTCGGCCGATAATACCTTTTCGGAAAGCTCTCGGAGAGTTATAGTGTGGGTATGGGTCCCATTTTCGACCCCAAATTTTGACGTTTAGGGTGTTTTCGGGAGGTTTTTGTGATTTGGAAGCGATTAAAGTATCGAAAAAGTGTTCGGACATGATTTTTGCATCTTTTGCGAATAAAAGAGTACGTTGAACCTGGCTGAAGCGGTGCACGTATCAAGTGGGACCCATTACAAATGATCTCTTGAATCCGCGGTAAAGGATATATGCGAATGCATGCAATGTACTAACGGATGCGATCATACCAGCACTAATGCACCGGATTCCATCAGAACTCCGCAGTTAAGCGTGCTTGGGCGAGAGTAGTACTAGGATGGGTGACCTCCCGGGAAGTCCTCGTGTTGCATCCCTTTTTTATTTTTATTTTTCTTTTAGCCTCCCATTTTTTTGTCAAACATCTAGTACCACTACAATTCAATTTGTTTCTCTATTGACGTTGTTAGATTGTTTATTTTTGCTGACAAAACTACAAAGTAATCGTATGAAGATGGATGCGTCCCCGGAAATGCTATGTTGTAGTTTATTCCTTTATTATTTTTGATTCCAAAGATGCTAATACGTACGGAACACCGTAACTTTCAGACCGTGAGGACCTATTCGGCCGATAATACCTTTTCGGAAAGCTCTCGGAAAGTTATAGTGTGGGTATGGGTCTCCGTACCATTGGGCCCCATTTTCGACCCCAAATTTTGACGTTTAGGGTGTTTTCGGGAGGTTTTTGTGATTTGGAAGCGATTAAAGTATCGAAAAAGAGTTCGGACATGATTTTTGCATCTTTTGCGAATAAAATAGTACGTTGAAGTTGGCTGAAGCGGTGCACGTATCAAGTGGGACCCATTACAAATGATCTCTTGAATCTGCGGTAAAGGATATATGCGAATGCATGCAATGTACTAACGGATGCGATCATACCAGCACTAATGCACCGGATCCCATCAGAACTCCGCAGTTTACGGTGCTTGGGCGAGAGTAGTACTAGGATGGGTGACCTCCCGGGAAGTCCTCGTGTTGCATCCCTTTTTTATTTATATTTTTCTTTCAGCCTCCCATTTTTTTGTAAAACATCTAGTACCACTACAATTCAATTTGTTTCTCTATTGACGTTGTTAGATTGTTTATTTTTGCTGAAAAAACTACAAAGTAATCGTATGAAGATGGATGCGTCCCCGGAAATGCTATGTTGTAGTTTATTCCTTTATTATTTTTGATTCCAAAGATGCTAATACGTACGGAACACCGTAACTTTCAGACCGTGAGGACCTATTCGGCCGATAATACCTTTTCGGAAAGCTCTCGGAAAGTTATAGTGTGGGTATGGGTCTCTGTACCATTGGGCCCCATTTTCGACCCCAAATTTTGACGTTTAGGGTGTTTTCGGGAGGTTTTTGTGATTTGGAAGCGATTAAAGTATCGAAAAAATGTTCGGACATGATTTTTGCATCTTTTGCGAATAAAAGAGTACGTTGAACCTGGCTGAAGCGGTGCACGTATCAAGTGGGACCCATTACAAATGATCTCTTGAATCCGCGGTAAAGGATATATGTGAATGCATGCAATGTACTAAGGGATGCGATCATACCAGCACTAATGCACCGGATCCCATCAGAACTCCGCAGTTAAGCGTGCTTGGGCGAGAGTAATACTAGGATGGGTGACCTCCCGGGAAGTCCTCGTGTTGCATCTCTTTTTAATTTTTATTTTTCTTTTAGCCTCCCATTTTTTTGTCAAACATCTAGTACCACTACAATTCAATTTGTTTCTCTATTGACGTTGTTAGATTGTTTATTTTTGCTGACAAAACTACAAAGTAATCGTATGAAGATGGATGCGTCCCCGGAAATGCTATGTTGTAGTTTATTCCTTTATTATTTTTGATTCCAAAGATGCTAATACGTACGGAACACCGTAACTTTCAGACCGTGAGGACCTATTCGGCCGATAATACCTTTTCGGAAAGCTCTCGGAAAGTTATAGTGTGGGTATGCGTCTCCGTACCATTGGGCCCCATTTTCGACCCCAAATTTTGACGTTTAGGGTGTTTTCGGGAGGTTTTTGTGATTTGGAAGCGATTAAAGTATCGAAAAAGAGTTCGGACATGATTTTTGCATCTTTTGCGAATAAAATAGTACGTTGAAGTTGGCTGAAGCGGTGCACGTATCAAGTGGGACCCATTACAAATGATCTCTTGAATCTGCGGTAAAGGATATATGCGAATGCATGCAATGTACTAACGGATGCGATCATACCTGCACTAATGCACCGGATCCCATCAGAACTCCGCAGTTAAGCGTGCTTGGGCGAGAGTAATACTAGGATGGGTGACCTCCCGGGAAGTCCTCGTGTTGCATCCCTTTTTTATTTTTATTTTTCTTTTAGCCTCCCATTTTTTTGTCAAACATCTAGTACCACTACAATTCAATTTGTTTCTCTATTGACGTTGTTAGATTGTTTATTTTTGCTGACAAAACTACAAAGTAATCGTATGAAGATGGATGCGTCCCCGGAAATGCTATGTTGTAGTTTATTCCTTTATTATTTTTGATTCCAAAGATGCTAATACGTACGGAACACCGTAACTTTCAGACCGTGAGGACCTATTCGGCCGATAATACCTTTTCGGAAAGCTCTCGGAGAGTTATAGTGTGGGTATGGGTCCCATTTTCGACCCCAAATTTTGACGTTTAGGGTGTTTTCGGGAGGTTTTTGTGATTTGGAAGCGATTAAAGTATCGAAAAAGTGTTCGGACATGATTTTTGCATCTTTTGCGAATAAAAGAGTACGTTGAACCTGGCTGAAGCGGTGCACGTATCAAGTGGGACCCATTACAAATGATCTCTTGAATCCGCGGTAAAGGATATATGCGAATGCATGCAATGTACTAACGGATGCGATCATACCAGCACTAATGCACCGGATTCCATCAGAACTCCGCAGTTAAGCGTGCTTGGGCGAGAGTAGTACTAGGATGGGTGACCTCCCGGGAAGTCCTCGTGTTGCATCCCTTTTTTATTTTTATTTTTCTTTTAGCCTCCCATTTTTTTGTCAAACATCTAGTACCACTACAATTCAATTTGTTTCTCTATTGACGTTGTTAGATTGTTTATTTTTGCTGACAAAACTACAAAGTAATCGTATGAAGATGGATGCGTCCCCGGAAATGCTATGTTGTAGTTTATTCCTTTATTATTTTTGATTCCAAAGATGCTAATACGTACGGAACACCGTAACTTTCAGACCGTGAGGACCTATTCGGCCGATAATACCTTTTCGGAAAGCTCTCGGAAAGTTATAGTGTGGGTATGGGTCTCCGTACCATTGGGCCCCATTTTCGACCCCAAATTTTGACGTTTAGGGTGTTTTCGGGAGGTTTTTGTGATTTGGAAGCGATTAAAGTATCGAAAAAGAGTTCGGACATGATTTTTGCATCTTTTGCGAATAAAATAGTACGTTGAAGTTGGCTGAAGCGGTGCACGTATCAAGTGGGACCCATTACAAATGATCTCTTGAATCTGCGGTAAAGGATATATGCGAATGCATGCAATGTACTAACGGATGCGATCATACCAGCACTAATGCACCGGATCCCATCAGAACTCCGCAGTTTACGGTGCTTGGGCGAGAGTAGTACTAGGATGGGTGACCTCCCGGGAAGTCCTCGTGTTGCATCCCTTTTTTATTTATATTTTTCTTTCAGCCTCCCATTTTTTTGTAAAACATCTAGTACCACTACAATTCAATTTGTTTCTCTATTGACGTTGTTAGATTGTTTATTTTTGCTGAAAAAACTACAAAGTAATCGTATGAAGATGGATGCGTCCCCGGAAATGCTATGTTGTAGTTTATTCCTTTATTATTTTTGATTCCAAAGATGCTAATACGTACGGAACACCGTAACTTTCAGACCGTGAGGACCTATTCGGCCGATAATACCTTTTCGGAAAGCTCTCGGAAAGTTATAGTGTGGGTATGGGTCTCTGTACCATTGGGCCCCATTTTCGACCCCAAATTTTGACGTTTAGGGTGTTTTCGGGAGGTTTTTGTGATTTGGAAGCGATTAAAGTATCGAAAAAATGTTCGGACATGATTTTTGCATCTTTTGCGAATAAAAGAGTACGTTGAACCTGGCTGAAGCGGTGCACGTATCAAGTGGGACCCATTACAAATGATCTCTTGAATCCGCGGTAAAGGATATATGTGAATGCATGCAATGTACTAAGGGATGCGATCATACCAGCACTAATGCACCGGATCCCATCAGAACTCCGCAGTTAAGCGTGCTTGGGCGAGAGTAATACTAGGATGGGTGACCTCCCGGGAAGTCCTCGTGTTGCATCTCTTTTTAATTTTTATTTTTCTTTTAGCCTCCCATTTTTTTGTCAAACATCTAGTACCACTACAATTCAATTTGTTTCTCTATTGACGTTGTTAGATTGTTTATTTTTGCTGACAAAACTACAAAGTAATCGTATGAAGATGGATGCGTCCCCGGAAATGCTATGTTGTAGTTTATTCCTTTATTATTTTTGATTCCAAAGATGCTAATACGTACGGAACACCGTAACTTTCAGACCGTGAGGACCTATTCGGCCGATAATACCTTTTCGGAAAGCTCTCGGAGAGTTATAGTGTGGGTATGGGTCCCATTTTCGACCCCAAATTTTGACGTTTAGGGTGTTTTCGGGAGGTTTTTGTGATTTGGAAGCGATTAAAGTATCGAAAAAGTGTTCGGACATGATTTTTGCATCTTTTGCGAATAAAAGAGTACGTTGAACCTGGCTGAAGCGGTGCACGTATCAAGTGGGACCCATTACAAATGATCTCTTGAATCCGCGGTAAAGGATATATGCGAATGCATGCAATGTACTAACGGATGCGATCATACCAGCACTAATGCACCGGATTCCATCAGAACTCCGCAGTTAAGCGTGCTTGGGCGAGAGTAGTACTAGGATGGGTGACCTCCCGGGAAGTCCTCGTGTTGCATCCCTTTTTTATTTTTATTTTTCTTTTAGCCTCCCATTTTTTTGTCAAACATCTAGTACCACTACAATTCAATTTGTTTCTCTATTGACGTTGTTAGATTGTTTATTTTTGCTGACAAAACTACAAAGTAATCGTATGAAGATGGATGCGTCCCCGGAAATGCTATGTTGTAGTTTATTCCTTTATTATTTTTGATTCCAAAGATGCTAATACGTACGGAACACCGTAACTTTCAGACCGTGAGGACCTATTCGGCCGATAATACCTTTTCGGAAAGCTCTCGGAAAGTTATAGTGTGGGTATGGGTCTCCGTACCATTGGGCCCCATTTTCGACCCCAAATTTTGACGTTTAGGGTGTTTTCGGGAGGTTTTTGTGATTTGGAAGCGATTAAAGTATCGAAAAAGAGTTCGGACATGATTTTTGCATCTTTTGCGAATAAAATAGTACGTTGAAGTTGGCTGAAGCGGTGCACGTATCAAGTGGGACCCATTACAAATGATCTCTTGAATCTGCGGTAAAGGATATATGCGAATGCATGCAATGTACTAACGGATGCGATCATACCAGCACTAATGCACCGGATCCCATCAGAACTCCGCAGTTTACGGTGCTTGGGCGAGAGTAGTACTAGGATGGGTGACCTCCCGGGAAGTCCTCGTGTTGCATCCCTTTTTTATTTATATTTTTCTTTCAGCCTCCCATTTTTTTGTAAAACATCTAGTACCACTACAATTCAATTTGTTTCTCTATTGACGTTGTTAGATTGTTTATTTTTGCTGAAAAAACTACAAAGTAATCGTATGAAGATGGATGCGTCCCCGGAAATGCTATGTTGTAGTTTATTCCTTTATTATTTTTGATTCCAAAGATGCTAATACGTACGGAACACCGTAACTTTCAGACCGTGAGGACCTATTCGGCCGATAATACCTTTTCGGAAAGCTCTCGGAAAGTTATAGTGTGGGTATGGGTCTCTGTACCATTGGGCCCCATTTTCGACCCCAAATTTTGACGTTTAGGGTGTTTTCGGGAGGTTTTTGTGATTTGGAAGCGATTAAAGTATCGAAAAAATGTTCGGACATGATTTTTGCATCTTTTGCGAATAAAAGAGTACGTTGAACCTGGCTGAAGCGGTGCACGTATCAAGTGGGACCCATTACAAATGATCTCTTGAATCCGCGGTAAAGGATATATGTGAATGCATGCAATGTACTAAGGGATGCGATCATACCAGCACTAATGCACCGGATCCCATCAGAACTCCGCAGTTAAGCGTGCTTGGGCGAGAGTAATACTAGGATGGGTGACCTCCCGGGAAGTCCTCGTGTTGCATCTCTTTTTAATTTTTAATTTTCTTTTAGCCTCCCATTTTTTTGTCAAACATCTAGTACCACTACAATTCAATTTGTTTCTCTATTGACGTTGTTAGATTGTTTATTTTTGCTGACAAAACTACAAAGTAATCGTATGAAGATGGATGCGTCCCCGGAAATGCTATGTTGTAGTTTATTCCTTTATTATTTTTGATTCCAAAGATGCTAATACGTACGGAACACCGTAACTTTCAGACCGTGAGGACCTATTCGGCCGATAATACCTTTTCGGAAAGCTCTCGGAAAGTTATAGTGTGGGTATGGGTCTCCGTACCATTGGGCCCCATTTTTGACCCCAAATTTTGACGTTTAGGGTGTTTTCGGGAGGTTTTTGTGATTTGGAAGCGATTAAAGTATCGAAAAAATGTTCGGACATGATTTTTGCATCTTTTGCGAATAAAAGAGTACGTTGAACCTGGCTGAAGCGGTGCACGTATCAAGTGGGACCCATTACAAATGATCTCTTGAATCCGCGGTAAAGGATATATGCGAATGCATGCAATGTACTAAGGGATGCGATCATACCAGCACTAATGCACCGGATCCCATCAGAACTCCGCAGTTAAGCGTGCTTGGGCGAGAGTAATACTAGGATGGGTGACCTCCCGGGAAGTCCTCGTGTTGCATCCCTTTTTAATTTTTATTTTTCTTTTAGCCTCCCATTTTTTTGTCAAACATCTAGTACCACTACAATTCAATTTGTTTCTCTATTGACGTTGTTAGATTGTTTATTTTTGCTGACAAAACTACAAAGTAATCGTATGAAGGTGGATGCGTCCCCGGAAATGCTATGTTGTAGTTTATTCCTTTATTATTTTTGATTCCAAAGATGCTAATACGTACGGAACACCGTAACTTTCAGACCGTGAGGACCTATTCGGCCGATAATACCTTTTCGAAAAGCTCTCGGAAAGTTATAGTGTGGGTATGGGTCTCCGTACCATTGGGCCCCATTTTCGACCCCAAATTTTGACGTTTAGGGTGTTTTCGGGAGGTTTTTGTGATTTGGAAGCGATTAAAGTATCGAAAAAGAGTTCGGACATGATTTTTGCATCTTTTGCGAATAAAATAGTACGTTGAAGTTGGCTGAAGCGGTGCACGTATCAAGTGGGACCCATTACAAATGATCTCTTGAATCTGCGGTAAAGGATATATGCGAATGCATGCAATGTACTAACGGATGCGATCATACCTGCACTAATGCACCGGATCCCATCAGAACTCCGCAGTTAAGCGTGCTTGGGCGAGAGTAGTACTAGGATGGGTGACCTCCCGGGAAGTCCTTGTGTTGCATCCCTTTTTTATTTATATTTTTCTTTTAGCCTCCCATTTTTTTGTAAAACATCTAGTACCACTACAATTCAATTTGTTTCTCTATTGACGTTGTTAGATTGTTTATTTTTGCTGAAAAAACTACAAAGTAATCGTATGAAGATGGATGCGTCCCCGGAAATGCTATGTTGTAGTTTATTCCTTTATTATTTTTGATTCCAAAGATGCTAATACGTACGGAACACCGTAACTTTCAGACCGTGAGGACCTATTCGGCCGATAATACCTTTTCGGAAAGCTCTCGGAAAGTTATAGTGTGGGTATGGGTCTCTGTACCATTGGGCCCCATTTTCGACCCCAAATTTTGACGTTTAGGGTGTTTTCGGGAGGTTTTTGTGATTTGGAAGCGATTAAAGTATCGAAAAAATGTTCGGACATGATTTTTGCATCTTTTGCGAATAAAAGAGTACGTTGAACCTGGCTGAAGCGGTGCACGTATCAAGTGGGACCCATTACAAATGATCTCTTGAATCCGCGGTAAAGGATATATGTGAATGCATGCAATGTACTAAGGGATGCGATCATACCAGCACTAATGCACCGGATCCCATCAGAACTCCGCAGTTAAGCGTGCTTGGGCGAGAGTAATACTAGGATGGGTGACCTCCCGGGAAGTCCTCGTGTTGCATCTCTTTTTAATTTTTATTTTTCTTTTAGCCTCCCATTTTTTTGTCAAACATCTAGTACCACTACAATTCAATTTGTTTCTCTATTGACGTTGTTAGATTGTTTATTTTTGCTGACAAAACTACAAAGTAATCGTATGAAGATGGATGCGTCCCCGGAAATGCTATGTTGTAGTTTATTCCTTTATTATTTTTGATTCCAAAGATGTTAATACGTACGGAACACCGTAACTTTCAGACCGTGAGGACCTATTCGGCCGATAATACCTTTTCGGAAAGCTCTCGGAGAGTTATAGTGTGGGTATGGGTCCCATTTTCGACCCCAAATTTTGACGTTTAGGGTGTTTTCGGGAGGTTTTTGTGATTTGGAAGCGATTAAAGTATCGAAAAAGTGTTCGGACATGATTTTTGCATCTTTTGCGAATAAAAGAGTACGTTGAACCTGGCTGAAGCGGTGCACGTATCAAGTGGGACCCATTACAAATGATCTCTTGAATCCGCGGTAAAGGATATATGCGAATGCATGCAATGTACTAACGGATGCGATCATACCAGCACTAATGCACCGGATTCCATCAGAACTCCGCAGTTAAGCGTGCTTGGGCGAGAGTAGTACTAGGATGGGTGACCTCCCGGGAAGTCCTCGTGTTGCATCCCTTTTTTATTTTTATTTTTCTTTTAGCCTCCCATTTTTTTGTCAAACATCTAGTACCACTACAATTCAATTTGTTTCTCTATTGACGTTGTTAGATTGTTTATTTTTGCTGACAAAACTACAAAGTAATCGTATGAAGATGGATGCGTCCCCGGAAATGCTATGTTGTAGTTTATTCCTTTATTATTTTTGATTCCAAAGATGCTAATACGTACGGAACACCGTAACTTTCAGACCGTGAGGACCTATTCGGCCGATAATACCTTTTCGGAAAGCTCTCGGAAAGTTATAGTGTGGGTATGGGTCTCCGTACCATTGGGCCCCATTTTCGACCCCAAATTTTGACGTTTAGGGTGTTTTCGGGAGGTTTTTGTGATTTGGAAGCGATTAAAGTATCGAAAAAGAGTTCGGACATGATTTTTGCATCTTTTGCGAATAAAATAGTACGTTGAAGTTGGCTGAAGCGGTGCACGTATCAAGTGGGACCCATTACAAATGATCTCTTGAATCTGCGGTAAAGGATATATGCGAATGCATGCAATGTACTAACGGATGCGATCATACCAGCACTAATGCACCGGATCCCATCAGAACTCCGCAGTTTACGGTGCTTGGGCGAGAGTAGTACTAGGATGGGTGACCTCCCGGGAAGTCCTCGTGTTGCATCCCTTTTTTATTTATATTTTTCTTTCAGCCTCCCATTTTTTTGTAAAACATCTAGTACCACTACAATTCAATTTGTTTCTCTATTGACGTTGTTAGATTGTTTATTTTTGCTGAAAAAACTACAAAGTAATCGTATGAAGATGGATGCGTCCCCGGAAATGCTATGTTGTAGTTTATTCCTTTATTATTTTTGATTCCAAAGATGCTAATACGTACGGAACACCGTAACTTTCAGACCGTGAGGACCTATTCGGCCGATAATACCTTTTCGGAAAGCTCTCGGAAAGTTATAGTGTGGGTATGGGTCTCTGTACCATTGGGCCCCATTTTCGACCCCAAATTTTGACGTTTTCGGGAGGTTTTTGTGATTTGGAAGCGATTAAAGTATCGAAAAAATGTTCGGACATGATTTTTGCATCTTTTGCGAATAAAAGAGTACGTTGAACCTGGCTGAAGCGGTGCACGTATCAAGTGGGACCCATTACAAATGATCTCTTGAATCCGCGGTAAAGGATATATGTGAATGCATGCAATGTACTAAGGGATGCGATCATACCAGCACTAATGCACCGGATCCCATCAGAACTCCGCAGTTAAGCGTGCTTGGGCGAGAGTAATACTAGGATGGGTGACCTCCCGGGAAGTCCTCGTGTTGCATCTCTTTTTAATTTTTATTTTTCTTTTAGCCTCCCATTTTTTTGTCAAACATCTAGTACCACTACAATTCAATTTGTTTCTCTATTGACGTTGTTAGATTGTTTATTTTTGCTGACAAAACTACAAAGTAATCGTATGAAGATGGATGCGTCCCCGGAAATGCTATGTTGTAGTTTATTCCTTTATTATTTTTGATTCCAAAGATGCTAATACGTACGGAACACCGTAACTTTCAGACCGTGAGGACCTATTCGGCCGATAATACCTTTTCGGAAAGCTCTCGGAAAGTTATAGTGTGGGTATGGGTCTCCGTACCATTGGGCCCCATTTTCGACCCCAAATTTTGACGTTTAGGGTGTTTTCGGGAGGTTTTTGTGATTTGGAAGCGATTAAAGTATCGAAAAAATGTTCGGACATGATTTTTGCATCTTTTGCGAATAAAAGAGTACGTTGAACCTGGCTGAAGCGGTGCACGTATCAAGTGGGACCCATTACAAATGATCTCTTGAATCCGCGGTAAAGGATATATGCGAATGCATGCAATGTACTAAGGGATGCGATCATACCAGCACTAATGCACCGGATCCCATCAGAACTCCGCAGTTAAGCGTGCTTGGGCGAGAGTAATACTAGGATGGGTGACCTCCCGGGAAGTCCTCGTGTTGCATCCCTTTTTAATTTTTATTTTTCTTTTAGCCTCCCATTTTTTTGTCAAACATCTAGTACCACTACAATTCAATTTGTTTCTCTATTGACGTTGTTAGATTGTTTATTTTTGCTGACAAAACTACAAAGTAATCGTATGAAGGTGGATGCGTCCCCGGAAATGCTATGTTGTAGTTTATTCCTTTATTATTTTTGATTCCAAAGATGCTAATACGTACGGAACACCGTAACTTTCAGACCGTGAGGACCTATTCGGCCGATAATACCTTTTCGAAAAGCTCTCGGAAAGTTATAGTGTGGGTATGGGTCTCCGTACCATTGGGCCCCATTTTCGACCCCAAATTTTGACGTTTAGGGTGTTTTCGGGAGGTTTTTGTGATTTGGAAGCGATTAAAGTATCGAAAAAGAGTTCGGACATGATTTTTGCATCTTTTGCGAATAAAATAGTACGTTGAAGTTGGCTGAAGCGGTGCACGTATCAAGTGGGACCCATTACAAATGATCTCTTGAATCTGCGGTAAAGGATATATGCGAATGCATGCAATGTACTAACGGATGCGATCATACCTGCACTAATGCACCGGATCCCATCAGAACTCCGCAGTTAAGCGTGCTTGGGCGAGAGTAGTACTAGGATGGGTGACCTCCCGGGAAGTCCTTGTGTTGCATCCCTTTTTTATTTATATTTTTCTTTTAGCCTCCCATTTTTTTGTAAAACATCTAGTACCACTACAATTCAATTTGTTTCTCTATTGACGTTGTTAGATTGTTTATTTTTGCTGAAAAAACTACAAAGTAATCGTATGAAGATGGATGCGTCCCCGGAAATGCTATGTTGTAGTTTATTCCTTTATTATTTTTGATTCCAAAGATGCTAATACGTACGGAACACCGTAACTTTCAGACCGTGAGGACCTATTCGGCCGATAATACCTTTTCGGAAAGCTCTCGGAAAGTTATAGTGTGGCAATGGGTCTCCGTACCATTGGGCCCCATTTTCGACCCCAAATTTTGACGTTTAGGGTGTTTTCGGGAGGTTTTTCTGATTTGGAAGCGATTAAAGTATCGAAAAAGTGTTCGGACATGATTTTTGCATCTTTTGCGAATAAAAGAGTACGTTGAACCTGGCTGAAGCGGTGCACGTATCAAGTGGGACCCATTACAAATGATCTCTTGAATCCGCGGTAAAGGATATATGCGAATGCATGCAATGTACTAAGGGATGCGATCATACCAGCACTAATGCACCGGATCCCATCAGAACTCCGCAGTTAAGCGTGCTTGGGCGAGAGTAATACTAGGATGGGTGACCTCCCGGGAAGTCCTCGTGTTGCATCCCTTTTTTATTTTTATTTTTCTTTTAGCCTCCCATTTTTTTGTCAAACATCTAGTACCACTACAATTCAATTTGTTTCTCTATTGACGTTGTTAGATTGTTTATTTTTGCTGACAAAACTACAAAGTAATCGTATGAAGATGGATGCGTCCCCGGAAATGCTATGTTGTAGTTTATTCCTTTATTATTTTTGATTCCAAAGATGCTAATACGTACGGAACACCGTAACTTTCAGACCGTGAGGACCTATTCGGCCGATAATACCTTTTCGGAAAGCTCTCGGAGAGTTATAGTGTGGGTATGGGTCCCATTTTCGACCCCAAATTTTGACGTTTAGGGTGTTTTCGGGAGGTTTTTGTGATTTGGAAGCGATTAAAGTATCGAAAAAGTGTTCGGACATGATTTTTGCATCTTTTGCGAATAAAAGAGTACGTTGAACCTGGCTGAAGCGGTGCACGTATCAAGTGGGACCCATTACAAATGATCTCTTGAATCCGCGGTAAAGGATATATGCGAATGCATGCAATGTACTAACGGATGCGATCATACCAGCACTAATGCACCGGATTCCATCAGAACTCCGCAGTTAAGCGTGCTTGGGCGAGAGTAGTACTAGGATGGGTGACCTCCCGTGAAGTCCTCGTGTTGCATCCCTTTTTTATTTTTATTTTTCTTTTAGCCTCCCATTTTTTTGTCAAACATCTAGTACCACTACAATTCAATTTGTTTCTCTATTGACGTTGTTAGATTGTTTATTTTTGCTGACAAAACTACAAAGTAATCGTATGAAGATGGATGCGTCCCCGGAAATGCTATGTTGTAGTTTATTCCTTTATTATTTTTGATTCCAAAGATGCTAATACGTACGGAACACCGTAACTTTCAGACCGTGAGGACCTATTCGGCCGATAATACCTTTTCGGAAAGCTCTCGGAAAGTTATAGTGTGGGTATGGGTCTCCGTACCATTGGGCCCCATTTTCGACCCCAAATTTTGACGTTTAGGGTGTTTTCGGGAGGTTTTTGTGATTTGGAAGCGATTAAAGTATCGAAAAAGAGTTCGGACATGATTTTTGCATCTTTTGCGAATAAAATAGTACGTTGAAGTTGGCTGAAGCGGTGCACGTATCAAGTGGGACCCATTACAAATGATCTCTTGAATCTGCGGTAAAGGATATATGCGAATGCATGCAATGTACTAACGGATGCGATCATACCAGCACTAATGCACCGGATCCCATCAGAACTCCGCAGTTTACGGTGCTTGGGCGAGAGTAGTACTAGGATGGGTGACCTCCCGGGAAGTCCTCGTGTTGCATCCCTTTTTTATTTATATTTTTCTTTCAGCCTCCTATTTTTTTGTAAAACATCTAGTACCACTACAATTCAATTTGTTTCTCTATTGACGTTGTTAGATTGTTTATTTTTGCTGAAAAAACTACAAAGTAATCGTATGAAGATGGATGCGTCCCCGGAAATGCTATGTTGTAGTTTATTCCTTTATTATTTTTGATTCCAAAGATGCTAATACGTACGAAACACCGTAACTTTCAGACCGTGAGGACCTATTCGGCCGATAATACCTTTTCGGAAAGCTCTCGGACAGTTATAGTGTGGCTATGGGTCTCCGTACCATTGGGCCCCATTTTCGACCCCAAATTTTGACGTTTAGGGTGTTTTCGGGAGGTTTTTGTGATTTGGAAGCGATTAAAGTATCGAAAAAGTGTTTGGACATGATTTTTGCATCTTTTGCGAATAAAAGAGTACGTTGAACCTGGCTGAAGCGGTGCACGTATCAAGTGGGACCCATTACAAATGATCTCTTGAATCCGCGGTAAAGGATATATGCGAATGCATGCAATGTACTAAGGGATGCGATCATACCAGCACTAATGCACCGGATCCCATCAGAACTCCGCAGTTAAGCGTGCTTGGGCGAGAGTAGTACTAGGATGGGTGACCTCCCGGGAAGTCCTCGTGTTGCATCCCTTTTTTATTTTTATTTTTCTTTTAGCCTCCCATTTTTTTGTCAAACATCTAGTACCACTACAATTCAATTTGTTTCTCTATTGACGTTGTTAGATTGTTTATTTTTGCTGAAAAAACTACAAAGTAATCGTATGAAGATGGATGCGTCCCCGGAAATGCTATGTTGTAGTTTATTCCTTTATTATTTTTGATTCCAAAGATGCTAATACGTACGGAACACCGTAACTTTCAGACCGTGAGGACCTATTCGGCCGATAATACCTTTTCGGAAAGCTCTCGGAAAGTTATCGTGTGGCAATGGGTCTCCGTACCATTGGGCCCCATTTTCGACCCCAAATTTTGACGTTTAGGGTGTTTTCGGGAGGTTTTTGTGATTTGGAAGCGATTAAAGTATCGAAAAAGTGTTCGGACATGATTTTTGCATCTTTTGCGAATAAAAGAGTACGTTGAACCTGGCTGAAGCGGTGCACGTATCAAGTGGGACCCATTACAAATGATCTCTTGAATCCGCGGTAAAGGATATATGCGAATGCATGCAATGTACTAAGGGATGCGATCATACCAGCACTAATGCACCGGATCCCATCAGAACTCCGCAGTTAAGCGTGCTTGGGCGAGAGTAATACTAGGATGGGTGACCTCCCGGGAAGTCCTCGTGTTGCATCCCTTTTTTATTTTTATTTTTCTTTTAGCCTCCCATTTTTTTGTCAAACATCTAGTACCACTACAATTCAATTTGTTTCTCTATTGACGTTGTTAGATTGTTTATTTTTGCTGACAAAACTACAAAGTAATCGTATGAAGATGGATGCGTCCCCGGAAATGCTATGTTGTAGTTTATTCCTTTATTATTTTTGATTCCAAAGATGCTAATACGTACGGAACACCGTAACTTTCAGACCGTGAGGACCTATTCGGCCGATAATACCTTTTCGGAAAGCTCTCGGAGAGTTATAGTGTGGGTATGGGTCCCATTTTCGACCCCAAATTTTGACGTTTAGGGTGTTTTCGGGAGGTTTTTGTGATTTGGAAGCGATTAAAGTATCGAAAAAGTGTTCGGACATGATTTTTGCATCTTTTGCGAATAAAAGAGTACGTTGAACCTGGCTGAAGCGGTGCACGTATCAAGTGGGACCCATTACAAATGATCTCTTGAATCCGCGGTAAAGGATATATGCGAATGCATGCAATGTACTAACGGATGCGATCATACCAGCACTAATGCACCGGATTCCATCAGAACTCCGCAGTTAAGCGTGCTTGGGCGAGAGTAGTACTAGGATGGGTGACCTCCCGGGAAGTCCTCGTGTTGCATCCCTTTTTTATTTTTATTTTTCTTTTAGCCTCCCATTTTTTTGTCAAACATCTAGTACCACTACAATTCAATTTGTTTCTCTATTGACGTTGTTAGATTGTTTATTTTTGCTGACAAAACTACAAAGTAATCGTATGAAGATGGATGCGTCCCCGGAAATGCTATGTTGTAGTTTATTCCTTTATTATTTTTGATTCCAAAGATGCTAATACGTACGGAACACCGTAACTTTCAGACCGTGAGGACCTATTCGGCCGATAATACCTTTTCGGAAAGCTCTCGGAAAGTTATAGTGTGGGTATGGGTCTCCGTGCCATTGGGCCCCATTTTCGACCCCAAATTTTGACGTTTAGGGTGTTTTCGGGAGGTTTTTGTGATTTGGAAGCGATTAAAGTATCGAAAAAGTGTTCGGACATGATTTTTGCATCTTTTGCGAATAAAAGAGTACGTTGAACCTGGCTGAAGCGGTGCACGTATCAAGTGGGACCCATTACAAATGATCTCTTGAATCCGCGGTAAAGGATATATGCGAATGCATGCAATGTACTAAGGGATGCGATCATACCAGCACTAATGCACCGGATCCCATCAGAACTCCGCAGTTAAGCGTGCTTGGGCGAGAGTAATACTAGGATGGGTGACCTCCCGGGAAGTCCTCGTGTTGCATCCCTTTTTTATTTTTATTTTTCTTTTAGCCTCCCATTTTTTTGTCAAACATCTAGTACCACTACAATTCAATTTGTTTCTCTATTGACGTTGTTAGATTGTTTATTTTTGCTGACAAAACTACAAAGTAATCGTATGAAGATGGATGCGTCCCCGGAAATGCTATGTTGTAGTTTATTCCTTTATTATTTTTGATTCCAAAGATGCTAATACGTACGGAACACCGTAACTTTCAGACCGTGAGGACCTATTCGGCCGATAATACCTTTTCGGAAAGCTCTCGGAGAGTTATAGTGTGGGTATGGGTCCCATTTTCGACCCCAAATTTTGACGTTTAGGGTGTTTTCGGGAGGTTTTTGTGATTTGGAAGCGATTAAAGTATCGAAAAAGTGTTCGGACATGATTTTTGCATCTTTTGCGAATAAAAGAGTACGTTGAACCTGGCTGAAGCGGTGCACGTATCAAGTGGGACCCATTACAAATGATCTCTTGAATCCGCGGTAAAGGATATATGCGAATGCATGCAATGTACTAACGGATGCGATCATACCAGCACTAATGCACCGGATTCCATCAGAACTCCGCAGTTAAGCGTGCTTGGGCGAGAGTAGTACTAGGATGGGTGACCTCCCGGGAAGTCCTCGTGTTGCATCCCTTTTTTATTTTTATTTTTCTTTTAGCCTCCCATTTTTTTGTCAAACATCTAGTACCACTACAATTCAATTTGTTTCTCTATTGACGTTGTTAGATTGTTTATTTTTGCTGACAAAACTACAAAGTAATCGTATGAAGATGGATGCGTCCCCGGAAATGCTATGTTGTAGTTTATTCCTTTATTATTTTTGATTCCAAAGATGCTAATACGTACGGAACACCGTAACTTTCAGACCGTGAGGACCTATTCGGCCGATAATACCTTTTCGGAAAGCTCTCGGAAAGTTATAGTGTGGGTATGGGTCTCCGTACCATTGGGCCCCATTTTCGACCCCAAATTTTGACGTTTAGGGTGTTTTCGGGAGGTTTTTGTGATTTGGAAGCGATTAAAGTATCGAAAAAGAGTTCGGACATGATTTTTGCATCTTTTGCGAATAAAATAGTACGTTGAAGTTGGCTGAAGCGGTGCACGTATCAAGTGGGACCCATTACAAATGATCTCTTGAATCTGCGGTAAAGGATATATGCGAATGCATGCAATGTACTAACGGATGCGATCATACCAGCACTAATGCACCGGATCCCATCAGAACTCCGCAGTTTACGGTGCTTGGGCGAGAGTAGTACTAGGATGGGTGACCTCCCGGGAAGTCCTCGTGTTGCATCCCTTTTTTATTTATATTTTTCTTTCAGCCTCCTATTTTTTTGTAAAACATCTAGTACCACTACAATTCAATTTGTTTCTCTATTGACGTTGTTAGATTGTTTATTTTTGCTGAAAAAACTACAAAGTAATCGTATGAAGATGGATGCGTCCCCGGAAATGCTATGTTGTAGTTTATTCCTTTATTATTTTTGATTCCAAAGATGCTAATACGTACGAAACACCGTAACTTTAAGACCGTGAGGACCTATTCGGCCGATAATACCTTTTCGGAAAGCTCTCGGACAGTTATAGTGTGGCTATGGGTCTCCGTACCATTGGGCCCCATTTTCGACCCCAAATTTTGACGTTTAGGGTGTTTTCGGGAGGTTTTTGTGATTTGGAAGCGATTAAAGTATCGAAAAAGTGTTTGGACATGATTTTTGCATCTTTTGCGAATAAAAGAGTACGTTGAACCTGGCTGAAGCGGTGCACGTATCAAGTGGGACCCATTACAAATGATCTCTTGAATCCGCGGTAAAGGATATATGCGAATGCATGCAATGTACTAAGGGATGCGATCATACCAGCACTAATGCACCGGATCCCATCAGAACTCCGCAGTTAAGCGTGCTTGGGCGAGAGTAGTACTAGGATGGGTGACCTCCCGGGAAGTCCTCGTGTTGCATCCCTTTTTTATTTTTATTTTTCTTTTAGCCTCCCATTTTTTTGTCAAACATCTAGTACCACTACAATTCAATTTGTTTCTCTATTGATGTTGTTAGATTGTTTATTTTTGCTGAAAAAACTACAAAGTAATCGTATGAAGATGGATGCGTCCCCGGAAATGCTATGTTGTAGTTTATTCCTTTATTATTTTTGATTCCAAAGATGCTAATACGTACGGAACACCGTAACTTTCAGACCGTGAGGACCTATTCGGCCGATAATACCTTTTCGGAAAGCTCTCGGAAAGTTATCGTGTGGCAATGGGTCTCCGTACCATTGGGCCCCATTTTCGACCCCAAATTTTGACGTTTAGGGTGTTTTCGGGAGGTTTTTGTGATTTGGAAGCGATTAAAGTATCGAAAAAGTGTTCGGACATGATTTTTGCATCTTTTGCGAATAAAAGAGTACGTTGAACCTGGCTGAAGCGGTGCACGTATCAAGTGGGACCCATTACAAATGATCTCTTGAATCCGCGGTAAAGGATATATGCGAATGCATGCAATGTACTAAGGGATGCGATCATACCAGCACTAATGCACCGGATCCCATCAGAACTCCGCAGTTAAGCGTGCTTGGGCGAGAGTAATACTAGGATGGGTGACCTCCCGGGAAGTCCTCGTGTTGCATCCCTTTTTTATTTTTATTTTTCTTTTAGCCTCCCATTTTTTGTCAAACATCTAGTACCACTACAATTCAATTTGTTTCTCTATTGACGTTGTTAGATTGTTTATTTTTGCTGACAAAACTACAAAGTAATCGTATGAAGATGGATGCGTCCCCGGAAATGCTATGTTGTAGTTTATTCCTTTATTATTTTTGATTCCAAAGATGCTAATACGTACGGAACACCGTAACTTTCAGACCGTGAGGACCTATTCGGCCGATAATACCTTTTCGGAAAGCTCTCGGAGAGTTATAGTGTGGGTATGGGTCCCATTTTCGACCCCAAATTTTGACGTTTAGGGTGTTTTCGGGAGGTTTTTGTGATTTGGAAGCGATTAAAGTATCGAAAAAGTGTTCGGACATGATTTTTGCATCTTTTGCGAATAAAAGAGTACGTTGAACCTGGCTGAAGCGGTGCACGTATCAAGTGGGACCCATTACAAATGATCTCTTGAATCCGCGGTAAAGGATATATGCGAATGCATGCAATGTACTAACGGATGCGATCATACCAGCACTAATGCACCGGATTCCATCAGAACTCCGCAGTTAAGCGTGCTTGGGCGAGAGTAGTACTAGGATGGGTGACCTCCCGGGAAGTCCTCGTGTTGCATCCCTTTTTTATTTTTATTTTTCTTTTAGCCTCCCATTTTTTTGTCAAACATCTAGTACCACTACAATTCAATTTGTTTCTCTATTGACGTTGTTAGATTGTTTATTTTTGCTGACAAAACTACAAAGTAATCGTATGAAGATGGATGCGTCCCCGGAAATGCTATGTTGTAGTTTATTCCTTTATTATTTTTGATTCCAAAGATGCTAATACGTACGGAACACCGTAACTTTCAGACCGTGAGGACCTATTCGGCCGATAATACCTTTTCGGAAAGCTCTCGGAGAGTTATAGTGTGGGTATGGGTCCCATTTTCGACCCCAAATTTTGACGTTTAGGGTGTTTTCGGGAGGTTTTTGTGATTTGGAAGCGATTAAAGTATCGAAAAAGTGTTCGGACATGATTTTTGCATCTTTTGCGAATAAAAGAGTACGTTGAACCTGGCTGAAGCGGTGCACGTATCAAGTGGGACCCATTACAAATGATCTCTTGAATCCGCGGTAAAGGATATATGCGAATGCATGCAATGTACTAACGGATGGGATCATACCAGCACTAATGCACCGGATTCCATCAGAACTCCGCAGTTAAGCGTGCTTGGGCGAGAGTAGTACTAGGATGGGTGACCTCCCGGGAAGTCCTCGTGTTGCATCCCTTTTTTATTTTTATTTTTCTTTTAGCCTCCCATTTTTTTGTCAAACATCTAGTACCACTACAATTCAATTTGTTTCTCTATTGACGTTGTTAGATTGTTTATTTTTGCTGACAAAACTACAAAGTAATCGTATGAAGATGGATGCGTCCCCGGAAATGCTATGTTGTAGTTTATTCCTTTATTATTTTTGATTCCAAAGATGCTAATACGTACGGAACACCGTAACTTTCAGACCGTGAGGACCTATTCGGCCGATAATACCTTTTCGGAAAGCTCTCGGAAAGTTATAGTGTGGGTATGGGTCTCCGTACCATTGGGCCCCATTTTCGACCCCAAATTTTGACGTTTAGGGTGTTTTCGGGAGGTTTTTGTGATTTGGAAGCGATTAAAGTATCGAAAAAGAGTTCGGACATGATTTTTGCATCTTTTGCGAATAAAATAGTACGTTGAAGTTGGCTGAAGCGGTGCACGTATCAAGTGGGACCCATTACAAATGATCTCTTGAATCTGCGGTAAAGGATATATGCGAATGCATGCAATGTACTAACGGATGCGATCATACCAGCACTAATGCACCGGATCCCATCAGAACTCCGCAGTTTACGGTGCTTGGGCGAGAGTAGTACTAGGATGGGTGACCTCCCGGGAAGTCCTCGTGTTGCATCCCTTTTTTATTTATATTTTTCTTTCAGCCTCCTATTTTTTTGTAAAACATCTAGTACCACTACAATTCAATTTGTTTCTCTATTGACGTTGTTAGATTGTTTATTTTTGCTGAAAAAACTACAAAGTAATCGTATGAAGATGGATGCGTCCCCGGAAATGCTATGTTGTAGTTTATTCCTTTATTATTTTTGATTCCAAAGATGCTAATACGTACGAAACACCGTAACTTTCAGACCGTGAGGACCTATTCGGCCGATAATACCTTTTCGGAAAGCTCTCGGACAGTTATAGTGTGGCTATGGGTCTCCGTACCATTGGGCCCCATTTTCGACCCCAAATTTTGACGTTTAGGGTGTTTTCGGGAGGTTTTTGTGATTTGGAAGCGATTAAAGTATCGAAAAAGTGTTTGGACATGATTTTTGCATCTTTTGCGAATAAAAGAGTACGTTGAACCTGGCTGAAGCGGTGCACGTATCAAGTGGGACCCATTACAAATGATCTCTTGAATCCGCGGTAAAGGATATATGCGAATGCATGCAATGTACTAAGGGATGCGATCATACCAGCACTAATGCACCGGATCCCATCAGAACTCCGCAGTTAAGCGTGCTTGGGCGAGAGTAGTACTAGGATGGGTGACCTCCCGGGAAGTCCTCGTGTTGCATCCCTTTTTTATTTTTATTTTTCTTTTAGCCTCCCATTTTTTTGTCAAACATCTAGTACCACTACAATTCAATTTGTTTCTCTATTGACGTTGTTAGATTGTTTATTTTTGCTGAAAAAACTACAAAGTAATCGTATGAAGATGGATGCGTCCCCGGAAATGCTATGTTGTAGTTTATTCCTTTATTATTTTTGATTCCAAAGATGCTAATACGTACGGAACACCGTAACTTTCAGACCGTGAGGACCTATTCGGCCGATAATACCTTTTCGGAAAGCTCTCGGAAAGTTATCGTGTGGCAATGGGTCTCCGTACCATTGGGCCCCATTTTCGACCCCAAATTTTGACGTTTAGGGTGTTTTCGGGAGGTTTTTGTGATTTGGAAGCGATTAAAGTATCGAAAAAGTGTTCGGACATGATTTTTGCATCTTTTGCGAATAAAAGAGTACGTTGAACCTGGCTGAAGCGGTGCACGTATCAAGTGGGACCCATTACAAATGATCTCTTGAATCCGCGGTAAAGGATATATGCGAATGCATGCAATGTACTAAGGGATGCGATCATACCAGCACTAATGCACCGGATCCCATCAGAACTCCGCAGTTAAGCGTGCTTGGGCGAGAGTAATACTAGGATGGGTGACCTCCCGGGAAGTCCTCGTGTTGCATCCCTTTTTTATTTTTATTTTTCTTTTAGCCTCCCATTTTTTTGTCAAACATCTAGTACCACTACAATTCAATTTGTTTCTCTATTGACGTTGTTAGATTGTTTATTTTTGCTGACAAAACTACAAAGTAATCGTATGAAGATGGATGCGTCCCCGGAAATGCTATGTTGTAGTTTATTCCTTTATTATTTTTGATTCCAAAGATGCTAATACGTACGGAACACCGTAACTTTCAGACCGTGAGGACCTATTCGGCCGATAATACCTTTTCGGAAAGCTCTCGGAGAGTTATAGTGTGGGTATGGGTCCCATTTTCGACCCCAAATTTTGACGTTTAGGGTGTTTTCGGGAGGTTTTTGTGATTTGGAAGCGATTAAAGTATCGAAAAAGTGTTCGGACATGATTTTTGCATCTTTTGCGAATAAAAGAGTACGTTGAACCTGGCTGAAGCGATGCACGTATCAAGTGGGACCCATTACAAATGATCTCTTGAATCCGCGGTAAAGGATATATGCGAATGCATGCAATGTACTAACGGATGCGATCATACCAGCACTAATGCACCGGATTACATCAGAACTCCGCAGTTAAGCGTGCTTGGGCGAGAGTAGTACTAGGATGGGTGACCTCCCGGGAAGTCCTCGTGTTGCATCCCTTTTTTATTTTTATTTTTCTTTTAGCCTCCCATTTTTTTGTCAAACATCTAGTACCACTACAATTCAATTTGTTTCTCTATTGACGTTGTTAGATTGTTTATTTTTGCTGACAAAACTACAAAGTAATCGTATGAAGATGGATGCGTCCCCGGAAATGCTATGTTGTAGTTTATTCTTTTATTATTTTTGATTCCAAAGATGCTAATACGTACGGAACACCGTAACTTTCAGACCGTGAGGACCTATTCGGCCGATAATACCTTTTCGGAAAGCTCTCGGAAAGTTATAGTGTGGGTATGGGTCTCCGTGCCATTGGGCCCCATTTTCGACCCCAAATTTTGACGTTTAGGGTGTTTTCGGGAGGTTTTTGTGATTTGGAAGCGATTAAAGTATCGAAAAAGAGTTCGGACATGATTTTTGCATCTTTTGCGAATAAAATAGTACGTTGAAGTTGGCTGAAGCGGTGCACGTATCAAGTGGGACCCATTACAAATGATCTCTTGAATCTGCGGTAAAGGATATATGCGAATGCATGCAATGTACTAACGGATGCGATCATACCAGCACTAATGCACCGGATCCCATCAGAACTCCGCAGTTTACGGTGCTTGGGCGAGAGTAGTACTAGGATGGGTGACCTCCCGGGAAGTCCTCGTGTTGCATCCCTTTTTTATTTATATTTTTCTTTCAGCCTCCTATTTTTTTGTAAAACATCTAGTACCACTACAATTCAATTTGTTTCTCTATTGACGTTGTTAGATTGTTTATTTTTGCTGAAAAAACTACAAAGTAATCGTATGAAGATGGATGCGTCCCCGGAAATGCTATGTTGTAGTTTATTCCTTTATTATTTTTGATTCCAAAGATGCTAATACGTACGAAACACCGTAACTTTCAGACCGTGAGGACCTATTCGGCCGATAATACCTTTTCGGAAAGCTCTCGGACAGTTATAGTGTGGCTATGGGTCTCCGTACCATTGGGCCCCATTTTCGACCCCAAATTGTGACGTTTAGGGTGTTTTCGGGAGGTTTTTGTGATTTGGAAGCGATTAAAGTATCGAAAAAGTGTTTGGACATGATTTTTGCATCTTTTGCGAATAAAAGAGTACGTTGAACCTGGCTGAAGCGGTGCACGTATCAAGTGGGACCCATTACAAATGATCTCTTGAATCCGCGGTAAAGGATATATGCGAATGCATGCAATGTACTAAGGGATGCGATCATACCAGCACTAATGCACCGGATCCCATCAGAACTCCGCAGTTAAGCGTGCTTGGGCGAGAGTAATACTAGGATGGGTGACCTCCCGGGAAGTCCTCGTGTTGCATCCCTTTTTTATTTTTATTTTTCTTTTAGCCTCCCATTTTTTTGTCAAACATCTAGTACCACTACAATTCAATTTGTTTCTCTATTGACGTTGTTAGATTGTTTATTTTTGCTGACAAAACTACAAAGTAATCGTATGAAGATGGATGCGTCCCCGGAAATGCTATGTTGTAGTTTATTCCTTTATTATTTTTGATTCCAAAGATGCTAATACGTACGGAACACCGTAACTTTCAGACCGTGAGGACCTATTCGGCCGATAATACCTTTTCGGAAAGCTCTCGGAAAGTTATAGTGTGGCTATGGGACTCCGTACCATTGGCCCCATTTTCGACCCCAAATTTTGACGTTTAGGGTGTTTTCGGGAGGTTTTTGTGATTTGGAAGCGATTAAAGTATCGAAAAAGTGTTCGGACATGATTTTTGCATCTTTTGCGAATAAAAGAGTACGTTGAAGTTGGCTGAAGCGGTGCACGTATCAAGTGGGACCCATTACAAATGATCTCTTGAATCTGCGGTAAAGGATATATGTGAATGCATGCAATGTACTAACGGATGCGATCATACCAGCACTAATGCACCGGATCCCATCAGAACTCCGCAGTTTACGGTGCTTGGGCGAGAGTAGTACTAGGATGGGTGACCTCCCGGGAAGTCCTCGTGTTGCATCCCTTTTTTATTTATATTTTTCTTTTAGCCTCCCATTTTTTTGTAAAACATCTAGTACCACTACAATTCAATTTGTTTCTCTATTGACGTTGTTAGATTGTTTATTTTTGCTGAAAAAACTACAAAGTAATCGTATGAAGATGGATGCGTCCCCGGAAATGCTATGTTGTAGTTTATTCCTTTATTATTTTTGATTCCAAAGATGCTAATACGTACGGAACACCGTAACTTTTAGACCGTGAGGACCTATTCGGCCGATAATACCTTTTCGGAAAGCTCTCGGAAAGTTATTGTGTGGCATTTTCGACCCCAAATTTTGACGTTTAGGGTGTTTTCGGGAGGTTTTTGTGATTTGGAAGCGATTAAAGTATCGAAAAAGTGTTCGGACATGATTTTTGCATCTTTTGCGAATAAAAAAGTACGTTGAACCTGGCTGAAGCGGTGCACGTATCAAGTGGGACCCATTACAAATGATCTCTTGAATCCGCGGTAAAGGATATATGCGAATGCATGCAATGTACTAAGGGATGCGATCATACCAGCACTAATGCAACGGATCCCATCAGAACTCCGCAGTTAAGCGTGCTTGGGCGAGAGTAATACTAGGATGGGTGACCTCCCGGGAAGTCCTCGTGTTGCATCCCTTTTTTATTTTTATTTTTCTTTTAGCCTCCCATTTTTTTGTCAAACATCTAGTACCACTACAATTCAATTTGTTTCTCTATTGACGTTGTTAGATTGTTTATTTTTGCTGACAAAACTACAAAGTAATCGTATGAAGATGGATGCGTCCCCGGAAATGCTATGTTGTAGTTTATTCCTTTATTATTTTTGATTCCAAAGATGCTAATACGTACGGAACACCGTAACTTTCAGACCGTGAGGACCTATTCGGCCGATAATACCTTTTCGGAAAGCTCTCGGAAAGTTATAGTGTGGGTATGGGTCTCCGTACCATTGGGTCTCATTTTCAACCCCAAATTTTGACGTTTAGGGTGTTTTCGGGAGGTTTTGTGATTTGGAAGCGATTAAAGTATCGAAAAAGTGTTCGGACATGATTTTTGCATCTTTTGCGAATAAAAGAGTACGTTGAACCTGGCTGAAGCGGTGCACGTATCAAGTGGGACCCATTACAAATGATCTCTTGAATCTGCGCTAAAGGATATATGCGAATGCATGCAATGTACTAACGGATGCGATCATACCAGCACTAATGCACCGGATCCCATCAGAACTCCGCAGTTTACGGTGCTTGGGCGAGAGTAGTACTAGGATGGGTGACCTCCCGGGAAGTCCTCGTGTTGCATCCCTTTTTTATTTATATTTTTCTTTTAGCCTCCCATTTTTTTGTAAAACATCTAGTACCACTACAATTCAATTTGTTTCTCTATTGACGTTGTTAGATTGTTTATTTTTGCTGAAAAAACTACAAAGTAATCGTATGAAGATGGATGCGTCCCCGGAAATGCTATGTTGTAGTTTATTCCTTTATTATTTTTGATTCCAAAGATGCTAATACGTACGGAACACCGTAACTTTCAGACCGTGAGGACCTATTCGGCCGATAATACCTTTTCGGAAAGCTCTCGGAAAGTTATTGTGTGGCTATGGGTCTCCGTACCATTGGGCCCCATTTTCGACCCCAAATTTTGACGTTTAGGGTGTTTTCGGGAGGTTTTTGTGATTTGGAAGCGATTAAAGTATCGAAAAAGTGTTCGGACATGATTTTTGCATCTTTTGCGAATAAAAGAGTACGTTGAACCTGGCTGAAGCGGTGCACGTATCAAGTGGGACCCATTACAAATGATCTCTTGAATCTGCGGTAAAGGATATATGCGAATGCATGCAATGTACTAACGGATGCGATCATACCAGCACTAATGCACCGGATCCCATCAGAACTCCGCAGTTTACGGTGCTTGGGCGAGAGTAGTACTAGGATGGGTGACCTCCCGGGAAGTCCTCGTGTTGCATCCCTTTTTTATTTATATTTTTCTTTCAGCTTCCTATTTTTTTGTAAAACATCTAGTACCACTACAATTCAATTTGTTTCTCTATTGACGTTGTTAGATTGTTTATTTTTGCTGAAAAAACTACAAAGTAATCGTATGAAGATGGATGCGTCCCCGGAAATGCTATGTTGTAGTTTATTCCTTTATTATTTTTGATTCCAAAGATGCTAATACGTACGAAACACCGTAACTTTCAGACCGTGAGGACCTATTCGGCCGATAATACCTTTTCGGAAAGCTCTCGGACAGTTATAGTGTGGCTATGGGTCTCCGTACCATTGGGCCGCATTTTCGACCCCAAATTTTGACGTTTAGGGTGTTTTCGGGAGGTTTTTGTGATTTGGAAGCGATTAAAGTATCGAAAAAGTGTTCGGACATGATTTTTGCATCTTTTGCGAATAAAAGAGTACGTTGAACCTGGCTGAAGCGGTGCACGTATCAAGTGGGACCCATTACAAATGATCTCTTGAATCCGCGGTAAAGGATATATGCGAATGCATGCAATGTACTAAGGGATGCGATCATACCAGCACTAATGCACCGGATCCCATCAGAACTCCGCAGTTAAGCGTGCTTGGGCGAGAGTAATACTAGGATGGGTGACCTCCCGGGAAGTCCTCGTGTTGCATCCCTTTTTTATTTTTATTTTTCTTTTAGCCTCCCATTTTTTTGTCAAACATCTAGTACCACTACAATTCAATTTGTTTCTCTATTGACGTTGTTAGATTGTTTATTTTTGCTGACAAAACTACAAAGTAATCGTATGAAGATGGATGCGTCCCCGGAAATGCTATGTTGTAGTTTATTCCTTTATTATTTTTGATTCCAAAGATGCTAATACGTACGGAACACCGTAACTTTCAGACCGTGAGGACCTATTCGGCCGATAATACCTTTTCGGAAAGCTCTCGGAAAGTTATAGTGTGGCTATGGGACTCCGTACCATTGGGCCCCATTTTCGACCCCAAATTTTGACGTTTAGGGTGTTTTCGGGAGGTTTTTGTGATTTGGAAGCGATTAAAGTATCGAAAAAGTGTTCGGACATGATTTTTGCATCTTTTGCGAATAAAAGAGTACGTTGAAGTTGGCTGAAGCGGTGCACGTATCAAGTGGGACCCATTACAAATGATCTCTTGAATCTGCGGTAAAGGATATATGTGAATGCATGCAATGTACTAACGGATGCGATCATACCAGCACTAATGCACCGGATCCCATCAGAACTCCGCAGTTTACGGTGCTTGGGCGAGAGTAGTACTAGGATGGGTGACCTCCCGGGAAGTCCTCGTGTTGCATCCCTTTTTTATTTATATTTTTCTTTTAGCCTCCCATTTTTTTGTAAAACATCTAGTACCACTACAATTCAATTTGTTTCTCTATTGACGTTGTTAGATTGTTTATTTTTGCTGAAAAAACTACAAAGTAATCGTATGAAGATGGATGCGTCCCCGGAAATGCTATGTTGTAGTTTATTCCTTTATTATTTTTGATTCCAAAGATGCTAATACGTACGGAACACCGTAACTTTTAGACCGTGAGGACCTATTCGGCCGATCATACCTTTTCGGAAAGCTCTCGGAAAGTTATTGTGTGGCATTTTCGACCCCAAATTTTGACGTTTAGGGTGTTTTCGGGAGGTTTTTGTGATTTGGAAGCGATTAAAGTATCGAAAAAGTGTTCGGACATGATTTTTGCATCTTTTGCGAATAAAAAAGTACGTTGAACCTGGCTGAAGCGGTGCACGTATCAAGTGGGACCCATTACAAAAGATCTCTTGAATCCGCGGTAAAGGATATATGCGAATGCATGCAATGTACTAAGGGATGCGATCATACCAGCACTAATGCAACGGATCCCATCAGAACTCCGCAGTTAAGCGTGCTTGGGCGAGAGTAATACTAGGATGGGTGACCTCCCGGGAAGTCCTCTTGTTGCATCCCTTTTTTATTTTTATTTTTCTTTTAGCCTCCCATTTTTTTGTCAAACATCTAGTACCACTACAATTCAATTTGTTTCTCTATTGACGTTGTTAGATTGTTTATTTTTGCTGAAAAAACTACAAAGTAATCGTATGAAGATGGATGCGTCCCCGGAAATGCTATGTTGTAGTTTATTCCTTTATTATTTTTGATTCCAAAGATGCTAATACGTACGGAACACCGTAACTTTCAGACCGTGAGGACCTATTCGGCCGATAATACCTTTTCGGAAAGCTCTCGGAAAGTTATTGTGTGGCTATGGGTCTCCGTACCATTGGGCCCCATTTTCGACCCCAAATTTTGACGTTTAGGGTGTTTTCGGGAGGTTTTTGTGATTTGGAAGCGATTAAAGTATCGAAAAAGTGTTCGGACATGATTTTTGCATCTTTTGCGAATAAAAGAGTACGTTGAACCTGGCTGAAGCGGTGCACGTATCAAGTGGGACCCATTACAAATGATCTCTTGAATCCGCGGTAAAGGATATATGCGAATGCATGCAATGTACTAAGGGATGCGATCAGACCAGCACTAATGCAACGGATCCCATCAGAACTCCGCAGTTAAGCGTGCTTGGGCGAGAGTAATACTAGGATGGGTGACCTCCCGGGAAGTCCTCGTGTTGCATCCCTTTTTTATTTTTATTTTTCTTTTAGCCTCCCATTTTTTTGTCAAACATCTAGTACCACTACAATTCAATTTGTTTCTCTATTGACGTTGTTAGATTGTTTATTTTTGCTGACAAAACTACAAAGTAATCGTATGAAGATGGATGCGTCCCCGGAAATGCTATGTTGTAGTTTATTCCTTTATTATTTTTGATTCCAAAGATGCTAATACGTACAGAACACCGTAACTTTCAGACCGTGAGGACCTATTCGGCCGATAATACCTTTTCGGAAAGCTCTCGGAAAGTTATAGTGTGGGTATGGGTCTCCGTACCATTGGGCCCCATTTTCGACCCCAAATTTTGACGTTTAGGGTGTTTTCGGGAGGTTTTTGTGATTTGGAAGCGATTAAAGTATCGAAAAAGTGTTCGGACATGATTTTTGCATCTTTTGCGAATAAAAGAGTACGTTGAAGCTGGCTGAAGCGGTGCACGTATCAAGTGGGACCCATTACAAATGATCTCTTGAATCTGCGGTAAAGGATATATGCGAATGCATGCAATGTACTAACGGATGCGATCATAACAGCACTAATGCACCGGATCCCATCAGAACTCCGCAGTTTACGGTGCTTGGGCGAGAGTAGTACTAGGATGGGTGACCTCCCGGGAAGTCCTCGTGTTGCATCCCTTTTTTATTTATATTTTTCTTTTAGCCTCCCATTTTTTTGTAAAACATCTAGTACCACTACAATTCAATTTGTTTCTCTATTGACGTTGTTAGATTGTTTATTTTTGCTGAAAAAACTACAAAGTAATCGTATGAAGATGGATGCGTCCCCGGAAATGCTATGTTGTAGTTTATTCCTTTATTATTTTTGATTCCAAAGATGCTAATACGTACGGAACACCGTAACTTTCAGACCGTGAGGACCTATTCGGCCGATAATACCTTTTCGGAAAGCTCTCGGAAAGTTATAGTGTGGCTATGGGTCTCTGTACCATTGGGCCCCATTTTCGCCCCTAAATTTTGACGTTTAGGGTGTTTTCGGGAGGTTTTTGTGATTTGGAAGCGATTAAAGTATCGAAAAAGTGTTCGGACATGATTTTTGCATCTTTTGCGAATAAAAGAGTACGTTGAACCTGGCTGAAGCGGTGCACGTATCAAGTGGGACCCATTACAAATGATCTCTTGAATCCGCGGTAAAGGATATGTGCGAATGCATGCAATGTACTAACGGATGCGATCATACCAGCACTAATGCACCGGATCTCATCAGAACTCCGCAGTTAAGCGTGCTTGGGCGAGAGTAATACTAGGATAGGTGACCTCCCGGGAAGTCCTCGTGTTGCATCCCTTTTTAATTTTTATTTTTCTTTTAGCCTCCCATTTTTTTGTTAAACATCTAGTACCACTACAATTCAATTTGTTTCTCTATTGACGTTGTTAGATTGTTTATTTTTGCTGACAAAACTACAAAGTAATCGTATGAAGATGGATGCGTCCCCGGAAATGCTATGTTGTAGTTTATTCCTTTATTATTTTTGATTCCAAAGATGCTAATACGTACGGAACACCGTAACTTTCAGACCGTGAGGACCTATTCGGCCGATAATACCTTTTCGGAAAGCTCTCGGAAAGTTATAGTGTGGCTATGGGTCTCCGTACCATTGGGCCCCATTTTCGACCCCAAATTTTGACGTTTAGGGTGTTTTCGGGAGGTCTTTGTGATTTGGAAGCGATTAAAGTATCGAAAAAGTGTTCGGACATGATTTTTGCATCTTTTGCGAATAAAAGAGTACGTTGAAGCTGGCTGAAGCGGTGCACATATCAAGTGGGACCCATTACAAATGATCTCTTGAATCTGCGGTAAAGGATATATGCGAATGCATGCAATGTACTAACGGATGCGATCATACCAGCACTAATGCACCGGATCCCATCAGAACTCCGCAGTTTACGGTGCTTGGGCGAGAGTAGTACTAGGATGGGTGACCTCCCGGGAAGTCCTCGTGTTGCATCCGTTTTTTATTTATATTTTTCTTTTAGCCTCCCATTTTTTTGTAAAACATCTAGCACTACAATTCAATTTGTTTCTCTATTGACGTTGTTAGATTGTTTATTTTTGCTGAAAAAACTACAAAGTAATCGTATGAAGATGGATGCGTCCCCGGAAATGCTATGTTGTAGTTTATTCCTTTATTATTTTTGATTCCAAAGATGCTAATACGTACGGAACACCGTAACTTTCAGACCGTGAGGACCTATTCGGCCGATAATACCTTTTCGGAAAGCTCTCGGAAAGTTATAGTGTGGCAATGAGTCTCCGTACCATTGGGCCCCATTTTCGACCCCAAATTTTGACGTTTAGGGTGTTTTCGGGAGGTTTTTGTGATTTGGAAGCGATTAAAGTATCGAAAAAGTGTTCGGACATGATTTTTGCATCTTTTGCGAATAAAAGAGTACGTTGAACCTGGCTGAAACGGTGCACGTATCAAGTGAGACCCATTATAAATGATCTCTTGAATCCGCGGTAAAGGAAATATGCGAATGCATGCAATGTACTAAGGGATGCGATCATAAAAGCACTAATGCACCGGATCCCATCAGAACTCCGCAGTTAAGCGTGCTTGGGCGAGAGTAGTACTAGGATGGGTGACCTCCCGGGAAGTCCTCGTGTTGCATCCCTTTTTTATTTTTATTTTTCTTTTAGCCTCCCATTTTTTTTGGAAAACATCTAGTACCACTACAATTCAATTTGTTTCTCTATTGACGTTGTTAGATTGTTTATTTTTGCTGACAAAACTACAAAGTAATCGTATGAAGATGGATGCGTCCCCGGAAATGCTATGTTGTAGTTTATTCCTTTATTATTTTTGATTCCAAAGATGCTAATGCGTACGGAACACCGTAACTTTCAGACCGTGAGGACCTATTCGGCCGATAATACCTTTTCGGAAAGCTCTCGGAAAGTTATAGTGTGGCAATGGGACTCCGTACCATTGGGCCCCATTTTCGACCCCAAATTTTGACGTTTAGGGTGTTTTCGAGAGGTTTTTGTGATTTGGAAGCGATTAAAGTATCGAAAAAGTGTTCGGACTAGATTTTTGCATCTTTTGCGAATAAAAGAGTATGTTGAACCTGGCTGAAGCGGTGCACGTATCAAGTGGGACCCATTACAAATGATCTCTTGAATCCGCGGTAAAGGATATATGCGAATGCATGCAATGTACTAAGGGATGCGATCATACCAGCACTAATGCACCGGATCCCATCAGAACTCCGCAGTTAAACGTGCTTGGGCGAGAGTAATACTAGGATGGGTGACCTCCCGGGAAGTCCTCGTGTTGCATCCCTTTTTAATTTTCATTTTTCTTTTAGCCTCCCATTTTTTTGTAAAACATCTAGTACCACTACAATTCAATTTGTTTCTCTATTGACGTTGTTAGATTGTTTATTTTTGCTGACAAAACTACAAAGTAATCGTATGAAGATGGATGCGTCCCCGGAAATGCTATGTTGTAGTTTATTCCTTTATTATTTTTGATTCCAAAGATGCTAATACGTACGGAACACCATAACTTTCAGACCGTGAGGACCTATTCGGCCGATAATACCTTTTCGGAAAGCTCTCGGAAAGTTATAGTGTCGCTATTGGTCTCCGTACCATTGGGCCCCATTTTCGACCCCAAATTTTGACGTTTAGGGTGTTTTCGGGAGGTTTTTGTGATTTGGAAGCGATTAAAGTATCGAAAAAGTGTTCGGACATGATTTTTGCATCTTTTGCGAATAAAAGAGTACGTTGAAGCTGGCTGAAGTGGTGCACGTATCAAGTGGGACCCATTACAAATGATCTCTTGAATCTGCGGTAAAGGATATATGCGAATGCATGCAATGTACTAACGGATGCGATCATACCAGCACTAATGCACCGGATCCCATCAGAACTCCGCAGTTTACGGTGCTTGGGCGAGAGTAGTACTAGGATGGGTGACCTCCCGGGAAGTCCTCGTGTTGCATCCCTTTTTTATTTATATTTTTCTTTTAGCCTCCCATTTTTTTGTAAAACATCTAGTACCACTACAATTCAATTTGTTTCTCTATTGACGTTGTTAGATTGTTTATTTTTGCTGACAAAACTACAAAGTAATCGTATGAAGATGGATGCGTCCCCGGAAATGCTATGTTGTAGTTTATTCGGCCGATAATACCTTTTCGGAAAGCTCTCGGAAAGTTATAGTGTGGCTATGGGTCTCCGTACCATTGGGCCCCATTTTCGACCCCAAATTTTGACGTTTAGGTTGTTTTCGGGAGGTTTTTGTGATTTGGAAGCGATTAAAGTATCGAAAAAGTGTTCGGACATGTTTTTTGCATCTTTTGCCAATAAAAGAGTACGTTGAAGCTGGCTGAAGCGGTGCACGTATCAAGTGGGACCCATTACAAATGATCTCTTGAATCCGCGGTAAAGGATATATGCGAATGCATGCAATGTACTAACGGATGCGATCATACCAGCACTAATGCACCGGATCCCATCAGAACTCCGCAGTTTACGGTGCTTGGGCGAGAGTAGTACTAGGATGGGTGACCTCCTGGGAAGTCCTCGTGTTGCATCCGTTTTTTATTTATATTTTTCTTTTAGCCTCCCATTTTTTTGTAAAACATCTAGCACTACAATTCAATTTGTTTCTCTATTGACGTTGTTAGATTGTTTATTTTTGCTGAAAAAACTACAAAGTAATCGTATGAAGATGGATGCGTCCCCGGAAATGCTATGTTGTAGTTTATTCCTCTATTATTTTTGATTCCAAAGATGCTTATACGTACGGAACACCGTAACTTTCAGACCGTGAGGACCTATTCGGCCGATAATACCTTTTCGGAAAGCTCTCGGAAAGTTATAGTGTGGCTATGGGTCTCCGTACCATTGGGCCCCATTTTCGACCCCAAATTTTGACGTTTAGGGTGTTTTCGGGAGGTTTTTGTGATTTGGAAGCGATTAAAGTATCGAAAAAGTGTTCGGACATGATTTTTGCATCTTTTGCGAATAAAAGAGTACGTTGAACCTGGCTGAAGCGGTGCACGTATCAAGTGAGACCCATTACAAATGATCTCTTGAATCCGCGGTAAAGGAAATATGCGAATGCATGCAATGTACTAAGGGATGCGATCATAAAAGCACTAATGCACCGGATCCCATCAGAACTCCGCAGTTAAGCGTGCTTGGGCGAGAGTAATACTAGGATGGGTGACCTCCCGGGAAGTCCTCGTGTTGCATCCCTTTTTAATTTTTATTTTTCTTTTAGCCTCCCATTTTTTTGTAAAACATCTAGTACCACTACAATTCAATTTGTTTCTCTATTGACGTTGTTAGATTGTTTATTTTTGCTGACAAAACTACAAAGTAATCGTATGAAGATGGATGCGTCCCCGGAAATGCTATGTTGTAGTTTATTCCTTTATTATTTTTGATTCCAAAGATGCTAATACGTACGGAACACCGTAACTTTCAGACCGTGAGGACCTATTCGGCCAATAATACCTTTTCGGAAAGCTCTCGGAAAGTTATAGTGTGGCTATGGGACTCCGTACCATTGGGCCCCATTTTCGACCCCAAATTTTGACGTTTAGGGTGTTTTCGAGAGGTTTTTGTGATTTGGAAGCGATTAAAGTATCGAAAAAGTGTTCGGACTAGATTTTTGCATCTTTTGCGAATAAAAGAGTATGTTGAACCTGGCTGAAGCGGTGCACGTATCAAGTGGGACCCATTACAAATGATCTCTTGAATCTGCGGTAAAGGATATATGCGAATGCATGCAATGTTCTAAGGGATGCGATCATACCAGCACCGATGCACCGGATCCCATCAGAACTCCGCAGTTAAGCGTGCTTGGGGGAGAGTAATACTAGGATGGGTGACCTCCCGGGAAGTCCTTGTGTTGCATCCCTTTTTTATTTTTATTTTTCTTTTAGCCTCCCATTTTTTTGTAAAACATCTAGTACCACTACAATTCAATTTGTTTCTCTATTGACGTTGTTAGATTGTTTATTTTTGCTGACAAAACTACAAAGTAATGGTATGAAGATGGATGCGTCCCAAGAAATGCTATGTTGTAGTTTATTTCTTTATTATTTTTGATTCCAAAGATGCTAATACGTACGGAACACCGTAACTTTCAGACCGTGAGGACCTATTCGGCCGATAATACCTTTTCGGAAAGCTCTCGGAAAGTTATAGTGTGGCTATGGGACTCCGTACCATTGGGCCCCATTTTCGACCCCAAATTTTGACGTTTAGGGTGTTTTCGGGAGGTTTTTGTGATTTGGAAGCGATTAAAGTATCGAAAAAGTGTTCGGACATGATTTTTGCATCTTTTGCGAATAAAAGAGTACGTTGAACCTGGCTGAAGCGGTGCACGTATCAAGTGAGACCCATTACAAATGATCTCTTGAATCCGCGGTAAAGGAAATATGCGAATGCATGCAATGTACTAAGGGATGCGATCATAAAAGCACTAATGCACCGGATCCCATCAGAACTCCGCAGTTAAGCGTGCTTGGGCGAGAGTAATACTAGGATGGGTGACCTCCCGGGAAGTCCTCGTGTTGCATCCCTTTTTAATTTTTATTTTTCTTTTAGCCTCCCATTTTTTTGTAAAACATCTAGTACCACTACAATTCAATTTGTTTCTCTATTGACGTTGTTAGATTGTTTATTTTTGCTGACAAAACTACAAAGTAATCGTATGAAGATGGATGCGTCCCCGGAAATGCTATGTTGTAGTTTATTCCTTTATTATTTTTGATTCCAAAGATGCTAATACGTACGGAACACCGTAACTTTCAGACCGTGAGGACCTATTCGGCCAATAATACCTTTTCGGAAAGCTCTCGGAAAGTTATAGTGTGGCTATGGGACTCCGTACCATTGGGCCCCATTTTCGACCCCAAATTTTGACGTTTAGGGTGTTTTCGAGAGGTTTTTGTGATTTGGAAGCGATTAAAGTATCGAAAAAGTGTTCGGACTAGATTTTTGCATCTTTTGCGAATAAAAGAGTATGTTGAACCTGGCTGAAGCGGTGCACGTATCAAGTGGGACCCATTACAAATGATCTCTTGAATCTGCGGTAAAGGATATATGCGAATGCATGCAATGTTCTAAGGGATGCGATCATACCAGCACCGATGCACCGGATCCCATCAGAACTCCGCAGTTAAGCGTGCTTGGGGGAGAGTAATACTAGGATGGGTGACCTCCCGGGAAGTCCTTGTGTTGCATCCCTTTTTTATTTTTATTTTTCTTTTAGCCTCCCATTTTTTTGTAAAACATCTAGTACCACTACAATTCAATTTGTTTCTCTATTGACGTTGTTAGATTGTTTATTTTTGCTGACAAAACTACAAAGTAATGGTATGAAGATGGATGCGTCCCAAGAAATGCTATGTTGTAGTTTATTTCTTTATTATTTTTGATTCCAAAGATGCTAATACGTACGGAACACCGTAACTTTCAGACCGTGAGGACCTATTCGGCCGATAATACCTTTTCGGAAAGCTCTCGGAAAGTTATAGTGTGGCTATGGGACTCCGTACCATTGGGCCCCATTTTCGACCCCAAATTTTGACGTTTAGGGTGTTTTCGAGAGGTTTTTGTGATTTGGAAGCGATTAAAGTATCGAAAAAGTGTTCGGACATGATTTTTGCATCTTTTGCGAATAAAAGAGTACGTTGAACCTGGCTGAAGCGGTGCACGTATCAAGTGGGACCCATTACAAATGATCTCTTGAATCCGCGGTAAAGGATATATGCGAATGCATGCAATGTACTAAGGGATGCGATCATACCAGCACTAATGCACCGGATCCCATCAGAACTCCGCAGTTAAGCGTGCTTGGACGAGAGTAATACTAGGATGGGTGACCTCCCGGGAAGTCCTCGTGTTGCATCCCTTTTTAATTTTAATTTTTCTTTTAGCCTCCCATTTTTTTGTAAAACATCTAGTACCACTACAAATTCAATTTGTTTCTCTATTGACGTTGTTAGATTGTTTATTTTTGCTGACAAAACTACAAAGTAATCGTATGAAGATGGATGCGTCCCCGGAAATGCTATGTTGTAGTTTATTCGGCCGATAATACCTTTTCGGAAAGCTCTCGGAAAGTTATAGTGTGGCTATGGGTCTCCGTACCATTGGGCCCCATTTTCGACCCCAAATTTTGACGTTTAGGTTGTTTTCGGGAGGTTTTTGTGATTTGGAAGCGATTAAAGTATCGAAAAAGTGGTCGGACATGTAATTTGCATCTTTTGCGAATAAAAGAGTACGTTGAAGCTGGCTGAAGCGGTGCACGTATCAAGTGGGACCCATTACAAATGATCTCTTGTATCCGCGGTAAAGGATATATGCGAATGCATGCAATATACTAAGGGATGCGATCATACCAGCACCAATGCACCGGATCCCATCAGAACTCCGCAGTTAAGCGTGCTTGGGCGAGAGTAATACTAGGATGGGTGACCTCCCGGGAAGTCCTCATGTTGCATCCCTTTTTATTTTTATTTTTCTTTTAGCCTCCCATTTTTTTGTAAAACATCTAGTACCACTACAATTCAATTTGTTTCTCTATTGACGTTGTTAGATTGTTTATTTTTGCTGAAAAAACTACAAAGTAATCGTATGAAGATGGATGCGTCCCCGGAAATGCTATGTTGTAGTTTATTCGGCCGATAATACCTTTTCGGAAAGCTCTCGGAAAGTTATAGGGTGGCTATGAGTCACCGTACCATTGGGCCCCATTTTCGACCCCAAATTTTGACGTTTAGGTTGTTTTCGGGAGGTTTTTGTGATTTGGAAGCGATTAAAGTATCGAAAAAGTGTTCGGACATGTTTTTTACATATTTTGCGAATAAAAGAGTACGTTGAAGCTGGCTGAAGCGGTGCACGTATCAAGTGGGACCCATTACAAATGATCTCTTGAATCCGCGGTAAAGGATATATGCGAATGCATGCAATGTACTAAGGGATGCGATCATACCAGCACCAATGCACCGGATCCCATCAGAACTCCGCAGTTAAGCGTGCTTGGGCGAGAGTAATACTAGGATGGGTGACCTCCCGGGAAGTCCTCGTGTTGCATCCCTTTTTTATTTTTATTTTTCTTTTAGCCTCCCATTTTTTTGTAAAACATCTAGTACCACTACAATTCAATTTGTTTCTCTATTGACGTTGTTAGATTGTTTATTTTTGCTGACAAAACTACAAAGTAATCGTATGAAGATGGATGCGTCCCCGAAAATGCTATGTTGTAGTTTATTCCTTTATTATTTTTGATTCCAAAGATGCTAATACGTACGGAACACCGTAACTTTCAGACCGTGAGGACCTATTCGGCCGATAATACCTTTTCGGAAAGCTCTCGGAAAGTTATAGTGTGGCTATGAGTCTCCGTACCATTGGGTCCCATTTTCGACCCCAAATTTTGACGTTTAGGGTGTTTTCGGGAGGTTTTTGTGATTTGGAAGCGATTAAAGTATCGAAAAAGTGTTCGGACATGATTTTTGCATCTTTTGCGAATAAAAGAGTACGTTGAACCTGGCTGAAGCGGTGCACGTATCAAGTGGGACCCATTACAAATGATCTCTTGAATCCGCGGTAAAGGATATATGCGAATGCATGCAATGTACTAAGGGATGCGATCATACCAGCACTAATGCACCGGATCCCATCAAAACTCCGCAGTTAAGCGTGCTTGGGCGAGAGTAATACTAGGATGGGTGACCTCCCGGGAAGTCCTCGTGTTGCATCCCTTTTTAATTTTTATTTTTCTTTTAGCCTCCCATTTTTTTGTAAAACATCTAGTACCACTACAAATTCAATTTGTTTCTCTATTGACGTTGTTAGATTGTTTATTTTTGCTGACAAAACTACAAAGTAATCGTATGAAGATGGATGCGTCCCCGGAAATGCTATGTTGTAGTTTATTCGGCCGATAATACCTTTTCGGAAAGCTCTCGGAAAGTTATAGTGTGGCTATGGGTCTCCGTACCATTGGGCCCCATTTTCGACCCCAAATTTTGACGTTTAGGTTGTTTTCGGGAGGTTTTTGTGATTTGGAAGCGATTAAAGTATCGAAAAAGTGTTCGGACATGTTATTTGCATCTTTTGCGAATAAAAGAGTACGTTGAAGCTGGCTGAAGCGGTGCACGTATCAAGTGGGACCCATTACAAATTATCTCTTGAATCCGCGGTAAAGGATATATGCGAATGCATGCAATATACTAAGGGATGCGATCATACCAGCACCAATGCACCGGATCCCATCAGAACTCCGCAGTTAAGCGTGCTTGGGCGAGAGTAATACTAGGATGGGTGACCTCCCGGGAAGTCCTCGTGTTGCATCCCTTTTTATTTTTATTTTTCTTTTAGCCTCCCATTTTTTTGTAAAACATCTAGTACCACTACAATTCAATTTGTTTCTCTATTGACGTTGTTAGATTGTTTATTTTTGCTGAAAAAACTACAAAGTAATCGTATGAAGATGGATGCGTCCCCGGAAATGCTATGTTGTAGTTTATTCGGCCGATAATACCTTTTCGGAAAGCTCTCGGAAAGTTATAGGGTGGCTATGAGTCACCGTACCATTGGGCCCCATTTTCGACCCCAAATTTTGACGTTTAGGTTGTTTTCGGGAGGTTTTTGTGATTTGGAAGCGATTAAAGTATCGAAAAAGTGTTCGGACATGTTTTTTGCATCTTTTGCGAATAAAAGAGTACGTTGAAGCTGGCTGAAGCGGTGCACGTATCAAGTGGGACCCATTACAAATGATCTCTTGAATCCGCGGTAAAGGATATATGCGAATGCATGCAATGTACTAAGGGATGCGATCATACCAGCACCAATGCACCGGATCCCATCAGAACTCCGCAGTTAAGCGTGCTTGGGCGAGAGTAATACTAGGATGGGTGACCTCCCGGGAAGTCCTCGTGTTGCATCCCTTTTTTATTTTTATTTTTCTTTTAGCCTCCAATTTTTTTGTAAAACATCTAGTACCACTACAATTCAATTTGTTTCTCTATTGACGTTGTTAGATTGTTTATTTTTGCTGACAAAACTACAAAGTAATCGTATGAAGATGGATGCGTCCCCGAAAATGCTATGTTGTAGTTTATTCCTTTATTATTTTTGATTCCAAAGATGCTAATACGTACGGAACACCGTAACTTTCAGACCGTGAGGACCTATTCGGCCGATAATACCTTTTCGGAAAGCTCTCGGAAAGTTATAGTGTGGCTATGGGTCTTTGTACCATTGGGCCCCATTTCCGACCCCAAATTTTGACGTTTAGGGTGTTTTCGGGAGGTTTTTGTGATTTGGAAGCGATTAAAGTATCGAAAAAGTGTTCGGACATGATTCTTGCATCTTTTGCGAATAAAAGAGTACGTTGAACCTGGCTGAAGCGGTGCACGTATTAAGTGGGACCCATTACAAATGATCTCTTGAATCCGCGGTAAAGGATATATGCGAATGCATGCAATGTACTAAGGGATGCGATCATACCAGCACTAATGCACCGGATCCCATCAGAACTCCGCAGTTAAGCGTGCTTGGGCGAGAGTAATACTAGGATGGGTGACCTCCCGGGAAGTCCTCGTGTTGCATCCCTTTTTAATTTTTATTTTTCTTTTAGCCTCCCATTTTTTTGTAAAACATCTAGTACCACTACAATTCAATTTGTTTCTCTATTGACGTTGTTAGATTGTTTATTTTTGCTGACAAAACTACAAAGTAATCGTATGAAGATGGATGCGTCCCCGGAAATGCTATGTTGTAGTTTATTCGGCCGATAATACCTTTTCGGAAAGCTCTCGGAAAGTTATAGTGTGGCTATGGGTCTCCGTACCATTGGGCCCCATTTTCGACCCCAAATTTTGACGTTTAGGTTGTTTTCGGGAGGTTTTTGTGATTTGGAAGCGATTAAAGTATCGAAAAAGTGTTCGGACATGTTTTTTGCATCTTTTGCGAATAAAAGAGTACGTTGAAGCTGGCTGAAGCGGTGCACGTATCAAGTGGGACCCATTACAAATGATCTCTTGAATCCGCGGTAAAGGATATATGCGAATGCATGCAATGTACTAAGGGATGCGATCATACCAGCACCAATGCACCGGATCCCATCAGAACTCCGCAGTTAAGCGTGCTTGGGCGAGAGTAATACTAGGATGGGTGACCTCCCGGGAAGTCCTCGTGTTGCATTCCTTTTTATTTTTATTTTTCTTTTAGCCTCCCATTTTTTTGTAAAACATCTAGTACCACTACAATTCAATTTGTTTCTCTATTGACGTTGTTAGATTGTTTATTTTTGCTGACAAAACTACAAAGTAATCGTATGAAGATGGATGCGTCTCCGGAAATGCTATGTTGTAGTTTATTCCTTTATTATTTTTGATTCCAAAGATGCTAATACGTACGGAACACCGTAACTTTCAGACCGTGAGGACCTATTCGGCCGATAATACCTTTTCGGAAAGCTCTCGGAAAGTTATAGTGTGGCTATGGGTCTCCGTACCAGTGGGCCCCATTTTCGACCCCAAATTTTGACGTTTAGGGTGTTTCCGGGAGGTTTTTGTTTGGAAGCGATTAAAGTATCGAAAAAGTGTTCAGACATGATTTTTGCATCTTTTGCGAATAAAAGAGTACGCTGAAGCTGGCTGAAGCGGTGCACGTATCAAGTGGGACCCATTACAAATGATCTCTTGAATCTGCGGTAAAGGATATATGCGAATGCATGCAATGTACTAACGGATGCGATCATACCAGCACTAATGCACCGGATCTCATCAGAACTCCGCAGTTAAGCGTGCTTGGGCGAGAGTAATATTAGGATGGGTGACCTCCCGGGAAGTCCTCGTGTTGCATCCCTTTTTAATTTTTATTTTTCTTTTAGCCTCCCATTTTTTTGTTAAACATCTAGTACCACTACAATTCAATTTGTTTCTCTATTGACGTTGTTAGATTGTTTATTTTTGCTGACAAAACTACAAAGTAATCGTATGAAGATGGATGCGTCCCCGGAAATGCTATGTTGTAGTTTATTCCTTTATTATTTTTGATTCCAAAGATGCTAATACGTACGGAACGCCGTAACTTTCAGACCGTGAGGACCTATTCGGCCGATAATACCTTTTCGGAAAGCTCTCGGAAAGTTATAGTGTGGCTATGGGTCTCTGTACCATTGGGCCCCATTTTCGACCCCAAATTTTGACGTTTAGGGTGTTTTCGGGAGGTTTTTGTGATTTGGAAGCGATTAAAGTATCGAAAAAGTGTTCGGACATGTTTTTTGCATCTTTTGCGAATAAAAGAGTACGTTGAAGCTGGCTGAAGCGGTGCACGTATCAAGTGGGACCCATTACAAATGATCTCTTGAATCCGCGGTAAAGGATATATGCGAATGCATGCAATGTACTAAGGGATGCGATCATACCAGCACCAATGCACCGGATCCCATCAGAACTCCGCAGTTAAGCGTGCTTGGGCGAGAGTAATACTAGGATGGGTGACCTCCCGGGAAGTCCTCGTGTTGCATCCCTTTTTTATTTTTATTTTTCTTTTAGCCTCCAATTTTTTTGTAAAACATCTAGTACCACTACAATTCAATTTGTTTCTCTATTGACGTTGTTAGATTGTTTATTTTTGCTGACAAAACTACAAAGTAATCGTATGAAGATGGATGCGTCCCCGAAAATGCTATGTTGTAGTTTATTCCTTTATTATTTTTGATTCCAAAGATGCTAATACGTACGGAACACCGTAACTTTCAGACCGTGAGGACCTATTCGGCCGATAATACCTTTTCGGAAAGCTCTCGGAAAGTTATAGTGTGGCTATGGGTCTTTGTACCATTGGGCCCCATTTCCGACCCCAAATTTTGACGTTTAGGGTGTTTTCGGGAGGTTTTTGTGATTTGGAAGCGATTAAAGTATCGAAAAAGTGTTCGGACATGATTCTTGCATCTTTTGCGAATAAAAGAGTACGTTGAACCTGGCTGAAGCGGTGCACGTATTAAGTGGGACCCATTACAAATGATCTCTTGAATCCGCGGTAAAGGATATATGCGAATGCATGCAATGTACTAAGGGATGCGATCATACCAGCACTAATGCACCGGATCCCATCAGAACTCCGCAGTTAAGCGTGCTTGGGCGAGAGTAATACTAGGATGGGTGACCTCCCGGGAAGTCCTCGTGTTGCATCCCTTTTTAATTTTTATTTTTCTTTTAGCCTCCCATTTTTTTGTAAAACATCTAGTACCACTACAATTCAATTTGTTTCTCTATTGACGTTGTTAGATTGTTTATTTTTGCTGACAAAACTACAAAGTAATCGTATGAAGATGGATGCGTCCCCGGAAATGCTATGTTGTAGTTTATTCGGCCGATAATACCTTTTCGGAAAGCTCTCGGAAAGTTATAGTGTGGCTATGGGTCTCCGTACCATTGGGCCCCATTTTCGACCCCAAATTTTGACGTTTAGGTTGTTTTCGGGAGGTTTTTGTGATTTGGAAGCGATTAAAGTATCGAAAAAGTGTTCGGACATGTTTTTTGCATCTTTTGCGAATAAAAGAGTACGTTGAAGCTGGCTGAAGCGGTGCACGTATCAAGTGGGACCCATTACAAATGATCTCTTGAATCCGCGGTAAAGGATATATGCGAATGCATGCAATGTACTAAGGGATGCGATCATACCAGCACCAATGCACCGGATCCCATCAGAACTCCGCAGTTAAGCGTGCTTGGGCGAGAGTAATACTAGGATGGGTGACCTCCCGGGAAGTCCTCGTGTTGCATTCCTTTTTATTTTTATTTTTCTTTTAGCCTCCCATTTTTTTGTAAAACATCTAGTACCACTACAATTCAATTTGTTTCTCTATTGACGTTGTTAGATTGTTTATTTTTGCTGACAAAACTACAAAGTAATCGTATGAAGATGGATGCGTCTCCGGAAATGCTATGTTGTAGTTTATTCCTTTATTATTTTTGATTCCAAAGATGCTAATACGTACGGAACACCGTAACTTTCAGACCGTGAGGACCTATTCGGCCGATAATACCTTTTCGGAAAGCTCTCGGAAAGTTATAGTGTGGCTATGGGTCTCCGTACCAGTGGGCCCCATTTTCGACCCCAAATTTTGACGTTTAGGGTGTTTCCGGGAGGTTTTTGTTTGGAAGCGATTAAAGTATCGAAAAAGTGTTCAGACATGATTTTTGCATCTTTTGCGAATAAAAGAGTACGCTGAAGCTGGCTGAAGCGGTGCACGTATCAAGTGGGACCCATTACAAATGATCTCTTGAATCTGCGGTAAAGGATATATGCGAATGCATGCAATGTACTAACGGATGCGATCATACCAGCACTAATGCACCGGATCTCATCAGAACTCCGCAGTTAAGCGTGCTTGGGCGAGAGTAATATTAGGATGGGTGACCTCCCGGGAAGTCCTCGTGTTGCATCCCTTTTTAATTTTTATTTTTCTTTTAGCCTCCCATTTTTTTGTTAAACATCTAGTACCACTACAATTCAATTTGTTTCTCTATTGACGTTGTTAGATTGTTTATTTTTGCTGACAAAACTACAAAGTAATCGTATGAAGATGGATGCGTCCCCGGAAATGCTATGTTGTAGTTTATTCCTTTATTATTTTTGATTCCAAAGATGCTAATACGTACGGAACGCCGTAACTTTCAGACCGTGAGGACCTATTCGGCCGATAATACCTTTTCGGAAAGCTCTCGGAAAGTTATAGTGTGGCTATGGGTCTCTGTACCATTGGGCCCCATTTTCGACCCCAAATTTTGACGTTTAGGGTGTTTTCGGGAGGTTTTTGTGATTTGGAAGCGATTAAAGTATCGAAAAAGTGTTCGGACATGATTTTTGCATCTTTTGCGAATAAAAGAGTACGTTGAATCTGGCTGAAGCGGTGCACGTATCAAGTGGGACCCATTACAAATGATCTCTTGAATCCGCGGTAAAGGATATATGCGAATGCATGCAATGTACTAAGGGATGCGATCATACCAGCACTAATGCACCGGATCTCATCAGAACTCCGCAGTTAAGCGTGCTTGGGCGAGAGTAATATTAGGATGGGTGACCTCCCGGGAAGTCCTCGTGTTGCATCCCTTTTTAATTTTTATTTTTCTTTTAGCCTCCCATTTTTTGTTAAACATCTAGTACCACTACAATTCAATTTGTTTCTCTATTGACGTTGTTAGATTGTTTATTTTTGCTGACAAAACTACAAAGTAATCGTATGAAGATGGATGCGTCCCCGGAAATGCTATGTTGTAGTTTATTCCTTTATTATTTTTGATTCCAAAGATGCTAATACGTACGGAACACCGTAACTTTCAGACCGTGAGGACCTATTCGGCCGATAATACCTTTTCGGAAAGGTCTCGGAAAGTTATAGTGTGGCTATGGGTCTCCGTACCATTGGGCCCCATTTTCGACCCCAAATTTTGACGTTTAGGGTGTTTTCGGGAGGTTTTTGTGATTTGGAAGCGATTAAAGTATCGAAAAAGTGTTCGGACATGATTTTTGCATCTTTTGCGAATAAAAGAGTACGTTGAAGCTGGCTGAAGCGGTGCACGTATCAAGTGGGACCCATTACAAATGATCTCTTGAATCTGCGGTAAAGGATATATGCGAATGCATGCAATGTACTAACGGATGCGATCATACCAGCACTAATGCACCGGATCCCATCAGAACTCCGCAGTTTACGGTGCTTGGGCGAGAGTAGTACTAGGATGGGTGACCTCCCGGGAAGTCCTCGTGTTGCATCCGTTTTTTATTTATATTTTTCTTTTAGCCTCCCATTTTTTTGTAAAACATCTAGTACCACTACAATTCAATTTGTTTCTCTATTGACGTTGTTAGATTGTTTATTTTTGCTGAAAAAACTACAAAGTAATCGTATGAAGATGGATGCGTCCCCGGAAATGCTATGTTGTAGTTTATTCCTTTATTATTTTTGATTCCAAAGATGCTAATACGTACGGAACACCGTAACTTTCAGACCGTGAGGACCTATTCGGCCGATAATACCTTTTCGGAAAGCTCTCGGAAAGTTATAGTGTGGCTATGGGCCTCCGTACCACTGGGCCCCATTTTCGACCCCAAATTTTGACGTTTAGGGTGTTTTCGGGAGGTTTTTGTGATTTGGAAGCGATTAAAGTATCGAAAAAGTGTTCAGACATGATTTTTGCATCTTTTCCGAATAAAAGAGTACGTTGAAGCTGGCTGAAGCGGTGCACGTATCAAGTGGGACCCATTACAAATGATCTCTTGAATCTGCGATAAAGGATATATGCGAATGCATGCAATGTACTAACGGATGCGATCATACCAGCACTAATGCACCGGATCCCATCAGAACTCCGCAGTTTACGGTGCTTGGGCGAGAGTAGTACTAGGATGGGTGACCTCCCGGGAAGTCCTCGTGTTGCATCCCTTTTTATTTACATTTTTCTTTTAGCCTCCCATTTTTTTGTAAAACATCTAGTACCACTACAATTCAATTTGTTTCTCTATTGACGTTGTTAGATTGTTTATTTTTGCTGAAAAAACTACAAAGTAATCGTATGAAGATGGATGCGTCCCCGGAAATGCTATGTTGTAGTTTATTCCTTTATTATTTTTGATTCCAAAGATGCTAATACGTACGGAACACCGTAACTTTCAGACCGTGAGGACCTATTCGGCCGATAATACCTTTTCGGAAAGCTCTCGGAAAGTTATAGTGTGGCTATGGGTCTCTGTACCATTGGGCCCCATTTTCGACCCTAAATTTTGACGTTTAGGGTGTTTTCGGGAGGTTTTTGTGATTTGGAAGCGATTAAAGTATCGAAAAAGTGTTCGGACATGATTTTTGCATCTTTTGCGAATAAAAGAGTACGTTGAAGCTGGCTGAAGCGGTGCACGTATCAAGTGGGACCCATTACAAATGATCTCTTGAATCTGCGGTAAAGGATATATGCGAATGCATGCAATGTACTAACGGATGCGATCATACCAGCACTAATGCACCGGATCGCATCAGAACTCCGCAGTTAAGCTTGCTTGGGCGAGAGTAGTACTAGGATGAGTGACCTCCCGGGAAGTCCTCGTGTTGCATCCCTTTTTTATTTTTATTTTTCTTTTAGCCTCCCATTTTTTTGTAAAACATCTAGTACCACTACAATTCAATTTGTTTCTCTATTGACGTTGTTAGATTGTTTATTTTTGCTGACAAAACTACAAAGTAATCGTATGAAGATGGATGCGTCCCCGGAAAATGCTATGTTGTAGTTTATTCCTTTATTATTTTTGATTCCAAAGATGCTAATACGTACGGAACACCGTAACTTTCAGACCGTGAGGACCTATTCGGCCGATAATACCGTTTCGGAAAGCTCTCGGAAAGTTATAGTGTGGCTATGGGTCTCTGTACCATTGGGCCCCATTTTCGACCCCAAATTTTGACGTTTATGGTGTTTTCGGGAGGTTTTTGTGATTTGGAAGCGAGTAAAGTATCGAAAAAGTGTTCGGACATGATTTTTGCATCTTTTGCGAATAAAAGAGTACGTTGAACCTGGCTGAAGCGGTGCACGTATCAAGTGGGACCCATTACAAATGATCTCTTGAATCCGCGGTAAAGGATATATGCGAATGCATGCAATGTACTAAGGGATGCGATCATACCAGCACTAATGCACCGGATCTCATCAGAACTCCGCAGTTAAGCGTGCTTGGGCGAGAGTAATACTAGGATGGGTGACCTCCCGGGAAGTCCTCGTGTTGCATCCCTTTTTAATTTTTATTTTTCTTTTAGCCTCCCATTTTTTTGTTAAACATCTAGTACCACTACAATTCAATTTGTTTCTCTATTGACGTTGTTAGATTGTTTATTTTTGCTGACAAAACTACAAAGTAATCGTATGAAGATGGATGCGTCCCCGGAAATGCTATGTTGTAGTTTATTCCTTTATTATTTTTGATTCCAAAGATGCTAATACGTACGGAACGCCGTAACTTTCAAACCGTGAGGACCTATTCGGCCGATAATACCTTTTCGGAAAGCTCTCGGAAAGTTATAGTGTGGCTATGGGTCTCTGTACCATTGGGCCCCATTTTCGACCCCAAATTTTGACGTTTAGGGTGTTTTCGGGAGGTTTTTGTGATTTGGAAGCGATTAAAGTATCGAAAAAGTGTTCGGACATGATTTTTGCATCTTTTGCGAATAAAAGAGTACGTTGAATCTGGCTGAAGCGGTGCACGTATCAAGTGGGACCCATTACAAATGATCTCTTGAATCCGCGGTAAAGGATATATGCGAATGCATGCAATGTACTAAGGGATGCGATCATACCAGCACTAATGCACCGGATCTCATCAGAACTCCGCAGTTAAGCGTGCTTGGGCGAGAGTAATATTAGGATGGGTGACCTCCCGGGAAGTCCTCGTGTTGCATCCCTTTTTAATTTTTATTTTTCTTTTAGCCTCCCATTTTTTGTTAAACATCTAGTACCACTACAATTCAATTTGTTTCTCTATTGACGTTGTTAGATTGTTTATTTTTGCTGACAAAACTACAAAGTAATCGTATGAAGATGGATGCGTCCCCGGAAATGCTATGTTGTAGTTTATTCCTTTATTATTTTTGATTCCAAAGATGCTAATACGTACGGAACACCGTAACTTTCATACCGTGAGGACCTATTCGGCCGATAATACCTTTTCGGAAAGGTCTCGGAAAGTTATAGTGTGGCTATGGGTCTCCGTACCATTGGGCCCCATTTTCGACCCCAAATTTTGACGTTTAGGGTGTTTTCGGGAGGTTTTTGTGATTTGGAAGCGATTAAAGTATCGAAAAAGTGTTCGGACATGATTTTTGCATCTTTTGCGAATAAAAGAGTACGTTGAAGCTGGCTGAAGCGGTGCACGTATCAAGTGGGACCCATTACAAATGATCTCTTGAATCTGCGGTAAAGGATATATGCGAATGCATGCAATGTACTAACGGATGCGATCATACCAGCACTAATGCACCGGATCCCATCAGAACTCCGCAGTTTACGGTGCTTGGGCGAGAGTAGTACTAGGATGGGTGACCTCCCGGGAAGTCCTCGTGTTGCATCCGTTTTTTATTTATATTTTTCTTTTAGCCTCCCATTTTTTTGTAAAACATCTAGTACCACTACAATTCAATTTGTTTCTCTATTGACGTTGTTAGATTGTTTATTTTTGCTGAAAAAACTACAAAGTAATCGTATGAAGATGGATGCGTCCCCGGAAATGCTATGTTGTAGTTTATTCCTTTATTATTTTTGATTCCAAAGATGCTAATACGTACGGAACACCGTAACTTTCAGACCGTGAGGACCTATTCGGCCGATAATACCTTTTCGGAAAGCTCTCGGAAAGTTATAGTGTGGCTATGGGCCTCCGTACCACTGGGCCCCATTTTCGACCCCAAATTTTGACGTTTAGGGTGTTTTCGGGAGGTTTTTGTGATTTGGAAGCGATTAAAGTATCGAAAAAGTGTTCAGACATGATTTTTGCATCTTTTCCGAATAAAAGAGTACGTTGAAGCTGGCTGAAGCGGTGCACGTATCAAGTGGGACCCATTACAAATGATCTCTTGAATCTGCGATAAAGGATATATGCGAATGCATGCAATGTACTAACGGATGCGATCATACCAGCACTAATGCACCGGATCCCATCAGAACTCCGCAGTTTACGGTGCTTGGGCGAGAGTAGTACTAGGATGGGTGACCTCCCGGGAAGTCCTCGTGTTGCATCCCTTTTTATTTACATTTTTCTTTTAGCCTCCCATTTTTTTGTAAAACATCTAGTACCACTACAATTCAATTTGTTTCTCTATTGACGTTGTTAGATTGTTTATTTTTGCTGAAAAAACTACAAAGTAATCGTATGAAGATGGATGCGTCCCCGGAAATGCTATGTTGTAGTTTATTCCTTTATTATTTTTGATTCCAAAGATGCTAATACGTACGGAACACCGTAACTTTCAGACCGTGAGGACCTATTCGGCCGATAATACCTTTTCGGAAAGCTCTCGGAAAGTTATAGTGTGGCTATGGGTCTCTGTACCATTGGGCCCCATTTTCGACCCTAAATTTTGACGTTTAGGGTGTTTTCGGGAGGTTTTTGTGATTTGGAAGCGATTAAAGTATCGAAAAAGTGTTCGGACATGATTTTTGCATCTTTTGCGAATAAAAGAGTACGTTGAAGCTGGCTGAAGCGGTGCACGTATCAAGTGGGACCCATTACAAATGATCTCTTGAATCTGCGGTAAAGGATATATGCGAATGCATGCAATGTACTAACGGATGCGATCATACCAGCACTAATGCACCGGATCGCATCAGAACTCCGCAGTTAAGCTTGCTTGGGCGAGAGTAGTACTAGGATGAGTGACCTCCCGGGAAGTCCTCGTGTTGCATCCCTTTTTTATTTTTATTTTTCTTTTAGCCTCCCATTTTTTTGTAAAACATCTAGTACCACTACAATTCAATTTGTTTCTCTATTGACGTTGTTAGATTGTTTATTTTTGCTGACAAAACTACAAAGTAATCGTATGAAGATGGATGCGTCCCCGGAAATGCTATGTTGTAGTTTATTCCTTTATTATTTTTGATTCCAAAGATGCTAATACGTACGGAACACCGTAACTTTCAGACCGTGAGGACCTATTCGGCCGATAATACCGTTTCGGAAAGCTCTCGGAAAGTTATAGTGTGGCTATGGGTCTCTGTACCATTGGGCCCCATTTTCGACCCCAAATTTTGACGTTTATGGTGTTTTCGGGAGGTTTTTGTGATTTGGAAGCGAGTAAAGTATCGAAAAAGTGTTCGGACATGATTTTTGCATCTTTTGCGAATAAAAGAGTACGTTGAACCTGGCTGAAGCGGTGCACGTATCAAGTGGGACCCATTACAAATGATCTCTTGAATCCGCGGTAAAGGATATATGCGAATGCATGCAATGTACTAAGGGATGCGATCATACCAGCACTAATGCACCGGATCTCATCAGAACTCCGCAGTTAAGCGTGCTTGGGCGAGAGTAATACTAGGATGGGTGACCTCCCGGGAAGTCCTCGTGTTGCATCCCTTTTTAATTTTTATTTTTCTTTTAGCCTCCCATTTTTTTGTTAAACATCTAGTACCACTACAATTCAATTTGTTTCTCTATTGACGTTGTTAGATTGTTTATTTTTGCTGACAAAACTACAAAGTAATCGTATGAAGATGGATGCGTCCCCGGAAATGCTATGTTGTAGTTTATTCCTTTATTATTTTTGATTCCAAAGATGCTAATACGTACGGAACACCGTAACTTTCAGACCGTGAGGACCTATTCGGCCGATAATACCTTTTCGGAAAGGTCTCGGAAAGTTATAGTGTGCCTCCGTACCACTGGGCCCCATTTTCGACCCCAAATTTTGACGTTTAGGGTGTTTTCGGGAGGTTTTTGTGATTTGGAAGCGATTAAAGTATCGAAAAAGTGTTCAGACATGATTTTTGCATCTTTTCCGAATAAAAGAGTACGTTGAAGCTGGCTGAAGCGGTGCACGTATCAAGTGGGACCCATTACAAATGATCTCTTGAATCTGCGATAAAGGATATATGCGAATGCATGCAATGTACTAACGGATGCGATCATACCAGCACTAATGCACCGGATCCCATCAGAACTCCGCAGTTTACGGTGCTTGGGCGAGAGTAGTACTAGGATGGGTGACCTCCCGGGAAGTCCTCGTGTTGCATCCCTTTTTATTTACATTTTTCTTTTAGCCTCCCATTTTTTTGTAAAACATCTAGTACCACTACAATTCAATTTGTTTCTCTATTGACGTTGTTAGATTGTTTATTTTTGCTGAAAAAACTACAAAGTAATCGTATGAAGATGGATGCGTCCCCGGAAATGCTATGTTGTAGTTTATTCCTTTATTATTTTTGATTCCAAAGATGCTAATACGTACGGAACACCGTAACTTTCAGACCGTGAGGACCTATTCGGCCGATAATACCTTTTCGGAAAGCTCTCGGAAAGTTATAGTGTGGCTATGGGTCTCTGTACCATTGGGCCCCATTTTCGACCCTAAATTTTGACGTTTAGGGTGTTTTCGGGAGGTTTTTGTGATTTGGAAGCGATTAAAGTATCGAAAAAGTGTTCGGACATGATTTTTGCATCTTTTGCGAATAAAAGAGTACGTTGAAGCTGGCTGAAGCGGTGCACGTATCAAGTGGGACCCATTACAAATGATCTCTTGAATCTGCGGTAAAGGATATATGCGAATGCATGCAATGTACTAACGGATGCGATCATACCAGCACTAATGCACCGGATCGCATCAGAACTCCGCAGTTAAGCTTGCTTGGGCGAGAGTAGTACTAGGATGAGTGACCTCCCGGGAAGTCCTCGTGTTGCATCCCTTTTTTATTTTTATTTTTCTTTTAGCCTCCCATTTTTTTGTAAAACATCTAGTACCACTACAATTCAATTTGTTTCTCTATTGACGTTGTTAGATTGTTTATTTTTGCTGACAAAACTACAAAGTAATCGTATGAAGATGGATGCGTCCCCGGAAATGCTATGTTGTAGTTTATTCCTTTATTATTTTTGATTCCAAAGATGCTAATACGTACGGAACACCGTAACTTTCAGACCGTGAGGACCTATTCGGCCGATAATACCGTTTCGGAAAGCTCTCGGAAAGTTATAGTGTGGCTATGGGTCTCTGTACCATTGGGCCCCATTTTCGACCCCAAATTTTGACGTTTATGGTGTTTTCGGGAGGTTTTTGTGATTTGGAAGCGAGTAAAGTATCGAAAAAGTGTTCGGACATGATTTTTGCATCTTTTGCGAATAAAAGAGTACGTTGAACCTGGCTGAAGCGGTGCACGTATCAAGTGGGACCCATTACAAATGATCTCTTGAATCCGCGGTAAAGGATATATGCGAATGCATGCAATGTACTAAGGGATGCGATCATACCAGCACTAATGCACCGGATCTCATCAGAACTCCGCAGTTAAGCGTGCTTGGGCGAGAGTAATACTAGGATGGGTGACCTCCCGGGAAGTCCTCGTGTTGCATCCCTTTTTAATTTTTATTTTTCTTTTAGCCTCCCATTTTTTTGTTAAACATCTAGTACCACTACAATTCAATTTGTTTCTCTATTGACGTTGTTAGATTGTTTATTTTTGCTGACAAAACTACAAAGTAATCGTATGAAGATGGATGCGTCCCCGGAAATGCTATGTTGTAGTTTATTCCTTTATTATTTTTGATTCCAAAGATGCTAATACGTACGGAACACCGTAACTTTCAGACCGTGAGGACCTATTCGGCCGATAATACCTTTTCGGAAAGGTCTCGGAAAGTTATAGTGTGGCTATGGGTCTCCGTACCATTGGGCCCCATTTTCGACCCCAAATTTTGACGTTTAGGGTGTTTTCGGGAGGTTTTTGTGATTTGGAAGCGATTAAAGTATCGAAAAAGTGTTCGGACATGATTTTTGCATCTTTTGCGAATAAAAGAGTACGTTGAAGCTGGCTGAAGCGGTGCACGTATCAAGTGGGACCCATTACAAATGATCTCTTGAATCTGCGGTAAAGGATATATGCGAATGCATGCAATGTACTAACGGATGCGATCATACCAGCACTAATGCACCGGATCCCATCAGAACTCCGCAGTTTACGGTGCTTGGGCGAGAGTAGTACTAGGATGGGTGACCTCCCGGGAAGTCCTCGTGTTGCATCCGTTTTTTATTTATATTTTTCTTTTAGCCTCCCATTTTTTTGTAAAACATCTAGTACCACTACAATTCAATTTGTTTCTCTATTGACGTTGTTAGATTGTTTATTTTTGCTGAAAAAACTACAAAGTAATCGTATGAAGATGGATGCGTCCCCGGAAATGCTATGTTGTAGTTTATTCCTTTATTATTTTTGATTCCAAAGATGCTAATACGTACGGAACACCGTAACTTTCAGACCGTGAGGACCTATTCGGCCGATAATACCTTTTCGGAAAGCTCTCGGAAAGTTATAGTGTGGCTATGGGCCTCCGTACCACTGGGCCCCATTTTCGACCCCAAATTTTGACGTTTAGGGTGTTTTCGGGAGGTTTTTGTGATTTGGAAGCGATTAAAGTATCGAAAAAGTGTTCAGACATGATTTTTGCATCTTTTCCGAATAAAAGAGTACGTTGAAGCTGGCTGAAGCGGTGCACGTATCAAGTGGGACCCATTACAAATGATCTCTTGAATCTGCGATAAAGGATATATGCGAATGCATGCAATGTACTAACGGATGCGATCATACCAGCACTAATGCACCGGATCCCATCAGAACTCCGCAGTTTACGGTGCTTGGGCGAGAGTAGTACTAGGATGGGTGACCTCCCGGGAAGTCCTCGTGTTGCATCCCTTTTTATTTACATTTTTCTTTTAGCCTCCCATTTTTTTGTAAAACATCTAGTACCACTACAATTCAATTTGTTTCTCTATTGACGTTGTTAGATTGTTTATTTTTGCTGAAAAAACTACAAAGTAATCGTATGAAGATGGATGCGTCCCCGGAAATGCTATGTTGTAGTTTATTCCTTTATTATTTTTGATTCCAAAGATGCTAATACGTACGGAACACCGTAACTTTCAGACCGTGAGGACCTATTCGGCCGATAATACCTTTTCGGAAAGCTCTCGGAAAGTTATAGTGTGGCTATGGGTCTCTGTACCATTGGGCCCCATTTTCGACCCTAAATTTTGACGTTTAGGGTGTTTTCGGGAGGTTTTTGTGATTTGGAAGCGATTAAAGTATCGAAAAAGTGTTCGGACATGATTTTTGCATCTTTTGCGAATAAAAGAGTACGTTGAAGCTGGCTGAAGCGGTGCACGTATCAAGTGGGACCCATTACAAATGATCTCTTGAATCTGCGGTAAAGGATATATGCGAATGCATGCAATGTACTAACGGATGCGATCATACCAGCACTAATGCACCGGATCGCATCAGAACTCCGCAGTTAAGCTTGCTTGGGCGAGAGTAGTACTAGGATGAGTGACCTCCCGGGAAGTCCTCGTGTTGCATCCCTTTTTTATTTTTATTTTTCTTTTAGCCTCCCATTTTTTTGTAAAACATCTAGTACCACTACAATTCAATTTGTTTCTCTATTGACGTTGTTAGATTGTTTATTTTTGCTGACAAAACTACAAAGTAATCGTATGAAGATGGATGCGTCCCCGGAAATGCTATGTTGTAGTTTATTCCTTTATTATTTTTGATTCCAAAGATGCTAATACGTACGGAACACCGTAACTTTCAGACCGTGAGGACCTATTCGGCCGATAATACCGTTTCGGAAAGCTCTCGGAAAGTTATAGTGTGGCTATGGGTCTCTGTACCATTGGGCCCCATTTTCGACCCCAAATTTTGACGTTTATGGTGTTTTCGGGAGGTTTTTGTGATTTGGAAGCGAGTAAAGTATCGAAAAAGTGTTCGGACATGATTTTTGCATCTTTTGCGAATAAAAGAGTACGTTGAACCTGGCTGAAGCGGTGCACGTATCAAGTGGGACCCATTACAAATGATCTCTTGAATCCGCGGTAAAGGATATATGCGAATGCATGCAATGTACTAAGGGATGCGATCATACCAGCACTAATGCACCGGATCTCATCAGAACTCCGCAGTTAAGCGTGCTTGGGCGAGAGTAATACTAGGATGGGTGACCTCCCGGGAAGTCCTCGTGTTGCATCCCTTTTTAATTTTTATTTTTCTTTTAGCCTCCCATTTTTTTGTTAAACATCTAGTACCACTACAATTCAATTTGTTTCTCTATTGACGTTGTTAGATTGTTTATTTTTGCTGACAAAACTACAAACTAATCGTATGAAGATGGATGCGTCCCCGGAAATGCTATGTTGTAGTTTATTCCTTTATTATTTTTGATTCCAAAGATGCTAATACGTACGGAACACCGTAACTTTCAGACCGTGAGGACCTATTCGGCCGATAATACCTTTTCGGAAAGCTCTCGGAAAGTTATAGTGTGGCTATGGGCCTCCGTACCACTGGGCCCCATTTTCGACCCCAAATTTTGACGTTTAGGGTGTTTTCGGAGGTTTTTGTGATTTGGAAGCGATTAAAGTATCGAAAAACTGTTCAGACATGATTTTTGCATCTTTTCCGAATAAAAGAGTACGTTGAAGCTGGCTGAAGCGGTGCACGTATCAAGTGGGACCCATTACAAATGATCTCTTGAATCTGCGATAAAGGATATATGCGAATGCATGCAATGTACTAACGGATGCGATCATACCAGCACTAATGCACCGGATCCCATCAGAACTCCGCAGTTTACGGTGCTTGGGCGAGAGTAGTACTAGGATGGGTGACCTCCCGGGAAGTCCTCGTGTTGCATCCCTTTTTATTTACATTTTTCTTTTAGCCTCCCATTTTTTTGTAAAACATCTAGTACCACTACAATTCAATTTGTTTCTCTATTGACGTTGTTAGATTGTTTATTTTTGCTGACAAAACTACAAAGTAATCGTATGAAGATGGATGCGTCCCCGGAAATGCTATGTTGTAGTTTATTCCTTTATTATTTTTGATTCCAAAGATGCTAATACGTACGGAACACCGTAACTTTCAGACCGTGAGGACCTATTCGGCCGATAATACCGTTTCGGAAAGCTCTCGGAAAGTTATAGTGTGGCTATGGGTCTCTGTACCATTGGGCCCCATTTTCGACCCCAAATTTTGACGTTTATGGTGTTTTCGGGAGGTTTTTGTGATTTGGAAGCGATTAAAGTATCGAAAAAGTGTTCGGACATGATTTTTGCATCTTTTGCGAATAAAAGAGTACGTTGAATCTGGCTGAAGCGGTGCACGTATCAAGTGGGACCCATTACAAATGATCTCTTGAATCCGCGGTAAAGGATATATGCGAATGCATGCAATGTACTAAGGGATGCGATCATACCAGCACTAATGCACCGGATCTCATCAGAACTCCGCAGTTAAGCGTGCTTGGGCGAGAGTAATATTAGGATGGGTGACCTCCCGGGAAGTCCTCGTGTTGCATCCCTTTTTAATTTTTATTTTTCTTTTAGCCTCCCATTTTTTTGTTAAACATCTAGTACCACTACAATTCAATTTGTTTCTCTATTGACGTTGTTAGATTGTTTATTTTTGCTGACAAAACTACAAAGTAATCGTATGAAGATGGATGCGTCCCCGGAAATGCTATGTTGTAGTTTATTCCTTTATTATTTTTGATTCCAAAGATGCTAATACGTACGGAACACCGTAACTTTCAGACCGTGAGGACCTATTCGGCCGATAATACCTTTTCGGAAAGGTCTCGGAAAGTTATAGTGTGGCTATGGGTCTCCGTACCATTGGGCCCCATTTTCGACCCCAAATTTTGACGTTTAGGGTGTTTTCGGGAGGTTTTTGTGATTTGGAAGCGATTAAAGTATCGAAAAAGTGTTCGGACATGATTTTTGCATCTTTTGCGAATAAAAGAGTACGTTGAAGCTGGCTGAAGCGGTGCACGTATCAAGTGGGACCCATTACAAATGATCTCTTGAATCTGCGGTAAAGGATATATGCGAATGCATGCAATGTACTAACGGATGCGATCATACCAGCACTAATGCACCGGATCCCATCAGAACTCCGCAGTTTACAGTGCTTGGGCGAGAGTAGTACTAGGATGGGTGACCTCCCGGGAAGTCCTCGTGTTGCATCCGTTTTTTATTTATATTTTTCTTTTAGCCTCCCATTTTTTTGTAAAACATCTAGTACCACTACAATTCAATTTGTTTCTCTATTGACGTTGTTAGATTGTTTATTTTTGCTGAAAAAACTACAAAGTAATCGTATGAAGATGGATGCGTCCCCGGAAATGCTATGTTGTAGTTTATTCCTTTATTATTTTTGATTCCAAAGATGCTAATACGTACGGAACACCGTAACTTTCAGACCGTGAGGACCTATTCGGCCGATAATACCTTTTCGGAAAGCTCTCGGAAAGTTATAGTGTGGCTATGGGCCTCCGTACCATTGGGCCCCATTTTCGACCCCAAATTTTGACGTTTAGGGTGTTTTCGGGAGGTTTTTGTGATTTGGAAGCGATTAAAGTATCGAAAAAGTGTTCAGACATGATTTTTGCATCTTTTCCGAATAAAAGAGTACGTTGAAGCTGGCTGAAGCGGTGCACGTATCAAGTGGGACCCATTACAAATGATCTCTTGAATCTGCGGTAAAGGATATATGCGAATGCATGCAATTTACTAACGGATGCGATCATACCAGCACTAATGCACCGGATCGCATCAGAACTCCGCAGTTAAGCTTGCTTGGGCGAGAGTAGTACTAGGATGAGTGACCTCCTGGGAAGTCCTCGTGTTGCATCCCTTTTTTATTTTTATTTTTCTTTTAGCCTCCCATTTTTTTGTAAAACATCTAGTACCACTACAATTCAATTTGTTTCTCTATTGACGTTGTTAGATTGTTTATTTTTGCTGACAAAACTACAAAGTAATCGTATGAAGATGGATGCGTCCCCGGAAATGCTATGTTGTAGTTTATTCCTTTATTATTTTTGATTCCAAAGATGCTAATACGTACGGAACACCGTAACTTTCAGACCGTGAGGACCTATTCGGCCGATAATACCGTTTCGGAAAGCTCTCGGAAAGTTATAGTGTGGCTATGGGTCTCTGTACCATTGGGCCCCATTTTCGACCCCAAATTTTGACGTTTAGGGTGTTTTCGGGAGGTTTTTGTGATTTGGAAGCGATTAAAGTATCGAAAAAGTGTTCGGACATGATTTTTGCATCTTTTGCGAATAAAAGAGTACGTTGAACCTGGCTGAAGCGGTGCACGTATCAAGTGGGACCCATTACAAATGATCTCTTGAATCCGCGGTAAAGGATATATGCGAATGCATGCAATGTACTAAGGGATGCGATCATACCAGCACTAATGCACCGGATCTCATCAGAACTCCGCAGTTAAGCGTGCTTGGGCGAGAGTAATACTAGGATGGGTGACCTCCCGGGAAGTCCTCGTGTTGCATCCCTTTTTAATTTTTATTTTTCTTTTAGCCTCCCATTTTTTTGTTAAACATCTAGTACCACTACAATTCAATTTGTTTCTCTATTGACGTTGTTAGATTGTTTATTTTTGCTGACAAAACTACAAAGTAATCGTATGAAGATGGATGCGTCCCCGGAAATGCTATGTTGTAGTTTATTCCTTTATTATTTTTGATTCCAAAGATGCTAATACGTACGGAACACCGTAACTTTCAGACCGTGAGGACCTATTCGGCCGATAATACCTTTTCGGAAAGCTCTCAGAAAGTTATAGTGTGGCTATGGGTCTCCGTACCATTGGGCCCCATTTTCGACCCCAAATTTTGACGTTTAGGGTGTTTTCGGGAGGTTTTTGTGATTTGGAAGCGAATAAAGTATCGAAAAAGTGTTCGGACATGATTTTTGCATCTTTTGCGAATAAAAGAGTACGTTGAAGCTGGCTGAAGCGGTGCACGTATCAAGTGGGACCCATTACAAATGATCTCTTGAATCTGCGGTAAAGGATATATGCGAATGCATGCAATGTACTAACGGATGCGATCATACCAGCACTAATGCACCGGATCCCATCAGAACTCCGCAGTTTACGGTGCTTGGGCGAGAGTAGTACTAGGATAGGTGACCTCCCGGGAAGTCCTCGTGTTGCATCCGTTTTTTATTTATATTTTTCTTTTAGCCTCCCATTTTTTTGTAAAACATCTAGTACCACTACAATTCAATTTGTTTCTCTATTGACGTTGTTAGATTGTTTATTTTTGCTGAAAAAACTACAAAGTAATCGTATGAAGATGGATGCCTCCCCGGAAATGCTATGTTGTAGTTTATTCCTTTATTATTTTTGATTCCAAAGATGCTAATACGTACGGAACACCGTAACTTTCAGACCGTGAGGACCTATTCGGCCGATAATACCTTTTCGGAAAGCTCTCGGACAGTTATAGTGTGGCTATGGGTCTCCGTACCATTGGGCCCCATTTTCGACCCCAAATTTTGACGTTTAGGGTGTTTTCGGGAGGTTTTTGTGATTTGGAAGCGATTAAAGTATCGAAAAAGTGTTCGGACATGATTTTTGCATCTTTTGCGAATAAAAGAGTACGTTGAAGCTGGCTGAAGCGGTGCACGTATCAAGTGGGACCCATTACAAATGATCTCTTGAATCCGCGGTAAAGGATATATGCGAATGCATGCAATGTACTAAGGGATGCGATCATACCAGCACTAATGCACCGGATCTCATCAGAACTCCGCAGTTAAGCGTGCTTGGGCGAGAGTAATACTAGGATGGGTGACCTCCCGGGAAGTCCTCGTGTTGCATCCCTTTTTAATTTTTATTTTTCTTTTAGCCTCCCATTTTTTTGTTAAACATCTAGTACCACTACAATTCAATTTGTTTCTCTATTGACGTTGTTAGATTGTTTATTTTTGCTGACAAAACTACAAAGTAATCGTATGAAGATGGATGCGTCCCCGGAAATGCTATGTTGTAGTTTATTCCTTTATTATTTTTGATTCCAAAGATGCTAATACGTACGGAACACCGTAACTTTCAGACCGTGAGGACCTATTCGGCCGATAATACCTTTTCGGAAAGCTCTCAGAAAGTTATAGTGTGGCTATGGGTCTCCGTACCATTGGGCCCCATTTTCGACCCCAAATTTTGACGTTTAGGGTGTTTTCGGGAGGTTTTTGTGATTTGGAAGCGATTAAAGTATCGAAAAAGTGTTCGGACATGATTTTTGCATCTTTTGCGAATAAAAGAGTACGTTGAAGCTGGCTGAAGCGGTGCACGTATCAAGTGGGACCCATTACAAATGATCTCTTGAATCTGCGGTAAAGGATATATGCGAATGCATGCAATGTACTAACGGATGCGATCATACCAGCACTAATGCACCGGATCCCATCAGAACTCCGCAGTTTACGGTGCTTGGGCGAGAGTAGTACTAGGATAGGTGACCTCCCGGGAAGTCCTCGTGTTGCATCCGTTTTTTATTTATATTTTTCTTTTAGCCTCCCATTTTTTTGTAAAACATCTAGTACCACTACAATTCAATTTGTTTCTCTATTGACGTTGTTAGATTGTTTATTTTTGCTGAAAAAACTACAAAGTAATCGTATGAAGATGGATGCCTCCCCGGAAATGCTATGTTGTAGTTTATTCCTTTATTATTTTTGATTCCAAAGATGCTAATACGTACGGAACACCGTAACTTTCAGACCGTGAGGACCTATTCGGCCGATAATACCTTTTCGGAAAGCTCTCGGAAAGTTATAGTGTGGCTATGGGTCTCCGTACCATTGGGCCCCATTTTCGACCCCAAATTTTGACGTTTAGGGTGTTTTCGGGAGGTTTTTGTGATTTGGAAGCGTTTAAAGTATCGAAAAAGTGTTCGGACATGATTTTTGCATCTTTTGCGAATAAAAGAGTACGTTGAACCTGGCTGAAGCGGTGCACGTATCAAGTGGGACCCATTACAAATGATCTCTTGAATCCGCGGTAAAGGATATATGCGAATGCATGCAATGTACTAAGGGATGCGATCATACCAGCACTAATGCACCGGATCTCATCAGAACTCCGCAGTTAAGCGTGCTTGGGCGAGAGTAATACTAGGATGGGTGACCTCCCGGGAAGTCCTCGTGTTGCATCCCTTTTTAATTTTTATTTTTCTTTTAGCCTCCCATTTTTTTGTTAAACATCTAGTACCACTGCAATTCAATTTGTTTCTCTATTGACGTTGTTAGATTGTTTATTTTTGCTGACAAAACTACAAAGTAATCGTATGAAGATGGATGCGTCCCCGGAAATGCTATGTTGTAGTTTATTCCTTTATTATTTTTGATTCCAAAGATGCTAATACGTACGGAACACCGTAACTTTCAGACCGTGAGGACCTATTCGGCCGATAATACCTTTTCGGAAAGCTTTCAGAAAGTTATAGTGTGGCTATGGGTCTCCGTACCATTGGGCCCCATTTTCGACCCCAAATTTTGACGTTTAGGGTGTTTTCGGGAGGTTTTTGTGATTTGGAAGCGATTAAAGTATCGAAAAAGTGTTCGGACATGATTTTTGCATCTTTTGCGAATAAAAGAGTACGTTGAAGCTGGCTGAAGCGGTGCACGTATCAAGTGGGACCCATTACAAATGATCTCTTGAATCTGCGGTAAAGGATATATGCGAATGCATGCAATGTACTAACGGATGCGATCATACCAGCACTAATGCACCGGATCCCATCAGAACTCCGCAGTTTACGGTGCTTGGGCGAGAGTAGAACTAGGATGGGTGACCTCCCGGGAAGTCCTCGTGTTGCATCCGTTTTTTATTTATATTTTTCTTTTAGCCTCCTATTTTTTTGTAAAACATCTAGTACCACTACAATTCAATTTGTTTCTCTATTGACGTTGTTAGATTGTTTATTTTTGCTGAAAAAACTACAAAGTAATCGTATGAAGATGGATGCCTCCCCGGAAATGCTATGTTGTAGTTTATTCCTTTATTATTTTTGATTCCAAAGATGCTAATACGTACGGAACACCGTAACTTTCAGACCGTGAGGACCTATTCGGCCGATAATACCTTTTCGGAAAGCTCTCAGAAAGTTATAGTGTGGCTATGGGTCTCCGTACCATTGGGCCCCATTTTCGACCCCAAATTTTGACGTTTAGGGTGTTTTCGGGAGGTTTTTGTGATTTGGAAGCGATTAAAGTATCGAAAAAGTGTTCGGACATGATTTTTGCATCTTTTGCGAATAAAAGAGTACGTTGAAGCTGGCTGAAGCGGTGCACGTATCAAGTGGGACCCATTACAAATGATCTCTTGAATCTGCGGTAAAGGATATATGCGAATGCATGCAATGTACTAACGGATGCGATCATACCAGCACTAATGCACCGGATCCCATCAGAACTCCGCAGTTTACGGTGCTTGGGCGAGAGTAGTACTAGGATAGGTGACCTCCCGGGAAGTCCTCGTGTTGCATCCGTTTTTTATTTATATTTTTCTTTTAGCCTCCCATTTTTTTGTAAAACATCTAGTACCACTACAATTCAATTTGTTTCTCTATTGACGTTGTTAGATTGTTTATTTTTGCTGAAAAAACTACAAAGTAATCGTATGAAGATGGATGCCTCCCCGGAAATGCTATGTTGTAGTTTATTCCTTTATTATTTTTGATTCCAAAGATGCTAATACGTACGGAACACCGTAACTTTCAGACCGTGAGGACCTATTCGGCCGATAATACCTTTTCGGAAAGCTCTCGGAAAGTTATAGTGTGGCTATGGGTCTCCGTACCATTGGGCCCCATTTTCGACCCCAAATTTTGACGTTTAGGGTGTTTTCGGGAGGTTTTTGTGATTTGGAAGCGTTTAAAGTATCGAAAAAGTGTTCGGACATGATTTTTGCATCTTTTGCGAATAAAAGAGTACGTTGAACCTGGCTGAAGCGGTGCACGTATCAAGTGGGACCCATTACAAATGATCTCTTGAATCCGCGGTAAAGGATATATGCGAATGCATGCAATGTACTAAGGGATGCGATCATACCAGCACTAATGCACCGGATCTCATCAGAACTCCGCAGTTAAGCGTGCTTGGGCGAGAGTAATACTAGGATGGGTGACCTCCCGGGAAGTCCTCGTGTTGCATCCCTTTTTAATTTTTATTTTTCTTTTAGCCTCCCATTTTTTTGTTAAACATCTAGTACCACTGCAATTCAATTTGTTTCTCTATTGACGTTGTTAGATTGTTTATTTTTGCTGACAAAACTACAAAGTAATCGTATGAAGATGGATGCGTCCCCGGAAATGCTATGTTGTAGTTTATTCCTTTATTATTTTTGATTCCAAAGATGCTAATACGTACGGAACACCGTAACTTTCAGACCGTGAGGACCTATTCGGCCGATAATACCTTTTCGGAAAGCTTTCAGAAAGTTATAGTGTGGCTATGGGTCTCCGTACCATTGGGCCCCATTTTCGACCCCAAATTTTGACGTTTAGGGTGTTTTCGGGAGGTTTTTGTGATTTGGAAGCGATTAAAGTATCGAAAAAGTGTTCGGACATGATTTTTGCATCTTTTGCGAATAAAAGAGTACGTTGAAGCTGGCTGAAGCGGTGCACGTATCAAGTGGGACCCATTACAAATGATCTCTTGAATCTGCGGTAAAGGATATATGCGAATGCATGCAATGTACTAACGGATGCGATCATACCAGCACTAATGCACCGGATCCCATCAGAACTCCGCAGTTTACGGTGCTTGGGCGAGAGTAGTACTAGGATGGGTGACCTCCCGGGAAGTCCTCGTGTTGCATCCGTTTTTTATTTATATTTTTCTTTTAGCCTCCCATTTTTTTGTAAAACATCTAGTACCACTACAATTCAATTTGTTTCTCTATTGACGTTGTTAGATTGTTTATTTTTGCTGAAAAAACTACAAAGTAATCGTATGAAGATGGATGCCTCCCCGGAAATGCTATGTTGTAGTTTATTCCTTTATTATTTTTGATTCCAAAGATGCTAATACGTACGGAACACCGTAACTTTCAGACCGTGAGGACCTATTCGGCCGATAATACCTTTTCAGAAAGCTCTCGGAAAGTTATAGTGTGGCTATGGGTCTCCGTACCATTGGGCCCCATTTTCGACCCCAAATTTTGACGTTTAGGGTGTTTTCGGGAGGTTTTTGTGATTTGGAAGCGTTTAAAGTATCGAAAAAGTGTAGACATGATTTTTGCATCTTTTGCGAATAAAAGAGTACGTTGAAGCTGGCTGAAGCGGTGCACGTATCAAGTGGGACCCATTACAAATGATCTCTTGAATCTGCGGTAAAGGATATATGCGAATGCATGCAATGTACTAACGGATGCGATCATACCAGCACTAATGCACCGGATCCCATCAGAACTCCGCAGTTTACGGTGCTTGGGCGAGAGTAGTACTAGGATGGGTGACCTCCCGGGAAGTCCTCGTGTTGCATCCCTTTTTATTTATATTTTTCTTTTAGCCTCCCATTTTTTTGTAAAACATCTAGTACCACTACAATTCAATTTGTTTCTCTATTGACGTTGTTAGATTGTTTATTTTTGCTGAAAACACTACAAAGTAATCGTATGAAGATGGATGCGTCCCCGGAAATGCTATGTTGTAGTTTATTCCTTTATTATTTTTGATTCCAAAGATGCTAATACGTACGGAACACCGTAACTTTCAGACCGTGAGGACCTATTCGGCCGATAATACCTTTTCGGAAAGCTCTCGGAAAGTTATAGTGTGGGTATGGGTCTCTGTACCATTGGGCCCCATTTTCGACCCCAAATTTTGACGTTTAGGGTGTTTTCGGGAGGTTTTTGTGATTTGGAAGCGATTAAAGTATCGAAAAAGTGTTCGGACATGATTTTTGCATCTTTTGCGAATAAAAGAGTACGTTGAAGCTGGCTGAAGCGGTGCACGTATCAAGTGGGACCCATTACAAATGATCTCTTGAATCTGCGGTAAAGGATATATGCGAATGCATGCAATGTACTAACGGATGCGATCATACCAGCACTAATGCACCGGATCCCATCAGAACTCCGCAGTTTACGGTGCTTGGGCGAGAGTAGTACTAGGATAGGTGACCTCCCGGGAAGTCCTCGTGTTGCATCCGTTTTTTATTTATATTTTTCTTTTAGCCTCCCATTTTTTTGTAAAACATCTAGTACCACTACAATTCAATTTGTTTCTCTATTGACGTTGTTAGATTGTTTATTTTTGCTGAAAAAACTACAAAGTAATCGTATGAAGATGGATGCCTCCCCGGAAATGCTATGTTGTAGTTTATTCCTTTATTATTTTTGATTCCAAAGATGCTAATACGTACGGAACACCGTAACTTTCAGACCGTGAGGACCTATTCGGCCGATAATACCTTTTCGGAAAGCTCTCGGAAAGTTATAGTGTGGCTATGGGTCTCCGTACCATTGGGCCCCATTTTCGACCCCAAATTTTGACGTTTAGGGTGTTTTCGGGAGGTTTTTGTGATTTGGAAGCGTTTAAAGTATCGAAAAAGTGTTCGGACATGATTTTTGCATCTTTTGCGAATAAAAGAGTACGTTGAACCTGGCTGAAGCGGTGCACGTATCAAGTGGGACCCATTACAAATGATCTCTTGAATCCGCGGTAAAGGATATATGCGAATGCATGCAATGTACTAAGGGATGCGATCATACCAGCACTAATGCACCGGATCTCATCAGAACTCCGCAGTTAAGCGTGCTTGGGCGAGAGTAATACTAGGATGGGTGACCTCCCGGGAAGTCCTCGTGTTGCATCCCTTTTTAATTTTTATTTTTCTTTTAGCCTCCCATTTTTTTGTTAAACATCTAGTACCACTGCAATTCAATTTGTTTCTCTATTGACGTTGTTAGATTGTTTATTTTTGCTGACAAAACTACAAAGTAATCGTATGAAGATGGATGCGTCCCCGGAAATGCTATGTTGTAGTTTATTCCTTTATTATTTTTGATTCCAAAGATGCTAATACGTACGGAACACCGTAACTTTCAGACCGTGAGGACCTATTCGGCCGATAATACCTTTTCGGAAAGCTTTCAGAAAGTTATAGTGTGGCTATGGGTCTCCGTACCATTGGGCCCCATTTTCGACCCCAAATTTTGACGTTTAGGGTGTTTTCGGGAGGTTTTTGTGATTTGGAAGCGATTAAAGTATCGAAAAAGTGTTCGGACATGATTTTTGCATCTTTTGCGAATAAAAGAGTACGTTGAAGCTGGCTGAAGCGGTGCACGTATCAAGTGGGACCCATTACAAATGATCTCTTGAATCTGCGGTAAAGGATATATGCGAATGCATGCAATGTACTAACGGATGCGATCATACCAGCACTAATGCACCGGATCCCATCAGAACTCCGCAGTTTACGGTGCTTGGGCGAGAGTAGAACTAGGATGGGTGACCTCCCGGGAAGTCCTCGTGTTGCATCCGTTTTTTATTTATATTTTTCTTTTAGCCTCCTATTTTTTTGTAAAACATCTAGTACCACTACAATTCAATTTGTTTCTCTATTGACGTTGTTAGATTGTTTATTTTTGCTGAAAAAACTACAAAGTAATCGTATGAAGATGGATGCCTCCCCGGAAATGCTATGTTGTAGTTTATTCCTTTATTATTTTTGATTCCAAAGATGCTAATACGTACGGAACACCGTAACTTTCAGACCGTGAGGACCTATTCGGCCGATAATACCTTTTCGGAAAGCTCTCAGAAAGTTATAGTGTGGCTATGGGTCTCCGTACCATTGGGCCCCATTTTCGACCCCAAATTTTGACGTTTAGGGTGTTTTCGGGAGGTTTTTGTGATTTGGAAGCGATTAAAGTATCGAAAAAGTGTTCGGACATGATTTTTGCATCTTTTGCGAATAAAAGAGTACGTTGAAGCTGGCTGAAGCGGTGCACGTATCAAGTGGGACCCATTACAAATGATCTCTTGAATCTGCGGTAAAGGATATATGCGAATGCATGCAATGTACTAACGGATGCGATCATACCAGCACTAATGCACCGGATCCCATCAGAACTCCGCAGTTTACGGTGCTTGGGCGAGAGTAGTACTAGGATAGGTGACCTCCCGGGAAGTCCTCGTGTTGCATCCGTTTTTTATTTATATTTTTCTTTTAGCCTCCCATTTTTTTGTAAAACATCTAGTACCACTACAATTCAATTTGTTTCTCTATTGACGTTGTTAGATTGTTTATTTTTGCTGAAAAAACTACAAAGTAATCGTATGAAGATGGATGCCTCCCCGGAAATGCTATGTTGTAGTTTATTCCTTTATTATTTTTGATTCCAAAGATGCTAATACGTACGGAACACCGTAACTTTCAGACCGTGAGGACCTATTCGGCCGATAATACCTTTTCGGAAAGCTCTCGGAAAGTTATAGTGTGGCTATGGGTCTCCGTACCATTGGGCCCCATTTTCGACCCCAAATTTTGACGTTTAGGGTGTTTTCGGGAGGTTTTTGTGATTTGGAAGCGTTTAAAGTATCGAAAAAGTGTTCGGACATGATTTTTGCATCTTTTGCGAATAAAAGAGTACGTTGAACCTGGCTGAAGCGGTGCACGTATCAAGTGGGACCCATTACAAATGATCTCTTGAATCCGCGGTAAAGGATATATGCGAATGCATGCAATGTACTAAGGGATGCGATCATACCAGCACTAATGCACCGGATCTCATCAGAACTCCGCAGTTAAGCGTGCTTGGGCGAGAGTAATACTAGGATGGGTGACCTCCCGGGAAGTCCTCGTGTTGCATCCCTTTTTAATTTTTATTTTTCTTTTAGCCTCCCATTTTTTTGTTAAACATCTAGTACCACTGCAATTCAATTTGTTTCTCTATTGACGTTGTTAGATTGTTTATTTTTGCTGACAAAACTACAAAGTAATCGTATGAAGATGGATGCGTCCCCGGAAATGCTATGTTGTAGTTTATTCCTTTATTATTTTTGATTCCAAAGATGCTAATACGTACGGAACACCGTAACTTTCAGACCGTGAGGACCTATTCGGCCGATAATACCTTTTCGGAAAGCTTTCAGAAAGTTATAGTGTGGCTATGGGTCTCCGTACCATTGGGCCCCATTTTCGACCCCAAATTTTGACGTTTAGGGTGTTTTCGGGAGGTTTTTGTGATTTGGAAGCGATTAAAGTATCGAAAAAGTGTTCGGACATGATTTTTGCATCTTTTGCGAATAAAAGAGTACGTTGAAGCTGGCTGAAGCGGTGCACGTATCAAGTGGGACCCATTACAAATGATCTCTTGAATCTGCGGTAAAGGATATATGCGAATGCATGCAATGTACTAACGGATGCGATCATACCAGCACTAATGCACCGGATCCCATCAGAACTCCGCAGTTTACGGTGCTTGGGCGAGAGTAGAACTAGGATGGGTGACCTCCCGGGAAGTCCTCGTGTTGCATCCGTTTTTTATTTATATTTTTCTTTTAGCCTCCTATTTTTTTGTAAAACATCTAGTACCACTACAATTCAATTTGTTTCTCTATTGACGTTGTTAGATTGTTTATTTTTGCTGAAAAAACTACAAAGTAATCGTATGAAGATGGATGCCTCCCCGGAAATGCTATGTTGTAGTTTATTCCTTTATTATTTTTGATTCCAAAGATGCTAATACGTACGGAACACCGTAACTTTCAGACCGTGAGGACCTATTCGGCCGATAATACCTTTTCGGAAAGCTCTCAGAAAGTTATAGTGTGGCTATGGGTCTCCGTACCATTGGGCCCCATTTTCGACCCCAAATTTTGACGTTTAGGGTGTTTTCGGGAGGTTTTTGTGATTTGGAAGCGATTAAAGTATCGAAAAAGTGTTCGGACATGATTTTTGCATCTTTTGCGAATAAAAGAGTACGTTGAAGCTGGCTGAAGCGGTGCACGTATCAAGTGGGACCCATTACAAATGATCTCTTGAATCTGCGGTAAAGGATATATGCGAATGCATGCAATGTACTAACGGATGCGATCATACCAGCACTAATGCACCGGATCCCATCAGAACTCCGCAGTTTACGGTGCTTGGGCGAGAGTAGTACTAGGATAGGTGACCTCCCGGGAAGTCCTCGTGTTGCATCCGTTTTTTATTTATATTTTTCTTTTAGCCTCCCATTTTTTTGTAAAACATCTAGTACCACTACAATTCAATTTGTTTCTCTATTGACGTTGTTAGATTGTTTATTTTTGCTGAAAAAACTACAAAGTAATCGTATGAAGATGGATGCCTCCCCGGAAATGCTATGTTGTAGTTTATTCCTTTATTATTTTTGATTCCAAAGATGCTAATACGTACGGAACACCGTAACTTTCAGACCGTGAGGACCTATTCGGCCGATAATACCTTTTCGGAAAGCTCTCGGAAAGTTATAGTGTGGCTATGGGTCTCCGTACCATTGGGCCCCATTTTCGACCCCAAATTTTGACGTTTAGGGTGTTTTCGGGAGGTTTTTGTGATTTGGAAGCGTTTAAAGTATCGAAAAAGTGTTCGGACATGATTTTTGCATCTTTTGCGAATAAAAGAGTACGTTGAACCTGGCTGAAGCGGTGCACGTATCAAGTGGGACCCATTACAAATGATCTCTTGAATCCGCGGTAAAGGATATATGCGAATGCATGCAATGTACTAAGGGATGCGATCATACCAGCACTAATGCACCGGATCTCATCAGAACTCCGCAGTTAAGCGTGCTTGGGCGAGAGTAATACTAGGATGGGTGACCTCCCGGGAAGTCCTCGTGTTGCATCCCTTTTTAATTTTTATTTTTCTTTTAGCCTCCCATTTTTTTGTTAAACATCTAGTACCACTGCAATTCAATTTGTTTCTCTATTGACGTTGTTAGATTGTTTATTTTTGCTGACAAAACTACAAAGTAATCGTATGAAGATGGATGCGTCCCCGGAAATGCTATGTTGTAGTTTATTCCTTTATTATTTTTGATTCCAAAGATGCTAATACGTACGGAACACCGTAACTTTCAGACCGTGAGGACCTATTCGGCCGATAATACCTTTTCGGAAAGCTTTCAGAAAGTTATAGTGTGGCTATGGGTCTCCGTACCATTGGGCCCCATTTTCGACCCCAAATTTTGACGTTTAGGGTGTTTTCGGGAGGTTTTTGTGATTTGGAAGCGATTAAAGTATCGAAAAAGTGTTCGGACATGATTTTTGCATCTTTTGCGAATAAAAGAGTACGTTGAAGCTGGCTGAAGCGGTGCACGTATCAAGTGGGACCCATTACAAATGATCTCTTGAATCTGCGGTAAAGGATATATGCGAATGCATGCAATGTACTAACGGATGCGATCATACCAGCACTAATGCACCGGATCCCATCAGAACTCCGCAGTTTACGGTGCTTGGGCGAGAGTAGTACTAGGATGGGTGACCTCCCGGGAAGTCCTCGTGTTGCATCCGTTTTTTATTTATATTTTTCTTTTAGCCTCCCATTTTTTTGTAAAACATCTAGTACCACTACAATTCAATTTGTTTCTCTATTGACGTTGTTAGATTGTTTATTTTTGCTGAAAAAACTACAAAGTAATCGTATGAAGATGGATGCCTCCCCGGAAATGCTATGTTGTAGTTTATTCCTTTATTATTTTTGATTCCAAAGATGCTAATACGTACGGAACACCGTAACTTTCAGACCGTGAGGACCTATTCGGCCGATAATACCTTTTCAGAAAGCTCTCGGAAAGTTATAGTGTGGCTATGGGTCTCCGTACCATTGGGCCCCATTTTCGACCCCAAATTTTGACGTTTAGGGTGTTTTCGGGAGGTTTTTGTGATTTGGAAGCGTTTAAAGTATCGAAAAAGTGTAGACATGATTTTTGCATCTTTTGCGAATAAAAGAGTACGTTGAAGCTGGCTGAAGCGGTGCACGTATCAAGTGGGACCCATTACAAATGATCTCTTGAATCTGCGGTAAAGGATATATGCGAATGCATGCAATGTACTAACGGATGCGATCATACCAGCACTAATGCACCGGATCCCATCAGAACTCCGCAGTTTACGGTGCTTGGGCGAGAGTAGTACTAGGATGGGTGACCTCCCGGGAAGTCCTCGTGTTGCATCCCTTTTTATTTATATTTTTCTTTTAGCCTCCCATTTTTTTGTAAAACATCTAGTACCACTACAATTCAATTTGTTTCTCTATTGACGTTGTTAGATTGTTTATTTTTGCTGAAAACACTACAAAGTAATCGTATGAAGATGGATGCGTCCCCGGAAATGCTATGTTGTAGTTTATTCCTTTATTATTTTTGATTCCAAAGATGCTAATACGTACGGAACACCGTAACTTTCAGACCGTGAGGACCTATTCGGCCGATAATACCTTTTCGGAAAGCTCTCGGAAAGTTATAGTGTGGGTATGGGTCTCTGTACCATTGGGCCCCATTTTCGACCCCAAATTTTGACGTTTAGGGTGTTTTCGGGAGGTTTTTGTGATTTGGAAGCGATTAAAGTATCGAAAAAGTGTTCGGACATGATTTTTGCATCTTTTGCGAATAAAAGAGTACGTTGAAGCTGGCTGAAGCGGTGCACGTATCAAGTGGGACCCATTACAAATGATCTCTTGAATCTGCGGTAAAGGATATATGCGAATGCATGCAATGTACTAACGGATGCGATCATACCAGCACTAATGCACCGGATCCCATCAGAACTCCGCAGTTTACGGTGCTTGGGCGAGAGTAGTACTAGGATAGGTGACCTCCCGGGAAGTCCTCGTGTTGCATCCGTTTTTTATTTATATTTTTCTTTTAGCCTCCCATTTTTTTGTAAAACATCTAGTACCACTACAATTCAATTTGTTTCTCTATTGACGTTGTTAGATTGTTTATTTTTGCTGAAAAAACTACAAAGTAATCGTATGAAGATGGATGCCTCCCCGGAAATGCTATGTTGTAGTTTATTCCTTTATTATTTTTGATTCCAAAGATGCTAATACGTACGGAACACCGTAACTTTCAGACCGTGAGGACCTATTCGGCCGATAATACCTTTTCGGAAAGCTCTCGGAAAGTTATAGTGTGGCTATGGGTCTCCGTACCATTGGGCCCCATTTTCGACCCCAAATTTTGACGTTTAGGGTGTTTTCGGGAGGTTTTTGTGATTTGGAAGCGTTTAAAGTATCGAAAAAGTGTTCGGACATGATTTTTGCATCTTTTGCGAATAAAAGAGTACGTTGAACCTGGCTGAAGCGGTGCACGTATCAAGTGGGACCCATTACAAATGATCTCTTGAATCCGCGGTAAAGGATATATGCGAATGCATGCAATGTACTAAGGGATGCGATCATACCAGCACTAATGCACCGGATCTCATCAGAACTCCGCAGTTAAGCGTGCTTGGGCGAGAGTAATACTAGGATGGGTGACCTCCCGGGAAGTCCTCGTGTTGCATCCCTTTTTAATTTTTATTTTTCTTTTAGCCTCCCATTTTTTTGTTAAACATCTAGTACCACTGCAATTCAATTTGTTTCTCTATTGACGTTGTTAGATTGTTTATTTTTGCTGACAAAACTACAAAGTAATCGTATGAAGATGGATGCGTCCCCGGAAATGCTATGTTGTAGTTTATTCCTTTATTATTTTTGATTCCAAAGATGCTAATACGTACGGAACACCGTAACTTTCAGACCGTGAGGACCTATTCGGCCGATAATACCTTTTCGGAAAGCTTTCAGAAAGTTATAGTGTGGCTATGGGTCTCCGTACCATTGGGCCCCATTTTCGACCCCAAATTTTGACGTTTAGGGTGTTTTCGGGAGGTTTTTGTGATTTGGAAGCGATTAAAGTATCGAAAAAGTGTTCGGACATGATTTTTGCATCTTTTGCGAATAAAAGAGTACGTTGAAGCTGGCTGAAGCGGTGCACGTATCAAGTGGGACCCATTACAAATGATCTCTTGAATCTGCGGTAAAGGATATATGCGAATGCATGCAATGTACTAACGGATGCGATCATACCAGCACTAATGCACCGGATCCCATCAGAACTCCGCAGTTTACGGTGCTTGGGCGAGAGTAGTACTAGGATGGGTGACCTCCCGGGAAGTCCTCGTGTTGCATCCGTTTTTTATTTATATTTTTCTTTTAGCCTCCCATTTTTTTGTAAAACATCTAGTACCACTACAATTCAATTTGTTTCTCTATTGACGTTGTTAGATTGTTTATTTTTGCTGAAAAAACTACAAAGTAATCGTATGAAGATGGATGCCTCCCCGGAAATGCTATGTTGTAGTTTATTCCTTTATTATTTTTGATTCCAAAGATGCTAATACGTACGGAACACCGTAACTTTCAGACCGTGAGGACCTATTCGGCCGATAATACCTTTTCAGAAAGCTCTCGGAAAGTTATAGTGTGGCTATGGGTCTCCGTACCATTGGGCCCCATTTTCGACCTCAAATTTTGACGTTTAGGGTGTTTTCGGGAGGTTTTTGTGATTTGGAAGCGTTTAAAGTATCGAAAAAGTGTAGACATGATTTTTGCATCTTTTGCGAATAAAAGAGTACGTTGAAGCTGGCTGAAGCGGTGCACGTATCAAGTGGGACCCATTACAAATGATCTCTTGAATCTGCGGTAAAGGATATATGCGAATGCATGCAATGTACTAACGGATGCGATCATACCAGCACTAATGCACCGGATCCCATCAGAACTCCGCAGTTTACGGTGCTTGGGCGAGAGTAGTACTAGGATGGGTGACCTCCCGGGAAGTCCTCGTGTTGCATCCCTTTTTATTTATATTTTTCTTTTAGCCTCCCATTTTTTTGTAAAACATCTAGTACCACTACAATTCAATTTGTTTCTCTATTGACGTTGTTAGATTGTTTATTTTTGCTGAAAACACTACAAAGTAATCGTATGAAGATGGATGCGTCCCCGGAAATGCTATGTTGTAGTTTATTCCTTTATTATTTTTGATTCCAAAGATGCTAATACGTACGGAACACCGTAACTTTCAGACCGTGAGGACCTATTCGGCCGATAATACCTTTTCGGAAAGCTCTCGGAAAGTTATAGTGTGGGTATGGGTCTCTGTACCATTGGGCCCCATTTTCGACCCCAAATTTTGACGTTTAGGGTGTTTTCGGGAGGTTTTTGTGATTTGGAAGCGATTAAAGTATCGAAAAAGTGTTCGGACATGATTTTTGCATCTTTTGCGAATAAAAGAGTACGTTGAAGCTGGCTGAAGCGGTGCACGTATCAAGTGGGACCCATTACAAATGATCTCTTGAATCTGCGGTAAAGGATATATGCGAATGCATGCAATGTACTAACGGATGCGATCATACCAGCACTAATGCACCGGATCCCATCAGAACTCCGCAGTTTACGGTGCTTGGGCGAGAGTAGTACTAGGATAGGTGACCTCCCGGGAAGTCCTCGTGTTGCATCCGTTTTTTATTTATATTTTTCTTTTAGCCTCCCATTTTTTTGTAAAACATCTAGTACCACTACAATTCAATTTGTTTCTCTATTGACGTTGTTAGATTGTTTATTTTTGCTGAAAAAACTACAAAGTAATCGTATGAAGATGGATGCCTCCCCGGAAATGCTATGTTGTAGTTTATTCCTTTATTATTTTTGATTCCAAAGATGCTAATACGTACGGAACACCGTAACTTTCAGACCGTGAGGACCTATTCGGCCGATAATACCTTTTCGGAAAGCTCTCGGAAAGTTATAGTGTGGCTATGGGTCTCCGTACCATTGGGCCCCATTTTCGACCCCAAATTTTGACGTTTAGGGTGTTTTCGGGAGGTTTTTGTGATTTGGAAGCGTTTAAAGTATCGAAAAAGTGTTCGGACATGATTTTTGCATCTTTTGCGAATAAAAGAGTACGTTGAACCTGGCTGAAGCGGTGCACGTATCAAGTGGGACCCATTACAAATGATCTCTTGAATCCGCGGTAAAGGATATATGCGAATGCATGCAATGTACTAAGGGATGCGATCATACCAGCACTAATGCACCGGATCTCATCAGAACTCCGCAGTTAAGCGTGCTTGGGCGAGAGTAATACTAGGATGGGTGACCTCCCGGGAAGTCCTCGTGTTGCATCCCTTTTTAATTTTTATTTTTCTTTTAGCCTCCCATTTTTTTGTTAAACATCTAGTACCACTGCAATTCAATTTGTTTCTCTATTGACGTTGTTAGATTGTTTATTTTTGCTGACAAAACTACAAAGTAATCGTATGAAGATGGATGCGTCCCCGGAAATGCTATGTTGTAGTTTATTCCTTTATTATTTTTGATTCCAAAGATGCTAATACGTACGGAACACCGTAACTTTCAGACCGTGAGGACCTATTCGGCCGATAATACCTTTTCGGAAAGCTTTCAGAAAGTTATAGTGTGGCTATGGGTCTCCGTACCATTGGGCCCCATTTTCGACCCCAAATTTTGACGTTTAGGGTGTTTTCGGGAGGTTTTTGTGATTTGGAAGCGATTAAAGTATCGAAAAAGTGTTCGGACATGATTTTTGCATCTTTTGCGAATAAAAGAGTACGTTGAAGCTGGCTGAAGCGGTGCACGTATCAAGTGGGACCCATTACAAATGATCTCTTGAATCTGCGGTAAAGGATATATGCGAATGCATGCAATGTACTAACGGATGCGATCATACCAGCACTAATGCACCGGATCCCATCAGAACTCCGCAGTTTACGGTGCTTGGGCGAGAGTAGTACTAGGATGGGTGACCTCCCGGGAAGTCCTCGTGTTGCATCCGTTTTTTATTTATATTTTTCTTTTAGCCTCCCATTTTTTTGTAAAACATCTAGTACCACTACAATTCAATTTGTTTCTCTATTGACGTTGTTAGATTGTTTATTTTTGCTGAAAAAACTACAAAGTAATCGTATGAAGATGGATGCCTCCCCGGAAATGCTATGTTGTAGTTTATTCCTTTATTATTTTTGATTCCAAAGATGCTAATACGTACGGAACACCGTAACTTTCAGACCGTGAGGACCTATTCGGCCGATAATACCTTTTCAGAAAGCTCTCGGAAAGTTATAGTGTGGCTATGGGTCTCCGTACCATTGGGCCCCATTTTCGACCCCAAATTTTGACGTTTAGGGTGTTTTCGGGAGGTTTTTGTGATTTGGAAGCGTTTAAAGTATCGAAAAAGTGTAGACATGATTTTTGCATCTTTTGCGAATAAAAGAGTACGTTGAAGCTGGCTGAAGCGGTGCACGTATCAAGTGGGACCCATTACAAATGATCTCTTGAATCTGCGGTAAAGGATATATGCGAATGCATGCAATGTACTAACGGATGCGATCATACCAGCACTAATGCACCGGATCCCATCAGAACTCCGCAGTTTACGGTGCTTGGGCGAGAGTAGTACTAGGATGGGTGACCTCCCGGGAAGTCCTCGTGTTGCATCCCTTTTTATTTATATTTTTCTTTTAGCCTCCCATTTTTTTGTAAAACATCTAGTACCACTACAATTCAATTTGTTTCTCTATTGACGTTGTTAGATTGTTTATTTTTGCTGAAAACACTACAAAGTAATCGTATGAAGATGGATGCGTCCCCGGAAATGCTATGTTGTAGTTTATTCCTTTATTATTTTTGATTCCAAAGATGCTAATACGTACGGAACACCGTAACTTTCAGACCGTGAGGACCTATTCGGCCGATAATACCTTTTCGGAAAGCTCTCGGAAAGTTATAGTGTGGGTATGGGTCTCTGTACCATTGGGCCCCATTTTCGACCCCAAATTTTGACGTTTAGGGTGTTTTCGGGAGGTTTTTGTGATTTGGAAGCGATTAAAGTATCGAAAAAGTGTTCGGACATGATTTTTGCATCTTTTGCGAATAAAAGAGTACGTTGAAGCTGGCTGAAGCGGTGCACGTATCAAGTGGGACCCATTACAAATGATCTCTTGAATCTGCGGTAAAGGATATATGCGAATGCATGCAATGTACTAACGGATGCGATCATACCAGCACTAATGCACCGGATCCCATCAGAACTCCGCAGTTTACGGTGCTTGGGCGAGAGTAGTACTAGGATAGGTGACCTCCCGGGAAGTCCTCGTGTTGCATCCGTTTTTTATTTATATTTTTCTTTTAGCCTCCCATTTTTTTGTAAAACATCTAGTACCACTACAATTCAATTTGTTTCTCTATTGACGTTGTTAGATTGTTTATTTTTGCTGAAAAAACTACAAAGTAATCGTATGAAGATGGATGCCTCCCCGGAAATGCTATGTTGTAGTTTATTCCTTTATTATTTTTGATTCCAAAGATGCTAATACGTACGGAACACCGTAACTTTCAGACCGTGAGGACCTATTCGGCCGATAATACCTTTTCGGAAAGCTCTCGGAAAGTTATAGTGTGGCTATGGGTCTCCGTACCATTGGGCCCCATTTTCGACCCCAAATTTTGACGTTTAGGGTGTTTTCGGGAGGTTTTTGTGATTTGGAAGCGTTTAAAGTATCGAAAAAGTGTTCGGACATGATTTTTGCATCTTTTGCGAATAAAAGAGTACGTTGAACCTGGCTGAAGCGGTGCACGTATCAAGTGGGACCCATTACAAATGATCTCTTGAATCCGCGGTAAAGGATATATGCGAATGCATGCAATGTACTAAGGGATGCGATCATACCAGCACTAATGCACCGGATCTCATCAGAACTCCGCAGTTAAGCGTGCTTGGGCGAGAGTAATACTAGGATGGGTGACCTCCCGGGAAGTCCTCGTGTTGCATCCCTTTTTAATTTTTATTTTTCTTTTAGCCTCCCATTTTTTTGTTAAACATCTAGTACCACTGCAATTCAATTTGTTTCTCTATTGACGTTGTTAGATTGTTTATTTTTGCTGACAAAACTACAAAGTAATCGTATGAAGATGGATGCGTCCCCGGAAATGCTATGTTGTAGTTTATTCCTTTATTATTTTTGATTCCAAAGATGCTAATACGTACGGAACACCGTAACTTTCAGACCGTGAGGACCTATTCGGCCGATAATACCTTTTCGGAAAGCTTTCAGAAAGTTATAGTGTGGCTATGGGTCTCCGTACCATTGGGCCCCATTTTCGACCCCAAATTTTGACGTTTAGGGTGTTTTCGGGAGGTTTTTGTGATTTGGAAGCGTTTAAAGTATCGAAAAAGTGTAGACATGATTTTTGCATCTTTTGCGAATAAAAGAGTACGTTGAAGCTGGCTGAAGCGGTGCACGTATCAAGTGGGACCCATTACAAATGATCTCTTGAATCTGCGGTAAAGGATATATGCGAATGCATGCAATGTACTAACGGATGCGATCATACCAGCACTAATGCACCGGATCCCATCAGAACTCCGCAGTTTACGGTGCTTGGGCGAGAGTAGTACTAGGATGGGTGACCTCCCGGGAAGTCCTCGTGTTGCATCCCTTTTTATTTATATTTTTCTTTTAGCCTCCCATTTTTTTGTAAAACATCTAGTACCACTACAATTCAATTTGTTTCTCTATTGACGTTGTTAGATTGTTTATTTTTGCTGAAAAAACTACAAAGTAATCGTATGAAGATGGATGCGTCCCCGGAAATGCTATGTTGTAGTTTATTCCTTTATTATTTTTGATTCCAAAGATGCTAATACGTACGGAACACCGTAACTTTCAGACCGTGAGGACCTATTCGGCCGATAATACCTTTTCGGAAAGCTCTCGGAAAGTTATAGTGTGGGTATGGGTCTCTGTACCATTGGGCCCCATTTTCGACCCCAAATTTTGACGTTTAGGGTGTTTTCGGGAGGTTTTTGTGATTTGGAAGCGATTAAAGTATCGAAAAAGTGTTCGGACATGATTTTTGCATCTTTTACGAATAAAAGAGTATGTTGAACCTGGCTGAAGCGGTGCACGTATCAACTGGGACCCATTACAAATGATCTCTTGAATCCGCGGTAAAGGATATAGGCGAATGCATGCAATGTACTAAGGGATGCGATCATACCAGCACTAATGTACCGGATCCCATCAGAACTTCGCAGTTAAACGTGCTTGGGCGAGAGTAATACTAGGATGGGTGACCTCCCGGGAAGTCCTCGTGTTGCATCCCTATTTAATTTTTATTTTTCTTTTAGCCTCCCATTTTTTTGTAAAACATCTAGTACCACTACAATTCAATTTGTTTCTCTATTGACGTTGTTAGATTGTTTATTTTTGCTGACAAAACTACAAAGTAATCGTATGAAGATGGATGCGTCCCCGGAAATGCTGTGTTGTAGTTTATTCGGCCGATAATACCTTTTCGGAAAGCTCTCGGAAAGTTATAGTGTGGCTATGGGTCACCGTACCATTGGGCCCCATTTTCGACCCCAAATTTTGACGTTTAGGTTGTTTTCGGGAGGTTTTTGTGATTTGGAAGCGATTAAAGTATCGAAAAAGTGTTCGGACATGTTTTTTGCATCTTTTGCGAATAAAAGAGTACGTTGAAGCTGGCTGAAGCGGTGCACGTATCAAGTGGGACCCATTACAAATGATCTCTTGAATCTGCGGTAAAGGATATATGCGAATGCATGCAATGTACTAACGGATGCGATCATACCAGCACTAATGCACAGGATCCCATCAGAACTCCGCAGTTAAGCGTGCTTGGGCGAGAGTAGTACTAGGATGGGTGACCTCCCGGGAAGTCCTCGTGTTGCATCCGTTTTTTATTTATATTTTTCTTTTAGCCTCCCATTTTTTTGTAAAATGGATGTGAATGCACGCTTTGAGCATCCCATTTTCGAGGCAGTTATAATACAAAGAGTGTAGTTCCGAGAGCTTTCCGAAAAGGTATTATCGGCCGACTAAACTACAATATAGCATTTCCGGGGACGCATCCATCTTCATACGATTACTTTGTAGTTTTGTCACCAAAAATAAACAATCTAACAACGTCTTGTGTTGTTTGGTCCCATAGCGTCTGGGACCAAACAACACAAGACGTGCATTGTTTGTTTGGTCCAAGCACGAATAAGTCCGAACACTCTTTGTATTATAACGCTTCGTGCTATGACAGTGAAGCGTGCATTGTTTGTTTGGTCCCATGCGTAAGGCTAACAACGTCTTTTTCGATACTTTAATCGCTTCCAAATCACAAAAACCTCCCGAAAACACCCTAAACGTCAAAATTTGGGGTCAAAAATGGGGCCCAATGGAACGGAGACCCATTGCCACACTATAACTTTCCGAGAGCTTTCCGAAAAGATATTATCGGCCGAATAGGTCCTCACGGTCTGAAAGTTACGGTGTTCCGTACGTATTAGCATCTTTGGAATCAAAAATAATAAAGGAATAAACTACAACATAGCATTTCCGGGGACGCATCCATCTTCATACGATTACTTTGTAGTTTTGTCAGCAAAAATAAACAATCTAACAACGTCAATAGAGAAACAAATTGAATTGTAGTGGTACTACTAGATGTTTTACAAAAAAATGGGAGGCTAAAAGAAAAATAAAAATAAAAAAGGGATGCAACACGAGGACTTCTCGGGAGGTCACCCATCCAAGTATTACTCTCGCCCAAGCACCCTTAACTGCGGAGTTCTGATGGGATCTGGTGCATTAGTGCTGGTATGATCGCATCCCTTAGTACATTGCATGCATTCGCATATATCCTTTACCGCGGATTCAAGAGATCATTTGTAATGGGTCCCACTTGATAGGTGCACCGCTTCAGCCAGCTTCAACGTACTCTTTTATTCGCAAAAGATGCAAAAATCATGTCCAAACACTTTTTCGATACTTTAATCGCTTCCAAATCACAAAAACCTCCCGAAAACACCCTAAACGTCAAAATTTGGGGTCGAAAATGGGGCCCAATGGTACGGAGACACATAGCCACTCTATAACTTTCCGAGAGCTTTCCGAAAAGGTATTATCGGCCGAATAGGTCCTCACGGTCTGAAAGTTACGGTGTTCCGTACGTATTAGCATCTTTGGAATCAAAAATAATAAAGGAATAAACTACAACATAGCATTTTCGGGGACGCATCCATCTTCATACGATTACTTTGTAGTTTTGTCAGCAAAAATAAACAATCTAACAACGTCAATAGATAAACAAATTGAATTGTAGTGGTACTAGATGTTTTACAAAAAAATGGGAGGCTAAAAGAAAAATAAAAATAAAAAAGGGATGCAACAAGAGGACTTCCCGGGAGGTCACCCATCCTAGTATTACTCTCGCCCAAGCACGCTTAACTGCAGAGTTCTGATGGGATCCGGTGCATTAGTGCTGGTATGATCGCATCTGTTAGTACATTGCATGCATTCGCATATATCCTTTACCGCGGATTCAAGAGATCATTTGTAATGGGTCCCACTAGATACGTGCACCGCTTCAGCCAGCTTCAACGTACTCTTTTATTCGCAAAAGATGCAAAAATCATGTCCGAACACTTTTTCGATACTTTAATCGCTTCCAAATCACAAAAACCTCCCGAAAACACTCTAAACGTCAAAATTTGGGGTCAAAAATGGGGCCCAATGGAACGGAGACCCATTGCCACACTATAACTATCCGAGAGCTTTCCGAAAAGATATTATCGGCCGAATAGGTCCTCACGGTCTGAAAGTTACGGTGTTCCGTACGTATTAGCATCTTTGGAATCAAAAATAATAAAGGAATAAACTACAACATAGCATTTCCGGGGACGCATCCATCTTCATACGATTACTTTGTAGTTTTGTCAGCAAAAATAAACAATCTAACAACGTCAATAGAGAAACAAATTGAATTGTAGTGGTACTAGATGTTTTTCAAAAAAATGGGAGGCTAAAAGAAAAATAAAAATAAAAAAGGGATGCAACACGAGGACTTCCCGGGAGGTCACCCATCCTAGTATTACTGTCGCCCAAGCGCGCTTAACTGCAGAGTTCTGATGGGATCCGGTGCATTAGTGCTGGTATGATCGCATCCGTTAGTACATTGCATGCATTCGCATATATCCTTTACCGCGGATTCAAGAGATCATTTGTAATGGGTCCCACTTGATACGTGCACCGCTTCAACAAGCTTCAACGTACTCTTTTATTCGCAAAAGATGCAAAAATCATATCCGAACACTTTTTCGATACTTTAATCGCTTCCAAATCACAAACACCTCCCGAAAACACCCTAAACGTCAAAATTTGGGGTCAAAAATGGGGCCCAATGGAACGGAGACCCATTGCCAAACTATAACTTTCCGAGAGCTTTCCGAAAAGATATTATCGGCCGAATAGGTCCTCACGGTCTGAAAGTTACGGTGTTCCGTACGGAATAAACTACAACATAGCATTTCCGGGGACGCATCCATCTTCATACGATTACTTTGTAGTTTTGTCAGCAAAAATAAACAATCTAACAACGTCAATAGAGAAACAAATTGAATTGTAGTGGTACTAGATGTTTTTCAAAAAAATGGGAGGCTAAAAGAAAAATAAAAATAAAAAAGGGATGCAACACGAGGACTTCTCGGGAGGTCACCCATCCTAGTATTACTCTCGCCCAAGCACCCTTAACGGCGGAGTTCTGATGGGATCTGGTGCATTAGTGCTGGTATGATCGCATCCCTTAGTACATTGCATGCATTCGCATATATCCTTTACCGCGGATTCAAGAGATCATTTGTAATGGGTCCCACTTGATAGGTGCACCGCTTCAGCCAGCTTCAACGTACTCTTTTATTCGCAAAAGATGCAAAAATCATGTCCGAACACTTTTTCGATACTTTAATCGCTTCCAAATCACAAAAACCTCCCGAAAACACCCTAAACGTCAAAATTTGGGGTCGAAAATGGGCCCAATGGTACAGAGACACATAGCCACTCTATAACTTTCCGAGAGCTTTCCGAAAAGGTATTATCGGCCGAATAGGTCCTCACGGTCTGAAAGTTACGGTATTCCGTACATATTAGCATCTTTGGAATAAAAAATAATAAAGGAATAAACTACAACATAGCATTTTTGGGGACGCATCCATCTTCATACGATTACTTTATAGTTTTGTCAGCAAAAATAAACAATCTAACAACGTCAATAGAGAAACAAATTGAATTGTAGTGGTACTAGATGTTTTACAAAAAAAATGGGAGGCTAAAAGAAAAATAAAAATAAAAAAGGGATGCAACAAGAGGACTTCCCGGGAGGTCACCCATCCTAGTATTACTCTCGTCCAAGCACGCTTAACTGCAGAGTTCTGATGGGATCCGGTGCATTAGTGCTGGTATGATCGCATCTGTTAGTACATTGCATGCATTCGCATATATCCTTTACCGCGGATTCAAGAGATCATTTGTAATGGGTCCCACTTGATACATGCACCGCTTCAGCCAGCTTCAACGTACTCTTTTATTCGCAAAAGATGCAAAAATCATATCCGAACACTTTTTCGATACTTTAATCGCTTCCAAATCACAAAAACCTCCCGAAAACACCCTAAACGTAATAATTTGGGGTAAAAAATGGGGCCCAATGGAACGGAGACCCACTGCCACACTATAACTTTTCGAGAGCTTTCCGAAAAGATATTATCGGCCGAATAGGTCCTCACGGTCTGAAAGTTACGGTGTTCCGTACGTATTAGCATCTTTGGAATCAAAAATAATAAAGGAATAAACTACAACATAGCATTTCCGGGGACGCATCCATCTTCATACGATTACTTTGTAGTTTTGTCAGCAAAAATAAACAATCTAACAACGTCAATAGAGAAACAAATTGAATTGTAGTGGTACTAGTTGTTTTATAAAAAAATGGGAGGCTAAAAGAAAAATAAAAATAAAAAAGGGATGCAACACGAGGACTTCCCGGGAGGTCACCCATCCTAGTATTACTCTCGCCCAAGCGCGCTTAACTGCAGAGTTCAGATGGGATCCGGTGCATTAGTGCTGGTATGATCGCATCCGTTAGTACATTGCATGCATTCGCATATATCCTTTACCGCGGATTCAAGAGATCATTTGTAATGGGTCCGACTTGATACTTGCACCGCTTCAGCCAGCTTCAACGTACTCTTTTATTCGCAAAAGATGCAAAAATCATGTCCGAACACTTTTTCGATACTTTAATCGCTTCCAAATCACAAAAACCTCCCGAAAACACCCTAAACGTCAAAATTTGGGGTAAAAAATGGGACCCAATGGAACGGAGACTCATTGCCACACTATAACTTTCCGAGAGCTTTCCGAAAAGATATTATCGGCCGAATAGGTCCTCACAGTCTAAAAGTTATGGTGTTCCGTACGTATTAGCATCTTTGGAATGAAAAATAATAAAGGAATAAACTACAATATAGCATTTCCGGGGACGCATCCATCTTCATACGATTACTTTGTAGTTTTGTCAGCAAAAATAAACAATCTAACAACGTCAATAGAGAAACAAATTGAATTGTAGTGGTACTAGATGTTTTACAAAAAAATGGGAGGCTAAAAGAAAAATAAAAATAAAAAAGGGATGCAACACGAGGACTTCTCGGGAGGTCACCCATCCTAGTATTACTCTCGCCCAAGCACGCTTAACTGCGGAGTTCTGATGGGATCCGGTGCATTAGTGCTGGTATGATCGCATCCCTTAGTACATTGCATGCATTCGCATATATCCTTTACCGCGGATTCAAGAGATCATTTGTAATGGGTCCCACTTGATAGGTGCACCGCTTCAGCCAGCTTTAACGTACTCTTTTATTCGCAAAAGATGCAAAAATCATGTCCGAACACTTTTTCGATACTTTAATCGCTTCCAAATCACAAAAACATCCCGAAAACACCCTAAACGTAATAATTTGGGGTCAAAAATGGGGCCCAATGGAACGGAGACCCACTGCCACACTATAACTTTTCGAGAGCTTTCCGAAAAGATATTATCGGCCGAATAGGTCCTCACGGTCTGAAAGTTACGGTGTTCCGTACGTATTAGCATCTTTGGAATCAAAAATAATAAAGGAATAAACTACAACATAGCATTTTCGGGGACGCATCCATCTTCATACGATTACTTTGTAGTTTTGTCAGCAAAAATAAACAATCTAACAACGTCAATAGAGAAACAAATTGAATTGTAGTGGTACTAGATGTTTTACAAAAAAATGGGAGGCTAAAAGAAAAATAAAAATAAAAAAGGGATGCAACACGAGGACTTCCCGGGAGGTCACCCATCCTAGTATTACTCTCGCCCAAGCGCGCTTAACTGCAGAGTTCAGATGGGATCCGGTGCATTAGTGCTGGTATGATCCCATCCGTTAGTACATTGCATGCATTCGCATATATCCTTTACCGCGGATTCAAGAGATCATTTGTAATGGGTCCCACTTGATACTTGCACCGCTTCAGCCAGCTTCAACGTACTCTTTTATTCGCAAAAGATGCAAAAATCATGTCCGAACACTTTTTCGATACTTTAATCGCTTCCAAATCACAAAAACCTCCCGAAAACACCCTAAACGTCAAAATTTGGGGTAAAAAATGGGACCCAATGGAACGGAGACTCATTGCCACACTATAACTTTCCGAGAGCTTTCCGAAAAGATATTATCGGCCGAATAGGTCCTCACAGTCTAAAAGTTATGGTGTTCCGTACGTATTAGCATCTTTGGAATGAAAAATAATAAAGGAATAAACTACAATATAGCATTTCCGGGGACGCATCCATCTTCATACGATTACTTTGTAGTTTTGTCAGCAAAAATAAACAATCTAACAACGTCAATAGAGAAACAAATTGAATTGTAGTGGTACTAGATGTTTTACAAAAAAATGGGAGGCTAAAAGAAAAATAAAAATAAAAAAGGGATGCAACACGAGGACTTCTCGGGAGGTCACCCATCCTAGTATTACTCTCGCCCAAGCACGCTTAACTGCGGAGTTCTGATGGGATCCGGTGCATTAGTGCTGGTATGATCGCATCCCTTAGTACATTGCATGCATTCGCATATATCCTTTACCGCGGATTCAAGAGATCATTTGTAATGGGTCCCACTTGATAGGTGCACCGCTTCAGCCAGCTTTAACGTACTCTTTTATTCGCAAAAGATGCAAAAATCATGTCCGAACACTTTTTCGATACTTTAATCACTTCCAAATCACAAAAACCTCCCGAAAACACCCTAAACGTCAAAATTTGGGGTCGAAAATGGAGCCCAAAGGTACGGAGACCCATAGCCACACTATAACTTTCCGAGAGCTTTCCGAAAAGGTATTATCGGCGGAATAGGTCCTCACGGTCTGAAAATTACGGTGTTCCGTACGTATTAGCATCTTTGGAATCAAAAATAATAAAGAAATAAACTACAACATAGCATTTCCGGGGACGCATCCATCTTCATACGATTACTTTGTAGTTTTGTCAGCAAAAATAAACAATCTAACAACGTCAATATAGAAACAAATTGAATTGTAGTGGTACTAGATGGTTTACAAAAAAATGGGAGGCTAAAAGAAAAATAAAAATAAAAAAGGGATGCAACACGAGGACTTCCCGGGAGGTCACCCATCCTAGTATTACTCTCGCCCAAGCATGCTTAACTGCAGAGTTCTGATGGGAACCATTGCATTAGTGCTGGTATGATAGCATCCGTTAGTACATTGCATGCATTCGCATATATCCTTTACCGCGGATTCAAGAGATCATTTGTAATGGGTCCCACTTGATAGGTGCACCGCTTCAGCCAGCTTCAACGTACTGTTTTATTCGCAAAAGATGCAAAAATCATGTCCGAACACTTTTTCGATACTTTAATCGCTTCCAAATCACAAAAACCTCCCGAAAACACCCTAAACGTCAAAATTTGGGGTCGAAAATGGGGCCCAATGGTACGGAGACACATAGCCACACTATAACTTTCCGAGATCTTTCCGAAAAGGTATTATCGGCCGAATAGGTCCTCACGGTCTGAAAGTTACGGTGTTCCGTACGTATTAGCATCTTTGGAATCAAAAATAATAAAGGAATAAACTACAACATAGCATTTCTGGGGACGCATCCATCTTCATACGATTACTTTGTAGTTTTGTCAGCAAAAATAAACAATCTAACAACGTTAATAGAGAAACAAATTGAATTGTAGTAGTACTAGATGTTTTACAAAAAAATGGGAGGCTAAAAGAAAAATAAAAATAAAAAAAGGATGCAACACGAGGACTTCCCGGGAGGTCACCCATCCTAGTATTACTCTCGCCCAAGCACGCTTAACTGCGGAGTTCTAATGGGATCCGGTGCATTAGTGCTGGTATGATCGCATCCCTTAGTACATTGCATGCATTCGCATATATCCTTTACCGCGGATTCAAGAGATCATTTGTAATGGGTCCCACTTGATACGTGCACCGCTTCAGCCAGCTTCAACGTACTCTTTTATTCGAAAAAGATGCAAAAATCATGTCCGAACACTTTTTCGATACTTTAATCGCTTCCAAATCACAAAAACCTCCCGAAAACACCCTAAACGTAAAAATTTGGGGTCAAAAAAGGGGCCCAATGGTACAGAGACCCATAGCCACACTATAACTTTCCGAGAGCTTTCCGAAAAGGTATTATCGGCCGAATAAACTACAACATAGCATTTCCGGGGACGCATCCATCTTCATACGATTACATTGTAGTTTTTTCAGCAAAAATAAACAATCTAACAACGTCAATAGAGAAACAAATTGAATTGTAGTGGTACTAGATGTTTTACAAAAAAATGGGAGGCTAAAAGAAAAATAAAAATAAAACAGGGATGCAACACGAGGACTTCTCGGGAGGTCACCCATCCTAGTATTACTCTCGCCCAAGCACGCTTAACTGCGGAGTTCTGATGGGATCCGGTGCATTAGTGCTGGTATGATCGCATCCCTTAGTACATTGCATGCATTCGCATATATCCTTTACCGCGGATTCAAGAGATCATTTGTAATGGGTCCCACTTGATAGGTGCACCGCTTCAGCCAGCTTTAACGTACTCTTTTATTCGCAAAAGATGCAAAAATCATGTCCGAACACTTTTTCGATACTTTAATCGCTTCCAAATCACAAAAACCTCCCGAAAACACCCTAAACGTCAAAATTTGGGGTCGAAAATGGGGCCCAATGGTACGGTGACACATAGCCACACTATAACTTTCCGAGAGCTTTTTCGAAAAGGTATTATCGGCCGAATAGGTCCTCACGGTCTGAAAGTTACGGTGTTCCGTACGTATTAGCATCTTTGGAATCAAAAATAATAAAGGAATAAACTACGACATAGCATTTCCGGGGACGCATCCATCTTCATACGATTACTTTGTAGTTTTGTCAGCAAAAATAAACAATTTAACAACGTCAATAGAGAAACAAATTGAATTGTAGTGGTACTAGATGTTTTCCAAAAAAATGGGAGGCTAAAAGAAAAATAAAAATAAAAAAGGGATGCAACACGAGGACTTCCCGAGAGGTCACCCATCCTAGTATTACTCTCGCCCAAGCACGCTTAACTGCGGAGTTCTAATGGGATCCGGTGCATTAGTGCTGGTATGATCGCATCCCTTAGTACATTGCATGCATTCGCATATATCCTTTACCGCGGATTCAAGAGATCATTTGTAATGGGTCCCACTTGATAGGTGCACCGCTTCAGCCAGCTTCAACGTACTGTTTTATTCGCAAAAGATGCAAAAATCATGTCCGAACACTTTTTCGATACTTTAATCGCTTCCAAATCACAAAAACCTCCCGAAAACACCCTAAACGTCAAAATTTGGGGTCGAAAATGGGGCCCAATGGTACGGAGACACATAGCCACACTATAACTTTCCGAGATCTTTCCGAAAAGGTATTATCGGCCGAATAGGTCCTCACGGTCTGAAAGTTACGGTGTTCCGTACGTATTAGCATCTTTGGAATCAAAAATAATAAAGGAATAAACTACAACATAGCATTTCTGGGGACGCATCCATCTTCATACGATTACTTTGTAGTTTTGTCAGCAAAAATAAACAATCTAACAACGTTAATAGAGAAACAAATTGAATTGTAGTAGTACTAGATGTTTTACAAAAAAATGGGAGGCTAAAAGAAAAATAAAAATAAAAAAAGGATGCAACACGAGGACTTCCCGGGAGGTCACCCATCCTAGTATTACTCTCGCCCAAGCACGCTTAACTGCGGAGTTCTAATGGGATCCGGTGCATTAGTGCTGGTATGATCGCATCCCTTAGTACATTGCATGCATTCGCATATATCCTTTACCGCGGATTCAAGAGATCATTTGTAATGGGTCCCACTTGATACGTGCACCGCTTCAGCCAGCTTCAACGTACTCTTTTATTCGAAAAAGATGCAAAAATCATGTCCGAACACTTTTTCGATACTTTAATCGCTTCCAAATCACAAAAACCTCCCGAAAACACCCTAAACGTAAAAATTTGGGGTCGAAAAAGGGGCCCAATGGTACAGAGACCCATAGCCACACTATAACTTTCCGAGAGCTTTCCGAAAAGGTATTATCGGCCGAATAGGTCCTCACGGTCTGAAAGTTACGGTGTTCCGTACGTATTAGCATCTTTGGAATCAAAAATAATAAAGAAATAAACTACAACATAGCATTTCCGGGGACGCATCCATCTTCATACGATTACTTTGTAGTTTTGTCAGCAAAAATAAACAATCTAACAACGTCAATATAGAAACAAATTGAATTGTAGTGGTACTAGATGTTTTACAAAAAAATGGGAGGCTAAAAGAAAAATAAAAATAAAAAAGGGATGCAACACGAGGACTTCCCGGGAGGTCACCCATCCTAGTATTACTCTCGCCCAAGCACGCTTAAAAGCAGAGTTCTGATGGGATCCATTGCATTAGTGCTGGTATGATCGCATCCGTTAGTACATTGCATGCATTCGCATATATCCTTTACCGCGGATTCAAGAGATCATTTGTAATGGGTCCCACTTGATAGGTGCACCGCTTCAGCCAGCTTCAACGTACTGTTTTATTCGCAAAAGATGCAAAAATCATGTCCGAACACTTTTTCGATACTTTAATCGCTTCCAAATCACAAAAACCTCCCGAAAACACCCTAAACGTCAAAATTTGGGGTCGAAAATGGGGCCCAATGGTACGGAGACACATAGCCACACTATAACTTTCCGAGATCTTTCCGAAAAGGTATTATCGGCCGAATAGGTTCTCACGGTCTGAAAATTACGGTGTTCCGTACGTATTAGCATCTTTGGAATCAAAAATAATAAAGGAATAAACTACAACATAGCATTTCTAGGGACGCATCCATCTTCATACGATTACTTTGTAGTTTTGTCAGCAAAAATAAACAATCTAACAACGTCAATAGAGAAACAAATTGAATTGTAGTGGTACTAGATGTTTTACAAAAAAATGGGAGGCTAAAAGAAAAATAAAAATAAAAAAGGGATGCAACACGAGGACTTCCCGGGAGGTCACCCATCCTAGTATTACTCTCGCCCAAGCACGCTTAACTGCGGAGTTCTAATGGGATCCGGTGCATTAGTGCTGGTATGATCGCATCCCTTAGTACATTGCATGCATTCGCATATATCCTTTACCGCGGATTCAAGAGATCATTTGTAATGGGTCCCACTTGATACGTGCACCGCTTCAGCCAGCTTCAACGTACTCTTTTATTCGAAAAAGATGCAAAAATCATGTCCGAACACTTTTTCAATACTTTAATCGCTTCCAAATCACAAAAACCTCCCGAAAACACCCTAAACGTAAAAATTTGGGGTCGAAAAAGGGGCCCAATGGTACAGAGACCCATAGCCACACTATAACTTTCCGAGAGCTTTCCGAAAAGGTATTATCGGCCGAATAAACTACAACATAGCATTTCCGGGGACGCATCCATCTTCATACGATTACTTTGTAGTTTTGTCAGCAAAAATAAACAATCTAACAACGTCAATAGAGAAAAAAATTGAATTGTAGTGGTACTAGATGTTTTACAAAAAAATGGGAGGCTAAAAGAAAAATAAAAATAAAAAAGGGATGCAACACGAGGACTTCCCGGGAGGTCACCCATCCTAATATTACTCTCGCCCAAGCACGCTTAACTGCGGAGTTCTGATGGGATCCGGTGCATTAGTGCTGGTATGATCGCATCCCTTAGTACATTGCATGCATTCGCATATATCCTTTACCGCGGATTCAAGAGATCATTTGTAATGGGTCCCACTTGATACGTGCACCGCTTCAGCCAGCTTCAACGTACTCTTTTATTCGCAAAAGATGCAAAAATCAAGTCCGAACACTTTTTCGATACTTTAATCGCTTCCAAATCACAAAAACCTCCTGAAAAAACCCTAAACGTCAAAATTTAGGGTCGAAAATGGGGCCCAATGGTACGGAGACCCATAGCCACACTATAACTTCCCGAGAGCTTTCCGAAAAGGTATTATCGGCCGAATAGGTCCTCACGGTCTGAAAGTTACGGTGTTCCGTACGTATTAGCATCTTTGGAATCAAAAATAATAAAGGAATAAACTACAACATAGCATTTCCGGGGACGCATCCATCTTCATACGATTACTTTGTAGTTTTGTCAGCAAAAATAAACAATCTAACAACGTCAATATAGAAACAAATTGAATTGTAGTGGTACTAGATGTTTTACAAAAAAATGGGAGGCTAAAAGAAAAATAAAAATAAAAAAGGGATGCAACACGAGGACTTCCCGGGAGGTCACCCATCCTAGTATTACTCTCGCCCAAGCACGCTTAACTGCGGAGTTCTGATGCGATCCGGTGCATTAGTGCTGGTATGATCGCATCCCTTAGTACATTGCATGCATTCGCATATATCCTTTACCGCGGATTCAAGAGATCATTTGTAATGGGTCCCACTTGATACGTGCACCGCTTCAGCCAGCTTCAACGTACTCTTTTATTCGCAAAAGATGCAAAAATCAAGTCCGAACACTTTTTCGATACTTTAATCGCTTCCAAATCACAAAAACCTCCCGAAAAAGACCTAAACGTCAAAATTTAGGGTCGAAAATGGGGCCCAATGGTACGGAGACCCATAGCCACACTATAACTTTCCGAGATCTTTCCGAAAAGGTATTATCGGCCGAATAGGTCCTCACGGTCTGAAAGTTACGGTGTTCCGTACGTATTAGCATCTTTGGAATCAAAAATAATAAAGGAATAAACTACAACATAACATTTCCGGGGACGCATCCATCTTCATACGATTACTTTGTAGTTTTGTCAGCAAAAATAAACAATCTAACAACGTCAATATAGAAACAAATTGAATTGTAGTGGTACTAGATGTTTTACAAAAAAATGGGAGGCTAAAAGAAAAATAAAAATAAAAAAGGGATGCAACACGAGGACTTCCCGGGAGGTCACCCATCCTAGTATTACTCTCGCCCAAGCACGCTTAACTGCGGAGTTCTGATGGGATCCGGTGCATTAGTGCTGGTATGATCGCATCCCTTAGTACATTGCATGCATTCGCATATATCCTTTACCGCGGATTCAAGAGATCATTTGTAATGGGTCCCACTTGATACGTGCACCGCTTCAGCCAGCTTCAACGTACTCTTTTATTCGCAAAAGATGCAAAAATCAAGTCCGAACACTTTTTCGATACTTTAATCGCTTCCAAATCACAAAAACCTCCCGAAAAAACCCTAAACGTCAAAATTTAGGGTCGAAAATGGGGCCCAATGGTACGGAGACACATAGCCACACTATAACTTTCCGAGATCTTTCCGAAAAGGTATTATCGGCCGAATAGGTCCTCACAGTCTGAAAATTACGGTGTTCCGTACGTATTAGCATCTTTGGAATCAAAAATAATAAAGGAATAAACTACAACATAGCATTTCTGGGGACGCATCCATCTTCATACGATTACTTTGTAGTTTTGTCAGCAAAAATAAACAATCTAACAACGTCAATAGAGAAACAAATTGAATTGTAGTGGTACTAGATGTTTTACAAAAAAATGGGAGGCTAAAAGAAAAATAAAAATAAAAAAGGGATGCAACACGAGGACTTCCCGGGAGGTCACCCATCCTAGTATTATTCTCGCCCAAGCACGCTTAACTGCGGAGTTCTAATGGGATCCGGTGCATTAGTGCTGGTATGATCGCATCCCTTAGTACATTGCATGCATTCGCATATATCCTTTACCGCGGATTCAAGAGATCATTTGTAATGGGTCCCACTTGATACGTGCACCGCTTCAGCCAGCTTCAACGTACTCTTTTATTCGAAAAAGATGCAAAAATCATGTCCGAACACTTTTTCGATACTTTAATCGCTTCCAAATCACAAAAACCTCCCGAAAACACCCTAAACGTAAAAATTTGGGGTCGAAAAAGGGGCCCAATGGTACAGAGACCCATAGCCACACTATAACTTTCCGAGAGCTTTCCGAAAAGGTATTATCGGCCGAATAAACTACAACATAGCATTTCCGGGGACGCATCCATCTTCATACGATTACTTTGTAGTTTTGTCAGCAAAAATAAACAATCTAACAACGTCAATAGAGAAACAAATTGAATTGTAGTGGTACTAGATGTTTTACAAAAAAATGGGAGGCTAAAAGAAAAATAAAAATAAAAAAGGGATGCAACACGAGGACTTCCCGGGAGGTCACCCATCCTAATATTACTCTCGCCCAAGCACGCTTAACTGCGGAGTTCTGATGGGATCCGGTGCATTAGTGCTGGTATGATCGCATCCCTTAGTACATTGCATGCATTCGCATATATCATTTACCGCGGATTCAAGAGATCATTTGTAATGGGTCCCACTTGATACGTGCACCGCTTCAGCCAGCTTCAACGTACTCTTTTATTCGCAAAAGATGCAAAAATCAAGTCCGAACACTTTTTCGATACTTTAATCGCTTCCAAATCACAAAAACCTCCCGAAAAAACCCTAAACGTCAAAATTTAGGGTCGAAAATGGGGCCCAATGGTACGGAGACCCATAGCCACACTATAACTTTCCGAGAGCTTTCCGAAAAGGTATTATCGGCCGAATAGGTCCTCACGGTCTGAAAGTTACGGTGTTCTATACGTATTAGCATCTTTGGAATCAAAAATAATAAAGGAATAAACTACAACATAGCATTTCTGGGGACGCATCCATCTTCATACGATTACTTTGTAGTTTTTTCAGCAAAAATAAACAATCTAACAACGTCAGTAGAGAAACAAATTGAATTGTAGTGATGGGAGGCTAAAAGAAAAATAAAAATAAAAAAGGGATGCAACACGAGGACTTCCCAGGAGGTCACCCATCCTAGTACTACTCTCGCCCAAGCACCGTAAACTGCGGAGTTCTGATGGGATCCGGTGCATTAGTGCTGGTATGATCGCATTCGTTAGTACATTGCATGCATTCGCATATATCCTTTACCGCGGATTCAAGAGATCATTTGTAATGGGTCCCACTTGATACGTGCACCGCTTCTGCCAGCTTCAACGTACTCTTTTATTCGCAAAAGATGAAAAAATCATGTCCGAACACTTTTTCGATACTTTAATCGCTTCCAAATCACAAAAACCTCCCGAAAACAACCTAAACGTCAAAATTTGGGGTCGAAAATGGGGCCCAATGGTACGGAGACCTATAGCCACACTATAACTTTCCGAGAGCTTTCCGAAAAGGTATTATCGGCCGAATAAACTACAACATAGCATTTCCGGGGACGCATCCATCTTCATACGATTACTTTGTAGTTTTGTCAGCAAAAATAAACAATATAACAACGTCAATAGAGAAACAAATGGAATTGTAGTGGTACTAGATGTTTTACAAAAAAATGGGAGGCTAAAAGAAAAATAAAAATAAAAAAGGGATGCAACACGAGGACTTCCCGGGAGGTCACCCATCCTAGTATTACTCTCGCCCAAGCACGCTTAACTGTGGAGTTCTAATGGGATCCGGTGCATTAGTGCTGGTATGATCGCATCCCTTAGTACATTGCATCCATTCGCATATATCCTTTACCGCGAATTCAAGAGGTCATTTGTAATGGGTCCCACTTGATACGTGCACCGCTTTAGCCAGCTTCAACGTACTCTTTTATTCGCAAAAGATGCAAAAATCATGTCCGAACACTTTTTCGATACTTTAATCGCTTCTAAATCACAAAAACCTCCCGAAAACACCCTAAACGTCAAAATTTGGGATCGAAAATGGGGCCCAATGGTACGGAGGCCCATAGCCACATTATAACTTTCCGAGAGCTTTCCGAAAAGGTATTATCGGCCGAATAGGTCCTCACGGTCTGAAAGTTACGGTGTTCCGTACGTATTAGCATCTTTGGAATCAAAAATAATAAAGGAATAAACTACAACATAGCATTTCCGGGGACGCATCCATCTTCATACGATTACTTTGTAGTTTTGTCAGCAAAAATAAACAATCTAACAACGTCAATAGAGAAACAAATTGAATTGTAGTGGTACTAGATGTTTTACAAAAAAATGGGAGGCTAAAAGAAAAATAAAAATAAAAAAGGTATGCAACAAGAGGACTTCCCGGGAGGTCACCCATCCTAGTACTACTCTCGCCCAAGCACGCTTAACTGCGGAGTTCTGATGCGATCCGGTGCATTAGTGCTGGTATGATCGCATCAGTTAGTACATTGCATGCATTCGCATGTATCCTTTACCGCGGATTCAAGAGATCATTTGTAATGGATCCCACTTGATACGTGCACCGCTTCAGCCAGCTTCAACGTACTCTTTTATTCGCAAAAGATGCAAAAATCATTACCGAACACTTTTTTGATACTTTAATCGCTTCCAAATCACAAAAACCTCATGGAAACACCCTAAACGTCAAAATTTGGGGTCAAAAATGAGGCTCGAAGGAACAAAGACCGATCGCCACTTTGTAACTCTTCGAGAGGTTTCCGAAAAGGTATTACCGGCGAAATAGGTCCCCACAGTTTAAAAGTTACGGCGTTCCTTACGTAGTAGCGTCTTTGGAATCGAAAATAATAAAGAATAAACTACACCATAGCATTTTGGGATACGCATCCATCTTAATACGATTACTATGTAGTTTTTTGAACAAAATAAAAATAATCGCATGACCTCAATAGAGCATAAAGTTGAATTCTAATGGTACTAGTTGTTTAAACCAAAAATGAGAAGTTATAAGAAAAATTAATAATAAAAAGGGATGCAACAAAATGACTTCCCGGGAGGTCACCCGTCATAGTACTACTCTCGCCCAAGCACGCTTCACTGCGAAGCTCTGATGGGATCCGGTGCATTAGTGTTGGTATGATCGCATCTGTTAGTACATTGCATACAATCGCATATATCCTTTACCGCGGATTCAAGAGATCAATTGTAGTGGGTCCCACTTGGTACATGGACCATTTGAGCCAGCTTCAACGTGCTCTTTTATTTAGTAAAGATGCATATATCATCTCTGAACATTTTTTGACCCATTAACCTCTTCCAAATCCCAAAAACATCATGGAAACACCCTAAACGTCAAAATTTGGGGTCGAATATGGGGCCCAATGGAATGAAGACCCATCACCACTTTGTAACTTTTCAAGAGCTTTCTGAAAAAGTATTATTGGCAGAATAGGTACTCACGGTTTAAAAGTTACAGCGTTCCGTACGTATTACCGTCTGTGGAATCAAAAATAATAAAGAATAATCTACAACATAGCATTTCTGGGGACGCATCCATCTTAACACGATTACTTTGTAGTTTTTTCAACAAAAAAAAATAATAATTGAACAACCTCAATAGAGCAACAAGTTGAATTATAATGGTACTAGTTGTTTAAACCAAAAACGAGAAGTTTTAAGAAAAAATAAAAATAAAAAGGGATGCAACACGAGACTTCCCGGGAGGTCACCCATCCTAATACTACGCCCGCCCAAGCACGCTTGACCGCGGAGTTCTGATGGGATCTGGTGCATTAGTGCTGGTTTGATCGCATCCTTTAGTACAATGTATACAATCGCATATATCCTTTACCGAAGATTCAAGAGATCATTTATAGTGGGTCCCACTTTGTATGTGGACCGCTTTAACCAGCGTCAACGTGCTCTTTTATTCGGTAAAGACACATAAATCATGTCCGAAATTTTTTTTTGATCCTTTAATCTCTTCCAAATCACAAAAACCTCATGGAAACACCCTAAACGTCAAAACTTGGGGTTAAAAATGAGGCTCGATGGAACGAAGACCGATCGCCACTTTGTAACTTTTTGAGAGCTTTCCGAAAAGGTATATTCGGCGAAATAGGTCCTCACAGTTTAAAAGTTACGGCGTTCCGTACGTATTAGTGTCTTTGGAATCGAAACTAATAAAGAATAAACTACAACATAGCATTTCCGGGGACGCATCCATCTTAATACGATTTCTATGTAGTTTTTTGAACAAAATAAAAATAATCGAACGACCTCAACAGAGCATAAAATTGAATTATAATGGTACTAGTTGTTTAAACCAAAAATGAGAAGTTATACGAAAAATAAAAATAAAAAGGGATGCAACACGAGGACTTCCCGGGAAGTCACCCATCTTAGTACTACTCTCGCAAAAGTACGCTTAACTGCGGAGTTATGATGGGATCCGGTTCATTAGTGCTGGAATGATCGCATCCGTTAGTACATTGCATACAATCGCATATATCCTTTACTGCGGATTTAAGAGATCATTTGTAATGGGTCCCACTTGATACGTAGACCATTTTAGCCAGCTTCAACGTGCTCTTTTATTCCTAAAAGTGCTCTTTTATTCCTAAAAGACGCATAAATAATGTCTGAACATGTTTTTTGATCCTTTAATCTCTTCCAAATCCCAAAAACATCATGGAAACACCCTAAACGTCAAAATTTGGGTTCGGAAATGAGGCCCAGTGGAACAAAAACCCATATCCAAGTAGTAACTTTTTGAGAGCTTTCCGAAAAGGTATTATTGGCGGAATAGGTCCTTACGGTTTAAAAGTTACAGCCTTCCTTACGTATTACCGTCTTTGGAATCGAAAATAATAAAGAATAAACTACAACATAACATTTCCGGGGACGCATCCATCTTAATACGATTACTTTGTAGTTTTTTCAAAAAAATAAAAATAATCGAACAACCTCAATAGAGAAACAAGTTGAATTATAATGGTTCTAACTGTTTAAACCAAAAATGAGAAGTTATAAGAAAAAAATAAAAAATAAAATGGGATGCAACACGAGAACTTCCCGGGAGGTCACCAATCCTAGTACTACTCTCGCCCAAACACGCTTAACTGCGGAGTTTTGATGGGATCCGGTGCATTAGTGCTGGTATGATCGCATCCGTTAGTACATTGCATGCATTCGCATATATCCTTTACCGCGAATTCAAGAGATCATTTGTAATGGGTCCCACTTGATACGTGCACCGCTTCAGCCAGTTTCAACGTACTCTTTTATTCGCAAAAGATGCAAAAATCATGTCCGAACACTTTTTCGATACTTTAATCGCTTCCAAATCACAAATACCTCCCGAAAACACCCTAAACGTCAAAATTTGGGGTCGACAATGGGGCCCAGTGGTACGGAGACCCATAGCCACACTATAACTTTCCGAGAGCTTTCCGAAAAGGTATTATCGGCCGAATAGGTCCTCACGGTCTGAAAGTTACGGTGTTCCGTACGTATTAGCATCTTTAGAATCAAAAATAATAAAGGAATAAACTACAACATAGCATTTCCGGGGACGCATCCATCTTCATACGATTACTTTGTAGTTTTGTCAGCAAAAATAAACAATCTAACAACGTCAATAGAGAAACAAATTGAATTGTAGTGGTACTAGATGTTTTACAAAAAAATGGGAGGCTAAAAGAAAAATAAAAAAAAAAAGGGATGCAACACGAGGACTTCCCGGGAGGTCACCCATCCTAGTATTACTCTCGCCCAAGCACGCTTAACTGCGGAGTTCTGATGGGATCCGGTGCATTAGTGCTGGTATGATCGCATCCCTTAGTACATTGCATGCATTCGCATATATCCTTTACCGCGGATTCAAGAGATCATTTGTAATGGGTCCCACTTGATACGTGCACCGCTTCAGCCAGCTTCAACGTACTCTTTTATTCGCAAAAGATGCAAAAATTATGTCCGAACACTTTTTCGATACTTTAATTGCTTCCAAATCACAAAAACCTCCCGAAAAAACCCTAAACGTCAAAATTTGGGGTCGAAATTGGGGCCCAATGGTACGGGGACAAATAGCCACACTATAACTTTCCGAGAGCTTTCCGAAAAGGTATTATCGGCCGAATAGGTCCTCACGGTCTGAAAGTTACGGTGTTCCGTACGTATTAGCATCTTTGGAATCAAAAATAATAAAGGAATAAACTACAACATAGCATTTCCGGGGACGCATCCATCTTCATACGATTACTTTGTAGTTTTGTCAGCAAAAATAAACAATCTAACAACGTCAATATAGAAACAAATTGAATTGTAGTGGTACTAGATGTTTTACAAAAAAATGGGAGGCTAAAAGAAAAATAAAAATAAAAAAGGGATGCAACACGAGGACTTCCCGGGAGGTCACCCATCCTAGTATTACTCTCGCCCAAGCACGCTTAAAAGCAGAGTTCTGATGGGATCCATTGCATTAGTGCTGGTATGATCGCATCCGTTAGTACATTGCATGCATTCGCATATATCCTTTACTGCGGATTCAAGAGATCATTTGTAATGGGTCCCACTTGATAGGTGCACCGCTTCAGCCAGCTTCAACGTACTGTTTTATTCGCAAAAGATGCAAAAATCATGTCCGAACACTTTTTCGATACTTTAATCGCTTCCAAATCACAAAAACCTCCCGAAAACACCCTAAACGTCAAAATTTGGGGTCGAAAATGGGGCCCAATGGTACGGAGACACATAGCCACACTATAACTTTCTGAGATCTTTCCGAAAAGGTATTATCGGCCGAATAGGTCCTCACGGTCTGAAAGTTACGGTGTTCCGTACGTATTAGCATCTTTGGAATCAAAAATAATAAAGGAATAAACTACAACATAGCATTTCTGGGGACGCATCCATCTTCATACGATTACTTTGTAGTTTTGTCAGCAAAAATAAACAATCTAACAACGTCAATAGAAAAACAAATTGAATTGTAGTAGTACTAGATGTTTTACAAAAAAATGGGAGGCTAAAAGAAAAATAAAAATAAAAAAGGGATGCAACACGAGGACTTCCCGGGAGGTCACCCATCCTAGTATTACTCTCGCCCAAGCACGCTTAACTGCGGAGTTCTAATGGGATCCGGTGCATTAGTGCTGGTATGATCGCATCCCTTAGTACATTGCATGCATTCGCATATATCCTTTACCGCGGATTCTAGAGATAATTTGTAATGGGTCCCACTTGATACGTGCACCGCTTCAGCCAGCTTCAACGTACTCTTTTATTCGAAAAAGATGCAAAAATCATGTCCGAACACTTTTTCGATACTTTAATCGCTTCCAAATCACAAAAACCTCCCGAAAACACCCTAAACGTAAAAATTTGGGGTCGAAAAAGGGGCCCAATGGTACAGAGACCCATAGCCACACTATAACTTTCCGAGAGCTTTCCGAAAAGGTATTATCGGCCGAATAAACTACAACATAGCATTTCCGGGGACGCATCCATCTTCATACGATTACTTTGTAGTTTTGTCAGCAAAAATAAACAATCTAACAACGTCAATAGAGAAACAAATTGAATTGTAGTGGTACTAGATGTTTTACAAAAAAATGGGAGGCTAAAAGAAAAATAAAAAGAAAAAAGGGATGCAACACGAGGACTTCCCGGGAGGTCACCCATCCTAATATTACTTTCGCCCAAGCACGCTTAACTGCGGAGTTCTGATGGGATCCGGTGCATTAGTGCTGGTATGATCGCATCCCTTAGTACATTGCATGCATTCGCATATATCCTTTACCGCGGATTCAAGAGATCATTTGTAATGGGTCCCACTTGATACGTGCACCGTTTCAGCCAGCTTCAACGTACTCTTTTATTCGCAAAAGATGCAAAAATCAAGTACGAACACTTTTTCGATACTTTAATCGCTTCCAAATCACAAAAACCTCCCGAAAAAACCCTAAACGTCAAAATTTAGGGTCGAAAATGGGGCCCAATGGTACGGAGACCCATAGCCACACTATAACTTTCCGAGAGCTTTCCGAAAAGGTATTATCGGCCGAATAGGTCCTCACGGTCTGAAAGTTACGGTGTTCCGTACGTATTAGCATCTTTGGAATCAAAAATAATAAAGGAATAAACTACAACATAGCATTTCCGGGGACGCATCCATCTTCATAAGATTACTTTGTAGTTTTTTCAGCAAAAATAAACTATCTAACAACGTCAATAGAGAAACAAATTGAATTGTAGTGGTACTAGATGTTTTACAAAAAAATGGGAGGCTAAAAGAAAAATAAAAAAAAAAAGGGATGCAACACGAGGACTTCCCGGGAGGTCACCCATCCTAGTATTACTCTCGCCCAAGCACGCTTAACTGCGGAGTTCTGATGGGATCCGGTGCATTAGTGCTGGTATGATCGCATCCCTTAGTACATTGCATGCATTCGCATATATCCTTTACCGCGGATTCAAGAGATCATTTGTAATGGGTCCCACTTGATACGTGCACCGCTTCAGCCAGCTTCAACGTACTCTTTTATTCGCAAAAGATGCAAAAATTATGTCCGAACACTTTTTCGATACTTTAATTGCTTCCAAATCACAAAAACCTCCCGAAAAAACCCTAAACGTCAAAATTTGGGGTCGAAATTGGGGCCCAATGGTACGGGGACAAATAGCCACACTATAACTTTCCGAGAGCTTTCCGAAAAGGTATTATCGGCCGAATAGGTCCTCACGGTCTGAAAGTTACGGTGTTCCGTACGTATTAGCATCTTTGGAATCAAAAATAATAAAGGAATAAACTACAACATAGCATTTCCGGGGACGCATCCATCTTCATACGATTACTTTGTAGTTTTGTCAGCAAAAATAAACAATCTAACAACGTCAATATAGAAACAAATTGAATTGTAGTGGTACTAGATGTTTTACAAAAAAATGGGAGGCTAAAAGAAAAATAAAAATAAAAAAGGGATGCAACACGAGGACTTCCCGGGAGGTCACCCATCCTAGTATTACTCTCGCCCAAGCACGCTTAAAAGCAGAGTTCTGATGGGATCCATTGCATTAGTGCTGGTATGATCGCATCCGTTAGTACATTGCATGCATTCGCATATATCCTTTACTGCGGATTCAAGAGATCATTTGTAATGGGTCCCACTTGATAGGTGCACCGCTTCAGCCAGCTTCAACGTACTGTTTTATTCGCAAAAGATGCAAAAATCATGTCCGAACACTTTTTCGATACTTTAATCGCTTCCAAATCACAAAAACCTCCCGAAAACACCCTAAACGTCAAAATTTGGGGTCGAAAATGGGGCCCAATGGTACGGAGACACATAGCCACACTATAACTTTCTGAGATCTTTCCGAAAAGGTATTATCGGCCGAATAGGTCCTCACGGTCTGAAAGTTACGGTGTTCCGTACGTATTAGCATCTTTGGAATCAAAAATAATAAAGGAATAAACTACAACATAGCATTTCTGGGGACGCATCCATCTTCATACGATTACTTTGTAGTTTTGTCAGCAAAAATAAACAATCTAACAACGTCAATAGAAAAACAAATTGAATTGTAGTAGTACTAGATGTTTTACAAAAAAATGGGAGGCTAAAAGAAAAATAAAAATAAAAAAGGGATGCAACACGAGGACTTCCCGGGAGGTCACCCATCCTAGTATTACTCTCGCCCAAGCACGCTTAACTGCGGAGTTCTAATGGGATCCGGTGCATTAGTGCTGGTATGATCGCATCCCTTAGTACATTGCATGCATTCGCATATATCCTTTACCGCGGATTCAAGAGATAATTTGTAATGGGTCCCACTTGATACGTGCACCGCTTCAGCCAGCTTCAACGTACTCTTTTATTCGAAAAAGATGCAAAAATCATGTCCGAACACTTTTTCGATACTTTAATCGCTTCCAAATCACAAAAACCTCCCGAAAACACCCTAAACGTAAAAATTTGGGGTCGAAAAAGGGGCCCAATGGTACAGAGACCCATAGCCACACTATAACTTTCCGAGAGCTTTCCGAAAAGGTATTATCGGCCGAATAAACTACAACATAGCATTTCCGGGGACGCATCCATCTTCATACGATTACTTTGTAGTTTTGTCAGCAAAAATAAACAATCTAACAACGTCAATAGAGAAACAAATTGAATTGTAGTGGTACTAGATGTTTTACAAAAAAATGGGAGGCTAAAAGAAAAATAAAAAGAAAAAAGGGATGCAACACGAGGACTTCCCGGGAGGTCACCCATCCTAATATTACTTTCGCCCAAGCACGCTTAACTGCGGAGTTCTGATGGGATCCGGTGCATTAGTGCTGGTATGATCGCATCCCTTAGTACATTGCATGCATTCGCATATATCCTTTACCGCGGATTCAAGAGATCATTTGTAATGGGTCCCACTTGATACGTGCACCGCTTCAGCCAGCTTCAACGTACTCTTTTATTCGCAAAAGATGCAAAAATCAAGTACGAACACTTTTTCGATACTTTAATCGCTTCCAAATCACAAAAACCTCCCGAAAAAACCCTAAACGTCAAAATTTAGGGTCGAAAATGGGGCCCAATGGTACGGAGACCCATAGCCACACTATAACTTTCCGAGAGCTTTCCGAAAAGGTATTATCGGCCGAATAGGTCCTCACGGTCTGAAAGTTACGGTGTTCCGTACGTATTAGCATCTTTGGAATCAAAAATAATAAAGGAATAAACTACAACATAGCATTTCCGGGGACGCATCCATCTTCATAAGATTACTTTGTAGTTTTTTCAGCAAAAATAAACTATCTAACAACGTCAATAGAGAAACAAATTGAATTGTAGTGGTACTAGATGTTTTACAAAAAAATGGGAGGCTAAAAGAAAAATAAAAAAAAAAAAGGGATGCAACACGAGGACTTCCCGGGAGGTCACCCATCCTAGTATTACTCTCGCCCAAGCACGCTTAACTGCGGAGTTCTGATGGGATCCGGTGCATTAGTGCTGGTATGATCGCATCCCTTAGTACATTGCATGCATTCGCATATATCCTTTACCGCGGATTCAAGAGATCATTTGTAATGGGTCCCACTTGATACGTGCACCGCTTCAGCCAGCTTCAACGTACTCTTTTATTCGCAAAAGATGCAAAAATTATGTCCGAACACTTTTTCGATACTTTAATTGCTTCCAAATCACAAAAACCTCCCGAAAAAACCCTAAACGTCAAAATTTGGGGTCGAAATTGGGGCCCAATGGTACGGGGACAAATAGCCACACTATAACTTTCCGAGAGCTTTCCGAAAAGGTATTATCGGCCGAATAGGTCCTCACGGTCTGAAAGTTACGGTGTTCCGTACGTATTAGCATCTTTGGAATCAAAAATAATAAAGGAATAAACTACAACATAGCATTTCCGGGGACGCATCCATCTTCATACGATTACTTTGTAGTTTTGTCAGCAAAAATAAACAATCTAACAACGTCAATATAGAAACAAATTGAATTGTAGTGGTACTAGATGTTTTACAAAAAAATGGGAGGCTAAAAGAAAAATAAAAATAAAAAAGGGATGCAACACGAGGACTTCCCGGGAGGTCACCCATCCTAGTATTACTCTCGCCCAAGCACGCTTAAAAGCAGAGTTCTGATGGGATCCATTGCATTAGTGCTGGTATGATCGCATCCGTTAGTACATTGCATGCATTCGCATATATCCTTTACTGCGGATTCAAGAGATCATTTGTAATGGGTCCCACTTGATAGGTGCACCGCTTCAGCCAGCTTCAACGTACTGTTTTATTCGCAAAAGATGCAAAAATCATGTCCGAACACTTTTTCGATACTTTAATCGCTTCCAAATCACAAAAACCTCCCGAAAACACCCTAAACGTAAAAATTTGGGGTCGAAAAAGGGGCCCAATGGTACAGAGACCCATAGCCACACTATAACTTTCCGAGAGCTTTCCGAAAAGGTATTATCGGCCGAATAAACTACAACATAGCATTTCCGGGGACGCATCCATCTTCATACGATTACTTTGTAGTTTTGTCAGCAAAAATAAACAATCTAACAACGTCAATAGAGAAACAAATTGAATTGTAGTGGTACTAGATGTTTTACAAAAAAATGGGAGGCTAAAAGAAAAATAAAAAGAAAAAAGGGATGCAACACGAGGACTTCCCGGGAGGTCACCCATCCTAATATTACTTTCGCCCAAGCACGCTTAACTGCGGAGTTCTGATGGGATCCGGTGCATTAGTGCTGGTATGACCGCATCCCTTAGTACATTGCATGCATTCGCATATATCCTTTACCGCGGATTCAAGAGATCATTTGTAATGGGTCCCACTTGATACGTGCACCGCTTCAGCCAGCTTCAACGTACTCTTTTATTCGCAAAAGATGCAAAAATCAAGTACGAACACTTTTTCGATACTTTAATCGCTTCCAAATCACAAAAACCTCCCGAAAAAACCCTAAACGTCAAAATTTAGGGTCGAAAATGGGGCCCAATGGTACGGAGACCCATAGCCACACTATAACTTTCCGAGAGCTTTCCGAAAAGGTATTATCGGCCGAATAGGTCCTCACGGTCTGAAAGTTACGGTGTTCCGTACGTATTTGCATCTTTGGAATCAAAAATAATAAAGGAATAAACTACAACATAGCATTTCCGGGGACGCATCCATCTTCATAAGATTACTTTGTAGTTTTTTCAGCAAAAATAAACTATCTAACAACGTCAATAGAGAAACAAATTGAATTGTAGTGGTACTAGATGTTTTACAAAAAAATGGGAGGCTAAAAGAAAAATAAAAATAAAAAAGGTATGCAACACGAGGACTTCCCGGGAGGTCACCCATCCTAGTACTACTCTCGCCCAAGCACGCTTAATTGCGGAGTTCTGATGCGATCCGGTGCATTAGTGCTGGTATGATCGCATCCCTTAGTACATTGCATGCATTCGCATATATCCTTTACCGCGGATTCAAGAGATCATTTGTAATGGGTCCCACTTGATACGTGCACCGCTTGAGCCAGCTTCAACGTACTCTTTTATTCGCAAAAGATGCAAAAATTATGTCCGAACACTTTTTCGATACTTTAATTGCTTCCAAATCACAAAAACCTCCCGAAAAAACCCTAAACGTCAAAATTTGGGGTCGAAAATGGGGCCTAATGGTACGGGGACTAATAGCCACACTATAACTTTCCGAGAGCTTTCCGAAAAGGTATTATCGGCCGAATAGGTCCTCACGGTCTGAAAGTTACGGTGTTCCGTACGTATTAGCATCTTTGAAATCAAAAATAATAAAGGAATAAACTACAACATAGCATTTCCGGGGACGCATCCATCTTCATACGATTACTTTGTAGTTTTGTCAGCAAAAATAAACAATCTAACAACGTCAATATAGAAACAAATTGAATTGTAGTGGTACTAGATGTTTTACAAAAAAATGGGAGGCTAAAAGAAAAATAAAAATAAAAAAGGGATGCAACACGAGGACTTCCCGGGAGGTCACCCATCCTAGTATTACTCTCGCCCAAGCACGCTTAAAAGCAGAGTTCTGATGGGATCCATTGCATTAGTGCTGGTATGATCGCATCCGTTAGTACATAGCATGCATTCGCATATATCCTTTACTGCGGATTCAAGAGATCATTTGTAATGGGTCCCACTTGATAGGTGCACCGCTTCAGCCAGCTTTAACGTACTGTTTTATTCGCAAAAGATGCAAAAATCTTGTCCGAACAGTTTTTCGATACTTTAATCGCTTCCAAATCACAAAAACCTCCCGAAAACACCCTAAACGTCAAAATTTGGGGTCGAAAATGGGGCCCAATGGTAAGGAAACACATAGCCACACTATAACTTTCCGAGATCTTTCCGAGATCTTTCCGAAAAGGTATTATCGGCCGAATAGGTCCTCACGGTCTGAAAGTTACGGTGTTCCGTACGTATTAGCATCTTTGGAATCAAAAATAATAAAGGAATAAACTACAACATAGCATTTCTGGGGACGCATCCATCTTCATACGATTACTTTGTAGTTTTGTCAGCAAAAATAAACAATCTAACAACGTCAATAGAGAAACAAATTGAATTGTAGTGGTACTAGATGTTTTACAAAAAAATGGGAGGCTAAAAGAAAAATAAAAATAAAAAAGGGATGCAACACGAGGACTTCCCGGGAGGTCACCCATCCTAGTATTACTCTCGCCCAAGCACGCTTAACTGCGGAGTTCTAATGGGATCCGGTGCATTAGTGCTGGTATGATCGCATCCCTTAGTACATTGCATGCATTCGCATATATCCTTTACCGCGGATTCAAGAGATCATTTGTAATGGGTCCCACTTGATACGTGCACCGCTTCAGCCAGCTTCAACGTACTCTTTTATTCGGAAAAGATGCAAAAATCATGTCCGAACACTTTTTCGATACTTTAATCGCTTCCAAATCACAAAAACCTCCCGAAAACACCCTAAACGTAAAAATTTGGGGTCGAAAAAGGGGCCCAATGGTACAGAGACCCATAGCCACACTATAACTTTCCGAGAGCTTTCCGAAAAGGTATTATCGGCCGAATAAACTACAACATAGCATTTCCGGGGACGCATCCATCTTCATACGATTACTTTGTAGTTTTGTCAGCAAAAATAAACAATCTAACAACGTCAATAGAGAAACAAATTGAATTGTAGTGGTACTAGATGTTTTACAAAAAAATGGGAGGCTAAAAGAAAAATAAAAATAAAAAAGGGATGCAACATGAGGACTTCCCGGGAGGTCACCCATCCTAATATTACTCTCGCCCAAGCACGCTTAACTGCGGAGTTCTGATGGGATCCGGTGCATTAGTGCTGGTATGATCGCATCCCTTAGTACATTGCATGCATTCGCATATATCCTTTACTGCGGATTCAAGAGATCATTTGTAATGGGTCCCACTTGATACGTGCACCGCTTCAGCCAGCTTCAACGTACTCTTTTATTCACAAAAGATGCAAAAATCAAGTCCGAACACTTTTTCGATACTTTAATCGCTTCCAAATCACAAAAACCTACCGAAAAACCCTAAACGTCAAAATTTAGGGTCGAAAATGGGGCCCAATGGTACGGAGACCCATAGCCACACTATAACTTTCCGAGAGCTTTCCGAAAAGGTATTATCGGCCGAATAGGTCCTCACGGTCTGAAAGTTACGGTGTTCCGTACGTATTAGCATCTTTGGAATCAAAAATAATAAAGGAATAAACTACAACATAGCATTTCCGGGGACGCATCCATCTTCATACGATTACTTTGTAGTTTTTTCAGCAAAAATAAACAATCTAACAACGTCAGTAGAGAAACAAATTGAATTGTAGTGATGCGAGGCTAAAAGAAAAATAAAAATAAAAAAGGGATGCAACACGAGGACTTCCCGGGAGGTCACCCATCCTAGTACTACTCTCGCCCAAGCACCGTAAACTGCGGAGTTCTGATGGGATCCGGTGCATTAGTGCTGGTATGATCGCATCCGTTAGTACATTGCATGCATTCGCATATATCCTTTACCGCGGATTCAAGAGATCATTTGTAATGGGTCCCACTTGATACGTGCACCGCTTCTGCCAGCTTCAACGTACTCTTTTATTCGCAAAAGATGCAAAAATCATGTCCTAACACTTTTTCGATACTTTAATCGCTTCCAAATCACAAAAACCTCCCGAAAACACCATAAACGTCAAAATTTAGGGTCGAAATTGGGGTCCAATGGTACGGAGACCCATAGCCACACTATAACTTTCCGAGAGCTTTCCGAAAAGGTATTATCGGCCGAATAGGTCCTCACGGTCTGAAAGTTACGGTGTTCCGTACGTATTAGCATCTTTGGAATCAAAAATAATAAAGGAATAAACTACAACATAGCATTTCCGGGGACGCATCCATCTTCATACGATTACTTTGTAGTTTTGTCAGCAAAAATAAACAATCTAACAACGTCAATATAGAAACAAATTGAATTGTAGTGGTACTAGATGTTTTACAAAAAAATGGGAGGCTAAAAGAAAAATAAAAATAAAAAAGGTATGCAACACGAGGACTTCCCGGGAGGTCACCCATCCTAGTACTACTCTCGCCCAAGCACGCTTAATTGCGGAGTTCGGATGCGATCCGGTGCATTAGTGCTGGTATGATCGCATCCGTTAGTACATTGCATGCATTCGCATATATCCTTTACCGCGGATTCAAGAGATCATTTGTAATGGGTCCCACTTGATACGTGCACCGCTTGAGCCAGCTTCAACGTACTCTTTTATTCGCAAAAGATGCAAAAATTATGTCCGAACACTTTTTCGATACTTTAATTGCTTCCAAATCACAAAAACCTCCCGAAAAAACCCTAAACGTCAAAATTTGGAGTCGAAAATGGGGCCCAATGGTACGGAGACACATAGCCACACTATAACTTTCCGAGATCTTTCCGAAAAGGTATTATCGGCCGAATAGGTCCTCACGGTCTGAAAGTTACGGTGTTCCGTACGTATTAGCATCTTTGGAATCAAAAATAATAAAGGAATAAACTACAACATAGCATTTCTGGGGACGCATCCATCTTCATACGATTATTTTGTAGTTTTGTCAACAAAAATAAACAATCTAACAACGTCAATAGAGAAACAAATTGAATTGTAGTGGTACTAGATGTTTTACAAAAAAATGGGAGGCTAAAAGAAAAATAAAAATAAAAAAGGGATGCAACACGAGGACTTCCCGGGAGGTCACCCATCCTAGTATTACTCTCGCCCAAGCACGCTTAACTGCGGAGTTCTAATGGGATCCGGTGCATTAGTGCTGGTATGATCGCATCCCTTAGTACATTGCATGCATTCGCATATATCCTTTACCGCGGATTCAAGAGATCATTTGTAATGGGTCCCACTTGATACGTGCACCGCTTCAGCCAGCTTCAACGTACTCTTTTATTCGGAAAAGATGCAAAAATCATGTCCGAACACTTTTTCGATACTTTAATCTCTTCCAAATCACAAAAACCTCCCGAAAACACCCTAAACGTAAAAATTTGGGGTCGAAAAAGGGGCCCAATGGTACAGAGACCCATAGACACACTATAACTTTCCGAGAGCTTTCCGAAAAGGTATTATCGGCCGAATAGGTCCTCACGGTCTGAAAGTTACGGTGTTCCGTACGTATTAGCATCTTTGGAATCAAAAATAATAAAGGAATAAACTACAACATAGCATTTCCGGGGACGCATCCATCTTCATACGATTACTTTATAGTTTTGTCAGCAAAAATAAACAATCTAACAACGTCAATATAGAAACAAATTGAATTGTAGTGGTACTAGATGTTTTACAAAAAAATGGGAGGCTAAAAGAAAAATAAAAATAAAAAAGGTATGCAACACGAGGACTTCCCGGGAGGTCACCCATCCTAGTACTACTCTCGCCCAAGCACGCTTAATTGCGGAGTTCTGATGCGATCCGGTGCATTAGTGCTGGTATGATCGCATCCGTTAGTACATTGCATGCATTCGCATATATCCTTTACCGCGGATTCAAGAGATCATTTGTAATGGGTCCCACTTGATACGTGCACCGCTTGAGCCAGCTTCAACGTACTCTTTTATTCGCAAAAGATGCAAAAATTATGTCCGAACACTTTTTCGATACTTTAATTGCTTCCAAATCACAAAAACCTCCCGAAAAAACCCTAAACGTCAAAATTTGGGGTCGAAAATGGGGCCCAATGGTACGGGGACAAATAGCCACACTATAACTTTCCGAGAGCTTTCCGAAAAGGTATTATCGGCCGAATAGGTCCTCATGGTCTGAAAGTTACGGTGTTCCGTACGTATTAGCATCTTTGGAATCAAAAATAATAAAGGAATAAACTACAACATAGCATTTCCGGGGACGCATCCATCTTCATACGATTACTTTGTAGTTTTGTCAGCAAAAATAAACAATCTAACAACGTCAATATAGAAACAAATTGAATTGTAGTGGTACTAGATGTTTTACAAAAAAATGGGAGGCTAAAAGAAAAATAAAAATAAAAAAGGGATGCAACACGAGGATTTCCCGGGAGGTCACCCATCCTAGTATTACTCTCGCCCAAGCACGCTTAAAAGCAGAGTTCTGATGGGATCCATTGCATTAGTGCTGGTATGATCGCATCCGTTAGTACATTGCATGCATTCGCATATATCCTTTACTGCGGATTCAAGAGATCATTTGTAATGGGTCCCACTTGATAGGTGCACCGCTTCAGCCAGCTTTAACGTACTGTTTTATTCGCAAAAGATGCAAAAATCTTGTCCGAACACTTTTTCGATACTTTAATCGCTTCCAAATCACAAAAACCTCCCGAAAACACCCTAAACGTCAAATTTTGGGGTCGAAAATGGGGCCCAATGGTACGGAGACACATAGCCACACTATAACTTTCCGAGATCTTTCCGAAAAGGTATTATCGGCCGAATAGGTCCTCACGGTCTGAAAGTTACGGTGTTCCGTACGTATTAGCATCTTTGGAATCAAAAATAATAAAGGAATAAACTACAACATAGCATTTCTGGGGACGCATCCATCTTCATACGATTACTTTGTAGTTTTGTCAACAAAAATAAACAATCTAACAACGTCAATAGAGAAACAAATTGAATTGTATTGGTACTAGATGTTTTACAAAAAAATGGGAGGCTAAAAGAAAAATAAAAATAAAAAAGGGATGCAACACGAGGACTTCCCGGGAGGTCACCCATCCTAGTATTACTCTCGCCCAAGCACGCTTAAAAGCAGAGTTCTGATGGGATCCATTGCATTAGTGCTGGTATGATCGCATCCGTTAGTACATTGCATGCATTCGCATATATCCTTTACCGCGGATTCAAGAGATCATTTGTAATGGGTCCCACTTGATACGTGCACCGCTTCAGCCAGCTTCAACGTACTCTTTTATTCGGAAAAGATGCAAAAATCATGTCCGAACACTTTTTCGATACTTTAATCGCTTCCAAATCACAAAAACCTCCCGAAAACACCCTAAACGTAAAAATTTGGGGTCGAAAAAGGGGCCCAATGGTACAGAGACCCATAGACACACTATAACTTTCCGAGAGCTTTCCGAAAATGTATTATCGGCCGAATAAACTACAACATAGCATTTCCGGCGACGCATCCATCTTCATACGATTACTTTGTAGTTTTGTCAGCAAAAATAAACAATCTAACAACGTCAATATAGAAACAAATTGAATTGTAGTGGTACTAGATGTTTTACAAAAAAATGGGAGGCTAAAAGAAAAATAAAAATAAAAAAGGGATGCAACACGAGGACTTCCCGGGAGGTCACCCATCCTAGTATTACTCTCGCCCAAGCACGCTTAAAAGCAGAGTTCTGATGGGATCCATTGCATTAGTGCTGGTATGATCGCATCCGTTAGTACATTGCATGCATTCGCATATATCCTTTACTGCGGATTCAAGAGATCATTTGTAATGGGTCCCACTTGATAGGTGCACCGCTTCAGCCAGCTTTAACGTACTGTTTTATTCGCAAAAGATGCAAAAATCTTGTCCGAACACTTTTTCGATACTTTAATCGCTTCCAAATCACAAAAACCTCCCGAAAACACCCTAAACGTAAAAATTTGGGGTCGAAAAAGGGGCCCAATGGTACAGAGACCCATAGACACACTATAACTTTCCGAGAGCTTTCCGACAAGGTATTATCGGCCGAATAGGTCCTCACGGTCTGAAAGTTACGGTGTTCCGTACGTATTAGCATCTTTGGAATCAAAAATAATAAAGGAATAAACTACAACATAGCATTTCCGGGGACGCATCCATCTTCATACGATTACTTTATAGTTTTGTCAGCAAAAATAAACAATCTAACAACGTCAATATAGAAACAAATTGAATTGTAGTGGTACTAGATGTTTTACAAAAAAATGGGAGGCTAAAAGAAAAATAAAAATAAAAAAGGTATGCAACACGAGGACTTCCCGGGAGGTCACCCATCCTAGTACTACTCTCGCCCAAGCACGCTTAATTGCGGAGTTCTGATGCGATCCGGTGCATTAGTGCTGGTATGATCGCATCCGTTAGTACATTGCATGCATTCGCATATATCCTTTACCGCGGATTCAAGAGATCATTTGTAATGGGTCCCACTTGATACGTGCACCGCTTGAGCCAGCTTCAACGTACTCTTTTATTCGCAAAAGATGCAAAAATTATGTCCGAACACTTTTTCGATACTTTAATTGCTTCCAAATCACAAAAACCTCCCGAAAAAACCCTAAACGTCAAAATTTGGGGTCGAAAATGGGGCCCAATGGTACGGGGACAAATAGCCACACTATAACTTTCCGAGAGCTTTCCGAAAAGGTATTATCGGCCGAATAGGTCCTCATGGTCTGAAAGTTACGGTGTTCCGTACGTATTAGCATCTTTGGAATCAAAAATAATAAAGGAATAAACTACAACATAGCATTTCCGGGGACGCATCCATCTTCATACGATTACTTTGTAGTTTTGTCAGCAAAAATAAACAATCTAACAACGTCAATATAGAAACAAATTGAATTGTAGTGGTACTAGATGTTTTACAAAAAAATGGGAGGCTAAAAGAAAAATAAAAATAAAAAAGGGATGCAACACGAGGACTTCCCGGGAGGTCACCCATCCTAGTATTACTCTCGCCCAAGCACGCTTAAAAGCAGAGTTCTGATGGGATCCATTGCATTAGTGCTGGTATGATCGCATCCGTTAGTACATTGCATGCATTCGCATATATCCTTTACTGCGGATTCAAGAGATCATTTGTAATGGGTCCCACTTGATAGGTGCACCGCTTCAGCCAGCTTTAACGTACTGTTTTATTCGCAAAAGATGCAAAAATCTTGTCCGAACACTTTTTCGATACTTTAATCGCTTCCAAATCACAAAAACCTCCCGAAAACACCCTAAACGTCAAAATTTGGGGTCGAAAATGGGGCCCAATGGTACGGAGACACATAGCCACACTATAACTTTCCGAGATCTTTCCGAAAAGGTATTATCGGCCGAATAGGTCCTCACGGTCTGAAAGTTACGGTGTTCCGTACGTATTAGCATCTTTGGAATCAAAAATAATAAAGGAATAAACTACAACATAGCATTTCTGGGGACGCATCCATCTTCATACGATTACTTTGTAGTTTTGTCAACAAAAATAAACAATCTAACAACGTCAATAGAGAAACAAATTGAATTGTAGTGGTACTAGATGTTTTACAAAAAAATGGGAGGCTAAAAGAAAAATAAAAATAAAAAAGGGATGCAACACGAGGACTTCCCGGGAGGTCACCCATCCTAGTATTACTCTCGCCCAAGCACGCTTAACTGCGAAGTTCTAATGGGATCCGGTGCATTAGTGCTGGTATGATCGCATCCCTTAGTACATTGCATGCATTCGCATATATCCTTTACCGCGGATTCAAGAGATCATTTGTAATGGGTCCCACTTGATACGTGCACCGCTTCAGCCAGCTTCAACGTACTCTTTTATTCGGAAAAGATGCAAAAATCATGTCCGAACACTTTTTCGATACTTTAATCGCTTCCAAATCACAAAAACCTCCCGAAAACACCCTAAACGTAAAAATTTGGGGTCGAAAAAGGGGCCCAATGGTACAGAGACCCATAGACACACTATAACTTTCCGAGAGCTTTCCGAAAAGGTATTATCGGCCGAATAAACTACAACATAGCATTTCCGGGGACGCATCCATCTTCATACGATTACTTTGTAGTTTTGTCAGCAAAAATAAACAATCTAACAACGTCAATAGAGAAACAAATTGAATTGTAGTGGTACTAGATGTTTTACAAAAAAATGGGAGGCTAAAAGAAAAATAAAAATATAAAAGGGATGCAACACGAGGACTTCCCGGGAGGTCACCCATCCTAATATTACTCTCGCCCAAGCACGCTTAATTGCGGAGTTCTGATGGGATCCGGTGCATTAGTGCTGGTATGATCGCATCCCTTAGTACATTGCATGCATTCGCATATATCCTTTACTGCGGATTCAAGAGATCATTTGTAATGGGTCCCACTTGATACGTGCACCGCTTCAGCCAGCTTCAACGTACTCTTTTATTCGCAAAAGATGCAAAAATCAAGTCCGAACACTTTTTCGATACTTTAATCGCTTCCAAATCACAAAAACCTCCCGAAAAAACCCTAAACGTCAAAATTTAGGGTCGAAAATGGGGCCCAATGGTACGGAGACCCATGGACACACTATAACTTTCCGAGAGCTTTCCGAAAAGGTATTATCGGCCGAATAGGTCCTCACGGTCTGAAAGTTACGGTGTTCCGTACGTATTAGCATCTTTGGAATCAAAAATAATAAAGGAATAAACTACAACATAGCATTTCCGGGGACGCATCCATCTTCATACGATTACTTTGTAGTTTTTTCAGCAAAAATAAACAATCTAACAACGTCAGTAGAGAAACAAATTGAATTGTAGTGATGGGAGGCTAAAAGAAAAATAAAAATAAAAAAGGGATGCAACACGAGGACTTCCCGGGAGGTCACCCATCCTAGTACTACTCTCGCCCAAGCACCGTAAACTGCGGAGTTCTGATGGGATCCGGTGCATTAGTGCTGGTATGATCGCATCCGTTAGTACATTGCATGCATTCGCATATATCCTTTACCGCGGATTCAAGAGATCATTTGTAATGGGTCCCACTTGATACGTGCACCGCTTCTGCCAGCTTCAACGTACTCTTTTATTCGCAAAAGATGCAAAAATCATGTCCGAACACTTTTTCGATACTTTAATCGCTTCCAAATCACAAAAACCTCCCGAAAACACCATAAACGTCAAAATTTAGGGTCGAAAATGGGGCCCAATGGTACGGAGACCCATAGCCACACTATAACTTTCCGAGAGCTTTCCGAAAAGGTATTATCGGCCGAATAGGTCCTCACGGTGTGAAAGTTACGGTGTTCCGTACGTATTAGCATCTTTGGAATCAAAAATAATAAAGGAATAAACTACAACATAGCATTTCCGGGGACGCATCCATCTTCATACGATTACTTTGTAGTTTTTTCAGGAAAAATAAACAATCTAACAACGCCAATAGAGAAACAAATTGAATTGTAGTGGTACTAGATGTTTTACAAAAAAATGGGAGGGTAAAAGAAAAATAAAAATAAAAAAGGGATGCAACACGAGGACTTCCCGGGAGGTCACCCATCCTAGTACTACTCTCGCCCAAGCACCGTAAACCGCGGAGTTCTGATGGGATCCGGTGCATTAGTGCTGGTATGATCGCATCCGTTAGTACATTGCATGCATTCGCATATATCCTTTACCGCGGATTCAAGAGATCATTTGTAATGGGTCCCACTTGATACGTGCACCGCTTCAGCCAGCTTCAACGTACTCTTTTATTCGCAAAAGATGAAAAAATCATGTCCGAACACTTTTTCGATACTTTAATCGCTTCCAAATCACAAAAACCTCCCGAAAACAACCTAAACGTCAAAATTTGGGGTCGAAAATGGGGCCCAATGGTACGGAGACCTATAGCCACACTATAACTTTCCGAGAGCTTTCCGAAAAGGTATTATCGGCCGAATAAACTACAACATAGCATTTCCGGGGACGCATCCATCTTCATACGATTACTTTGTAGTTTTGTCAGCAAAAATAAACAATATAACAACGTCAATAGAGAAACAAATTGAATTGTAGTGGTACTAGATGTTTTACAAAAAAATGGGAGACTAAAAGAAAAATAAAAATAAAAAAAGGATGCAACACGAGGACTTCCCGGGAGGTCACCCATCCTAGTATTACTCTCGCCCAAGCACGCTTAACTGCGGAGTTCTGATGGGATCCGGTGCATTAGTGCTGGTATGATCGCATCCATTAGTACATTGCATGCATTCGCATATATCCTTTACCGCGAATTCAAGAGATCATTTGTAATGGGTCCCACTTGATACGTGCACCGCTTCAGTCAGCTTCAACGTATTCTTTTATTCGCAAAAGATGCAAAAATCATGTCCGAACACTTTTTCGATACTTTAATCGCTTCTAAATCACAAAAACCTCCCGAAAACACCCTAAACGTCAAAATTTGGGATCGAAAATGGGGCCCAATGGTACGAAGACCCATAGCCACATTATAACTTTCCGAGAGCTTTCCGAAAAGGTATTATCGGCCGAATAGGTCCTCACGGTCTGAAAGTTACGGTGTTCCGTACGTATTAGCATCTTTGGAATCAAAAATAATAAAGGAATAAACTACAACATAGCATTTCCGGGGACGCATCCATCTTCATACGATTACTTTGTAGTTTTGTCAGCAAAAATAAACAATCTAACAACGTCAATAGAGAAACAAATTGAATTGTAGTGGTACTAGATGTTTTACAAAAAAATGGGAGGCTAAAAGAAAAATAAAAATAAAAAAGGTATGCAACAAGAGGACTTCCCGGGAGGTCACCCATCCTAGTACTACTCTCGCCCAAGCACGCTTAACTGCGGAGTTCTGATGCGATCCGGTGCATTAGTGCTCGTATGATCGCATCAGTTAGTACATTGCATGCATTCGCATGTATCCTTTACCGCGGATTCAAGAGATCATTTGTAATGGATCCCACTTGATACGTGCACCGCTTCAGCCAGCTTCAACGTACTCTTTTATTCGCAAAAGAAAAATTAATAATAAAAAGGGATGCAACAAAATGACTTCCCGGGAGGTCACCCGTCATAGTACTACTCTCGCCCAAGCACGCTTCACTGCGAAGCTCTGATGGGATCCGGTGCATTAGTGTTGGTATGATCGCATCTGTTAGTACATTGCATACAATCGCATATATCCTTTACCGCGGATTCAAGAGATCAATTGTAGTGGGTCCCACTTGGTACATGGACCATTTGAGCCAGCTTCAACGTGCTCTTTTATTTAGTAAAGATGCATATATCATCTCTGAACATTTTTTGACCCATTAACCTCTTCCAAATCCCAAAAACATCATGGAAACACCCTAAACGTCAAAATTTGGGGTCGAATATGGGGCCCAATGGAATGAAGACCCATCACCACTTTGTAACTTTTCAAGAGCTTTCTGAAAAAGTATTATTGGCAGAATAGGTACTCACGGTTTAAAAGTTACAGCGTTCCGTACGTATTACCGTCTGTGGAATCAAAAATAATAAAGAATAATCTACAACATAGCATTTCTGGGGACGCATCCATCTTAACACGATTACTTTGTAGTTTTTTCAACAAAAAAAATAATAATTGAACAACCTCAATAGAGCAACAAGTTGAATTATAATGGTACTAGTTGTTTAAACCAAAAACGAAAAGTTTTAAGAAAAAATAAAAATAAAAAGGGATGCAACACGAGACTTCCCGGGAGGTCACCCATCCTAATACTACGCTCGCCCAAGCACGCTTGACCGCGGAGTTCTGATGGGATCCGGTGCATTAGTGCTGGTTTGATCGCATCCTTTAGTACAATGTATACAATCGCATATATCCTTTACCGAAGATTCAAGAGATCATTTATAGTGGGTCCAACTTTGTATGTGGACCGCTTTAACCAGCGTCAACGTGCTCTTTTATTCGGTAAAGACACATAAATCATGTCCGAAATTTTTTTTTTGATCCTTTAATCTCTTCCAAATCACAAAAACCTCATGGAAACACCCTAAACGTCAAAACTTGGGGTCAAAAATGAGGCTCGATGGAACGAAGACCGATCGCCACTTTGTAACTTTTTGAGAGCTTTCCGAAAAGGTATATTCGGCGAAATAGGTCCTTACAGTTTAAAAGTTACGGCGTTCCGTACGTATTAGTGTCTTTGGAATCGAAACTAATAAAGAATAAACTACAACATAGCATTTCCGGGGACGCATCCATCTTAATACGATTTCTATGTAGTTTTTTGAACAAAATAAAAATAATCGAACGACCTCAACAGAGCATAAAATTGAATTATAATGGTACTAGTTGTTTAAACCAAAAATGAGAAGTTATACGAAAAATAAAAATAAAAAGGGATGCAACACGAGGACTTCCCGGGAAGTCACCCATCTTAGTACTACTCTCGCAAAAGTACGCTTAACTGCAGAGTTATGATGGGATTCGGTTCATTAGTGCTGGAATGATCGCATCCGTTAGTACATTGCATACAATCGCATATATCCTTTACTGCGGATTTAAGAGATCATTTGTAATGGGTCCCACTTGATACGTAGACCATTTTAGCCAGCTTCAACGTGCTCTTTTATTCCTAAAAGTGCTCTTTTATTCCTAAAAGACGCATAAATAATGTCTGAACATGTTTTTTGATCCTTTAATCTCTTCCAAATCCCAAAAACCTCATGGAAACACCCTAAACGTCAAAATTTGGGTTCGGAAATGAGGCCCAGTGGAACGAAAACCCATATCCAAGTAGTAACTTTTTGAGAGCTTTCCGAAAAGGTATTATTGGCGGAATAGGTCCTTACGGTTTAAAAGTTACAGCCTTCCTTACGTATTAGCGTCTTTGGAATCGAAAATAATAAAGAATAAACTACAACATAACATTTCCGGGGACGCATCCATCTTAATACGATTACTTTGTAGTTTTTTCAAAAAAATAAAAATAATCGAACAACCTGAATAGAGAAACAAGTTGAATTATAATGGTTCTAACTGTTTAAACCAAAAATGAGAAGTTATAAGAAAAAAAATAAAAAATAAAATGGGATGCAACACGAGAACTTCCCGGGAGGTCACCAATCCTAGTACTACTCTCGCCCAAACACGCTTAACTGCGGAGTTTTGATGGGATCCGGTGCATTAGTGCTGGTATGATCGCATCCGTTAGTACATTGCATGCATTCGCATATATCCTTTACCGCGAATTCAAGAGATCATTTGTAATGGGTCCCACTTGATACGTGCACCGCTTCAGCCAGTTTCAACGTACTCTTTTATTCGCAAAAGATGCAAAAATCATGTCCGAACACTTTTTCGATACTTTAATCGCTTCCAAATCACAAAAACCTCCCGAAAACACCCTAAACGTCAAAATTTGGGGTCGAAAATGGGGCCCAATGGTACGGAGACACATAGCCACACTATAACTTTCCGAGATCTTTCCGAAAAGGTATTATCGGCCGAATAGGTCCTCACGGTCTGAAAGTTACGGTGTTCCGTACGTATTAGCATCTTTGGAATCAAAAATAATAAAGGAATAAACTACAACATAGCATTTCTGGGGACGCATCCATCTTCATACGATTACTTTGTAGTTTTGTCAACAAAAATAAACAATCTAACAACGTCAATAGAGAAACAAATTGAATTGTAGTGGTACTAGATGTTTTACAAAAAAATGGGAGGCTAAAAGAAAAATAAAAATAAAAAAGGGATGCAACACGAGGACTTCCCGGGAGGTCACCCATCCTAGTATTACTCTCGCCCAAGCACGCTTAACTGCGGAGTTCTAATGGGATCCGGTGCATTAGTGCTGGTATGATCGCATCCCTTAGTACATTGCATGCATTCGCATATATCCTTTACCGCGGATTCAAGAGATCATTTGTAATGGGTCCCACTTGATACGTGCACCGCTTCAGCCAGCTTCAACGTACTCTTTTATTCGGAAAAGATGCAAAAATCATGTCCGAACACTTTTTCGATACTTTAATCGCTTCCAAATCACAAAAACCTCCCAAAAACACCCTAAACGTAAAAATTTGGGGTCGAAAAAGGGGCCCAATGGTACAGAGACCCATAGACACACTATAACTTTCCGAGAGCTTTCCGAAAAGGTATTATCGGCCGAATAAACTACAACATAGCATTTCCGGGGACGCATCAATCTTCATACGATTACTTTGTAGTTTTGTCAGCAAAAATAAACAATCTAACAACGTCAATAGAGAAACAAATTGAATTGTAGTGGTACTAGATGTTTTACAAAAAAATGGGAGGCTAAAAGAAAAATAAAAATATAAAAGGGATGCAACACGAGGACTTCCCGGGAGGTCACCCATCCTAATATTACTCTCGCCCAAGCACGCTTAACTGCGGAGTTCTGATGGGATCCGGTGCATTAGTGCTGGTATGATCGCATCCCTTAGTACATTGCATGCATTCGCATATATCCTTTACTGCGGATTCAAGAGATCATTTGTAATGGGTCCCACTTGATACGTGCACCGCTTCAGCCAGCTTCAACGTACTCTTTTATTCGCAAAAGATGCAAAAATCAAGTCCGAACACTTTTTCGATACTTTAATCGCTTCCAAATCACAAAAACCTCCCGAAAAAACCCTAAACGTCAAAATTTAGGGTCGAAAATGGGGCCCAATGGTACGGAGACCCATAGCCACACTATAACTTTCCGAGAGCTTTCCGAAAAGGTATTATCGGCCGAATAGGTCCTCACGGTCTGAAAGTTACGGTGTTCCGTACGTATTAGCATCTTTGGAATCAAAAATAATAAAGGAATAAACTACAACATAGCATTTCCGGGGACGCATCCATCTTCATACGATTACTTTGTAGTTTTTTCAGCAAAAATAAACAATCTAACAACGTCAGTAGAGAAACAAATTGAATTGTAGTGATGGGAGGCTAAAAGAAAAATAAAAATAAAAAAGGGATGCAACACGAGGACTTCCCGGGAGGTCACCCATCCTAGTACTACTCTCGCCCAAGCACCGTAAACTGCGGAGTTCTGATGGGATCTGATGCATTAGTGCTGGTATGATCGCATCCGTTAGTACATTGCATGCATTCGCATATATCCTTTACCGCGGATTCAAGAGATCATTTGTAATGGGTCCCACTTGATACGTGCACTGCTTCTGCCAGCTTCAACGTACTCTTTTATTCGCAAAAGATGCAAAAATCATGTCCGGACACTTTTTCGATACTTTAATCGCTTCCAAATCACAAAAACCTCCCGAAAACACCATAAACGTCAAAATTTAGGGTCGAAAATGGGGCCCAATGGTATGGAGACCCATAGCCACACTATAACTTTCCGAGAGCTTTCCGAAAAGGTATTATCGGCCGAATAGGTCCTCACGGTGTGAAAGTTACGGTGTTCCGTACGTATTAGCATCTTTGGAATCAAAAATAATAAAGGAATAAACTACAACATAGCATTTCCGGGGACGCATCCATCTTCATACGATTACTTTGTAGTTTTTTCAGGAAAAATAAACAATCTAACAACGCCAATAGAGAAACAAATTGAATTGTAGTGGTACTAGATGTTTTACAAAAAAATGGGAGGGTAAAAGAAAAATAAAAATAAAAAAGGGATGCAACACGAGGACTTCCCGGGAGGTCACCCATCCTAGTACTACTCTCGCCCAAGCACCGTAAACCGCGGAGTTCTGATCGGATCCGGTGCATTAGTGCTGGTATGATCGCATCCGTTAGTACATTGCATGCATTCGCATATATCCTTTACCGCGGATTCAAGAGATCATTTGTAATGGGTCCCACTTGATACGTGCACCGCTTCAGCCAGCTTCAACGTACTCTTTTATTCGCAAAAGATGAAAAAATCATGTCCGAACACTTTTTCGATACTTTAATCGCTTCCAAATCACAAAAACCTCCCGAAAACAACCTAAACGTCAAAATTTGGGGTCGAAAATGGGGCCCAATGGTACGGAGACCTATAGCCACACTATAACTTTCCGAGAGCTTTCCGAAAAGGTATTATCGGCCGAATAAACTACAACATAGCATTTCCGGGGACGCATCCATCTTCATACGATTACTTTGTAGTTTTGTCAGCAAAAATAAACAATATAACAACGTCAATAGAGAAACAAATTGAATTGTAGTGGTACTAGATGTTTTACAAAAAAATGGGAGGCTAAAAGAAAAATAAAAATAAAAAAGGGATGCAACACGAGGACTTCCCGGGAGGTCACCCATCCTAGTATTACTCTCGCCCAAGCACGCTTAACTGCGGAGTTCTGATGGGATCCGGTGCATTAGTGCTGGTATGATCGCATCCCTTAGTACATTGCATGCATTCGCATATATCCTTTACCACAAATTCAAGAGATCATTTGTAATGGGTCCCACTTGATACGTGCACCGCTTCAGCCAGCTTCAACGTATTCTTTTATTCGCAAAAGATGCAAAAATCATGTCCGAACACTTTTTCGATACTTTAATCGCTTCTAAATCACAAAAACCTCCCGAAAACACCCTAAACGTCAAAATTTGGGATCGAAAATGGGGCCCAATGGTACGGAGACCCATAGCCACATTATAACTTTCCGAGAGCTTTCCGAAAAGGTATTATCGGCCGAATAGGTCCTCACGGTCTGAAAGTTACGGTGTTCCGTACGTATTAGCATCTTTGGAATCAAAAATAATAAAGGAATAAACTACAACATAGCATTTCCGGGGACGCATCCATCTTCATACGATTACTTTGTAGTTTTGTCAGCAAAAATAAACAATCTAACAACGTCAATAGAGAAACAAATTGAATTCTAGTGGTACTAGATGTTTTACAAAAAAATGGGAGGCTAAAAGAAAAATAAAAATAAAAAAGGTATGCAACAAGAGGACTTCCCGGGAGGTCACCCATCCTAGTACTACTCTCGCCCAAGCACGCTTAACTGCGGAGTTCTGATGCGATCCGGTGCATTAGTGCTGGTATGATCGCATCAGTTAGTACATTGCATGCATTCGCATGTATCCTTTACCGCGGATTCAAGAGATCATTTGTAATGGATCCCACTTGATACGTGCACCGCTTCAGCCAGCTTCAACGTACTCTTTTATTCGCAAAAAAAAAATTAATAATAAAAAGGGATGCAACAAAATGACTTCCCGGGAGGTCACCCGTCATAGTACTACTCTCGCCCAAGCACGCTTCACTGCGAAGCTCTGATGGGATCCGGTGCATTAGTGTTGGTATGATCGCATCTGTTAGTACATTGCATACAATCGCATATATCCTTTACCGCGGATTCAAGAGATCAATTGTAGTGGGTCCCACTTGGTACATGGACCATTTGAGCCAGCTTCAACGTGCTCTTTTATTTAGTAAAGATGCATATATCATCTCTGAACATTTTTTGACCCATTAACCTCTTCCAAATCCCAAAAACATCATGGAAACACCCTAAACGTCAAAATTTGGGGTCGAATATGGGGCCCAATGGAATGAAGACCCATCACCACTTTGTAACTTTTCAAGAGCTTTGCGAAAAAGTATTATTGGCAGAATAGGTACTCACGGTTTAAAAGTTACAGCGTTCCGTACGTATTACCGTCTGTGGAATCAAAAATAATAAAGAATAATCTACAACATAGCATTTCTGGGGACGCATCCATCTTAACACGATTACTTTGTAGTTTTTTCAACAAAAAAAATAATAATTGAACAACCTCAATAGAGCAACAAGTTGAATTATAATGGTACTAGTTGTTTAAACCAAAAACGAAAAGTTTTAAGAAAAAATAAAAATAAAAAGGGATGCAACACGAGACTTCCCGGGAGGTCACCCATCCTAATACTACGCTCGCCCAAGCACGCTTGACCGCGGAGTTCTGATGGGATCCGGTGCATTAGTGCTGGTTTGATCGCATCCTTTAGTACAATGTATACAATCGCATATATCCTTTACCGAAGATTCAAGAGATCATTTATAGTGGGTCCAACTTTGTATGTGGACCGCTTTAACCAGCGTCAACGTGCTCTTTTATTCGGTAAAGACACATAAATCATGTCCGAAATTTTTTTTTTGATCCATTAATCTCTTCCAAATCACAAAAACCTCATGGAAACACCCTAAACGTCAAAACTTGGGGTCAAAAATGAGGCTCGATGGAACGAAGACCGATCGCCACTTTGTAACTTTTTGAGAGCTTTCCGAAAAGGTATATTCGGCGAAATAGGTCCTCACAGTTTAAAAGTTACGGCGTTCCGTACGTATTAGTGTCTTTGGAATCGAAACTAATAAAGAATAAACTACAACATAGCATTTCCGGGGACGCATCCATCTTAATACGATTTCTATGTAGTTTTTTGAACAAAATAAAAATAATCGAACGACCTCAACAGAGCATAAAATTGAATTATAATGGTACTAGTTGTTTAAACCAAAAATGAGAAGTTATACGAAAAATAAAAATAAAAAGGGATGCAACACGAGGACTTCCCGGGAAGTCACCCATCTTAGTACTACTCTCGCAAAAGTACGCTTAACTGCGGAGTTATGATGGGATCCGGTTCATTAGTGCTGGAATGATCGCATCCGTTAGTACATTGCATACAATCGCATATATCCTTTACTGCGGATTTAAGAGATCATTTGTAATGGGTCCCACTTGATACGTAGACCATTTTAGCCAGCTTCAACGTGCTCTTTTATTCCTAAAAGTGCTCTTTTATTCCTAAAAGACGCATAAATAATGTCTGAACATGTTTTTTGATCCTTTAATCTCTTCCAAATCCCAAAAACCTCATGGAAACACCCTAAACGTCAAAATTTGGGTTCGGAAATGAGGCCCAGTGGAACGAAAACCAATATCCAAGTAGTAACTTTTTGAGAGCTTTCCGAAAAGGTATTATTGGTGGAATAGGTCCTTACGGTTTAAAAGTTACAGCCTTCCTTACGTATTAGCGTCTTTGGAATCGAAAATAATAAAGAATAAACTACAACATAACATTTCCGGGGACGCATCCATCTTAATACGATTACTTTGTAGTTTTTTCAAAAAAATAAAAATAATCGAACAACCTGAATAGAGAAACAAGTTGAATTATAATGGTTCTAACTGTTTAAACCAAAAATGAGAAGTTATAAGAAAAAAAATAAAAAATAAAATGGGATGCAACACGAGAACTTCCCGGGAGGTCACCAATCCTAGTACTACTCTCGCCCAAACACGCTTAACTGCGGAGTTTTGATGGGATCCGGTGCATTAGTGCTGGTATGATCGCATCCGTTAGTACATTGCATGCATTCGCATATATCCTTTACTGCGAATTCAAGAGATCATTTGTAATGGGTCCCACTTGATACGTGCACCGCTTCAGCCAGTTTCAACGTACTCTTTTATTCGCAAAAGATGAAAAAATCATGTCCGAACACTTTTTCGATACTTTAATCGCTTCCAAATCACAAAAACCTCCCGAAAACACCCTAAACGTCAAAATTTGGGGTCGACAATGGGGCCCAGTGGTACGGAGACCCATAGCCACACTATAAATTTCCGAGAGCTTTCCGAAAAGGTATTATCGGCCGAATAGGTCCTCACGGTCTTAAAGTTACGGTGTTCCATACGTATTAGCATCTTTGGAATCAAAAATAATAAAGGAATAAACTACAACATAGCATTTCCGGGGACGCATCCATCTTCATACGATTACTTTGTAGTTTTGTCAGCAAAAATAAACAATCTAACAACGTCAATAGAGAAACAAATTGAATTGTAGTGGTACTAGATGTTTTACAAAAAAATGGGAGGCTAAAAGAAAAATAAAAATAAAAAATGGATGCAACACAAGGACTTCCCGGGAGGTCACCCATCCTAGTATTACTCTCGCCCAAGCACGCTTAACTGCGGAGTTCTGATGGGATCCGGTGCATTAGTGCTGGTATGATCGCATCCCTTAGTACATTGCATGCATTCGCATATATCCTTTACCGCGGATTCAATAGATCATTTGTAATGGGTCCCACTTGATACGTGCACCGCTTCAGCCAGCTTCAACGTACTCTTTTATTCGCAAAAGATGCAAAAATCATGTCGGAACACTTTTTCGATACTTTAATCGCTTCCAAATCACAAAAACCTCCCGAAAAAACCCTAAACGTCAAAATTTGGGGTCGAAAATGGGGCCCAATGGTACGGGGACAAATAGCCACACTATAACTTTCCGAGAGCTTTCCGAAAAGGTATTATCGGCCGAATAGGTCCTCACGGTCTGAAAGTTACGGTGTTCCGTACGTATTAGCATCTTTGGAATCAAAAATAATAAAGGAATAAACTACAACATAGCATTTCCGGGGACGCATCCATCTTCATACGATTACTTTGTAGTTTTGTCAGCAAAAATAAACAATCTAACAACGTCAATAGAGAAACAAATTGAATTGTAGTGGTACTAGATGTTTTACAAAAAAATGGGAGGCTAAAAGAAAAATAAAAATAAAAAATGGATGCAACACAAGGACTTCCAGGGAGGTCACCCATCTTAGTATTACTCTCGCCCAAGCACGCTTAACTGCAGAGTTCTGATGGGATCCGGTGCATTAGTGCTGGTATGTAAATTCGTTAGTACATTGCATGCATTCGCATATATCCTTTACCGCGGATTCAATAGATCATTTGTAATGGGTCCCACTTGATACGTGCACCGCTTCAGCCAGCTTCAACGTACTCTTTTATTCGCAAAAGATGCAAAAATCATTACCGAACACTTTTTTGATACTTTAATCGCTTCCAAATCACAAAAACCTCCCGAAAACACCCTAAACGTCAAAATTTGGGGTCAAAAATGGGGCCCACTAGTTCAGAGAGCCATTGTCACACTATAACTTTTCCGAGAGCTTTCCGAAAAGATATTATCGGCCGAATAGGTCCTCACGGTCTGAAAGTTACGGTGTTCCGTACGTATTAGCATCTTTGGAATCAAAAATAATAAAGGAATAAACTACAACATAGCATTTTCGGGGACGCATCCATCTTCATACGATTACTTTGTAGTTTTGTCAGCAAAAATAAACAATCTAACAACGTCAATAGAGAAACAAATTGAATTGTAGTGGTACTAGATGTTTTACAAAAAAATGGGAGGCTAAAAGAAAAATAAAAATAAAAAAGGGATGCAACACGAGGACTTCTCGGGAGGTCACCCATCCTAGTATTACTCTCGCCCAAGCACCCTTAACTGCGGAGTTCTGATGGGATCTGGTGCATTAGTGCTGGTATGATCGCATCCCTTAGTACATTGCATGCATTCGCATATATCCTTTACCGCAGATTCAAGAGATCATTTATAATGGGTCCCACTTGATACGTGCACCGCTTCAGCCAGCTTCAACGTACTCTTTTATTCGCAAAAGATGCAAAAATCATGTCCGAACACTTTTTCGATACTTTAATCGCTTCCAAATCACAAAAACCTCCCGAAAATACCCTAAACGTCAAAATTTGGGGTTAAAAATGGGGCCCAATGGAACGGAGACCCATCACCACACTATAACTTTCCGAGAGCTTTCCGAAAAGATATTATCGGCCGAATAGGTCCTCACGGTCTGAAAGTTACGGTGTTCCGTACGTATTAGCATCTTTGGAATCAAAAATAATAAAGGAATAAACTACAACATAGCATTTCCGGGGACGCATCCATCTTCATACGATTACTTTGTAGTTTTGTCAGCAAAAATAAACAATCTAACAACGTCAATAGAGAAACAAATTGAATTGTAGTGGTACTAGATGTTTTACAAAAAATGGGAGGCTAAAAGAAAAATAAAAATAAAAAAGGGATGCAACACGAGGACTTCCCGGGAGGTCACCCATTCTAGTATTACTCTCGCCCAAGCGCGCTTAACTGCAGAGTTCTGATGGGATCTGGTGCATTAGTGCTGGTATGATCGCATCTGTTAGTACATTGCATGCATTCGCATATATCCTTTACCGCGGATTCAAGAGATCATTTGTAATGGGTCCCACTTGATACGTGCACCGCTTCAGCCAGCTTCAACGTACTCTTTTATTCGCAAAAGATGCAAAAATCATGTCCGAACACTTTTTCGATACTTTAATCGCTTCCAAATCACAAAAACCTCCCGAAAACACCCTAAACGTCAAAATTTGGGGTAAAAAATGGGGCCCAATGGAACGGAGACTCATTGCCACACTATAACTTTCCGAGAGCTTTCCGAAAAGATATTATCGGCCGAATAGGTCCTCACGGTCTAAAAGTTATGGTGTTCCGTACGTATTAGCATCTTTGGAATGAAAAATAATAAAGGAATAAACTACAATATAGCATTTCCGGGGACGCATCGATCTTCATACGATTACTTTGTAGTTTTGTCAGCAAAAATAAACAATCTAACAACGTCAATAGAGAAACAAATTGAATTGTAGTGGTACTAGATGTTTTACAAAAAAATGGGAGGCTAAAAGAAAAATAAAAATAAAAAAGGGATGCAACACGAGGACTTCCCGGGAGGTCACCCATCCTAGTATTACTCTCGCCCAAGCACGCTTAACTGCGGAGTTCTGATGGGATCCGGTACATTAGTGCTGGTATGATCGCATCCCTTAGTACATTGCATGCATTCGCATATATCCTTTACCGCGAATTCAAGAGATCATTTGTAATGGGTCCCACTTGATACGTGCACCGCTTCAGTCAGCTTCAACGTATTCTTTTATTCGCAAAAGATGCAAAAATCATGTCCGAACACTTTTTCGATACTTTAATCGCTTCTAAATCACAAAAACCTCCCGAAAACACCCTAAACGTCAAAATTTGGGATCGAAAATGGGGCCCAATGGTACGGAGACCCATAGCCACATTATAACTTTCCGAGAGCTTTCCGAAAAGGTATTATCGGCCGAATAGGTCCTCACGGTCTGAAAGTTACGGTGTTCCGTACGTATTAGCATCTTTGGAATCAAAAATAATAAAGGAATAAACTACAACATAGCATTTCCGGGGACGCATCCATCTTCATACGATTACTTTGTAGTTTTGTCAGCAAAAATAAACAATCTAACAACGTCAATAGAGAAACAAATTGAATTCTAGTGGTACTAGATGTTTTACAAAAAAATGGGAGGCTAAAAGAAAAATAAAAATAAAAAAGGTATGCAACAAGAGGACTTCCCGGGAGGTCACCCATCCTAGTACTACTCTCGCCCAAGCACGCTTAACTGCGGAGTTCTGATGCGGTCCGGTGCATTAGTGCTGGTATGATCGCATCAGTTAGTACATTGCATGCATTCGTATGTATCCTTTACCGCGGATTCAAGAGATCATTTGTAATGGATCCCACTTGATACGTGCACCGCTTCAGCCAGCTTCAACGTACTGTTTTATTCGCAAAAGATGCAAAAATCATTACTGAACACTTTTTTGATACTTTAATCGCTTCCAAATCACAAAAACCTCATGGAAACACCCTAAACGTCAAAATTTGGGGTAAAAAATGAGGCTCGAAGGAACAAAGACCGATCGCCACTTTGTAACTCTTCGAGATGTTTCCGAAAAGGTATTACCGGCGAAATAGGTCCCCACAGTTTAAAAGTTACGGCGTTCCTTACGTAGTAGCGTCTTTGGAATCGAAAATAATAAAGAATAAACTACACCATAGCATTTTGGGATACGCATCCATCTTAATACGATTACTATGTAGTTTTTTGAACAAAATAAAAATAATCGCACGACCTCAATAGAGCATAAAGTTGAATTCTAATGGTACTAGTTGTTTAAACCAAAAATGAGAAGTTATAAGAAAAATTAATAATAAAAAGGGATGCAACAAAATGACTTCCCGGGAGGTCACCCGTCATAGTACTACTCTCGCCCAAGCACGCTTCACTGCGAAGCTCTGATGGGATCCGGTGCATTAGTGTTGGTATGATCGCATCTGTTAGTACATTGCATACAATCGCATATATCCTTTACCGCGGATTCAAGAGATCAATTGTAGTGGGTCCCACTTGGTACATGGACCATTTGAGCCAGCTTCAACGTGCTCTTTTATTTAGTAAAGATGCATATATCATCTCTGAACATTTTTTGACCCATTAACCTCTTCCAAATCCCAAAAACATCATGGAAACACCCTAAACGTCAAAATTTGGGGTCGAATATGGGGCCCAATGGAATGAAGACCCATCACCACTTTGTAACTTTTCAAGAGCTTTCTGAAAAAGTATTATTGGCAGAATAGGTACTCACGGTTTAAAAGTTACAGCGTTCCGTACGTATTACCGTCTGTGGAATCAAAAATAATAAAGAATAATCTACAACATAACATTTCTGGGGACGCATCCATCTTAACACGATTACTTTGTAGTTTTTTCAACAAAAAAAATAATAATTGAACAACCTCAATAGAGCAACAAGTTGAATTATAATGGTACTAGTTGTTTAAACCAAAAACGAGAAGTTTTAAGAAAAAATAAAAATAAAAAGGGATGCAACACGAGACTTCCCGGGAGGTCACCCATCCTAATACTACGCTCGCCCAAGCACGCTTGACCGCGGAGTTCTGATGGGATCCGGTGCATTAGTGCTGGTTTGATCGCATCCTTTAGTACAATGTATACAATCGCATATATCCTTTACCGAAGATTCAAGAGATCATTTAAAGTGGGTCCCACTTTGTATGTGGACCGCTTTAACCAGCGTCAACGTGCTCTTTTATTCGGTAAAGACACATAAATCATGTCCGAAATTTTTTTTGTGATCCTTTAATCTCTTCCAAATCACAAAAACCTCATGGAAACACCCTAAACGTCAAAACTTGGGGTCAAAAATGAGGCTCGATGGAACGAAGACCGATCGCCACTTTGTAACTTTTTGAGAGCTTTCCGAAAAGGTATATTCGGCGAAATAGGTCCTCACAGTTTAAAAGTTACGGCGTTCCGTACGTATTAGTGTCTTTGGAATCGAAACTAATAAAGAATAAACTACAACATAGCATTTCCGGGGACGCATCCATCTTAATACGATTTCTATGTAGTTTTTTGAACACAATAAAAATAATCGAACGACCTCAACAGAGCATAAAATTGAATTATAATGGTACTAGTACATTGCATGCATTCGCATATATCCTTTACCGCGGATTCAAGAGATCATTTGTAATGGGTCCCACTTGATACGTGCACCGCTTCAGCCAGCTTCAACGTACTCTTTTATTCGCAAAAGATGCAAAAATTATGTCCGAACACGTTTTCAGATCCTTTAATCTCTTCCAAATCCCAAAATAATCATGGTAACACCCTAAACGTCAAAATTTGGGTTCAAAAATGAGGCTCAGTGGAACGAAGACTCATTGCCATTTATTAACTTTTCAAGAGCTTTCCGAAAAGGTATTATCGGCGGAATCGGTCCTCACGGTTTAAAAGTTATGGCGTTCCGTACGTATTAGCGTCTATGGAATCAAAAATAATAAAGAATAAACTACAACATAGCATTTCCGGGGACACGTCCTTCTTAATACGATTACTTTGTAGTTTTTTAAACAAAAAAAATAATCGAACAACCACAATAGAGCAACAATTTGAATTATGATGGTACTAGTTGTTTAAACAAAAATGAGAGGTTAAAAGAAAAAAAAACAAAAAAAGGGATGCAACAAGAGGATTTCCCGGGAGGTCACCCATCCTAGTACTACTCTCGCCCAAGCACGCTTGACTGCTGATTTCTGATGGGATCCGGTGCATTAGTGCTGGGTTGATCGCATCCTTTAGTACATTGCATACAATCGCATATATCCTTTACCGCGGATTCAAGAGATCATTTGTAGTGGGTCCCACTTGGTACGTGGACCGCTTTAGCCAGCTTCAACGTGCTCTTATATTCGGTAAAGACGCACAAATCATGTCCGAACACTTTTTCGATCCTTTAATCATAAAAACCTCATGGAAACACCCTAAACGTCAAAATTTAGGGTCGAAAACGAGGCTCGAAGGAACAAAGACCGATCGCCGCTTCGTAACTTTTTGAGAGCTTTCCGAAAAGGTATTTTTGGCGGAATAGGTCCTCGCGGTTTAAAAGTTACCGCGTTCCGTACGTATTAGCGTTCAAGGAATCGAAAATAGTAAAGAATAAACTACAACATAGCATTTCCGGTTCGCATCCATCTTAGTACGATTACTTTGTATTTTTTTTTAAAAAAAATAAAATAATCGAAGTACCTCAGTAGAGCAACAAGTTGAATTATAAGGGTACTAGTTCTTTAAACCAAAAATGAGAAGTTTTAAGAAAAAATAAAAATAAAAAGGGATGCAACACGAGGACTTCCCGGGAAGTCACCCATCCTAGTACTACTCTTGCCCAAGTACGCTTAACTGCGGAGTTATGATGGGATCCAGTGCATTAGTGCTGGAATGATCGCATCTGTTAGTACATTGCATGCTATTGCATATATCCTTTACCGCGGATTCGAGAGATCATTTGTAATGGGTCCCACTTGATACGTGGACCATTTTAACCAGCTTCAACGTGCTCTTTTATTCCTAAAAGTGCTCTTTTATTCCTAAAAGACGCATAAATCATGTCCGAACACGTTTTCGGATCCTTTAATCTCTTCCAAATCCCAAAATCCTCATGGAAACACCCTAAACGTCAAAGATTGGGTTCGAAAATGAGGACAAGTGGAACGAAGACCCATTGCCAATCAGTAACTTTTCGAGAGCTTTCCGAAAATGTAATATCGGCGGAATAGGTCCTCACGGTTTAAAAGTTACGGCGTTACATACGTATTAGCGTCTTTGGAATCGAAAATAATAAAGAATATACTACAACATAGCGTTTTCGGGGACGCATCCATATTAATACGATAACTTTGTAGTTTTTTCAAAAAAATAAAAATAATCGAACAACCTAAATAGAGCAACAAGTTGAATTATAATGGTTCTAGTTGTTTAACCAAAAAAGGAAAAGTAATAAGAAAAAATAAAAATAAAAAGGGATGAAACGCGAGGACTTCCCTGGAAGTCACCAATCCTAGTACTACTCTCGCCCAAGCACGCTTATCTGCAGATTTCTAATGGGATCCAGTGTATTAGTGCCGGTATGATCGTATCCGTTAGTACATTGCATACATTTTACCGTGGATTCATGATATCATTTGTAATGAGTCCCACTTGGTATGTGGACCGCTTTAGCCAGCTTCAACATGCTCTTTTATACGGTAAAGACGCATAAATCATGTCCGATCATTTTTTTGATACTTTAATCTCTACCAAATCACAAAAACCTCAAGGAAACACCCTAAACGTCAAAATTTGGGGTCGACCCAAAGGAACGAAGACCCATTGCCATATTGTAACTTTTTTAGAGCTTTCCGAAAATGTATTTTTAGCGGAATAGGTCCTCACGGTTTAAAAGTTACCGCGTTTCGTACGTATTATCGTCTGTGGAATCGAAAATAATAAAGAATAAACTACAACATAGCATTTCCGGTTCGCATCCATCTTAGTACGATTACTTTGTAGTTTTTTCAACAAAATAAAATAATCGAAGTACCTCAGTAGAGCAACAAGTTGAATTATAATGGTACTAGTTGGTTAAACAAAAATGAGAGGTTAAAAGAAAAAAAAACAAAAAAAGGGATGCAACAAGGGGATTTCACGGGAGGTCACCCATCCTAGTACTACTCTCGCCCAAGCACGCTTGACTGCGGAGTTCTAATGGGATCTGTGCATTAGTGCTGGTTTGATCGCATCCTTTAGTACATTGCATTCAATCGCATATATCCTTTACCGCGGATTCAAGAGATCATTTGTAATGGGTCCCACTTGATACGAGGACCATTTTAGCCAGCTTCAACGTGCTCTTCTATTCCTAAAAGACGCATAAATAATGTCTGAACACGTTTTCGGATCCTTTAATCTCTTCCAAATCCCAAAATCCTCATGAAAACACCCTAAACGTCAAAATTTGGGTTCGAAAATGAGGCCCAGAGGAACGAAGACCCATTACCATTCAGTAACTTTTCGAGAGCTTTCCGAAAAGGTATTATCGGTGGAATAGGTCTTGACGGTTTAAAACTTACGGCGTTCCGTACGTATTAGCGTCTTTGGAATCGAAAATAATAAAGAATATACTACAACATAGCATTTCCGGGGACGCATCAATTGTAATACGATTACTTTGTAGTTTTTTCAAAAAAATAAAAATAATCGAACAACCTCAATAGAGCAACAAGTTGAATTATAATGGTTCTAGTTGTTTAAGCAAAAAATGAGAAGTTATAAGAAAAAATAAAAATAAAAAGGGATGCAACACTAGGACTTCCCTGGAGGTCACCAATCCTAGTACTACTCTCGCCCAATCACGCTTGACTGCGGAGTTCTGATGGGATCCGGTGCATTAGTGCTGGTTTGATCGCATCATTTAGTACATTGCATACAATCGCATATATCCTTTACCGCGGATTCAAGAGATCATTTGTAGTGGGTCCCACTTGGTACGTGTACCGCTTTAGCCAGCTTCAACGTGCTCTTTTATTCGGTAAAGACGCATAAATCATGTTCGAACATTCTTTTTGATCCTTTAATCACAAAAACCTCATGGAAACACCCTAAACGTCAAAATTTAGGGTCGAAAATGAGGCTCGAAGGGACAAATACCGATCGCCACCTTGTAACTTTTCGAGAGCTTTCCGAATAGGTATTTTTGGCGGAATAGGTCCTCATGGTTTAAAAGTTACCGCGTTCCGTACATATTAGCGTCTGTGGAATCGAAAATAATAAAAAATAAACTACAACATAGCATTTCCGGTTCGCATCCATCTTAATACGATTACTTTGTAGTTTTTTCAACAAAAATAAATTAATCGAACAACCTCAATACAGCAACAAGTTGAATTATAATGGTACTAGTTCTTTAAACCAAAAATGAGAAGTTTTAAGAAAAAATAAAAATAAAAAGGGATGCAACACGAGGACTTCCCGGGAAGTCACCCAACCTAGTACTACTCTTGCCAAAGTACGCTTAACTGCGGAGTTATGATGGGATCCAGTGCATTAGTGCTGGACTGATCGCATCCTTTAGTACATTGCATGCAATCGCATTTATCCTTTACTGCGGATTCAAGAGATCATTTGTAATGGGTCCCACTTGATACGTGGACCATTTTAGCCAGCTTCAACGTGCTCTTTTATTCCTAAAAGACGCATAAATCATGTCTGAACACGTTTTCGGATCCTTTAATCTCTTCCAAATCCCAAAATCCTCATGGAAACACCCTAAACGTCAAAATTTGGGTTCGAAAATTAGGCCTAGAGGAACGACGACCCATTGCCATTCAGTAACTTTTCGAGAGCTTTCCGAAAAAGTATTATCGGCGGAATAGGTCCTTACGGTTTAAAAGTTACGGCGTTCCGTACGTATTAGCGTCTTTGGAATAAAAAATAATAAAGAATATACTACAACATAGCATTTCCGGGGACGCATCCATCTTAATACGATTACTTTGTAGTTTTTTCAAAAAAATAAAAATAATCGAACAACCTCAATTGAGCAACAACTTGAATTATAATGGTTCTAGTTGTTTAAACAAAAAATGAGAAGTTATAAGAAAAAATAAAAATAAAAAGGGATGCAACACTAGGACTTCCCTGGAGGTCACCAATCCTAGTACTACTCTCGACCAAGCACGCTTATCTGCGGATTTCTTATGGGATCCGGTGCATTAGTGCCGGTATGATCGCATCCGTTAGTACATTGCATACAATTTACCGTGGATTCATGATATCATTTGTAATGGGTCCCACTTGGTACGTGGACCGCTGTAGCCAGCTTCAACGTGCTCTTTTATACGGTAAAGACGCATAAATCATGTCCGAACACTTTTTTCGATCCTTTAATCTCTACCAAATCACAAAAACTTCAAGGAAACACCCTAAACGTCAAAATTTGGGGTTGGCCCAATGGATCGAAGACCCATTGCCATATTGCAACTTTTTTAGAGCTTTCTGAAAATGTATTATCGGCGGAATAAGTCATCACAGTTAAAAAGTTACGGACTTCCGTACGTATTAGCGTCTATGAAATCGAAAATAATAAAGAATAAACTACAACATATCATTTCCGGGGACGCATCCATCTTAATACGATTACTTTGTAGTTTTTTCAACAAAAAAATAATAATCGAACAACCTCAATAGAGCAACAATTTGAATTATAATGGTACTAGTTGGTTAAACAAAAATGAGAGGTTAAAAGAAAAAAAACAAAAAAAGGGATGCAACAAGAGGATTTCCCGGGAGGTCACCCATCCTAGTACTACTCTCGCCCAAGCACGCTTGACTGCGGAGTTCTAATGGGATCCGTGCATTAGTGCTGGTTTGATCGCATCCTTTAGTACATTGCATACAATCGCATATATCCTTTACCGCGGATTCAAGAGATCTTTTTAGTGGGTCCCACTTGATACGTGGACCGCTTTAGCCAGCTTCAACGTGCTCTTTTATTCGGTCAAGACGCATAAATCATGTCCGAACACTTTTTTCGATCCTTTAATCACAAAAACCTCATGGAAACACCCTAAACGTCATAATTTAGGGTCGAAAATGAGGCTCGAAGGAACAGAGACCGATCGCCACTTTGTAACTTTTCGAGAGCTTTCCGAAAAGGTATTATTGGCGGAATATGTCCTCACGGTTTAAAAGTTACCGCGTTTCGTACGTATTAGCGTCTGTGGAATCGAAAATAATAAAGAATAAACTACAACATAGCATTTCCGGTTCGCATCCATCTTAATACGATTACTTTGTAGTTTTTTCAACAAAAATAAAATAATCGAACAACCTCACTAGAGCAACAAGTTGAATTATAATGATACTAGTTGTTTAAACCAAAAATGAGAAGTTTTAAGAAAAAATAAAAATAAAAAGGGATGCAACACGAGGACTTCCCGGGAAGTCACCCAACCTAGTACTACTCTTGCCCAAGTACGCTTAACTGCGGAGTTATGATGGGATCCAGTGCATTAGTGCTGGACTGATCGCATCTGTTAGTACATTGCATGCAATCGCATATATCCTTTACCGCGGATTCAAGAGATCATTTGTAATGGGTCCCACTTGATACGAGGACCATTTTAGCCAGCTTCAACGTGCTCTTCTATTCCTAAAAGACGCATAAATCATGTCTGAACACGTTTTCGGATCCTTTAATCTCTTCCAAATCCCAAAATCCTCATGGAAACACCCTAAACGTCAAAATTTGGGTTCGAAAATGAGGCCCAGAGGAACGAAGACACATTGCCATTCAGTAACTTTTCGAGAGCTTTCCGAAAAGGTATTATCGGCGGAATAGGTCCTGACGGTTTAAAAGTTACGGTGTTCCGTACGTATTAGCGTCTTTGGAATCGAAATAATAAATAATATACTACAACAAAGCATTTCCGGGGACGCATCCATCTTAGTACGATTAGTTTGTAGTTTTTTCAAAAAAATAAAAATAATCGAAAAACCTCAATAGAGCAACAAGTTGAATTATAATGGTTCTAGTTGCATAAACAAAAAATGAGAAGTTATAAGAAAAAATAAAAATAAAAAGGGATGCAACACTAGGACTTCCCTGGAGGTCACCAATCCTAGTACTACTCTCGCCCAAGCACGCTTATCTGCGGATTTCTTATGGGATCCGGTGCATTAATGCCGGTATGATCGCATCCGTTAGTACATTGCATACAATTTACCGTGGATTCATGATATCATTTGTAATGGGTCCCACTTGGTACATGGACCGCTGTAGCCAGCTTCAACGTGCTCTTTTATACGATTACTTTGTAGTTTTTTCAACAAAAATAAATTAATCGAACAACCTTAATACAGCAACAAGTTGAATTATAATGGTACTAGTTCTTTAAACAAAAAATGAGAAGTTTTAAGAAAAAATAAAAATAAAAAGGGATGCAACACGAGGACTTCCCGGGAAGTCACCCAACCTACTACTACTCTTGCCAAAGTACGCTTAACTGCGGAGTTATGATGGGATCCAGTGCATTAGTGCTGGACTGATCGCATCCTTTAGTACATTGCATGCAATCGCATTTATCCTTTACTGCGGATTCAAGAGATCATTTGTAATGGGTCCCACTTGATACGTGGACCATTTTAGCCAGCTTCAACGTGCTCTTTTATTCCTAAAAGACGAATAAATCATGTCTGAACACGTTTTCGGATCCTTTAATCTCTTCTAAATCACAAAAACCTCCCGAAAAAACCCTAAACTTCAAAATTTGGGGTCGAAAATGGGGCCCAATGGTACGGGGACAAATAGCCACACTATAACTTTCCGAGAGCTTTCCGAAAAGGTATTATCGGCCGAATAGGTCCTCACGGTCTGAAAGTTACGGTGTTCCGTACGTATTAGCATCTTTGGAATCAAAAATAATAAAGGAATAAACTACAACATAGCATTTCCGGGGACGCATCCATCTTCATACGATTACTTTGTAGTTTTGTCAGCAAAAATAAACAATCTAACAACGTCAATAGAGAAACAAATTGAATTGTAGTGGTACTAGATGTTTTACAAAAAAATGGGAGGCTAAAAGAAAAATAAAAATAAAAAAGGGATGCAACACGAGGACTTCCCGGGAGGTCACCCATCCTAGTATTACTCTCGCCCAAGCACGCTTAACTGCAGAGTTCTGATGGGATCCGGTGCATTAGTGCTGGTATGATCGCATCTGTTAGTACATTGCATGCATTCGCATATATCCTTTACCGCGGATTCAAGAGATCATTTGTAATGGGTCCCACTTGATACGTGCACCGCTTCAGCCAGCTTCAACGTACTCTTTTATTCGCAAAAGATGCAAAAATTATGTCCGAACACTTTTTCGATACTTTAATTGCTTCCAAATCACAAAAACCTCCCGAAAAAACCCTAAACTTCAAAATTTGGGGTCGAAAATGGGGCCCAATAGTACGGGGACAAATAGCCACACTATAACTTTCCGAGAGCTTTCCGAAAAGGTATTATCGGCTGAATAGGTTCCTCACGGTCTGAAAGTTACGGTGTTCCGTACGTATTAGCATCTTTGGAATCAAAAATAATAAAGGAATAAACTACAACATAGCATTTCCGTTGACGCATCCATACGATTACTTTGTAGTTTTGTCAGCAAAAATAAACAATCTAACAACGTCAATAGAGAAACAAATTGAATTGTAGTGGTACTAGATGTTTTACAAAAAAATGGGAGGCTAAAAGAAAAATAAAAGTAAAAAAGGGATGCAACACGAGGACTTCCCGGGAGGTCACCCATTCTAGTATTACTCTCGCCCAAGCGCGCTTAACTGCAGAGTTCTGATGGGATCCGGTGCATTAGTGCTGGTATGATCGCATCTGTTAGTACATTGCATGCATTCGCATATATCCTTTACCGCGGATTCAAGAGATCATTTGTAATGGGTCCCACTTGATACGTGCACCGCTTCAGCCAGCTTCAACGTACTCTTTTATTCGCAAAAGATGCAAAAATCATGTCCCAACACTTTTTCGATACTTTAATCGTTTCCAAATCACAAAAACCTCCCGAAACACCCTAAACGTCAAAATTTGGGGTCAAAAATGGGGCCCAATGGAACGGAGACTCATTGCCACACTATAACTTTCCGAGAGCTTTCCGAAAAGATATTATCGGCCGAATAGGTCCTCACGGTCTAAAAGTTATGGTGTTCCGTACGTATTAGCATCTTTGGAATGAAAATTAATAAAGGAATAAACTACAATATAGCATTTCCGGGGACGCATCCATCTTCATACGATTACTTTGTAGTTTTGTCAGCAAAAATAAACAATCTAACAACGTCAATAGAGAAACAAATTGAATTCTAGTGGTACTAGATGTTTTACAAAAATTTGGGAGGCTAAAAGAAAAATAAAAATAAAAAAGGTATGCAACAAGAGGACTTCCCGGGAGGTCACCCATCCTAGTACTACTCTCGCCCAAGCACGCTTAACTGCGGAGTTCTGATGCGATCCGGTGCATTAGTGCTGGTATGATCGCATCAGTTAGTACATTGCATGCTATCGCATGTATCCTTTACCGCGGATTCAAGAGATCATTTGTAATGGATCCCACTTGATACCTGCACCGCTTCAGCCAGCTTCAACGTACTCTTTTATTCGCAAAAGATGCAAAAATCATTACCGAACACTTTTTTGATACTTTAATCGCTTCCAAATCACAAAAACCTCATGGAAACACCCTAAACGTCAAAATTTGTGGTAAAAAATGAGGGTCGAAGGAACAAAGACCGATCGCCACTTTGTAACTCTTCGAGAGGTTTCCGAAAAGGTATTACCGGCGAAATAGGTCCCCACAGTTTAAAAGTTACGGCGTTCCTTACGTATTAGCGTCTTTGGAATCGAAAATAATAAAGAATAAACTACACCATAGCATTTTGGGATACGCATCCATCTTAATACGATTACTATGTAGTTTTTTGAACAAAATAAAAATAATCGCACGACCTCAATAGAGCATAAAGTTGAATTCTAATGGTACTAGTTGTTTAAACCAAAAATGAGAAGTTATAAGAAAAATTAATAATAAAAAGGGATGCAACAAAATGACTTCCCGGGAGGTCACCCGTCATAGTACTACTCTCGCCCAAGCACGCTTCACTGCGAAGCTCTGATGGGATCCGGTGCATTAGTGTTGGTATGATCGCATATGTTCGTACATTGCATACAATCGCATATATCCTTTACCGCGGATTCAAGAGATCAATTGTAGTGGGTCCCACTTGGTACATGGACCATTTGAGCCAGCTTCAACGTGCTCTTTTATTTAGTAAAGATGCATATATCATCTCTGAACATTTTTTGACCCATTAACCTCTTCCAAATCCCAAAAACATCATGGAAACACCCTAAACGTCAAAATTTGGGGTCGAATATGGGGCCCAATGGAATGAAGACCCATCACCACTTTGTAACTTTTCAAGAGCTTTCCGAAAAAGTATTATTGGCAGAATAGGTACTCACGGTTTAAAAGTTACAGCGTTCCGTACGTATTACCGTCTGTGGAATCAAAAATAATAAAGAATAATCTACAACATAGCATTTCTGGGGACGCATCCATCTTAACACGATTACTTTGTAGTTTTTTCAACAAAAAAAATAATAATTGAACAACCTCAATAGAGCAACAAGTTGAATTATAATGGTACTAGTTGTTTAAACCAAAAACGAGAAGTTTTAAGAAAAAATAAAAATAAAAAGGGATGCAACACGAGACTTCCCAGGAGGTCACCCATCCTAATACTACGCTCGCCCAAGCACGCTTGACCGCGGAGTTCTGATGGGATCCGGTGCATTAGTGCTGGTTTGATCGCATCCTTTAGTACAATGTATACAATCGCATATATCCTTTACCGAAGATTCAAGAGATCATTTATAGTGGGTCCCACTTTGTATGTGGACCGCTTTAACCAGCGTCAACGTGCTCTTTTATTCGGTAAAGACACATAAATCATGTCCGAAATTTTTTTTTTGATCCTTTAATCTCTTCCAAATCACAAAAACCTCATGGAAACACCCTAAACGTCAAAACTTGGGGTCAAAAATGAGGCTCGATGGAACGAAGACCGATCGCCACTTTGTAACTTTTTGAGAGCTTTCCGAAAAGGTATATTCGGCGAAATAGGTCCTCACAGTTTAAAAGTTACGGCGTTCCGTACGTATTAGTGTCTTTGGAATCGAAACTAATAAAGAATAAACTACAACATAGCATTTCCGGGGACGCATCCATCTTAACACGATTAATTTGTAGTTTTTTCAACAAAATAAAAATAATCGAACGACCTCAACAGAGCATAAAATTGAATTATAATGGTACTAGTTGTTTAAACCAAAAATGAGAAGTTATACGAAAAATAAAAATAAAAAGGGATGCAACACGAGGACTTCCCGGGAAGTCACCCATCTTAGTACTACTCTCGCAAAAGTACGCTTAACTGCGGAGTTATGATGGGATCCGGTTCATTAGTGCTGGAATGATCGCATCCGTTAGTACATTGCATACAATCGCATATATCCTTTACTGCGGATTTAAGATATCATTTGTAATGGGTCCCACTTGATACGTAGACCATTTTAGCCAGCTTCAACGTGCTCTTTTATTCCTAAAAGTGCTCTTTTATTCCTAAAAGATGCATAAATAATGTCTGAACATGTTTTTTGATCCTTTAATCTCTTCCAAATCCCAAAAACCTCATGGAAACACCCTAAACGTCAAAATTTGGGTTCGGAAATGAGGCCCAGTGGAACGAAAACCCATATCCAAGTAGTAACTTTTTGAGAGCTTTCCGAAAAGGTATTATTGGCGGAATAGGTCCTTACGGTTTAAAAGTTATAGCCTTCCTTACGTATTAGCGTCTATGAAATCGAAAATAATAAAGAATAAACTACAACATATCATTTCCGGGGACGCATCCATCTTAATACGATTACTTTGTAGTTTTTTCAAGAAAAAAAATAATAATCGAACAACCTCAATAGAGCAACAATTTGAATTATAATGGTTCTAGTTGTTTAAACCAACAATGAGAAGTTATAAGAAAAAAATAAAAATAAAAAGGGATGCAACACGAGAACTTCCCGGGAGGTCACCAATCCTAGTACTACTCTCGTCCAAACACGCTTAACTGCGGAGTTTTGATGGGATCCGGTGCATTAGTGCTGGTATGATCGCATCCGTTAGTACATTGCATGCATTTGCATATATCCTTTACCGCGAATTCAAGAGATCATTTGTAATGGGTCCCACTTGATACGTGCACCGCTTCAGCCAGTTTCAACGTACTCTTTTATTCGCAAAAGATGCAAAAATCATGTCCGAACACTTTTTCGATACTTTAATCGCTTCCAAATCACAAAAACCTCCCGAAAACACCCTAAACGTCAAAATTTGGGGTCGACAATGGGGCCCAGTGGTACGGAGATCCATAGCCACACTATAACTTTCCGAGAGCTTTCCGAAAAGGTATTATCGGCCGAATAGGTCCTCACGGTCTGAAAGTTACGGTGTTCCGTACGTATTAGCATCTTTGGAATCAAAAATAATAAAGGAATAAACTACAACATAGCATTTCCGGGGACGCATCCATCTTCATACGATTACTTTGTAGTTTTGTCAGCAAAAATAAACAATCTAACAACGTCAATAGAGAAACAAATTGAATTGTAGTGGTACTAGATGTTTTACAAAAAAATGGGAGGCTAAAAGAAAAATAAAAATAAAAAAGGGATGCAACACGAGGACTTCCCGGGAGGTCACCCATCCTAGTATTACTCTCGCCCAAGCACGCTTAACTGCGGAGTTCTGATGGGATCCTGTGCATTAGTGCTGGTATGATCGCATCCCTTAGTACATTGCATGCATTCGCATATATCCTTTACCGCGGATTCAAGAGATCATTTGTAATGGGTCCCACTTGATACGTGCACCGCTTCAGCCAGCTTCAACGTACTCTTTTATTCGCAAAAGATGCAAAAATTATGTCCGAACACTTTTTCGATACTTTAATTGCTTCCAAATCACAAAAACCTCCCGAAAAAACCCTAAACTTCAAAATTTGGGGTCGAAAATGGGGCCCAATGGTACGTGGACAAATAGCCACACTATAACTTTCCGAGAGCTTTCCGAAAAGGTATTATCGGCCGAATAGGTCCTCACGGTCTGAAAGTTACGGTGTTCCGTACGTATTAGCATCTTTGGAATCAAAAATAATAAAGGAATAAACTACAACATAGCATTTCCGGGGACGCATCCATCTTCATACGATTACTTTGTAGTTTTGTCAGCAAAATAAACAATCTAACAACGTCAATAGAGAAACAAATTGAATTGTAGTGGTACTAGATGTTTTACAAAAAAATGGGAGGCTAAAAGAAAAATAAAAATAAAAAATGGATGCAACACAATGACTTCCCGGGAGGTCACCCATCCTACTATTACTCTCGCCCAAGCACGCTTAACTGCAGAGTTCTGATGGGATCCGGTGCATTAGTGCTGGTATGATCGCATTCGTTAGTACATTGCATGCATTCGCATATATCCTTTACCGCGGATTCAAGAGATCATTTGTAATGGGTCCCACTTGATACGTGCACCGCTTCAGCCAGCTTCAACGTACTCTTTTATTCGCAAAAGATGCAAAAATCATTACCGAACACTTTTTTGATATTTTAATCGCTTCCAAATCACAAAAACCTCCCGAAAACACCCTAAACGTCAAAATTTGGGGTCAAAAATGGGGCCCACTAGTACAGAGAGCTATTGTCACACTATAACTTTTCCGAGAGCTTTCCGAAAAGATATTATCGGCCGAATAGGTCCTCACGGTCTGAAAGTTACGGTGTTCCGTACGTATTAGCATCTTTGGAATCAAAAATAATAAAGGAATAAACTACAACATAGCATTTTCGGGGACGCATCCATCTTCATACGATTACTTTGTAGTTTTGTCAGCAAAAATAAACAATCTAACAACGTCAATAGAGAAACAAATTGAATTGTAGTGGTACTAGATGTTTTACAAAAAAATGGGAGGCTAAAAGAAAAATAAAAATAAAAAAGGGATGCAACACGAGGACTTCTCGGGAGGTCACCCATCCTAGTATTACTCTCGCCCAAGCACCCTTAACTGCGGAGTTCTGATGGGATCTGGTGCATTAGTGCTGGTATGATCGCATCCCTTAGTACATTGCATGCATTCGCATATATCCTTTACCGCGGATTCAAGAGATCATTTGTAATGGGTCCCACTTGATACGTGCACCGCTTCAGCCAGCTTCAACGTACTCTTTTATTCGCAAAAGATGCAAAAATCATGTCCGAACACTTTTTCGATACTTTAATCGCTTCCAAATCACAAAAACCTCCCGAAAACACCCTAAACGTCAAAATTTGGGGTCGAAAATGGGGCCCAATGGTACGGAGACACATAGCCACTCTATAACTTTCCGAGAGCTTTCCGAAAAGGTATTATCGGCCGAATAGGTCCTCACGGTCTGAAAGTTACGGTGTTCCGTACGTATTAGCATCTTTTGAATCAAAAATAATAAAGGAATAAACTACAACATAGCATTTTCGGGGACGCATCCATCTTCATACGATTACTTTGTAGTTTTGTCAGCAAAAATAAACAATCTAACAACGTCAATAGAGAAACAAATTGAATTGTAGTGGTACTAGATGTTTTACAAAAAAATGGGAGGCTAAAAGAAAAATAAAAATAAAAAAGGGATGCAACACGAGGACTTCCCGGGAGGTCACCCATCCTAGTATTACTCTCGCCCAAGCACGCTTAACTGCGGAGTTCTGATGGGATCCGGTGCATTAGTGCTGGTATGATCGCATCTGTTAGTACATTGCATGCATTCGCATATATCCTTTACCGCGGATTCAAGAGATCATTTGTAATGGGTCCCACTTGATACGTGCACCGCTTCAGCCAGCTTCAACGTACTCTTTTATTCGCAAAAGATGCAAAAATCATGTCCGAACACTTTTTCGATACTTTAATCGCTTCCAAATCACAAAAACCTCCCGAAAACACCCTAAACGTCAAAATTTGGGGTCAAAAATGGGGCACAATGGAACGGAGACTCATTGCCACAATATAACTTTCCGAGAGCTTTCCGAAAAGATATTATCGGCCGAATAGGTCCTCACGGTCTGAAAGTTACGGTGTTCCGTACGTATTAGCATCTTTGGAATGAAAAATAATAAAGGAATAAACTACAATATAGCATTTCCGGGGACGCATCGATCTTCATACGATTACTTTGTAGTTTTGTCAGCAAAAATAAACAATCTAACAACGTCAATAGAGAAACAAATTGAATTGTAGTGGTACTAGATGTTTTACAAATAAATGGGAGGCTAAAAGAAAAATAAAAATAAAAAAGGGATGCAACACGAGGACTTCCCGGGAGGTCACCCATCCTAGTATTACTCTCGCCCAAGCACGCTTAACTGCAGAGTTCTGATGGGATCCGGTGCATTAGTGCTGGTATGATCGCATCTGTTAGTACATTGCATGCATTCGCAAATATCCTTTACCGCGGATTCAAGAGATCATTTGTAATGGGTCCTACTTGATACGTGCACCGCTTCAGCCAGCTTCAACGTACTCTTTTATTCGCAAAAGATGCAAAAATCATGTCCGATCACTTTTTCGATACTTTAATCGCTTCCAAATCACAAAAACCTCCCGAAAACACCCTAAACGTCAAAATTTGGGGTCAAAAATGGGGCCCAATGGAACGGAGACCCATTACCACACTATAACTTTCCGAGAGCTTTCCGAAAAGATATTATCGGCCGAATAGGTCCTCACGGTCTGAAAGTTACGGTGTTCCGTACGTATTAGCATCTTTGGAATCAAAAATAATAAAGGAATAAACTACAACATAGCATTTCCGGGGACGCATCCATCTTCATACGATTACTTTGTAGTTTTGTCAGCAAAAATAAACAATCTAACAACGTCAATAGAGAAACAAATTGAATTGTAGTGGTACTAGATGTTTTACAAAAAAATGGGAGGCTAAAAGAAAAATAAAAATAAAAAAGGGATGCAACACGAGGACTTCCCGGGAGGTCACCCATTCTAGTATTACTCTCGCCCAAGCGCGCTTAACTGCAGAGTTCTGATGGGATCCGGTGCATTAGTGCTGGTATGATCGCATCTGTTAGTACATTGCATGCATTCGCATATATCCTTTACCGCGGATTCAAGAGATCATTTGTAATGGGTCCCACTTGATACGTGCACCGCTTCAGCCAGCTTCAACGTACTCTTTTATTCGCAAAAGATGCAAAAATCATGTCCGAACACTTTTTCGATACTTTAATCGCTTCCAAATCACAAAAACCTCCCGAAAACACCCTAAACGTCAAAATTTGGGGTCAAAAATGGGGCCCAATGGAACGGAGACTCATTGCCACACTATAACTTTCCGAGAGCTTTCCGAAAAGATATTATCGGCCGAATAGGTCCTCACGGTCTAAAAGTTATGGTGTTCCGTACGTATTAGCATCTTTGGAATGAAAAATAATAAAGGAATAAACTACAATATAGCATTTCCGGGGACGCATCAATCTTCATACGATTACTTTGTAGTTTTGTCAGCAAAAATAAACAATCTAACAACGTCAATAGAGAAACAAATTGAATTGTAGTGGTACTAGATGTTTTACAAAAAAATGGGAGGCTAAAAGAAAAATAAAAATAAAAAAGGGATGCAACACGAGGACTTCCCGGGAGGTCACCCATCCTAGTATTACTCTCGCCCAAGCGCGCTTAACTGCTGAGTTCTGATGGGATCCGGTGCATTAGTGCTGGTATGATCGCATCTGTTAGTACATTGCATGCATTCGCATATATCCTTTACCGCGGATTCAAGAGATCATTTGTAATGGGTCCCACTTGATACGTGCACCGCTTCAACCAGCTTCAACGTACTCTTTTATTCGCAAAAGATGCAAAAATCATGTCCGAACACTTTTTCGATACTTTAATCGCTTCCAAATCACAAAAACCTCCCGAAAACACCCTAAACGTCAAAATTTGGGGTCAAAAATGGGGCCCAATGGAACGGAGACCCATTGCCACACTATAACTTTCCGAGAGCTTTCCGAAAAGATATTATCGGCCGAATAGGTCCTCACGGTCTGAAAGTTACGGTGTTCCGTATGTATTAGCATCTTTGGAATCAAAAATAATAAAGGAATAAACTACAACATAGCATTTCCGGGGACGCATCCATCTTCATACGATTACTTTGTAGTTTTGTCAGCAAAAATAAACAATCTAACAACTTCAATAGAGAAACAAATTGAATTGTAGTGGTACTAGATGTTTTACAAAAAAATGGGAGGCTAAAAGAAAAATAAAAATAAAAAAGGGATGCAACAAGAGGACTTCCCGGGAGGTCACCAATCCTAGTATTACTCTCGCCCAAGCGCGCTTAACTGCAGAGTTCTGATGGGATCCGGTGCATTAGTGCTGGTATGATCGCATCCGTTAGTACATTGCATGCATTCGCATATATCCTTTACCGCGGATTCAAGAGATCATTTGTAATGGGTCCCACTTGATACGTGCACCGCTTCAGCCAGCTTCAACGTACTCTTTTATTCGCAAAAGATGCAAAAATCATGTCCGAACACTTTTTCGATACTTTAATCGCTTCCAAATCACAAAAACCTCCCGAAAACACCCTAAACGTCAAAATTCGGGGTCAAAAATGGGGCCCAATGGAACGGAGACCCATTACCACACTATAACTTTCCGAGAGCTTTCCGAAAAGATATTATCGGCCGAATAGGTCCTCACGGTCTGAAAGTTACGGTGTTCCGTACGTATTAGCATCTTTGGAATCAAAAATAATAAAGGAATAAACTACAACATAGCATTTCCGGGGACGCATCCATCTTCATACGATTACTTTGTAGTTTTGTCAGCAAAAATAAACAATCTAACAACGTCAATAGAGAAACAAATTGAATTGTAGTGGTACTAGATGTTTTACAAAAAAATGGGAGGCTAAAAGAAAAATAAAAATAAAAAAGGGATGCAACAAGAGGACTTCCCGGGAGGTCACCAATCCTAGTATTACTCTCGCCCAAGCGCGCTTAACTGCAGAGTTCTGATGGGATCCGGTGCATTAGTGCTGGTATGATCGCATCCGTTAGTACATTGCATGCATTCGCATATATCCTTTACCGCGGATTCAAGAGATCATTTGTAATGGGTCCCACTTGATACGTGCACCGCTTCAGCCAGCTTCAACGTACTCTTTTATTCGCAAAAGATGCAAAAATCATGTCCGAACACTTTTTCGATACTTTAATCGCTTCCAAATCACAAAAACCTCCCGAAAACACCCTAAACATCAAAAATCGGGGTCAAAAATGGGGCCCAATGGAACGGAGACCCATTACCACACTATAACTTTCCGAGAGCTTTCCGAAAAGATATTATCGGCCGAATAGGTCCTCACGGTCTGAAAGTTACGGTGTTCCGTACGTATTAGCATCTTTGGAATCAAAAATAATAAAGGAATAAACTACAACATAGCATTTCCGGGGACGCATCCATCTTCATACGATTACTTTGTAGTTTTGTCAGCAAAAATAAACAATCTAACAACGTCAATAGAGAAACAAATTGAATTGTAGTGGTACTAGATGTTTTACAAAAAAATGGGAGGCTAAAAGAAAAATAAAAATAAAAAAGGGATGCAACACGAGGACTTCCCGGGAGGTCACCCATTCTAGTATTACTCTCGCCCAAGCGCGCTTAACTGCAGAGTTCTGATGGGATCCGGTGCATTAGTGCTGGTATGATCGCATCTGTTAGTACATTGCATGCATTCGCAAATATCCTTTACCGCGGATTCAAGAGATCATTTGTAATGGGTCCTACTTGATACGTGCACCGCTTCAGCCAGCTTCAACGTACTCTTTTATTCGCAAAAGATGCAAAAATCATGTCCGATCACTTTTTCGATACTTTAATCGCTTCCAAATCACAAAAACCTCCCGAAAACACCCTAAACGTCAAAATTTGGGGTCAAAAATGGGGCCCAATGGAACGGAGACCCATTACCACACTATAACTTTCCGAGAGCTTTCCGAAAAGATATTATCGGCCGAATAGGTCCTCACGGTCTGAAAGTTACGGTGTTCCGTACGTATTAGCATCTTTGGAATCAAAAATAATAAAGGAATAAACTACAACATAGCATTTCCGGGGACGCATCCATCTTCATACGATTACTTTGTAGTTTTGTCAGCAAAAATAAACAATCTAACAACGTCAATAGAGAAACAAATTGAATTGTAGTGGTACTAGATGTTTTACAAAAAAATGGGAGGCTAAAAGAAAAATAAAAATAAAAAAGGGATGCAACACGAGGACTTCCCGGGAGGTCACCCATTCTAGTATTACTCTCGCCCAAGCGCGCTTAACTGCAGAGTTCTGATGGGATCCGGTGCATTAGTGCTGGTATGATCGCATCTGTTAGTACATTGCATGCATTCGCATATATCCTTTACCGCGGATTCAAGAGATCATTTGTAATGGGTCCCACTTGATACGTGCACCGCTTCAGCCAGCTTCAACGTACTCTTTTATTCGCAAAAGATGCAAAAATCATGTCCGAACACTTTTTCGATACTTTAATCGCTTCCAAATCACAAAAACCTCCCGAAAACACCCTAAACGTCAAAATTTGGGGTCAAAAATGGGGCCCAATGGAACGGAGACTCATTGCCACACTATAACTTTCCGAGAGCTTTCCGAAAAGATATTATCGGCCGAATAGGTCCTCACGGTCTAAAAGTTATGGTGTTCCGTACGTATTAGCATCTTTGGAATGAAAAATAATAAAGGAATAAACTACAATATAGCATTTCCGGGGACGCATCAATCTTCATACGATTACTTTGTAGTTTTGTCAGCAAAAATAAACAATCTAACAACGTCAATAGAGAAACAAATTGAATTGTAGTGGTACTAGATGTTTTACAAAAAAATGGGAGGCTAAAAGAAAAATAAAAATAAAAAAGGGATGCAACACGAGGACTTCCCGGGAGGTCACCCATCCTAGTATTACTCTCGCCCAAGCGCGCTTAACTGCTGAGTTCTGATGGGATCCGGTGCATTAGTGCTGGTATGATCGCATCTGTTAGTACATTGCATGCATTCGCATATATCCTTTACCGCGGATTCAAGAGATCATTTGTAATGGGTCCCACTTGATACGTGCACCGCTTCAACCAGCTTCAACGTACTCTTTTATTCGCAAAAGATGCAAAAATCATGTCCGAACACTTTTTCGATACTTTAATCGCTTCCAAATCACAAAAACCTCCCGAAAACACCCTAAACGTCAAAATTTGGGGTCAAAAATGGGGCCCAATGGAACGGAGACCCATTGCCACACTATAACTTTCCGAGAGCTTTCCGAAAAGATATTATCGGCCGAATAGGTCCTCACGGTCTGAAAGTTACGGTGTTTCGTACGTATTAGCATCTTTGGAATCAAAAATAATAAAGGAATAAACTACAACATAGCATTTCCGGGGACGCATCCATCTTCATACGATTACTTTGTAGTTTTGTCAGCAAAAATAAACAATCTAACAACGTCAATAGAGAAACAAATTGAATTGTAGTGGTACTAGATGTTTTACAAAAAAATGGGAGGCTAAAAGAAAAATAAAAATAAAAAAGGGATGCAACAAGAGGACTTCCCGGGAGGTCACCAATCCTAGTATTACTCTCGCCCAAGCGCGCTTAACTGCAGAGTTCTGATGGGATCCGGTGCATTAGTGCTGGTATGATCGCATCCGTTAGTACATTGCATGCATTCGCATATATCCTTTACCGCGGATTCAAGAGATCATTTGTAATGGGTCCCACTTGATACGTGCACCGCTTCAGCCAGCTTCAACGTACTCTTTTATTCGCAAAAGATGCAAAAATCATGTCCGAACACTTTTTCGATACTTTAATCGCTTCCAAATCACAAAAACCTCCCGAAAACACCCTAAACGTCAAAAATCGGGGTCAAAAATGGGGCCCAATGGAACGGAGACCCATTACCACACTATAACTTTCCGAGAGCTTTCCGAAAAGATATTATCGGCCGAATAGGTCCTCACGGTCTGAAAGTTACGGTGTTCCGTACGTATTAGCATCTTTGGAATCAAAAATAATAAAGGAATAAACTACAACATAGCATTTCCGGGGACGCATCCATCTTCATACGATTACTTTGTAGTTTTGTCAGCAAAAATAAACAATCTAACAACGTCAATAGAGAAACAAATTGAATTGTAGTGGTACTAGATGTTTTACAAAAAAATGGGAGGCTAAAAGAAAAATAAAAATAAAAAAGGGATGCAACACGAGGACTTCCCGGGAGGTCACCCATTCTAGTATTACTCTCGCCCAAGCGCGCTTAACTGCAGAGTTCTGATGGGATCCGGTGCATTAGTGCTGGTATGATCGCATCCGTTAGTACATTGCATGCATTCGCATATATCCTTTACCGCGGATTCAAGAGATCATTTGTAATGGGTCCCACTTGATACGTGCACCGCTTCAGCCAGCTTCAACGTACTCTTTTATTCGCAAAAGATGCAAAAATCATGTCCGAACACTTTTTCGATACTTTAATCGCTTCCAAATCACAAAAACCTCCCGAAAACACCCTAAACGTCAAAATTTGGGGTCAAAACTGGGGCCCAATGGAACGGAGACCCATTGCCACACTATAACTTTCCGAGAGCTTTCCGAAAAGATTTTATCGGCCGAATAGGTCCTCACGGTCTGAAAGTTACGGTGTTCCGTACGTATTAGCATCTTTGGAATCAAAAATAATAAAGGAATAAACTACAAGATAGCATTTCCGGGGACGCATCCATCTTCATACGATTACTTTGTAGTTTTGTCAGCAAAAATAAACAATCTAACAACGTCAATAGAGAAACAAATTGAATTGTAGTGGTACTAGATGTTTTACAAAAAAATGGGAGGCTAAAAGAAAAATAAAAATAAAAAAGGGATGCAACACGAGGACTTCCCGGGAGGTCACCCATCCTAGTATTACTCTCGCCCAAGCGCGCTTAACTGCAGAGTTCTGATGGGATCCGGTGCATTAGTGCTGGTATGATCGCATCCGTTAGTACATTGCATGCATTCGCATATATCCTTTACCGCGGATTCAAGAGATCATTTGTAATGGGTCCCACCTTATACGTGCACCGGTTCAGCCAGCTTCGACGTACTCTTTTATTCGCAAAAGATGCAAAAATCATCTCCGAACACTTTTCCGATACTTTAATCGCTTCCAAATCACAAAAACCTCCCGAAAACACCCTAAATGTCAAAATCTGGGGTCAAAAATGGGGCCCAATGGAACGGAGACTCATTGCCACACTATAACTTTCCGAGAGCTTTCCGAAAAGATATTATCGGCCGAATAGGTCCTCACGGTCTGAAAGTTACGGTGTTCCGTACGTATTAGCATCTTTGGAATGAAAAATAATAAAGGAATAAACTACAACATAGCATTTCCGGGGACGCATCGATCTTCATACGATTACTTTGTAGTTTTGTCAGCAAAAATAAACAATCTAACAACGTCAATAGAGAAACAAATTGAATTGTAGTGGTACTAGATGTTTTACAAATAAATGGGAGGCTAAAAGAAAAATAAAAATAAAAAAGGGATGCAACACGAGGACTTCCCGGGAGGTCACCCATCCTAGTATTACTCTCGCCCAAGCACGCTTAACTGCAGAGTTCTGATGGGATCCGGTGCATTAGTGCTGGTATGATCGCATCTGTTAGTACATTGCATGCATTCGCAAATATCCTTTACCGCGGATTCAAGAGATCATTTGTAATGGGTCCCACTTGATACGTGCACCGCTTCAGCCAGCTTCAACGTACTCTTTTATTCGCAAAAGATGCAAAAATCATGTCCGATCACTTTTTCGATACTTTAATCGCTTCCAAATCACAAAAACCTCCCGAAAACACCCTAAACGTCAAAATTTGGGGTCAAAAATGGGGCCCAATGGAACGGAGACCCATTACCACACTATAACTTTCCGAGAGCTTTCCGAAAAGATATTATCGGCCGAATAGGTCCTCACGGTCTGAAAGTTACGGTGTTCCGTACGTATTAGCATCTTTGGAATCAAAAATAATAAAGGAATAAACTACAACATAGCATTTCCGGGGACGCATCCATCTTCATACGATTACTTTGTAGTTTTGTCAGCAAAAATAAACAATCTAACAACGTCAATAGAGAAACAAATTGAATTGTAGTGGTACTAGATGTTTTACAAAAAAATGGGAGGATAAAAGAAAAATAAAAATAAAAAAGGGATGCAACACGAGGACTTCCCGGGAGGTCACCCATTCTAGTATTACTCTCGCCCAAGTGCGCTTAACTGCAGAGTTCTGATGGGATCCGGTGCATTAGTGCTGGTATGATCGCATCTGTTAGTACATTGCATGCATTCGCATATATCCTTTACCGCGGATTCAAGAGATCATTTGTAATGGGTCCCACTTGATACGTGCACCTCTTCAGCCAGCTTCAACGTACTCTTTTATTCGCAAAAGATGCAAAATCATGTCCGAACACTTTTTCGATACTTTAATCGCTTCCAAATCACAAAAACCTCCCGAAAACACCCTAAACGTCAAAATTTGGGGTCAAAAATGGGGCCCAATGGAACGGAGACCCATTGCCACACTATAACTTTCCGAGAGCTTTCCGAAAAGATATTATCGGCCGAATAGGTCCTCACGGTCTGAAAGTTACGGTGTTCCGTACGTATTAGCATCTTTGGAATCAAAAATAATAAAGGAATAAACTACAACATAGCATTTCCGGGGACGCATCCATCTTCATACGATTACTTTGTAGTTTTGTCAGCAAAAATAAACAATCTAACAACGTCAATAGAGAAACAAATTGAATTGTAGTGGTACTAGATGTTTTACAAAAAAATGGGAGGCTAAAAGAAAAATAAAAATAAAAAAGGGATGCAACACGAGGACTTCCCGGGAGGTCACCCATTCTAGTATTACTCTCGCCCAAGCGCGCTTAACTGCAGAGTTCTGATGGGATCCGGTGCATTAGTGCTGGTATGATCGCATCTGTTAGTACATTGCATGCATTCTCATATATCCTTTACCGCGGATTCAAGAGATCATTTGTAATGGGTCCCACTTGATACGTGCACCGCTTCAGCCAGCTTCAACGTACTCTTTTATTCGCAAAAGATGCAAAAATCATGTCCGAACACTTTTTCGATACTTTAATCGCTTCCAAATCACAAAAACCTCCCGAAAACACCCTAAACGTCAAAATTTGGGGTCAAAAATGGGGCCCAATGGAACGGAGACCCATTGCCACACTATAACTTTCCGAGAGCTTTCCGAAAAGATATTATCGGCCGAATAGGTCCTCACGGTCTGAAAGTTACGGTGTTCCGTACGTATTAGCATCTTTGGAATCAAAAATAATAAAGGAATAAACTACAACATAGCATTTCCGGGGACGCATCCATCTTCATACGATTACTTTGTAGTTTTGTCAGCAAAAATAAACAATCTAACAACGTCAATAGAGAAACAAATTGAATTGTAGTGGTACTAGATGTTTTACAAAAAAATGGGAGGCTAAAAGAAAAATAAAAATAAAAAAGGGATGCAACACGAGGACTTCCCAGGAGGTCACCCATCCTAGTATTACTCTCGCCCAAGCGCGCTTAACTGCAGAGTTCTGATGGGATCCGGTGCATTAGTGCTGGTATGATCGCATCCGTTAGTACATTGCATGCATTCGCATATATCCTTTACCGCGGATTCAAGAGATCATTTGTAATGGGTCCCACTTGATACGTGCACCGCTTCAGCCAGCTTCAACGTACTCTTTTATTCGCAAAAGATGCAAAAATCATGTCCGAACACTTTTTCGATACTTTAATCGCTTCCAAATCACAAAAACCTCCCGAAAACACCCTAAACGTCAAAATTTGGGGTCAAAAATGGGGCCCAATGGAACGGAGACCCATTACCACACTATAACTTTCCGAGAGCTTTCCGAAAAGATATTATCGGCCGAATAGGTCCTCACGGTCTGAAAGTTACGGTGTTCCGTACGTATTAGCATCTTTGGAATCAAAAATAATAAAGGAATAAACTACAACATAGCATTTCCGGGGACGCATCCATCTTCATACGATTACTTTGTAGTTTTGTCAGCAAAAATAAACAATCTAACAACGTCAATAGAGAAACAAATTGAATTGTAGTGGTACTAGATGTTTTACAAAAAAATGGGAGGCTAAAAGAAAAATAAAAATAAAAAAGGGATGCAACACGAGGACTTCCCGGGAGGTCACCCATTCTAGTATTACTCTCGCCCAAGCGCGCTTAACTGCAGAGTTCTGATGGGATCCGGTGCATTAGTGCTGGTATGATCGCATCTGTTAGTACATTGCATGCATTCTCATATATCCTTTACCGCGGATTCAAGAGATCATTTGTAATGGGTCCCACTTGATACGTGCACCGCTTCAGCCAGCTTCAACGTACTCTTTTATTCGCAAAAGATGCAAAAATCATGTCCGAACACTTTTTCGATACTTTAATCGCTTCCAAATCACAAAAACCTCCCGAAAACACCCTAAACGTCAAAATTTGGGGTCAAAAATGGGGCCCAATGGAACGGAGACCCATTGCCACACTATAACTTTCCGAGAGCTTTCCGAAAAGATATTATCGGCCGAATAGGTCCTCACGGTCTGAAAGTTACGGTGTTCCGTACGTATTAGCATCTTTGGAATCAAAAATAATAAAGGAATAAACTACAACATAGCATTTCCGGGGACGCATCCATCTTCATACGATTACTTTGTAGTTTTGTCAGCAAAAATAAACAATCTAACAACGTCAATAGAGAAACAAATTGAATTGTAGTGGTACTAGATGTTTTACAAAAAAATGGGAGGCTAAAAGAAAAATAAAAATAAAAAAGGGATGCAACACGAGGACTTCCCGGGAGGTCACCCATCCTAGTATTACTCTCGCCCAAGCACACTTAACTGCAGAGTTCTGATGGGATCCGGTGCATTAGTGCTGGTATGATCGCATCTGTTAGTACATTGCATGCATTCGCATATATCCTTTACCGCGGATTCAAGAGATCATTTGTAATGGGTCCCACTTGATACGTGCACCGCTTCAGCCAGCTTCAACGTACTCTTTTATTCGCAAAAGATGCAAAAATCATGTCCGATCACTTTTTCGATACTTTAATCGCTTCCAAATCACAAAAACCTCCCGAAAACACCCTAAACGTCAAAATTTGGGGTCAAAAATGGGGCCCAATGGAACGGAGACCCATTACCACACTATAACTTTCCGAGAGCTTTCCGAAAAGATATTATCGGCCGAATAGGTCCTCACGGTCTGAAAGTTACGGTGTTCCGTACGTATTAGCATCTTTGGACTCAAAAATAATAAAAGAATAAACTACAACATAGCATTTCCGGGGACGCATCCATCTTCATACGATTACTTTGTAGTTTTGTCAACAAAAATAAACAATCTAACAACGTTAATAGAGAAACAAATTGAATTGTAGTGGTACTAGATGTTTTACAAAAAAATGGGAGGCTAAAAGAAAAATAAAAATAAAAAAGGGATGCAACACTAGGACTTCCCGGGAGGTCACCCATCCTAGTACTACTCTCGCCCAAGCGCGCTTAACTGCAGAGTTCTGATGGGATCCGGTGCATTAGTGCTGGTATGATCGCATCCGTTAGTACATTGCATGCATTCGCATATATCCTTTACCGCGGATTCAAGAGATCATTTGTAATGGGTCCCACTTGATACGTGCACCGCTTCAACCAGCTTCAACGTACTCTTTTATTCGCAAAAGATGCAAAAGTCATGTCCGAACACTTTTTCGATACTTTAATCGCTTCCAAATCACAAAAACCTCCCGAAAACACCCTAAACGTCAAAATTTGGGGTAAAAAATGGGGCCCAATGGAACGGAGACCCAATACCACACTATAACTTTCCGAGAGCTTTCCGAAAAGATATTATCGGCCGAATAGGTCCTCACGGTCTGAAAGTTACGGTGTTCCGTACGTATTAGCATCTTTGGAATCAAAAATAATAAAGGAATAAACTACAACATAGCATTTCCGGGGACGCATCCATCTTCATACGATTACTTTGTAGTTTTGTCAGCAAAAATAAACAATCTAACAACGTCAATAGAGAAACAAATTGAATTGTAGTGGTACTCGATGTTTTACAAAAAAATGGGAGGCTAAAAGAAAAATAAAAATAAAAAAGGGATGCAACACGAGGACTTCCCGGGAGGTCACCCATTCTAGTATTACTCTCGCCCAAGCGCGCTTAACTGCAGAGTTCTGATGGGATCCGGTGCATTAGTGCTGGTATGATCGCATCTGTTAGTACATTGCATGCATTCGCATATATCCTTTACCGCGGATTCAAGAGATCATTTGTAATGGGTCCCACTTGATACGTGCACCGCTTCAGCCAGCTTCAACGTACTCTTTTATTCGCAAAAGATGCAAAAATCATGTCCGAACACTTTTTCGATACTTTAATCGCTTCCAAATCACAAAAACCTCCCGAAAACACCCTAAACGTCAAAATTTGGGGTCAAAAATGGGGCCCAATGGAACGGAGACCCATTGCCGCACTATAACTTTCCGAGAGCTTTCCGAAAAGATATTATCGGCCGAATAGGTCCTCACGGTCTGAAAGTTACGGTGTTTCGTACGTATTAGCATCTTTGGAATCAAAAATAATAAAGGAATAAACTACAACATAGCATTTCCGGGGACGCATCCATCTTCATACGATTACTTTGTAGTTTTGTCAGCAAAAATAAACAATCTAACAACGTCAATAGAGAAACAAATTGAATTTTAGTGGTACTAGATGTTTTACAAAAAAATGGGAGGCTAAAAGAAAAATAAATATAAAAAAGGGATGCAACACGAGGACTTCCCGGGAGGTCACCCATCCTAGTATTACTCTCGCCCAAGCGCGCTTAACTGCAGAGTTCTGATGGGATCCGGTGCATTAGTGCTGGTATGATCGCATCTGTTAGTACATTGCATGCATTCGCATATATCCTTTACCGCGGATTCAAGAGATCATTTGTAATGGGTTCCACTTGATACGTGCACCGCTTCAGCCAGCTTCAACGTACTCTTTTATTCGCAAAAGATGCAAAAATCATGTCCGAACACTTTTTCGATACTTTAATCGCTTCCAAATCACAAAAACCTCCCGAAAACACCCTAAACGTCAAAATTTGGGGTCAAAAATGGGGCCCAATGGAACGGAGACCCATTGCCACACTATAACTTTCCGAGAGCTTTCCGAAAAGATATTATCGGCCGAATAGGTCCTCACGGTCTGAAAGTTACGGTGTTCCGTACGTATTCGCATCTTTGGAATCAAAAATAATAAAGGAATAAACTACAACATAGCATTTCCGGGGACGCATCCATCTTCATACGATTACTTTGTAGTTTTGTCAGCAAAAATAAACAATCTAACAACGTCAATAGAGAAACAAATTGAATTGTAGTGGTACTAGATGTTTTACAAAAAAATGGGAGGCTAAAAGAAAAATAAAAATAAAAAAGGGATGCAACACGAGGACTTCCCGGGAGGTCACCCATCCTAGTATTACTGTCGCCCAAGCGCGCTTAACTGCAGAGTTCTGATGGGATCCGGTGCATTAGTGCTGGTATGATCGCATCCGTTAGTACATTGCATGCATTCGCATATATCCTTTACCGCGGATTCAAGAGATCATTTGTAATGGGTCCCACTTGATACGTGCACCGCTTCAGCCAGCTTCAACGTACTCTTTTATTCGCAAAAGATGCAAAAATCATGTCCGAACACTTTTTCGATACTTTAATCGCTTCCAAATCACAAAAACCTCCTGAAAACACCCTAAACGTCAAAATTTGGGGTCAAAAATGGGGCCCAATGGAACGGAGACCCGTTACCACACTATAACTTTCCGAGAGCTTTCCGAAAAGATATTATTGGCCGAATAGGTCCTCACGGTCTGAAAGTTACGGTGTTCCGTACGTATTAGCATCTTTGGAATCAAAAATAATAAAAGAATAAACTACAACATAGCATTTCCGGGGACGCATCCATCTTCATACGATTACTTTGTAGTTTTGTCAGCAAAAATAAACAATCTAACAACGTCAATAGAGAAACAAATTGAATTGTAGTGGTACTAGATGTTTTACAAAAAAATGGGAGGCTAAAAGAAAAATAAAAATAAAAAAGGGATGCAACACGAGGACTTCCCGGGAGGTCACCCATTCTAGTATTACTCTCGCCCAAGCGCGCTTAACTGCAGAGTTCTGATGGGATCCGGTGCATTAGTGCTGGTATGATCGCATCTGTTAGTACATTGCATGCATTCGCATATATCCTTTACCGCGGATTCAAGAGATCATTTGTAATGGGTCCCACTTGATACGTGCACCGCTTCAGCCAGCTTCAACGTACTCTTTTATTCGCAAAAGATGCAAAAATCATGTCCGAACACTTTTTCGATACTTTAATCGCTTCCAAATCACAAAAACCTCCCGAAAACACCCTAAACGTCAAAATTTGGGGTCAAAAATGGGGCCCAATGGAACGGAGACCCATTGCCACACTATAACTTTCCGAGAGCTTTCCGAAAAGATATTATCGGCCGAATAGGTCCTCACGGTCTGAAAGTTACGGTGTTCCGTACGTATTAGCATCTTTGGAATCAAAAATAATAAAGGAATAAACTACAACATAGCATTTCCGGGGACGCATCCATCTTCATACGATTACTTTGTAGTTTTGTCAGCAAAAATAAACAATCTAACAACGTCAATAGAGAAACAAATTGAATTGTAGTGGTACTAGATGTTTTACAAAAAAATGGGAGGCTAAAAGAAAAATAAAAATAAAAAAGGGATGCAACACGAGGACTTCCCAGGAGGTCACCCATCCTAGTATTACTCTCGCCCAAGCGCGCTTAACTGCAGAGTTCTGATGGGATCCGGTGCATTAGTGCTGGTATGATCGCATCCGTTAGTACATTGCATGCATTCGCATATATCCTTTACCGCGGATTCAAGAGATCATTTGTAATGGGTCCCACTTGATACGTGCACCGCTTCAGCCAGCTTCAACGTACTCTTTTATTCGCAAAAGATGCAAAAATCATGTCCGAACACTTTTTCGATACTTTAATCGCTTCCAAATCACAAAAACCTCCCGAAAACACCCTAAACGTCAAAATTTGGGGTCAAAAATGGGGCCCAATGGAACGGAGACCCATTACCACACTATAACTTTCCGAGAGCTTTCCGAAAAGATATTATCGGCCGAATAGGTCCTCACGGTCTGAAAGTTACGGTGTTCCGTACGTATTAGCATCTTTGGAATCAAAAATAATAAAGGAATAAACTACAACATAGCATTTCCGGGGACGCATCCATCTTCATACGATTACTTTGTAGTTTTGTCAGCAAAAATAAACAATCTAACAACGTCAATAGAGAAACAAATTGAATTGTAGTGGTACTAGATGTTTTACAAAAAAATGGGAGGCTAAAAGAAAAATAAAAATAAAAAAGGGATGCAACACGAGGACTTCCCGGGAGGTCACCCGTTCTAGTATTACTCTCGCCCAAGCGCGCTTAACTGCAGAGTTCTGATGGGATCCGGTGCATTAGTGCTGGTATGATCGCATCTGTTAGTACATTGCATGCATTCTCATATATCCTTTACCGCGGATTCAAGAGATCATTTGTAATGGGTCCCACTTGATACGTGCACCGCTTCAGCCAGCTTCAACGTACTCTTTTATTCGCAAAAGATGCAAAAATCATGTCCGAACACTTTTTCGATACTTTAATCGCTTCCAAATCACAAAAACCTCCCGAAAACACCCTAAACGTCAAAATTTGGGGTCAAAAATGGGGCCCAATGGAACGGAGACCCATTGCCACACTATAACTTTCCGAGAGCTTTCCGAAAAGATATTATCGGCCGAATAGGTCCTCACGGTCTGAAAGTTACGGTGTTCCGTACGTATTAGCATCTTTGGAATCAAAAATAATAAAGGAATAAACTACAACATAGCATTTCCGGGGACGCATCCATCTTCATACGATTACTTTGTAGTTTTGTCAGCAAAAATAAACAATCTAACAACGTCAATAGAGAAACAAATTGAATTGTAGTGGTACTAGATGTTTTACAAATAAATGGGAGGCTAAAAGAAAAATAAAAATAAAAAAGGGATGCAACACGAGGACTTCCCGGGAGGTCACCCATCCTAGTATTACTCTCGCCCAAGCACACTTAACTGCAGAGTTCTGATGGGATCCGGTGCATTAGTGCTGGTATGATCGCATCTGTTAGTACATTGCATGCATTCGCATATATCCTTTACCGCGGATTCAAGAGATCATTTGTAATGGGTCCCACTTGATACGTGCACCGCTTCAGCCAGCTTCAACGTACTCTTTTATTCGCAAAAGATGCAAAAATCATGTCCGATCACTTTTTCGATACTTTAATCGCTTCCAAATCACAAAAACCTCCCGAAAACACCCTAAACGTCAAAATTTGGGGTCAAAAATGGGGCCCAATGGAACGGAGACCCATTACCACACTATAACTTTCCGAGAGCTTTCCGAAAAGATATTATCGGCCGAATAGGTCCTCACGGTCTGAAAGTTACGGTGTTCCGTACGTATTAGCATCTTTGGACTCAAAAATAATAAAAGAATAAACTACAACATAGCATTTCCGGGGACGCATCCATCTTCATACGATTACTTTGTAGTTTTGTCAACAAAAATAAACAATCTAACAACGTTAATAGAGAAACAAATTGAATTGTAGTGGTACTAGATGTTTTACAAAAAAATGGGAGGCTAAAAGAAAAATAAAAATAAAAAAGGGATGCAACACTAGGACTTCCCGGGAGGTCACCCATCCTAGTACTACTCTCGCCCAAGCGCGCTTAACTGCAGAGTTTTGATGGGATCCGGTGCATTAGTGCTGGTATGATCGCATCCGTTAGTACATTGCATGCATTCGCATATATCCTTTACCGCGGATTCAAGAGATCATTTGTAATGGGTCCCACTTGATACGTGCACCGCTTCAACCAGCTTCAACGTACTCTTTTATTCGCAAAAGATGCAAAAGTCATGTCCGAACACTTTTTCGATACTTTAATCGCTTCCAAATCACAAAAACCTCCCGAAAACACCCTAAACGTCAAAATTTGGGGTAAAAAATGGGGCCCAATGGAACGGAGACCCAATACCACACTATAACTTTCCGAGAGCTTTCCGAAAAGATATTATCGGCCGAATAGGTCCTCACGGTCTGAAAGTTACGGTGTTCCGTACGTATTAGCATCTTTGGAATCAAAAATAATAAAGGAATAAACTACAACATAGCATTTCCGGGGACGCATCCATCTTCATACGATTACTTTGTAGTTTTGTCAGCAAAAATAAACAATCTAACAACGTCAATAGAGAAACAAATTGAATTGTAGTGGTACTCGATGTTTTACAAAAAAATGGGAGGCTAAAAGAAAAATAAAAATAAAAAAGGGATGCAACACGAGGACTTCCCGGGAGGTCACCCATTCTAGTATTACTCTCGCCCAAGCGCGCTTAACTGCAGAGTTCTGATGGGATCCGGTGCATTAGTGCTGGTATGATCGCATCTGTTAGTACATTGCATGCATTCGCATATATCCTTTACCGCGGATTCAAGAGATCATTTGTAATGGGTCCCACTTGATACGTGCACCGCTTCAGCCAGCTTCAACGTACTCTTTTATTCGCAAAAGATGCAAAAATCATGTCCGAACACTTTTTCGATACTTTAATCGCTTCCAAATCACAAAAACCTCCCGAAAACACCCTAAACGTCAAAATTTGGGGTCAAAAATGGGGCCCAATGGAACGGAGACCCATTGCCACACTATAACTTTCCGAGAGCTTTCCGAAAAGATATTATCGGCCGAATAGGTCCTCACGGTCTGAAAGTTACGGTGTTTCGTACGTATTAGCATCTTTGGAATCAAAAATAATAAAGGAATAAACTACAACATAGCATTTCCGGGGACGCATCCATCTTCATACGATTACTTTGTAGTTTTGTCAGCAAAAATAAACAATCTAACAACGTCAATAGAGAAACAAATTGAATTGTAGTGGTACTAGATGTTTTACAAAAAAATGGGAGGCTAAAAGAAAAATAAATATAAAAAAGGGATGCAACACGAGGACTTCCCGGGAGGTCACCCATTCTAGTATTACTCTCGCCCAAGCGCGCTTAACTGCAGAGTTCTGATGGGATCCGGTGCATTAGTGCTGGTATGATCGCATCTGTTAGTACATTGCATGCATTCGCATATATCCTTTACCGCGGATTCAAGAGATCATTTGTAATGGGTCCCACTTGATACGTGCACCGCTTCAGCCAGCTTCAACGTACTCTTTTATTCGCAAAAGATGCAAAAATCATGTCCGAACACTTTTTCGATACTTTAATCGCTTCCAAATCACAAAAACCTCCCGAAAACACCCTAAACGTCAAAATTTGGGGTCAAAAATGGGGCCCAATGGAACGGAGACCCATTGCCACACTATAACTTTCCGAGAGCTTTCCGAAAAGATATTATCGGCCGAATAGGTCCTCACGGTCTGAAAGTTACGGTGTTCCGTACGTATTCGCATCTTTGGAATCAAAAATAATAAAGGAATAAACTACAACATAGCATTTCCGGGGACGCATCCATCTTCATACGATTACTTTGTAGTTTTGTCAGCAAAAATAAACAATCTAACAACGTCAATAGAGAAACAAATTGAATTGTAGTGGTACTAGATGTTTTACAAAAAAATGGGAGGCTAAAAGAAAAATAAAAATAAAAAAGGGATGCAACACGAGGACTTCCCGGGAGGTCACCCATCCTAGTATTACTGTCGCCCAAGCGCGCTTAACTGCAGAGTTCTGATGGGATCCGGTGCATTAGTGCTGGTATGATCGCATCCGTTAGTACATTGCATGCATTCGCATATATCCTTTACCGCGGATTCAAGAGATCATTTGTAATGGGTCCCACTTGATACGTGCACCGCTTCAGCCAGCTTCAACGTACTCTTTTATTCGCAAAAGATGCAAAAATCATGTCCGAACACTTTTTCGATACTTTAATCGCTTCCAAATCACAAAAACCTCCTGAAAACACCCTAAACGTCAAAATTTGGGGTCAAAAATGGGGCCCAATGGAACGGAGACCCATTGCCACACTATAACTTTCCGAGAGCTTTCCGAAAAGATATTATCGGCCGAATAGGTCCTCACGGTCTGAAAGTTACGGTGTTCCGTACGTATTAGCATCTTTGGAATCAAAAATAATAAAGGAATAAACTACAACATAGCATTTCCGGGGACGCATCCATCTTCATACGATTACTTTGTAGTTTTGTCAGCAAAAATAAACAATCTAACAACGTCAATAGAGAAACAAATTGAATTGTAGTGGTACTAGATGTTTTACAAAAAAATGGGAGGCTAAAAGAAAAATAAAAATAAAAAAGGGATGCAACACGAGGACTTCCCGGGAGGTCACCCATCCTAGTATTACTCTCGCCCAAGCGCGCTTAACTGCAGAGTTCTGATGGGATCCGGTGCATTAGTGCTGGTATGATCGCATCCGTTAGTACATTGCATGCATTCGCATATATCCTTTACCGCGGATTCAAGAGATCATTTGTAATGGGTCCCACTTGATACGTGCACCGCTTCAACCAGCTTCAACGTACTCTTTTATTTGCAAAAGATGCAAAAATCATGTCCGAACACTTTTTCGATACTTTAATCGCTTCCAAATCACAAAAACCTCCCGAAAACACCCTAAACGTCAAAATTTGGGGTCAAAAATGGGGCCCAATGGAACGGAGACCCATTGCCACACTATAACTTTCCGAGAGCTTTCCGAAAAGATATTATCGGCCGAATAGGTCCTCACGGTCTGAAAGTTACGGTGTTCCGTACGTATTAGCATCTTTGGAATCAAAAATAATAAAGGAATAAACTACAACATAGCATTTCCGGGGACGCATCCATCTTCATACGATTACTTTGTAGTTTTGTCAGCAAAAATAAACAATCTAACAACGTCAATAGAGAAACAAATTGAATTGTAGTGGTACTAGATGTTTTACAAAAAAATGGGAGGCTAAAAGAAAAATAAAAATAAAAAAGGGATGCAACACGAGGACTTCCCGGGAGGTCACCCATTCTAGTATTACTCTCGCCCAAGCGCGCTTAACTGCAGAGTTCTGATGGGATCCGGTGCATTAGTGCTGGTATGATCGCATATGTTAGTACATTGCATGCATTCTCATATATCCTTTACCGCGGATTCAAGAGATCATTTGTAATGGGTCCCACTTGATACGTGCACCGCTTCAGCCAGCTTCAACGTACTCTTTTATTCGCAAAAGATGCAAAAATCATGTCCGAACACTTTTTCGATACTTTAATCGCTTCCAAATCACAAAAACCTCCCGAAAACACCCTAAACGTCAAAATTTGGGGTCAAAAATGGGGCCCAATGGAACGGAGACCCATTGCCACACTATAACTTTCCGAGAGCTTTCCGAAAAGATATTATCGGCCGAATAGGTCCTCACGGTCTGAAAGTTACGGTGTTCCGTACGTATTAGCATCTTTGGAATCAAAAAAAATAAAGGAATAAACTACAACATAGCATTTCCGGGGACGCATCCATCTTCATACGATTACTTTGTAGTTTTGTCAGCAAAAATAAACAATCTAACAACGTCAATAGAGAAACAAATTGAATTGTAGTGGTACTAGATGTTTTACAAATAAATGGGAGGCTAAAAGAAAAATAAAAATAAAAAAGGGATGCAACACGAGGACTTCCCGGGAGGTCACCCATCCTAGTATTACTCTCGCCCAAGCACACTTAACTGCAGAGTTCTGATGGGATCCGGTGCATTAGTGCTGGTATGATCGCATCTGTTAGTACATTGCATGCATTCGCATATATCCTTTACCGCGGATTAAGGAGATCATTTGTAATGGGTCCCACTTGATACGTGCACCGCTTCAGCCAGCTTCAACGTACTCTTTTATTCGCAAAAGATGCAAAAATCATGTCCGATCACTTTTTCGATACTTTAATCGCTTCCAAATCACAAAAACCTCCCGAAAACACCCTAAACGTCAAAATTTGGGGTCAAAAATGGGGCCCAATGGAACGGAGACCCGTTACCACACTATAACTTTCCGAGAGCTTTCCGAAAAGATATTATTGGCCGAATAGGTCCTCACGGTCTGAAAGTTACGGTGTTCCGTACGTATTAGCATCTTTGGAATCAAAAATAATAAAAGAATAAACTACAACATAGCATTTCCGGGGACGCATCCATCTTCATACGATTACTTTGTAGTTTTGTCAACAAAAATAAACAATCTAACAACGTCAATAGAGAAACAAATTGAATTGTAGTGGTACTAGATGTTTTACAAAAAAATGGGAGGCTAAAAGAAAAATAAAAATAAAAAAGGGATGCAACACGAGGACTTCCCGGGAGGTCACCCATCCTAGTATTACTCTCGCCCAAGCGCGCTTAACTGCAGAGTTCTGATGGGATCCGGTGCATTAGTGCTGGTATGATCGCATCCGTTAGTACATTGCATGCATTCGCATATATCCTTTACCGCGGATTCAAGAGATCATTTGTTATGGGTCCCACTTGATACGTGCACCGCTTCAGCCAGCTTCAACGTACTCTTTTATTAGCAAAAGATGCAAAAGTCATGTCCGAACACTTTTTCGATACTTTAATCGCTTCCAAATCACAAAAACCTCCCGAAAACACCCTAAACGTCAAAATTTGGGGTCAAAAATGGGGCCCAATGGAACGAAGACCCATTGCCACACTATAACTTTCCGAGAGCTTTCCGAAAAGATATTATCGGCCGAATAGGTCCTCACGGTCTGAAAGTTACGGTGTTCCGTACGTATTCGCATCTTTGGAATCAAAAATAATAAAGGAATAAACTACAACATAGCATTTCCGGGGACGCATCCATCTTCATACGATTACTTTGTAGTTTTGTCAGCAAAAATAAACAATCTAACAACGTCAATAGAGAAACAAATTGAATTGTAGTGGTACTAGATGTTTTACAAAAAAATGGGAGGCTAAAAGAAAAATAAAAATAAAAAAGGGATGCAACACGAGGACTTCCCGGGAGGTCACCCATTCTAGTATTACTCTCGCCCAAGCGCGCTTAACTGCAGAGTTCTGATGGGATCCGGTGCATTAGTGCTGGTATGATCGCATCTGTTAGTACATTGCATGCATTCGCATATATCCTTTACCGCGGATTCAAGAGATCATTTGTAATGGGTCCCACTTGATACGTGCACCGCTTCAGCCAGCTTCAACGTACTCTTTTATTCGCAAAAGATGCAAAAATCATGTCCGAACACTTTTTCGATACTTTAATCGCTTCCAAATCACAAAAACCTCCTGAAAACACCCTAAACGTCAAAATTTGGGATCAAAAATGGGGCCCAATGGAACGGAGACCCATTGCCACACTATAACTTTCCGAGAGCTTTCCGAAAAGATATTATCGGCCGAATAGGTCCTCACGGTCTGAAAGTTACGGTGTTCCGTACGTATTAGCATCTTTGGAATCAAAAATAATAAAGGAATAAACTACAACATAGCATTTCCGGGGACGCATCCATCTTCATACGATTACTTTGTAGTTTTGTCAGCAAAAATAAACAATCTAACAACGTCAATAGAGAAACAAATTGAATTGTAGTGGTACTAGATGTTTTACAAAAAAATGGGAGGCTAAAAGAAAAATAAAAATAAAAAAGGGATGCAACACGAGGACTTCCCGGGAGGTCACCCATCCTAGTATTACTCTCGCCCAAGCGCGCTTAACTGCAGAGTTCTGATGGGATCCGGTGCATTAGTGCTGGTATGATCGCATCCGTTAGTACATTGCATGCATTCGCATATATCCTTTACCGCGGATTCAAGAGATCATTTGTAATGGGTCCCACTTGATACGTGCACCGCTTCAACCAGCTTCAACGTACTCTTTTATTTGCAAAAGATGCAAAAATCATGTCCGAACACTTTTTCGATACTTTAATCGCTTCCAAATCACAAAAACCTCCCGAAAACACCCTAAACGTCAAAATTTGGGGTCAAAAATGGGGCCCAATGGAACGGAGACCCATTGCCACACTATAACTTTCCGAGAGCTTTCCGAAAAGATATTATCGGCCGAATAGGTCCTCACGGTCTGAAAGTTACGGTGTTCCGTACGTATTAGCATCTTTGGAATCAAAAATAATAAAGGAATAAACTACAACATAGCATTTCCGGGGACGCATCCATCTTCATACGATTACTTTGTAGTTTTGTCAGCAAAAATAAACAATCTAACAACGTCAATAGAGAAACAAATTGAATTGTAGTGGTACTAGATGTTTTACAAAAAAATGGGAGGCTAAAAGAAAAATAAAAATAAAAAAGGGATGCAACACGAGGACTTCCCGGGAGGTCACCCATTCTAGTATTACTCTCGCCCAAGCGCGCTTAACTGCAGAGTTCTGATGGGATCCGGTGCATTAGTGCTGGTATGATCGCATCTGTTAGTACATTGCATGCATTCTCATATATCCTTTACCGCGGATTCAAGAGATCATTTGTAATGGGTCCCACTTGATACGTGCACCGCTTCAGCCAGCTTCAACGTACTCTTTTATTCGCAAAAGATGCAAAAATCATGTCCGAACACTTTTTCGATACTTTAATCGCTTCCAAATCACAAAAACCTCCCGAAAACACCCTAAACGTCAAAATTTGGGGTCAAAAATGGGGCCCAATGGAACGGAGACCCATTGCCACACTATAACTTTCCGAGAGCTTTCCGAAAAGATATTATCGGCCGAATAGGTCCTCACGGTCTGAAAGTTACGGTGTTCCGTACGTATTAGCATCTTTGGAATCAAAAAAAATAAAGGAATAAACTACAACATAGCATTTCCGGGGACGCATCCATCTTCATACGATTACTTTGTAGTTTTGTCAGCAAAAATAAACAATCTAACAACGTCAATAGAGAAACAAATTGAATTGTAGTGGTACTAGATGTTTTACAAATAAATGGGAGGCTAAAAGAAAAATAAAAATAAAAAAGGGATGCAACACGAGGACTTCCCGGGAGGTCACCCATCCTAGTATTACTCTCGCCCAAGCACACTTAACTGCAGAGTTCTGATGGGATCTGGTGCATTAGTGCTGGTATGATCGCATCTGTTAGTACATTGCATGCATTCGCATATATCCTTTACCGCGGATTAAGGAGATCATTTGTAATGGGTCCCACTTGATACGTGCACCGCTTCAGCCAGCTTCAACGTACTCTTTTATTCGCAAAAGATGCAAAAATCATGTCCGATCACTTTTTCGATACTTTAATCGCTTCCAAATCACAAAAACCTCCCGAAAACACCCTAAACGTCAAAATTTGGGGTCAAAAATGGGGCCCAATGGAACGGAGACCCGTTACCACACTATAACTTTCCGAGAGCTTTCCGAAAAGATATTATTGGCCGAATAGGTCCTCACGGTCTGAAAGTTACGGTGTTCCGTACGTATTAGCATCTTTGGAATCAAAAATAATAAAAGAATAAACTACAACATAGCATTTCCGGGGACGCATCCATCTTCATACGATTACTTTGTAGTTTTGTCAACAAAAATAAACAATCTAACAACGTCAATAGAGAAACAAATTGAATTGTAGTGGTACTAGATGTTTTACAAAAAAATGGGAGGCTAAAAGAAAAATAAAAATAAAAAAGGGATGCAACACGAGGACTTCCCGGGAGGTCACCCATCCTAGTATTACTCTCGCCCAAGCGCGCTTAACTGCAGAGTTCTGATGGGATCCGGTGCATTAGTGCTGGTATGATCGCATCCGTTAGTACATTGCATGCATTCGCATATATCCTTTACCGCGGATTCAAGAGATCATTTGTAATGGGTCCCACTTGATACGTGCACCGCTTCAACCAGCTTCAACGTACTCTTTTATTAGCAAAAGATGCAAAAGTCATGTCCGAACACTTTTTCGATACTTTAATCGCTTCCAAATCACAAAAACCTCCCGAAAACACCCTAAACGTCAAAATTTGGGGTAAAAAATGGGGCCCAATGGAACGGAGACCCAATACCACACTATAACTTTCCGAGAGCTTTCCGAAAAGATATTATCGGCCGAATAGGTCCTCACGGTCTGAAAGTTACGGTGTTCCGTACGTATTAGCATCTTTGGAATCAAAAATAATAAAGGAATAAACTACAACATAGCATTTCCGGGGACGCATCCATCTTCATACGATTACTTTGTAGTTTTGTCAGCAAAAATAAACAATCTAACAACGTCAATAGAGAAACAAATTGAATTGTAGTGGTACTAGATGTTTTACAAAAAAATGGGAGGCTAAAAGAAAAATAAAAATAAAAAAGGGATGCAACACGAGGACTTCCCGGGAGGTCACCCATTCTAGTATTACTCTCGCCCAAGCGCGCTTAACTGCAGAGTTCTGATGGGATCCGGTGCATTAGTGCTGGTATGATCGCATCTGTTAGTACATTGCATGCATTCGCATATATCCTTTACCGCGGATTCAAGAGATCATTTGTAATGGGTCCCACTTGATACGTGCACCGCTTCAGCCAGCTTCAACGTACTCTTTTATTCGCAAAAGATGCAAAAATCATGTCCGAACACTTTTTCGATACTTTAATCGCTTCCAAATCACAAAAACCTCCCGAAAACACCCTAAACGTCAAAATTTGGGATCAAAAATGGGGCCCAATGGAACGGAGACCCATTGCCACACTATAACTTTCCGAGAGCTTTCCGAAAAGATATTATCGGCCGAATAGGTCCTCACGGTCTGAAAGTTACGGTGTTCCGTACGTATTAGCATCTTTGGAATCAAAAATAATAAAGGAATAAACTACAACATAGCATTTCCGGGGACGCATCCATCTTCATACGATTACTTTGTAGTTTTGTCAGCAAAAATAAACAATCTAACAACGTCAATAGAGAAACAAATTGAATTGTAGTGGTACTAGATGTTTTACAAAAAAATGAGAGGCTAAAAGAAAAATAAAAATAAAAAAGGGATGCAACACGAGGACTTCCCGGGAGGTCACCCATCCTAGTATTACTCTCGCCCAAGCGCGCTTAACTGCAGAGTTCTGATGGGATCCGGTGCATTAGTGCTGGTATGATCGCATCCGTTAGTACATTGCATGCATTCGCATATATCCTTTACCGCGGATTCAAGAGATCATTTGTAATGGGTCCCACTTGATACGTGCACCGCTTCAGCCAGCTTCAACGTACTCTTTTATTCGCAAAAGATGCAAAAATCATGTCCGAACACTTTTTCGATACTTTAATCGCTTCCAAATCACAAAAACCTCCTGAAAACACCCTAAACGTCAAAATTTGGGGTCAAAAATGGGGCCCAATGGAACGGAGACCCATTGCCACACTATAACTTTCCGAGAGCTTTCCGAAAAGATATTATCGGCCGAATAGGTCCTCACGGTCTGAAAGTTACGGTGTTCCGTACGTATTAGCATCTTTGGAATCAAAAATAATAAAGGAATAAACTACAACATAGCATTTCCGGGGACGCATCCATCTTCATACGATTACTTTGTAGTTTTGTCAGCAAAAATAAACAATCTAACAACGTCAATAGAGAAACAAATTGAATTGTAGTGGTACTAGATGTTTTACAAAAAAATGGGAGGCTAAAAGAAAAATAAAAATAAAAAAGGGATGCAACACGAGGACTTCCCGGGAGGTCACCCATCCTAGTATTACTCTCGCCCAAGCGCGCTTAACTGCAGAGTTCTGATGGGATCCGGTGCATTAGTGCTGGTATGATCGCATCCGTTAGTACATTGCATGCATTCGCATATATCCTTTACCGCGGATTCAAGAGATCATTTGTAATGGGTCCCACTTGATACGTGCACCGCTTCAACCAGCTTCAACGTACTCTTTTATTTGCAAAAGATGCAAAAATCATGTCCGAACACTTTTTCGATACTTTAATCGCTTCCAAATCACAAAAACCTCCCGAAAACACCCTAAACGTCAAAATTTGGGGTCAAAAATGGGGCCCAATGGAACGGAGACCCATTGCCACACTATAACTTTCCGAGAGCTTTCCGAAAAGATATTATCGGCCGAATAGGTCCTCACGGTCTGAAAGTTACGGTGTTCCGTACGTATTAGCATCTTTGGAATCAAAAATAATAAAGGAATAAACTACAACATAGCATTTCCGGGGACGCATCCATCTTCATACGATTACTTTGTAGTTTTGTCAGCAAAAATAAACAATCTAACAACGTCAATAGAGAAACAAATTGAATTGTAGTGGTACTAGATGTTTTACAAAAAAATGGGAGGCTAAAAGAAAAATAAAAATAAAAAAGGGATGCAACACGAGGACTTCCCGGGAGGTCACCCATTCTAGTATTACTCTCGCCCAAGCGCGCTTAACTGCAGAGTTCTGATGGGATCCGGTGCATTAGTGCTGGTATGATCGCATCTGTTAGTACATTGCATGCATTCTCATATATCCTTTACCGCGGATTCAAGAGATCATTTGTAATGGGTCCCACTTGATACGTGCACCGCTTCAGCCAGCTTCAACGTACTCTTTTATTCGCAAAAGATGCAAAAATCATGTCCGAACACTTTTTCGATACTTTAATCGCTTCCAAATCACAAAAACCTCCCGAAAACACCCTAAACGTCAAAATTTGGGGTCAAAAATGGGGCCCAATGGAACGGAGACCCATTGCCACACTATAACTTTCCGAGAGCTTTCCGAAAAGATATTATCGGCCGAATAGGTCCTCACGGTCTGAAAGTTACGGTGTTCCGTACGTATTAGCATCTTTGGAATCAAAAAAAATAAAGGAATAAACTACAACATAGCATTTCCGGGGACGCATCCATCTTCATACGATTACTTTGTAGTTTTGTCAGCAAAAATAAACAATCTAACAACGTCAATAGAGAAACAAATTGAATTGTAGTGGTACTAGATGTTTTACAAATAAATGGGAGGCTAAAAGAAAAATAAAAATAAAAAAGGGATGCAACACGAGGACTTCCCGGGAGGTCACCCATCCTAGTATTACTCTCGCCCAAGCACACTTAACTGCAGAGTTCTGATGGGATCTGGTGCATTAGTGCTGGTATGATCGCATCTGTTAGTACATTGCATGCATTCGCATATATCCTTTACCGCGGATTAAGGAGATCATTTGTAATGGGTCCCACTTGATACGTGCACCGCTTCAGCCAGCTTCAACGTACTCTTTTATTCGCAAAAGATGCAAAAATCATGTCCGATCACTTTTTCGATACTTTAATCGCTTCCAAATCACAAAAACCTCCCGAAAACACCCTAAACGTCAAAATTTGGGGTCAAAAATGGGGCCCAATGGAACGAAGACCCATTGCCACACTATAACTTTCCGAGAGCTTTCCGAAAAGATATTATCGGCCGAATAGGTCCTCACGGTCTGAAAGTTACGGTGTTCCGTACGTATTAGCATCTTTGGAATCAAAAATAATAAAAGAATAAACTACAACATAGCATTTCCGGGGACGCATCCATCTTCATACGATTACTTTGTAGTTTTGTCAACAAAAATAAACAATCTAACAACGTCAATAGAGAAACAAATTGAATTGTAGTGGTACTAGATGTTTTACAAAAAAATGGGAGGCTAAAAGAAAAATAAAAATAAAAAAGGGATGCAACACGAGGACTTCCCGGGAGGTCACCCATCCTAGTATTACTCTCGCCCAAGCGCGCTTAACTGCAGAGTTCTGATGGGATCCGGTGCATTAGTGCTGGTATGATCGCATCTGTTAGTACATTGCATGCATTCGCATATATCCTTTACCGCGGATTAAGGAGATCATTTGTAATGGGTCCCACTTGATACGTGCACCGCTTCAGCCAGCTTCAACGTACTCTTTTATTCGCAAAAGATGCAAAAATCATGTCCGATCACTTTTTCGATACTTTAATCGCTTCCAAATCACAAAAACCTCCCGAAAACACCCTAAACGTCAAAATTTGGGGTCAAAAATGGGGCCCAATGGAACGGAGACCCATTACCACACTATAACTTTCCGAGAGCTTTCCGAAAAGATATTATTGGCCGAATAGGTCCTCACGGTCTGAAAGTTACGGTGTTCCGTACGTATTAGCATCTTTGGAATCAAAAATAATAAAAGAATAAACTACAACATAGCATTTCCGGGGACGCATCCATCTTCATACGATTACTTTGTAGTTTTGTCAACAAAAATAAACAATCTAACAACGTCAATAGAGAAACAAATTGAATTGTAGTGGTACTAGATGTTTTACAAAAAAATGGGAGGCTAAAAGAAAAATAAAAATAAAAAAGGGATGCAACACGAGGACTTCCCGGGAGGTCACCCATCCTAGTATTACTCTCGCCCAAGCGCGCTTAACTGCAGAGTTCTGATGGGATCCGGTGCATTAGTGCTGGTATGATCGCATCCGTTAGTACATTGCATGCATTCGCATATATCCTTTACCGCGGATTCAAGAGATCATTTGTAATGGGTCCCACTTGATACGTGCACCGCTTCAGCCAGCTTCAACGTACTCTTTTATTCGCAAAAGATGCAAAAATCATGTCCGAACACTTTTTCGATACTTTAATCGCTTCCAAATCACAAAAACCTCCTGAAAACACCCTAAACGTCAAAATTTGGGGTCAAAAATGGGGCCCAATGGAACGGAGACCCATTGCCACACTATAACTTTCCGAGAGCTTTCCGAAAAGATATTATCGGCCGAATAGGTCCTCACGGTCTGAAAGTTACGGTGTTCCGTACGTATTAGCATCTTTGGAATCAAAAATAATAAAGGAATAAACTACAACATAGCATTTCCGGGGACGCATCCATCTTCATACGATTACTTTGTAGTTTTGTCAGCAAAAATAAACAATCTAACAACGTCAATAGAGAAACAAATTGAATTGTAGTGGTACTAGATGTTTTACAAAAAAATGGGAGGCTAAAAGAAAAATAAAAATAAAAAAGGGATGCAACACGAGGACTTCCCGGGAGGTCACCCATCCTAGTATTACTCTCGCCCAAGCGCGCTTAACTGCAGAGTTCTGATGGGATCCGGTGCATTAGTGCTGGTATGATCGCATCCGTTAGTACATTGCATGCATTCGCATATATCCTTTACCGCGGATTCAAGAGATCATTTGTAATGGGTCCCACTTGATACGTGCACCGCTTCAACCAGCTTCAACGTACTCTTTTATTCGCAAAAGATGCAAAAATCATGTCCGAACACTTTTTCGATACTTTAATCGCTTCCAAATCACAAAAACCTCCCGAAAACACCCTAAACGTCAAAATTTGGGGTCAAAAATGGGGCCCAATGGAACGAAGACCCATTGCCACACTATAACTTTCCGAGAGCTTTCCGAAAAGATATTATCGGCCGAATAGGTCCTCACGGTCTGAAAGTTACGGTGTTCCGTACGTATTAGCATCTTTGGAATCAAAAATAATAAAGGAATAAACTACAACATAGCATTTCCGGGGACGCATCCATCTTCATACGATTACTTTGTAGTTTTGTCAGCAAAAATAAACAATCTAACAACGTCAATAGAGAAACAAATTGAATTGTAGTGGTACTAGATGTTTTACAAAAAAATGGGAGGCTAAAAGAAAAATAAAAATAAAAAAGGGATGCAACACGAGGACTTCCCGGGAGGTCACCCATCCTAGTATTACTCTCGCCCAAGCGCGCTTAACTGCAGAGTTCTGATGGGATCCGGTGCATTAGTGCTGGTATGATCGCATCCGTTAGTACATTGCATGCATTCGCATATATCCTTTACCGCGGATTCAAGAGATCATTTGTAATGGGTCCCACTTGATACGTGCACCGCTTCAGCCAGCTTCAACGTACTCTTTTATTCGCAAAAGATGCAAAAATCATGTCCGAACACTTTTTCGATACTTTAATCGCTTCCAAATCACAAAAACCTCCTGAAAACACCCTAAACGTCAAAATTTGGGGTCAAAAATGGGGCCCAATGGAACGGAGACCCATTGCCACACTATAACTTTCCGAGAGCTTTCCGAAAAGATATTATCGGCCGAATAGGTCCTCACGGTCTGAAAGTTACGGTGTTCCGTACGTATTAGCATCTTTGGAATCAAAAATAATAAAGGAATAAACTACAACATAGCATTTCCGGGGACGCATCCATCTTCATACGATTACTTTGTAGTTTTGTCAGCAAAAATAAACAATCTAACAACGTCAATAGAGAAACAAATTGAATTGTAGTGGTACTAGATGTTTTACAAAAAAATGGGAGGCTAAAAGAAAAATAAAAATAAAAAAGGGATGCAACACGAGGACTTCCCGGGAGGTCACCCATCCTAGTATTACTCTCGCCCAAGCGCGCTTAACTGCAGAGTTCTGATGGGATCCGGTGCATTAGTGCTGGTATGATCGCATCCGTTAGTACATTGCATGCATTCGCATATATCCTTTACCGCGGATTCAAGAGATCATTTGTAATGGGTCCCACTTGATACGTGCACCGCTTCAGCCAGCTTCAACGTACTCTTTTATTCGCAAAAGATGCAAAAATCATGTCCGATCACTTTTTCGATACTTTAATCGCTTCCAAATCACAAAAACCTCCCGAAACACCCTAAACGTCAAAATTTGGGGTCAAAAATGGGGCCCAATGGAACGGAGACCCATTGCCACACTATAACTTTCCGAGAGCTTTCCGAAAAGATATTATCGGCCGAATAGGTCCTCACGGTCTGAAAGTTACGGTGTTCCGTACGTATTAGCATCTTTGGAATCAAAAATAATAAAAGAATAAACTACAACATAGCATTTCCGGGGACGCAACCATCTTCATACGATTACTTTGTAGTTTTGTCAGCAAAAATAAACAATCTAACAATGTCAATAGAGAAACAAATTGAATTGTAGTGGTACTAGATGTTTTACAAAAAAATGGGAGGCTAAAAGAAAAATAAAAATAAAAAAGGGATGCAACACGAGGACTTCCCGGGAGGTCACCCATCCTAGTATTACTCTCGCCCAAGCGCGCTTAACTGCAGAGTTCTGATGGGATCCGGTGCATTAGTGCTGGTATGATCGCATCCGTTAGTACATTGCATGCATTCGCATATATCCTTTACCGCGGATTCAAGAGATCATTTGTAATGGGTCCCACTTGATACGTGCACCGCTTCAGCCAGCTTCAACGTACTCTTTTATTCGCAAAAGATGCAAAAATCATGTCCGAACACTTTTTCGATACTTTAATCGCTTCCAAATCACAAAAACCTCCTGAAAACACCCTAAACGTCAAAATTTGGGGTCAAAAATGGGGCCCAATGGAACGGAGACCCATTGCCACACTATAACTTTCCGAGAGCTTTCCGAAAAGATATTATCGGCCGAATAGGTCCTCACGGTCTGAAAGTTACGGTGTTCCGTACGTATTAGCATCTTTGGAATCAAAAATAATAAAGGAATAAACTACAACATAGCATTTCCGGGGACGCATCCATCTTCATACGATTACTTTGTAGTTTTGTCAGCAAAAATAAACAATCTAACAACGTCAATAGAGAAACAAATTGAATTGTAGTGGTACTAGATGTTTTACAAAAAAATGGGAGGCTAAAAGAAAAATAAAAATAAAAAAGGGATGCAACACGAGGACTTCCCGGGAGGTCACCCATCCTAGTATTACTCTCGCCCAAGCGCGCTTAACTGCAGAGTTCTGATGGGATCCGGTGCATTAGTGCTGGTATGATCGCATCCGTTAGTACATTGCATGCATTCGCATATATCCTTTACCGCGGATTCAAGAGATCATTTGTAATGGGTCCCACTTGATACGTGCACCGCTTCAGCCAGCTTCAACGTACTCTTTTATTCGCAAAAGATGCAAAAATCATGTCCGATCACTTTTTCGATACTTTAATCGCTTCCAAATCACAAAAACCTCCCGAAAACACCCTAAACGTCAAAATTTGGGGTCAAAAATGGGGCCCAATGGAACGGAGACCCAATGCCACACTATAACTTTCCGAGAGCTTTCCGAAAAGATATTATCGGCCGAATAGGTCCTCACGGTCTGAAAGTTACGGTGTTCCGTACGTATTAGCATCTTTGGAATCAAAAATAATAAAAGAATAAACTACAACATAGCATTTCCGGGGACGCAACCATCTTCATACGATTACTTTGTAGTTTTGTCAGCAAAAATAAACAATCTAACAACGTCAATAGAGAAACAAATTGAATTGTAGTGGTACTAGATGTTTTACAAAAAAATGGGAGGCTAAAAGAAAAATAAAAATAAAAAAGGGATGCAACACGAGGACTTCCCGGGAGGTCACCCATTCTAGTATTACTCTCGCCCAACCGCGCTTAACTGCAGAGTTCTGATGGGATCCGGTGCATTAGTGCTGGTATGATCGCATCTGTTAGTACATTGCATGCATTCGCATATATCCTTTACCGCGGATTCAAGAGATCATTTGTAATGGGTCCCACTTGATACGTGCACCGCTTCAGCCAGCTTCAACGTACTCTTTTATTCGCAAAAGATGCAAAAATCATGTCCGAACACTTTTTCGATACTTTAATCGCTTCCAAATCACAAAAACCTCCCGAAAACACCCTAAACGTCAAAATTTGGGGTCAAAAATGGGGCCCAATGGAACGAAGACCCATTGCCACACTATAACTTTCCGAGAGCTTTCCGAAAAGATATTATCGGCCGAATAGGTCCTCACGGTCTGAAAGTTACGGTGTTCCGTACGTATTAGCATCTTTGGAATCAAAAATAATAAAGGAATAAACTACAACATAGCATTTCCGGGGACGCATCCATCTTCATACGATTACTTTGTAGTTTTGTCAGCAAAAATAAACAATCTAACAACGTCAATAGAAAAACAAATTGAATTGTAGTGGTACAAGATGTTTTACAAAAAAATGGGAGGCTAAAAGAAAAATAAAAATAAAAAAGGGATGCAACACGAGGACTTCCCGGGAGGTCACCCATCCTAGTATTACTCTCGCCCAAGCGCGCTTAACTGCAGAGTTCTGATGGGATCCGGTGCATTAGTGCTGGTATGATCGCATCCGTTAGTACATTGCATGCATTCGCATATATCCTTTACCGCGGATTCAAGAGATCATTTGTAATGGGTCCCACTTGATACGTGCACCGCTTCAGCCAGCTTCAACGTACTCTTTTATTCGCAAAAGATGCAAAAATCATGTCCGATCACTTTTTCGATACTTTAATCGCTTCCAAATCACAAAAACCTCCCGAAAACACCCTAAACGTCAAAATTTGGGGTCAAAAATGGGGCCCAATGGAACGGAGACCCATTGCCACACTATAACTTTCCGAGAGCTTTCCGAAAAGATATTATCGGCCGAATAGGTCCTCACGGTCTGAAAGTTACGGTGTTCCGTACGTATTAGCATCTTTGGAATCAAAAATAATAAAAGAATAAACTACAACATAGCATTTCCGGGGACGCAACCATCTTCATACGATTACTTTGTAGTTTTGTCAGCAAAAATAAACAATCTAACAACGTCAATAGAGAAACAAATTGAATTGTAGTGGTACTAGATGTTTTACAAAAAAATGGGAGGCTAAAAGAAAAATAAAAATAAAAAAGGGATGCAACACGAGGACTTCCCGGGAGGTCACCCATTCTAGTATTACTCTCGCCCAAGCGCGCTTAACTGCAGAGTTCTGATGGGATCTGGTGCATTAGTGCTGGTATGATCGCATCTGTTAGTACATTGCATGCATTCGCATATATCCTTTACCGCGGATTCAAGAGATCATTTGTAATGGGTCCCACTTGATACGTGCACCGCTTCAGCCAGCTTCAACGTACTCTTTTATTCGCAAAAGATGCAAAAATCATGTCCGAACACTTTTTCGATACTTTAATCGCTTCCAAATCACAAAAACCTCCCGAAAACACCCTAAACGTCAAAATTTGGGGTCAAAAATGGGGCCCAATGGAACGGAGACCCATTGCCACACTATAACTTTCCGAGAGCTTTCCGAAAAGATATTATCGGCCGAATAGGTCCTCACGGTCTGAAAGTTACGGTGTTCCGTACGTATTAGCATCTTTGGAATCAAAAATAATAAAGGAATAAACTACAACATAGCATTTCCGGGGACGCATCCATCTTCATACGATTACTTTGTAGTTTTGTCAGCAAAAATAAACAATCTAACAACGTCAATAGAGAAACAAATTGAATTGTAGTGGTACTAGATGTTTTACAAAAAATGGGAGGCTAAAAGAAAAATAAAAATAAAAAAGGGATGCAACACGAGGACTTCCCGGGAGGTCACCCATTCTAGTATTACTCTCGCCCAAGCGCGCTTAACTGCAGAGTTCTGATGGGATCCGGTGCATTAGTGCTGGTATGATCGCATCTGTTAGTACATTGCATGCATTCGCATATATCCTTTACCGCGGATTCAAGAGATCATTTGTAATGGGTCCCACTTGATACGTGCACCGCTTCAGCCAGCTTCAACGTACTCTTTTATTCGCAAAAGATGCAAAAATCATGTCCGAACACTTTTTCGATACTTTAATCGCTTCCAAATCACAAAAACCTCCCGAAAACACCCTAAACGTCAAAATTTGGGGTCAAAAATGGGGCCCAATGGAACGGAGACCCTTTGCCACACTATAACTTTCCGAGAGCTTTCCGAAAAGATATTATCGGCCGAATAGGTCCTCACGGTCTGAAAGTTACGGTGTTCCGTACGTATTAGCATCTTTGGAATCAAAAATAATAAAGGAATAAACTACAACATAGCATTTCCGGGGACGCATCCATCTTCATACGATTACTTTGTAGTTTTGTCAGCAAAAATAAACAATCTAACAACGTCAATAGAGAAACAAATTGAATTGTAGTGGTACTAGATGTTTTACAAAAAAATGGGAGGCTAAAAGAAAAATAAAAATAAAAAAGGGATGCAACACGAGGACTTCCCGGGAGGTCACCCATTCTAGTATTACTCTCGCCCAACCGCGCTTAACTGCAGAGTTCTGATGGGATCCGGTGCATTAGTGCTGGTATGATCGCATCTGTTAGTACATTGCATGCATTCGCATATATCCTTTACCGCGGATTCAAGAGATCATTTGTAATGGGTCCCACTTGATACGTGCACCGCTTCAGCCAGCTTCAACGTACTCTTTTATTCGCAAAAGATGCAAAAATCATGTCCGAACACTTTTTCGATACTTTAATCGCTTCCAAATCACAAAAACCTCCCGAAAACACCCTAAACGTCAAAATTTGGGGTCAAAAATGGGGCCCAATGGAACGGAGACCCATTGCCACACTATAACTTTCCGAGAGCTTTCCGAAAAGATATTATCGGCCGAATAGGTCCTCACGGTCTGAAAGTTACGGTGTTCCGTACGTATTAGCATCTTTGGAATCAAAAATAATAAAGGAATAAACTACAACATAGCATTTCCGGGGACGCATCCATCTTCATACGATTACTTTGTAGTTTTGTCAGCAAAAATAAACAATCTAACAACGTCAATAGAGAAACTAATTGAATTGTAGTGGTACTAGATGTTTTACAAAAAAATGGGAGGCTAAAAGAAAAATAAAAATAAAAAAGGGAAGCAACACGAGGACTTCCCGGGAGGTCACCCATCCTAGTATTACTCTCGCCCAAGCGCGCTTAACTGCAGAGTTCTGATGGGATCCGGTGCATTAGTGCTGGTATGATCGCATCCGTTAGTACATTGCATGCATTCGCATATATCCTTTACCGCGGATTCAAGAGATCATTTGTAATGGGTCCCACTTGATACGTGCACCGCTTCAGCCAGCTTCAACGTACTCTTTTATTCGCAAAAGATGCAAAAATCATGTCCGAACACTTTTTCGATACTTTAATCGCTTCCAAATCACAAAAACCTCCTGAAAACACCCTAAACGTCAAAATTTGGGTCAAAAATGGGGCCCAATGGAACGGAGACCCATTGCCACACTATAACTTTCCGAGAGCTTTCCGAAAAGATATTATCGGCCGAATAGGTCCTCACGGTCTGAAAGTTACGGTGTTCTGTACGTATTAGCATCTTTGGAATCAAAAATAATAAAGGAATAAACTACAACATAGCATTTCCGGGGACGCATCCATCTTCATACGATTACTTTGTAGTTTTGTCAGCAAAAATAAACAATCTAACAACGTCAATAGAAAAACAAATTGAATTGTAGTGGTACTAGATGTTTTACAAAAAAATGGGAGGCTAAAAGAAAAATAAAAATAAAAAAGGGATGCAACACGAGGACTTCCCGGGAGGTCACCCATCCTAGTATTACTCTCGCCCAAGCGCGCTTAACTGCAGAGTTCTGATGGGATCCGGTGCATTAGTGCTGGTATGATCGCATCCGTTAGTACATTGCATGCATTCGCATATATCCTTTACCGCGGATTCAAGAGATCATTTGTAATGGGTCCCACTTGATACGTGCACCGCTTCAACCAGCTTCAACGTACTCTTTTATTCGCAAAAGATGCAAAAGTCATGTCCGAACACTTTTTCGATACTTTAATCGCTTCCAAATCACAAAAACCTCCCGAAAACACCCTAAACGTCAAAATTTGGGGTAAAAAATGGGGCCCAATTGAACGGAGACCCAATACCACACTATAACTTTCCGAGAGCTTTCCGAAAAGATATTATCGGCCGAATAGGTCCTCACGGTCTGAAAGTTACGGTGTTCCGTACGTATTAGCATCTTTGGAATCAAAAATAATAAAGGAATAAACTACAACATAGCATTTCCGGGGACGCATCCATCTTCATACGATTACTTTGTAGTTTTGTCAGCAAAAATAAACAATCTAACAACGTCAATAGAGAAACAAATTGAATTGTAGTGGTACTAGATGTTTTACAAAAAAATGGGAGGCTAAAAGAAAAATAAAAATAAAAAAGGGATGCAACACGAGGACTTCCCGGGAGGTCACCCATTCTAGTATTACTCTCGCCCAAGCGCGCTTAACTGCAGAGTTCTGATGGGATCCGGTGCATTAGTGCTGGTATGATCGCATCTGTTAGTACATTGCATGCATTCGCATATATCCTTTACCGCGGATTCAAGAGATCATTTGTAATGGGTCCCACTTGATACGTGCACCGCTTCAGCCAGCTTCAACGTACTCTTTTATTCGCAAAAGATGCAAAAATCATGTCCGAACACTTTTTCGATACTTTAATCGCTTCCAAATCACAAAAACCTCCCGAAAACACCCTAAACGTCAAAATTTGGGGTCAAAAATGGGGCCCAATGGAACGGAGACCCATTGCCACACTATAACTTTCCGAGAGCTTTCCGAAAAGATATTATCGGCCGAATAGGTCCTCACGGTCTGAAAGTTACGGTGTTCCGTACGTATTAGCATCTTTGGAATCAAAAATAATAAAGGAATAAACTACAACATAGCATTTCCGGGGACGCATCCATCTTCATACGATTACTTTGTAGTTTTGTCAGCAAAAATAAACAATCTAACAACGTCAATAGAGAAACAAATTGAATTGTAGTGGTACTAGATGTTTTACAAAAAAATGGGAGGCTAAAAGAAAAATAAAAATAAAAAAGGGATGCAACACGAGGACTTCCCGGGAGGTCACCCATCCTAGTATTACTCTCGCCCAAGCGCGCTTAACTGCAGAGTTCTGATGGGATCCGGTGCATTAGTGCTGGTATGATCGCATCCGTTAGTACATTGCATGCATTCGCATATATCCTTTACCGCGGATTCAAGAGATCATTTGTAATGGGTCCCACTTGATACGTGCACCGCTTCAGCCAGCTTCAACGTACTCTTTTATTCGCAAAAGATGCAAAAATCATGTCCGAACACTTTTTCGATACTTTAATCGCTTCCAAATCACAAAAACCTCCCGAATACACCCTAAACGTCAAAATTTGGGGTCAAAAATGGGGCCCAATGGAACGGAGACCCATTGCCACACTATAACTTTCCGAGAGCTTTCCGAAAAGATATTATCGGCCGAATAGGTCCTCACGGTCTGAAAGTAACGGTGTTCCGTACGTATTAGCATCTTTGGAATCAAAAATAATAAAGGAATAAACTACAACATAGCATTTTCGGGGACGCATCCATCTTCATACGATTACTTTGTAGTTTTGTCAGCAAAAATAAACAATCTAACAACGTCAATAGAGAAACAAATTGAATTGTAGTGGTACTAGATGTTTTACAAAAAAATGGGAGGCTAAAAGAAAAATAAAAATAAAAAAGGATGCAACACGAGGACTTCCCGGGAGGTCACCCATCCTAGTATTACTCTCGCCCAAGCGCGCTTAACTGCAGAGTTCTGATGGGATCTGGTGCATTAGTGCTGGTATGATCGCATCCGTTAGTACATTGCATGCATTCGCATATATCCTTTACCGCGGATTCAAGAGATCATTTGTAATGGGTCCCACTTGATACGTGCACCGCTTCAGCCAGCTTCAACGTACTCTTTTATTCGCAAAAGATGCAAAAATCATGTCCGAACACTTTTTCGATACTTTAATCGCTTCCAAATCACAAAAACCTCCTGAAAACACCCTAAACGTCAAAATTTGGGGTCAAAAATGGGGCCCAATGGAACGGAGACCCATTGCCACACTATAACTTTCCGAGAGCTTTCCGAAAAGATATTATCGGCCGAATAGGTCCTCACGGTCTGAAAGTTACGGTGTTCCGTACGTATTAGCATCTTTGGAATCAAAAATAATAAAGGAATAAACTACAACATAGCATTTCCGGGGACGCATCCATCTTCATACGATTACTTTGTAGTTTTGTCAGCAAAAATAAACAATCTAACAACGTCAATAGAGAAACAAATTGAATTGTAGTGGTACTAGATGTTTTACAAAAAAATGGGAGGCTAAAAGAAAAATAAAAATAAAAAAGGGATGCAACACGAGGACTTCCCAGGAGGTCACCCATCCTAGTATTACTCTCGCCCAAGCGCGCTTAACTGCAGAGTTCTGATGGGATCCGGTGCATTAGTGCTGGTATGATCGCATCCGTTAGTACATTGCATGCATTCGCATATATCCTTTACCGCGGATTCAAGAGATCATTTGTAATGGGTCCCACTTGATACGTGCACCGCTTCAGCCAGCTTCAACGTACTCTTTTATTCGCAAAAGATGCAAAAATCATGTCCGAACACTTTTTCGATACTTTAATCGCTTCCAAATCACAAAAACCTCCCGAAAACACCCTAAACGTCAAAATTTGGGGTAAAAAATGGGGCCCAATTGAACGGAGACCCAATACCACACTATAACTTTCCGAGAGCTTTCCGAAAAGATATTATCGGCCGAATAGGTCCTCACGGTCTGAAAGTTACGGTGTTCCGTACGTATTAGCATCTTTGGAATCAAAAATAATAAAGGAATAAACTACAACATAGCATTTCCGGGGACGCATCCATCTTCATACGATTACTTTGTAGTTTTGTCAGCAAAAATAAACAATCTAACAACGTCAATAGAGAAACAAATTGAATTGTAGTGGTACTAGATGTTTTACAAAAAAATGGGAGGCTAAAAGAAAAATAAAAATAAAAAAGGGAAGCAACACGAGGACTTCCCGGGAGGTCACCCATCCTAGTATTACTCTCGCCCAAGCGCGCTTAACTGCAGAGTTCTGATGGGATCCGGTGCATTAGTGCTGGTATGATCGCATCCGTTAGTACATTGCATGCATTCGCATATATCCTTTACCGCGGATTCAAGAGATCATTTGTAATGGGTCCCACTTGATACGTGCACCGCTTCAGCCAGCTTCAACGTACTCTTTTATTCGCAAAAGATGCAAAAATCATGTCCGAACACTTTTTCGATACTTTAATCGCTTCCAAATCACAAAAACCTCCTGAAAACACCCTAAACGTCAAAATTTGGGGTCAAAAATGGGGCCCAATGGAACGGAGACCCATTGCCACACTATAACTTTCCGAGAGCTTTCCGAAAAGATATTATCGGCCGAATAGGTCCTCACGGTCTGAAAGTTACGGTGTTCTGTACGTATTAGCATCTTTGGAATCAAAAATAATAAAGGAATAAACTACAACATAGCATTTCCGGGGACGCATCCATCTTCATACGATTACTTTGTAGTTTTGTCAGCAAAAATAAACAATCTAACAACGTCAATAGAAAAACAAATTGAATTGTAGTGGTACTAGATGTTTTACAAAAAAATGGGAGGCTAAAAGAAAAATAAAAATAAAAAAGGGATGCAACACGAGGACTTCCCGGGAGGTCACCCATCCTAGTATTACTCTCGCCCAAGCGCGCTTAACCGCAGAGTTCTGATGGGATCCGGTGCATTAGTGCTGGTATGATCGCATCCGTTAGTACATTGCATGCATTCGCATATATCCTTTACCGCGGATTCAAGAGATCATTTGTAATGGGTCCCACTTGATACGTGCACCGCTTCAACCAGCTTCAACGTACTCTTTTATTCGCAAAAGATGCAAAAGTCATGTCCGAACACTTTTTCGATACTTTAATCGCTTCCAAATCACAAAAACCTCCCGAAAACACCCTAAACGTCAAAATTTGGGGTAAAAAATGGGGCCCAATTGAACGGAGACCCAATAGCACACTATAACTTTCCGAGAGCTTTCCGAAAAGATATTATCGGCCGAATAGGTCCTCACGGTCTGAAAGTTACGGTGTTCCGTACGTATTAGCATCTTTGGAATCAAAAATAATAAAGGAATAAACTACAACATAGCATTTCCGGGGACGCATCCATCTTCATACGATTACTTTGTAGTTTTGTCAGCAAAAATAAACAATCTAACAACGTCAATAGAGAAACAAATTGAATTGTAGTGGTACTAGATGTTTTACAAAAAAATGGGAGGCTAAAAGAAAAATAAAAATAAAAAAGGGAAGCAACACGAGGACTTCCCGGGAGGTCACCCATCCTAGTATTACTCTCGCCCAAGCGCGCTTAACTGCAGAGTTCTGATGGGATCCGGTGCATTAGTGCTGGTATGATCGCATCCGTTAGTACATTGCATGCATTCGCATATATCCTTTACCGCGGATTCAAGAGATCATTTGTAATGGGTCCCACTTGATACGTGCACCGCTTCAGCCAGCTTCAACGTACTCTTTTATTCGCAAAAGATGCAAAAATCATGTCCGAACACTTTTTCGATACTTTAATCGCTTCCAAATCACAAAAACCTCCTGAAAACACCCTAAACGTCAAAATTTGGGGTCAAAAATGGGGCCCAATGGAACGGAGACCCATTGCCACACTATAACTTTCCGAGAGCTTTCCGAAAAGATATTATCGGCCGAATAGGTCCTCACGGTCTGAAAGTTACGGTGTTCTGTACGTATTAGCATCTTTGGAATCAAAAATAATAAAGGAATAAACTACAACATAGCATTTCCGGGGACGCATCCATCTTCATACGATTACTTTGTAGTTTTGTCAGCAAAAATAAACAATCTAACAACGTCAATAGAAAAACAAATTGAATTGTAGTGGTACTAGATGTTTTACAAAAAAATGGGAGGCTAAAAGAAAAATAAAAATAAAAAAGGGATGCAACACGAGGACTTCCCGGGAGGTCACCCATCCTAGTATTACTCTCGCCCAAGCGCGCTTAACTGCAGAGTTCTGATGGGATCCGGTGCATTAGTGCTGGTATGATCGCATCCGTTAGTACATTGCATGCATTCGCATATATCCTTTACCGCGGATTCAAGAGATCATTTGTAATGGGTCCCACTTGATACGTGCACCGCTTCAACCAGCTTCAACGTACTCTTTTATTCGCAAAAGATGCAAAAGTCATGTCCGAACACTTTTTCGATACTTTAATCGCTTCCAAATCACAAAAACCTCCCGAAAACACCCTAAACGTCAAAATTTGGGGTAAAAAATGGGGCCCAATTGAACGGAGACCCAATACCACACTATAACTTTCCGAGAGCTTTCCGAAAAGATATTATCGGCCGAATAGGTCCTCACGGTCTGAAAGTTACGGTGTTCCGTACGTATTAGCATCTTTGGAATCAAAAATAATAAAGGAATAAACTACAACATAGCATTTCCGGGGACGCATCCATCTTCATACGATTACTTTGTAGTTTTGTCAGCAAAAATAAACAATCTAACAACGTCAATAGAGAAACAAATTGAATTGTAGTGGTACTAGATGTTTTACAAAAAAATGGGAGGCTAAAAGAAAAATAAAAATAAAAAAGGGATGCAACACGAGGACTTCCCGGGAGGTCACCCATTCTAGTATTACTCTCGCCCAAGCGCGCTTAACTGCAGAGTTCTGATGGGATCCGGTGCATTAGTGCTGGTATGATCGCATCTGTTAGTACATTGCATGCATTCGCATATATCCTTTACCGCGGATTCAAGAGATCATTTGTAATGGGTCCCACTTGATACGTGCACCGCTTCAGCCAGCTTCAACGTACTCTTTTATTCGCAAAAGATGCAAAAATCATGTCCGAACACTTTTTCGATACTTTAATCGCTTCCAAATCACAAAAACCTCCCGAAAACACCCTAAACGTCAAAATTTGGGGTCAAAAATGGGGCCCAATGGAACGGAGACCCATTGCCACACTATAACTTTCCGAGAGCTTTCCGAAAAGATATTATCGGCCGAATATGTCCTCACGGTCTGAAAGTTACGGTGTTCCGTACGTATTAGCATCTTTGGAATCAAAAATAATAAAGGAATAAACTACAACATAGCATTTCCGGGGACGCATCCATCTTCATACGATTACTTTGTAGTTTTGTCAGCAAAAATAAACAATCTAACAACGTCAATAGAGAAACAAATTGAATTGTAGTGGTACTAGATGTTTTACAAAAAAATGGGAGGCTAAAAGAAAAATAAAAATAAAAAAGGGATGCAACACGAGGACTTCCCGGGAGGTCACCCATCCTAGTATTACTCTCGCCCAAGCGCGCTTAACTGCAGAGTTCTGATGGGATCCGGTGCATTAGTGCTGGTATGATCGCATCCGTTAGTACATTGCATGCATTCGCATATATCCTTTACCGCGGATTCAAGAGATCATTTGTAATGGGTCCCACTTGATACGTGCACCGCTTCAGCCAGCTTCAACGTACTCTTTTATTCGCAAAAGATGCAAAAATCATGTCCGAACACTTTTTCGATACTTTAATCGCTTCCAAATCACAAAAACCTCCCGAATACACCCTAAACGTCAAAATTTGGGGTCAAAAATGGGGCCCAATGGAACGGAGACCCATTGCCACACTATAACTTTCCGAGAGCTTTCCGAAAAGATATTATCGGCCGAATAGGTCCTCACGGTCTGAAAGTTACGGTGTTCCGTACGTATTAGCATCTTTGGAATCAAAAATAATAAAGGAATAAACTACAACATAGCATTTTCGGGGACGCATCCATCTTCATACGATTACTTTGTAGTTTTGTCAGCAAAAATAAACAATCTAACAACGTCAATAGAGAAACAAATTGAATTGTAGTGGTACTAGATGTTTTACAAAAAAATGGGAGGCTAAAAGAAAAATAAAAATAAAAAAGGGATGCAACACGAGGACTTCCCGGGAGGTCACCCATCCTAGTATTACTCTCGCCCAAGCGCGCTTAACTGCAGAGTTCTGATGGGATCCGGTGCATTAGTGCTGGTATGATCGCATCCGTTAGTACATTGCATGCATTCGCATATATCCTTTACCGCGGATTCAAGAGATCATTTGTAATGGGTCCCACTTGATACGTGCACCGCTTCAGCCAGCTTCAACGTACTCTTTTATTCGCAAAAGATGCAAAAATCATGTCCGAACACTTTTTCGATACTTTAATCGCTTCCAAATCACAAAAACCTCCTGAAAACACCCTAAACGTCAAAATTTGGGGTCAAAAATGGGGCCCAATGGAACGGAGACCCATTGCCACACTATAACTTTCCGAGAGCTTTCCGAAAAGATATTATCGGCCGAATAGGTCCTCACGGTCTGAAAGTTACGGTGTTCCGTACGTATTAGCATCTTTGGAATCAAAAATAATAAAGGAATAAACTACAACATAGCATTTCCGGGGACGCATCCATCTTCATACGATTACTTTGTAGTTTTGTCAGCAAAAATAAACAATCTAACAACGTCAATAGAGAAACAAATTGAATTGTAGTGGTACTAGATGTTTTACAAAAAAATGGGAGGCTAAAAGAAAAATAAAAATAAAAAAGGGATGCAACACGAGGACTTCCCAGGAGGTCACCCATCCTAGTATTACTCTCGCCCAAGCGCGCTTAACTGCAGAGTTCTGATGGGATCCGGTGCATTAGTGCTGGTATGATCGCATCCGTTAGTACATTGCATGCATTCGCATATATCCTTTACCGCGGATTCAAGAGATCATTTGTAATGGGTCCCACTTGATACGTGCACCGCTTCAGCCAGCTTCAACGTACTCTTTTATTCGCAAAAGATGCAAAAATCATGTCCGAACACTTTTTCGATACTTTAATCGCTTCCAAATCACAAAAACCTCCCGAAAACACCCTAAACGTCAAAATTTGGGGTAAAAAATGGGGCCCAATTGAACGGAGACCCAATACCACACTATAACTTTCCGAGAGCTTTCCGAAAAGATATTATCGGCCGAATAGGTCCTCACGGTCTGAAAGTTACGGTGTTCCGTACGTATTAGCATCTTTGGAATCAAAAATAATAAAGGAATAAACTACAACATAGCATTTCCGGGGACGCATCCATCTTCATACGATTACTTTGTAGTTTTGTCAGCAAAAATAAACAATCTAACAACGTCAATAGAGAAACAAATTGAATTGTAGTGGTACTAGATGTTTTACAAAAAAATGGGAGGCTAAAAGAAAAATAAAAATAAAAAAGGGATGCAACACGAGGACTTCCCGGGAGGTCACCCATTCTAGTATTACTCTCGCCCAAGCGCGCTTAACTGCAGAGTTCTGATGGGATCCGGTGCATTAGTGCTGGTATGATCGCATCTGTTAGTACATTGCATGCATTCGCATATATCCTTTACCGCGGATTCAAGAGATCATTTGTAATGGGTCCCACTTGATACGTGCACCGCTTCAGCCAGCTTCAACGTACTCTTTTATTCGCAAAAGATGCAAAAATCATGTCCGAACACTTTTTCGATACTTTAATCGCTTCCAAATCACAAAAACCTCCCGAAAACACCCTAAACGTCAAAATTTGGGGTCAAAAATGGGGCCCAATGGAACGGAGACCCATTGCCACACTATAACTTTCCGAGAGCTTTCCGAAAAGATATTATCGGCCGAATATGTCCTCACGGTCTGAAAGTTACGGTGTTCCGTACGTATTAGCATCTTTGGAATCAAAAATAATAAAGGAATAAACTACAACATAGCATTTCCGGGGACGCATCCATCTTCATACGATTACTTTGTAGTTTTGTCAGCAAAAATAAACAATCTAACAACGTCAATAGAGAAACAAATTGAATTGTAGTGGTACTAGATGTTTTACAAAAAAATGGGAGGCTAAAAGAAAAATAAAAATAAAAAAGGGATGCAACACGAGGACTTCCCGGGAGGTCACCCATCCTAGTATTACTCTCGCCCAAGCGCGCTTAACTGCAGAGTTCTGATGGGATCCGGTGCATTAGTGCTGGTATGATCGCATCCGTTAGTACATTGCATGCATTCGCATATATCCTTTACCGCGGATTCAAGAGATCATTTGTAATGGGTCCCACTTGATACGTGCACCGCTTCAGCCAGCTTCAACGTACTCTTTTATTCGCAAAAGATGCAAAAATCATGTCCGAACACTTTTTCGATACTTTAATCGCTTCCAAATCACAAAAACCTCCTGAAAACACCCTAAACGTCAAAATTTGGGGTCAAAAATGGGGCCCAATGGAACGGAGACCCATTGCCACACTATAACTTTCCGAGAGCTTTCCGAAAAGATATTATCGGCCGAATAGGTCCTCACGGTCTGAAAGTTACGGTGTTCCGTACGTATTAGCATCTTTGGAATCAAAAATAATAAAGGAATAAACTACAACATAGCATTTCCGGGGACGCATCCATCTTCATACGATTACTTTGTAGTTTTGTCAGCAAAAATAAACAATCTAACAACGTCAATAGAGAAACAAATTGAATTGTAGTGGTACTAGATGTTTTACAAAAAAATGGGAGGCTAAAAGAAAAATAAAAATAAAAAAGGGATGCAACACGAGGACTTCCCAGGAGGTCACCCATCCTAGTATTACTCTCGCCCAAGCGCGCTTAACTGCAGAGTTCTGATGGGATCCGGTGCATTAGTGCTGGTATGATCGCATCCGTTAGTACATTGCATGCATTCGCATATATCCTTTACCGCGGATTCAAGAGATCATTTGTAATGGGTCCCACTTGATACGTGCACCGCTTCAGCCAGCTTCAACGTACTCTTTTATTCGCAAAAGATGCAAAAATCATGTCCGAACACTTTTTCGATACTTTAATCGCTTCCAAATCACAAAAACCTCCCGAAAACACCCTAAACGTCAAAATTTGGGGTAAAAAATGGGGCCCAATTGAACGGAGACCCAATACCACACTATAACTTTCCGAGAGCTTTCCGAAAAGATATTATCGGCCGAATAGGTCCTCACGGTCTGAAAGTTACGGTGTTCCGTACGTATTAGCATCTTTGGAATCAAAAATAATAAAGGAATAAACTACAACATAGCATTTCCGGGGACGCATCCATCTTCATACGATTACTTTGTAGTTTTGTCAGCAAAAATAAACAATCTAACAACGTCAATAGAGAAACAAATTGAATTGTAGTGGTACTAGATGTTTTACAAAAAAATGGGAGGCTAAAAGAAAAATAAAAATAAAAAAGGGATGCAACACGAGGACTTCCCGGGAGGTCACCCATTCTAGTATTACTCTCGCCCAAGCGCGCTTAACTGCAGAGTTCTGATGGGATCCGGTGTATTAGTGCTGGTATGATCGCATCTGTTAGTACATTGCATGCATTCGCATATATCCTTTACCGCGGATTCAAGAGATCATTTGTAATGGGTCCCACTTGATACGTGCACCGCTTCAGCCAGCTTCAACGTACTCTTTTATTCGCAAAAGATGCAAAAATCATGTCCGAACACTTTTTCGATACTTTAATCGCTTCCAAATCACAAAAACCTCCTGAAAACACCCTAAACGTCAAAATTTGGGGTCAAAAATGGGGCCCAATGGAACGGAGACCCAATGCCACACTATAACTTTCCGAGAGCTTTCCGAAAAGATATTATCGGCCGAATAGGTCCTCACGGTCTGAAAGTTACGGTGTTCTGTACGTATTAGCATCTTTGGAATCAAAAATAATAAAGGAATAAACTACAACATAGCATTTCCGGGGACGCATCCATCTTCATACGATTACTTTGTAGTTTTGTCAGCAAAAATAAACAATCTAACAACGTCAATAGAAAAACAAATTGAATTGTAGTGGTACTAGATGTTTTACAAAAAAATGGGAGGCTAAAAGAAAAATAAAAATAAAAAAGGGATGCAACACGAGGACTTCCCGGGAGGTCACCCATCCTAGTATTACTCTCGCCCAAGCGCGCTTAACTGCAGAGTTCTGATGGGATCCGGTGCATTAGTGCTGGTATGATCGCATCCGTTAGTACATTGCATGCATTCGCATATATCCTTTACCGCGGATTCAAGAGATCATTTGTAATGGGTCCCACTTGATACGTGCACCGCTTCAACCAGCTTCAACGTACTCTTTTATTCGCAAAAGATGCAAAAGTCATGTCCGAACACTTTTTCGATACTTTAATCGCTTCCAAATCACAAAAACCTCCCGAAAACACCCTAAACGTCAAAATTTGGGGTAAAAAATGGGGCCCAATTGAACGGAGACCCAATACCACACTATAACTTTCCGAGAGCTTTCCGAAAAGATATTATCGGCCGAATAGGTCCTCACGGTCTGAAAGTTACGGTGTTCCGTACGTATTAGCATCTTTGGAATCAAAAATAATAAAGGAATAAACTACAACATAGCATTTCCGGGGACGCATCCATCTTCATACGATTACTTTGTAGTTTTGTCAGCAAAAATAAACAATCTAACAACGTCAATAGAGAAACAAATTGAATTGTAGTGGTACTAGATGTTTTACAAAAAAATGGGAGGCTAAAAGAAAAATAAAAATAAAAAAGGGATGCAACACGAGGACTTCCCGGGAGGTCACCCATTCTAGTATTACTCTCGCCCAAGCGCGCTTAACTGCAGAGTTCTGATGGGATCCGGTGCATTAGTGCTGGTATGATCGCATCTGTTAGTACATTGCATGCATTCGCATATATCCTTTACCGCGGATTCAAGAGATCATTTGTAATGGGTCCCACTTGATACGTGCACCGCTTCAGCCAGCTTCAACGTACTCTTTTATTCGCAAAAGATGCAAAAATCATGTCCGAACACTTTTTCGATACTTTAATCGCTTCCAAATCACAAAAACCTCCCGAAAACACCCTAAACGTCAAAATTTGGGGTCAAAAATGGGGCCCAATGGAACGGAGACCCATTGCCACACTATAACTTTCCGAGAGCTTTCCGAAAAGATATTATCGGCCGAATATGTCCTCACGGTCTGAAAGTTACGGTGTTCCGTACGTATTAGCATCTTTGGAATCAAAAATAATAAAGGAATAAACTACAACATAGCATTTCCGGGGACGCATCCATCTTCATACGATTACTTTGTAGTTTTGTCAGCAAAAATAAACAATCTAACAACGTCAATAGAGAAACAAATTGAATTGTAGTGGTACTAGATGTTTTACAAAAAAATGGGAGGCTAAAAGAAAAATAAAAATAAAAAAGGGATGCAACACGAGGACTTCCCGGGAGGTCACCCATCCTAGTATTACTCTCGCCCAAGCGCGCTTAACTGCAGAGTTCTGATGGGATCCGGTGCATTAGTGCTGGTATGATCGCATCCGTTAGTACATTGCATGCATTCGCATATATCCTTTACCGCGGATTCAAGAGATCATTTGTAATGGGTCCGACTTGATACGTGCACCGCTTCAGCCAGCTTCAACGTACTCTTTTATTCGCAAAAGATGCAAAAATCATGTCCGAACACTTTTTCGATACTTTAATCGCTTCCAAATCACAAAAACCTCCCGTATACACCCTAAACGTCAAAATTTGGGGTCAAAAATGGGGCCCAATGGAACGGAGACCCATTGCCACACTATAACTTTCCGAGAGCTTTCCGAAAAGATATTATCGGCCGAATAGGTCCTCACGGTCTGAAAGTTACGGTGTTCCGTACGTATTAGCATCTTTGGAATCAAAAATAATAAAGGAATAAACTACAACATAGCATTTTCGGGGACGCATCCATCTTCATACGATTACTTTGTAGTTTTGTCAGCAAAAATAAACAATCTAACAACGTCAATAGAGAAACAAATTGAATTGTAGTGGTACTAGATGTTTTACAAAAAAATGGGAGGCTAAAAGAAAAATAAAAATAAAAAAGGGATGCAACACGAGGACTTCCCGGGAGGTCACCCATCCTAGTATTACTCTCGCCCAAGCGCGCTTAACTGCAGAGTTCTGATGGGATCCGGTGCATTAGTGCTGGTATGATCGCATCCGTTAGTACATTGCATGCATTCGCATATATCCTTTACCGCGGATTCAAGAGATCATTTGTAATGGGTCCCACTTGATACGTGCACCGCTTCAGCCAGCTTCAACGTACTCTTTTATTCGCAAAAGATGCAAAAATCATGTCCGAACACTTTTTCGATACTTTAATCGCTTCCAAATCACAAAAACCTCCTGAAAACACCCTAAACGTCAAAATTTGGGGTCAAAAATGGGGCCCAATGGAACGGAGACCCATTGCCACACTATAACTTTCCGAGAGCTTTCCGAAAAGATATTATCGGCCGAATAGGTCCTCACGGTCTGAAAGTTACGGTGTTCCGTACGTATTAGCATCTTTGGAATCAAAAATAATAAAGGAATAAACTACAACATAGCATTTCCGGGGACGCATCCATCTTCATACGATTACTTTGTAGTTTTGTCAGCAAAAATAAACAATCTAACAACGTCAATAGAGAAACAAATTGAATTGTAGTGGTACTAGATGTTTTACAAAAAAATGGGAGGCTAAAAGAAAAATAAAAATAAAAAAGGGATGCAACACGAGGACTTCCCAGGAGGTCACCCATCCTAGTATTACTCTCGCCCAAGCGCGCTTAACTGCAGAGTTCTGATGGGATCCGGTGCATTAGTGCTGGTATGATCGCATCCGTTAGTACATTGCATGCATTCGCATATATCCTTTACCGCGGATTCAAGAGATCATTTGTAATGGGTCCCACTTGATACGTGCACCGCTTCAGCCAGCTTCAACGTACTCTTTTATTCGCAAAAGATGCAAAAATCATGTCCGAACACTTTTTCGATACTTTAATCGCTTCCAAATCACAAAAACCTCCCGAAAACACCCTAAACGTCAAAATTTGGGGTAAAAAATGGGGCCCAATTGAACGGAGACCCAATACCACACTATAACTTTCCGAGAGCTTTCCGAAAAGATATTATCGGCCGAATAGGTCCTCACGGTCTGAAAGTTACGGTGTTCCGTACGTATTAGCATGTTTGGAATCAAAAATAATAAAGGAATAAACTACAACATAGCATTTCCGGGGACGCATCCATCTTCATACGATTACTTTGTAGTTTTGTCAGCAAAAATAAACAATCTAACAACGTCAATAGAGAAACAAATTGAATTGTAGTGGTACTAGATGTTTTACAAAAAAATGGGAGGCTAAAAGAAAAATAAAAATAAAAAAGGGATGCAACACGAGGACTTCCCGGGAGGTCACCCATTCTAGTATTACTCTCGCCCAAGCGCGCTTAACTGCAGAGTTCTGATGGGATCCGGCGCATTAGTGCTGGTATGATCGCATCTGTTAGTACATTGCATGCATTCGCATATATCCTTTACCGCGGATTCAAGAGATCATTTGTAATGGGTCCCACTTGATACGTGCACCGCTTCAGCCAGCTTCAACGTACTCTTTTATTCGCAAAAGATGCAAAAATCATGTCCGAACACTTTTTCGATACTTTAATCGCTTCCAAATCACAAAAACCTCCCGAAAACACCCTAAACGTCAAAATTTGGGGTCAAAAATGGGGCCCAATGGAACGGAGACCCATTGCCACACTATAACTTTCCGAGAGCTTTCCGAAAAGATATTATCGGCCGAATAGGTCCTCACGGTCTGAAAGTTACGGTGTTCCGTACGTATTAGCATCTTTGGAATCAAAAATAATAAAGGAATAAACTACAACATAGCATTTCCGGGGACGCATCCATCTTCATACGATTACTTTGTAGTTTTGTCAGCAAAAATAAACAATCTAACAACGTCAATAGAGAAACAAATTGAATTGTAGTGGTACTAGATGTTTTACAAAAAAATGGGAGGCTAAAAGAAAAATAAAAATAAAAAAGGGATGCAACACGAGGACTTCCCGGGAGGTCACCCATCCTAGTATTACTCTCGCCAAGCGCGCTTAACTGCAGAGTTCTGATGGGATCCGGTGCATTAGTGCTGGTATGATCGCATCCGTTAGTACATTGCATGCATTCGCATATATCCTTTACCGCGGATTCAAGAGATCATTTGTAATGGGTCCCACTTGATACGTGCACCGCTTCAGCCAGCTTCAACGTACTCTTTTATTCGCAAAAGATGCAAAAATCATGTCCGAACACTTTTTCGATACTTTAATCGCTTCCAAATCACAAAAACCTCCCGAAAACACCCTAAACGTCAAAATTTGGGGTCAAAAATGGGGCCCAATGGAACGGAGACCCATTGCCACACTATAACTTTCCGAGAGCTTTCCGAAAAGATATTATCGGCCGAATAGGTCCTCACGGTCTGAAAGTTACGGTGTTCCGTACGTATTAGCATCTTTGGAATCAAAAATAATAAAGGAATAAACTACAACATAGCATTTTCGGGGACGCATCCATCTTCATACGATTACTTTGTAGTTTTGTCAGCAAAAATAAACAATCTAACAACGTCAATAGAGAAACAAATTGAATTGTAGTGGTACTAGATGTTTTACAAAAAAATGGGAGGCTAAAAGAAAAATAAAAATAAAAAAGGGATGCAACACGAGGACTTCCCGGGAGGTCACCCATCCTAGTATTACTCTCGCCCAAGCGCGCTTAACTGCAGAGTTCTGATGGGATCCGGTGCATTAGTGCTGGTATGATCGCATCCGTTAGTACATTGCATGCATTCGCATATATCCTTTACCGCGGATTCAAGAGATCATTTGTAATGGGTCCCACTTGATACGTGCACCGCTTCAGCCAGCTTCAACGTACTCTTTTATTCGCAAAAGATGCAAAAATCATGTCCGAACACTTTTTTCGATACTTTAATCGCTTCCAAATCACAAAAACCTCCTGAAAACACCCTAAACGTCAAAATTTGGGGCAAAAATGGGGCCCAATGGAACAGAGACCCATTGCCACACTATAACTTTCCGAGAGCTTTCCGAAAAGATATTATCGGCCGAATAGGTCCTCACGGTCTGAAAGTTACGGTGTTCCGTACGTATTAGCATCTTTGGAATCAAAAATAATAAAGGAATAAACTACAACATAGCATTTCCGGGGACGCATCCATCTTCATACGATTACTTTGTAGTTTTGTCAGCAAAAATAAACAATCTAACAACGTCAATAGAGAAACAAATTGAATTGTAGTGGTACTAGATGTTTTACAAAAAAATGGGAGGCTAAAAGAAAAATAAAAATAAAAAAGGGATGCAACACGAGGACTTCCCAGGAGGTCACCCATCCTAGTATTACTCTCGCCCAAGCGCGCTTAACTGCAGAGTTCTGATGGGATCCGGTGCATTAGTGCTGGTATGATCGCATCCGTTAGTACATTGCATGCATTCGCATATATCCTTTACCGCGGATTCAAGAGATCATTTGTAATGGGTCCCACTTGATACGTGCACCGCTTCAGCCAGCTTCAACGTACTCTTTTATTCGCAAAAGATGCAAAAATCATGTCCGAACACTTTTTCGATACTTTAATCGCTTCCAAATCACAAAAACCTCCTGAAAACACCCTAAACGTCAAAATTTGGGGTCAAAAATGGGGCCCAATGAAACGGAGACTCATTGCCACACTATAACTTTCCGAGAGCTTTCCGAAAAGATATTATCGGCCGAATAGGTCCTCACGGTCTGAAAGTTATGGTGTTCCGTACGTATTAGCATCTTTGGAATGAAAAATAATAAAGGAATAAACTACAATATAGCATTTCCGGGGACGCATCGATCTTCATACGATTACTTTGTAGTTTTGTCAGTAAAAATAAACAATCTAACAACATCAATAGAGAAACAAATTGAATTGTAGTGGTACTAGATGTTTTACAAAAAAATGGGAGGCTAAAAGAAAAATAAAAATAAAAAAGAGATGCAACACGAGGACTTCCCGGGAGGTCAACTATCCTACTATTACTCTCGCCCAAGCACGCTTAACTGCAGAGTTCTGATGGGATCCGGTGCATTAGTGCTGGTATGATCGCATCTGTTAGTACATTGCATGCATTCGCATATATCCTTTACCGCGGATTCAAGAGATCATTTGTAATGGGTCCCACTTGATACGTGCACCGCTTCAGCCAGCTTTAACGTACTCTTTTATTCGCAAAAGATGCAAAAATCATGTCCGAACACTTTTTCGATACTTTAATCGCTTCCAAATCACAAAAACCTCCCGAAAACACCCTAAACGTCAAAATTTGGGGTCAAAATGGGGCCCAATGGAACGGAGATCCATTGCCACACTATAACTTTCCGAGAGCTTTCCGAAAAGATATTATCGGCCGAATAGGTCCTCACGGTCTGAAAGTTACGGTGTTCCGTACGTATTAGCATCTTTGGAATCAAAAATAATAAAGGAATAAACTACAACATAGCATTTCTGGGGACGCATCCATCTTCATACGATTACTTTGTAGTTTTGTCAGCAAAAATAAACAATCTAACAACGTCAATAGAGAAACAAATTGAATTGTAGTGGTACTAGATGTTTTACAAAAAAATGGGAGGCTAAAAGAAAAATAAAAATAAAAAAGGGATGCAACACGAGGACTTCCCAGGAGGTCACCCATCCTAGTATTACTCTCGCCCAAGCGCGCTTAACTGCAGAGTTCTGATGGGATCCGGTGCATTAGTGCTGGTATGATCGCATCCGTTAGTACATTGCATGCATTCGCATATATCCTTTACCGCGGATTCAAGAGATCATTTGTAATGGGTCCCACTTGATACGTGCACCGCTTCAGCCAGCTTCAACGTACTCTTTTATTCGCAAAAGATGCAAAAATCATGTCCGAACACTTTTTCGATACTTTAATCGCTTCCAAATCACAAAAACCTCCCGAAAACACCCTAAACGTCAAAATTTGGGGTAAAAAATGGGGCCCAATTGAACGGAGACCCAATACCACACTATAACTTTCCGAGAGCTTTCCGAAAAGATATTATCGGCCGAATAGGTCCTCACGGTCTGAAAGTTACGGTGTTCCGTACGTATTAGCATCTTTGGAATCAAAAATAATAAAGGAATAAACTACAACATAGCATTTCCGGGGACGCATCCATCTTCATACGATTACTTTGTAGTTTTGTCAGCAAAAATAAACAATCTAACAACGTCAATAGAGAAACAAATTGAATTGTAGTGGTACTAGATGTTTTACAAAAAAATGGGAGGCTAAAAGAAAAATAAAAATAAAAAAGGGATGCAACACGAGGACTTCCCAGGAGGTCACCCATCCTAGTATTACTCTCGCCCAAGCGCGCTTAACTGCAGAGTTCTGATGGGATCCGGTGCATTAGTGCTGGTATGATCGCATCCGTTAGTACATTGCATGCATTCGCATATATCCTTTACCGCGGATTCAAGAGATCATTTGTAATGGGTCCCACTTGATACGTGCACCGCTTCAGCCAGCTTCAACGTACTCTTTTATTCGCAAAAGATGCAAAAATCATGTCCGAACACTTTTTCGATACTTTAATCGCTTCCAAATCACAAAAACCTCCTGAAAACACCCTAAACGTCAAAATTTGGGGTCAAAAATGGGGCCCAATGAAACGGAGACTCATTGCCACACTATAACTTTCCGAGAGCTTTCCGAAAAGATATTATCGGCCGAATAGGTCCTCACGGTCTGAAAGTTATGGTGTTCCGTACGTATTAGCATCTTTGGAATGAAAAATAATAAAGGAATAAACTACAATATAGCATTTCCGGGGACGCATCGATCTTCATACGATTACTTTGTAGTTTTGTCAGTAAAAATAAACAATCTAACAACATCAATAGAGAAACAAATTGAATTGTAGTGGTACTAGATGTTTTACAAAAAAATGGGAGGCTAAAAGAAAAATAAAAATAAAAAAGAGATGCAACACGAGGACTTCCCGGGAGGTCAACTATCCTACTATTACTCTCGCCCAAGCACGCTTAACTGCAGAGTTCTGATGGGATCCGGTGCATTAGTGCTGGTATGATCGCATCTGTTAGTACATTGCATGCATTCGCATATATCCTTTACCGCGGATTCAAGAGATCATTTGTAATGGGTCCCACTTGATACGTGCACCGCTTCAGCCAGCTTTAACGTACTCTTTTATTCGCAAAAGATGCAAAAATCATGTCCGAACACTTTTTCGATACTTTAATCGCTTCCAAATCACAAAAACCTCCCGAAAACACCCTAAACGTCAAAATTTGGGGTCAAAATGGGGCCCAATGGAACGGAGATCCATTGCCACACTATAACTTTCCGAGAGCTTTCCGAAAAGATATTATCGGCCGAATAGGTCCTCACGGTCTGAAAGTTACGGTGTTCCGTACGTATTAGCATCTTTGGAATCAAAAATAATAAAGGAATAAACTACAACATAGCATTTCTGGGGACGCATCCATCTTCATACGATTACTTTGTAGTTTTGTCAGCAAAAATAAACAATCTAACAACGTCAATAGAGAAACAAATTGAATTGTAGTGGTACTAGATGTTTTACAAAAAAATGGGAGGCTAAAAGAAAAATAAAAATAAAAAAGGGATGCAACACGAGGACTTCCCAGGAGGTCACCCATCCTAGTATTACTCTCGCCCAAGCGCGCTTAACTGCAGAGTTCTGATGGGATCCGGTGCATTAGTGCTGGTATGATCGCATCCGTTAGTACATTGCATGCATTCGCATATATCCTTTACCGCGGATTCAAGAGATCATTTGTAATGGGTCCCACTTGATACGTGCACCGCTTCAGCCAGCTTCAACGTACTCTTTTATTCGCAAAAGATGCAAAAATCATGTCCGAACACTTTTTCGATACTTTAATCGCTTCCAAATCACAAAAACCTCCCGAAAACACCCTAAACGTCAAAATTTGGGGTAAAAAATGGGGCCCAATTGAACGGAGACCCAATACCACACTATAACTTTCCGAGAGCTTTCCGAAAAGATATTATCGGCCGAATAGGTCCTCACGGTCTGAAAGTTACGGTGTTCCGTACGTATTAGCATCTTTGGAATCAAAAATAATAAAGGAATAAACTACAACATAGCATTTCCGGGGACGCATCCATCTTCATACGATTACTTTGTAGTTTTGTCAGCAAAAATAAACAATCTAACAACGTCAATAGAGAAACAAATTGAATTGTAGTGGTACTAGATGTTTTACAAAAAAATGGGAGGCTAAAAGAAAAATAAAAATAAAAAAGGGATGCAACACGAGGACTTCCCGGGAGGTCACCCATTCTAGTATTACTCTCGCCCAAGCGCGCTTAACTGCAGAGTTCTGATGGGATCGGTGCATTAGTGCTGGTATGATCGCATCTGTTAGTACATTGCATGCATTCGCATATATCCTTTACCGCGGATTCAAGAGATCATTTGTAATGGGTCCCACTTGATACGTGCACCGCTTCAGCCAGCTTCAACGTACTCTTTTATTCGCAAAAGATGCAAAAATCATGTCCGAACACTTTTTCGATACTTTAATCGCTTCCAAATCACAAAAACCTCCTGAAAACACCCTAAACGTCAAAACTTGGGGCAAAAATGGGGCCCAATGGAACGGAGACCCATTGCCACACTATAACTTTCCGAGAGCTTTCCGAAAAGATATTATCGGCCGAATAGGTCCTCACGGTCTGAAAGTTACGGTGTTCCGTACGTATTAGCATCTTTGGAATCAAAAATAATAAAGGAATAAACTACAACATAGCATTTCCGGGGACGCATCCATCTTCATACGATTACTTTGTAGTTTTGTCAGCAAAAATAAACAATCTAACAACGTCAATAGAGAAACAAATTGAATTGTAGTGGTACTAGATGTTTTACAAAAAAATGGGAGGCTAAAAGAAAAATAAAAATAAAAAAGGGATGCAACACGAGGACTTCCCAGGAGGTCACCCATCCTAGTATTACTCTCGCCCAAGCGCGCTTAACTGCAGAGTTCTGATGGGATCCGGTGCATTAGTGCTGGTATGATCGCATCTGTTAGTACATTGCATGCATTCGCATATATCCTTTACCGCGGATTCAAGAGATCATTTGTAATGGGTCCCACTTGATACGTGCACCGCTTCAGCCAGCTTCAACGTACTCTTTTATTCGCAAAAGATGCAAAAATCATGTCCGAACACTTTTTCGATACTTTAATCGCTTCCAAATCACAAAAACCTCCTGAAAACACCCTAAACGTCAAAATTTGGGGTCAAAAATGGGGCCCAATGAAACGGAGACTCATTGCCACACTATAACTTTCCGAGAGCTTTCCGAAAAGATATTATCGGCCGAATAGGTCCTCACGGTCTGAAAGTTATGGTGTTCCGTACGTATTAGCATCTTTGGAATGAAAAATAATAAAGGAATAAACTACAATATAGCATTTCCGGGGACGCATCGATCTTCATACGATTACTTTGTAGTTTTGTCAGTAAAAATAAACAATCTAACAACATCAATAGAGAAACAAATTGAATTGTAGTGGTACTAGATGTTTTACAAAAAAATGGGAGGCTAAAAGAAAAATAAAAATAAAAAAGAGATGCAACACGAGGACTTCCCGGGAGGTCAACTATCCTACTATTACTCTCGCCCAAGCACGCTTAACTGCAGAGTTCTGATGGGATCCGGTGCATTAGTGCTGGTATGATCGCATCTGTTAGTACATTGCATGCATTCGCATATATCCTTTACCGCGGATTCAAGAGATCATTTGTAATGGGTCCCACTTGATACGTGCACCGCTTCAGCCAGCTTTAACGTACTCTTTTATTCGCAAAAGATGCAAAAATCATGTCCGAACACTTTTTCGATACTTTAATCGCTTCCAAATCACAAAAACCTCCCGAAAACACCCTAAACGTCAAAATTTGGGGTCAAAATGGGGCCCAATGGAACGGAGATCCATTGCCACACTATAACTTTCCGAGAGCTTTCCGAAAAGATATTATCGGCCGAATAGGTCCTCACGGTCTGAAAGTTACGGTGTTCCGTACGTATTAGCATCTTTGGAATCAAAAATAATAAAGGAATAAACTACAACATAGCATTTCCGGGGACGCATCCATCTTCATACGATTACTTTGTAGTTTTGTCAGCAAAAATAAACAATCTAACAACGTCAATAGAGAAACAAATTGAATTGTAGTGGTACTAGATGTTTTACAAAAAAATGGGAGGCTAAAAGAAAAATAAAAATAAAAAAGGGATGCAACACGAGGACTTCCCAGGAGGTCACCCATCCTAGTATTACTCTCGCCCAAGCGCGCTTAACTGCAGAGTTCTGATGGGATCCGGTGCATTAGTGCTGGTATGATCGCATCCGTTAGTACATTGCATGCATTCGCATATATCCTTTACCGCGGATTCAAGAGATCATTTGTAATGGGTCCCACTTGATACGTGCACCGCTTCAGCCAGCTTCAACGTACTCTTTTATTCGCAAAAGATGCAAAAATCATGTCCGAACACTTTTTCGATACTTTAATCGCTTCCAAATCACAAAAACCTCCTGAAAACACCCTAAACGTCAAAATTTGGGGTCAAAAATGGGGCCCAATGAAACGGAGACTCATTGCCACACTATAACTTTCCGAGAGCTTTCCGAAAAGATATTATCGGCCGAATAGGTCCTCACGGTCTGAAAGTTATGGTGTTCCGTACGTATTAGCATCTTTGGAATGAAAAATAATAAAGGAATAAACTACAATATAGCATTTCCGGGGACGCATCGATCTTCATACGATTACTTTGTAGTTTTGTCAGTAAAAATAAACAATCTAACAACATCAATAGAGAAACAAATTGAATTGTAGTGGTACTAGATGTTTTACAAAAAAATGGGAGGCTAAAAGAAAAATAAAAATAAAAAAGAGATGCAACACGAGGACTTCCCGGGAGGTCAACTATCCTACTATTACTCTCGCCCAAGCACGCTTAACTGCAGAGTTCTGATGGGATCCGGTGCATTAGTGCTGGTATGATCGCATCTGTTAGTACATTGCATGCATTCGCATATATCCTTTACCGCGGATTCAAGAGATCATTTGTAATGGGTCCCACTTGATACGTGCACCGCTTCAGCCAGCTTTAACGTACTCTTTTATTCGCAAAAGATGCAAAAATCATGTCCGAACACTTTTTCGATACTTTAATCGCTTCCAAATCACAAAAACCTCCCGAAAACACCCTAAACGTCAAAATTTGGGGTCAAAATGGGGCCCAATGGAACGGAGATCCATTGCCACACTATAACTTTCCGAGAGCTTTCCGAAAAGATATTATCGGCCGAATAGGTCCTCACGGTCTGAAAGTTACGGTGTTCCGTACGTATTAGCATCTTTGGAATCAAAAATAATAAAGGAATAAACTACAACATAGCATTTCTGGGGACGCATCCATCTTCATACGATTACTTTGTAGTTTTGTCAGCAAAAATAAACAATCTAACAACGTCAATAGAGAAACAAATTGAATTGTAGTGGTACTAGATGTTTTACAAAAAAATGGGAGGCTAAAAGAAAAATAAAAATAAAAAAGGGATGCAACACGAGGACTTCCCAGGAGGTCACCCATCCTAGTATTACTCTCGCCCAAGCGCGCTTAACTGCAGAGTTCTGATGGGATCCGGTGCATTAGTGCTGGTATGATCGCATCCGTTAGTACATTGCATGCATTCGCATATATCCTTTACCGCGGATTCAAGAGATCATTTGTAATGGGTCCCACTTGATACGTGCACCGCTTCAGCCAGCTTCAACGTACTCTTTTATTCGCAAAAGATGCAAAAATCATGTCCGAACACTTTTTCGATACTTTAATCGCTTCCAAATCACAAAAACCTCCCGAAAACACCCTAAACGTCAAAATTTGGGGTAAAAAATGGGGCCCAATTGAACGGAGACCCAATACCACACTATAACTTTCCGAGAGCTTTCCGAAAAGATATTATCGGCCGAATAGGTCCTCACGGTCTGAAAGTTACGGTGTTCCGTACGTATTAGCATCTTTGGAATCAAAAATAATAAAGGAATAAACTACAACATAGCATTTCCGGGGACGCATCCATCTTCATACGATTACTTTGTAGTTTTGTCAGCAAAAATAAACAATCTAACAACGTCAATAGAGAAACAAATTGAATTGTAGTGGTACTAGATGTTTTACAAAAAAATGGGAGGCTAAAAGAAAAATAAAAATAAAAAAGGGATGCAACACGAGGACTTCCCGGGAGGTCACCCATTCTAGTATTACTCTCGCCCAAGCGCGCTTAACTGCAGAGTTCTGATGGGATCGGTGCATTAGTGCTGGTATGATCGCATCTGTTAGTACATTGCATGCATTCGCATATATCCTTTACCGCGGATTCAAGAGATCATTTGTAATGGGTCCCACTTGATACGTGCACCGCTTCAGCCAGCTTCAACGTACTCTTTTATTCGCAAAAGATGCAAAAATCATGTCCGAACACTTTTTCGATACTTTAATCGCTTCCAAATCACAAAAACCTCCTGAAAACACCCTAAACGTCAAAATTTGGGGCAAAAATGGGGCCCAATGGAACGGAGACCCATTGCCACACTATAACTTTCCGAGAGCTTTCCGAAAAGATATTATCGGCCGAATAGGTCCTCACGGTCTGAAAGTTACGGTGTTCCGTACGTATTAGCATCTTTGGAATCAAAAATAATAAAGGAATAAACTACAACATAGCATTTCCGGGGACGCATCCATCTTCATACGATTACTTTGTAGTTTTGTCAGCAAAAATAAACAATCTAACAACGTCAATAGAGAAACAAATTGAATTGTAGTGGTACTAGATGTTTTACAAAAAAATGGGAGGCTAAAAGAAAAATAAAAATAAAAAAGGGATGCAACACGAGGACTTCCCAGGAGGTCACCCATCCTAGTATTACTCTCGCCCAAGCGCGCTTAACTGCAGAGTTCTGATGGGATCCGGTGCATTAGTGCTGGTATGATCGCATCTGTTAGTACATTGCATGCATTCGCATATATCCTTTACCGCGGATTCAAGAGATCATTTGTAATGGGTCCCACTTGATACGTGCACCGCTTCAGCCAGCTTCAACGTACTCTTTTATTCGCAAAAGATGCAAAAATCATGTCCGAACACTTTTTCGATACTTTAATCGCTTCCAAATCACAAAAACCTCCTGAAAACACCCTAAACGTCAAAATTTGGGGTCAAAAATGGGGCCCAATGAAACGGAGACTCATTGCCACACTATAACTTTCCGAGAGCTTTCCGAAAAGATATTATCGGCCGAATAGGTCCTCACGGTCTGAAAGTTATGGTGTTCCGTACGTATTAGCATCTTTGGAATGAAAAATAATAAAGGAATAAACTACAATATAGCATTTCCGGGGACGCATCGATCTTCATACGATTACTTTGTAGTTTTGTCAGTAAAAATAAACAATCTAACAACATCAATAGAGAAACAAATTGAATTGTAGTGGTACTAGATGTTTTACAAAAAAATGGGAGGCTAAAAGAAAAATAAAAATAAAAAAGAGATGCAACACGAGGACTTCCCGGGAGGTCAACTATCCTACTATTACTCTCGCCCAAGCACGCTTAACTGCAGAGTTCTGATGGGATCCGGTGCATTAGTGCTGGTATGATCGCATCTGTTAGTACATTGCATGCATTCGCATATATCCTTTACCGCGGATTCAAGAGATCATTTGTAATGGGTCCCACTTGATACGTGCACCGCTTCAGCCAGCTTTAACGTACTCTTTTATTCGCAAAAGATGCAAAAATCATGTCCGAACACTTTTTCGATACTTTAATCGCTTCCAAATCACAAAAACCTCCCGAAAACACCCTAAACGTCAAAATTTGGGGTCAAAATGGGGCCCAATGGAACGGAGATCCATTGCCACACTATAACTTTCCGAGAGCTTTCCGAAAAGATATTATCGGCCGAATAGGTCCTCACGGTCTGAAAGTTACGGTGTTCCGTACGTATTAGCATCTTTGGAATCAAAAATAATAAAGGAATAAACTACAACATAGCATTTCTGGGGACGCATCCATCTTCATACGATTACTTTGTAGTTTTGTCAGCAAAAATAAACAATCTAACAACGTCAATAGAGAAACAAATTGAATTGTAGTGGTACTAGATGTTTTACAAAAAAATGGGAGGCTAAAAGAAAAATAAAAATAAAAAAGGGATGCAACACGAGGACTTCCCAGGAGGTCACCCATCCTAGTATTACTCTCGCCCAAGCGCGCTTAACTGCAGAGTTCTGATGGGATCCGGTGCATTAGTGCTGGTATGATCGCATCCGTTAGTACATTGCATGCATTCGCATATATCCTTTACCGCGGATTCAAGAGATCATTTGTAATGGGTCCCACTTGATACGTGCACCGCTTCAGCCAGCTTCAACGTACTCTTTTATTCGCAAAAGATGCAAAAATCATGTCCGAACACTTTTTCGATACTTTAATCGCTTCCAAATCACAAAAACCTCCCGAAAACACCCTAAACGTCAAAATTTGGGGTAAAAAATGGGGCCCAATTGAACGGAGACCCAATACCACACTATAACTTTCCGAGAGCTTTCCGAAAAGATATTATCGGCCGAATAGGTCCTCACGGTCTGAAAGTTACGGTGTTCCGTACGTATTAGCATCTTTGGAATCAAAAATAATAAAGGAATAAACTACAACATAGCATTTCCGGGGACGCATCCATCTTCATACGATTACTTTGTAGTTTTGTCAGCAAAAATAAACAATCTAACAACGTCAATAGAGAAACAAATTGAATTGTAGTGGTACTAGATGTTTTACAAAAAAATGGGAGGCTAAAAGAAAAATAAAAATAAAAAAGGGATGCAACACGAGGACTTCCCGGGAGGTCACCCATTCTAGTATTACTCTCGCCCAAGCGCGCTTAACTGGAGAGTTCTGATGGGATCGGTGCATTAGTGCTGGTATGATCGCATCTGTTAGTACATTGCATGCATTCGCATATATCCTTTACCGCGGATTCAAGAGATCATTTGTAATGGGTCCCACTTGATACGTGCACCGCTTCAGCCAGCTTCAACGTACTCTTTTATTCGCAAAAGATGCAAAAATCATGTCCGAACACTTTTTCGATACTTTAATCGCTTCCAAATCACAAAAACCTCCCGAAAACACCCTAAACGTCAAAATTTGGGGTAAAAAATGGGGCCCAATTGAACGGAGACCCAATACCACACTATAACTTTCCGAGAGCTTTCCGAAAAGATATTATCGGCCGAATAGGTCCTCACGGTCTGAAAGTTACGGTGTTCCGTACGTATTAGCATCTTTGGAATCAAAAATAATAAAGGAATAAACTACAACATAGCATTTCCGGGGACGCATCCATCTTCATACGATTACTTTGTAGTTTTGTCAGCAAAAATAAACAATCTAACAACGTCAATAGAGAAACAAATTGAATTGTAGTGGTACTAGATGTTTTACAAAAAAATGGGAGGCTAAAAGAAAAATAAAAATAAAAAAGGGATGCAACACGAGGACTTCCCGGGAGGTCACCCATTCTAGTATTACTCTCGCCCAAGCGCGCTTAACTGCAGAGTTCTGATGGGATCGGTGCATTAGTGCTGGTATGATCGCATCTGTTAGTACATTGCATGCATTCGCATATATCCTTTACCGCGGATTCAAGAGATCATTTGTAATGGGTCCCACTTGATACGTGCACCGCTTCAGCCAGCTTCAACGTACTCTTTTATTCGCAAAAGATGCAAAAATCATGTCCGAACACTTTTTCGATACTTTAATCGCTTCCAAATCACAAAAACCTCCCGAAAACACCCTAAACGTCAAAATTTGGGGTCAAAAATGGGGCCCAATGGAACGCAGACCCATTGCCACACTATAACTTTCCGAGAGCTTTCCGAAAAGATATTATCGGCCGAATAGGTCCTCACGGTCTGAAAGTTACGGTGTTCCGTACGTATTAGCATCTTTGGAATCAAAAATAATAAAGGAATAAACTACAACATAGCATTTCCGGGGACGCATCCATCTTCATACGATTACTTTGTAGTTTTGTCAGCAAAAATAAACAATCTAACAACGTCAATAGAGAAACAAATTGAATTGTAGTGGTACTAGATGTTTTACAAAAAAATGGGAGGCTAAAAGAAAAATAAAAATAAAAAAGGGATGCAACACGAGGACTTCCCGGGAGGTCACCCATCCTAGTATTACTCTCGCCCAAGCGCGCTTAACTGCAGAGTTCTGATGGGATCCGGTGCATTAGTGCTGGTATGATCGCATCCGTTAGTACATTGCATGCATTCGCATATATCCTTTACCGCGGATTCAAGAGATCATTTGTAATGGGTCCCACTTGATACGTGCACCGCTTCAGCCAGCTTCAACGTACTCTTTTATTCGCAAAAGATGCAAAAATCATGTCCGAACACTTTTTCGATACTTTAATCGCTTCCAAATCACAAAAACCTCCCGAAAACACCCTAAACGTCAAAATTTGGGGTCAAAAATGGGGCCCAATGGAATGAAGACCCATTGCCACACTATAACTTTCCGAGAGCTTTCCGAAAAGATATTATCGGCCGAATAGGTCCTCACGGTCTGAAAGTTACGGTGTTCCGTACGTATTAGCATCTTTGGAATCAAAAATAATAAAGGAATAAACTACAACATAGCATTTTCGGGGACGCATCCATCTTCATACGATTACTTTGTAGTTTTGTCAGCAAAAATAAACAATCTAACAACGTCAATAGAGAAACAAATTGAATTGTAGTGGTACTAGATGTTTTACAAAAAAATGGGAGGCTAAAAGAAAAATAAAAATAAAAAAGGGATGCAACACGAGGACTTCCCGGGAGGTCACCCATCCTAGTATTACTCTCGCCCAAGCGCGCTTAACTGCAGAGTTCTGATGGGATCCGGTGCATTAGTGCTGGTATGATCGCATCCGTTAGTACATTGCATGCATTCGCATATATCCTTTACCGCGGATTCAAGAGATCATTTGTAATGGGTCCCACTTGATACGTGCACCGCTTCAGCCAGCTTCAACGTACTCTTTTATTCGCAAAAGATGCAAAAATCATGTCCGAACACTTTTTCGATACTTTAATCGCTTCCAAATCACAAAAACCTCCTGAAAACACCCTAAACGTCAAAATTTGGGGTCAAAAATGGGGCCCAATGAAACGGAGACTAATTGCCACACTATAACTTTCCGAGAGCTTTCCGAAAAGATATTATCGGCCGAATAGGTCCTCACGGTCTGAAAGTTATGGTGTTCCGTACGTATTAGCATCTTTGGAATGAAAAATAATAAAGGAATAAACTACAATATAGCATTTCCGGGGACGCATCGATCTTCATACGATTACTTTGTAGTTTTGTCAGTAAAAATAAACAATCTAACAACATCAATAGAGAAACAAATTGAATTGTAGTGGTACTAGATGTTTTACAAAAAAATGGGAGGCTAAAAGAAAAATAAAAATAAAAAAGAGATGCAACACGAGGACTTCCCGGGAGGTCAACTATCCTACTATTACTCTTGCCCAAGCACGCTTAACTGCAGAGTTCTGATGGGATCCGGTGCATTAGTGCTGGTATGATCGCATCTGTTAGTACATTGCATGCATTCGCATATATCCTTTACCGCGAATTCAAGAGATCATTTGTAATGGGTCCCACTTGATACGTGCACCGCTTCAGCCAGCTTTAACGTACTCTTTTATTCGCAAAAGATGCAAAAATCATGTCCGAACACTTTTTCGATACTTTAATCGCTTCCAAATCACAAAAACCTCCCGAAAACACCCTAAACGTCAAAATTTGGGGTCAAAAATGGGGCCCAATCGAACGGAGATCCATTGCCACACTATAACTTTCCGAGAGCTTTCCGAAAAGATATTATCGGCCGAATAGGTCCTCACGGTCTGAAAGTTACGGTGTTCCGTACGTATTAGCATCTTTGGAATCAAAAATAATAAAGGAATAAACTACAACATAGCATTTCTGGGGACGCATCCATCTTCATACGATTACTTTGTAGTTTTGTCAGCAAAAATAAACAATCTAACAACGTCAATAGAGAAACAAATTGAATTGTAGTGGTACTAGATGTTTTACAAAAAAATGGGAGGCTAAAAGAAAAATAAAAATAAAAAAGGGATGCAACACGAGGACTTCCCGGGAGGTCACCCATTCTAGTATTACTCTCGCCTAAGCGCGCTTAACTGCAGAGTTCTGATGGGATCCGGTGCATTAGTGCTGGTATGATCGCATCCGTTAGTACATTGCATGCATTCGCATATATCCTTTACCGCGGATTCAAGAGATCATTTGTAATGGGTCCCACTTGATACGTGCACCGCTTCAGCCAGCTTCAACGTACTCTTTTATTCGCAAAAGATGCAAAAATCATGTCCGAACACTTTTTCGATACTTTAATCGCTTCCAAATCACAAAAACCTCCTGAAAACACCCTAAACGTCAAAATTTGGGGTCAAAAATGGGGCCCAATGAAACGGAGACTAATTGCCACACTATAACTTTCCGAGAGCTTTCCGAAAAGATATTATCGGCCGAATAGGTCCTCACGGTCTGAAAGTTATGGTGTTCCGTACGTATTAGCATCTTTGGAATGAAAAATAATAAAGGAATAAACTACAATATAGCATTTCCGGGGACGCATCGATCTTCATACGATTACTTTGTAGTTTTGTCAGTAAAAATAAACAATCTAACAACATCAATAGAGAAACAAATTGAATTGTAGTGGTACTAGATGTTTTACAAAAAAATGGGAGGCTAAAAGAAAAATAAAAATAAAAAAGAGATGCAACACGAAGACTTCCCGGGAGGTCAACTATCCTACTATTACTCTTGCCCAAGCACGCTTAACTGCAGAGTTCTGATGGGATCCGGTGCATTAGTGCTGGTATGATCGCATCTGTTAGTACATTGCATGCATTCGCATATATCCTTTACCGCGGATTCAAGAGATCATTTGTAATGGGTCCCACTTGATACGTGCACCGCTTCAGCCAGCTTTAACGTACTCTTTTATTCGCAAAAGATGCAAAAATCATGTCCGAACACTTTTTCGATACTTTAATCGCTTCCAAATCACAAAAACCTCCCGAAAACACCCTAAACGTCAAAATTTGGGGTCAAAAATGGGGCCCAATGGAACGGAGATCCATTGCCACACTATAACTTTCCGAGAGCTTTCCGAAAAGATATTATCGGCCGAATAGGTCCTCACGGTCTGAAAGTTACGGTGTTCCGTACGTATTAGCATCTTTGGAATCAAAAATAATAAAGGAATAAACTACAACATAGCATTTCTGGGGACGCATCCATCTTCATACGATTACTTTGTAGTTTTGTCAGCAAAAATAAACAATCTAACAACGTCAATAGAGAAACAAATTGAATTGTAGTGGTACTAGATGTTTTACAAAAAAATGGGAGGCTAAAAGAAAAATAAAAATAAAAAAGGGATGCAACACGAGGACTTCCCGGGAGGTCACCCATTCTAGTATTACTCTCGCCTAAGCGCGCTTAACTGCAGAGTTCTGATGGGATCCGGTGCATTAGTGCTGGTATGATCGCATCCGTTAGTACATTGCATGCATTCGCATATATCCTTTACCGCGGATTCAAGAGATCATTTGTAATGGGTCCCACTTGATACGTGCACCGCTTCAGCCAGCTTCAACGTACTCTTTTATTCGCAAAAGATGCAAAAATCATGTCCGAACACTTTTTCGATACTTTAATCGCTTCCCAATCACAAAAACCTCCCGAAAACACCCTAAACGTCAAAATTTGGGGTCAAAAATGGGGCCCAATGGAACGGAGACCAATTGCCACGCTATAACTTTCCGAGAGCTTTCCGAAAAGATATTATCGGCCCAATAGGTCCTCACGGTCTGAAAGTTACGGTGTTCCGTACGTATTAGCATCTTTGGAATCAAAAATAATAAAGGAATAAACTACAACATAGCATTTCCGGGGACGCATCCATCTTCATACGATTACTTTGTAGTTTTGTCAGCAAAAATAAACAATCTAACAACGTCAATAGAGAAACAAATTGAATTGTAGTGGTACTAGATGTTTTACAAAAAAATGGGAGGCTAAAAGAAAAATAAAAATAAAAAAGGGATGCAACACGAGGACTTCTCGGGAGGTCACCCATCCTAGTATTACTCTCGCCCAAGCACCCTTAACTGCGGAGTTCTGATGGGATCTGGTGCATTAGTGCTGGTATGATCGCATCCCTTAGTACATTGCATGCATTCGCATATATCCTTTACCGCGGATTCAAGAGATCATTTGTAATGGGTCCCACTTGATAGGCGCACCGCTTCAGCCAGCTTCAACGTACTCTTTTATTCGCAAAAGATGCAAAAATCATGTCCGAACACTTTTTCGATACTTTAATCGCTTCCAAATCACAAAAACCTCCCGAAAACACCTTAAACGTCAAAATTTGGGGTCGAAAATGGGCCCCAATGGTACGGAGACACATAGCCACTCTATAACTTTCCGAGAGCTTTCCGAAAAGGTATTATCGGCCGAATAGGTCCTCACGGTCTGAAAGTTACGGTGTTCCGTACGTATTAGCATCTTTGGAATAAAAAATAATAAAGAAATAAACTACAACATAGCATTTTCGGGGACGCATCCATCTTCATACGATTACTTTGTAGTTTTGTCAGCAAAAATAAACAATCTAACAACGTCAATAGAGAAACAAATTGAATTGTAGTGGTACTAGATGTTTTACAAAAAAATGGGAGGCTAAAAGAAAAATAAAAATAAAAAAGGGATGCAACAAGAGGACTTCCCGGGAGGTCACCCATCCTAGTATTACTCTCGCCCAAGCACGCTTTACTGCAGAGTTCTGATGGGATCCGGTGCATTAGTGCTGGTATGATCGCATATGTTAGCACATTGCATGCATTCGCATATATCTGTTACCGCGGATTCAAGAGATCATTTGTAATGGGTCCCACTTGATACGTGCACCGCTTCAGCCAGCTTCAACGTACTCTTTTATTCGCAAAAGATGCAAAAATCATGTCCGAACACTTTTTCGATACTTTAATCGCTTCCAAATCACAAAAACCTCCCGAAAACACCCTAAACGTAAAAATTGGGGTCAAAAATGGGGCCCAATGGAACGGAGATCCATTGCCACAATATAACTTTCCGAGAGCTTTCCGAAAAGATATTATCGGCCGAATAGGTCCTCACGGTCTGAAAGTTACGGTGTTCCGTACGTATTAGCATCTTTGGAATCAAAAATAATAAAGGAATAAACTACAACATAGCATTTCCAGGGACGCATCCATCTTCATACGATTACTTTGTAGTTTTGTCAGCAAAAATAAACAATCTAACAACGTCAATAGAGAAACAAATTGAATTGTAGTGGTACTAGATGTTTTACAAAAAAATGGGAGGCTAAAAGAAAAATAAAAATAAAAAAGGGATGCAACACGAGGACTTCCCGGGAGGTCACCCATCCTAGTATTACTCTCGCCCAAGCACGCTTAACTGCGGAGTTCTGATGGGATCCGGTGCATTAGTGCTGGTCGCATCTATTAGTACATTGCATGCATTCGCATATATCCTTTACTGCGGATTCAAGAGATCATTTGTAATGGGTCCCACTTGATACGTGCACCGCTTCAGCCAGCTTCAACGTACTCTTTTATTCGCAAAAGATGCAAAAATCATGTCCGAACACTTTTTCGATACTTTAATCGCTTCCAAATCACAAAAACCTCCCGAAAACACCCTAAACGTCAAAATTTGGGGTCAAAAATGGGGCCCAATGGAACGGAGACCCATCGCCACACTATAACTTTCCGAGAGCTTTCCGAAAAGATATTATCGGCCGAATAGGTCCTCACGGTCTGAAAGTTACGGTGTTCCGTACGTATTAGCATCTTTGGAATCAAAAATAATAAAGGAATAAACTACAACATAGCATTTCCGGGGACGCATCCATCTTCATACGATTACTTTGTAGTTTTGTCAGCAAAAATAAACAATCTAACAACGTCAATAGAGAAACAAAATGAATTGTAGTGGTACTAGATGTTTTACAAAAAAATTGGAGGCTAAAAGAAAAATAAAAATAAAAAAGGGATGCAACACGAGGACTTCCCGGGAGGTCACCCATCCTAGTATTACTCTCGCCCAAGCGCGCTTAACTGCAGAGTTCTGATGGGATCCGGTGCATTAGTGCTGGTATGATCGCATCCGTTAGTACATTGCATGCATTCGCATATATCCTTTACCGCGGATTCAAGAGATCATTTGTAATGGGTCCCACTTGTTACGTGCACCGCTTCAGCCAGCTTCAACGTACTCTTTTATTCGCAAAAGATGCAAAAATCATGTCCGAACACTTTTTCGATACTTTAATCGCTTCCAAATCACAAAAACCTCCTGAAAACACCCTAAACGTCAAAATTTGGGGTAAAAAATGGGGCCCAATGAAACGGAGACTCATTGCCACACTATAACTTTCCGAGAGCTTTCCGAAAAGATATTATCGGCCGAATAGGTCCTCACGGTCTGAAAGTTATGGTGTTCCGTACGTATTAGCATCTTTGGAATGAAAAATAATAAAGGAATAAACTACAATATAGCATTTCCGGGGACGCATCGATCTTCATACGATTACTTTGTAGTTTTGTCAGTAAAAATAAACAATCTAACAACATCAATAGAGAAACAAATTGAATTGTAGTCGTACTAGATGTTTTACAAAAAAATGGGAGGCTAAAAGAAAAATAAAAATAAAAAAGAGATGCAACACGAGGACTTCCCGGGAGGTCAACTATCCTACTATTACTCTCGCCCAAGCACGCTTAACTGCAGAGTTCTGATGGGATCCGGTGCATTAGTGCTGGTATGATCGCATCTGTTAGTACATTGCATGCATTCGCATATATCCTTTACCGCGGATTCAAGAGATCATTTGTAATGGGTCCCACTTGATACGTGCACCGCTTCAGCCAGCTTCAACGTACTCTTTTATTCGCAAAAGATGCAAAAATCATGTCCGAACACTTTTTCGATACTTTAATCGCTTCCAAATCACAAAAACCTCCCGAAAACACCCTAAACGTAAAAATTTGGGGTCAAAAATGGGGCCCAATGGAACGGAGATCCATTGCCACACTATAACTTTCCGAGAGCTTTCCGAAAAGATATTATCGGCCGAATAGGTCCTCACGGTCTGAAAGTTACGGTGTTCCGTACGTATTAGCATCTTTGGAATCAAAAATAATAAAGGAATAAACTACAACATAGCATTTCCAGGGACGCATCCATCTTCATACGATTACTTTGTAGTTTTGTCAGCAAAAATAAACAATCTAACAACGTCAATAGAGAAACAAATTGAATTGTAGTGGTACTAGATGTTTTACAAAAAAATGGGAGGCTAAAAGAAAAATAAAAATAAAAAAGGGATGCAACACGAGGACTTCCCGGGAGGTCACCCATCCTAGTATTACTCTCGCCCAAGCACGCTTAACTGCGGAGTTCTGATGGGATCCGGTGCATTAGTGCTGGTCGCATCTATTAGTACATTGCATGCATTCGCATATATCCTTTACTGCGGATTCAAGAGATCATTTGTAATGGGTCCCACTTGATACGTGCACCGCTTCAGCCAGCTTCAACGTACTCTTTTATTCGCAAAAGATGCAAAAATCATGTCCGAACACTTTTTCGATACTTTAATCGCTTCCAAATCACAAAAACCTCCCGAAAACACCCTAAACGTCAAAATTTGGGGTCAAAAATGGGGCCCAATGGAACGGAGACCCATCGCCACACTATAACTTTCCGAGAGCTTTCCGAAAAGATATTATCGGCCGAATAGGTCCTCACGGTCTGAAAGTTACGGTGTTCCGTACGTATTAGCATCTTTGGAATCAAAAATAATAAAGGAATAAACTACAACATAGCATTTCCGGGGACGCATCCATCTTCATACGATTACTTTGTAGTTTTGTCAGCAAAAATAAACAATCTAACAACGTCAATAGAGAAACAAAATGAATTGTAGTGGTACTAGATGTTTTACAAAAAAATTGGAGGCTAAAAGAAAAATAAAAATAAAAAAGGGATGCAACACGAGGACTTCCCGGGAGGTCACCCATCCTAGTATTACTCTCGCCCAAGCGCGCTTAACTGCAGAGTTCTGATGGGATCCAGTGCATTAGTGCTGGTATGATCGCATCCGTTAGTACATTGCATGCATTCGCATATATCCTTTACCGCGGATTCAAGAGATCATTTGTAATGGGTCCCACTTGTTACGTGCACCGCTTCAGCCAGCTTCAACGTACTCTTTTATTCGCAAAAGATGCAAAAATCATGTCCGAACACTTTTTCGATACTTTAATCGCTTCCAAATCACAAAAACCTCCTGAAAACACCCTAAACGTCAAAATTTGGGGTCAAAAATGGGGCCCAATGAAACGGAGACTCATTGCCACACTATAACTTTCCGAGAGCTTTCCGAAAAGATATTATCGGCCGAATTGGTCCTCACGGTCTGAAAGTTATGGTGTTCCGAACGTATTAGCATCTTTGGAATGAAAAATAATAAAGGAATAAACTACAATATAGCATTTCCGGGGACGCATCGATCTTCATACGATTACTTTGTAGTTTTGTCAGTAAAAATAAACAATCTAACAACATCAATAGAGAAACAAATTGAATTGTAGTGGTACTAGATGTTTTACAAAAAAATGGGAGGCTAAAAGAAAAATAAAAATAAAAAAGAGATGCAACACGAGGACTTCCCGGGAGGTCAACTATCCTACTATTACTCTCGCCCAAGCACGCTTAACTGCAGAGTTCTGATGGGATCCGGTGCATTAGTGCTGGTATGATCGCATCTGTTAGTACATTGCATGCATTCGCATATATCCTTTACCGCGGATTCAAGAGATCATTTGTAATGGGTCCCACTTGATACGTGCACCGCTTCAGCCAGCTTCAACGTACTCTTTTATTCGCAAAAGATGCAAAAATCATGTCCGAACACTTTTTCGATACTTTAATCGCTTCCAAATCACAAAAACCTCCCGAAAACACCCTAAACGTCAAAATTTGGGGTCAAAAATGGGGCCCAATGGATCGGAGATCCATTGCCACACTATAACTTTCCGAGAGCTTTCCGAAAAGATATTATCGGCCGAATAGGTCCTCACGGTCTGAAAGTTACGGTGTTCCGTACGTATTAGCATCTTTGGAATAAAAAATAATAAAGGAATAAACTACAACATAGCATTTCTGGGGACGCATCCATCTTCATACGATTACTTTGTAGTTTTGTCAGCAAAAATAAACAATCTAACAACGTCAATAGAGAAACAAATTGAATTGTAGTGGTACTAGATGTTTTACAAAAAAATGGGAGGCTAAAAGAAAAATAAAAATAAAAAAGGGATGCAACACGAGGACTTCCCGGGAGGTCACCCATTCTAGTATTACTCTCGCCCAAGCGCGCTTAACTGCAGAGTTCTGATGGGATCCGGTGCATTAGTGCTGGTATGATCGCATCCGTTAGTACATTGCATGCATTCGCATATATCCTTTACCGCGGATTCAAGAGATCATTTGTAATGGGTCCCACTTGATACGTGCACCGCTTCAGCCAGCTTCAATGTACTCTTTTATTCGCAAAAGATGCAAAAATCATGTCCGAACACTTTTTCGATACTTTAATCGCTTCCCAATCATAAAAACCTCCTGAAAACACCCTAAACGTCAAAATTTGGGGTCAAAAATGGGGCCCAATGGAACGGAGACCAATTGCCACGCTATAACTTTCCAAGAGCTTTCCGAAAAGATATTATCGGCCCAATAGGTCCTCACGGTCTGAAAGTTACGGTGTTCCGTACGTATTAGCATCTTTGGAATAAAAAATAATAAAGGAATAAACTACAACATAGCATTTCCGGGGACGCATCCATCTTCATACGATTACTTTGTAGTTTTGTCAGCAAAAATAAACAATCTAACAACGTCAATAGAGAAACAAATTGAATTGTAGTGGTACTAGATGTTTTACAAAAAAATGGGAGGCTAAAAGAAAAATAAAAATAAAAAAGGGATGCAACAAGAGGACTTCCCGGGAGGTCACCCATCTTAGTATTACTCTCGCCCAAGCACGCTTAACTGCAGAGTTCTGATGGGATCCGGTGCATTAGTGCTGGTATGATCGCATATGTTAGTACATTGCATGCATTCGCATATATCCTTTACCGCGGATTCAAGAGATCATTTGTAATGGGTCCCACTTGATACGTGCACCGCTTCAGCCAGCTTCAACGTACTCTTTTATTCGCAAAAGATGCAAAAATCATGTCCGAACACTTTTTCGATACTTTAATCGCTTCCAAATCACAAAAACCTCCCGAAAACACCCTAAACGTAAAAATTTGGGGTCAAAAATGGGGCCCAATGGAACGGAGATCCATTGCCACACTATAACTTTCCGAGAGCTTTCCGAAAAGATATTATCGGCCGAATAGGTCCTCACGGTCTGAAAGTTACGGTGTTCCGTACGTATTAGCATCTTTGGAATCAAAAATAATAAAGGAATAAACTACAACATAGCATTTCCGGGGACGCATCCATCTTCATACGATTACTTTGTAGTTTTGTCAGCAAAAATAAACAATATAACAACGTCAATAGAGAAACAAATTGAATTGTAGTGGTACTAGATGTTTTACAAAAAAATGGGAGGCTAAAAGAAAAATAAAAATAAAAAAGGGATGCAACACGAGGACTTCCTGGGAGGTCACCCATCCTAGTATTACTCTCGCCCAAGCACGCTTAACTGCGGAGTTCTGATGGGATCCGGTGCATTAGTGCTGGTATGATCGCATCTGTTAGTACATTGCATGCATTCGCATATATCCTTTACCGCGGATTCAAGAGATCATTTGTATTGGGTCCCACTTGATACGTGCACCGCTTCAGCCAGCTTCAACGTACTCTTTTATTCGCAAAAGATGCAAAAATCATGTCCGAACACTTTTTCGATACTTTAATCGCTTCCAAATCACAAAAACCTCCCGAAAACACCCTAAACGTCAAAATTTGGGGTCAAAAATGGGGCCCAATGGAACGGAGACCCATTGCCACACAATAACTTTCCGAGAGCTTTCCGAAAAGATATTATCGGCCGAATTGGTCCTCACGGTCTGAAAGTTACGGTGTTCCGTACGTATTAGCATCTTTGGAATCAAAAATAATAAAGGAATAAACTACAACATAGCATTTCCGGGGACGCATCCATCTTCATACGATTACTTTGTAGTTTTGTCAGCAAAAATAAACAATCTAACAACGTCAATAGAGAAACAAATTGAATTGTAGTGGTACTAGATGTTTTACAAAAAAATTGGAGGCTAAAAGAAAAATAAAAATAAAAAAGGGATGCAACACGAGGACTTCCCGGGAGGTCACCCATCCTAGTATTACTCTCGCCCAAGCGCGCTTAACTGCAGAGTTCTGATGGGATCCGGTGCATTAGTGCTGGTATGATCGCATCCGTTAGTACATTGCATGCATTCGCATATATCCTTTACCGCGGATTCAAGAGATCATTTGTAATGGGTCCCACTTGATACGTGCACCGCTTCAGCCAGCTTCAACGTACTCTTTTATTCGCAAAAGATGCAAAAATCATGTCCGAACACTTTTTCGATACTTTAATCGCTTCCAAATCACAAAACCCTCCCGAAAACACCCTAAACGTCAAAATTTAGGGTCAAAAATGGGGCCCAATGGAACGGAGACCCTTTGCCACACTATAACTTTCCGAGAGCTTTCCGAAAAGATATTATCGGCCGAATAGGTCCTCACGGTCTGAAAGTTACGGTGTTCCGTACGTATTAGCATCTTTGGAATCAAAAATAATAAAGGAATAAACTACAACATAGCATTTCCGGGGACGCATCCATCTTCATACGATTACTTTGTAGTTTTGTCAGCAAAAATAAACAATCTAACAACGTCAATAGAGAAACAAATTGAATTGTAGTGGTACTAGATGTTTTACAAAAAAATTGGAGGCTAAAAGAAAAATAAAAATAAAAAAGGGATGCAACACGAGGACTTCCCGGGAGGTCACCCATCCTAGTATTACTCTCGCCCAAGCGCGCTTAACTGCAGAGTTCTGATGGGATCCGGTGCATTAGTGCTGGTATGATCGCATCCGTTAGTACATTGCATGCATTCGCATATATCCTTTACCGCGGATTCAAGAGACCATTTGTAATGGGTCCCACTTGATACGTGCACCGCTTCAGCCAGCTTCAACGTACTCTTTTATTCGCAAAAGATGCAAAAATCATGTCCGAACACTTTTTCGATACTTTAATCGCTTCCAAATCACAAAACCCTCCCGAAAACACCCTAAACGTCAAAATTTGGGGTCAAAAATGGGGCCCAATGGAACGGAGATCCATTGCCACACAATAACTTTCCGAGAGCTTTCCGAAAAGATATTATCGGCCGAATAGGTCCTCACGGTCTGAAAGTTACGGTGTTCCGTACCTATTAGCATCTTTGGAATAAAAAATAATAAAGGAATAAACTACAACATAGCATTTTCGGGGACGCATCCATCTTCATACGATTACTTTGTAGTTTTGTCAGCAAAAATAAACAATCTAACAACGTCAATAGAGAAACAAATTGAATTGTAGTGGTACTAGATGTTTTACAAAAAAATGGGAGGCTAAAAGAAAAATAAAAATAAAAAAGGGATGCAACACGAGGATTTCCCGGGAGGTCACCCATCCTAGTATTACTCTCGCCCAAGCGCGCTTAACTGCAGAGTTCTGATGGGATCCGGTGCATTAGTGCTGGTATGATCGCATCCGTTAGTACATTGCATGCATTCGCATATATCCTTTACCGCGGATTCAAGAGACCATTTGTAATGGGTCCCACTTGATACGTGCACCGCTTCAGCCAGCTTCAACGTACTCTTTTATTCGCAAAAGATGCAAAAATCATGTCCGAACACTTTTTCGATACTTTAATCGCTTCCAAATCACAAAAACCTCCTGAAAACACCCTAAACGTCAAAATTTGGGGTCAAAAATGGGGCCCAATGGAACAGAGACCCATTGCTACACTATAACTTTCCGAGAGCTTTCCGAAAAGGTATTATCGGCCGAATAGGTCCTCACGGTCTGAAAGTTACGGTGTTCCGTACGTATTAGCATCTTTGGAATAAAAAATAATAAAGGAATAAACTACAACATAGCCTTTTCGGGGACGCATCCATCTTCATACGATTACTTTGTAGTTTTGTCAGCAAAAATAAACAATCTAACAACGTCAATAGAGAAACAAATTGAATTGTAGTGGTACTAGATGTTTTACAAAAAAATGGGAGGCTAAAAGAAAAATAAAAATAAAAAAGGGATGCAACACGAGGATTTCCCGGGAGGTCACCCATCCTAGTATTACTCTCGCCCAAGCGCGCTTAACTGCAGAGTTCTGATGGGATCCGGTGCATTAGTGCTGGTATGATCGCATCCGTTAGTACATTGCATGCATTCGCATATATCCTTTACCGCGGATTCAAGAGACCATTTGTAATGGGTCCCACTTGATACGTGCACCGCTTCAGCCAGCTTCAACGTACTCTTTTATTCGCAAAAGATGCAAAAATCATGTCCGAACACTTTTTCGATACTTTAATCGCTTCCAAATCACAAAAACCTCCCGAAAACACCCTAAACGTCAAAATTTGGGGTCAAAAATGGGGCCCAATGGAACAGAGACCCATTGCCACACTATAACTTTCCTAGAGCTTTCCGAAAAGGTATTATCGGCCGAATAGGTCCTCACGGTCTGAAAGTTACGGTGTTCCGTACGTATTAGCATCTTTGGAATAAAAAATAATAAAGGAATAAACTACAACATAGCATTTTCGGGGACGCATCCATCTTCATACGATTACTTTGTAGTTTTGTCAGCAAAAATAAACAATCTAACAACGTCAATAGAGAAACAAATTGAATTGTAGTGGTACTAGATGTTTTACAAAAATTTGGGAGGCTAAAAGAAAAATAAAAATAAAAAAGGGATGCAACATGAGGACTTCCCGGGAGGTCACCCATTCTAGTATTACTCTCGCCCAAGCGCGCTTAACTGCAGAGTTCTGATGGGATTCGGTGCATTAGTGCTGGTATGATCGCATCTGTTAGTACATTGCATGCATTCGCATATATCCTTTACCGCGGATTCAAGAGATCATTTGTAATGGGTCCCACTTGATACGTGCACCGCTTCAGCCAGCTTCAACGTACTCTTTTATTCGCAAAAGATGCAAAAATCATGTCCGAACACTTTTTCGATACTTTAATCGCTTCCAAATCGCAAAAACCTCCCGAAAACACCCTAAACGTCAAAATTTGGGGTCAAAAATGGGGCCCAATGGAACGGAGACTCATTGCCACACTATAACTTTTCGAGAGCTTTCCGAAAAGATATTATCGGCCGAATAGGTCCTCACGGTCTGAAAGTTATGGTGTTCCGTACGTATTAGCATCCTTGGAATCAAAAATAATAAAGGAATAAACTACAATATAGCATTTCCGGGGACGCATCCATCTTCATACGATTACTTTGTAGTTTTGTCAGCAAAAATAAACAATCTAACAACGTCAATAGAGAAACAAATTGAATTGTAGTGGTACTAGATGTTTTACAAAAAAATGGGAGGCTAAAAGAAAAATAAAAATAAAAAAGGGATGCAACACGAGGACTTCTCGGGAGGTCACCCATCCTAGTATTACTCTCGCCCAAGCACGCTTAACTGCGCAGTTCTGATGGGATCCGGTGCATTAGTGCTGGTATGATCGCATCCCTTAGTACATTGCATGCATTCGCATATATCCTTTACCGCGGATTCAAGAGATCATTTGTAATGGGTCCCACTTGATAGGTGCACCGCTTCAGCCAGCTTTAACGTACTCTTTTATTCGCAAAAGATGCAAAAATTATGTCCGAACACTTTTTCGATACTTTAATCGCTTCCAAATCACAAAAACCTCCCGAAAACACCCTAAACGTCAAAATTTGGGGTCGAAAATGGGGCCCAATGGTACGGAGACACATAGCCACACTATAACTTTCCGAGAGCTTTTTCGAAAAGGTATTATCGGCCGAATAGGTCCTCACGGTCTGAAAGTTACGGTGTTCCGTACGTATTAGCATCTTTGGAATTAAAAATAATAAAGGAATAAACTACAACATAGCATTTCCGGGGACGCATCCATCTTCATACGATTACTTTGTAGTTTTGTCAGCAAAAATAAACAATCTAACAACGTCAATAGAGAAACAAATTGAATTGTAGTGGTACTAGATGTTTTACAAAAAAATGGGAGACTAAAAGAAAAATAAAAATAAAAAAGGGATGCAACACGAGGACTTCCCGGGAGGTCACCCATCCTAGTATTACTCTCGCCCAAGCGTGCTTAACTGCAGAGTTCTGATGGGATCTGGTGCATTAGTGCTGGTATGATCGCATCCGTTAGTACATTGCATGCATTCGCATATATCCTTTACCGCGGATTCAAGAGATCATTTGTAATGGGTCCCACTTGATACGTGCACCGCTTCAGCCAGCTTCAACGTACTCTTTTATTCGCAAAAGATGCAAAAATCATGTCCGAACACTTTTTCGATACTTTAATCGCTTCCAAATCACAAAAACCTCCCGAAAACACCCTAAACGTCAAAATTTGGGGTCAAAAATGGGGCCCAATGGAACGGAGACCCATTACCACACTATAACTTTCCGAGAGCTTTCCGAAAAGATATTATCGGCCGAATAGATCCTCACGGTCTGAAAGTTACGGTGTTCCGTACGTATTAGCATCTTTGGAATCAAAAATAATATAGGAATAAACTACAACATAGCATTTCCGGGGACGCATCCATCTTCATACGATTACTTTGTAGTTTTGTCAGCAAAAATAAACAATCTAACAACGTCAATAGAGAAACAAATTGAATTGTAGTGGTACTAGATGTTTTACAAAAAAATGGGAGGCTAAAAGAAAAATAAAAATAAAAAAGGGATGCAACACGAGGACTTCCCGGGAGGTCACCCATTCTAGTATTACTCTCGCCCAAGCGCGCTTAACTGCAGAGTTCTGATGGGATCCGGTGCATTAGTGCTGGTATGATCGCATCCGTTAGTACATTGCATGCATTCGCATATATCCTTTACCGCGGATTCAAGAGATCATTTGTAATGGGTCCCACTTGATACGTGCACCGCTTCAGCCAGCTTCAACGTACTGTTTTATTCGCAAAAGAAGCAAAAATCATGTCCGAACACTTTTTCGATACTTTAATCGCTTCCAAATCACAAAAACCTCCCGAAAACACCCTAAACGTCAAAATTTGGGGTCGAAAATGGGGCCCAATGGTACGGAGACACATAGCCACACTATAACTTTCCGAGATCTTTCCGAAAAGGTATTATCGGCCGAATAGGTCCTCACGGTTTGAAAGTTACGGTGTTCCGTACGTATTAGCATCTTTGGAATCAAAAATAATAAAGGAATAAACTACAACATAGCATTTTCGGGGACGCATCCATCTTCATACGATTACTTTGTAGTTTTGTCAGCAAAAATAAACAATCTAACAACGTCAATAGAGAAACAAATTGAATTGTAGTGGTACTAGATGTTTTACAAAAAAATGGGAGGCTAAAAGAAAAAGAAAAATAAAAAAGGGATGCAACACGAGGACTTCCCGGGAGGTCACCCATCCTAGTACTACTCTCGCCCAAGCACCGTAAACTGCGGAGTTCTGATGGGATCCGGTGCATTAGTGCTGGTATGATCGCATCCGTTAGTACATTGCATGCATTCGCATATATCCTTTACCGCGGATTCAAGAGATCATTTGTAATGGGTCCCACTTGATACGTGCACCGCTTCAGCCAGCTTCGACGTACTCTTTTATTCGCAAAAGATGCAAAAATCATGTCCGAACACTTTTCCGATACTTTAATCGCTTCCAAATCACAAAAACCTCCCGAAAACACCCTAAACGTCAAAATTTGGGGTCAAAAATGGAGCCCAATGGAACTGAGACTCATTGCCACACCATAACTTTCCGAGAGCTTTCCGAAAAGATATTATCGGCCGAATAGGTCCTCACGGTCTGAAAGTTACGGTGTTCCGTACGTATTAGCATCCTTGGAATCAAAAATAATAAAGGAATAAACTACAACATAGCATTTCCGGGGACGCATCCATCTTCATACGATTACTTTGTAGTTTTGTCAGCAAAAATAAACAATCTAACAACGTCAATAGAGAAACAAATTGAATTGTAGTGGTACTAGATGTTTTACAAAAAAATGGGAGGCTAAAAGAAAAATAAAAATAAAAAAGGGATGCAACACGAGGACTTCCCGGGAGGTCACCCATCCTAGTATTACTCTCGCCCAAGCGCGTTTAACTGCAGAGTTCTGATGGGATCCGGTGCATTAGTGCTGGTATGATCGCATCCGTTAGTACATTGCATGCATTCGCATATATCCTTTACCGCGGATTCAAGAGACCATTTGTAATGGGTCCCACTTGATACGTGCACCGCTTCAGCCAGCTTCAACGTACTCTTTTATTCGCAAAAGATGCAAAAATCTTGTCCGAACACTTTTTCGATACTTTAATCGCTTCCAAATCACAAAAACCTCCCGAAAACACCCTAAACGTCAAAATTTGGGGTAAAAAATGGGGCCCAATGAAACGGAGACTCATTGCCACACTATAACTTTCCGAGAGCTTTCCGAAAAGATATTATCGGCCGAATAGGTCCTCACGGTCTGAAAGTTATGGTGTTCCGTACGTATTAGCATCTTTGGAATGAAAAATAATAAAGGAATAAACTACAATATAGCATTTCTGGGGACGCGTCGATCTTCATACGATTACTTTGTAGTTTTGTCAGCAAAAATAAACAATCTAACAACGTCAATAGAGAAACAAATTGAATTGTAGTGGTACTAGATGTTTTACAAAAAAATGGGAGGCTAAAAGAAAAAGAAAAATAAAAAAGGGATGCAACACGAGGACTTCCCGGGAGGTCACCCATCCTAGTACTACTCTCGCCCAAGCACCGTAAACTGCGGAGTTCTGATGGGATCCGGTGCATTAGTGCTGGTATGATCGCATCCGTTAGTACATTGCATGCATTCGCATATATCCTTTACCGCGGATTCAAGAGATCATTTGTAATGGGTCCCACTTGATACGTGCACCGCTTCAGCCAGCTTCGACGTACTCTTTTATTCGCAAAAGATGCAAAAATCATGTCCGAACACTTTTCCGATACTTTAATCGCTTCCAAATCACAAAAACCTCCCGAAAACACCCTAAACGTCAAAATTTGGGGTCAAAAATGGGGCCCAATGGAACGGAGACCCATTGCCACACTATAACTTTCCGAGAGCTTTTCGAAAAGATATTATCGGCCGAATAGGTCCTCACGGTCTGAAATTTACGGTGTTCCGTACGTATTAGCATCCTTGGAATCAAAAATAATAAAGGAATAAACTACAACATAGCATTTCCGGGGACGCATCCATCTTCATACGATTACTTTGTAGTTTTGTCAGCAAAAATAAACAATCTAACAACGTCAATAGAGAAACAAATTGAATTGTAGTGGTACTAGATGTTTTACAAAAAAATGGGAGGCTAAAAGAAAAATAAAAATAAAAAAGGGATGCAACACGAGGACTTCCCGGGAGGTCACCCATCCTAGTATTACTCTCGCCCAAGCGCGTTTAACTGCAGAGTTCTGATGGGATCCGGTGCATTAGTGCTGGTATGATCGCATCCGTTAGTACATTGCATGCATTCGCATATATCCTTTACCGCGGATTCAAGAGACCATTTGTAATGGGTCCCACTTGATACGTGCACCGCTTCAGCCAGCTTCAACGTACTCTTTTATTCGCAAAAGATGCAAAAATCTTGTCCGAACACTTTTTCGATACTTTAATCGCTTCCAAATCACAAAAACCTCCCGAAAACACCCTAAACGTCAAAATTTGGGGTAAAAAATGGGGCCCAATGAAACGGAGACTCATTGCCACACTATAACTTTCCGAGAGCTTTCCGAAAAGATATTATCGGCCGAATAGGTCCTCACGGTCTGAAAGTTATGGTGTTCCGTACGTATTAGCATCTTTGGAATGAAAAATAATAAAGGAATAAACTACAATATAGCATTTCGGGGACGCATCGATCTTCATACGATTACTTTGTAGTTTTGTCAGCAAAAATAAACAATCTAACAACGTCAATAGAGAAACAAATTGAATTGTAGTGGTACTAGATGTTTTACAAATAAATGGGAGGCTAAAAGAAAAATAAAAATAAAAAAGGGATGCAACACGAGGACTTCCCGGGAGGTCACCCATCCAAGTATTACTCTCGCCCGAGCACGCTAAACTGCAGAGTTCTGATGGGATTCGGTGCATTAGTGCTGGTATGATCGCATCTGTTAGTACATTGCATGCATTCGCATATATCCTTTACCGCGGATTCAAGAGATCATTTGTAATGGGTCCCACTTGATACGTGCACCGCTTCAGCCAGCTTCAACGTACTCTTTTATTCGCAAAAGATGCAAAAATCATGTCCGAACACTTTTTCGATACTTTAATCGCTTCCAAATCACAAAAACCTCCCGAAAACACCCTAAACGTCAAAATTTGGGGTCAAAAATGGGGCCCAATGGAACGGAGACCCATTGCCACACTATAACTTTCCGAGAGCTTTTCGAAAAGATATTATCGGCCGAATAGGTCCTCAGGGTCTGAAAGTTACGGTGTTCCGTACGTATTAGCATCCTTGGAATCAAAAATAATAAAGGAATAAACTACAACATAGCATTTCCGGGGACGCATCCATCTTCATACGATTACTTTGTAGTTTTGTCAGCAAAAATAAACAATCTAACAATGTCAATAGAGAAACAAATTGAATTGTAGTGGTACTAGATGTTTTACAAAAAAATGGGAGGCTAAAAGAAAAATAAAAATAAAAAAGGGATGCAACACGAGGACTTCCCGGGAGGTCACCCATCCTAGTATTACTCTCGCCCAAGCGCGTTTAACTGCAGAGTTCTGATGGGATCCGGTGCATTAGTGCTGGTATGATCGCATCCGTTAGTACATTGCATGCATTCGCATATATCCTTTACCGCGGATTCAAGAGACCATTTGTAATGGGTCCCACTTGATACGTGCACCGCTTCAGCCAGCTTCAACGTACTCTTTTATTCGCAAAAGATGCAAAAATCTTGTCCGAACACTTTTTCGATACTTTAATCGCTTCCAAATCACAAAAACCTCCCGAAAACACCCTAAACGTCAAAATTTGGGGTAAAAAATGGGGCCCAATGAAACGGAGACTCATTGCCACACTATAAATTTCCGAGAGCTTTCCGAAAAGATATTATCGGCCGAATAGGTCCTCACGGTCTGAAAGTTATGGTAATCCGTACGTATTAGCATCTTTGGAATGAAAAATAATAAAGGAATAAACTACAATATAGCATTTCTGGGGACGCATCGATCTTCATACGATTACTTTGTAGTTTTGTCAGCAAAAATAAACAATCTAACAACGTCAATAGAGAAACAAATTGAATTGTAGTGGTACTAGATGTTTTACAAATAAATGGGAGGCTAAAAGAAAAATAAAAATAAAAAAGGGATGCAACACGAGGACTTCCCGGGAGGTCACCCATCCAAGTATTACTCTCGCCCAAGCACGCTTAACTGCAGAGTTCTGATGGGATTCGGTGCATTAGTGCTGGTATGATCGCATCTGTTAGTACATTGCATGCATTCGCATATATCCTTTACCGCGGATTCAAGAGATCATTTGTAATGGGTCCCACTTGATACGTGCACCGCTTCAGCCAGCTTCAACGTACTCTTTTATTCGCAAAAGATGCAAAAATCATGTCCGAACACTTTTTCGATACTTTAATCGCTTCCAAATCACAAAAACCTCCCGAAAACACCCTAAACGTCAAAATTTGGGGTCAAAAATGGGGCCCAATGGAACGGAGACCCATTGCCACACTATAACTTTCCGAGAGCTTTTCGAAAAGATATTATCGGCCGAATAGGTCCTCACGGTCTGAAAGTTACGGTGTTCCGTACGTATTAGCATCCTTGGAATCAAAAATAATAAAGGAATAAACTACAACATAGCATTTCCGGGAACGCATCCATCTTCATACGATTACTTTGTAGTTTTGTCAGCAAAAATAAACAATCTAACAACGTCAATAGAGAAACAAATTGAATTGTAGTGGTACTAGATGTTTTACAAAAAAATGGGAGGCTAAAAGAAAAATAAAAATAAAAAAGGGATGCAACACGAGGACTTCCCGGGAGGTCACCCATCCTAGTATTACTCTCGCCCAAGCGCGTTTAACTGCAGAGTTCTGATGGGATCCGGTGCATTAGTGCTGGTATGATCGCATCCGTTAGTACATTGCATGCATTCGCATATATCCTTTACCGCGGATTCAAGAGACCATTTGTAATGGGTCCCACTTGATACGTGCACCGCTTCAGCCAGCTTCAACGTACTCTTTTATTCGCAAAAGATGCAAAAATCTTGTCCGAACACTTTTTCGATACTTTAATCGCTTCCAAATCACAAAAACCTCCCGAAAACACCCTAAACGTCAAAATTTGGGGTAAAAATGGGGCCCAATGAAACGGAGACCCATTGCCACACTATAACTTTCCGAGAGCTTTCCGAAAAGATATTATCGGCCGAATAGGTCCTCACGGTCTGAAAGTTATGGTGTTCCGTACGTATTAGCATCTTTGGAATGAAAAATAATAAAGGAATAAACTACAATATAGTATTTCTGGGGACGCATCGATCTTCATACGATTACTTTGTAGTTTTGTCAGCAAAAATAAACAATCTAACAACGTCAATAGAGAAACAAATTGAATTGTAGTGGTACTAGATGTTTTACAAAAAAATGGGAGGCTAAAAGAAAAATAAAAATAAAAAAGAGATGCAACACGAGGACTTCCCGGGAGGTCACCCATCCTAGTATTACTCTCGCCCAAGCACGCTTAACTGCAGAGTTCTGATGGGATCCGGTGCATTAGTGCTGGTATGATCGCATCTGTTAGTACATTGCATGCATTCGCATATATCCTTTACCGCGGATTCAAGAGATCATTTGTAATGGGTCCCACTTGATACGTGCACCGCTTCAGCCAGCTTCAACGTACTCTTTTATTCGCAAAAGATGCAAAAATCATGTCCGAACACTTTTTCGATACTTTAATCGCTTCCAAATCACAAAACCCTCCCGAAAACACCCTAAACGTCAAAATTTGGGGTCAAAAATGGGGCCCAATGGAACGAAGATCCATTGCCACACTATAACTTTCCGAGAGCTTTCCGAAAAGATATTATCGGCCGAATAGGTCCTCACGGTCTAAAAGTTATGGTGTTCCGTACGTATTAGCATCTTTGGAATGAAAAATAATAAAGGAATAAACTACAATATAGCATTTCAGGGACGCATCGATCTTCATACGATTACTTTGTAGTTTTGTCAGCAAAAATAAACAATCTAACAACGTCAATAGAGAAACAAATTGAATTGTAGTGGTACTAGATGTTTTACAAATAAATGGGAGGCTAAAAGAAAAATAAAAATAAAAAAGGGATGCAACACGAGGACTTCCCGGGAGGTCACCCATCCAAGTATTACTCTCGCCCAAGCACGCTTAACTGCAGAGTTCTGATGGGATTCGGTGCATTAGTGCTGGTATGATCGCATCTGTTAGTACATTGCATGCATTCGCATATATCCTTTACCGCGGATTCAAGAGATCATTTGTAATGGGTCCCACTTGATACGTGCACCGCTTCAGCCAGCTTCAACGTACTCTTTTATTCGCAAAAGATGCAAAAATCATGTCCGAACACTTTTTCGATACTTTAATCGCTTCCAAATCACAAAAACCTCCCGAAAACACCCTAAACGTCAAAATTTGGGGTCAAAAATGGGGCCCAATGGAACGGAGACCCATTGCCACACTATAACTTTCCGAGAGCTTTTCGAAAAGATATTATCGGCCGAATAGGTCCTCACGGTCTGAAAGTTACGGTGTTCCGTACGTATTAGCATCCTTGGAATCAAAAATAATAAAGGAATAAACTACAACATAGCATTTCCGGGGACGCATCCATCTTCATACGATTACTTTGTAGTTTTGTCAGCAAAAATAAACAATCTAACAACGTCAATAGAGAAACAAATTGAATTGTAGTGGTACTAGATGTTTTACAAAAAAATGGGAGGCTAAAAGAAAAATAAAAATAAAAAAGGGATGCAACACGAGGACTTCCCGGGAGGTCACCCATCCTAGTATTACTCTCGCCCAAGCGCGTTTAACTGCAGAGTTCTGATGGGATCCGGTGCATTAGTGCTGGTATGATCGCATCCGTTAGTACATTGCATGCATTCGCATATATCCTTTACCGCGGATTCAAGAGACCATTTGTAATGGGTCCCACTTGATACGTGCACCGCTTCAGCCAGCTTCAACGTACTCTTTTATTCGCAAAAGATGCAAAAATCTTGTCCGAACACTTTTTCGATACTTTAATCGCTTCCAAATCACAAAAACCTCCCGAAACACCCTAAACGTCAAAATTTGGGGTAAAAAATGGGGCCCAATGAAACGGAGACTCATTGCCACACTATAACTTTCCGAGAGCTTTTCGAAAAGATATTATCGGCCGAATAGGTCCTCACGGTCTGAAAGTTATGGTGTTCCGTACGTATTAGCATCTTTGGAATGAAAAATAATAAAGGAATAAACTACAATATAGCATTTCTGGGGACGCATCGATCTTCATACGATTACTTTGTAGTTTTGTCAGCAAAAATAAACAATCTAACAACGTCAATAGAGAAACAAATTGAATTGTAGTGGTACTAGATGTTTTACAAAAAAATGGGAGGCTAAAAGAAAAATAAAAATAAAAAAGGGATGCAACACGAGGACTTCCCGGGAGGTCACCCATCCTAGTATTACTCTCGCCCAACCACGCTTAACTGCAGAGTTCTGATGGGATCCGGTGCATTAGTGCTGGTATGATCGCATCTGTTAGTACATTGCATGCATTCGCATATATCCTTTACCGCGGATTCAAGAGATCATTTGTAATGGGTCCCACTTGATACGTGCACCGCTTCAGCCAGCTTCAACGTACTCTTTTATTCGCAAAAGATGCAAAAATCATGTCCGAACACTTTTTCGATACTTTAATCGCTTCCAAATCACAAAACCCTCCCGAAAACACCCTAAACGTCAAAATTTGGGGTCAAAAATGGGGCCCAATGGAACAGAGATCCATTGCCACACTATAACTTTCCGAGAGCTTTCCGAAAAGATATTATCGGCCGAATAGGTCCTCACGGTCTGAAAGTTACGGTGTTCCGTACGTATTAGCATCTTTGGAATCAAAAATAATAAAGGAATAAACTACAACATAGCATTTCCGGGGACGCATCCATCTTCATACGATTACTTTGTAGTTTTGTCAGCAAAAATAAACAATCTAACAACGTCAATAGAGAAACAAATTGAATTGTAGTGGTACTAGATGTTTTACAAAAAAATGGGAGGCTAAAAGAAAAATAAAAATAAAAAAGGGATGCAACACGAGGACTTCCCGGGAGGTCACCCATTCTAGTATTACTCTCGCCCAAGCGCGCTTAACTGAAGAGTTCTGATGGGATCCGGTGCATTAGTGCTGGTATGATCGCATCCGTTAGTACATTTCATGAATTCGCATATATCCTTTACCGCGGATTCAAGAGATCATTTGTAATGGGTCCCACTTGATACGTGCACCGCTTCAGCCAGCTTCAACGTACTCTTTTATTCGCAAAAGATGCAAAAATCATGTCCGAACACTTTTTCGATACTTTAATCGCTTCCAAATCACAAAAACCTCCCGAAAACACCCTAAACGTCAAAATTTGGGGTCAGAAATGGGGCCCAATGGAACGGAGACTCATTGCCACACTATAACTTTCCGAGAGCTTTCCGAAAAGATATTATCGGCCGAATAGGTCCTCACGGTCTGAAAGTTATGGTGTGCCGTACGTATTAGCATCTTTGGAATGAAAAATAATAAAGGAATAAACTACAATATAGCATTTCCGGGGACGCATCCATCTTCATACGATTACTTTGTAGTTTTGTCAGCAAAAATAAACAATCTAACAACGTCAATAGAGAAACAAATTGAATTGTAGTGGTACTAGATGTTTTACAAAAAAATGGGAGGCTAAAAGAAAAATAAAAATAAAAAAGGGATGCAACACGAGGACTTCTCGGGAGGTCACCCATCCTAGTATTACTCTCGCCCAAGCACGCTTAACTTCGGAGTTCTGATGGGATCCGGTGCATTAGTGCTGGTATGATCGCATCCCTTAGTACATTGCATGCATTCGCATATATCCTTTACCGCGGATTCAAGAGATCATTTGTAATGGGTCCCACTTGATAGGTGCACCGCTTCAGCCAGCTTTAACGTACTCTTTTATTCGCAAAAGATGCAAAAATCATGTCCGAACACTTTTTCGATACTTTAATCGCTTCCAAATCACAAAAACCTCCCGAAAACACCCTAAACGTCAAAATTTGGGGTCAAAAATGGGGCCCAATGGAACGGAGACACATAGCCACACTATAACTTTCCGAGAGCTTTTTCGAAAAGGTATTATCGGCCGAATAGGTCCTCACGGTCTGAAAGTTACGGTGTTCCGTACGTATTAGCATCTTTGGAATCAAAAATAATAAAGGAATAAACTACAACATAGCATTTCCGGGGACGCATCCATCTTCATACGATTACTTTGTAGTTTTTTCACCAAAAATAAACAATCTAACAACGTCAATAGAGAAACAAATTGAATTGTAGTGGTACTAGATGTTTTACAAAAAAATGGGAGGTTAAAAGAAAAATAAAAATAAAAAAGGGATGCAACACGAGGACTTCCCGGGAGGTCACCCATCCTAGTACTACTCTCGCCCAAGCACCGTAAACTGCGGAGTTCTGATGGGATCCGGTGCATTAGTGCTGGTATGATCGCATCCCTTAGTACATTGCATGCGTTCGCATATATCCTTTACCGCGGATTCAAGAGATCATTTGTAATGGGTCCCACTTGATACGTGCACCGCTTCAGCCAGCTTCAACGTACTCTTTTATTCGCAAAAGATGAAAAAATCATGTCCGAACACTTTTTCGATACTTTAATCGCTTCCAAATCACAAAAACCTCTCGAAAACACCCTAAACGTCAAAATTTGGGGTCGAAAATGGGGCCCAATGGTACGGAGACACATAGCCACTCTATAACTTTCCGAGAGCTTTCCGAAAAGGTATTATCGGCCGAATAGGTCCTCACGGTCTGAAAGTTACGGTGTTCCGTACGTATTAGCATCTTTGGAATAAAAATAATAAAGGAATAAACTACAACATAGCATTTTCGGGGACGCATCCATCTTCATACGATTACTTTGTAGTTTTGTCAGCAAAAATAAACAATCTAACAACGTCAATAGAGAAACAAATGTAATTGTAGTGGTACTAGATGTTTTACAAAAAAATGGGAGGCTAAAAGAAAAAGAAAAATAAAAAAGGGATGCAACACGAGGACTTCCCGGGAGGTCACCCATCCTAGTACTACTCTCGCCCAAGCACCTTAAACTGCGGAGTTCTGATGGGATCCGGTGCATTAGTGCTGGTATGATCGCATCCGTTAGTACATTGCATGCATTCGCATATATCCTTTACCGCGGATTCAAGAGATCATTTGTAATGGGTCCCACTTGATACGTGCACCGCTTCTGCCAGCTTCAACGTACTCTTTTATTCGCAAAAGATGCAAAAATCATGTCCGAACACTTTTTCGATACTTTAATCGCTTCCAAATCACAAAAACCTCCCGAAAACACCATAAACGTCAAAATTTAGGGTCGAAAATGGGGCCCAATGGTACGGAGACCCATAGCCACACTATAACTTTCCGAGAGCTTTCCGAAAAGGTATTATCGGCCGAATAGGTCCTCACGGTCTGAAAGTTACGGTGTTCCGTACGTATTAGCATCTTTGGAATCAAAAATAATAAAGGAATAAACTACAACATAGCATTTCCGGGGACGCATCCATCTTCATACGATTACTTTGTAGTTTTTTCACCAAAAATAAACAATCTAACAACGTCAACAGAGAAACAAATTGAATTGTAGTGGTACTAGATGTTTTACAAAAAAATGGGAGGCTAAAAGAAAAATAAAAATAAAAAAGGGATGCAACACGAGGACTTCCCGGGAGGTCACCCATCCTAGTACTACTCTCGCCCAAGCACCGTAAACTGCGGAGTTCTGATGGGATCCGGTGCATTAGTGCTGGTATGATCGCATCCCTTAGTACATTGCATGCGTTCGCATATATCCTTTACCGCGGATTGAAGAGATCATTTGTAATGGGTCCCACTTGATACGTGCACCGCTTCAGCCAGCTTCAACGTACTCTTTTATTCGCAAAAGATGAAAAAATCATGTCCGAACACTTTTTCGATATTTTAATCGCTTCCAAATCACAAAAACCTCCCGAAAACACCCTAAACGTCAAAATTTGGGGTCAAAAAGGGGGCCCAATGGAACGGAGACACATAGCCACACTATAACTTTCCGAGATCTTTCCGAAAAGGTATTATCGGCCGAATAGGTCCTCACGGTCTGAAAGTTACGGTGTTCCGTAGGTATTAGCATCTTTGGAATCAAAAATAATAAAGGAATAAACTACAACATAGCATTTCTGGGGACGCATCCATCTTCATACGATTACTTTGTAGTTTTGTCAGCAAAAATAAACAATCTAACAACGTCAATAGAGAAACAAATTGAATTGTAGTGGTACTAGATGTTTTACAAAAAAATGGGAGGCTAAAAGAAAAATAAAAATAAAAAAGGGATGCAACACGAGGACATCCCGGGAGGTCACCCATCCTAGTATTACTCTCGCCCAAGCACGCTTAACTGCGGAGTTCTAATGGGATCCGGTGCATTAGTGCTGGTATGATCGCATCCCTTAGTACATTGCATGCATTCGCATATATCCTTTACCGCGGATTCAAGAGATCATTTGTAATGGGTCCCACTTGATACGTGCACCGCTTTAGCCAGCTTCAACGTACTCTTTTATTCGAAAAAGATGCAAAAATCATGTCCGAACACTTTTTCGATACTTTAATCGCTTCCAAATTACAAAAACCTCCCGAAAAAACCCTAAACGTCAAAATTTAGGGTCGAAAATGGGGCCCAATGGTACAGAGACCCATAGCCACACTATAACTTTCCGAGAGCTTTCCGAAAAGGTATTATCGGCCGAATAAACTACAACATAGCATTTCCGGGGACGCATCCATCTTCATTCGATTACTTTTTAGTTTTGTCAGCAAAAATAAACAATCTAACAACGTCAATAGAGAAACAAATTGAATTGTAGTGGTACTAGATGTTTTACAAAAAAATGGGAGGCTAAAAGAAAAATAAAAATAAAAAAGGGATGCAACACGAGGACATCCCGGGAGGTCACCCATCCTAATATTACTCTCGCCCAAGCACGCTTAACTGCGGAGTTCTGATGGGATCCGGTGCATTAGTGTTGGTATGATCGCATCCCTTAGTACATTGCATGCATTCGCATATATCCTTTACCGCGGATTCAAGAGATCATTTGTAATGGGTCCCACTTGATACGTGCACCGCTTCAGCCAGCTTCAACGTACTCTTTTATTCGCAAAAGATGCAAAAATCAAGTCCGAACACTTTTTCGATACTTTAATCGCTTCCAAATAAAAAACCTCCCGAAAACACCCTAAACGTCAAAATTTAGGGTCGAAAATGGGGCCCAATGGTACGGAGACCCATAGCCACACTATAACTTTTGGAGAGCTTTCCGAAAAGGTATTATCGGCCGAATAGGTCCTCACGGTCTGAAAGTTACGGTGTTCCGTACGTATTAGCATCTTTGGAATCAAAAATAATAAAGGAATAAACTACAACATAGCATTTCCGGGAACGCATCCATCTTCATACGATTACTTTGTAGTTTTTTCAGCAAAAATAAACAATCTAACAACGTCAATAGAGAAACAAATTGAATTGTAGTGGTACTAGATGTTTTACAAAAAAATGGGAGGCTAAAAGAAAAATAAAAATAAAAAAAAGGATGCAACACGAGGACTTCCCGGGAGGTCACCCATTCTAGTATTACTCTCGCCCAAGCGCGCTTAACTGCAGAGTTCTGATGGGATCCGGTGCATTAGTGCTGGTATGATCGCATCCGTTAGTACATTGCATGCATTCGCATATATCCTTTACCGCGGATTCAAGAGATCATTTGTAATGGGTCCCACTTGATACGTGCACCGCTTCAGCCAGCTTCAACGTACTCTTTTATTCGCAAAAGATGTAAAAATCATGTCCGAACACTTTTTCGATACTTTAATCGCTTCCCAATCTCAAAAACCTCCCGAAAACACCCTAAACGTCAAAATTTGGGGTCAAAAATGGGGCCCAAAGGAACGGAGACCCATTGCCACACTATAACTTTCCGAGAGCTTTCCGAAAAGATATTATCGGCCGAATAGGTCCTCACGGTCTGAAAGTTACGGTGTTCCGTACGTATTAGCATCTTTGGAATAAAAAATAATAAAGGAATAAACTACAACATAGCATTTTCGGGGACGCATCCATCTTCATACGATTACTTTGTAGTTTTGTCAGCAAAAATAAACAATCTAACAACGTCAATAGAGAAACAAATTGAATTGTAGTGGTACTAGATGTTTTACAAAAAAATGGGAGGCTAAAAGAAAAAGAAAAATTAAAAAGGGATGCAACACGAGGACTTCCCGGGAGGTCACCCATCCTAGTACTACTCTCGCCCAAGCACCGTAAACTGCGGAGTTCTGATGGGATCCGGTGCATTAGTGCTGGTATGATCGCATCCGTTAGTACATTGCATGCATTCGCATATATCCTTTACCGCGGATTCAAGAGATCATTTGTAATGGGTCCTACTTGATACGTGCACCGCTTCTGCCAGCTTCAACGTACTCTTTTATTCGCCAAAGATGCAAAAATCATGTCCGAACACTTTTTCGATACTTTAATCGCTTCCAAATCACAAAAACCTCCCGAAAACACCATAAACGTCAAAATTTAGGGTCGAAAATGGGGCCCAATGGTACGGAGACCCTTAGCCACACTATAACTTTCCGAGATCTTTCCGAAAAGGTATTATCGGCCGAATAGGTCCTCACGGTCTGAAAGTTACGGTGTTCCGTACGTATTAGCATCTTTGGAATCAAAAATAATAAAGGAATAAACTACAACATAGCATTTCTGGGGACGCATCCATCTTCATACGATTACTTTGTAGTTTTGTCAGCAAAAATAAACAATCTAACAACGTCAATAGAGAAACAAATTGAATTGTAGTGGTACTAGATGTTTTACAAAAAAATGGGAGGCTAAAAGAAAAATAAAAATAAAAAAGGGATGCAACACGAGGACTTCCCGGGAGGTCACCCATCCTAGTATTACTCTCGCCCAAGCACGCTTAACTGCGGAGTTCTAATGGGATCCGGTGCATTAGTGCTGGTATGATCGCATCCCTTAGTACATTGCATGCATTCGCATATATCCTTTACCGCGGATTCAAGAGATCATTTGTAATGGGTCCCACTTGATACGTGCACCGCTTTAGCCAGCTTTAACGTACTCTTTTATTCGAAAAAGATGCAAAAATCATGTCCGAACACTTTTTCGATACTTTAATCGCTTCCAAATCACAAAAACCTCCCGAAAAAACCCTAAACGTCAAAATTTGGGGTCGAAAAAGGGGCCCAATGGTACAGAGACCCATAGCCACACTATAACTTTCCGAGAGCTTTCCGAAAAGGTATTATCGGCCGAATAAACTATAACATAGCATTTCCGGGGACGCATCCATCTTCATACGATTACTTTGTAGTTTTGTCAGCAAAAATAAACAATCTAACAACGTCAATAGAGAAACAAATTGAATTGTAGTGGTACTAGATGTTTTACAAAAAAATGGGAGGCTAATAGAAAAATAAAAATAAAAAAGGGATGCAACACGAGGACTTCCCAGGAGGTCACCCATCCTAATATTACTCTCGGCCAAGCACGCTTAACTGCGGAGTTCTGATGGGATCCGGTGCATTAGTGCTGGTATGATCGCATCCCTTAGTACATTGCATGCATTCGCATATATCCTTTACCGCGGATTCAAGAGATCATTTGTAATGGGTCCCACTTGATACGTGCACCGCTTCAGCCAGCTTCAACGTACTCTTTTATTCGCAAAAGATGCAAAAATCAAGTCCGAACACTTTTTCGATACTTTAATCGCTTCCAAATCACAAAAACCTCCCAAAAACACCCTAAACGTCAAAATTTAGGGTCGAAAATGGGGCCCAATGGTACGGAGACCCATAGCCACACTATAACTTTCCGAGAGCTTTCCCAAAAGGTATTATCGGCCGAATAGGTCCTCACGGTCTGAAAGTTACGGTGTTCCGTACGTATTAGCATCTTTGGAATCAAAAATAATAAAGGAATAAACTACAACATAGCATTTCCGGGGACCCATCCATCTTCATACGATTACTTTGTAGTTTTTTCAGCAAAAATAAATAATCTAACAACGTCAATAGAGAAACAAATTGAATTGTAGTGATGGGAGGCTAAAAAAAAAATAAAAATAAAAAAGGGATGCAACACGAGGACTTCCCGGGAGGTCACCCATCCTAGTACTACTCTCGCCCAAGCACGCTTAACTGCGGAGTTCTGATGGGATCCGGTGCATTAGTGCTGGTATGATCGCATCCGTTAGTACATTGCATGCATTCGCATATATCCTTTACCGCGGATTCAAGAGATCATTTGTAATGGGTCCCACTTGATACGTGCACCGCTTCAGCCAGCTTCAACGTACTCTTTTATTCTCAAAAGATGCAAAAATCAAGTCCGAACACTTTTTCGATACTTTAATCGCTTCCAAATCACAAAAACCTCCCGAAAACACCCTAAACGTCAAAATTTAGGGTCGAAAATGGGGCCCAATGGTACAGAGACCCATAGCCACACTATAACTTTCCGAGAGCTTTCCGAAAAGGTATTATCGGCCGAATAGGTCCTCACGGTCTGAAAGTTACGGTGTTCCGTACGTATTAGCATCTTTGGAATCAAAAATAATAAAGGAATAAACTACAACATAGCATTTCCGGGGACGCATCCATCTTCATATGATTACTTTGTAGTTTTTTCTGCAAAAATAAACAATCTAACAACGTCAATAGAGAAACAAATTGAATTGTAATGATGGGAGGCTAAAAGAAAAATAAAAGTAAAAAAGGGATGCAACACGAGGACTTCCCGGGAGGTCACCCATCCTAGTACTACTCTCGCCCAAGCACCGTAAACTGCGGAGTTCTGATGGGATCCGGTGCATTAGTGCTGGTATGATCGCATCCGTTAGTACATTGCATGCAGTCGCATATATCCTTTACCGCGGATTCAAGAGATCATTTGTAATGGGTCCCACTTGATACGTGCACCGCTTTAGCCAGCTTCAACGTACTCTTTTATTCGAAAAAGATGCAAAAATCATGTCCGAACACTTTTTCGATACTTTAATCGCTTCCAAATCACAAAAACCTCCCGAAAAAACCCTAAACGTCAAAATTTGGGGTCGAAAAAGGGGCCCAATGGTACAGAGACCCATAGCCACACTATAACTTTCCGAGAGCTTTCCGAAAAGGTATTATCGGCCGAATAAACTACAACATAGCATTTCCGGGGACGCATCCATTTTCATACGATTACTTTGTAGTTTTGTCAGCAAAAATAAACAATCTAACAACGTCAATAGAGAAACAAATTGAATTGTAGTGGTACTAGATGTTTTACATAAAAATGGGAGGCTAAAAGAAAAATAAAAATAAAAAAGGGATGCAACACGAGGACTTCCCGGGAGGTCACCCATCCTAGTACTACTCTCGCCCAAGCACCGTAAACTGCGGAGTTCTGATGGGATCTGGTGCATTAGTGCTGGTATGATCGCATCCCTTAGTACATTGCATGCGTTCGCATATATCCTTTACCGCGGATTCAAGAGATCATTTGTAATGGGTCCCACTTGATACGTGCACCGCTTCAGCCAGCTTCAACGTACTCTTTTATTCGCAAAAGATGCAAAAATCAAGTCCGAACACTTTTTCGATACTTTAATCGCTTCCAAATCACAAAAACCTCCCGAAAACACCCTAAACGTCAAAATTTAGGGTCGAAAATGGGGCCCAATGGTACGGAGACCCATAGCCACACTATAACTTTCCGAGAGCTTTCCGAAAAGGTATTATCGGCCGAATAGGTCCTCACGGTCTGAAAGTTACGGTGTTCCGTACGTATTAGCATCTTTGGAATCAAAAATAATAAAGGAATAAACTACAACATAGCATTTCCGGGGACGCATCCATCTTCATACGATTACTTTGTAGTTTTTTCAGCAAAAATAAACAATCTAACAACGTCAATAGAGAAACAAATTGAATTGTAGTGGTGGGAGGCTAAAAGAAAAATAAAAGTAAAAAAGGGATGCAACACGAGGACTTCCCGGGAGGTCACCCATCCTAGTACTACTCTCGCCCAAGCACCGTAAACTGCGGAGTTCTGATGGGATCCGGTGCATTAGTGCTGGTATGATCGCATCCGTTAGTACATTGCATGCAGTCGCATATATCCTTTACCGCGGATTCAAGAGATCATTTGTAATGGGTCCCACTTGATACGTGCACCGCTTTAGCCAGCTTCAACGTACTCTTTTATTCGAAAAAGATGCAAAAATCATGTCCGAACACTTTTTCGATACTTTAATCGCTTCTAAATCACAAAAACCTCCCGAAAAAACCCTAAACGTCAAAATTTGGGGTCGAAAAAGGGGCCCAATGGTACAGAGACCCATAGCCACACTATAACTTTCCGAGAGCTTTACGAAAAGGTATTATCGGCCGAATAAACTACAACATAGCATTTCCGGGGACGCATCCATCTTCATACGATTACTTTGTAGTTTTGTCAGCAAAAATAAACAATCTAACAACGTCAATAGAGAAACAAATTGAATTGTAGTGGTACTAGATGTTTTACATAAAAATGGGAGGCTAAAAGAAAAATAAAAATAAAAAAGGGATGCAACACGAGGACTTCCCGGGAGGTCACCCATCCTAGTACTACTCTCGCCCAAGCACCGTAAACTGCGGAGTTCTGATGGGATCCGGTGCATTAGTGCTGGTATGATCGCATCCCTTAGTACATTGCATGCGTTCGCATATATCCTTTACCGCGGATTCAAGAGATCATTTGTAATGGGTCCCACTTGATACGTGCACCGCTTCAGCCAGCTTCAACGTACTCTTTTATTCGCAAAAGATGAAAAAATCATGTCCGAACACTTTTTCGATACTTTAATCGCTTCCAAATCACAAAAACCTCCCGAAAACACCCTAAACGTCAAAATTTGGGGTCAAAAAGGGGGCCCAATGGAACGGAGACACATAGCCACACTATAACTTTCCGAGATCTTTCCGAAAAGGTATTATCGGCCGAATAGGTCCTCACGGTCTGAAAGTTACGGTGTTCCGTACGTATTAACATCTTTGGAATCAAAAATAATAAAGGAATAAACTACAACATAGCATTTCTGGGGACGCATCCATCTTCATACGATTACTTTGTAGTTTTGTCAGCAAAAATAAACAATCTAACAACGTCAATAGAGAAACAAATTGAATTGTAGTGGTACTAGATGTTTTACAAAAAAATGGGAGGCTAAAAGAAAAATAAAAATAAAAAAGGGATGCAACATGAGGACTTCCCGGGAGGTCACCCATCCTAGTATTACTCTCGCCCAAGCACGCTTAACTGCGGAGTTCTAATGGGATCCGGTGCATTAGTGCTGGTATGATCGCATCCCTTAGTACATTGCATGCATTCGCATATATCCTTTACCGCGGATTCAAGAGATCATTTGTAATGGGTCCCACTTGATACGTGCACCGCTTTAGCCAGCTTCAACGTACTCTTTTATTCGAAAAAGATGCAAAAATCATGTCCGAACACTTTTTCGATACTTTAATTGCTTCCAAATCACAAAAACCTCCCGAAAAAACCCTAAACGTCAAAATTTGGGGTCGAAAAAGGTGCCCAATGGTAAAGAGACCCATAGCCACACTATAACTTTCCGAGAGCTTTCCGAAAAGGTATTATCGGCCGAATAAACTACAACATAGCATTTCCGGGGACGCATCCATCTTCATACGATTACTTTGTAGTTTTGTCAGCAAAAATAAACAATCTAACAACGTCAATAGAGAAACAAATTGAATTGTAGTGGTACTAGATGTTTTACAAAAAAATGGGAGGCTAAAAGAAAAATAAAAATAAAAAAGGGATGCAACACGAGGACTTCCCGGGAGGTCACCCATCCTAATATTACTCTCGGCCAAGCACGCTTAACTGCGGAGTTCTGATGGGATCCGGTGCATTAGTGCTGGTATGATCGCATCCCTTAGTACATTGCATGCATTCGCATATATCCTTTACCGCGGATTCAAGAGATCATTTGTAATGGGTCCCACTTGATACGTGCACCGCTTCAGCCAGCTTCAACGTACTCTTTTATTCGCAAAAGATGCAAAAATCAAGTCCGAACACTTTTTCGATACTTTAATCGCTTCCAAATCACAAAAACCTCCCAAAAACACCCTAAACGTCAAAATGTAGGGTCGAAAATGGGGCCCAATGGTACGGAGACCCATAGCCACACTATAACTTTCCGAGAGCTTTCCCAAAAGGTATTATCGGCCGAATAGGTCCTCACGGTCTGAAAGTTACGGTGTTCCGTACGTATTAGCATCTTTGGAATCAAAAATAATAAAGGAATAAACTACAACATAGCATTTCCGGGGATCCATCCATCTTCATACGATTACTTTGTAGTTTTTTCAGCAAAAATAAACAATCTAACAACGTCAATAGAGAAACAAATTGAATTGTAGTGATGGGAGGCTAAAAGAAAAATAAAAATAAAAAAGGGATGCAACACGAGGACTTCCCGGGAGGTCACCCATCCTAGTACTACTCTCGCCCAAGCACGCTTAGCTGCGAAGTTCTGATGGGATCCGGTGCATTAGTGCTGGTATGATCGCATCCGTTAGTACATTGCATGCATTCGCATATATCCTTTACCGCGGATTCAAGAGATCATTTGTAATGGGTCCCACTTGATACGTGCACCGCTTCAGCCAGCTTCAACGTACTCTTTTATTCGCAAAAGATGCAAAAATCAAGTCCGAACACTTTTTCGATACTTTAATCGCTTCCAAATCACAAAAACCTCCCGAAAACACCCTAAACGTCAAAATTTAGGGTCGAAAATGGGGCCCAATGGTACGGAGACCCATAGCCACACTATAACTTTCCGAGAGCTTTCCGAAAAGGTATTATCGGCCGAATAGGTCCTCACGGTCTGAAAGTTACGGTGTTCCGTACGTATTAGCATCTTTGGAATCAAAAATAATAAAGGAATAAACTACAACATAGCATTTCCGGGGACGCATCCATCTTCATACGATTACTTTGTAGTTTTTTCAGCAAAAATAAACAATCTAACAACGTCAATAGAGAAACAAATTGAATTGTAGTGATGGGAGGCTAAAAGAAAAATAAAAGTAAAAAAGGGATGCAACATGAGGACTTCCCGGGAGGTCACCCATCCTAGTACTACTCTCGTCCAAGCACCGTAAACTGCGGAGTTCTGATGGGATCCGGTGCATTAGTGCTGGTATGATCGCATCCGTTAGTACATTGCATGCATTCGCATATATCCTTTACCGCGGATTCAAGAGATCATTTGTAATGGGTCCCACTTGATACGTGCACCGCTTCTGCCAGCTTCAACGTACTCTTTTATTCGCAAAAGATGCAAAAATCATGTCCGAACACTTTTTCGATACTTTAATCGCTTCCAAATCACAAAAACCTCCCGAAAACACCATAAACGTCAATATTGAGGGTCGAAAATGGGGCCCAATGGTACGGAGACCCATAGCCACACTATAACTTTCCGAGAGCTTTCCGAAAAGGTATTATCGGCCGAATAGGTCCTCACGATCTGAAAGTTACGGTGTTCCGTACGTATTAGCATCTTTGGAATCAAAAATAATAAAGGAATAAACTACAACATAGCATTTCCGGGGACGCATCCATCTTCATACGATTACTTTGTAGTTTTTTCAGCAAAAATAAACAATCTAACAACGTCAATAGAGAAACAAATTAAATTGTAGTGGTACTAGATGTTTTACAAAAAAATGGGAGGCTAAAAGAAAAATAAAAATAAAAAAGGGATGCAACACGAGGACTTCCCGGGAGGTCACCCATCCTAGTACTACTCTCGCCCAAGCACCGTCAACTGCGGAGTTCTGATGGGATCCGGTGCATTAGTGCTGGTATGATCGCATCCGTTAGTACATTGCATGCGTTCGCATATATCCTTTACCGCGGATTCAAGAGATCATTTGTAATGGGTCCCACTTGATACGTGCACCGCTTCAGCCAGTTTCAACGTACTCTTTTATTCGCAAAAGATGAAAAAATCATGTCCGAACACTTTTTCGATACTTTAATCGCTTCCAAATCACAAAAACCTCCCGAAAACACCCTAAACGTCAAAATTTAGGGTCGAAAATGGGGCCCAATGGAACGGAGACACATAACCACATTATAACTTTCCGAGATCTTCCCGAAAAGGTATTATCGGCCGAATAGGTCCTCACGGTCTGAAAGTTACGGTGTTCCGTACGTATTAGCATCTTTGGAATCAAAAATAATAAAGGAATAAACTACAACATAGCATTTCCGGGGACGCATCCATCTTCATACGATTACTTTGTAGTTTTTTCAGCAAAAATAAACAATCTAACAACGTCAATAGAGAAACAAATTGAATTGTAGTGATGGGAGGCTAAAAGAAAAATAAAAGTAAAAAAGGGATGCAACACGAGGACTTCCCGGGAGGTCACCCATCCTAGTACTACTCTCGCCCAAGCACCGTAAACTGCGGAGTTCTGATGGGATCCGGTGCATTAGTGCTGGTATGATCGCATCCGTTAGTACATTGCATGCATTCGCATATATCCTTTACCGCGGATTCAAGAGATCATTTGTAATGGGTCCCACTTGATACGTGCACCGCTTCTGCCAGCTTCAACGTACTCTTTTATTCGCAAAAGATGCAAAAATCATGTCCGAACACTTTTTTCGATACTTTAATCGCTTCCAAATCACAAAAACCTCCCGAAAACACCATAAACGTCAATATTGAGGGTCGAAAATGGGGCCCAATGGTACGGAGACCCATAGCCACACTATAACTTTCCGAGAGCTTTCCGAAAAGGTATTATCGGCCGAATAGGTCCTCACGATCTGAAAGTTACGGTGTTCCGTACGTATTAGCATCTTTGGAATCAAAAATAATAAAGTTATAAACTACAACATAGCATTTCCGGGGACGCATCCATCTTCATACGATTACTTTGTAGTTTTTTCAGCAAAAATAAACAATCTAACAACGTCAATAGAGAAACAAATTGAATTGTAGTGGTACTAGATGTTTTACAAAAAAATGGGAGGCTAAAAGAAAAATAAAAATAAAAAAGGGATGCAACACGAGGACTTCCCGGGAGGTCACCCATCCTAGTACTACTCTCGCCCAAGCACCGTAAACTGCGGAGTTCTGATGGGATCCGGTGCATTAGTGCTGGTATGATCGCATCCGTTAGTACATTGCATGCGTTCGCATATATCCTTTACCGCGGATTCAAGAGATCATTTGTAATGGGTCCCACTTGATACGTGCACCGCTTCAGCCAGCTTCAACGTACTCTTTTATTCGCAAAAGATGAAAAAATCATGTCCGAACACTTTTTCGATACTTTAATCGCTTCCAAATCACAAAAACCTCCCGAAAACACCCTAAACGTCAAAATTTAGGGTCGAAAATGGGGCCCAATGGAACGGAGACACATAGCCACATTATAACTTTCCGAGATCTTCCCGAAAAGGTATTATCGGCCGAATAGGTCCTCACGGTCTGAAAGTTACGGTGTTCCGTACGTATTAGCATCTTTGGAATCAAAAATAATAAAGGAATAAACTACAACATAGCATTTCTGGGGACGCATCCATCTTCATACGATTACTTTGTAGTTTTGTCATCAAAAATAAACAATCTAACAACGTCAATAGAGAAACAAATTGAATTGTAGTGGTACTAGATGTTTTACAAAAAAATTGGAGGCTAAAAGAAAAATAAAAATAAAAAAGGGATGCAACACGAGGACTTCCCGGGAGGTCCCCCATCCTAGTATTACTCTCGCCCAAGCACGCTTAACTGCGGAGTTCTAATGGGATCCGGTGCATTAGTGCTGGTATGATTGCATCCCTTAGTACATTGCATGCATTCGCATATATCCTTTACCGCGGATTCAAGAGATCATTTGTAATGGGTCCCACTTGATACGTGCACCGCTTTAGCCAGCTTCAACGTACTCTTTTATTCGAAAAAGATGCAAAAATCATGTCCGAACACTTTTTCGATACTTTAATTGCTTCCAAATCACAAAAACCTCCCGAAAAAACCCTAAACGTCAAAATTTGGGGTCGAAAAAGGTGCCCAATGGTACAGAGACCCATAGCCACACTATAACTTTTCGAGAGCTTTCCGAAAAGGTATTATCGGCCGAATAAACTACAACATAGCATTTCCGGGGACGCATCCATCTTCATACGATTACTTTGTAGTTTTGTCAGCAAAAATAAACAATCTAACAACGTCAATAGAGAAACAAATTGAATTGTAGTGGTACTAGATGTTTTACAAAAAAATGGGAGGCTAAAAGAAAAATAAAAATAAAAAAGGGATGCAACACGAGGACTTCCCGGGAGGTCACCCATCCTAATATTACTCTCGGCCAAGCACGCTTAACTGCGGAGTTCTGATGGGATCCGGTGCATTAGTGCTGGTATGATCGCATCCCTTAGTATATTGCATGCATTCGCATATATCCTTTACCGCGGATTCAAGAGATCATTTGTAATGGGTCCCACTTGATACGTGCACCGCTTCAGCCAGCTTCAACGTACTCTTTTATTCGCAAAAGATGCAAAAATCAAGTCCGAACACTTTTTCGATACTTTAATCGCTTCCAAATCACAAAAACCTCCCGAAAACACCCTAAACGTCAAAATTTAGGGTCGAAAATGGGGCCCAATGGTACGGAGACCCATAGCCACACTATAACTTTCCGAGAGCTTTCCCAAAAGGTATTATCGGCCGAATAGGTCCTCACGGTCTGAAAGTTACGGTGTTCCGTATGTATTAGCATCTTTGGAATCAAAAATAATAAAGGAATAAACTACAACATAGCATTTCCGGGGACCCATCCATCTTCATACGATTACTTTGTAGTTTTTTCAGCAAAAATAAACAATCTAACAACGTCAATAGAGAAACAAATTGAATTGTAGTGATGGGAGGCTAAAAGAAAAATAAAAATAAAAAAGGGATGCAACACGAGGACTTCCCGGGAGATCACCCATCCTAGTACTACTCTCGCCCAAGCACGCTTAACTGCGGAGTTCTGATGGGATCCGGTGCATTAGTGCTGGTATGATCGCATCCGTTAGTACATTGCATGCATTCGCATATATCCTTTACCGCGGATTCAAGAGATCATTTGTAATGGATCCCACTTGATACGTGCACCGCTTCAGCCAGCTTCAACGTACTCTTTTATTCGCAAAAGATGCAAAAATCAAGTCCGAACACTTTTTCGATACTTTAATCGCTTCCAAATCACAAAAACCTCCCGAAAACACCCTAAACGTCAAAATTTAGGGTCGAAAATGGGGCCCAATGGTACGGAGACCCATAGCCACACTATAACTTTCCGAGAGCTTTCCGAAAAGGTATTATCGGCCGAATAGGTCCTCACGGTCTGAAAGTTACGGTGTTCCGTACGTATTAGCATCTTTGGAATCAAAAATAATAAAGGAATAAACTACAACATAGCATTTCCGGGGACGCATCCATCTTCATACGATTACTTTGTAGTTTTTTCAGCAAAAATAAACAATCTAACAACGTCAATAGAGAAACAAATTGAATTGTAGTGGTACTAGATGTTTTACAAAAAAATGGGAGGCTAAAAGAAAAATAAAAATAAAAAAGGGATGCAACACGAGGACTTCCCGGGAGGTCACCCATCCTAGTATTACTCTCCCCCAAGCACGCTTAACTGCGGAGTGCTAATGGGATCCGGTGCATTAGTGCTGGTATGATCGCATCCCTTAGTACATTGCATGCATTCGCATATATCCTTTACCGCGGATTCAAGAGATCATTTGTAATGGGTCCCACTTGATACGTGCACCGCTTCAGCCAGCTTCAACGTACTCTTTTATTCGAAAAAGATGCAAAAATCATGTCCGAACACTTTTTCGATACTTTAATCGCTTCCAAATCACAAAAACCTCCCGAAAACACCCTAAACGTAAAAATTTGGGGTCGAAAAAGGGGCCCAATGGTATAGAGACCCATAGCCACACTATAACTTTCCGAGAGCTTTCCGAAAAGGTATTATCGGCCGAATAAACTACAACATAGCATTTCCGGGGACGCATCCATCTTCATACGATTACTTTGTAGTTTTGTCAGCAAAAATAAACAATCTAACAACGTCAATAGAGAAACAAATTGAATTGTAGTGGTACTAGATGTTTTACAAAAAAATGGGAGGCTAAAAGAAAAATAAAAATAAAAAAGGGATGCAACACGAGGACTTCCCGGGAGGTCATCCATCCTAATATTACTCTCGCCCAAGCACGCTTAACTGCGGAGTTCTGATGGGATCCGGTGCATTAGTGCTGGTATGATCGCATCCCTTAGTACATTGCATGCATTCGCATATATCCTTTACCGCGGATTCAAGAGATCATTTGTAATGGGTCCCACTTGATACGTGCACCGCTTCAGCCAGCTTCAACGTACTCTTTTATTCGCAAAAGATGCAAAAATCAAGTCCGAACACTTTTTCGATACTTTCATCGCTTCCAAATCACAAAAACCTCCCGAAAAAACCCTAAACGTCAAAATTTAGTGTCGAAAATGGGGCCCAATGGTACGGAGACCCGTAGCCACACTATAACTTTCCGAGAGCTTTCCGAAAAGGTATTATCGGCCGAATAGGTCCTCACGGTCTGAAAGTTACGGTGTTCCGTACGTATTAGCATCTTTGGAATCAAAAATAATAAAGGAATAAACTACAACATAGCATTTCCGGGGACGCATCCATCTTCATACGATTACTTTGTAGTTTTTTCAGCAAAAATAAACAATCTAACAACGTCAGTAGAGAAACAAATTGAATTGTAGTGATGGGAGGCTAAAAGAAAAATAAAAATAAAAAAGGGATGCAACACGAGGACTTCCCGGGAGGTCACCCATCCTAGTACTACTCTCGCCCAAGCACCATAAACTGCGGAGTACTGATGGGATCCGGTGCATTAGTGCTGGTATGATCGCATCCGTTAGTACATTGCATGCATTCGCATATATCCTTTACCGCGGATTCAAGAGATCATTTGTAATGGGTCCCACTTGATACGTGCACCGCTTCTGCCAGCTTCAACGTACTCTTTTATTCGCAAAAGATGCAAAAATCATGTCCGAACACTTTTTCGATACTTTAATCGCTTCCAAATCACAAAAACCTCCCGAAAACACCATAAACGTCAAAATTTAGGGTCGAAAATGGGGCCCAATGGTACGGAGACCCATAGCCACACTATAACTTTCCGAGAGCTTTCCGAAAAGGTATTATCGGCCGAATAGGTCCTCACGGTCTGAAAGTTACGGTGTTCCGTACGTATTAGCATCTTTGGAATCAAAAATAATAAAGGAATAAACTACAACATAGCATTTCCGGGGACGCATCCATCTTCATACGATTACTTTGTAGTTTTTTCAGCAAAAATAAACAATCTAACAACGTCAATAGAGAAACAAATTGAATTGTAGTGGTACTAGATGTTTTACAAAAAAATGGGAGGCTAAAAGAAAAATAAAAATAAAAAAGGGATGCAACACGAGGACTTCCCGGGAGGTCACCCATCCTAGTACTACTCTCGCCCAAGCACCGTAAACTGCGGAGTTCTGATGGGATCCGGTGCATTAGTGCTGGTATGATCGCATCCGTTAGTACATTGCATGCATTCGCATATATCCTTTACCGCGGATTCAAGAGATCATTTGTAATGGGTCCCACTTGATACGTGCACCGCTTCAGCCAGCTTCAACGTACTCTTTTATTCGCAAAAGATAAAAAAATCATGTCCGAACACTTTTTCGATACTTTAATCGCTTCCAAATCACAAAAACCTCCCGAAAACAACCTAAACGTCAAAATTTGGGGTCGAAAATGGGGCCCAATGCTACGGAGACCTATAGCCACACTATAACTTTCCGAGAGCTTTCCGAAAAGGTATTATCGGCCGAATAAACTACAACATAGCATTTCCGGGGACGCATCCATCTTCATACGATTACTTTGTAGTTTTGTCACCAAAAATAAACAATATAACAACGTCAATAGAGAAACAAATTGAATTGTAGTGGTACTAGATGTTTTACAAAAAAATGGGAGGCTAAAAGAAAAATAAAAATAAAAAAGGGATGCAACACGAGGACTTCCCGGGAGGTCACCCATCCTAGTATTACTCTCGTCCAAGCACGCTTAACTGCGGAGTTCTGATGGGATCCGGTGCATTAGTGCTGGTATGATCGCATCCCTTAGTACATTGCATGCATTCGCATATATCCTTTATCGCGAATTCAAGAGATCATTTGTAATGGGTCCCACTTGATACGTGCACCGCTTCAGCCAGCTTCAACGTACTCTTTTATTCGCAAAAGATGCAAAAATCATGTCCGAACACTTTTTCGATACTTTAATCGCTTCTAAATCACAAAAACCTCCCGAAAATGGGGCCCAATGGTACGAAGACCCATAGCCACATTATAACTTTCCGAGAGCTTTCCGAAAAGGTATTATCGGCCGAATAGGTCCTCACGGTCTGAAAGTTACGGTGTTCTGTACGTATTAGCATCTTTGGAATCAAAAATAATAAAGGAATAAACTACAACATATCATTTCCGGGGACGCATCCATCTTCATACGATTACTTTGTAGTTTTGTCAGCAAAAATAAACAATCTAACAACGTCAATAGAGAAACAAATTGAATTGTAGTGGTACTAGATGTTTTACAAAAAAATGGGAGGCTAAAAGAAAAATAAAAATAAAAAAGGTATGCAACAAGAGGACTTCCCGGGAGGTCACCCATCCTAGTACTACTCTCGCCCAAGCACGCTTAACTGCGGAGTTCTGATGCGATCCGGTGAATTAGTGCTGGTATGATCGCATCAGTTAGTACATTGCATGCCACTTGATACGTGCACCGCTTCAGCCAGCTTCAACGTACTCTTTTATTCGCAAAAGATGCAAAAATCATTACCGAACACTTTTTTGATACTTTAATCGCTTCCAAATCACAAAAACCTCATGGAAACACCCTAAACGTCAAAATTTGGGGTCAAAAATGAGGCTCGAAGGAACAAAGACTGATCGCCACTTTGTAACTCTTCGAGAGGTTTCCGAAAAGGTATTACCGGCGAAATAGGTCCTCACAGTTTAAAAGTTACGGCGTTCCTTACGTAGTAGCGTCTTTGGAATCGAAAATAATAAAGAATAAACTACACCATAGCATTTTGGGATACGCATCCATCTTAATACGATTACTATGTAGTTTTTTGAACAAAATAAAAATAATCGCACGACCTCAATAGAGCATAAAGTTGAATTCTAATGGTACTAGTTGTTTAAACCAAAAATGAGAAGTTATAAGCAAAATTAATAATAAAAAGGGATGCAACAAAATGACTTCCCGGGAGGTCATCCGTCATAGTACTACTCTCGCCCAAGCACGCTTCACTGCGAAGCTCTGATGGGATCCGGTGCATTAGTGTTGGTATGATCGCATCTGTTAGTACATTGCATACAATCGCATATATCCTTTACCGCGGATTCAAGAGATCAATTGTAGTGGGTCCCACTTGGTACATGGACCATTTGAGCCAGCTTCAACGTGCTCTTTTATTTAGTAAAGATGCATATATCATCTCTGAACATTTTTTGACCCATTAACCTCTCCAAATCCCAAAAACATCATGGAAACACCCTAAACGTCAAAATTTGGGGTCGAATATGGGGCCCAATGGAATGAAGACCCATCACCACTTTGTAACTTTTCAAGAGCTTTCCGAAAAAGTATTATTGGCAGAATAGGTACTCACGGTTTAAAAGTTACAGCGTTCCGTACGTATTACCGTCTGTGGAATCGAAGATAATAAAGAATAATCTACAACATAGCATTTCTGGGGACGCATCCATCTTAACACAAAACGAGAAGTTTTAAGAAAAAATAAAAATAAAAAGGGATGCAACACGAGACTTCCCGGGAGGTCACCCATCCTAATACTACGCGCGCCCAAGCACGCTTGACCGCGGAGTTCTGATGGGATCCGGTGCATTAGTGCTGGTTTGATCGCATCCTTTAGTACAATGTATACAATCGCATATATCCTTTACCGAAGATTCAAGAGATCATTTATAGTGGGTCCCACTTTGTATGTGGACCGCTTTAACCAGCGTCAACGTGCTCTTTTATTCGGTAAAGACACATAAATCATGTCCGAAATTTTTTTTTTGATCCTTTAATCTCTTCCAAATCACAAAAACCTCATGGAAACACCCTAAACGTCAAAACTTGGGGTCAAATATGAGGCTCGATGGAACGAAGACTGATCGCCACTTTGTAACTTTTTCAGAGCTTTCCGAAAAGGTATATTCGGCGAAATAGGTCCTCACAGTTTAAAAGTTACGGCGTTCCGTACGTATTAGTGTCTTTGGAATCGAAACTAATAAAGAATAAACTACAACATAGCATTTCCGGGGACGCATCCATCTTAATACGATTTCTATGTAGTTTTTTGAACAAAATAAAAATAATCGAACGACCTCAACAGAGCATAAAATTGAATTATAATGGTACTAGTTGTTTAAACCAAAAAATGAGAAGTTATACGAAAAATAAAAATAAAAAGGGATGCAACACGAGGACTTACCGGGAAGTCACCCATCTTAGTACTACTCTCGCAAAAGTACGCTTAACTGCGGAGTTATGATGGGATCCGGTTCATTAGTGCTGGAATGATCGCATCCGTTAGTACATTGCATACAATCGCATATATCCTTTACTGCGGATTTAAGAGATCATTTGTAATGGGTCCCACTTGATACGTAGACCATTTTAGCCAGCTTCAACGTGCTCTTTTATTCCTAAAAGTGCTCTTTTATTCCTAAAAGACGCATAAATAATGTCTGAACATGTTTTTTGATCCTTTAATCTCTTCCAAATCCCAAAAACCTCATGGAAACACCCTAAACGTCAAAATTTGGGTTCGGAAATGAGGCCCAGTGGAACGAAAACCCATATCCAAGTAGTAACTTTTTGAGAGCTTTCCGAAAAGGTATTATTGGCGGAATAGGTCCTTACGGTTTAAAAGTTACAGCCTTCCTTACGTATTAGCGTCTTTGGAATCGAAAATAATAAAGAATAAACTACAACATAACATTTCCGGGGACGCATCCATCTTAATACGATTACTTTGTAGTTTTTTCAAAAAAATAAAAATAATCGAACAACCTCAATAGAGAAACAAGTTGAATTATAATGGTTCTAACTGTTTAAACCAAAAATGAGAAGTTATAAGAAAAAAATAAAAAATAAAATGGGATGCAACACGAGAACTTCCCGGGAGGTCACAAATCCTAGTACTACTCTCGCCCAAACACGCTTAACTGCGGAGTTTTGATGGGATCCGGTGCATTAGTGCTGGTATGATCGCATCCGTTAGTACATTGCATGCATTCGCATATATCCTTTACCGCGAATTCAAGAGATCATTTGTAATGGGTTCCACTTGATACGTGCACCGCTTCAGCCAGTTTCAACGTACTCTTTTATTCGCAAAAGATGCAAAAATCATGTCCGAACACTTTTTCGATACTTTAATCGCTTCCAAATCACAAAAACCTCCCGAAAACACCCTAAACGTCAAAATTTGGGGTCGACAATGGGGCCCAGTGGTACGGAGACCCATAGCCACACTATAACTTTCCGAGAGCTTTCCGAAAAGGTATTATCGGCCGAATAGGTCCTCACGGTCTGAAAGTTACGGTGTTCCGTACGTATTAGCATCTTTGGAATCAAAAATAATAAAGGAATAAACTACAACATAGCATTTCCGGGGACGCATCCATCTTCATACGATTACTTTGTAGTTTTGTCAGCAAAAATAAACAATCTAACAACGTCAATAGAGAAACAAATTGAATTGTAGTGGTACTAGATGTTTTACAAAAAAATGGGAGGCTAAAAGAAAAATAAAAATAAAAAAAGGATGCAACAAGAGGACTTAGCGGGAGGTCACCAATCCTAGTATTACTCTCGCCCAAGCGCGCTTAACTGCGGAGTTCTGATGGGATTCGGTGCATTAGTGCTGGTATGATCGCATCTGTTAGTACATTGCATGCATTCGCATATATCCTTTACCGCGGATTCAAGAGATCATTTGTAATGGGTCCCACTTGATACGTGCACCGCTTCAGCCAGCTTCAACGTACTCTTTTATTCGCAAAAGATGCAAAAATCATGTCCGAACACTTTTTCGATACTTTAATCGCTTCCAAATCACAAAACCCTCCCGAAAACACTCTAAACGTCAAAATTTGGGGTCAAAAATGGGGCCCAATGGAACGGAGACCCATTGCCACACTATAACTTTCCGAGAGCTTTCCGAAAAGATATTATCGGCCGAATAGGTCCTCACAGTCTGAAAGTTACGGTGTTCCGTACGTATTAGCATCTTTGGAATCAAAAATAATAAAGGAATAAACTAGAACATAGCATTTCCGGGGACGCATCCATCTTCATACGATTACTTTGTAGTTTTGTCAGCAAAAATAAACAATCTAACAACGTCAATAGAGAAACAAATTGAATTGTAGTGGTACTAGATGTTTTACAAAAAAATGGGAGGCTAAAAGAAAAATAAAAATAAAAAAGGGATGCAACAAGAGGACTTCCCGGGAGGTCACCAATCCTAGTATTACTCTCGCCCAAGCGCGCTTAACTGCAGAGTTCTGATGGGATCCGGTGCATTAGTGCTGGTATGATCGCATCCGTTAGTACATTGCATGCATTCGCATATATCCTTTACCGCGGATTCAAGAGATCATTTGTAATGGGTCCCACTTGATACGTGCACCGCTTCGACGTACTCTTTTATTCGCAAAAGATGCAAAAATCATGTCCGAACACTTTTCCGATACTTTAATCGCTTCCAAATCACAAAAACCTCCCGAAAACACCCTAAACGTCAAAATTTGGGGTCAAAAATGGGGCCCAATGAAACGGAGACTCATTGCCACACTATAACTTTCCGAGAGCTTTCCGAAAAGATATTATCGGCCGAATAGGTCCTCACGGTCTAAAAGTTATGGTGTTCCGTACGTATTAGCATCTTTGGAATGAAAAATAATAAAGGAATAAACTACAATATAGCATTTCCGGGGACGCATCGATCTTCATACGATTACTTTGTAGTTTTGTCAGCAAAAATAAACAATCTAACAACGTCAATAGAGAAACAAATTGAATTGTAGTGGTACTAGATGTTTTACAAAAAAATGGGAGGCTAAAAGAAAAATAAAAATAAAAAAAGGGATGCAACACGAGGACTTCCCGGGAGGTCACCCATCCTAGTATTACTCTCGCCCAAGCACGCTTAACTGCAGAGTTCTGATGGGATCCGGTGCATTAGTGCTGGTATGATCGCATCTGTTAGTACATTGCATGCATTCGCATATATCCTTTACCGCGGATTCAAGAGATCATTTGTAATGGTTCCTACTTGATACGTGCACCGCTTCAGCCAGCTTCAACGTACACTTTTATTCGCAAAAGATGCAAAAATCATGTCCGAACACTTTTTCGATACTTTAATCGCTTCCAAATCACAAAAACCTCCCGAAAACACCCTAAACGTCAAAATTTGGGGTCAAAAATGGGGCCCAATGGAACGAAGACCCATTGCCACACTATAACTTTCCGAGAGCTTTCCGAAAAGATATTATCGGCCGAATAGGTCCTCACGGTCTGAAAGTTATGGTGTTCCGTACGTATTAGCATCTTTGGAATGAAAAATAATAAAGGAATAAACTACAATATAGCATTTCCGGGGACGCATCGATCTTCATACGATTACTTTGTAGTTTTGTCAGCAAAAATAAACAATCTAACAACGTCAATAGAGAAACAAATTGAATTGTAGTGGTACTAGATGTTTTACAAAAAAATGGGAGGCTAAAAGAAAAATAAAAATAAAAAAGGGATGCAACACGAGGACTTCCCGGGAGGTCACCCATTCTAGTATTACTCTCGTCCAAGCGCGCTTAACTGCAGAGTTCTGATGGGATCCGGTGCATTAGTGCTGGTATGATCGCATCCGTTAGTACATTGCATGCATTCGCATATATCCTTTACCGCGGATTCAAGAGATCATTTGTAATGGGTCCCACTTGATACGTGCACCGCTTCAGCCAGCTTCAACGTACTCTTTTATTCGCAAAAGATGCAAAAATCATGTCCGAACACTTTTTTGATACTTTAATCGCTTCCCAATCACAAAAACCTCCCGAAAACACCCTAAACGTCAAAATTTGGGGTCAAAAATGGGGCCCAATGGAACGGAGACCCATTGCCACACTATAACTTTCCGAGAGCTTTCCGAAAAGATATTATCGGCCGAATAGGTCCTCACGGTCTGAAAGTTACGGTGTTCCGTACGTATTAGCATCTTTGGAATCAAAAATAATAAAGGAATAAACTACAACATAGCATTTCCGGGGACGCATCCATCTTCATACGATTACTTTGTAGTTTTGTCAGCAAAAATAAACAATCTAACAACGTCAATAGAGAAATAAATTGAATTGTAGTGGTACTAGATGTTTTACAAAAAAATGGGAGGCTAAAAGAAAAATAAAAATAAAAAAAGGATGCAACACGAGGACTTCTCGGGAGGTCACCCATCCTAGTATTACTCTCGCCCAAGCACCCTTAACTGCGGAGTTCTGATGGGATCTGGTGCATTAGTGCTGGTATGATCGCATCCCTTAGTACATTGCATGCATTCGCATATATCCTTTACCGCGGATTCAAGAGATCATTTGTAATGGGTCCCACTTGATAGGTGCACCGCTTCAGCCAGCTTCAACGTACTCTTTTATTCGCAAAAGATGCAAAAATCATGTCCGAACACTTTTTCGATACTTTAATCGCTTCCAAATCACAAAAACCTCCCGAAAACACCCTAAACGTCAAAATTTGGGGTCGAAAATGGGGCCCAATGGTACGGAGACAAATAGCCACTCTATAACTTTCCGAGAGCTTTCCGAAAAGGTATTATCGGCCGAAGAGGTCCTCACGGTCTGAAAGTTACGGTGTTCCGTACGTATTAGCATCTTTGGAATAAAAAATAATAAAGGAATAAACTACAACATAGCATTTTCGGGGACGCATCCATCTTCATACGATTACTTTGTAGTTTTGTCAGCAAAAATAAACAATCTAACAACGTCAATAGAGAAACAAATTGAATTGTAGTGGTACTAGATGTTTTACAAAAAAATGGGAGGCTAAAAGAAAAATAAAAATAAAAAAGGGATGCAACAAGAGGACTTCCCGGGAGGTCACCCATCCTAGTATTACTCTCGCCCAAGCACGCTTAACTGCAGAGTTCTGATGGGATCTGGTGCATTAGTGCTGGTATGATCGCATCTGTAGTACATTGCATGCATTCGCATATATCCTTTTACCGCGGATTCAAGAGATCATTTGTAATGGGTCCCACTTGATACGTGCACCGCTTCAGCCAGCTTCAACGTACTCTTTTATTCGCAAAAGATGCAAAAATCATGTCCGAACACTTTTTCGATACTTTAATCGCTTCCAAATCACAAAAACCTCCCGAAAACACCCTAAACGTCAAAATTTGGGGTCAATAATGGGGCCCAATGGAACGGAGACCCATTGCCACACTATAACTTTCCGAGAGCTTTCCGAAAAGATATTATCGGCCGAATAGGTCCTCACGGTCTGAAAGTTACGGTGTTCCGTACGTATTAGCATCTTTGGAATCAAAAATAATAAAGGAATAAACTACAACATAGCATTTCCGGGGAGGCATCCATCTTCATACGATTACTTTGTAGTTTTGTCAGCAAAAATAAACAATCTAACAACGTCAATAGAGAAACAAATTGAATTGTAGTGGTACTAGATGTTTTACAAAAAAATGGGAGGCTAAAAGAAAAATAAAAATCAAAAAGGGATGCAACACGAGGACTTCCCGGGAGGTCACCCATTCTAGTATTACTCTCGCCCAAGCGCGCTTAACTGCAGAGTTCTGATGGGATCCGGTGCATTAGTGCTGGTATGATCGCATCCGTTAGTACATTGCATGCATTCGCATATATCCTTTACCGCGGATTCAAGAGATCATTGGTAATGGGTCCCACTTGATACGTGCACCGCTTCAGCCAGCTTCAACGTACTCTTTTATTCGCAAAAGATGCAAAAATCATGTCCGAACACTTTTTCGATACTTTAATCGCTTCCAAATCACAAAAACCTCCTGAAAACACCCTAAACGTCAAAATTTGGGGTCAAAAATGGGGCCCAATGGAACGGAGACTCATTGCCAAGCTATAACTTTCTGAGAGCTTTCCGAAAAGATATTATCGGCCGAATAGGTCTTCACGGTCTGAAAGTTATGGTGTTCCGTACGTATTAGCATCTTTGGAATGAAAAATAATAAAGGAATAAACTACAATATAGCATTTCCGGGGACGCATCCATCTTCATACGATTACTTTGTAGTTTTGTCAGCAAAAATAAACAATCTAACAACGTCAATAGAGAAACAAATTGAATTGTAGTGGTACTAGATGTTTTACAAAAAAATGGGAGGCTAAAAGAAAAATAAAAATAAAAAAGGGATGCAACACGAGGACTTCTCGGGAGGTCACCCATCCTAGTATTACTCTCGCCCAAGCACGCTTAACTGCGGAGTTCTGATGGGATCCGGTGCATTAGTGCTGGTATGATCGCATCCCTTAGTACATTGCATGCATTCGCATATATCCTTTACCGCGGATTCAAGAGATCATTTGTAATGGGTCCCACTTGATAGGTGCACCGCTTCAGCCAGCTTTAACGTACTCTTTTATTCGCAAAAGATGCAAAAATCATGTCCGAACACTTTTTCGATACTTTAATCGCTTCCAAATCACAAAAACCTCCCGAAAACACCCTAAACGTCAAAATTTGGGGTCGAAAATGGGGCCCAATGGTACGGAGACACATAGCCACACTAAAACTTTCCGAGAGCTTTTTCGAAAAGGTATTATCGGCCGAATAGGTCCTCACGGTCTGAAAGTTACGGTGTTCCGTACGTATTAGCATCTTTGGAATTAAAAATAATATAGGAATAAACTACAACATAGCATTTCCGGGGATGCATCCATCTTCATACGATTACTTTGTAGTTTGGTCAGCAAAAATAAACAATCTAACAACGTCAATAGAGAAACAAATTGAATTGTAGTGGTACTAGATGTTTTACAAAAAAATGGGAGGCTAAAAGAAAAATAAAAATAAAAAAGGGATGCAACACGAGGACTTCCCGGGAGGTCACCCATCCTAGTATTACTCTCGCCCAAGCACGCTTAACTGCGGAGTTCTAATGGGATCCGGTGCATTAGTGCTGGTATGATCGCATCCCTTAGTACATTGCATGCATTCGCATATATCCTTTACCGCGGATTTAAGAGATCATTTGTAATGGGTCCCACTTGATACGTGCACCGCTTCAGCCAGCTTCAACGTACTCTTTTATTCGAAAAAGATGCAAAAATCATGTCCGAACACTTTTTCGATACTTTAATCGCTTCCAAATCACAAAAACCTCCCGAAAACACCCTAAACGTCAAAATTTGGGGTCGAAAATGGAGCCCAATGGTACGGAGACCCATAGCCACTCTATAACTTTCCGAGAGCTTTCCGAAAAGGTATTATCGGCCGAATAGGTCCTCACGGTCTGAAAGTTACGGTGTTCCGTACGTATTAGCATCTTTGGAATCAAAAATAATAAAGAAATAAACTGCAACATAGCATTTCCGGGGACGCATCCATCTTCATACGATTACTTTGTAGTTTTGTCAGCAAAAATAAACAATCTAACAACGTCAATAGAGAAACAAATTGAATTGTAGTGGTACTAGATGTTTTACAAAAAAATGGGAGGCTAAAAGAAAAATAAAAATAAAAAAGGGATGCAACACGAGGACTTCCCGGGAGGTCACCCATCCTAGTATTACTCTCGCCCAAGCACGCTTAACTGCAGAGTTCTGGTGGGATCCATTGCATTAGTGCTGGTATGATCGCATCCGTTAGTACATTGCATGCATTCGCATATATCCTTTACCGCGGATTCAAGAGATCATTTGTAATGGGTCCCACTTGATAGGTGCACCGCTTCAGCCAGCTTCAACGTACTGTTTTATTCGCAAAAGAAGCAAAAATCATGTCCGAACACTTTTTCGATACTTTAATCGCTTCCAAATCACAAAAACCTCCCGAAAACACCCTAAACGTCAAAATTTGGGGTCGAAAATGGGGCCCAATGGTACGGATACACATAGCCACACTATAACTTTCCGAGATCTTTCCGAAAAGGTATTATCGGCCGAATAGGTCCTTACGGTCTGAAAGTTACGGTGTTCCGTACGTATTAGCATCTTTGGAATCAAAAATGATAAAGGAATAAACTACAACATAGCATTTCTGGGGACGCATCCATCTTCATACGATTACTTTGTAGTTTTGTCAGCAAAAATAAACAATCTAACAACGTCAATAGAGAAACAAATTGAATTGTAGTTGTACTAGATGTTTTACAAAAAAATGGGAGGCTAAAAGAAAAATAAAAATAAAAAAGGGTTGCAACACGAGGACTTCCCGGGAGGTCACCCATCCTAGTATTACTCTCGCCCAAGCACGCTTCACTGCGGAGTTCTAATGGGATCCGGTGCATTAGTGCTGGTATGATCGCATCCCTTAGTACATTGCATGCATTCGCATATATCCTTTACCGCGAATTCTAGAGATCATTTGTAATGGGTCCCACTTGATACGTGCACCGCTTTAGCCAGCTTCAACGTACTCTTTTATTCGAAAAAGATGCAAAAATCATGTCCGAACACTTTTTCGATACTTTAATCGCTTCCAAATCACAAAAACCTCCCGAAAACACCCTAAACGTCAAAATTTGGGGTCGAAAAAGGGGCCCAATGGTACAGAGACCCATAGCCACACTATAACTTTCCGAGAGCTTTCCGAAAAGGTATTATCGGCCGAATAAACTACAACATAGCATTTCCGGGGACGCATCCATCTTCATACGATTACTTTGTAGTTTTGTCAGCAAAAATAAACAATCTAACAACGTCAATAGAGAAACAAATTGAATTGTAGTGGTACTAGATGTTTTACAAAAAAATGGGAGGCTAAAAGAAAAATAAAAATAAAAAAGGGATGCAACACGAGGACTTCCCGGGAGTTCACCCATCCTAATATTACTCTCGCCCAAGCACGCTTAACTGCGGAGTTCTGATGGGATCCGGTGCATTTGGTATGATCGCATCCCTTAGTACATTGCATGCATTCGCATATATCCTTTACCGCGGATTCAAGAGATCATTTGTAATGGGTCCCACTTGATACGTGCACCGCTTCAGCCAGCTTCAACGTACTCTTTTATTCGCAAAAGATGCAAAAATCAAGTCCGAACACTTTTTCGATACTTTAATCGCTTCCAAATCACAAAAACCTCCCGAAAACACCCTAAACGTCAAAATTTAGGGTCGAAAATGGGGCCCAATGGTACGGAGACCCATAGCCACACTATAACTTTCCGAGAGCTTTCCGAAAAGGTATTATCGGCCGAATAGGTCCTCACGGTCTGAAAGTTACGGTGTTCCGTACGTATTAGCATCTTTGGAATCAAAAATAATAAAGGAATAAACTACAACATAGCATTTCCGGGGACGCATCCATCTTCATACGATTACTTTGTAGTTTTGTCAGCAAAAATAAACAATCTAACAACGTCAATAGAGAAACAAATTGAATTGTAGTGGTACTAGATGTTTTACAAAAAAATGGGAGGCTAAAAGAAAAATAAAAATAAAAAAGGGATGCAACACAAGGACTTCCCGGGAGGTCACCCATCCTAGTATTACTCTCGCCCAAGCACGCTTAACTGCGGAGTTCTAATGGGATCCGGTGCATTAGTGCTGGTATGATCGCATCCCTTAGTACATTGCATGCATTCGCATATATCCTTTACCGCGGATTCAAGAGATCATTTGTAATGGGTCCCACTTGATACGTGCACCGCTTTAGCCAGCTTCAACGTACTCTTTTATTCGAAAAAGATGCAAAAATCATGTCCGAACACTTTTTCGATACTTTAATCGCTTCCAAATCACAAAAACCTCCCGAAAACACCTTAAACGTCAAAATTTGGGGTCGAAAAAGGGGCCCAATGGTACAGAGACCCATAGCCACACTATAACTTTCCGAGAGCTTTCCGAAAAGGTATTATCGGCCGAATAAACTACAACATAGCATTTCCGGGGACGCATCCATCTTCATACGATTACTTTGTAGTTTTGTCAGCAAAAATAAACAATCTAACAACGTCAATAGAGAAACAAATTGAATTGTAGTGGTACTAGATGTTTTACAAAAAAATGGGAGGCTAAAAGAAAAATAAAAATAAAAAAGGGATGCAACACGAGGACTTCCCGGGAGTTCACCCATCCTAATATTACTCTCGCCCAAGCACGCTTAACTGCGGAGTTCTGATGGGATCCGGTGCATTTGGTATGATCGCATCCCTTAGTACATTGCATGCATTCGCATATATCCTTTACCGCGGATTCAAGAGATCATTTGTAATGGGTCCCACTTGATACGTGCACCGCTTCAGCCAGCTTCAACGTACTCTTTTATTCGCAAAAGATGCAAAAATCAAGTCCGAACACTTTTTCGATACTTTAATCGCTTCCAAATCACAAAAACCTCCCAAAAACACCCTAAACGTCAAAATTTAGGGTCGAAAATGGGGCCCAATGGTACGGAGACCCATAGCCACACTATAACTTTCCGAGAGCTTTCCGAAAAGGTATTATCGGCCGAATAGGTCCTCACGGTCTGAAAGTTACGGTGTTCCGTACGTATTAGCATCTTTGGAATCAAAAATAATAAAGGAATAAACTACAACATAGCATTTCCGGGGACGCATCCATCTTCATACGATTACTTTGTAGTTTTTTCAGCAAAAATAAACAATCTAACAACGTCAATAGAGAAACAAATTGAATTGTAGTGATGGGAGGCTAAAAGAAAAATAAAAATAAAAAAGGGATGCAACACGAGGACTTCCCGGGAGGTCACCCATCCTAGTACTACTCTCGCCCAAGCACCGTAAACTGCGGAGTTCTGATGGGATCCGGTGCATTAGTGCTGGTATGATCGCATCCGTTAGTACATTGCATGCATTCGCATATATCCTTTACCGCGGATTCAAGAGATCATTTGTAATGGGTCCCACTTGATACGTGCACCGCTTCTGCCAGCTTCAACGTACTCTTTTATTCGCAAAAGATGCAAAAATCATGTCCGAACACTTTTTCGATACTTTAATCGCTTCCAAATCACAAAAACCTCCCGAAAACACCATAAACGTCAAAATTTAGGGTCGAAAATGGGGCCCAATGGTACGGAGACCCATAGCCACACTATAACTTTCCGAGAGCTTACCGAAAAGGTATTATCGGCCGAATAGGTCCTCACGGTCTGAAAGTTACGGTGTTCCGTACGTATTAGCATCTTTGGAATCAAAAATAATAAAGGAATAAACTACAACATAGCATTTCCGGGGACGCATCCATCTTCATACGATTACTTTGTAGTTTTTTCAGCAAAAATAAACAATCTAACAACGTCAATAGAGAAACAAATTGAATTGTAGTGGTACTAGATGTTTTACAAAAAAATGGGAGGCTAAAAGAAAAATAAAAATAAAAAAGGGATGCAACACGAGGACTTCCCGGGAGGTCACCCATCCTAGTACTACTCTCGCCCAAGCACCGTAAACTGCGGAGTTCTGATGGGATCCGGTGCATTAGTGCTGGTATGATCGCATCCGTTAGTACATTGCATGTGTTCGCATATATCCTTTACCGCGGATTCAAGAGATCATTTGTAATGGGTCCCACTTGATACGTGCACCGCTTCAGCCAGCTTCAACGTACTCTTTCATTCGCAAAAGATGAAAAAATCATGTCCGAACACTTTTTCGATACTTTAATCGCTTCCAAATCACAAAAACCTCCCGAAAACACCCTAAACGTCAAAATTTGGGGTAAAAAATGGGGCCCAATGGAATGGAGACACATAGCCACATTATAACTTTCCGAGATCTTCCCGAAAAGGTATTATCGGCCGAATAGGTCCTCACGGTCTGAAAGTTACGGTGTTCCGTACGTATTAGCATCTTTGGAATCAAAAATAATAAAGGAATAAACTACAACATAGCATTTCTGGGGACGCATCCATCTTCATACGATTACTTTGTAGTTTTGTCAGCAAAAATAAACAATCTAACAACGTCAATAGAGAAACAAATTGAATTGTAGTGGTACTAGATGTTTTACAAAAAAATGGGAGGCTAAAAGAAAAATAAAAATAAAAAAGGGATGCAACACGAGGACTTCCCGGGAGGTCACCCATCCTAGTACTACTCTCGCCCAAGCACGCTTAATTGCGGAGTTCTGATGGGATCCGGTGCATTAGTGCTGGTATGATCGCATCCGTTAGGACATTGCATGCATTCGCATATATCCTTTACCGCGGATTCAAGAGATCATTTGTAATGGGTCCCACTTGATACGTGCACCGCTTCAGCCAGCTTCAACGTACTCTTTTATTCGCAAAAGATGCAAAAATCAAGTCCGAACACTTTTTCGATACTTTAATCGCTTCCAAATCACAAAAACCTCCCGAAAACACCTTAAACGTCAAAATTTAGGGTCGAAAATGGGGCCCAATGGTACGGAGACCCATAGCCACACAATAACTTTCCGAGAGCTTTCCGAAAAGGTATTATCGGCCGAATAGGTCCTCACGGTCTGAAAGTTACGGTGTTCCGTACGTATTAGCATCTTTGGAATCAAAAATAATAAAGGAATAAACTACAACATAGCATTTCCGGGGACGCATCCATCTTCATACGATTACTTTGTAGTTTTTTCAGCAAAAATAAACAATCTAACAACGTCAATAGAGAAACAAATTGAATTGTATTGATGGGAGGCTAAAAGAAAAATAAAAATAAAAAAGAGATGCAACACGAGGACTTCCCGGGAGGTCACCCATCCTAGTACTACTCTCGCCCAAGCACCGTAAACTGCGGAGTTCTGATGGGATCCGGTGCATTAGTGCTGGTATGATCGCATCCGTTAGTACATTGCATGCATTCGCATATATCCTTTACCGCGGATTCAAGAGATCACTTGTAATGGGTCCCACTTGATACGTGCACCGCTTCTGCCAGCTTCAACGTATTCTTTTATTCGCAAAAGATGCAAAAATCATGTCCGAACACTTTTTCGATACTTTAATCGCTTCCAAATCACAAAAACCTCCCGAAAACACCATAAACGTCAAAATTTAGGGTCGAAAATGGGGCCCAATGGTACGGAGACCCATACCCACACTATAACTTTTCGAGAGCTTTCCGAAAAGGTATTATCGGCCGAATAGGTCCTCACGGTCTGAAAGTTACGGTGTTCCGTACGTATTAGCATCTTTGGAATCAAAAATAATAAAGGAATAAACTACAACATAGCATTTCCGGGGACGCATCCATCTTCATACGATTACTTTGTAGTTTTTTCAGCAAAAATAAACAATCTAACAACGTCAATAGAGAAACAAATTGAATTGTAGTGGTACTAGATGTTTTACAAAAAAATGGGAGGCTAAAAGAAAAATAAAAATAAAAAAGGGATGCAACACGAGGACTTCCCGGGAGGTCACCCATCCTAGTACTACTCTCGCCCAAGCATCGTAAACTGCGGAGTTCTGATGGGATCCGGTGCATTAGTGCTGGTATGATCGCATCCGTTAGTACATTGCATGCGTTCGCATATATCCTTTACCGCGGATTCAAGAGATCATTTGTAATGGGTCCCACTTGATACGTGCACCGCTTCAGCCAGCTTCAACGTACTCTTTTATTCGCAAAAGAAGAAAAAATCATGTCCGAACACTTTTTCGATACTTTAATCGCTTCCAAATCACAAAAACCTCCCGAAAACAACCTAAACGTCAAAATTTGGGGTCGAAAATGGGGCCCAATGGTACGGAGACCCATAGCCACACTATAACTTTCCGAGAGCTTTCCGAAAAGGTATTACCGGCCGAATAAACTACAACATAGCATTTCCGGGGACGCATCCATCTTCATACGATTACTTTGTAGTTTTGTCAGCAAAAATAAACAATCTAACAACGTCAATAGAGAAAAAAATTGAATTGTAGTGGTACTAGATGTTTTACAAAAAAATGGGAGGCTAAAAGAAAAATAAAAATAAAAAAGGGATGCAACACGAGGACTTCCCGGGAGGTCACCCATCCTAGTATTACTCTCGCCCAAGCACGCTTAACTGCGGAGTTTTGATGGGATCCGGTGCATTAGTGCTGGTATGATCGCATCCCTTAGTACATTGCATGCATTCGCATATATCCTTTACCGCGAATTCAAGAGATCATTTGTAATGGGTCCCACTTGATATGTGCACTGCTTCAGCCAGCTTCAACGTACTCTTTTATTAGCAAAAGATGCAAAAATCATGTCCGAACACTTTTTCGATACTTTAATCGCTTCTAAATCACAAAAACCTCCCGAAAACACCCTAAACGTCAAAATTTGGGGTCGAAAATGGGGCCCAATGGTACGGAGACTCATAGACACATTATAACTTTCCGAGAGCTTTCCGAAAAGGTATTATCGGCCGAATAGGTCCTCACGGTCTGAAAGTTACGGTGTTCCGTACGTATTAGCATCTTTGGAATCAAAAATAATAAAGGAATAAACTACAACATAGCATTTCCGGGAACGCATCCATCTTCATACGATTACTTTGTAGTTTTGTCAGCAAAAATAAACAATCTAACGTCAATAGAGAAACAAATTGAATTGTAGTGGTACTAGATGTTTTACAAAAAAATGGGAGGCTAAAAGAAAAATAAAAATAAAAAAGGTATGCAACACGAGGACTTCCCGGGAGGTCACCCATCCTAGTACTACTCTCGCCCAAGCACGCTTGACTGCGGAGTTCTGATGCGATCCGGTGCATTAGTGCTGGTATGATCGCATCCGTTAGTACATTGCATGCATTCGCATATATCCTTTACCGCGTATTCAAGAGATCATTTCTAATGGGTCCCACTTGATACGTGCACCGCCTCAGCCAGCTTCAACGTACTCCTTTATTCGCAAAAGATGCAAAAATCATGTCCGAACACTTTTTCGATACTTTAATCGCTTCCAAATAACAAAAACCTCCCGAAAACACCCTAAACTTCAAAATTTGGGGTCAAAAATGGGGCCCAATGGTACAGAGACCATTATCACACTATAACTTTCCGAGAGCTTACCGAAAAGATATTATCGGCCGAATAGGTCCTCACGGTCTGAAAGTTACGGTGTTCCGTACGTATTAGCATCTTTGGAATCAAAAATAATAAAGGAATAAACTACAACATAGCATTTCCGGGGACGCATCCATCTTCATACGATTACTTTGTAGTTTTGTCAGCAAAAATAAACAATCTAACAACGTCAATAGAGAAACAAATTGAATTGTAGTGGTACTAAATGTTTTACCAAAAAATGGGAGGCTAAAAGAAAAATAAAAATAAAAAAGGGATGCAACACGAGGACTTCCCGGGAGGTCACCCATCCTAGTATTACTCTCGCCCAAGCACGCTTAACTGCGGAGTTCTGATGGGATCCGGTGCATTAGTGCTGGTATGATCGCATCCCTTAGTACATTGCATGCATTCGCATATATCCTTTACCGCGGATTCAAGAGATCATTTGTAATGGGTCCCACTTGTTACGTGCACCGCTTCAGCCAACTTCAACATACTCTTTTATTCGCAAAAGATGCAAAAATCATGTCCGAACACTTTTTTCGATACTTTAATCGCTTCCAAATCACAAAAACCTCCCGAAAACACCCTAAACGTCAAAATGTGGGGTCGAAAATGGGGCCCAATGGTACGGAGACCCATAGCCACACTATAACTTTCCGAGAGCTTTCCGAAAAAGTATTATCGGCCGAATAAACTACAACATAGCATTTCCGGGGACGCATCCATCTTCATACGATTACTTTGTAGTTTTGTCAGCAAAAATAAACAATCTAACAACGTCAATAGAGAAACAAATTGAATTGTAGTGGTACTAGATGTTTTACAAAAAAATGGGAGGCTAAAAGAAAAATAAAAATAAAAAAGGGATGCAACACGAGGACTTCCCGGGAGGTCACCCATCCTAGTATTACTCTCGCCCAAGCACGCTTAACTGCGGAGTTCTAATGGGATCCGGTGCATTAGTGCTGGTATGATCGCATCCCTTAGTACATTGCATGCATTCGCATATATCCTTTACCGCGGATTCAAGAGATCATTTGTAATGGGTCCCACTTGATACGTGCACCGCTTTAGCCAGCTTCAACATACTCTTTTATTCGAAAAAGATGCAAAAATCATGTCCGCACACTTTTTCGATACTTTAATCGCTTCCAAATCACAAAAACCTCTCGAAAACACCCTAAACGTCAAAATTTGGGGTCGAAAAAGGGGCCCAATGGTACAGAGACCCATAGCCACAGTATAACTTTCCGAGAGCTTTCCGAAAAGGTATCATCGGCCGAATAAACTACAACATAGCATTTCCGGGGACGCATCCATCTTCATACGATTACTTTGTAGTTTTGTCAGCAAAAATAAACAATCTAACAACGTCAATAGAGAAACAAATTGAATTGTAGTGGTACTAGATGTTTTACAAAAAAATGGGAGGCTAAAAGAAAAATAAAAATTAAAAAGGGATGCAACACGAGGACTTCCCGGGAGGTCACCCAACCTAGTATTACTCTCGCCCAAGCACGCTTAACTGCGGAGTTCTGATGGGATCCGGTGCATTAGTGCTGGTATGATCGCATCCCTTAGTACATTGCATGCATTCGCATATATCCTTTACCGTGGATTCAAGAGATCATTTGTAATGGGTCCCACTTGATACGTGCACCGCTTCAGCCAGCTTCAACGTACTCTTTTATTCGCAAAAGATGCAAAAATCATGTCCGAACACTTTTTCGATACTTTAATCGCTTCCAAATCACAAAAACCTCCCGAAAACACCCTAAACTTCAAAATTTGGGGTCGAAAATGGGGCCCAATGGTACGGAGACGCATAGCAACACTATAACTTTCCGAGAGCTTTCCGAAAAGGTATTATCGGCCGAATAGGTCCTCACGGTCTGAAAGTTACGGTGTTCCGTACGTATTAGCATCTTTGGAATCAAAAATAATAAAGGAATAAACTACAACATAGCATTTCCGGGGACGCATCCATCTTCATATGATTACTTTGTAGTTTTGTCAGCAAAAATAAACAATCTAACAACGTCAATAGAGAAACAAATTGAATTGTAGTGGTACTAGATGTTTTACAAAAAAATGGGAGGCTAAAAGAAAAATAAAAATAAAAAAGGGATGCAACACGAGGACTTCCCGGGAGGTCACCCATCCTAGTATTACTCTCGCCCAAGCACGCTTAACTGCGGAGTTCTAATGGGATCCGGTGCATTAGTGCTGGTATGATCGCATCCCTTAGTACATTGCATGCATTCGCATATATCCTTTACCGCGGATTCAAGAGATCATTTGTAATGGGTCCCACTTGATACGTGCACCGCTTTAGCCAGCTTCAACATACTCTTTTATTCGAAAAAGATGCAAAAATCATGTCCGAACACTTTTTCGATACTTTAATCGCTTCCAAATCACAAAAACCTCTCGAAAACACCCTAAACGTCAAAATTTGGGGTCGAAAAAGGGGCCCAATGGTACAGAGACCCATAGCCACACTATAACTTTCCGAGAGCTTTCCGAAAAGGTATTATCGGCCGAATAAACTACAACATAGCATTTCCGGGGACGCATCCATCTTCATACGATTACTTTGTAGTTTTGTCAGCAAAAATAAACAATCTAACAACGTCAATAGAGAAACAAATTGAATTGTAGTGGTACTAGATGTTTTACAAAAAAATGGGAGGCTAAAAGAAAAATAAAAATAAAAAAGGGATGCAACACGAGGACTTCCCGGGAGGTCACCCAACCTAGTATTACTCTCGCCCAAGCACGCTTAACTGCGGAGTTCTGATGGGATCCGGTGCATTAGTGCTGGTATGATCGCATCCCTTAGTACATTGCATGCATTCGCATATATCCTTTACCGTGGATTCAAGAGATCATTTGTAATGGGTCCCACTTGATACGTGCACCGCTTCAGCCAGCTTCAACGTACTCTTTTATTCGCAAAAGATGCAAAAATCATGTCCGAACACTTTTTCGATACTTTAATCGCTTCCAAATCACAAAAACCTCCCGAAAACACCCTAAACGTCAAAATTTGGGGTCGAAAATGGGGCCCAATGGTACAGAGACCCATAGCCACACTATAACTTTCCGAGAGCTTTCCGAAAAGGTATTATCGGCCGAATAAACTACAACATAGCATTTCCGGGGACGCATCCATCTTCATACGATTACTTTGTAGTTTTGTCAGCAAAAATAAACAATCTAACAACGTCAATAGAGAAACAAATTGAATTGTAGTGGTACTAGATGTTTTACAAAAAAATGGGAGGCTAAAAGAAAAATAAAAATAAAAAAGGGATGCAACACGAGGACTTCCCGGGAGGTCACCCATCCTAATATTACTCTCGCCCAAGCACGCTTAACTGCGGAGTTCTGATGGGATCCGGTGCATTTGGTATGATCGCATCCCTTAGTACATTGCATGCATTCGCATATATCCTTTACCGCGGATTCAAGAGATCATTTGTAATGGGTCCCACTTGATACGTGCACCGCTTCAGCCAGCTTCAACGTACTCTTTTATTCGCAAAAGATGCAAAAATCAAGTCCGAACACTTTTTCGATACTTTAATCGCTTCCAAATCACAAAAACCTCCCGAAAACACCCTAAACGTCAAAATTTAGGGTCGAAAATGGGGCGCAATGGTACGGAGACCCATAGCCACACTATAACTTTCCGAGAGCTTTCCGAAAAGGTATTATCGGCCGAATAGGTCCTCACGGTCTGAAAGTTACGGTGTTCCGTACGTATTAGCATCTTTGGAATCAAAAATAATAAAGGAATAAACTACAACATAGCATTTCCGGGGACGCATCCATCTTCATACGATTACTTTGTAGTTTTTTCAGCAAAAATAAACAATCTAACAACGTCAATAGAGAAACAAATTGAATTGTAGTGATGGGAGGCTAAAAGAAAAATAAAAATAAAAAAGGGATGCAACACGAGGACTTCCCGGGAGGTCACCCATCCTAGTACAACTCTCGCCCAAGCACCGTAAACTGCGGAGTTCTGATGGGATCCGGTGCATTAGTGCTGGTATGATCGCATCCGTTAGTACATTGCATGCATTCGCATATATCCTTTACCACGGATTCAAGAGATCATTTGTAATGGGTCCCACTTGATACGTGCACTGCTTCTGCCAGCTTCAACGTACTCTTTTATTCGCAAAAGATGCAAAAATCATGTCTGAACACTTTTTCGATACTTTAATCGCTTCCAAATCACAAAAACCTCCCGAAAACACCATAAACGTTAAAATTTAGGGTTGAAAATGGTACCCAATGGTACGGAGACCCATAGCCACACTATAACTTTCCGAGAGCTTTCCGAAAAGGTATTATCGGCCGAATAGGTCCTCACGGTCTGAAAGTTACGGTGTTCCGTACGTATTAGCATCTTTGGAATCAAAAATAATAAAGGAATAAACTACAACATAGCATTTCCGGGGACGCATCCATCTTCATACGATTACTTTGTAGTTTTTTCAGCAAAAATAAACAATCTAACAACGTCAATAGAGAAACAAATTGAATTGTAGTGGTACTAGATGTTTTACAAAAAAATGGGAGGCTAAAAGAAAAATAAAAATAAAAAAGGGATGCAACACGAGGACTTCCCGGGAGGTCACCCATCCTAGTACTACTCTCGCCCAAGCACCGTAAACTGCGGAGTTCTGATGGGATCCGGTGCATTAGTGCTGGTATGATCGCATCCGTTAGTACATTGCATGCGTTCGCATATATCCTTTACCGTGGATTCAAGAGATCATTTGTAATGAGTCCCACTTGATACGTGCACCGCTTCAGCCAGCTTCAACGTACTCTTTTATTCGCAAAAGATGAAAAAATCATGTCCGAACACTTTTTCGATACTTTAATCGCTTCCAAATCACAAAAACCTCCCGAAAACACCCTAAACGTCAAAATTTGGGGTCAAAAATGGGGCCCAATGGAACGGAGACACATAGCCACACTATAACTTTCCGAGATCTTCCCGAAAAGGTATTATCGGCCGAATAGGTCCTCACGGTCTGAAAGTTACGGTGTTCCGTACGTATTAGCATCTTTGGAATCAAAAATAATAAAGGAATAAACTACAACATAGCATTTCTGGGGACGCATCCATCTTCATACGATTACTTTGTAGTTTTGTCAGCAAAAATAAACAATCTAACAACGTCAATAGAGAAACAAATTGAATTGTAGTGGTACTAGATGTTTTACAAAAAAATGGGAGGCTAAAAGAAAAATAAAAATAAAAAAGGGATGCAACACGAGGACTTCCCGGGAGGTCACCCATCCAAGTATTACTCTCGCCCAAGCACGCTTAACTGCAGAGTTCAGATGGGATTCGGTGCATTAGTGCTGGTATGATCGCATCTGTTAGTACATTGCATGCATTCGCATATATCCTTTACCGCGGATTCAAGAGATCATTTGTAATGGGTCCCACTTGATACGTGCACCGCTTCAGCCAGCTTCAACGTACTCTTTTATTCGCAAAAGATGCAAAAATCATGTCCGAACACTTTTTCGATACTTTAATCGCTTCCAAATCACAAAAACCTCCCGAAAACACCCTAAACGTCAAAATTTAGGGTCGAAAATGGGGCCCAATGGTACGGAGACCCATAGCCACACTATAACTTTCCGAGAGCTTTCCGAAAAGGTATTATCGGCCGAATAGGTCCTCACGGTCTGAAAGTTACGGTGTTCCGTACGTATTAGCATCTTTGGAATCAAAAATAATAAAGGAATAAACTACAACATAGCATTTCCGGGGACGCATCCATCTTCATACGATTACTTTGTAGTTTTTTCAGCAAAAATAAACAATCTAACAACGTCAATAGAGAAACAAATTGAATTGTAGTGGTACTAGATGTTTTACAAAAAAATGGGAGGCTAAAAGAAAAATAAAAATAAAAAAGGGATGCAACACGAGGACTTCCCGGGAGGTCACCCATACTAGTACTACTCTCGCCCAAGCACCGTAAACTGCAGAGTTCTGATGGGATCCGGTGCATTAGTGCTGGTATGATCGCATTCGTTAGTACATTGCATGCGTTCGCATATATCCTTTACCGCGGATTCAAGAGATCATTTGTAATGGGTCCCACTTGATACGTGCACCTCTTCAGCCAACTTCAACGTACTCTTTTATTCGCAAAAGATGAAAAAATCATGTCCGAACACTTTTTCGATACTTTAATCGCTTCCAAATCACAAAAACCTCCCGAAAACAACCTAAACGTCAAAATTTGGGGTCGAAAATGGGGCCCAATGGTACGGAGACCCATAGCCACACTATAACTTTCCGAGAGCTTTCCGAAAAGGTATTATCGGCCGAATAAACTACAACATAGCATTTCCGGGGACGCATCCATCTTCATACGATTACTTTGTAGTTTTGTCAGCAAAAATAAACAATCTAACAACGTCAATAGAGAAACAAATTGAATGGTAGTGGTACTAGATGTTTTACAAAAAAATGGGAGGCTAAAAGAAAAATAAAAATAAAAAAGGGATGCAACACGAGGACTTCCCGGGAGGTCACCCATCCTAGTATTACTCTCGCCCAAGCACGCTTAACTGCGGAGTTTTGATGGGATCCGGTGCATTAGTGCTGGTATGATCGCATCCCTTAGTACATAGCATGCATTCGCATATATCCTTTACCGCGAATTCAAGAGATCATTTGTAATGGGTCCCACTTGATACGTGCACTGTTTTAGCCAGCTTCAACGTACTCTTTTATTCGCAAAAGATGCAAAAATCATGTCCGAACACTTTTTCGATACTTTAATCGCTTCTAAATCACAAAAACCTCCCGAAAACACCCTAAACGTCAAAATTTGGGGTCGAAAATGGGGCCCAATGGTACGGAGACGCATAGCCACATTATAACTTTCCGAGAGCTTTCCAAAAAGGTATTATCGGCCGAATAGGTCCTCACGGTCTGAAAGTTACGGTGTTCCGTACGTATTAGCATCTTTGGAATCAAAAAAAATAAAGGAATAAACTACAACATAGCATTTCCGGGAACGCATCCATCTTCAATCAATTACTTTGTAGTTTTGTCAGCAAAAATAAACAATCTAACGTCAATAGAGAAACAAATTGAATTGTAGTGGTACTAGATGTTTTACAAAAAAATGGGAGGCTAAAAGAAAAATAAAAATAAAAAAGGTATGCAACACGAGGACTTCCCGGGAGGTCACCCATCCTAGTACTACTCTCGCCCAAGCACGCTTGACTGCGGAGTTCTGATGCGATCCGGTGCATTAGTGCTGGTATGATTGCATCCGTTAGTACATTGCATGCATTCGCATATATCCTTTACCGCGTATTCAAGAGATCATTTCTAATGGGTCCCACTTGATACGTGCACCGCCTCAGCCAGCTTCAACGTACTCTTTTATTCGCAAAAGATGCAAAAATCATGTCCGAACACTTTTTCGATACTTTAATCGCTTCCAAATAACAAAAACCTCCCGAAAACACCCTAAACGTCAAAATTTGGGGTAAAAAATGGGGCCCAATGGTACAAAGACCATTATCACACTATAACTTTCCGAGAGCTTTCCGAAAAGATATTATCGGCCGAATAGGTCCTCACCGTCTGAAAGTTACGGTGTTCCATACGTATTAGCATCTTTGGAATCAAAAATAATATAGGAATAAACTACAACATAGCATTTCCGGGGACGCATCCATCTTCATACGATTACTTTGTAGTTTTGTCAGCAAAAATAAACAATCTAACAACGTCAATAGAGAAACAAATTGAATTGTAGTGGTACTAGATGTTTTACAAAAAAATGGGAGGCTAAAAGAAAAATAAAAATAAAAAAGGGATGCGACACGAGGACTTCCCGGGAGGTCACCCATCCTAGTATTACTCTCGCCCAAGCACGCTTAACTGCGGAGTTCTGATGGGATCCGGTGCATTAGTGCTGGTATGATCGCATCCCTTAGTACATTGCATGCATTCGCATATATCCTTTACCGCGGATTCAAGAGATCATTTGTAATGGGTCCCACTTGTTACGTGCACCGCTTCAGCCAACTTCAACATACTCTTTTATTCGCAAAAGATGCAAAAATCATGTCCGAACACTTTTTCGATACTTTAATCGCTTCCAAATCACAAAAACCTCCCGAAAACACCCTAAACGTCAAAATTTGGGGTCGAAAATGGGGCCCAATGGTACGGAGACCCATAGCCACACTTTAACTTTCCGAGAGCTTTCCGAAAAGGTATTATCGGCCGAATAAACTACAACATAGCATTTCCGGGGACGCATCCATCTTCATACGATTACTTTGTAGTTTTGTCAGCAAAAATAAACAATCTAACAACGTCAATAGAGAAACAAATTGAATTGTAGTGGTACTAGATGTTTTACAAAAAAATGGGAGACTAAAAGAAAAATAAAAATAAAAAAGGGATGCAACACGAGGACTTCCCGGGAGGTCACCCATCCTAGTATTACTCTCGCCCAAGCACGCTTAACTGCGGAGTTCTGATGGGATCCGGTGCATTAGTGCTGGTATGATCGCATCCCTTAGTACATTGCATGCATTCGCATATATCCTTTACCGCGGATTCAAGAGATCATTTGTAATGGGTCCCACTTGATACGTGCACCGCTTCAGCCAGCTTCAACGTACTCTTTTATTCGCAAAAGATGCAAAAATCATGTCCGAACACTTTTTCGATACTTTAATCGCTTCCAAATCACAAAAACCTCCCGAAAACACCCTAAACGTCAAAATTTGGGGTCGAAAATGGGGCCCAATGGTACGGAGACCCATAGCCACACTATAACTTTCCGAGAGCTTTCCGAAAAGGTATTATCGGCCGAATAGGTCCTCACGGTCTGAAAGTTACGGTGTTCCGTACGTATTAGCATCTTTGGAATCAAAAATAATAAAGGAATAAACTACAACATAGCATTTCCGGGGACGCATCCATCTTCATACGATTACTTTGTAGTTTTGTCAGCAAAAATAAACAATCTAACAACGTCAATAGAGAAACAAATTGAATTGTAGTGGTACTAGATGTTTTACAAAAAAATGGGAGGCTAAAAGAAAAATAAAAATAAAAAAGGTATGCAACACGAGGACTTCCCGGGAGGTCACCCATCCTAGTACTACTCTCGCCCAAGCACGCTTAATTGCGGAGTTCTGATGCGATCCGGTGCATTAGTGCTGGTATGATCGCATCCGTTAGTACATTGCATGCATTCGCATATATCCTTTACCGCGGATTCAAGAGATCATTTGTAATGGGTCCCACTTGATACGTGCACCGCTTCAGCCAGCTTCAACGTACTCTTTTATTCGCAAAAGATGCAAAAATCATGTCCGAACACTTTTTCGATACTTTAATCGCTTCCAAATAACAAAAACCTCCCGAAAACACCCTAAACGTCAAAATTTGGGGTCAAAAATGGGGCCCAATGGTACATAGACCGTTGTCATACTATAACTTTCCGAGAGCTTTCCGAAAAGATATTATCGGCCGAATAGGTCCTCACGGTCTGAAAGTTACGGTGTTTCGTACGTATTAGCATCTTTGGAATCAAAAATAATAAAGGAATAAACTACAACATAGCATTTCCGGGGACGCATCCATCTTCATACGATTACTTTGTAGTTTTATCAGCAAAAATAAACAATCTAACAACGTCAATAGAGAAACAAATTGAATTGTAGTGGTACTAGATGTTTTACAAAAAAATGGGAGGCTAAAAGAAAAATAAAAATAAAAAAGGGATGCAACACGAGGACTTCCCGGGAGGTCACCCATCCTAGTAGTACTCTCGCCCAAGCACGCTTAACTGCGGAGTTCTAATGGGATCCGGTGCATTAGTGCTGGTATGATCGCATCCCTTAGTACATTGCATGCATTCGCATATATCCTTTACCGCGGATTCAAGAGATCATTTGTAATGGGTCCCACTTGATACGTGCACCTCTTCAGCCAACTTCAACGTACTCTTTTATTCGCAAAAGATGAAAAAATCATGTCCGAACACTTTTTCGATACTTTAATCGCTTCCAAATCACAAAAACCTCCCGAAAACAACCTAAACGTCAAAATTTGGGGTCGAAAATGGGGCCCAATGGTACGGAGACCCATAGCCACACTATAACTTTCCGAGAGCTTTCCGAAAAGGTATTATCGGCCGAATAAACTACAACATAGCATTTCCGGGGACGCATCCATCTTCATACGATTACTTTGTAGTTTTGTCAGCAAAAATAAACAATCTAACAACGTCAATAGAGAAACAAATTGAATTGTAGTGGTACTAGATGTTTTACAAAAAAATGGGAGGCTAAAAGAAAAATAAAAATAAAAAAGGGATGCAACACGAGGACTTCCCGGGAGGTCACCCATCCTAGTATTACTCTCGCCCAAGCACGCTTAACTGCGGAGTTTTGATGGGATCCGGTGCATTAGTGCTGGTATGATCGCATCCCTTAGTACATAGCATGCATTCGCATATATCCTTTACCGCGAATTCAAGAGATCATTTGTAATGGGTCCCACTTGATACGTGCACTGCTTTAGCCAGCTTCAACGTACTCTTTTATTCGCAAAAGATGCAAAAATCATGTCCGAACACTTTTTCGATACTTTAATCGCTTCTAAATCACAAAAACCTCCCGAAAACACCCTAAACGTCAAAATTTGGGGTCGAAAATGGGGCCCAATGGTACGGAGACGCATAGCCACATTATAACTTTCCGAGAGCTTTCCAAAAAGGTATTATCGGCCGAATAGGTCCTCACGGTCTGAAAGTTACGGTGTTCCGTACGTATTAGCATCTTTGGAATCAAAAATAATAAAGGAATAAACTACAACATAGCATTTCCGGGAACGCATCCATCTTCAATCGATTACTTTGTAGTTTTGTCAGCAAAAATAAACAATCTAACGTCAATAGAGAAACAAATTGAATTGTAGTGGTACTAGATGTTTTACAAAAAAATGGGAGGCTAAAAGAAAAATAAAAATAAAAAAGGTATGCAACACGAGGACTTCCCGGGAGGTCACCCATCCTAGTACTACTCTCGCCCAAGCACGCTTGACTGCGGAGTTCTGATGCGATCCGGTGCATTAGTGCTGGTATGATTGCATCCGTTAGTACATTGCATGCATTCGCATATATCCTTTACCGCGTATTCAAGAGATCATTTCTAATGGGTCCCACTTGATACGTGCACCGCCTCAGCCAGCTTCAACGTACTCTTTTATTCGCAAAAGATGCAAAAATCATGTCCGAACACTTTTTCGATACTTTAATCGCTTCCAAATAACAAAAACCTCCCGAAAACACCCTAAACGTCAAAATTTGGGGTAAAAAATGGGGCCCAATGGTACAAAGACCAATATCACACTATAACTTTCCGAGAGCTTTCCGAAAAGATATTATCGGCCGAATAGGTCCTCACCGTCTGAAAGTTACGGTGTTCCGTACGTATTAGCATCTTTGGAATCAAAAATAATATAGGAATAAACTACAACATAGCATTTCCGGGGACGCATCCATCTTCATACGATTACTTTGTAGTTTTGTCAGCAAAAATAAACAATCTAACAATGTCAATAGAGAAACAAATTGAATTGTAGTGGTACTAGATGTTTTACAAAAAAATGGGAGGCTAAAAGAAAAATAAAAATAAAAAAGGGATGCGACACGAGGACTTCCCGGGAGGTCACCCATCCTAGTATTACTCTCGCCCAAGCACGCTTAACTGCGGAGTTCTGATGGGATCCGGTGCATTAGTGCTGGTATGATCGCATCCCTTAGTACATTGCATGCATTAGCATATATCCTTTACCGCGGATTCAAGAGATCATTTGTAATGGGTCCCACTTGTTACGTGCACCGCTTCAGCCAACTTCAACATACTCTTTTATTCGCAAAAGATGCAAAAATCATGTCCGAACACTTTTTCGATACTTTAATCGCTTCCAAATCACAAAAACATCCCGAAAACACCCTAAACGTCAAAATTTGGGGTCGAAAATGGGGCCCAATGGTACGGAGACCCATAGCCACACTTTAACTTTCCGAGAGCTTTCCGAAAAGGTATTATCGGCCGAATAAACTACAACATAGCATTTCCGGGGACGCATCCATCTTCATACGATTACTTTGTAGTTTTGTCAGCAAAAATAAACAATCTAACAACGTCAATAGAAAAACAAATTGAATTGTAGTGGTACTAGATGTTTTACAAAAAAATGGGAGGCTAAAAGAAAAATAAAAATAAAAAAGGGATGCAACACGAGGACTTCCCGGGAGGTCACCCATCCTAGTATTACTCTCGCCCAAGCACGCTTAACTGCGGAGTTCTGATGGGATCCGGTGCATTAGTGCTGGTATGATCGCATCCCTTAGTACATTGCATGCATTCGCATATATCCTTTACCGCGGATTCAAGAGATCATTTGTAATGGGTCCCACTTGATACGTGCACCGCTTCAGCCAGCTTCAACGTACTCTTTTATTCGCAAAAGATGCAAAAATCATGTCCGAACACTTTTTCGATACTTTAATCGCTTCCAAATCACAAAAACCTCCCGAAAACACCCTAAACGTCAAAATTTGGGGTCGAAAATGAGGCCCAATGGTACGGAGACCCATAGCCACACTATAACTTTCCGAGAGCTTTCCGAAAAGGTATTATCAGCCGAATAGGTCCTCACGGTCTGAAAGTTACGGTGTTCCGTACGTATTAGTATCTTTGGAATCAAAAATAATAAAGGAATAAACTACAACATAGCATTTCCGGGGACGCATCCATCTTCATACGATTACTTTGTAGTTTTGTCAGCAAAAATAAACAATCTAACAACGTCAATAGAGAAACAAATTGAATTGTAGTGGTACTAGATGTTTTACAAAAAAATGGGAGGCTAAAAGAAAAATAAAAATAAAAAAGGTATGCAACACGAGGACTTCCCGGGAGGTCACCCATCCTAGTACTACTATAGCCCAAGCACGCTTAATTGCGGAGTTCTGATGCGATCCGGTGCATTAGTGCTGGTATGATCGCATCCGTTAGTACATTGCATGCATTCGCATATATCCTTTACCGCGGATTCAAGAGATCATTTGTAATGGGTCCCACTTGATACGTGCACCGCTTCAGCCAGCTTCAACGTACTCTTTTATTCGCAAAAGATGCAAAAATCATGTCCGAACACTTTTTCGATACTTTAATCGCTTCCAAATAACAAAAACCTCCCGAAAACACCCTAAACGTCGGGTCAAAAATGGGGCCCAATGGTACATAGACCGTTGTCATACTATAACTTTCCGAGAGCTTTCCGAAAAGATATTATCGGCCGAATAGGTCCTCACGGTCTGAAAGTTACGGTGTTTCGTACGTATTAGCATCTTTGGAATCAAAAATAATAAAGGAATAAACTACAACATAGCATTTCCGGGGACGCATCCATCTTCATACGATTACTTTGTAGTTTTATCAGCAAAAATAAACAATCTAACAACGTCAATAGAGAAACAAATTGAATTGTAGTGGTACTAGATGTTTTACAAAAAAATGGGAGGCTAAAAGAAAAATAAAAATAAAAAAGGGATGCAACACGAGGACTTCCCGGGAGGTCACCCATCCTAGTAGTACTCTCGCCCAAGCACGCTTAACTGCGGAGTTCTAATGGGATCCGGTGCATTAGTGCTGGTATGATCGCATCCCTTAGTACATTGCATGCATTCGCATATATCCTTTACCGCGGATTCAAGAGATCATTTGTAATGGGTCCCACTTGATACGTGCACCGCTTCAGCCAACTTCAACGTACTCTTTTATTCGCAAAAGATGCTAAAATCATGTCCGAACACTTTTTCGATACTTTAATCGCTTCCAAATAACAAAAACCTCCCGAAAACACCATAAACGTCAAAATTTGGGGTCGAAAATGGGGCCCAATGGTACGGAGACCCATAGCCACACTATAACTTTCCGAGAGCTTTCCGAAAAGGTATTATCGGCCGAATAAACTACAACATAGCATTTCCGGGGACGCATCCATCTTCATACGATTACTTTGTAGTTTTGTCAGCAAAAATAAACAATATAACAACGTCAATAGAGAACCAAATTGAATTGTAGTGGTACTAGATGTTTTACAAAAAAATGGGAGGCTAAAAGAAAAATAAAAATTAAAAAGGGATGCAACACGAGGACTTCCCGGGAGGTCACCCAACCTAGTATTACTCTCGCCCAAGCACGCTTAACTGCGGAGTTCTGATGGGATCCGGTGCATTAGTGCTGGTATGATCGCATCCCTTAGTACATTGCATGCATTCGCATATATCCTTTACCGTGGATTCAAGAGATCATTTGTAATGGGTCCCACTTGATACGTGCACCGCTTCAGCCAGCTTCAACGTACTCTTTTATTCGCAAAAGATGCAAAAATCATGTCCGAACACTTTTTCGATACTTTAATCGCTTCCAAATCACAAAAACCTCCCGAAAACACCGTAAACGTCAAAATTTGGGGTCGAAAATGGGGCCCAATGGTACGGAGACCCATAGCCACACTATAACTTTCCGAGAGCTTTCCGAAAAGGTATTATCGGCCGAATAGGTCCTCACGGTCTGAAAGTTACGGTGTTCCGTACGTATTAGCATCTTTGGAATCAAAAATAATAAAGGAATAAACTACAACATAGCATTTCCGGGGACGCATCCATCTTCATATGATTACTTTGTAGTTTTGTCAGCAAAAATAAACAATCTAACAACGTCAATAGAGAAACAAATTGAATTGTAGTGGTACTAGATGTTTTACAAAAAAATGGGAGGCTAAAAGAAAAATAAAAATAAAAAAGGGTACAACACGAGGACTTCCCGGGAGGTCACCCATCCTAGTATTACTCTCGCCCAAGCACGCTTAACTGCGGAGTTCTAATGGGATCCGGTGCATTAGTGCTGGTATGATCGCATCCCTTAGTACATTGCATGCATTCGCATATATCCTTTACCGCGGATTCAAGAGATCATTTGTAATGGGTCCCACTTGATACGTGCACCGCTTCAGCCAACTTCAACGTACTCTTTTATTCGCAAAAGATGCAAAAATCATGCCCGAACACTTTTTCGATACTTTAATCGCTTCCAAATAACAAAAACCTCCCGAAAACACCCTAAACGTCAAAATTTGGGGTCGAAAATGGGGCCAATGGTACGGAGACCCATAGCCACACTATAACTTTCCGAGAGCTTTCCGAAAAGGTATTATCGGCCGAATAAACTACAACATAGCATTTCCGGGGACACATCCATCTTCATACGATTACTTTGTAGTTTTGTCAGCAAAAATAAACAATCTAACAACGTCAATAGAGAAACAAATTGAATTGTAGTGGTACTAGATGTTTTACAAAAAAATGGGAGGCTAAAAGAAAAATAAAAATTAAAAAGGGATGCAACACGAGGACTTCCCGGGAGGTCACCCATCCTAGTATTACTCTCGCCCAAGCACGCTTAACTGCGGAGTTCTGATGGGATCCGGTGCATTAGTGCTGGTATGATCGCATCCCTTAGTACATTGCATGCATTCGCATATATCCTTTACTGCGGATTCAAGAGATCATTTGTAATGGGTCCCACTTGATACGTGCACCGCTTTAGCCAGCTTCAACGTACTCTTTTATTCGCAAAAGATGCAAAAATCAAGTCTGAACACTTTTTCGATACTTTAATCGCTTCCAAATCACAAAAACCTCCCGAAAACACCCTAAACGTCAAAATTTAGGGTCGAAAATGGGGCCCAATGGTAAGGAGACCCATTGCCACACTATAACTTTCCGAGAGCTTTCCCAAAAGGTATTATCGGCCGAATAGGTCCTCACGGTCTGAAAGTTACGGTGTTCCGTACGTATTAGCATCTTTGGAATCAAAAATAATAAAGGAATAAACTACAACATAGCATTTCCGGGGACGCATCCATCTTCATACGATTACTTTGTTGTTTTTTCAGCAAAAATAAACAATCTAACAACGTCAATAGAGAAACAAATTGAATTGTAGTGATGGGAGGCTAAAAGAAAAATAAAAATAAAAAAGGGATGCAACACGAGGACTTCCCGGGAGGTCACCCATCCTAGTACTACTCTCGCCCAAGCACGCTTAACTGCGGAGTTCTAATGGGATCTGGTGCATTAGTGCTAGTATGATCGCATCCGTTAGTACATTGCATGCATTCGCATATATCCTTTACCGCGGATTCAAGAGATCATTTGTAATGGGTCCCACTTGATACGTGCACCGCTTCAGCCAGCTTCAACGTACTCTTTTATTCGCAAAAGATGCAAAAATCAAGTCCGAACACTTTTTCGATACTTTAATCGCTTCCAAATCACAAAAACCTCCCGAAAACACCCTAAACGTCAAAATTTAGGGTCGAAAATGGGGCCCAATGGTACAGAGACCCATAGCCACACTATAACTTTCCGAGAGCTTTCCGAAAAGGTATTATCGGCCGAATAGGTCCTCACGGTCTGAAAGTTACGGTGTTCCGTACGTATTAGCATCTTTGGAATCAAAAATAATAAAGGAATAAACTACAACATAGCATTTCCGGGGACGCATCCATCTTCATAAGATTACTTTGTAGTTTTTTCAGCAAAAATAAACTATCTAACAACGTCAATAGAGAAACAAATTGAATTGTAGTGATGGGAGGCTAAAAGAAAAATAAAAATAAAAAAGGGATGCAACACGAGGACTTCCCGGGAGGTCACCCATCCTAGTACTACTCTCGCCCAAGCACCGTAAACTGCGGAGTTCTGATGGGATCCGGTGCATTAGTGCTGGTATGATCGCATCCGTTAGTACATTGCATGCATTCGCATATATCCTTTACCGCGGATTCAAGAGATCATTTGTAATGGGTCCCACTTGATACGTGCACCGCTTCTGCCGGCTTCAACGTACTCTTTTATTCGCAAAAGATGCAAAAATCATGTCCGAACACTTTTTCGATACTTTAATCGCTTCCAAATCACAAAAACCTCCCGAAAACACCATAAACGTCAAAATTTAGGGTCGAAAATGGGGCCCAATGGTACGGAGACACATATCCACACTATAACTTTCCGAGAGCTTTCCGAAAAGGTATTATCGGCCGAATAGGTCCTCACGGTCTGAAAGTTACGGTGTTCCGTACGTATTAGCATCTTTGGAATCAAAAATAATAAAGGAATAAACTACAACATAGCATTTCCGGGGACGCATCCATCTTCATACGATTACTTTGTAGTTTTTTCAGCAAAAATAAACAATCTAACAACGTCAATAGAGAAACAAATTGAATTGTAGTGGTACTAGATGTTTTACAAAAAAATGGGAGGCTAAAAGAAAAATAAAAATAAAAAAGGGATGCAACACGAGGACTTCCCGGGAGGTCACCCATACTAGTACTACTCTCGCCCAAGCACCGTAAACTGCAGAGTTCTGATGGGATCCGGTGCATTAGTGCTGGTATGATCGCATTCGTTAGTACATTGCATGCGTTCGCATATATCCTTTACCGCGGATTCAAGAGATCATTTGTAATGGGTCCCACTTGATACGTGCACCTCTTCAGCCAACTTCAACGTACTCTTTTATTCGCAAAAGATGAAAAAATCATGTCCGAACAATTTTTCGATACTTTAATCGCTTCCAAATCATAAAAACCTCCCGAAAACAACCTAAACGTCAAAATTTGGGGTCGAAAATGGGGCCCAATGGTACGGAGACCCATAGCCACACTATAACTTTCCGAGAGCTTTCCGAAAAGGTATTATCGGCCGAATAAACTACAACATAGCATTTCCGGGGACGCATCCATCTTCATACGATTACTTTGTTGTTTTGTCAGCAAAAATAAACAATCTAACAACGTCAATAGAGAAACAAATTGAATGGTAGTGGTACTAGATGTTTTACAAAAAAATGGGAGGCTAAAAGAAAAATAAAAATAAAAAAGGGATGCAACACGAGGACTTCCCGGGAGGTCACCCATCCTAGTATTACTCTCGCCCAAGCACGCTTAACTGCGGAGTTTTGATGGGATCCGGTGCATTAGTGCTGGTATGATCGCATCCCTTAGTACATAGCATGCATTCGCATATATCCTTTACCGCGAATTCAAGAGATCATTTGTAATGGGTCCCACTTGATACGTGCACTGCTTTAGCCAGCTTCAACGTACTCTTTTATTCGCAAAAGATGCAAAAATCATGTCCGAACACTTTTTCGATACTTTAATCGCTTCTAAATCACAAAAACCTCCCGAAAACACCCTAAACGTCAAAATTTGGGGTCGAAAATGGGGCCCAATGGTACGGAGACGCATAGCCACATTATAACTTTCCGAGAGCTTTCCAAAAAGGTATTATCGGCCGAATAGGTCCTCACGGTCTGAAAGTTACGGTGTTCCGTACGTATTAGCATCTTTGGAATAAAAAAAAATAAAGGAATAAACTACAACATAGCATTTCCGGGAACGCATCCATCTTCAATCAATTACTTTGTAGTTTTGTCAGCAAAAATAAACAATCTAACGTCAATAGAGAAACAAATTGAATTGTAGTGGTACTAGATGTTTTACAAAAAAATGGGAGGCTAAAAGAAAAATAAAAATAAAAAAGGTATGCAACACGAGGACTTCCCGGGAGGTCACCCATCCTAGTACTACTCTCGCCCAAGCACGCTTGACTGCGGAGTTCTGATGCGATCCGGTGCATTAGTGCTGGTATGATTGCATCCGTTAGTACATTGCATGCATTCGCATATATCCTTTACCGCGTATTCAAGAGATCATTTCTAATGGGTCCCACTTGATACGTGCACCGCCTCAGCCAGCTTCAACGTACTCTTTTATTCGCAAAAGATGCAAAAATCATGTCCGAACACTTTTTCGATACTTTAATCGCTTCCAAATAACAAAAACCTCCCGAAAACACCCTAAACGTCAAAATTTGGGGTAAAAAATGGGGCCCAATGGTACAACGACCATTATCACACTATAACTTTCCGAGAGCTTTCCGAAAAGATATTATCGGCCGAATAGGTCCTCACCGTCTGAAAGTTACGGTGTTCCATACGTATTAGCATCTTTGGAATCAAAAATAATATAGGAATAAACTACAACATAGCATTTCCGGGGACGCATCCATCTTCATACGATTACTTTGTAGTTTTGTCAGCAAAAATAAACAATCTAACAACGTCAATAGAGAAACAAATTGAATTGTAGTGGTACTAGATGTTTTACAAAAAAATGGGAGGCTAAAAGAAAAATAAAAATAAAAAAGGGATGCGACACGAGGACTTCCCGGGAGGTCACCCATCCTAGTATTACTCTCGCCCAACCACGCTTAACTGCGGAGTTCTGATGGGATCCGGTGCATTAGTGCTGGTATGATCGCATCCCTTAGTACATTGCATGCATTCGCATATATCCTTTACCGCGGATTCAAGAGATCATTTGTAATGGGTCCCACTTGTTACGTGCACCGCTTCAGCCAACTTCAACATACTCTTTTATTCGCAAAAGATGCAAAAATCATGTCCGAACACTTTTTCGATACTTTAATCGCTTCCAAATCACAAAAACCTCCCGAAAACACCCTAAACGTCAAAATTTGGGGTCGAAAATGGGGCCCAATGGTACGGAGACCCATAGCCACACTTTAACTTTCCGAGAGCTTTCCGAAAAGGTATTATCGGCCGAATAAACTACAACATAGCATTTCCGGGGACGCATCCATCTTCATACGATTACTTTGTAGTTTTGTCAGCAAAAATAAACAATCTAACAACGTCAATAGAGAAACAAATTGAATTTTAGTGGTACTAGATGTTTTACAAAAAAATGGGAGGCTAAAAGAAAAATAAAAATAAAAAAGGGATGCAACACGAGGACTTCCCGGGAGGTCACCCATCCTAGTATTACTCTCGCCCAAGCACGCTTAACTGCGGAGTTCTGATGGGATCCGGTGCATTAGTGCTGGTATGATCGCATCCCTTAGTACATTGCATGCATTCGCATATATCCTTTACCGCGGATTCAAGAGATCATTTGTAATGGGTCCCACTTGATACGTGCACCGCTTCAGCCAGCTTCAACGTACTCTTTTATTCGCAAAAGATGCAAAAATCATGTCCGAACACTTTTTCGATACTTTAATCGCTTCCAAATCACAAAAACCTCCCGAAAACACCCTAAACGTCAAAATTTGGGGTCGAAAATGGGGCCCAATGGTACGGAGACCCATAGCCACACTATAACTTTCAGAGAGCTTTCCGAAAAGGTATTATCGGCCGAATAGGTCCTCACGGTCTGAAAGTTACGGTGTTCCGTACGTATTAGCATCTTTGGAATCAAAAATAATAAAGGAATAAACTACAACATAGCATTTCCGGGGACGCATCCATCTTCATACGATTACTTTGTAGTTTTGTCAGCAAAAATAAACAATCTAACAACGTCAATAGAGAAACAAATTGAATTGTAGTGGTACTAGATGTTTTACAAAAAAATGGGAGGCTAAAAGAAAAATAAAAATAAAAAAGGTATGCAACACGAGGACTTCCCGGGAGGTCACCCATCCTAGTACTACTCTCGCCCAAGCACGCTTAATTGCGGAGTTCTGATGCGATCCGGTGCATTAGTGCTGGTATGATCGCATCCGTTAGTACATTGCATGCATTCGCATATATCCTTTACCGCGGATTCAAGAGATCATTTGTAATGGGTCCCACTTGATACGTGCACCGCTTCAGCCAGCTTCAACGTACTCTTTTATTCGCAAAAGATGCAAAAATCATGTCCGAACACTTTTTCGATACTTTAATCGCTTCCAAATAACAAAAACCTCCCGAAAACACCCTAAACGTCAAAATTTGGGGTCAAAAATGGGGCCCAATAGTACATAGACCGTTGTCATACTATAACTTTCCGAGAGCTTTCCGAAAAGATATTATCGGCCGAATAGGTCCTCACGGTCTGAAAGTTACGGTGTTCCGTACGTATTAGCATCTTTGGAATCAAAAATAATAAAGGAATAAACTACAACATAGCATTTCCGGGGACGCATCCATCTTCATACGATTACTTTGTAGTTTTTTCAGCAAAAATAAACAATCTAACAACGTCAATAGAGAAACAAATTGAATTGTAGTGGTACTAGATGTTTTACAAAAAAATGGGAGGCTAAAAGAAAAATAAAAATAAAAAAGGGATGCAACACGAGGACTTCCCGGGAGGTCACCCATACTAGTACTACTCTCGCCCAAGCACCGTAAACTGCAGAGTTCTGATGGGATCCGGTGCATTAGTGCTGGTATGATCGCATTCGTTAGTACATTGCATGCGTTCGCATATATCCTTTACCGCGGATTCAAGAGATCATTTGTAATGGGTCCCACTTGATACGTGCACCTCTTCAGCCAACTTCAACGTACTCTTTTATTCGCAAAAGATGAAAAAATCATGTCCGAACAATTTTTCGATACTTTAATCGCTTCCAAATCATAAAAACCTCCCGAAAACAACCTAAACGTCAAAATTTGGGGTCGAAAATGGGGCCCAATGGTACGGAGACCCATAGCCACACTATAACTTTCCGAGAGCTTTCCGAAAAGGTATTATCGGCCGAATAAACTACAACATAGCATTTCCGGGGACGCATCCATCTTCATACGATTACTTTGTAGTTTTGTCAGCAAAAATAAACAATCTAACAACGTCAATAGAGAAACAAATTGAATGGTAGTGGTACTAGATGTTTTACAAAAAAATGGGAGGCTAAAAGAAAAATAAAAATAAAAAAGGGATGCAACACGAGGACTTCCCGGGAGGTCACCCATCCTAGTATTACTCTCGCCCAAGCACGCTTAACTGCGGAGTTTTGATGGGATCCGGTGCATTAGTGCTGGTATGATCGCATCCCTTAGTACATAGCATGCATTCGCATATATCCTTTACCGCGAATTCAAGAGATCATTTGTAATGGGTCCCACTTGATACGTGCACTGCTTTAGCCAGCTTCAACGTACTCTTTTATTCGCAAAAGATGCAAAAATCATGTCCGAACACTTTTTCGATACTTTAATCGCTTCTAAATCACAAAAACCTCCCGAAAACACCCTAAACGTCAAAATTTGGGGTCGAAAATGGGGCCCAATGGTACGGAGACGCATAGCCACATTATAACTTTCCGAGAGCTTTCCAAAAAGGTATTATCGGCCGAATAGGTCCTCACGGTCTGAAAGTTACGGTGTTCCGTACGTATTAGCATCTTTGGAATAAAAAAAAATAAAGGAATAAACTACAACATAGCATTTCCGGGAACGCATCCATCTTCAATCAATTACTTTGTAGTTTTGTCAGCAAAAATAAACAATCTAACGTCAATAGAGAAACAAATTGAATTGTAGTGGTACTAGATGTTTTACAAAAAAATGGGAGGCTAAAAGAAAAATAAAAATAAAAAAGGTATGCAACACGAGGACTTCCCGGGAGGTCACCCATCCTAGTACTACTCTCGCCCAAGCACGCTTGACTGCGGAGTTCTGATGCGATCCGGTGCATTAGTGCTGGTATGATTGCATCCGTTAGTACATTGCATGCATTCGCATATATCCTTTACCGCGTATTCAAGAGATCATTTCTAATGGGTCCCACTTGATACGTGCACCGCCTCAGCCAGCTTCAACGTACTCTTTTATTCGCAAAAGATGCAAAAATCATGTCCGAACACTTTTTCGATACTTTAATCGCTTCCAAATAACAAAAACCTCCCGAAAACACCCTAAACGTCAAAATTTGGGGTAAAAAATGGGGCCCAATGGTACAACGACCATTATCACACTATAACTTTCCGAGAGCTTTCCGAAAAGATATTATCGGCCGAATAGGTCCTCACCGTCTGAAAGTTACGGTGTTCCATACGTATTAGCATCTTTGGAATCAAAAATAATATAGGAATAAACTACAACATAGCATTTCCGGGGACGCATCCATCTTCATACGATTACTTTGTAGTTTTGTCAGCAAAAATAAACAATCTAACAACGTCAATAGAGAAACAAATTGAATTGTAGTGGTACTAGATGTTTTACAAAAAAATGGGAGGCTAAAAGAAAAATAAAAATAAAAAAGGGATGCGACACGAGGACTTCCCGGGAGGTCACCCATCCTAGTATTACTCTCGCCCAACCACGCTTAACTGCGGAGTTCTGATGGGATCCGGTGCATTAGTGCTGGTATGATCGCATCCCTTAGTACATTGCATGCATTCGCATATATCCTTTACCGCGGATTCAAGAGATCATTTGTAATGGGTCCCACTTGTTACGTGCACCGCTTCAGCCAACTTCAACATACTCTTTTATTCGCAAAAGATGCAAAAATCATGTCCGAACACTTTTTCGATACTTTAATCGCTTCCAAATCACAAAAACCTCCCGAAAACACCCTAAACGTCAAAATTTGGGGTCGAAAATGGGGCCCAATGGTACGGAGACCCATAGCCACACTTTAACTTTCCGAGAGCTTTCCGAAAAGGTATTATCGGCCGAATAAACTACAACATAGCATTTCCGGGGACGCATCCATCTTCATACGATTACTTTGTAGTTTTGTCAGCAAAAATAAACAATCTAACAACGTCAATAGAGAAACAAATTGAATTGTAGTGGTACTAGATGTTTTACAAAAAAATGGGAGGCTAAAAGAAAAATAAAAATAAAAAAGGGATGCAACACGAGGACTTCCCGGGAGGTCACCCATCCTAGTATTACTCTCGCCCAAGCACGCTTAACTGCGGAGTTTTGATGGGATCCGGTGCATTAGTGCTGGTATGATCGCATCCCTTAGTACATAGCATGCATTCGCATATATCCTTTACCGCGAATTCAAGAGATCATTTGTAATGGGTCCCACTTGATACGTGCACTGCTTTAGCCAGCTTCAACGTACTCTTTTATTCGCAAAAGTTGCAAAAATCATGTCCGAACACTTTTTCGATACTTTAATCGCTTCTAAATCACAAAAACCTCCCGAAAACACCCTAAACGTCAAAATTTGGGGTCGAAAATGGGGCCCAATGGTACGGAGACCCATAGCCACACTATAACTTTCCGAGAGCTTTCCGAAAAGGTATTATCGGCCGAATAGGTCCTCACGGTCTGAAAGTTACGGTGTTCCGTACGTATTAGCATCTTTGGAATCAAAAATAATAAAGGAATAAACTACAACATAGCATTTCCGGGGACGCATCCATCTTCATACGATTACTTTGTAGTTTTGTCAGCAAAAATAAACAATCTAACAACGTCAATAGAGAAACAAATTGAATTGTAGTGGTACTAGATGTTTTACAAAAAAATGGGAGGCTAAAAGAAAAATAAAAATAAAAAAGGTATGCAACACGAGGACTTCCCGGGAGGTCACCCATCCTAGTACTACTCTCGCCCAAGCACGCTTAATTGCGGAGTTCTGATGCGATCCGGTGCATTAGTGCTGGTATGATCGCATCCGTTAGTACATTGCATGCATTCGCATATATCCTTTACCGCGGATTCAAGAGATCATTTGTAATGGGTCCCACTTGATACGTGCACCGCTTCAGCCAGCTTCAACGTACTCTTTTATTCGCAAAAGATGCAAAAATCATGTCCGAACACTTTTTCGATACTTTAATCGCTTCCAAATAACAAAAACCTCCCGAAAACACCCTAAACGTCAAAATTTGGGGTCAAAAATGGGGCCCAATAGTACATAGACCGTTGTCATACTATAACTTTCCGAGAGCTTTCCGAAAAGATATTATCGGCCGAATAGGTCCTCACGGTCTGAAAGTTACGGTGTTTCGTACGTATTAGCATCTTTGGAATCAAAAATAATAAAGGAATAAACTACAACATAGCATTTCCGGGGACGCATCCATCTTCATACGATTACTTTGTAGTTTTATCAGCAAAAATAAACAATCTAACAACGTCAATAGAGAAACAAATTTAATTGTAGTGGTACTAGATGTTTTACAAAAAAATGGGAGGCTAAAAGAAAAATAAAAATAAAAAAGGGATGCAACACGAGGACTTCCCGGGAGGTCACCCATCCTAGTAGTACTCTCGCCCAAGCACGCTTAACTGCGGAGTTCTAATGGGATCCGGTGCATTAGTGCTGGTATGATCGCATCCCTTAGTACATTGCATGCATTCGCATATATCCTTTACCGCGGATTCAAGAGATCATTTGTAATGGGTCCCACTTGATACGTGCACCTCTTCAGCCAACTTCAACGTACTCTTTTATTCGCAAAAGATGAAAAAATCATGTCCGAACACTTTTTCGATACTTTAATCGCTTCCAAATCACAAAAACCTCCCGAAAACAACCTAAACGTCAAAATTTGGGGTCGAAAATGGGGCCCAATGGTACGGAGACCCATAGCCACACTATAACTTTCCGAGAGCTTTCCGAAAAGGTATTATCGGCCGAATAAACTACAACATAGCATTTCCGGGGACGCATCCATCTTCATACGATTACTTTGTAGTTTTGTCAGCAAAAATAAACAATCTAACAACGTCAATAGAGAAACAAATTGAATTGTAGTGGTACTAGATGTTTTACAAAAAAATGGGAGGCTAAAAGAAAAATAAAAATAAAAAAGGGATGCAACACGAGGACTTCCCGGGAGGTCACCCATCCTAGTATTACTCTCGCCCAAGCACGCTTAACTGCGGAGTTTTGATGGGATCCGGTGCATTAGTGCTGGTATGATCGCATCCCTTAGTACATAGCATGCATTCGCATATATCCTTTACCGCGAATTCAAGAGATCATTTGTAATGGGTCCCACTTGATACGTGCACTGCTTTAGCCAGCTTCAACGTACTCTTTTATTCGCAAAAGTTGCAAAAATCATGTCCGAACACTTTTTCGATACTTTAATCGCTTCTAAATCACAAAAACCTCCCGAAAACACCCTAAACGTCAAAATTTGGGGTCGAAAATGGGGCCCAATGGTACGGAGACGCATAGCCACATTATAACTTTCCGAGAGCTTTCCAAAAAGGTATTATCGGCCGAATAGGTCCTCACGGTCTGAAAGTTACGGTGTTCCGTACGTATTAGCATCTTTGGAATCAAAAATAATAAAGGAATAAACTACAACATAGCATTTCCGGGAACGCATCCATCTTCAATCGATTACTTTGTAGTTTTGTCAGCAAAAATAAACAATCTAACGTCAATAGAGAAACAAATTGAATTGTAGTGGTACTAGATGTTTTACAAAAAAATGGGAGGCTAAAAGAAAAATAAAAATAAAAAAGGTATGCAACACGAGGACTTCCCGGGAGGTCACCCATCCTAGTACTACTCTCGCCCAAGCACGCTTGACTGCGGAGTTCTGATGCGATCCGGTGCATTAGTGCTGGTATGATTGCATCCGTTAGTACATTGCATGCATTCGCATATATCCTTTACCGCGTATTCAAGAGATCATTTCTAATGGGTCCCACTTGATACGTGCACCGCCTCAGCCAGCTTTAACGTACTCTTTTATTCGCAAAAGATGCAAAAATCATGTCCGAACACTTTTTCGATACTTTAATCGCTTCCAAATAACAAAAACCTCCCGAAAACACCCTAAACGTCAAAATTTGGGGTAAAAAATGGGGCCCAATGGTACAAAGACCAAAATCACACTATAACTTTCCGAGAGCTTTCCGAAAAGATATTATCGGCCGAATAGGTCCTCACCGTCTGAAAGTTACGGTGTTCCGTACGTATTAGCATCTTTGGAATCAAAAATAATATAGGAATAAACTACAACATAGCATTTCCGGGGACGCATCCATCTTCATACGATTACTTTGTAGTTTTGTCAGCAAAAATAAACAATCTAACAATGTCAATAGAGAAACAAATTGAATTGTAGTGGTACTAGATGTTTTACAAAAAAATGGGAGGCTAAAAGAAAAATAAAAATAAAAAAGGGATGCGACACGAGGACTTCCCGGGAGGTCACCCATCCTAGTATTACTCTCGCCCAAGCACGCTTAACTGCGGAGTTCTGATGGGATCCGGTGCATTAGTGCTGGTATGATCGCATCCCTTAGTACATTGCATGCATTAGCATATATCCTTTACCGCGGATTCAAGAGATCATTTGTAATGGGTCCCACTTGTTACGTGCACCGCTTCAGCCAACTTCAACATACTCTTTTATTCGCAAAAGATGCAAAAATCATGTCCGAACACTTTTTCGATACTTTAATCGCTTCCAAATCACAAAAACATCCCGAAAACACCCTAAACGTCAAAATTTGGGGTCGAAAATGGGGCCCAATGGTACGGAGACCCATAGCCACACTTTAACTTTCCGAGAGCTTTCCGAAAAGGTATTATCGGCCGAATAAACTACAACATAGCATTTCCGGGGACGCATCCATCTTCATACGATTACTTTGTAGTTTTGTCAGCAAAAATAAACAATCTAACAACGTCAATAGAAAAACAAATTGAATTGTAGTGGTACTAGATGTTTTACAAAAAAATGGGAGGCTAAAAGAAAAATAAAAATAAAAAAGGGATGCAACACGAGGACTTCCCGGGAGGTCACCCATCCTAGTATTACTCTCGCCCAAGCACGCTTAACTGCGGAGTTCTGATGGGATCCGGTGCATTAGTGCTGGTATGATCGCATCCCTTAGTACATTGCATGCATTCGCATATATCCTTTACCGCGGATTCAAGAGATCATTTGTAATGGGTCCCACTTGATACGTGCACCGCTTCAGCCAGCTTCAACGTACTCTTTTATTTGCAAAAGATGCAAAAATCATGTCCGAACACTTTTTCGATACTTTAATCGCTTCCAAATCACAAAAACCTCCCGAAAACACCCTAAACGTCAAAATTTGGGGTCGAAAATGAGGCCCAATGGTACGGAGACCCAAAGCCACACTATAACTTTCCGAGAGCTTTCCGAAAAGGTATTATCAGCCGAATAGGTCCTCACGGTCTGAAAGTTACGGTGTTCCGTACGTATTAGCATCTTTGGAATCAAAAATAATAAAGGAATAAACTACAACATAGCATTTCCGGGGACGCATCCATCTTCATACGATTACTTTGTAGTTTTGTCAGCAAAAATAAACAATCTAACAACGTCAATAGAGAAACAAATTGAATTGTAGTGGTACTAGATGTTTTACAAAAAAATGGGAGGCTAAAAGAAAAATAAAAATAAAAAAGGTATGCAACACGAGGACTTCCCGGGAGGTCACCCATCCTAGTACTACTATAGCCCAAGCACGCTTAATTGCGGAGTTCTGATGCGATCCGGTGCATTAGTGCTGGTATGATCGCATCCGTTAGTACATTGCATGCATTCGCATATATCCTTTACCGCGGATTCAAGAGATCATTTGTAATGGGTCCCACTTGATACGTGCACCGCTTCAGCCAGCTTCAACGTACTCTTTTATTCGCAAAAGATGCAAAAATCATGTCCGAACACTTTTTCGATACTTTAATCGCTTCCAAATAACAAAAACCTCCCGAAAACACCCTAAACGTCGGGTCAAAAATGGGGCCCAATGGTACATAGACCGTTGTCATACTATAACTTTCCGAGAGCTTTCCGAAAAGATATTATCGGCCGAATAGGTCCTCACGGTCTGAAAGTTACGGTGTTTCGTACGTATTAGCATCTTTGGAATCAAAAATAATAAAGGAATAAACTACAACATAGCATTTCCGGGGACGCATCCATCTTCATACGATTACTTTGTAGTTTTATCAGCAAAAATAAACAATCTAACAACGTCAATAGAGAAACAAATTGAATTGTAGTGGTACTAGATGTTTTACAAAAAAATGGGAGGCTAAAAGAAAAATAAAAATAAAAAAGGGATGCAACACGAGGACTTCCCGGGAGGTCACCCATCCTAGTAGTACTCTCGCCCAAGCACGCTTAACTGCGGAGTTCTAATGGGATCCGGTGCATTAGTGCTGGTATGATCGCATCCCTTAGTACATTGCATGCATTCGCATATATCCTTTACCGCGGATTCAAGAGATCATTTGTAATGGGTCCCACTTGATACGTGCACCGCTTCAGCCAACTTCAACGTACTCTTTTATTCGCAAAAGATGCTAAAATCATGTCCGAACACTTTTTCGATACTTTAATCGCTTCCAAATAACAAAAACCTCCCGAAAACACCATAAACGTCAAAATTTGGGGTCGAAAATGGGGCCCAATGGTACGGAGACCCATAGCCACACTATAACTTTCCGAGAGCTTTCCGAAAAGGTATTATCGGCCGAATAGGTCCTCACGGTCTGAAAGTTACGGTGTTCCGTACGTATTAGCATCTTTGGAATCAAAAATAATAAAGGAATAAACTACAACATAGCATTTCCGGGGACGCATCCATCTTCATATGATTACTTTGTAGTTTTGTCAGCAAAAATAAACAATCTAACAACGTCAATAGAGAAACAAATTGAATTGTAGTGGTACTAGATGTTTTACAAAAAAATGGGAGGCTAAAAGAAAAATAAAAATAAAAAAGGGTACAACACGAGGACTTCCCGGGAGGTCACCCATCCTAGTATTACTCTCGCCCAAGCACGCTTAACTGCGGAGTTCTAATGGGATCCGGTGCATTAGTGCTGGTATGATCGCATCCCTTAGTACATTGCATGCATTCGCATATATCCTTTACCGCGGATTCAAGAGATCATTTGTAATGGGTCCCACTTGATACGTGCACCGCTTCAGCCAGCTTCAACGTACTCTTTTATTCGCAAAAGATGCAAAAATCATGTCCGAACACTTTTTCGATACTTTAATCGCTTCCAAATCACAAAAACCTCCCGAAAACACCCTAAACGTCAAAATTTGGGGTCGAAAATGGGGCCCAATGGTACGGAGACCCATTGCCCCACTATAACTTTCCGAGAGCTTTCCGAAAAGGTATTATCGGCCGAATAGGTCCTCACGGTCTGAAAGTTACGGTGTTCCGTACGTATTAGCATCTTTGGAATCAAAAATAATAAAGGAATAAACTACAACATAGCATTTCCGGGTACGCATCCATCTTCATACGATTACTTTGTAGTTTTGTCAGCAAAAATAAACAATCTAACAACGTCAATAAAGAAACAAATTGAATTGTAGTGGTACTAGATGTTTTACAAAAAAATGGGAGGCTAAAAGAAAAATAAAAATAAAAAAGGGATGCAACACGAGGACTTCCCGGGAGGTCACCCATCCTAGTATTACTCTCGCCCAAGCACGCTTAACTGCGGAGTTTTGATGGGATCCGGTGCATTAGTGCTGGTATGATCGCATCCCTTAGTACATTGCATGCATTCGCATATATCCTTTACCGCGGATTCAAGAGATCATTTGTAGTGGGTCCCACTTGTTACGTGCACCGCTTCAGCCAACTTCAACGTACTCTTTTATTCGCAAAAGATGCAAAAATCATGTCCGAACACTTTTTCGATACTTTAATCGCTTCCAAATAACAAAAACCTCCCGAAAACACCCTAAACGTCAAAATTTGGGGAAGAAAATGGGGCCCAATGGTACGGAGACCCATAGCCACACTATAACTTTCCGAGAGCTTTCCGAAAAGGTATTATCGGCCGAATAAACTACAACATAGCATTTCCGGGGACGCATCCATCTTCATACGATTACTTTGTAGTTTTGTCAGCAAAAATAAACAATCTAACAACGTCAATAGAGAAACAAATTGAATTGTAGTGGTACTAGATGTTTTACAAAAAAATGGGAGGCTAAAAGAAAAATAAAAATAAAAAAGGGATGCAACACGAGGACTTCCCGGGAGGTCACCCATCCTAGTATTACTCTCGCCCAAGCACGCTTAACTGCGGAGTTTTGATGGGATCCGGTGCATTAGTGCTGGTATGATCGCATCCCTTAGTACATTTGCATGCATTCGCATATATCCTTTACCGCGGATTCAATAGATCATTTGTAATGGGTCCCACTTGATACGTGCACCGCTTCAGCCAACTTCAACGTACTCTTTTATTCGCAAAAGATTCAAAGATCATGTCCGAACACTTTTTCGATACTTTAATCGCTTCCAAATCACAAAAACCTCCCGAAAACAACCTAAACGTCAAAATTTGGGGTCGAAAATGGGGCCCAATGGTACGGAGACCCATAGCCACACTATTACTTTCCGAGAGCTTTCCGAAAAGGTATTATCGGCTGAATAAACTACAACATAGCATTTCCGGGGACGCATCCATCTTCATACGTTTACTTTGTTGTTTTGTCAGCAAAAATAAACAATCTAACAACGTCAATAGAGAAACAAATTGAATTGTAGTGGTACTAGATGTTTTACAAAAAAATGGGAGGCTAAAAGAAAAATAAAAATTAAAAAGGGATGCAACACGAGGACTTCCCGGGAGGTCACCCTTCCTAGTATTACTCTCGCCCAAGCACGCTTAACTGCGGAGTTCTGATGGGATCCGGTGCATTAGTGCTGGTATGATCGCATCCCTTAGTACATTGCATGCATTCGCATATATCCTTTACCGCGGATTCAAGAGATCATTTGTAATGGGTCCCACTTGATACGTGCACCGCTTCAGCCAGCTTCAACGTACTCTTTTATTCGCAAAAGATGCAAAAATCATGTCCGAACACTTTTCGATACTTTAATCGCTTCCAAATCACAAAAACCTCCCGAAAACAACCTAAACGTCAAAATTTGGGGTCGAAAATGGGGCCCAATGGTACGGAGACCAATAGCCACACTATTACTTTCCGAGAGCTTTCCGAAAAGGTATTATCGGCTGAATAAACTACAACATAGCATTTCCGGGGACGCATCCATCTTCATACGTTTACTTTGTAGTTTTGTCAGCAAAAATAAACAATCTAACAACGTCAATAGAGAAACAAATTGAATTGTAGTGGTACTAGATGTTTTACAAAAAAATGGGAGGCTAAAAGAAAAATAAAAATTAAAAAGGGATGCAACACGAGGACTTCCCGGGAGGTCACCCATCCTAGTATTACTCTCGCCCAAGCACGCTTAACTGCGGAGTTCTGATGGGATCCGGTGCATTAGTGCTGGTATGATCGCATCCCTTAGTACATTGCATGCATTCGCATATATCCTTTACCGCGGATTCAAGAGATCATTTGTAATGGGTCCCACTTGATACGTGCACCGCTTCAGCCAGCTTCAACGTACTCTTTTATTCGCAAAAGATGCAAAAATCATGTCCGAACACTTTTTCGATACTTTAATCGCTTCCAAATAACAAAAACCTCCCGAAAACACCCTAAACGTCAAAATTTGGGGTCAAAAATGGGGCGCAATGGTACAGAGACCCATTGTCACTCTATAACTTTCCGAGAGCTTTCCAAAAAGATATTATCGGCCGAATAGGTCCTCACGGTCTGAAAGTTACGGTGTTCCGTACGTATTAGCATCTTTGGAATCAAAAATAATAAAGGAATAAACTACAACATAGCATTTCCGGGGACGCATCCATCTTCATACGATTACTTTGTAGTTTTTTCAGCAAAAATAAACAATCTAACAACGTCAATAGAGAAACAAATTGAATTGTAGTGGTACTAGATGTTTTACAAAAAAATGGGAGGCTAAAAGAAAAATAAAAATTAAAAAGGGATGCAACACGAGGACTTCCCGGGAGGTCACCCTTCCTAGTATTACTCTCGGCCAAGCACGCTTAACTGCGGTGTTCTGATGGGATCCGGTGAATTAGTGCTGGTATGATCGAATCCCTTAGTACATTGTATGCATTCGCATATATCCTTTACCACGGATTCAAGAAATCATTTGTAATGGGTCCCACTTGATACGTGCACCGCTTCAGCCAGCTTCAACGTACTCTTTTATTCGCAAAAGATGCAAAAATCATGTCCGAACACTTTTTCGATACTTTAATCGCTTCCAAATCACAAAAACCTCCAGAAAACACCCTAAACGTCAAAATTTAGGGTCGAAAATGGGGCCTAATGGTACGGAGACCCATAGCCACACTATAACTTTCCGAGAGCTTTCCGAAAAGGTATTATCGGCCGAATAAACTACAACATAGCATTTCCGGGGACGCATCCATCTTCATACGATTACTTTGTAGTTTTGTCAGCAAAAATAAACAATCTAACAACGTCAATAGAGAAACAAATTGAATTGTAGTGGTACTAGATGTTTTACAAAAAAATGGGAGGCTAAAAGAAAAATAAAAATTAAAAAGGGATGCAACACGAGGACTTCCCGGGAGGTCACCCATCCTAGTATTAATCTCGCCCAAGCACGCTTAATTGCGGAGTTCTGATGGGATCCGGTGCATTAGTGCTGGTATGATCGCATCCCTTAGTACATTGCATGCATTCGCATATATCCTTTACCGCGGATTCAAGAGATCATTTGTAATGGGTCCCACTTGATACGTGCACCGCTTCAGCCAGGTTCAACGTACTCTTTTATTCGCAAAAGATACAAAAATCATGTCCGAACACTTTTTCGATACTTTAATCGCTTCCAAATAACAAAAACCACCCGAAAACACCCTAAACTTCAAAATTTGGGGTAAAAAATGGGGCCCAATGGTACAGAGACCCATAGCCACACTATAACTTTCCGAGAGCTTTCCGAAAAGGTATTATCGGCCGAATAGGTCCTCATGGTCTGAAAGTTACGGTGTTCCGTACGTATTAGCATCTTTGGAATCAAAAATAATAAAGGAATAAACTACAACATAGCATTTCCGGGGACGCATCCATCTTCATACGATTACTTTGTAGTTTTGTCAGCAAAAATAAACAATCTAACAACGTCAATAGAGAAACAAATTGAATTGTATTGGTACTAGATGTTTTACAAAAAAATGGGAGGCTAAAAGAAAAATAAAAATAAAAAAGGGATGCAACACGAGGACTTCCCGGGAGGTCACCCATCCTAGTATTACTCTCGCCCAAGCACGCTTAACTGCGGAGTTCTGATGGGATCCGGTGCATTAGTGCTGGTATGATCGCATCCCTTAGTACATTGCATGCATTCGCATATATCCTTTACAGCGGATTCAAGAGATCATTTGTAGTGGGTCCCACTTGTTACGTGCACCGCTTCAGCCAACTTCAACGTACTTTTTTATTCGCAAAAGATGCAAAAATCATGTCCGAACACTTTTTCGATACTTTAATCGCTTCCAAATAACAAAAACCTCCCGAAAACACCCTAAACGTCAAAATTTGGGGTCAAAAATGGGGCGCAATGGTACAGAGACCCATTGTCACTCTATAACTTTCCGAGAGCTTTCCAAAAAGATATTATCGGCCGAATAGGTCCTCACGGTCTGAAAGTTACGGTGTTCCGTACGTATTAGCATCTTTGGAATCAAAAATAATAAAGGAATAAACTACAACATAGCATTTCCGGGGATGCATCCATCTTCATACGATTACTTTGTAGTTTTTTCAGCAAAAATAAACAATCTAACAACGTCAATAGAGAAACAAATTGAATTGTAGTGGTACTAGATGTTTTACAAAAAAATGGGAGGCTAAAAGAAAAATAAAAATTAAAAAGGGATGCAACACGAGGACTTCCCGGGAGGTCACCCTTCCTAGTATTACTCTCGGCCAAGCACGCTTAACTGCGGTGTTCTGATGGGATCCGGTGAATTAGTGCTGGTATGATCGAATCCCTTAGTACATTGTATGCATTCACATATATCCTTTACCACGGATTCAAGAAATCATTTGTAATGGGTCCCACTTGATACGTGCACCGCTTCAGCCAGCTTCAACGTACTCTTTTATTCGCAAAAGATGCAAAAATCATGTCCGAACACTTTTTCGATACTTTAATCGCTTCCAAATCACAAAAACCTCCAGAAAACACCCTAAACGTCAAAATTTAGGGTCGAAAATGGGGCCTAATGGTACGGAGACCCATAGCCACACTATAACTTTCCGAGAGCTTTCCGAAAAGGTATTATCGGCCGAATAAACTACAACATAGCATTTCCGGGGACGCATCCATCTTCATACGATTACTTTGTAGTTTTGTCAGCAAAAATAAACAATCTAACAACGTCAATAGAGAAACAAATTGAATTGTAGTGGTACTAGATGTTTTACAAAAAAATGGGAGGCTAAAAGAAAAATAAAAATAAAAAAGGGATGCAACACGAGGACTTCCCGGGAGGTCACCCATCCTAGTACTACTCTCGCCCACACAAGCTTAACTGCGGAGTTCTGATGCGATCCGGTGCATTAGTGCTGGTATGATCGCATCCCTTAGTACATTGCATGCATTCGCATATATCCTTTACCGCGGATTCAAGAGATCATTTGTAATGGGTCCCACTTGATACGTGCACCGCTTCAGCCAGCTTCAACGTACTCTTTTATTCGCAAAAGATGTAAAAAACATGTCCGAACACTTTTTCGATACTTTAATCGCTTCCAAATCACAAAAACCTCCCGAAAACAACCTAAACGTCAATATTTGGGGTCGAAAATGGGGCCCAATGGTACGGAGACCCATAGCCACACTATAACTTTTCGAGAGCTTTCCGAAAAGGTATTATCGGCCGAATAAACTTCAACATAGCATTTCCGGGGACTCATCCATCTTCATACGATTACTTTGTAGTTTTGTCAGCAAAAATAAACAATCTAACAACGTCAATAGAGAAACAAATTGAATTGTAGTGGTACTAGATGTTTTACAAAAAAATGGGAGGCTAAAAGAAAAATAAAAATTAAAAAGGGATGCAACACGAGGACTTCCCGGGAGGTCACCCATCCTAGTATTAATCTCGCCCAAGCACGCTTAATTGCGGAGTTCTGATGGGATCCGGTGCATTAGTGCTTGTATGATCGCATCCCTTAGTACATTGCATGCATTCGCATATATCCTTTACCGCGGATTCAAGAGATCATTTGTAATGGGTCCCACTTGATACGTGCACCGCTTCAGCCAGGTTCAACGTACTCTTTTATTCGCAAAAGATACAAAAATCATGTCCGAACACTTTTTCGATACTTTAATCGCTTCCAAATAACAAAAACCACCCGAAAACACCCTAAACTTCAAAATTTGGGGTAAAAAATGGGGCCCAATGGTACAGAGACCCGTAGCCACACTATAACTTTCCGAAAGCTTTCCGAAAAGGTATTATCGGCCGAATAGGTCCTCATGGTCTGAAAGTTACGGTGTTCCGTACGTATTAGCATCTTTGGAATCAAAAATAATAAAGGAATAAACTACAACATAGCATTTCCGGGGACGCATCCATCTTCATACGATTACTTTGTAGTTTTGTCAGCAAAAATAAACAATCTAACAACGTCAATAGAGAAACAAATTGAATTGTAGTGGTACTAGATGTTTTACAAAAAAATGGGAGGCTAAAAGAAAAATAAAAATAAAAAAGGGATGCAACACGAGGACTTCCCGGGAGGTCACCCATCCTAGTATTACTCTCGCCCAAGCACGCTTAACTGCGGAGTTCTGATGGGATCCGGTGCATTAGTGCTGGTATGATCGCATCCCTTAGTACATTGCATGCATTCGCATATATCCTTTACAGCGGATTCAAGAGATCATTTGTAGTGGGTCCCACTTGTTACGTGCACCGCTTCAGCCAACTTCAACGTACTTTTTTATTCGCAAAAGATGCAAAAATCATGTCCGAACACTTTTTCGATACTTTAATCGCTTCCAAATAACAAAAACCTCCCGAAAACACCCTAAACGTCAAAATTTGGGGTCGAAAATGGGGCCCAATGGTACGGAGACCCATAGCCACACTATAACTTTCCGAGAGCTTTCCGAAAAGGTATTATCGGCCGAATAAACTACAACATAGCATTTCCGGGGACGCATCCATCTTCATACGATTACTTTGTAGTTTTGTCAGCAAAAATAAACAATCTAACAACGTCAATAGAGAAACAAATTGAATTGTAGTGGTACTAGATGTTTTACAAAAAAATGGGAGGCTAAATGAAAAATAAAAATAAAAAAGGGATGCAACAAGAGGACTTCCCGGGAGGTCACCCATCCTAGTATTACTCTCGCCCAAGCACGCTTAACTGCGGAGTTCTGACGGGATCCGGTGCATTAGTGCTGGTATGATCGCATCCCTTAGTACATTGCATACATTCGCATATATCCTTTACCGCGGATTCAAGAGATCATTTGTAGTGGTCCCACTTGTTACGTGCACCGCTTCAGCCAACTTCAACGTACTCTTTTATTCGCAAAAGATGCAAAAATCATGTCCGAACACTTTGTCGATACTTTAATCGCTTCCAAATAACAAAAACCTCCCGAAAACACCCTAAACGTCAAAATTTGGGGTCGAAAATGGGGCCCAATGGTACGGAGACCCATAGCCACGCTATAACTTTCCAAGAGCTTTCCGAAAAGGTATTATCGGCCGAATAAACTACAACATAGCATTTCCGGGGACGCATCCATCTTCATACGATTACTTTGTAGTTTTGTCAGCAAAAATAAACAATCTAACAACGTCAATAGAGAAAAATATTGAATTGTAGTGGTACTAGATGTTTTACAAAAAAATGGGAGGCTAAAAGAAAAATAAAAATAAAAAAGGGATGCAACACGAGGACTTCCCGGGAGGTCACCCATCCTAGTATTACTCTCGCCCAAGCGCGCTTAACTGCGGAGTTCTGATGGGATCCAGTGCATTAGTGCTGGTATGATCGCATCCCTTAGTACATTGCATGCATTCGCATATATCCTTTACCGTGGATTCAAGAGATCATTTATAATGGGTCCCACTTGATACGTGCACCGCTTCAGCCAACTTCAACGTACTCTTTTATTCGCAAAAGATTCAAAGATCATGTCCGAACACTTTTTCGATACTTTAATCGCTTCCAAATCACAAAAACCTCCCGAAAACACCCTAAACGTCAAAATTTGGGGTCGAATATGGGGCCCAACGGTACGGAGACTCATAGCCACACTATAACTTTCCGAGAGCTTTCCGAAAAGGTATTATCGGCCGAATAAACTACAACATAGCATTTCCGGGGACGCATCCATCTTCATACGATTACTTTGTAGTTTTGTCAGCAAAAATAAACAATCTAACAACGTCAATAGAGAAACAAATTGAATTGTAGTGGTACTAGATGTTTTACAAAAAAATGGGAGGCTAAAAGAAAAATAAAAATTAAAAAGGGATGCAACACGAGGACTTCCCGGGAGGTCACCCTTCCTAGTATTACTCTCGCCCAAGCACGCTTAACTGCGGAGTTCTGATGGGATCCGATGCATTAGTGCTGGTATGATCGCATCCCTTAGTACATTGCATGCATTCGCATATATCCTTTACCGCGGATTCAAGAGATCATTTGTAATGGGTCCCACTTGATACGTGCACCGCTTCAGCCAGCTTCAACGTACTCTTTTATTCGCAAAAGATGCAAAAATCATGTCCGAACACTTTTCGATACTTTAATCGCTTCCAAATCACAAAAACCTCCCGAAAACAACCTAAACGTCAAAATTTGGGGTCGAAAATGGGGCCCAATGGTACGGAGACCAATAGCCACACTATTACTTTCCGAGAGCTTTCCGAAAAGGTATTATCGGCTGAATAAACTACAACATAGCATTTCCGGGGACGCATCCATCTTCATACGTTTACTTTGTAGTTTTGTCAGCAAAAATAAACAATCTAACAACGTCAATAGAGAAACAAATTGAATTGTAGTGGTACTAGATGTTTTACAAAAAAATGGGAGGCTAAAAGAAAAATAAAAATAAAAAAGGGATGCAACAAGAGGACTTCCCGGGAGGTCACCCATCCTAGTATTACTCTCGCCCAAGCACGCTTAACTGCGGAGTTCTGACGGGATCCGGTGCATTAGTGCTGGTATGATCGCATCCCTTAGTACATTGCATACATTCGCATATATCCTTTACCGCGGATTCAAGAGATCATTTGTAGTGGTCCCACTTGTTACGTGCACCGCTTCAGCCAACTTCAACGTACTCTTTTATTCGCAAAAGATGCAAAAATCATGTCCGAACACTTTTTCGATACTTTAATCGCTTCCAAATAACAAAAACCTCCCGAAAACACCCTAAACGTCAAAATTTGGGGTCGAAAATGGGGCCCAATGGTACGGAGACCCATAGCCACGCTATAACTTTCCGAGAGCTTTCCGAAAAGGTATTATCGGCCGAATAAACTACAACATAGCATTTCCGGGGACGCATCCATCTTCATACGATTACTTTGTAGTTTTGTCAGCAAAAATAAACAATCTAACAACGTCAATAGAGAAAAATATTGAATTGTAGTGGTACTAGATGTTTTACAAAAAAATGGGAGGCTAAAAGAAAAATAAAAATAAAAAAGGGATGCAACACGAGGACTTCCCGGGAGGTCACCCATCCTAGTATTACTCTCGCCCAAGCACGCTTAACTGCGGAGTTCTGATGGGATCCAGTGCATTAGTGCTGGTATGATCGCATCCCTTAGTACATTGCATGCATTCGCATATATCCTTTACCGTGGATTCAAGAGATCATTTATAATGGGTCCCACTTGATACGTGCACCGCTTCAGCCAACTTCAACGTACTCTTTTATTCGCAAAAGATTCAAAGATCATGTCCGAACACTTTTTCGATACTTTAATCGCTTCCAAATCACAAAAACCTCCCGAAAACACCCTAAACGTCAAAATTTGGGGTCGAATATGGGGCCCAACGGTACGGAGACTCATAGTCACACTATAACTTTCCGAGAGCTTTCCGAAAAGGTATTATCGGCCGAATAAACTACAACATAGCATTTCCGGGGACGCATCCATCTTCATACGATTACTTTGTAGTTTTGTCAGCAAAAATAAACAATCTAACAACGTCAATAGAGAAACAAATTGAATTGTAGTGGTACTAGATGTTTTACAAAAAAATGGGAGGCTAAAAGAAAAATAAAAATTAAAAAGGGATGCAACACGAGGACTTCCCGGGAGGTCACCCTTCCTAGTATTACTCTCGCCCAAGCACGCTTAACTGCGGAGTTCTGATGGGATCCGGTGCATTAGTGCTGGTATGATCGCATCCCTTAGTACATTGCATGCATTCGCATATATCCTTTACCGCGGATTCAAGAGATCATTTGTAATGGGTCCCACTTGATACGTGCACCGCTTCAGCCAGCTTCAACGTACTCTTTTATTCGCAAAAGATGCAAAAATCATGTCCGAACACTTTTCGATACTTTAATCGCTTCCAAATCACAAAAACCTCCCGAAAACAACCTAAACGTCAAAATTTGGGGTCGAAAATGGGGCCCAATGGTACGGAGACCAATAGCCACACTATTACTTTCCGAGAGCTTTCCGAAAAGGTATTATCGGCTGAATAAACTACAACATAGCATTTCCGGGGACGCATCCATCTTCATACGTTTACTTTGTAGTTTTGTCAGCAAAAATAAACAATCTAACAACGTCAATAGAGAAACAAATTGAATTGTAGTGGTACTAGATGTTTTACAAAAAAATGGGAGGCTAAAAGAAAAATAAAAATTAAAAAGGGATGCAACACGAGGACTTCCCGGGAGGTCACCCATCCTAGTATTACTCTCGCCCAAGCACGCTTAACTGCGGAGTTCTGATGGGATCCGGTGCATTAGTGCTGGTATGATCGCATCCCTTAGTACATTGCATGCATTCGCATATATCCTTTACCGCGGATTCAAGAGATCATTTGTAATGGGTCCCACTTGATACGTGCACCGCTTCAGCCAGCTTCAACGTACTCTTCTATTCGCAAAAGATGCAAAAATCATGTCCGAACACTTTTTCGATACTTTAATCGCTTCCAAATAACAAAAACCTCCCGAAAACACCCTAAACGTCAAAATTTGGGGTCAAAAATGGGGCGCAATGGTACAGAGACCCATTGTCACTCTATAACTTTCCGAGAGCTTTCCAAAAAGAGATTATCGGCCGAATAGGTCCTCACGGTCTGAAAGTTACGGTGTTCCGTACGTATTAGCATCTTTGGAATCAAAAATAATAAAGGAATAAACTACAACATAGCATTTCCGGGGACGCATCCATCTTCATACGATTACTTTGTAGTTTTTTCAGCAAAAATAAACAATCTAACAACGTCAATAGAGAAACAAATTGAATTGTAGTGGTACTAGATGTTTTACAAAAAAATGGGAGGCTAAAAGAAAAATAAAAATTAAAAAGGGATGCAACACGAGGACTTCCCGGGAGGTCACCCTTCCTAGTATTACTCTCGGCCAAGCACGCTTAACTGCGGTGTTCTGATGGGATACGGTGAATTAGTGCTGGTATGATCGAATCCCTTAGTACATTGTATGCATTCGCATATATCCTTTACCACGGATTCAAGAAATCATTTGTAATGGGTCCCACTTGTTACGTGCACCGCTTCAGCCAACTTCAACGTACTCTTTTATTCGCAAAAGATGCAAAAATCATGTCCGAACACTTTTTCGATACTTTAATCGCTTCCAAATAACAAAAACCTCCCGAAAACACCCTAACGTCAAAATTTGGGGTCGAAAATGGGGCCCAATGGTACGGAGACCCATAGCCACACTATAACTTTTCGAGAGCTTTCCGAAAAGGTATTATCGGCCGAATAAACTTCAACATAGCATTTCCGGGGACTCATCCATCTTCATACGATTACTTTGTAGTTTTGTCAGCAAAAATAAACAATCTAACAACGTCAATAGAGAAACAAATTGAATTGTAGTGGTACTAGATGTTTTACAAAAAAATGGGAGGCTAAAAGAAAAATAAAAATAAAAAAGGGATGCAACAAGAGGACTTCCCGGGAGGTCACCCATCCTAGTATTACTCTCGCCCAAGCACGCTTAACTGCGGAGTTCTGACGGGATCCGGTGCATTAGTGCTGGTATGATCGCATCCCTTAGTACATTGCATACATTCGCATATATCCTTTACCGCGGATTCAAGAGATCATTTGTAGTGGTCCCACTTGTTACGTGCACCGCTTCAGCCAACTTCAACGTACTCTTTTATTCGCAAAAGATGCAAAAATCATGTCCGAACACTTTTTCGATACTTTAATCGCTTCCAAATAACAAAAACCTCCCGAAAACACCCTAAACGTCAAAATTTGGGGTCGAAAATGGGGCCCAATGGTACGGAGACCCATAGCCACGCTATAACTTTCCGAGAGCTTTCCGAAAAGGTATTATCGGCCGAATAAACTACAACATAGCATTTCCGGGGACGCATCCATCTTCATACGATTACTTTGTAGTTTTGTCAGCAAAAATAAACAATCTAACAACGTCAATAGAGAAAAATATTGAATTGTAGTGGTACTAGATGTTTTACAAAAAAATGGGAGGCTAAAAGAAAAATAAAAATAAAAAAGGGATGCAACACGAGGACTTCCCGGGAGGTCACCCATCCTAGTATTACTCTCGCCCAAGCACGCTTAACTGCGGAGTTCTGATGGGATCCAGTGCATTAGTGCTGGTATGATCGCATCCCTTAGTACATTGCATGCATTCGCATATATCCTTTACCGTGGATTCAAGAGATCATTTATAATGGGTCCCACTTGATACGTGCACCGCTTCAGCCAACTTCAACGTACTCTTTTATTCGCAAAAGATTCAAAGATCATGTCCGAACACTTTTTCGATACTTTAATCGCTTCCAAATCACAAAAACCTCCCGAAAACACCCTAAACGTCAAAATTTGGGGTCGAATATGGGGCCCAACGGTACGGAGACTCATAGTCACACTATAACTTTCCGAGAGCTTTCCGAAAAGGTATTATCGGCCGAATAAACTACAACATAGCATTTCCGGGGACGCATCCATCTTCATACGATTACTTTGTAGTTTTGTCAGCAAAAATAAACAATCTAACAACGTCAATAGAGAAACAAATTGAATTGTAGTGGTACTAGATGTTTTACAAAAAAATGGGAGGCTAAAAGAAAAATAAAAATTAAAAAGGGATGCAACACGAGGACTTCCCGGGAGGTCACCCTTCCTAGTATTACTCTCGCCCAAGCACGCTTAACTGCGGAGTTCTGATGGGATCCGGTGCATTAGTGCTGGTATGATCGCATCCCTTAGTACATTGCATGCATTCGCATATATCCTTTACCGCGGATTCAAGAGATCATTTGTAATGGGTCCCACTTGATACGTGCACCGCTTCAGCCAGCTTCAACGTACTCTTTTATTCGCAAAAGATGCAAAAATCATGTCCGAACACTTTTCGATACTTTAATCGCTTCCAAATCACAAAAACCTCCCGAAAACAACCTAAACGTCAAAATTTGGGGTCGAAAATGGGGCCCAATGGTACGGAGACCAATAGCCACACTATTACTTTCCGAGAGCTTTCCGAAAAGGTATTATCGGCTGAATAAACTACAACATAGCATTTCCGGGGACGCATCCATCTTCATACGTTTACTTTGTAGTTTTGTCAGCAAAAATAAACAATCTAACAACGTCAATAGAGAAACAAATTGAATTGTAGTGGTACTAGATGTTTTACAAAAAAATGGGAGGCTAAAAGAAAAATAAAAATTAAAAAGGGATGCAACACGAGGACTTCCCGGGAGGTCACCCATCCTAGTATTACTCTCGCCCAAGCACGCTTAACTGCGGAGTTCTGATGGGATCCGGTGCATTAGTGCTGGTATGATCGCATCCCTTAGTACATTGCATGCATTCGCATATATCCTTTACAGCGGATTCAAGAGATCATTTGTAGTGGGTCCCACTTGTTACGTGCACCGCTTCAGCCAACTTCAACGTACTTTTTTATTCGCAAAAGATGCAAAAATCATGTCCGAACACTTTTTCGATACTTTAATCGCTTCCAAATAACAAAAACCTCCCGAAAACACCCTAAACGTCAAAATTTGGGGTCGAAAATGGGGCCCAATGGTACGGAGACCCATAGCCACACTATAACTTTCCGAGAGCTTTCCGAAAAGGTATTATCGGCCGAATAAACTACAACATAGCATTTCCGGGGACGCATCCATCTTCATACGATTACTTTGTAGTTTTGTCAGCAAAAATAAACAATCTAACAACGTCAATAGAGAAACAAATTGAATTGTAGTGGTACTAGATGTTTTACAAAAAAATGGGAGGCTAAATGAAAAATAAAAATAAAAAAGGGATGCAACAAGAGGACTTCCCGGGAGGTCACCCATCCTAGTATTACTCTCGCCCAAGCACGCTTAACTGCGGAGTTCTGACGGGATCCGGTGCATTAGTGCTGGTATGATCGCATCCCTTAGTACATTGCATACATTCGCATATATCCTTTACCGCGGATTCAAGAGATCATTTGTAGTGGTCCCACTTGTTACGTGCACCGCTTCAGCCAACTTCAACGTACTCTTTTATTCGCAAAAGATGCAAAAATCATGTCCGAACACTTTGTCGATACTTTAATCGCTTCCAAATAACAAAAACCTCCCGAAAACACCCTAAACGTCAAAATTTGGGGTCGAAAATGGGGCCCAATGGTACGGAGACCCATAGCCACGCTATAACTTTCCGAGAGCTTTCCGAAAAGGTATTATCGGCCGAATAAACTACAACATAGCATTTCCGGGGACGCATCCATCTTCATACGATTACTTTGTAGTTTTGTCAGCAAAAATAAACAATCTAACAACGTCAATAGAGAAAAATATTGAATTGTAGTGGTACTAGATGTTTTACAAAAAAATGGGAGGCTAAAAGAAAAATAAAAATAAAAAAGGGATGCAACACGAGGACTTCCCGGGAGGTCACCCATCCTAGTATTACTCTCGCCCAAGCGCGCTTAACTGCGGAGTTCTGATGGGATCCAGTGCATTAGTGCTGGTATGATCGCATCCCTTAGTACATTGCATGCATTCGCATATATCCTTTACCGTGGATTCAAGAGATCATTTATAATGGGTCCCACTTGATACGTGCACCGCTTCAGCCAACTTCAACGTACTCTTTTATTCGCAAAAGATTCAAAGATCATGTCCGAACACTTTTTCGATACTTTAATCGCTTCCAAATCACAAAAACCTCCCGAAAACACCCTAAACGTCAAAATTTGGGGTCGAATATGGGGCCCAACGGTACGGAGACTCATAGCCACACTATAACTTTCCGAGAGCTTTCCGAAAAGGTATTATCGGCCGAATAAACTACAACATAGCATTTCCGGGGACGCATCCATCTTCATACGATTACTTTGTAGTTTTGTCAGCAAAAATAAACAATCTAACAACGTCAATAGAGAAACAAATTGAATTGTAGTGGTACTAGATGTTTTACAAAAAAATGGGAGGCTAAAAGAAAAATAAAAATTAAAAAGGGATGCAACACGAGGACTTCCCGGGAGGTCACCCTTCCTAGTATTACTCTCGCCCAAGCACGCTTAACTGCGGAGTTCTGATGGGATCCGATGCATTAGTGCTGGTATGATCGCATCCCTTAGTATATTGCATGCATTCGCATATATCCTTTACCGCGGATTCAAGAGATCATTTGTAATGGGTCCCACTTGATACGTGCACCGCTTCAGCCAGCTTCAACGTACTCTTTTATTCGCAAAAGATGCAAAAATCATGTCCGAACACTTTTCGATACTTTAATCGCTTCCAAATCACAAAAACCTCCCGAAAACAACCTAAACGTCAAAATTTGGGGTCGAAAATGGGGCCCAATGGTACGGAGACCAATAGCCACACTATTACTTTCCGAGAGCTTTCCGAAAAGGTATTATCGGCTGAATAAACTACAACATAGCATTTCCGGGGACGCATCCATCTTCATACGTTTACTTTGTAGTTTTGTCAGCAAAAATAAACAATCTAACAACGTCAATAGAGAAACAAATTGAATTGTAGTGGTACTAGATGTTTTACAAAAAAATGGGAGGCTAAAAGAAAAATAAAAATAAAAAAGGGATGCAACAAGAGGACTTCCCGGGAGGTCACCCATCCTAGTATTACTCTCGCCCAAGCACGCTTAACTGCGGAGTTCTGACGGGATCCGGTGCATTAGTGCTGGTATGATCGCATCCCTTAGTACATTGCATACATTCGCATATATCCTTTACCGCGGATTCAAGAGATCATTTGTAGTGGTCCCACTTGTTACGTGCACCGCTTCAGCCAACTTCAACGTACTCTTTTATTCGCAAAAGATGCAAAAATCATGTCCGAACACTTTTTCGATACTTTAATCGCTTCCAAATAACAAAAACCTCCCGAAAACACCCTAAACGTCAAAATTTGGGTCGAAAATGGGGCCCAATGGTACGGAGACCCATAGCCACGCTATAACTTTCCGAGAGCTTTCCGAAAAGGTATTATCGGCCGAATAAACTACAACATAGCATTTCCGGGGACGCATCCATCTTCATACGATTACTTTGTAGTTTTGTCAGCAAAAATAAACAATCTAACAACGTCAATAGAGAAAAATATTGAATTGTAGTGGTACTAGATGTTTTACAAAAAAATGGGAGGCTAAAAGAAAAATAAAAATAAAAAAGGGATGCAACACGAGGACTTCCCGGGAGGTCACCCATCCTAGTATTACTCTCGCCCAAGCACGCTTAACTGCGGAGTTCTGATGGGATCCAGTGCATTAGTGCTGGTATGATCGCATCCCTTAGTACATTGCATGCATTCGCATATATCCTTTACCGTGGATTCAAGAGATCATTTATAATGGGTCCCACTTGATACGTGCACCGCTTCAGCCAACTTCAACGTACTCTTTTATTCGCAAAAGATTCAAAGATCATGTCCGAACACTTTTTCGATACTTTAATCGCTTCCAAATCACAAAAACCTCCCGAAAACACCCTAAACGTCAAAATTTGGGGTCGAATATGGGGCCCAACGGTACGGAGACTCATAGTCACACTATAACTTTCCGAGAGCTTTCCGAAAAGGTATTATCGGCCGAATAAACTACAACATAGCATTTCCGGGGACGCATCCATCTTCATACGATTACTTTGTAGTTTTGTCAGCAAAAATAAACAATCTAACAACGTCAATAGAGAAACAAATTGAATTGTAGTGGTACTAGATGTTTTACAAAAAAATGGGAGGCTAAAAGAAAAATAAAAATTAAAAAGGGATGCAACACGAGGACTTCCCGGGAGGTCACCCTTCCTAGTATTACTCTCGCCCAAGCACGCTTAACTGCGGAGTTCTGATGGGATCCGGTGCATTAGTGCTGGTATGATCGCATCCCTTAGTACATTGCATGCATTCGCATATATCCTTTACCGCGGATTCAAGAGATCATTTGTAATGGGTCCCACTTGATACGTGCACCGCTTCAGCCAGCTTCAACGTACTCTTTTATTCGCAAAAGATGCAAAAATCATGTCCGAACACTTTTCGATACTTTAATCGCTTCCAAATCACAAAAACCTCCCGAAAACAACCTAAACGTCAAAATTTGGGGTCGAAAATGGGGCCCAATGGTACGGAGACCAATAGCCACACTATTACTTTCCGAGAGCTTTCCGAAAAGGTATTATCGGTTGAATAAACTACAACATAGCATTTCCGGGGACGCATCCATCTTCATACGTTTACTTTGTAGTTTTGTCAGCAAAAATAAACAATCTAACAACGTCAATAGAGAAACAAATTGAATTGTAGTGGTACTAGATGTTTTACAAAAAAATGGGAGGCTAAAAGAAAAATAAAAATTAAAAAGGGATGCAACACGAGGACTTCCCGGGAGGTCACCCATCCTAGTATTACTCTCGCCCAAGCACGCTTAACTGCGGAGTTCTGATGGGATCCGGTGCATTAGTGCTGGTATGATCGCATCCCTTAGTACATTGCATGCATTCGCATATATCCTTTACCGCGGATTCAAGAGATCATTTGTAATGGGTCCCACTTGATACGTGCACCGCTTCAGCCAGCTTCAACGTACTCTTCTATTCGCAAAAGATGCAAAAATCATGTCCGAACACTTTTTCGATACTTTAATCGCTTCCAAATAACAAAAACCTCCCGAAAACACCCTAAACGTCAAAATTTGGGGTCAAAAATGGGGCGCAATGGTACAGAGACCCATTGTCACTCTATAACTTTCCGAGAGCTTTCCAAAAAGAGATTATCGGCCGAATAGGTCCTCACGGTCTGAAAGTTACGGTGTTCCGTACGTATTAGCATCTTTGGAATCAAAAATAATAAAGGAATAAACTACAACATAGCATTTCCGGGGACGCATCCATCTTCATACGATTACTTTGTAGTTTTTTCAGCAAAAATAAACAATCTAACAACGTCAATAGAGAAACAAATTGAATTGTAGTGGTACTAGATGTTTTACAAAAAAATGGGAGGCTAAAAGAAAAATAAAAATTAAAAAGGGATGCAACACGAGGACTTCCCGGGAGGTCACCCTTCCTAGTATTACTCTCGGCCAAGCACGCTTAACTGCGGTGTTCTGATGGGATCCGGTGAATTAGTGCTGGTATGATCGAATCCCTTAGTACATTGTATGCATTCGCATATATCCTTTACCACGGATTCAAGAAATCATTTGTAATGGGTCCCACTTGTTACGTGCACCGCTTCAGCCAACTTCAACGTACTCTTTTATTCGCAAAAGATGCAAAAATCATGTCCGAACACTTTTTCGATACTTTAATCGCTTCCAAATAACAAAAACCTCCCGAAAACACCCTAAACGTCAAAATTTGGGGTCGAAAATGGGGCCCAATGGTACGGAGACCCATAGCCACACTATAACTTTTCGAGAGCTTTCCGAAAAGGTATTATCGGCCGAATAAACTTCAACATAGCATTTCCGGGGACTCATCCATCTTCATACGATTACTTTGTAGTTTTGTCAGCAAAAATAAACAATCTAACAACGTCAATAGAGAAACAAATTGAATTGTAGTGGTACTAGATGTTTTACAAAAAAATGGGAGGCTAAAAGAAAAATAAAAATAAAAAAGGGATGCAACAAGAGGACTTCCCGGGAGGTCACCCATCCTAGTATTACTCTCGCCCAAGCACGCTTAACTGCGGAGTTCTGACGGGATCCGGTGCATTAGTGCTGGTATGATCGCATCCCTTAGTACATTGCATACATTCGCATATATCCTTTACCGCGGATTCAAGAGATCATTTGTAGTGGTCCCACTTGTTACGTGCACCGCTTCAGCCAACTTCAACGTACTCTTTTATTCGCAAAAGATGCAAAAATCATGTCCGAACACTTTTTCGATACTTTAATCGCTTCCAAATAACAAAAACCTCCCGAAAACACCCTAAACGTCAAAATTTGGGGTCGAAAATGGGGCCCAATGGTACGGAGACCCATAGCCACGCTATAACTTTCCGAGAGCTTTCCGAAAAGGTATTATCGGCCGAATAAACTACAACATAGCATTTCCGGGGACGCATCCATCTTCATACGATTACTTTGTAGTTTTGTCAGCAAAAATAAACAATCTAACAACGTCAATAGAGAAAAATATTGAATTGTAGTGGTACTAGATGTTTTACAAAAAAATGGGAGGCTAAAAGAAAAATAAAAATAAAAAAGGGATGCAACACGAGGACTTCCCGGGAGGTCACCCATCCTAGTATTACTCTCGCCCAAGCACGCTTAACTGCGGAGTTCTGATGGGATCCAGTGCATTAGTGCTGGTATGATCGCATCCCTTAGTACATTGCATGCATTCGCATATATCCTTTACCGTGGATTCAAGAGATCATTTATAATGGGTCCCACTTGATACGTGCACCGCTTCAGCCAACTTCAACGTACTCTTTTATTCGCAAAAGATTCAAAGATCATGTCCGAACACTTTTTCGATACTTTAATCGCTTCCAAATCACAAAAACCTCCCGAAAACACCCTAAACGTCAAAATTTGGGGTCGAATATGGGGCCCAACGGTACGGAGACTCATAGTCACACTATAACTTTCCGAGAGCTTTCCGAAAAGGTATTATCGGCCGAATAAACTACAACATAGCATTTCCGGGGACGCATCCATCTTCATACGATTACTTTGTAGTTTTGTCAGCAAAAATAAACAATCTAACAACGTCAATAGAGAAACAAATTGAATTGTAGTGGTACTAGATGTTTTACAAAAAAATGGGAGGCTAAAAGAAAAATAAAAATTAAAAAGGGATGCAACACGAGGACTTCCCGGGAGGTCACCCTTCCTAGTATTACTCTCGCCCAAGCACGCTTAACTGCGGAGTTCTGATGGGATCCGGTGCATTAGTGCTGGTATGATCGCATCCCTTAGTACATTGCATGCATTCGCATATATCCTTTACCGCGGATTCAAGAGATCATTTGTAATGGGTCCCACTTGATACGTGCACCGCTTCAGCCAGCTTCAACGTACTCTTTTATTCGCAAAAGATGCAAAAATCATGTCCGAACACTTTTCGATACTTTAATCGCTTCCAAATCACAAAAACCTCCCGAAAACAACCTAAACGTCAAAATTTGGGGTCGAAAATGGGGCCCAATGGTACGGAGACCAATAGCCACACTATTACTTTCCGAGAGCTTTCCGAAAAGGTATTATCGGCTGAATAAACTACAACATAGCATTTCCGGGGACGCATCCATCTTCATACGTTTACTTTGTAGTTTTGTCAGCAAAAATAAACAATCTAACAACGTCAATAGAGAAACAAATTGAATTGTAGTGGTACTAGATGTTTTACAAAAAAATGGGAGGCTAAAAGAAAAATAAAAATTAAAAAGGGATGCAACACGAGGACTTCCCGGGAGGTCACCCATCCTAGTATTACTCTCGCCCAAGCACGCTTAACTGCAGAGTTCTGATGGGATCCGGTGCATTAGTGCTGGTATGATCGCATCCCTTAGTACATTGCATGCATTCGCATATATCCTTTACCGCGGATTCAAGAGATCATTTGTAATGGGTCCCACTTGATACGTGCACCGCTTCAGCCAGCTTCAACGTACTCTTCTATTCGCAAAAGATGCAAAAATCATGTCCGAACACTTTTTCGATACTTTAATCGCTTCCAAATAACAAAAACCTCCCGAAAACACCCTAAACGTCAAAATTTGGGGTCAAAAATGGGGCGCAATGGTACAGAGACCCATTGTCACTCTATTACTTTCCGAGAGCTTTCCAAAAAGAGATTATCGGCCGAATAGGTCCTCACGGTCTGAAAGTTACGGTGTTCCGTACGTATTAGCATCTTTGGAATCAAAAATAATAAAGGAATAAACTACAACATAGCATTTCCGGGGACGCATCCATCTTCATACGATTACTTTGTAGTTTTTTCAGCAAAAATAAACAATCTAACAACGTCAATAGAGAAACAAATTGAATTGTAGTGGTACTAGATGTTTTACAAAAAAATGGGAGGCTAAAAGAAAAATAAAAATTAAAAAGGGATGCAACACGAGGACTTCCCGGGAGGTCACCCTTCCTAGTATTACTCTCGGCCAAGCACGCTTAACTGCGGTGTTCTGATGGGATCCGGTGAATTAGTGCTGGTATGATCGAATCCCTTAGTACATTGTATGCATTCGCATATATCCTTTACCACGGATTCAAGAAATCATTTGTAATGGGTCCCACTTGATACGTGCACCGCTTCAGCCAGCTTCAACGTACTCTTTTATTCGCAAAAGATGCAACAATCATGTCCGAACACTTTTTCGATACTTTAATCGCTTCCAAATCACAAAAACCTCCAGAAAACACCCTAAACGTCAAAATTTAGGGTCGAAAATGGGGCCTAATGGTACGGAGACCCATAGCCACACTATAACTTTCCGAGAGCTTTCCGAAAAGGTATTATCGGCCGAATAAACTACAACATAGCATTTCCGGGGACGCATCCATCTTCATACGATTACTTTGTAGTTTTGTCAGCAAAAATAAACAATCTAACAACGTCAATAGAGAAACAAATTGAATTGTAGTGGTACTAGATGTTTTACAAAAAAATGGGAGGCTAAAAGAAAAATAAAAATAAAAAAGGGATGCAACACGAGGACTTCCCGGGAGGTCACCCATCCTAGTACTACTCTCGCCCACACAAGCTTAACTGCGGAGTTCTGATGCGATCCGGTGCATTAGTGCTGGTATGATCGCATCCCTTAGTACATTGCATGCATTCGCATATATCCTTTACCGCGGATTCAAGAGATCATTTGTAATGGGTCCCACTTGATACGTGCACCGCTTCAGCCAGCTTCAACGTACTCTTTTATTCGCAAAAGATGTAAAAAACATGTCCGAACACTTTTTCGATACTTTAATCGCTTCCAAATCACAAAAACCTCCCGAAAACAACCTAAACGTCAAAATTTGGGGTCGAAAATGGGGCCCAATGGTACGGAGACCCATAGCCACACTATAACTTTCCGAGATCTTTCCGAAAAGGTATTATCGGCCGAATAAACTTCAACATAGCATTTCCGGGGACTCATCCATCTTCATACGATTACTTTGTAGTTTTGTCAGCAAAAATAAACAATCTAACAACGTCAATAGAGAAACAAATTGAATTGTAGTGGTACTAGATGTTTTACAAAAAAATGGGAGGCTAAAAGAAAAATAAAAATTAAAAAGGGATGCAACACGAGGACTTCCCGGGAGGTCACCCATCCTAGTATTAATCTCGCCCAAGCACGCTTAATTGCGGAGTTCTGATGGGATCCGGTGCATTAGTGCTGGTATGATCGCATCCCTTAGTACATTGCATGCATTCGCATATATCCTTTACCGCGGATTCAAGAGATCATTTGTAATGGGTCCCACTTGATACGTGCACCGCTTCAGCCAGGTTCAACGTACTCTTTTATTCGCAAAAGATACAAAAATCATGTCCGAACACTTTTTCGATACTTTAATCGCTTCCAAATAACAAAAACCACCCGAAAACACCCTAAACTTCAAAATTTGGGGTAAAAAATGGGGCCCAATGGTACAGAGACCCATAGCCACACTATAACTTTCCGAGAGCTTTCCGAAAAGGTATTATCGGCCGAATAGGTCCTCATGGTCTGAAAGTTACGGTGTTCCGTACGTATTAGCATCTTTGGAATCAAAAATAATAAAGGAATAAACTACAACATAGCATTTCCGGGGACGCATCCATCTTCATACGATTACTTTGTAGTTTTGTCAGCAAAAATAAACAATCTAACAACGTCAATAGAGAAACAAATTGAATTGTATTGGTACTAGATGTTTTACAAAAAAATGGGAGGCTAAAAGAAAAATAAAAATAAAAAAGGGATGCAACACGAGGACTTCCCGGGAGGTCACCCATCCTAGTATTACTCTCGCCCAAGCACGCTTAACTGCGGAGTTCTGATGGGATCCGGTGCATTAGTGCTGGTATGATCGCATCCCTTAGTACATTGCATGCATTCGCATATATCCTTTACAGCGGATTCAAGAGATCATTTGTAGTGGGTCCCACTTGTTACGTGCACCGCTTCAGCCAACTTCAACGTACTTTTTTATTCGCAAAAGATGCAAAAATCATGTCCGAACACTTTTTCGATACTTTAATCGCTTCCAAATAACAAAAACCTCCCGAAAACACCCTAAACGTCAAAATTTGGGGTCGAAAATGGGGCCCAATGGTACGGAGACCCATAGCCACACTATAACTTTCCGAGAGCTTTCCGAAAAGGTATTATCGGCCGAATAAACTACAACATAGCATTTCCGGGGACGCATCCATCTTCATACGATTACTTTGTAGTTTTGTCAGCAAAAATAAACAATCTAACAACGTCAATAGAGAAACAAATTGAATTGTAGTGGTACTAGATGTTTTACAAAAAAATGGGAGGCTAAAAGAAAAATAAAAATAAAAAAGGGATGCAACAAGAGGACTTCCCGGGAGGTCACCCATCCTAGTATTACTCTCGCCCAAGCACGCTTAACTGCGGAGTTCTGACGGGATCCGGTGCATTAGTGCTGGTATGATCGCATCCCTTAGTACATTGCATACATTCGCATATATCCTTTACCGCGGATTCAAGAGATCATTTGTAGTGGTCCCACTTGTTACGTGCACCGCTTCAGCCAACTTCAACGTACTCTTTTATTCGCAAAAGATGCAAAAATCATGTCCGAACACTTTTTCGATACTTTAATCGCTTCCAAATAACAAAAACCTCTCGAAAACACCTTAAACGTCAAAATTTGGGGTCGAAAATGGGGCCCAATGGTACGGAGACCCATAGCCACGCTATAACTTTCCGAGAGCTTTCCGAAAAGGTATTATCGGCCGAATAAACTACAACATAGCATTTCCGGGGACGCATCCATCTTCATACGATTACTTTGTAGTTTTGTCAGCAAAAATAAACAATCTAACAACGTCAATAGAGAAAAATATTGAATTGTAGTGGTACTAGATGTTTTACAAAAAAATGGGAGGCTAAAAGAAAAATAAAAATAAAAAAGGGATGCAACACGAGGACTTCCCGGGAGGTCACCCATCCTAGTATTACTCTCGCCCAAGCACGCTTAACTGCGGAGTTCTGATGGGATCCAGTGCATTAGTGCTGGTATGATCGCATCCCTTAGTACATTGCATGCATTCGCATATATCCTTTACCGTGGATTCAAGAGATCATTTATAATGGGTCCCACTTGATACGTGCACCGCTTCAGCCAACTTCAACGTACTCTTTTATTCGCAAAAGATTCAAAGATCATGTCCGAACACTTTTTCGATACTTTAATCGCTTCCAAATCACAAAAACCTCCCGAAAACACCCTAAACGTCAAAATTTGGGGTCGAATATGGGGCCCAACGGTACGGAGACTCATAGCCACACTATAACTTTCCGAGAGCTTTCTGAAAAGGTATTATCGGCCGAATAAACTACAACATAGCATTTCCGGGGACGCATCCATCTTCATACGATTACTTTGTAGTTTTGTCAGCAAAAATAAACAATCTAACAACGTCAATAGAGAAACAAATTGAATTGTAGTGGTACTAGATGTTTTACAAAAAAATGGGAGGCTAAAAGAAAAATAAAAATAAAAAAGGGATGCAACACGAGGACTTCCCGGGAGGTCACCCTTCCTAGTATTACTCTCGCCCAAGCACGCTTAACTGCGGAGTTCTGATGGGATCCGGTGCATTAGTGCTGGTATGATCGCATCCCTTAGTACATTGCATGCATTCGCATATATCCTTTACCGCGGATTCAAGAGATCATTTGTAATGGGTCCCACTTGATACGTGCACCGCTTCAGCCAGCTTCAACGTACTCTTTTATTCGCAAAAGATGCAAAAATCATGTCCGAACACTTTTCGATACTTTAATCGCTTCCAAATCACAAAAACCTCCCGAAAACAACCTAAACGTCAAAATTTGGGGTCGAAAATGGGGCCCAATGGTACGGAGACCAATAGCCACACTATTACTTTCCGAGAGCTTTCCGAAAAGGTATTATCGGCTGAATAAACTACAACATAGCATTTCCGGGGACGCATCCATCTTCATACGTTTACTTTGTAGTTTTGTCAGCAAAAATAAACAATCTAACAACGTCAATAGAGAAACAAATTGAATTGTAGTGGTACTAGATGTTTTACAAAAAAATGGGAGGCTAAAAGAAAATTAAAAATTAAAAAGGGATGCAACACGAGGACTTCCCGGGAGGTCACCCATCCTAGTATTACTCTCGCCCAAGCACGCTTAACTGCGAAGTTCTGATGGGATCCGGTGCATTAGTGCTGGTATGATCGCATCCCTTAGTACATTGCATGCATTCGCATATATCCTTTACCGCGGATTCAAGAGATCATTTGTAATGGGTCCCACTTGATACGTGCACCGCTTCAGCCAGCTTCAACGTACTCTTTTATTCGCAAAAGATGCAAAAATCATGTCCGAACACTTTTTCGATACTTTAATCGCTTCCAAATAACAAAAACCTCCCGAAAACACCCTAAACGTCAAAATTTGGGGTCAAAAATGGGGCGCAATGGTACAGAGACCCATTGTCACTCTATAACTTTCCGAGAGCTTTCCAAAAAGATATTATCGGCCGAATAGGTCCTCACGGTCTGAAAGTTACGGTGTTCCGTACGTATTAGCATCTTTGGAATCAAAAATAATAAAGGAATAAACTACAACATAGCATTTCCGGGGACGCATCCATCTTCATACGATTACTTTGTAGTTTTTTCAGCAAAAATAAACAATCTAACAACGTCAATAGAGAAACAAATTGAATTGTAGTGGTACTAGATGTTTTACAAAAAAATGGGAGGCTAAAAGAAAAATAAAAATTAAAAAGGGATGCAACACGAGGACTTCCCGGGAGGTCACCCTTCCTAGTATTACTCTCGGCCAAGCACGCTTAACTGCGGTGTTCTGATGGGATCCGGTGAATTAGTGCTGGTATGATCGAATCCCTTAATACATTGTATGCATTCGCATATATCCTTTACCACGGATTCAAGAAATCATTTGTAATGGGTCCCACTTGATACGTGCACCGCTTCAGCCAGCTTCAACGTACTCTTTTATTCGCAAAAGATGCAAAAATCATGTCCGAACACTTTTTCGATACTTTAATCGCTTCCAAATCACAAAAACCTCCAGAAAACACCCTAAACGTCAAAATTTAGGGTCGAAAATGGGGCCTACTGGTACGGAGACCCATAGCCACACTATAACTTTCCGAGAGCTTTCCGAAAAGGTATTATCGGCCGAATAAACTACAACATAGCATTTCCGGGGACGCATCCATCTTCATACGATTACTTTGTAGTTTTGTCAGCAAAAATAAACAATCTAACAACGTCAATAGAGAAACAAATTGAATTGTAGTGGTACTAGATGTTTTACAAAAAAATGGGAGGCTAAAAGAAAAATAAAAATAAAAAAGGGATGCAACACGAGGACTTCCCGGGAGGTCACCCATCCTAGTACTACTCTCGCCCAAACAAGCTTAACTGCGGAGTTCTGATGCGATCCGGTGCATTAGTGCTGGTATGATCGCATCCCTTAGTACATTGCATGCATTCGCATATATCCTTTACCGCGGATTCAAGAGATCATTTGTAATGGGTCCCACTTGATACGTGCACCGCTTCAGCCAGCTTCAACGTACTCTTTTATTCGCAAAAGATGTAAAAAACATGTCCGAACACTTTTTCGATACTTTAATCGCTTCCAAATCACAAAAACCTCCCGAAAACAACCTAAACGTCAAAATTTGGGGTCGAAAATGGGGCCCAATGGTACGGAGACCCATAGCCACACTATAACTTTCCGAGAGCTTTCCGAAAAGGTATTATCGGCCGAATAAACTACAACATAGCATTTCCGGGGACTCATCCATCTTCATACGATTACTTTGTAGTTTTGTCAGCAAAAATAAACAATCTAACAACGTCAATAGAGAAACAAATTGAATTGTAGTGGTACTAGATGTTTTACAAAAAAATGGGAGGCTAAAAGAAAAATAAAAATTAAAAAGGGATGCAACACGAGGACTTCCCGGGAGGTCACCCATCCTAGTATTAATCTCGCCCAAGCACGCTTAATTGCGGAGTTCTGATGGGATCCGGTGCATTAGTGCTGGTATGATCGCATCCCTTAGTACATTGCATGCATTCGCATATATCCTTTACCGCGGATTCAAGAGATCATTTGTAATGGGTCCCACTTGATACGTGCACCGCTTCAGCCAGGTTCAACGTACTCTTTTATTCGCAAAAGATACAAAAATCATGTCCGAACACTTTTTCGATACTTTAATCGCTTCCAAATAACAAAAACCACCCGAAAACACCCTAAACTTCAAAATTTGGGGTCAAAAATGGGGCCCAATGGTACAGAGACCCATAGCCACACTATAACTTTCCGAGAGCTTTCCGAAAAGGTATTATCGGCCGAATAGGTCCTCATGGTCTGAAAGTTACGGTGTTCCGTACGTATTAGCATCTTTGGAATCAAAAATAATAAAGGAATAAACTACAACATAGCATTTCCGGGGACGCATCCATCTTCATACGATTACTTTGTAGTTTTGTCAGCAAAAATAAACAATCTAACAACGTCAATAGAGAAACAAATTGAATTGTATTGGTACTAGATGTTTTACAAAAAAATGGGAGGCTAAAAGAAAAATAAAAATAAAAAAGGGATGCAACACGAGGACTTCCCGGGAGGTCTCCCATCCTAGTATTACTCTCGCCCAAGCACGCTTAACTGCGGAGTTCTGATGGGATCCGGTGCATTAGTGCTGGTATGATCGCATCCCTTAGTACATTGCATGCATTCGCATATATCCTTTACAGCGGATTCAAGAGATCATTTGTAGTGGGTCCCACTTGTTACGTGCACCGCTTCAGCCAACTTCAACGTACTCTTTTATTCGCAGAAGATGCAAAAATCATGTCCGAACACTTTTTCGATACTTTAATCGCTTCCAAATAACAAAAACCTCCCGAAAACACCCTAAACGTCAAAATTTGGGGTCGAAAATGGGGCCCAACGGTACGGAGACTCATAGCCACACTATAACTTTCCGAGAGCTTTCCGAAAAGGTATTATCGGCCGAATAAACTACAACATAGCATTTCCGGGGACGCATCCATCTTCATACGATTACTTTGTAGTTTTGTCAGCAAAAATAAACAATCTAACAACGTCAATAGAGAAACAAATTGAATTGTAGTGGTACTAGATGTTTTACAAAAAAATGGGAGGCTAAAAGAAAAATAAAAATAAAAAAGGGATGCAACACGAGGACTTCCCGGGAGGTCACCCTTCCTAGTATTACTCTCGCCCAAGCACGCTTAACTGCGGAGTTCTGATGGGATCCGGTGCATTAGTGCTGGTATGATCGCATCCCTTAATACATTGCATGCATTCGCATATATCCTTTACCGCGGATTCAAGAGATCATTTGTAATGGGTCCCACTTGATACGTGCACCGCTTCAGCCAGCTTCAACGTACTCTTTTATTCGCAAAAGATGCAAAAATCATGTCTGAACACTTTTCGATACTTTAATCGCTTCCAAATCACAAAAACCTCCCGAAAACAACCTAAACGTCAAAATTTGGGGTCGAAAATGGGGCCCAATGGTACGGAGACCAATAGCCACACTATTACTTTCCGAGAGCTTTCCGAAAAGGTATTATCGGCTGAATAAACTACAACATAGCATTTCCGGGGACGCATCCATCTTCATACGTTTACTTTGTAGTTTTGTCAGCAAAAATAAACAATCTAACAACGTCAATAGAGAAACAAATTGAATTGTAGTGGTACTAGATGTTTTACAAAAAAATGGGAGGCTAAAAGAAAATTAAAAATTAAAAAGGGATGCAACACGAGGACTTCCCGGGAGGTCACCCATCCTAGTATTACTCTCGCCCAAGCACGCTTAACTGCGAAGTTCTGATGGGATCCGGTGCATTAGTGCTGGTATGATCGCATCCCTTAGTACATTGCATGCATTCGCATATATCCTTTACCGCGGATTCAAGAGATCATTTGTAATGGGTCCCACTTGATACGTGCACCGCTTCAGCCAGCTTCAACGTACTCTTTTATTCGCAAAAGATGCAAAAATCATGTCTGAACACTTTTCGATACTTTAATCGCTTCCAAATAACAAAAACCTCCCGAAAACACCCTAAACGTCAAAATTTGGGGTCAAAAATGGGGCGCAATGGTACAGAGACCCATTGTCACTCTATTACTTTCCGAGAGCTTTCCGAAAAGGTATTATCGGCTGAATAAACTACAACATAGCATTTCCGGGGACGCATCCATCTTCATACGTTTACTTTGTAGTTTTGTCAGCAAAAATAAACAATCTAACAACGTCAATAGAGAAACAAATTGAATTGTAGTGGTACTAGATGTTTTACAAAAAAATGGGAGGCTAAAAGAAAAATAAAAATTAAAAAGGGATGCAACACGAGGACTTCCCGGGAGGTCACCCATCCTAGTATTACTCTCGCCCAAGCACGCTTAACTGCGGAGTTCTGATGGGATCCGGTGCATTAGTGCTGGTATGATCGCATCCCTTAGTACATTGCATGCATTCGCATATATCCTTTACCGCGGATTCAAGAGATCATTTGTAATGGGTCCCACTTGATACGTGCACCGCTTCAGCCAGCTTCAACGTACTCTTTTATTCGCAAAAGATGCAAAAATCATGTCCGAACACTTTTTCGATACTTTAATCGCTTCCAAATAACAAAAACCTCCCGAAAACACCCTAAACGTCAAAATTTGGGGTCAAAAATGGGGCGCAATGGTACAGAGACCCATTGTCACTCTATAACTTTCCGAGAGCTTTCCAAAAAGATATTATCGGCCGAATAGGTCCTCACGGTCTGAAAGTTACGGTGTTCCGTACGTATTAGCATCTTTGGAATCAAAAATAATAAAGGAATAAACTACAACATAGCATTTCCGGGGACGCATCCATCTTCATACGATTACTTTGTAGTTTTTTCAGCAAAAATAAACAATCTAACAACGTCAATAGAGAAACAAATTGAATTGTAGTGGTACTAGATGTTTTACAAAAAAATGGGAGGCTAAAAGAAAAATAAAAATTAAAAAGGGATGCAACACGAGGACTTCCCGGGAGGTCACCCTTCCTAGTATTACTCTCGGCCAAGCACGCTTAACTGCGGTGTTCTGATGGGATCCGGTGAATTAGTGCTGGTATGATCGAATCCCTTAATACATTGTATGCATTCGCATATATCCTTTACCACGGATTCAAGAAATCATTTGTAATGGGTCCCACTTGATACGTGCACCGCTTCAGCCAGCTTCAACGTACTCTTTTATTCGCAAAAGATGCAAAAATCATGTCCGAACACTTTTTCGATACTTTAATCGCTTCCAAATCACAAAAACCTCCAGAAAACACCCTAAACGTCAAAATTTAGGGTCGAAAATGGGGCCTACTGGTACGGAGACCCATAGCCACACTATAACTTTCCGAGAGCTTTCCGAAAAGGTATTATCGGCCGAATAAACTACAACATAGCATTTCCGGGGACGCATCCATCTTCATACGATTACTTTGTAGTTTTGTCAGCAAAAATAAACAATCTAACAACGTCAATAGAGAAACAAATTGAATTGTAGTGGTACTAGATGTTTTACAAAAAAATGGGAGGCTAAAAGAAAATAAAAAATAAAAAAGGGATGCAACACGAGGACTTCCCGGGAGGTCACCCATCCTAGTACTACTCTCGCCCAAACAAGCTTAACTGCGGAGTTCTGATGCGATCCGGTGCATTAGTGCTGGTATGATCGCATCCCTTAGTACATTGCATGCATTCGCATATATCCTTTACCGCGGATTCAAGAGATCATTTGTAATGGGTCCCACTTGATACGTGCACCGCTTCAGCCAGCTTCAACGTACTCTTTTATTCGCAAAAGATGTAAAAAACATGTCCGAACACTTTTTCGATACTTTAATCGCTTCCAAATCACAAAAACCTCCCGAAAACAACCTAAACGTCAAAATTTGGGGTCGAAAATGGGGCCCAATGGTACGGAGACCCATAGCCACACTATAACTTTCCGAGAGCTTTCCGAAAAGGTATTATCGGCCGAATAAACTACAACATAGCATTTCCGGGGACTCATCCATCTTCATACGATTACTTTGTAGTTTTGTCAGCAAAAATAAACAATCTAACAACGTCAATAGAGAAACAAATTGAATTGTAGTGGTACTAGATGTTTTACAAAAAAATGGGAGGCTAAAAGAAAAATAAAAATTAAAAAGGGATGCAACACGAGGACTTCCCGGGAGGTCACCCATCCTAGTATTAATCTCGCCCAAGCACGCTTAATTGCGGAGTTCTGATGGGATCCGGTGCATTAGTGCTGGTATGATCGCATCCCTTAGTACATTGCATGCATTCGCATATATCCTTTACCGCGGATTCAAGAGATCATTTGTAATGGGTCCCACTTGATACGTGCACCGCTTCAGCCAGGTTCAACGTACTCTTTTATTCGCAAAAGATACAAAAATCATGTCCGAACACTTTTTCGATACTTTAATCGCTTCCAAATAACAAAAACCTCCCGAAAACACCCTAAACTTCAAAATTTGGGGTCAAAAATGGGGCCCAATGGTACAGAGACCCATAGCCACACTATAACTTTCCGAGAGCTTTCCGAAAAGGTATTATCGGCCGAATAGGTCCTCATGGTCTGAAAGTTACGGTGTTCCGTACGTATTAGCATCTTTGGAATCAAAAATAATAAAGGAATAAACTACAACATAGCATTTCCGGGGACGCATCCATCTTCATACGATTACTTTGTAGTTTTGTCAGCAAAAATAAACAATCTAACAACGTCAATAGAGAAACAAATTGAATTGTATTGGTACTAGATGTTTTACAAAAAAATGGGAGGCTAAAAGAAAAATAAAAATAAAAAAGGGATGCAACACGAGGACTTCCCGGGAGGTCACCCATCCTAGTATTACTCTCGCCCAAGCACGCTTAACTGCGGAGTTCTGATGGGATCCGGTGCATTAGTGCTGGTATGATCGCATCCCTTAGTACATTGCATGCATTCGCATATATCCTTTACAGCGGATTCAAGAGATCATTTGTAGTGGGTCCCACTTGTTACGTGCACCGCTTCAGCCAACTTCAACGTACTCTTTTATTCGCAGAAGATGCAAAAATCATGTCCGAACACTTTTTCGATACTTTAATCGCTTCCAAATAACAAAAACCTCCCGAAAACACCCTAAACGTCAAAATTTGGGGTCGAAAATGGGGCCCAATGGTACGGAGACCCATAGCCACGCTATAACTTTCCGAGAGCTTTCCGAAAAGGTATTATCGGCCGAATAAACTACAACATAGCATTTCCGGGGACGCATCCATCTTCATACGATTACTTTGTAGTTTTGTCAGCAAAAATAAACAATCTAACAACGTCAATAGAGAAAAATATTGAATTGTAGTGGTACTAGATGTTTTACAAAAAAATGGGAGGCTAAAAGAAAAATAAAAATAAAAAAGGGATGCAACACGAGGACTTCCCGGGAGGTCACCCATCCTAGTATTACTCTCGCCCAAGCACGCTTAACTGCGGAGTTCTGATGGGATCCAGTGCATTAGTGCTGGTATGATCGCATCCCTTAGTACATTGCATGCATTCGCATATATCCTTTACCGTGGATTCAAGAGATCATTTATAATGGGTCCCACTTGATACGTGCACCGCTTCAGCCAACTTCAACGTACTCTTTTATTCGCAAAAGATTCAAAGATCATGTCCGAACACTTTTTCGATACTTTAATCGCTTCCAAATCACAAAAACCTCCCGAAAACACCCTAAACGTCAAAATTTGGGGTCGAATATGGGGCCCAACGGTACGGAGACTCATAGCCACACTATAACTTTCCGAGAGCTTTCCGAAAAGGTATTATCGGCCGAATAAACTACAACATAGCATTTCCGGGGACGCATCCATCTTCATACGATTACTTTGTAGTTTTGTCAGCAAAAATAAACAATCTAACAACGTCAATAGAGAAACAAATTGAATTGTAGTGGTACTAGATGTTTTACAAAAAAATGGGAGGCTAAAAGAAAAATAAAAATAAAAAAGGATGCAACACGAGGACTTCCCGGGAGGTCACCCTTCCTAGTATTACTCTCGCCCAAGCACGCTTAACTGCGGAGTTCTGATGGGATCCGGTGCATTAGTGCTGGTATGATCGCATCCCTTAGTACATTGCATGCATTCGCATATATCCTTTACCGCGGATTCAAGAGATCATTTGTAATGGGTCCCACTTGATACGTGCACCGCTTCAGCCAGCTTCAACGTACTCTTTTATTCGCAAAAGATGCAAAAATCATGTCCGAACACTTTTCGATACTTTAATCGCTTCCAAATCACAAAAACCTCCCGAAAACAACCTAAACGTCAAAATTTGGGGTCGAAAATGGGGCCCAATGGTACGGAGACCAATAGCCACACTATTACTTTCCGAGAGCTTTCCGAAAAGGTATTATCGGCTGAATAAACTACAACATAGCATTTCCGGGGACGCATCCATCTTCATACGTTTACTTTGTAGTTTTGTCAGCAAAAATAAACAATCTAACAACGTCAATAGAGAAACAAATTGAATTGTAGTGGTACTAGATGTTTTACAAAAAAATGGGAGGCTAAAAGAAAAATAAAAATTAAAAAGGGATGCAACACGAGGACTTCCCGGGAGGTCACCCATCCTAGTATTACTCTCGCCCAAGCACGCTTAACTGCGGAGTTCTGATGGGATCCGGTGCATTAGTGCTGGTATGATCGCATCCCTTAGTACATTGCATGCATTCGCATATATCCTTTACCGCGGATTCAAGAGATCATTTGTAATGGGTCCCACTTGATACGTGCACCGCTTCAGCCAGCTTCAACGTACTCTTTTATTCGCAAAAGATGCAAAAATCATGTCCGAACACTTTTTCGATACTTTAATCGCTTCCAAATAACAAAAACCTCCCGAAAACACCCTAAACGTCAAAATTTGGGGTCAAAAATGGGGCGCAATGGTACAGAGACCCATTGTCACTCTATAACTTTCCGAGAGCTTTCCAAAAAGATATTATCGGCCGAATAGGTCCTCACGGTCTGAAAGTTACGGTGTTCCGTACGTATTAGCATCTTTGGAATCAAAAATAATAAAGGAATAAACTACAACATAGCATTTCCGGGGACGCATCCATCTTCATACGATTACTTTGTAGTTTTTTCAGCAAAAATAAACAATCTAACAACGTCAATAGAGAAACAAATTGAATTGTAGTGGTACTAGATGTTTTACAAAAAAATGGGAGGCTAAAAGAAAAATAAAAATTAAAAAGGGATGCAACACGAGGACTTCCCGGGAGGTCACCCTTCCTAGTATTACTCTCGGCCAAGCACGCTTAACTGCGGTGTTCTGATGGGATCCGGTGAATTAGTGCTGGTATGATCGAATCCCTTAATACATTGTATGCATTCGCATATATCCTTTACCACGGATTCAAGAAATCATTTGTAATGGGTCCCACTTGATACGTGCACCGCTTCAGCCAGCTTCAACGTACTCTTTTATTCGCAAAAGATGCAAAAATCATGTCCGAACACTTTTTCGATACTTTAATCGCTTCCAAATCACAAAAACCTCCAGAAAACACCCTAAACGTCAAAATTTAGGGTCGAAAATGGGGCCTAATGGTACGGAGACCCATAGCCACACTATAACTTTCCGAGAGCTTTCCGAAAAGGTATTATCGGCCGAATAAACTACAACATAGCATTTCCGGGGACGCATCCATCTTCATACGATTACTTTGTAGTTTTGTCAGCAAAAATAAACAATCTAACAACGTCAATAGAGAAACAAATTAAATTGTAGTGGTACTAGATGTTTTACAAAAAAATGGGAGGCTAAAAGAAAAATAAAAATAAAAAAGGGATGCAACACGAGGACTTCCCGGGAGGTCACCCATCCTAGTACTACTCTCGCCCAAACAAGCTTAACTGCGGAGTTCTGATGCGATCCGGTGCATTAGTGCTGGTATGATCGCATCCCTTAGTACATTGCATGCATTCGCATATATCCTTTACCGCGGATTCAAGAGATCATTTGTAATGGGTCCCACTTGATACGTGCACCGCTTCAGCCAGCTTCAACGTACTCTTTTATTCGCAAAAGATGTAAAAACATGTCCGAACACTTTTTCGATACTTTAATCGCTTCCAAATCACAAAAACCTCCCGAAAACAACCTAAACGTCAAAATTTGGGGTCGAAAATGGGGCCCAATGGTACGGAGACCCATAGCCACACTATAACTTTCCGAGAGCTTTCCGAAAAGGTATTATCGGCCGAATAAACTACAACATAGCATTTCCGGGGACTCATCCATCTTCATACGATTACTTTGTAGTTTTGTCAGCAAAAATAAACAATCTAACAACGTCAATAGAGAAACAAATTGAATTGTAGTGGTACTAGATGTTTTACAAAAAAATGGGAGGCTAAAAGAAAAATAAAAATTAAAAAGGGATGCAACACGAGGACTTCCCGGGAGGTCACCCATCCTAGTATTAATCTCGCCCAAGCACGCTTAATTGCGGAGTTCTGATGGGATCCGGTGCATTAGTGCTGGTATGATCGCATCCCTTAGTACATTGCATGCATTCGCATATATCCTTTACCGCGGATTCAAGAGATCATTTGTAATGGGTCCCACTTGATACGTGCACCGCTTCAGCCAGGTTCAACGTACTCTTTTATTCGCAAAAGATACAAAAATCATGTCCGAACACTTTTTCGATACTTTAATCGCTTCCAAATAACAAAAACCACCCGAAAACACCCTAAACTTCAAAATTTGGGGTCAAAAATGGGGCCCAATGGTACAGAGACCCATAGCCACACTATAACTTTCCGAGAGCTTTCCGAAAAGGTATTATCGGCCGAATAGGTCCTCATGGTCTGAAAGTTACGGTGTTCCGTACGTATTAGCATCTTTGGAATCAAAAATAATAAAGGAATAAACTACAACATAGCATTTCCGGGGACGCATCCATCTTCATACGATTACTTTGTAGTTTTGTCAGCAAAAATAAACAATCTAACAACGTCAATAGAGAAACAAATTGAATTGTATTGGTACTAGATGTTTTACAAAAAAATGGGAGGCTAAAAGAAAAATAAAAATAAAAAAGGGATGCAACACGAGGACTTCCCGGGAGGTCACCCATCCTAGTATTACTCTCGCCCAAGCACGCTTAACTGCGGAGTTCTGATGGGATCCGGTGCATTATTGCTGGTATGATCGCTTCCCTTAGTACATTGCATACATTCGCATATATCCTTTACCGCGGATTCAAGAGATCATTTGTAGTGGTCCCACTTGTTACGTGCACCGCTTCAGCCAACTTCAACGTACTCTTTTATTCGCAAAAGATGCAAAAATCATGTCCGAACACTTTTTCGATACTTTAATCGCTTCCAAATAACAAAAACCTCCCGAAAACACCCTAAACGTCAAAATTTGGGGTCGAAAATGGGGCCCAATGGTACGGAGACCCATAGCCACGCTATAACTTTCCGAGAGCTTTCCGAAAAGGTATTATCGGCCGAATAAACTACAACATAGCATTTCCGGGGACGCATCCATCTTCATACGATTACTTTGTAGTTTTGTCAGCAAAAATAAACAATCTAACAACGTCAATAGAGAAAAATATTGAATTGTAGTGGTACTAGATGTTTTACAAAAAAATGGGAGGCTAAAAGAAAAATAAAAATAAAAAAGGGATGCAACACGAGGACTTCCCGGGAGGTCACCAATCCTAGTATTACTCTCGCCCAAGCACGCTTAACTGCGGAGTTCTGATGGGATCCGGTGCATTAGTGCTGGTATGATCGCATCCCTTAGTACATTGCATGCATTCGCATATATCCTTTACCGTGTATTCAAGAGATCATTTGTAATGGGTCCCACTTGATACGTGCACCGCTTCAGCCAACTTCAACGTACTCTTTTATTCGCAAAAGATTCAAAGATCATGTCCGAACACTTTTTCGATACTTTAATCGCTTCCAAATCACAAAAACCTCCCGAAAACACCCTAAACGTCAAAATTTGGGGTCGAATATGGGGCCCAACGGTACGGAGATCCATAGCCACACTATAACTTTCCGAGAGCTTTCCGAAAAGGTATTATCGGCCGAATAAACTACAACATAGCATTTCCGGGGACGCATCCATCTTCATACGATTACTTTGTAGTTTTGTCAGCAAAAATAAACAATCTAACAACGTCAATAGAGAAACAAATTGAATTGTAGTGGTACTAGATGTTTTACAAAAAAATGGGAGGCTAAAAGAAAAATAAAAATAAAAAAGGGATGCAACACGAGGATTTCCCGGGAGGTCACCCTTCCTAGTATTACTCTCGCCCAAGCACGCTTAACTGCGGAGTTCTGATGGGATCCGGTGCATTAGTGCTGGTATGATCACATCCCTTAGTACATTGCATGCATTCGCATATATCCTTTACCGCGGATTCAAGAGATCATTTGTAATGGGTCCCACTTGATACGTGCACCGCTTCAGCCAGCTTCAACGTACTCTTTTATTCGCAAAAGATGCAAAAATCATGTCCGAACACTTTTTCGATACTTTAATCGCTTCCAAATCACAAAAAACTCCCGAAAACAACCTAAACGTCAAAATTTGGGGTCGAAAATGGGGCCCAATGGTACGGAGACCCATAGCCACACTATTACTTTCCGAGAGCTTTCCGAAAAGGTATTATCGGCTGAATAAACTACAACATAGCATTTCCGGGGACGCATCCATCTTCATACGTTTACTTTGTAGTTTTGTCAGCAAAAATAAACAATCTAACAACGTCAATAGAGAAACAAATTGAATTGTAGTGGTACTAGATGTTTTACAAAAAAATGGGAGGCTAAAAGAAAAATAAAAATTAAAAAGGGATGCAACACGAGGACTTCCCGGGAGGTCACCCTTCCTAGTATTACTCTCGCCCAAGCACGCTTAACTGCGGAGTTCTGATGGGATCCGATGCATTAGTGCTGGTATGATCGCATCCCTTAGTACATTGCATGCATCCGCATATATCCTTTACCGCGGATTCAAGAGATCATTTGTAATGGGTCCCACTTGATACGTGCACCGTTTCAGCCAGCTTCAACGTACTCTTTTATTCGCAAAAGATGCAAAAATCATGTACGAACACTTTTTCGATACTTTAATCGCTTCCAAATCACAAAAACCTTCCGAAAACAACCTAAACGTCAAAATTTGGGGTAGAAAATTGGGCCCAATGGTACGGAGACCCATAGCCACACTATTACTTTCCGAGAGCTTTCCGAAAAGGTATTATCGGCTGAATAAACTACAACATAGCATTTCCGGGGACGCATCCATCTTCATACGTTTACTTTGTAGTTTTGTCAGCAAAAATAAACAATCTAACAACGTCAATAGAGAAACAAATTGAATTGTAGTAGTACTAGAAGTTTTACAAAAAAATGGGAGGCTAAAAGAAAAATAAAAATTAAAAAGGGATGCAACACGAGGACTTCCCGGGAGGTCACCCATCCTAGTATTACTCTCGCCCAAGCACGCTTAACTGCGGAGTTCTGATGGGATCCAGTGCATTAGTGCTGGTATGATCGCATCCCTTAGTACATTGCATGCATTCGCATATATCCTTTACCGCGGATTCAAGAGATCATTTGTAATGGGTCCCACTTGATACGTGCACCGCTTCAGCCAGCTTCAACGTACTCTTTTATTCGCAAAAGATGCAAAAATCATGTCCGAACACTTTTTCGATACTTTAATCGCTTCCAAATCACAAAAACCTCCCAAAAACACCCTAAACGTCAAAATTTAGGGTCGAAAATGGGGCCTAATGGTACGGAGACCCATAGCCACACTATAACTTTCCGAGAGCTTTCCGAAAAGGTATTATCGGCCGAATAAACTACAACATAGCATTTCCGGGGACGCATCCATCTTCATACGATTACTTTGTAGTTTTGTCAGCAAAAATAAACAATCTAACAACGTCAATAGAGAAACAAATTGAATTGTAGTGGTACTAGATGTTTTACAAAAAAATGGGAGGCTAAAAGAAAAATAAAAATAAAAAAGGGATGCAACACGAGGACTTCCCTGGAGGTCACTCATCCTAGTATTACTCTCGCCCAAGCACGCTTAACTGCGGAGTTCTGATGGGATCCGGTGCATTAGTGGTGGTATGATCGCATCCCTTAGTACATTGCATGCATTCGCATATATCCTTTACCGCAGATTCAAGAGATCATTTGTAATGGGTCCCACTTGATACGTGCACCGCTTCAGCCATCTTCAACGTACTCTTTTATTCGCAAAAGATGCAAAAAACATGTCCGAACATTTTTTCGATACTTTAATCGCTTCCAAATCACAAAAACCTCCCGAAAACAACCTAAACGTCAAAATTTGGGGTCGAAAATGGGGCCCAATGGTACGGAGACCCATAGCCACACTATAACTTTCCGAGAGCTTTCCGAAAAGGTATTATCGGCCGAATAAACTACAACATAGCATTTCCGGGGACGCATCCATCTTCATACGATTACTTTGTAGTTTTGTCAGCAAAAATAAACAATCTAACAACGTCAATAGAGAAACAAATTGAATTGTAGTGGTACTAGATGTTTTACAAAAAAATGGGAGGCTAAAAGAAGAATAAAAATTAAAAAAGGATGCAACACGAGGACTTCCCGGGAGGTCACCCATCCTAGTACTACTCTCGCCCAAGCAAGCTTAACTGCGGAGTTAGGATGCGATCCGGTGCATTAGTGCTGGTACGATCGCATCCGTTAGTACATTGCATGCATTCGCATATATCCTTTACCGCGGATTCAAGAGATCATTTGTAATGGGTCCCACTTGATACGTGCACCGCTTCAGCCAGCTTCAACGTACTCTTTTATTCGCAAAAGATGCAAAAATCATGTCCGAACACTTTTTCGATACTTTAATCGCTTCCAAATCACAAAAACCTCCCGAAAACAACCTAAACGTCAAAATTTGGGGTAGAAAATGGGGCCCAATGGTACGGAGACCCATAGCCACACTATTACTTTCCGAGAGCTTTCCGAAAAGGTATTATCGGCTGAATAAACTACAACATAGCATTTCCGGGGACGCATCCATCTTCATACGTTTACTTTGTAGTTTTGTCAGCAAAAATAAACAATCTAACAACGTCAATAGAGAAACAAATTGAATTGTAGTGGTACTAAAAGTTTTACAAAAAAATGGGAGGCTAAAAGAAAAATAAAAATTAAAAAGGGATGCAACACGAGGACTTCCCGGGAGGTCACCCATCCTAGTATTACTCTCGCCCAAGCACGCTTAACTGCGGAGTTCTGATGGGATCCGGTGCATTAGTGCTGGTATGATCGCATCCCTTAGTACATTGCATGCATTCGCATATATCCTTTACCGCGGATTCAAGAGATCATTTGTAATGGGTCCCACTTGATACGTGCACCGCTTCAGCCAGCTTCAACGTACTCTTTTATTCGCAAAAGATGCAAAAATCATGTCCGAACACTTTTTCGATACTTTAATCGCTTCCAAATAACAAAAACCTCCCGAAAACACCCTAAACGTCAAAATTTGGGGTCAAAAATGGGGCCCAATGGTACAGAGACCCATTGTCACACTATAACTTTCCGAGAGCTTTCCAAAAAGATATTATCGGCCGAATAGGTCCTCACGGTCTGAAAGTTAGGGTGTTCTCGTACGTATTAGCATCTTTGGAATCAAAAATAATAAAGGAATAAACTACAACATAGCATTTCCGGGGACGCATCCATCTTCATACGATTACTTTGTAGTTTTTTCAGCAAAAATAAACAATCTAACAACGTCAATAGAGAAACAAATTGAATTGTAGTGGTACTAGATGTTTTACAAAAAAATGGGAGGCTAAAAGAAAAATAAAAATTAAAAAGGGATGCAACACGAGGACTTCCGGGGAGGTCACCCTTCCTAGTATTACTCTCGGCCAAGCACGCTTAACTGCGGAGTTCTGATGGGATCCGGTGCATTAGTGCTGGTATGATCGCATCCCTTAGTACATTGCATGCATTCGCATATATCCTTTACCGCGGATTCAAGAGATCATTTGTAATGGGTCCCACTTGATACGTGCACCGCTTCAGCCAGCTTCAACATACTCTTTTATTTGCAAAAGATGCAAAAATCATGTCCGAACACTTTTTCGATACTTTAATCGCTTCCAAATCACAAAAACCTCCCAAAAACACCCTAAACGTCAAAATTTAGGGTCGAAAATGGGGCCTAATGGTACGGAGACCCATAGCCACACTATAACTTTCCGAGAGCTTTCCGAAAAGGTATTATCGGCCGAATAAACTACAACATAGCATTTCCGGGGACGCATCCATCTTCATACGATTACTTTGTAGTTTTGTCAGCAAAAATAAACAATCTAACAACGTCAATAGAGAAACAAATTGAATTGTAGTGGTACTAGATGTTTTACAAAAAAATGGGAGGCTAAAAGAAAAATAAAAATAAAAAAGGGATGCAACACGAGGACTTCCCGGGAGGTCACTCATTCTAGTATTACTCTCGCCCAAGCACGCTGAACTGCGGAGTTCTGATGGGATCCGGTGCATTTGTGGTGGTATGATCGCATCCCTTAGTACATTGCATGCATTCGCATATATCCTTTACCGCAGATTCAAGAGATCATTTGTAATGGGTCCCACTTGATACGTGCACCGCTTCAGCCATCTTCAACGTACTCTTTTATTCGCAAAAGATGCAAAAAACATGTCCGAACACTTTTTCGATACTTTAATCGCTTCCAAATCACAAAAACCTCCCGAAAACAACCTAAACGTCAAAATTTGGGGTCGAAAATGGGGCCCAATGGTACGGAGACCCATAGCCACACTATAACTTTCCGAGAGCTTTCCGAAAAGGTATTATCGGCCGAATAAACTACAACATAGCATTTCCGGGGACGCATCCATCTTCATACGATTACTTTGTAGTTTTGTCAGCAAAAATAAACAATCTAACAACGTCAATAGAGAAACAAATTGAATTGTAGTGGTACTAGATGTTTTACAAAAAAATGGGAGGCTAAAAGAAGAATAAAAATTAAAAAAGGATGCAACACGAGGACTTCCCGGGAGGTCACCCATCCTAGTACTACTCTCGCCCAAGCAAGCTTAACTGCGGAGTTCTGATGCGATCCGGTGCATTAGTGCTGGTACGATCGCATCCGTTAGTACATTGCATGCATTCGCATATATCCTTTACCGCGGATTCAAGAGATCATTTGTAATGGGTCCCACTTGATACGTGCACCGCTTCAGCCAGCTTCAATGTACTCTTTTATTCGCAAAAGATGCAAAAATCATGTCCGAACACTTTTTCGATACTTTAATCGCTTCCAAATTACAAAAACCTCCCGAAAACAACCTAAACGTCAAAATTTGGGGTAGAAAATGGGGCCCAATGGTACGGAGACCCATAGCCACACTATTACTTTCCGAGAGCTTTCCGAAAAGGTATTATCGGCTGAATAAACTACAACATAGCATTTCCGGGGACGCATCCATCTTCATACGTTTACTTTGTAGTTTTGTCAGCAAAAATAAACAATCTAACAACGTCAATAGAGAAACAAATTGAATTGTAGTGGTACTAGAAGTTTTACAAAAAAATGGGAGGCTAAAAGAAAAATAAAAATTAAAAAGGGATGCAACACGAGGACTTCCCGGGAGGTCACCCATCCTAGTATTACTCTCGCCCAAGCACGCTTAACTGCGGAGTTCTGATGGGATCCGGTGCATTAGTGCTGGTATGATCGCATCCCTTAGTACATTGCATGCATTCGCATATATCCTTTACCGCGGATTCAAGAGATCATTTGTAATGGGTCCCACTTGATACGTGCACCGCTTCAGCCAGCTTCAACGTACTCTTTTATTCGCAAAAGATGCAAAAATCATGTCCGAACACTTTTTCGATACTTTAATCGCTTCCAAATAACAAAAACCTCCCGAAAACACCCTAAACGTCAAAATTTGGGGTCAAAAATGGGGCCCAATGGTACAGAGACCCATTGTCACACTATAACTTTCCGAGAGCTTTCCAAAAAGATATTATCGGCCGAATAGGTCCTCACGGTCTGAAAGTTAGGGTGTTCTCGTACGTATTAGCATCTTTGGAATCAAAAATAATAAAGGAATAAACTACAACATAGCATTTCCGGGGACGCATCCATCTTCATACGATTACTTTGTAGTTTTTTCAGCAAAAATAAACAATCTAACAACGTCAATAGAGAAACAAATTGAATTGTAGTGGTACTAGATGTTTTACAAAAAAATGGGAGGCTAAAAGAAAAATAAAAATTAAAAAGGGATGCAACACGAGGACTTCCGGGGAGGTCACCCTTCCTAGTATTACTCTCGGCCAAGCACGCTTAACTGCGGAGTTCTGATGGGATCCGGTGCATTAGTGCTGGTATGATCGCATCCCTTAGTACATTGCATGCATTCGCATATATCCTTTACCGCGGATTCAAGAGATCATTTGTAATGGGTCCCACTTGATACGTGCACCGCTTCAGCCAGCTTCAACGTACTCTTTTATTCGCAAAAGATGCAAAAATCATGTCCGAACACTTTTTCGATACTTTAATCGCTTCCAAATCACAAAAACCTCCCAAAAACACCCTAAACGTCAAAATTTAGGGTCGAAAATGGGGCCTAATGGTACGGAGACCCATAGCCACACTATAACTTTCCGAGAGCTTTCCGAAAAGGTATTATCGGCCGAATAAACTACAACATAGCATTTCCGGGGACACATCCATCTTCATACGATTACTTTGTAGTTTTGTCAGCAAAAATAAACAATCTAACAACGTCAATAGAGAAACAAATTGAATTGTAGTGGTACTAGATGTTTTACAAAAAAATGGGAGGCTAAAAGAAAAATAAAAATAAAAAAGGGATGCAACACGAGGACTTCCCAGGAGGTCACTCATCCTAGTATTACTCTCGCCCAAGCAGGCTTAACTGCGGAGTTCTGATGGGATCCGGTGCATTAGTGGTGGTATGATCGCATCCCTTAGTACATTGCATGCATTCGCATATATCCTTTACCGCAGATTCAAGAGATCATTTGTAATGGGTCCCACTTGATACGTGCACCGCTTCAGCCATCTTCAACGTACTCTTTTATTCGCAAAAGATGCAAAAAACATGTCCGAACACTTTTTCGATACTTTAATCGCTTCCAAATCACAAAAACCTCCCGAAAACAACCTAAACGTCAAAATTTGTGGTCGAAAATGGGGCCCAATGGTACGGAGACCCATAGCCACACTATAACTTTCCGAGAGCTTTCCGAAAAGGTATTATCGGCCGAATAAACTACAACATAGCATTTCCGGGGACGCATCCATCTTCATACGATTACTTTGTAGTTTTGTCAGCAAAAATAAACAATCTAACAACGTCAATAGAGAAACAAATTGAATTGTAGTGGTACTAGATGTTTTACAAAAAAATGGGAGGCTAAAAGAAGAATAAAAATTAAAAAAGGATGCAACACGAGGACTTCCCGGGAGGTCACCCATCCTAGTACTACTCTCGCCCAAGCAAGCTTAACTGCGGAGTTCTGATGCGATCCGGTGCATTAGTGCTGGTACGATCGCATCCGTTAGTACATTGCATGCATTCGCATATATCCTTTACCGCGGATTCAAGAGATCATTTGTAATGGGTCCCACTTGATACGTGCACCGCTTCAGCCAGCTTCAACGTACTTTTTTATTCGCAAAAGATGCAAAAATCATGTCCGAACACTTTTTCGATACTTTAATCGCTTCCAAATCACAAAAACCTCCCGAAAACAACCTAAACGTCAAAATTTGGGGTAGAAAATGGGGCCCAATGGTACGGAGACCCATAGCCACCCTATTACTTTCCGAGAGCTTTCCGAAAAGGTATTATCGGCTGAATAAACTACAACATAGCATTTCCGGGGACGCATCCATCTTCATACGTTTACTTTGTAGTTTTGTCAGCAAAAATAAACAATCTAACAACGTCAATAGAGAAACAAATTGAATTGTAGTGGTACTAGATGTTTTACAAAAAAATGGGAGGCTAAAAGAAAAATTAAAATTAAAAAGGGATGCAACACGAGGACTTCCGGGGAGGTCACCCTTCCTAGTATTACTCTCGGCCAAGCACGCTTAACTGCGGAGTTCTGATGGGATCCGGTGCATTAGTGCTGGTATGATCGCATCCCTTAGTACATTGCATGCATTCGCATATATCCTTTACCGCGGATTCAAGAGATCATTTGTAATGGGTCCCACTTGATACGTGCACCGCTTCAGCCAGCTTCAACGTACTCTTTTATTCGCAAAAGATGCAAAAATCATGTCCGAACACTTTTTCGATACTTTAATCGCTTCCAAATCACAAAAACCTCCCGAAAACACCCTAAACGTCAAAATTTAGGGTCGAAAATGGGGCCTAATGGTACGGAGACCCATAGCCACACTATAACTTTCCGAGAGCTTTCCGAAAAGGTATTATCGGCCGAATAAACTACAACATAGCATTTCCGGGGACGCATCCATCTTCATACGATTACTTTGTAGTTTTGTCAGCAAAAATAAACAATCTAACAACGTCAATAGAGAAACAAATTGAATTGTAGTGGTACTAGATGTTTTACAAAAAAATGGGAGGCTAAAAGAAGAATAAAAATTAAAAAGGGATGCAACAAGAGGACTTCCCGGGAGGTCACCCATCCTAGTATTACTCTCGCCCAAGCACGCTTAACTACGGAGTTCTGATGGGATCCGGTGCATTAGTGCTGGTATGATCGCATCCCTTAAAACATTGCATGCATTCGCATATATCCTTTACCGCGGATTCAAGAGATCATTTGTAATGGGTCCCACTTGATACGTGCACCGCTTCAGCCAGGTTCAACGTACTCTTTTATTCGCAAAAGATACAAAAATCATGTCCGAACACTTTTTCGATACTTTAATCGCTTCCAAATCACAAAAACCTCCCGAAAACACCCTAAACGTCAAAATTTGGGGTCGAAAATGGGGCCCAATGGTACGGAGACCCACAGCCACACTATAACTTTCCGAGAGCTTTCCGAAAAGGTATTATCGGCCGAATAGGTCCTCACGGTCTGAAAGTTACGGTGTTCCGTACGTATTAGCATCTTTGGAATCAAAAATAATAAAGGAATAAACTACAACATAGCATTTCCGGGGACGCATCCATCTTCATACGATTACTTTGTAGTTTTGTCAGCAAAAATAAACAATCTAACAACGTCAATAGAGAAACAAATTGAATTGTAGTGGTACTAGATGTTTTACAAAAAAATGGGAGGCTAAAAGAAAAATAAAAATAAAAAAGGTATGCAACACGAGGACTTCCCGGGAGGTCACCCATCCTAGTACTACTCTCGCCCAAACAAGCTTAACTGCGGAGTTTTGATGCGATCCGGTGCATTAGTGCTGGTATGATCGCATCCGTTAGTACATTGCATGCATTCGCATATATCCTTTACCGCGGATTCAAGAGATCATTTGTAATGGGTCCCACTTGATACGTGCACCGCTTCAGCCAGCTTCAACGTACTCTTTTATTCGCAAAAGATGCAAAAAACATGTCCGAACACTTTTTCGATACTTTAATCGCTTCCAAATCACAAAAACCTCCCGAAAACAACCTAAACGTCAAAATTTGGGGTCGAAAATGGGGCCCAATGGTACGGAGACCCATAGCCACACTATAACTTTCCGAGAGCTTTCCGAAAAGGTATTATCGGCCGAATAAACTATAACATAGCATTTCCGGGGACTCATCCATCTACATACGATTACTTTGTAGTTTTGTCAGCAAAAATAAACAATCTAACAACGTCAATAGAGAAACAAATTGAATTGTAGTGGTACTAGATGTTTTACAAAAAAATGGGAGGCTAAAAGAAAAATAAAAATTAAAAAGGGATGCAACACGAGGACTTCCCGGGAGGTCACCCATCCTAGTATTAATCTCGCCCAAGCACGCTTAATTGCGGAGTTCTGATGGGATCCGGTGCATTAGTGCTGGTATGATCGCATCCCTTAGTACATTGCATGCATTCGCATATATCCTTTACCGCGGATTCAAGAGATCATTTGTAATGGGTCCCACTTGATACGTGCACCGCTTCAGCCAGGTTCAACGTACTCTTTTATTCGCAAAAGATACAAAAATCATGTCCGAACACTTTTTCGATACTTTAATCGCTTCCAAATCACAAAAACCTCCCGAAAACACCCTAAACGTCAAAATTTGGGGTCGAAAATGGGGCCCAATGGTACGGAGACCCATAGCCACACTATAACTTTCCGTGAGCTTTCCGAAAAGGTATTATCGGCCGAATAGGTCCTCACGGTCTGAAAGTTACGGTGTTCCGTACGTATTAGCATCTTTGGAATCAAAAATAATAATGGAATAAACTACAACATAGCATTTCCGGGGACGCATCCATCTTCATACGATTACTTTGTAGTTTTGTCAGCAAAAATAAACAATCTAACAACGTCAATAGAGAAACAAATTGAATTGTAGTGGTACTAGATGTTTTACAAAAAAATGGGAGGCTAAAAGAAAAATATAAATAAAAAAGGGATGCAACACAAGGACTTCCTGGGAGGTCACCCATCCTAGTACTACTCTCGCCCAAGCACCGTAAACTGCGGAGTTCTGATGGGATCCGGTGCATTAGTGCTGGTATGATCGCATCCGTTAGTACATTGCATGCATTCGCATATATCCTTTACCGCAGATTCAAGAGATCATTTGTAATGGGTCCCACTTGATACGTGCACCGCTTCAGCCAGCTTCAACGTACTCTTTTATTCGCAAAAGATGCAAAAATCATGTCCGAACACTTTTTTGATACTTTAATCGCTTCCAAATCACAAAAACCTCCCGAAAACACCCTAAACGTCAAAATTTGGGGTCGAAAATGGGGCCCAATGGTACGGAGACCCATAGCCACACTATAACTTTCCGAGAGCTTTCCGAAAAGGTATTATCGGCCGAATAGGTCCTCACGGTCTGAAAGTTACGGTGTTCCGTACGTATTAGCATCTTTGGAATCAAAAATAATAAAGGAATAAACTACAACATAGCATTTCCGGGGACGCATCCATCTTCATACGATTACTTTGTAGTTTTGTCAGCAAAAATAAACAATCTAACAACGTCAATAGAGAAACAAATTGAATTGTAGTGGTACTAGATGTTTTACAAAAAAATGGGAGGCTAAAAGAAAAATAAAAATAAAAAAGGTATGCAACACGAGGACTTCCCGGGAGGTCACCCATCCTAGTACTACTCTCGCCCAAGCAAGCTTAACTGCGGAGTTCTGATGCGATCCGGTGCATTAGTGCTGGTACGATCGCATCCGTTAGTACATTGCATGCATTCGCATATATCCTTTACCGCGGATTCAAGAGATCATTTGTAATGGGTCCCACTTGATACGTGCACCGCTTCAGCCAGCTTCAACGTACTCTTTTATTCGCAAAAGATGCAAAAATCATGTCCGAACACTTTTTCGATACTTTAATCGTTTCCAAATCACAAAAACCTCCCAAAAACACCCTAAACGTCAAAATTTAGGGTCGAAAATGGGGCCTAATGGTACGGAGACCCATAGCCACACTATAACTTTCCGAGAGCTTTCCGAAAAGGTATTATCGGCCGAATAAACTACAACATAGCATTTCCGGGGACGCATCCATCTTCATACGATTACTTTGTAGTTTTGTCAGCAAAAATAAACAATCTAACAACGTCAATAGAGAAACAAATTGAATTGTAGTGGTACTAGATGTTTTACAAAAAAATGGGAGGCTAAAAGAAAAATAAAAATAAAAAAGGGATGCAACACGAGGACTTCCCGGGAGGTCACTCATCCTAGTATTACTCTCGCCCAAGCACGCTTAACTGCAGAGTTCTGATGGGATCCGGTGCATTAGTGGTGGTATGATCGCATCCCTTAGTACATTGCATGCATTCGCATATATCCTTTACCGCGGATTCAAGAGATCATTTGTAATGGGTCCCACTTGATACGTGCACCGCTTCAGCCATCTTCAACGTACTGTTTTATTCGCAAAAGATGCAAAAAACATGTCCGAACACTTTTTCGATACTTTAATCGCTTCCAAATCCCAAAAACCTCCCGAAAACAACCTAAACGTCAAAATTTGGAGTCGAAAATGGGCCCAATGGTACGGAGACCCATAGCCACACTATAACTTTCCGAGAGCTTTCCGAAAAGGTATTATCGGCCGAATAAACTACAACATAGCATTTCCGGGGACGCATCCATCTTCATACGATTACTTTGTAGTTTTGTCAGACAATCTAACAACGTCAATAGAGAAACAAATTGAATTGTAGTGGTACTAGATGTTTTACAAAAAAATGGGAGGCTAAAAGAAAAATAAAAATTAAAAAGGGATGCAACACGAGGACTTCCCGGGAGGTCACCCATCCTAGTATTACTCTCGCCCAAGCACGCTTAACTACGGAGTTCTGATGGGATTCGGTGCATTAGTGCTGGTATGATCGCATCCCTTAAAACATTGCATGCATTCGCATATATCCTTTACCGCGGATTCAAGAGATCATTTGTAATGGGTCCCACTTGATACGTGCACCGCTTCAGCCAGGTTCAACGTACTCTTTTATTCGCAAAAGATACAAAAATCATGTCCGAACACTTTTTCGATACTTTAATCGCTTCCAAATCACAAAAACCTCCCGAAAACACCCTAAACGTCAAAATTTGGGGTCGAAAATGGGGCCCAATGGTACGGAGACCCACAGCCACACTATAACTTTCCGAGAGCTTTCCGAAAAGGTATTATCGGCCGAATAGGTCCTCACGGTCTGAAAGTTACGGTGTTCCGTACGTATTAGCATCTTTGGAATCAAAAATAATAAAGGAATAAACTACAACATAGCATTTCCGGGGACGCATCCATCTTCATACGATTACTTTGTAGTTTTGTCAGCAAAAATAAACAATCTAACAACGTCAATAGAGAAACAAATTGAATTGTAGTGGTACTAGATGTTTTACAAAAAAATGGGAGGCTAAAAGAAAAATAAAAATAAAAAAGGTATGCAACACGAGGACTTCCCGGGAGGTCACCCATCCTAGTACTACTCTCGCCCAAACAAGCTTAACTGCGGAGTTTTGATGCGATCCGGTGCATTAGTGCTGGTATGATCGCATCCGTTAGTACATTGCATGCATTCGCATATATCCTTTACCGCGGATTCAAGAGATCATTTGTAATGGGTCCCACTTGATACGTGCACCGCTTCAGCCAGCTTCAACGTACTCTTTTATTCGCAAAAGATGCAAAAAACATGTCCGAACACTTTTTCGATACTTTAATCGCTTCCAAATCACAAAAACCTCCCGAAAACAACCTAAACGTCAAAATTTGGGGTCGAAAATGGGGCCCAATGGTACGGAGACCCATAGCCACACTATAACTTTCCGAGAGCTTTCCGAAAAGGTATTATCGGCCGAATAAACTATAACATAGCATTTCCGGGGACTCATCCATCTACATACGATTACTTTGTAGTTTTGTCAGCAAAAATAAACAATCTAACAACGTCAATAGAGAAACAAATTGAATTGTAGTGGTACTAGATGTTTTACAAAAATATGGGAGGCTAAAAGAAAAATAAAAATTAAAAAGGGATGCAACACGAGGACTTCCCGGGAGGTCACCCATCCTAGTATTAATCTCGCCCAAGCACGCTTAATTGCGGAGTTCTGATGGGATCCGGTGCATTAGTGCTGGTATGATCGCATCCCTTAGTACATTGCATGCATTCGCATATATCCTTTACCGCGGATTCAAGAGATCATTTGTAATGGGTCCCACTTGATACGTGCACCGCTTCAGCCAGGTTCAACGTACTCTTTTATTCGCAAAAGATACAATAATCATGTCCGAACACTTTTTCGATACTTTAATCGCTTCCAAATCACAAAAACCTCCCGAAAACACCCTAAACGTCAAAATTTGGGGTCGAAATTGGGGCCCAATGGTACGGAGACCCATAGCCACACTATAACTTTCCGAGAGCTTTCCGAAAAGGTATTATCGGCCGAATAGGTCCTCACGGTCTGAAAGTTACGGTGTTCCGTACGTATTAGCATCTTTGGAATCAAAAATAATAATGGAATAAACTACAACATAGCATTTCCGGGGACGCATCCATCTTCATACGATTACTTTGTAGTTTTGTCAGCAAAAATAAACAATCTAACAACGTCAATAGAGAAACAAATTGAATTGTAGTGGTACTAGATGTTTTACAAAAAAATGGGAGGCTAAAAGAAAAATATAAATAAAAAAGGGATGCAACACAAGGACTTCCTGGGAGGTCACCCATCCTAGTACTACTCTCGCCCAAGCACCGTAAACTGCGGAGTTCTGATGGGATCCGGTGCATTAGTGCTGGTATGATCGCATCCGTTAGTACATTGCATGCATTCGCATATATCCTTTACCGCAGATTCAAGAGATCATTTGTAATGGGTCCCACTTGATACGTGCACCGCTTCAGCCAGCTTCAACGTACTCTTTTATTCGCAAAAGATGCAAAAATCATGTCCGAACACTTTTTCGATACTTTAATCGCTTCCAAATCACAAAAACCTCCCGAAAACACCCTAAACGTCAAAATTTGGGGTCGAAAATGGGGCCCAATGGTACGGTGACCCATAGCCACACTATAACTTTCCGAGAGCTTTCCGAAAAGGTATTATCGGCCGAATAGGTCCTCACGGTCTGAAAGTTACGGTGTTCCGTACGTATTAGCATCTTTGGAATCAAAAATAATAAAGGAATAAACTACAACATAGCATTTCCGGGGACGCATCCATCTTCATACGATTACTTTGTAGTTTTGTCAGCAAAAATAAACAATCTAACAACGTCAATAGAGAAACAAATTGAATTGTAGTGGTACTAGATGTTTTACAAAAAAATGGGAGGCTAAAAGAAAAATAAAAATAAAAAAGGTATGCAACACGAGGACTTCCCGGGAGGTCACCCATCCTAGTACTACTCTCGCCCAAGCAAGCTTAACTGCGGAGTTCTGATGCGATCCGGTGCATTAGTGCTGGTACGATCGCATCCGTTAGTACATTGCATGCATTCGCATATATCCTTTACCGCGGATTCAAGAGATCATTTGTAATGGGTCCCACTTGATACGTGCACCGCTTCAGCCAGCTTCAACGTACTCTTTTATTCGCAAAAGATGCAAAAATCATGTCCGAACACTTTTTCGATACTTTAATCGCTTCCAAATCACAAAAACCTCCCAAAAACACCCTAAACGTCAAAATTTAGGGTCGAAAATGGGGCCTAATGGTACGGAGACCCATAGCCATACTATAACTTTCCGAGAGCTTTCCGAAAAGGTATTATCGGCCGAATAAACTACAACATAGCATTTCCGGGGACGCATCCATCTTCATACGATTACTTTGTAGTTTTGTCAGCAAAAATAAACAATCTAACAACGTCAATAGAGAAACAAATTGAATTGTAGTGGTACTAGATGTTTTACAAAAAAATGGGAGGCTAAAAGAAAAATAAAAATAAAAAAGGGATGCAACACGAGGACTTCCCGGGAGGTCACTCATCCTAGTATTACTCTCGCCCAAGCACGCTTAACTGCGGAGTTCTGATGGGATCCGGTGCATTAGTGGTGGTAAGATCGCATCCCTTAGTACATTGCATGCATTCGCATATATCCTTTACCGCGGATTCAAGAGATCATTTGTAATGGGTCCCACTTGATACGTGCACCGCTTCAGCCATCTTCAACGTACTGTTTTATTCGCAAAAGATGCAAAAAACATGTCCGAACACTTTTTCGATACTTTAATCGCTTCCAAATCACAAAAACCTCCCGAAAACAACCTAAACGTCAAAATTTGGAGTCGAAAATGGGCCCAATGGTACGGAGACCCATAGCCACACTATAACTTTCCGAGAGCTTTCCGAAAAGGTATTATCGGCCGAATAAACTACAACATAGCATTTCCGGGGACGCATCCATCTTCATACGATTACTTTGTAGTTTTGTCAGCAAAAATAAACAATCTAACAACGTCAATAGAGAAACAAATTGAATTGTAGTGGTACTAGATGTTTTACAAAAAAATGGGAGGCTAAAAGAAAAATAAAAATTAAAAAGGGATGCAACACGAGGACTTCCCGGGAGGTCACCCATCCTAGTATTACTCTCGCCCAAGCACGCTTAACTACGGAGTTCTGATGGGATCCGGTGCATTAGTGCTGGTATGATCGCATCCCTTAAAACATTGCATGCATTCGCATATATCCTTTACCGCAGATTCAAGAGATCATTTGTAATGGGTCCCACTTGATACGTGCACCGCTTCAGCCAGGTTCAACGTACTCTTTTATTCGCAAAAGATACAAAAATCATGTCCGAACACTTTTTCGATACTTTAATCGCTTCCAAATCACAAAAACCTCCCGAAAACACCCTAAACGTCAAAATTTGGGGTCGAAAATGGGGCCCAATGGTACGGAGACCCACAGCCACACTATAACTTTCCGAGAGCTTTCCGAAAAGGTATTATCGGCCGAATAGGTCCTCACGGTCTGAAAGTTACGGTGTTCCGTACGTATTAGCATCTTTGGAATCAAAAATAATAAAGGAATAAACTACAACATAGCATTTCCGGGGACGCATCCATCTTCATACGATTACTTTGTAGTTTTGTCAGCAAAAATAAACAATCTAACAACGTCAATAGAGAAACAAATTGAATTGTAGTGGTACTAGATGTTTTACAAAAAAATGGGAGGCTAAAAGAAAAATAAAAATAAAAAAGGTATGCAACACGAGGACTTCCCGGGAGGTCACCCATCCTAGTACTACTCTCGCCCAAACAAGCTTAACTGCGGAGTTCTGATGCGATCCGGTGCATTAGTGCTGGTATGATCGCATCCGTTAGTACATTGCATGCATTCGCATATATCCTTTACCGCGGATTCAAGAGATCATTTGTAATGGGTCCCACTTGATACATGCACCGCTTCAGCCAGCTTCAACGTACTCTTTTATTCGCAAAAGATGCAAAAAACATGTCCGAACACTTTTTCGATACTTTAATCGCTTCCAAATCACAAAAACCTCCCGAAAACAACCTAAACGTCAAAATTTGGGGTCGAAAATGGGGCCCAATGGTACGGAGACCCATAGCCACACTATAACTTTCCGAGAGCTTTCCGAAAAGGTATTATCGGCCGAATAAACTACAACATAGCATTTCCGGGGACTCATCCATCTTCATACGATTACTTTGTAGTTTTGTCAGCAAAAATAAACAATCTAACAACGTCAATAGAGAAACAAATTGAATTGTAGTGGTACTAGATGTTTTACAAAAAAATGGGAGGCTAAAAGAAAAATAAAAATTAAAAAGGGATGCAACACGAGGACTTCCCGGGAGGTCACCCATCCTAGTATTAATCTCGCCCAAGCACGCTTAATTGCGGAGTTCTGATGGGATCCGGTGCATTAGTGCTGGTATGATCGCATCCCTTAGTACATTGCATGCATTCGCATATATCCTTTACCGCGGATTCAAGAGATCATTTGTAATGGGTCCCACTTGATACGTGCACCGCTTCAGCCAGGTTCAACGTACTCTTTTATTCGCAAAAGATACAAAAATCATGTCTGAACACTTTTTCGATACTTTAATCGCTTCCAAATCACAAAAACCTCCCGAAAACACCCGAAACGTCAAACTTTGGGGTCGAAAATGGGGCCCAATGGTACGGAGACCCATAGCCACACTATAACTTTCCGAGAGCTTTCCGAAAAGGTATTATCGGCCGAATAGGTCCTCACGGTCTGAAAGTTACGGTGTTCCGTACGTATTAGCATCTTTGGAATCAAAAATAATAATGGAATAAACTACAACATAGCATTTCCGGGGACGCATCCATCTTCATACGATTACTTTGTAGTTTTGTCAGCAAAAATAAACAATCTAACAACGTCAATAGAGAAACAAATTGAATTGTAGTGGTACTAGATGTTTTACAAAAAAATGGGAGGCTAAAAGAAAAATATAAATAAAAAAGGGATGCAACACGAGGACTTCCTGGGAGGTCACCCATCCTAGTACTACTCTCGCCCAAGCACCGTAAACTGCGGAGTTCTGATGGGATCCGGTGCATTAGTGCTGGTATGATCGCATCCGTTAGTACATTGCATGCATTCGCATATATCCTTTACCGCAGATTCAAGAGATCATTTGTAATGGGTCCCACTTGATACGTGCACCGCTCCAGCCAGCTTCAACGTACTCTTTTATTCGCAAAAGATGCAAAAATCATGTCCGAACACTTTTTCGATACTTTAATCGCTTCCAAATCACAAAAACCTCCCGAAAACACCCTAAACGTCAAAATTTGAGGTCGAAAATGGGGCCCAATTGTACGGAGACCCATAGCCACACTATAACTTTCCGAGAGCTTTCCGAAAAGGTATTATCGGCCGAATAGGTCCTCACGGTCTGAAAGTTACGGTGTTCCGTACGTATTAGCATCTTTGGAATCAAAAATAATAAAGGAATAAACTACAACATAGCATTTCCGGGGACGCATCCATCTTCATACGATTACTTTGTAGTTTTGTCAGCAAAAATAAACAATCTAACAACGTCAATAGAGAAACAAATTGAATTGTAGTGGTACTAGATGTTTTACAAAAAAATGGGAGGCTAAAAGAAAAATAAAAATAAAAAAGGTATGCAACACGAGGACTTCCCGGGAGGTCACCCATCCTAGTACTACTCTCGCCCAAACAAGCTTAATTGCGGAGTTTTGATGCGATCCGGTGCATTAGTGCTGGTATGATCGCATCCGTTAGTACATTGCATGCATTCGCATATATCCTTTACCGCGGATTCAAGAGATCATTTGTAATGGGTCCCACTTGATACGTGCACCGCTTCAGCCAGCTTCAACGTACTCTTTTATTCGCAAAAGATGCAAAAAACATGTCCGAACACTTTTTCGATACTTTAATCGCTTCCAAATCACAAAAACCTCCCGAAAACAACCTAAACGTCAAAATTTGGGGTCGAAAATGGGGCCCAATGGTACGGAGACCCATAGCCACACTATAACTTTCCGAGAGCTTTCCGAAAAGGTATTATCGGCCGAATAAACTATAACATAGCATTTCCGGGGACTCATCCATCTACATACGATTACTTTGTAGTTTTGTCAGCAAAAATAAACAATCTAACAACGTCAATAGAGAAACAAATTGAATTGTAGTGGTACTAGATGTTTTACAAAAAAATGGGAGGCTAAAAGAAAAATAAAAATTAAAAAGGGATGCAACACGAGGACTTCCCGGGAGGTCACCCATCCTAGTATTAATCTCGCCCAAGCACGCTTAATTGCGGAGTTCTGATGGGATCCGGTGCATTAGTGCTGGTATGATCGCATCCCTTAGTACATTGCATGCATTCGCATATATCCTTTACCGCGGATTCAAGAGATCATTTGTAATGGGTCCCACTTGATACGTGCACCGCTTCAGCCAGGTTCAACGTACTCTTTTATTCGCAAAAGATACAAAAATCATGTCCGAACACTTTTTCGATACTTTAATCGCTTCCAAATCACAAAAACCTCCCGAAAACACCCTAAACGTCAAAATTTGGGGTCGAAAATGGGGCCCAATGGTACGGAGACCCATAGCCACACTATAACTTTCCGTGAGCTTTCCGAAAAGGTATTATCGGCCGAATAGGTCCTCACGGTCTGAAAGTTACGGTGTTCCGTACGTATTAGCATCTTTGGAATCAAAAATAATAATGGAATAAACTACAACATAGCATTTCCGGGGACGCATCCATCTTCATACGATTACTTTGTAGTTTTGTCAGCAAAAATAAACAATCTAACAACGTCAATAGAGAAACAAATTGAATTGTAGTGGTACTAGATGTTTTACAAAAAAATGGGAGGCTAAAAGAAAAATATAAATAAAAAAGGGATGCAACACAAGGACTTCCTGGGAGGTTACCCATCCTAGTACTACTCTCGCCCAAGCACCGTAAACTGCGGAGTTCTGATGGGATCCGGTGCATTAGTGCTGGTATGATCGCATCCGTTAGTACATTGCATGCACTCGCATATATCCTTTACCGCAGATTCAAGAGATCATTTGTAATGGGTCCCACTTGATACGTGCACCGCTTCAGCCAGCTTCAACGTACTCTTTTATTCGCAAAAGATGCAAAAATCATGTCCGAACACTTTTTCGATACTTTAATCGCTTCCAAATCACAAAAACCTCCCGAAAACACCCTAAACGTCAAAATTTGGGGTCGAAAATGGGGCCCAATGGTACGGTGACCCATAGCCACACTATAACTTTCCGAGAGCTTTCCGAAAAGGTATTATCGGCCGAATAGGTCCTCACGGTCTGAAAGTTACGGTGTTCCGTACGTATTAGCATCTTTGGAATCAAAAATAATAAAGGAATAAACTACAACATAGCATTTCCGGGGACGCATCCATCTTCATACGATTACTTTGTAGTTTTGTCAGCAAAAATAAACAATCTAACAACGTCAATAGAGAAACAAATTGAATTGTAGTGGTACTAGATGTTTTACAAAAAAATGGGAGGCTAAAAGAAAAATAAAAATAAAAAAGGTATGCAACACGAGGACTTCCCGGGAGGTCACCCATCCTAGTACTACTCTCGCCCAAGCAAGCTTAACTGCGGAGTTCAGATGCGATCCGGTGCATTAGTGCTGGTACGATCGCATCCGTTAGTACATTGCATGCATTCGCATATATCCTTTACCGCGGATTCAAGAGATCATTTGTAATGGGTCCCACTTGATACGTGCACCGCTTCAGCCAGCTTCAACGTACTCTTTTATTCGCAAAAGATGCAAAAATCATGTCCGAACACTTTTTCGATACTTTAATCGCTTCCAAATCACAAAAACCTCCCAAAAACACCCTAAACGTCAAAATTTAGGGTCGAAAATGGGGCCTAATGGTACGGAGACCCATAGCCACACTATAACTTTCCGAGAGCTTTCCGAAAAGGTATTATCGGCCGAATAAACTACAACATAGCATTTCCGGGGACGCATCCATCTTCATACGATTACTTTGTAGTTTTGTCAGCAAAAATAAACAATCTAACAACGTCAATAGAGAAACAAATTGAATTGTAGTGGTACTAGATGTTTTACAAAAAAATGGGAGGCTAAAAGAAAAATAAAAATAAAAAAGGGATGCAACACGAGGACTTCCCGGGAGGTCACTCATCCTAGTATTACTCTCGCCCAAGCACGCTTAACTGCGGAGTTCTGATGGGATCCGGTGCATTAGTGGTGGTAAGATCGCATCCCTTAGTACATTGCATGCATTCGCATATATCCTTTACCGCGGATTCAAGAGATCATTTGTAATGGGTCCCACTTGATACGTGCACCGCTTCAGCCATCTTCAACGTACTGTTTTATTCGCAAAAGATGCAAAAAACATGTCCGAACACTTTTTCGATACTTTAATCGCTTCCAAATCACAAAAACCTCCCGAAAACAACCTAAACGTCAAAATTTGGAGTCGAAAATGGGCCCAATGGTACGGAGACCCATAGCCACACTATAACTTTCCGAGAGCTTTCCGAAAAGGTATTATCGGCCGAATAAACTACAACATAGCATTTCCGGGGACGCATCCATCTTCATACGATTACTTTGTAGTTTTGTCAGCAAAAATAAACAATCTAACAACGTCAATAGAGAAACAAATTGAATTGTAGTGGTACTAGATGTTTTACAAAAAAATGGGAGGCTAAAAGAAAAATAAAAATTAAAAAGGGATGCAACACGAGGACTTCCCGGGAGGTCACCCATCCTAGTATTACTCTCGCCCAAGCACGCTTAACTACGGAGTTCTGATGGGATCCGGTGCATTAGTGCTGGTATGATCGCATCCCTTAAAACATTGCATGCATTCGCATATATCCTTTACCGCGGATTCAAGAGATCATTTGTAATGGGTCCCACTTGATACGTGCACCGCTTCAGCCAGGTTCAACGTACTCTTTTATTCGCAAAAGATACAAAAATCATGTCCGAACACTTTTTCGATACTTTAATCGCTTCCAAATCACAAAAACCTCCCGAAAACACCCTAAACGTCAAAATTTGGGGTCGAAAATGGGGCCCAATGGTACGGAGACCCATAGCCACACTATAACTTTCCGAGAGCTTTCCGAAAAGGTATTATCGGCCGAATAGGTCCTCACGGTCTGAAAGTTACGGTGTTCCGTACGTATTAGCATCTTTGGAATCAAAAATAATAAAGGAATAAACTACAACATAGCATTTCCGGGGACGCATCCATCTTCATACGATTACTTTGTAGTTTTGTCAGCAAAAATAAACAATCTAACAACGTCAATAGAGAAACAAATTGAATTGTAGTGGTACTAGATGTTTTACAAAAAAATGGGAGGCTAAAAGAAAAATAAAAATAAAAAAGGTATGCAACACAAGGACTTCCCGGGAGGTCACCCATCCTAGTACTACTCTCGCCCAAACAAGCTTAACTGCGGAGTTCTGATGCGATCCGGTGCATTAGTGCTGGTATGATCGCATCCGTTAGTACATTGCATGCATTCGCATATATCCTTTACCGCGGATTCAAGAGATCATTTGTAATGGGTCCCACTTGATACGTGCACCGCTTCAGCCAGCTTCAACGTACTCTTTTATTCGCAAAAGATGCAAAAAACATGTCCGAACACTTTTTCGATACTTTAATCGCTTCCAAATCACAAAAACCTCCCGAAAACAACCTAAACGTCAAAATTTGGGGTCGAAAATGGGGCCCAATGGTACGGAGACCCATAGCCACACTATAACTTTCCGAGAGCTTTCCGAAAAGGTATTATCGGCCGAATAAACTACAACATAGCATTTCCGGGGACGCATCCATCTTCATACGATTACTTTGTAGTTTTGTCAGCAAAAATAAACAATCTAACAACGTCAATAGAGAAACAAATTGAATTGTAGTGGTACTAGATGTTTTACAAAAAAATGGGAGGCTAAAAGAAAAATAAAAATAAAAAAGGGATGCAACACGAGGACTTCCCGGGAGGTCACTCATCCTAGTATTACTCTCGCCCAAGCACGCTTAACTGCGGAGTTCTGATGGGATCCGGTGCATTAGTGGTGGTAAGATCGCATCCCTTAGTACATTGCATGCATTCGCATATATCCTTTACCGCGGATTCAAGAGATCATTTGTAATGGGTCCCACTTGATACGTGCACCGCTTCAGCCAGGTTCAACGTACTCTTTTATTCGCAAAAGATACAAAAATCATGTCCAAACACTTTTTCGATACTTTAATCGCTTCCAAATCACAAAAACCTCCCGAAAACACCCTAAACGTCAAAATTTGGGGTCGAAAATGGGGCCCAATGGTACGGAGACCCATAGCCACACTATAACTTTCCGTGAGCTTTCCGAAAAGGTATTATCGGCCGAATAGGTCCTCACGGTCTGAAAGTTACGGTGTTCCGTACGTATTAGCATCTTTGGAATCAAAAATAATAAAGGAATAAACTACAACATAGCATTTCCGGGGACGCATCCATCTTCATACGATTACTTTGTAGTTTTGTCAGCAAAAATAAACAATCTAACAACGTCAATAGAGAAACAAATTGAATTGTAGTGGTACTAGATGTTTTACAAAAAAATGGGAGGCTAAAAGAAAAATAAAAATAAAAAAGGTATGCAACACGAGGACTTCCCGGGAGGTCACCCATCCTAGTACTACTCTCGCCCAAGCAAGCTTAACTGCGGAGTTCTGATGCGATCCGGTGCATTAGTGCTGGTACGATCGCATCCGTTAGTACATTGCATGCATTCGCATATATCCTTTACCGCGGATTCAAGAGATCATTTGTAATGGGTCCCACTTGATACGTGCACCGCTTCAGCCAGCTTCAACGTACTCTTTTATTCGCAAAAGATGCAAAAATCATGTCCGAACACTTTTTCGATACTTTAATCGCTTCCAAATCACAAAAACCTCCCAAAAACACCCTAAACGTCAAAATTTAGGGTCGAAAATGGGGCCTAATGGTACGGAGACCCATAGCCACACTATAACTTTCCGAGAGCTTTCCGAAAAGGTATTATCGGCCGAATAAACTACAACATAGCATTTCCGGGGACGCATCCATCTTCATACGATTACTTTGTAGTTTTGTCAGCAAAAATAAACAATCTAACAACGTCAATAGAGAAACAAATTGAATTGTAGTGGTACTAGATGTTTTACAAAAAAATGGGAGGCTAAAAGAAAAATAAAAATAAAAAAGGGATGCAACACGAGGACTTCCCGGGAGGTCACTCATCCTAGTATTACTCTCGCCCAAGCACGCTTAACTGCGGAGTTCTGATGGGATCCGGTGCATTAGTGGTGGTAAGATCGCATCCCTTAGTACATTGCATGCATTCGCATATATCCTTTACCGCGGATTCAAGAGATCATTTGTAATGGGTCCCACTTGATACGTGCACCGCTTCAGCCATCTTCAACGTACTGTTTTATTCGCAAAAGATGCAAAAAACATGTCCGAACACTTTTTCGATACTTTAATCGCTTCCAAATCACAAAAACCTCCCGAAAACAACCTAAACGTCAAAATTTGGAGTCGAAAATGGGCCCAATGGTACGGAGACCCATAGCCACACTATAACTTTCCGAGAGCTTTCCGAAAAGGTATTATCGGCCGAATAAACTACAACATAGCATTTCCGGGGACGCATCCATCTTCATACGATTACTTTGTAGTTTTGTCAGCAAAAATAAACAATCTAACAACGTCAATAGAGAAACAAATTGAATTGTAGTGGTACTAGATGTTTTACAAAAAAATGGGAGGCTAAAAGAAAAATAAAAATTAAAAAGGGATGCAACACGAGGACTTCCCGGGAGGTCACCCATCCTAGTATTACTCTCGCCCAAGCACGCTTAACTACGGAGTTCTGATGGGATCCGGTGCATTAGTGCTGGTATGATCGCATCCCTTAAAACATTGCATGCATTCGCATATATCCTTTACCGCGGATTCAAGAGATCATTTGTAATGGGTCCCACTTGATACGTGCACCGCTTCAGCCAGGTTCAACGTACTCTTTTATTCGCAAAAGATACAAAAATCATGTCCGAACACTTTTTCGATACTTTAATCGCTTCCAAATCACAAAAACCTCCCGAAAACACCCTAAACGTCAAAATTTGGGGTCGAAAATGGGGCCCAATGGTACGGAGACCCACAGCCACACTATAACTTTCCGAGAGCTTTCCGAAAAGGTATTATCGGCCGAATAGGTCCTCACGGTCTGAAAGTTATGGTGTTCCGTACGTATTAGCATCTTTGGAATCAAAAATAATAAAGGAATAAACTACAACATAGCATTTCCGGGGACGCATCCATCTTCATACGATTACTTTGTAGTTTTGTCAGCAAAAATAAACAATCTAACAACGTCAATAGAGAAACAAATTGAATTGTAGTGGTACTAGATGTTTTACAAAAAAATGGGAGGCTAAAAGAAAAATAAAAATAAAAAAGGTATGCAACACGAGGACTTCCCGGGAGGTCACCCATCCTAGTACTACTCTCGCCCAAACAAGCTTAACTGCGGAGTTCTGATGCGATCCGGTGCATTAGTGCTGGTATGATCGCATCCGTTAGTACATTGCATGCATTCGCATATATCCTTTACCGCGGATTCAAGAGATCATTTGTAATGGGTCCCACTTGATACGTGCACCGCTTCAGCCAGCTTCAACGTACTCTTTTATTCGCAAAAGATGCAAAAAACATGTCCGAACACTTTTTCGATACTTTAATCGCTTCCAAATCACAAAAACCTCCCGAAAACAACCTAAACGTCAAAATTTGGGGTCGAAAATGGGGCCCAATGGTACGGAGACCCATAGCCACACTATAACTTTCCGAGAGCTTTCCGAAAAGGTATTATCGGCCGAATAAACTACAACATAGCATTTCCGGGGACGCATCCATCTTCATACGATTACTTTGTAGTTTTGTCAGCAAAAATAAACAATCTAACAACGTCAATAGAGAAACAAATTGAATTGTAGTGGTACTAGATGTTTTACAAAAAAATGGGAGGCTAAAAGAAAAATAAAAATAAAAAAGGGATGCAACACGAGGACTTCCCGGGAGGTCACTCATCCTAGTATTACTCTCGCCCAAGCACGCTTAACTGCGGAGTTCTGATGGGATCCGGTGCATTAGTGGTGGTAAGATCGCATCCCTTAGTACATTGCATGCATTCGCATATATCCTTTACCGCGGATTCAAGAGATCATTTGTAATGGGTCCCACTTGATACGTGCACCGCTTCAGCCAGGTTCAACGTACTCTTTTATTCGCAAAAGATACAAAAATCATGTCCGAACACTTTTTCGATACTTTAATCGCTTCCAAATCACAAAAACCTCCCGAAAACACCCTAAACGTCAAAATTTGGGGTCGAAAATGGGGCCCAATGGTACGGAGACCCATAGCCACACTATAACTTTCCGTGAGCTTTCCGAAAAGGTATTATCGGCCGAATAGGTCCTCACGGTCTGAAAGTTACGGTGTTCCGTACGTATTAGCATCTTTGGAATCAAAAATAATAATGGAATAAACTACAACATAGCATTTCCGGGGACGCATCCATCTTCATACGATTACTTTGTAGTTTTGTCAGCAAAAATAAACAATCTAACAACGTCAATAGAGAAACAAATTGAATTGTAGTGGTACTAGATGTTTTACAAAAAAATGGGAGGCTAAAAGAAAAATATAAATAAAAAAGGGATGCAACACAAGGACTTCCTGGGAGGTTACCCATCCTAGTACTACTCTCGCCCAAGCACCGTAAACTGCGGAGTTCTGATGGGATCCGGTGCATTAGTGCTGGTATGATCGCATCCGTTAGTACATTGCATGCATTCGCATATATCCTTTACCGCAGATTCAAGAGATCATTTGTAATGGGTCCCACTTGATACGTGCACCGCTTCAGCCAGCTTCAACGTACTCTTTTATTCGCAAAAGATGCAAAAATCATGTCCGAACACTTTTTCGATACTTTAATCGCTTCCAAATCACAAAAACCTCCCGAAAACACCCTAAACGTCAAAATTTGGGGTCGAAAATGGGGCCCAATGGTACGGTGACCCATAGCCACACTATAACTTTCTGAGAGCTTTCCGAAAAGGTATTATCGGCCGAATAGGTCCTCACGGTCTGAAAGTTACGGTGTTCCGTACGTATTAGCATCTTTGGAATCAAAAATAATAAAGGAATAAACTACAACATAGCATTTCCGGGGACGCATCCATCTTCATACGATTACTTTGTAGTTTTGTCAGCAAAAATAAACAATCTAACAACGTCAATAGAGAAACAAATTGAATTGTAGTGGTACTAGATGTTTTACAAAAAAATGGGAGGCTAAAAGAAAAATAAAAATAAAAAAGGTATGCAACACGAGGACTTCCCGGGAGGTCACCCATCCTAGTACTACTCTCGCCCAAGCAAGCTTAACTGCGGAGTTCTGATGCGATCCGGTGCATTAGTGCTGGTACGATCGCATCCGTTAGTACATTGCATGCATTCGCATATATCCTTTACCGCGGATTCAAGAGATCATTTGTAATGGGTCCCACTTGATACGTGCACCGCTTCAGCCAGCTTCAACGTACTCTTTTATTCGCAAAAGATGCAAAAATCATGTCCGAACACTTTTTCGATACTTTAATCGCTTCCAAATCACAAAAACCTCCCAAAAACACCCTAAACGTCAAAATTTAGGGTCGAAAATGGGGCCTAATGGTACGGAGACCCATAGCCACACTATAACTTTCCGAGAGCTTTCCGAAAAGGTATTATCGGCCGAATAAACTACAACATAGCATTTCCGGGGACGCATCCATCTTCATACGATTACTTTGTAGTTTTGTCAGCAAAAATAAACAATCTAACAACGTCAATAGAGAAACAAATTGAATTGTAGTGGTACTAGATGTTTTACAAAAAAATGGGAGGCTAAAAGAAAAATAAAAATAAAAAAGGGATGCAACACGAGGACTTCCCGGGAGGTCACTCATCCTAGTATTACTCTCGCCCAAGCACGCTTAACTGCGGAGTTCTGATGGGATCCGGTGCATTAGTGGTGGTAAGATCGCATCCCTTAGTACATTGCATGCATTCGCATATATCCTTTACCGCGGATTCAAGAGATCATTTGTAATGGGTCCCACTTGATACGTGCACCGCTTCAGCCATCTTCAACGTACTGTTTTATTCGCAAAAGATGCAAAAAACATGTCCGAACACTTTTTCGATACTTTAATCGCTTCCAAATCACAAAAACCTCCCGAAAACAACCTAAACGTCAAAATTTGGAGTCGAAAATGGGCCCAATGGTACGGAGACCCATAGCCACACTATAACTTTCCGAGAGCTTTCCGAAAAGGTATTATCGGCCGAATAAACTACAACATAGCATTTCCGGGGACGCATCCATCTTCATACGATTACTTTGTAGTTTTGTCAGCAAAAATAAACAATCTAACAACGTCAATAGAGAAACAAATTGAATTGTAGTGGTACTAGATGTTTTACAAAAAAATGGGAGGCTAAAAGAAAAATAAAAATTAAAAAGGGATGCAACACGAGGACTTCCCGGGAGGTCACCCATCCTAGTATTACTCTCGCCCAAGCACGCTTAACTACGGAGTTCTGATGGGATCCGGTGCATTAGTGCTGGTATGATCGCATCCCTTAAAACATTGCATGCATTCGCATATATCCTTTACCGCGGATTCAAGAGATCATTTGTAATGGGTCCCACTTGATACGTGCACCGCTTCAGCCAGGTTCAACGTACTCTTTTATTCGCAAAAGATACAAAAATCATGTCCGAACACTTTTTCGATACTTTAATCGCTTCCAAATCACAAAAACCTCCCGAAAACACCCTAAACGTCAAAATTTGGGGTCGAAAATGGGGCCCAATGGTACGGAGACCCACAGCCACACTATAACTTTCCGAGAGCTTTCCGAAAAGGTATTATCGGCCGAATAGGTCCTCACGGTCTGAAAGTTACGGTGTTATGTACGTATTAGCATCTTTGGAATCAAAAATAATAAAGGAATAAACTACAACATAGCATTTCCGGGGACGCATCCATCTTCATACGATTACTTTGTAGTTTTGTCAGCAAAAATAAACAATCTAACAACGTCAATAGAGAAACAAATTGAATTGTAGTGGTACTAGATGTTTTACAAAAAAATGGGAGGCTAAAAGAAAAATAAAAATAAAAAAGGTATGCAACACGAGGACTTCCCGGGAGGTCACCCATCCTAGTACTACTCTCGTCCAAACAAGCTTAACTGCGGAGTTCTGATGCGATCCGGTGCATTAGTGCTGGTATGATCGCATCCGTTAGTACATTGCATGCATTCGCATATATCCTTTACCGCGGATTCAAGAGATCATTTGTAATGGGTCCCACTTGATACGTGCACCGCTTCAGCCAGCTTCAACGTACTCTTTTATTCGCAAAAGATGCAAAAAACATGTCCGAACACTTTTTCGATACTTTAATCGCTTCCAAATCACAAAAACCTCCCGAAAACAACCTAAACGTCAAAATTTGGGGTCGAAAATGGGGCCCAATGGTACGGAGACCCATAGCCACACTATAACTTTCCGAGAGCTTTCCGAAAAGGTATTATCGGCCGAATAAACTACAACATAGCATTTCCGGGGACTCATCCATCTTCATACGATTACTTTGTAGTTTTGTCAGCAAAAATAAACAATCTAACAACGTCAATAGAGAAACAAATTGAATTGTAGTGGTACTAGATGTTTTACAAAAAAATGGGAGGCTAAAAGAAAAATAAAAATTAAAAAGGGATGCAACACGAGGACTTCCCGGGAGGTCACCCATCCTAGTATTAATCTCGCCCAAGCACGCTTAATTGCGGAGTTCTGATGGGATCCGGTGCATTAGTGCTGGTATGATCGCATCCCTTAGTACATTGCATGCATTCGCATATATCCTTTACCGCGGATTCAAGAGATCATTTGTAATGGGTCCCACTTGATACGTGCACCGCTTCAGCCAGGTTCAACGTACTCTTTTATTCGCAAAAGATACAAAAATCATGTCTGAACACTTTTTCGATACTTTAATCGCTTCCAAATCACAAAAACCTCCCGAAAACACCCGAAACGTCAAACTTTGGGGTCGAAAATGGGGCCCAATGGTACGGAGACCCATAGCCACACTATAACTTTCCGAGAGCTTTCCGAAAAGGTATTATCGGCCGAATAGGTCCTCACGGTCTGAAAGTTACGGTGTTCCGTACGTATTAGCATCTTTGGAATCAAAAATAATAATGGAATAAACTACAACATAGCATTTCCGGGGACGCATCCATCTTCATACGATTACTTTGTAGTTTTGTCAGCAAAAATAAACAATCTAACAACGTCAATAGAGAAACAAATTGAATTGTAGTGGTACTAGATGTTTTACAAAAAAATGGGAGGCTAAAAGAAAAATATAAATAAAAAAGGGATGCAACACGAGGACTTCCTGGGAGGTCACCCATCCTAGTACTACTCTCGCCCAAGCACCGTAAACTGCGGAGTTCTGATGGGATCCGGTGCATTAGTGCTGGTATGATCGCATCCGTTAGTACATTGCATGCATTCGCATATATCCTTTACCGCGGATTCAAGAGATCATTTGTAATGGGTCCCACTTGATACGTGCACCGCTTCAGCCAGCTTCAACGTACTCTTTTATTCGCAAAAGATGCAAAAAACATGTCCGAACACTTTTTCGATACTTTAATCGCTTCCAAATCACAAAAACCTCCCGAAAACAACCTAAACGTCAAAATTTGGGGTCGAAAATGGGGCCCAATGGTACGGAGACCCATAGCTACACTATAACTTTCCGAGAGCTTTCCGAAAAGGTATTATCGGCCGAATAAACTACAACATAGCATTTCTGGGGACTCATCCATCTTCATACGATTACTTTGTAGTTTTGTCAGCAAAAATAAACAATCTAACAACGTCAATAGAGAAACAAATTGAATTGTAGTGGTACTAGATGTTTTACAAAAAAATGGGAGGCTAAAAGAAAAATAAAAATTAAAAAGGGATGCAACACGAGGACTTCCCGGGAGGTCACCCATCCTAGTATTAATCTCGCCCAAGCACGCTTAATTGCGGAGTTCTGATGGGATCCGGTGCATTAGTGCTGGTATGATCGCATCCCTTAGTACATTGCATGCATTCGCATATATCCTTTACCGCGGATTCAAGAGATCATTTGTAATGGGTCCCACTTGATACGTGCACCGCTTCAGCCAGGTTCAACGTACTCTTTTATTCGCAAAAGATACAAAAATCATGTCTGAACACTTTTTCGATACTTTAATCGCTTCCAAATCACAAAAACCTCCCGAAAACACCCGAAACGTCAAACTTTGGGGTCGAAAATGGGGCCCAATGGTACGGAGACCCATAGCCACACTATAACTTTCTGAGAGCTTTCCGAAAAGGTATTATCGGCCGAAAAGGTCCTCACGGTCTGAAAGTTACGGTGTTCCGTACGTATTAGCATCTTTGGAATCAAAAATAATAATGGAATAAACTACAACATAGCATTTCCGGGGACGCATCCATCTTCATACGATTACTTTGTAGTTTTGTCAGCAAAAATAAACAATCTAACAACGTCAATAGAGAAACAAATTGAATTGTAGTGGTACTAGATGTTTTACAAAAAAATGGGAGGCTAAAAGAAAAATATAAATAAAAAAGGGATGCAACACGAGGACTTCCTGGGAGGTCACCCATCCTAGTACTACTCTCGCCCAAGCACCGTAAACTGCGGAGTTTTGATGGGATCCGGTGCATTAGTGCTGGTATGATCGCATCCCTTAGTACATTGCATGCATTCGCATATATCCTTTACCGCAGATTCAAGAGATCATTTGTAATGGGTCCCACTTGATACGTGCACCGCTTCAGCCAGCTTCAACGTACTCTTTTATTCGCAAAAGATGCAAAAAACATGTCCGAACACTTTTTCGATACTTTAATCGCTTCCAAATCACAAAAACCTCCCGAAAACACCCTAAACGTCAAAATTTAGGGTCGAAAATGGGGCCCAATGGTACAGAGACCCATAGCCACACTATAACTTTCTGAGAGCTTTCCGAAAAGGTATTATCGGCCGAATAGGTCCCACGGTCTGAAAGTTACGGTGTTCCGTACGTATTAGCATCTTTGGAATCAAAAATAATAAAGGAATAAACTACAACATAGCATTTCCGGGGACGCATCCATCTTCATACGATTACTTTGTAGTTTTTTCAGCAAAAATAAACAATCTAACAACGTCAATAGAGAAACAAATTGAATTGTAGTGGTACTAGATGTTTTACAAAAAAATGGGAGGCTAAAAGAAAAATAAAAATAAAAAAGGGATGCAACACGAGGACTTCCCGGGAGGTCACCCATCCTAGTATTACTCTCGCCCAAGCACGCTTAACTGCGGACTTCTGATGGGATCCGGTGCATTGGTGCTGGTATGATCGCATCCCTTAGTACATTGCATGCATTCGCATATATCCTTTACCGCGGATTCAAGAGATCATTTGTAATGGGTCCCACTTGATACGTGCACCGCTTCAGCCAGCTTCAACGTACTCTTTTATTCGCAAAAGATGCAAAAAACATGTCCGAACACTTTTTCGATACTTTAATCGCTTCCAAATCACAAAAACCTCCCGAAAACAACCTAAACGTCAAAATTTGGGGTCGAAAATGGGGCCCAATGGTACGGAGACCCATAGCCACACTATAACTTTCCGAGAGCTTTCCGAAAAGGTATTATCGGCCGAATAAACTACAATATAGCATTTCCGGGGACTCATCCATCTTCATACGATTACTTTGTAGTTTTGTCAGCAAAAATAAACAATCTAACAACGTCAATAGAGAAACAAATTGAATTGTAGTGGTACTAGATGTTTTACAAAAAAATGGGAGGCTAAAAGAAAAATAAAAATTAAAAAGGGATGCAACACGAGGACTTCCCGGGAGGTCACCCATCCTAGTTTTAATCTCGCCCAAGCACGCTTAATTGCGGAGTTCTGATGGGATCCGGTGCATTAGTGCTGGTATGATCGCATCCCTTAGTACATTGCATGCATTCGCATATATCCTTTACCGCGGATTCAAGAGATCATTTGTAATGGGTCCCACTTGATACGTGCACCGCTTCAGCCAGGTTCAACGTACTCTTTTATTCGCAAAAGATACAAAAATCATGTCCGAACACTTTTTCGATACTTTAATCGCTTCCAAATCACAAAAACCTCCCGAAAACACCCTAAATGTCAAAATTTGGGGTCGAAAATGGGGCCCAATGGTACGGAGACCCATAGCCACACTATAACTTTCCGAGAGCTTTCCGAAAAGGTATTATCGGCCGAATAGGTCCTCACGGTCTGAAAGTTCCGGTGTTCCGTACGTATTAGCATCTTTGGAATCAAAAATAATAATGGAATAAACTACAACATAGCATTTCCGGGGACGCATCCATCTTCATACGATTACTTTGTAGTTTTGTCAGCAAAAATAAACAATCTAACAACGTCAATAGAGAAACAAATTGAATTGTAGTGGTACTAGATGTTTTACAAAAAAATGGGAGGCTAAAAGAAAAATATAAATAAAAAAGGGATGCAACACGAGGACTTCCTGGGAGGTCACCCATCCTAGTACTACTCTCGCCCAAGCACCGTAAACTGCGGAGTTCTGATGGGTTCCGGTGCATTAGTGCTGGTATGATCGCATCCGTTAGTACATTGCATGCATTTGCATATATCCTTTACCGCAGATTCAAGAGATCATTTGTAATGGGTCCCACTTGATACGTGCACCGCTTCAGCCAGCTTCAACGTACTCTTTTATTCGCAAAAGATGCAAAAATCATGTCAGAACACTTTTTCGATACTTTAATCGCTTCCAAATCACAAAAACCTCCCGAAAACACCCTAAACGTCAAAATCTGGGGTCGAAAATGGGGCCCAATGGTACGTAGACCCATAGCCACACTATAACTTTCTGAGAGCTTTCCGAAAAGGTATTATCGGCCGAATAGGTCCTCACGGTCTGAAAGTTACGGTGTTCCGTACGTATTAGCATCTTTGGAATCAAAAATAATAAAGGAATAAACTACAACATAGCATTTCCGGGGACGCATCCATCTTCATACGATTACTTTGTAGTTTTGTCAGCAAAAATAAACAATCTAACAACGTCAATAGAGAAACAAATTGAATTGTAGTGGTACTAGATGTTTTACAAAAAAATGGGAGGCTAAAAGAAAAATAAAAATAAAAAAGGTTTGCAACACGAGGACTTCCCGGGAGGTCACCCATCCTAGTACTACTCTCGCCCAAGCAAGCTTAACTGCGGAGTTCTGATGCGATCCGGTGCATTAGTGCTGGTACGATCGCATCCGTTAGTACATTGCATGCATTCGCATATATCCTTTACCGCGGATTCAAGAGATCATTTGTAATGGGTCCCACTTGATACGAGCACCGCTTCAGCCAGCTTCAACGTACTCTTTTATTCGCCAAAGATGCAAAAATCATGTCCGAACACTTTTTCGATACTTTAATCGCTTCCAAATCACAAAAACCTCCCGAAAACACCCTAAACGTCAAAATTTAGGGTCGAAAATGGGGCCCAATGGTACAGAGACCCATAGCCACACTATAACTTTCTGAGAGCTTTCCGAAAAGGTATTATCGGCCGAATAGGTCCCACGGTCTGAAAGTTACGGTGTTCCGTACGTATTAGCATCTTTGGAATCAAAAATAATAAAGGAATAAACTACAACATAGCATTTCCGGGGACGCATCCATCTTCATACGATTACTTTGTAGTTTTTTCAGCAAAAATAAACAATCTAACAACGTCAATAGAGAAACAAATTGAATTGTAGTGGTACTAGATGTTTTACAAAAAAATGGGAGGCTAAAAGAAAAATAAAAATAAAAAAGGGATGCAACACGAGGACTTCCCGGGAGGTCACCCATCCTAGTATTACTCTTGCCCAAGCACGCTTAACTGCGGAGTTCTGATGGGATCCGGTGCATTGGTGCTGGTATGATCGCATCCCTTAGTACATTGCATGCATTCGCATATATCCTTTACCGCGGATTCAAGAGATCATTTGTAATGGGTCCCACTTGATACGTGCACCGCTTCAGCCAGCTTCAACGTACTCTTTTATTCGCAAAAGATGCAAAAAACATGTCCGAACACTTTTTCGATACTTTAATCGCTTCCAAATCACAAAAACCTCCCGAAAACAACCTAAACGTCAAAATTTGGGGTCGAAAATGGGGCTCAATGGTACAGAGACCCATAGCCACACTATAACTTTCCGAGAGCTTTCCGAAAAGGTATTATCGGCCGAATAAACTACAACATAGCATTTCCAGGGACGCATCCATCTTCATACGATTACTTTGTAGTTTTGTCACCAAAAATAAACAATCTAACAACGTCAATAGAGAAACAAATTGAATTGTAGTGGTATTAGATGTTTTACAAAAAAATGGGAGGCTAAAAGAAAAATAAAAATTAAAAAAGGATGCAACACGAGGATTTCCCGGGAGGTCACCCATCCTAGTATTACTCTCGCCCAAGCACGCTTAACTGCGGAGTTTTGATGGGATCCGGTGCATTAGTGCTGGTATGATCGCATCCCTTAGTACATTGCATGCATTCGCATATATCCTTTACCGCGGATTCAAGAGATCATTGGTAATGGGTCCCACTTGATACGTGCACCGCTTCAGCCAGGTTCAACGTACTCTTTTATTCGCAAAAGATGCAAAAATCATGTCCGAACACTTTTTCGATACTTTAATCGCTTCCAAATCACAAAAACCTCCCGAAAACACCCTAAACGTCAAAATTTAGGGTCGAAAATGGGGCCCAATGGTACAGAGACCCATAGCCACACTATAACTTTCCGAGAGCTTTCCGAAAAGGTATTATCGGCCGAATAGGTCCCACGGTCTGAAAGTTACGGTGTTCCGTACGTATTAGCATCTTTGGAATAAAAAAAATAAAGGAATAAACTACAACATAGCATTTCCGGGGACGCATCCATCTTCATACGATTACTTTGTAGTTTTTTCAGCAAAAATAAACAATCTAACAACGTCAATAGAGAAACAAATTGAATTGTAGTGGTACTAGATGTTTTACAAAAAAATGGGAGGCTAAAAGAAAAATAAAAATAAAAAAGGGATACAACACGAGGACTTCCCGGGAGGTCACCCATCCTAGTATTACTCTCGCCCAAGCACGCTTAACTGCGGAGTTCTGATGGGATCCGGTGCATTGGTGCTGGTATGATCGCATCCCTTAGTACATTGCATGCATTCGCATATATCCTTTACCGCGGATTCAAGAGATCATTTGTAATGGGTCCCACTTGATACGTGCACCGCTTCAGCCAGCTTCAACGTACTCTTTTATTCGCAAAAGATGCAAAAAACATGTCCGAACACTTTTTCGATACTTTAATCGCTTCCAAATCACAAAAACCTCCCGATAACAACCTAAACGTCAAAATTTGGGGTCGAAAATGGGGCTCAATGGTACGGAGACCCATAGCCACACTATAACTTTCCGAGAGCTTTCCGAAAAGGTATTATCGGCCGAATAATCTACAACATAGCATTTCCGGGGACGCATCCATCTTCATACAATTACTTTGTAGTTTTGTCACCAAAAATAAACAATCTAACAACGTCTTGTGTTGTTTGGTCCCATAGCGTCTTGGACCAAACAACACAAGACGTGCATTGTTTGTTTGGTCCAAGCACGAATAAGTCCGAACACTCTTTGTATTATAACTCTAATTACAAAAGAGCCTCCCATTGATTGATGACAGTGAAAAGAGCCTCCCAACTCTAATTACAAAAATAAACAATGCACGCTTTGAGGCAGTGAATGGATTGTATAAAGTTATTTTGGGTTAGAATATGCTATAATACAATAAATTTGATTTATCACAAGTGCTAGAGTTGCATGAAGAATGTTTAGAAGTGAGAAGAAAGACTTGTTGAAATTTGGTCTCAAATAGGATAAAAACCCAAAACCATTGCTTTGAGGCAGTGAATGGCTTGTATAAATTATTTTGGGTTATAATATGTTATAATACAATGAATTTGATTGATGACAAGTGCTAGAGATGCATGAAGAATGTTTAGAAGTGAGAAGAAACACTTGTTGAAATTTGGTCTCAAATGGGATAAGAACCCAAAACCATTGCTTTGAGGCCGTGAATGGCTTGTAGAAAGTTATTTTGGGTTAGAATATGTTATAAAACAATGAATTTGATTGATTACAAGTGCTAGAGATGCATGATGAATGTTTAGAAATTAGAATAAAGGCTTGTTGATATTTGGTCCCAAATAGGATAAGAACCCAAAACAATTGTTTTGAGGCAGTGAATGCCTTGTATAAAGTTATTTTAGGTTGAATATGTTAAAATACAATGAATTTGATTGATTACAAGTGCTAGATATACATGAAGAATGCTAAGAAGTGACAAGAAAGACTTGTTGATATTTGGTCCCAAATGGGATAAGAACCCAAAACCATTGCTTTGAGGTAGTGAATGGCTTGTATAAAGTTATGTTGGGTTAGAATATGTTATAATACAATGAATTTGATTGATTACAAGTGCTAAGATGCATGAAGAATGTTTAGAAGTGAGAAGAAATACTTGTTGAAATTTGGTCTCAAATAGGATAAGAACCCAAAACCCTTGCTTTGAGGCAGTGAATGGCTTGTATAAAGTTATTTTGGGTTAGAGTATGTTATAATACAATGAATTTGATTGATTACAAGTGCTAGAGATGCATGAAGAATGTTTAGAAGTGAGAAGAAAGATTGTTGAAATTTGGTCTCAAATAGGATAAGAACCCAAAACCATTGCTTTGAGGCAGTGAATGGATTGTATAAAGTTATTTTGGGTTAGAATATGCTATAATACAATGAATTTGATTTATTACAAGTGCTAGAGTTGCATGAAGAATGTTTAGAAGTGAGAAGAAAGACTTGTTGAAATTTGGTCTCAAATAGGATAAAAACCCAAAACCATTGCTTTGAGGCAGTGAATGGCTTGTATAAAGTTATTTTGGGTTAGAATATGCTATAATACAATGAATTTGATTGATTACAAGTGCTAGATATGCATGAAGAATGTTTAGAAGTGAGAAGAAAGACTTGTTGAAATTTGGTCTCAAATGGGATAAGAACCCAAAACCATTGCTTTGGGGCAGTGAATGGCTTGTATAAAGTTATTTTGGGTTAGAATATGTTATAATACAATGAATTATATTGATTACAAGTGCTAGAGATGCATGAAGAATGTTTAGAAGTGAGAAGAAAGACTTGCTGATATTTGATCCCAAATGGGATAAGAACCCACAACCATTGCTTTGAGGATGTAAATGGTTTGTCTAGAGTTGTTTTGGGTTAGAATATGTTATTATACAATGAATTTGATTTATTACAAGTGCTAGAGATGCATGAAGAATGTTTAGAAGTGAGAAGAAAGACTTGTTGATATTTGGTCCCAAATGGGATAAGAACCCACAACCATTGCTTTGAGGATGTAAATGGTTTGTCTAGAGTTTTTTTGGGTTAGAATATGTTATTATACAATGAATTTGATTTATTACAAGTGCTAGAGTTGCATGAAGAATGTTTAGAAGTGAGAAGAAAGATTGTTGAAATTTGGTCTCAAATAGGATAAGAACCCAAAACCATTGCTTTGAGGCAGTGAATGGATTGTATAAAGTTATTTTGGATTAGAATATGCTATAATACAATGAATTTGATTTATTACAAGTGCTAGAGTTGCATGAAGAATGATTAGAAGTGAGAAGAAAGACTTGTTGAAATTTGGTCTCAAATAGAATAAGAACCCAAAACCCTTGCTTTGAGGCAGTGAATGGATTGTATAAAGTTATTTTGGGTTAGAATATGCTATAATACAATGAATTTGATTTATTACAAGTGCTAGAGTTGCATGAAGAATGTTTAGAAGTGAGAAGAAAGACTTGTTGAAATTTGGTCTCAAATAGGATAAAAACCCAAAACCATTGCTTTGAGGCAGTGAATGGCTTGTATAAAGTTATTTTGGGTTAGAATATGTTATAATACAATGAATTTGATTGATGACAAGTGCTAGAGATGCATGAAGAATGTTTAGAAGTGAGAAGAAACACTTGTTGAAATTTGGTCTCAAATGGGATAAGAACCCAAAACCATTGCTTTGAGGCCGTGAATGGCTTGTATAAAGTTATTTTGGGTTAGAATATGTTATAAAACAATGAATTTGATTGATTACAAGTGCTAGAGATGCATGAAGAATGTTTAGAAATTAGAATAAAGGCTTGTTGATATTTGGTCCCAAATAGGATAAAAACCCAAAACCATTGCTTTGAGGCAGTGAATGGCTTGTATAAAGTTATTTTGGGTTAAAATATGCTATAATACAATGAATTTGATTGATTACAAGTGCTAGATATGCATGAAGAATGTTTAGAAGTGAGGAGGAAGACTTGTTGAAATTTGGTCTCAAATGGGATAAGAACCCAAAACCATTGCTTTGTGGCAGTGAATGGCTTGTATAAAGTTATTTTGGGTTAGAATATGTTATAATACAATGAATATTATTGATTACAAGTGCTAGAGATGCATGAAGAATGTTTAGAAGTGAGAAGAAAGACTTGTTGATATTTGGTCCCAAATGGGATAAGAACCCACAACCATTGCTTTGAGGATGTAAATGGTTTGTCTAGAGTTGTTTTGGGTTAGAATATGTTATTATACAATGAATTTGATTTATTACAAGTGCTAGAGTTGCATTAAGAATGTTTAGAAGTGAGAAGAAAGACTTGTTGAAATTTGGTCTCAAATGGGATAAGAACCTAAAACCATTGCTTTGAGGCAGTGAATGGCTTGTATAAAGTTATTTTGGGTTAGAATATGTTATAATACAATGAATTTGATTGATTACAAGTGCTAGAGATGCATGAAGAATGTTTAGAAGTGAGAAGAAAGATTGTTGAAATTTGGTCTCAAATAGGATAAGAACCCAAAACCATTGTTTTGAGGCAGTGAATGGATTGTATAAAGTTATTTTGGGTTAGAATATGCTATAATACAATGAATTTGATTTATTACAAGTGCTAGAGTTGCATGAAGAATGTTTAGAAGTGAGAAGAAAGACTTGTTGAAATTTGGTCTCAAATAGGATAAAAACCCAAAACCATTGCTTTGAGGCAGTGAATGGCTTGTATAAAGTTATTTTGGGTTAGAATATGTTATAATACAATGAATTTGATTGATGACAAGTGCTAGAGATGCATGAAAAATGTTTAGAAGTGAGAAGAAACACTAGTTGAAATTTGGTCTCAAATGGGATAAGAACCCAAAACCATTGCTTTGAGGCCGTGAATGGCTTGTATAAAGTTATTTTGGGTTAGAATATGTTATAAAACAATGAATTTGATTGATTACAAGTGCTAGAGATGCATGAAGAATGTTTAGAAATTAGAATAAAGGCTTGTTGATATTTGGTCCCAAATAGGATAAGAACCCAAAACAATTGTTTTGAGGCAGTGAATGCCTTGTATAAAGTTATTTTAGGTTGAATATGTTAAAATACAATGAATTTGATTGATTACAAGTGCTAGAGATACATGAAGAATGCTAAGAAGTGACAAGAAAGACTTGTTGATATTTGGTCCCAAATGGGATAAGAACCCAAAACCATTGCTTTGAGGTAGTGAATGGCTTGTATAAAGTTATTTTGGGTTAGAATATGTTATAATACAATGAATTTGATTGATTACAAGTGCTAAGATGCATGAAGAATGTTTAGAAGTGAGAAGAAAGACTTGTTGAAATTTGGTCTCAAATAGGATAAGAACCCAAAACCCTTGCTTTGAGGCAGTGAATGACTTGTATAAAGTTATTTTGGGTTAGAATATGTTATAATACAATGAATTTGATTGATTACAAGTGCTAGAGATGCATGAAGAATGTTTAGAAGTGAGAAGAAAGATTGTTGAAATTTGGTCTCAAATAGGATAAGAACCCAAAACCATTGCTTTGAGGCAGTGAATGGATTGTATAAAGTTATTTTGGGTTAGAATATGCTATAATACAATGAATTTGATTTATTACAAGTGCTAGAGTTGCATGAAGAATGTTTAGAAGTGAGAAGAAAGACTTGTTGAAATTTGGTCTCAAATAGGATAAAAACCCAAAACCATTGCTTTGAGGCAGTGAATGGCTTGTATAAAGTTATTTTGGGTTAGAATATGCTATAATACAATGAATTTGATTGATTACAAGTGCTAGATATGCATGAAGAATGTTTAGAAGTGAGAAGAAAGACTTGTTGAAATTTGGTCTCAAATGGGATAAGAACCCAAAACCATTGCTTTGGGGCAGTGAATGGCTTGTATAAAGTTATTTTGGGTTAGAATATGTTATAATACAATGAATTTTATTGATTACAAGTGCTAGAGATGCATGAAGAATGTTTAGAAGTGAGAAGAAAGACTTGTTGATATTTTGTCCCAAATGGGATAAGAACCCACAACCATTGCTTTGAGGATGTAAATGGTTTGTCTAGAGTTGTTTTGGGTTAGAATATGTTATTATACAATGAATTTGATTTATTACAAGTGCTAGAGTTGCATTAAGAATGTTTAGAAGTGAGAAGAAAGACTTGTTGAAATTTGGTCTCAAATGGGATAAGAACCTAAAACCATTGCTTTGAGGCAGTGAATGGCTTGTATAAAGTTATTTTGGGTTAGAATATGTTATAATACAATGAATTTGATTGATTACAAGTGCTAGAGATGCATGAAGAATGTTTAGAAGTGAGAAGAAAGATTGTTGAAATTTGGTCTCAAATAGGATAAGAACCCAAAACCATTGTTTTGAGGCAGTGAATGGATTGTATAAAGTTATTTTGGGTTAGAATATGCTATAATACAATGAATTTGATTTATTACAAGTGCTAGAGTTGCATGAAGAATGTTTAGAAGTGAGAAGAAAGACTTGTTGAAATTTGGTCTCAAATAGGATAAAAACCCAAAACCATTGCTTTGAGGCAGTGAATGGCTTGTATAAAGTTATTTTGGGTTAGAATATGTTATAATACAATGAATTTGATTGATGACAAGTGCTAGAGATGCATGAAAAATGTTTAGAAGTGAGAAGAAACACTAGTTGAAATTTGGTCTCAAATGGGATAAGAACCCAAAACCATTGCTTTGAGGCCGTGAATGGCTTGTATAAAGTTATTTTGGGTTAGAATATGTTATAAAACAATGAATTTGATTGATTACAAGTGCTAGAGATGCATGAAGAATGTTTAGAAATTAGAATAAAGGCTTGTTGATATTTGGTCCCAAATAGGATAAGAACCCAAAACAATTGTTTTGAGGCAGTGAATGCCTTGTATAAAGTTATTTTAGGTTGAATATGTTAAAATACAATGAATTTGATTGATTACAAGTGCTAGAGATACATGAAGAATGCTAAGAAGTGACAAGAAAGACTTGTTGATATTTGGTCCCAAATGGGATAAGAACCCAAAACCATTGCTTTGAGGTAGTGAATGGCTTGTATAAAGTTATTTTGGGTTAGAATATGTTATAATACAATGAATTTGATTGATTACAAGTGCTAAGATGCATGAAGAATGTTTAGAAGTGAGAAGAAAGACTTGTTGAAATTTGGTCTCAAATAGGATAAGAACCCAAAACCCTTGCTTTGAGGCAGTGAATGACTTGTATAAAGTTATTTTGGGTTAGAATATGTTATAATACAATGAATTTGATTGATTACAAGTGCTAGAGATGCATGAAGAATGTTTAGAAGTGAGAAGAAAGATTGTTGAAATTTGGTCTCAAATAGGATAAGAACCCAAAACCATTGCTTTGAGGCAGTGAATGGATTGTATAAAGTTATTTTGGGTTAGAATATGCTATAATACAATGAATTTGATTTATTACAAGTGCTAGAGTTGCATGAAGAATGTTTAGAAGTGAGAAGAAAGACTTGTTGAAATTTGGTCTCAAATAGGATAAAAACCCAAAACCATTGCTTTGAGGCAGTGAATGGCTTGTATAAAGTTATTTTGGGTTAGAATATGCTATAATACAATGAATTTGATTGATTACAAGTGCTAGATATGCATGAAGAATGTTTAGAAGTGAGAAGAAAGACTTGTTGAAATTTGGTCTCAAATGGGATAAGAACCCAAAACCATTGCTTTGGGGCAGTGAATGGCTTGTATAAAGTTATTTTGGGTTAGAATATGTTATAATACAATGAATTTTATTGATTACAAGTGCTAGAGATGCATGAAGAATGTTTAGAAGTGAGAAGAAAGACTTGCTGATATTTGGTCCCAAATGGGATAAGAACCCACAACCATTGCTTTGAGGATGTAAATGGTTTGTCTAGAGTTGTTTTGGGTTAGAATATGTTATTATACAATGAATTTGATTTATTACAAGTGCTAGAGTTGCATGAAGAATGTTTAAAAGTGAGAAGAAAGATTGTTGAAATTTGGTCTCAAATAGGATAAGAACCCAAAACCATTGCTTTGAGGCAGTGAATGGATTGTATAAAGTTATTTTGGATTAGAATATGCTATAATACAATGAATTTGATTTATTACAAGTGCTAGAGTTGCATGAAGAATGTTTAAAAGTGAGAAGAAAGACTTGTTGATATTTGGTCCCAAATGGGATAAGAACCCACAACCATTGCTTTGAGGATGTAAATGGTTTGTCTAGAGTTGTTTTGGGTTAGGATATGTTATTATACAATGAATTTGATTTATTACAAGTGCTAGAGATGCATGAAGAATGTTTAGAAGTGAGAAGAAAGACTTGTTGATATTTGGTCCCAAATGGGATAAGAACCCACAACCATTGCTTTGAGGATGTAAATGGTTTGTCTAGAGTTGTTTTGGGTTAGAATATGTTATTATACAATGAATTTGATTTATTACAAGTGCTAGAGATGCATGAAGAATGTTTAGAAGTGAGAAGAAAGATTGTTGAAATTTGGTCTCAAATAGGATAAGAACCCAAAACCATTGCTTTGAGGCAGTGAATGGATTGTATAAAGTTATTTTGGGTTAGAATATGCTATAATACAATGAATTTGATTTATTACAAGTGCTAGAGTTGCATGAAGAATGTTTAGAAGTGAGAAGAAAGACTTGTTGAAATTTGGTCTCAAATAGGATAAAAACCCAAAACCATTGCTTTGAGGCAGTGAATGGCTTGTATAAAGTTATTTTGGGTTAGAATATGTTATAATACAATGAATTTGATTGATGACAAGTGCTAGAGATGCATGAAGAATGTTTAGAAGTGAGAAGAAACACTTGTTGAAATTTGGTCTCAAATGGGATAAGAACCCAAAACCATTGCTTTGAGGCCGTGAATGGCTTGTATAAAGTTATTTTGGGTTAGAATATGTTATAAAACAATGAATTTGATTGATTACAAGTGCTAGAGATGCATGAAGAATGTTTAGAAATTAGAATAAAGGCTTGTTGATATTTGGTCCCAAATAGGATAAGAACCCAAAACAATTGTTTTGAGGCAGTGAATGTCTTGTATAAAGTTATTTTAGGTTGAATATGTTAAAATACAATGAATTTGATTGATTACAAGTGCTAGAGATACATGAAGAATGCTAAGAAGTGACAAGAAAGACTTGTTGATATTTGGTCCCAAATGGGATAAGAACCCAAAACCATTGCTTTGAGGTAGTGAATGGCTTGTATAAAGTTATTTTGGGTTAGAATATGTTATAATACAATGAATTTGATTGATTACAAGTGCTAAGATGCATGAAGAATGTTTAGAAGTGAGAAGAAAGACTTGTTGAAATTTGGTCTCAAATAGGATAAGAACCCAAAACCCTTGCTTTGAGGCAGTGAATGACTTGTATAAAGTTATTTTGGGTTAGAATATGTTATAATACAATGAATTTGATTGATTACAAGTGCTAGAGATGCATGAAGAATGTTTAGAAGTGAGAAGAAAGATTGTTGAAATTTGGTCTCAAATAGGATAAGAACCCAAAACCATTGCTTTGAGGCAGTGAATGGATTGTATAAAGTTATTTTGGGTTAGAATATGCTATAATACAATGAATTTGATTTATTACAAGTGCTAGAGTTGCATGAAGAATGTTTAGAAGTGAGAAGAAAGACTTGTTGAAATTTGGTCTCAAATAGGATAAAAACCCAAAACCATTGCTTTGAGGCAGTGAATGGCTTGTATAAAGTTATTTTGGGTTAGAATATGCTATAATACAATGAATTTGATTGATTACAAGTGCTAGATATGCATGAAGAATGTTTAGAAGTGAGAAGAAAGACTTGTTGAAATTTGGTCTCAAATGGGATAAGAACCCAAAACCATTGCTTTGGGGCAGTGAATGGCTTGTATAAAGTTATTTTGGGTTAGAATATGTTATAATACAATGAATTTTATTGATTACAAGTGCTAGAGATGCATGAAGAATGTTTAGAAGTGAGAAGAAAGACTTGCTGATATTTGGTCCCAAATGGGATAAGAACCCACAACCATTGCTTTGAGGATGTAAATGGTTTGTCTAGAGTTGTTTTGGGTTAGAATATGTTATTATACAATGAATTTGATTTATTACAAGTGCTAGAGTTGCATGAAGAATGTTTAGAAGTGAGAAGAAAGATTGTTGAAATTTGGTCTCAAATAGGATAAGAACCCAAAACCATTGCTTTGAGGCAGTGAATGGATTGTATAAAGTTATTTTGGATTAGAATATGCTATAATACAATGAATTTGATTTATTACAAGTGCTAGAGTTGCATGAAGAATGTTTAAAAGTGAGAAGAAAGACTTGTTGATATTTGGTCCCAAATGGGATAAGAACCCACAACCATTGCTTTGAGGATGTAAATGGTTTGTCTAGAGTTGTTTTGGGTTAGGATATGTTATTATACAATGAATTTGATTTATTACAAGTGCTAGAGATGCATGAAGAATGTTTAGAAGTGAGAAGAAAGACTTGTTGATATTTGGTCCCAAATGGGATAAGAACCCACAACCATTGCTTTGAGGATGTAAATGGTTTGTCTAGAGTTGTTTTGGGTTAGAATATGTTATTATACAATGAATTTGATTTATTACAAGTGCTAGAGTTGCATGAAGAATGTTTAGAAGTGAGAAGAAAGATTGTTGAAATTTGGTCTCAAATAGGATAAGAACCCAAAACCATTGCTTTGAGGCAGTGAATGGATTGTATAAAGTTATTTTGGATTAGAATATGCTATAATACAATGAATTTGATTTATTACAAGTGCTAGAGTTGCATGAAGAATGTTTAGAAGTGAGAAGAAAGACTTGTTGAAATTTGGTCTCAAATAGAATAAGAACCCAAAACCCTTGCTTTGAGGCAGTGAATGGATTGTATAAAGTTATTTTGGGTTAGAATATGCTATAATTCAATGAATTTGATTTATTACAAGTGCTAGAGTTGCATGAAGAATGTTTAGAAGTGAGAAGAAAGACTTGTTGAAATTTGGTCTCAAATAGGATAAAAACCCAAAACCATTGCTTTGAGGTAGTGAATGGCTTGTATAAAGTTATTTTGGGTTAAAATCTGCTATAATACAATGAATTTGATTGATTACAAGTGCTAGATATGCATGAAGAATGTTTAGAAGTGAGGAGGAAGACTTGTTGAAATTTGGTCTCAAATGGGATAAGAACCCAAAACCATTGCTTTGTGGCAGTGAATGGCTTGTATAAAGTTATTTTGGGTTAGAATATGTTATAATACAATGAATATTATTGATTACAAGTGCTAGAGATGCATGAAGAATGTTTAGAAGTGAGAAGAAAGACTTGTTGATATTTGGTCCCAAATGGGATAAGAACCCACAACCATTTCTTTGAGGATGTAAATGGTTTGTCTAGAGTTGTTTTGGGTTAGAATATGTTATTATACAATGAATTTGATTTATTACAAGTGCTAGAGTTGCATTAAGAATGTTTAGAAGTGAGAAGAAAGACTTGTTGAAATTTGGTCTCAAATGGGATAAGAACCTAAAACCATTGCTTTGAGGCAGTGAATGGCTTGTATAAAGTTATTTTGGGTTAGAATATGTTATAATACAATGAATTTGATTGATTACAAGTGCTAGAGATGCATGAAGAATGTTTAGAAGTGAGAAGAAAGATTGTTGAAATTTGGTCTCAAATAGGACAAGAACCCAAAACCATTGCTTTGAGGCAGTGAATGGATTGTATAAAGTTATTTTGGGTTAGAATATGCTATAATACAATGAATTTGATTTATTACAAGTGCTAGAGTTGCATGAAGAATGTTTAGAAGTGAGAAGAAAGACTTGTTGAAATTTGGTCTCAAATAGGATAAAAACCCAAAACCATTGCTTTGAGGCAGTGAATGGCTTGTATAAAGTTATTTTGGGTTAGAATATGTTATAATACAATGAATTTGATTGATGACAAGTGCTAGAGATGCATGAAGAATGTTTAGAAGTGAGAAGAAACACTTGTTGAAATTTGGTCTCAAATGGGATAAGAACCCAAAACCATTGCTTTGAGGCCATGAATGGCTTGTATAAAGTTATTTTGGGTTAGAATATGTTATAAAACAATGAATTTGATTGATTACAAGTGCTAGAGATGCATGAAGAATGTTTAGAAATTAGAATAAAGGCTTGTTGATATTTGGTCCCAAATAGGATAAGAACCCAAAACAATTGTTTTGAGTCAGTGAATGCCTTGTATAAAGTTATTTTAGGTTGAATATGTTAAAATACAATGAATTTGATTGATTACAAGTGCTAGAGATACATGAAGAATGCTAAGAAGTGACAAGAAAGACTTGTTGATATTTGGTCCCAAATGGGATAAGAACCCAAAACCATTGCTTTGAGGTAGTGAATGGCTTGTATAAAGTTATTTTGGGTTAGAATATGTTATAATACAATGAATTTGATTGATTACAAGTGCTAAGATGCATGAAGAATGTTTAGAAGTGAGAAGAAAGACTTGTTGAAATTTGGTCTCAAATAGGATAAGAACCCAAAACCCTTGCTTTGAGGCAGTGAATGACTTGTATAAAGTTATTTTGGGTTAGAATATGTTATAATGCAATGAATTTGATTGATTACAAGTGCTAGAGATGCATGAAGAATGTTTAGAAGTGAGAAGAAAGATTGTTGAAATTTGGTCTCAAATAGGATAAGAACCCAAAACCATTGCTTTGAGGCAGTGAATGGATTGTATAAAGTTATTTTGGGTTAGAATATGCTATAATACAATGAATTTGATTTATTACAAGTGCTAGAGTTGCATGAAGAATGTTTAGAAGTGAGAAGAAAGACTTGTTGAAATTTGGTCTCAAATAGGATAAAAACCCAAAACCATTGCTTTGAGGCAGTGAATGGCTTGTATAAAGTTATTTTGGGTTAGAATATGCTATAATACAATGAATTTGATTGATTACAAGTGCTAGATATGCATGAAGAATGTTTAGAAGTGAGAAGAAAGACTTGTTGAAATTTGGTCTCAAATGGGATAAGAACCCAAAACCATTGCTTTGGCGCAGTGAATGGCTTGTATAAAGTTATTTTGGGTTAGAATATGTTATAATACAATGAATTTTATTGATTACAAGTGCTAGAGATGCATGAAGAATGTTTAGAAGTGAGAAGAAAGACTTGTTGATATTTGGTCCCAAATGGGATAAGAACCCACAACCATTGCTTTGAGGATGTAAATGGTTTGTCTAGAGTTGTTTTGGGTTAGAATATGTTATTATACAATGAATTTGATTTATTACAAGTGCTAGAGTTGCATGAAGAATGTTTAGAAGTGAGAAGAAAGATTGTTGAAATTTGCTCTCAAATAGGATAAGAACCCAAAACCATTGCTTTGAGGCAGTGAATGGATTGTATAAAGTTATTTTGGATTAGAATATGCTATAATACAATGAATTTGATTTATTACAAGTGCTAGAGTTGCATGAAGAATGTTTAGAAGTGAGAAGAAAGACTTGTTGAAATTTGGTCTCAAATAGGATAAAAACCCAAAACCATTGCTTTGAGGCAGTGAATGGCTTGTATAAAGTTATTTTGGGTTAGAATATGTTATAATACAATGAATTTGATTGATGACAAGTGCTAGAGATGCATGAAGAATGTTTAGAAGTGAGAAGAAACACTTGTTGAAATTTGGTCTCAAATGGGATAAGAACCCAAAACCATTGCTTTGAGGCCGTGAATGGCTTGTATAAAGTTATTTTGGGTTAGAATATGTTATAAAACAATGAATTTGATTGATTACAAGTGCTAGAGATGCATGAAGAATGTTTAGAAATTAGAATAAAGGCTTGTTGATATTTGGTCCCAAATAGGATAAGAACCTAAAACAATTGTTTTGAGGCAGTGAATGCCTTGTATAAAGTTATTTTAGGTTGAATATGTTAAAATACAATGAATTTGATTGATTACAAGTGCTAGAGATACATGAAGAATGCTAAGAAGTGACAAGAAAGACTTGTTGATATTTGGTCCCAAATGGGATAAGAACCCAAAACCATTGCTTTGAGGTAGTGAATGGCTTGTATAAAGTTATTTTGGGTTAGAATATGTTATAATACAATGAATTTGATTGATTACAAGTGCTAAGATGCATGAAGAATGTTTAGAAGTGAGAAGAAAGACTTGTTGAAATTTGGTCTCAAATAGGATAAGAACCCAAAACCCTTGCTTTGAGGCAGTGAATGACTTGTATAAAGTTATTTTGGGTTAGAATATGTTATAATACAATGAATTTGATTGATTACAAGTGCTAGAGATGCATGAAGAATGTTTAGAAGTGAGAAGAAAGATTGTTGAAATTTGGTCTCAAATAGGATAAGAACCCAAAACCATTGCTTTGAGGCAGTGAATGGATTGTATAAAGTTATTTTGGGTTAGAATATGCTATAATACAATGAATTTGATTTATTACAAGTGCTAGAGTTGCATGAAGAATGTTTAGAAGTGAGAAGAAAGACTTGTTGAAATTTGGTCTCAAATAGGATAAAAACCCAAAACCATTGCTTTGAGGCAGTGAATGGCTTGTATAAAGTTATTTTGGGTTAGAATATGCTATAATACAATGAATTTGATTGATTACAAGTGCTAGATATGCATGAAGAATGTTTAGAAGTGAGAAGAAAGACTTGTTGAAATTTGGTCTCAAATGGGATAAGAACCCAAAACCATTGCTTTGGCGCAGTGAATGGCTTGTATAAAGTTATTTTGGGTTAGAATATGTTATAATACAATGAATTTTATTGATTACAAGTGCTAGAGATGCATGAAGAATGTTTAGAAGTGAGAAGAAAGACTTGTTGATATTTGGTCCCAAATGGGATAAGAACCCACAACCATTGCTTTGAGGATGTAAATGGTTTGTCTAGAGTTGTTTTGGGTTAGAATATGTTATTATACAATGAATTTGATTTATTACAAGTGCTAGAGTTGCATGAAGAATGTTTAGAAGTGAGAAGAAAGATTGTTGAAATTTGCTCTCAAATAGGATAAGAACCCAAAACCATTGCTTTGAGGCAGTGAATGGATTGTATAAAGTTATTTTGGATTAGAATATGCTATAATACAATGAATTTGATTTATTACAAGTGCTAGAGTTGCATGAAGAATGTTTAGAAGTGAGAAGAAAGACTTGTTGAAATTTGGTCTCAAATAGGATAAAAACCCAAAACCATTGCTTTGAGGCAGTGAATGGCTTGTATAAAGTTATTTTGGGTTAGAATATGTTATAATACAATGAATTTGATTGATGACAAGTGCTAGAGATGCATGAAGAATGTTTAGAAGTGAGAAGAAACACTTGTTGAAATTTGGTCTCAAATGGGATAAGAACCCAAAACCATTGCTTTGAGGCCGTGAATGGCTTGTATAAAGTTATTTTGGGTTAGAATATGTTATAAAACAATGAATTTGATTGATTACAAGTGCTAGAGATGCATGAAGAATGTTTAGAAATTAGAATAAAGGCTTGTTGATATTTGGTCCCAAATAGGATAAGAACCCAAAACAATTGTTTTGAGGCAGTGAATGCCTTGTATAAAGTTATTTTAGGTTGAATATGTTAAAATACAATGAATTTGATTGATTACAAGTGCTAGAGATACATGAAGAATGCTAAGAAGTGACAAGAAAGACTTGTTGATATTTGGTCCCAAATGGGATAAGAACCCAAAACCATTGCTTTGAGGTAGTGAATGGCTTGTATAAAGTTATTTTGGGTTAGAATATGTTATAATACAATGAATTTGATTGATTACAAGTGCTAAGATGCATGAAGAATGTTTAGAAGTGAGAAGAAAGACTTGTTGAAATTTGGTCTCAAATAGGATAAGAACCCAAAACCCTTGCTTTGAGGCAGTGAATGACTTGTATAAAGTTATTTTGGGTTAGAATATGTTATAATACAATGAATTTGATTGATTACAAGTGCTAGAGATGCATGAAGAATGTTTAGAAGTGAGAAGAAAGATTGTTGAAATTTGGTCTCAAATAGGATAAGAACCCAAAACCATTGCTTTGAGGCAGTGAATGGATTGTATAAAGTTATTTTGGGTTAGAATATGCTATAATACAATGAATTTGATTTATTACAAGTGCTAGAGTTGCATGAAGAATGTTTAGAAGTGAGAAGAAAGACTTGTTGAAATTTGGTCTCAAATAGGATAAAAACCCAAAACCATTGCTTTGAGGCAGTGAATGGCTTGTATAAAGTTATTTTGGGTTAGAATATGCTATAATACAATGAATTTGATTGATTACAAGTGCTAGATATGCATGAAGAATGTTTAGAAGTGAGAAGAAAGACTTGTTGAAATTTGGTCTCAAATGGGATAAGAACCCAAAACCATTGCTTTGGGGCAGTGAATGGCTTGTATAAAGTTATTTTGGGTTAGAATATGTTATAATACAATGAATTTTATTGATTACAAGTGCTAGAGATGCATGAAGAATGTTTAGAAGTGAGAAGAAAGACTTGTTGATATTTTGTCCCAAATGGGATAAGAACCCACAACCATTGCTTTGAGGATGTAAATGGTTTGTCTAGAGTTGTTTTGGGTTAGAATATGTTATTATACAATGAATTTGATTTATTACAAGTGCTAGAGTTGCATGAAGAATGTTTAGAAGTGAGAAGAAAGATAGTTGAAATTTGCTCTCAAATAGGATAAGAACCCAAAATCATTGCTTTGAGGCAGTGAATGGATTGTATAAAGTTATTTTGGATTAGAATATGCTATAATACAATGAATTTGATTTATTACAAGTGCTAGAGTTGCATGAAGAATGTTTAGAAGTGAGAAGAAAGACTTGTTGAAATTTGGTCTCAAATAGGATAAAAACCCAAAACCATTGCTTTGAGGCAGTGAATGGCTTGTATAAAGTTATTTTGGGTTAGAATATATTATAATACAATGAATTTGATTGATGACAAGTGCTAGAGATGCATGAAGAATGTTTAGAAGTGAGAAGAAAGACTTGTTGAAATTTGGTCTCAAATAGGATAAAAACCCAAAACCATTGCTTTGAGGCAGTGAATGGCTTGTATAAAGTTATTTTGGGTTAGAATATGTTATAATACAATGAATTTGATTGATGACAAGTGCTAGAGATGCATGAAGAATGTTTAGAAGTGAGAAGAAACACTTGTTGAAATTTGGTCTCAAATGGGATAAGAACCCAAAACCATTGCTTTGAGGCCGTGAATGGCTTGTATAAAGTTATTTTGGGTTAGAATATGTTATAAAACAATTAATTTGATTGATTACAAGTGCTAGAGATGCATGAAGAATGTTTAGAAATTAGAATAAAGGCTTGTTGATATTTGGTCCCAAATAGGATAAGGACCCAAAACAATTGTTTTGAGGCAGTGAATGCCTTGTATAAAGTTATTTTAGGTTGAATATGTTTACAATAAATTTGATTGATTACAAGAGCTAGAGATACATGAAGAATGCTAAGAAGTGACAAGAAAGACTTGTTGATATTTGGTCCCAAATGGGATAAGAACCCAAAACCATTGCTTTGAGGTAATGAATGGCTTGTATAAAGTTATTTTGGGTAAGAATATGTTATAATACAATGAATTTGATTGATTACAAGTGCTAAGATGCATGAAGAATGTTTAGAAGTGAGAAGAAAGACTTGTTGAAATTTGGTCTCAAATAGGATAAGAACCCAAAACCCTTGCTTTGAGGCAGTGAATGGCTTGTATAAAGTTATTTTGGGTTAGAATATGTTATAATACAATGAATTTGATTGATTACAAGTGCTAGAGATGCATGAAGAATGTTTAGAAGAGAGAAGAAAGATTGTTGAAATTTGGTCTCAAATAGGATAAGAACCCAAAACCATTGCTTTGAGGCAGTGAATGGATTGTATAAAGTTATTTTGGGTTAGAATATGCTATAATACAATGAATTTGATTGATTACAAGTGCTAGATATGCATGAAGAATGTTTAGAAGTGAGAAGAAAGACTTGTTGAAATTTGGTCCCAAATGGGATAAGAACCCAAAACCATTGCTTTGGGGCAGTGAATGGCTTGTATAAAGTTTTTTTGGGTTAGAATATGTTATAATACAATGAATTTTATTGATTACAAGTGCTAGAGATGCATGAAGAATGTTTAGAAGTGAGAAGAAAGACTTGTTAAAATTTGGTCTCAAATAGGATAAGAACCCAAAACCATTGCTTTGAGGCAGTGAATGCCTTGTATAAAGTTATTTTAGGTTGAATATGTTAAAATACAATGAATTTGATTGATTACAAGTGCTAGAGATACATGAAGAATGCTAAGAAGTGAGAAGAAAGACTTGTTGATATTTGGTCCCAAATGGGATAAGAACCCAAAACCATTGCTTTGTGGCAGTGAATGGCTTGTATAAATTTATTTTAGGTTAGAATATGTTATAATACAATGAATTTGATTGATTACAAGTGCTAGAGATGCATGAAGAATGTTTAGAAGTGAGAAGAAAGACTTGTTGATATTTGGTCCCAAATGGGATAAGAACCTAAAACCATTGCTTTGAGGCAGTGAATGGCTTGTATAAAGTTATTTTGGGTTAGAATATGTTATAATACAATGAATTTGATTGATTACAAGTGCTAGAGATGCATGAAGAATGTTTAGAAGTGAGAAGAAAGACTTGTTGAAATTTGGTCTCAAATGGGATAAGAACCCAAAACCATTGCTCTGAAGCAGTGAATGGCTTGTATAAAGTTATTTTGGGTTAGAATATGTTATAATACAATGAATTTGATTGATTACAAGTGCTAGAGATGCATGAAGAATGTTTAGAAGTGAGAAGAAAGATTGTTGAAATTTGGTCTCAAATAGGATAAAAACCCAAAACCATTGCTTCGAGGCAGTGAATGGCTTGTATAAAGTTATTTTGGGTTAGAATATGCTATAATACAATGAATTTGATTTATTACAAGTGCTAGAGTTGCATGAAGAATGTTTAGAAGTGAGAAGAAAGACTTGTTGAAATTTGGTCTCAAATAGGATAAAAACCCAAAACCATTGCTTTGAGGCAGTGAATGGCTTGTATAAAGTTATTTTGGGTTAGAATATGCTATAATACAATGAATTTGATTGATTACAAGTGCTAGATATGCATGAAGAATGTTTAGAAGTGAGAAGAAAGACTTGTTGAAATTTGGTCTCAAATGGGATAAGAACCCAAAACCATTGCTTTGTGGCAGTGAATGGCTTGTATAAAGTTATTTTGGGTTAGAATATGTTATAATACAATGAATTTTATTGATTACAAGTGCTAGAGATGCATGAAGAATGTTTAGAAGTGAGAAGAAAGACTTGTTGATATTTGGTCCCAAATGGGATAAGAACCCACAACCATTCCTTTGAGGATGTAAATGGTTTGTCTAGAGTTGTTTTGGGTTAGAATATGTTATTATACAATGAATTTGATTTATTACAAGTGCTAGAGTTGCATGAAGAATGTTTACAAGTGAGAAGAAATACTTGTTGAAATTTGGTCTCAAATGGGATAAGAACCTAAAACCATTGCTTTGAGGCAGTGAATGGCTTGTTTAAAGTTATTTTGGGTTAGAATATGTTTTAATACAATGAATTTGATTGATTAATAGTGTTAGAGATACATGAAGAATGTTTAGAAGTGAGAAGAAAGACTTGTTGAAATTTGGTCTCAAATGGGATAAGAACCCAAAACCATTGCTTTGAGGCAGTCAATGGCTTGTATAAAGTTATTTTAGGTTAGAATATGTTATAATACAATGAATTTGATTGATTACAAGTGCTAGAGATGCTTGAAGAATGTTTAGAAGTGAGAAGAAAGACTTGTTGAAATTTGGTCTCAAATAGGATAAGAACCCAAAACCATTGCTTTGAGGCAGTGAATGCCTTCTATAAAGTTATTTTAGGTTGAATATGTTAAAATACAATGAATTTGATTGATTAAAAGTGCTAGAGATACATGAAGAATGCTAAGAAGTGAGAAGAAAGACTTGTTGATATTTGGTCCCAAATGGGATAAGAACCCAAAACCATTGCTTTGTGGCAGTGAATGGCTTGTATAAAGTTATTTTAGGTTAGAATATGTTATAATACAATGAATTTGATTGATTACAAGTGCTAGAGATGCATGAAGAATGTTTAGAAGTGAGAAGAAAGATTGTTGAAATTTGGTCTCAAATAGGATAAGAACCCAAAACCATTGCTTTGAGGCAGTGAATGGCTTGTATAAAGATATTTTGGGTTAGAATATGCTATAATACAATGAATTTGATTTATTATAAGTGCTAGAGTTGCATAAAGAATGTTTAGAAGTGAGAAGAAAGACTTGTTGAAATTTGGTCTCAAATAGGATAAAAACCCAAAACCATTGCTTTGAGGCAGTGAATGGCTTGTATAAAGTTATTTTGGGTTAGAATATGCTATAATACAATGAATTTGATTGATTACAAGTGCTAGATATGCATGAAGAATGTTTAGAAGTGAGAAGAAAGACTTGTTGATATTTGGTCCCAAATGGGATAAGAACCCACAACCATTGCTTTGAGGAAGTAAATGGTTTGTCTAGAGTTGTTTTGAGTTAGAATATGTTATTATACAATGAATTTGATTTATTACAAGTGCTAGAGTTGCATGAAGAATGTTTAGAAGTGAGAAGAAAGACTTGTTGATATTTGGTCCCAAATGGGATAAGAACCCACAACCATTTCTTTGAGGATGTAAATGGTTTGTCTAGAGTTGTTTTGGGTTAGAATATGTTATTATACAATGAATTTGATTTATTACAAGTGCTAGAGTTGCATTAAGAATGTTTAGAAGTGAGAAGAAAGACTTGTTGAAATTTGGTCTCAAATGGGATAAGAACCCAAAACCATTGCTTTGAGGCAGTCAATGGCTTGTATAAAGTTATTTTAGGTTAGAATATGTTATAATACAATGAATTTGATTGATTACAAGTGCTAGAGATGCTTGAAGAATGTTTAGAAGTGAGAAGAAAGACTTGTTGAAATTTGGTCTCAAATAGGATAAGAACCCAAAACCATTGCTTTGAGGCAGTGAATGCCTTCTATAAAGTTATTTTAGGTTGAATATGTTAAAATACAATGAATTTGATTGATTAAAAGTGCTAGAGATACATGAAGAATGCTAAGAAGTGAGAAGAAAGACTTGTTGATATTTGGTCCCAAATGGGATAAGAACCCAAAACCATTGCTTTGTGGCAGTGAATGGCTTGTATAAAGTTATTTTAGGTTAGAATATGTTATAATACAATGAATTTGATTGATTACAAGTGCTAGAGATGCATGAAGAATGTTTAGAAGTGAGAAGAAAGATTGTTGAAATTTGGTCTCAAATAGGATAAGAACCCAAAACCATTGCTTTGAGGCAGTGAATGGCTTGTATAAAGATATTTTGGGTTAGAATATGCTATAATACAATGAATTTGATTTATTATAAGTGCTAGAGTTGCATAAAGAATGTTTAGAAGTGAGAAGAAAGACTTGTTGAAATTTGGTCTCAAATAGGATAAAAACCCAAAACCATTGCTTTGAGGCAGTGAATGGCTTGTATAAAGTTATTTTGGGTTAGAATATGCTATAATACAATGAATTTGATTGATTACAAGTGCTAGATATGCATGAAGAATGTTTAGAAGTGAGAAGAAAGACTTGTTGATATTTGGTCCCAAATGGGATAAGAACCCACAACCATTGCTTTGAGGAAGTAAATGGTTTGTCTAGAGTTGTTTTGAGTTAGAATATGTTATTATACAATGAATTTGATTTATTACAAGTGCTAGAGTTGCATGAAGAATGTTTAGAAGTGAGAAGAAAGACTTGTTGAAATTTGGTCTCAAATGGGATAAGAACCTAAAACCATTGCTTTGAGGCAGTGAATGGCTTGTATAAAGTTATTTTGGGTTAGAATATGTTATAATACAATGAATTTGATTGATTACAAGTGCTAGAGATGCATGAAGAATGTTTAGAAGTGAGAAGAAAGACTTGTTGAAATTTGGTCTCAAATGGGATAAGAACCCAAAACCATTGCTCTGAAGCAGTGAATGGCTTGTATAAAGTTATTTTGGGTTAGAATATGTTAAAATACAATGAATTTGATTGATTACAAGTGCTAGAGATGCATGAAGAATGTTTAGAAGTGAGAAGAAAGATTGTTGAAATTTGGTCTCAAATAGGATAAGAACCCAAAACCATTGCTTTGAGGCAGTGAATGGATTGTATAAAGTATTTTGGGTTAGAATATGCTATAATACAACGAATTTGATTTATTACAAGTGCTAGAGTTGCATGAAGAATGTTTAGAAGTGAGAAGAAAGACTTGTTGAAATTTGGTCTCAAATAGGATAAGAACCCAAAACCCTTGCTTTGAGGCAGTGAATGGCTTGTATAAAGTTATTTTGGGTTAGAATATGTTATAATACAATGAATTTGATTGATTACAAGTGCTAGAGATGCATGAAGAATGTTTAGAAGTGAGAAGAAAGATTGTTGAAATTTGGTCTCAAATAGGATAAGAACCCAAAACCATTGCTTTGAGGCAGTGAATGGATTGTATAAAGTTATTTTGGGTTAGAATATGCTATAATACAATGAATTTGATAGATTACAAGTGCTAGAGTTGCATGAAGAATGTTTAGAAGTGAGAAGAAAGATTGTTGAAATTTGGTCTCAAATAGGATAAAAACCCAAAACCATTGCTTCGAGGCAGTGAATGGCTTGTATAAAGTTATTTTGGGTTAGAATATGCTATAATACAATGAATTTGATTTATTACAAGTGCTAGAGATGCATGAAGAATGTTTAGAAGTGAGAAGAAAGACTTGTTGAAATTTGGTCTCAAATAGGATAAAAATCCAAAACCATTGCTTTGAGGCAGTCAATGGCTTGTATAAAGTTATTTTAGGTTAGAATATGTTATAATACAATGAATTTGATTGATTACAAGTGCTAGAGATGCTTGAAGAATGTTTAGAAGTGAGAAGAAAGACTTGTTGAAATTTGGTCTCAAATAGGATAAGAACCCAAAACCATTGCTTTGAGGCAGTGAATGCCTTCTATAAAGTTATTTTAGGTTGAATATGTTAAAATACAATGAATTTGATTGATTAAAAGTGCTAGAGATACATGAAGAATGCTAAGAAGTGAGAAGAAAGACTTGTTGATATTTGGTCCCAAATGGGATAAGAACCCAAAACCATTGCTTTGTGGCAGTGAATGGCTTGTATAAAGTTATTTTAGGTTAGAATATGTTATAATACAATGAATTTGATTGATTACAAGTGCTAGAGATGCATGAAGAATGTTTAGAAGTGAGAAGAAAGATTGTTGAAATTTGGTCTCAAATAGGATAAGAACCCAAAACCATTGCTTTGAGGCAGTGAATGGCTTGTATAAAGATATTTTGGGTTAGAATATGCTATAATACAATGAATTTGATTTATTACAAGTGCTAGAGTTGCATAAAGAATGTTTAGAAGTGAGAAGAAAGACTTGTTGAAATTTGGTCTCAAATAGGATAAAAACCCAAAACCATTGCTTTGAGGCAGTGAATGGCTTGTATAAAGTTATTTTGGGTTAGAATATGCTATAATACAATGAATTTGATTGATTACAAGTGCTAGATATGCATGAAGAATGTTTAGAAGTGAGAAGAAAGACTTGTTGATATTTGGTCCCAAATGGGATAAGAACCCACAACCATTGCTTTGAGGAAGTAAATGGTTTGTCTAGAGTTGTTTTCAGTTAGAATATGTTATTATACAATGAATTTGATTTATTACAAGTGCTAGAGTTGCATGAAGAATGTTTAGAAGTGAGAAGAAAGACTTGTTGAAATTTGGTCTCAAATGGGATAAGAACCTAAAACCATTGCTTTGAGGCAGTGAATGGCTTGTATAAAGTTATTTTGGGTTAGAATATGTTATAATACAATGAATTTGATTGATTACAAGTGCTAGAGATGCATGAAGAATGTTTAGAAGTGAGAAGAAAGACTTGTTGATATTTGGTCTCAAATGGGATAAGAACCCAAAACCATTGCTCTGAAGCAGTGAATGGCTTGTATAAAGTTATTTTGGGTTAGAATATGTTAAAATACAATGAATTTGATTGATTACAAGTGCTAGAGATGCATGAAGAATGTTTAGAAGTGAGAAGAAAGATTGTTGAAATTTGGTCTCAAATAGGATAAGAACCCAAAACCATTGCTTTGAGGCAGTGAATGGATTGTATAAAGTATTTTGGGTTAGAATATGCTATAATACAACGAATTTGATTTATTACAAGTGCTAGAGTTGCATGAAGAATGTTTAGAAGTGAGAAGAAAGACTTGTTGAAATTTGGTCTCAAATAGGATAAGAACCCAAAACCCTTGCTTTGAGGCAGTGAATGGCTTGTATAAAGTTATTTTGGGTTAGAATATGTTATAATACAATGAATTTGATTGATTACAAGTGCTAGAGATGCATGAAGAATGTTTAGAAGTGAGAAGAAAGATTGTTGAAATTTGGTCTCAAATAGGATAAGAACCCAAAACCATTGCTTTGAGGCAGTGAATGGATTGTATAAAGTTATTTTGGGTTAGAATATGCTATAATACAATGAATTTGATAGATTACAAGTGCTAGAGTTGCATGAAGAATGTTTAGAAGTGAGAAGAAAGATTGTTGAAATTTGGTCTCAAATAGGATAAAAACCCAAAACCATTGCTTCGAGGCAGTGAATGGCTTGTATAAAGTTATTTTGGGTTAGAATATGCTATAATACAATGAATTTGATTTATTACAAGTGCTAGAGATGCATGAAGAATGTTTAGAAGTGAAAAGAAAGACTTGTTGAAATTTGGTCTCAAATAGGATAAAAATCCAAAACCATTGCTTTGAGGCAGTGAATGGCTTGTATAAAGTTATTTTGGGTTAGAATATGCTATAATACAATGAATTTGATTGATTACAAGTGCTAGATATGCATGAAGAATGTTTAGAAGTGAGAAGAAAGACTTGTTGAAATTTGGTCTCAAATGGGATAAGAACCCAAAACCATTGCTTTGTGGCAGTGAATGGCTTGTATAAAGTTATTTTGGGTTAGAATATGTTATAATACAATGAATTTTATTGATTACAAGTGCTAGAGATGCATGAAGAATGTTTAGAAGTGAGAAGAAAGACTTGTTGATATTTGGTCCCAAATGGGATAAGAACCCACAACCATTGCTTTGAGGAAGTAAATGGTTTGTCTAGAGTTGTTTTGAGTTAGAATATGTTATTATACAATGAATTTGATTTATTACAAGTGCTAGAGTTGCATGAAGAATGTTTAGAAGTGAGAAGAAAGACTTGTTGAAATTTGGTCTCAAATGGGATAAGAACCTAAAACCATTGCTTTGAGGCAGTGAATGGCTTGTATAAAGTTATTTTGGGTTAGAATATGTTATAATACAATGAATTTGATTGATTATAAGTGCTAGAGATGCATGAAGAATGTTTAGAAGTGAGAAGAAAGACTTGTTGAAATTTGGTCTCAAATGGGATAAGAACCCAAAACCATTGCTCTGAAGCAGTGAATGGCTTGTATAAAGTTATTTTGGGTTAGAATATGTTAAAATACAATGAATTTGATTGATTACAAGTGCTAGAGATGCATGAAGAATGTTTAGAAGTGAGAAGAAAGATTGTTGAAATTTGGTCTCAAATAGGATAAGAACCCAAAACCATTGCTTTGAGGCAGTGAATGGCTTGTATAAAGATATTTTGGGTTAGAATATGCTATAATACAACGAATTTGATTTATTACAAGTGCTAGAGTTGCATAAAGAATGTTTAGAAGTGAGAAGAAAGACTTGTTGAAATTTGGTCTCAAATAGGATAAAAACCCAAAACCATTGCTTTGAGGCAGTGAATGGCTTGTATAAAGTTATTTTGGGTTAGAATATGCTATAATACAATGAATTTGATTGATTACAAGTGCTAGATATGCATGAAGAATGTTTAGAAGTGAGAAGAAAGACTTGTTGATATTTGGTCCCAAATGGGATAAGAACCCACAACCATTGCTTTGAGGAAGTAAATGGTTTGTCTAGAGTTGTTTTGAGTTAGAATATGTTATTATACAATGAATTTGATTTATTACAAGTGCTAGAGTTGCATGAAGAATGTTTAGAAGTGAGAAGAAAGACTTGTTGAAATTTGGTCTCAAATGGGATAAGAACCTAAAACCATTGCTTTGAGGCAGTGAATGGCTTGTATAAAGTTATTTTGGGTTAGAATATGTTATAATACAATGAATTTGATTGATTACAAGTGCTAGAGATGCATGAAGAATGTTTAGAAGTGAGAAGAAAGACTTGTTGAAATTTGGTCTCAAATGGGATAAGAACCCAAAACCATTGCTCTGAAGCAGTGAATGGCTTGTATAAAGTTATTTTGGGTTAGAATATGTTAAAATACAATGAATTTGATTGATTACAAGTGCTAGAGATGCATGAAGAATGTTTAGAAGTGAGAAGAAAGATTGTTGAAATTTGGTCTCAAATAGGATAAGAACCCAAAACCATTGCTTTGAGGCAGTGAATGGATTGTATAAAGTATTTTGGGTTAGAATATGCTATAATACAACGAATTTGATTTATTACAAGTGCTAGAGTTGCATGAAGAATGTTTAGAAGTGAGAAGAAAGACTTGTTGAAATTTGGTCTCAAATAGGATAAGAACCCAAAACCCTTGCTTTGAGGCAGTGAATGGCTTGTATAAAGTTATTTTGGGTTAGAATATGTTATAATACAATGAATTTGATTGATTACAAGTGCTAGAGATGCATGAAGAATGTTTAGAAGTGAGAAGAAAGATTGTTGAAATTTGGTCTCAAATAGGATAAGAACCCAAAACCATTGCTTTGAGGCAGTGAATGGATTGTATAAAGTTATTTTGGGTTAGAATATGCTATAATACAATGAATTTGATAGATTACAAGTGCTAGAGTTGCATGAAGAATGTTTAGAAGTGAGAAGAAAGATTGTTGAAATTTGGTCTCAAATAGGATAAAAACCCAAAACCATTGCTTCGAGGCAGTGAATGGCTTGTATAAAGTTATTTTGGGTTAGAATATGCTATAATACAATGAATTTGATTTATTACAAGTGCTAGAGCTGCATAAAGAATGTTTAGAAGTGAGAAGAAAGACTTGTTGAAATTTGGTCTCAAATAGGATAAAAACCCAAAACCATTGCTTTGAGGCAGTGAATGGCTTGTATAAAGTTATTTTGGGTTAGAATATGCTATAATACAATGAATTTGATTGATTACAAGTGCTAGATATGCATGAAGAATGTTTAGAAGTGAGAAGAAAGACTTGTTGATATTTGGTCCCAAATGGGATAAGAACCCACAACCATTGCTTTGAGGAAGTAAATGGTTTGTCTAGAGTTGTTTTGAGTTAGAATATGTTATTATACAATGAATTTGATTTATTACAAGTGCTAGAGTTGCATGAAGAATGTTTAGAAGTGAGAAGAAAGACTTGTTGAAATTTGGTCTCAAATGGGATAAGAACCTAAAACCATTGCTTTGAGGCAGTGAATGGCTTGTATAAAGTTATTTTGGGTTAGAATATGTTATAATACAATGAATTTGATTGATTACAAGTGCTAGAGATGCATGAAGAATGTTTAGAAGTGAGAAGAAAGACTTGTTGAAATTTGGTCTCAAATGGGATAAGAACCCAAAACCATTGCTCTGAAGCAGTGAATGGCTTGTATAAAGTTATTTTGGGTTAGAATATGTTAAAATACAATGAATTTGATTGATTACAAGTGCTAGAGATGCATGAAGAATGTTTAGAAGTGAGAAGAAAGATTGTTGAAATTTGGTCTCAAATAGGATAAGAACCCAAAACCATTGCTTTGAGGCAGTGAATGGATTGTATAAAGTATTTTGGGTTAGAATATGCTATAATACAACGAATTTGATTTATTACAAGTGCTAGAGTTGCATGAAGAATGTTTAGAAGTGAGAAGAAAGACTTGTTGAAATTTGGTCTCAAATAGGATAAGAACCCAAAACCCTTGCTTTGAGGCAGTGAATGGCTTGTATAAAGTTATTTTGGGTTAGAATATGTTATAATACAATGAATTTGATTGATTACAAGTGCTAGAGATGCATGAAGAATGTTTAGAAGTGAGAAGAAAGATTGTTGAAATTTGGTCTCAAATAGGATAAGAACCCAAAACCATTGCTTTGAGGCAGTGAATGGATTGTATAAAGTTATTTTGGGTTAGAATATGCTATAATACAATGAATTTGATAGATTACAAGTGCTAGAGTTGCATGAAGAATGTTTAGAAGTGAGAAGAAAGATTGTTGAAATTTGGTCTCAAATAGGATAAAAACCCAAAACCATTGCTTCGAGGCAGTGAATGGCTTGTATAAAGTTATTTTGGGTTAGAATATGCTATAATACAATGAATTTGATTTATTACAAGTGCTAGAGATGCATGAAGAATGTTTAGAAGTGAAAAGAAAGACTTGTTGAAATTTGGTCTCAAATAGGATAAAAATCCAAAACCATTGCTTTGAGGCAGTGAATGGCTTGTATAAAGTTATTTTGGGTTAGAATATGCTATAATACAATGAATTTGATTGATTACAAGTGCTAGATATGCATGAAGAATGTTTAGAAGTGAGAAGAAAGACTTGTTGAAATTTGGTCTCAAATGGGATAAGAACCCAAAACCATTGCTTTGTGGCAGTGAATGGCTTGTATAAAGTTATTTTGGGTTAGAATATGTTATAATACAATGAATTTTATTGATTACAAGTGCTAGAGATGCATGAAGAATGTTTAGAAGTGAGAAGAAAGACTTGTTGATATTTGGTCCCAAATGGGATAAGAACCCACAACCATTGCTTTGAGGAAGTAAATGGTTTGTCTAGAGTTGTTTTGAGTTAGAATATGTTATTATACAATGAATTTGATTTATTACAAGTGCTAGAGTTGCATGAAGAATGTTTAGAAGTGAGAAGAAAGACTTGTTGAAATTTGGTCTCAAATGGGATAAGAACCTAAAACCATTGCTTTGAGGCAGTGAATGGCTTGTATAAAGTTATTTTGGGTTAGAATATGTTATAATACAATGAATTTGATTGATTACAAGTGCTAGAGATGCATGAAGAATGTTTAGAAGTGAGAAGAAAGACTTGTTGAAATTTGGTCTCAAATGGGATAAGAACCCAAAACCATTGCTCTGAAGCAGTGAATGGCTTGTATAAAGTTATTTTGGGTTAGAATATGTTAAAATACAATGAATTTGGTTGATTACAAGTGCTAGAGATGCATGAAGAATGTTTAGAAGTGAGAAGAAAGATTGTTGAAATTTGGTCTCAAATAGGATAAGAACCCAAAACCATTGCTTTGAGGGAGTGAATGGCTTGTATAAAGATATTTTGGGTTAGAATATGCTATAATACAACGAATTTGATTTATTACAAGTGCTAGAGTTGCATAAAGAATGTTTAGAAGTGAGAAGAAAGACTTGTTGAAATTTGGTCTCAAATAGGATAAAAACCCAAAACCATTGCTTTGAGGCAGTGAATGGCTTGTATAAAGTTATTTTGGGTTAGAATATGCTATAATACAATGAATTTGATTGATTACAAGTGCTAGATATGCATGAAGAATGTTTAGAAGTGAGAAGAAAGACTTGTTGATATTTGGTCCCAAATGGGATAAGAACCCACAACCATTGCTTTGAGGAAGTAAATGGTTTGTCTAGAGTTGTTTTGAGTTAGAATATGTTATTATACAATGAATTTGATTTATTACAAGTGCTAGAGTTGCATGAAGAATGTTTAGAAGTGAGAAGAAAGACTTGTTGAAATTTGGTCTCAAATGGGATAAGAACCTAAAACCATTGCTTTGAGGCAGTGAATGGCTTGTATAAAGTTATTTTGGGTTAGAATATGTTATAATACAATGAATTTGATTGATTACAAGTGCTAGAGATGCATGAAGAATGTTTAGAAGTGAGAAGAAAGACTTGTTGAAATTTGGTCTCAAATGGGATAAGAACCCAAAACCATTGCTCTGAAGCAGTGAATGGCTTGTATAAAGTTATTTTGGGTTAGAATATGTTAAAATACAATGAATTTGATTGATTACAAGTGCTAGAGATGCATGAAGAATGTTTAGAAGTGAGAAGAAAGATTGTTGAAATTTGGTCTCAAATAGGATAAGAACCCAAAACCATTGCTTTGAGGCAGTGAATGGATTGTATAAAGTATTTTGGGTTAGAATATGCTATAATACAACGAATTTGATTTATTACAAGTGCTAGAGTTGCATGAAGAATGTTTAGAAGTGAGAAGAAAGACTTGTTGAAATTTGGTCTCAAATAGGATAAGAACCCAAAACCCTTGCTTTGAGGCAGTGAATGGCTTGTATAAAGTTATTTTGGGTTAGAATATGTTATAATACAATGAATTTGATTGATTACAAGTGCTAGAGATGCATGAAGAATGTTTAGAAGTGAGAAGAAAGATTGTTGAAATTTGGTCTCAAATAGGATAAGAACCCAAAACCATTGCTTTGAGGCAGTGAATGGATTGTATAAAGTTATTTTGGGTTAGAATATGCTATAATACAATGAATTTGATAGATTACAAGTGCTAGAGTTGCATGAAGAATGTTTAGAAGTGAGAAGAAAGATTGTTGAAATTTGGTCTCAAATAGGATAAAAACCCAAAACCATTGCTTCGAGGCAGTGAATGGCTTGTATAAAGTTATTTTGGGTTAGAATATGCTATAATACAATGAATTTGATTTATTACAAGTGCTAGAGATGCATGAAGAATGTTTAGAAGTGAGAAGAAAGACTTGTTGAAATTTGGTCTCAAATAGGATAAAAATCCAAAACCATTGCTTTGAGGCAGTCAATGGCTTGTATAAAGTTATTTTAGGTTAGAATATGTTATAATACAATGAATTTGATTGATTACAAGTGCTAGAGATGCTTGAAGAATGTTTAGAAGTGAGAAGAAAGACTTGTTGAAATTTGGTCTCAAATAGGATAAGAACCCAAAACCATTGCTTTGAGGCAGTGAATGCCTTCTATAAAGTTATTTTAGGTTGAATATGTTAAAATACAATGAATTTGATTGATTAAAAGTGCTAGAGATACATGAAGAATGCTAAGAAGTGAGAAGAAAGACTTGTTGATATTTGGTCCCAAATGGGATAAGAACCCAAAACCATTGCTTTGTGGCAGTGAATGGCTTGTATAAAGTTATTTTAGGTTAGAATATGTTATAATACAATGAATTTGATTGATTACAAGTGCTAGAGATGCATGAAGAATGTTTAGAAGTGAGAAGAAAGATTGTTGAAATTTGGTCTCAAATAGGATAAGAACCCAAAACCATTGCTTTGAGGCAGTGAATGGCTTGTATAAAGATATTTTGGGTTAGAATATGCTATAATACAATGAATTTGATTTATTACAAGTGCTAGAGTTGCATAAAGAATGTTTAGAAGTGAGAAGAAAGACTTGTTGAAATTTGGTCTCAAATAGGATAAAAACCCAAAACCATTGCTTTGAGGCAGTGAATGGCTTGTATAAAGTTATTTTGGGTTAGAATATGCTATAATACAATGAATTTGATTGATTACAAGTGCTAGATATGCATGAAGAATGTTTAGAAGTGAGAAGAAAGACTTGTTGATATTTGGTCCCAAATGGGATAAGAACCCACAACCATTGCTTTGAGGAAGTAAATGGTTTGTCTAGAGTTGTTTTGAGTTAGAATATGTTATTATACAATGAATTTGATTTATTACAAGTGCTAGAGTTGCATGAAGAATGTTTAGAAGTGAGAAGAAAGACTTGTTGAAATTTGGTCTCAAATGGGATAAGAACCTAAAACCATTGCTTTGAGGCAGTGAATGGCTTGTATAAAGTTATTTTGGGTTAGAATATGTTATAATACAATGAATTTGATTGATTACAAGTGCTAGAGATGCATGAAGAATGTTTAGAAGTGAGAAGAAAGACTTGTTGAAATTTGGTCTCAAATGGGATAAGAACCCAAAACCATTGCTCTGAAGCAGTGAATGGCTTGTATAAAGTTATTTTGGGTTAGAATATGTTAAAATACAATGAATTTGATTGATTACAAGTGCTAGAGATGCATGAAGAATGTTTAGAAGTGAGAAGAAAGATTGTTGAAATTTGGTCTCAAATAGGATAAGAACCCAAAACCATTGCTTTGAGGCAGTGAATGGATTGTATAAAGTATTTTGGGTTAGAATATGCTATAATACAACGAATTTGATTTATTACAAGTGCTAGAGTTGCATGAAGAATGTTTAGAAGTGAGAAGAAAGACTTGTTGAAATTTGGTCTCAAATAGGATAAGAACCCAAAACCCTTGCTTTGAGGCAGTGAATGGCTTGTATAAAGTTATTTTGGGTTAGAATATGTTATAATACAATGAATTTGATTGATTACAAGTGCTAGAGATGCATGAAGAATGTTTAGAAGTGAGAAGAAAGATTGTTGAAATTTGGTCTCAAATAGGATAAGAACCCAAAACCATTGCTTTGAGGCAGTGAATGGATTGTATAAAGTTATTTTGGGTTAGAATATGCTATAATACAATGAATTTGATAGATTACAAGTGCTAGAGTTGCATGAAGAATGTTTAGAAGTGAGAAGAAAGATTGTTGAAATTTGGTCTCAAATAGGATAAAAACCCAAAACCATTGCTTCGAGGCAGTGAATGGCTTGTATAAAGTTATTTTGGGTTAGAATATGCTATAATACAATGAATTTGATTTATTACAAGTGCTAGAGATGCATGAAGAATGTTTAGAAGTGAGAAGAAAGACTTGTTGAAATTTGGTCTCAAATAGGATAAAAATCCAAAACCATTGCTTTGAGGCAGTGAATGGCTTGTATAAAGTTATTTTGGGTTAGAATATGCTATAATACAATGAATTTGATTGATTACAAGTGCTAGATATGCATGAAGAATGTTTAGAAGTGAGAAGAAAGACTTGTTGAAATTTGGTCTCAAATGGGATAAGAACCCAAAACCATTGCTTTGTGGCAGTGAATGGTTTGTCTAGAGTTGTTTTGAGTTAGAATATGTTATTATACAATGAATTTGATTTATTACAAGTGCTAGAGTTGCATGAAGAATGTTTAGAAGTGAGAAGAAAGACTTGTTGAAATTTGGTCTCAAATGGGATAAGAACCTAAAACCATTTCTTTTATGGCTGTGAATGGCTTGTATAAAGTTATTTTGGGTTAGAATATGTTATAATACAATGAATTTGATTGATTACAAGTGCTAGAGATGCATGAAGAATGTTTAGAAGTGAGAAGAAAGACTTGTTGAAATTTGGTCTCAAATGGGATAAGAACCCAAAACCATTGCTCTGAAGCAGTGAATGGCTTGTATAAAGTTATTTTGGGTTAGAATATGTTAAAATACAATGAATTTGATTGATTACAAGTGCTAGAGATGCATGAAGAATGTTTAGAAGTGAGAAGAAAGATTGTTGAAATTTGGTCTCAAATAGGATAAGAACCCAAAACCATTGCTTTGAGGCAGTGAATGGATTGTATAAAGTATTTTGGGTTAGAATATGCTATAATACAATGAATTTGATAGATTACAAGTGCTAGAGTTGCATGAAGAATGTTTAGAAGTGAGAAGAAAGATTGTTGAAATTTGGTCTCAAATAGGATAAAAACCCAAAACCATTGCTTCGAGGCAGTGAATGGCTTGTATAAAGTTATTTTGGGTTAGAATATGCTATAATACAATGAATTTGATTTATTACAAGTGCTAGAGATGCATGAAGAATGTTTAGAAGTGAGAAGAAAGACTTGTTGAAATTTGGTCTCAAATAGGATAAAAATCCAAAACCATTGCTTTGAGGCAGTGAATGGCTTGTATAAAGTTATTTTGGGTTAGAATATGCTATAATACAATGAATTTGATTGATTACAAGTGCTAGATATGCATGAAGAATGTTTAGAAGTGAGAAGAAAGACTTGTTGAAATTTTGTCTCAAATGGGATAAGAACCCAAAGCCATTGCTTTGTGGCAGTGAATGGCTTGTATAAAGTTATTTTGGGTTAGAATATGTTATAATACAATGAATTTTATTGATTACAAGTGCTAGAGATGCATGAAGAATGTTTAGAAGTGAGAAGAAAGACTTGTTGATATTTGGTCCCAAATGGGATAAGAACCCACAACCATTCCTTTGAGGATGTAAATGGTTTGTCTAGAGTTGTTTTGGGTTAGAATATGTTATTATACAATGAATTTGATTTATTACAAGTGCTAGAGTTGCATGAAGAATGTTTACAAGTGAGAAGAAATACTTGTTGAAATTTGGTCTCAAATGGGATAAGAACCTAAAACCATTGCTTTGAGGCAGTGAATGGCTTGTTTAAAGTTATTTTGGGTTAGAATATGTTTTAATACAATGAATTTGATTGATTAATAGTGTTAGAGATACATGAAGAATGTTTAGAAGTGAGAAGAAAGACTTGTTGAAATTTGGTCTCAAATGGGATAAGAACCCAAAACCATTGCTTTGAGGCAGTCAATGGCTTGTATAAAGTTATTTTAGGTTAGAATATGTTATAATACAATGAATTTGATTGATTACAAGTGCTAGAGATGCATGAAGAATGTTTAGAAGTGAGAAGAAAGACTTGTTGAAATTTGGTCTCAAATAGGATAAGAACCCAAAACCATTGCTTTGAGGCAGTGAATGCCTTCTATAAAGTTATTTTAGGTTGAATATGTTAAAATACAATGAATTTGATTGATTAAAAGTGCTAGAGATACATGAAGAATGCTAAGAAGTGAGAAGAAAGACTTGTTGATATTTGGTCCCAAATAGGATAAGAACCCAAAACCATTGCTTTGTGGCAGTGAATGGCTTGTATAAAGTTATTTTAGGTTAGAATATGTTATAATACAATGAATTTGATTGATTACAAGTGCTAGAGATGCATGAAGAATGTTTAGAAGTGAGAAGAAAGATTGTTGAAATTTGGTCTCAAATAGGATAAGAACCCAAAACCATTGCTTTGAGGCACTGAATGGCTTGTATAAAGTTATTTTGGGTTAGAATATGCTATAATACAATGAATTTGATTTATTACAAGTGCTAGAGTTGCATGAAGAATGTTTAGAAGTGAGAAGAAAGACTTGTTGAAATTTGGTCTCAAATAGGATAAAAACCCAAAACCATTGCTTTGAGGCAGTGAATGGCTTGTATAAAGTTATTTTGGGTTAGAATATGCTATAATACAATGAATTTGATTGATTACAAGTGCTAGATATGCATGAAGAATGTTTAGAAGTGAGAAGAAAGACTTGTTGATATTTGGTCCCAACTGGGATAAGAACCCATAACCATTGCTTTGAGGAAGTAAATGGTTTGTCTAGAGTTGTTTTGAGTTAGAATATGTTATTATACAATGAATTTGATTTATTACAAGTGCTAGAGTTGCATGAAGAATGTTTAGAAGTGAGAAGAAAGACTTGTTGAAATTTGGTCTCAAATAGGATAAGAACCCAAAACCATTGCTTTGAGGCAGTGAATGCCTTCTATAAAGTTATTTTAGGTTGAATATGTTAAAATACAATGAATTTGATTGATTAAAAGTGCTAGAGATACATGAAGAATGCTAAGAAGTGAGAAGAAAGACTTGTTGATATTTGGTCCCAAATGGGATAAGAACCCAAAACCATTGCTTTGTGGCAGTGAATGGCTTGTATAAAGTTATTTTAGGTTAGAATATGTTATAATACAATGAATTTGATTGATTACAAGTGCTAGAGATGCATGAAGAATGTTTAGAAGTGAGAAGAAAGATTGTTGAAATTAGGTCTCAAATAGGATAAGAACCCAAAACCATTGCTTTGAGGCACTGAATGGCTTGTATAAAGTTATTTTGGGTTAGAATATGCTATAATACAATGAATTTGATTTATTACAAGTGCTAGAGTTGCATGAAGAATGTTTAGAAGTGAGAAGAAAGACTTGTTGAAATTTGGTCTCAAATAGGATAAAAACCCAAAACCATTGCTTTGAGGCAGTGAATGGCTTGTATAAAGTTATTTTGGGTTAGAATATGCTATAATACAATGAATTTGATTGATTACAAGTGCTAGATATGCATGAAGAATGTTTAGAAGTGAGAAGAAAGACTTGTTGATATTTGGTCCCAACTGGGATAAGAACCCATAACCATTGCTTTGAGGAAGTAAATGGTTTGTCTAGAGTTGTTTTGAGTTAGAATATGTTATTATACAATGAATTTGATTTATTACAAGTGCTAGAGTTGCATGAAGAATGTTTAGAAGTGAGAAGAAAGACTTGTTGAAATTTGGTCTCAAATAGGATAAGAACCCAAAACCATTGCTTTGAGGCAGTGAATGCCTTCTATAAAGTTATTTTAGGTTGAATATGTTAAAATACAATGAATTTGATTGATTAAAAGTGCTAGAGATACATGAAGAATGCTAAGAAGTGAGAAGAAAGACTTGTTGATATTTGGTCCCAAATGGGATAAGAACCCAAAACCATTGCTTTGTGGCAGTGAATGGCTTGTATAAAGTTATTTTAGGTTAGAATATGTTATAATACAATGAATTTGATTGATTACAAGTGCTAGAGATGCATGAAGAATGTTTAGAAGTGAGAAGAAAGATTGTTGAAATTTGGTCTCAAATAGGATAAGAACCCAAAACCATTGCTTTGAGGCACTGAATGGCTTGTATAAAGTTATTTTGGGTTAGAATATGCTATAATACAATGAATTTGATTTATTACAAGTGCTAGAGTTGCATGAAGAATGTTTAGAAGTGAGAAGAAAGACTTGTTGAAATTTGGTCTCAAATAGGATAAAAACCCAAAACCATTGCTTTGAGGCAGTGAATGGCTTGTATAAAGTTATTTTGGGTTAGAATATGCTATAATACAATGAATTTGATTGATTACAAGTGCTAGATATGCATGAAGAATGTTTAGAAGTGAGAAGAAAGACTTGTTGATATTTGGTCCCAAATGGGATAAGAACCCACAACCATTGCTTTGAGGAAGTAAATGGTTTGTCTAGAGTTGTTTTGAGTTAGAATATGTTATTATACAATGAATTTGATTTATTACAAGTGCTAGAGTTGCATGAAGAATGTTTAGAAGTGAGAAGAAAGACTTGTTGAAATTTGGTCTCAAATGGGATAAGAACCTAAAACCATTGCTTTGAGGCAGTGAATGGCTTCTATAAAGTTATTTTGGGTTAGAATATGTTATAATACAATGAATTTGATTGATTACAAGTGCTAGAGATGCATGAAGAATGTTTAGAAGTGAGAAGAAAGACTTGTTGAAATTTGGTCTCAAATGGGATAAGAACCCAAAACCATTGCTCTGAAGCAGTGAATGGCTTGTATAAAGTTATTTTGGGTTAGAATATGTTAAAATACAATGAATTTGATTGATTACAAGTGCTAGAGATGCATGAAGAATGTTTAGAAGTGAGAAGAAAGATTGTTGAAATTTGGTCTCAAATAGGATAAGAACCAAAAAACATTGCTTTGAGGCAGTGAATGGATTGTATAAAGTATTTTGGGTTAGAATATGCTATAATACAACGAATTTGATTTATTACAAGTGCTAGAGTTGCATGAAGAATGTTTAGAAGTGAGAAGAAAGACTTGTTGAAATTTGGTCTCAAATAGGATAAGAACCCAAAACCCTTGCTTTGAGGCAGTGAATGGCTTGTATAAAGTTATTTTGGGTTAGAATATGTTATAATACAATGAATTTGATTGATTACAAGTGCTAGAGATGCATGAAGAATGTTTAGAAGTGAGAAGAAAGATTGTTGAAATTTGGTCTCAAATAGGATAAGAACCCAAAACCATTGCTTTGAGGCAGTGAATGGATTGTATAAAGTTATTTTGGGTTAGAATATGCTATAATACAATGAATTTGATTGATTACAAGTGCTAGAGTTGCATGAAGAATGTTTAGAAGTGAGAAGAAAGACTTGTTGAAATTTGGTCTCAAATAGGATAAAAACCCAAAACCATTGCTTTGAGGCAGTGAATGGCTTGTATAAAGTTATTTTGGGTTAGAATATGTTATAATACAATGAATTTGATTGATGACAAGTGCTAGAGATGCATGAAGAATGTTTAGAAGTGAGAAGAAAGACTTGTTGAAATTTGGTCCCAAATGGGATAAGAACCCAAAACCATTGCTTTGGGGCAGTGAATGGCTTGTATAAAGTTATTTTGGGTTAGAATATGTTATAATACAATGAATTTGATTGATGACAAGTGCTAGAGATGCATGAAGAATGTTTAGAAGTGAGAAGAAAGACTTGTTGAAATTAGGTCTCAAATAGGATAAGAACCCAAAACCATTGCTTTGAGGCAAAGAATGGCTTGTATAAAGTTATTTTGGGTTAGAATATGTTATAATACAATGAATTTTATTGATTACAAGTGCTAGAGATGCATGAAGAATGTTTAGAAGTGAGAAGAAAGACTTGTTGATATTTGGTCCCAAATGGGATAAGAACCCACAACCATTCCTTTGAGGATGTAAATGGTTTGTCTAGAGTTGTTTTGGGTTAGAATATGTTATTATACAATGAATTTGATTTATTACAAGTGCTAGAGTTGCATGAAGAATGTTTACAAGTGAGAAGAAATACTTGTTGAAATTTGGTCTCAAATGGGATAAGAACCTAAAACCATTGCTTTGAGGCAGTGAATGGCTTGTTTAAAGTTATTTTGGGTTAGAATATGTTTTAATACAATGAATTTGATTGATTACAAGTGTTAGAGATACATGAAGAATGTTTAGAAGTGAGAAGAAAGACTTGTTGAAATTTGGTCTCAAATGGGATAAGAACCCAAAACCATTGCTTTGAGGCAGTCAATGGCTTGTATAAAGTTATTTTAGGTTAGAATATGTTATAATACAATGAATTTGATTTATTACAAGTGCTAGAGTTGCATGAAGAATGTTTAGAAGTGAGAAGAAAGATTTGTTGAAATTTGGTCTCAAATAGGATAAAAACCCAAAACCATTGCTTTGAGGCAGTGAATGGCTTGTAAAAAGTTATTTTGGGTTAGAATATGCTATAATACAATGAATTTGATTGATTACAAGTGCTAGATATGCATGAAGAATGTTTAGAAGTGAGAAGAAAGACTTGTTGAAATTTGGTCTCAAAAAGGATAAGAACCCAAAACCATTGCTTTGAGGCAGTGAATGGCTTGTATAAAGTTATTTTGGGTTAGAATATGCTATAATACAATGAATTTGATTGATTACAAGTGCTAGATATGCATGAAGAATGTTTAGAAGTGAGAAGAAAGACTTGTTAAAATTTGGTCTCAAATAGGATAAGAACCCAAAACCCTTGCTTTGAGGCAGTGAATGGCTTGTATAAAGTTATTTTGTGTTAGAATATGTTATAATACAATGAATTTGATTGATTACAAGTGCTAGAGATGCATGAAGAATGTTTAGAAGTGAGAAGAAAGATTGTTGAAATTTGGTCTCAAAAAGGATAAGAACCCAAAACCATTGCTTTGAGGCAGTGAATGGCTTGTATAAAGTTATTTTGGGTTAGAATATGCTATAATACAACGAATTTGATTTATTACAAGTGCTAGAGTTGTATGAAGAATGTTTAGAAGTGAGAAGAAAGACTTGTTGAAATTTGGTCTCAAATGGGATAAGAACCCAAAACCATTGCTTTGAGGCAGTCAATGGCTTGTATAAAGTTATTTTGGGTTAGAATATGTTTTAATACAATGAATTTGATTGATTACAAGTGCTAGAGATGCATGAAGAATGTTTAGAAGTGAGAAGAAAGACTTGTTGAAATTTGGTCTCAAATAGGATAAGAACCCAAAACCATTGCTTTGAGGCAGTGAATGCCTTGTATAAAGTTATTTTAGGTTGAATATGTTAAAATGCAATGAATTTGATTGATTACAAGTGCTAGAGATACATGAAGAATGCTAAGAAGTGAGAAGAAAGACTTGTTGATATTTGGTCCCAAATGGGATAAGAACCCAAAACCATTGCTTTGTGGCAGTGAATGGCTTGTATAAAGTTATTTTAGGTTAGAATATGTTATAATACAATGAATTTGATTGATTACAAGTGCTAGAGATGCATGAAGAATGTTTAGAAGTGAGAAGAAAGACTTGTTGATATTTGGTCCCAAATGGGATAAGAACCCAAAACCATTGCTTTGACGTAGTGAATGGCTTGTATAAAGTTATTTTGGGTTAGAATATGTTATAATACAATGAATTTGTTTGATTACAAGTGCTAGAGATGCATGAAGAATGTTTAGAAGTGAGAAGAAAGACTTGTTGAAATTTGGTCTCAAATAGGATAAGAACCCAAAACCCTTGCTTTGAGGCAGTGAATGGCTTGTATAAAGTTATTTTGTGTTAGAATATGTTATAATACAATGAATTTGATTGATTACAAGTGCTAGAGATGCATGAAGAATGTTTAGAAGTGAGAAGAAAGATTGTTGAAATTTGGTCTCAAAAAGGATAAGAACCCAAAACCATTGCTTTGAGGCAGTGAATGGCTTGTATAAAGTTATTTTGGGTTAGAATATGCTATAATACAATGAATTTGATTTATTACAAGTGCTAGAGTTGCATGAAGAATGTTTAGAAGTGAGAAGAAAGATTTGTTGAAATTTGGTCTCAAATAGGATAAAAACCCAAAACCATTGCTTTGAGGCAGTGAATGGCTTGTATAAAGTTATTTTGGGTTAGAATATGCTATAATACAATGAATTTGATTGATTACAAGTGCTAGAGTTGCATGAAGAATGTTTAGAAGTGAGAAGAAAGACTTGTTGAAATTTGGTCTCAAAAAGGATAAGAACCCAAAACCATTGCTTTGAGGCAGTGAATGGCTTGTATAAAGTTATTTTAGGTTAGAATATGTTATAATACAATGAATTTGATTTATTACAAGTGCTAGAGTTGCATGAAGAATGTTTACAAGTGAGAAGAAATACTTGTTGAAATTTGGTCTCAAATGGGATAAGAACCTAAAACCATTGCTTTGAGGCAGTGAATGGCTTGTTTAAAGTTATTTTGGGTTAGAATATGTTTTAATACAATGAATTTGATTGATTACAAGTGTTAGAGATACATGAAGAATGTTTAGAAGTGAGAAGAAAGACTTGTTGAAATTTGGTCTCAAATGGGATAAGAACCCAAAACCATTGCTTTGAGGCAGTCAATGGCTTGTATAAAGTTATTTTAGGTTAGAATATGTTATAATACAATGAATTTGATTTATTACAAGTGCTAGAGTTGCATGAAGAATGTTTAGAAGTGAGAAGAAAGATTTGTTGAAATTTGGTCTCAAATAGGATAAAAACCCAAAACCATTGCTTTGAGGCAGTGAATGGCTTGTATAAAGTTATTTTGGGTTAGAATATGCTATAATACAATGAATTTGATTGATTACAAGTGCTAGATATGCATGAAGAATGTTTAGAAGTGAGAAGAAAGACTTGTTGAAATTTGGTCTCAAAAAGGATAAGAACCCAAAACCATTGCTTTGAGGCAGTGAATGGCTTGTATAAAGTTATTTTGGGTTAGAATATGCTATAATACAATGAATTTGATTGATTACAAGTGCTAGATATGCATGAAGAATGTTTAGAAGTGAGAAGAAAGATTGTTGAAATTTGGTCTCAAAAAGGATAAGAACCCAAAACCATTGCTTTGAGGCAGTGAATGGCTTGTATAAAGTTATTTTGGGTTAGAATATGCTATAATACAACGAATTTGATTTATTACAAGTGCTAGAGTTGCATGAAGAATGTTTAGAAGTGAGAAGAAAGACTTGTTGAAATTTGGTCTCAAATGGGATAAGAACCCAAAACCATTGCTTTGAGGCAGTCAATGGCTTGTATAAAGTTATTTTGGGTTAGAATATGTTTTAATACAATGAATTTGATTGATTACAAGTGCTAGAGATGCATGGAGAATGTTTAGAAGTGAGAAGAAAGACTTGTTGAAATTTGGTCTCAAATAGGATAAGAACCCAAAACCATTGCTTTGAGGCAGTGAATGCCTTGTATAAAGTTATTTTAGGTTGAATATGTTAAAATACAATGAATTTGATTGATTACAAGTGCTAGAGATACATGAAGAATGCTAAGAAGTGAGAAGAAAGACTTGTTGATATTTGGTCCCAAATGGGATAAGAACCCAAAACCATTGCTTTGTGGCAGTGAATGGCTTGTATAAAGTTATTTTAGGTTAGAATATGTTATAATACAATGAATTTGATTGATTACAAGTGCTAGAGATGCATGAAGAATGTTTAGAAGTGAGAAGAAAGACTTGTTGAAATTTGGTCTCAAATAGGATAAGAACCCAAAACCCTTGCTTTGAGGCAGTGAATGGCTTGTATAAAGTTATTTTGTGTTAGAATATGTTATAATACAATGAATTTGATTGATTACAAGTGCTAGAGATGCATGAAGAATGTTTAGAAGTGAGAAGAAAGATTGTTGAAATTTGGTCTCAAAAAGGATAAGAACCCAAAACCATTGCTTTGAGGCAGTGAATGGCTTGTATAAAGTTATTTTGGGTTAGAATATGCTATAATACAATGAATTTGATTTATTACAAGTGCTAGAGTTGCATGAAGAATGTTTAGAAGTGAGAAGAAAGATTTGTTGAAATTTGGTCTCAAATAGGATAAAAACCCAAAACCATTGCTTTGAGGCAGTGAATGGCTTGTATAAAGTTATTTTGGGTTAGAATATGCTATAATACAGTGAATTTGATTGATTACAAGTGCTAGATATGCATGAAGAATGTTTAGAAGTGAGAAGAAAGACTTGTTGAAATTTGGTCTCAAATGGGATAAGAACCCAAAACCATTGCTTTGTGGCAGTGAATGGCTTGTATAAAGTTATTTTGGGTTAGAATATGTTATAATACAATGAATTTTATTGATTACAAGTGCTAGAGATGCATGAAGAATGTTTAGAAGTGAGAAGAAAGACTTGTTGATATTTGGTCCCAAATGGGATAAGAACCCACAACCATTTCTTTGAGGATGTAAATGGTTTGTCTAGAGTTGTTTTGGGTTAGAATATGTTATTATACAATGAATTTGATTTATTACAAGTGCTAGAGTTGCATGAAGAATGTTTACAAGTGAGAAGAAATACTTGTTGAAATTTGGTCTCAAATGGGATAAGAACCTAAAACCATTGCTTTGAGGCAGTGAATGGCTTGTTTAAAGTTATTTTGGGTTAGAATACGTTTTAATACAATGAATTTGATTGATTAATAGTGTTATAGATACATGAAGAATGTTTAGAAGTGAGAAGAAAGGCTTGTTGAAATTTGGTCTCAAATGGGATAAGAACCCAAAACCATTGCTTTGAGGCAGTCAATGGCTTGTATAAAGTTATTTTAGGTTAGAATATGTTATAATACTATGAATTTGATTGATTACAAGTGCTAGAGATGCATGAAGAATGTTTAGAAGTGAGAAGAAAGACTTGTTGAAATTTGGTCTCAAATAGGATAAGAACCCAAAACCATTGCTTTGAGGCAGTGAATGCCTTCTATAAAGTTATTTTAGGTTGAATATGTTAAAATACAATGAATTTGATTGATTAAAAGTGCTAGAGATACATGAAGAATGCTAAGAAGTGAGAAGAAAGACTTGTTGATATTTGGTCCCAAATGGGATAAGAACCCAAAACCATTGCTTTTTGGCAGCGAATGGCTTGTATAAAGTTATTTTAGGTTAGAATATGTTATAATACTATGAATTTGATTGATTACAAGTGCTAGAGATGCATGAAGAATGTTTAGAAGTGAGAAGAAAGATTGTTGAAATTTGGTCTCAAATAGGATAAGAACCCAAAACCATTGCTTTGAGGCAGTGAATGGCTTGTATAAAGTTATTTTGGGTTAGAATATGCTATAATACAATGAATTTGATTGATTACAAGTGCTAGATATGCATGAAGAATGTTTAGAAGTGAGAAGAAAGACTTGTTGATATTTGGTCCCAAATGGGATAAGAACCCACAACCATTGCTTTGAGGAAGTAAATGGTTTGTCTAGAGTTGTTTTGAGTTAGAATATGTTATTATACAATGAATTTGATTTATTACAAGTGCTAGAGTTGCATGAAGAATGTTTAGAAGTGAGAAGAAAGACTTGTTGAAATTTGGTCTCAAATGGGATAAGAACCTAAAACCATTGCTTTGAGGCAGTGAATGGCTTGTATAAAGTTATTTTGGGTTAGAATATGTTATAATACAATGAACTTGATTGATTACAAGTGCTAGAGATGCATGAAGAATGTTTAGAAGTGAGAAGAAAGACTTGTTGAAATTTGGTCTCAAATGGGATAAGAACCCAAAACCATTGCTCTGAAGCAGTGAATGGCTTGTATAAAGTTATTTTGGGTTAGAATATGTTAAAATACAATGAATTTGATTGATTACAAGTGCTAGAGATGCATGAAGAATGTTTAGAAGTGAGAAGAAAGATTGTTGAAATTTGGTCTCAAATAGGATAAGAACCCAAAACCATTGCTTTGAGGCAGTGAATGGATTGTATAAAGTTATTTTGGGTTAGAATATGCTATAATACAATGAATTTGATTGATTACAAGTGCTAGAGTTGCATGAAGAATGTTTAGAAGTGAGAAGAAAGACTTGTTGAAATTTGGTCCCAAATGGGATAAGAACCCAAAACCATTGCTTTGTAGCAGTGAATGGCTTGTATAAAGTTATTTTGGGTTAGAATATGTTATAATACAATGAATTTTATTGATTACAAGTGCTAGAGATGCATGAAGAATGTTTAGAAGTGAGAAGAAAGATTGTTGAAATTTGGTCTCAAATAGGATAAGAACCTAAAACCATTGCTTTGAGGCAGTGAATGGCTTGTATAAAGTTATTTTGGGTTAGAATATGCTATAATACAACGAATTTGATTTATTACAAGTGCTAGAGTTGCATGAAGAATGTTTAGAAGTGAGAAGAAAGACTTGTTGAAATTTGGTCTCAAATAGGATAAGAACCCAAAACCCTTGCTTTGAGGCATTGAATGGCTTGTATAAAGTTATTTTGGGTTAGAATATGTTATAATACAATGAATTTGATTGATTACAAGTGCTAGAGATGCATGAAGAATGTTTAGAAGTGAGAAGAAAGATTGTTGAAATTTGGTCTCAAATAGGATAAGAACCCAAAACCATTGCTTTGAGGCAGTGAATGGATTGTATAAAGTTATTTTGGGTTAGAATATGCTATAATACAATGAATTTGATTGATTACAAGTGCTAGAGTTGCATGAAGAATGTTTAGAAGTGAGAAGAAAGACTTGTTGAAATTTGGTCCCAAATGGGATAAGAACCCAAAACCATTGCTTTGTAGCAGTGAATGGCTTGTATAAAGTTATTTTGGGTTAGAATATGTTATAATACAATGAATTTTATTGATTACAAGTGCTAGAGATGCATGAAGAATGTTTAGAAGTGAGAAGAAAGATTGTTGAAATTTGGTCTCAAATAGGATAAGAACCCAAAACCATTGCTTTGAGGCAGTGAATGGATTGTATAAAGTATTTTGGGTTAGAATATGCTATAATACAACGAATTTGATTTATTACAAGTGCTAGAGTTGCATGAAGAATGTTTAGAAGTGAGAAGAAAGACTTGTTGAAATTTGGTCTCAAATAGGATAAGAACCCAAAACCCTTGCTTTGAGGCATTGAATGGCTTGTATAAAGTTATTTTGGGTTAGAATATGTTATAATACAATGAATTTGATTGATTACAAGTGCTAGAGATGCATGAAGAATGTTTAGAAGTGAGAAGAAAGATTGTTGAAATTTGGTCTCAAATAGGATAAGAACCCAAAACCATTGCTTTGAGGCAGTGAATGGATTGTATAAAGTTATTTTGGGTTAGAATATGCTATAATACAATGAATTTGATTGATTACAAGTGCTAGAGTTGCATGAAGAATGTTTAGAAGTGAGAAGAAAGACTTGTTGAAATTTGGTCCCAAATGGGATAAGAACCCAAAACCATTGCTTTGTAGCAGTGAATGGCTTGTATAAAGTTATTTTGGGTTAGAATATGTTATAATACAATGAATTTTATTGATTACAAGTGCTAGAGATGCATGAAGAATGTTTAGAAGTGAGAAGAAAGATTGTTGAAATTTGGTCTCAAATAGGATAAGAACCCAAAACCATTGCTTTGAGGCAGTGAATGGATTGTATAAAGTATTTTGGGTTAGAATATGCTATAATACAACGAATTTGATTTATTACAAGTGCTAGAGTTGCATGAAGAATGTTTAGAAGTGAGAAGAAAGACTTGTTGAAATTTGGTCTCAAATAGGATAAGAACCCAAAACCCTTGCTTTGAGGCATTGAATGGCTTGTATAAAGTTATTTTGGGTTAGAATATGTTATAATACAATGAATTTGATTGATTACAAGTGCTAGAGATGCATGAAGAATGTTTAGAAGTGAGAAGAAAGATTGTTGAAATTTGGTCTCAAATAGGATAAGAACCCAAAACCATTGCTTTGAGGCAGTGAATGGATTGTATAAAGTTATTTTGGGTTAGAATATGCTATAATACAATGAATTTGATTGATTACAAGTGCTAGAGTTGCATGAAGAATGTTTAGAAGTGAGAAGAAAGACTTGTTGAAATTTGGTCCCAAATGGGATAAGAACCCAAAACCATTGCTTTGTAGCAGTGAATGGCTTGTATAAAGTTATTTTGGGTTAGAATATGTTATAATACAATGAATTTTATTGATTACAAGTGCTAGAGATGCATGAAGAATGTTTAGAAGTGAGAAGAAAGATTGTTGAAATTTGGTCTCAAATAGGATAAGAACCCAAAACCATTGCTTTGAGGCAGTGAATGGATTGTATAAAGTATTTTGGGTTAGAATATGCTATAATACAACGAATGTGATTTATTACAAGTGCTAGAGTTGCATGAAGAATGTTTAGAAGTGAGAAGAAAGACTTGTTGAAATTTGGTCTCAAATAGGATAAGAACCCAAAACCCTTGCTTTGAGGCATTGAATGGCTTGTATAAAGTTATTTTGGGTTAGAATATGTTATAATACAATGAATTTGATTGATTACAAGTGCTAGAGATGCATGAAGAATGTTTAGAAGTGAGAAGAAAGATTGTTGAAATTTGGTCTCAAATAGGATAAGAACCCAAAACCATTGCTTTGAGGCAGTGAATGGATTGTATAAAGTTATTTTGGGTTAGAATATGCTATAATACAATGAATTTGATTGATTACAAGTGCTAGAGTTGCATGAAGAATGTTTAGAAGTGAGAAGAAAGACTTGTTGAAATTTGGTCCCAAATGGGATAAGAACCCAAAACCATTGCTTTGTAGCAGTGAATGGCTTGTATAAAGTTATTTTGGGTTAGAATATGTTATAATACAATGAATTTTATTGATTACAAGTGCTAGAGATGCATGAAGAATGTTTAGAAGTGAGAAGAAAGAATTGTTGAAATTTGGTCTCAAATAGGATAAAAACCCAAAACCATTGCTTTGAGGCAGTGAATGGCTTGTATAAAATTATTTTGGGTTAGAATATGTTATAATACAATGAATTTGATTGATGACAAGTGCTAGAGATGCATGAAGAATGTTTAGAAGTGAGAAGAAAGACTTGTTGAAATTTGGTCCCAAATGGGATAAGAACCCAAAACCATTGCTTTGGGGCAGTGAATGGCTTGTATAAAGTTATTTTGGGTTAGAATATGTTATAATACAATGAATTTGATTGATGACAAGTGCTAGAGATGCATGAAGAATGTTTAGAAGTGAGAAGAAAGACTTGTTGAAATTTGGTCCCAAATGGGATAAGAACCCAAAACCATTGCTTTGTAGCAGTGAATGGCTTGTATAAAGTTATTTTGAGTTAGAATATGTTATAATACAATGAATTTTATTGATTACAAGTGCTAGAGATGCATGAAGAATGTTTAGAAGTGAGAAGAAAGACTTGTTGATATTTGGTCCCAAATGGGATAAGAACCCACAACCATTCCTTTGAGGATGTAAATGGTTTGTCTAGAGTTGTTTTGGGTTAGAATATGTTATTATACAATGAATTTGATTTATTACAAGTGCTAGAGTTGCATGAAGAATGTTTATAAGTGAGAAGAAATACTTGCTGAAATTTGGTCTCAAATAGGATAAGAACCTAAAACCATTGCTTTGAGGCAGTGAATGGCTTGTTTAAAGTTATTTTGGGTTAGAATATGTTTTAATACAATGAATTTGATTGATTACAAGTGTTAGAGATACATGAAGAATGTTTAGAAGTGAGAAGAAAGACTTGTTGAAATTTGGTCTCAAATGGGATAAGAACCCAAAACCATTGCTTTGAGGCAGTCAATGGCTTGTATAAAGTTATTTTAGGTTAGAATATGTTATAATACAATGAATTTGATTGATTACAAGTGCTAGAGATGCATGAAGAATGTTTAGAAGTGAGAAGAAAGACTTGTTGAAATTTGGTCTCAAATAGGATAAGAACCCAAAACCATTGCTTTGAGGCAGTGAATGCCTTGTATAAAGTTATTTTAGGTTGAATATGTTAAAATACAATGAATTTGATTGATTACAAGTGCTAGAGATACATGAAGAATGCTAAGAAGTGAGAAGAAAGACTTGTTGATATTTGGTCCCAAATGGGATAAGAATCCAAAACCATTGCTTTGTGGCAGTGAATGGCTTGTATAAAGTTATTTTAGGTTAGAATATGTTATAATACAATGAATTTGATTGATTACAAGTGCTAGAGATGCATGAAGAATGTTTAGAAGTGAGAAGAAAGACTTGTTGAAATTTGGTCCCAAATGGGATAAGAACCCAAAACCATTGCTTTGTAGCAGTGAATGGCTTGTATAAAGTTATTTTGGGTTAGAATATGTTATAATACAATGAATTTTATTGATTACAAGTGCTAGAGATGCATGAAGAATGTTTAGAAGTGAGAAGAAAGACTTGTTGATATTTGGTCCCAAATGGGATAAGAACCCACAACCATTCCTTTGAGGATGTAAATGGTTTGTCTAGAGTTGTTTTGGGTTAGAATATGTTATTATACAATGAATTTGATTTATTACAAGTGCTAGAGTTGCATGAAGAATGTTTACAAGTGAGAAGAAATACTTGCTGAAATTTGGTCTCAAATAGGATAAGAACCTAAAACCATTGCTTTGAGGCAGTGAATGGCTTGTTTAAAGTTATTTTGGGTTAGAATATGTTTTAATACAATGAATTTGATTGATTACAAGTGTTAGAGATACATGAAGAATGTTTAGAAGTGAGAAGAAAGACTTGTTGAAATTTGGTCTCAAATGGGATAAGAACCCAAAACCATTGCTTTGAGGCAGTCAATGGCTTGTATAAAGTTATTTTAGGTTAGAATATGTTATAATACAATGAATTTGATTGATTACAAGTGCTAGAGATGCATGAAGAATGTTTAGAAGTGAGAAGAAAGACTTGTTGAAATTTGGTCTCAAATAGGAGAAGAACCCAAAACCATTGCTTTGAGGCAGTGAATGCCTTGTATAAAGTTATTTTAGGTTGAATATGTTAAAATACAATGAATTTGATTGATTACAAGTGCTAGAGATACATGAAGAATGCTAAGAAGTGAGAAGAAAGACTTGTTGATATTTGGTCCCAAATGGGATAAGAATCCAAAACCATTGCTTTGTGGCAGTGAATGGCTTGTATAAAGTTATTTTAGGTTAGAATATGTTATAATACAATGAATTTGATTGATTACAAGTGCTAGAGATGCATGAAGAATGTTTAGAAGTGAGAAGAAAGACTTGTTGATATTTGGTCCCAAATGGGATAAGAACCCAAAACCATTGCTTTGAGGTAGTGAATGGCTTGTATAAAGTTATTTTGGGTTAGAATATGTTATAATACAATGAATTTGTTTGATTACAAGTGCTAGAGATGCATGAAGAATGTTTAGAAGTGAGAAGAAAGACTTGTTGAAATTTGGTCTCAAATAGGATAAGAACCCAAAACCCTTGCTTTGAGGCATTGAATGGCTTGTATAAAGTTATTTTGGGTTAGAATATGCTATAATACAATGAATTTGATTGATTACAAGTGCTAGAGTTGCATGAAGAATGTTTAGAAGTGAGAAGAAAGACTTGTTGAAATTTGGTCCCAAATGGGATAAGAACCCAAAACCATTGCTTTGTAGCAGTGAATGGCTTGTATAAAGTTATTTTGGGTTAGAATATGTTATAATACAATGAATTTTATTGATTACAAGTGCTAGAGATGCATGAAGAATGTTTAGAAGTGAGAAGAAAGAATTGTTGAAATTTGGTCTCAAATAGGATAAAAACCCAAAACCATTGCTTTGAGGCAGTGAATGGCTTGTATAAAATTATTTTGGGTTAGAATATGTTATAATACAATGAATTTGATTGATGACAAGTGCTAGAGATGCATGAAGAATGTTTAGAAATGAGAAGAAAGACTTGTTGAAATTTGGTCCCAAATGGGATAAGAACCCAAAACCATTGCTTTGGGGCAGTGAATGGCTTGTATAAAGTTATTTTGGGTTAGAATATGTTATAATACAATGAATTTGATTGATGACAAGTGCTAGAGATGCATGAAGAATGTTTAGAAGTGAGAAGAAAGACTTGTTGAAATTTGGTCCCAAATGGGATAAGAACCCAAAACCATTGCTTTGTAGCAGTGAATGGCTTGTATAAAGTTATTTTGGGTTAGAATATGTTATAATACAATGAATTTTATTGATTACAAGTGCTAGAGATGCATGAAGAATGTTTAGAAGTGAGAAGAAAGACTTGTTGATATTTGGTCCCAAATGGGATAAGAACCCACAACCATTCCTTTGAGGATGTAAATGGTTTGTCTAGAGTTGTTTTGGGTTAGAATATGTTATTATACAATGAATTTGATTTATTACAAGTGCTAGAGTTGCATGAAGAATGTTTACAAGTGAGAAGAAATACTTGTTGAAATTTGGTCTCAAATAGGATAAGAACCTAAAACCATTGCTTTGAGGCAGTGAATGGCTTGTTTAAAGTTATTTTGGGTTAGAATATGTTTTAATACAATGAATTTGATTGATTACAAGTGTTAGAGATACATGAAGAATGTTTAGAAGTGAGAAGAAAGACTTGTTGAAATTTGGTCTCAAATGGGATAAGAACCCAAAACCATTGCTTTGAGGCAGTCAATGGCTTGTATAAAGTTATTTTAGGTTAGAATATGTTATAATACAATGAATTTGATTGATTACAAGTGCTAGAGATGCATGAAGAATGTTTAGAAGTGAGAAGAAAGACTTGTTGAAATTTGGTCCCAAATGGGATAAGAACCCAAAACCATTGCTTTGTAGCAGTGAATGGCTTGTATAAAGTTATTTTAGGTTGAATATGTTAAAATACAATGAATTTGATTGATTACAAGTGCTAGAGATACATGAAGAATGCTAAGAAGTGAGAAGAAAGACTTGTTGATATTTGGTCCCAAATGGGATAAGAATCCAAAACCATTGCTTTGTGGCAGTGAATGGCTTGTATAAAGTTATTTTAGGTTAGAATATGTTATAATACAATGAATTTGATTGATTACAAGTGCTAGAGATGCATGAAGAATGTTTAGAAGTGAGAAGAAAGACTTGTTGATATTTGGTCCCAAATGGGATAAGAACCCAAAACCATTGCTTTGAGGTAGTGAATGGCTTGTATAAAGTTATTTTGGGTTAGAATATGTTATAATACAATGAATTTGTTTGATTACAAGTGCTAGAGATGCATGAAGAATGTTTAGAAGTGAGAAGAAAGACTTGTTGAAATTTGGTCTCAAATAGGATAAGAACCCAAAACCCTTGCTTTGAGGCATTGAATGGCTTGTATAAAGTTATTTTGGGTTAGAATATGTTATAATACAATGAATTTGATTGATTACAAGTGCTAGAGATGCATGAAGAATGTTTAGAAGTGAGAAGAAAGATTGTTGAAATTTGGTCTCAAATAGGATAAGAACCCAAAACCATTGCTTTGAGGCAGTGAATGGATTGTATAAAGTTATTTTGGGTTAGAATATGCTATAATACAATGAATTTTATTGATTACAAGTGCTAGAGTTGCATGAAGAATGTTTAGAAGTGAGAAGAAAGACTTGTTGAAATTTGGTCCCAAATGGGATAAGAACCCAAAACCATTGCTTTGTAGCAGTGAATGGCTTGTATAAAGTTATTTTGGGTTAGAATATGTTATAATACAATGAATTTTATTGATTACAACTGCTAGAGATGCATGAAGAATGTTTAGAAGTGAGAAGAAAGATTGTTGAAATTTGGTCTCAAATAGGATAAGAACCCAAAACCATTGCTTTGAGGCAGTGAATGGATTGTATAAAGTATTTTGGGTTAGAATATGCTATAATACAACGAATTTGATTTATTACAAGTGCTAGAGTTGCATGAAGAATGTTTAGAAGTGAGAAGAAAGACTTGTTGAAATTTGGTCTCAAATAGGATAAGAACCCAAAACCCTTGCTTTGAGGCATTGAATGGCTTGTATAAAGTTATTTTGGGTTAGAATATGTTATAATACAATGAATTTGATTGATTACAAGTGCTAGAGATGCATGAAGAATGTTTAGAAGTGAGAAGAAAGATTGTTGAAATTTGGTCTCAAATAGGATAAGAACCCAAAACCATTGCTTTGAGGCAGTGAATGGATTGTATAAAGTTATTTTGGGTTAGAATATGCTATAATACAATGAATTTGATTGATTACAAGTGCTAGAGTTGCATGAAGAATGTTTAGAAGTGAGAAGAAAGACTTGTTGAAATTTGGTCCCAAATGGGATAAGAACCCAAAACCATTGCTTTGTAGCAGTGAATGGCTTGTATAAAGTTATTTTGGGTTAGAATATGTTATAATACAATGAATTTTATTGATTACAAGTGCTAGAGATGCATGAAGAATGTTTAGAAGTGAGAAGAAAGATTGTTGAAATTTGGTCTCAAATAGGATAAGAACCCAAAACCATTGCTTTGAGGCAGTGAATGGATTGTATAAAGTATTTTGGGTTAGAATATGCTATAATACAACGAATGTGATTTATTACAAGTGCTAGAGTTGCATGAAGAATGTTTAGAAGTGAGAAGAAAGACTTGTTGAAATTTGGTCTCAAATAGGATAAGAACCCAAAACCCTTGCTTTGAGGCATTGAATGGCTTGTATAAAGTTATTTTGGGTTAGAATATGTTATAATACAATGAATTTGATTGATTACAAGTGCTAGAGATGCATGAAGAATGTTTAGAAGTGAGAAGAAAGATTGTTGAAATTTGGTCTCAAATAGGATAAGAACCCAAAACCATTGCTTTGAGGCAGTGAATGGATTGTATAAAGTTATTTTGGGTTAGAATATGCTATAATACAATGAATTTGATTGATTACAAGTGCTAGAGTTGCATGAAGAATGTTTAGAAGTGAGAAGAAAGACTTGTTGAAATTTGGTCCCAAATGGGATAAGAACCCAAAACCATTGCTTTGTAGCAGTGAATGGCTTGTATAAAGTTATTTTGGGTTAGAATATGTTATAATACAATGAATTTTATTGATTACAAGTGCTAGAGATGCATGAAGAATGTTTAGAAGTGAGAAGAAAGAATTGTTGAAATTTGGTCTCAAATAGGATAAAAACCCAAAACCATTGCTTTGAGGCAGTGAATGGCTTGTATAAAATTATTTTGGGTTAGAATATGTTATAATACAATGAATTTGATTGATGACAAGTGCTAGAGATGCATGAAGAATGTTTAGAAGTGAGAAGAAAGACTTGTTGAAATTTGGTCCCAAATGGGATAAGAACCCAAAACCATTGCTTTGGGGCAGTGAATGGCTTGTATAAAGTTATTTTGGGTTAGAATATGTTATAATACAATGAATTTGATTGATGACAAGTGCTAGAGATGCATGAAGAATGTTTAGAAGTGAGAAGAAAGACTTGTTGAAATTTGGTCCCAAATGGGATAAGAACCCAAAACCATTGCTTTGTAGCAGTGAATGGCTTGTATAAAGTTATTTTGGGTTAGAATATGTTATAATACAATGAATTTTATTGATTACAAGTGCTAGAGATGCATGAAGAATGTTTAGAAGTGAGAAGAAAGACTTGTTGATATTTGGTCCCAAATGGGATAAGAACCCACAACCATTCCTTTGAGGATGTAAATGGTTTGTCTAGAGTTGTTTTGGGTTAGAATATGTTATTATACAATGAATTTTATTTATTACAAGTGCTAGAGTTGCATGAAGAATGTTTACAAGTGAGAAGAAATACTTGCTGAAATTTGGTCTCAAATAGGATAAGAACCTAAAACCATTGCTTTGAGGCAGTGAATGGCTTGTTTAAAGTTATTTTGGGTTAGAATATGTTTTAATTCAATGAATTTGATTGATTACAAGTGTTAGAGATACATGAAGAATGTTTAGAAGTGAGAAGAAAGACTTGTTGAAATTTGGTCTCAAATGGGATAAGAACCCAAAACCATTGCTTTGAGGCAGTCAATGGCTTGTATAAAGTTATTTTAGGTTAGAATATGTTATAATACAATGAATTTGATTGATTACAAGTGCTAGAGATGCATGAAGAATGTTTAGAAGTGAGAAGAAAGACTTGTTGAAATTTGGTCTCAAATAGGATAAGAACCCAAAACCATTGCTTTGAGGCAGTGAATGCCTTGTATAAAGTTATTTTAGGTTGAATATGTTAAAATACAATGAATTTGATTGATTACAAGTGCTAGAGATACATGAAGAATGCTAAGAAGTGAGAAGAAAGACTTGTTGATATTTGGTCCCAAATGGGATAAGAATCCAAAACCATTGCTTTGTGGCAGTGAATGGCTTGTATAAAGTTATTTTAGGTTAGAATATGTTATAATACAATGAATTTGATTGATTACAAGTGCTAGAGATGCATGAAGAATGTTTAGAAGTGAGAAGAAAGACTTGTTGATATTTGGTCCCAAATGGGATAAGAACCCAAAACCATTGCTTTGAGGTAGTGAATGGCTTGTATAAAGTTATTTTGGGTTAGAATATGTTATAATACAATGAATTTGTTTGATTACAAGTGCTAGAGATGCATGAAGAATGTTTAGAAGTGAGAAGAAAGACTTGTTGAAATTTGGTCTCAAATAGGATAAGAACCCAAAACCCTTGCTTTGAGGCAGTGAATGGCTTGTATAAAGTTATTTTGTGTTAGAATATGTTATAATACAATGAATTTGATTGATTACAAGTGCTAGAGATGCATGAAGAATGTTTAAAAGTGAGAAGAAAGATTGTTGAAATTTGGTCTCAAATAGGATAAGAACCCAAAACCATTGCTTTGAGGCAGTGAATGGCTTGTATAAAGTTATTTTGGGTTAGAATATGCTATAATACAATGAATTTGATTTATTACAAGTGCTAGAGTTGCATGAAGAATGTTTAGAAGTGAGAAGAAAGACTTGTTGAAATTTGGTCTCAAATAGGATAAAAACCCAAAACCATTGTTTTGAGGCAGTGAATGGCTTGTATAAAGTTATTTTGGGTTAGAATATGCTATAATACAATGAATTTGATTGATTACAAGTGCTAGATATGCATGAAGAATGTTTAGAAGTGAGAAGAAAGACTTGTTGAAATTTGGTCTCAAATAGGATAAGAACCCAAAACCATTGCTTTGTGGCAGTGAATGGCTTGTATAAAGTTATTTTGGGTTAGAATATGTTATAATACAATGAATTTTATTGATTACAAGTGCTAGAGATGCGTGAAGAATGTTTAGAAGTGAGAAGAAAGACTTGTTGATATTTGGTCCCAAATGGGATAAGAACCCAAAACCATTGCTTTGTGGCAGTGAATGGCTTGTATAAAGTTATTTTGGGTTAGAATATGTTATAATACAATGAATTTTATTGATTACAAGTGCTAGAGATGCATGAAGAATGTTTAGAAGTGAGAAGAAAGACTTGTTGATATTTGGTCCCAAATGGGATAAGAACCCACAACCATTGCTTTGAGGAAGTAAATGGTTTGTCTAGAGTTGTTTTGAGTTAGAATATGTTATTATACAATGAATTTGATTTATTACAAGTACTAGAGTTGCATGAAGAATGTTTAGAAGTGAGAAGAAAGACTTGTTGAAATTTGGTCTCAAATGGGATAAGAACCTAAAACCATTGCTTTGAGGCAGTGAATGGCTTGTATAAAGTTATTTTGGGTTAGAATATGTTATAATACAATGAATTTGATTGATTACAAGTGCTAGAGATGCATGAAGAATGTTTAGAAGTGAGAAGAAAGACTTGTTGAAATTTGGTCTCAAATGGGATAAGAACCCAAAACCATTGCTCTGAAGCAGTGAATGGCTTGTATTAAGTTATTTTGGGTTAGAATATGTTAAAATACAATGAATTTGATTGATTACAAGTGCTAGAGATGCATGAAGAATGTTTAGAAGTGAGAAGAAAGATTGTTGAAATTTGGTCTCAAATAGGATAAGAACCCAAAACCATTGCTTTGAGGCAGTGAATGGATTGTATAAAGTAATTTGGGTTAGAATATGCTATAATACAACGAATTTGATTTATTACAAGTGCTAGAGTTGCATGAAGAATGTTTAGAAGTGAGAAGAAAGATTGTTGAAATTTGGTCTCAAATAGGATAAGAACCCAAAACCATTGCTTTGAGGCAGTGAATGGATTGTATAAAGTTATTTTGGGTTAGAATATGCTATAATACAATGAATTTGATTTATTACAAGTGCTAGAGTTGCATGGAGAATGTTTAGAAGTGAGAAGAAAGACTTGTTGAAATTTGGTCTCAAATAGGATAAAAACCCAAAACCATTGCTTTGAGGCAGTGAATGGCTTGTATAAAGTTATTTTGGGTTAGAATATGTTATAATACAATGAATTTGATTGATGACAAGTGCTAGAGATGCATGAAGAATGTTTAGAAGTGAGAAGAAAGACTTGTTGAAATTTGGTCCCAAATGGGATAAGAACCCAAAACCATTGCTTTGGGGCAGTGAATGGCTTGTATAAAGTTATTTTGGGTTAGAATATGTTATAATACAATGAATTTGATTGATGACAAGTGCTAGAGATGCATGAAGAATGTTTAGAAGTGAGAAGAAAGACTTGTTGAAATTTGGTCCCAAATGGGATAAGAACCCAAAACCATTGCTTTGTAGCAGTGAATGGCTTGTATAAAGTTATTTTGGGTTAGAATATGTTATAATACAATGAATTTTATTGATTACAAGTGCTAGAGATGCATGAAGAATGTTTAGAAGTGAGAAGAAAGACTTGTTGATATTTGGTCCCAAATGGGATAAGAACCCACAACCATTCCTTTGAGGATGTAAATGGTTTGTCTAGAGTTGTTTTGGGTTAGAATATGTTATTATACAATGAATTTGATTTATTACAAGTGCTAGAGTTGCATGAAGAATGTTTAGAAGTGAGAAGAAAGACTTGTTGAAATTTGGTCTCAAATAGGATAAAAACCCAAAACCATTGCTTTGAGGCAGTGAATGGCTTGTTTAAAGTTATTTTGGGTTAGAATATGCTATAATACAATGAATTTGATTGATTACAAGTGCTAGATATGCATGAAGAATGTTTAGAAGTGAGAAGAAAGACTTGTTGATATTTGGTCCCAAATGGGATAAGAACCCAAAACCATTGCTTTGTGGCAGTGAATGGCTTGTATAAAGTTATTTTAGGTTAGAATATGTTATAATACAATGAATTTGATTGATTACAAGTGCTAGAGATGCATGAAGAATGTTTAGAAGTGAGAAGAAAGACTTGTTGATATTTGGTCCCAAATGGGATAAGAACCCAAAACCATTGCTTTGAGGTAGTGAATGGCTTGTATAAAGTTATTTTGGGTTAGAATATGTTATAATACAATGAATTTGATTGATTACAAGTGCTAGAGATGCATGAAGAATGTTTAGAAGTGAGAAGAAAGACTTGTTGATATTTGGTCCCAAATAGGATAAGAACCCAAAACCCTTGCTTTGAGGCAGTGAATGGCTTGTATAAAGTTATTTTGGGTTAGAATATGTTATAATACAAAGAATTTGATTGATTACAAGTGCTAGAGATGCATGAAGAATGTTTAGAAGTGAGAAGAAAGATTGTTGAAATTTGGTCTCAAATAGGATAAAAACCCAAAACCCTTGCTTTGAGGCAGTGAATGGCTTGTATAAAGTTATTTTGTGTTAGAATATGTTATAATACAATGAATTTGATTGATTACAAGTGCTAGAGATGCATGAAGAATGTTTAGAAGTGAGAAGAAAGATTGTTGAAATTTGGTCTCAAATAGGATAAGAACCCAAAACCATTGCTTTGAGGCAGTGAATGGATTGTATAAAGTTATTTTGGGTTAGAATATGCTATAATACAATGAATTTGATTTATTACAAGTGCTAGAGTTGCATGGAGAATGTTTAGAAGTGAGAAGAAAGACTTGTTGAAATTTGGTCTTAAATAGGATAAAAACCCAAAACCATTGCTTTGAGGCAGTGAATGGCTTCTATAAAGTTATTTTGGGTTAGAATATGCTATAATACAATGAATTTGATTGATGACAAGTGCTAGAGATGCATGAAGAATGTTTAGAAGTGAGAAGAAACACTTGTTGAAATTTGGTCTCAAATGGGATAAGAACCCAAAACCATTGCTTTGAGGCCGTGAATGGCTTGTATAAAGTTATTTTGGGTTAGAATATGTTATAATACAATGAATTTTATTGATTACAAGTGCTAGAGATGCGTGAAAAATGTTTAGAAATTAGAATAAAGGCTTGTTGATATTTGGTCCCAAATGGGATAAGAACCCAAAACAATTGTTTTGAGGCAGTGAATGCTTTGTATAAAGTTATTTTAGGTTGAATATGTTAAAATACAATGAATTTTATTGATTACAAGTGCTAGAGATACATGAAGAATGCTAAGAAGTGACAAGAAAGACTTGTTGATATTTGGTCCCAAATGGGATAAGAACCCAAAATCATTGCTTTGAGGTAGTGAATGGCTTGTATAAAGTTATTTTGGGTTAGAATATGTTATAATACAATGAATTTGATTGATTACAAGTGCTAAGATGCATGAAGAATGTTTAGAAGTGAGAAGAAAGACTTGTTGAAATTTGGTCTCAAATAGGATAAGAACCCAAAACCCTTGCTTTGAGGCAGTGAATGGCTTGTATAAAGTTATTTTGGGTTAGAATATGTTATAATACAATGAATTTGATTGATTACAAGTGCTAGAGATGCATGAAGAATGTTTAGAAGTGAGAAGAAAGATTGTTGAAATTTGGTCTTAAATAGGATAAGAACCCAAAACCATTGCTTTGAGGCAGTGAATGGATTGTATAAAGTTATTTTGGGTTAGAATATGCTATAATACAATGAATTTGATTTATTACAAGTGCTAGAGTTGCATGAAGAATGTTTAGAAGTGAGAAGAAAGACTTGTTGAAATTTGGTCTCAAATGGGATAAGAACCCAAAACCATTGCTTTGGGGCAGTGAATGGCTTGTATAAAGTTATTTTGGGTTAGAATATGTTATAATACAATGAATTTTATTGATTACAAGTGCTAGAGATGCATGAAGAATGTTTAGAAGTGAGAAGAAAGACTTGTTGATATTTGGTCCCAAATGGGATAAGAACCCAAAACCATTGCTTTGTGGCAGTGAATGGCTTGTATAAAGTTATTTTAGGTTAGAATATGTTATAATACAATGAATTTGATTGATTACAAGTGCTAGAGATGCATGAAGAATGTTTAGAAGTGAAAAGAAAGACTTGTTGATATTTGGTCCCAAATGGGATAAGAACCCAAAACCATTGCTTTGAGGTAGTGAATGGCTTGTATAAAGTTATTTTTGGTTAGAATATGTTATAATACAATGAATTTGATTGATTACAAGTGCTAAGATGCATGAAGAATGTTTAGAAGTGAGAAGAAAGACTTGTTAAAATTTGGTCTCAAATAGGATAAGAACCCAAAACCATTGCTTTGAGGCAGTGAATGGATTGTATAAAGTTATTTTGGGTTAGAATATGTTATAATACAATGAATTTTATTGATTACAAGTGCTAGAGATGCATGAAGAATGTTTAGAAGTGAGAAGAAAGATTGTTGAAATTTGGTCTCAAATAGGATAAGAACCCAAAACCATTGCTTTGAGGCAGTGAATGGATTGTATAAAGTTATTTTGGGTTAGAATATGCTATAATACAATGAATTTGATTTATTACAAGTGCTAGAGTTGCATGAAGAATGTTTAGAAGTGAGAAGAAAGACTTGTTGAAATTTGGTCTCAAATAGGATAAAAACCCAAAACCATTGCTTTGAGGCAGTGAATGGCTTGTATAAAGTTATTTTGGGTTAGAATATGCTATAATACAATGAATTTGATTGATTACAAGTGCTAGATATGCATGAAGAATGTTTAGAAGTGAGAAGAAAGACTTGTTGATATTTGGTCCCAAATGGGATAAGAACCCAAAACCATTGCTTTGTGGCAGTGAATGGCTTGTATAAAGTTATTTTAGGTTAGAATATGTTATAATACAATGAATTTGATTGATTACAAGTGCTAGAGATGCATGAAGAATGTTTAGAAGTGAGAAGAAAGACTTGTTGATATTTGGTCCCAAATGGGATAAGAACCCAAAACCATTGCTTTGAGGTAGTGAATGGCTTGTATAAAGTTATTTTGGGTTAGAATATGTTATAATACAATGAATTTGATTGATTACAAGTGCTAAGATGCATGAAGAATGTTTAGAAGTGAGAAGAAAGACTTGTTAAAATTTGGTCTCAAATAGGATAAGAACCCAAAACCATTGCTTTGAGGCAGTGAATGGATTGTATAAAGTTATTTTGGGTTAGAATATGTTATAATACAATGAATTTTATTGATTACAAGTGCTAGAGATGCATGAAGAATGTTTAGAAGTGAGAAGAAAGATTGTTGAAATTTGGTCTCAAATAGGATAAGAACCCAAAACCATTGCTTTGTGGCAAAGAATGGCTTGTATAAAGTTATTTTAGGTTAGAATATGTTATAATACAATGAATTTGATTGATTACAAGTGCTAGAGATGCATGAAGAATGTTTAGAAGTGAGAAGAAAGACTTGTAGATATTTGGTCCCAAATGGGATAAGAACCCAAAACCATTGTTTTGAGGTAGTGAATGGCTTGTATAAAGTTATTTTGGGTTAGAATATGTTATAATACAATGAATTTGATTGATTACAAGTGCTAGAGATGAATGAAGAATGTTTAGAAGTGAGAAGAAAGACTTGTTGAAATTTGGTCTCAAATAGGATAAGAACCCAAAACCCTTGCTTTGAGGCAGTGAATGGCTTGTATAAAGTTATTTTGGGTTAGAATATGTTATAATACAAAGAATTTGATTGATTACAAGTGCTAGAGATGCATGAAGAATGTTTAGAAGTGAGAAGAAAGATTGTTGAAATTTGGTCTCAAATAGGATAAGAACCCAAAACCATTGCTTTGAGGCAGTGAATGGCTTGTATAAAGTTATTTTGGGTTAGAATATGCTATAATACAACGAATTTGATTTATTACAAGTGCTAGAGTTGCATGAAGAATGTTTAGAAGTGAGAAGAAAGACTTGTTGAAATTTGGTCTCAAATAGGATAAAAACCCAAAACCATTGCTTTGAGGCAGTGAATGGCTTGTATAAAGTTATTTTGGGTTAGAATATGCTATAATACAATGAATTTGATTGATTACAAGTGCTAGATATGCATGAAGAATGTTTAGAAGTGAGAAGAAAGACTTGTTGAAATTTGGTCTCAAATGGGATAAGAACCCAAAACCATTGCTTTGTGGCAGTGAATGGCTTGTATAAAGTTATTTTGGGTTAGAATATGTTATAATACAATGAATTTTATTGATTACAAGTGCTAGAGATACGTGAAGAATGTTTAGAAGTGAGAAGAAAGACTTGTTGATATTTGGTCCCAAATGGGATAAGAACCCAAAGCCATTGCTTTGTGGCAGTGAATGGCTTGTATAAAGTTATTTTGGGTTAGAATATGCTATATTACAATGAATTTGATTGATTACAAGTGCTAGAGTTGCATGAAGAATGTTTAGAAGTGAGAAGAAAGACTTGTTGAAATTTGGTCTTAAATAGGATAAAAACCCAAAACCATTGCTTTGAGGCAGTGAATGGCTTGTATAAAGTTATTTTGGGTTAGAATATGCTATAATACAATGAATTTGATTGATTACAAGTGCTAGATATGCATGAAGAATGTTTAGAAGTGAGAAGAAAGACTTGTTGAAATTTGGTCTCAAATGGGATAAGAACCCAAAACCATTGCTTTGTGGCAGTGAATGGCTTGTATAAAGTTATTTTGGGTTAGAATATGTTATAATACAATGAATTTTATTGATTACAAGTGCTAGAGATGCATGAAGAATGTTTAGAAGTGAGAAGAAAGACTTGTTGATATTTGGTCCCAAATGGGATAAGAACCCACAACCATTCCTTTGAGGATGTAAATGGTTTGTCTAGAGTTGTTTTGGGTTAGAATATGTTATTATACAATGAATTTGATTTATTACAAGTGCTAGAGTTGCATGAAGAATGTTTACAAGTGAGAAGAAATACTTGTTGAAATTTGGTCTCAAATGGGATAAGAACCTAAAACCATTGCTTTGAGGCAGTGAATGGCTTGTTTAAAGTTATTTTGGGTTAGAATATGTTTTAATACAATGAATTTGATTGATTACAAGTGTTAGAGATACATGAAGAATGTTTAGAAGTGAGAAGAAAGACTTGTTGAAATTTGGTCTCAAATTGGATAAGAACCCAAAACCATTGCTTTGAGGCAGTCAATGGCTTGTATAAAGTTATTTTAGGTTAGAATATGTTATAATACAATGAATTTGATTGATTACAAGTTCTAGAGATGCATGAAGAATATTTAGAAGTGAGAAGAAAGATTGTTGAAATTTGGTCTCAAATAGGATAAGAACCCAAAACCATTGCTTTGAGGCAGTGAATGGATTGTATAAAGTATTTTGGGTTAGAATATGCTATAATACAACGAATTTGATTTATTACAAGTGCAAGAGATGCATGAACAATGCTAAGAAGTGAGAAGAAAGACTTGTTGATATCTGGTCATAAATGGGATAAGAACCCAAAACCATTGCTTTGTGGCAGTGAATGGCTTGTATAAAGTTATTTTAGGTTAGAATATGTTATAATACAATGAATTTGATTGATTACAAGTGCTAGAGATGCATGAAGAATGTTTAGAAGTGAGAAGAAAGACTTGTTGATATTTGGTCCCAAATGGGATAAGAACCCAAAACCATTGCTTTGAGGTAGTGAATGGCTTGTATAAAGTTATTTTGGGTTAGAATATGTTATAATACAATGAATTTGATTGATTACAAGTGCTAGAGATGCATGAAGAATGTTTAGAAGTGAGAAGAAAGACTTGTTGATATTTGGTCTCAAATAGGATAAGAACCCAAAACCCTTGCTTTGAGGCAGTGAATGGCTTGTATAAAGTTATTTTGGGTTAGAATATGTTATAATACAAAGAATTTGATTGATTACAAGTGCTAGAGATGCATGAAGAATGTTTAGAAGTGAGAAGAAAGATTGTTGAAATTTGGTCTCAAATAGGATAAGAACCCAAAACCATTGCTTTGAGGCAGTGAATGGCTTGTATAAAGTTATTTTGGGTTAGAATATGCTATAATACAACGAATTTGATTTATTACAAGTGCTAGAGTTGCATGAAGAATGTTTAGAAGTGAGAAGAAAGACTTGTTGAAATTTGGTCTCAAATAGGATAAAAACCCAAAACCATTGCTTTGAGGTAGTGAATGGCTTGTATAAAGTTATTTTGGGTTAGAATATGCTATAATACAATGAATTTGATTGATTACAAGTGCTAGATATGCATGAAGAATGTTTAGAAGTGAGAAGAAAGACTTGTTGAAATTTGGTCTCAAATAGGATAAGAACCCAAAACCCTTGCTTTGAGGCAGTGAATGGCTTGTAAAAAGTTATTTTGGGTTAGAATATGTTATAATACAATGAATTTGATTGATTACAAGTGCTAGAGATGCATGAAGAATGTTTAGAAGTGAGAAGAAAGATTGTTGAAATTTGGTCTCAAATAGGTTAAGAACCCAAAACCATTGCTTTGAGGCAGTGAATGGCTTGTATAAAGTTATTTTGGGTTAGAATATGCTATAATACAATGAATTTGATTGATTACAAGTGCTAGATATGCATGAAGAATGTTTAGAAGTGAGAAGAAAGACTTGTTGAAATTTGGTCTCAAATGGGATAAGAACCCAAAACCATTGCTTTGTGGCAGTGAATGGCTTGTATAAAGTTATTTTGGGTTAGAATATGTTATAATACAATGAATTTTATTGATTACAAGTGCTAGAGATACGTGAAGAATGTTTAGAAGTGAGAAGAAAGACTTGTTGATATTTGGTCCCAAATGGGATAAGAACCCAAAACCATTGCTTTGTGGCAGTGAATGGCTTGTATAAAGTTATTTTGGGTTAGAATATGCTATAATACAATGAATTTGATTGATTACAAGTGCTAGAGTTGCATGAAGAATGTTTAGAAGTGAGAAGAAAGACTTGTTGAAATTTGGTCTTAAATAGGATAAAAACCCAAAACCATTGCTTTGAGGCAGTGAATGGCTTGTATAAAGTTATTTTGGGTTAGAATATGCTATAATACAATGAATTTGATTGATTACAAGTGCTAGATATGCATGAAGAATGTTTAGAAGTGAGAAGAAAGACTTGTTGAAATTTGGTCTCAAATGGGATAAGAACCCAAAACCATTGCTTTGTGGCAGTGAATGGCTTGTATAAAGTTATTTTGGGTTAGAATATGTTATAATACAATGAATTTTATTGATTACAAGTGCTAGAGATGCATGAAGAATGTTTAGAAGTGAGAAGAAAGACTTGTTGATATTTGGTCCCAAATGGGATAAGAACCCACAACCATTCCTTTGAGGATGTAAATGGTTTGTCTAGAGTTGTTTTGGGTTAGAATATGTTATTATACAATGAATTTGATTTATTACAAGTGCTAGAGTTGCATGAAGAATGTTTACAAGTGAGAAGAAATACTTGTTGAAATTTGGTCTCAAATGGGATAAGAACCTAAAACCATTGCTTTGAGGCAGTGAATGGCTTGTTTAAAGTTATTTTGGGTTAAAATATGTTTTAATACAATGAATTTGATTGATTACAAGTGTTAGAGATACATGAAGAATGTTTAGAAGTGAGAAGAAAGACTTGTTGAAATTTGGTCTCAAATGGGATAAGAACCCAAAACCATTGCTCTGAAGCAGTGAATGGCTTGTATAAAGTTATTTTGGGTTAGAATATGTTAAAATACAATGAATTTGATTGATTAACAAGTGCTAGAGATGCATGAAGAATGTTTAGAAGTTAGAAGAAAGATTGTTGAAATTTGGTCTCAAATAGGATAAGAACCCAAAACCATTGCTTTGAGGCAGTGAATGGATTGTATAAAGTATTTTGGGTTAGAATATGCTATAATACAACGAATTTGATTTATTACAAGTGCTAGAGTTGCATGAAGAATGTTTAGAAGTGAGAAGAAAGACTTGTTGAAATTTGGTCTTAAATAGGATAAAAACCCAAAACCATTGCTTTGAGGCAGTGAATGGCTTGTATAAAGTTATTTTGGGTTAGAATATGCTATAATACAATGAATTTGATTGATTACAAGTGCTAGATATGCATGAAGAATGTTTAGAAGTGAGAAGAAAGACTTGTTGAAATTTGGTCTCAAATAGGATAAAAACCCAAAACCATTGCTTTGAGGCAGTGAATGGCTTGTATAAAGTTATTTTGGGTTAGAATATGCTATAATACAATGAATTTGATTGATTACAAGTGCTAGATATGCATGAAGAATGTTTAGAAGTGAGAAGAAAGACTTGTTGAAATTTGGTCTCAAATAGGATAAGAACCCAAAACCCTTGCTTTGAGGCAGTGAATGGCTTGTAAAAAGTTATTTTGGGTTAGAATATGTTATAATACAATGAATTTGATTGATTACAAGTGCTAGAGATGCATGAAGAATGTTTAGAAGTGAGAAGAAAGATTGTTGAAATTTGGTCTCAAATAGGATAAGAACCCAAAACCATTGCTTTGAGGCAGTGAATGGCTTGTATAAAGTTATTTTGGGTTAGAATATGCTATAATACAATGAATTTGATTTATTACAAGTGCTAGAGTTGCATGAAGAATGTTTAGAAGTGAGAAGAAAGACTTGTTGAAATTTGGTCTCAAATAGGATAAAAACCCAAAACCATTGCTTTGAGGCAGTGAATGGCTTGTATAAAGTTATTTTGGGTTAGAATATGCTATAATACAATGAATTTGATTGATTACAAGTGCTAGATATGCATGAAGAATGTTTAGAAGTGAGAAGAAAGACTTGTTGAAATTTGGTCTCAAATGGGATAAGAACCCAAAACCATTGCTTTGTGGCAGTGAATGGCTTGTATAAAGTTATTTTGGGTTAGAATATGTTATAATACAATGAATTTTATTGATTACAAGTGCTAGAGATACGTGAAGAATGTTTAGAAGTGAGAAGAAAGACTTGTTGATATTTGGTCCCAAATGGGATAAGAACCCAAAACCATTGCTTTGTGGCAGTGAATGGCTTGTATAAAGTTATTTTGGGTTAGAATATGCTATAATACAATGAATTTAATTGATTACAAGTGCTAGAGTTGCATGAAGAATGTTTAGAAGTGAGAAGAAAGACTTGTTGAAATTTGGTCTTAAATAGGATAAAAACCCAAAACCATTGCTTTGAGGCAGTGAATGGCTTGTATAAAGTTATTTTGGGTTAGAATATGCTATAATACAATGAATTTGATTAATTACAAGTGCTAGATATGCATGAAGAATGTTTAGAAGTGAGAAGAAAGACTTGTTGAAATTTGGTCTCAAATGGGATAAGAACCCAAAACCATTGCTTTGTGGCAGTGAATGGCTTGTATAAAGTTATTTTGGGTTAGAATATGTTATAATACAATGAATTTTATTGATTACAAGTGCTAGAGATGCATGAAGAATGTTTAGAAGTGAGAAGAAAGACTTGTTGATATTTGGTCCCAAATGGGATAAGAACCCACAACCATTCCTTTGAGGATGTAAATGGTTTGTCTAGAGTTGTTTTGGGTTAGAATATGTTATTATACAATGAATTTGATTTATTACAAGTGCTAGAGTTGCATGAAGAATGTTTACAAGTGAGAAGAAATACTTGTTGAAATTTGGTCTCAAATGGGATAAGAACCTAAAACCATTGCTTTGAGGCAGTGAATGGCTTGTTTAAAGTTATTTTGGGTTAAAATATGTTTTAATACAATGAATTTGATTGATTACAAGTGTTAGAGATACATGAAGAATGTTTAGAAGTGAGAAGAAAGACTTGTTGAAATTTGGTCTCAAATGGGATAAGAACCCAAAACCATTGCTCTGAAGCAGTGAATGGCTTGTATAAAGTTATTTTGGGTTAGAATATGTTAAAATACAATGAATTTGATTGATTAACAAGTGCTAGAGATGCATGAAGAATGTTTAGAAGTTAGAAGAAAGATTGTTGAAATTTGGTCTCAAATAGGATAAGAACCCAAAACCATTGCTTTGAGGCAGTGAATGGATTGTATAAAGTATTTTGGGTTAGAATATGCTATAATACAACGAATTTGATTTATTACAAGTGCTAGAGTTGCATGAAGAATGTTTAGAAGTGAGAAGAAAGACTTGTTGAAATTTGGTCTTAAATAGGATAAAAACCCAAAACCATTGCTTTGAGGCAGTGAATGGCTTGTATAAAGTTATTTTGGGTTAGAATATGCTATAATACAATGAATTTGATTGATTACAAGTGCTAGATATGCATGAAGAATGTTTAGAAATGAGAAGAAAGACTTGTTGAAATTTGGTCTCAAATGGGATAAGAACCCAAAACCATTGCTTTGTGGCAGTGAATGGCTTGTATAAAGTTATTTTGGGTTAGAATATGTTATATGTAAGTTTTCGAAAAGAATTGGAGAAGATTAAGAACGAGTGAGTTTGAGGAAGATTTGAAAAAGAATGCGAGTTTGAAAGGTGAGAGAAGTGTGGTGAAGAAAGAGAGTTTTTCTCTTTTCATACATGTAAAATAACCTAGATACAAACTATATATGGACACTACAAAGAGCATAAAATAATAACAAATATACAAGATATTTTGGCTTCAAGGTTCGAGTGAAAGCGACGGGTCCATGTTGTGTCTCTCCTTAAACAATCACGTGAGTGTCTCTTGTTTTGAAGCTCCAACGGTCACAACACATAGGGGAAGGATCTAGATGCTCATTTCTTCTTCTTCGCAACCTTAAACGGGCCTCTTTATTAAACTGGACAATGAGGCTTGAAGGTGATGTCGAGGCTGTACGGATGGGCTTGTACGGATGGGCTTGTACGGACGAGGTTGTACGAACGGTCGTGGCTCGAGGCACTCGATCCCGGATGGAAGGATTCTTCGATACGGCTCGATATCCGGTCGATCCCATTACTCGACCAAGGATGGATACCGGATCGAAGATTTCTCTCGATCCCGGACAAGACTTCTCTCGATCCCGGACATGATCATCTCTCGATCCCGGACATGATCATCTCGGACATGATCATTTCTATATCCAATTTACATTATAATACAATGAATTTTATTGATTACAAGTGCTACAGATGCATGAAGAATGTTTAGAAGTGAGAAGAAAGACTTGTTGATATTTGGTCCCAAATGGGATAAGAACCCACAACCATTCCTTTGAGGATGTAAATGGTTTGTCTAGAGTTGTTTTGGGTTAGAATATGTTATTATACAATGAATTTGATTTATTACAAGTGCTAGAGTTGCATGAAGAATGTTTACAAGTGAGAAGAAATACTTGTTGAAATTTGGTCTCAAATGGGATAAGAACCTAAAACCATTGCTTTGAGGCAGTGAATGGCTTGTTTAAAGTTATTTTGGGTTAGAATATGTTTTAATACAATGAATTTGATTGATTACAAGTGTTAGAGATACATGAAGAATGTTTAGAAGTGAGGAGAAAGACTTGTTGAAATTTGGTCTCAAATGGGATAAGAACCCAAAACCATTGTTTTGAGGCAGTCAATGGCTTGTATAAAGTTATTTTAGGTTAGAATATGTTATAATACAATGAATTTGATTGATTACCAGTGCTAGAGATGCATGAAGAATGTTTAGAAGTGAGAAGAAAGACTTGTTGAAATTTGGTCTCAAATAGGATAAGAACCCAAAACCATTGCTTTGAGGCAGTGAATGCCTTGTATAAAGTTATTTTAGGTTGAATATGTTAAAATACAATGAATTTGATTGATTACAAGTGCTAGAGATACATGAAGAATGCTAAGAAGTGAGAAGAAAGACTTGTTGATATTTGGTCCCAAATGGGATAAGAACCCAAAACCATTGCTTTGTGGCAGTGAATGGCTTGTATAAAGTTATTTTAGGTTAGAAAATGTTATAATACAATGAATTTGATTGATTACAAGTGCTAGAGATGCATGAAGAATGTTTAGAAGTGAGAAGAAAGACTTGTTGATATTTGGTCCCAAATGGGATAAGAACCCAAAACCATTGCTTTGAGGTAGTGAATGGCTTGTATAAAGTTATTTTGGGTTAGAATATGTTATAATACAATGAATTTGATTGATTACAAGTGCTAGAGATGCATGAAGAATGTTTAGAAGTGAGAAGAAAGATTTGTTGAAATTTGGTCTCAAATAGGATAAGAACCCAAAACCCTTGCTTTGAGGCAGTGAATGGCTTGTATAAAGTTATTTTGGGTTAGAATATGTTATAATACAATGAATTTGATTGATTACAAGTGCTAGAGATGCATGAAGAATGTTTAGAAGTGAGAAGAAAGATTGTTGAAATTTGGTCTCAAATAGGATAAGAACCCAAAACCATTGCTTTGAGGCAGTGAATGGCTTGTATAAAGTTATTTTGGGTTAGAATATGCTATAATACAATGAATTTGATTTATTACAAGTGCTAGAGTTGCATGAAGAATGTTTAGAAGTGAGAAGAAAGACTTGTTGAAATTTGGTCTCAAATAGGATAAAAACCCAAAACCATTGCTTTGAGGCAGTGAATGGCTTGTATAAAGTTATTTTGGGTTAGAATATGCTATAATACAATGAATTTGATTGATTACAAGTGCTAGATATGCATGAAGAATGTTTAGAAGTGAGATGAAAGACTTGTTGAAATTTGGTCTCAAATGGGATAAGAACCCAAAACCATTGCTTTGTGGCAGTGAATGGGTTGTATAAAGTTATTTTGGGTTAGAATATGTTATAATACAATGAATTTTATTGATTACAAGTGCTAGAGATGCGTGAAGAATGTTTAGAAGTGAGAAGAAAGACTTGTTGATATTTGGTCCCAAATGGGATAAGAACCCAAAACCATTGCTTTGTGGCAGTGAATGGCTTGTATAAAGTTATTTTGGGTTAGAATATGTTATAATACAATGAATTTTATTGATTACAAGTGCTAGAGATGCGTGAAGAATGTTTAGAAGTGAGAAGAAAGACTTGTTGATATTTGGTCCCAAATAGGATAAGAACCCACAACCATTGCTTTGAGGATGTGGTTTGTCTAGAGTTTTTTGGGTTCGAATATGTTATTATACAATGAATTTGATTTATTACAAGTGCTAGAGTTGCATGAAGAATGTTTACAAGTGAGAAGAAATACTTGTTGAAATTTGTTCTCAAATGGGACAAGAACCTAAAACCATTGCTTTGAGGCAGTGAATGGCTTGTATAAAGTTATTTTGGGTTAGAATATGTTTTAATACAATGAATTTGATTGATTACAAGTGTTAGAGATGCATGAAGAATGTTTAGAAGTGAGAAGAAAGACTTGTTGATATTTGGTCCCAAATGGGATAAGAACCCAAAACCATTGCTTTGTGGCAGTGAATGGCTTGTATAAAGTTATTTTAGGTTAGAATATGTTATAATACAATGAATTTGATTGATTACAAGTGCTAGAGATGCATGAAGAATGTTTAGAAGTGAGAAGAAAGATTGTTGAAATTTGGTCTCAAATAGGATAAGAACCCAAAACCATTGCTTTCAGGCAGTGAATGGCTTGCATAAAGTTATTTTGGGTTAGAATATGCTATAATACAACGAATTTGATTTATTACAAGTGCTAGAGTTGCATGAAGAATGTTTAGAAGTGAGAAGAAAGACTTGTTGAAATTTGGTCTCAAATAGGATAAAAACCCAAAACCATTGCTTTGAGGCAGTGAATGGCTTGTATAAAGTTATTTTGGGTTAGAATATGCTATAATACAATGAATTTGATTGATTACAAGTGCTAGATATGCATGAAGAATGTTTAGAAGTGAGATGAAAGACTTGTTGAAATTTGGTCTCAAATGGGATAAGAACCCAAAACCATTGCTTTGTGGCAGTGAATGGGTTGTATAAAGTTATTTTGGGTTAGAATATGTTATAATACAATGAATTTTATTGATTACAAGTGCTAGAGATGCGTGAAGAATGTTTAGAAGTGAGAAGAAAGACTTGTTGATATTTGGTCCCAAATGGGATAAGAACCCAAAACCATTGCTTTGTGGCAGTGAATGGCTTGTATAAAGTTATTTTGGGTTAGAATATGTTATAATACAATGAATTTTATTGATTACAAGTGCTAGAGATGCGTGAAGAATGTTTAGAAGTGAGAAGAAAGACTTGTTGATATTTGGTCCCAAATAGGATAAGAACCCACAACCATTGCTTTGAGGATGTGGTTTGTCTAGAGTTTTTTGGGTTCGAATATGTTATTATACAATGAATTTGATTTATTACAAGTGCTAGAGTTGCATGAAGAATGTTTACAAGTGAGAAGAAATACTTGTTGAAATTTGTTCTCAAATGGGACAAGAACCTAAAACCATTGCTTTGAGGCAGTGAATGGCTTGTATAAAGTTATTTTGGGTTAGAATATGTTTTAATACAATGAATTTGATTGATTACAAGTGTTAGAGAGGCATGAAGAATGTTTAGAAGTGAGAAGAAAGACTTGTTGATATTTGGTCCCAAATGGGATAAGAACCCAAAACCATTGCTTTGTGGCAGTGAATGGCTTGTATAAAGTTATTTTAGGTTAGAATATGTTATAATACAATGAATTTGATTGATTACAAGTGCTAGAGATGCATGAAGAATGTTTAGAAGTGAGAAGAAAGATTGTTGAAATTTGGTCTCAAATAGGATAAGAACCCAAAACCATTGCTTTCAGGCAGTGAATGGCTTGCATAAAGTTATTTTGGGTTAGAATATGCTATAATACAACGAATTTGATTTATTACAAGTGCTAGAGTTGCATGAAGAATGTTTAGAAGTGAGAAGAAAGACTTGGTGAAATTTGGTCTCAAATAGGATAAAAACCCAAAACCATTGCTTTGAGGCAGTGAATGGCTTGTATAAAGTTATTTTGGGTTAGAATATGCTATAATACAATGAATTTGATTGATTACAAGTGCTAGATATGCATGAAGAATATTTAGAAGTGAGAAGAAAGTCTTGTTGAAATTTGGTCTCAAATGGGATAAGAACCCAAAACCATTGCTTTGTGGCAGTGAATGGCTTGTATAAAGTTATTTTGGGTTAGAATATGTTATAATACAATGAATTTTATTGATTACAAGTGCTAGAGATGCATGAAGAATGTTTAGAAGTGAGAAGAAAGACTTGTTGATATTTGGTCCCAAATGGGATAAGAACCCACAACCATTGCTTTGAGGATGTAAATGGTTTGTCTAGAGTTGTTTTGGGTTAGAATATGTTATTATACAATGAATTTGATTTATTACAAGTGCTAGAGTTGCATGAAGAATGTTTAGAAGTGAGAAGAAAGACTTGTTGAAATTTGGTCTCAAATGGGATAAGAACCTAAAACCATTGCTTTGAGGCAGTGAATGGTTTGTATAACATTATTTTGGGTTATAATATGTTATAATACAATGAATTTGATTGATTATAAGTGCTAGAGATGCATGAAGAATGTTTAGAAGTGAGAAGAAAGACTTGTTGAAATTTGGTCTCAAATAGGATAAGAACCCAAAACCATTGCTTTGAGGCAGTGAATGGCTTGTATAAAGTTATTTTAGGTTAGAATATGTTATAATACAATGAATTTGATTGATGACAAGTGCTAGAGATGCATGAAGAATGTTTAGAAGTGAGAAGAAACACTTGTTGAAATTTGGTCTCAAATAGGATAAGAACCCAAAACCCTTGCTTTGAGGCAGTGAATGGCTTGTATAAAGTTATTTTAGGTTAGAATATGTTATAATACAATGAATTTGATTGATGACAAGTGCTAGAGATGCATGAAGAATGTTTAGAAGTGAGAAGAAACACTTGTTGAAATTTGGTCTCAAATGGGATAAGAACCCAAAACCATTGCTTTGAGGCAGTGAATGGCTTGTATAAAGTTATTTTGGGTTATAATATGTTATAATACAATGAATTTGATTGATTACAAGTGCTAGAGATGCATGAAGAATGTTTAGAAATTAGAAGAAAGGCTTGTTGATATTTGGTCCCAAATAGGATAAGAACCCGAAACCATTGCTTTGAGGCAGTGAATGCCTTGTATAAAGTTATTTTAGGTTGAATATGTTAAAATAAAATGAATTTGATTGATTACAAGTGCTAGAGATACATGAAGAATGCTAAGAAGTGAGAAGAAAGACTTGTTGATATTTGGTCCCAAATGGGATAAGAACCCAAAACCATTGCTTTGTGGCAGTGAATGGCTTGTATAAAGTTATTTTAGGTTAGAATATGTTATAATACAATGAATTTGATTGATTACAAGTGCTAGAGATACATGAAGAATGTTTAGAAGTGAGAAGAAAGACTTGTTGATATTTGGTCCCAAATGGGATAAGAACCCAAAACCATTGCTTTGAGGTAGTGAATGGATTGTAAAAAGTTATTTTGGGTTAGAATATGTTATAATACAATGAATTTGATTGATTACAAGTGCTAGAGATGCATGAAGAATGTTTAGAAGTGAGAAGAAAGACTTGTTGAAATTTGGTCTCAAATAGGATAAGAACCCAAAACCCTTGCTTTGAGGCAGTGAATGGCTTGTATAAAGTTATTTTGGGTTAGAATATGTTATAATACTATGAATTTGATTGATTACAAGTGCTAGAAATGCATGAAGAATGTTTAGAAGTGAGAAGAAAGATTGTTGAAATTTGGTCTCAAATAGGATAAGAACCCAAAACCATTGCTTTGAGGCAGTGAATGGCTTGTATAAAGTTATTTTGGGTTAGAATATGCTATAATACAATGAATTTGATTTATTACAAGTGCTAGAGTTGCATGAAGAATGTTTAGAAGTGAGAAGAAAGACTTGTTGAAATTTGGTCTCAAATAGGATAAAAACCCAAAACCATTGCTTTGAGGCAGTGAATGGCTTGTATAAAGTTATTTTGGGTTAGAATATGCTATAATACAATGAATTTGATTTATTACAAGTGCTAGAGTTGCATGAAGAATGTTTAGAAGTGAGAAGAAAGACTTGTTGAAATTTGGTCTCTAATAGGATAAAAACCCAAAACCATTGCTTTGAGGCAGTGAATGGCTTGTATAAAGTTATTTTGGGTTAGAATATGCTATAATACAATGAATTTGATTGATTACAAGTGCTAGATATGCGTGAAAAATGTTTAGAAGTGAGAAGAAAGACTTGTTGATATTTGGTCCCAAATGGGATAAGAACCCACAACCATTGCTTTGAGGATGTAAATGGTTTGTCTAGAGTTGTTTTGGGTTAGAATATGTTATTATACAATGAATTTGATTTATTACAAGTGCTAAAGTTGCATGAAGAATGTTTAGAAGTGAGAAGAAAGACTTGTTGAAATTTGGTCCCAAATGGGATAAGAACCCAAAACCATTGCTTTGTGGCAGTGAATGGCTTGTATAAAGTTATTTTAGGTTAGAATATGTTATAATACAATGAATTTGATTGATTACAAGTGCTAGAGATGCATGAAGAATGTTTAGAAGTGAGAAGAAAGACTTGGTGAAATTTGGTCTCAAATAGGATAAAAACCCAAAACCATTGCTTTGAGGCAGTGAATGGCTTGTATAAAGTTATTTTGGGTTAGAATATGCTATAATACAATGAATTTGATTGATTACAAGTGCTAGATATGCATGAAGAATGTTTAGAAGTGAGAAGAAAGTCTTGTTGAAATTTGGTCTCAAATGGGATAAGAACCCAAAACCATTGCTTTGTGGCAGTGAATGGCTTGTATAAAGTTATTTTGGGTTAGAATATGTTATAATACAATGAATTTTATTGATTACAAGTGCTAGAGATGCATGAAGAATGTTTAGAAGTGAGAAGAAAGACTTGTTGATATTTGGTCCCAAATGGGATAAGAACCCACAACCATTGCTTTGAGGATGTAAATGGTTTGTCTAGAGTTGTTTTGGGTTAGAATATGTTATTATACAATGAATTTGATTTATTACAAGTGCTAGAGTTGCATGAAGAATGTTTAGAAGTGAGAAGAAAGACTTGTTGAAATTTGGTCTCAAATGGGATAAGAACCTAAAACCATTGCTTTGAGGCAGTGAATGGTTTGTATAACATTATTTTGGGTTAGAATATGTTATAATACAATGAATTTGATTGATTATAAGTGCTAGAGATGCATGAAGAATGTTTAGAAGTGAGAAGAAAGACTTGTTGAAATTTGGTCTCAAATAGGATAAGAACCCAAAACCATTGCTTTGAGGCAGTGAATGGCTTGTATAAAGTTATTTTAGGTTAGAATATGTTATAATACAATGAATTTGATTGATGACAAGTGCTAGAGATGCATGAAGAATGTTTAGAAGTGAGAAGAAACACTTGTTGAAATTTGGTCTCAAATGGGATAAGAACCCAAAACTATTGCTTTGAGGCAGTGAATGGCTTGTATAAAGTTATTTTGGGTTATAATATGTTATAATACAATGAATTTGATTGATTACAAGTGCTAGAGATGCATGAAGAATGTTTAGAAATTAGAAGAAAGGCTTGTTGATATTTGGTCCCAAATAGGATAAGAACCCTAAACCATTGCTTTGAGGCAGTGAATGCCTTGTATAAAGTTATTTTAGGTTGAATATGTTAAAATACAATGAATTTGATTGATTACAAGTGCTAGAGATACATGAAGAATGCTAAGAAGTGAGAAGAAAGACTTGTTGATATTTGGTCCCAAATGGGATAAGAACCCAAAACCATTGCTTTGTGGCAGTGAATGGCTTGTATAAAGTTATTTTAGGTTAGAATATGTTATAATACAATGAATTTGATTGATTACAAGTGCTAGAGATGCATGAAGAATGTTTAGAAGTGAGAAGAAAGACTTGTTGATATTTGGTCCCAAATGGGATAAGAACCCAAAACCATTGCTTTGAGGTAGTGAATGGATTGTAAAAAGTTATTTTGGGTTAGAATATGTTATAATACAATGAATTTGATTGATTACAAGTGCTAGAGATGCATGAAGAATGTTTAGAAGTGAGAAGAAAGACTTGTTGAAATTTGGTCTCAAATAGGATAAGAACCCAAAACCCTTGCTTTGAGGCAGTGAATGGCTTGTATAAAGTTATTTTGGGTTAGAATATGTTATAATACTATGAATTTGATTGATTACAAGTGCTAGAGATGCATGAAGAATGTTTAGAAGTGAGAAGAAAGATTGTTGAAATTTGGTCTCAAATAGGATAAGAACCCAAAACCATTGCTTTGAGGCAGTGAATGGCTTGTATAGAGTTATTTTGGGTTAGAATATGCTATAATACAATGAATTTGATTTATTACAAGTGCTAGAGTTGCATGAAGAATGTTTAGAAGTGAGAAGAAAGACTTGTTGAAATTTGGTCTCAAATAGGATAAAAACCCAAAACCATTGCTTTGAGGCAGTGAATGGCTTGTATAAAGTTATTTTGGGTTAGAATATGCTATAATACAATGAATTTGATTGATTACAAGTGCTAGAGATGCATGAAGAATGTTTAGAAGTGAGAAGAAACACTTGTTGAAATTTGGTCTCAAATGGGATAAGAACCCAAAACCATTGCTTTGAGGCAGTGAATGGCTTGTATAAAGTTATTTTGGGTTATAATATGTTATAATACAATGAATTTGATTGATTACAAGTGCTAGAGATGCATGAAGAATGTTTAGAAATTAGAAGAAAGGCTTGTTGATATTTGGTCCCAAATAGGATAAGAACCCGAAACCATTGCTTTGAGGCAGTGAATGCCTTGTATAAAGTTATTTTAGGTTGAATATGTTATAATACAATGAATTTGATTGATTACAAGTGCTAGAGATACATGAAGAATGCTAAGAAGTGAGAAGAAAGACTTGTTGATATTTGGTCCCAAATGGGATAAGAACCCAAAACCATTGCTTTGTGGCAGTGAATGGCTTGTATAAAGTTATTTTAGGTTAGAATATGTTATAATACAATGAATTTGATTGATTACAAGTGCTAGAGATGCATGAAGAATGTTTAGAAGTGAGAAGAAAGACTTGTTGATATTTGGTCCCAAATGGGATAAGAACCCAAAACCATTGCTTTGAGGTAGTGAATGGATTGTAAAAAGTTATTTTGGGTTAGAATATGTTATAATACAATGAATTTGATTGATTACAAGTGCTAGAGATGCATGAAGAATGTTTAGAAGTGAGAAGAAAGACTTGTTGAAATTTGGTCTCAAATAGGATAAGAACCCAAAACCCTTGCTTTGAGGCAGTGAATGGCTTGTATAAAGTTATTTTGGGTTAGAATATGTTATAATACTATGAATTTGATTGATTACAAGTGCTAGAGATGCATGAAGAATGTTTAGAAGTGAGAAGAAAGATTGTTGAAATTTGGTCTCAAATAGGATAACAACCCAAAACCATTGCTTTGAGGCAGTGAATGGCTTGTATAAAGTTATTTTGGGTTAGAATATGCTATAATACAATGAATTTGATTTATTACAAGTGCTAGAGTTGCATGAAGAATGTTTAGAAGTGAGAAGAAAGACTTGTTGAAATTTGGTCTCAAATAGGATAAAAACCCAAAACCATTGCTTTGAGGCAGTGAATGGCTTGTATAAAGTTATTTTGGGTTAGAATATGCTATAATACAATGAATTTGATTGATTACAAGTGCTAGATATGCATGAAGAATGTTTAGAAGTGAGAAGAAAGACTTGTTGAAATTTGGTCTCAAATGGGATAAGAACCCAAAACCATTGCTTTGTGGCAGTGAATGGCTTGTATAAAGTTATTTTGGGTTAGAATATGTTATAAATACAATGAATTTAATTGATTACAAGTGCTAGAGATGCGTGAAGAATGTTTAGAAGTGAGAAGAAAGACTTGTTGATATTTGGTCCCAAATGGGATAAGAACCCAAAACCATTGCTTTGTGGCAGTGAATGACTTGTATAAAGTTATTTTGGGTTAGAATATGTTATAATACAATGAATTTTATTGATTACAAGTGATAGAGATGCGTGAAGAATGTTTAGAAGTGAGAAGAAAGACTTGTTGATATTTGGTCCCAAATGGGATAAGAACCCACAACCATTGCTTTGAGGATGTGGTTTGTCTAGAGTTGTTTTGGGTTAGAATATGTTATTATACAATTAATTTGATTTATTACAAGTGCTAGAGTTGCATGAAGAATGTTTACAAGTGAGAAGAAATACTTGTTGAAATTTGTTCTCAAATGGGATAAGAACCTAAAACCATTGCTTTGAGGCAGTGAATGGCTTGTATAAAGTTATTTTGGGTTAGAATATGTTTTTATACAATGAATTTGATTGATTACAAGTGTTAGAGATGCATGAAGAATGTTTAGAAGTGAGAAGAAAGACTTGTTGAAATTATTAAGAGGAAGAAGGTAATGGGAAAACCTAAGACCGAAGTCTAGAAGACGAGGGCGAGTTGGTGTGGTTCAAGGAGTGATACTTGATCATGCTCATTTACGTCCAAGCTTAACCTCCATCCCTTCTGGTCAAGCTTGAGGGGGAGTATTGAAATAAATGAGCGCAAGTCAAGAAGGTACTGAACTAGATGGGAAGAAGTGATGAAAGAAGTTAGATCATACATCCGGTGGTTTGATCATAAGTGCATTCAACGCATGTGGACTATGTGATCAAAGTAAATGAGTTATCATGGATATGAGAAGAAGCTTAAGAGTGTCAAGGCTGAAGAAAACTTCTATGGATGAAGACATGAGCTATCCTCCATGAGTTGTTGTAATCAACAACAAGGGACCGATCGATCTATCTATTAGAACGATCGGTCCGTAGGAATTGTCGAGAGCAAGATGGGTAAAGAGAAGGCAGTTCGTATGGGGCTTGGATAAAATGAGTTTAATGAAGGCCCAAGACTTGTGTCAACACTTAGAAGCCCAAGAACTAATAGAAGAAAGGCTGCAAACGCTCAACAAGTATTGAAACACATTCAAATGTGTTTAGGTGGGAAAATAAAAGTGTCACATGTGTTTGGAAGCAAAGGAAGTTGTAACAAATCGCATGTGAAGTTAAGAAGAGTCTAGAAGCTGTCACTATCACTACAACAAAGCATTTTGGTCGTTCAAAGGGAAGGAAGAAGAAAGAGTCACATGTTGCACCTAGAGAGCCGTTTAGGAGCTGTCGCTATCAAGCTTTGGGTGCAACTCCCTCTCTCTCCTCAAGTCACTTTCTCTTCACTTTAGCTACTTTATTTTGGTTGTAAGTGAATGTATTTGAACAATATAGACGTTGGGAAGTAGGGCAACAAGCCACCCAATGTTTCTCATTCATTTTGTATATATATGTATGCTTAAAGCTTAATAAAAGTTAAGCTCTCTTTTGGGAGTCTTCCCCTTTATACAAAATCGTCTCTATACTTACAAAATGGGTAGATTAGGTTATTGAATCTCTTATGGAGAGCCCAAGCTTTGGCAATGCTTGGTCTCTACCTCTCTTTCAATTTCATTCTCTTCCATTATCTCTAAACGATTCTATAAGGGTTTTGGGTTCTTATTGGTGTATGTAAGCTACTGCTTCTTACACTTATTCTTGAGTATACACAGCTCATATTGGCGTGTATAACTCTTTATTCTACTTAAGAACAGCTCTCATTGAGCTCGTTTCTTTGTTGTTATACACAAGAACACACAAAGTCAGATTTGGTGTTCTTGTGAGTCTCTTGTGAGTTTAATGGAGGAGATTGGATCTTGCAGCTCATTCTCTTTGAAATCTTACAGAAATTTGGTCTCAAATGGGATAAGAACCCCAAACCATTGCTTTGAGGCAGTGAATGACTTGTATAAAGTTATTTTAGGTTAAAATATATTATAATACAATGAATTTGATTGATTACAAGTGCTAGAGATGCATGAAGAATGTTTAGAAGTGAGAAGAAAGACTTGTTAAAATTTGGTCTCAAATAGGATAAGAACCCAAAACCATTGCTTTGAGGCAGTGAATGCCTTGTATAAAGTTATTTTAGGTTGAATATGTTAAAATACAATGAATTTGATTGATTACAAGTGCTAGAGATACATGAAGAATGCTAAGAAGTGAGAAGAAAGACTTGTTGATATTTGGTCCCAAATGGGATAAGAACCCAAAACCATTTCTTTGTGGCAGTGAATGACTTGTATAAAGTTATTTTGGGTTAGAATATGTTATAATACAATGAATTTTATTGATTACAAGTGCTAGAGATGCGTGAAGAATGTTTAGAAGTGAGAAGAAAGACTTGTTGATATTTGGTCCCAAATGGGATAAGAACCCACAACCATTGCTTTGAGGATGTAAATGGTTTGTCTAGAGTTGTTTTGGGTTAGAATATGTTATTATACAATGAATTTGATTTATTACAAGTGCTAGAGTTGCATGAAGAATGTTTACAAGTGAGAAGAAATACTTGTTGAAATTTGTTCTCAAATGGGATAAGAACCTAAAACCATTGCTTTGAGGCAGTGAATTGCTTGTATAAAGTTATTTTGGGTTAGAATATGTTTTAATACAATGAATTTGATTGATTACAAGTGCTAGAGATGCATGAAGAATGTTTAGAAGTGAGAAGAAAGACTTGTTGAAATTTGGTCTCAAATGGGATAAGAACCCAAAACCATTGCTTTGAGGCAGTGAATGGCTTGTATAAAGTTATTTTAGGTTAGAATATGCTATAATACAATGAATTTGATTGATGACAAGTGCTAGAGATGCATGAAGAATGTTTAGAAGTGAGAAGAAACACTTGTTGAAATTTGGTCTCAAATGGGATAAGAACCCAAAACCATTGCTTTGAGGCAGTGAATGGCTTGTATAAAGTTATTTTGGGTTATAATATGTTATAATACAATGAATTTGATTGATTACAAGTGCTAGAGATGCATGAAGAATGTTTAGAAATTATAAGAAAGGCTTGTTGATATTTGGTCCCAAATAGGATAAGAACCCGAAACCATTGCTTTGAGGCAGTGAATGCCTTGTATAAAGTTATTTTAGGTTGAATATCTTAAAATACAATGAATTTGATTGATTACAAGTGCTAGAGATACATGAAGAATGCTAAGAAGTGAGAAGAAAGACTTGTTGATATTTGGTCCCAAATGGGATAAGAACCCAAAACCATTGCTTTGTGGCAGTGAATGGCTTGTATAAAGTTATTTTAGGTTAGAATATGTTATAATACAATGAATTTGATTGATTACAAGTGCTAGAGATGCATGAAGAATGTTTAGAAGTGAGAAGAAAGAATTGTTGAAATTTGGTCTCAAATAGGATAAGAACCCAAAACCCTTGCTTTGAGGCAGTGAATGGCTTGTATAAAGTTATTTTGGGTTAGAATATGTTATAATACAATGAATTTGATTGATTACAAGTGCTAGAGATGCATGAAGAAAGTTTAGAAGTGAGAAGAAAGATTGTTGAAATTTGGTCTCAAATAGGATAAGAACCCAAAACCATTGCTTTGAGGCAGTGAATGGCTTGTATAAAGTTATTTTGGGTTAGAATATGCTATAATACAATGAATTTGATTTATTACAAGTGCTAGAGTTGCATGAAGAATGTTTAGAAGTGAGAAGAAAGACTTGTTGATATTTGGTCCCAAATGGGATAAGAACCCACAACCATTGCTTTGAGGATGTAAATGGTTTGTCTAGAGTTGTTTTGGGTTAGAAAATGTTATTATACAATGAATTTGATTTATTACAAGTGCTAAAGTTGCATGAAGAATGTTTAGAAGTGAGAAGAAAGACTTGTTGAAATTTGGTCTCAAATGGGATAAGAACCTAAAACCATTGCTTTGAGGCAGTGAATGGCTTGTATAACGTTATTTTGGGTTAGAATATGTTATCATACAATGAATTTGATTGATTACAAGTGCTAGACATGCATGAAGAATTTTTAGAAGTGAGAAGAAAGACTTGTTGAAATTTGGTCTCAAATGGGATAAGAACCCAAAACCATTGCTTTGAGGCAGTGAATGGCTTGTATAAAGTTATTTTAGGTTATAATATGTTATAATACAATGAATTTGATTGATGACAAGTGCTAGAGATGCATGAAGAATGTTTAGAAGTGAGAAGAAACACTTGTTGAACCCAAAACCATTGCTTTGAGGCAGTGAATGGCTTGTATAAAGTTATTTTTGGTTAGAATATGTTATAATACAATGAATTTGATTGATTACAAGTGCTAGAGATGCATGAAGAATGTTTAGAAATTAGAAGAAAGGCTTGTTGATATTTGGTCCCAAATAGGATAAGTATTAGAGAAAGAAGAAAAGGAGAACCTAAAGATGAAGTCTAGAAGAAGAGGTCGAGCTTAATGGTGTTCAATGAAGTGTGACACTCAACTTGGCTCGTGTATCTCCAAGCTTAACCTCCGGTGTCTCTACCCTTAAGCTTGAGGGGGAGTATTGAGACCTAATGTGCAAAGTTAGGGTCAAAGTTATCAAGACCTAATGTGCAAAGTTAGGGTCAACGACTCAAGACACGAAAGTGCAAAGTTCGGGTCAAGTCATCAAGACAAGATACGAATGTGCAAAGTCCGGGTCAAACATAAGATGTGCAAATCTAGGGTCAACATATGAAGATGAAGATGTGCAAAACAAGGGTCAATACATGAAGATAAAGATGTGCAAAACACGGGTCATTACAAGACCTAATGGGCGTGCAAAACATCTAGAAGATCACATGTTGTACCAAGGAATGCAAGTGGGTGAGAAGAGTCACATGTGAGCTTAAGAAAGGTCACATGTGACCAAAGAGACATTGGAGAGCTGTCCCTTTCCTCCTTGGGCGCTCAAAGCTTCTTTCCCTCTCTCCTCATGTCACTTTCACTTCATTTGTAAAAGAGAAAACCCTAGAGATCCTCCTCTATATATTGTAGTAGCCTCCCTCCTTTGTAAGGTGCTAATTCACAATTATAAACAAGTATTTTGCTTATCCATTTCGTCCATCTCTGCTCTCTACATTTGCTTAATCAATAATCATAATGTAGATAGCTAGAGAGTAACGATTTAGGGGCTGCCCTTAAGGCAGCCTAATACTTGTTAAATACACCTTAAACTCTTCTTTATTTACTCTTTTTATCTCTAGATTACTGATTCTAAATTCTCTTTCTCTTAAGTACACAAACTCTAAGTGTTGATGTACTAGAAAGGATTAGTCTCAAACTAGGTGCTTTCTCCTTTCATATAATCGATTTACTCTATAGTATATTTGGTTATATTGTTGGATATATGTATGGATTCCATCACAAGTTGATGGTCTCTTCATCTTAAGAATGAGTTCCCTTGTATGGTTAAAGAGAGATGCATTCACCAAGTGTTGTCTACTCTCTATTTTGAGCTTAGTCTCATAGAAACTAACAATAAGAACCCAAAACCATTGCTTTGAGGTAGTGAATGCCTTGTATAAAGTTATTTTAGGTTGAATATGTTAAAATACAATGAATTTGATTGATTACAAGTGCTAGAGATACATGAAGAATGCTAAGAAGTGAGAAGAAAGACTTGTTGATATTTGGTCCCAAATGGGACAAGAACCCAAAACCATTGCTTTGTGGCAGTGAATGGCTTGTATAAAGTTATTTTAGGTTAGAATATGTTATAATACAATGAATTTGATTGATTACAAGTGTTAGAGATGCATGAAGAATGTTTAGAAGTGAGAAGAAACACTTGTTGATATTTGGTCCCAAATGGGATAAGAACCCAAAACCATTGCTTTGAGGTAGTGAATGGCTTGTATAAAGTTATTTTGGGTTAGAATATGTTATAATACAATGAATTTGATTGATTACAAGTGCTAGAGATGCATGAAGAATGTTTAGAAGTGAGAAGAAAGACTTGTTGAAATTTGGTCTTAAATAGGATAAGAACCCAAAACCCTTGCTTTGAAGCAGTGAATAGCTTGTATAAAGTTATTTTGGGTTAGAATATGTTATAATACAATGAATTTGATTGATTACAAGTGCTAGATATGCATGAAGAATGTTTAGAAGTGAGAAGAAAGATTGTTGAAATTTGGTCTCAAATAGGATAAGAACCCAAAACCAGTGCTTTGAGGCAGTGAATCGCTTGTATAAAGTTATTTTGGGTTAGAATATGTTATAATACAATGAATTTGATTGATTACAAGTGCTAGATATGCATGAAGAATGTTTAGAAGTGAGAAGAAAGATTGTTGAAATTTGGTCTCAAATAGGATAAGAACCCAAAACCATTGCTTTGAGGCAGTGAATGGCTTGTATAAAGTTATTTTGGGTTAGAATATGCTATAATACAATGAATTTGATTTATTACAAGTGCTAGAGTTGCATGAAGAATGTTTAGAAGTGAGAAGAAAGACTTGTTGAAATTTGGTCTTAAATAGGATAAGAACCCAAAACCCTTGCTTTGAAGCAGTGAATGGCTTGTATAAAGTTATTTTGGGTTAGAATATGTTATAATACAATGAATTTTATTGATTACAAGTGCTAGAGATGCATGAAGAATGTTTAGAAGTGAGAAGAAACACTTGTTGATATTTGGTCCCAAATGGGATAAGAACCCAAAACCATTGCTTTGAGGTAGTGAATGGCTTGTATAAAGTTATTTTGGGTTAGAATATGTTATAATACAATGAATTTGATTGATTACAAGTGCTAGAGATGCATGAAGAATGTTTAGAAGTGAGAAGAAAGACTTGTTGAAATTTGGTCTTAAATAGGATAAGAACCCAAAACCCTTGCTTTGAAGCAGTGAATGGCTTGTTTAAAGTTATTTTGGGTTAGAATATGTTATAATACAATGAATTTGATTGATTACAAGTGCTAGATATGCATGAAGAATGTTTAGAAGTGAGAAGAAAGATTGTTGAAATTTGGTCTCAAATAGGATAAGAACCCAAAACCAGTGCTTTGAGGCAGTGAATGGTTTGTATAAAGTTATTTTGGGTTAGAATATGTTATAATACAATGAATTTGATTGATTACAAGTGCTAGATATGCATGAAGAATGTTTAGAAGTGAGAAGAAAGATTGTTGAAATTTGGTCTCAAATAGGATAAGAACCCAAAACAATTGCTTTGAGGCAGTGAATGGCTTGTATAAAGTTATTTTGGGTTAGAATATGCTATAATACAATGAATTTGATTTATTACAAGTGCTAGAGTTGCATGAAGAATGTTTAGAAGTGAGAAGAAAGACTTGTTGAAATTTGGTCTCAAATAGGATAAAAACCCAAAACCATTGCTTTGTGGCAGTGAATGGCTTGTATAAAGTTATTTTGGGTTAGAATATGTTATAATACAATGAATTTTATTGATTACAAGTGCTAGAGATGCATGAAGAATGTTTAGAAGTGAGAAGAAAGACTTGTTGATATTTGGTCCCAAATGGGATAAGAACCCACAACCATTGCTTTGATGATGTAAATGGTGTGTCTAGAGTTGTTTTGGGTTAGAATATGTTATTATACAATGAATTTGATTTATTACAAGTGCTAGAGTTGCATGAAGAATGTTTAGAAGTGAGAAGAAAGACTTGTTGAAATTTGGTCTCAAATGGGATAAGAACATAAAACCATTGCTTTGAGGCAGTGAATGGCTTGTATAACGTTATTTTGGGTTAGAATATGTTATCATACAATGAATTTGATTGATTACAAGTGCTAGAGATGCATGAAGAATGTTTAGAAGTGAGAAGAAAGACTTGTTGAAATTTGGTCTCAAATGGGATAAGAAACCAAAACCATTGCTTTGAGGCAGTGAATGGCTTGTATAAAGTTATTTTAGGTTAGAATATGTTATAATACAATGAATTTGATTGATGACAAGTGCTAGAGATGCATGAAGAATGTTTAGAAGTGAGAAGAAACACTTGTTGAAATTTGGTCTCAAATGGGATAAGAACCCAAAACCATTGCTTTGAGGCAGTGAATGGCTTGTATAAAGTTATTTTGGGTTATAATATGTTATAATACAATGAATTTGATTGATTACAAGTGCTAGAGATGCATGAAGAATGTTTAGAAATTAGAAGAAAGGCTTGTTGATATTTGGTCCCAAATAGGATAAGAACCCGAAACCATTGCTTTGAGGCAGTGAATGCCTTGTATAAATTTATTTTAGGTTGAATATGTAAAAATACAATGAATTTGATTGATTAAAAGTGCTAGAGATACATGAAGAATGCTAAGAACTGAAAAGAAAGACTTGTTGATATTTGGTCCCAAATGGGATAAGAACCCAAAACCATTGCTTTGTGGTAGTGAATGGCTTGTTTAAAGTTATTTTAGGTTAGAATATGTTATAATACAATGAATTTGATTGATTACAAGTGCTAGAGATGCATGAAGAATGTTTAGAAGTGAGAAGAAACACTTGTTGATATTTGGTCCCAAATGGGATAAGAACCCAAAACCATTGCTTTGAGGTAGTGAATGGCTTGTATAAAGTTATTTTGGGTTAGAATATATTATAATACAATGAATTTGATTGATTACAAGTGCTAGAGATGCATGAAGAATGTTTAGAAGTGAGAAGAAAGACTTGTTGAAATTTGGTCTTAAATAGGATAAGAACCCAAAACCCTTGCTTTGAAGCAGTGAATGGCTTGTATAAAGTTATTTTGGGTTAGAATATGTTATAATACAATGAATTTGATTGATTACAAGTGCTAGATATGCATGAAGAATGTTTAGAAGTGAGAAGAAAGATTGTTGAAATTTGGTCTCAAATAGGATAAGAACCCAAAACCAGTGCTTTGAGGCAGTGAATGGCTTGTATAAAGTTATTTTGGGTTAGAATATGTTATAATACAATGAATTTGATTGATTACAAGTGCTAGATATGCATGAAGAATGTTTAGAAGTGAGAAGAAAGATTGTTGAAATTTGGTCTCAAATAGGATAAGAACCCAAAACCATTGCTTTGAGGTAGTGAATGGATTGTAAAAAGTTATTTTGGGTTAGAATATGTTATAATACAATGAATTTGATTGATTACAAGTGCTAGAGATGCATGAAGAATGTTTAGAAGTGAGAAGAAAGACTTGTTGAAATTTGGTCTTAAATAGGATAAGAACCCAAAACCCTTGCTTTGAAGCAGTGAATGGCTTGTATAAAGTTATTTTGGGTTAGAATATGTTATAATACAATGAATTTGATTGATTACAAGTGCTAGATATGCATGAAGAATGTTTAGAAGTGAGAAGAAAGATTGTTGAAATTTGGTCTCAAATAGGATAAGAACCCAAAACCAGTGCTTTGAGGCAGTGAATGGCTTGTATAAAGTTATTTTGGGTTAGAATATGTTATAATACAATGAATTTGATTGATTACAAGTGCTAGATATGCATGAAGAATGTTTAGAAGTGAGAAGAAAGATTGTTGAAATTTGGTCTCAAATAGGATAAGAACCCAAAACCATTGCTTTGAGGCAGTGAATGGCTTGTATAAAGTTATTTTGGGTTAGAATATGCTATAATACAATGAATTTGATTTATTACAAGTGCTAGAGTTGCATGAAGAATGTTTAGAAGTGAGAAGAAAGACTTGTTGAAATTTGGTCTCAAATACGATAAAAACCCAAAACCATTGCTTTGTGGCAGTGAATGGCTTGTATAAAGTTATTTTGGGTTAGAATATGTTATAATACAATGAATTTTATTGATTACAAGTGCTAGAGATGCATGAAGAATGTTTAGAAGTGAGAAGAAAGACTTGTTGAAATTTGGTCTCAAATGGGATAAGAAACCAAAACCATTGCTTTGAGGCAGTGAATGGCTTGTATAAAGTTATTTTATGTTAGAATATGTTATAATACAATGAATTTGATTGATGACAAGTGCTAGAGATGCATGAAGAATGTTTAGAAGTGAGAAGAAAGACTTGTTGAAATTTGGTCTCAAATGGGATAAGAAACCAAAACCATTGCTTTGAGGCAGTGAATGGCTTGTATAAAGTTATTTTAGGTTAGAATATGTTATAATACAATGAATTTGATTGATGACAAGTGCTAGAGATGCATGAAGAATGTTTAGAAGTGAGAAGAAACACTTGTTGAAATTTGGTCTCAAATGGGATAAGAACCCAAAACCATTGCTTTGAGGCAGTGAATGGCTTGTATAAAGTTATTTTGGGTTATAATATGTTATAATACAATGAATTTGATTGATTACAAGTGCTAGAGATGCATGAAGAATATTTAGAAATTAGAAGAAAGGCTTGTTGATATTTGGTCCCAAATAGGATAAGAACCCGAAACCATTGCTTTGAGGCAGTGAATGCCTTGTATAAATTTATTTTAGGTTGAATATGTAAAAATACAATGAATTTGATTGATTAAAAGTGCTAGAGATACATGAAGAATGCTAAGAACTGAGAAGAAAGACTTGTTGATATTTGGTCCCAAATGGGATAAGAACCCAAAACCATTGCTTTGTGGTAGTGAATGGCTTGTTTAAAGTTATTTTAGGTTAGAATATGTTATAATACAATGAATTTGATTGATTACAAGTGCTAGAGATGCATGAAGAATGTTTAGAAGTGAGAAGAAAGACTTGTTGATATTTGGTCCCAAATGGGATAAGAACCCAAAACCATTGCTTTGAGGTAGTGAATGGCTTGTATAAAGTTATTTTGGGTTAGAATATGTTATAATACAATGAATTTGATTGATTACAAGTGCTAGAGATGCATGAAGAATGTTTAGAAGTGAGAAGAAAGACTTGTTGAAATTTGGTCTCAAATAGGATAAGAACCCAAAACCCTTGCTTTGAGGCAGTGAATGGCTTGTATAAAGTTATTTTGGGTTAGAATATGTTATAATACAATGAATTTGATTGATTACAAATGCTAGAGATGCAAGAAGAATGTTTAGAAGTGAGAAGAAAGATTGTTGAAATTTGGTCTCAAATAGGATAAGAACCCAAAACCATTGCTTTCAGGCTGTGAATGGCTTGTATAAAGTTATTTTGGGTTAGAATATGCTATAATACAATGAATTTGATTGATTACAAGTGCTAGAGATGCATGAAGAATGTTTAGAAGTGAGAAGAAAGACTTGTTGAAATTTGGTCTCAAATGGGATAAGAACCCAAAACCTTTGCTTTGTGGCAGTGAATGGCTTGTATAAAGTTATTTTGGGTTAGAATATGTTATAATACAATGAATTTTATTGATTACAAGTGCTAGAGATGCATGAAGAATGTTTAGAAGTGAGAAGAAAGACTTGTTGATATTTGGTCCCAAATGGGATAAGAACTCACAACCATTGCTTTGAGGCAGTGAATGGCTTGTATAAAGTTATTTTGGGTTAGAATATGTTATAATACAATGAATTTGATTGATTACAAGTGCTAGAGATGCATGAAGAATGTTTAGAAGTGAGAAGAAAGACTTGTTGAAATTTGGTCTCAAATGGGATAAGAACCCAAAACCATTGCTTTGTGGCAGTGAATGGCTTGTATAAAGTTATTTTGGGTTAGAATATGTTATAATACAATGAATTTTATTGATTACAAGTGCTAGAGATGCATGAAGAATGTTTAGAAGTGAGAAGAAAGACTTGTTGATATTTGGTCCCAAATGGGATAAGAACCCACAACCATTGCTTTGAGGATGTAAATGGTTTGTCTAGAGTTGTTTTGGGTTAGAATATGTTATTATACAATGAATTTGATTTATTACAAGTGCTAGAGTTGCATGAAGAATGTTTAGAAGTGAGAAGAAAGACTTGTTGAAATTTGGTCTCAAATAGGATAAGAACCCAAAACCCTTGCTTTGAGGCAGTGAATGGCTTGTATAAAGTTATTTTGGGTTAGAATATGTTATAATACAATGAATTTGATTGATTACAAATGCTAGAGATGCAAGAAGAATGTTTAGAAGTGAGAAGAAAGATTGTTGAAATTTGGTCTCAAATAGGATAAGAACCCAAAACCATTGCTTTCAGGCTGTGAATGGCTTGTATAAAGTTATTTTGGGTTAGAATATGCTATAATACAATGAATTTGATTTATTACAAGTGCTAGAGTTGCATGAAGAATGTTTAGAAGTGAGAAAAAAGACTTGTTGATATTTGGTCCCAAATGGGATAAGAACCCAAAACCATTGCTTTGAGGTAGTGAATGGCTTGTATAAAGTTATTTTGGGTTAGAATATGTTATAATACAATGAATTTGATTGATTACAAGTGCTAGAGATGCATGAAGAATGTTTAGAAGTGAGAAGAAAGACTTGTTGAAATTTTGTCTCAAATGGGATAAGAACCCAAAACCCTTGCTTTGAGGCAGTGAATGGCTTGTATAAAGTTATTTTGGGTTAGAATATGTTATAATACAATGTATTTGATTGATTACAAGTGCTAGAGATGCATGAAGAATGTTTAGAAATTAGAAGAAAGGCTTGTTGATATTTGGTCCCAAATAGGATAAGAACCCAAAACCCTTGCTTTGAGGCAGTGAATGGCTTGTATAAAGTTATTTTGGGTTAGAATATGTTATAATACAATGAATTTGATTGATTACAAGTGCTAGAGATGCAAGAAGAATGTTTAGAAGCGAGAAGAAAGATTGTTGAAATTTGGTCTCAAATAGGATAAGAACCCAAAACCATTGCTTTCAGGCAGTGAATGGCTTGTATAAAGTTATTTTGGGTTAGAATATGCTATAATACAATGAATTTGATTTATTACAAGTGCTAGAGTTGCATGAAGAATGTTTAGAAATGAGAAGAAAGACTTGTTGAAATTTGATCTCAAATAGGATAAAAACCCAAAACCATTGCTTTGAGGCAGTGAATGGCTTGTATAAAGTTATTTTGGGTTAGAATATGCTATAATACAATGAATTTGATTTATTACAAGTGCTAGAGTTGCATGAAGAATGTTTAGAAGTGAGAAGAAAGACTTGTTGAAATTTGGTCTCAAATGGGATAAGAACCTAAAACCATTGCTTTGAGGCAGTGAATGGCTTGTATAACGTTATTTTGGGTTAGAATATGTTAAAATACAATGAATTTGATTGATTACAAGTGCTAGAGATGCATGAAGAATTTTTAGAAGTGAGAAGAAAGACTTGTTGAAATTTGGTCTCAAATGGGATAAGAACCCAAAACCATTGCTTTGAGGCAGTGAATGGCTTGTATAAAGTTATTTTAGGTTAGAATATGTTATAATACAATGAATTTGATTGATTACAAGTGCTAGAGATGCATGAAGAATGTTTAGAAGTGAGAAGAAAGACTTGTTGATATTTGGTCCCAAATGGGATAAGAACCCAAAACCATTGCTTTGAGGCAGTGAATGGCTTGTATAAAGTTATTTTGGGTTAGAATATGTTATAATACAATGAATTTGATTGATTACAAATGCTAGAGATGCAAGAAGAATGTTTAGAAGTGAGAAGAAAGATTGTTGAAATTTGGTCTCAAATAGGATAAGAACCCAAAACCATTGCTTTCAGGCTGTGAATGGCTTGTATAAAGTTATTTTGGGTTAGAATATGCTATAATACAATGAATTTGATTTATTACAAGTGCTAGAGTTGCATGAAGAATGTTTAGAAGTGAGAAAAAAGACTTGTTGATATTTGGTCCCAAATGGGATAAGAACCCAAAACCATTGCTTTGAGGTAGTGAATGGCTTGTATAAAGTTATTTTGGGTTAGAATATGTTATAATACAATGAATTTGATTGATTACAAGTGCTAGAGATGCATGAAGAATGTTTAGAAGTGAGAAGAAAGACTTGTTGAAATTTTGTCTCAAATGGGATAAGAACCCAAAACCCTTGCTTTGAGGCAGTGAATGGCTTGTATAAAGTTATTTTGGGTTAGAATATGTTATAATACAATGTATTTGATTGATTACAAGTGCTAGAGATGCATGAAGAATGTTTAGAAATTAGAAGAAAGGCTTGTTGATATTTGGTCCCAAATAGGATAAGAACCCAAAACCCTTGCTTTGAGGCAGTGAATGGCTTGTATAAAGTTATTTTGGGTTAGAATATGTTATAATACAATGAATTTGATTGATTACAAGTGCTAGAGATGCAAGAAGAATGTTTAGAAGTGAGAAGAAAGATTGTTGAAATTTGGTCTCAAATAGGATAAGAACCCAAAACCATTGCTTTCAGGCAGTGAATGGCTTGTATAAAGTTATTTTGGGTTAGAATATGCTATAATACAATGAATTTGATTTATTACAAGTGCTAGAGTTGCATGAAGAATGTTTAGAAGTGAGAAGAAAGACTTGTTGAAATTTGGTCTCAAATGGGATAAGAACCTAAAACCATTGCTTTGAGGCAGTGAATGGCTTGTATAACGTTATTTTGGGTTAGAATATGTTATAATACAATGAATTTGATTGATTACAAGTGCTAGAGATGCATGAAGAATTTTTAGAAGTGAGAAGAAAGACTTGTTGAAATTTGGTCTCAAATGGGATAAGAACCCAAAACCATTGCTTTGAGGCAGTGAATGGCTTGTATAAAGTTATTTTAGGTTAGAATATGTTATAATACAATGAATTTGATTGATTACAAGTGCTAGAGATGCATGAAGAATGTTTAGAAGTGAGAAGAAAGACTTGTTGATATTTGGTCCCAAATGGGATAAGAACCCAAAACCATTGCTTTGAGGCAGTGAATGGTTTGTATAAAGTTATTTTGGGTTAGAATATGCTATAATACAATGAATTTGATTTATTACAAGTCCTAGAGTTGCATGAAGAATGTTTAGAAGTGAGAAGAAAGACTTGTTGAAATTTGGTCTCAAATGGGATAAGAACCTAAAACCATTGCTTTGAGGCAGTGAATGGCTTGTATAACGTTATTTTGGGTTAGAATATGTTATAATACAATGAATTTGATTGATTACAAGTGCTAGAGATGCATGAAGAATTTTTAGAAGTGAGAAGAAAGACTTGTTGAAATTTGGTCTCAAATGGGATAAGAACCCAAAACCATTGCTTTGAGGCAGTGAATGGCTTGTATAAAGTTATTTTAGGTTAGAATATGTTATAATACAATGAATTTGATTGATTACAAGTGCTAGAGATGCATGAAGAATGTTTAGAAGTGAGAAGAAAGACTTGTTGATATTTGGTCCCAAATGGGATAAGAACCCAAAACCATTGCTTTGAGGTAGTGAATGGCTTGTATAAAGTTATTTTGGGTTAGAATATGTTATAATACAATGAATTTGATTGATTACAAGTGCTAGAGATGCATGAAGATTGTTTAGAAGTGAGAAGAAAGACTTGTTGAAATTTGGTCTCAAATAGGATAAGAACCCAAAACCATTGCTTTGAGGCAGTGAATGGCTTGTATAAAGTTATTTTGGGTTAAAATATGCTATAATACAATGAATTTGATTTATTACAAGTGCTAGAGATGCATGAAGAATGTTTAGAAGTGAGAAGAAAGACTTGTTGAAATTTGGTCTCAAATGGGATAAGAACCCAAAACCATTGCTTTGTGGCAGTGAATGGCTTGTATAAAGTTATTTTGGGTTAGAATATGTTATAATACAATGAATTTTATTGATTACAAGTGCTAGAGATGCATGAAGAATGTTTAGAAGTGAGAAGAAAGACTTGTTGATATTTGGTCCCAAATGGGATAAGAACTCACAACCATTGCTTTGAGGATGTAAATGGTGTGTCTAGAGTTGTTTTGGGTTAGAATATGTTATTATACAATGAATTTGATTTATTACAAGTGCTAGAGTTGCATGAAGAATGTTTAGAAGTGAGAAGAAAGACTTGTTGAAATTTGGTCTCAAATTGGATAAGAACCTAAAACCATTGCTTTGAGGCAGTGAATGGCTTGTATAACGTTATTTTGGGTTAGAATATGTTATAATACAATGAATTTGATTGATTACAAGTGCTAGAGATGCATGAAGAATGTTTAGAAGTGAGAAGAAAGACTTGTTGAAATTTGGTCTCAAATGGGATAAGAACCCAAAACCATTGCTTTGAGGCAGTGAATGGCTTGTATAAAGTTATTTTAGGTTAGAATATGTTATAATACAATGAATTTGATTGATGAAAAGTGCTAGAGATGCATGAAGAATGTTTAGAAGTGAGAAGAAACACTTGTTGAAATTTGGTCTCAAATGCGATAAGAACCCAAAACCATTGCTTTGAGGCAGTGAATGGCTTGTATAAAGTTATTTTGGGTTAGAATATGTTATAATACAATGAATTTGATTGATTACAAGTGCTAGAGATGCATGACGAATGTTTAGAAATTAGAAGAAAGGCTTGTTGATATTTGGTCCCAAATAGGATAAGAACCGAAAACCATTGCTTTGAGGCAGTGAATGCCTTGTATAAAGTTATTTTAGGTTGAATATGTTAAAATACAATGAATTTGATTGATTACAAGTGCTAGAGATACATGAAGAATGCTAAGAAGTGAGAAGAAAGACTTGTTGATATTTGGTCCCAAATGGGATAATAACCCAAAACCATTGCTTTGTGGCAGTGAATGGCTTGTATAAAGTTATTTTAGGTTATAATATATTATAATACAATGAATTTGATTGATTACAAGTGCTAGAGATGCATGAAGAATGTTTAGAAGTGAGAAGAAAGACTTGTTGATATTTGGTCCCAAATGGGATAAGAACCCAAAACCATTGCTTTGAGGTAGTGAATGGCTTGTATAAAGTTATTTTGGGTTAGAATATGTTATAATACAATGAATTTGATTGATTACAAGTGCTAGAGATGCATGAAGAATGGTTCGAAGTGAGAAGAAAGACTTGTTGAAATTTGGTCTCAAATAGGATAAGAACCCAAAACCCTTGCTTTGAGGCAGTGAATGGCTTGTATAAAGTTATTTTGGGTTAGAATAAGTTATAATACAATGAATTTGATTGATTACAAGTGCGAGAGATGCATGAAGAATGTTTAGAAGTGAGAAGAAAGATTGCTGAAATTTGGCCTCAAATAGGATAAGAACCCAAAACCATTGCTTTGAGGCAGTGAATGGCTTGTATAAAGTTATTTTGGGTTAGAATATGCTATAATACAATGAATTTGATTGATTACAAGTGCTAGATATGCATGAAGAATGTTTAGAAGTGAGAAGAAAGACTTGTTGAAATTTGGTCTCAAATGGGATAAGAACCCAAAACCATTGCTTTGTGGCAGTGAATGGCTTATATAAAGTTATTTTGGGTTAGAATATGTTATAATACAATGAATTTTATTGATTACAAGTGCTAGAGATGCGTGCAGAATGTTTAGAAGTGAGAAGAAAGACTTGTTGATATTTGGTCCCAAATGGGATAAGAACCCACAACCATTGCTTTGAGGATGTAAATGGTTTGTCTAGAGTTGTTTTGGGTTAGAATATGTTATTATACAATGAATTTGATTTATTACAAGTGCTAGAGTTGCATGAAGGATGTTTAGAAGTGAGAAGAAAGACTTGTTGAAATTTGGTCTCAAACGGGATAAGAACCCAAAACCATTGCTTTGAGGCCCTGAATGGCTTGTATAAAGTTATTGAGGTTAGAATATGTTATAATACAATGAATTTGATTGATTACAAGTGCTAGAGATGCATGAAGAATGTTTAGAAGTGAGAAGAAACACTTGTTGAAATTTGGTCTCAAATGGGATAAGAACCCAAAACCATTGCTTTGAGGCAGTGAATGGCTTGTATAAAGTTATTTTAGGTTAGAATATGTTATAATACAATGAATTTGATTGATCACAAGTGCTAGAGATGCATGAAGAATGTTTAGAAGTGAGAAGAAACACTTGTTGAAATTTGGTCTCAAATGGGATAAGAACCCAAAACCATTGCTTTGAGGCAGTGAATGGCTTGTATAAAGTTATTTTGGGTTAGAATATGTTATAATACAATGAATTTGATTGATTACAAGTGCTAGAGATGCATGAAGAATGTTTAGAAATTAGAAGAAAGGCTTGTTGATATTTGGTCCCAAATAGGATAAGAACCCAAAACCATTGCTTTGAGGCAGTGAATGCCTTGTATAAAGTTATTTTAGGTTGAATATGTTAAAATACAATGAATTTGATTGGTTACAAGTGCTAGAGATACATGAAGAATGCTAAGAAGTGAGAAGAAAGACTTGTTGATATTTGGTCCCAAATGGGATAAGAACCCAAAACCATTGCTTTGTGGCAGTGAATGGCTTGTATAAAGTTATTTTAGGTTAGAATATGTTATAATACAATGAATTTGATTGATTACAAGTGCTAGAGATGCGTGAAGAATGTTTAGAAGTGAGAAGAAAGACTTGTTGATATTTGGTCCCAAATGGTATAAGAACCCACAACCATTGCTTTGAGGATGTAAATGGTTTGTCTAGAGTTGTTTTGGGTTAGAATATGTTATTATACAATGAATTTGATTTATTACAAGTGCTAGAGTTGCATTAAGAATGTTTAGAAGTGAGAAGAAAGACTTGTTGAAATTTGGTCTCAAATAGGATAAGAACCTAAAACCATTGCTTTGAGGCAGTGAATGGCTTGTATAAAGTTATTTTAAGTTAGAATATGTTATAATACAATGAATTTGATTGATTACAAGTGCTAGAGATGCATGAAGAATGTTTAGAAGTGAGAAGAAAGACTTGTTGAAATTTGGTCTCAAATAGGATAAGAACCCAAAACCCTTGCTTTGAGGCAGTGAATGGCTTGTATAAAGTTATTTTGGGTTAGAATAAGTTATAATACAATGAATTTGATTGATTACAAGTGCGAGAGATGCATGAAGAATGTTTAGAAGTGAGAAGAAAGATTGCTGAAATTTGGTCTCAAATAGGATAAGAACCCAAAACCATTGCTTTGAGGCAGTGAATGGCTTGTATAAAGTTATTTTGGGTTAGAATATGCTATAATACAATGAATTTGATTGATTACAAGTGCTAGATATGCATGAAGAATGTTTAGAAGTGAGAAGAAAGACTTGTTGAAATTTGGTCTCAAATGGGATAAGAACCCAAAACCATTGCTTTGTGGCAGTGAATGGCTTATATAAAGTTATTTTGGGTTAGAATATGTTATAATACAATGAATTTTATTGATTACAAGTGCTAGAGATGCGTGAAGAATGTTTAGAAGTGAGAAGAAAGACTTGTTGATATTTGGTCCCAAATGGGATAAGAACCCACAACCATTGCTTTGAGGATGTAAATGGTTTGTCTAGAGTTGTTTTGGGTTAGAATATGTTATTATACAATGAATTTGATTTATTACAAGTGCTAGATATGCATGAAGAATGTTTAGAAGTGAGAAGAAAGACTTGTTGAAATTTGGTCTCAAATGGGATAAGAACCCAAAACCATTGCTTTGTGGCAGTGAATGGCTTATATAAAGTTATTTTAAGTTAGAATATGTTATAATACAATGAATTTGATTGATTACAAGTGCTAGAGATGCATGAAGAATGTTTAGAAGTGAGAAGAAAGACTTGTTGAAATTTGGTCTCAAACGGGATAAGAACCCAAAACCATTGCTTTGAGGCAGGGAATGGCTTGTATAAAGTTATTTACGTTAGAATATGTTATAATACAATGAATTTGATTGATTACAAGTGCTAGAGATGCATGAAGAATGGTTAGAAGTGAGAAGAAAGACTTGTTGAAATTTGGTCTCAAATAGGATAAGAACCCAAAACCCTTGCTTTGAGGCAGTGAATGGCTTGTATAAAGTTATTTTGGGTTAGAATATGTTATAATACAATGAATTTGATTGATTACAAGTGCTAGAGATGCATGAAGAATGTTTAGAAATTAGAAGAAAGGCTTGTTGATATTTGGTCCCAAATAGGATAAGAACCCAAAACCCTTGCTTTGAGGCAGTGAATGGCTTGTATAAAGTTATTTTGGGTTAGAATATGTTATAATACAATGAATTTGATTGATTACAAGTGCTAGAGATGCATGAAGAATGTTTAGAAGTGAGAAAAAAGACTTGTTGAAATTTGGTCTCAAATAGGATAAGAACCCAAAACCCTTGCTTTGAGGCAGTGAATGGCTTGTATAAAGTTATTTTGGGTTAGAATATGTTATAATACAATGAATTTGATTGATTACAAATGCTAGAGATGCAAGAAGAATGTTTAGAAGTGAGAAGAAAGGCTTGTTGATATTTGGTCCCAAATAGGATAAGAACCGAAAACCATTGCTTTGAGGCAGTGAATGCCTTGTATAAAGTTATTTTAGGTTGAATATGTTAAAATACAATGAATTTGATTGATTACAAGTGCTAGAGATACATGAAGAATGCTAAGAAGTGAGAAGAAAGACTTGTTGATATTTGGTCCCAAATGGGATAATAACCCAAAACCATTGCTTTGTGGCAGTGAATGGCTTGTATAAAGTTATTTTAGGTTATAATATATTATAATACAATGAATTTGATTGATTACAAGTGCTAGAGATGCATGAAGAATGTTTAGAAGTGAGAAGAAAGACTTGTTGATATTTGGTCCCAAATGGGATAAGAACCCAAAACCATTGCTTTGAGGTAGTGAATGGCTTGTATAAAGTTATTTTGGGTTAGAATATGTTATAATACAATGAATTTGATTGATTACAAGTGCTAGAGATGCATGAAGAATGGTTCGAAGTGAGAAGAAAGACTTGTTGAAATTTGGTCTCAAATAGGATAAGAACCCAAAACCCTTGCTTTGAGGCAGTGAATGGCTTGTATAAAGTTATTTTGGGTTAGAATAAGTTATAATACAATGAATTTGATTGATTACAAGTGCGAGAGATGCATGAAGAATGTTTAGAAGTGAGAAGAAAGATTGCTGAAATTTGGCCTCAAATAGGATAAGAACCCAAAACCATTGCTTTGAGGCAGTGAATGGCTTGTATAAAGTTATTTTGGGTTAGAATATGCTATAATACAATGAATTTGATTGATTACAAGTGCTAGATATGCATGAAGAATGTTTAGAAGTGAGAAGAAAGACTTGTTGAAATTTGGTCTCAAATGGGATAAGAACCCAAAACCATTGCTTTGTGGCAGTGAATGGCTTATATAAAGTTATTTTGGGTTAGAATATGTTATAATACAATCAATTTTATTGATTACAAGTGCTAGAGATGCGTGCAGAATGTTTAGAAGTGAGAAGAAAGACTTGTTGATATTTGGTCCCAAATGGGATAAGAACCCACAACCATTGCTTTGAGGATGTAAATGGTTTGTCTAGAGTTGTTTTGGGTTAGAATATGTTATTATACAATGAATTTGATTTATTACAAGTGCTAGAGTTGCATGAAGGATGTTTAGAAGTGAGAAGAAAGACTTGTTGAAATTTGGTCTCAAACGGGATAAGAACCCAAAACCATTGCTTTGAGGCCCTGAATGGCTTGTATAAAGTTATTTAGGTTAGAATATGTTATAATACAATGAATTTGATTGATTACAAGTGCTAGAGATGCATGAAGAATGTTTAGAAGTGAGAAGAAACACTTGTTGAAATTTGGTCTCAAATGGGATAAGAACCCAAAACCATTGCTTTGAGGCAGTGAATGGCTTGTATAAAGTTATTTTAGGTTAGAATATGTTATAATACAATGAATTTGATTGATCACAAGTGCTAGAGATGCATGAAGAATGTTTAGAAGTGAGAAGAAACACTTGTTGAAATTTGGTCTCAAATGGGATAAGAACCCAAAACCATTGCTTTGAGGCAGTGAATGGCTTGTATAAAGTTATTTTGGGTTAGAATATGTTATAATACAATGAATTTGATTGATTACAAGTGCTAGAGATGCATGAAGAATGTTTAGAAATTAGAAGAAAGGCTTGTTGATATTTGGTCCCAAATAGGATAAGAACCCAAAACCATTGCTTTGAGGCAGTGAATGCCTTGTATAAAGTTATTTTAGGTTGAATATGTTAAAATACAATGAATTTGATTGGTTACAAGTGCTAGAGATACATGAAGAATGCTAAGAAGTGAGAAGAAAGACTTGTTGATATTTGGTCCCAAATGGGATAAGAACCCAAAACCATTGCTTTGTGGCAGTGAATGGCTTGTATAAAGTTATTTTAGGTTAGAATATGTTATAATACAATGAATTTGATTGATTACAAGTGCTAGAGATGCGTGAAGAATGTTTAGAAGTGAGAAGAAAGACTTGTTGATATTTGGTCCCAAATGGTATAAGAACCCACAACCATTGCTTTGAGGATGTAAATGGTTTGTCTAGAGTTGTTTTGGGTTAGAATATGTTATTATACAATGAATTTGATTTATTACAAGTGCTAGAGTTGCATTAAGAATGTTTAGAAGTGAGAAGAAAGACTTGTTGAAATTTGGTCTCAAATAGGATAAGAACCTAAAACCATTGCTTTGAGGCAGTGAATGGCTTGTATAAAGTTATTTTAAGTTAGAATATGTTATAATACAATGAATTTGATTGATTACAAGTGCTAGAGATGCATGAAGAATGTTTAGAAGTGAGAAGAAAGACTTGTTGAAATTTGGTCTCAAATAGGATAAGAACCCAAAACCCTTGCTTTGAGGCAGTGAATGGCTTGTATAAAGTTATTTTGGGTTAGAATAAGTTATAATACAATGAATTTGATTGATTACAAGTGCGAGAGATGCATGAAGAATGTTTAGAAGTGAGAAGAAAGATTGCTGAAATTTGGTCTCAAATAGGATAAGAACCCAAAACCATTGCTTTGAGGCAGTGAATGGCTTGTATAAAGTTATTTTGGGTTAGAATATGCTATAATACAATGAATTTGATTGATTACAAGTGCTAGATATGCATGAAGAATGTTTAGAAGTGAGAAGAAAGACTTGTTGAAATTTGGTCTCAAATGGGATAAGAACCCAAAACCATTGCTTTGTGGCAGTGAATGGCTTATATAAAGTTATTTTGGGTTAGAATATGTTATAATACAATGAATTTTATTGATTACAAGTGCTAGAGATGCGTGAAGAATGTTTAGAAGTGAGAAGAAAGACTTGTTGATATTTGGTCCCAAATGGGATAAGAACCCACAACCATTGCTTTGAGGATGTAAATGGTTTGTCTAGAGTTGTTTTGGGTTAGAATATGTTATTATACAATGAATTTGATTTATTACAAGTGCTAGATATGCATGAAGAATGTTTAGAAGTGAGAAGAAAGACTTGTTGAAATTTGGTCTCAAATGGGATAAGAACCCAAAACCATTGCTTTGTGGCAGTGAATGGCTTATATAAAGTTATTTTAAGTTAGAATATGTTATAATACAATGAATTTGATTGATTACAAGTGCTAGAGATGCATGAAGAATGTTTAGAAGTGAGAAGAAAGACTTGTTGAAATTTGGTCTCAAACGGGATAAGAACCCAAAACCATTGCTTTGAGGCAGGGAATGGCTTGTATAAAGTTATTTACGTTAGAATATGTTATAATACAATGAATTTGATTGATTACAAGTGCTAGAGATGCATGAAGAATGGTTAGAAGTGAGAAGAAAGACTTGTTGAAATTTGGTCTCAAATAGGATAAGAACCCAAAACCCTTGCTTTGAGGCAGTGAATGGCTTGTATAAAGTTATTTTGGGTTAGAATATGTTATAATACAATGAATTTGATTGATTACAAGTGCTAGAGATGCATGAAGAATGTTTAGAAATTAGAAGAAAGGCTTGTTGATATTTGGTCCCAAATAGGATAAGAACCCAAAACCCTTGCTTTGAGGCAGTGAATGGCTTGTATAAAGTTATTTTGGGTTAGAATATGTTATAATACAATGAATTTGATTGATTACAAGTGCTAGAGATGCATGAAGAATGTTTAGAAGTGAGAAAAAAGACTTGTTGAAATTTGGTCTCAAATAGGATAAGAACCCAAAACCCTTGCTTTGAGGCAGTGAATGGCTTGTATAAAGTTATTTTGGGTTAGAATATGTTATAATACAATGAATTTGATTGATTACAAATGCTAGAGATGCAAGAAGAATGTTTAGAAGTGAGAAGAAAGATTGTTGAAATTTGGTCTCAAATAGGATAAGAACCCAAAACCATTGCTTTCAGGCTGTGAATGGCTTGTATAAAGTTATTTTGGGTTAGAATATGCTATAATACAATGAATTTGATTTATTACAAGTGCTAGAGTTGCATTAAGAATGTTTACAAGTGAGAAGAAAGACTTGTTGAAATTTGGTCTCAAATAGGATAAGAACCTAAAACCATTGCTTTGAGGCAGTGAATGGCTTGTATAAAGTTATTTTGGGTTAGAATATGTTATAATACAATGAATTTGATTGATTACAAGTGCTAGAGATGCATGAAGAATGTTTAGAAGTGAGAAGAAAGACTTGTTGAAATTTTGTCTCAAATGGGATAAGAACCCAAAACCCTTGCTTTGAGGCAGTGAATGGCTTGTATAAAGTTATTTTGGGTTAGAATATGTTATAATACAATGTATTTGATTGATTACAAGTGCTAGAGATGCATGAAGAATGTTTAGAAATTAGAAGAAAGGCTTGTTGATATTTGGTCCCAAATAGGATAAGAACCCAAAACCCTTGCTTTGAGGCAGTGAATGGCTTGTATAAAGTTATTTTGGGTTAGAATATGTTATAATACAATGAATTTGATTGATTACAAGTGCTAGAGATGCAAGAAGAATGTTTAGAAGTGAGAAGAAAGATTGTTGAAATTTGGTCTCAAATAGGATAAGAACCCAAAACCATTGCTTTCAGGCAGTGAATGGCTTGTATAAAGTTATTTTGGGTTAGAATATGCTATAATACAATGAATTTGATTTATTACAAGTGCTAGAGTTGCATGAAGAATGTTTAGAAATGAGAAGAAAGACTTGTTGAAATTTGATCTCAAATAGGATAAAAACCCAAAACCATTGCTTTGAGGCAGTGAATGGCTTGTATAAAGTTATTTTGGGTTAGAATATGCTATAATACAATGAATTTGATTTATTACAAGTGCTAGAGTTGCATGAAGAATGTTTAGAAGTGAGAAGAAAGACTTGTTGAAATTTGGTCTCAAATGGGATAAGAACCTAAAACCATTGCTTTGAGGCAGTGAATGGCTTGTATAACGTTATTTTGGGTTAGAATATGTTATAATACAATGAATTTGATTGATTACAAGTGCTAGAGATGCATGAAGAATTTTTAGAAGTGAGAAGAAAGACTTGTTGAAATTTGGTCTCAAATGGGATAAGAACCCAAAACCATTGCTTTGAGGCAGTGAATGGCTTGTATAGAGTTATTTTAGGTTAGAATATGTTATAATACAATGAATTTGATTGATTACAAGTGCTAGAGATGCATGAAGAATGTTTAGAAGTGAGAAGAAAGACTTGTTGATATTTGGTCCCAAATGGGATAAGAACCCAAAACCATTGCTTTGAGGTAGTGAATGGCTTGTATAAAGTTATTTTGGGTTAGAATATGTTATAATACAATGAATTTGATTGATTACAAGTGCTAGAGATGCATGAAGATTGTTTAGAAGTGAGAAGAAAGACTTGTTGAAATTTGGTCTCAAATAGGATAAGAACCCAAAACCATTGCTTTGAGGCATTGAATGGCTTGTATAAAGTTATTTTGGGTTAAAATATGCTATAATACAATGAATTTGATTTATTACAAGTGCTAGAGTTGCATGAAGAATGTTTAGAAGTGAGAAGAAAGACTTGTTGAAATTTGGTCTCAAATAGGATAAAAACCCAAAACCATTGCTTTGAGGCAGTGAATGGCTTGTATGAAGTTATTTTGGGTTAGAATATGCTATAATACAATGAATTTGATTGATTACAAGTGCTAGAGATGCATGAAGAATGTTTAGAAGTGAGAAGAAAGACTTGTTGAAATTTGGTCTCAAATGGGATAAGAACCCAAAACCATTGCTTTGTGGCAGTGAATGGCTTGTATAAAGTTATTTTGGGTTAGAATATGTTATAATACAATGAATTTTATTGATTACAAGTGCTAGAGATGCATGAAGAATGTTTAGAAGTGAGAAGAAAGACTTGTTGATATTTGGTCCCAAATGGGATAAGAACTCACAACCATTGCTTTGAGGCAGTGAATGGCTTGTATAAAGTTATTTTGGGTTAGAATATGTTATAATACAATGAATTTGATTGATTACAAGTGCTAGAGATGCATGACGAATGTTTAGAAATTAGAAGAAAGGCTTGTTGATATTTGGTCCCAAATAGGATAAGAACCGAAAACCATTGCTTTGAGGCAGTGAATGCCTTGTATAAAGTTATTTTAGGTTGAATATGTTAAAATACAATGAATTTGATTGATTACAAGTGCTAGAGATACATGAAGAATGCTAAGAAGTGAGAAGAAAGACTTGTTGATATTTGGTCCCAAATGGGATAAGAACCCAAAACCCTTGCTTTGAGGCAGTGAATGGCTTGTATAAAGTTATTTTGGGTTAGAATATGTTATAATACAATGAATTTGATTGATTACAAGTGCTAGAGATGCAAGAAGAATGTTTAGAAGTGAGAAGAAAGATTGTTGAAATTTGGTCTCAAATAGGATAAGAACCCAAAACCATTGCTTTCAGGCAGTGAATGGCTTGTATAAAGTTATTTTGGGTTAGAATATGCTATAATACAATGAATTTGATTTATTACAAGTGCTAGAGTTGCATGAAGAATGTTTAGAAATGAGAAGAAAGACTTGTTGAAATTTGATCTCAAATAGGATAAAAACCCAAAACCATTGCTTTGAGGCAGTGAATGGCTTGTATAAAGTTATTTTGGGTTAGAATATGCTATAATACAATGAATTTGATTTATTACAAGTGCTAGAGTTGCATGAAGAATGTTTAGAAGTGAGAAGAAAGACTTGTTGAAATTTGGTCTCAAATGGGATAAGAACCTAAAACCATTGCTTTGAGGCAGTGAATGGCTTGTATAACGTTATTTTGGGTTAGAATATGTTATAATACAATGAATTTGATTGATTACAAGTGCTAGAGATGCATGAAGAATTTTTAGAAGTGAGAAGAAAGACTTGTTGAAATTTGGTCTCAAATGGGATAAGAACCCAAAACCATTGCTTTGAGGCAGTGAATGGCTTGTATAAAGTTATTTTAGGTTAGAATATGTTATAATACAATGAATTTGATTGATTACAAGTGCTAGAGATGCATGAAGAATGTTTAGAAGTGAGAAGAAAGACTTGTTGATATTTGGTCCCAAATGGGATAAGAACCCAAAACCATTGCTTTGAGGTAGTGAATGGCTTGTATAAAGTTATTTTGGGTTAGAATATGTTATAATACAATGAATTTGATTGATTACAAGTGCTAGAGATGCATGAAGATTGTTTAGAAGTGAGAAGAAAGACTTGTTGAAATTTGGTCTCAAATAGGATAAGAACCCAAAACCATTGCTTTGAGGCAGTGAATGGCTTGTAAAAAGTTATTTTGGGTTAAAATATGCTATAATACAATGAATTTGATTTATTACAAGTGCTAGAGTTGCATGAAGAATGTTTAGAAGTGAGAAGAAAGACTTGTTGAAATTTGGTCTCAAATAGGATAAAAACTCAAAACCATTGCTTTGAGGCAGTGAATGGCTTGTATAAAGTTATTTTGGGTTAGAATATGCTATAATACAATGAATTTGATTGATTACAAGTGCTAGAGATGCATGAAGAATGTTTAGAAGTGAGAAGAAAGACTTGTTGAAATTTGGTCTCAAATGGGATAAGAACCCAAAACCATTGCTTTGTGGCAGTGAATGGCTTGTATAAAGTTATTTTGGGTTAGAATATGTTATAATACAATGAATTTTATTGATTACAAGTGCTAGAGATGCATGAAGAATGTTTAGAAGTGAGAAGAAAGACTTGTTGATATTTGGTCCCAAATGGGATAAGAACTCACAACCATTGCTTTGAGGATGTAAATGGTGTGTCTAGAGTTGTTTTGGGTTAGAATATGTTATTATACAATGAATTTGATTTATTACAAGTGCTAGAGTTGCATGAAGAATGTTTAGAAGTGAGAAGAAAGACTTGTTGAAATTTGGTCTCAAATTGGATAAGAACCTAAAACCATTGCTTTGAGGCAGTGAATGGCTTGTATAACGTTATTTTGGGTTAGAATATGTTATAATACAATGAATTTGATTGATTACAAGTGCTAGAGATGCATGAAGAATGTTTAGAAGTGAGAAGATGAACTTGTTGAAATTTGGTCTCAAATGGGATAAGAACCCAAAACCATTGCTTTGAGGCAGTGAATGGCTTGTATAAAGTTATTTTAGGTTAGAATATGTTATAATACAATGAATTTGATTGATGAAAAGTGCTAGAGATGCATGAAGAATGTTTAGAAGTGAGAAGAAACACTTGTTGAAATTTGGTCTCAAATGGGATAAGAACCCAAAACCATTGCTTTGAGGCAGTGAATGGCTTGTATAAAGTTATTTTGGGTTAGAATATGTTATAATACAATGAATTTGATTGATTACAAGTGCTAGAGATGCATGACGAATGTTTAGAAATTAGAAGAAAGGCTTGTTGATATTTGGTCCCAAATAGGATAAGAACCGAAAACCATTGCTTTGAGGCAGTGAATGCCTTGTATAAAGTTATTTTAGGTTGAATATGTTAAAATACAATGAATTTGATTGATTACAAGTGCTAGAGATACATGAAGAATGCTAAGAAGTGAGAAGAAAGACTTGTTGATATTTGGTCCCAAATGGGATAATAACCCAAAACCATTGCTTTGTGGCAGTGAATGGCTTGTATAAAGTTATTTTAGGTTATAATATATTATAATACAATGAATTTGATTGATTACAAGTGCTAGAGATACATGAAGAATGCTAAGAAGTGAGAAGAAAGACTTGTTGATATTTGGTCCCAAATGGGATAATAACCCAAAACCATTGCTTTGTGGCAGTGAATGGCTTGTATAAAGTTATTTTAGGTTATAATATATTATAATACAATGAATTTGATTGATTACAAGTGCTAGAGATGCATGAAGAATGTTTAGAAGTGAGAAGAAAGACTTGTTGATATTTGGTCCCAAATGGGATAAGAACCCAAAACCATTATTTTGAGGTAGTGAATGGCTTGTATAAAGTTATTTTGGGTTAGAATATGTTATAATACAATGAATTTGATTGATTACAAGTGCTAGAGATGCATGGAGAATGTTTAGAAGTGAGAAGAAAGACTTGTTGAAATTTGGTCTCAAATAGGATAAGAACCCAAAACCCTTGCTTTGAGGCAGTGAATGGCTTGTATAAAGTTATTTTGGGTTAGAATAAGTTATAATACAATGAATTTAATTGATTACAAGTGCGAGAGATGCATGAAGAATGTTTAGAAGTGAGAAGAAACACTTGTTGAAATTTGGTCTCAAATGGGATAAGAACCCAAAACCATTGCTTTGTGGCAGTGAATGGCTTGTATAAAGTTATTTTGGGTTAGAATATGTTATAATACAATGAATTTTATTGATTACAAGTGCTAGAGATGCATGAAGAATGTTTAGAAGTGAGAAGAAAGACTTGTTGATATTTGGTCCCAAATGGGATAAGAACCCACAACCATTGCTTTGAGGATGTAAATGGTGTGTCTAGAGTTGTTTTGGGTTAGAATATGTTATTATACAATGAATTTGATTGATGAAAAGTGCTAGAGATGCATGAAGAATGTTTAGAAGTGAGAAGAAACACTTGTTGAAATTTGGTCTCAAATGGGATAAGAACCCAAAACCATTGCTTTGAGGCAGTGAATGGCTTGTATAAAGTTATTTTGGGTTAGAATATGTTATAATACAATGAATTTGATTGATTACAAGTGCTAGAGATGCATGACGAATGTTTAGAAATTAGAAGAAAGGCTTGTTGATATTTGGTCCCAAATAGGATAAGAACCGAAAACCATTGCTTTGAGGCAGTGAATGCCTTGTATAAAGTTATTTTAGGTTGAATATGTTAAAATACAATGAATTTGATTGATTACAAGTGCTAGAGATACATGAAGAATGCTAAGAAGTGAGAAGAAAGACTTGTTGATATTTGGTCCCAAATGGGATAATAACCCAAAACCATTGCTTTGTGGCAGTGAATGGCTTGTATAAAGTTATTTTAGGTTATAATATATTATAATACAATGAATTTGATTGATTACAAGTGCTAGAGATGCATGAAGAATGTTTAGAAGTGAGAAGAAAGACTTGTTGAAATTTGGTCTCAAATAGGATAAGAACCCAAAACCCTTGCTTTGAGGCAGTGAATGGCTTGTATAAAGTTATTTTGGGTTAGAATAAGTTATAATACAATGAATTTGATTGATTACAAGTGCGAGAGATGCATGAAGAATGTTTAGAAGTGAGAAGAAACACTTGTTGAAATTTGGTCTCAAATGGGATAAGAACCCAAAACCATTGCTTTGAGGCAGTGAATGGCTTGTATAAAGTTATTTTGGGTTAGAATATGCTATAATACAATGAATTTGATTTATTACAAGTGCTAGAGTTGCATGAAGAATGTTTAGAAGTGAGAAGAAAGACTTGTTGAAATTTGGTCTCAAATGGGATAAGAACCTAAAACCATTGCTTTGAGGCAGTGAATGGCTTGTATAACGTTATTTTGGGTTAGAATATGTTATAATACAATGAATTTGATTGATTACAAGTGCTAGAGATGCATGAAGAATTTTTAGAAGTGAGAAGAAAGACTTGTTGAAATTTGGTCTCAAATGGGATAAGAACCCAAAACCATTGCTTTGAGGCAGTGAATGGCTTGTATAAAGTTATTTTAGGTTAGAATATGTTATAATACAATGAATTTGATTGATTACAAGTGCTAGAGATGCATGAAGAATGTTTAGAAGTGAGAAGAAAGACTTGTTGATATTTGGTCCCAAATGGGATAAGAACCCAAAACCATTGCTTTGAGGTAGTGAATGGCTTGTATAAAGTTATTTTGGGTTAGAATATGTTATAATACAATGAATTTGATTGATTACAAGTGCTAGAGATGCATGAAGATTGTTTAGAAGTGAGAAGAAAGACTTGTTGAAATTTGGTCTCAAATAGGATAAGAACCCAAAACCATTGCTTTGAGGCAGTGAATGGCTTGTATAAAGTTATTTTGGGTTAAAATATGCTATAATACAATGAATTTGATTTATTACAAGTGCTAGAGTTGCATGAAGAATGTTTAGAAGTGAGAAGAAAGACTTGTTGAAATTTGGTCTCAAATAGGATAAAAACTCAAAACCATTGCTTTGAGGCAGTGAATGGCTTGTATAAAGTTATTTTGGGTTAGAATATGCTATAATACAATGAATTTGATTGATTACAAGTGCTAGAGATGCATGAAGAATGTTTAGAAGTGAGAAGAAAGACTTGTTGAAATTTGGTCTCAAATGGGATAAGAACCCAAAACCATTGCTTTGTGGCAGTGAATGGCTTGTATAAAGTTATTTTGGGTTAGAATATGTTATAATACAATGAATTTTATTGATTACAAGTGCTAGAGATGCATGAAGAATGTTTAGAAGTGAGAAGAAAGACTTGTTGATATTTGGTCCCAAATGGGATAAGAACTCACAACCATTGCTTTGAGGATGTAAATGGTGTGTCTAGAGTTGTTTTGGGTTAGAATATGTTATTATACAATGAATTTGATTTATTACAAGTGCTAGAGTTGCATGAAGAATGTTTAGAAGTGAGAAGAAAGACTTGTTGAAATTTGGTCTCAAATTGGATAAGAACCTAAAACCATTGCTTTGAGGCAGTGAATGGCTTGTATAACGTTATTTTGGGTTAGAATATGTTATAATACAATGAATTTGATTGATTACAAGTGCTAGAGATGCATGAAGAATGTTTAGAAGTGAGAAGAAAGACTTGTTGAAATTTGGTCTCAAATGGGATAAGAACCCAAAACCATTGCTTTGAGGCAGTGAATGGCTTGTATAAAGTTATTTTAGGTTAGAATATGTTATAATACAATGAATTTGATTGATGAAAAGTGCTAGAGATGCATGAAGAATGTTTAGAAGTGAGAAGAAACACTTGTTGAAATTTGGTCTCAAATGGGATAAGAACCCAAAACCATTGCTTTGAGGCAGTGAATGGCTTGTATAAAGTTATTTTGGGTTAGAATATGTTATAATACAATGAATTTGATTGATTACAAGTGCTAGAGATGCATGACGAATGTTTAGAAATTAGAAGAAAGGCTTGTTGATATTTGGTCCCAAATAGGATAAGAACCGAAAACCATTGCTTTGAGGCAGTGAATGCCTTGTATAAAGTTATTTTAGGTTGAATATGTTAAAATACAATGAATTTGATTGATTACAAGTGCTAGAGATACATGAAGAATGCTAAGAAGTGAGAAGAAAGACTTGTTGATATTTGGTCCCAAATGGGATAATAACCCAAAACCATTGCTTTGTGGCAGTGAATGGCTTGTATAAAGTTATTTTAGGTTATAATATATTATAATACAATGAATTTGATTGATTACAAGTGCTAGAGATACATGAAGAATGCTAAGAAGTGAGAAGAAAGACTTGTTGATATTTGGTCCCAAATGGGATAATAACCCAAAACCATTGCTTTGTGGCAGTGAATGGCTTGTATAAAGTTATTTTAGGTTATAATATATTATAATACAATGAATTTGATTGATTACAAGTGCTAGAGATGCATGAAGAATGTTTAGAAGTGAGAAGAAAGACTTGTTGATATTTGGTCCCAAATGGGATAAGAACCCAAAACCATTATTTTGAGGTAGTGAATGGCTTGTATAAAGTTATTTTGGGTTAGAATATGTTATAATACAATGAATTTGATTGATTACAAGTGCTAGAGATGCATGGAGAATGTTTAGAAGTGAGAAGAAAGACTTGTTGAAATTTGGTCTCAAATAGGATAAGAACCCAAAACCCTTGCTTTGAGGCAGTGAATGGCTTGTATAAAGTTATTTTGGGTTAGAATAAGTTATAATACAATGAATTTGATTGATTACAAGTGCGAGAGATGCATGAAGAATGTTTAGAAGTGAGAAGAAACACTTGTTGAAATTTGGTCTCAAATGGGATAAGAACCCAAAACCATTGCTTTGTGGCAGTGAATGGCTTGTATAAAGTTATTTTGGGTTAGAATATGTTATAATACAATGAATTTTATTGATTACAAGTGCTAGAGATGCATGAAGAATGTTTAGAAGTGAGAAGAAAGACTTGTTGATATTTGGTCCCAAATGGGATAAGAACCCACAACCATTGCTTTGAGGATGTAAATGGTGTGTCTAGAGTTGTTTTGGGTTAGAATATGTTATTATACAATGAATTTGATTTATTACAAGTGCTAGAGTTGCATGAAGAATGTTTAGAAGTGAGAAGAAAGACTTGTTGAAATTTGGTCTCAAATGGGATAAGAACCTAAAACCATTGCTTTGAGGCAGTGAATGGCTTGTATAACGTTATTTTGGGTTAGAATATGTTATAATACAATGAATTTGATTGATTACAAGTGCTAGAGATGCATGAAGAATGTTTAGAAGTGAGAAGAAAGACTTGTTGAAATTTGGTCTCAAATGGGATAAGAACCCAAAACCATTGCTTTGAGGCAGTGAATGGCTTGTATAAAGTTATTTTAAGTTAGAATATGTTATAATACAATGAATTTGATTGATTACAAGTGCTAGAGATGCATGAAGAATGTTTAGAAGTGAGAAGAAAGACTTGTTGATATTTGGTCCCAAATGGGATAAGAACCCACAACCATTGCTTTGAGGATGTAAATGGTTTGTCTAGAGTTGTTTTGGGTTAGAATATGTTATTATACAATGAATTTGATTTATTACAAGTGCTAGAGTTGCATGAAGAATGTTTAGAAGTGAGAAGAAAGACTTGTTGAAATTTGGTCTCAAATAGGATAAGAACCTAAAACCATTGCTTTGAGGCAGTGAATGGCTTGTATAAAGTTATTTTAAGTTAGAATATGTTATAATACAATGAATTTGATTGATTACAAGTGCTAGAGATGCATGAAGAATTTTTAGAAGTGAGAAGAAAGACTTGTTGAAATTTGGTCTCAAATGGGATAAGAACCCAAAACCATTGCTTTGAGGCAGTGAATGGCTTGTATAAAGTTATTTTAGATTAGAATATGTTATAATACAATGAATTTGATTGATGACAAGTGCTAGAGATGCATGAAGAATGTTTAGAAGTGAGAAGAAACACTTGTTGAAATTTGGTCTCAAATGGGATAAGAACCCAAAACCATTGCTTTGAGGTAGTGAATGGTTTGTATAACGTTATTTTGGGTTAGAATATGTTATAATACAATGAATTTGATTGATTACAAGTGCTAGAGATGCATGAAGAATTTTTAGAAGTGAGAAGAAAGACTTGTTGAAATTTGGTCTCAAATGGGATAAGAACCCAAAACCATTGCTTTGAGGCAGTGAATGGCTTGTATAAAGTTATTTTAGGTTAGAATATGTTATAATACAATGAATTTGATTGATGACAAGTGCTAGAGATGCATGAAGAATGTTTAGAAGTGAGAAGAAACACTTGTTGAAATTTGGTCTCAAATGGGATAAGAACCCAAAACCATTGCTTTGAGGCAGTGAATGGCTTGTATAAAGTTATTTTGGGTTAGAATATGTTAAAATACAATGAATTTGATTGATTACAAGTGCTAGAGATGCATGAAGAATGTTTAGAAATTAGAAGAAAGGCTTGTTGATATTTGGTCCCAAATAGGATAAGAACCCAAAACCATTGCTTTGAGGCAGTGAATGCCTTGTATAAAGTTATTTTAGGTTGAATATGTTAAAATACAATGAATTTGATTGGTTACAAGTGCTAGAGATACATGAAGAATGCTAAGAAGTGAGAAGAAAGACTTGTTGATATTTGGTCCCAAATGGGATAAGAACCCAAAACCATTGCTTTGTGGCAGTGAATGGCTTGTATAAAGTTATTTTAGGTTAGAATATGTTATAATACAATGAATTTGATTGATTACAAGTGCTAGAGATGGGTGAAGAATGTTTAGAAGTGAGAAGAAAGACTTGTTGATATTTGGTCCCAAATGGGATAAGAACCCACAACCATTGCTTTGAGGATGTAAATGGTTTGTCTAGAGTTGTTTTGGGTTAGAATATGTTATTATACAATGAGTTTGATTTATTACAAGTGCTAGAGTTGCATGAAGAATGTTTAGAAGTGAGAAGAAAGACTTGTTGAAATTTGGTCTCAAATAGGATAAGAACCTAAAACCATTGCTTTGAGGCAGTGAATGGCTTGTATAAAGTTATTTTAAGTTAGAATATGTTATAATACAATGAATTTGATTGATTACAAGTGCTAGAGATGCATGAAGAATGTTTAGAAGTGAGAAGAAAGACTTGTTGATATTTGGTCCCAAATGGGATAAGAACCCACAACCATTGCTTTGAGGATGTAAATGGTTTGTCTAGAGTTGTTTTGGGTTAGAATATGTTATTATACAATGAATTTGATTTATTACAAGTGCTAGAGTTGCATGAAGAATGTTTAGAAGTGAGAAGAAAGACTTGTTGAAATTTGGTCTCAAATAGGATAAGAACCTAAAACCATTGCTTTGAGGCAGTGAATGGCTTGTATAAAGTTATTTTAAGTTAGAATATGTTATAATACAATGAATTTGATTGATTACAAGTGCTAGAGATGCATGAAGAATGTTTAGAAGTGAGAAGAAAGACTTGTTGAAATTTGGTCTCAAATAGGATAAGAACCCAAAACCCTTGCTTTGAGGCAGTGAATGGCTTGTATAAAGTTATTTTGGGTTAGAATAAGTTATAATACAATGAATTTGATTGATTACAAGTGCGAGAGATGCATGAAGAATGTTTAGAAGTGAGAAGAAAGATTGCTGAAATTTGGTCTCAAATAGGATAAGAACCCAAAACCATTGCTTTGAGGCAGTGAATGGCTTGTATAAAGTTATTTTGGGTTAGAATATGCTATAATACAATGAATTTGATTGATTACAAGTGCTAGATATGCATGAAGAATGTTTAGAAGTGAGAAGAAAGACTTGTTGAAATTTGGTCTCAAATGGGATAAGAACCCAAAACCATTGCTTTGTGGCAGTGAATGGCTTATATAAAGTTATTTTGGGTTAGAATATGTTATAATACAATGAATTTTATTGATTACAAGTGCTAGAGATGCGTGAAGAATGTTTAGAAGTGAGAAGAAAGACTTGTTGATATTTGGTCCCAAATGGGATAAGAACCCACAACCATTGCTTTGAGGATGTAAATGGTTTGTCTAGAGTTGTTTTGGGTTAGAATATGTTATTATACAATGAATTTGATTTATTACAAGTGCTAGAGTTGCATGAAGAATGTTTAGAAGTGAGAAGAAAGACTTGTTGAAATTTGGTCTCAAATGGGATAAGAACCTAAAACCATTGCTTTGAGGCAGTGAATGGCTTGTATAAAGTTATTTTAAGTTAGAATATGTTATAATACAATGAATTTGATTGATTACAAGTGCTAGAGATGCATGAAGAATGTTTAGAAGTGAGAAGAAAGACTTGTTGAAATTTGGTCTCAAACGGGATAAGAACCCAAAACCATTGCTTTGAGGCAGTGAATGGCTTGTATAAAGTTATTTAGGTTAGAATATGTTATAATACAATGAATTTGATTGATTACAAGTGCTAGAGATGCATGAAGAATGTTTAGAAGTGAGAAGAAACACTTGTTGAAATTTGGTCTCAAATGGGATAAGAACCCAAAACCATTGCTTTGAGGCAGTGAATGGTTTGTATAACGTTATTTTGGGTTAGAATATGTTATAATACAATGAATTTGATTGATTACAAGTGCTAGAGATGCATGAAGAATTTTTAGAAGTGAGAAGAAAGACTTGTTGAAATTTGGTCTCAAATGGGATAAGAACCCAAAACCATTGCTTTGAGGCAGTGAATGGCTTGTATAAAGTTATTTTAGGTTAGAATATGTTATAATACAATGAATTTGATTGATGACAAGTGCTAGAGATGCATGAAGAATGTTTAGAAGTGAGAAGAAACACTTGTTGAAATTTGGTCTCAAATGGGATAAGAACCCAAAACCATTGCTTTGAGGCAGTGAATGGCTTGTATAAAGTTATTTTGGGTTAGAATATGTTAAAATACAATGAATTTGATTGATTACAAGTGCTAGAGATGCATGAAGAATGTTTAGAAATTAGAAGAAAGGCTTGTTGATATTTGGTCCCAAATAGGATAAGAACCCAAAACCATTGCTTTGAGGCAGTGAATGCCTTGTATAAAGTTATTTTAGGTTGAATATGTTAAAATACAATGAATTTGATTGGTTACAAGTGCTAGAGATACATGAAGAATGCTAAGAAGTGAGAAGAAAGACTTGTTGATATTTGGTCCCAAATGGGATAAGAACCCAAAACCATTGCTTTGTGGCAGTGAATGGCTTGTATAAAGTTATTTTGGGTTAGAATATGTTATTATACAATGAATTTGATTTATTACAAGTGCTAGAGTTGCATGAAGAACATTTAGAAGTGAGAAGAAAGACTTGTTGAAATTTGGTCTCAAATAGGATAAGAACCTAAAACCATTGCTTTGATGCAGTGAATGGCTTGTATAAAGTTATTTTAAGTTAGAATATGTTATAATACAATGAATTTGATTGATTACAAGTGCTAGAGATGCATGAAGAATGTTTAGAAGTGAGAAGAAAGATTTGTTGAAATTTGGTCTCAAATAGGATAAGAACCCAAAACCCTTGCTTTGAGGCAGTGAATGGCTTGTATAAAGTTATTTTGGGTTAGAATAAGTTATAATACAATGAATTTGATTGATTACAAGTGCGAGAGATGCATGAAGAATGTTTAGAAGTGAGAAGAAAGATTGCTGAAATTTGGTCTCAAATAGGATAAGAACCCAAAACCATTGCTTTGAGGCAGTGAATGGCTTGTATAAAGTTATTTTGGGTTAGAATATGCTATAATACAATGAATTTGATTGATTACAAGTGCTAGATATGCATGAAGAATGTTTAGAAGTGAGAAGAAAGACTTGTTGAAATTTGGTCTCAAATGGGATAAGAACCCAAAACCATTGCTTTGTGGCAGTGAATGGCTTATATAAAGTTATTTTGGGTTAGAATATGTTATAATACAATGAATTTTATTGATTACAAGTGCTAGAGATGCGTGAAGAATGTTTAGAAGTGAGAAGAAAGACTTGTTGATATTTGGTCCCAAATGGGATAAGAACCCACAACCATTGCTTTGAGGATGTAAATGGTTTGTCTAGAGTTGTTTTGGGTTAGAATATGTTATTATACAATGAATTTGATTTATTACAAGTGCTAGAGTTGCATGAAGAATGTTTAGAAGTGAGAAGAAAGACTTGTTGAAATTTGGTCTCAAATGGGATAAGAACCTAAAACCATTGCTTTGAGGCAGTGAATGGCTTGTATAAAGTTATTTTAAGTTAGAATATGTTATAATACAATGAATTTGATTGATTACAAGTGCTAGAGATGCATGAAGAATGTTTAGAAGTGAGAAGAAACACTTGTTGAAATTTGGTCTCAAATGGGATAAGAACCCAAAACCATTGCTTTGAGGCAGTGAATGGTTTGTATAACGTTATTTTTGGTTAGAATATGTTATAATACAATGAATTTGATTGATTACAAGTGCTAGAGATGCATGAAGAATTTTTAGAAGTGAGAAGAAAGACTTGTTGAAATTTGGTCTCAAATGGGATAAGAACCCAAAACCATTGCTTTGAGGCAGTGAATGGCTTGTATAAAGTTATTTTAGGTTAGAATATGTTATAATACAATGAATTTGATTGATGACAAGTGCTAGAGATGCATGAAGAATGTTTAGAAGTGAGAAGAAACACTTGTTGAAATTTGGTCTCAAATGGGATAAGAACCCAAAACCATTGCTTTGAGGCAGTGAATGGCTTGTATAAAGTTATTTTGGGTTAGAATATGTTAAAATACAATGAATTTGATTGATTACAAGTGCTAGAGATGCATGAAGAATGTTTAGAAATTAGAAGAAAGGCTTGTTGATATTTGGTCCCAAATAGGATAAGAACCCAAAACCATTGCTTTGAGGCAGTGAATGCCTTGTATAAAGTTATTTTAGGTTGAATATGTTAAAATACAATGAATTTGATTGGTTACAAGTGCTAGAGATACATGAAGAATGCTAAGAAGTGAGAAGAAAGACTTGTTGATATTTGGTCCCAAATGGGATAAGAACCCAAAACCATTGCTTTGTGGCAGTGAATGGCTTGTATAAAGTTATTTTGGGTTAGAATATGTTATTATACAATGAATTTGATTTATTACAAGTGCTAGAGTTGCATGAAGAACGTTTAGAAGTGAGAAGAAAGACTTGTTGAAATTTGGTCTCAAATAGGATAAGAACCTAAACCCATTGCTTTGATGCAGTGAATGGCTTGTATAAAGTTATTTTAAGTTAGAATATGTTATAATACAATGAATTTGATTGATTACAAGTGCTAGAGATGCATGAAGAATGTTTAGAAGTGAGAAGAAAGATTTGTTGAAATTTGGTCTCAAATAGGATAAGAACCCAAAACCCTTGCTTTGAGGCAGTGAATGGCTTGTATAAAGTTATTTTGGGTTAGAATAAGTTATAATACAATGAATTTGATTGATTACAAGTGCGAGAGATGCATGAAGAATGTTTAGAAGTGAGAAGAAAGATTGCTGAAATTTGGTCTCAAATAGGATAAGAACCCAAAACCATTGCTTTGAGGCAGTGAATGGCTTGTATAAAGTTATTTTGGGTTAGAATATGCTATAATACAATGAATTTGATTGATTACAAGTGCTAGATATGCATGAAGAATGTTTAGAAGTGAGAAGAAAGACTTGTTGAAATTTGGTCTCAAATGGGATAAGAACCCAAAACCATTGCTTTGTGGCAGTGAATGGCTTATATAAAGTTATTTTGGGTTAGAATATGTTATAATACAATGAATTTTATTGATTACAAGTGCTAGAGATGCGTGAAGAATGTTTAGAAGTGAGAAGAAAGACTTGTTGATATTTGGTCCCAAATGGGATAAGAACCCACAACCATTGCTTTGAGGATGTAAATGGTTTGTCTAGAGTTGTTTTGGGTTAGAATATGTTATTATACAATGAATTTGATTTATTACAAGTGCTAGAGTTGCATGAAGAATGTTTAGAAGTGAGAAGAAAGACTTGTTGAAATTTGGTCTCAAATGGGATAAGAACCTAAAACCATTGCTTTGAGGCAGTGAATGGCTTGTATAAAGTTATTTTAAGTTAGAATATGTTATAATACAATGAATTTGATTGATTACAAGTGCTAGAGATGCATGAAGAATGTTTAGAAGTGAGAAGAAAGACTTGTTGAAATTTGGTCTCAAACGGGATAAGAACCCAAAACCATTGCTTTGAGGCAGTGAATGGCTTGTATAAAGTTATTTAGGTTAGAATATGTTATAATACAATGAATTTGATTGATTACAAGTGCTAGAGATGCATGAAGAATGTTTAGAAGTGAGAAGAAACACTTGTTGAAATTTGGTCTCAAATGGGATAAAAACCCAAAACCATTGCTTTGAGGCAGTGAATGGTTTGTATAACGTTACTTTGGGTTAGAATATGTTATAATACAATGAATTTAATTGATTACAAGTGCTAGAGATGCATGAAGAATTTTTAGAAGTGAGAAGAAAGACTTGTTGAAATTTGGTCTCAAATGGGATAAGAACCCAAAACCATTGCTTTGAGGCAGTGAATGGCTTGTATAAAGTTATTTTGGGTTAGAATATGTTATTATACAATGAATTTGATTTATTACAAGTGCTAGAGTTGCATGAAGAACGTTTAGAAGTGAGAAGAAAGACTTGTTGAAATTTGGTCTCAAATAGGATAAGAACCTAAAACCATTGCTTTGAGGCAGTGAATGGCTTGTATAAAGTTATTTTAAGTTAGAATATGTTATAATACAATGAATTTGATTGATTACAAGTGCTAGAGATGCATGAAGAATGTTTAGAAGTGAGAAGAAAGATTTGTTGAAATTTGGTCTCAAATAGGATAAGAACCCAAAACCCTTGCTTTGAGGCAGTGAATGGCTTGTATAAAGTTATTTTGGGTTAGAATAAGTTATAATACAATGAATTTGATTGATTACAAGTGCGAGAGATGCATGAAGAATGTTTAGAAGTGAGAAGAAAGATTGCTGAAATTTGGTCTCAAATAGGATAAGAACCCAAAACCATTGCTTTGAGGCAGTGAATGGCTTGTATAAAGTTATTTTGGGTTAGAATATGCTATAATACAATGAATTTGATTGATTACAAGTGCTAGATATGCATGAAGAATGTTTAGAAGTGTGAAGAAAGACTTGTTGAAATTTGGTCTCAAATGGGATAAGAACCCAAAACCATTGCTTTGTGGCAGTGAATGGCTTATATAAAGTTATTTTGGGTTAGAATATGTTATAATACAATGAATTTTATTGATTACAAGTGCTAGAGATGCGTGAAGAATGTTTAGAAGTGAGAAGAAAGACTTGTTGATATTTGGTCCCAAATGGGATAAGAACCCACAACCATTGCTTTGAGGATGTAAATGGTTTGTCTAGAGTTGTTTTGGGTTAGAATATGTTATTATACAATGAATTTGATTTATTACAAGTGCTAGAGTTGCATGAAGAATGTTTAGAAGTGAGAAGAAAGACTTGTTGAAATTTGGTCTCAAATGGGATAAGAACCTAAAACCATTGCTTTGAGGCAGTGAATGGCTTGTATAAAGTTATTTTAAGTTAGAATATGTTATAATACAATGAATTTGATTGATTACAAGTGCTAGAGATGCATGAAGAATGTTTAGAAGTGAGAAGAAAGACTTGTTGAAATTTGGTCTCAAACGGGATAAGAACCCAAAACCATTGCTTTGAGGCAGTGAATGGCTTGTATAAAGTTATTTAGGTTAGAATATGTTATAATACAATGAATTTGATTGATTACAAGTGCTAGAGATGCATGAAGAATGTTTAGAAGTGAGAAGAAACACTTGTTGAAATTTGGTCTCAAATGGGATAAGAACCCAAAACTATTGCTTTGAGGCAGTGAATGGTTTGTATAACGTTATTTTGGGTTAGAATATGTTATAATACAATGAATTTGATTGATTACAAGTGCTAGAGATGCATGAAGAATTTTTAGAAGTGAGAAGAAAGACTTGTTGAAATTTGGTCTCAAATGGGATAAGAACCCAAAACCATTGCTTTGAGGGAGTGAATGGCTTGTATAAAGTTATTTTAGGTTAGAATATGTTATAATACAATGAATTTGATTGATGACAAGTGCTAGAGATGCATGAAGAATGTTTAGAAGTGAGAAGAAACACTTGTTGAAATTTGGTCTCAAATGGGATAAGAACCCCAAACCATTGCTTTGAGGCAGTGAATGGCTTGTATAAAGTTATTTTGGGTTAGAATATGTTAAAATACAATGAATTTGATTGATTACAAGTGCTAGAGATGCATGAAGAATGTTTAGAAACTAGAAGAAAGGCTTGTTGATATTTGGTCCCAAATAGGATAAGAACCCAAAACCATTGCTTTGAGGCAGTGAATGCCTTGTATAAAGTTATTTTAGGTTGAATATGTTAAAATACAATGAATTTGATTGGTTACAAGTGCTAGAGATACATGAAGAATGCTAAGAAGTGAGAAGAAAGACTTGTTGATATTTGGTCCCAAATGGGATAAGAACCCAAAACCATTGCTTTGTGGCAGTGAATGGCTTGTATAAAGTTATTTTAGGTTAGAATATGTTATAATACAATGAATTTGATTGATTACAAGTGCTAGAGATGCGTGAAGAATGTTTAGAAGTGAGAAGAAAGACTTGTTGATATTTGGTCCCAAATGGGATAAGAACCCACAACCATTGCTTTGAGGATGTAAATGGTTTGTCTAGAGTTGTTTTGGGTTAGAATATGTTATTATACAATGAATTTGATTTATTACAAGTGCTAGAGTTGCATGAAGAATGTTTAGAAGTGAGAAGAAAGACTTGTTGAAATTTGGTCTCAAATAGGATAAGAACCTAAAACCATTGCTTTGAGGCAGTGAATGGCTTGTATAAAGTTATTTTAGGTTAGAATATGTTATAATACAAAGAATTTGATTGATTACAAGTGCTAGAGATGCATGAAGAATGTTTAGAAGTGAGAAGAAAGACTTGTTGAAATTTGGTCTCAAATGGGAGAAGAACCCAAAACCATTGCTTTGAGGTAGTGAATGGCTTGTATAAAGTTATTTTAGGTTAGAATATGTTATAATACAATGAATTTGATTGATTACAAGTGCTAGAGATGCATGAAGAATGTTTAGAAGTGAGAAGAAACACTTGTTGAAATTTGGTCTCAAATGGGATAAGAACCCAAAACCATTGCTTTGAGGCAGTGAATGGCTTGTATAAAGTTATTTTTGGTTAGAATATGCTATAATACAATGAATTTGATTGATTACAAGTGCTAGAGATGCATGAAGAATCTTTAGAAATTAGAAGAAAGGCTTGTTGATATTTGGTCCCAAATAGGATAAGAACCCAAAACCATTGCTTTGAGGCAGTGAATGCCTTGTATAAAGTTTTTTAGGTTGAATATGTTAAAATACAATGAATTTGATTGATTACAAGTGCTAGAGATACATGAAGATGCTAAGAAGTGAGAAGAAAGACTTGTTGATATTTGGTCCCAAATGGGATAAGATTGTCACAAAGTTAGAGAACAAGTTGGTCTTGGAGTCATCTTACCATGCTATACCGAGAGCTCGGAACAACTCGCGGATATCTTCACCAAAGCGGCTAGTCCACAAGTGTGTGATTACATTCACTCCAAGCTCGGCCTTGTTGATCTCACCAAACCATAACACTCACACTCTTTTTCCCTTATGTATAGTTTTTCCCAAGTGGTTTTCTATACTAAGGTTTTTTTTAATGAGGTGAGTGATTATAGGTTCAAGTTTAACCTTAAAGACCTTCTTAAATGTTAAACTTGAGGGGGAGTGTAAATTGGATATAGAAATGATCATGTCCGAGATGATCATGTCCGGGATCGAGAGATGATCATGTCCGGGATCGAGAGAAGTCTTGTCCGGGATCGAGAGAAATCTTCGATCCGATATCCATCCTTGGTCGAGTAATGGGATCGACCGGATATCGAGCCGTATCGAGGAATCCTTCCATCCGGGATCGAGTGCCTCGAGCCACGACCGTCCGTACAACCTCGTCCGTACAAGCCCATCCGTACAAGCCCATTCGTACAGCCTCGACATCACCTTCAAGCCTCATTGTCCAGTCCAATAAAGAGGCCCGTTTAAGGTTGCGAAGAAGAAGAAATGAGCATCTAGATCCTTCCCCTATGTCTTGTGACCGTTGGAGCTTCAAAACAAGAGACACTCACGTGATTGTTTAAGGAGAGACACAACATGGACCCGTCGCTTTCACTCGAACCTTAAAGCCAAAATATCTTGTATATTTGTTATTATTTTATGCTCTTTGTAGTGTCCATATATAGTTTGTATCTAGGTTATTTTACATGTATGAAAAGAGAAAAACTCTTTTTCTTCACCACACTTCTCTCACCTTTCAAACTCGCATTCTTCTTCAAATCTTCCTCAAACTCACTCGTTCTTAATCTTCTCTAATTCTTTTCGAAAACTTACATGGTATCAGAGCCAGGTTCCTAAGATCCTAGCTATTCTCGTTCTCTAAGTACAATTTCTTCTTTCGGTTTCTAAGATTTTGAAAGCTTGAAGCTTGTTCTTGAAATTTTTGGTCATTGATGTCATGAAGAATTTGGTTATTCCGGTTACTCTCAAGGGAGGTAACTATTTGTTGTGGGCGAGGACCACAAAGACGGCCTTGTGTGGTCGTGGACTTTGGAGTCACATTGAGAAAGGTGAAGCTCCAAAGGAAAGTGAAGATGGCAAGGAGATTGTCCCTTGCGACGAGGTGAAGTGGTTTCAAGAAGACCAAACCGTTTTGGGGCTCATTCAAAACTCTCTAGAGGCCCCTATTCTTGAAGCATACTCATATTGTGAGACGGCAAAGGAGTTGTGGGATACACTCAAGAATGTTTTTGGAAATGTTACTAACTTGAACCGGGTCTTTGAAGTCAAACGTGCTATCAACAACCTCAGCCAAGAGGACATGGAGTTTACCAAGCATTTTGGAAAGTTTAGATCTCTTTGGGCAGAGCTTGAAATGTTGAGACCAAGCTCGGTGGATCCGGTGGTCATCAACGAACGTCGTGAGCAAGATAAGGTGTTCGGTCTTCTCTTGACTTTAAACCCTTCTTACAATGACCTCATCAAACATATTCTTCGGTCCGAAAAGCTTCCAAGTCTTGATGAGGTGTGTTCTCAAGTTCAACGAGAACACGGGTCCATGGGTTTGTTTGGTGGTAAGGGGGAGCTTGTGTCGGCTAACAATGTGGAGCTAGTGTCGGCTAACAAGAGCTACTACTGAGGACACAACAACAACAACAACAAGAGGAACATTCCTACTTGTCACCATTGCAAGAAACCGGGTCATATCAAGGACAAGTGTTGGGTACTTTACCCTCACCTTCGCCCAAGAGAAGACAACCGAGAACCAAGGGCTAATCAAGCAAGCGTTTCCGGTGAGATTCAAGCTCCGGAGACAAAGGTGCAAATTCTTGAGGAGAGTGGAGCAGCCATGGCCGCGTCTTCAGACTTGGTGAGGAGGTCTGACCTCGATGCACTCATCAAAGCTCTCAAGGAGTCGTCCGGTAAGGCTACTCTTGCTCTCAACGCTTTAAAACCGCTTATTGTTGATTCTGGAGCATCTCACCATATGATTAGTGACTCTAAGTTAATTAGTGACATTAAACCGGCTATTGGAAATGTGGTTATTGCTAATGGAACTAAAGTACCGGTTAAAGGAGTAGGAGATTTAGAATTGTTTGATAAGAAATCTAAAGCTTTTTATATGCCTAGCTTTACTTCAAACTTGTTATCCGTTAAGAAAGCTACTACCGATTTGAATTGTTATGCAATATTTGGTCCTCACAATATTCATTTTCAGGATATTGAAACAAGTAAGGTGCTTGGCCATGGAGCCACTAAAGATGGCTTATATGTGCTTGAGGACTTGAAACTATCCCCTACTTTATCTTCTTGCTTTAGTTCTATTCTTGTTAGTGCTAATAGTGCAATTTGGCATGCTAGACTTGGTCACCCTCACTCTCGTGAAGCTTGTATTCTTGGCAAACATTGCAAAAGTGTTTATCCTAAATCAAGTACTATTTATGAAAATTGTTTTGATTTGATTCACTCGGATGTGTGGACATCACCTTGTTTATCTAGAGAAAATCAAAAGTATTATGTGACTTTTATTGATGAAAAATCCAAGTATACTTGGTTAACTTTGTTACCTTCAAAGGATAGAGTTCTTGAGGCCTTTATAAGTTTTCAAAATTATGTGACTAACCACTATAATGCCAAGATTAAGATTTTGAGATCAGATAATGGTGGAGAGTACACAAGTCATGCATTCAAACAACATTTAGCTAAACATGGGATCATTCAACAAACAAGTTGCCCGTATACACCACAACAAAATGGAGTGGCCGAGAGAAAGAACCGTCATCTCATGGAGGTGTCCCGATCAATGATGTTTCATACAAATGTGCCAAAGAGATTTTGGGGAGATGCCGTAGAAGCCGCATGCTACTTGATCAATCGCACACCAACAAAAATACTAAGCGATCTCTCTCCCTTTGAAATTCTTAATAAAACTAAACCATCTATTAGTCACTTACGTGTGTTTGGATGTGTTTGTTATGTGTTAAAACCAGGAGAGTTACGTAACAAGTTGGAAGCCAAGAGCACTAAGTGCATGCTTATCGGCTACTCCTCAACACAAAAAGGGTACAAGTGTTATGATCCGGAAGCTAGAAGAGTATTGGTTTCTAGAGATGTGAAGTTTGTAGAATCAAGTAGGTACTATGACAAGAGGAATTGGGATGAACTCAAGGACTTATCTCAATCACCTTCCGATCGTGCAACAAACCTTCGAGTAATCTTGGAGAAGCTCGGTCTAGATAGCTTCCAAGACAAGAATGGGTCTACCAAGACATCCACCTCGGATCAAGTAACAAATGATCAAGAAGCAAGTGCAAGTGACACACATCATGAAGAAGAACCATTAGATCATGGTGATGATGGACTTGATCATGAGTATAGTGAGGGCGAAGAGGGTTTAAATTCACTAAGTGAAGAAGAAGATCCTACACAAGAGGAGTCTAATGATGTGGATCAAGGAGAACAACCTCAAGAAGAAATTATTGAATTAAGAAGAAGTGAACGCATCAAGTCTCATCCCTCAAACTGGAAAAACACTCGGGTGTATTACAACAACGTAGCCGTGGCTCATCCAATACAAGCCGTGTGTACTCTAGCTCACTTGCCGATGGAATATCAAGTCTATCTTACCCAAGTAGATTCACATTGGATTCCCCAAAGCTATGATGAAGCTAAAGATCATAAAGAATGGAGAGATGCGGTAAACAATGAAGTTAAAGCCATGGAAGACAATCATACATGGGATGAAGCCGAGTTACCAAAGGGAAAGAAAGCGGTCACTTCACGGTGGATCTTTACGATCAAGTACAAAAGTAATGGAGAGATTGAACGTTACAAGGCTCAACTTGTAGCAAGGGGATTCACACAAACATATGGAGAAGACTATCTTGATACTGTTGCTCCGGTAGCCAAACTCCATACCATTCGAGTTGTGCTATCTTTGGCCGTTAACTTAGAATGGGAGTTATGGCAAATGGACGTTAAGAATGCTTTTCTACAAGGCGAGTTAGAAGATGAGGTGTATATGAGACCACCACCGGGTCTAGAAGACACTATTGAATCCGGGAAGGTATTCAAACTCAACAAGGCCATATATGGATTAAAGCAATCCCCTCGAGCGTGGTATCACAAGTTGAGCAACACCTTGATGGAACGAGGTTTCAAGAGGTCCGAAGCCGATCATACCCTATTCACAATCACTAGCCAAGAAGGTATTGTAGTCATTCTTGTATATGTTGATGATATCATCATATCCGGGAATGACAAGGTAGGGATACAAGACACCAAATCCTTTCTAAAATCTGTTTTTGATATTAAAGATCTTGGTGAACTTAAGTATTTTCTTGGTATTGAAGTTTGTAGATCTAAGGAAGGTTTATTTATATCTCAACGAAAATATACACTTGACCTTTTGAATGAAGTTGGTAAATTAGGTTCAAGACCGGTGGCATCACCACTAGAAGTGGATTTCCAAGTTAACCGAGAGGGGGAGAAAGGAAATGAGCCATATGAAGATGCATCACAATATCGACGTCTAGTGGGTAAGCTTATTTACTTAACAATTACTAGACCTGACATTTGCTATTCCGTGAACCAGGTGAGCCAACATATGCAAGCGCCAACGGTGCATCATTGGAACATGGTGAACCGCATACTTAAGTATCTCAAGGGTGCACCGGGTCAAGGCATATGGATGGGGTGCAACAAGAACACAGAGCTAGTGGGGTATTGTGATGCGGATTATGCTGGAGATCATGGAGATAGGCGCTCGACAACCGGCTATTGCACATTCATTGGAGGGAACTTGGTGACTTGGAAAAGTAAGAAGCAAAAGGTGGTCTCCATGTCTAGTGCCGAGTCCGAGTATCGTGCCATGAGGAAGCTCACAACCGAGTTAATTTGGCTTAAGGCACTTCTTAAAGACTTGGGAGTTGAGTCATCAAAGCCAATCACAATGCATTGTGACAACCAAGCCGCAATACACATTGCATCCAACTCGGTGTTCCACGAAAGAACAAAGCACATCGAAGTAGATTGTCACAAAGTTAGAGAACAAGTTGGTCTTGGAGTCATCTTACCATGCTATACCGAGAGCTCGGAACAACTCGCGGACATCTTCACCAAAGCGGCTAGTCCACAAGTGTGTGATTACATTCACTCCAAGCTCGGCCTTGTTGATCTCACCAAACCATAACACTCACACTCTTTTTCCCTTATGTATAGTTTTTCCCAAGTGGTTTTCTATACTAAGGTTTTTAATGAGGTGAGTGATTATAGGTTCAAGTTTAACCTTAAAGACCTTCTTAAAGGTTAAACTTGAGGGGGAGTGTAAATTGGATATAGAAATGATCATGTCCGAGATGATCTTGTTCGGGATCGAGAGATGATCATGTCCGGGATCGAGAGAAGTCTTGTCCGGGATCGAGAGAAGTCTTGTCCGGTATCCATCCTTGGTCGAGTAATGGGATCGACCGGATATCGAGCCGTATCGAAGAATCCTTCCATCCGGGATCGAGTGCCTCGAGCCACGACCGTCCGTACAACCTCGTCCGTACAAGCCCATCCGTACAAGCCCATCCGTACAGCCTCGACATCACCTTCAAGCCTCATTGTCCAGTCCAATAAAGAGGCCCGTTTAAGGTTGCGAAGAAGAAGAAATGAGCATCTAGATCCTTCCCCTATGTGTTGTGACCGTTGGAGCTTCAAAACAAGAGACACTCACGTGATTGTTTAAGGAGAGACACAACATGGACCCGTCGCTTTCACTCGAACCTTGAAGCCAAAATATCTTGTATATTTGTTATTATTTTATGCTCTTTGTAGTGTCCATATATAGTTTGTATCTAGGTTATTTTACATGTATGAAAAGAGAAAAACTCTCTTTCTTCACCACACTTCTCTCACCTTTCAAACTCGCATTCTACTTCAAATCTTCCTCAAACTCACTCGTTCTTAATCTTCTCTAATTCTTTTCGAAAACTTACAAGAAGAAAGATTGTTGAAATTTGGTCTCAAATGGGATAAGAACCCAAAACCATTGCTTTGAGGCAGTGAATGGATTGTATAAAGTTATTTTGGGTTCGAATATGCTATAATACAATGAATTTGATTTATTACAAGTGCTAGAGTTGCATGAAAAAAGTTTAGAAGTGAGAAGAAAGACTTGTTGATATTTGGTCTCAAATGGGAGAAAAACCCAAAACCATTGCTTTGAGGCAGTGAATGGCTTGTATAACGTTATTTTGGGTTAGAATATGCTATAATACAATGAATTTGATTGATTACAAGTGCTAGAGATGCATGAAGAATGTTTAGAAGTGAGAAGAAAGACTTGTTGAAATTTGGTCTCCAATAGGATAAGAACCCAAAACCCTTGCTTTGAGGCAGTGAATGGCTTGTATAAAGTTATTTTGGGTTAGAATATGTTATAATACAATGAATTTGATTGATTACAAGTGCGAGAGATGCATGAAGAATGTTTAGAAGTGAGAAGAAAGATTGTTGAAATTTGGTCTCAAATAGGATAAGAACCCAAAACCATTGCTTTGAGGCAGTGAATGGCTTGTATAAAGTTATTTTGGGTTAGAATATGCTATAATACAATGAATTTGATTTATTACAAGTGCTAGAGTTGCATGAAGAATGTTTAGAAGTGAGAAGAAAGACTTGTTGAAATTTGGTCTCAAATAGGATAAAAACCCAAAAAAATTGCTTTGAGGCAGTGAATGGCTTGTATAAAGTTATTTTGGGTTAGAATATGCTATAATACAATGAATTTGATTGATTACAAGTGCTAGATATGCATGAAGAATGTTTAGAAGTGAGAAGAAAGACTTGTTGAAATTTGGTCTCAAATGGGATAAGAACCCAAAACCATTGCTTTGTGGCAGTGAATGGCTTGTATAAAGTTATTTTCAGTTAGAATATGTTATAATACAATGAATTTTATTGATTACAAGTGCTAGAGATGCGTGAAGAATGTTTAGAAGTGAGAAGAAAGACTTGTTGATATTTGGTCCCAAATGGGATAAGAACCCACAACCATTGCTTTGAGGATGTAAATGGTTTGTCTAGAGTTGTTTTGGGTTAGAATATGTTATTATACAATGAATTTGATTTATTACAAGTGCTAGAGTTGCATGAAGAATGTTTAGAAGTGAGAAGAAAGACTTGTTGAAATTTGGTCTCAAATGGGATAAGAACCTAAAACCATTGCTTTGAGGCAGTGAATGGCTTGTATAAAGTTATTTTAAGTTAGAATATGTTATAATACAATGAATTTGATTGATTACAAGTGCTAGAGATGCATGAAGAATGTTTAGAAGTGAGAAGAAAGACTTGTTGAAATTTGGTCTCAAATGGGATAAGTACCCAAAACCATTGCTTTGAGGCAATGAATGGCTTGTACAAAGTTATTTTAGGTTAGAATATGTTATAATACAATGAATTTGATTGATTACAAGTGCTAGAGATGCATGAAGAATGTTTAGAAGTGAGAAGAAAGACTTGTTGAAATTTGGTCTCAAATGGGATAAGAACCCAAAACCATTGCTCTCAGGCAGTGAATGGCTTGCATAAAGTTATTTTGGGTTAGAATATGTTATAATACAATGAATTTGATTGATTACAAGTGCTAGAGATGCATGAAGAATGTTTAGAAGTGAGAAGAAAGACTTGTTGAAATTTGGTCTCCAATAGGATAAGAACCCAAAACCCTTGCTTTGAGGCAGTGAATGGCTTGTATAAAGTTATTTTGGGTTAGAATACGTTATAATACAATGAATTTGATTGATTACAAGTGCGAGAGATGCATGAAGAATGTTTAGAAGTGAGAAGAAAGATTGTTGAAATTTGGTCTCAAATAGGATAAGAACCCAAAACCATTGCTTTGAGGCAGTGAATGGCTTGTATAAAGTTATTTTGGGTTAGAATATGCTATAATACAATGAATTTGATTTATTACAAGTGCTAGAGTTGCATGAAGAATGTTTAGAAGTGAGAAGAAAGACTTGTTGAAATTTGGTCTCAAATAGGATAAAAACCCAAAAAAATTGCTTTGAGGCAGTGAATGGCTTGTATAAAGTTATTTTGGGTTAGAATATGCTATAATACAATGAATTTGATTGATTAGAAGTGCTAGATATGCATGAAGAATGTTTAGAAGTGAGAAGAAAGACTTGTTGAAATTTGGTCTCAAATAGGATAAAAACCCAAAACCATTGCTTTGAGGGAGTGAATGGCTTGTATAAAGTTATTTTGGGTTAGAATATGCTATAATACAATGAATTTGATTGATTACAAGTGCTAGATATGCATGAAGAATGTTTAGAAGTGAGAAGAAAGACTTGTTGAAATTTGGTCTCAAATGGGATAAGAACCCAAAACGATTGCTTTGTGGCAGTGAATGGCTTGTATAAAGTTATTTTGGGTTAGAATATGTTATAATACAATGAATTTGATTGATTACAAGTGCTAGAGATGCATGAAGAATGTTTAGAAGTGAGAAGAAAGACTTGTTGAAATTTGGTCTCAAATGGGATAAGAACCCAAAACCATTGCTCTGAGGCAGTGAATGGCTTGCATAAAATTATTTTGGGTTAGAATATGTTATAATACAATGAATTTGATTGATTACAAGTGCTAGAGATGCATGAAGAATGTTTAGAAGTGAGAAGAAAGACTTGTTGAAATTTGGTCTCAAATGGGATAAGAACCCAAAACCATTGCTTTGAGGCAGTGAATGGCTTGTATAAAGTTATTTTGGGTTAGAATATGTTATAATACAATGAATTTGATTGATTACAAGTGCTAGAGATGCATGAAAAAAGTTTAGAAGTGAGAAGAAAGATTGTTGAAATTTGGTCTCAAATGGGATAAGAACCCAAAACCATTGCTTTGAGGCAGTGAATGGATTGTATAAAGTTATTTTGGGTTAGAATATGCTATAATACAATGAATTTTATTTATTACAAGTGCTAGAGTTGCATGAAAAAAGTTTAGAAGTGAGAAGAAAGACTTGTTGATATTTGGTCTCAAATGGGAGAAAAACCCAAAACCATTGCTTTGAGGCAGTGAATGGCTTGTATAACGTTATGTTGGGTTAGAATATGCTATAATACAATGAATTTGATTGATTACAAGTGCTAGAGATGCATGAAGAATGTTAAGAAGTGAGAAGAAAGACTTGTTGAAATTTGGTCTCCAATAGGATAAGAACCCAAAACCCTTGCTTTGAGGCAGTGAATGGCTTGTATAAAGTTATTTTGGGTTAGAATATGTTATAATACAATGAATTTGATTTATTACAAGTGCGAGAGATGCATGAAGAATGTTTAGAAGTGAGAAGAAAGATTGTTGAAATTTGGTCTCAAATAGGATAAGAACCCAAAACCATTGCTTTGAGGCAGTGAATGGCTTGTATAAAGTTATTTTGGGTTAGAATATGCTATAATACAATGAATTTGATTTATTACAAGTGCTAGAGTTGCATGAAGAATGTTTAGAAGTGAGAAGAAAGACTTGTTGAAATTTGGTCTCAAATAGGATAAAAACCCAAAACCATTGCTTTGAGGGAGTGAATGGCTTGTATAAAGTTATTTTGGGTTAGAATATGCTATAATACAATGAATTTGATTGATTACAAGTGCTAGATATGCATGAAGAATGTTTAGAAGTGAGAAGAAAGACTTGTTGAAATTTGGTCTCAAATGGGATAAGAACCCAAAACTATTGCTTTGTGGCAGTGAATGGCTTGTATAAAGTTATTTTAAGTTAGAATATGTTATAATACAATGAATTTGATTGATTACAAGTGCTAGAGATGCATGAAGAATATTTAGAAGTGAGAAGAAAGACTTGTTGAAATTTGGTCTCAAATAGGATAAGAACCCAAAACCATTGCTTTGAGGCAGTGAATGGCTTGTATAAAGTTATTTTGGGTTAGAATATGCTATAATACAATGAATTTGATTTATTACAAGTGCTAGAGTTGCATGAAGAATGTTTAGAAGTGAGAAGAAAGACTTGTTGAAATTTGGTCTCAAATAGGATAAAAACCCAAAACCATTGCTTTGAGGGAGTGAATGGCTTGTATAAAGTTATTTTGGGTTAGAATATGCTATAATACAATGAATTTGATTTATTACAAGTGCTAGAGTTGCATGAAGAATATTTAGAAGTGAGAAGAAAGACTTGTTGAAATTTGGTCTCAAATAGGATAAGAACCCAAAACCATTGCTTTGAGGCAGTGAATGGCTTGTATAAAGTTATTTTGGGTAAGAATAAGTTATAATACAATGAATTTGATTGATTACAAGTGCGAGAGATGCATGAAGAATGTTTAGAAGTGAGAAGAAAGACTTGTTGAAATTTGGTCTCAAATGGGATAAGAACCCAAAACCATTGCTTTGTGGCAGTGAATGGCTTGTATTAAGTTATTTTCAGTTAGAATATGTTATAATACAATGAATTTTATTGATTACAAGTGCTAGAGATGCGTGAAGAATGTTTAGAAGTGAGAAGAAAGACTTGTTGATATTTGGTCCCAAATGGGATAAGAACCCACAACCATTGCTTTGAGGATGTAAATGGTTTGTCTAGAGTTGTTTTGGGTTAGAATATGTTATTATACAATGAATTTGATTTATTACAAGTGCTAGAGTTGCATGAAGAATGTTTAGAAGTGAGAAGAAAGACTTGTTGAAATTTGGTCTCAAATGGGATAAGAACCTAAAACCATTGCTTTGAGGCAGTGAATGGCTTGTATAAAGTTATTTGAAGTTAGAATATGTTATAATACAATGAATTTGATTGATTACAAGTGCTAGAGATGCATGAAGAATGTTTAGAAGTGAGAAGAAAGACTTGTTGAAATTTGGTCTCAAATGGGATAAGTACCCAAAACCATTGCTTTGAGGCAATGAATGGCTTGTACAAAGTTATTTTAGGTTAGAATATGTTATAATACAATGAATTTGATTGATTACAAGTGCTAGAGATGCATGAAGAATGTTTAGAAGTGAGAAGAAAGACTTGTTGAAATTTGGTCTCAAATGGGATAAGAACCCAAAACCATTGCTCTCAGGCAGTGAATGGCTTGCATAAAGTTATTTTGGGTTAGAATATGTTATAATACAATGAATTTGATTGATTACAAGTGCTAGAGATGCATGAAGAATGTTTAGAAGTGAGAAGAAAGACTTGTTGAAATTTGGTCTCCAATAGGATAAGAACCCAAAACCCTTGCTTTGAGGCAGTGAATGGCTTGTATAAAGTTATTTTGGGTTAGAATACGTTATAATACAATGAATTTGATTGATTACAAGTGCGAGAGATGCATGAAGAATGTTTAGAAGTGAGAAGAAAGATTGTTGAAATTTGGTCTCAAATAGGATAAGAACCCAAAACCATTGCTTTGAGGCAGTGAATGGCTTGTATAAAGTTATTTTGGGTTAGAATATGCTATAATACAATGAATTTGATTTATTACAAGTGCTAGAGTTGCATGAAGAATGTTTAGAAGTGAGAAGAAAGACTTGTTGAAATTTGGTCTCAAATAGGATAAAAACCCAAAAAAATTGCTTTGAGGCAGTGAATGGCTTGTATAAAGTTATTTTGGGTTAGAATATGCTATAATACAATGAATTTGATTGATTAGAAGTGCTAGATATGCATGAAGAATGTTTAGAAGTGAGAAGAAAGACTTGTTGAAATTTGGTCTCAAATAGGATAAAAACCCAAAACCATTGCTTTGAGGGAGTGAATGGCTTGTATAAAGTTATTTTGGGTTAGAATATGCTATAATACAATGAATTTGATTGATTACAAGTGCTAGATATGCATGAAGAATGTTTAGAAGTGAGAAGAAAGACTTGTTGAAATTTGGTCTCAAATGGGATAAGAACCCAAAACGATTGCTTTGTGGCAGTGAATGGCTTGTATAAAGTTATTTTGGGTTAGAATATGTTATAATACAATGAATTTGATTGATTACAAGTGCTAGAGATGCATGAAGAATGTTTAGAAGTGAGAAGAAAGACTTGTTGAAATTTGGTCTCAAATGGGATAAGAACCCAAAACCATTGCTCTGAGGCAGTGAATGGCTTGCATAAAATTATTTTGGGTTAGAATATGTTATAATACAATGAATTTGATTGATTACAAGTGCTAGAGATGCATGAAGAATGTTTAGAAGTGAGAAGAAAGACTTGTTGAAATTTGGTCTCAAATGGGATAAGAACCCAAAACCATTGCTTTGAGGCAGTGAATGGCTTGTATAAAGTTATTTTGGGTTAGAATATGTTATAATACAATGAATTTGATTGATTACAAGTGCTAGAGATGCATGAAAAAAGTTTAGAAGTGAGAAGAAAGATTGTTGAAATTTGGTCTCAAATGGGATAAGAACCCAAAACCATTGCTTTGAGGCAGTGAATGGATTGTATAAAGTTATTTTGGGTTAGAATATGCTATAATACAATGAATTTTATTTATTACAAGTGCTAGAGTTGCATGAAAAAAGTTTAGAAGTGAGAAGAAAGACTTGTTGATATTTGGTCTCAAATGGGAGAAAAACCCAAAACCATTGCTTTGAGGCAGTGAATGGCTTGTATAACGTTATGTTGGGTTAGAATATGCTATAATACAATGAATTTGATTGATTACAAGTGCTAGAGATGCATGAAGAATGTTAAGAAGTGAGAAGAAAGACTTGTTGAAATTTGGTCTCCAATAGGATAAGAACCCAAAACCCTTGCTTTGAGGCAGTGAATGGCTTGTATAAAGTTATTTTGGGTTAGAATATGTTATAATACAATGAATTTGATTTATTACAAGTGCGAGAGATGCATGAAGAATGTTTAGAAGTGAGAAGAAAGATTGTTGAAATTTGGTCTCAAATAGGATAAGAACCCAAAACCATTGCTTTGAGGCAGTGAATGGCTTGTATAAAGTTATTTTGGGTTAGAATATGCTATAATACAATGAATTTGATTTATTACAAGTGCTAGAGTTGCATGAAGAATGTTTAGAAGTGAGAAGAAAGACTTGTTGAAATTTGGTCTCAAATAGGATAAAAACCCAAAACCATTGCTTTGAGGGAGTGAATGGCTTGTATAAAGTTATTTTGGGTTAGAATATGCTATAATACAATGAATTTGATTGATTACAAGTGCTAGATATGCATGAAGAATGTTTAGAAGTGAGAAGAAAGACTTGTTGAAATTTGGTCTCAAATGGGATAAGAACCCAAAACTATTGCTTTGTGGCAGTGAATGGCTTGTATAAAGTTATTTTAAGTTAGAATATGTTATAATACAATGAATTTGATTGATTACAAGTGCTAGAGATGCATGAAGAATATTTAGAAGTGAGAAGAAAGACTTGTTGAAATTTGGTCTCAAATAGGATAAGAACCCAAAACCATTGCTTTGAGGCAGTGAATGGCTTGTATAAAGTTATTTTGGGTTAGAATATGCTATAATACAATGAATTTGATTTATTACAAGTGCTAGAGTTGCATGAAGAATGTTTAGAAGTGAGAAGAAAGACTTGTTGAAATTTGGTCTCAAATAGGATAAAAACCCAAAACCATTGCTTTGAGGGAGTGAATGGCTTGTATAAAGTTATTTTGGGTTAGAATATGCTATAATACAATGAATTTGATTTATTACAAGTGCTAGAGTTGCATGAAGAATATTTAGAAGTGAGAAGAAAGACTTGTTGAAATTTGGTCTCAAATAGGATAAGAACCCAAAACCATTGCTTTGAGGCAGTGAATGGCTTGTATAAAGTTATTTTGGGTAAGAATAAGTTATAATACAATGAATTTGATTGATTACAAGTGCGAGAGATGCATGAAGAATGTTTAGAAGTGAGAAGAAAGACTTGTTGAAATTTGGTCTCAAATAGGATAAAAACCCAAAACCATTGCTTTGAGGCAGTGAATGGCTTGTACAAAGTTATTTTGGGTTAGAATATGTTATTATACAATGAATTTGATTTATTACAAGTGCTAGAGTTGCATGAAGAATGTTTAGAAGTGAGAAGAAAGACTTGTTGAAATTTGGTCTTAAATGGGATAAGAACCTAAAACCATTGCTTTGAGGCAGTGAATGGCTTGTATAAAGTTATTTTAAGTTAGAATATGTTATAATACAATGAATTTGATTGATTACAAGTGCTAGAGATGCATGAAGAATATTTAGAAGTGAGAAGAAAGACTTGTTGAAATTTGGTCTCAAATGGGATAAGAACCTAAAACCATTGCTTTGAGGCAATGAATGGCTTGTATAAAGTTATTTTAGGTTAGAATATGTTATAATACAATGAATTTGATTGATTACAAGTGCTAGAGATGCATGAAGAATGTTTAGAAGTGAGAAGAAACACTTGTTGAAATTTGGTCTCAAATGGGATAAGAACCCAAAACCATTGCTTTGAGGCAGTGAATGGCTTGTATAAAGTTATTTTGGGTTAGAATATGTTATAATACAATGAATTTGATTGATTACAAGTGCTAGAGATGCATGAAGAATCTTTAGAAATTAGAAGAAAGGCTTGTTGATATTTGGTCCCAAATAGGATAAGAACCCAAAACCATTGCTTTGAGGCAGTGAATGCCTTGTATAAAGATATTTTAGGTTGAATATGTTAAAATACAATGAATTTGATTGATTACAAGTGCTAGAGATACATGAAGAATGCTACGAAGTGAGAAGAAAGACTTGTTGATATTTGGTCCCAAATGGGATAAGAACCCAAAACCATTGCTTTGAGGTAGTGAATGGCTTGTATAAAGTTATTTTGGGTTAGAATATGTTATAATACAATGAATTTGATTAATTACAAGTGCTAGAGATGCATGAAGAATGTTTAGAAGTGAGAAGAAAGACTTGTTTAAATTTGGTCTCAAATGGGATAAGAACCCAAAACCATTGCTCTGAGGCAGTGAATGGCTTGTATAAAGTTATTTTGGGTTAGAATATGTTATAATACAATGAATTTGATTGATTACAAGTGCTAGAGATGCATGAAGAATGTTTAGAAGTGAGAAGAAAGACTTGTTGAAATTTGGTCTCAAATGGGTTAAGAACCCAAAACCATTGCTTTGAGACAGTGAATGGCTTGTATAAAGTTATTTTAGGTTAGGATATGTTATAATACAATGAATTTGATTGATTACAAGTGCTAGAGATGCATGAAGAATGTTTAGAAGTGAGAAGAAACACTTGTTGAAATTTGGTCTCAAATGGGATAAGAACCCAAAACCATTGCTTTGAGGCAGTGAATGGCTTGTATAAAGTTATTTTGGGTTAGAATATGCTATAATACAATGAATTTGATTTATTACAAGTGCTAGAGATGCATGAAGAATGTTTAGACGTGAGAAGAAAGACTTGTTGAAATTTGGTCTCCAATAGGATAAGAACCCAAAACCATTGCTTTGAGGCAGTGAATGGCTTGTATAAAGTTATTTTGGGTTAGAATATGTTATTATACAATGAATTTGATTTATTACAAGTGCTAGAGTTGCATGAAGAATGTTTAGAAGTGAGAAGAAAGACTTGTTGAAATTTGGTCTCAAATGGGATAAGAACCTAAAACCATTGTTTTGAGGCAGTGAATGGCTTGTATAAAGTTATTTTAAGTTAGAATATGTTATAATACAATGAATTTGATTGATTACAAGTGCTAGAGATGCATGAAGAATGTTTAGAAGTGAGAAGAAAGACTTGTTGAAATTTGGTCTCAAATGGGATAAGAACCCAAAACCATTGCTTTGAGGCAATGAATGGCTTGTACAAAGTTATTTTAGGTTAGAATATGTTATAATACAATGAGTTTGATTGATTTCAAGTGCTAGAGATGCATGAAGAATGTTTAGAAGTGAGAAGAAAGACTTGTTGAAATTTGGTCTCAAATGGGATAAGAACCTAAAACCATTGCTCTGAGGCAGTGAATGGCTTGCATAAAGTTATTTTGGGTTAGAATATGTTATAATACAATGAATTTGATTGATTACAAGTGCTAGAGATGCATGAAGAATGTTTAGAAGTGAGAAGAAAGACTTGTTGAAATTTGGTCTCAAATGGGATAAGAACCCAAAACCATTGCTTTGAGGCAGTGAATGGCTTGTATAAAGTTATTTTGGGTTAGAATATGTTATAATACAATGAATTTGATTGATTACAAGTGCTAGAGATGCATGAAGAAAGTTTAGAAGTGAGAAGAAAGATTGTTGAAATTTGGTCTCAAATGGGATAAGAACCCAAAACCATTGCTTTGAGGCAGTGAATGGATTGTATAAAGTTATTTTGGGTTAGAATATGCTATAATACAATGAATTTGATTTATTACAAATGCTAGAGTTGCATGAAAAAAGTTTAGAAGTGAGAAGAAAGACTTGTTGATATTTGGTCTCAAATGGGAGAAAAACCCAAAACCATTGCTTTGAGGCAGTGAATGGCTTGTATAACGTTATTTTGGGTTAGAATATGCTATAATACAATGAATTTGATTGATTACAAGTGCTAGAGATGCATGAAGAATGTTTAGAAGTGAGAAGAAAGATTGTTGAAATTTGGTCTCAAATAGGATAAAAACCCAAAACCATTGCTTTGAGGTAGTGAATGGCTTGTATAAAGTTATTTTGGGTTAGAATATGCTATAATACAATGAATTTGATTTATTACAAGTGCTAGAGATGCATGAAGAATGTTTAGAAGTGAGAAGAAAGACTTGTTGAAATTTGGTCTCCAATAGGATAAGAACCCAAAACCATTGCTTTGAGGCAGTGAATGGCTTGTATAAAGTTATTTTGGGTTAGAATATGTTATTATACAATGAATTTGATTGATTACAAGTGCTAGAGTTGCATGAAGAATGTTTAGAAGTGAGAAGAAAGACTTGTTGAAATTTGGTCTCAAATGGGATAAGAACCTAAAACCATTGCTTTGAGGCAATGAATGGCTTGTACAAAGTTATTTTAGGTTAGAATATGTTATAATACAATGAATTTGATTGATTACAAGTGCTAGAGATGCATGAAGAATGTTTAGAAGTGAGAAGAAAGACTTGTTGAAATTTGGTCTCAAATGGGATAAGAACCCAAAACCATTGCTCTGAGGCAGTGAATGGCTTGCATAAAGTTATTTTGGGTTAGAATATGTTATAATACAATGAATTTGATTGATTACAAGTGCTAGAGATGCATGAAGAATGTTTAGAAGTGAAAAGAAAGACTTGTTGAAATTTGGTCTCAAATGGGATAAGAACCCAAAACCATTGCTTTGAGGCAGTGAATGGCTTGTATAAAGTTATTTTGGGTTAGAATATGTTATAATACAATGAATTTGATTGATTACAAGTGCTAGAGATGCATGAAGAAAGTTTAGAAGTGAGAAGAAAGATTGTTAAAATTTGGTCTCAAATGGAATAAGAACCCAAAACCATTGCTTTGAGGCAGTGAATGGATTGTATAAAGTTATTTTGGGTTAGAATATGCTATAATACAATGAATTTGATTTATTACAAGTGCTAGAGTTGCATGAAAAAAGTTTAGAAGTGAGAAGAAAGACTTGTTGATATTTGGTCTCAAATGGGAGAAAAACCCAAAACCATTGCTTTGAGGCAGTGAATGGCTTGTATAATGTTATTTTGGGTTAGAATATGCTATATTACAATGAATTTGATTGATTACAAGTGCTAGAGATGCATGAAGAATGTTTAGAAGTGAGAAGAAAGACTTGTTGAAATTTGGTCTCCAATAGGATAAGAACCCAAAACCCTTGCTTTGAGGCAGTGAATGGCTTGTATAAAGTTATTTTGGGTTAGAATATGTTATAATACAATGAATTTGATTGATTACAAGTGCGAGAGATGCATGAAGAATGTTTAGAAGTGAGAAGAAAGATTGTTGAAATTTGGTCTCAAATAGGATAAGAACCCAAAACCATTGCTTTGAGGCAGTGAATGGCTTGTATAAAGTTATTTTGGGTTAGAATATGCTATAATACAATGAATTTGATTTATTACAAGTGCTAGAGTTGCAGGAAGAATGTTTAGAAGTGAGAAGAAAGACTTGTTGAAATTTGGTCTCAAATAGGATAAAAACCCAAAACCATTGCTTTGAGGCAGTGAATGGCTTGTATAAAGTTATTTTGGGTTAGTATATGCTATAATACAATGAATTTGATTTATTACAAGTGCTAGAGATGCATGAAGAATGTTTAGAAGTGAGAAGAAAGACTTGTTGAAATTTGGTCTCCAATAGGATAAGAACCCAAAACCATTGCTTTGAGGCAGTGAATGGATTGTATAAAGTTATTTTGGGTTAGAATATGCTATAATACAATGAATTTGATTTATTACAAGTGCTAGAGTTGCATGAAAAAAGTTTAGAAGTGAGAAGAAAGACTTGTTGATATTTGGTCTCAAATGGGAGAAAAACCCAAAACCATTGCTTTGAGGCAGTGAATGGCTTGTATAACGTTATTTTGGGTTAGAATATGCTATAATACAATGAATTTGATTGATTACAAGTGCTAGAGATGCATGAAGAATGTTTAGAAGTGAGAAGAAAGACTTGTTGAAATTTGGTCTCCAATAGGATAAGAACCCAAAACCCTTGCTTTGAGGCAGTGAATGGCTTGTATAAAGTTATTTTGGGTTAGAATATGTTATAATACAATGAATTTGATTGATTACAAGTGCGAGAGATGCATGAAGAATGTTTAGAAGTGAGAAGAAAGATTGTTGAAATTTGGTCTCAAATAGGATAAGAACCCAAAACCATTGCTTTGAGGCAGTGAATGGCTTGTATAAAGTTATTTTGGGTTAGAATATGCTATAATACAATGAATTTGATTTATTACAAGTGCTAGAGTTGCATGAAGAATGTTTAGAAGTGAGAAGAAAGACTTGTTGAAATTTGGTCTCAAATAGGATAAAAACCCAAAACCATTGCTTTGAGGCAGTGAATGGCTTGTATAAAGTTATTTTGGGTTAGAATATGCTATAATACAATGAATTTGATTGATTACAAGTGCTAGATATGCATGAAGAATGTTTAGAAGTGAGAAGAAAGACTTGTTGAAATTTGGTCTCAAATGGGATAAGAACCCAAAACGATTGCTTTGTGGCAGTGAATGGCTTGTATAAAGTTATTTTGGGTTAGAATATGTTATAATACAATGAATTTGATTGATTACAAGTGCTAGAGATGCATGAAGAATGTTTAGAAGTGAGAAGAAAGACTTGTTGAAATTTGGTCTCAAAAGGGATAAGAACCCAAAACCATTGCTTTGAGGCAGTGAATGGCTTGTATAAAGTTATTTTAAGTTAGAATATGTTATAATATAATGAATTTGATTGATTACAAGTGCTAGAGATGCATGAAGAATGTTTAGAAGTGAGAAGAAAGACTTGTTGAAATTTGGTCTCAAATGGGATAAGAACCCAAAACCATTGCTTTGAGGCAATGAATGGCTTGTACAAAGTTATTTTAGGTTAGAATATGTTATAATACAATGAATTTGATTGATTACAAGTGCTAGAGATGCATGAAGAAAGTTTAGAAGTGAGAAGAAAGATTGTTGAAATTTGGTCTCAAATGGGATAAGAACCCAAAACCATTGCTTTGAGGCAGTGAATGGATTGTATAAAGTTATTTTGGGTTAGAATATGCTATAATACAATGAATTTGATTTATTACAAGTGCTAGAGTTGCATGAAAAAAGTTTAGAAGTGAGAAGAAAGACTTGTTGATATTTGGTCTCAAATGGGAGAAAAACCCAAAACCATTGCTTTGAGGCAGTGAATGGCTTGTATAACGTTATTTTGGGTTAGAATATGCTATAATACAATGAATTTGATTGATTACAAGTGCTAGAGATGCATGAAGAATGTTTAGAAGTGAGAAGAAAGATTGTTGAAATTTGGTCTCAAATAGGATAAAAACCCAAAACCATTGCTTTGAGGTAGTGAATGGCTTGTATAAAGTTATTTTGGGTTAGAATATGCTATAATACAATGAATTTGATTTATTACAAGTGCTAGAGATGCATGAAGAATGTTTAGAAGTGAGAAGAAAGACTTGTTGAAATTTAGTCTCCAATAGGATAAGAACCCAAAACCATTGCTTTGAGGCAGTGAATGGCTTGTATAAAGTTATTTTGGGTTAGAATATGTTATTATACAATGAATTTGATTGATTACAAGTGCTAGAGTTGCATGAAGAATGTTTAGAAGTGAGAAGAAAGACTTGTTGAAATTTGGTCTCAAATGGGATAAGAACCTACAACCATTGCTTTGAGGCAATGAATGGCTTGTACAAAGTTATTTTAGGTTAGAATATGTTATAATACAATGAATTTGATTGATTACAAGTGCTAGAGATGCATGAAGAATGTTTAGAAGTGAGAAGAAAGACTTGTTGAAATTTGGTCTCAAATGGGATAAGAACCCAAAACCATTGCTCTGAGGCAGTGAATGGATTGCATAAAGTTATTTTGGGTTAGAATATGTTATAATACAATGAATTTGATTGATTACAAGTGCTAGAGATGCATGAAGAATGTTTAGAAGTGAGAAGAAAGACTTGTTGAAATTTGGTCTCAAATGGGATAAGAACCCAAAACCATTGCTTTGAGGCAGTGAATGGCTTGTATAAAGTTATTTTGGGTTAGAATATGTTATAATACAATGAATTTGATTGATTACAAGTGCTAGAGATGCATGAAGAAAGTTTAGAAGTGAGAAGAAAGATTGTTAAAATTTGGTCTCAAATGGGATAAGAACCCAAAACCATTGCTTTGAGGCAGTGAATGGATTGTATAAAGTTATTTTGGGTTAGAATATGCTATAATACAATGAATTTGATTTATTACAAGTGCTAGAGTTGCATGAAAAAAGTTTAGAAGTGAGAAGAAAGACTTGTTGATATTTGGTCTCAAATGGGAGAAAAACCCAAAACCATTGCTTTGAGGCAGTGAATGGCTTGTATAACGTTATTTTGGGTTAGAATATGCTATAATACAATGAATTTGATTGATTACAAGTGCTAGAGATGCATGAAGAATGTTTAGAAGTGAGAAGAAAGACTTGTTGAAATTTGGTCTCCAATAGGATAAGAACCCAAAACCCTTGCTTTGAGGCAGTGAATGGCTTGTATAAAGTTATTTTGGGTTAGAATATGTTATAATACAATGAATTTGATTGATTACAAGTGCGAGAGATGCATGAAGAATGTTTAGAAGTGAGAAGAAAGATTGTTGAAATTTGGTCTCAAATAGGATAAGAACCCAAAACCATTGCTTTGAGGCAGTGAATGGCTTGTATAAAGTTATTTTGGGTTAGAATATGCTATAATACAATGAATTTGATTTATTACAAGTGCTAGAGTTGCATGAAGAATGTTTAGAAGTGAGAAGAAAGACTTGTTGAAATTTGGTCTCAAATAGGATAAAAACTCAAAACCATTGCTTTGAGGGAGTGAATGGCTTGTATAAAGTTATTTTGGGTTAGAATATGCTATAATACAATGAATTTGATTGATTACAAGTGCTAGATATGCATGAAGAATGTTTAGAAGTGAGAAGAAAGACTTGTTGAAATTTGGTCTCAAATGGGATAAGAACCCAAAACGATTGCTTTGTGGCAGTGAATGGCTTGTATAAAGTTATTTTGGGTTAGAATATGTTATAATACAATGAATTTGATTGATTACAAGTGCTAGAGATGCATGAAGAATGTTTAGAAGTGAGAAGAAAGACTTGTTGAAATTTGGTCTCAAATGGGATAAGAACCCAAAACCATTCCTCTGAGGCAGTGAATGGCTTGCATAAAGTTATTTTGGGTTAGAATATGTTATAATACAATGAATTTGATTGATTACAAGTGCTAGAGATGCATGAAGAATGTTTAGAAGTGAGAAGAAAGACTTGTTGAAATTTGGTCTCAAATGGGATAAGAACCCAAAACCATTGCTTTGAGGCAGTGAATGGCTTGTATAAAGTTATTTTGGGTTAGAATATGTTATAATACAATTAATTTGATAGACTACAAGTGCTAGAGATGCATGAAGAAAGTTTAGAAGTGAGAAGAAAGATTGTTGAAATTTGGTCTCAAATGGGATAAGAACCCAAAACCATTGCTTTGAGGCAGTGAATGGATTGTATAAAGTTATTTTGGGTTAGAATATGCTATAATACAATGAATTTGATTTATTACAAGTGCTAGAGTTGCATGAAAAAAGTTTAGAAGTGAGAAGAAAGACTTGTTGATATTTGGTCTCAAATGGGAGAAAAACCCAAAACCATTGCTTTGAGGCAGTGAATGGCTTGTATAATGTTATTTTGGGTTAGAATATGCTATAATACAATGAATTTGATTGATTACAAGTGCTAGAGATGCATGAAGAATGTTTAGAAGTGAGAAGAAAGACTTGTTGAAATTTGGTCTCCAATAGGATAAGAACCCAAAACCCTTGCTTTGAGGCAGTGAATGGCTTGTATAAAGTTATTTTGGGTTAGAATATGTTATAATACAATGAATTTGATTGATTACAAGTGCGAGAGATGCATGAAGAATGTTTAGAAGTGAGAAGAAAGATTGTTGAAATTTGGTCTCAAATAGGATAAGAACCCAAAACCATTGCTTTAAGGCAGTGAATGGCTTGTATAAAGTTATTTTGGGTTAGAATATGCTATAATACAATGAATTTGATTTATTACAAGTGCTAGAGTTGCATGAAGAATTTTTAGAAGTGAGAAGAAAGACTTGTTGAAATTTGGTCTCAAATAGGATAAAAACCCAAAACCATTGCTTTGAGGGAGTGAATGGCTTGTATAAAGTTATTTTGGGTTAGAATATGCTATAATACAATGAATTTGATTGATTACAAGTGCTAGATATGCATGAAGAATGTTTAGAAGTGAGAAGAAAGACTTGTTGAAATTTGGTCTCAAATGGGATAAGAACCCAAAACCATTGCTTTGTGGCAGTGAATGGCTTGTATAAAGTTATTTTAAGTTAGAATATGTTATAATACAATGAATTTGATTGATTACAAGTGCTAGAGATGCATGAAGAATGTTTAGAAGTGAGAAGAAAGACTTGTTGAAATTTGGTCTCAAATGGGATAAGAACCCAAAACCATTGCTTTGAGGCAATGAATGGCTTGTACAAAGTTATTTTAGGTTAGAATATGTTATAATACAATGAATTTGATTGATTACAAGTGCTAGAGATGCATGAAGAATGTTTAGAAGTGAGAAGAAAGACTTGTGGAAATTTGGTCTCAAATGGGATAAGAACCCAAAACCATTGCTTTGAGGGAGTGAATGGCTTGTATAAAGTTATTTTGGGTTAGAATATGCTATAATACAATGAATTTGATTGATTACAAGTGCTAGATATGCATGAAGAATGTTTAGAAGTGAGAAGAAAGACTTGTTGAAATTTGGTCTCAAATGGGATAAGAACCCAAAACCATTGCTTTGTGGCAGTGAATGGCTTGTATAAAGTTATTTTAAGTTAGAATATGCTATAATACAATGAATTTGATTGATTACAAGTGCTAGAGATGCATGAAGAATGTTTAGAAGTGAGAAGAAAGACTTGTTGAAATATGGTCTCCAATAGGATAAGAACCCAAAACCCTTGCGTTGAGGCAGTGAATGGATTGTATAAAGTTATTTTGGGTTAGAATATGCTATAATACAATGAATTTGATTTATTACAAGTGCTAGAGTTGCATGAAAAAAGTTTAGAAGTGAGAAGAAAGACTTGTTGATATTTGGTCTCAAATGGGAGAAAAACCCAAAACCATTGCTTTGAGGCAGTGAATGGCTTGTATAACGTTATTTTGGGTTAGAATATGCTATAATACAATGAATTTGATTGATTACAAGTGCTAGATATGCATGAAGAATGTTTAGAAGTGAGAAGAAAGACTTGTTGAAATTTGGTCTCAAATGGGATAAGAACCCAAAACGATTGCTTTGTGGCAGTGAATGGCTTGTATAAAGTTATTTTGGGTTAGAATATGTTATAATACAATGAATTTGATTGATTACAAGTGCTAGAGATGCATGAAGAATGTTTAGAAGTGAGAAGAAAGACTTGTTGAAATTTGGTCTCAAAAGGGATAAGAACCCAAAACCATTGCTTTGAGGCAGTGAATGGCTTGTATAAAGTTATTTTAAGTTAGAATATGTTATAATATAATGAATTTGATTGATTACAAGTGCTAGAGATGCATGAAGAATGTTTAGAAGTGAGAAGAAAGACTTGTTGAAATTTGGTCTCAAATGGGATAAGAACCCAAAACCATTGCTTTGAGGCAATGAATGGCTTGTACAAAGTTATTTTAGGTTAGAATATGTTATAATACAATGAATTTGATTGATTACAAGTGCTAGAGATGCATGAAGAATGTTTAGAAGTGAGAAGAAAGACTTGTTGAAATTTGGTCTCAAATGGGATAAGAACCCAAAACCATTGCTTTGAGGCAATGAATGGCTTGTACAAAGTTATTTTAGGTTAGAATATGTTATAATACAATGAATTTGATTGATTACAAGTGCTAGAGATGCATGAAGAATGTTTAGAAGTGAGAAGAAAGACTTGTTGAAATTTGGTCTCAAATGGGATAAGAACCCAAAACCATTGCTTTGAGGGAGTGAATGGCTTGTATAAAGTTATTTTGGGTTAGAATATGCTATAATACAATGAATTTGATTGATTACAAGTGCTAGATATGCATGAAGAATGTTTAGAAGTGAGAAGAAAGACTTGTTGAAATTTGGTCTCAAATGGGATAAGAACCCAAAACCATTGCTTTGTGGCAGTGAATGGCTTGTATAAAGTTATTTTAAGTTAGAATATGCTATAATACAATGAATTTGATTGATTACAAGTGCTAGAGATGCATGAAGAATGTTTAGAAGTGAGAAGAAAGACTTGTTGAAATATGGTCTCCAATAGGATAAGAACCCAAAACCCTTGCGTTGAGGCAGTGAATGGATTGTATAAAGTTATTTTGGGTTAGAATATGCTATAATACAATGAATTTGATTTATTACAAGTGCTAGAGTTGCATGAAAAAAGTTTAGAAGTGAGAAGAAAGACTTGTTGATATTTGGTCTCAAATGGGAGAAAAACCCAAAACCATTGCTTTGAGGCAGTGAATGGCTTGTATAACGTTATTTTGGGTTAGAATATGCTATAATACAATGAATTTGATTGATTACAAGTGCTAGATATGCATGAAGAATGTTTAGAAGTGAGAAGAAAGACTTGTTGAAATTTGGTCTCAAATGGGATAAGAACCCAAAACGATTGCTTTGTGGCAGTGAATGGCTTGTATAAAGTTATTTTGGGTTAGAATATGTTATAATACAATGAATTTGATTGATTACAAGTGCTAGAGATGCATGAAGAATGTTTAGAAGTGAGAAGAAAGACTTGTTGAAATTTGGTCTCAAAAGGGATAAGAACCCAAAACCATTGCTTTGAGGCAGTGAATGGCTTGTATAAAGTTATTTTAAGTTAGAATATGTTATAATATAATGAATTTGATTGATTACAAGTGCTAGAGATGCATGAAGAATGTTTAGAAGTGAGAAGAAAGACTTGTTGAAATTTGGTCTCAAATGGGATAAGAACCCAAAACCATTGCTTTGAGGCAATGAATGGCTTGTACAAAGTTATTTTAGGTTAGAATATGTTATAATACAATGAATTTGATTGATTACAAGTGCTAGAGATGCATGAAGAAAGTTTAGAAGTGAGAAGAAAGATTGTTGAAATTTGGTCTCAAATGGGATAAGAACCCAAAACCATTGCTTTGAGGCAGTGAATGGATTGTATAAAGTTATTTTGGGTTAGAATATGCTATAATACAATGAATTTGATTTATTACAAGTGCTAGAGTTGCATGAAAAAAGTTTAGAAGTGAGAAGAAAGACTTGTTGATATTTGGTCTCAAATGGGAGAAAAACCCAAAACCATTGCTTTGAGGCAGTGAATGGCTTGTATAACGTTATTTTGGGTTAGAATATGCTATAATACAATGAATTTGATTGATTACAAGTGCTAGAGATGCATGAAGAATGTTTAGAAGTGAGAAGAAAGATTGTTGAAATTTGGTCTCAAATAGGATAAAAACCCAAAACCATTGCTTTGAGGTAGTGAATGGCTTGTATAAAGTTATTTTGGGTTAGAATATGCTATAATACAATGAATTTGATTTATTACAAGTGCTAGAGATGCATGAAGAATGTTTAGAAGTGAGAAGAAAGACTTGTTGAAATTTGGTCTCCAATAGGATAAGAACCCAAAACCATTGCTTTGAGGCAGTGAATGGCTTGTATAAAGTTATTTTGGGTTAGAATATGTTATTATACAATGAATTTGATTGATTACAAGTGCTAGAGTTGCATGAAGAATGTTTAGAAGTGAGAAGAAAGACTTGTTGAAATTTGGTCTCAAATGGGATAAGAACCTAAAACCATTGCTTTGAGGCAATGAATGGCTTGTACAAAGTTATTTTAGGTTAGAATATGTTATAATACAATGAATTTGATTGATTACAAGTGCTAGAGATGCATGAAGAATGTTTAGAAGTGAGAAGAAAGACTTGTTGAAATTTGGTCTCAAATGGGATAAGAACCCAAAACCATTGCTCTGAGGCAGTGAATGGATTGCATAAAGTTATTTTGGGTTAGAATATGTTATAATACAATGAATTTGATTGATTACAAGTGCTAGAGATGCATGAAGAATGTTTAGAAGTGAGAAGAAAGACTTGTTGAAATTTGGTCTCAAATGGGATAAGAACCCAAAACCATTGCTTTGAGGCAGTGAATGGCTTGTATAAAGTTATTTTGGGTTAGAATATGTTATAATACAATGAATTTGATTGATTACAAGTGCTAGAGATGCATGAAGAAAGTTTAGAAGTGAGAAGAAAGATTGTTAAAATTTGGTCTCAAATGGGATAAGAACCCAAAACCATTGCTTTGAGGCAGTGAATGGATTGTATAAAGTTATTTTGGGTTAGAATATGCAATAATACAATGAATTTGATTTATTACAAGTGCTAGAGTTGCATGAAAAAAGTTTAGAAGTGAGAAGAAAGACTTGTTGATATTTGGTCTCAAATGGGAGAAAAACCCAAAACCATTGCTTTGAGGCAGTGAATGGCTTGTATAACGTTATTTTGGGTTAGAATATGCTATAATACAATGAATTTGATTGATTACAAGTGCTAGAGATGCATGAAGAATGTTTAGAAGTGAGAAGAAAGACTTGTTGAAATTTGGTCTCCAATAGGATAAGAACCCAAAACCCTTGCTTTGAGGCAGTGAATGGCTTGTATAAAGTTATTTTGGGTTAGAATATGTTATAATACAATGAATTTGATTGATTACAAGTGCGAGAGATGCATGAAGAATGTTTAGAAGTGAGAAGAAAGATTGTTGAAATTTGGTCTCAAATAGGATAAGAACCCAAAACCATTGCTTTGAGGCAGTGAATGGCTTGTATAAAGTTATTTTGGGTTAGAATATGCTATAATACAATGAATTTGATTTATTACAAGTGCTAGAGTTGCATGAAGAATGTTTAGAAGTGAGAAGAAAGACTTGTTGAAATTTGGTCTCAAATAGGATAAAAACCCAAAACCATTGCTTTGAGGGAGTGAATGGCTTGTATAAAGTTATTTTGGGTTAGAATATGCTATAATACAATGAATTTGATTGATTACAAGTGCTAGATATGCATGAAGAATGTTTAGAAGTGAGAAGAAAGACTTGTTGAAATTTGGTCTCAAATGGGATAAGAACCCAAAACGATTGCTTTGTGGCAGTGAATGGCTTGTATAAAGTTATTTTGGGTTAGAATATGTTATAATACAATGAATTTGATTGATTACAAGTGCTAGAGATGCATGAAGAATGTTTAGAAGTGAGAAGAAAGACTTGTTGAAATTTGGTCTCAAATGGGATAAGAACCCAAAACCATTCCTCTGAGGCAGTGAATGGCTTGCATAAAGTTATTTTGGGTTAGAATATGTTATAATACAATGAATTTGATTGATTACAAGTGCTACAGATGCATGAAGAATGTTTAGAAGTGAGAAGAAAGACTTGTTGAAATTTGGTCTCAAATGGGATAAGAACCCAAAACCATTGCTTTGAGGCAGTGAATGGCTTGTATAAAGTTATTTTGGGTTAGAATATGTTATAATACAATTAATTTGATAGACTACAAGTGCTAGAGATGCATGAAGAAAGTTTAGAAGTGAGAAGAAAGATTGTTGAAATTTGGTCTCAAATGGGATAAGAACCCAAAACCATTGCTTTGAGGCAGTGAATGGATTGTATAAAGTTATTTTGGGTTAGAATATGCTATAATACAATGAATTTGATTTATTACAAGTGCTAGAGTTGCATGAAAAAAGTTTAGAAGTGAGAAGAAAGACTTGTTGATATTTGGTCTCAAATGGGAGAAAAACCCAAAACCATTGCTTTGAGGCAGTGAATGGCTTGTATAACGTTATTTTGGGTTAGAATATGCTATAATACAATGAATTTGATTGATTACAAGTGCTAGAGATGCATGAAGAATGTTTAGAAGTGAGAAGAAAGACTTGTTGAAATTTGGTCTCCAATAGGATAAGAACCCAAAACCCTTGCTTTGAGGCAGTGAATGGCTTGTATAAAGTTATTTTGGGTTAGAATATGTTATAATACAATGAATTTGATTGATTACAAGTGCGAGAGATGCATGAAGAATGTTTAGAAGTGAGAAGAAAGATTGTTGAAATTTGGTCTCAAATAGGATAAGAACCCAAAACCATTGCTTTAAGGCAGTGAATGGCTTGTATAAAGTTATTTTGGGTTAGAATATGCTATAATACAATGAATTTGATTTATTACAAGTGCTAGAGTTGCATGAAGAATTTTTAGAAGTGAGAAGAAAGACTTGTTGAAATTTGGTCTCAAATAGGATAAAAACCCAAAACCATTGCTTTGAGGGAGTGAATGGCTTGTATAAAGTTATTTTGGGTTAGAATATGCTATAATACAATGAATTTGATTGATTACAAGTGCTAGATATGCATGAAGAATGTTTAGAAGTGAGAAGAAAGACTTGTTGAAATTTGGTCTCAAATGGGATAAGAACCCAAAACCATTGCTTTGTGGCAGTGAATGGCTTGTATAAAGTTATTTTAAGTTAGAATATGTTATAATACAATGAATTTGATTGATTACAAGTGCTAGAGATGCATGAAGAATGTTTAGAAGTGAGAAGAAAGACTTGTTGAAATTTGGTCTCAAATGGGATAAGAACCCAAAACCATTGCTTTGAGGCAATGAATGGCTTGTACAAAGTTATTTTAGGTTAGAATATGTTATAATACAATGAATTTGATTGATTACAAGTGCTAGAGATGCATGAAGAATGTTTAGAAGTGAGAAGAAAGACTTGTTGAAATTTGGTCTCAAATGGGATAAGAACCCAAAACCATTGCTTTGAGGGAGTGAATGGCTTGTATAAAGTTATTTTGGGTTAGAATATGCTATAATACAATGAATTTGATTGATTACAAGTGCTAGATATGCATGAAGAATGTTTAGAAGTGAGAAGAAAGACTTGTTGAAATTTGGTCTCAAATGGGATAAGAACCCAAAACCATTGCTTTGAGGGAGTGAATGGCTTGTATAAAGTTATTTTGGGTTAGAATATGCTATAATACAATGAATTTGATTGATTACAAGTGCTAGATATGCATGAAGAATGTTTAGAAGTGAGAAGAAAGACTTGTTGAAATTTGGTCTCAAATGGGATAAGAACCCAAAACGATTGCTTTGTGGCAGTGAATGGCTTGTATAAAGTTATTTTGGGTTAGAATATGTTATAATACAATGAATTTGATTGATTACAAGTGCTAGAGATGCATGAAGAATGTTTAGAAGTGAGAAGAAAGACTTGTTGAAATTTGGTCTCAAATGGGATAAGAACCCAAAACCATTCCTCTGAGGCAGTGAATGGCTTGCATAAAGTTATTTTGGGTTAGAATATGTTATAATACAATGAATTTGATTGATTACAAGTGCTACAGATGCATGAAGAATGTTTAGAAGTGAGAAGAAAGACTTGTTGAAATTTGGTCTCAAATGGGATAAGAACCCAAAACCATTGCTTTGAGGCAGTGAATGGCTTGTATAAAGTTATTTTGGGTTAGAATATGTTATAATACAATTAATTTGATAGACTACAAGTGCTAGAGATGCATGAAGAAAGTTTAGAAGTGAGAAGAAAGATTGTTGAAATTTGGTCTCAAATGGGATAAGAACCCAAAACCATTGCTTTGAGGCAGTGAATGGATTGTATAAAGTTATTTTGGGTTAGAATATGCTATAATACAATGAATTTGATTTATTACAAGTGCTAGAGTTGCATGAAAAAAGTTTAGAAGTGAGAAGAAAGACTTGTTGATATTTGGTCTCAAATGGGAGAAAAACCCAAAACCATTGCTTTGAGGCAGTGAATGGCTTGTATAACGTTATTTTGGGTTAGAATATGCTATAATACAATGAATTTGATTGATTACAAGTGCTAGAGATGCATGAAGAATGTTTAGAAGTGAGAAGAAAGACTTGTTGAAATTTGGTCTCCAATAGGATAAGAACCCAAAACCCTTGCTTTGAGGCAGTGAATGGCTTGTATAAAGTTATTTTGGGTTAGAATATGTTATAATACAATGAATTTGATTGATTACAAGTGCGAGAGATGCATGAAGAATGTTTAGAAGTGAGAAGAAAGATTGTTGAAATTTGGTCTCAAATAGGATAAGAACCCAAAACCATTGCTTTAAGGCAGTGAATGGCTTGTATAAAGTTATTTTGGGTTAGAATATGCTATAATACAATGAATTTGATTTATTACAAGTGCTAGAGTTGCATGAAGAATTTTTAGAAGTGAGAAGAAAGACTTGTTGAAATTTGGTCTCAAATAGGATAAAAACCCAAAACCATTGCTTTGAGGGAGTGAATGGCTTGTATAAAGTTATTTTGGGTTAGAATATGCTATAATACAATGAATTTGATTGATTACAAGTGCTAGATATGCATGAAGAATGTTTAGAAGTGAGAAGAAAGACTTGTTGAAATTTGGTCTCAAATGGGATAAGAACCCAAAACCATTGCTTTGTGGCAGTGAATGGCTTGTATAAAGTTATTTTAAGTTAGAATATGTTATAATACAATGAATTTGATTGATTACAAGTGCTAGAGATGCATGAAGAATGTTTAGAAGTGAGAAGAAAGACTTGTTGAAATTTGGTCTCAAATGGGATAAGAACCCAAAACCATTGCTTTGAGGCAATGAATGGCTTGTACAAAGTTATTTTAGGTTAGAATATGTTATAATACAATGAATTTGATTGATTACAAGTGCTAGAGATGCATGAAGAATGTTTAGAAGTGAGAAGAAAGACTTGTTGAAATTTGGTCTCAAATGGGATAAGAACCCAAAACCATTGCTTTGAGGGAGTGAATGGCTTGTATAAAGTTATTTTGGGTTAGAATATGCTATAATACAATGAATTTGATTGATTACAAGTGCTAGATATGCATGAAGAATGTTTAGAAGTGAGAAGAAAGACTTGTTGAAATTTGGTCTCAAATGGGATAAGAACCCAAAACCATTGCTTTGTGGCAGTGAATGGCTTGTATAAAGTTATTTTAAGTTAGAATATGCTATAATACAATGAATTTGATTGATTACAAGTGCTAGATATGCATGAAGAATGTTTAGAAGTGAGAAGAAAGACTTGTTGATATTTGGTCCCAAATGGGATAAGAATCCACAACCACTGCTTTGAGGATGTAAATGGTTTGTCTAGAGTTGTTTTGGGTTAGAATATGTTATTATACAATGAATTTGATTTATTACAAGTGCTAGAGTTGCATGAAGAATGTTTAGAAGTGAGAAGAAAGACTTGTTGAAATTTGGTCTCAAATAGGATAAAAACCCAAAACCATTGCTTTGAGGGAGTGAATGGCTTGTATAAAGTTATTTTGGGTTAGAATATGCTATAATACAATGAATTTGATTGATTACAAGTGCTAGATATGCATGAAGAATGTTTAGAAGTGAGAAGAAAGACTTGTTGAAATTTGGTCTCAAATGGGATAAGAACCCAAAACCATTGCTTTGTGGCAGTGAATGGCTTGTATAAAGTTATTTTAAGTTAGAATATGTTATAATACAATGAATTTGATTGATTACAAGTGCGAGAGATGCATGAAGAATGTTTAGAAGTGAGAAGAAAGATTGTTGAAATTTGGTCTCAAATAGGATAAGAACCCAAAACCATTGCTTTGAGGCAGTGAATGGCTTGTATAAAGTTATTTTGGGTTAGAATATGCTATAATACAATGAATTTGATTTATTACAAGTGCTAGAGTTGCATGAAGAATGTTTAGAAGTGAGAAGAAAGACTTGTTGAAATTTGGTCTCAAATAGGATAAAAACCCAAAACCATTGCTTTGAGGGAGTGAATGGCTTGTATAAAGTTATTTTGGGTTAGAATATGCTATAATACAATGAATTTGATTGATTACAAGTGCTAGATATGCATGAAGAATGTTTAGAAGTGAGAAGAAAGATTGTTGAAATTTGGTCTCAAATGGGATAAGAACCCAAAACGATTGCTTTGTGGCAGTGAATGGCTTGTATAAAGTTATTTTGGGTTAGAATATGTTATAATACAATGAATTTGATTGATTACAAGTGCTAGAGATGCATGAAGAATGTTTAGAAGTGAGAAGAAAGACTTGTTGAAATTTGGTCTCAAATGGGATAAGAACCCAAAACCATTGCTTTGAGGCAATGAATGGCTTGTACAAAGTTATTTTAGGTTAGAATATGTTATAATACAATGAATTTGATTGATTACAAGTGCTAGAGATGCATGAAGAATGTTTAGAAGTGAGAAGAAAGACTTGTTGAAATTTGGTCTCAAATGGGATAAGAACCCAAAACCATTGCTTTGAGGGAGTGAATGGCTTGTATAAAGTTATTTTGGGTTAGAATATGCTATAATACAATGAATTTGATTGATTACAAGTGCTAGATATGCATGAAGAATGTTTAGAAGTGAGAAGAAAGACTTGTTGAAATTTGGTCTCAAATGGGATAAGAACCCAAAACCATTGCTTTGTGGCAGTGAATGGCTTGTATAAAGTTATTTTAAGTTAGAATATGCTATAATACAATGAATTTGATTGATTACAAGTGCTAGATATGCATGAAGAATGTTTAGAAGTGAGAAGAAAGACTTGTTGATATTTGGTCCCAAATGGGATAAGAATCCACAACCACTGCTTTGAGGATGTAAATGGTTTGTCTAGAGTTGTTTTGGGTTAGAATATGTTATTATACAATGAATTTGATTTATTACAAGTGCTAGAGTTGCATGAAGAATGTTTAGAAGTGAGAAGAAAGACTTGTTGAAATTTGGTCTCAAATAGGATAAAAACCCAAAACCATTGCTTTGAGGGAGTGAATGGCTTGTATAAAGTTATTTTGGGTTAGAATATGCTATAATACAATGAATTTGATTGATTACAAGTGCTAGATATGCATGAAGAATGTTTAGAAGTGAGAAGAAAGACTTGTTGAAATTTGGTCTCAAATGGGATAAGAACCCAAAACCATTGCTTTGTGGCAGTGAATGGCTTGTATAAAGTTATTTTAAGTTAGAATATGTTATAATACAATGAATTTGATTGATTACAAGTGCGAGAGATGCATGAAGAATGTTTAGAAGTGAGAAGAAAGATTGTTGAAATTTGGTCTCAAATAGGATAAGAACCCAAAACCATTGCTTTGAGGCAGTGAATGGCTTGTATAAAGTTATTTTGGGTTAGAATATGCTATAATACAATGAATTTGATTTATTACAAGTGCTAGAGTTGCATGAAGAATGTTTAGAAGTGAGAAGAAAGACTTGTTGAAATTTGGTCTCAAATAGGATAAAAACCCAAAACCATTGCTTTGAGGGAGTGAATGGCTTGTATAAAGTTATTTTGGGTTAGAATATGCTATAATACAATGAATTTGATTGATTACAAGTGCTAGATATGCATGAAGAATGTTTAGAAGTGAGAAGAAAGACTTGTTGAAATTTGGTCTCAAATGGGATAAGAACCCAAAACGATTGCTTTGTGGCAGTGAATGGCTTGTATAAAGTTATTTTGGGTTAGAATATGTTATAATACAATGAATTTGATTGATTACAAGTGCTAGAGATGCATGAAGAATGTTTAGAAGTGAGAAGAAAGACTTGTTGAAATTTGGTCTCAAATGGGATAAGAACCCAAAACCATTCCTCTGAGGCAGTGAATGGCTTGCATAAAGTTATTTTGGGTTAGAATATGTTATAATACAATGAATTTGATTGATTACAAGTGCTAGAGATGCATGAAGAATGTTTAGAAGTGAGAAGAAAGACTTGTTGAAATTTGGTCTCAAATGGGATAAGAACCCAAAACCATTGCTTTGAGGCAGTGAATGGCTTGTATAAAGTTATTTTGGGTTAGAATATGTTATAATACAATTAATTTGATAGACTACAAGTGCTAGAGATGCATGAAGAAAGTTTAGAAGTGAGAAGAAAGATTGTTGAAATTTGGTCTCAAATGGGATAAGAACCCAAAACCATTGCTTTGAGGCAGTGAATGGATTGTATAAAGTTATTTTGGGTTAGAATATGCTATAATACAATGAATTTGATTTATTACAAGTGCTAGAGTTGCATGAAAAAAGTTTAGAAGTGAGAAGAAAGACTTGTTGAAATTTGGTCTCAAATGGGATAAGAACCCAAAACCATTGCTTTGTGGCAGTGAATGGCTTGTATAAAGTTATTTTAAGTTAGAATATGCTATAATACAATGAATTTGATTGATTACAAGTGCTAGATATGCATGAAGAATGTTTAGAAGTGAGAAGAAAGACTTGTTGATATTTGGTCCCAAATGGGATAAGAATCCACAACCACTGCTTTGAGGATGTAAATGGTTTGTCTAGAGTTGTTTTGGGTTAGAATATGTTATTATACAATGAATTTGATTTATTACAAGTGCTAGAGTTGCATGAAGAATGTTTAGAAGTGAGAAGAAAGACTTGTTGAAATTTGGTCTCAAATAGGATAAAAACCCAAAACCATTGCTTTGAGGGAGTGAATGGCTTGTATAAAGTTATTTTGGGTTAGAATATGCTATAATACAATGAATTTGATTGATTACAAGTGCTAGATATGCATGAAGAATGTTTAGAAGTGAGAAGAAAGACTTGTTGAAATTTGGTCTCAAATGGGATAAGAACTCAAAACCATTGCTTTGTGGCAGTGAATGGCTTGTATAAAGTTATTTTAAGTTAGAATATGTTATAATACAATGAATTTGATTGATTACAAGTGCGAGAGATGCATGAAGAATGTTTAGAAGTGAGAAGAAAGATTGTTGAAATTTGGTCTCAAATAGGATAAGAACCCAAAACCATTGCTTTGAGGCAGTGAATGGCTTGTATAAAGTTATTTTGGGTTAGAATATGCTATAATACAATGAATTTGATTTATTACAAGTGCTAGAGTTGCATGAAGAATGTTTAGAAGTGAGAAGAAAGACTTGTTGAAATTTGGTCTCAAATAGGATAAAAACCCAAAACCATTGCTTTGAGGGAGTGAATGGCTTGTATAAAGTTATTTTGGGTTAGAATATGCTATAATACAATGAATTTGATTGATTACAAGTGCTAGATATGCATGAAGAATGTTTAGAAGTGAGAAGAAAGACTTGTTGAAATTTGGTCTCAAATGGGATAAGAACCCAAAACGATTGCTTTGTGGCAGTGAATGGCTTGTATAAAGTTATTTTGGGTTAGAATATGTTATAATACAATGAATTTGATTGATTACAAGTGCTAGAGATGCATGAAGAATGTTTAGAAGTGAGAAGAAAGACTTGTTGAAATTTGGTCTCAAATGGGATAAGAACCCAAAACCATTCCTCTGAGGCAGTGAATGGCTTGCATAAAGTTATTTTGGGTTAGAATATGTTATAATACAATGAATTTGATTGATTACAAGTGCTAGAGATGCATGAAGAATGTTTAGAAGTGAGAAGAAAGACTTGTTGAAATTTGGTCTCAAATGGGATAAGAACCCAAAACCATTGCTTTGAGGCAGTGAATGGCTTGTATAAAGTTATTTTGGGTTAGAATATGTTATAATACAATTAATTTGATAGACTACAAGTGCTAGAGATGCATGAAGAAAGTTTAGAAGTGAGAAGAAAGATTGTTGAAATTTGGTCTCAAATGGGATAAGAACCCAAAACCATTGCTTTGAGGCAGTGAATGGATTGTATAAAGTTATTTTGGGTTAGAATATGCTATAATACAATGAATTTGATTTATTACAAGTGCTAGAGTTGCATGAAAAAAGTTTAGAAGTGAGAAGAAAGACTTGTTGATATTTGGTCTCAAATGGGAGAAAAACCCAAAACCATTGCTTTGAGGCAGTGAATGGCTTGTATAACGTTATTTTGGGTTAGAATATGCTATAATACAATGAATTTGATTGATTACAAGTGCTAGAGATGCATGAAGAATGTTTAGAAGTGAGAAGAAAGACTTGTTGAAATTTGGTCTCCAATAGGATAAGAACCCAAAACCCTTGCTTTGAGGCAGTGAATGGCTTGTATAAAGTTATTTTGGGTTAGAATATGTTATAATACAATGAATTTGATTGATTACAAGTGCGAGAGATGCATGAAGAATGTTTAGAAGTGAGAAGAAAGATTGTTGAAATTTGGTCTCAAATAGGATAAGAACCCAAAACCATTGCTTTAAGGCAGTGAATGGCTTGTATAAAGTTATTTTGGGTTAGAATATGCTATAATACAATGAATTTGATTTATTACAAGTGCTAGAGTTGCATGAAGAATTTTTAGAAGTGAGAAGAAAGACTTGTTGAAATTTGGTCTCAAATAGGATAAAAACCCAAAACCATTGCTTTGAGGGAGTGAATGGCTTGTATAAAGTTATTTTGGGTTAGAATATGCTATAATACAATGAATTTGATTGATTAAAAGTGCTAGATATGCATGAAGAATGTTTAGAAGTGAGAAGAAAGACTTGTTGAAATTTGGTCTCAAATGGGATAAGAACCCAAAACCATTGCTTTGTGGCAGTGAATGGCTTGTATAAAGTTATTTTAAGTTAGAATATGTTATAATACAATGAATTTGATTGATTACAAGTGCTAGAGATGCATGAAGAATGTTTAGAAGTGAGAAGAAAGACTTGTTGAAATTTGGTCTCAAATGGGATAAGAACCCAAAACCATTGCTTTGAGGCAATGAATGGCTTGTACAAAGTTATTTTAGGTTAGAATATGTTATAATACAATGAATTTGATTGATTACAAGTGCTAGAGATGCATGAAGAATGTTTAGAAGTGAGAAGAAAGACTTGTTGAAATTTGGTCTCAAATGGGATAAGAACCCAAAACCATTGCTTTGAGGGAGTGAATGGCTTGTATAAAGTTATTTTGGGTTAGAATATGCTATAATACAATGAATTTGATTGATTACAAGTGCTAGATATGCATGAAGAATGTTTAGAAGTGAGAAGAAAGACTTGTTGAAATTTGGTCTCAAATGGGATAAGAACCCAAAACCATTGCTTTGTGGCAGTGAATGGCTTGTATAAAGTTATTTTAAGTTAGAATATGCTATAATACAATGAATTTGATTGATTACAAGTGCTAGATATGCATGAAGAATGTTTAGAAGTGAGAAGAAAGACTTGTTGAAATTTGGTCTCAAATGGGATAAGAACCCAAAACCATTCCTCTGAGGCAGTGAATGGCTTGCATAAAGTTATTTTGGGTTAGAATATGTTATAATACAATGAATTTGATTGATTACAAGTGCTAGAGATGCATGAAGAATGTTTAGAAGTGAGAAGAAAGACTTGTTGAAATTTGGTCTCAAATGGGATAAGAACCCAAAACCATTGCTTTGAGGGAGTGAATGGCTTGTATAAAGTTATTTTGGGTTAGAATATGCTATAATACAATGAATTTGATTGATTACAAGTGCTAGATATGCATGAAGAATGTTTAGAAGTGAGAAGAAAGACTTGTTGAAATTTGGTCTCAAATGGGATAAGAACCCAAAACCATTGCTTTGTGGCAGTGAATGGCTTGTATAAAGTTATTTTAAGTTAGAATATGCTATAATACAATGAATTTGATTGATTACAAGTGCTAGATATGCATGAAGAATGTTTAGAAGTGAGAAGAAAGACTTGTTGAAATTTGGTCTCAAATGGGATAAGAACCCAAAACCATTCCTCTGAGGCAGTGAATGGCTTGCATAAAGTTATTTTGGGTTAGAATATGTTATAATACAATGAATTTGATTGATTACAAGTGCTAGAGATGCATGAAGAATGTTTAGAAGTGAGAAGAAAGACTTGTTGAAATTTGGTCTCAAATGGGATAAGAACCCAAAACCATTGCTTTGAGGCAGTGAATGGCTTGTATAAAGTTATTTTGGGTTAGAATATGTTATAATACAATTAATTTGATAGACTACAAGTGCTAGAGATGCATGAAGAAAGTTTAGAAGTGAGAAGAAAGATTGTTGAAATTTGGTCTCAAATGGGATAAGAACCCAAAACCATTGCTTTGAGGCAGTGAATGGATTGTATAAAGTTATTTTGGGTTAGAATATGCTATAATACAATGAATTTGATTTATTACAAGTGCTAGAGTTGCATGAAAAAAGTTTAGAAGTGAGAAGAAAGATTGTTGATATTTGGTCTCAAATGGGAGAAAAACCCAAAACCATTGCTTTGAGGCAGTGAATGGCTTGTATAACGTTATTTTGGGTTAGAATATGCTATAATACAATGAATTTGATTGATTACAAGTGCTAGAGATGCATGAAGAATGTTTAGAGTGAGAAGAAAGACTTGTTGAAATATGGTCTCCAATAGGATAAGAACCCAAAACCCTTGCGTTGAGGCAGTGAATGGCTTGTATAAAGTTATTTTGGGTTAGAATATGTTATAATACAATGAATTTGATTGATTACAAGTGCGAGAGATGCATGAAGAATGTTTAGAAGAGAGAAGAAAGATTGTTGAAATTTGGTCTCAAATAGGATAAGAACCCAAAACCATTGCTTTAAGGCAGTGAATAGCTTGTATAAAGTTATTTTGGGTTAGAATATGCTATAATACAATGAATTTGATTTATTACAAGTGCTAGATATGCATGAAGAATGTTTAGAAGTGAGAAGAAAGACTTGTTGAAATTTGGTCTCAAATAGGATAAAAACCCAAAACCATTGCTTTGAGGGAGTGAATGGCTTGTATAAAGTTATTTTGGGTTAGAATATGCTATAATACAATGAATTTGATTGATTACAAGTGCTAGATATGCATGAAGAATGTTTAGAAGTGAGAAGAAAGACTTGTTGAAATTTGGTCTCAAATGGGATAAGAACCCAAAACCATTGCTTTGTGGCAGTGAATGGCTTGTATAAAGTTATTTTAAGCTAGAATATGTTATAATACAATGAATTTGATTGATTACAAGTGCTAGAGATGCATGAAGAATGTTTAGAAGTGAGAAGAAAGACTTGTTGAAATTTGGTCTCAAATGGGATAAGAACCCAAAACCATTGCTTTGAGGCAATGAATGGCTTGTACAAAGTTATTTTAGGTTAAAATATGTTATAATACAATGAATTTGATTGATTACAAGTGCTAGAGATGCATGAAGAATGTTTAGAAGTGAGAAGAAAGACTTGTTGAAATTTGGTCTCAAATGGGATAAGAACCCAAAACCATTGCTTTGAGGCAGTGAATGGCTTGCATAAAGTTATTTTGGGTTAGAATATGTTATAATACAATGAATTTGATTGATTACAAGTGCTAGAGATGCATGAAGAATGTTTAGAAGTGAGAAGAAAGACTTGTTGAAATTTGGTCTCAAATGGGATAAGAACCCAAAGCCATTGCTTTGAGGCAGTGAATGGCTTGTATAAAGTTATTTTGGGTTAGAATATGTTATAATACAATGAATTTGATTGATTACAAGTGCTAGAGATGCATGAAGAAAGTTTAGAAGTGAGAAGAAAGATTGTTGAAATTTGGTCTCAAATGGGATAAGAACCCAAAACCATTGCTTTGAGGCAGTGAATGGATTGTATAAAGTTATTTTGGGTTAGAATATGCTATAATACAATGAATTTGATTTATTACAAGTGCTAGATATGCATGAAAAAAGTTTAGAAGTGAGAAGAAAGACTTGTTGAAATTTGGTCTCAAATAGGATAAAAACCCAAAACCATTGCTTTGAGGGAGTGAATGGCTTGTATAAAGTTATTTTGGGTTAGAATATGCTATAATACAATGAATTTGATTGATTACAAGTGCTAGATATGCATGAAGAATGTTTAGAAGTGAGAAGAAAGACTTGTTGAAATTTGGTCTCAAATGGGATAAGAACCCAAAACCATTGCTTTGTGGCAGTGAATGGCTTGTATAAAGTTATTTTAAGCTAGAATATGTTATAATACAATGAATTTGATTGATTACAAGTGCTAGAGATGCATGAAGAATGTTTAGAAGTGAGAAGAAAGACTTGTTGAAATTTGGTCTCAAATGGGATAAGAACCCAAAACCATTGCTTTGAGGCAATGAATGGCTTGTACAAAGTTATTTTAGGTTAAAATATGTTATAATACAATGAATTTGATTGATTACAAGTGCTAGAGATGCATGAAGAATGTTTAGAAGTGAGAAGAAAGACTTGTTGAAATTTGGTCTCAAATGGGATAAGAACCCAAAACCATTGCTTTGAGGCAGTGAATGGCTTGCATAAAGTTATTTTGGGTTAGAATATGTTATAATACAATGAATTTGATTGATTACAAGTGCTAGAGATGCATGAAGAATGTTTAGAAGTGAGAAGAAAGACTTGTTGAAATTTGGTCTCAAATGGGATAAGAACCCAAAGCCATTGCTTTGAGGCAGTGAATGGCTTGTATAAAGTTATTTTGGGTTAGAATATGTTATAATACAATGAATTTGATTGATTACAAGTGCTAGAGATGCATGAAGAAAGTTTAGAAGTGAGAAGAAAGATTGTTGAAATTTGGTCTCAAATGGGATAAGAACCCAAAACCATTGCTTTGAGGCAGTGAATGGATTGTATAAAGTTATTTTGGGTTAGAATATGCTATAATACAATGAATTTGATTTATTACAAGTGCTAGAGTTGCATGAAAAAAGTTTAGAAGTGAGAAGAAAGACTTGTTGATATTTGGTCTCAAATGGGAGAAAAACCCAAAACCATTGCTTTGAGGCAGTGAATGGCTTGTATAACGTTATTTTGGGTTAGAATATGCTATAATACAATGAATTTGATTGATTACAAGTGCTAGAGATGCATGAAGAATGTTTAGAAGTGAGAAGAAAGACTTGTTGAAATATGGTCTCCAATAGGATAAGAACCCAAAACCCTTGCTTTGAAGCAGTGAATGGCTTGTATAAAGTTATTTTGGGTTAGAATATGTTATAATACAATGAATTTGATTGATTACAAGTGCGAGAGATGCATGAAGAATGTTTAGAAGTGAGAAGAAAGATTGTTGAAATTTGGTCTCAAATAGGATAAGAACCCAAAACCATTGCTTTAAGGCAGTGAATGGCTTGGATAAAGTTATTTTGGGTTAGAATATGCTATAATACAATGAATTTGATTTATTACAAGTGCTAGATATGCATGAAGAATGTTTAGAAGTGAGAAGAAAGACTTGTTGAAATTTGGTCTCAAATAGGATAAAAACCCAAAACCATTGCTTTGAGGGAGTGAATGGCTTGTATAAAGTTATTTTGGGTTAGAATATGCTATAATACAATGAATTTGATTGATTACAAGTGCTAGATATGCATGAAGAATGTTTAGAAGTGAGAAGAAAGACTTGTTGAAATTTGGTCTCAAATGGGATAAGAACCCAAAACCATTGCTTTGTGGCAGTGAATGGCTTGTATAAAGTTATTTTAAGTTAGAATATGTTATAATACAATGAATTTGATTGATTACAAGTGCTAGAGATGCATGAAGAATGTTTAAAAGTGAGAAGAAAGACTTGTTGAAATTTGGTCTCAAATGGGATAAGAACCCAAAACCATTGCTTTGAGGCAATGAATGGCTTGTACAAAGTTATTTTAGGTTAGAATATGTTATAATACAATGAATTTGATTGATTACAAGTGCTAGAGATGCATGAAGAATGTTTAGAAGTGAGAAGAAAGACTTGTTGAAATTTGGTCTCAAATGGGATAAGAACCCAAAACCATTGCTTTGAGGCAGTGAATGGCTTGCATAAAGTTATTTTGGGTTAGAATATGTTATAATACAATGAATTTGATTGATTACAAGTGCTAGAGATGCATGAAGAATGTTTAGAAGTGAGAAGAAAGACTTGTTGAAATTCGGTCTCAAATGGGATAAGAACCCAAAGCCATTGCTTTGAGGCAGTGAATGGCTTGTATAAAGTTATTTTGGGTTAGAATATGTTATAATACAATGAATTTGATTGATTACAAGTGCTAGAGATGCATGAAGAAAGTTTAGAAGTGAGAAGAAAGACTTGTTGAAATTTGGTCTCAAATGGGATAAGAACCCAAAACCATTGCTTTGAGGCAATGAATGGCTTGTACAAAGTTATTTTTAGGTTAGAATATGTTATAATACAATGAATTTGATTGATTACAAGTGCTAGAGATGCATGAAGAATGTTTAGAAGTGAGAAGAAAGACTTGTTGAAATTTGGTCTCAAATGGGATAAGAACCCAAAACCATTGCTTTGAGGGAGTGAATGGCTTGTATAAAGTTATTTTGGGTTAGAATATGCTATAATACAATGAATTTGATTGATTACAAGTGCTAGATATGCATGAAGAATGTTTAGAAGTGAGAAGAAAGACTTGTTGAAATTTGGTCTCAAATGGGATAAGAACCCAAAACCATTGCTTTGAGGCAGTGAATGGCTTGTATAAAGTTATTTTGGGTTAGAATATGTTATAATACAATGAATTTGATTGATTACAAGTGCTAGAGATGCATGAAGAAAGTTTAGAAGTGAGAAGAAAGATTGTTGAAATTTGGTCTCAAATGGGATAAGAACCCAAAACCATTGCTTTGAGGCAGTGAATGGATTGTATAAAGTTATTTTGGGTTAGAATATGCTATAATACAATGAATTTGATTTATTACAAGTGCTAGAGTTGCATGAAAAAAGTTTAGAAGTGAGAAGAAAGACTTGTTGATATTTGGTCTCAAATGGGAGAAAAACCCAAAACCATTGCTTTGAGGCAGTGAATGGCTTGTATAACGTTATTTTGGGTTAGAATATGCTATAATACAATGAATTTGATTGATTACAAGTGCTAGAGATGCATGAAGAATGTTTAGAAGTGAGAAGAAAGACTTGTTGAAATTTGGTCTCAAATGGGATAAGAACCCAAAACCATTGCTTTGAGGCAGTGAATGGCTTGTATAAAGTTATTTTGGGTTAGAATATGTTATAATACAATGAATTTGATTGATTACAAGTGCTAGAGATGCATGAAGAAAGTTTAGAAGTGAGAAGAAAGATTGTTGAAATTTGGTCTCAAATGGGATAAGAACCCAAAACCATTGCTTTGAGGCAGTGAATGGATTGTATAAAGTTATTTTGGGTTAGAATATGCTATAATACAATGAATTTGATTTATTACAAGTGCTAGAGTTGCATGAAAAAAGTTTAGAAGTGAGAAGAAAGACTTGTTGATATTTGGTCTCAAATGGGAGAAAAACCCAAAACCATTGCTTTGAGGCAGTGAATGGCTTGTATAACGTTATTTTGGGTTAGAATATGCTATAATACAATGAATTTGATTGATTACAAGTGCTAGAGATGCATGAAGAATGTTTAGAAGTGAGAAGAAAGACTTGTTGAAATTTGGTCTCCAATAGGATAAGAACCCAAAACCCTTGCTTTGAGGCAGTGAATGGCTTGTATAAAGTTATTTTGGGTTAGAATATGTTATAATACAATGAATTTGATTGATTACAAGTGCGAGAGATGCATGAAGAATGTTTAGAAGTGAGAAGAAAGATTGTTGAAATTTGGTCTCAAATAGGATAAGAACCCAAAACCATTGCTTTAAGGCAGTGAATGGCTTGTATAAAGTTATTTTGGGTTAGAATATGCTATAATACAATGAATTTGATTTATTACAAGTGCTAGAGTTGCATGAAGAATTTTTAGAAGTGAGAAGAAAGACTTGTTGAAATTTGGTCTCAAATAGGATAAAAACCCAAAACCATTGCTTTGAGGGAGTGAATGGCTTGTATAAAGTTATTTTGGGTTAGAATATGCTATAATACAATGAATTTGATTGATTACAAGTGCTAGATATGCATGAAGAATGTTTAGAAGTGAGAAGAAAGACTTGTTGAAATTTGGTCTCAAATGGGATAAGAACCCAAAACCATTGCTTTGTGGCAGTGAATGGCTTGTATAAAGTTATTTTAAGTTAGAATATGTTATAATACAATGAATTTGATTGATTACAAGTGCTAGAGATGCATGAAGAATGTTTAGAAGTGAGAAGAAAGACTTGTTGAAATTTGGTCTCAAATGGGATAAGAACCCAAAACCATTGCTTTGAGGCAATGAATGGCTTGTACAAAGTTATTTTAGGTTAGAATATGTTATAATACAATGAATTTGATTGATTACAAGTGCTAGAGATGCATGAAGAATGTTTAGAAGTGAGAAGAAAGACTTGTTGAAATTTGGTCTCAAATGGGATAAGAACCCAAAACCATTGCTTTGAGGCAGTGAATGGCTTGTATAAAGTTATTTTGGGTTAGAATATGCTATAATACAATGAATTTGATTGATTACAAGTGCTAGATATGCATGAAGAATGTTTAGAAGTGAGAAGAAAGACTTGTTGAAATTTGGTCTCAAATAGGATAAGAACCCAAAACCATTGCTTTGTGGCAGTGAATGGCTTGTATAAAGTTATTTTAAGTTAGAATATGCTATAATACAATGAATTTGATTGATTACAAGTGCTAGATATGCATGAAGAATGTTTAGAAGTGAGAAGAAAGACTTGTTGAAATTTGGTCTCAAATAGGATAAGAACCCAAAACCATTGCTTTGTGGCAGTGAATGGCTTGTATAAAGTTATTTTAAGTTAGAATATGCTATAATACAATGAATTTGATTGATTACAAGTGCTAGAGATGCATGAAGAATGTTTAGAAGTGAGAAGAAAGACTTGTTGAAATTTGGTCTCAAATGGGATAAGAACCCAAAACCATTGCTTTGAGGCAATGAATGGCTTGTACAAAGTTATTTTAGGTTAGAATATGTTATAATACAATGAATTTGATTGATTACAAGTGCTAGAGATGCATGAAGAATGTTTAGAAGTGAGAAGAAAGACTTGTTGAAATTTGGTCTCAAATGGGATAAGAACCCAAAACCATTGCTTTGAGGCAGTGAATGGCTTGCATAAAGTTATTTTGGGTTAGAATATGTTATAATACAATGAATTTGATTGATTACAAGTGCTAGAGATGCATGAAGAAAGTTTAGAGGTGAGAAGAAAGATTGTTGAAATTTGGTCTCAAATGGGATAAGAACCCAAAACCATTGCTTTGAGGCAGTTAATGGATTGTGTAAAGTTATTTTGGGTTAGAATATGCTATAATACAATGAATTTGATTGATTACAAGTGCTAGAGATGCATGAAGAAAGTTTAGAGGTGAGAAGAAAGATTGTTGAAATTTGGTCTCAAATGGGATAAGAACCCAAAACCATTGCTTTGAGGCAGTTAATGGATTGTGTAAAGTTATTTTGGGTTAGAATATGCTATAATACAATGAATTTGATTTATTACAAGTGCTAGAGTTGCATGAAAAAAGTTTAGAAATGAGAAGAAAGACTTGTTGATATTTGGTCTCAAATGGGAGAAAAACCCAAAACCATTGCTTTGAGGGAGTGAATGGCTTGTATAACGTTATTTTGGGTTAGAATATGCTATAATACAATGAATTTGATTGATTACAAGTGCTAGAGATGCATGAAGAATGTTTAGAAGTGAGAAGAAAGACTTGTTGAAATATGGTCTCCAATAGGATAAGAACCCAAAACCCTTGCTTTGAGGCAGTGAATGGCTTGTATAAAGTTATTTTGGGTTAGAATATGTTATAATACAATGAATTTGATTGATTACAAGTGCGAGAGATGCATGAAGAATGTTTAGAAGTGAGAAGAAAGATTGTTGAAATTTGGTCTCAAATAGGATAAGAACCCAAAACCATTGCTTTAAGGCAGTGAATGGCTTGTATAAAGTTATTTTGGGTTAGAATATGCTATAATACAATGAATTTGATTTATTACAAGTGCTAGATATGCATGAAGAATGTTTAGAAGTGAGAAGAAAGACTTGTTGAAATTTGGTCTCAAATAGGATAAAAACCCAAAACCATTGCTTTGAGGGAGTGAATGGCTTGTATAAAGTTATTTTGGGTTAGAATATGCTATAATACAATGAATTTGATTGATTACAAGTGCTAGATATGCATGAAGAATGTTTAGAAGTGAGAAGAAAGACTTGTTGAAATTTGGTCTCAAATGGGATAAGAACCCAAAACCATTGCTTTGTGGCAGTGAATGGCTTATATAAAGTTATTTTAAGTTAGAATATGTTATAATACAATGAATTTGATTGATTACAAGTGCTAGAGATGCATGAAGAATGTTTAGAAGTGAGAAGAAAGACTTGTTGAAATTTGGTCTCAAATGGGATAAGAACCCAAAACCATTGCTTTGAGGCAATGAATGGCTTGTACAAAGTTATTTTAGGTTAGAATATGTTATAATACAATGAATTTGATTGATTACAAGTGCTAGAGATGCATGAAGAATGTTTAGAAGTGAGAAGAAAGACTTGTTGAAATTTGGTCTCAAATGGGATAAGAACCCAAAACCATTGCTTTGAGGCAGTGAATGGCTTGCATAAAGTTATTTTGGGTTAGAATATGTTATAATACAATGAATTTGATTGATTACAAGTGCTAGAGATGCATGAAGAATGTTTAGAAGTGAGAAGAAAGACTTGTTGAAATTTGGTCTCAAATGGGATAAGAACCCAAAGCCATTGCTTTGAGGCAGTGAATGGCTTGTATAAAGTTATTTTGGGTTAGAATATGTTATAATACAATGAATTTGATTGATTACAAGTGCTAGAGATGCATGAAGAAAGTTTAGAAGTGAGAAGAAAGATTGTTGAAATTTGGTCTCAAATGGGATAAGAACCCAAAACCATTGCTTTGAGGCAGTGAATGGATTGTATAAAGTTATTTTGGGTTAGAATATGCTATAATACAATGAATTTGATTTATTATAAGTGCTAGAGTTGCATGAAAAAAGTTTAGAAGTGAGAAGAAAGACTTGTTGATATTTGGTCTCAAATGGGAGAAAAACCTAAAACCATTGCTTTGAGGCAGTGAATGGCTTGTATAACGTTATTTTGGGTTAGAATATGTTATAATACAATGAATTTGATTGATTACAAGTGCTAGAGATGCATGAAGAATGTTTAGAAGTGAGAAGAAAGACTTGTTGAAATTTGGTCTCAAATGGGATAAGAACCCAAAACCATTGCTTTGAGGCAGTGAATGGCTTGTATAAAGTTATTTTGGGTTAGAATATGTTATAATACAATGAATTTGATTGATTACAAGTGCTAGAGATGCATGAAGAAAGTTTAGAAGTGAGAAGAAAGATTGTTGAAATTTGGTCTCAAATGGGATAAGAACCCAAAACCTTTGCTTTGAGGCAGTGAATGGATTGTATAAAGTTATTTTGGGTTAGAATATGCTATAATACAATGAATTTGATTTATTACAAGTGCTAGAGTTGCATGAAAAAAGTTTAGAAGTGAGAAGAAAGACTTGTTGATATTTGGTCTCAAATGGGAGAAAAACCCAAAACCATTGCTTTGAGGCAGTGAATGGCTTGTATAACGTTATTTTGGGTTAGAATATGCTATAATACAATGAATTTGATTGATTACAAGTGCTAGAGATGCATGAAGAATGTTTAGAAGTGAGAAGAAAGACTTGTTGAAATTTGGTCTCCAATAGGATAAGAACCCAAAACCCTTGCTTTGAGGCAGTGAATGGCTTGTATAAAGTTATTTTGGGTTAGAATATGTTATAATACAATGAATTTGATTGATTACAAGTGCGAGAGATGCATGAAGAATGTTTAGAAGTGAGAAGAAAGATTGTTGAAATTTGGTCTCAAATAGGATAAGAACCCAAAACCATTGCTTTGAGGCAGTGAATGGATTGTATAAAGTTATTTTGGGTTAGAATATGCTATAATACAATGAATTTGATTTATTATAAGTGCTAGAGTTGCATGAAAAAAGTTTAGAAGTGAGAAGAAAGACTTGTTGATATTTGGTCTCAAATGGGAGAAAAACCCAAAACCATTGCTTTGAGGCAGTGAATGGCTTGTATAACGTTATTTTGGGTTAGAATATGTTATAATACAATGAATTTGATTGATTACAAGTGCTAGAGATGCATGAAGAATGTTTAGAAGTGAGAAGAAAGACTTGTTGAAATTTGGTCTCAAATGGGATAAGAACCCAAAACCATTGCTTTGAGGCAGTGAATGGCTTGTATAAAGTTATTTTGGGTTAGAATATGTTATAATACAATGAATTTGATTGATTACAAGTGCTAGAGATGCATGAAGAAAGTTTAGAAGTGAGAAAAAAGATTGTTGAAATTTGGTCTCAAATGGGATAAGAACCCAAAACCATTGCTTTGAGGCAGTGAATGGATTGTATAAAGTTATTTTGGGTTAGAATATGCTATAATACAATGAATTTGATTTATTACAAGTGCTAGAGTTGCATGAAAAAAGTTTAGAAGTGAGAAGAAAGACTTGTTGATATTTGGTCTCAAATGGGAGAAAAACCCAAAACCATTGCTTTGAGGCAGTGAATGGCTTGTATAACGTTATTTTGGGTTAGAATATGCTATAATACAGTGAATTTGATTGATTACAAGTGCTAGAGATGCATGAAGAATGTTTAGAAGTGAGAAGAAAGACTTGTTGAAATTTGGTCTCCAATAGGATAAGAACCCAAAACCCTTGCTTTGAGGCAGTGAATGGCTTGTATAAAGTTATTTTGGGTTAGAATATGTTATAATACAATGAATTTGATTGATTACAAGTGCTAGAGATGCATGAAGAAAGTTTAGAAGTGAGAAGAAAGATTGTTAAAATTTGGTCTCAAATGGGATAAGAACCCAAAACCATTGCTTTGAGGCAGTGAATGGCTTGCATAAAGTTATTTTGGGTTAGAATATGTTATAATACAATGAATTTGATTGATTACAAGTGCTAGAGATGCATGAAGAATGTTTAGAAGTGAGAAGAAAGACTTGTTGAAATTTGGTCTCAAATGGGATAAGAACCCAAAACCATTGCTTTGAGACAGTGAATGGCTTGTATAAAGTTATTTTGGGTTAGAATATGCTATAATACAATGAATTTGATTGATTACAAGTGCTAGAGTTGCATGAAGAATGTTTAGAAGTGAGAAGAAAGACTTGTTGAAATTTGGTCTCAAATAGGATAAAAACCCAAAACCATTGCTTTGAGGGAGTGAATGGCTTGTATAAAGTTATTTTGGGTTAGAATATGCTATAATACAATGAATTTGATTGATTACAAGTGCTAGATATGCATGAAGAATGTTTAGAAGTGAGAAGAAAGACTTGTTGAAATTTGGTCTCAAATGGGATAAGAACCCAAAACCATTGCTTTGTGGCAGTGAATGGCTTGTATAAAGTTATTTTGGGTTAGAATATGTTATAATACAATGAATTTGATTGATTACAAGTGCTAGAGATGCGTGAAGAATGTTTAGAAGTGAGAAGAAAGACTTGTTGATATTTGGTCCCAAATGGGATAAGAACCCACAACCATTGCTTTGAGGATGTAAATGGTTTGTCTAGAGTTGTTTTGGGTTAGAATATGTTATTATACAATGAATTTGATTTATTACAAGTGCTAGAGTTGCATGAAGAATGTTTAGAAGTGAGAAGAAAGACTTGTTGAAATTTGGTCTTAAATGGGATAAGAACCTAAAACCATTGCTTTGAGGCAGTGAATGGCTTGTATAAAGTTATTTTAAGTTAGAATATGTTATAATACAATGAATTTGATTGATTACAAGTGCTAGAGATGCATGAAGAATATTTAGAAGTGAGAAGAAAGACTTGTTGAAATTTGGTCTCAAATGGGATAAGAACCCAAAACCATTGCTTTGAGGCAATTAATGGCTTGTATAAAGTTATTTTAGGTTAGAATATGTTATAATACAATGAATTTGATTGATTACAAGTGCTAGAGATGCATGAAGAATGTTTAGAAGTGAGAAGAAACACTTGTTGAAATTTGGTCTCAAATGGGATAAGAACCCAAAACCATTGCTTTGAGGCAGTGAATGGCTTGTATAAAGTTATTTTGGGTTAGAATATGTTATAATACAATGAATTTGATTGATTACAAGTGCTAGAGATGCATGAAGAATCTTTAGAAATTAGAAGAAAGGCTTGTTGATATTTGGTCCCAAATAGGATAAGAACCCAAAACCATTGCTTTGAGGCAGTGAATGCCTTGTATAAAGATATTTTAGGTTGAATATGTTAAAATACAATGAATTTGATTGATTACAAGTGCTAGAGATACATGAAGAATGCTAAGAAGTGAGAAGAAAGACTTGTTTATATTTGGTCCCAAATGGGATAAGAACCCAAAACCATTGCTTTGAGGTAGTGAATGGCTTGTATAAAGTTATTTTGGGTTAGAATATGTTATAATACAATGAATTTGATTAATTACAAGTGCTAGAGATGCATGAAGAGTGTTTAGAAGTGAGAAGAAAGACTTGTTTAAATTTGGTCTCAAATGGGATAAGAACCCAAAACCATTGCTCTGAGGCAGTGAATGGCTTGTATAAAGTTATTTTGGGTTAGAATATGTTATAATACAATGAATTTGATTGATTACAAGTGCTATAGATGCATGAAGAATGTTTAGAAGTGAGAAGAAAGACTTGTTGAAATTTGGTCTTAAATGGGTTAAGAACCCAAAACCATTGCTTTGAGACAGTGAATGGCTTGTATAAAGTTATTTTAGGTTAGGATATGTTATAATACAATGAATTTGATTGATTACAAGTGCTAGAGATGCATGAAGAATGTTTAGAAGTGAGAAGAAACACTTGTTGAAATTTGGTCTCAAATGGGATAAGAACCCAAAACCATTGCTTTGAGGCAGTGAATGGCTTGTATAAAGTTATTTTGGGTTAGAATATGCTATAATACAATGAATTTGATTTATTACAAGTGCTAGAGATGCATGAAGAATGTTTAGAAGTGAGAAGAAAGACTTGTTGAAATTTGGTCTCCAATAGGATAAGAACCCAAAACCATTGCTTTGAGGCAGTGAATGGCTTGTATAAAGTTATTTTGGGTTAGAATATGTTATTATATATTGAATTTGATTTATTACAAGTGCTAGAGTTGCATGAAGAATGTTTAGAAGTGAGAAGAAAGACTTGTTGAAATTTGGTCTCAAATGGGATAAGAACCCAAAACCATTGCTTTGTGGCAGTGAATGGCTTGTATAAAGTTATTTTGGGTTAGAATATGTTATAATACAATGAATTTGATTGATTACAAGTGCTAGAGATGCGTGAAGAATGTTTAGAAGTGAGAAGAAAGACTTGTTGATATTTGGTCCCAAATGGGATAAGAACCCACAACCATTGCTTTGAGGATGTAAATGGTTTGTCTAGAGTTGTTTTGGGTTAGAATATGTTATTATACAATGAATTTGATTTATTACAAGTGCTAGAGTTGCATGAAGAATGTTTAGAAGTGAGAAGAAAGACTTGTTGAAATTTGGTCTTAAATGGGATAAGAACCTAAAACCATTGCTTTGAGGCAGTGAATGGCTTGTATAAAGTTATTTTAAGTTAGAATATGTTATAATACAATAAATTTGATTGATTACAAGTGCTAGAGATGCATGAAGAATATTTAGAAGTGAGAAGAAAGACTTGTTGAAATTTGGTCTCAAATGGGATAAGAACCCAAAACCATTGCTTTGAGGCAATTAATGGCTTGTATAAAGTTATTTTAGGTTAGAATATGTTATAATACAATGAATTTGATTGATTACAAGTGCTAGAGATGCATGAAGAATGTTTAGAAGTGAGAAGAAACACTTGTTGAAATTTGGTCTCAAATGGGATAAGAACCCAAAACCATTGCTTTGAGGCAGTGAATGGCTTGTATAAAGTTATTTTGGGTTAGAATATGTTATAATACAATGAATTTGATTGATTACAAGTGCTAGAGATGCATGAAGAATCTTTAGAAATTAGAAGAAAGGCTTGTTGATATTTGGTCCCAAATAGGATAAGAACCCAAAACCATTGCTTTGAGGCAGTGAATGCCTTGTATAAAGATATTTTAGGTTGAATATGTTAAAATACAATGAATTTGATTGATTACAAGTGTTAGAGATACATGAAGAATGCTAAGAAGTGAGAAGAAAGACTTGTTAATATTTGGTCCCAAATGGGATAAGAACCCAAAACCATTGCTTTGAGGTAGTGAATGGCTTGTATAAAGTTATTTTGGGTTAGAATATGTTATAATACAATGAATTTGATTAATTACAAGTGCTAGAGATGCATGAAGAGTGTTTAGAAGTGAGAAGAAAGACTTGTTTAAATTTGGTCTCAAATGGGATAAGAACCCAAAACCATTGCTCTGAGGCAGTGAATGGCTTGTATAAAGTTATTTTGGGTTAGAATATGTTATAATACAATGAATTTGATTGATTACAAGTGCTATAGATGCATGAAGAATGTTTAGAAGTGAGAAGAAAGACTTGTTGAAATTTGGTATTAAATGGGTTAAGAACCCAAAACCATTGCTTTGAGACAGTGAATGGCTTGTATAAAGTTATTTTAGGTTAGGATATGTTATAATACAATGAATTTGATTGATTACAAGTGCTAGAGATGCATGAAGAATGTTTAGAAGTGAGAAGAAACACTTGTTGAAATTTGGTCTCAAATGGGATAAGAACCCAAAACCATTGCTTTGAGGCAGTGAATGGCTTGTATAAAGTTATTTTGGGTTAGAATATGCTATAATACAATGAATTTGATTTATTACAAGTGCTAGAGATGCATGAAGAATGTTTAGAAGTGAGAAGAAAGACTTGTTGAAATTTGGTCTCCAATAGGATAAGAACCCAAAACCATTGCTTTGAGGCAGTGAATGGTTTGTATAAAGTTATTTTGGGTTAGAATATGTTATTATACAATGAATTTGATTTATTACAAGTGCTAGAGTTGCATTAAGAATGTTAAGAAGTGAGAAGAAAGACTTGTTGAAATTTGGTCCCAAATGGGATAAGAACCCAAAACCATTGCTTTGAGGCAGTGAATGGCTTGTATAAAGTTATTTTGGGTTAGAATATGTTATAATACAATGAATTTGATTGATTACAAGTGCTAGAGATGCATGAAGAGTGTTTAGAAGTGAGAAGAAAGACTTGTTGAAATTTGGTCTCAAATGGGATAAGAACCCAAAACCATTGCTTTGAGGCAGTGAATGGCTTGTATAAAGTTTTTTTGGGTTAGAATATGTTATAATACAATGAATTTGATTGATTACAAGTGCTAGAGATGCATGAAGAATGTTTAGAAGTGAGAAGAAAGACTTGTTGAAATTTGGTCTCAAATGGGATAAGAACCCAAAACCATTGCTCTGAGGCAGTGAATGGCTTGCATAAAGTTATTTTGGGTTAGAATATGTTATAATACAATGAATTTGATTGATTACAAGTGCTAGAGATGCATGGAGAATGTTTAGAAGTGAGAAGAAAGACTTGTTGAAATTTGGTCTCAAATGGGATAAGAACCCAAAACCATTGCTTTGAGGCAGTGAATGGCTTGTATAAAGTTATTTTGGGTTAGAATATGTTATAATACAATGAATTTGATTGATTACAAGTGCTAGAGATGCATGAAGAAAGTTTAGAAGTGAGAAGAAAGATTGTTGAAATTTGGTCTCAAATGGGATAAGAACCCAAAACCATTGCTTTGAGGCAGTGAATGGATTGTATAAAGTTATTTTGGGTTAGAATATGCTATAATACAATGAATTTGATTTATTACAAGTGCTAGAGTTGCATGAAAAAAGTTTAGAAGTGAGAAGAAAGACTTGTTGATATTTGGTCTCAAATGGGAGAAAAACCCAAAACCATTGCTTTGAGGCAGTGAATGGCTTGTATAACGTTATTTTGGGTTAGAATATGCTATAATACAATGAATTTGATTGATTACAAGTGCTAGAGATGCATGACGAATGTTTAGAAGTGAGAAGAAAGACTTGTTGAAATTTGGTCTCCAATAGGATAAGAACCCAAAACCCTTGCTTTGAGGCAGTGAATGGCTTGTATAAAGTTATTTTGGGTTAGAATATGTTATAATACAATGAATTTGATTGATTACAAGTGCGAGAGATGCATGAAGAATGTTTAGAAGTGAGAAGAAAGATTGTTGAAATTTGGTCTCAAATAGGATAAGAACCCAAAACCATTGCTTTGAGGCAGTGAATGGCTTGTATAAAGTTATTTTGGGTTAGAATATGCTATAATACAATGAATTTGATTGATTACAAGTGCTAGATATGCATGAAGAATGTTTAGAAGTGAGAAGAAAGACTTGTTGAAATTTGGTCTCAAATGGGATAAGAACCCAAAACCATTGCTTTGTGGCAGTGAATGGCTTGTATAAAGTTATTTTGGGTTAGAATATGTTATAATATAATGAATTTGATTGATTACAAGTGCTAGAGATGCGTGAAGAATGTTTAGAAGTGAGAAGAAAGACTTGTTGATATTTGGTCCCAAATGGGATAAGAACCCACAACCATTGCTTTAAGGATGTAAATGGTTTGTCTAGAGTTGTTTTGGGTTAGAATATGTTATTATACAATGAATTTGATTTATTACAAGTGCTAGAGTTGCATGAAGAATGTTTAGAAGTGAGAAGAAAGACTTGTTGAAATTTGGTCTTAAATGGGATAAGAACCTAAAACCATTGCTTTGAGGCAGTGAATGGCTTGTATAAAGTTATTTTAAGTTAGAATATGTTATAATACAATGAATTTGATTTATTACAAGTGCTAGAGTTGCATGAAGAATGTTTAGAAGTGAGAAGAAAGACTTGTTGAAATTTGGTCTCAAATAGGATAAGAACCCAAAACCCTTGCTTTGAGGCAGTGAATGGCTTGTATAAAGTTATTTTGGGTTAGAATATGCTATAATACAATGAATTTGATTTATTACAAGTGCTAGAGTTGCATGAAGAATGTTTAGAAGTGAGAAGAAAGACTTGTTGAAATTTGGTCTCAAATAGGATAAAAACCCAAAACCATTGCTTTGAGGGAGTGAATGGCTTGTATAAAGTTATTTTGGGTTAGAATATGCTATAATACAATGAATTTGATTGATTACAAGTGCTAGATATGCATGAAGAATGTTTAGAAGTGAGAAGAAAGACTTGTTGAAATTTGGTCTCAAATGGGATAAGAACCCAAAACCATTGCTTTGTGGCAGTGAATGGCTTGTATAAAGTTATTTTGGGTTAGAATATGTTATAATATAATGAATTTGATTGATTACAAGTGCTAGAGATGCGTGAAGAATGTTTAGAAGTGAGAAGAAAGACTTGTTGATATTTGGTCCCAAATGGGATAAGAACCCACAACCATTGCTTTAAGGATGTAAATGGTTTGTCTAGAGTTGTTTTGGGTTAGAATATGTTATTATACAATGAATTTGATTTATTACAAGTGCTAGAGTTGCATGAAGAATGTTTAGAAGTGAGAAGAAAGACTTGTTGAAATTTGGTCTCAAATAGGATAAGAACCCAAAACCCTTGCTTTGAGGCAGTGAATGGCTTGTATAAAGTTATTTTGGGTTAGAATATGCTATAATACAATGAATTTGATTTATTACAAGTGCTAGAGTTGCATGAAGAATGTTTAGAAGTGAGAAGAAAGACTTGTTGAAATTTGGTCTCAAATAGGATAAAAACCCAAAACCATTGCTTTGAGGGAGTGAATGGCTTGTATAAAGTTATTTTGGGTTAGAATATGCTATAATACAATGAATTTGATTGATTACAAGTGCTAGATATGCATGAAGAATGTTTAGAAGTGAGAAGAAAGACTTGTTGAAATTTGGTCTCAAATGGGATAAGAACCCAAAACCATTGCTTTGTGGCAGTGAATGGCTTGTATAAAGTTATTTTGGGTTAGAATATGTTATAATATAATGAATTTGATTGATTACAAGTGCTAGAGATGCGTGAAGAATGTTTAGAAGTGAGAAGAAAGACTTGTTGATATTTGGTCCCAAATGGGATAAGAACCCACAACCATTGCTTTAAGGATGTAAATGGTTTGTCTAGAGTTGTTTTGGGTTAGAATATGTTATTACACAATGAATTTGATTTATTACAAGTGCTAGAGTTGCATGAAGAATGTTTAGAAGTGAGAAGAAAGACTTGTTGAAATTTGGTCTTAAATGGGATAAGAACCTAAAACCATTGCTTTGAGGCAGTGAATGGTTTGTATAAAGTTATTTTAAGTTAGAATATGTTATAATACAATGAATTTGATTGATTACAAGTGCTAGAGATGCATGAAGAATATTTAGAAGTGAGAAGAAAGACTTGTTGAAATTTGGTCTCAAATGGGATAAGAACCCAAAACCATTGCTTTGAGGCAATGAATGGCTTGTATAAAGTTATTTTATGTTAGAATATGTTATAATACAATGAATTTGATTGATTACAAGTGCTAGAGATGCATGAAGAATGTTTAGAAGTGAGAAGAAACACTTGTTGAAATTTGGTCTCAAATGGGATAAGAACCCAAAACCATTGCTTTGAGGCAGTGAATGGCTTGTATAAAGTTATTTTGGGTTAGAATATGTTATAATACAATGAATTTGATTGATTACAAGTGCTAGAGATGCATGAAGAATCTTTAGAAATTAGAAGAAAAGCTTGTTGATATTTGGTCCCAAATAGGATAAGAACCCAAAACCATTGCTTTGAGGCAGTGAATGCCTTGTATAAAGATATTTTAGGTTGAATATGTTAAAATACAATGAATTTGATTGATTAAAAGTGCTAGAGATACATGAAGAATGCTAAGAAGTGAGAAGAAAGGCTTGTTGATATTTGGTCCCAAATGGGATAAGAACCCAAAACCATTGCTTTGAGGTAGTGAATGGCTTGTATAAAGTTATTTTGGGTTAGAATATGTTATAATACAATGAATTTGATTAATTACAAGTGCTAGAGATGCATGAAGAATGTTTAGAAGTGAGAAGAAAGACTTGTTTAAATTTGGTCTCAAATGGGATAAGAACCCAAAACCATTGCTCTGAGGCAGTGAATGGCTTGTATAAAGTTATTTTGGGTTAGAATATGTTATAATACAATGAATTTGATTGATTACAAGTGCTAGAGATGCATGAAGAATGTTTAGAAGTGAGAAGAAAGACTTGTTGAAATTTGGTCTCAAATGGGTTAAGAACCCAAAACCATTGCTTTGAGACAGTGAATGGCTTGTATAAAGTTATTTTAGGTTAGAATATGTTATAATACAATGAATTTGATTGATTACAAGTGCTAGAGATGCATGAAGAATGTTTAGAAGTGAGAAGAAACACTTGTTGAAATTTGGTCTCAAATGGGATAAGAACCCAAAACCATTGCTTTGAGGCAGTGAATGGCTTGTATAAAGTTATTTTGGGTTAGAATATGTTATAATACAATGAATTTGATTGATTACAAGTGCTAGAGATGCATGAAGAAAGTTTGGAAGTGAGAAGAAAGATTGTTGAAATTTGGTCTCAAATGGGATAAGAACCCAAAACCATTGCTTTGAGGCAGTGAATGGATTGTATAAAGTTATTTTGGGTTAGAATATGCTAAAATACAATGAATTTGATTAATTACAAGTGCTAGAGATGCATGAAGAATGTTTAGAAGTGAGAAGAAAGACTTGTTTAAATTTGGTCTCAAATGGGATAAGAACCCAAAACCATTGCTCTGAGGCAGTGAATGGCTTGTATAAAGTTATTTTGGGTTAGAATATGTTATAATACAATGAATTTGATTGATTACAAGTGCTAGAGATGCATGAAGAATGTTTAGAAGTGAGAAGAAAGACTTGTTGAAATTTGGTCTCAAATGGGTTAAGAACCCAAAACCATTGCTTTGAGACAGTGAATGGCTTGTATAAAGTTATTTTAGGTTAGAATATGTTATAATACAATGAATTTGATTGATTACAAGTGCTAGAGATGCATGAAGAATGTTTAGAAGTGAGAAGAAACACTTGTTGAAATTTGGTCTCAAATGGGATAAGAACCCAAAACCATTGCTTTGAGGCAGTGAATGGCTTGTATAAAGTTATTTTGGGTTAGAATATGTTATAATACAATGAATTTGATTGATTACAAGTGCTAGAGATGCATGAAGAAAGTTTGGAAGTGAGAAGAAAGATTGTTGAAATTTGGTCTCAAATGGGATAAGAACCCAAAACCATTGCTTTGTGGCAGTGAATGGCTTGTATAAAGTTATTTTGGGTTAGAATATGTTATAATATAATGAATTTGATTGATTACAAGTGCTAGAGATGCGTGAAGAATGTTTAGAAGTGAGAAGAAAGACTTGTTGATATTTGGTCCCAAATGGGATAAGAACCCACAACCATTGCTTTAAGGATGTAAATGGTTTGTCTAGAGTTGTTTTGGGTTAGAATATGTTATTATACAATGAATTTGATTTATTACAAGTGCTAGAGTTGCATGAAGAATGTTTAGAAGTGAGAAGAAAGACTTGTTGAAATTTGGTCTTAAATGGGATAAGAACCTAAAACCATTGCTTTGAGGCAGTGAATGGCTTGTATAAAGTTATTTTAAGTTAGAATATGTTATAATACAATGAATTTGATTGATTACAAGTGCTAGAGATGCATGAAGAATATTTAGAAGTGAGAAGAAAGACTTGTTGAAATTTGGTCTCAAATGGGATAAGAACCCAAAACCATTGCTTTGAGGCAATGAATGGCTTGTATAAAGTTATTTTATGTTAGAATATGTTATAATACAATGAATTTGATTGATTACAAGTGCTAGAGATGCATGAAGAATGTTTAGAAGTGAGAAGAAACACTTGTTGAAATTTGGTCTCAAATGGGATAAGAACCCAAAACCATTGCTTTGAGGCAGTGAATGGCTTGTATAAAGTTATTTTGGGTTAGAATATGTTATAATACAATGAATTTGATTGATTACAAGTGCTAGAGATGCATGAAGAATCTTTAGAAATTAGAAGAAAAGCTTGTTGATATTTGGTCCCAAATAGGATAAGAACCCAAAACCATTCCTTTGAGGCAGTGAATGCCTTGTATAAAGATATTTTAGGTTGAATATGTTAAAATACAATGAATTTGATTGATTAAAAGTGCTAGAGATACATGAAGAATGCTAAGAAGTGAGAAGAAAGACTTGTTGATATTTGGTCCCAAATGGGATAAGAACCCAAAACCATTGCTTTGAGGTAGTGAATGGCTTGTATAAAGTTATTTTGGGTTAGAATATGCTATAATACAATGAATTTGATTTATTACAAGTGCTAGAGATGCATGAAGAATGTTTAGAAGTGAGAAGAAAGACTTGTTGAAATTTGGTCTCCAATAGGATAAGAACCCAAAACCATTGCTTTGAGGCAGTGAATGGTTTGTATAAAGTTATTTTGGGTTAGAATATGTTATTATACAATGAATTTGATTTATTACAAGTGCTAGAGTTGCATGAAGAATGTTTAGAAGTGAGAAGAAAGACTTGTTGAAATTTGGTCTCAAATGGGATAAGAACCTAAAACCATTGCTTTGAGGCAGTGAATGGCTTGTATAAAGTTATTTTAAGTTAGAATATGTTATAATACAATGAATTTGATTGATTACAAGTGCTAGAGATGCATGAAGAATGTTTAGAAGTGAGAAGAAAGACTTGTTGAAATTTGGTCTCAAATGGGATAAGAACCCAAAACCATTGCTTTGAGGCAATGAATGGCTTGTACAAAGTTATTTTAGGTTAGAATATGTTATAATACAATGAATTTGATTGATTACAAGTGCTAGAGATGCATGAAGAATGCTAAGAAGTGAGAAGAAAGACTTGTTGATATTTGGTCCCAAATGGGATAAGAACCCAAAACCATTGCTTTGAGGTAGTGAATGGCTTGTATAAAGTTATTTTGGGTTAGAATATGCTATAATACAATGAATTTGATTTATTACAAGTGCTAGAGATGCATGAAGAATGTTTAGAAGTGAGAAGAAAGACTTGTTGAAATTTGGTCTCCAATAGGATAAGAACCCAAAACCATTGCTTTGAGGCAGTGAATGGTTTGTATAAAGTTATTTTGGGTTAGAATATGTTATTATACAATGAATTTGATTTATTACAAGTGCTAGAGTTGCATGAAGAATGTTTAGAAGTGAGAAGAAAGACTTGTTGAAATTTGGTCTCAAATGGGATAAGAACCTAAAACCATTGCTTTGAGGCAGTGAATGGCTTGTATAAAGTTATTTTAAGTTAGAATATGTTATAATACAATGAATTTGATTGATTACAAGTGCTAGAGATGCATGAAGAATGTTTAGAAGTGAGAAGAAAGACTTGTTGAAATTTGGTCTCAAATGGGATAAGAACCCAAAACCATTGCTTTGAGGCAATGAATGGCTTGTACAAAGTTATTTTAGGTTAGAATATGTTATAATACAATGAATTTGATTGATTACAAGTGCTAGAGATGCATGAAGAATGTTTAGAAGTGAGAAGAAAGACTTGTTGAAATTTGGTCTCAAATGGGATAAGAACCCAAAACCATTGCTCTGAGGCAGTGAATGGCTTGCATAAAGTTATTTTGGGTTAGAATATGTTATAATACAATGAATTTGATTGATTACAAGTGCTAGAGATGCATGAAGAATGTTTAGAAGTGAGAAGAAAGACTTGTTGAAATTTGGTCTCAAATGGGATAAGAACCCAAAACCATTGCTTTGAGGCAGTGAATGGCTTGTATAAAGTTATTTTGGGTTAGAATATGTTATAATACAATGAATTTGATTGATTACAAGTGCTAGAGATGGATGAAGAAAGTTTAGAAGTGAGAAGAAAGATTGTTGAAATTTGGTCTCAAATGGGATAAGAACCCAAAACCATTGCTTTGAGGCAGTGAATGGATTGTATAAAGTTATTTTGGGTTAGAATATGCTATAATACAATGAATTTGATTTATTACAAGTGCTAGAGTTGCATGAAAAAAGTTTAGAAGTGAGAAGAAAGACTTGTTGATATTTGGTCTCAAATGGGAGAAAAACCCAAAACCATTGCTTTGAGGCAGTGAATGGCTTGTATAACGTTATTTTGGGTTAGAATATGCTATAATACAATGAATTTGATTGATTACAAGTGCTAGAGATGCATGACGAATGTTTAGAAGTGAGAAGAAAGACTTGTTGAAATTTGGTCTCCAATAGGATAAGAACCCAAAACCCTTGCTTTGAGGCAGTGAATGGCTTGTATAAAGTTATTTTGGGTTAGAATATGTTATAATACAATGAATTTGATTGATTACAAGTGCGAGAGATGCATGAAGAATGTTTAGAAGTGAGAAGAAAGATTGTTGAAATTTGGTCTCAAATAGGATAAGAACCCAAAACCATTGCTTTGAGGCAGTGAATGGCTTGTATAAAGTTATTTTGGGTTAGAATATGCTATAATACAATGAATTTGATTGATTACAAGTGCTAGATATGCATGAAGAATGTTTAGAAGTGAGAAGAAAGACTTGTTGAAATTTGGTCTCAAATGGGATAAGAACCCAAAACCATTGCTTTGTGGCAGTGAATGGCTTGTATAAAGTTATTTTGGGTTAGAATATGTTATAATATAATGAATTTGATTGATTACAAGTGCTAGAGATGCGTGAAGAATGTTTAGAAGTGAGAAGAAAGACTTGTTGATATTTGGTCCCAAATGGGATAAGAACCCACAACCAATGCTTTAAGGATGTAAATGGTTTGTCTAGAGTTGTTTTGGGTTAGAATATGTTATTATACAATGAATTTGATTTATTACAAGTGCTAGAGTTGCATGAAGAATGTTTAGAAGTGAGAAGAAAGACTTGTTGAAATTTGGTCTTAAATGGGATAAGAACCTAAAACCATTGCTTTGAGGCAGTGAATGGCTTGTATAAAGTTATTTTAAGTTAGAATATGTTATAATACAATGAATTTGATTTATTACAAGTGCTAGAGTTGCATGAAGAATGTTTAGAAGTGAGAAGAAAGACTTGTTGAAATTTGGTCTCAAATAGGATAAGAACCCAAAACCCTTGCTTTGAGGCAGTGAATGGCTTGTATAAAGTTATTTTGGGTTAGAATATGCTATAATACAATGAATTTGATTTATTACAAGTGCTAGAGTTGCATGAAGAATGTTTAGAAGTGAGAAGAAAGACTTGTTGAAATTTGGTCTCAAATAGGATAAAAACCCAAAACCATTGCTTTGAGGGAGTGAATGGCTTGTATAAAGTTATTTTGGGTTAGAATATGCTATAATACAATGAATTTGATTGATTACAAGTGCTAGATATGCATGAAGAATGTTTAGAAGTGAGAAGAAAGACTTGTTGAAATTTGGTCTCAAATGGGATAAGAACCCAAAACCATTGCTTTGTGGCAGTGAATGGCTTGTATAAAGTTATTTTGGGTTAGAATATGTTATAATATAATGAATTTGATTGATTACAAGTGCTAGAGATGCGTGAAGAATGTTTAGAAGTGAGAAGAAAGACTTGTTGATATTTGGTCCCAAATGGGATAAGAACCCACAACCATTGCTTTAAGGATGTAAATGGTTTGTCTAGAGTTGTTTTGGGTTAGAATATGTTATTATACAATGAATTTGATTTATTACAAGTGCTAGAGTTGCATGAAGAATGTTTAGAAGTGAGAAGAAAGACTTGTTGAAATTTGGTCTCAAATAGGATAAGAACCCAAAACCCTTGCTTTGAGGCAGTGAATGGCTTGTATAAAGTTATTTTGGGTTAGAATATGCTATAATACAATGAATTTGATTTATTACAAGTGCTAGAGTTGCATGAAGAATGTTTAGAAGTGAGAAGAAAGACTTGTTGAAATTTGGTCTCAAATAGGATAAAAACCCAAAACCATTGCTTTGAGGGAGTGAATGGCTTGTATAAAGTTATTTTGGGTTAGAATATGCTATAATACAATGAATTTGATTGATTACAAGTGCTAGATATGCATGAAGAATGTTTAGAAGTGAGAAGAAAGACTTGTTGAAATTTGGTCTCAAATGGGATAAGAACCCAAAACCATTGCTTTGTGGCAGTGAATGGCTTGTATAAAGTTATTTTGGGTTAGAATATGTTATAATATAATGAATTTGATTGATTACAAGTGCTAGAGATGCGTGAAGAATGTTTAGAAGTGAGAAGAAAGACTTGTTGATATTTGGTCCCAAATGGGATAAGAACCCACAACCATTGCTTTAAGGATGTAAATGGTTTGTCTAGAGTTGTTTTGGGTTAGAATATGTTATTACACAATGAATTTGATTTATTACAAGTGCTAGAGTTGCATGAAGAATGTTTAGAAGTGAGAAGAAAGACTTGTTGAAATTTGGTCTTAAATGGGATAAGAACCTAAAACCATTGCTTTGAGGCAGTGAATGGTTTGTATAAAGTTATTTTAAGTTAGAATATGTTATAATACAATGAATTTGATTGATTACAACTGCTAGAGATGCATGAAGAATATTTAGAAGTGAGAAGAAAGACTTGTTGAAATTTGGTCTCAAATGGGATAAGAACCCAAAACCATTGCTTTGAGGCAATGAATGGCTTGTATAAAGTTATTTTATGTTAGAATATGTTATAATACAATGAATTTGATTGATTACAAGTGCTAGAGATGCATGAAGAATGTTTAGAAGTGAGAAGAAACACTTGTTGAAATTTGGTCTCAAATGGGATAAGAACCCAAAACCATTGCTTTGAGGCAGTGAATGGCTTGTATAAAGTTATTTTGGGTTAGAATATGTTATAATACAATGAATTTGATTGATTACAAGTGCTAGAGATGCATGAAGAATCTTTAGAAATTAGAAGAAAAGCTTGTTGATATTTGGTCCCAAATAGGATAAGAACCCAAAACCATTGCTTTGAGGCAGTGAATGCCTTGTATAAAGATATTTTAGGTTGAATATGTTAAAATACAATGAATTTGATTGATTAAAAGTGCTAGAGATACATGAAGAATGCTAAGAAGTGAGAAGAAAGGCTTGTTGATATTTGGTCCCAAATGGGATAAGAACCCAAAACCATTGCTTTGAGGTAGTGAATGGCTTGTATAAAGTTATTTTGGGTTAGAATATGTTATAATACAATGAATTTGATTAATTACAAGTGCTAGAGATGCATGAAGAATGTTTAGAAGTGAGAAGAAAGACTTGTTTAAATTTGGTCTCAAATGGGATAAGAACCCAAAACCATTGCTCTGAGGCAGTGAATGGCTTGTATAAAGTTATTTTGGGTTAGAATATGTTATAATACAATGAATTTGATTGATTACAAGTGCTAGAGATGCATGAAGAATGTTTAGAAGTGAGAAGAAAGACTTGTTGAAATTTGGTCTCAAATGGGTTAAGAACCCAAAACCATTGCTTTGAGACAGTGAATGGCTTGTATAAAGTTATTTTAGGTTAGAATATGTTATAATACAATGAATTTGATTGATTACAAGTGCTAGAGATGCATGAAGAATGTTTAGAAGTGAGAAGAAACACTTGTTGAAATTTGGTCTCAAATGGGATAAGAACCCAAAACCATTGCTTTGAGGCAGTGAATGGCTTGTATAAAGTTATTTTGGGTTAGAATATGTTATAATACAATGAATTTGATTGATTACAAGTGCTAGAGATGCATGAAGAAAGTTTGGAAGTGAGAAGAAAGATTGTTGAAATTTGGTCTCAAATGGGATAAGAACCCAAAACCATTGCTTTGAGGCAGTGAATGGATTGTATAAAGTTATTTTGGGTTAGAATATGCTAAAATACAATGAATTTGATTAATTACAAGTGCTAGAGATGCATGAAGAATGTTTAGAAGTGAGAAGAAAGACTTGTTTAAATTTGGTCTCAAATGGGATAAGAACCCAAAACCATTGCTCTGAGGCAGTGAATGGCTTGTATAAAGTTATTTTGGGTTAGAATATGTTATAATACAATGAATTTGATTGATTACAAGTGCTAGAGATGCATGAAGAATGTTTAGAAGAGAGAAGAAAGACTTGTTGAAATTTGGTCTCAAATGGGTTAAGAACCCAAAACCATTGCTTTGAGACAGTGAATGGCTTGTATAAAGTTATTTTAGGTTAGAATATGTTATAATACAATGAATTTGATTGATTACAAGTGCTAGAGATGCATGAAGAATGTTTAGAAGTGAGAAGAAACACTTGTTGAAATTTGGTCTCAAATGGGATAAGAACCCAAAACCATTGCTTTGAGGCAGTGAATGGCTTGTATAAAGTTATTTTGGGTTAGAATATGTTATAATACAATGAATTTGATTGATTACAAGTGCTAGAGATGCATGAAGAAAGTTTGGAAGTGAGAAGAAAGATTGTTGAAATTTGGTCTCAAATGGGATAAGAACCCAAAACCATTGCTTTGTGGCAGTGAATGGCTTGTATAAAGTTATTTTGGGTTAGAATATGTTATAATATAATGAATTTGATTGATTACAAGTGCTAGAGATGCGTGAAGAATGTTTAGAAGTGAGAAGAAAGACTTGTTGATATTTGGTCCCAAATGGGATAAGAACCCACAACCATTGCTTTAAGGATGTAAATGGTTTGTCTAGAGTTGTTTTGGGTTAGAATATGTTATTATACAATGAATTTGATTTATTACAAGTGCTAGAGTTGCATGAAGAATGTTTAGAAGTGAGAAGAAAGACTTGTTGAAATTTGGTCTTAAATGGGATAAGAACCTAAAACCATTGCTTTGAGGCAGTGAATGGCTTGTATAAAGTTATTTTAAGTTAGAATATGTTATAATACAATGAATTTGATTGATTACAAGTGCTAGAGATGCATGAAGAATATTTAGAAGTGAGAAGAAAGACTTGTTGAAATTTGGTCTCAAATGGGATAAGAACCCAAAACCATTGCTTTGAGGCAATGAATGGCTTGTATAAAGTTATTTTATGTTAGAATATGTTATAATACAATGAATTTGATTGATTACAAGTGCTAGAGATGCATGAAGAATGTTTAGAAGTGAGAAGAAACACTTGTTGAAATTTGGTCTCAAATGGGATAAGAACCCAAAACCATTGCTTTGAGGCAGTGAATGGCTTGTATAAAGTTATTTTGGGTTAGAATATGTTATAATACAATGAATTTGATTGATTACAAGTGCTAGAGATGCATGAAGAATCTTTAGAAATTAGAAGAAAAGCTTGTTGATATTTGGTCCCAAATAGGATAAGAACCCAAAACCATTCCTTTGAGGCAGTGAATGCCTTGTATAAAGATATTTTAGGTTGAATATGTTAAAATACAATGAATTTGATTGATTAAAAGTGCTAGAGATACATGAAGAATGCTAAGAAGTGAGAAGAAAGACTTGTTGATATTTGGTCCCAAATGGGATAAGAACCCAAAACCATTGCTTTGAGGTAGTGAATGGCTTGTATAAAGTTATTTTGGGTTAGAATATGTTATAATACAATGAATTTGATTAATTACAAGTGCTAGAGATGCATGAAGAATGTTTAGAAGTGAGAAGAAAGACTTGTTTAAATTTGGTATCAAATGGGATAAGAACCCAAAACCATTGCTCTGAGGCAGTGAATGGCTTGTATAAAGTTATTTTGGGTTAGAATATGTTATAATACAATGAATTTGATTGATTACAAGTGCTAGAGATGCATGAAGAATGTTTAGAAGTGAGAAGAAAGACTTGTTGAAATTTGGTCTCAAATGGGTTAAGAACCCAAAACCATTGCTTTGAGACAGTGAATGGCTTGTATAAAGTTATTTTAGGTTAGAATATGTTATAATACAATGAATTTGATTGATTACAAGTGCTAGAGATGCATGAAGAATGTTTAGAAGTGAGAAGAAACACTTGTTGAAATTTGGTCTCAAATGGGATAAGAACCCAAAACCATTGCTTTGAGGCAGTGAATGGCTTGTATAAAGTTATTTTGGGTTAGAATATGTTATAATACAATGAATTTGATTGATTACAAGTGCTAGAGATGCATGAAGAAAGTTTGGAAGTGAGAAGAAAGATTGTTGAAATTTGGTCTCAAATGGGATAAGAACCCAAAACCATTGCTTTGAGGCAGTGAATGGATTGTATAAAGTTATTTTGGGTTAGAATATGCTAAAATACAATGAATTTGATTTATTACAAGTGCTAGAGTTGCATGAAGAATGTTTAGAAGTGAGAAGAAAGACTTGTTGAAATTTGGTCTCCAATAGGATAAGAACCCAAAACCATTGCTTTGAGGCAGTGAATGGCTTGTATAAAGTTATTTTGGGTTAGAATATGCTATAATACAATGAATTTGATTTATTACAAGTGCTAGAGTTGCATGAAGAATGTTTAGAAGTGAGAAGAAAGACTTGTTGAAATTTGGTCTCAAATAGGATAAAAACCCAAAACCATTGCTTTGAGGGAGTGAATGGCTTGTATAAAGTTATTTTGGGTTAGAATATGTTATAATATAATGAATTTGATTGATTACAAGTGCTAGAGATGCGTGAAGAATGTTTAGAAGTGAGAAGAAAGACTTGTTGATATTTGGTCCCAAATGGGATAAGAACCCACAACCATTGCTTTAAGGATGTAAATGGTTTGTCTAGAGTTGTTTTGGGTTAGAATATGTTATTATACAATGAATTTGATTTATTACAAGTGCTAGAGTTGCATGAAGAATGTTTAGAAGTGAGAAGAAAGACTTGTTGAAATTTGGTCTTAAATGGGATAAGAACCTAAAACCATTGCTTTGAGGCAGTGAATGGCTTGTATAAAGTTATTTTAAGTTAGAATATGTTATAATACAATGAATTTGATTTATTACAAGTGCTAGAGTTGCATGAAGAATGTTTAGAAGTGAGAAGAAAGACTTGTTGAAATTTGGTCTCAAATAGGATAAGAACCCAAAACCCTTGCTTTGAGGCAGTGAATGGCTTGTATAAAGTTATTTTGGGTTAGAATATGCTATAATACAATGAATTTGATTTATTACAAGTGCTAGAGTTGCATGAAGAATGTTTAGAAGTGAGAAGAAAGACTTGTTGAAATTTGGTCTCAAATAGGATAAAAACCCAAAACCATTGCTTTGAGGGAGTGAATGGCTTGTATAAAGTTATTTTGGGTTAGAATATGCTATAATACAATGAATTTGATTGATTACAAGTGCTAGATATGCATGAAGAATGTTTAGAAGTGAGAAGAAAGACTTGTTGAAATTTGGTCTCAAATGGGATAAGAACCCAAAACCATTGCTTTGTGGCAGTGAATGGCTTGTATAAAGTTATTTTGGGTTAGAATATGTTATAATATAATGAATTTGATTGATTACAAGTGCTAGAGATGCGTGAAGAATGTTTAGAAGTGAGAAGAAAGACTTGTTGATATTTGGTCCCAAATGGGATAAGAACCCACAACCATTGCTTTAAGGATGTAAATGGTTTGTCTAGAGTTGTTTTGGGTTAGAATATGTTATTATACAATGAATTTGATTTATTACAAGTGCTAGAGTTGCATGAAGAATGTTTAGAAGTGAGAAGAAAGACTTGTTGAAATTTGGTCTCAAATAGGATAAGAACCCAAAACCCTTGCTTTGAGGCAGTGAATGGCTTGTATAAAGTTATTTTGGGTTAGAATATGCTATAATACAATGAATTTGATTTATTACAAGTGCTAGAGTTGCATGAAGAATGTTTAGAAGTGAGAAGAAAGACTTGTTGAAATTTGGTCTCAAATAGGATAAAAACCCAAAACCATTGCTTTGAGGGAGTGAATGGCTTGTATAAAGTTATTTTGGGTTAGAATATGCTATAATACAATGAATTTGATTGATTACAAGTGCTAGATATGCATGAAGAATGTTTAGAAGTGAGAAGAAAGACTTGTTGAAATTTGGTCTCAAATGGGATAAGAACCCAAAACCATTGCTTTGTGGCAGTGAATGGCTTGTATAAAGTTATTTTGGGTTAGAATATGTTATAATATAATGAATTTGATTGATTACAAGTGCTAGAGATGCGTGAAGAATGTTTAGAAGTGAGAAGAAAGACTTGTTGATATTTGGTCCCAAATGGGATAAGAACCCACAACCATTGCTTTAAGGATGTAAATGGTTTGTCTAGAGTTGTTTTGGGTTAGAATATGTTATTATACAATGAATTTGATTTATTACAAGTGCTAGAGTTGCATGAAGAATGTTTAGAAGTGAGAAGAAAGATTTGTTGAAATTTGGTCTTAAATGGGATAAGAACCTAAAACCATTGCTTTGAGGCAGTGAATGGCTTGTATAAAGTTATTTTAAGTTAGAATATGTTATAATACAATGAATTTGATTGATTACAAGTGCTAGAGATGCATGAAGAATATTTAGAAGTGAGAAGAAAGACTTGTTGAAATTTGGTCTCAAATGGGATAAGAACCCAAAACCATTGCTTTGAGGCAATGAATGGCTTGTATAAAGTTATTTTATGTTAGAATATGTTATAATACAATGAATTTGATTGATTACAAGTGCTAGAGATGCATGAAGAATGTTTAGAAGTGAGAAGAAACACTTGTTGAAATTTGGTCTCAAATGGGATAAGAACCCAAAACCATTGCTTTGAGGCAGTGAATGGCTTGTATAAAGTTATTTTGGGTTAGAATATGTTATAATACAATGAATTTGATTGATTACAAGTGCTAGAGATGCATGAAGAATCTTTAGAAATTAGAAGAAAAGCTTGTTGATATTTGGTCCCAAATAGGATAAGAACCCAAAACCATTGCTTTGAGGCAGTGAATGCCTTGTATAAAGATATTTTAGGTTGAATATGTTAAAATACAATGAATTTGATTGATTAAAAGTGCTAGAGATACATGAAGAATGCTAAGAAGTGAGAAGAAAGACTTGTTGATATTTGGTCCCAAATGGGATAAGAACCCAAAACCATTGCTTTGAGGTAGTGAATGGCTTGTATAAAGTTATTTTGGGTTAAAATATGTTATAATACAATGAATTTGATTAATTACAAGTGCTAGAGATGCATGAAGAATGTTTAGAAGTGAGAAGAAAGACTTGTTTAAATTTGGTCTCAAATGGGATAAGAACCCAAAACCATTGCTCTGAGGCAGTGAATGGCTTGTATAAAGTTATTTTGGGTTAGAATATGTTATAATACAATGAATTTGATTGATTACAAGTGCTAGAGATGCATGAAGAATGTTTAGAAGTGAGAAGAAAGACTTGTTGAAATTTGGTCTCAAATGGGTTAAGAACCCAAAACCATTGCTTTGAGACAGTGAATGGCTTGTATAAAGTTATTTTAGGTTAGAATATGTTATAATACAATGAATTTGATTGATTACAAGTGCTAGAGATGCATGAAGAATGTTTAGAAGTGAGAAGAAACACTTGTTGAAATTTGGTCTCAAATGGGATAAGAACCCAAAACCATTGCTTTGAGGCAGTGAATGGCTTGTATAAAGTTATTTTGGGTTAGAATATGTTATAATACAATGAATTTGATTGATTACAAGTGCTAGAGATGCATGAAGAAAGTTTGGAAGTGAGAAGAAAGATTGTTGAAATTTGGTCTCAAATGGGATAAGAACCCAAAACCATTGCTTTGAGGCAGTGAATGGATTGTATAAAGTTATTTTGGGTTAGAATATGATAAAATACAATAAATTTGATTTATTACAAGTGCTAGAGTTGCATGAAGAATGTTTAGAAGTGAGAAGAAAGACTTGTTGAAATTTGGTCTCCAATAGGATAAGAACCCAAAACCATTGCTTTGAGGCAGTGAATGGCTTGTATAAAGTTATTTTGGGTTAGAATATGTTATAATACAATGAATTTGATTGATTACAAGTGCTAGAGATGCATGAAGAATGTTTAGAAGTGAGAAGAAAGACTTGTTGAAATTTGGTCTCAAATGGGATAAGAACCCAAAACCATTGCTTTGAGGCAGTGAATGGATTGTATAAAGTTATTTTGGGTTAGAATATGCTATAATACAATGAATTTGATTTATTACAAGTGCTAGAGTTGCATGAAAAAAGTTTAGAAGTGAGAAGAAAGACTTGTTGATATATGGTCTCAAATGGGATAAAAACCCAAAACCATTGCTTTGAGGCAGTGAATGGCTTGTATAACGTTATTTTGGGTTAGAATATGCTATAATACAATGAATTTGATTGATTACAAGTGCTAGAGATGCATGAAGAATGTTTAGAAGTTAGAAGAAAGACTTGTTAAAATTTGGTCTCAAATGGGATAAGAACCCAAAACCATTGCTTTGAGGCAGTGAATGGCTTGTATAAAGTTAATTTGGGTTAGAATATGTTATAATACAATGAATTTGATTGATTACAAGTGCTAGAGATGCATGAAGAAAGTTTAGAAGTGAGAAGAAAGATTGTTGAAATTTGGTCTCAAATGGGATAAGAACCCAAAACCATTGCTTTGAGGCAGTGAATGGATTGTATAAAGTTATTTTGGGTTAGAATATGCTATAATACAATGAATTTGATTTATTACAAGTGCTAGAGATGCATGAAGAATGTTTAGAAGTGAGAAGAAACACTTGTTGAAATTTGGTCTCAAATGGGATAAGAACCCAAAACCATTGCTTTGAGGCAGTGAATGGCTTGTATAAAGTTATTTTGGGTTAGAATATGTTATAATACAATGAATTTGATTGATTACAAGTGCTAGAGATGCATGAAGAAAGTTTGGAAGTGAGTAGAAAGATTGTTGAAATTTGGTCTCAAATGGGATAAGAACCCAAAACCATTGCTTTGAGGCAGTGAATGGATTGTATAAAGTTATTTTGGGTTAGAATATGCTAAAATACAATGAATTTGATTTATTACAAGTGCTAGAGTTGCATGAAGAATGTTTAGAAGTGAGAAGAAAGACTTGTTGAAATTTGGTCTCCAATAGGATAAGAACCCAAAACCATTGCTTTGAGGCAGTGAATGGCTTGTATAAAGTTATTTTGGGTTAGAATATGTTATAATACAATGAATTTGATTGATTACAAGTGCTAGAGATGCATGAAGAATGTTTAGAAGTGAGAAGAAAGACTTGTTGAAATTTGGTCTCAAATGGGATAAGAACCCAAAACCATTGCTTTGAGGCAGTGAATGGATTGTATAAAGTTATTTTGGGTTAGAATATGCTATAATACAATGAATTTGATTTATTACAAGTGCTAGAGTTGCATGAAAAAAGTTTAGAAGTGAGAAGAAAGACTTGTTGATATATGGTCTCAAATGGGATAAAAACCCAAAACCATTGCTTTGAGGCAGTGAATGGCTTGTATAACGTTATTTTGGGTTAGAATATGCTATAATACAATGAATTTGATTGATTACAAGTGCTAGAGATGCATGAAGAATGTTTAGAAGTTAGAAGAAAGACTTGTTAAAATTTGGTCTCAAATGGGATAAGAACCCAAAACCATTGCTTTGAGGCAGTGAATGGCTTGTATAAAGTTAATTTGGGTTAGAATATGTTATAATACAATGAATTTGATTGATTACAAGTGCTAGAGATGCATGAAGAAAGTTTAGAAGTGAGAAGAAAGATTGTTGAAATTTGGTCTCAAATGGGATAAGAACCCAAAACCATTGCTTTGAGGCAGTGAATGGATTGTATAAAGTTATTTTGGGTTAGAATATGCTATAATACAATGAATTTGATTTATTACAAGTGCTAGAGATGCATGAAGAATCTTTAGAAATTAGAAGAAAGACTTGTTGATATTTGGTCCCAAATGGGATAAGAATCCACAACCATTGCTTTGAGGCAGTGAATGGCTTGTATAACGTTATTTTGGGTTAGAATATGCTATAATACAATGAATTTGATTGATTACAAGTGCTAGAGATGCATGAAGAATGTTTAGAAGTGAGAAGAAAGACTTGTTGAAATTTGGTCTCCAATAGGATAAGAACCCAAAACCATTGCTTTGAGGCAGTGAATGGCTTGTATAAAGTTATTTTGGGTTAGAATATGCTATAATACAATGAATTTGATTTATTACAAGTGCTAGAGTTGCATGAAGAATGTTTAGAAGTGAGAAGAAAGACTTGTTGAAATTTGGTCTCAAATAGGATAAAAACCCAAAACCATTGCTTTGAGGCAGTGAATAGCTTGTATAAAGTTATTTTAGGTTAGAATATGTTATAATACAATGAATTTGATTGATTACAAGTGCTAGAGATGCATGAAGAATGTTTAGAAGTGAGAAGAAAGACTTGTTGAAATTTGGTCTCAAATGGGTTAAGAACCCAAAACCATTGCTTTGAGACAGTGAATGGCTTGTATAAAGTTATTTTAGGTTAGAATATGTTATAATACAATGAATTTGATTGATTACAAGTGCTAGAGATGCATGAAGAATGTTTAGAAGTGAGAAGAAAGACTTGTTGAAATTTGGTCTCAAATAGGATAAGAACCCAAAACCCTTGCTTTGAGGCAGTGAATGGCTTGTATAAAGTTATTTTGGGTTAGAATATGCTATAATACAATGAATTTGATTGATTACAAGTGCTAGAGATGCATGAAGAATGTTTAGAAGTGAGAAGAAAGACTTGTTGAAATTTGGTCTCAAATGGGATAAGAACCCAAAACCATTGCTTTGAGGCAGTGAATGGATTGTATAAAGTTATTTTGGGTTAGAATATGCTATAATACAATGAATTTGATTTATTACAAGTGCTAGAGTTGCATGAAAAAAGTTTAGAAGTGAGAAGAAAGACTTGTTGATATATGGTCTCAAATGGGATAAAAACCCAAAACCATTGCTTTGAGGCAGTGAATGGCTTGTATAACGTTATTTTGGGTTAGAATATGCTATAATACAATGAATTTGATTGATTACAAGTGCTAGAGATGCATGAAGAATGTTTAGAAGTTAGAAGAAAGACTTGTTAAAATTTGGTCTCAAATGGGATAAGAACCCAAAACCATTGCTTTGAGGCAGTGAATGGCTTGTATAAAGTTAATTTGGGTTAGAATATGTTATAATACAATGAATTTGATTGATTACAAGTGCTAGAGATGCATGAAGAAAGTTTAGAAGTGAGAAGAAAGATTGTTGAAATTTGGTCTCAAATGGGATAAGAACCCAAAACCATTGCTTTGAGGCAGTGAATGGATTGTATAAAGTTATTTTGGGTTAGAATATGCTATAATACAATGAATTTGATTTATTACAAGTGCTAGAGATGCATGAAGAATCTTTAGAAATTAGAAGAAAGACTTGTTGATATTTGGTCCCAAATGGGATAAGAATCCACAACCATTGCTTTGAGGCAGTGAATGGCTTGTATAACGTTATTTTGGGTTAGAATATGCTATAATACAATGAATTTGATTGATTACAAGTGCTAGAGATGCATGAAGAATGTTTAGAAGTGAGAAGAAAGTCTTGTTGAAATTTGGTCTCAAATAGGATAAAAACCCAAAACCATTGCTTTGAGGCAGTGAATAGCTTGTATAAAGTTATTTTAGGTTAGAATATGTTATAATACAATGAATTTGATTGATTACAAGTGCTAGAGATGCATGAAGAATGTTTAGAAGTGAGAAGAAAGACTTGTTGAAATTTGGTCTCAAATGGGTTAAGAACCCAAAACCATTGCTTTGAGACAGTGAATGGCTTGTATAAAGTTATTTTAGGTTAGAATATGTTATAATACAATGAATTTGATTGATTACAAGTGCTAGAGATGCATGAAGAATGTTTAGAAGTGAGAAGAAAGACTTGTTGAAATTTGGTCTCAAATAGGATAAGAACCCAAAACCCTTGCTTTGAGGCAGTGAATGGCTTGTATAAAGTTATTTTGGGTTAGAATATGCTATAATACAATGAATTTGATTTATTACAAGTGCTAGAGTTGCATGAAGAATGTTTAGAAGTGAGAAGAAAGACTTGTTGAAATTTGGTCTCAAATAGGATAAAAACCCAAAACCATTGCTTTGAGGGAGTGAATGGCTTGTATAAAGTTATTTTGGGTTAGAATATGCTATAATACAATGAATTTGATTGATTACAAGTGCTAGATATGCATGAAGAATGTTTAGAAGTGAGAAGAAAGACTTGTTGAAATTTGGTCTCAAATGGGATAAGAACCCAAAACCATTGCTTTGTGGCAGTGAATGGCTTGTATAAAGTTATTTTGGGTTAGAATATGTTATAATATAATGAATTTGATTGATTACAAGTGCTAGAGATGCGTGAAGAATGTTTAGAAGTGAGAAGAAAGACTTGTTGATATTTGGTCCCAAATGGGATAAGAACCCACAACCATTGCTTTAAGGATGTAAATGGTTTGTCTAGAGTTGTTTTGGGTTAGAATATGTTATTATACAATGAATTTGATTTATTACAAGTGCTAGAGTTGCATGAAGAATGTTTAGAAGTGAGAAGAAAGACTTGTTGAAATTTGGTCTTAAATGGGATAAGAACCTAAAACCATTGCTTTGAGGCAGTGAATGGCTTGTATAAAGTTATTTTAAGTTAGAATATGTTATAATACAATGAATTTGATTGATTACAAGTGCTAGAGATGCATGAAGAATATTTAGAAGTGAGAAGAAAGACTTGTTGATATTTGGTCCCAAATGGGATAAGAACCCAAAACCATTGCTTTGAGGTAGTGAATGGCTTGTATAAAGTTATTTTGGGTTAGAATATGTTATAATACAATGAATTTGATTAATTACAAGTGCTAGAGATGCATGAAGAATGTTTAGAAGTGAGAAGAAAGACTTGTTTAAATTTGGTCTCAAATGGGATAAGAACCCAAAACCATTGCTCTGAGGCAGTGAATGGCTTGTATAAAGTTATTTTGGGTTAGAATATGTTATAATACAATGAATTTGATTGATTACAAGTGCTAGATATGCATGAAGAATGTTTAGAAGTGAGAAGAAAGAATTGTTGAAATTTGGTCTCAAATGGGATAAGAACCCAAAACCATTGCTTTGAGGCAGTGAATGGATTGTATAAAGTTATTTTGGGTTAGAATATGCTATAATACAATGAATTTGATTTATTACAAGTGCTAGAGTTGCATGAAAAAAGTTTAGAAGTGAGAAGAAAGACTTGTTGATATATGGTCTCAAATGGGATAAAAACCCAAAACCATTGCTTTGAGGCAGTGAATGGCTTGTATAACGTTATTTTGGGTTAGAATATGCTATAATACAATGAATTTGATTGATTACAAGTGCTAGAGATGCATGAAGAATGTTTAGAAGTTAGAAGAAAGACTTGTTAAAATTTGGTCTCAAATGGGATAAGAACCCAAAACCATTGCTTTGAGGCAGTGAATGGATTGTATAAAGTTATTTTGGGTTAGAATATGCTAAAATACAATGAATTTGATTTATTACAAGTGCTAGAGTTGCATGAAGAATGTTTAGAAGTGAGAAGAAAGACTTGTTGAAATTTGGTCTCCAATAGGATAAGAACCCAAAACCATTGCTTTGAGGCAGTGAATGGCTTGTATAAAGTTATTTTGGGTTAGAATATGTTATAATACAATGAATTTGATTGATTACAAGTGCTAGAGATGCATGAAGAATGTTTAGAAGTGAGAAGAAAGACTTGTTGAAATTTGGTCTCAAATGGGATAAGAACCCAAAACCATTGCTTTGAGGCAGTGAATGGATTGTATAAAGTTATTTTGGGTTAGAATATGCTATAATACAATGAATTTGATTTATTACAAGTGCTAGAGTTGCATGAAAAAAGTTTAGAAGTGAGAAGAAAGACTTGTTGATATATGGTCTCAAATGGGATAAAAACCCAAAACCATTGCTTTGAGGCAGTGAATGGCTTGTATAACGTTATTTTGGGTTAGAATATGCTATAATACAATGAATTTGATTGATTACAAGTGCTAGAGATGCATGAAGAATGTTTAGAAGTTAGAAGAAAGACTTGTTAAAATTTGGTCTCAAATGGGATAAGAACCCAAAACCATTGCTTTGAGGCAGTGACTGGCTTGTATAAAGTTAATTTGGGTTAGAATATGTTATAATACAATGAATTTGATTGATTACAAGTGCTAGAGATGCATGAAGAAAGTTTAGAAGTGAGAAGAAAGATTGTTGAAATTTGGTCTCAAATGGGATAAGAACCCAAAACCATTGCTTTGAGGCAGTGAATGGATTGTATAAAGTTATTTTGGGTTAGAATATGCTATAATACAATGAATTTGATTTATTACAAGTGCTAGAGATGCATGAAGAATGTTTAGAAGTGAGAAGAAACACTTGTTGAAATTTGGTCTCAAATGGGATAAGAACCCAAAACCATTGCTTTGAGGCAGTGAATGGCTTGTATAAAGTTATTTTGGGTTAGAATATGTTATAATACAATGAATTTGATTGATTACAAGTGCTAGAGATGCATGAAGAAAGTTTGGAAGTGAGAAGAAAGATTGTTGAAATTTGGTCTCAAATGGGATAAGAACCCAAAACCATTGCTTTGAGGCAGTGAATGGATTGTATAAAGTTATTTTGGGTTAGAATATGCTAAAAAACAATGAATTTGATTTATTACAAGTGCTAGAGTTGCATGAAGAATGTTTAGAAGTGAGAAGAAAGACTTGTTGAAATTTGGTCTCCAATAGGATAAGAACCCAAAACCATTGCTTTGAGGCAGTGAATGGCTTGTATAAAGTTATTTTGGGTTAGAATATGTTATAATACAATGAATTTGATTGATTACAAGTGCTAGAGATGCATGAAGAATGTTTAGAAGTGAGAAGAAAGACTTGTTGAAATTTGGTCTCAAATGGGATAAGAACCCAAAACCATTGCTTTGAGGCAGTGAATGGATTGTATAAAGTTATTTTGGGTTAGAATATGCTATAATACAATGAATTTGATTTATTACAAGTGCTAGAGTTGCATGAAAAAAGTTTAGAAGTGAGAAGAAAGACTTGTTGATATATGGTCTCAAATGGGATAAAAACCCAAAACCATTGCTTTGAGGCAGTGAATGGCTTGTATAACGTTATTTTGGGTTAGAATATGCTATAATACAATGAATTTGATTGATTACAAGTGCTAGATATGCATGAAGAATGTTTAGAAGTTAGAAGAAAGACTTGTTAAAATTTGGTCTCAAATGGGATAAGAACCCAAAACCATTGCTTTGAGGCAGTGAATGGCTTGTATAAAGTTAATTTGGGTTAGAATATGTTATAATACAATGAATTTGATTGATTACAAGTGCTAGAGATGCATGAAGAAAGTTTGGAAGTGAGAAGAAAGATTGTTGAAATTTGGTCTCAAATGGGATAAGAACCCAAAACCATTGCTTTGAGGCAGTGAATGGATTGTATAAAGTTATTTTGGGTTAGAATATGCTATAATACAATGAATTTGATTTATTACAAGTGCTAGAGATGCATGAAGAATCTTTAGAAATTAGAAGAAAGACTTGTTGATATTTGGTCCCAAATGGGATAAGAATCCACAACCATTGCTTTGAGGCAGTGAATGGCTTGTATAACGTTATTTTGGGTTAGAATATGCTATAATACAATGAATTTGATTGATTACAAGTGCTAGAGATGCATGAAGAATGTTTAGAAGTGAGAAGAAAGACTTGTTGAAATTTGGTCTCCAATAGGATAAGAACCCAAAACCATTCCTTTGAGGCAGTGAATGGCTTGTATAAAGTTATTTTGGGTTAGAATATGCTATAATACAATGAATTTGATTTATTACAAGTGCTAGAGTTGCATGAAGAATGTTTAGAAGTGAGAAGAAAGACTTGTTGAAATTTGGTCTCAAATAGGATAAAAACCCAAAACCATTGCTTTGAGGCAGTGAATAGCTTGTATAAAGTTATTTTAGGTTAGAATATGTTATAATACAATGAATTTGATTGATTACAAGTGCTAGAGATGCATGAAGAATGTTTAGAAGTGAGAAGAAAGACTTGTTGAAATTTGGTCTCAAATGGGTTAAGAACCCAAAACCATTGCTTTGAGACAGTGAATGGCTTGTATAAAGTTATTTTAGGTTAGAATATGTTATAATACAATGAATTTGATTGATTACAAGTGCTAGAGATGCATGAAGAATGTTTAGAAGTGAGAAGAAAGACTTGTTGAAATTTGGTCTCAAATAGGATAAGAACCCAAAACCCTTGCTTTGAGGCAGTGAATGGCTTGTATAAAGTTATTTTGGGTTAGAATATGCTATAATACAATGAATTTGATTTATTACAAGTGCTAGAGTTGCATGAAGAATGTTTTGAAGTGAGAAGAAAGACTTGTTGAAATTTGGTCTCAAATAGGATAAAAACCCAAAACCATTGCTTTGAGGGAGTGAATGGCTTGTATAAAGTTATTTTGGGTTAGAATATGCTATAATACAATGAATTTGATTGATTACAAGTGCTAGATATGCATGAAGAATGTTTAGAAGTGAGAAGAAAGACTTGTTGAAATTTGGTCTCAAATGGGATAAGAACCCAAAACCATTACTTTGTGGCAGTGAATGGCTTGTATAAAGTTATTTTGGGTTAGAATATGTTATAATATAATGAATTTGATTGATTACAAGTGCTAGAGATGCGTGAAGAATGTTTAGAAGTGAGAAGAAAGACTTGTTGATATTTGGTCCCAAATGGGATAAGAACCCACAACCATTGCTTTGAGGCAGTGAATGGATTGTATAAAGTTATTTTGGGTTAGAATATGCTATAATACAATGAATTTGATTTATTACAAGTGCTAGAGTTGCATGAAAAAAGTTTAGAAGTGGGAAGAAAGACTTGTTGAAATTTGGTCTCAAATGGGATAAGAACCCAAAACCATTGCTTTGAGGCAGTGAATGGATTGTATAAAGTTATTTTGGGTTAGAATATGCTATAATACAATGAATTTGATTTATTACAAGTGCTAGAGTTGCATGAAAAAAGTTTAGAAGTGAGAAGAAAGACTTGTTGATATTTGGTCTCAAATGGGATAAAAACCCAAAACCATTGCTTTGAGGCAGTGAATGGCTTGTATAACGTTATTTTGGGTTAGAATATGCTATAATACAATGAATTTGATTGATTACAAGTGCTAGAGATGCATGAAGAATCTTTAGAAGTTAGAAGAAAGACTTGTTAAAATTTGGTCTCAAATGGGATAAGAACCCAAAACCATTGCTTTGAGGCAGTGAATGGCTTGTATAAAGTTAATTTGGGTTAGAATATGTTATAATACAATGAATTTGATTGATTACAAGTGCTAGAGATGCATGAAGAAAGTTTAGAAGTGAGAAGAAAGATTGTTGAAATTTGGTCTCAAATGGGATAAGAACCCAAAACCATTGCTTTGAGGCAGTGAATGGATTGTATAAAGTTATTTTGGGTTAGAATATGCTATAATACAATGAATTTGATTTATTACAAGTGCTAGAGATGCATGAAGAATCTTTAGAAATTAGAAGAAAGACTTGTTGATATTTGGTCCCAAATGGGATAAGAATCCACAACCATTGCTTTGAGGCAGTGAATGGCTTGTATAACGTTATTTTGGGTTAGAATATGCTATAATACAATGAATTTGATTGATTACAAGTGCTAGAGATGCATGAAGAATGTTTAGAAGTGAGAAGAAAGACTTGTTGAAATTTGGTCTCCAATAGGATAAGAACCCAAAACCATTGCTTTGAGGCAGTGAATGGCTTGTATAAAGTTGTTTTGGGTTAGAATATGCTATAATACAATGAATTTGATTTATTACAAGTGCTAGAGTTGCATGAAGAATGTTTAGAAGTGAGAAGAAAGACTTGTTGAAATTTGGTCTCAAATAGGATAAAAACCCAAAACCATTGCTTTGAGGCAGTGAATAGCTTGTATAAAGTTATTTTAGGTTAGAATATGTTATAATACAATGAATTTGATTGATTACAAGTGCTAGAGATGCATGAAGAATGTTTAGAAGTGAGAAGAAAGACTTGTTGAAATTTGGTCTCAAATGGGTTAAGAACCCAAAACCATTGCTTTGAGACAGTGAATGGCTTGTATAAAGTTATTTTAGGTTAGAATATGTTATAATACAATGAATTTGATTGATTACAAGTGCTAGAGATACATGAAGAATGTTTAGAAGTGAGAAGAAAGACTTGTTGAAATTTGGTCTCAAATAGGATAAGAACCCAAAACCCTTGCTTTGAGGCAGTGAATGGCTTGTATAAAGTTATTTTGGGTTAGAATATGCTATAATACAATGAATTTGATTTATTACAAGTGCTAGAGTTGCATGAAGAATGTTTAGAAGTGAGAAGAAAGACTTGTTGAAATTTGGTCTCAAATAGGATAAAAACCCAAAACCATTGCTTTGAGGGAGTGAATGGCTTGTATAAAGTTATTTTGGGTTAGAATATGCTATAATACAATGAATTTGATTGATTACAAGTGCTAGATATGCATGAAGAATGTTTAGAAGTGAGAAGAAAGACTTGTTGAAATTTGGTCTCAAATGGGATAAGAACCCAAAACCATTACTTTGTGGCAGTGAATGGCTTGTATAAAGTTATTTTGGGTTAGAATATGTTATAATATAATGAATTTGATTGATTACAAGTGCTAGAGATGCGTGAAGAATGTTTAGAAGTGAGAAGAAAGACTTGTTGATATTTGGTCCCAAATGGGATAAGAACCCACAACCATTGCTTTGAGGCAGTGAATGGATTGTATAAAGTTATTTTGGGTTAGAATATGCTATAATACAATGAATTTGATTTATTACAAGTGCTAGAGTTGCATGAAAAAAGTTTAGAAGTGAGAAGAAAGACTTGTTGAAATTTGGTCTCAAATGGGATAAGAACCCAAAACCATTGCTTTGAGGCAGTGAATGGATTGTATAAAGTTATTTTGGGTTAGAATATGCTATAATACAATGAATTTGATTTATTACAAGTGCTAGAGTTGCATGAAAAAAGTTTAGAAGTGAGAAGAAAGACTTGTTGATATTTGGTCTCAAATGGGATAAAAACCCAAAACCATTGCTTTGAGGCAGTGAATGGCTTGTATAACGTTATTTTGGGTTAGAATATGCTATAATACAATGAATTTGATTGATTACAAGTGCTAGAGATGCATGAAGAATGTTTAGAAGTTAGAAGAAAGACTTGTTAAAATTTGGTCTCAAATGGGATAAGAACCCAAAACCATTGCTTTGAGGCAGTGAATGGCTTGTATAAAGTTAATTTGGGTTAGAATATGTTATAATACAATGAATTTGATTGATTACAAGTGCTAGAGATGCATGAAGAAAGTTTAGAAGTGAGAAGAAAGATTGTTGAAATTTGGTCTCAAATGGGATAAGAACCCAAAACCATTGCTTTGAGGCAGTGAATGGATTGTATAAAGTTATTTTGGGTTAGAATATGCTATAATACAATGAATTTGATTTATTACAAGTGCTAGAGATGCATGAAGAATCTTTAGAAATTAGAAGAAAGACTTGTTGATATTTGGTCCCAAATGGGATAAGAATCCACAACCATTGCTTTGAGGCAGTGAATGGCTTGTATAACGTTATTTTGGGTTAGAATATGCTATAATACAATGAATTTGGTTGATTACAAGTGCTAGAGATGCATGAAGAATGTTTAGAAGTGAGAAGAAAGACTTGTTGAAATTTGGTCTCAAATAGGATAAGAACCCAAAACCCTTGCTTTGAGGCAGTGAATGGCTTGTATAAAGTTATTTTGGGTTAGAATATGCTATAATACAATGAATTTGATTTATTACAAGTGCTAGAGTTGCATGAAGAATGTTTAGAAGTGAGAAGAAAGACTTGTTGAAATTTGGTCTCAAATAGGATAAAAACCCAAAACCATTGCTTTGAGGCAGTGAATAGCTTGTATAAAGTTATTTTAGGTTAGAATATGTTATAATACAATGAATTTGATTGATTACAAGTGCTAGAGATGCATGAAGAATGTTTAGAAGTGAGAAGAAAGACTTGTTGAAATTTGGTCTCAAATGGGTTAAGAACCCAAAACCATTGCTTTGAGACAGTGAATGGCTTGTATAAAGTTATTTTAGGTTAGAATATGTTATAATACAATGAATTTGATTGATTACAAGTGCTAGAGATGCATGAAGAATGTTTAGAAGTGAGAAGAAAGACTTGTTGAAATTTGGTCTCAAATAGGATAAGAACCCAAAACCCTTGCTTTGAGGCAGTGAATGGCTTGTATAAAGTTATTTTGGGTTAGAATATGCTATAATACAATGAATTTGATTTATTACAAGTGCTAGAGTTGCATGAAGAATGTTTAGAAGTGAGAAGAAAGACTTGTTGAAATTTGGTCTCAAATAGGATAAAAACCCAAAACCATTGCTTTGAGGGAGTGAATGGCTTGTATAAAGTTATTTTGGGTTAGAATATGCTATAATACAATGAATTTGATTGATTACAAGTGCTAGATATGCATGAAGAATGTTTAGAAGTGAGAAGAAAGACTTGTTGAAATTTGGTCTCAAATGGGATAAGAACCCAAAACCATTGCTTTGTGGCAGTGAATGGCTTGTATAAAGTTATTTTGGGTTAGAATATGTTACAATATAATGAATTTGATTGATTACAAGTGCTAGAGATGCGTGAAGAATGTTTAGAAGTGAGAAGAAAGACTTGTTGATATTTGGTCCCAAATGGGATAAGAACCCACAACCATTGCTTTAAGGATGTAAATGGTTTGTCTAGAGTTGTTTTGGGTTAGAATATGTTATTATACAATGAATTTGATTTATTACAAGTGCTAGAGTTGCATGAAGAATGTTTAGAAGTGAGAAGAAAGACTTGTTGAAATTTGGTCTTAAATGGGATAAGAACCTAAAACCATTGCTTTGAGGCAGTGAATGGCTTGTATAAAGTTATTTTAAGTTAGAATATGTTATAATACAATGAATTTGATTGATTACAAGTGCTAGAGATGCATGAAGAATATTTAGAAGTGAGAAGAAAGACTTGTTGAAATTTGGTCTCAAATGGGATAAGAACCCAAAACCATTGCTTTGAGGCAATGAATGGCTTGTATAAAGTTATTTTATGTTAGAATATGTTATAATACAATGAATTTGATTGATTACAAGTGCTAGAGATGCATGAAGAATGTTTAGAAGTGAGAAGAAACACTTGTTGAAATTTGGTCTCAAATGGGATAAGAACCCAAAACCATTGCTTTGAGGCAGTGAATGGCTTGTATAAAGTTATTTTGGGTTAGAATATGTTATAATACAATGAATTTGATTGATTACAAGTGCTAGAGATGCATGAAGAATCTTTAGAAATTAGAAGAAAAGCTTGTTGATATTTGGTCCCAAATAGGATAAGAACCCAAAACCATTGCTTTGAGGCAGTGAATGCCTTGTATAAAGATATTTTAGGTTGAATATGTTAAAATACAATGAATTTGATTGATTAAAAGTGCTAGAGATACATGAAGAATGCTAAGAAGTGAGAAGAAAGACTTGTTGATATTTGGTCCCAAATGGGATAAGAACCCAAAACCATTGCTTTGAGGTAGTGAATGGCTTGTATAAAGTTATTTTGGGTTAGAATATGTTATAATACAATGAATTTGATTAATTACAAGTGCTAGAGATGCATGAAGAATGTTTAGAAGTGAGAAGAAAGACTTGTTTAAATTTGGTCTCAAATGGGATAAGAACCCAAAACCATTGCTCTGAGGCAGTGAATGGCTTGTATAAAGTTATTTTGGGTTAGAATATGTTATAATACAATGAATTTGATTGATTACAAGTGCTAGAGATGCATGAAGAAAGTTTAGAAGTGAGAAGAAAGATTGTTGAAATTTGGTCTCAAATGGGATAAGAACCCAAAACCATTGCTTTGAGGCAGTGAATGGATTGTATAAAGTTATTTTGGGTTAGAATATGCTATAATACAATGAATTTGATTTATTACAAGTGCTAGAGATGCATGAAGAATCTTTAGAAATTAGAAGAAAGACTTGTTGATATTTGGTCCCAAATGGGATAAGAATCCACAACCATTGCTTTGAGGCAGTGAATGGCTTGTATAACGTTTTTTTGGGTTAGAATATGCTATAATACAATGAATTTGATTGATTACAAGTGCTAGAGATGCATGAAGAATGTTTAGAAGTGAGAAGAAAGACTTGTTGAAATTTGGTCTCCAATAGGATAAGAACCCAAAACCATTGCTTTGAGGCAGTGAATGGCTTGTATAAAGTTATTTTGGGTTAGAATATGCTATAATACAATGAATTTGATTTATTACAAGTGCTAGAGTTGCATGAAGAATGTTTAGAAGTGAGAAGAAAGACTTGTTGAAATTTGGTCTCAAATAGGATAAAAACCCAAAACCATTGCTTTGAGGCAGTGAATAGCTTGTATAAAGTTATTTTAGGTTAGAATATGTTATAATACAATGAATTTGATTGATTACAAGTGCTAGAGATGCATGAAGAATGTTTAGAAGTGAGAAGAAAGACTTGTTGAAATTTGGTCTCAAATGGGTTAAGAACCCAAAACCATTGCTTTGAGACAGTGAATGGCTTGTATAAAGTTATTTTAGGTTAGAATATGTTATAATACAATGAATTTGATTGATTACAAGTGCTAGAGATGCATGAAGAATGTTTAGAAGTGAGAAGAAACACTTGTTGAAATTTGGTCTCAAATGGGATAAGAACCTAAAATCATTGCTTTGAGGCAGTGAATGGCTTGTATAAAGTTATTTTGGGTTAGAATATGTTATAATACAATGAATTTGATTGATTACAAGTGCTAGAGATGCATGAAGAAAGTTTGGAAGTGAGAAGAAAGATTGTTGAAATTTGGTCTCAAATGGGATAAGAACCCAAAACCATTGCTTTGAGGCAGTGAATGGATTGTATAAAGTTATTTTGGGTTAGAATATGCTAAAATACAATGAATTTGATTTATTACAAGTGCTAGAGTTGCATGAAGAATGTTTAGAAGTGAGAAGAAAGACTTGTTGAAATTTGGTCTCCAATAGGATAAGAACCCAAAACCATTGCTTTGAGGCAGTGAATGGCTTGTATAAAGTTATTTTGGGTTAGAATATGTTATAATACAATGAATTTGATTGATTACAAGTGCTAGAGATGCATGAAGAATGTTTAGAAGTGAGAAGAAAGACTTGTTAAAATTTGGTCTCAAATGGGATAAGAACCCAAAACCATTGCTTTGAGGCAGTGAATGGATTGTATAAAGTTATTTTGGGTTAGAATATGCTATAATACAATGAATTTGATTTATTACAAGTGCTAGAGTTGCATGAAAAAAGTTTAGAAGTGAGAAGAAAGACTTGTTGATATTTGGTCTCAAATGGGATAAAAACCCAAAACCATTGCTTTGAGGCAGTGAATGGCTTGTATAACGTTATTTTGGGTTAGAATATGCTATAATACAATGAATTTGATTGATTACAAGTGCTAGAGATGCATGAAGAATGTTTAGAAGTTAGAAGAAAGACTTGTTAAAATTTGGTCTCAAATGGGATAAGAACCCAAAACCATTGCTTTGAGGCAGTGAATGGCTTGTATAAAGTTAATTTGGGTTAGAATATGTTATAATACAATGAATTTGATTGATTACAAGTGCTAGAGATGCATGAAGAAAGTTTAGAAGTGAGAAGAAAGATTGTTGAAATTTGGTCTCAAATGGGATAAGAACCCAAAACCATTGCTTTGAGGCAGTGAATGGATTGTATAAAGTTATTTTGGGTTAGAATATGCTATAATACAATGAATTTGATTTATTACAAGTGCTAGAGATGCATGAAGAATCTTTAGAAATTAGAAGAAAGACTTGTTGATATTTGGTCCCAAATGGGATAAGAATCCACAACCATTGCTTTGAGGCAGTGAATGGCTTGTATAACGTTATTTTGGGTTAGAATATGCTATAATACAATGAATTTGATTGATTACAAGTGCTAGAGATGCATGAAGAATGTTTAGAAGTGAGAAGAAAGACTTGTTGAAATTTGGTCTCCAATAGGATAAGAACCCAAAACCATTGCTTTGAGGCAGTGAATGGCTTGTATAAAGTTATTTTGGGTTAGAATATGCTATAATACAATGAATTTGATTTATTACAAGTGCTAGAGTTGCATGAAGAATGTTTAGAAGTGAGAAGAAAGACTTGTTGAAATTTCGTCTCAAATAGGATAAAAACCCAAAACCATTGCTTTGAGGCAGTGAATAGCTTGTATAAAGTTATTTTGGGTTAGAATATGCTATAATACAATGAATTTGATTGATTACAAGTGCTAGATATGCATGAAAAATGTTTAGAAGTGAGAAGAAAGACTTGTTGAAATTTGGTCTCAAATGGGATAAGAACCCAAAACCATTGCTTTGTGGCAGTGAATGGCTTGTATAAAGTTATTTTCGGTTAGAATATGTTATAATACAATTAATTTGATTGATTACAAGTGCTAGAGATGCATGAAGAATGTTTAGAAGTGAGAAGAAAGACTTGTTGAAATTTGGTCTCAAATGGGATAAGAACCCAAAACCATGGCTCTGAGGCAGTGAATTGCTTGTATAAAGTTATTTTGGGTTAGAATATGTTATAATACAATGAATTTGATTGATTACAAGTGCTAGAGATGCGTGAAGAATGTTTAGAAGTGAGAAGAAAGACTTGTTGATATTTGGTCCCAAATGGGATAAGAATCCACAACCATTGCTTTGAGGATGTAAATGGTTTGTCTAGAGTTGTTTTGGGTTAGAATATGTTATTATACAATGAATTTGATTGATTACAAGTGCTAGAGATGCATGAAGAATGTTTAGAAGTGAGAAGAAAGACTTGTTGAAATTTGGTCTCCAATAGGATAAGAACCCAAAACCCTTGCTTTGAAGCAGTGAATGGCTTGTATAAAGTTATTTTGGGTTAGAATATGCTATAATACAATGAATTTGATTTATTACAAGTGCTAGAGTTGCGTGAAGAATGTTTACAAGTGAGAAGAAAGACTTGTTGAAATTTGGTCTCAAATAGGATAAAAACCCAAAACCATTGCTTTGAGGCAGTGAATAGCTTGTATAAAGTTATTTTGGGTTAGAATATGCTATAATACAATGAATTTGATTGATTACAAGTGCTAGATATGCATGAAGAATGTTTAGAAGTGAGAAGAAAGAATTGTTGAAATTTGGTCTCAAATGGGATTAGAACCCAAAACCATTGCTCTGAGGCAGTGAATGGCTTGCATAAAGTTATTTTGGGTTAGAATATGTTATAATACAATGAATTTGATTGATTACAAGTGCTAGAGATGCATGAAGAATGTTTAGAAGTGAGAAGAAAGACTTGTTGAAATTTGGTCTCAAATGGGATAAGAACCCAAAACCATTGCTTTGAGGCAGTGAATGGCTTGTATAAAGTTTATTTGGGTTAGAATATGTTATAATACAATGAATTTGATTGATTACAAGTGCTAGAGATGCATGAAGAAAGTTTAGAAGTGAGAAGAAAGATTGTTGAAATTTGGTCTCAAATGGGATAAGAACCCAAAACCATTGCTTTGAGGCAGTGAATGGATTGTATAAAGTTATTTTGGGTTAGAATATGCTATAATACAATGAATTGTATTTATTACAAGTGCTAGAGTTGCATGAAAAAATTTCAGAAGTGAGAAGAAAGACTTGTTGATATTTGGTCTCAAATGGGAGAAAAACCCAAAACCATTGCTTTGAGGCAGTGAATGGCTTGTATAACGTTATTTTGGGTTAGAATATGCTATAATACAATGAATTTGATTGATTACAAGTGCTAGAGATGCATGAAGAATGTTTAGAAGTGAGAAGAAAGACTTGTTGAAATTTGGTCTCCAATAGGATAAGAACCCAAATGGGATAAGAATCCACAACCATTGCTTTGAGGATGTAAATGGTTTGTCTAGAGTTGTTTTGGGTTAGAATATGTTATTATACAATGAATTTGATTGATTAAAAGTGCTAGAGATACATGAAGAATGCTAAGAAGTGAGAAGAAAGACTTGTTGATATTTGGTCCCAAATGGGATAAGAACCTAAAACCATTGCTTTGAGGTAGTGAATGGCTTGTATAAAGTTATTTTGGGTTAGAATATGTTATAATACAATGAATTTGATTGATTACAAGTGCTAGAGATGCATGAAGAAAGTTTGGAAGTGAGAAGAAAGATTGTTGAAATTTGGTCTCAAATGGGATAAGAACCCAAAACCATTGCTTTGAGGCAGTGAATGGCTTGTATAAAGTTATTTTGGGTTAGAATATGTTATAATACAATGAATTTGATTGATTACAAGTGCTAGAGATGCATGAAGAATCTTTAGAAATTAGAAGAAAAGCTTGTTGATATTTGGTCCCAAATAGGATAAGAACCCAAAACCATTGCTTTGAGGCAGTGAATGCCTTGTATAAAGATATTTTAGGTTGAATATGTTAAAATACAATGAATTTGATTGATTAAAAGTGTTAGAGATACATGAAGAATGCTAAGAAGTGAGAAGAAAGACTTGTTGATATTTGGTCCCAAATGGGATAAGAACCCAAAACCATTGCTTTGAGGTAGTGAATAGCTTGTATAAAGTTATTTTGGGTTAGAATATGTTATAATACAATGAATTTGATTAATTACAAGTGCTAGAGATGCATGAAGAATGTTTAGAAGTGAGAAGAAAGACTTGTTTAAATTTGGTCTCAAATGGGATAAGAACCCAAAACCATTGCTCTGAGGCAGTGAATGGCTTGTATAAAGTTATTTTGGGTTAGAATATGTTATAATACAATGAATTTGATTGATTACAAGTGCTAGAGATGCATGAAGAAAGTTTAGAAGTGAGAAGAAAGATTGTTGAAATTTGGTCTCAAATGGGATAAGAACCCAAAACCATTGCTTTGAGGCAGTGAATGGATTGTATAAAGTTATTTTGGGTTAGAATATGCTATAATACAATGAATTTGATTTATTACAAGTGCTAGAGATGCATGAAGAATCTTTAGAAATTAGAAGAAAGACTTGTTGATATTTGGTCCCAAATGGGATAAGAATCCACAACCATTGCTTTGAGGCAGTGAATGGCTTGTATAACGTTATTTTGGGTTAGAATATGCTATAATACAATGAATTTGATTGATTACAAGTGCTAGAGATGCATGAAGAATGTTTAGAAGTGAGAAGAAAGACTTGTTGAAATTTGGTCTCCAATAGGATAAGAACCCAAAACCATTGCTTTGAGGCAGTGAATGGCTTGTATAAAGTTATTTTAGGTTAGAATATGTTATAATACAATGAATTTGATTAATTACAAGTGCTAGAGATGCATGAAGAATGTTTAGAAGTGAGAAGAAAGACTTGTTGAAATTTGGTCTCAAATGGGTTAAGAACCCAAAACCATTGCTTTGAGACAGTGAATGGCTTGTATAAAGTTATTTTAGGTTAGAATATGTTATAATACAATGAATTTGATTGATTACAAGTGCTAGAGATGCTTGAAGAATGTTTAGAAGTGAGAAGAAACACTTGTTGAAATTTGGTCTCAAATGGGATAAGAACCTAAAACCATTGCTTTGAGGCAGTGAATGGCTTGTATAAAGTTATTTTGGGTTAGAATATGTTATAATACAATGAATTTGATTGATTACAAGTGCTAGAGATGCATGAAGAAAGTTTGGAAGTGAGAAGAAAGATTGTTGAAATTTGGTCTCAAATGGGATAAGAACCCAAAACCATTGCTTTGAGGCAGTGAATGGATTGTATAAAGTTATTTTGGGTTAGAATATGCTAAAATACAATGAATTTGATTTATTACAAGTGCTAGAGGTTCATGAAGAATGTTTAGAAGTGAGAAGAAAGACTTGTTGAAATTTGGTCTCCAATAGGATAAGAACCCAAAACCATTGCTTTGAGGCAGTGAATGGCTTGTATAAAGTTATTTTGGGTTAGAATATGTTATAATACAATGAATTTGATTGATTACAAGTGCTAGAGATGCATGAAGAATGTTTAGAAGTGAGAAGAAAGACTTGTTGAAATTTGGTCTCAAATGGGATAAGAACCCAAAACCATTGCTTTGAGGCAGTGAATGGATTGTATAAAGTTATTTTGGGTTAGAATATGCTATAATACAATGAATTTGATTTATTACAAGTGCTAGAGTTGCATGAAAAAAGTTTAGAAGTGAGAAGAAAGACTTGTTGATATTTGGTCCCAAATGGGATAAGAACCCAAAACCATTGCTTTGAGGTAGTGAATGGCTTGTATAAAGTTATTTTGGGTTAGAATATGTTATAATACAATGAATTTGATTAATTACAAGTGCTAGAGATGCATGAAGAATGTTTAGAAGTGAGAAGAAAGACTTGTTTAAATTTGGTCTCAAATGGGATAAGAACCCAAAACCATTGCTCTGAGGCAGTGAATGGCTTGTATAAAGTTATTTTGGGTTAGAATATGTTATAATACAATGAATTTGATTGATTACAAGTGCTAGAGATGCATGAAGAAAGTTTAGAAGTGAGAAGAAAGATTGTTGAAATTTGGTCTCAAATGGGATAAGAACCCAAAACCATTGCTTTGAGGCAGTGAATGGATTGTATAAAGTTATTTTGGGTTAGAATATGCTATAATACAATGAATTTGATTTATTACAAGTGCTAGAGATGCATGAAGAATCTTTAGAAATTAGAAGAAAGACTTGTTGATATTTGGTCCCAAATGGGATAAGAATCCACAACCATTGCTTTGAGGCAGTGAATGGCTTGTATAACGTTATTTTGGGTGAGAATATGCTATAATACAATGAATTTGATTGATTACAAGTGCTAGAGATGCATGAAGAATGTTTAGAAGTGAGAAGAAAGACTTGTTGAAATTTGGTCTCCAATAGGATAAGAACCCAAAACCATTGCTTTGAGGCAGTGAATGGCTTGTATAAAGTTATTTTGGGTTAGAATATGCTATAATACAATGAATTTGATTTATTACAAGTGCTAGAGTTGCATGAAGAATGTTTAGAAGTGAGAAGAAAGACTTGTTGAAATTTGGTCTCAAATAGGATAAAAACCCAAAACCATTGCTTTGAGGCAGTGAATAGCTTGTATAAAGTTATTTTAGGTTAGAATATGTTATAATACAATGAATTTGATTGATTACAAGTGCTAGAGATGCATGAAGAATGTTTAGAAGTGAGAAGAAAGACTTGTTGAAATTTGGTCTCAAATGGGTTAAGAACCCAAAACCATTGCTTTGAGACAGTGAATGGCTTGTATAAAGTTATTTTAGGTTAGAATATGTTATAATACAATGAATTTGATTGATTACAAGTGCTAGAGATGCATGAAGAATGTTTAGAAGTGAGAAGAAACACTTGTTGAAATTTGGTCTCAAATGGGATAAGAACCTAAAACCATTGCTTTGAGGCAGTGAATGGCTTGTATAAAGTTATTTTGGGTTAGAATATGTTATAATACAATGAATTTGATTGATTACAAGTGCTAGAGATGCATGAAGAAAGTTTGGAAGTGAGAAGAAAGATTGTTGAAATTTGGTCTCAAATGGGATAAGAACCCAAAACCATTGCTTTGAGGCAGTGAATGGATTGTATAAAGTTATTTTGGGTTAGAATATGCTAAAATACAATGAATTTGATTTATTACAAGTGCTAGAGGTTCATGAAGAATGTTTAGAAGTGAGAAGAAAGACTTGTTGAAATTTGGTCTCCAATAGGATAAGAACCCAAAACCATTGCTTTGAGGCAGTGAATGGCTTGTATAAAGTTATTTTGGGTTAGAATATGTTATAATACAATGAATTTGATTGATTACAAGTGCTAGAGATGCATGAAGAATGTTTAGAAGTGAGAAGAAAGACTTGTTGAAATTTGGTCTCAAATGGGATAAGAACCCAAAACCATTGCTTTGAGGCAGTGAATGGATTGTATAAAGTTATTTTGGGTTAGAATATGCTATAATACAATGAATTTGATTTATTACAAGTGCTAGAGTTGCATGAAAAAAGTTTAGAAGTGAGAAGAAAGACTTGTTGATATTTGGTCCCAAATGGGATAAGAACCCAAAACCATTGCTTTGAGGTAGTGAATGGCTTGTATAAAGTTATTTTGGGTTAGAATATGTTATAATACAATGAATTTGATTAATTACAAGTGCTAGAGATGCATGAAGAATGTTTAGAAGTGAGAAGAAAGACTTGTTTAAATTTGGTCTCAAATGGGATAAGAACCCAAAACCATTGCTCTGAGGCAGTGAATGGCTTGTATAAAGTTATTTTGGGTTAGAATATGTTATAATACAATGAATTTGATTGATTACAAGTGCTAGAGATGCATGAAGAAAGTTTAGAAGTGAGAAGAAAGATTGTTGAAATTTGGTCTCAAATGGGATAAGAACCCAAAACCATTGCTTTGAGGCAGTGAATGGATTGTATAAAGTTATTTTGGGTTAGAATATGCTATAATACAATGAATTTGATTTATTACAAGTGCTAGAGATGCATGAAGAATCTTTAGAAATTAGAAGAAAGACTTGTTGATATTTGGTCCCAAATGGGATAAGAATCCACAACCATTGCTTTGAGGCAGTGAATGGCTTGTATAACGTTATTTTGGGTGAGAATATGCTATAATACAATGAATTTGATTGATTACAAGTGCTAGAGATGCATGAAGAATGTTTAGAAGTGAGAAGAAAGACTTGTTGAAATTTGGTCTCCAATAGGATAAGAACCCAAAACCATTGCTTTGAGGCAGTGAATGGCTTGTATAAAGTTATTTTGGGTTAGAATATGCTATAATACAATGAATTTGATTTATTACAAGTGCTAGAGTTGCATGAAGAATGTTTAGAAGTGAGAAGAAAGACTTGTTGAAATTTGGTCTCAAATAGGATAAAAACCCAAAACCATTGCTTTGAGGCAGTGAATAGCTTGTATAAAGTTATTTTAGGTTAGAATATGTTATAATACAATGAATTTGATTGATTACAAGTGCTAGAGATGCATGAAGAATGTTTAGAAGTGAGAAGAAAGACTTGTTGAAATTTGGTCTCAAATGGGTTAAGAACCCAAAACCATTGCTTTGAGACAGTGAATGGCTTGTATAAAGTTATTTTAGGTTAGAATATGTTATAATACAATGAATTTGATTGATTACAAGTGCTAGAGATGCATGAAGAATGTTTAGAAGTGAGAAGAAACACTTGTTGAAATTTGGTCTCAAATGGGATAAGAACCTAAAACCATTGCTTTGAGGCAGTGAATGGCTTGTATAAAGTTATTTTGGGTTAGAATATGTTATAATACAATGAATTTGATTGATTACAAGTGCTAGAGATGCATGAAGAAAGTTTGGAAGTGAGAAGAAAGATTGTTGAAATTTGGTCTCAAATGGGATAAGAACCCAAAACCATTGCTTTGAGGCAGTGAATGGATTGTATAAAGTTATTTTGGGTTAGAATATGCTAAAATACAATGAATTTGATTTATTACAAGTGCTAGAGGTTCATGAAGAATGTTTAGAAGTGAGAAGAAAGACTTGTTGAAATTTGGTCTCCAATAGGATAAGAACCCAAAACCATTGCTTTGAGGCAGTGAATGGCTTGTATAAAGTTATTTTGGGTTAGAATATGTTATAATACAATGAATTTGATTGATTACAAGTGCTAGAGATGCATGAAGAATGTTTAGAAGTGAGAAGAAAGACTTGTTGAAATTTGGTCTCAAATGGGATAAGAACCCAAAACCATTGCTTTGAGGCAGTGAATGGATTGTATAAAGTTATTTTGGGTTAGAATATGCTATAATACAATGAATTTGATTTATTACAAGTGCTAGAGTTGCATGAAAAAATTTTAGAAGTGAGAAGAAAGACTTGTTGATATTTGGTCTCAAATGGGATAAAAACCCAAAACCATTGCTTTGAGGCAGTGAATGGCTTGTATAACGTTATTTTGGGTTAGAATATGCTATAATACAATGAATTTGATTGATTACAAGTGCTAGAGATGCATGAAGAATGTTTAGAAGTTAGAAGAAAGACTTGTTAAAATTTGGTCTCAAATGGGATAAGAACCCAAAACCATTGCTTTGAGGCAGTGAATGGCTTGTATAAAGTTAATTTGGGTTAGAATATGTTATAATACAATGAATTTGATTGATTACAAGTGCTAGAGATGCATGAAGAAAGTTTAGAAGTGAGAAGAAAGATTGTTGAAATTTGGTCTCAAATGGGATAAGAACCCAAAACCATTGCTTTGAGGCAGTGAATGGATTGTATAAAGTTATTTTGGGTTAGAATATGCTATAATACAATGAATTTGATTTATTACAAGTGCTAGAGATGCATGAAGAATCTTTAGAAATTAGAAGAAAGACTTGTTGATATTTGGTCCCAAATGGGATAAGAATCCACAACCATTGCTTTGAGGCAGTGAATGGCTTGTATAACGTTATTTTGGGTTAGAATATGCTATAATACAATGAATTTGATTGATTACAAGTGCTAGAGATGCATGAAGAATGTTTAGAAGTGAGAAGAAAGACTTGTTGAAATTTGGTCTCCAATAGGATAAGAACCCAAAACCATTGCTTTGAGGCAGTGAATGGCTTGTATAAAGTTATTTTGGGTTAGAATATGCTATAATACAATGAATTTGATTTATTACAAGTGCTAGAGTTGCATGAAGAATGTTTAGAAGTGAGAAGAAAGACTTGTTGAAATTTCGTCTCAAATAGGATAAAAACCCAAAACCATTGCTTTGAGGCAGTGAATAGCTTGTATAAAGTTATTTTGGGTTAGAATATGCTATAATACAATGAATTTGATTGATTACAAGTGCTAGATATGCATGAAGATTGTTTAGAAGTGAGAAGAAAGACTTGTTGAAATTTGGTCTCAAATGGGATAAGAACCCAAAACCATTGCTTTGTGGCAGTGAATGGCTTGTATAAAGTTATTTTCGGTTAGAATATGTTATAATACAATTAATTTTATTGATTACAAGTGCTAGAGATGCGTGAAGAATGTTTAGAAGTGAGAAGAAAGACTTGTTGATATTTGGTCCCAAATGGGATAAGAATCCACAACCATTGCTTTGAGGATGTAAATGGTTTGTCTAGAGTTGTTTTGGGTTAGAATATGTTATTATACAATGAATTTGATTGATTACAAGTGCTAGAGATGCATGAAGAATGTTTAGAAGTGAGAAGAAAGACTTGTTGAAATTTGGTCTCCAATAGGATAAGAACCCAAAACCCTTGCTTTGAGGCAGTGAATGGCTTGTATAAAGTTATTTTGGGTTAGAATATGCTATAATACAATGAATTTGATTTATTACAAGTGCTAGAGTTGCATGAAGAATGTTTAGAAGTGAGAAGAAAGACTTGTTGAAATTTGGTCTCAAATAGGATAAAAACCCAAAACCATTGCTTTGAGGCAGTGAATAGCTTGTATAAAGTTATTTTGGGTTAGAATATGCTATAATACAATGAATTTGATTTATTACAAGTGCTAGAGTTGCATGAAGAATGTTTAGAAGTGAGAAGAAAGACTTGTTGAAATTTGGTCTCAAATAGGATAAAAACCCAAAACCATTGCTTTGAGGCAGTGAATGGATTGTATAAAGTTATTTTGGGTTAGAATATGCTATAATACAATGAATTTGATTGATTACAAGTGCTAGAGATGCATGAAGAAATTTTGGAAGTGAGAAGAAAGATTGTTGAAATTTGGTCTCAAATGGGATAAGAACCCAAAACCATTGCTTTGAGGCAGTGAATGGATTGTATAAAGTTATTTTGGGTTAGAATATGCTAAAATACAATGAATTTGATTTATTACAAGTGCTAGAGTTGCATGAAGAATGTTTAGAAGTGAGAAGAAAGACTTGTTGAAATTTGGTCTCAAATAGGATAAAAACCCAAAACCATTGCTTTGAGGCAGTGAATGGATTGTATAAAGTTATTTTGGGTTAGAATATGCTATAATACAATGAATTTGATTGATTACAAGTGCTAGAGATGCATGAAGAAAGTTTGGAAGTGAGAAGAAAGATTGTTGAAATTTGGTCTCAAATGGGATAAGAACCCAAAACCATTGCTTTGAGGCAGTGAATGGATTGTATAAAGTTATTTTGGGTTAGAATATGCTAAAATACAATGAATTTGATTTATTACAAGTGCTAGAGGTTCATGAAGAATGTTTAGAAGTGAGAAGAAAGACTTGTTGAAATTTGGTCTCCAATAGGATAAAAACCCAAAACCCTTGCTTTGAGGCAGTGAATGGTTTGTCTAGAGTTGTTTTGGGTTAGAATATGTTATTATACAATGAATTTGATTGATTACAAGTGCTAGAGATGCATGAAGAATGTTTAGAAGTGAGAAGAAAGACTTGTTGAAATTTGGTCTCCAATAGGATAAGAACCCAAAACCCTTGCTTTGAGGCAGTGAATGGCTTGTATAAAGTTATTTTGGGTTAGAATATGCTATAATACAATGAATTTGATTTATTACAAGTGCTAGAGTTGCATGAAGAATGTTTAGAAGTGAGAAGAAAGACTTGTTGAAATTTGGTCTCAAATAGGATAAAAACCCAAAACCATTGCTTTGAGGCAGTGAATGGATTGTATAAAGTTATTTTGGGTTAGAATATGCTATAATACAATGAATTTGATTGATTACAAGTGCTAGAGATGCATGAAGAAAGTTTGGAAGTGAGAAGAAAGATTGTTGAAATTTGGTCTCAAATGGGATAAGAACCCAAAACCATTGCTTTGAGGCAGTGAATGGATTGTATAAAGTTATTTTGGGTTTGAATATGCTAAAATACAATGAATTTGATTTATTACAAGTGCTAGAGGTTCATGAAGAATGTTTAGAAGTGAGAAGAAAGACTTGTTGAAATTTGGTCTCCAATAGGATAAGAACCCAAAACCATTGCTTTGAGGCAGTGAATGGATTGTATAAAGTTATTTTGGGTTAGAATATGCTAAAATACAATGAATTTGATTTATTACAAGTGCTAGAGTTGCATGAAGAATGTTTAGAAGTGAGAAGAAAGACTTGTTGAAATTTGGTCTCAAATAGGATAAAAACCCAAAACCATTGCTTTGAGGCAGTGAATGGATTGTATAAAGTTATTTTGGGTTAGAATATGCTATAATACAATGAATTTGATTGATTACAAGTGCTAGAGATGCATGAAGAAATTTTGGAAGTGAGAAGAAAGATTGTTGAAATTTGGTCTCAAATGGGATAAGAACCCAAAACCATTGCTTTGAGGCAGTGAATGGATTGTATAAAGTTATTTTGGGTTAGAATATGCTAAAATACAATGAATTTGATTTATTACAAGTGCTAGAGTTGCATGAAGAATGTTTAGAAGTGAGAAGAAAGACTTGTTGAAATTTGGTCTCAAATAGGATAAAAACCCAAAACCATTGCTTTGAGGCAGTGAATGGATTGTATAAAGTTATTTTGGGTTAGAATATGCTATAATACAATGAATTTGATTGATTACAAGTGCTAGAGATGCATGAAGAAAGTTTGGAAGTGAGAAGAAAGATTGTTGAAATTTGGTCTCAAATGGGATAAGAACCCAAAACCATTGCTTTGAGGCAGTGAATGGATTGTATAAAGTTATTTTGGGTTAGAATATGCTAAAATACAATGAATTTGATTTATTACAAGTGCTAGAGGTTCATGAAGAATGTTTAGAAGTGAGAAGAAAGACTTGTTGAAATTTGGTCTCCAATAGGATAAAAACCCAAAACCCTTGCTTTGAGGCAGTGAATGGTTTGTCTAGAGTTGTTTTGGGTTAGAATATGTTATTATACAATGAATTTGATTGATTACAAGTGCTAGAGATGCATGAAGAATGTTTAGAAGTGAGAAGAAAGACTTGTTGAAATTTGGTCTCCAATAGGATAAGAACCCAAAACCCTTGCTTTGAGGCAGTGAATGGCTTGTATAAAGTTATTTTGGGTTAGAATATGCTATAATACAATGAATTTGATTTATTACAAGTGCTAGAGTTGCATGAAGAATGTTTAGAAGTGAGAAGAAAGACTTGTTGAAATTTGGTCTCAAATAGGATAAAAACCCAAAACCATTGCTTTGAGGCAGTGAATGGATTGTATAAAGTTATTTTGGGTTAGAATATGCTATAATACAATGAATTTGATTGATTACAAGTGCTAGAGATGCATGAAGAAAGTTTGGAAGTGAGAAGAAAGATTGTTGAAATTTGGTCTCAAATGGGATAAGAACCCAAAACCATTGCTTTGAGGCAGTGAATGGATTGTATAAAGTTATTTTGGGTTTGAATATGCTAAAATACAATGAATTTGATTTATTACAAGTGCTAGAGGTTCATGAAGAATGTTTAGAAGTGAGAAGAAAGACTTGTTGAAATTTGGTCTCCAATAGGATAAGAACCCAAAACCATTGCTTTGAGGCAGTGAATGGCTTGTATAAAGTTATTTTGGGTTAGAATATGTTATAATACAATGAATTTGATTGATTACAAGTGCTAGAGATGCATGAAGAATGTTTAGAAGTGAGAAGAAAGACTTGTTGAAATTTGGTCTCAAATGGGATAAGAACCCAAAACCATTGCTTTGAGGCAGTGAATGGATTGTATAAAGTTATTTTGGGTTAGAATATGCTATAATACAATGAATTTGATTTATTACAAGTGCTAGAGTTGCATGAAAAAAGTTTAGAAGTGAGAAGAAAGACTTGTTGATATTTGGTCTCAAATGGGATAAAAACCCAAAACCATTGCTTTGAGGTAGTGAATGGCTTGTATAACGTTATTTTGGGTTAGAATATGCTATAATACAATGAATTTGATTGATTACAAGTGCTAGAGATGCATGAAGAATGTTTAGAAGTTAGAAGAAAGACTTGTTAAAATTTGGTCTCAAATGGGATAAGAACCCAAAACCATTGCTTTGAGGCAGTGAATGGCTTGTATAAAGTTAATTTGGGTTAGAATATGTTATAATACAATGAATTTGATTGATTACAAGTGCTAGAGATGCATGAAGAAAGTTTAGAAGTGAGAAGAAAGATTGTTGAAATTTGGTCTCAAATGGGATAAGAACCCAAAACCATTGCTTTGAGGCAGTGAATGGATTGTATAAAGTTATTTTGGGTTAGAATATGCTATAATACAATGAATTTGATTGATTACAAGTGCTAGATATGCATGAAGAATGTTTAGAAGTGAGAAGAAAGACTTGTTGAAATTTGGTCTCAAATGGGATAAGAACCCAAAACCATTGCTTTGTGGCAGTGAATGGCTTGTATAAAGTTATTTTGGGTTAGAATATGCTATAATACAATGAATTTGATTGATTACAAGTGCTAGATATGCATGAAGAATGTTTAGAAGTGAGAAGAAAGACTTGTTGAAATTTGGTCTCAAATGGGATAAGAACCCAAAACCATTGCTTTGTGGCAGTGAATGGCTTGTATAAAGTTATTTTCGGTTAGAATATGTTATAATACAATTAATTTTATTGATTACAAGTGCTAGAGATGCGTGAAGAATGTTTAGAAGTGAGAAGAAAGACTTGTTGATATTTGGTCCCAAATGGGATAAGAATCCACAACCATTGCTTTGAGGATGTAAATGGTTTGTCTAGAGTTGTTTTGGGTTAGAATATGTTATTATACAATGAATTTGATTGATTACAAGTGCTAGAGATGCATGAAGAATGTTTAGAAGTGAGAAGAAAGACTTGTTGAAATTTGGTCTCCAATAGGATAAGAACCCAAAACCCTTGCTTTGAGGCAGTGAATGGCTTGTATAAAGTTATTTTGGGTTAGAATATGCTATAATACAATGAATTTGATTTATTACAAATGCTAGAGTTGCATGAAGAATGTTTAGAAGTGAGAAGAAAGACTTGTTGAAATTTGGTCTCAAATAGGATAAAAACCCAAAACCATTGCTTTGAGGCAGTGAATAGCTTGTATAAAGTTATTTTGGGTTAGAATATGTTATAATACAATGAATTTGATTGATTACAAGTGCTAGAGATGCATGAAGAAAGTTTAGAAGTGAGAAGAAAGATTGTTGAAATTTGGTCTCAAATGGGATAAGAACCCAAAACCATTGCTTTGAGGCAGTGAATGGATTGTATAAAGTTATTTTGGGTTAGAATATGCTATAATACAATGAATTGTATTTATTACAAGTGCTAGAGTTGCATGAAAAAATTTCAGAAGTGAGAAGAAAGACTTGTTGATATTTGGTCTCAAATGGGAGAAAAACCCAAAACCATTGCTTTGAGGCAGTGAATAGCTTGTATAAAGTTATTTTAGGTTAGAATATGTTATAATACAATGAATTTGATTGATTACAAGTGCTAGAGATGCATGAAGAATGTTTAGAAGTGAGAAGAAAGACTTGTTGAAATTTGGTCTCAAATGGGTTAAGAACACAAAACCATTGCTTTGAGACAGTGAATGGCTTGTATAAAGTTATTTTAGGTTAGAATATGTTATAATACAATGAATTTGATTGATTACAAGTGCTAGAGATGCATGAAGAATGTTTAGAAGTGAGAAGAAACACTTGTTGAAATTTGGTGTCAAATGGGATAAGAACCTAAAACCATTGCTTTGAGGCAGTGAATGGCTTGTATAAAGTTATTTTTGGTTAGAATATGTTATAATACAATGAATTTGATTGATTACAAGTGCTAGAGATGCATGAAGAAAGTTTGGAAGTGAGAAGAAAGATTGTTGAAATTTGGTCTCAAATGGGATAAGAACCCAAAACCATTGCTTTGAGGCAGTGAATGGATTGTATAAAGTTATTTTGGGTTAGATTATGCTAAAATACAATGAATTTGATTTATTACAAGTGCTAGAGGTTCATGAAGAATGTTTAGAAGTGAGAAGAAAGACTTGTTGAAATTTGGTCTCCAATAGGATAAGAACCCAAAACCATTGCTTTGAGGCAGTGAATGGCTTGTATAAAGTTATTTTGGGTTAGAATATGTTATAATACAATGAATTTGATTGATTACAAGTGCTAGAGATGCATGAAGAATGTTTAGAAGTGAGAAGAAAGACTTGTTGAAATTTGGTCTCAAATGGGATAAGAACCCAAAACCATTGCTTTGAGGCAGTGAATGGATTGTATAAAGTTATTTTGGGTTAGAATATGCTATAATACAATGAATTTGATTTATTACAAGTGCTAGAGTTGCATGAAAAAAGTTTAGAAGTGAGAAGAAAGACTTGTTGATATTTGGTCTCAAATGGGATAAAAACCCAAAACCATTGCTTTGAGGTAGTGAATGGCTTGTATAACGTTATTTTGGGTTAGAATATGCTATAATACAATGAATTTGATTGATTACAAGTGCTAGAGATGCATGAAGAATGTTTAGAAGTTAGAAGAAAGACTTGTTAAAATTTGGTCTCAAATGGGATAAGAACCCAAAACCATTGCTTTGAGGCAGTGAATGGCTTGTATAAAGTTAATTTGGGTTAGAATATGTTATAATACAATGAATTTGATTGATTACAAGTGCTAGAGATGCATGAAGAAAGTTTAGAAGTGAGAAGAAAGATTGTTGAAATTTGGTCTCAAATGGGATAAGAACCCAAAACCATTGCTTTGAGGCAGTGAATGGATTGTATAAAGTTATTTTGGGTTAGAATATGCTATTATACAATGAATTTGATTTATTACAAGTGCTAGAGATGCATGAAGAATCTTTAGAAATTAGAAGAAAGACTTGTTGATATTTGGTCCCAAATGGGATAAGAATCCACAACCATTGCTTTGAGGCAGTGAATGGCTTGTATAACGTTATTTTGGGTTAGAATATGCTATAATACAATGAATTTGATTGATTACAAGTGCTAGAGATGCATGAAGAATGTTTAGAAGTGAGAAGAAAGACTTGTTGAAATTTGGTCTCCAATAGGATAAGAACCCAAAACCATTGCTTTGAGGCAGTGAATGGCTTGTATAAAGTTATTTTGGGTTAGAATATGCTATAATACAATGAATTTGATTTATTACAAGTGCTAGAGTTGCATGAAGAATGTTTAGAAGTGAGAAGAAAGACTTGTTGAAATTTCGTCTCAAATAGGATAAAAACCCAAAACCATTGCTTTGAGGCAGTGAATAGCTTGTATAAAGTTATTTTGGGTTAGAATATGCTATAATACAATGAATTTGATTGATTACAAGTGCTAGATATGCATGAAGAATGTTTAGAAGTGAGAAGAAAGACTTGTTGAAATTTGGTCTCAAATGGGATAAGAACCCAAAACCATTGCTTTGTGGCAGTGAATGGCTTGTATAAAGTTATTTTCGGTTAGAATATGTTATAATACAATTAATTTTATTGATTACAAGTGCTAGAGATGCGTGAAGAATGTTTAGAAGTGAGAAGAAAGACTTGTTGATATTTGGTCCCAAATGGGATAAGAATCCACAACCATTGCTTTGAGGATGTAAATGGTTTGTCTAGAGTTGTTTTGGGTTAGAATATGTTATTATACAATGAATTTGATTGATTACAAGTGCTAGAGATGCATGAAGAATGTTTAGAAGTGAGAAGAAAGAATTGTTGAAATTTGGTCTCCAATAGGATAAGAACCCAAAACCCTTGCTTTGAGGCAGTGAATGGCTTGTATAAAGTTATTTTGGGTTAGAATATGCTATAATACAATGAATTTGATTTATTACAAGTGCTAGAGTTGCATGAAGAATGTTTAGAAGTGAGAAGAAAGACTTGTTGAAATTTGGTCTCAAATAGGATAAAAACCCAAAACCATTGCTTTGAGGCAGTGAATAGCTTGTATAAAGTTATTTTGGGTTAGAATATGCTATAATACAATGAATTTGATTGATTACAAGTGCTAGATATGCATGAAGAATGTTTAGAAGTGAGAAGAAAGAATTGTTGAAATTTGGTCTCAAATGGGATAAGAACCCAAAACCATTGCTCTGAGGCAGTGAATGGCTTGCATAAAGTTATTTTGGGTTAGAATATGTTATAATACAATGAATTTGATTGATTACAAGTGCTAGAGATGCATGAAGAATGTTTAGAAGTGAAAAGAAAGACTTGTTGAAATTTGGTCTCAAATGGGATAAGAACCCAAAACCATTGCTTTGAGGCAGTGAATGGCTTGTATAAAGTTATTTTGGGTTAGAATATGTTATAATACAATGAATTTGATTGATTACAAGTGCTAGAGATGCATGAAGAAAGTTTAGAAGTGAGAAGAAAGATTGTTGAAATTTGGTCTCAAATGGGATAAGAACCCAAAACCATTGCTTTGAGGCAGTGAATGGATTGTATAAAGTTATTTTGGGTTAGAATATGCTATAATACAATGAATTGTATTTATTACAAGTGCTAGAGTTGCATGAAAAAATTTCAGAAGTGAGAAGAAAGACTTGTTGATATTTGGTCTCAAATGGGAGAAAAACCCAAAACCATTGCTTTGAGGCAGTGAATGGCTTGTATAACGTTATTTTGGGTTAGAATATGCTATAATACAATGAATTTGATTAATTACAAGTGCTAGAGATGCATGAAGAATGTTTAGAAGTGAGAAGAAAGACTTGTTGAAATTTGGTCTCCAATAGGATAAGAACCCAAATGGGATAAGAATCCACAACCATTGCTTTGAGGATGTAAATGGTTTGTCTAGAGTTGTTTTGGGTTAGAATATGTTATTATACAATGAATTTGATTGATTAAAAGTGCTAGAGATACATGAAGAATGCTAAGAAGTGAGAAGAAAGACTTGTTGATATTTGGTCCCAAATGGGATAAGAACCCAAAACCATTGCTTTGAGGTAGTGAATGGCTTGTATAAAGTTATTTTGGGTTAGAATATGTTATAATACAATGAATTTGATTGATTACAAGTGCTAGAGATGCATGAAGAAAGTTTGGAAGTGAGAAGAAAGATTGTTGAAATTTGGTCTCAAATGGGATAAGAACCCAAAACCATTGCTTTGAGGCAGTGAATGGATTGTATAAAGTTATTTTGGGTTAGAATATGCTAAAATACAATGAATTTGATTTATTACAAGTGCTAGAGTTGCATGAAGAATGTTTAGAAGTGAGAAGAAAGACTTGTTGAAATTTGGTCTCCAATAGGATAAGAACCCAAAACCATTGCTTTGAGGCAGTGAATGGCTTGTATAAAGTTATTTTGGGTTAGAATATGTTATAATACAATGAATTTGATTGATTACAAGTGCTAGAGATGCATGAAGAATGTTTAGAAGTGAGAAGAAAGACTTGTTGAAATTTGGTCTCAAATGGGATAAGAACCCAAAACCATTGCTTTGAGGCAGTGAATGGATTGTATAAAGTTATTTTGGGTTAGAATATGCTATAATACAATGAATTTGATTTATTACAAGTGCTAGAGTTGCATGAAAAAAGTTTAGAAGTGAGAAGAAAGACTTGTTGATATTTGGTCTCAAATGGGATAAAAACCCAAAACCATTGCTTTGAGGCAGTGAATGGCTTGTATAACGTTATTTTGGGTTAGAATATGCTATAATACAATGAATTTGATTGATTACAAGTGCTAGAGATGCATGAAGAATGTTTAGAAGTTAGAAGAAAGACTTGTTAAAATTTGGTCTCAAATGGGATAAGAACCCAAAACCATTGCTTTGAGGCAGTGAATGGCTTGTATAAAGTTAATTTGGGTTAGAATATGTTATAATACAATGAATTTGATTGATTACAAGTGCTAGAGATGCATGAAGAAAGTTTAGAAGTGAGAAGAAAGATTGTTGAAATTTGGTCTCAAATGGGATAAGAACCCAAAACCATTGCTTTGAGGCAGTGAATGGATTGTATAAAGTTATTTTGGGTTAGAATATGCTATAATACAATGAATTTGATTTATTACAAGTGCTAGAGATGCATGAAGAATCTTTAGAAATTAGAAGAAAGACTTGTTGATATTTGGTCCCAAATGGGATAAGAATCCACAACCATTGCTTTGAGGCAGTGAATGGCTTGTATAACATTATTTTGGGTTAGAATATGCTATAATACAATGAATTTGATTGATTACAAGTGCTAGAGATGCATGAAGAATGTTTAGAAGTGAGAAGAAAGACTTGTTGAAATTTGGTCTCCAATAGGATAAGAACCCAAAACCATTGCTTTGAGGCAGTGAATGGCTTGTATAAAGTTATTTTGGGTTAGAATATGCTATAATACAATGAATTTGATTTATTACAAGTGCTAGAGTTGCATGAAGAATGTTTAGAAGTGAGAAGAAAGACTTGTTGAAATTTGGTCTCAAATAGGATAAAAACCCAAAACCATTGCTTTGAGGCAGTGAATAGCTTGTATAAAGTTATTTTGGGTTAGAATATGCTATAATACAATGAATTTGATTGATTACAAGTGCTAGATATGCATGAAGAATGTTTAGAAGTGAGAAGAAAGACTTGTTGAAATTTGGTCTCAAATGGGATAAGAACCCAAAACCATTGCTTTGTTGCAGTGAATGGCTTGTATAAAGTTATTTTCGGTTAGAATATGTTATAATACAATTAATTTTATTGATTACAAGTGCTAGAGATGCGTGAAGAATGTTTAGAAGTGAGAAGAAAGACTTGTTGATATTTGGTCCCAAATGGGATAAGAATCCACAACCATTGCTTTGAGGATGTAAATGGTTTGTCTAGAGTTGTTTTGGGTTAGAATATGTTATTATACAATGAATTTGATTGATTACAAGTGCTAGAGATGCATGAAGAATGTTTAGAAGTGAGAAGAAAGACTTGTTGAAATTTGGTCTCCAATAGGATAAGAACCCAAAACCCTTGCTTTGAGGCAGTGAATGGCTTGTATAAAGTTATTTTGGGTTAGAATATGCTATAATACAATGAATTTGATTTATTACAAGTGCTAGAGTTGCATGAAGAATGTTTAGAAGTGAGAAGAAAGACTTGTTGAAATTTGGTCTCAAATAGGATAAAAACCCAAAACCATTGCTTTGAGGCAGTGAATAGCTTGTATAAAGTTATTTTGGGTTAGAATATGCTATAATACAATGAATTTGATTGATTACAAGTGCTAGATATGCATGAAGAATGTTTAGAAGTGAGAAGAAAGAATTGTTGAAATTTGGTCTCAAATGGGATAAGAACCCAAAACCATTGCTCTGAGGCAGTGAATGGCTTGCATAAAGTTATTTTGGGTTAGAATATGTTATAATACAATGAATTTGATTGATTACAAGTGCTAGAGATGCATGAAGAATGTTTAGAAGTGAAAAGAAAGACTTGTTGAAATTTGGTCTCAAATGGGATAAGAACCCAAAACCATTGCTTTGAGGCAGTGAATGGCTTGTATAAAGTTATTTTGGGTTAGAATATGTTATAATACAATGAATTTGATTGATTACAAGTGCTAGAGATGCATGAAGAAAGTTTAGAAGTGAGAAGAAAGATTGTTGAAATTTGGTCTCAAATGGGATAAGAACCCAAAACCATTGCTTTGAGGCAGTGAATGGATTGTATAAAGTTATTTTGGGTTAGAATATGCTATAATACAATGAATTGTATTTATTACAAGTGCTAGAGTTGCATGAAAAAATTTCAGAAGTGAGAAGAAAGACTTGTTGATATTTGGTCTCAAATGGGAGAAAAACCCAAAACCATTGCTTTGAGGCAGTGAATGGCTTGTATAACGTTATTTTGGGTTAGAATATGCTATAATACAATGAATTTGATTGATTACAAGTGCTAGAGATGCATGAAGAATGTTTAGAAGTGAGAAGAAAGACTTGTTGAAATTTGGTCTCCAATAGGATAAGAACCCAAATGGGATAAGAATCCACAACCATTGCTTTGAGGATGTAAATGGTTTGTCTAGAGTTGTTTTGGGTTAGAATATGTTATTATACAATGAATTTGATTGATTAAAAGTGCTAGAGATACATGAAGAATGCTAAGAAGTGAGAAGAAAGACTTGTTGATATTTGGTCCCAAATGGGATAAGAACCCAAAACCATTGCTTTGAGGTAGTGAATGGCTTGTATAAAGTTATTTTGGGTTAGAATATGTTATAATACAATGAATTTGATTAATTACAAGTGCTAGAGATGCATGAAGAATGTTTAGAAGTGAGAAGAAAGACTTGTTGAAATTTGGTCTCCAATAGGATAAGAACCCAAAACCATTGCTTTGAGGCAGTGAATGGCTTGTATAAAGTTATTTTGGGTTAGAATATGCTATAATACAATGAATTTGATTTATTACAAGTGCTAGAGTTGCATGAAGAATGTTTAGAAGTGAGAAGAAAGACTTGTTGAAATTTGGTCTCAAATAGGATAAAAACCCAAAACCATTGCTTTGAGGCAGTGAATAGCTTGTATAAAGTTATTTTGGGTTAGAATATGCTATAATACAATGAATTTGATTGATTACAAGTGCTAGATATGCATGAAGAATGTTTAGAAGTGAGAAGAAAGACTTGTTGAAATTTGGTCTCAAATGGGATAAGAACCCAAAACCATTGCTTTGTTGCAGTGAATGGCTTGTATAAAGTTATTTTCGGTTAGAATATGTTATAATACAATTAATTTTATTGATTACAAGTGCTAGAGATGCGTGAAGAATGTTTAGAAGTGAGAAGAAAGACTTGTTGATATTTGGTCCCAAATGGGATAAGAATCCACAACCATTGCTTTGAGGATGTAAATGGTTTGTCTAGAGTTGTTTTGGGTTAGAATATGTTATTATACAATGAATTTGATTGATTACAAGTGCTAGAGATGCATGAAGAATGTTTAGAAGTGAGAAGAAAGACTTGTTGAAATTTGGTCTCCAATAGGATAAGAACCCAAAACCCTTGCTTTGAGGCAGTGAATGGCTTGTATAAAGTTATTTTGGGTTAGAATATGCTATAATACAATGAATTTGATTTATTACAAGTGCTAGAGTTGCATGAAGAATGTTTAGAAGTGAGAAGAAAGACTTGTTGAAATTTGGTCTCAAATAGGATAAAAACCCAAAACCATTGCTTTGAGGCAGTGAATAGCTTGTATAAAGTTATTTTGGGTTAGAATATGCTATAATACAATGAATTTGATTGATTACAAGTGCTAGATATGCATGAAGAATGTTTAGAAGTGAGAAGAAAGAATTGTTGAAATTTGGTCTCAAATGGGATAAGAACCCAAAACCATTGCTCTGAGGCAGTGAATGGCTTGCATAAAGTTATTTTGGGTTAGAATATGTTATAATACAATGAATTTGATTGATTACAAGTGCTAGAGATGCATGAAGAATGTTTAGAAGTGAAAAGAAAGACTTGTTGAAATTTGGTCTCAAATGGGATAAGAACCCAAAACCATTGCTTTGAGGCAGTGAATGGCTTGTATAAAGTTATTTTGGGTTAGAATATGTTATAATACAATGAATTTGATTGATTACAAGTGCTAGAGATGCATGAAGAAAGTTTAGAAGTGAGAAGAAAGATTGTTGAAATTTGGTCTCAAATGGGATAAGAACCCAAAACCATTGCTTTGAGGCAGTGAATGGATTGTATAAAGTTATTTTGGGTTAGAATATGCTATAATACAATGAATTGTATTTATTACAAGTGCTAGAGTTGCATGAAAAAATTTCAGAAGTGAGAAGAAAGACTTGTTGATATTTGGTCTCAAATGGGAGAAAAACCCAAAACCATTGCTTTGAGGCAGTGAATGGCTTGTATAACGTTATTTTGGGTTAGAATATGCTATAATACAATGAATTTGATTGATTACAAGTGCTAGAGATGCATGAAGAATGTTTAGAAGTGAGAAGAAAGACTTGTTGAAATTTGGTCTCCAATAGGATAAGAACCCAAATGGGATAAGAATCCACAACCATTGCTTTGAGGATGTAAATGGTTTGTCTAGAGTTGTTTTGGGTTAGAATATGTTATTATACAATGAATTTGATTGATTAAAAGTGCTAGAGATACATGAAGAATGCTAAGAAGTGAGAAGAAAGACTTGTTGATATTTGGTCCCAAATGGGATAAGAACCCAAAACCATTGCTTTGAGGTAGTGAATGGCTTGTATAAAGTTATTTTGGGTTAGAATATGTTATAATACAATGAATTTGATTAATTACAAGTGCTAGAGATGCATGAAGAATGTTTAGAAGTGAGAAGAAAGACTTGTTTAAATTTGGTCTCAAATGGGATAAGAACCCAAAACCATTGCTCTGAGGCAGTGAATGGCTTGTATAAAGTTATTTTGGGTTAGAATATGTTATAATACAATGAATTTGATTGATTACAAGTGCTAGAGATGCATGAAGAATGTTTAGAAGTGAGAAGAAAGACTTGTTGAAATTTGGTCTCAAATGGGTTAAGAACCCAAAACCATTGCTTTGAGACAGTGAATGGCTTGTATAAAGTTATTTTAGGTTAGAATATGTTATAATACAATGAATTTGATTGATTACAAGTGCTAGAGATGCATGAAGAATGTTTAGAAGTGAGAAGAAACACTTGTTGAAATTTGGTCTCAAATGGGATAAGAACCCAAAACCATTGCTTTGAGGCAGTGAATGGCTTGTATAAAGTTATTTTGGGTTAGAATATGTTATAATACAATGAATTTGATTGATTACAAGTGCTAGAGATGCATGAAGAAAGTTTGGAAGTGAGAAGAAAGATTGTTGAAATTTGGTCTCAAATGGGATAAGAACCCAAAACCATTGCTTTGAGGCAGTGAATGGATTGTATAAAGTTATTTTGGGTTAGAATATGCTAAAATACAATGAATTTGATTTATTACAAGTGCTAGAGTTGCATGAAGAATGTTTAGAAGTGAGAAGAAAGACTTGTTGAAATTTGGTCTCCAATAGGATAAGAACCCAAAACCATTGCTTTGAGGCAGTGAATGGCTTGTATAAAGTTATTTTGGGTTAGAATATGTTATAATACAATGAATTTGATTGATTACAAGTGCTAGAGATGCATGAAGAATGTTTAGAAGTGAGAAGAAAGACTTGTTGAAATTTGGTCTCAAATGGGATAAGAACCCAAAACTATTGCTTTGAGGCAGTGAATGGATTGTATAAAGTTATTTTGGGTTAGAATATGCTATAATACAATGAATTTGATTTATTACAAGTGCTAGAGTTGCATGAAAAAAGTTTAGAAGTGAGAAGAAAGACTTGTTGATATTTGGTCTCAAATGGGATAAAAACCCAAAACCATTGCTTTGAGGCAGTGAATGGCTTGTATAACGTTATTTTGGGTTAGAATATGCTATAATACAATGAATTTGATTGATTACAAGTGCTAGAGATGCATGAAGAATGTTTAGAAGTTAGAAGAAAGACTTGTTAAAATTTGGTCTCAAATGGGATAAGAACCCAAAACCATTGCTTTGAGGCAGTGAATGGCTTGTATAAAGTTAATTTGGGTTAGAATATGTTATAATACAATGAATTTGATTGATTACAAGTGCTAGAGATGCATGAAGAAAGTTTAGAAGTGAGAAGAAAGATTGTTGAAATTTGGTCTCAAATGGGATAAGAACCCAAAACCATTGCTTTGAGGCAGTGAATGGCTTGTATAAAGTTAATTTGGGTTAGAATATGTTATAATACAATGAATTTGATTGATTACAAGTGCTAGAGATGCATGAAGAAAGTTTAGAAGTGAGAAGAAAGATTGTTGAAATTTGGTCTCAAATGGGATAAGAACCCAAAACCATTGCTTTGAGGCAGTGAATGGATTGTATAAAGTTATTTTGGGTTAGAATATACTATAATACAATGAATTTGATTTATTACAAGTGCTAGAGATGCATGAAGAATCTTTAGAAATTAGAAGAAAGACTTGTTGATATTTGGTCCCAAATGGGATAAGAATCCACAACCATTGCTTTGAGGCAGTGAATGGCTTGTATAACGTTATTTTGGGTTAGAATATGCTATAATACAATGAATTTGATTGATTACAAGTGCTAGAGATGCATGAAGAATGTTTAGAAGTGAGAAGAAAGACTTTTTGAAATTTGGTCTCCAATAGGATAAGAACCCAAAACCATTGCTTTGAGGCAGTGAATGGCTTGTATAAAGTTATTTTGGGTTAGAATATGCTATAATACAATGAATTTGATTTATTACAAGTGCTAGAGTTGCATAAAGAATGTTTAGAAGTGAGAAGAAAGACTTGTTGAAATTTGGTCTCAAATAGGATAAAAACCCAAAACCATTGCTTTGAGGCAGTGAATGGCTTGTATAAAGTTATTTTGGGTTAGAATATGCTATAATACAATGAATTTGATTTATTACAAGTGCTAGAGTTGCATGAAGAATGTTTAGAAGTGAGAAGAAAGACTTGTTGAAATTTGGTCTCAAATAGGATAAAAACCCAAAACCATTGCTTTGAGGCAGTGAATAGCTTGTATAAAGTTATTTTGGGTTAGAATATGCTATAATACAATGAATTTGATTGATTACAAGTGCTAGATATGCATGAAGAATGTTTAGAAGTGAGAAGAAAGACTTGTTGAAATTTGGTCTCAAATGGGATAAGAACCCAAAACCATTGCTTTGTTGCAGTGAATGGCTTGTATAAAGTTATTTTCGGTTAGAATATGTTATAATACAATTAATTTTATTGATTACAAGTGCTAGAGATGCGTGAAGAATGTTTAGAAGTGAGAAGAAAGACTTGTTGATATTTGGTCCCAAATGGGATAAGAATCCACAACCATTGCTTTGAGGATGTAAATGGTTTGTCTAGAGTTGTTTTGGGTTAGAATATGTTATTATACAATGAATTTGATTGATTACAAGTGCTAGAGATGCATGAAGAATGTTTAGAAGTGAGAAGAAAGACTTGTTGAAATTTGGTCTCCAATAGGATAAGAACCCAAAACCCTTGCTTTGAGGCAGTGAATGGCTTGTATAAAGTTATTTTGGGTTAGAATATGCTATAATACAATGAATTTGATTTATTACAAGTGCTAGAGTTGCATGAAGAATGTTTAGAAGTGAGAAGAAAGACTTGTTGAAATTTGGTCTCAAATAGGATAAAAACCCAAAACCATTGCTTTGAGGCAGTGAATAGCTTGTATAAAGTTATTTTGGGTTAGAATATGCTATAATACAATGAATTTGATTGATTACAAGTGCTAGATATGCATGAAGAATGTTTAGAAGTGAGAAGAAAGAATTGTTGAAATTTGGTCTCAAATGGGATAAGAACCCAAAAGCATTGCTCTGAGGCAGTGAATGGCTTGCATAAAGTTATTTTGGGTTAGAATATGTTATAATACAATGAATTTGATTGATTACAAGTGCTAGAGATGCATGAAGAATGTTTAGAAGTGAGAAGAAAGACTTGTTGAAATTTGGTCTCAAATGGGATAAGAACCCAAAACCATTGCTTTGAGGCAGTGAATGGCTTGTATAAAGTTATTTTGGGTTAGAATATGTTATAATACAATGAATTTGATTGATTACAAGTGCTAGAGATGCATGAAGAAAGTTTAGAAGTGAGAAGAAAGATTGTTGAAATTTGGTCTCAAATGGGATAAGAACCCAAAACCATTGCTTTGAGGCAGTGAATGGATTGTATAAAGTTATTTTGGGTTAGAATATGCTATAATACAATGAATTGTATTTATTACAAGTGCTAGAGTTGCATGAAAAAATTTCAGAAGTGAGAAGAAAGACTTGTTGATATTTGGTCTCAAATGGGAGAAAAACCCAAAACCATTGCTTTGAGGCAGTGAATGGCTTGTATAACGTTATTTTGGGTTAGAATATGCTATAATACAATGAATTTGATTGATTACAAGTGCTAGAGATGCATGAAGAATGTTTAGAAGTGAGAAGAAAGACTTGTTGAAATTTGGTCTCCAATAGGATAAGAACCCAAATGGGATAAGAATCCACAACCATTGCTTTGAGGATGTAAATGGTTTGTCTAGAGTTGGTTTGGGTTAGAATATGTTATTATACAATGAATTTGATTGATTAAAAGTGCTAGAGATACATGAAGAATGCTAAGAAGTGAGAAGAAAGACTTGTTGATATTTGGTCCCAAATGGGATAAGAACCCAAAACCATTGCTTTGAGGTAGTGAATGGCTTGTATAAAGTTATTTTGGGTTAGAATATGTTATAATACAATGAATTTGATTAATTACAAGTGCTAGAGATGCATGAAGAATGTTTAGAAGTGAGAAGAAAGACTTGTTTAAATTTGGTCTCAAATGGGATAAGAACCCAAAACCATTGCTCTGAGGCAGTGAATGGCTTGTATAAAGTTATTTTGGGTTAGAATATGTTATAATACAATGAATTTGATTGATTACAAGTGCTAGAGATGCATGAAGAATGTTTAGAAGTGAGAAGAAAGACTTGTTGAAATTTGGTCTCAAATGGGTTAAGAACCCAAAACCATTGCTTGGAGACAGTGAATGGCTTGTATAAAGTTATTTTAGGTTAGAATATGTTATAATACAATGAATTTGATTGATTACAAGTGCTAGAGATGCATGAAGAATGTTTAGAAGTGAGAAGAAACACTTGTTGAAATTTGGTCTCAAATGGGATAAGAACCCAAAACCATTGCTTTGAGGCAGTGAATGGCTTGTATAAAGTTATTTTGGGTTAGAATATGTTATAATACAATGAATTTGATTGATTACAAGTGCTAGAGATGCATGAAGAAAGTTTGGAAGTGAGAAGAAAGATTGTTGAAATTTGGTCTCAAATGGGATAAGAACCCAAAACCATTGCTTTGAGGCAGGGAATGGATTGTATAAAGTTATTTTGGGTTAGAATATGCTAAAATACAATGAATTTGATTTATTACAAGTGCTAGAGTTGCATGAAGAATGTTTAGAAGTGAGAAGAAAGACTTGTTGAAATTTGGTCTCCAATAGGATAAGAACCCAAAACCATTGCTTTGAGGCAGTGAATGGCTTGTATAAAGTTATTTTGGGTTAGAATATGTTATAATACAATGAATTTGATTGATTACAAGTGCTAGAGATGCATGAAGAAAGTTTAGAAGTGAGAAGAAAGACTTGTTGAAATTTGGTCTCAAATGGGATAAGAACCCAAAACCATTGCTTTGAGGCAGTGAATGGATTGTATAAAGTTATTTTGGGTTAGAATATGCTATAATACAATGAATTTGATTTATTACAAGTGCTAGAGATGCATGAAGAATCTTTAGAAATTAGAAGAAAGACTTGTTGATATTTGGTCCCAAATGGGATAAGAATCCACAACCATTGCTTTGAGGCAGTGAATGGCTTGTATAACGTTATTTTGGGTTAGAATATGCTATAATACAATGAATTTGATTGATTACAAGTGCTAGAGATGCATGAAGAATGTTTAGAAGTGAGAAGAAAGACTTGTTGAAATTTGGTCTCCAATAGGATAAGAACCCAAAACCATTGCTTTGAGGCAGTGAATGGCTTGTATAAAGTTATTTTGGGTTAGAATATGCTATAATACAATGAATTTGATTTATTACAAGTGCTAGAGTTGCATAAAGAATGTTTAGAAGTGAGAAGAAAGACTTGTTGAAATTTGGTCTCAAATAGGATAAAAACCCAAAACCATTGCTTTGAGGCAGTGAATAGCTTGTATAAAGTTATTTTGGGTTAGAATATGCTATAATACAATGAATTTGATTGATTACAAGTGCTAGATATGCATGAAGAATGTTTAGAAGTGACAAGAAAGACTTGTTGAAATTTGGTCTCAAATGGGATAAGAACCCAAAACCATTGCTTTGTGGCAGTGAATGGCTTGTATAAAGTTATTTTCGGTTAGAATATGTTATAATACAATTAATTTTATTGATTACAAGTGCTAGAGATGCGTGAAGAATGTTTAGAAGTGAGAAGAAAGACTTGTTGATATTTGGTCCCAAATGGGATAAGAATCCACAACCATTGCTTTGAGGATGTAAATGGTTTGTCTAGAGTTGTTTTGGGTTAGAATATGTTATTATACAATGAATTTGAACTATTAAAAGTGCTAGAGATACATGAAGAATGCTAAGAAGTGAGAAGAAAGACTTGTTGATATTTGGTCCCAAATGGGATAAGAACCCAAAACCATTGCTTTGAGGTAGTGAATGGCTTGTATAAAGTTATTTTGGGTTAGAATATGTTATAATACAATGAATTTGATTGATTACAAGTGCTAGAGATGCATGAAGAATGTTTAGAAGTGAGAAGAAACACTTGTTGAAATTTGGTCTCAAATGGGATAAGAACCCAAAACCATTGCTTTGAGGCAGTGAATGGCTTGTATAAAGTTATTTTGGGTTAGAATATGTTATAATACAATGAATTTGATTGATTACAAGTGCTAGAGATGCATGAAGAAAGTTTGGAAGTGAGAAGAAAGATTGTTGAAATTTGGTCTCAAATGGGATAAGAACCCAAAACCATTGCTTTGAGGCAGTGAATGGATTGTATAAAGTTATTTTGGGTTAGAATATGCTAAAATACAATGAATTTGATTTATTACAAGTGCTAGAGTTGCATGAAGAATGTTTAGAAGTGAGAAGAAAGACTTGTTGAAATTTGGTCTCCAATAGGATAAGAACCCAAAACCATTGCTTTGAGGCAGTGAATGGCTTGTATAAAGTTATTTTGGGTTAGAATATGTTATAATACAATGAATTTGATTGATTACAAGTGCTAGAGATGCATGAAGAATGTTTAGAAGTGAGAAGAAAGACTTGTTGAAATTTGGTCTCAAATGGGATAAGAACCCAAAACCATTGCTTTGAGGCAGTGAATGGATTGTATAAAGTTATTTTGGGTTAGAATATGCTATAATACAATGAATTTGATTTATTACAAGTGCTAGAGTTGCATGAAAAAAGTTTAGAAGTGAGAAGAAAGACTTGTTGATATTTGGTCTCAAATGGGATAAAAACCCAAAACCATTGCTTTGAGGCAGTGAATGGCTTGTATAACGTTATTTTGGGTTAGAATATGCTATAATACAATGAATTTGATTGATTACAAGTGCTAGAGATGCATGAAGAATGTTTAGAAGTTAGAAGAAAGACTTGTTAAAATTTGGTCTCAAATGGGATAAGAACCCAAAACCATTGCTTTGAGGCAGTGAATGGCTTGTATAAAGTTAATTTGGGTTAGAATATGTTATAATACAATGAATTTGATTGATTACAAGTGCTAGAGATGCATGAAGAAAGTTTAGAAGTGAGAAGAAAGATTGTTGAAATTTGGTCTCAAATGGGATAAGAACCCAAAACCATTGCTTTGAGGCAGTGAATGGATTGTATAAAGTTATTTTGGGTTAGAATATGCTATAATACAATGAATTTGATTTATTACAAGTGCTAGAGATGCATGAAGAATCTTTAGAAATTAGAAGAAAGACTTGTTGATATTTGGTCCCAAATGGGATAAGAATCCACAACCATTGCTTTGAGGCAGTGAATGGCTTGTATAACGTTATTTTGGGTTAGAATATGCTATAATACAATGAATTTGATTGGTTACAAGTGCTAGAGATGCATGAAGAATGTTTAGAAGTGAGAAGAAAGACTTGTTGAAATTTGGTCTCCAATAGGATAAGAACCCAAAACCATTGCTTTGAGGCAGTGAATGGCTTGTATAAAGTTATTTTGGGTTAGAATATGTTATAATACAATGAATTTGATTGATTACAAGTGCTAGAGATGCATGAAGAAAGTTTGGAAGTGAGAAGAAAGATTGTTGAAATTTGGTCTCAAATGGGATAAGAACCCAAAACCATTGCTTTGAGGCAGTGAATGGATTGTATAAAGTTATTTTGGGTTAGAATATGCTAAAATACAATGAATTTGATTTATTACAAGTGCTAGAGTTGCATGAAGAATGTTTAGAAGTGAGAAGAAAGACTTGTTGAAATTTGGTCTCCAATAGGATAAGAACCCAAAACCATTGCTTTGAGGCAGTGAATGGCTTGTATAAAGTTATTTTGGGTTAGAATATGTTATAATACAATGAATTTGATTGATTACAAGTGCTAGAGATGCATGAAGAATGTTTAGAAGTGAGAAGAAAGACTTGTTGAAATTTGGTCTCAAATGGGATAAGAACCCAAAACCATTGCTTTGAGGCAGTGAATGGATTGTATAAAGTTATTTTGGGTTAGAATATGCTATAATACAATGAATTTGATTTATTACAAGTGCTAGAGTTGCATGAAAAAAGTTTAGAAGTGAGAAGAAAGACTTGTTGATATTTGGTCTCAAATGGGATAAAAACCCAAAACCATTGCTTTGAGGCAGTGAATGGCTTGTATAACGTTATTTTGGGTTAGAATATGCTATAATACAATGAATTTGATTGATTACAAGTGCTAGAGATGCATGAAGAATGTTTAGAAGTTAGAAGAAAGACTTGTTAAAATTTGGTCTCAAATGGGATAAGAACCCAAAACCATTGCTTTGAGGCAGTGAATGGCTTGTATAAAGTTAATTTGGGTTAGAATATGTTATAATACAATGAATTTGATTGATTACAAGTGCTAGAGATGCATGAAGAAAGTTTAGAAGTGAGAAGAAAGATTGTTGAAATTTGGTCTCAAATGGGATAAGAACCCAAAACCATTGCTTTGAGGCAGTGAATGGATTGTATAAAGTTATTTTGGGTTAGAATATGCTATAATACAATGAATTTGATTTATTACAAGTGCTAGAGATGCATGAAGAATCTTTAGAAATTAGAAGAAAGACTTGTTGATATTTGGTCCCAAATGGGATAAGAATCCACAACCATTGCTTTGAGGCAGTGAATGGCTTGTATAACGTTATTTTGGGTTAGAATATGCTATAATACAATGAATTTGATTGATTACAAGTGCTAGAGATGCATGAAGAATGTTTAGAAGTGAGAAGAAAGACTTGTTGAAATTTGGTCTCCAATAGGATAAGAACCCAAAACCATTGCTTTGAGGCAGTGAATGGCTTGTATAAAGTTATTTTGGGTTAGAATATGCTATAATACAATGAATTTGATTTATTACAAGTGCTAGAGTTGCATAAAGAATGTTTAGAAGTGAGAAGAAAGACTTGTTGAAATTTGGTCTCAAATAGGATAAAAACCCAAAACCATTGCTTTGAGGCAGTGAATAGCTTGTATAAAGTTATTTTGGGTTAGAATATGCTATAATACAATGAATTTGATTGATTACAAGTGCTAGATATGCATGAAGAATGTTTAGAAGTGACAAGAAAGACTTGTTGAAATTTGGTCTCAAATGGGATAAGAACCCAAAACCATTGCTTTGTGGCAGTGAATGGCTTGTATAAAGTTATTTTCGGTTAGAATATGTTATAATACAATTAATTTTATTGATTACAAGTGCTAGAGATGCGTGAAGAATGTTTAGAAGTGAGAAGAAAGACTTGTTGATATTTGGTCCCAAATGGGATAAGAATCCACAACCATTGCTTTGAGGATGTAAATGGTTTGTCTAGAGTTGTTTTGGGTTAGAATATGTTATTATACAATGAATTTGATTGATTAAAAGTGCTAGAGATACATGAAGAATGCTAAGAAGTGAGAAGAAAGACTTGTTGATATTTGGTCCCAAATGGGATAAGAACCCAAAACCATTGCTTTGAGGTAGTGAATGGCTTGTATAAAGTTATTTTGGGTTAGAATATGTTATAATACAATGAATTTGATTGATTACAAGTGCTAGAGATGCATGAAGAATGTTTAGAAGTGAGAAGAAACACTTGTTGAAATTTGGTCTCAAATGGGATAAGAACCCAAAACCATTGCTTTGAGGCAGTGAATGGCTTGTATAAAGTTATTTTGGGTTAGAATATGTTATAATACAATGAATTTGATTGATTACAAGTGCTAGAGATGCATGAAGAAAGTTTGGAAGTGAGAAGAAAGAATGTTGAAATTTGGTCTCAAATGGGATAAGAACCCAAAACCATTGCTTTGAGGCAGTGAATGGATTGTATAAAGTTATTTTGGGTTAGAATATGCTAAAATACAATGAATTTGATTTATTACAAGTGCTAGAGTTGCATGAAGAATGTTTAGAAGTGAGAAGAAAGACTTGTTGAAATTTGGTCTCCAATAGGATAAGAACCCAAAACCATTGCTTTGAGGCAGTGAATGGCTTGTATAAAGTTATTTTGGGTTAGAATATGTTATAATACAATGAATTTGATTGATTACAAGTGCTAGAGATGCATGAAGAATGTTTAGAAGTGAGAAGAAAGACTTGTTGAAATTTGGTCTCAAATGGGATAAGAACCCAAAACCATTGCTTTGAGGCAGTGAATGGATTGTATAAAAGTATTTTGGGTTAGAATATGCTATAATACAATGAATTTGATTTATTACAAGTGCTAGAGTTGCATGAAAAAAGTTTAGAAGTGAGAAGAAAGACTTGTTGATATTTGGTCTCAAATGGGATAAAAACCCAAAACCATTGCTTTGAGGCAGTGAATGGCTTGTATAACGTTATTTTGGGTTAGAATATGCTATAATACAATGAATTTGATTGATTACAAGTGCTAGAGATGCATGAAGAATGTTTAGAAGTTAGAAGAAAGACTTGTTAAAATTTGGTCTCAAATGGGATAAGAACCCAAAACCATTGCTTTGAGGCAGTGAATGGCTTGTATAAAGTTAATTTGGGTTAGAATATGTTATAATACAATGAATTTGATTGATTACAAGTGCTAGAGATGCATGAAGAAAGTTTAGAAGTGAGAAGAAAGATTGTTGAAATTTGGTCTCAAATGGGATAAGAACCCAAAACCATTGCTTTGAGGCAGTGAATGGATTGTATAAAGTTATTTTGGGTTAGAATATGCTATAATACAATGAATTTGATTTATTACAAGTGCTAGAGATGCATGAAGAATCTTTAGAAATTAGAAGAAAGACTTGTTGATATTTGGTCCCAAATGGGATAAGAATCCACAACCATTGCTTTGAGGCAGTGAATGGCTTGTATAACGTTATTTTGGGTTAGAATATGCTATAATACAATGAATTTGATTGGTTACAAGTGCTAGAGATGCATGAAGAATGTTTAGAAGTGAGAAGAAAGACTTGTTGAAATTTGGTCTCCAAGAGGATAAGAACCCAAAACCATTGCTTTGAGGCAGTGAATGGCTTGTATAAAGTTATTTTGGGTTAGAATATGCTATAATACAATGAATTTGATTTATTACAAGTGCTAGAGTTGCATGAAGAATGTTTAGAAGTGAGAAGAAAGACTTGTTGAAATTTGGTCTCAAATAGGATAAAAACCCAAAACCATTGCTTTGAGGCAGTGAATAGCTTGTATAAAGTTATTTTGGGTTAGAATATGCTATAATACAATGAATTTGATTGATTACAAGTGCTAGATATGCATGAAGAATGTTTAGAAGTGAGAAGAAAGACTTGTTGAAATTTGGTCTCAAATGGGATAAGAACCCAAAACCATTGCTTTGTGGCAGTGAATGGCTTGTATAAAGTTATTTTCGGTTAGAATATGTTATAATACAATTAATTTTATTGATTACAAGTGCTAGAGATGCGTGAAGAATGTTTAGAAGTGAGAAGAAAGACTTGTTGATATTTGGTCCCAAATGGGATAAGAATCCACAACCATTGCTTTGAGGATGTAAATGGTTTGTCTAGAGTTGTTTTGGGTTAGAATATGTTATTATACAATGAATTTGATTGATTAAAAGTGCTAGAGATACATGAAGAATGCTAAGAAGTGAGAAGAAAGACTTGTTGATATTTGGTCCCAAATGGGATAAGAACCCAAAACCATTGCTTTGAGGTAGTGAATGGCTTGTATAAAGTTATTTTGGGTTAGAATATGTTATAATACAATGAATTTGATTAATTACAAGTGCTAGAGATGCATGAAGAATGTTTAGAAGTGAGAAGAAAGACTTGTTTAAATTTGGTCTCAAATGGGATAAGAACCCAAAACCATTGCTCTGAGGCAGTGAATGGCTTGTATAAAGTTATTTTGGGTTAGAATATGTTATAATACAATGAATTTGATTGATTACAAGTGCTAGAGATGCATGAAGAATGTTTAGAAGTGAGAAGAAAGACTTGTTGAAATTTGGTCTCAAATGGGTTAAGAACCCAAAACCATTGCTTTGAGACAGTGAATGGCTTGTATAAAGTTATTTTAGGTTAGAATATGTTATAATACAATGAATTTGATTGATTACAAGTGCTAGAGATGCATGAAGAATGTTTAGAAGTGAGAAGAAACACTTGTTGAAATTTGGTCTCAAATGGGATAAAAACCCAAAACCATTGCTTTGAGGCAGTGAATGGCTTGTATAAAGTTATTTTGGGTTAGAATATGTTATAATACAATGAATTTGATTGATTACAAGTGCTAGAGATGCATGAAGAAAGTTTGGAAGTGAGAAGAAAGATTGTTGAAATTTGGTCTCAAATGGGATAAGAACCCAAAACCATTGCTTTGAGGCAGTGAATGGATTGTATAAAGTTATTTTGGGTTAGAATATGCTAAAATACAATGAATTTGATTTATTACAAGTGCTAGAGTTGCATGAAGAATGTTTAGAAGTGAGAAGAAAGACTTGTTGAAATTTGGTCTCCAATAGGATAAGAACCCAAAACCATTGCTTTGAGGCAGTGAATGGCTTGTATAAAGTTATTTTGGGTTAGAATATGTTATAATACAATGAATTTGATTGATTACAAGTGCTAGAGATGCATGAAGAATGTTTAGAAGTGAGAAGAAAGACTTGTTGAAATTTGGTCTCAAATGGGATAAGAACCCAAAACCATTGCTTTGAGGCAGTGAATGGATTGTATAAAGTTATTTTGGGTTAGAATATGCTATAATACAATGAATTTGATTTATTACAAGTGCTAGAGTTGCATGAAAAAAGTTTAGAAGTGAGAAGAAAGACTTGTTGATATTTGGTCTCAAATGGGATAAAAACCCAAAACCATTGCTTTGAGGCAGTGAATGGCTTGTATAACGTTATTTTGGGTTAGAATATGCTATAATACAATGAATTTGATTGATTACAAGTGCTAGAGATGCATGAAGAATCTTTAGAAGTTAGAAGAAAGACTTGTTAAAATTTGGTCTCAAATGGGATAAAAACCCAAAACCATTGCTTTGAGGCAGTGAATGGCTTGTATAAAGTTATTTTGGGTTAGAATATGCTATAATACAATGAATTTGATTTATTACAAGTGCTAGAGTTGCATGAAGAATGTTTAGAAGTGAGAAGAAAGACTTGTTGAAATTTGGTCTCAAATAGGATAAAAACCCAAAACCATTGCTTTGAGGCAGTGAATAGCTTGTATAAAGTTATTTTGGGTTAGAATATGCTATAATACAATGAATTTGATTGATTACAAGTGCTAGATATGCATGAAGAATGTTTAGAAGTGAGAAGAAAGACTTGTTGAAATTTGGTCTCAAATGGGATAAAAACCCAAAACCATTGCTTTGTGGCAGTGAATGGCTTGTATAAAGTTATTTTCGGTTAGAATATGTTATAATACAATTAATTTTATTGATTACAAGTGCTAGAGATGCGTAAAGAATGTTTAGAAGTGAGAAGAAAGACTTGTTGATATTTGGTCCCAAATGGGATAAGAATCCACAACCATTGCTTTGAGGATGTAAATGGTTTGTCTAGAGTTGTTTTGGGTTAGAATATGTTATTATACAATGAATTTGATTGATTACAAGTGCTAGAGATGCATGAAGAATGTTTAGAAGTGAGAAGAAAGACTTGTTGAAATTTGGTCTCCAATAGGATAAGAACCCAAAACCCTTGCTTTGAGGCAGTGAATGGCTTGTATAAAGTTATTTTGGGTTAGAATATGCTATAATACAATGAATTTGATTTATTACAAGTGCTAGAGTTGCATGAAGAATGTTTAGAAGTGAGAAGAAAGACTTGTTGAAATTTGGTCTCAAATAGGATAAAAACCCAAAACCATTGCTTTGAGGCAGTGAATAGCTTGTATAAAGTTATTTTGGGTTAGAATATGCTATAATACAATGAATTTGATTGATTACAAGTGCTAGATATGCATGAAGAATGTTTAGAAGTGAGAAGAAAGATTGTTGAAATTTGGTCTCAAATAGGATAAGAACCCAAAACCATTGCTTTGAGGCAGTGAATGGCTTGTATAAAGTTATTTTGGGTTAGAATATGCTATAATACAATGAATTTGATTTATTACAAGTGCTAGAGTTGCATGAAGAATGTTTAGAAGTGAGAAGAAAGACTTGTTGAAATTTGGTCTCAAATAGGATAAAAACCCAAAACCATTGCTTTGAGGCAGTGAATGGATTGTATAACGTTATTTTGGGTTAGAATATGCTATAATACAATGAATTTGATTGATTAAAAGTGCTAGAGATGCATGAAGAATGTTTAGAAGTGAGAAGAAAGACTTGTTGAAATTTGATCTCAAATAGGATAAAAACCCAAAACCATTGCTTTGAGGCAGTGAATGGCTTGTATAAAGTTATTTTGGGTTAGAATATGATATAATACAATGAATTTGATTGATTACAAGTGCTAGATATGCATGAAGAATGTTTAGAAGTGAGAAGAAAGATTGTTGAAATTTGGTCTCAAATGGGATAAGAACCCAAAACCATTGCTTTGTGGCAGTGAATGGCTTGTATAAAGTTATTTTCGGTTAGAATATGTTATAATACAATTAATTTTATTGATTACAAGTGCTAGAGATGCGTGAAGAATGTTTAGAAGTAAAAAGAAAGACTTGTTGATATTTGGTCCCAAATGGGATAAGAATCCACAACCACTGCTTTGAGGATGTAAATGGTTTGTCTAGAGTTGTTTTGGGTTAGAATATGTTATTATACAATGAATTTGATTTATTACAAGTGCTAGAGTTGCATGAAGAATGTTTAGAAGTGAGAAGAAAGACTTGTTGAAATTTGGTCTCAAATGGGATAAGATCCTAAAACCATTGCTTTGAGGCAGTGAATGGCTTGTATAAAGTTATTTTAAGTTAGAATATGTTATAATACAATGAATTTGATTGATTACAAGTGCTAGAGATGCATGAAAATTGTTTAGAAGTGAGAAGAAAGACTTGTTGAAATTTGGTCTCAAATGGGATAAGAACCCAAAACCATTGCTTTGAGGCAATGAATGGCTTGTATAAAGTTATTTTAGGTTAGAATATGTTATAATACAATGAATTTGATTGATTACAAGTGCTAGAGATGCATGAAGAATGTTTAGAAGTGAGAAGAAAGACTTGTTGATATTTGGTCCCAAATGGGATAAGAATCCACAACCACTGCTTTGAGGATGTAAATGGTTTGTCTAGAGTTGTTTTGGGTTAGAATATGTTATTATACAATGAATTTGATTTATTACAAGTGCTAGAGTTGCATGAAGAATGTTTAGAAGTGAGAAGAAAGACTTGTTAAAATTTGGTCTCAAATGGGATAAGATCCTAAAACCATTGCTTTGAGGCAGTGAATGGCTTGTATAAAGTTATTTTAAGTTAGAATATGTTATAATACAATGAATTTGATTGATTACAAGTGCTAGAGATGCATGAAGAATGTTTAGAAGTGAGAAGAAAGACTTGTTGAAATTTGGTCTCAAATGGGATAAGAACCCAAAACCATTGCTTTGAGGCAATGAATGGCTTGTATAAAGTTATTTTAGGTTAGAATATGTTATAATACAATGAATTTGATTGATTACAAGTGCTAGAGATGCATGAAGAATGTTTAGAAGTGAGAAGAAAGACTTGTTGAAATTTGGTCTCAAATGGGATAAGAACCCAAAACCATTGCTCTGAGGCAGTGAATGGCTTGCATAAAGTTATTTTGGGTTAGAATATGTTATAATACAATGAATTTGATTGATTACAAGTGCTAGAGATGCATGAAGAATGTTTAGAAGTGAGAAGAAAGACTTGTTGAAATTTGGTCTCAAATGGGATAAGAACCCAAAACCATTGCTTTGAGGCAGTGAATGGCTTGTATAAAGTTATTTTGGGTTAGAATATGTTATAATACAATGAATTTGATTGATTACAAGTGCTAGAGATGCATGAAGAAAGTTTAGAAGTGAGAAGAAAGATTGTTGAAATTTGGTCTCAAATGGGATAAGAACCCAAAACCATTGCTTTGAGGCAGTGAATGGCTTGTATAACGTTATTTTAGGTTAGAATATGCTATAATACAATGAATTTGATTGATTACAAGTGCTAGAGATGCATGAAGAATGTTTAGAAGTGAGAAGAAAGACTTGTTGAAATTTGGTCTCCAATAGGATAAGAACCCAAAACCCTTGCTTTGAGGCAGTGAATGGCTTGTATAAAGTTATTTTGGGTTAGAATATGTTATAATACAATGAATTTGATTGATTACAAGTGCGAGTGATGCATGAAGAATGTTTAGAAGTGAGAAGAAAGATTGTTGAAATTTGGTCTCAAATAGGATAAGAACCCAAAACCATTGCTTTGAGGTAGTGAATTGGTTGTATAAAGTTATTTTGGGTTAGAATATGTTATAATACAATGAATTTGATTAATTACAAGTGCTAGAGATGCATGAAGAATGTTTAGAAGTGAGAAGAAAGACTTGTTGAAATTTGGTCTCAAATGGGATAAGAACCCAAAACCATTGCTCTGAGGCAGTGAATGGCTTGTATAAAGTTATTTTGGGTTAGAATATGTTATAATACAATGAATTTGATTGATTACAAGTGCTAGAGATGCATGAAGAATGTTTAGAAGTGAGAAGAAAGACTTGTTGAAATTTGGTCTCCAATAGGATAAGAACCCAAAACCCTTGCTTTGAAGCAGTGAATGGCTTGTATAAAGTTATTTTGGGTTAGAATATGTTATAATACAATGAATTTGATTGATTACAAGTGCGAAAGATGCATGAAGAATGTTTAGAAGTGAGAAGAAAGATTGTTGAAATTTGGTCTCAAATAGGATAAGAACCCAAAACCATTGCTTTGAGGCAGTGAATGGCTTGTATAAAGTTATTTTGGGTTAGAATATGCTATAATACAATGAATTTGATTTATTACAAGTGCTAGAATTGCATGAAGAATGTTTAGAAGTGAGAAGAAAGACTTGTTGAAATTTGATCTCAAATAGGATAAAAACCCAAAACCATTGCTTTGAGGCAGTGAATGGCTTGTATAAAGTTATTTTGGGTTAGAATATGATATAATACAATGAATTTGATTGATTACAAGTGCTAGATATGCATGAAGAATGTTTAAAAGTGAGAAGAAAGACTTGTTGAAATTTGGTCTCAAATAGGATAAAAACCCAAAACCATTGCTTTGAGGCAGTGAATAGCTTGTATAAAGTTATTTTGGGTTAGAATATGCTATAATACAATGAATTTGATTGATTACAAGTGCTAGATATGCATGAAGAATGTTTAGAAGTGAGAAGAAAGATTGTTGAAATTTGGTCTCAAATAGGATAAGAACCCAAAACCATTGCTTTGAGGCAGTGAATGGTTTGTATAAAGTTATTTTGGGTTAGAATATGCTATAATACAATGAATTTGATTTATTACAAGTGCTAGAGTTGCATGAAGAATGTTTAGAAGTGAGAAGAAAGACTTGTTGAAATTTGGTCTCAAATAGGATAAAAACCCAAAACCATTGCTTTGAGGCAGTGAATGGCTTGTATAAAGTTATTTTGGGTTAGAATATGATATAATACAATGAATTTGATTTATTACAAGTGCTAGATATGCATGAAGAATGTTTAAAAGTGAGAAGAAAGACTTGTTGAAATTTGGTCTCAAATAGGATAAAAACCCAAAACCCTTGCTTTGAGGCAGTGAATGGCTTGTATAAAGTTATTTTGGGTTAGAATATGCTATAATACAATGAATTTGATTGATTACAAGTGCTAGATATGCATGAAGAATGTTTAGAAGTGAGAAGAAAGACTTGTTGAAATTTGGTCTCAAATGGGATAAGAACCCAAAACCATTGCTTTGTGGCAGTGAATGGCTTGTATAAAGTTATTTTCGGTTAGAATATGTTATAATACAATTAATTTTATTGATTACAAGTGCTAGAGATGCGTGAAGAATGTTTAGAAGTAAAAAGAAAGACTTGTTGATATTTGGTCCCAAATGGGATAAGAATCCACAACCACTGCTTTGAGGATGTAAATGGTTTGTCTAGAGTTGTTTTGGGTTAGAATATGTTATTATACAATGAATTTGATTTATTACAAGTGCTAGAGTTGCATGAAGAATGTTTAGAAGTGAGAAGAAAGACTTGTTGAAATTTGGTCTCAAATGGGATAAGATCCTAAAACCATTGCTTTGAGGCAGTGAATGGCTTGTATAAAGTTATTTTAAGTTAGAATATGTTATAATACAATGAATTTGATTGATTACAAGTGCTAGAGATGCATGAAAATTGTTTAGAAGTGAGAAGAAAGACTTGTTGAAATTTGGTCTCAAATGGGATAAGAACCCAAAACCATTGCTTTGAGGCAATGAATGGCTTGTATAAAGTTATTTTAGGTTAGAATATGTTATAATACAATGAATTTGATTGATTACAAGTGCTAGAGATGCATGAAGAATGTTTAGAAGTGAGAAGAAAGACTTGTTGATATTTGGTCCCAAATGGGATAAGAATCCACAACCACTGCTTTGAGGATGTAAATGGTTTGTCTAGAGTTGTTTTGGGTTAGAATATGTTATTATACAATGAATTTGATTTATTACAAGTGCTAGAGTTGCATGAAGAATGTTTAGAAGTGAGAAGAAAGACTTGTTAAAATTTGGTCTCAAATGGGATAAGATCCTAAAACCATTGCTTTGAGGCAGTGAATGGCTTGTATAAAGTTATTTTAAGTTAGAATATGTTATAATACAATGAATTTGATTGATTACAAGTGCTAGAGATGCATGAAGAATGTTTAGAAGTGAGAAGAAAGACTTGTTGAAATTTGGTCTCAAATGGGATAAGAACCCAAAACCATTGCTTTGAGGCAATGAATGGCTTGTATAAAGTTATTTTAGGTTAGAATATGTTATAATACAATGAATTTGATTGATTACAAGTGCTAGAGATGCATGAAGAATGTTTAGAAGTGAGAAGAAAGACTTGTTGAAATTTGGTCTCAAATGGGATAAGAACCCAAAACCATTGCTCTGAGGCAGTGAATGGCTTGCATAAAGTTATTTTGGGTTAGAATATGTTATAATACAATGAATTTGATTGATTACAAGTGCTAGAGATGCATGAAGAATGTTTAGAAGTGAGAAGAAAGACTTGTTGAAATTTGGTCTCAAATGGGATAAGAACCCAAAACCATTGCTTTGAGGCAGTGAATGGCTTGTATAAAGTTATTTTGGGTTAGAATATGTTATAATACAATGAATTTGATTGATTACAAGTGCTAGAGATGCATGAAGAAAGTTTAGAAGTGAGAAGAAAGATTGTTGAAATTTGGTCTCAAATGGGATAAGAACCCAAAACCATTGCTCTGAGGCAGTGAATGGCTTGTATAAAGTTATTTTGGGTTAGAATATGTTATAATACAATGAATTTGATTGATTACAAGTGCTAGAGATGCATGAAGAATGTTTAGAAGTGAGAAGAAAGACTTGTTGAAATTTGGTCTCCAATAGGATAAGAACCCAAAACCCTTGCTTTGAAGCAGTGAATGGCTTGTATAAAGTTATTTTGGGTTAGAATATGTTATAATACAATGAATTTGATTGATTACAAGTGCGAAAGATGCATGAAGAATGTTTAGAAGTGAGAAGAAAGATTGTTGAAATTTGGTCTCAAATAGGATAAGAACCCAAAACCATTGCTTTGAGGCAGTGAATGGCTTGTATAAAGTTATTTTGGGTTAGAATATGCTATAATACAATGAATTTGATTTATTACAAGTGCTAGAATTGCATGAAGAATGTTTAGAAGTGAGAAGAAAGACTTGTTGAAATTTGATCTCAAATAGGATAAAAACCCAAAACCATTGCTTTGAGGCAGTGAATGGCTTGTATAAAGTTATTTTGGGTTAGAATATGATATAATACAATGAATTTGATTGATTACAAGTGCTAGATATGCATGAAGAATGTTTAAAAGTGAGAAGAAAGACTTGTTGAAATTTGGTCTCAAATAGGATAAAAACCCAAAACCATTGCTTTGAGGCAGTGAATAGCTTGTATAAAGTTATTTTGGGTTAGAATATGCTATAATACAATGAATTTGATTGATTACAAGTGCTAGATATGCATGAAGAATGTTTAGAAGTGAGAAGAAAGATTGTTGAAATTTGGTCTCAAATAGGATAAGAACCCAAAACCATTGCTTTGAGGCAGTGAATGGTTTGTATAAAGTTATTTTGGGTTAGAATATGCTATAATACAATGAATTTGATTTATTACAAGTGCTAGAGTTGCATGAAGAATGTTTAGAAGTGAGAAGAAAGACTTGTTGAAATTTGGTCTCAAATAGGATAAAAACCCAAAACCATTGCTTTGAGGCAGTGAATGGCTTGTATAAAGTTATTTTGGGTTAGAATATGATATAATACAATGAATTTGATTTATTACAAGTGCTAGATATGCATGAAGAATGTTTAAAAGTGAGAAGAAAGACTTGTTGAAATTTGGTCTCAAATAGGATAAAAACCCAAAACCCTTGCTTTGAGGCAGTGAATGGCTTGTATAAAGTTATTTTGGGTTAGAATATGCTATAATACAATGAATTTGATTGATTACAAGTGCTAGATATGCATGAAGAATGTTTAGAAGTGAGAAGAAAGAATTGTTGAAATTTGGTCTCAAATGGGATAAGAACCCAAAACCATTGCTTTGTGGCAGTGAATGGCTTGTATAAAGTTATTTTCGGTTAGAATATGTTATAATACAATTAATTTTATTGATTACAAGTGCTAGAGATGCGTGAAGAATGTTTAGAAGTAAAAAGAAAGACTTGTTGATATTTGGTCCCAAATGGGATAAGAATCCACAACCACTGCTTTGAGGATGTAAATGGTTTGTCTAGAGTTGTTTTGGGTTAGAATATGTTATTATACAATGAATTTGATTTATTACAAGTGCTAGAGTTGCATGAAGAATGTTTAGAAGTGAGAAGAAAGACTTGTTGAAATTTGGTCTCAAATGGGATAAGATCCTAAAACCATTGCTTTGAGGCAGTGAATGGCTTGTATAAAGTTATTTTAAGTTAGAATATGTTATAATACAATGAATTTGATTGATTACAAGTGCTAGAGATGCATGAAAATTGTTTAGAAGTGAGAAGAAAGACTTGTTGAAATTTGGTCTCAAATGGGATAAGAACCCAAAACCATTGCTTTGAGGCAATGAATGGCTTGTATAAAGTTATTTTAGGTTAGAATATGTTATAATACAATGAATTTGATTGATTACAAGTGCTAGAGATGCATGAAGAATGTTTAGAAGTGAGAAGAAAGACTTGTTGATATTTGGTCCCAAATGGGATAAGAATCCACAACCACTGCTTTGAGGATGTAAATGGTTTGTCTAGAGTTGTTTTGGGTTAGAATATGTTATTATACAATGAATTTGATTTATTACAAGTGCTAGAGTTGCATGAAGAATGTTTAGAAGTGAGAAGAAAGACTTGTTAAAATTTGGTCTCAAATGGGATAAGATCCTAAAACCATTGCTTTGAGGCAGTGAATGGCTTGTATAAAGTTATTTTAAGTTAGAATATGTTATAATACAATGAATTTGATTGATTACAAGTGCTAGAGATGCATGAAGAATGTTTAGAAGTGAGAAGAAAGACTTGTTGAAATTTGGTCTCAAATGGGATAAGAACCCAAAACCATTGCTTTGAGGCAATGAATGGCTTGTATAAAGTTATTTTAGGTTAGAATATGTTATAATACAATGAATTTGATTGATTACAAGTGCTAGAGATGCATGAAGAATGTTTAGAAGTGAGAAGAAAGACTTGTTGAAATTTGGTCTCAAATGGGATAAGAACCCAAAACCATTGCTCTGAGGCAGTGAATGGCTTGCATAAAGTTATTTTGGGTTAGAATATGTTATAATACAATGAATTTGATTGATTACAAGTGCTAGAGATGCATGAAGAATGTTTAGAAGTGAGAAGAAAGACTTGTTGAAATTTGGTCTCAAATGGGATAAGAACCCAAAACCATTGCTTTGAGGCAGTGAATGGCTTGTATAAAGTTATTTTGGGTTAGAATATGTTATAATACAATGAATTTGATTGATTACAAGTGCTAGAGATGCATGAAGAAAGTTTAGAAGTGAGAAGAAAGATTGTTGAAATTTGGTCTCAAATGGGATAAGAACCCAAAACCATTGCTTTGAGGCAGTGAATGGCTTGTATAACGTTATTTTAGGTTAGAATATGCTATAATACAATGAATTTGATTGATTACAAGTGCTAGAGATGCATGAAGAATGTTTAGAAGTGAGAAGAAAGACTTGTTGAAATTTGGTCTCCAATAGGATAAGAACCCAAAACCCTTGCTTTGAGGCAGTGAATGGCTTGTATAAAGTTATTTTGGGTTAGAATATGTTATAATACAATGAATTTGATTGATTACAAGTGCGAGTGATGCATGAAGAATGTTTAGAAGTGAGAAGAAAGATTGTTGAAATTTGGTCTCAAATAGGATAAGAACCCAAAACCATTGCTTTGAGGTAGTGAATTGGTTGTATAAAGTTATTTTGGGTTAGAATATGTTATAATACAATGAATTTGATTAATTACAAGTGCTAGAGATGCATGAAGAATGTTTAGAAGTGAGAAGAAAGACTTGTTGAAATTTGGTCTCAAATGGGATAAGAACCCAAAACCATTGCTCTGAGGCAGTGAATGGCTTGTATAAAGTTATTTTGGGTTAGAATATGTTATAATACAATGAATTTGATTGATTACAAGTGCTAGAGATGCATGAAGAATGTTTAGAAGTGAGAAGAAAGACTTGTTGAAATTTGGTCTCCAATAGGATAAGAACCCAAAACCCTTGCTTTGAAGCAGTGAATGGCTTGTATAAAGTTATTTTGGGTTAGAATATGTTATAATACAATGAATTTGATTGATTACAAGTGCGAAAGATGCATGAAGAATGTTTAGAAGTGAGAAGAAAGATTGTTGAAATTTGGTCTCAAATAGGATAAGAACCCAAAACCATTGCTTTGAGGCAGTGAATGGCTTGTATAAAGTTATTTTGGGTTAGAATATGCTATAATACAATGAATTTGATTTATTACAAGTGCTAGAATTGCATGAAGAATGTTTAGAAGTGAGAAGAAAGACTTGTTGAAATTTGATCTCAAATAGGATAAAAACCCAAAACCATTGCTTTGAGGCAGTGAATGGCTTGTATAAAGTTATTTTGGGTTAGAATATGATATAATACAATGAATTTGATTGATTACAAGTGCTAGATATGCATGAAGAATGTTTAAAAGTGAGAAGAAAGACTTGTTGAAATTTGGTCTCAAATAGGATAAAAACCCAAAACCCTTGCTTTGAGGCAGTGAATGGCTTGTATAAAGTTATTTTGGGTTAGAATATGCTATAATACAATGAATTTGATTGATTACAAGTGCTAGAGATGCATGAAGAATGTTTAGAAGTGAGAAGAAAGACTTGTTGAAATTTGGTCTCCAATAGGATAAGAACCCAAAACCCTTGCTTTGAGGCAGTGAATGGCTTGTATAAAGTTATTTTGGGTTAGAATATGTTATAATACAATGAATTTGATTGATTACAAGTGCGAGTGATGCATGAAGAATGTTTAGAAGTGAGAAGAAAGATTGTTGAAATTTGGTCTCAAATAGGATAAGAACCCAAAACCATTGCTTTGAGGTAGTGAATTGGTTGTATAAAGTTATTTTGGGTTAGAATATGTTATAATACAATGAATTTGATTAATTACAAGTGCTAGAGATGCATGAAGAATGTTTAGAAGTGAGAAGAAAGACTTGTTGATATTTGGTCTCAAATGGGATAAGAACCCAAAACCATTGCTCTGAGGCAGTGAATGGCTTGTATAAAGTTATTTTGGGTTAGAATATGTTATAATACAATGAATTTGATTGATTACAAGTGCTAGAGATGCATGAAGAATGTTTAGAAGTGAGAAGAAAGACTTGTTGAAATTTGGTCTCCAATAGGATAAGAACCCAAAAACCTTGCTTTGAAGCAGTGAATGGCTTGTATAAAGTTATTTTGGGTTAGAATATGTTATAATACAATGAATTTGATTGATTACAAGTGCGAAAGATGCATGAAGAATGTTTAGAAGTGAGAAGAAAGATTGTTGAAATTTGGTCTCAAATAGGATAAGAACCCAAAACCATTGCTTTGAGGCAGTGAATGGCTTGTATAAAGTTATTTTGGGTTAGAATATGCTATAATACAATGAATTTGATTTATTACAAGTGCTAGAATTGCATGAAGAATGTTTAGAAGTGAGAAGAAAGACTTGTTGAAATTTGATCTCAAATAGGATAAAAACCCAAAACCATTGCTTTGAGGCAGTGAATGGCTTGTATAAAGTTATTTTGGGTTAGAATATGATATAATACAATGAATTTGATTGATTACAAGTGCTAGATATGCATGAAGAATGTTTAAAAGTGAGAAGAAAGACTTGTTGAAATTTGGTCTCAAATAGGATAAAAACCCAAAACCCTTGCTTTGAGGCAGTGAATGGCTTGTATAAAGTTATTTTGGGTTAGAATATGCTATAATACAATGAATTTGATTGATTACAAGTGCTAGATATGCATGAAGAATGTTTAGAAGTGAGAAGAAAGACTTGTTGAAATTTGGTCTCAAATGGGATAAGAACCCAAAACCATTGCTGTGTGGCAGTGAATGGCTTGTATAAAGTTATTTTCGGTTAGAATATGTTATAATACAATTAATTTTATTGATTACAAGTGCTAGAGATGCGTGAAGAATGTTTAGAAGTGAAAAGAAAGACTTGTTGATATTTGGTCCCAAATGGGATAAGAATCCACAACCACTGCTTTGAGGATGTAAATGGTTTGTCTAGAGTTGTTTTGGGTTAGAATATGTTATTATACAATGAATTTGATTTATTACAAGTGCTAGAGTTGCATGAAAAATGTTTAGAAGTGAGAAGAAAGACTTGTTGAAATTTGGTCTCAAATGGGATAAGATCCTAAAACCATTGCTTTGAGGCAGTGAATGGCTTGTATAAAGTTATTTTAAGTTAGAATATGTTATAATACAATGAATTTGATTGATTACAAGTGCTAGAGATGCATGAAGAATGTTTAGAAGTGAGAAGAAAGACTTGTTGAAATTTGGTCTCAAATGGGATAAGAACCCAAAACCATTGCTTTGAGGCAATGAATGGCTTGTATAAAGTTATTTTAGGTTAGAATATGTTATAATACAATGAATTTGATTGATTACAAGTGCTAGAGATGCATGAAGAATGTTTAGAAGTGAGAAGAAAGACTTGTTGAAATTTGGTCTCAAATGGGATAAGAACCCAAAACCATTGCTCTGAGGCAGTGAATGGCTTGCATAAAGTTATTTTGGGTTAGAATATGTTATAATACAATGAATTTGATTGATTACAAGTGCTAGAGATGCATGAAGAATGTTTAGAAGTGAGAAGAAAGACTTGTTGAAATTTGGTCTCAAATGGGATAAGAACCCAAAACCATTGCTTTGAGGCAGTGAATGGCTTGTATAAAGTTATTTTGGGTTAGAATATGTTATAATACAATGAATTTGATTGATTACAAGTGCTAGAGATGCATGAAGAAAGTTTAGAAGTGAGAAGAAAGATTGTTGAAATTTGGTCTCAAATGGGATAAGAACCCAAAACCATTGCTTTGAGGCAGTGAATGGATTGTATAAAGTTAGTTTGGGTTAGAATATGCTAAAATACAATGAATTTGATTTATTACAAGTGCTAGAGTTGCATGAAAAAAGTTTAGAAGTGAGAAGAAAGACTTGTTGATATTTGGTCTCAAATGGGAGAAAAACCCAAAACCATTGCTTTGAGGCAGTGAATGGCTTGTATAACGTTATTTTGGGTTAGAATATGCTATAATACAATGAATTTGATTGATTACAAGTGCTAGAGATGCATGAAGAATGTTTAGAAGTGAGAAGAAAGACTTGTTGAAATTTGGTCTCCATTAGGATAAGAACCCAAAACCCTTGCTTTGAGGCAGTGAATGGCTTGTATAAAGTTATTTTGGGTTAGAATATGTTATAATACAATGAATTTGATTGATTACAAGTGCGAGTGATGCATGAAGAATGTTTAGAAGTGAGAAGAAAGATTGTTGAAATTTGGTCTCAAATAGGATAAGAACCCAAAACCATTGCTTTGAGGTAGTGAATTGGTTGTATAAAGTTATTTTGGGTTAGAATATGTTATAATACAATGAATTTGATTAATTACAAGTGCTAGAGATGCATGAAGAATGTTTAGAAGTGAGAAGAAAGACTTGTTGAAATTTGGTCTCAAATGGGATAAGAACCCAAAACCATTGCTCTGAGGCAGTGAATGGCTTGTATAAAGTTATTTTGGTTTAGAATATGTTATAATACAATGAATTTGATTGATTACAAGTGCTAGAGATGCATGAAGAATGTTTAGAAGTGAGAAGAAAGACTTGTTGAAATTTGGTCTCCAATAGGATAAGAACCCAAAACCCTTGCTTTGAGGCAGTGAATGGCTTGTATAAAGTTATTTTGGGTTAGAATATGTTATAATACAATGAATTTGATTGATTACAAGTGCGAAAGATGCATGAAGAATGTTTAGAAGTGAGAAGAAAGATTGTTGAAATTTGGTCTCAAATAGGATAAGAACCCAAAACCATTGCTTTGAGGCAATGAATGGCTTGTATAAAGTTATTTTGGGTTAGAATATGCTATAATACAATGAATTTGATTTATTACAAGTGCTAGAATTGCATGAAGAATGTTTAGAAGTGAGAAGAAAGACTTGTTGAAATTTGATCTCAAATAGGATAAAAACCCAAAACCATTGCTTTGAGGCAGTGAATGGCTTGTATAAAGTTATTTTGGGTTAGAATATGCTATAATACAATGAATTTGATTGATTACAAGTGCTAGATATGCATGAAGAATGTTTAGAAGTGAGAAGAAAGACTTGTTGAAATTTGGTCTCAAATGGGATAAGAACCCAAAACCATTGCTTTGAGGCAATGAATGGCTTGTATAAAGTTATTTTAGGTTAGAATATGTTATAATACAATGAATTTGATTGATTACAAGTGCTAGAGATGCATGAAGAATGTTTAGAAGTGAGAAGAAAGACTTGTTGAAATTTGGTCTCAAATGGGATAAGAACCCAAAACCATTGCTTTGAGGCAATGAATGGCTTGTATAAAGTTATTTTAGGTTAGAATATGTTATAATACAATGAATTTGATTGATTACAAGTGCTAGAGATGCATGAAGAATGTTTAGAAGTGAGAAGAAAGACTTGTTGAAATTTGGTCTCAAATAGGATAAAAACCCAAAACCCTTGCTTTGAGGCAGTGAATGGCTTGTATAAAGTTATTTTGGGTTAGAATATGCTATAATACAATGAATTTGATTGATTACAAGTGCTAGATATGCATGAAGAATGTTTAGAAGTGAGAAGAAAGACTTGTTGAAATTTGGTCTCAAATGGGATAAGAACCCAAAACCATTGCTTTGTGCAGTGAATGGCTTGTATAAAGTTATTTTCGGTTAGAATATGTTATAATACAATTAATTTTATTGATTACAAGTGCTAGAGATGCGTGAAGAATGTTTAGAAGTGAAAAGAAAGACTTGTTGATATTTGGTCCCAAATGGGATAAGAATCCACAACCACTGCTTTGAGGATGTAAATGGTTTGTCTAGAGTTGTTTTGGGTTAGAATATGTTATTATACAATGAATTTGATTTATTACAAGTGCTAGAGTTGCATGAAGAATGTTTAGAAGTGAGAAGAAAGACTTGTTGAAATTTGGTCTCAAATGGGATAAGATCCTAAAACCATTGCTTTGAGGCAGTGAATGGCTTGTATAAAGTTATTTTAAGTTAGAATATGTTATAATACAATGAATTTGATTGATTACAAGTGCTAGAGATGCATGAAGAATGTTTAGAAGTGAGAAGAAAGACTTGTTGAAATTTGGTCTCAAATGGGATAAGAACCCAAAACCATTGCTTTGAGGCAATGAATGGCTTGTATAAAGTTATTTTGGGTTAGAATATGCTATAATACAATGAATTTGATTGATTACAAGTGCTAGATATGCATGAAGAATGTTTAGAAGTGAGAAGAAAGACTTGTTGAAATTTGGTCTCAAATGGGATAATATCCTAAAACCATTGCTTTGAGGCAGTGAATGGCTTGTATAAAGTTATTTTAAGTTAGAATATGTTATAATACAATGAATTTGATTGATTACAAGTGCTAGAGATGCATGAAGAATGTTTAGAAGTGAGAAGAAAGACTTGTTGAAATTTGGTCTCCATTAGGATAAGAACCCAAAACCCTTGCTTTGAGGCAGTGAATGGCTTGTATAAAGTTATTTTGGGTTAGAATATGTTATAATACAATGAATTTGATTGATTACAAGTGCGAGTGATGCATGAAGAATGTTTAGAAGTGAGAAGAAAGATTGTTGAAATTTGGTCTCAAATAGGATAAGAACCCAAAACCATTGCTTTGAGGTAGTGAATTGGTTGTATAAAGTTATTTTGGGTTAGAATATGTTATAATACAATGAATTTGATTAATTACAAGTGCTAGAGATGCATGAAGAATGTTTAGAAGTGAGAAGAAAGACTTGTTGAAATTTGGTCTCAAATGGGATAAGAACCCAAAACCATTGCTCTGAGGCAGTGAATGGCTTGTATAAAGTTATTTTGGTTTAGAATATGTTATAATACAATGAATTTGATTGATTACAAGTGCTAGAGATGCATGAAGAATGTTTAGAAGTGAGAAGAAAGACTTGTTGAAATTTGGTCTCCAATAGGATAAGAACCCAAAACCCTTGCTTTGAGGCAGTGAATGGCTTGTATAAAGTTATTTTGGGTTAGAATATGTTATAATACAATGAATTTGATTGATTACAAGTGCGAAAGATGCATGAAGAATGTTTAGAAGTGAGAAGAAAGATTGTTGAAATTTGGTCTCAAATAGGATAAGAACCCAAAACCATTGCTTTGAGGCAATGAATGGCTTGTATAAAGTTATTTTGGGTTAGAATATGCTATAATACAATGAATTTGATTTATTACAAGTGCTAGAATTGCATGAAGAATGTTTAGAAGTGAGAAGAAAGACTTGTTGAAATTTGATCTCAAATAGGATAAAAACCCAAAACCATTGCTTTGAGGCAGTGAATGGCTTGTATAAAGTTATTTTGGGTTAGAATATGCTATAATACAATGAATTTGATTGATTACAAGTGCTAGATATGCATGAAGAATGTTTAGAAGTGAGAAGAAAGACTTGTTGAAATTTGGTCTCAAATGGGATAAGAACCCAAAACCATTGCTTTGAGGCAATGAATGGCTTGTATAAAGTTATTTTAGGTTAGAATATGTTATAATACAATGAATTTGATTGATTACAAGTGCTAGAGATGCATGAAGAATGTTTAGAAGTGAGAAGAAAGACTTGTTGAAATTTGGTCTCAAATGGGATAAGAACCCAAAACCATTGCTTTGAGGCAATGAATGGCTTGTATAAAGTTATTTTAGGTTAGAATATGTTATAATACAATGAATTTGATTGATTACAAGTGCTAGAGATGCATGAAGAATGTTTAGAAGTGAGAAGAAAGACTTGTTGAAATTTGGTCTCAAATAGGATAAAAACCCAAAACCCTTGCTTTGAGGCAGTGAATGGCTTGTATAAAGTTATTTTGGGTTAGAATATGCTATAATACAATGAATTTGATTGATTACAAGTGCTAGATATGCATGAAGAATGTTTAGAAGTGAGAAGAAAGACTTGTTGAAATTTGGTCTCAAATGGGATAAGAACCCAAAACCATTGCTTTGTGCAGTGAATGGCTTGTATAAAGTTATTTTCGGTTAGAATATGTTATAATACAATTAATTTTATTGATTACAAGTGCTAGAGATGCGTGAAGAATGTTTAGAAGTGAAAAGAAAGACTTGTTGATATTTGGTCCCAAATGGGATAAGAATCCACAACCACTGCTTTGAGGATGTAAATGGTTTGTCTAGAGTTGTTTTGGGTTAGAATATGTTATTATACAATGAATTTGATTTATTACAAGTGCTAGAGTTGCATGAAGAATGTTTAGAAGTGAGAAGAAAGACTTGTTGAAATTTGGTCTCAAATGGGATAAGATCCTAAAACCATTGCTTTGAGGCAGTGAATGGCTTGTATAAAGTTATTTTAAGTTAGAATATGTTATAATACAATGAATTTGATTGATTACAAGTGCTAGAGATGCATGAAGAATGTTTAGAAGTGAGAAGAAAGACTTGTTGAAATTTGGTCTCAAATGGGATAAGAACCCAAAACCATTGCTTTGAGGCAATGAATGGCTTGTATAAAGTTATTTTGGGTTAGAATATGCTATAATACAATGAATTTGATTGATTACAAGTGCTAGATATGCATGAAGAATGTTTAGAAGTGAGAAGAAAGACTTGTTGAAATTTGGTCTCAAATGGGATAATATCCTAAAACCATTGCTTTGAGGCAGTGAATGGCTTGTATAAAGTTATTTTAAGTTAGAATATGTTATAATACAATGAATTTGATTGATTACAAGTGCTAGAGATGCATGAAGAATGTTTAGAAGTGAGAAGAAAGACTTGTTGAAATTTGGTCTCAAATGGGATAAGAACCCAAAACCATTGCTTTGAGGCAATGAATGGCTTGTATAAAGTTATTTTAGGTTAGAATATGTTATAATACAATGAATTTGATTGATTACAAGTGCTAGAGATGCATGAAGAATGTTTAGAAGTGAGAAGAAAGACTTGTTGAAATTTGGTCTCAAATGGGATAAGAACCCAAAACCATTGCTTTGAGGCAGTGAATGGATTGTATAAAGTTATTTTGGGTTAGAATATGCTATAATACAATGAATTTGATTTATTACAAGTGCTAGAGTTGCATGAAAAAAGTTCAGAAGTGAGAAGAAAGACTTGTTGATATTTGGTCTCAAATGGGAGAAAAACCCAAAACCATTGCTTTGAGGCAGTGAATGGCTTGTATAACGTTATTTTGGGTTAGAATATGCTATAATACAATGAATTTGATTGATTAAAAGTGCTAGAGATGCATGAAGAATGTTTAGAAGTGAGAAGAAAGACTTGTTGAAATTTGATCTCAAATAGGATAAAAACCCAAAACCATTGCTTTGAGGCAGTGAATGGCTTGTATAAAGTTATTTTGGGTTAGAATATGATATAATACAATGAATTTGATTGATTACAAGTGCTAGATATGCATGAAGAATGTTTAAAAGTGAGAAGAAAGACTTGTTGAAATTTGGTCTCAAATAGGATAAAAACCCAAAACCCTTGCTTTGAGGCAGTGAATGGCTTGTATAAAGTTATTTTGGGTTAGAATATGCTATAATACAATGAATTTGATTGATTACAAGTGCTAGATATGCATGAAGAATGTTTAGAAGTGAGAAGAAAGACTTGTTGAAATTTGGTCTCAAATGGGATAAGAACCCAAAACCATTGCTTTGTGGCAGTGAATGGCTTGTATAAAGTTATTTTCGGTTAGAATATGTTATAATACAATTAATTTTATTGATTACAAGTGCTAGAGATGCGTGAAGAATGTTTAGAAGTGAGAAGAAAGACTTGTTGAAATTTGGTCTCCAATAGGATAAGAACCCAAAACCCTTGCTTTGAGGCAGTGAATGGCTTGTATAAAGTTATTTTGGGTTAGAATATGTTATAATACAATGAATTTGATTGATTACAAGTGCGAAAGATGCATGAAGAATGTTTAGAAGTGAGAAGAAAGATTGTTGAAATTTGGTCTCAAATAGGATAAGAACCCAAAACCATTGCTTTGAGGCAGTGAATGGCTTGTATAAAGTTATTTTGGGTTAGAATATGCTATAATACAATGAATTTGATTTATTACAAGTGCTAGAATTGCATGAAGAATGTTTAGAAGTGAGAAGAAAGACTTGTTGAAATTTGATCTCAAATAGGATAAAAACCCAAAACCATTGCTTTGAGGCAGTGAATGGCTTGTATAAAGTTATTTTGTGTTAGAATATGCTATAATACAATGAATTTGATTGATTACAAGTGCTAGATATGCATGAAGAATGTTTAGAAGTGAGAAGAAAGACTTGTTGAAATTTGGTCTCAAATGGGATAATATCCTAAAACCATTGCTTTGAGGCAGTGAATGGCTTGTATAAAGTTATTTTAAGTTAGAATATGTTATAATACAATGAATTTGATTGATTACAAGTGCTAGAGATGCATGAAGAATGTTTAGAAGTGAGAAGAAAGACTTGTTTAAATTTGGTCTCAAATGGGATAAGAACCCAAAACCATTGCTTTGAGGCAATGAATGGCTTGTATAAAGTTATTTTAGGTTAGAATATGTTATAATACAATGAATTTGATTGATTACAAGTGCTAGAGATGCATGAAGAATGTTTAGAAGTGAGAAGAAAGACTTGTTGAAATTTGGTCTCAAATGGGATAAGAACCCAAAACCATTGCTTTGAGGCAGTGAATGGATTGTATAAAGTTATTTTGGGTTAGAATATGCTATAATACAATGAATTTGATTTATTACAAGTGCTAGAGTTGCATGAAAAAAGTTCAGAAGTGAGAAGAAAGACTTGTTGATATTTGGTCTCAAATGGGAGAAAAACCCAAAACCATTGCTTTGAGGCAGTGAATGGCTTGTATAACGTTATTTTGGGTTAGAATATGCTATAATACAATGAATTTGATTGATTAAAAGTGCTAGAGATGCATGAAGAATGTTTAGAAGTGAGAAGAAAGACTTGTTGAAATTTGGTCTCCAATAGGATAAGAACCCAAAACCCTTGCTTTGAGGCAGTGAATGGCTTGTATAAAGTTATTTTGGGTTAGAATATGTTATAATACAATGAATTTGATTGATTACAAGTGCGAGAGATGCATGAAGAATGTTTAGAAGTGAGAAGAAAGATTGTTGAAATTTGGTCTCAAATAGGATAAGAACCCAAAACCCAAAACCATTGCTTTGGTCTCAAATAGGTTCTTTCAATTTATATCAATTGGTAACAGCTTGTCCGGTGGGAAGGTTGTGAAAGGGTGAGGACCTGGGTTCGAGGAACGCCAGGCGCACCAATAACCTACATGGTGGGCCATGAGGGCATGTGGGCCAGGACAGAGCCTACATGTGCAGTTTGGGCCCACATGAGAGAGGTTAGGGTCGATGCGCTGTAGCGCTGTAAGGTTGCCATGTGGCGGGGTATACCATGTGACGGAGTCCCCCTAGATGGGTTGTTACACTATCTAAACTCAATAAATTCTATATTGTACAACAACTACATCTCATTGTTATATAATATATGATCATTAACAATATATTTTAGCACTTTTCAGTTTTTCGAATCTAATCACATTCATTGTTTTATATCAACCACTCTCAACCATTTATATCAACCACTATAATTTGCCAAAACAATATTAAAAATAAAATAAAAAAACATAGGAAGATAAACTATAAACTTTACAGATCTTTTTTTTCTTTTCTAAAATATATATTTTGATAATGCGAATGTATTCAATTTTCTGTTCATTCAATATTTTGTTACAAAATTTTGAACATGGAACACTAATTGACAGTAGAGTTCTATCTAAAACTCTTCATAAAATAATAAAATTTTTCTAATTTAAAATGTAATATGTTTCTTGAAAAGTTTTACTTCATACAGGTGCAAACTTTACAAATTACAAATATAGTGACACTAATATGGATTATGCTATGTATTCAAATTCTAACAAAGTATTGAAGATGAAATAACAAACATTTTATTAATAATGATATTATTTTGACAACACCAATTTCCATTTCTTATTTCTTTCATATATAGACGACTGTTATGATTATAGATTAATTATTAACAAATTTTAATTTATAACCAGTAATATGGTTATTATGGTCAAAGGTATATTTGTTATATAATATATGATCATATAAATATTTTTGTATATCTATCGATAAATTTTAGAAACTGAGAACTTTACAAAATTTTATATTTAATAGTTTTCATATCTTTAAATATTTCTTTTATTTCCATATATAGTTCTTCTTTTATACAAAAGTCTTAAAAGTTATAACATATAATTTTTATAAAGTTTTCATTTCTCGGATATATTTTGATATGTAAAAGAATCAAAACAAACATGATTATACAACAAATAGTGAAATACAATTATACAATTAAAGAAACAAATATACTAATAAATAATAAAACATAAATAATAATTAAAAAATATTGTTTAAAAATCAGATTGTGGTTTTTACCTTAGCATACATCTGCCTAACCTCATATCCAATTCCTTCGCTTTCAGAATCAAATACACCAAAATATTAATTATTCCTATTACAAAATAAAATAAAATTAAAAGGTTAGAATTGGACTAAATAATCAAAACAATATAATATTGTAACAACATAATTAAAAAAAAAACAATCGAAACAGTACAGTAACAACATAATTAAAAAAAAACAGCAAACACAAAATATCATATTATCAACAATATGAATTATGAAATAAATAAATAATTATAGCTACAAATTTAAACATATCAATTAATTTATACTGTATTCTAACGTGGTGGTGGAGACCCTATATTTATAATTAAACTGTTAGGCTAACTTTCAGAAGTTTTACTTTTTAAAATAAAGAATTTACTCAAAAAACAATATTTGAGATATTTTATATGCATCTTTTATTTCCATATATCGTATTTTTCTTCTTTTACAAAAAATCTTAAAATAGAAAACAAATATAATTTCAAAATTGTTAACTAATTAGATGTCTAATTACTACTGGTTCTTTAAAATCCTATGTGGACACCTTTAGGAGCTTATAGCCTCAACTTTTATATAGTATAGATTATGTGACATATCTAGAATGGTAAGTATACAAATTTGATATTTATAAATATTTGTTTTTCCTGTATACTTTTCCTTTTGTTTTTTTTTGTTGAAAAAATATAGATTTTCTTTTTGTAATAGGTTTAGAACTTTACTTTTTTCTAATTTTAAATTATTTTAATAAATTTTGAATTGGCACATGTCAACATCTTATAGATTCAATTGACACGTGTCACAATCACGTTAATGACTAATTTTGAAACCATACTTTATATAATAAGATTATAGATTTTATATTTTATTGAAGGAAAGAAAGATTTTATTTTCACTTATTCTATAATAATTCTTTTAATACAAAAAATATATATCGAAACGGTGTTAGTTAACCACTTAACGGCGATGAGTCAGCCGACACCGTGGCATAACGGACATCGAAGTTGAGTAAAATGGCGTCGTTTCGTGAGTTTAGGGTTCTCAAATTGAAGATTCGATGATTGTTTGCTTTAGTAATTCTTTGATTCGAGAACCCTAAACTCACGAAACGACGTCATATTACTTAACTCTGATGTTCAATTATTTCTATGGTATCGGCTGATTCATCGTTGCTAAATGGTTGTTAACTAACACCATTTTGATATATCTTAATTTTGGCTGATTTCATATAGTTTAATTTGAAAATTTAAATATTTGTGAATTAAGTTTCTATTTGTCGGATATCGTAGTTTGAATATAAAAATAACGTCGGTAAATAGTCTAAATTTTAATTTTCGATCAATAAAGATAAAATCCCGCGGTTCCCATTATGAGACTGGCGCCAAAATCGAGGAACTGAAAAATGCCCAACTCAATCAGATAGAAAGAAAACCCTAAAACCAACCAGAGAATCAAACATCTCCAATGAAATCACGATCCGTAAAGCTCCGGGAAGCTCATAAACTCAGCGGAAGCGCCGCCTTCTGCTCTATTCTCTGGGACCACAAAGCGGAACATTTCGTGACTTCATCCTCTTCGGATCCCTCAATCTCCGTCCACGATGGACTCTCGCCTTCAACTTTACCTCCGACGATTCTCCGACATCACCAAGACGGCGTCACCGCCCTGGCTCTGAGCCAGGACTCTGCTTTCCTCGCCTCTGGATCTATCGATCATTGTGTGAAGCTCTACAAGTTCCCAAGTATTATTCAAATCACTTTCTTTGAATTCTCAGTTACATTTCAATTCGTGTTGATGAGTTCTTGGGGTTTTCTGTGGCGATGGAAGTGTAAAATCTTAGTGACGCTTTGTTTCTCTAAAGCTTTAATTTTATTAGTTCCTCCTTTGATTTTTCCTTAGGTGGGGAATTTCAGACGAACATAACCAGGTTTACGCTTCCCATTCGCGTGCTTGCATTCAATGGCTCAGGGAGTCTATTGGCAGCTGCTGGAGATGATGAAGGAATCAAACTTATCAACACGTTTGATGGTTCTATTGTTAGAGTTTTAAAAGGGCATAAAGGACCTGTGACTGGCTTAGATTTCCACCCTAATGGTGAGCTCTTGGCTTCGATTGACTCAATTGGTACTGTTTTATGCTGGGAACTCCAAAACGGAATTGTTTCCTATACCCTTAAGGGTGTTGCACCCGACACAGGTTTCAGCACCTCCATTGTGAATATTCTCAGATGGAGCCCTGATGGAAAAACCCTTGCCGTGCCTGGTTTGAGAAACGATGTGGTGATGTATGATAGATTCACTGGGGAGAAGCTTTTTGCCTTAAGAGGTGATCATCTCGAGGCTATATGCTATCTAACGTGGGCTCCTAATGGCAAGTATATAGCTACATCTGGTTTGGATAAACAAGTGCTTCTCTGGGATGTTGATAAGAAGCAAGACATAGACAGACAAAAATTTGAGGAGAGAATATCTTGTATGGCCTGGAAACCGAATTGTAATGCTTTGTCCGTCATTGATGTCAGGGGAAAATATGGAATTTGGGAATCGTTAGTTCCTTCATCCATGCTATCTCCTACAGTGGGTGTTCCAGACATACTACCAAAGAAGAGGAATGAGATTCTTAATTTTGATGACGAACTTGAGGAAGAACTTTATCATGCATCTGAAAGTTTAAATGATTCTCTGGTGGATAGTGATGAGGGAGAATCTCATCATACCAGCAGGAAAAGATTGAGGAAGAAAACTTGTATTGATGATGATGGGGATGAATATGAGGAACTTAATGATGGGAGTAGCTTACCTGCGGCCTCTGAATACAGAAAAAAGTCACATAGAACTCACATAGAGAAGAAGGGTGCAAGAGGTGGGGCTTTTAAAAGCATTGCAGCATCAACCAAGTACAAAATGCAAAGTCCCTTTCAACCTGGTGCAACACCACTGGAACCAGGAAAACGTACATTTTTGTGTTACAATATGTTAGGATGCATCACTACAATTGAACATGAGGGGAACTCCCGTATTGAGGTACTTGAGGCGTACATTTGTTATGTTTCTAACTTGATTTTGCCATTTAAAGGTTTTCAGAAAGAAAGAGGCAAACACTTGTTTCTTTTTTGTAATTTTGGTTTTTTTTTTTTGCTTGGACTGTAAATTCAGACAGATTTTCATGATACTGGAAGAGGTCCACGAGTTTCATCAATGATCGACATATATGGCTTCACTATGGCATCAATAAATGAAAGTGGATGTGTCTTTGCAAATCCCTGCAAGGGAGAAAAGAACATGAGTGTTCTGATGTATCGACCATTTAAAAGTTGGGCCAGTAATAGTGAGGTCAGAGGATCATTACTTACACAAAATTCATTAGAGATTATCGACCAGGATAGGAAAATAATTGACTTGGTTACTTTTTGATTAAAACATCCAGTGGACAATGAGGTTCGAAGGTGAAGAGGTGAAGGTTGTTGCCAACGGTACTGGTTGGGTTGCTGCAGTTACAAGCCTCAATTTGCTTCGCATATTTAGCGAGGGTGGTTTACAGGTTTCTTTTTTTGCACTTCTTCATCATGTGTCATTATTCATGCAAGCTGATAGGCTAAACATCCAACTACTCATAGTTTGCCCTTTAGTAATAAATTGGTTTTCTGCTTAACTTGCTGTTGTGAATTTGCCTCTGTTTGGCTCTTGTTGGAGTATTCTTAGATGAAATTGCATCTACATAATTATTATGAGAATCTGCAGCTCTTGTATAACAATGAACTAATTGAAACAGAACGCTTGAAAAAGACAAAATATAACAGTAAACAAGAATATTTGGATATAGTCGATTTATTTTGACATGAAGAAATTTCTAAACAGAAACCTAGTTGTGTAAGTTGTACCTTAGAATTGAGATACTTTGTTCATTTAACATGATAATTTATGTTCATTTCTTGCAGAAACATATTCTTTCCCTTGATGGACCCGTAGTCACTGCTGTAGGATGCAAAGATCAACTTGCTGTGGTAACTCATGTTTCAGACTGTCTTCCTTCCAATGAACAGGTAGTTACCATTTCTCACCAGGTTTTTCACTTAAATCAACCTTGGAGTCACTTGGCATCCTCTAAATATTTGCTAGCGATACAAAGCTTCTTAAACTCTATCCTATGGCTCCAACAAGTAAAAGTGGTCCATAAATTTGAGAACAAGAAGCATTCAGTTTGGTTATCTACTATGCATTCTCGTCTCATCCCTGTTTCATGCAGGTTATGGAGTTTAGAGTCTATAATATATCCAAAATGACTCAGGAGTTGAAAGGCCGTGTTGCGTTAACTCCTAGCTCACGTTTAACATGGATAGGCTTCAGTGACGAAGGTTCTTTGAGCTCATACGATTCTGAGGTTTGTTTTCTTGGATTCCTGCTCACTCTTTTGCTCTCGTTGCATACAACACACATTACAACAAAAGAGTTTCATGCAGGGTGTGTTGAGGGTTTTTACAAGTCAATATGGTGGCTCATGGATCCCAGTCTTCAGGTTTCTTGCTTTAGTTATCTACAATTTCTGAGAAGTTTCCTTTGTTATGTTTTCTCAAGGTGTTTGTACGTACTGAACTCATTGTAATTTTCAGTACCAGCAAAGAGAAAAAACGAGAAGAAAACTACTGGGTTGTTGGCTTGAATACAACAAGTGTGTACTGTATAGCTTGTAAGCACCCTGAGATTTTCCCACAGGTAATATATTATTGTTCTCGATGCTAATGTGTTTGCCGTATTCAGAAAAAACAGGCTTCCTCACCACTATTCTTCTTGCCATTTTATTTTCAGGTGACACCAAAACCAATCCTGACTATACTAGACCTTTCTCTCCCGCTTGCATCCTCTGATTTAGGAGCTGCATCTCTAGAAAATGAGTTAATGCTAAAGCAGCTGCATTTATACGAGGTTTTCCTCTCTCCTTGTTACACCATTTTAATTTGCTGTTATATCTGCTTTTTCTGGTCCACTTTTGCTAGCAGTATGATCTGTGTCCCCCAAGTTTTTAGCTACTGAAATTTATGGCAATTAGTCAGTTGTTTTGGGTAAACAACATGGATAAATATATCAGGATAATTCATGCTCTTGTGTAACCTTTGTTTCCGTACATTAATGTGTGGAACTTTAGTTTCCTGTAACCAAACTATAGACATTCTCATTACAACATCTGCTGAAATTAGTATTAATATCGACATATTTGACCAATACCGATAAATAATTTTCTCCTAATCTCAGGCTCAACGAAGAGTAGACGACATGGCTTTGGCTGGAGTGGATACCACAGCTCTTGAAGATGAAGCTTTCGACATGGAGGTTTCTCAAGATAAATGCATACTACGGCTCATCAGCTCATGTTGTAGTAGTAAGTTAATTATTTATGTGTTCGTACAAGCTTGCGTGAACTCAGATTCTTAGACCATTATTATCCAGATTCTTACAACAAAATTATTTACATTCATTCAGGTGATAGTTTTGTGAGGGCCAGTGAACTTATGAGACTTCTAACTCTAGAAAAATCAATGAGAGCAGCAATTACACTGGTTACCAAACTCAAGCTTCCTTTTTTGGCAGAAAAATTCTGCAGCATACTTGAGGTACTCTACAAGAACTTTCATTTCTTATATATTGCACAAAATAGAAGAAGATCAGATACAGACAGCCATCTATTGTCTTTATATGTTATGCTAACTTCTGGTTTGAACTAACAGGAAAGGTTGCTTGAAGAAGCTAATGAGGCAGTTACAAATACTTCACAGAATCCAAACAGAGAAGTAGTTACAAGAGTTGAATCCAAGGTCCAGAATCCTCCAGCTTCGGTTCTGACTAGTGAAAACACAGAGGCAGTTATGAATTCTTCTGCAACAAAGCTGGCTGCTACTACACTTGTTAGGAAAGCAAAAGTTTCAGAAAGTCTTAATCTGGGAAAAGAACAGACAAAGAAAGATGAAACTGGAGATGCGAAGATAAAAGAGGTCAAGAAATTGAATTTGATAAAGAATCCGGTGAAAAATGTTAACAAGGAAGACATGGGACTGAGAATGGAAGTGAATCAACATGAAGCTCGACGTTCTTCAAATCCATTCCTGAAATCAACTGTTTAATATTCTTATTTGGAGGTTGCTTTATTTGACAATGGTATGATTAATACATCTGTTTCACTTTTTTTTTTTTTTTTTAATGATCCTACAGCTGAATGGTTACACAGAACTTGTGATTCTGTGATAAAGTATTAGGTTATTACAATACAACAAGCTGTTAAAGAATCATCACTAAATGCATGGTGAAACAGAGAGTTGAATTGTAAAAGTTCCGCAATCAGCCATTTGTTGAATCTCATTCTTCATAATCATATGGAAGGACTTGACTTTGTCTTCCTCCACAATTTCTCTAAGAACATCGTCCTCAATCTTCTCAGCTTGCCACTGAGATGGGTCCTCCACAAATTCTTCTCTGAAAATCATACTTGAGACCCACTCTTTCCAAGTTTTCCTCTTGTATTTGTCTTCCTCAAGTGTTCCTCTGGACAAGAGCTGGTAAACGTACACAACTTTCTGTTGTCCCGGTCTGAATGCACGTGCGATTGCTTGCTTTGTCTTAGAAGGATTCCACTTTGAATCAACCATGATCACCCGTGAAGCAGCGGTTAGACTGATGCCTTCTGCACAGGCCGTGATTGAAGCCAGCAGAGTACGGGACTCGCCTCCTGGTTCTTCAAATTTGTCTATCACTCTACCTATCTCAAACAGCTCAAGATCCCCTGTCAAGGTCAGGATCTCTCGGCCTCTCTGCCACTTGAAAATTTTCTCAAACAGCTCAACATATAGACAAATCGGCGCAATGTTGTGGCAAAAGATGATGATTTTCTCCTTGTTGACCACTTGGAGCACGAGGTTAAGCACGAACATGACTTTTGATCCTTTCTTTGCATCGTGCTTGAGCTTCTCAATCTAGGAAAGCTCCTGAGGATTAAAGAATTTGGTGCAATAGGTAGTGGTTTTGACCAACCAAGGATGGATAGCTGCTAGCGTTATGAGTAACTCGACCTCGAGTGGATATCCATGGTAAGTCGACATTATTTTCTGAAGTTTGATAAGAGTTTTGTGTTGTATATATGTAGAATACATTAACAATGTGTAAATATGCAAACATGGGAGGACATCACCACTTCCGCTTCCGCTCCCTTCATAGTTATCGATGAAACCAGAGGTTATATTTCTCAACATGTTGAGACCTTGAAAGCGTTCATCACCGACTTTTCTGTCAATCTTCTTGGCTATAATGTCGAGGAATAATTTCCGAGCTCTGTTTTCAAGCAAGTGAGGCGCCTTTTGCACAGCTTGGTCTGTCTGGAACTTGTGATCCAACTCAATTAGAACCTCTTGAACAAACTTGGGTCTAGCCAAGCACAAAGTGTTGAAGTACTCACAGAAGTTGTTCTGAAACAATGTACCCGAAAGAAGAATCCTCAAATCAATATCAACTTTCATCAAAGCCTTTCGTAATCTCGACTCGGTACTCCTCGGGTTATGTCCCTCGTCTAAAACCAGTAAACCAGGAGACTATCTCAGTACTTTAGCCATGTATTTTGTATGAGGAAACTTCGAATCTTCCCTCATCAATGTTAGAAACGATGTGTAACCCATTACAAGAACACTTGGCTCTGCATGCCATTTCTAGATTTTGTCTAAACAGTCAAGAACATGCATAACATCTTGACATCTTACTTTCCCATATTTTTCTACTTTACTACGATAATTATCGATCTCATCCATCAAATGACTTCCAGAGAAACCACCACACAAACTATTTGCATTGAGACCAAACTGTTCCAACGGTATAGGATCAAATACGGGAGTGAAGGGAATGACCGAAAGCTCACGATTTCTGCAAAATCCATCTGTTTTCTTCCTCTTCCTCCTTTTAGTTTTGTCTACCAAAACAATCTCTCTTTGCTTATCCTTACTAAATCCATGTGTGCTTCTCTTTTCTCCAATAAAATGCGATAACGGTAAGTTTAAACCGTCATTGAGAGCTCTATCATCATCAAAATATTCTTCTTTATTATCTTCATCATCATTTAAAGCAGTCCATGTGTTGTACCTATATGGAATCATCGTTACCCATCCATCCTTTGAATTTGATTGACACACAAAGTCAACGAATTTATGTGGCGCCCCACTTCTTCTTTTTAGATCGACGCAGCTCCATTACCTCATCTTCAATCTCCTCAATTACATCAATATCTTTATTAGTATCCTCAGCTGGATTGAACAAAAAAAACTTTAGACATGGAAACACCGTCTTCGACCGTGATGTTTATAGCACTCAAAAAGCTACTAGAGCATTCACAATCTTCATCTGCCACATTTGATAAACCATCCTCTCATGAATTAAACGGTTCTGATCTGAAACACAATGATTTTCAAAACTGATGTAGCAATCAACCAAGTAAGATCATGCAAAAACTTTCCCAGATTTAGTCCTTTTTTTCACCAGCAAAGTACAATCCTCTGAGTTTCTCCATCTGTAGTAATGGTCCGAGCTTTGTTCCTTGCAAAACTTTTGTAGCATAGAGATTTGGTTGAGTCCCATGAAGACTGAACCTCTATTCATTATTTGTTTCTCCGAACCGATGCAGCCTTGGTCTATATACACACTAACATTAAATTTACACAAGCATTCAGATTCATGAGGCTTCCTGTCAATAGACAATATCCTTGCATCCACCCAAACCTACACCTCACACACACAAAAATGTCTCAAATAAATGAAAATCCGTATAAATTTGTAGATCGTCATATCTTTGTATACAAGGATAAGCATTAGAGTATTTCTCTTTACACGATAAGCTTCTTTACTTGAATGTAAAATTATTTATTTTTGGTAAATGTAAAATATATTGAAGGAAGTGAATGTACCGGTTCTGTAGTATCTTCATCCAAAGTGATATCTTTCTGATAGAGAACACAAACATCAAGACCAGGTCTTAGTAAAGATATACAGTCGACCAAAGTGGCCTTCCTTGATCTAAGACGAAGCTTCTGGGATGGTTTAATATTATCTAACACTTGTCCGTTCTCCAAGAGATGCGTCGTCATCGTTCCATTTTTTATCCTTAAGTACTCCACAGCCTTCCATGCCCCCAAATAGAACACCTCTAAAGCTGTCACAACAAGTAAAAAACAGAGAAGATAAATAAGAAAACCCCCGTCAATCAAAGGCTATGAATTAGGCTTAAAGTAACAATCACACAATACTCAATGCAAATCATTCTATGTAAAATAGGAATCATAGATCTTCTTAACACTTACGGCATGGATTAAACGGATGGTTAAAGTCAAAGTGATGATTTCTCTTCATCTTATTTTCCCCTTAAGGATCTCCTGCAATCCATAGATATATAGCTTCATGATCCAGATTCATCTACCATGCACTTGACATATATAAAAAATTCAAACTTTATCTCTATTAGAGACAACCCATTATATTAAAACTTGATTTTATTGTTTGTTACTGCAATAAAGCCACAATAGAGAAACTATTTCGTATAGTCGTCGTCTACAACAACAAAAACACATCAAAGATGAAAACAGAACATTAGTGAAATTTTGAAAAATAAAAATAACGCACGATCATCATTATCAACTAACAAAACCCAGAAAAAAAAACAAATTATGATATGCTAAGAACAGAAACAAAACACCTTCAGTGAAGTGAAATGAGTTGATTTGATAGAATAAAGTGCTTAGTATATTGAATAATTAAAAAGAAAGGAACAGAAAATGATAGATCGAAAAGTACGTCAAATTTTCTCTGTAAAGATAAAAAAGTGAGAGAGCATGAAGATGACTAGATGAGGGTTTAAGGATAGAGGGTAGTATTGTAAATTCAGTTACCTACTTAATGTGGGAAGATATACGGCTGTGATTTAGTTTGTATTCACTATCTTAATTTAACTTTGATTCTACAGAAAGAGAGTAAAAGCTAACTTGTGTGTATGGTGGCCTATTAGGTCCACAATATATTTTTGAGATAAACAATTCCACATAATTCATGAACCTAACATTTTTTTAAGCATGCCTTATTTATTGAAAATGTCCAGTAAATTGGGCTGAGCCTCAGACTTTACATGTGAAACAAAGACTCAAGAAACAGAAAATACAACATTGGATGAAAGCTATTCGCCTAATGACACCGCTGACGCAGAGAGCCTACCATTAAAACCGGCGGATGCAAGATCCATAACTTTGCGGCAGATCAAAGTATCTAGCCAACGACAGGAAACATCTGACCCCAAAATCTGTTTCTTTTCCCTCGATCAACCAGCCCACCACAGATCCTCCAGTAAAGTCAACTCTGACAACACGGCACGTTGTTGACGGCTCCCGATCTTAGCAAGCCAAAAAATTCAGCCCTAATCCCTCCTTCCCAGATATGTCGATTCTCTGAAATCTGATCTAGCCTTCCTTCAATCCGACCTAGAGGAAGCAAAATGCAGTGGTAATTGTAGCGGATAAGATCCGGAAGGATCCATCATTAACCTCCAAGGCAAAACAGCAAAAGACCCTGACTTCCGTCGTAGAAGCATAACCGACACAGCGTCTGAGCCACGAAAGATCTCTGCTACATCCCAACCAGCCGGAGGAAAAACACAGCAGATCTCTCCTACCAACTCGCCAAATCTCGATCTACATCAAAGGGGAAAATAACCAACCACTGCTGACGAAGAAGGAGGCTAAAAAATCTCTGAAATCACCATGAAAGTTGAGGGGATGATGTTGATATATTATAGGGTTTACGGTTTTTTGCCATGGTATAACTTTTTTTTAGAGTCTTATTATGCTTTTTAGGATATTTTTGAGTCTTTGTAGAACAAGGAGCTATTTGGCACATATTGGAGCAATGTGGAGCACTTGGGAGCATTTGGAGAAGATGTGCGAAAGAAACATACTTTGAGAGTATATTTGGTGTGAGTGTCGTTTGACACCAATATCTGACAGCAATTGAATTTCACATCTTTTCAAAGTTTTGAAGAATTACAGATTTTTCCAAATAGTTTTATTTATTTGCAATTAAGGCCCAATTCGTGTTTGAGACATATATTGAGTTTTTAGGTTTTTGTTAAGACTTAAGCTTTATTTGGAGAGAGAGAAAGAAGGCCGGGGTTTTTAGAGAGCTTGGAAAGAAGAATCAGAAACTGATACAGAACTCCTTTACTTCTTATTTTAATTTCTTTTATGCAATCTATTTTATTCATGATGTTTGTTTCATTCACCATGTCTCAGTAGATTCCTTGTTAGTTTTAGGGCTTTCAAATGAATTCCTGAATTGTTACGTTGTTAGATAATTAGGATTGAATCAATAGAGTTTTCAAAGTAGATTGTGTTTAATTTATTCTAAAGTAGCAGAAGCAACCTAGAATCTGGTCCTAGGTTAATTGGTAGCGGAAGCAACCTAGAATCTTATTTCTTGTAAATAATCTTAGATGAGCAAAATATATACCTACTTGTAAAGGAATTTGGTTTAGGGATTTTGTTAACTTATCAAACCTGAATTTAATGCATGTCTTAAACTTTAAGTTTGCAAAGGAATATGGAATTTAGGGTTCTAGACATAGATAGTCTCAGCAACGGATGTTGATTAATTATAATTACGTGATTTGAGTTTAAGATTAACGGTTCTTAATAAATCATAATAATTATTTACCTACAATTTTGAATTACGTGAGATTTCTCTAATTTAGATTTTTTTCTCTTGTTGAACTTTACATCACTTTTATTTAATTGTTTTGTTACTTTTAATTTTAGTCTTTCTGGTTTAGCTTAATTTGACACCTAATTAATCTATTTTGTAAACATTGAGTCCTTGTGGAATTCGACCCCCAAGTACTACCTGATAGTGTGTGATCTTCAGATTATCTCCTCTGCAAACTCTTCCCATATTCACTTGCAGGGGAAGCAAAATTATGGCTTAAGCAGTTGAAGCTAGGATCTCTGACAATTTGGGAAGCTACAAAGGTTGATTTACTTAATAATGTCTATGATCATTCAAGGTCTCAAGAGCTGATATATGTCCTTGTTTTCTCAAGGACCTACTGAAGGACTTAAGACTGCTTGGGTAAGATCCAAAGAATATCAGAGGGATTGTCCACATCATGGTTTCAATGAGATCCAGCTTTTGGGTACTTTCTTCAAAGGTTTAGATTGGAGGTATTAGATGGCCTTGGATGCCGCTAGTGAGGGGAATTTCAACACTCCGTCTACCGCTGAAGCTGCATTGCTAATTGAGAACTTGGCTTCTAGTAATATGATATGTATATATTTTATCACTTTCGAGCATGCATTTATCATCCATTTAGCTTAGTTCACTCTTGGTTTCGCACCATTTTAGTCTCTTTAGGAAGATTTTGCATATTTTTTACCGACATTCTTGCATTTGGAGTATTGTCAGGTGTTTTAGGACTTCTAAAGGCCAAAGAAGAAGCTGGTGTCACTTCTGGGGCTAAAAGAGGGGATTAGAAACATCAAAGGAGAGAAGAAGAAGTACTTGATCGCTCTACTCGACCAAGCCAATGAACGTACTCGATCGAGTGCATGACAAGTTCTTTAAAGACTTACACGAATGAAGATGTTTCATTGGGATTGAGATTCAGAGGCCTTCATTAAAGTTATAGATAATTGAGTTAGCTTTGTAATGGTGGTGATTTTAGGCCAATATAAGCTGTACTCAAGAAATCACTCAAGTAGGAACAAAAGAAGAGAAAATGAAGGAATTAGACAACATACTTGACCATGCATGACAAGTCCATCAAAGATCGACTTGAGTGAAGCTCTTGCAACGTATTTAGATATATAGTTCTTCATCAACATTGTAAGAAGTTGAGTTACCTTTTCGATGGTAGTGATTTCAAGTCAATCCGAGTTGTGGTGCAAAAGTTATCACTTTTCTTAGTGAACGTATATTCATACAAATAACACCTACTCGACCCCATCACTCGAGTAAGCACTCAAACCAAGCTTTTTCTAGCCTATTTTGGTGATTTTTGGAGTACGATACTTAGGAGATATGGTAGCTGAGGTTGGAGAGGACATGTTACTCGACTGACGTGGAGCAGATTCAAGCATGTTACTCGACCGTCTATGAGAAAAGTAGCAGAGCTAAGTATGTTACTCGACCAACATAGAGCAGAGTCAACCATGTTACTAGACCGACGAGGAGAAAACATGTAGCAGAGTCAAGCATGTTACTCGACCAACAAGGAGCAAGTATAAGCATGTCTCTGAAGTTGTTCACTCGAGCAACCTAGAATCTGATTTCCTGAAAATAATCATAGATGAGAAAAATATCTATTTGTAAAGGAATTTGGTTAAGATTTTTGTGAACTTATCAAAACTGAATTTAATGCATGTAATAAACTTTGAAATTTGCAAAGGAATTTGAAATTTAGGGTTCTAGACACAGATAGTCTCTACAACAGAAGTTGATTACAGTAAAACCTCATTAATAATGTTGGAACTAGGAAATTCTATTAATTTATTGATAAATTAATTTTATAGAGATATTTTCCTAATTTGATAGGTTTTTAAAAAGATATACATCAAAAATGAGATTCAGTCATTATAATCAATATTTTTTTAGAACCAGTTACAAAAAAAAAATAATTATGAATGAATAAAACACTATATTTTTTTTACATGAAATCTATTAGAATTGAATTCTAAGAAAAATGGAACGATGATCTATTCCCCCCCCCCCGAACTTTCGTATACGAACAGTTCCACCCACACTTTCAGCCTCTCTTTGTATCCCCCTCGAAACAAAGTTCCACAATTATTTCCCCTCACATCGAAAGTTCGAAACCTTTTTCCCGATCGAATTAAAGTTCGAAACTGATTTACACATCCAGCTGGGTTAAAATTGGTTTACTGTAGACCAATATCCTCTTAACCATCTAAAACAAAATTAAACCAATCATAAACCAACTTAACCAAACCTAAATTTGATTATAACCTAAAGAAACAAAAAAATCCCCAAATCAAACAAACCCCAAATCGATTTCATCTTCTTCTTATGAACCCTAATCCCCAAATCGCAATTTCATCTTCTTCCCAACTCTTCTTCTTCTCCGAATTGATCTTAGCTCCTCCGCCGATGTCACTTGTCGAGATTGAGATGAATGATGTTGCTATTGACGAGTGTTTGATGTTCAGTGGACTTGGAGTAGATTTGATTTGAAATTGGAGTAGATTTGAATCATAGGGTTTTAAGGTTCTTAGATTTGGGGGTTTTAAAACAAATGAAGATTTGGGTTGCAGGTTGGGTTTATTACTCAGACCCTGATTTCTAATTTGATTTTGTTTCTAGGTTGTTTCGGTTTTATGTTGTTAACCGAGTAAACCAGCCATTATGGGGAAAAAGGTTTCGAACTTTCGATGTGGGGGGATATAACTATGGAACTTTGTTTCGAGGGGGATACAGAGAGAAGCTGAAAGTGTGGGTGGAACTGTTCGTATACGAAAGTTCCGGGGGGGGGAATAGATCGTCGTTTCAAGAAAAATTAATGTGAATTTGAGAATAAATAACAACGTGATAGTCCATATTTCACTAAAACTTTTACATGTATGTAGATATATATTAATAATTTTATGTAACTACTAATTTATACTATTATTGGGACCATATACAGAGACTTTTTCCCTCGAGGCGATTCTGGGTGCGATTTATGTTTTTGAATTCCCCCCCCCCCCCCATATATGGCTACTTTTTCCCTCGAGGCGATTCTGGGTGCGATTTATGTTTTTGAATTCACCCCCTCCTTCTCCAATTTGGAGTTTCTTTCCGAGAATTCTAGTGACCGTTGTATTAGTTTTGGCCGGTTATTGTCTGTGGCCGGTTATTGTCTGTGACAGTTGAGTATTTGCAGTTTTTTCTTCCCATTTTTTCAAGAGATAATCGCCGATCTAAACTGCTATGGCCAATTTGTTATATATATGTCAGAATTGAGATTCCAATTTCTATTCTTCCTTCAACAAACAGAAATCTAAAAGTTTTAATCGATAAGAGGAGTGATTACGTTCATAAGTCTCTGCAGAATTTGGATTTGGGAATCAATGATGCTCCGATTGCTCTCTCGGTGGCGCTTTGCGGACAGGCCGTCAATGCCAGTCGTTATTCCTTGATTGTCTCAGTGGTGAATCCTCGCAAGCAAAACCTCAAAGCGATTGTTAACCAGATGCCCATGATTTGGGATTTTTTCAAATGATTGTCGTGGTAAGGGAAAGGAAATATAAGATGCTAGTCAATCCAACACGGTTTTCATTCCGGGGATGCACACTACAAAGGTTTCACACGAGAAGAGAAACTCCATGGAACTCTACTATCAACAATGTGAAGAAGCAGAAAATCTGATGGTCCTGAGTCAGATGCGCAAGAGGGAGAAGGTGGAGTCTGAAGGATCTTGAAGCAGTAAGGCTATCGACGGAGGCACCGGGGGGGGGGGATACCCCCTGCCTCCATGAGAGTCGTCTCCTGGAACTGTCAGGGCATCTGTTCGCCGCTGACTCAATATCGCCTTAAACGTTTATGTCGTATTTTAAAACCTCATGTCTTATTCTTTTGTGAAACTATGAATTCTTGTTCTGTTGTGTGTGATTTTGCTTCTGTTTTAGGATTTGCTTCGTTGTGGATGAACACAATTTCTTTGTCTAGTTTGTATCAGGATGATCATATTATTGATGTTCGCATCACTTAAATAACATTAGCTTTTATTTGTCTGGTGTTTATGGTCATCATGTTCCTAGTCAGAAACACTTTTTATGGGATCATATTGATACTGTGAGTGCATCTAGGTCTGGTCCTTGGATGCTTACTGGGGATTTTAATGAAATTTTAGGCAATGACGAAAAAATTGGAGGACCCTTACGAGAGAATTGGTCTTTTAGACGTTTTCGTAACATGCTTTCCAACTGTGATTTAGCTGATTTGAGATCTAAAGGAGATCGATTCTCTTGGGATAATGAGAAAAGAAATTATACTATCAAATGTTCTTTAGATAGAGTGTTGATAAATTCAGAATGGGCTGTTTGTTTACCAAGAGTTTACTGGTTATTATCATAAACCTATTTTAACAACCTTTAATCCACAAATTACTGTCCATCATAAACCCTTTCGATTTGATAGACGTTTAACACATATAGAGAAATTGAAATTGTGGAACAAGGCTGGAATGATTGTAAAAAAGGAATTTTTACTCTATTTGCGATCAAATTACAAATTGTCGCAGAGCTGTGGCACAAGGATGCTTTAAAACGTATGCTGCAAAATGAATGCTGCAAAACGTATTGATCATTTTCAAGATGCTTTAAACAAAGCTATGGAGAGCACGTTTGTAAGACAGCGAAGAGATATCCCAAGACTTCAAAGAGAATTAACAACAGCTTACAGAAATGAGGAATATTATTGGCAAAGCAAGAGTAGCTAGGAATCAATAAATGATGCTTGGTGACCGTGTACAAAAACTAGATATGCTCAGAATTACATCTCCTCTCGTCCGTCACTGTAGGCGTAAAGTCACCAAAATCAATTGGTGAAACCGGATTTAAGTTTTATTTATATGCTTCCTTAAAGTATTCTTGAGCATCTGTTCCAATACTTTGATCACAAGAATACGGAGTTAACAAGGTCTTTCACAAATGAAGAAATCTTTGAAGCTATATCCTCTATTGGAGATGATAAATCCCCCGGACAGGATGGACTCACTGCCCGTTTCTATAAACATTGTTGGGACATCTTTGGTGCTTATATAATTCAAGAGGTTCAAGATTTCCTTGCGACTCCTACATGAAGTCAGGTGTTCATCACACAAATATTTGCATGATACCAAAAATAACTAATCCAACAACCCTATCAGATTTAGACCAATAGCTTTGTGCAATGTTCTATATAAAATCATTTCAAAGTGATAAGTAAATAGACTAAAACATCATTTAAATACCATTGTATCGGATACCTAAGCTGCTTTTATTCCGGGAAGGTTGGTTACTGATAATATTATGATAGCTCATGAGGTTATGCATTCTTTAAAATCTAGGAAAAGAGTTTCAAAAAATTATATGGCAAATAAAACTGATGTAACAAAAGCTTATGATAGGGTTGAGTAGAACTTTTTAGAGGTAACTATGCGTTTGTTTGGTTTTTCTAAAAAATGGGTTTCTTGGATTATGGCATCGGTTCGTTCTGCTAGCTATTCAATCCTTATCAATGGTTTCCCTCATGGTTCGGTTCTTCTTGAGCGTGGAATAAGACATGGTGATCCCCTCTCGCCTTATCTCTTTATTCTATGTGCTGATATAATAAGTCATCTAACTAAATCAAGAGTAATGGATGAATATATTCGCAGAATAAGAATTGGAAATGGAGTGCCAGCTATTACTCATCTTCAATTTGCAGATGATTCTCTATTTTTTTGCCAAGCTATTAAAGATGTTTTTGAAGTTTATGAATATTATTATGGCCAAAAAATAAATACAACAAAATCTTTAATTACTTTTGCCTCCAGCGTAACTGAACAACTTCAAAATAGACTTAAAAACATTCTTCAAATTCCAAATCATGGTGGTGGGGGAAAGTATCTTTGTCTACCTGAACAATTTGGTGGGAAAAAGAAGGAAATGTTCAACTACATGATTGATAAAGTGAAGCAGCGGACTTGATATGACTATCGCCGAACAAAACCTAGAGCTCGTAGCCTAAGAACAATTCGTAGAAGAGGAGCACCTCGTAGCGAAGGAGCACCTCGTAGCGAAGGAGCATCTTGTACTCGAGGATGAGCTTGTAATTGAGGAAGTGCTTGTAAAGAAGCTAATCAAGCCGCCATGTTTTAGTGTTGCTTATGCATTCTTTTTCCTTTGTCAAGTTTTGTCCCATTGGGTTTTCCTGACAAGGTTTTTAATGAGACTTAAGTAACACTTTCAAGGCCATTTACCAAACCCAATTCGTGGGTCCAAATCCCAACAATTTGTCTTGGCCCATTTTCTATTTTTTCTCTTCATTCTTGCATTTAATGTTTTTGTAATTTCTAAGACATTTTGCATGAGCTTGCATGAGTGTAATTTCCAAGACACTTGTGCATGCTCTTGCATGTTCTTCTTCTCCTTCATCCTCCTCTCCTATATAATCCCCCTCTACCTCTCATTTGTAACTCATCTATCTTTTTATCAAAAACTCTTTCAAGTTAGATCACTCTCTCTTGTTCTTTTTTTTTGGTGTGTAATATCCTTAGTGAAGTCCAAGTTCTGTAAATCAAAGGCTCTTCCGCAACCTTTGTACGACCATTCACTCCACATCCTTTGATCTAAGTGATCCCCCGATCCCTTTGGTGAAAAGCCTATCCTTCCCTCAACTTTCTGAGTGTAGATTATAGGAGGATCGTATCATGTGGTATCAGAGCACACTCTGAAAAGTTGACTACTCTCTCATCTTTATCATCTTTCATCATTTTATTTCAATCTTCATCCATATTCCATTTCATTTTTCGTTTTTATTTTCGCCAGCTTTTGTTTTCTGGATTTTCTGTCATTTTGTCGGAATTTTCATAAATCATTGACTCATCCAAAAATTATAAAATCAAGTGATCCTGAAACTAGGTCTAGTCTAGTTTTTTAAAAAATGATATCTAGAATTTTTGAACTTGATTGAACTTGAACTTGGATTTCTCTTCCCCTGCCATTGAAACAACACAAACCCAGTCACTAGTTCAAAGCAAAAAACATGAAAATTATGCCAAACATGAAAAACATGAAAAACATGCAAACAACACAAACTAGAGTTCAAAAATTCCAGAAATAATTTTGTAAAAAATTAGACTCGTTCTAGTTTCAGAATCAGTTGATCTTATAATTTTACAATGAGCCAGTTATTTATGAAAATTCCGACAAGTTGACAGAAAATCCAGAAAAAAAAAACTGACGAAAATTAAAAACGAAAAATGAAATAGAAGATGGATGAAGATGAAATGAAATGATGAAAAAGATGATATAGATGATAGAGAACTCAACTTTTTAGAATGTACTCTGATACCACATAATACGATCCTCCTAGAAACCGACACTCTTGAAGTTGAGAGAATGATAAGCTTTGCACCTAAGGGATCGGGGGATCACTTAATCCAAAGGATGTGGAGCAAAAGGTTGCACAAAGGTTGCAGAATTCCTTTGATTTACCCAACTTGGACTTCACTAAGGATATTACACACCAAATAAAAGAACAAGAGAGAGTGATCTAACTTTAGAAAGAGTTTTTGATAAAAAGATTAGATGCGTTACAAATGAGAGGTAGAGGGGGATGAAGGAGAAGAAGGGAGAGAAGAAGAACATGCACAAGTGTCTTGGAAATTACACTCATGGAAGTTCATGCAGCAAGTCTTGGAAATAACAAAACATTAAATGCAAGAATAAAGAGAAAAGATAGAAAATAGGCCAAGAAAAAGTGATGGGCCTTGGACCCACGAATTGGGTTTGGTAAAAGGTCTTGAAAGTGTTACTTAGGTCTCATTAAAAACCTTGTCAAGAAACCCCATTGGGACCAAACTTGACAAGGGAAAAAGAGTGCATAAGCAACACTTAATCCTTTACCGAACCCCTTGCGTCATGATCTTGTTGAGGGAATCTTGGACAACGACTTTTTCCTTCTTGTGTAGCTCCTTAAGAAGGCCATTGTTTACTTGATTGAGATCCTTGAGCCTTGAGTGTGTTAGAGGATTTTCCAGGATGTCTAGTGCTTCCTCCGCTTTGAGCTGCTCCTCGGCGACGTGCTGCTCCTCGTCTTCGTGTTTCTCCTCGTCGTCTTCGTGCTGCTCCTTGTCAACGGCTTCCTCCATTACGTGCTCCGAGACTTGTTCGACCATAGTCATATCACCAAAATACTCATTGCTTATTCTATAATGATCTTCGAAGTTGGAGAAAAAGGACGGATTCACTTGACGAAGGAAAGATTCTCGGCCGAGCGGAGTAGCAAGTTGAAGCCAAGGATTGATGGACCAATCACCATCACAAAATGGATCAATGAGAATTCCTATCAAATTGATGTCCGAGGTAAGTATAATCTAAATTCAAGCTTCAAAATTTCTAATCTATATCCTTTTTTTGCAGATGAAACGGATTTGAGGACAAATCCTTTTCAAGACAAAGGGCATGATATGACTATCGCCGAACAAAACCTGTAGCTCATAGGCGAGTAACAATTCGTAGAAGAGGAGCGCCTCGTAACCAAGGAGCATCTCGTACCCGAGGATGAGCTTGTAGCTGAGGAAGTGCTTGTAAAGAAGTGAATCAAACCACCATGGTTTTAGTTCAAATCTCCTCAATCATCATCACGGCTCAAGGGGTTCGGTAAAGGGATAAGTGTTGCTTATGCACTATTTTTCCCTTGTCAAGTTTTGTCCCATTGGTTTTTCTTGACAAGGTTTTTAATGAGACCTAAGTAACACTTTCAAGGCTATTTACCAAACCCAATTCGTGGGTCCAAGGCCCAACATTTTTTGCAAGGGTTATGAAAGCTAGATATTTTAGGGATGAAATAATTTTTGAGGCCAAAGCAAGGGTCAATCAATCTTATGGTTGGTCTTTTATTTTAGAAGGGCTTAAAATTTTAAAAGTAGGGACTCATTATATAATTGGAGATGGAGGAACAACTAGAATTAATATTGATAATGTCACACCCACCCATCCTCCTAAACCTATTCAATGTGTAAATAACATTAATTTGAGTTTAAGGAACTCGTCTCTTATGTGGGAAATCATTGGTTTTGGGATACTTCCAAAGTTTCTGAAAAAGTATATAATCGATCATAGTCATCTTCATAACATTCATTTATCTAAAGTTAATTTACCCGATAAGCTTATTTGGCATTACAATAATACGGGTAATTATTCTGGTCGATCTAGGTATTGGCTTTCTACTCATGATCCGCCAAATATTATGGATAATCCTCATATTTCCCATGGATCTATTAGTCTTAAAAATCATATTTGGAAGCTGAACATTTTACCGAAAATAAAACACTTTTTATGGAGAATTTTAACAAAAGCTCTACCCGCCATTACTCGTTTAAACACTCGTGGAATGAATATTGACCCTATTTATCCAAGATATTTTCAAGCGGATGAATCAATAGATCATATTCTTTTCTCCTGCCCTCATGCCAAATCGGTTTGGGATTTTTCTAATATTCCTATACATATTTTACATTCATCCCCCTTTTGCAGTGATAATGTTATTGAAGGTTTCATATCCTTACTATCTGATGTTAATTTACATCATGAAACAAAATTACTACCTTTTTGGTTAGTGTGGCATCTATGGAAATCCAGAAATAATTTTATAATTAATGGAGTTCAATGTAGACCTCTCAATATTGTTTATCATACTAGGTGAGATGTTCACAATTGGATTAAAAATAACTATCCTCCCTTGCCTCAGCATACAAATTCAAGCATGAATAACAAAGCGAATTGGTCATGTCCAATAAATGGTGTTCTTAAATGTAATTACAATGCTGCTTTTAATCACACTACAAATCAAATTAGAGGAGGATGCATCATAAGAAATCATCAAGGTGGTTCTTTTGGTTGGGGTTTTGCGGTATTGGGACATGCTACATCTCCATTGGAAGCAGAAGCGAAGGCGTTGATTTTAGCTATGCAACAATGTTGGATTAAAGGAATCAAAGTGATTTGTTTTGAAGGAGATAGTGAAGTTCTGAATAAGATCATCAATAAACAATATATTGATGTTTCTATTGAAGGCATTTTACATGATATATATTTTTGGACTTCAAAATTTCAATCAGCTACTTTTAATTTTACTAGAAGAAATTGTAATGGTGCTCCCCATCTTTTAGCAAAATATGGTTGTAATATTTTACCTTTTCACTCTTATTGTTTTAATCCGCCAATTTGGCTATCACAACAATTGTATCATGATTACATTAATTCATCTATATAATTATATTTTGACAAAAAAAATTACAAAATATTTTCAAAAATATTATTATCTTATCGAAATGTGTCTAGAAATTTATTAATTTATAGATGTTTTATTGTAATTATTAATCTATGATTTGAGTTCAAGAAAGGTTCTCAATAAACCATGACAATTATTTACCTACAATTTTGAATTACCTAAGAATTCTCTAAACTTAGTGATTTTCTCTTGCTGAACTTTACATTACATTTGTTTAATTGTTTTGTTGCTTTTAATTATAATCGTTCTAGTTTAGCTTAATTTGACACCTAATTAATCTATTGTGTAAACATTGAGTCCTTGAGGAATTCGACCCCTAAGACCATCTCCAATGCATATCTCTATATTTTCTCTAAAATAAAGCATTGTGTTACTCCAATATATTACTCTATTTCTTGCTCTAAAATAGAGATAGTGTAAAAAAGTAGAGTAGAGAATAGAGTTACTCTAAATATAAAGTAACTCTATATTTTACTATATTTTAGAGCAAGATATAGAGTAGGGTTGGAGCAAATGTTACTCTAAAATAGAGTTGGATTGGAGATGCCCTAAGTACTATAGTGATCTCTTAACTTGAGAGAGTATTTCAGGATAAATTTGAGCATAGAACAGAGGCCGCTAGAAAAAGGGTGAAAAACGACTTTTGAACAGGATGAGAGAGAAGAGAAAATTTCTGGAACAATTGTCTTCATGAACGTAACATTAGTTTCTATTAGTTTAACTAGTACGCGGTTTTGATTATTTTAGGTTATTTGGTTCGGGACATTTGATTTTTCTGATCTGTCTGGACTGGCCTTTAAGAATCTGTTTGCATATCCCCTGCCAAATTGAACCAAATAATTAACCAAGCTTAATTTGAAAATTGTTCAATCGGTTTACATGTTATAACTTCAGTTTGGTAAAATCAGTTCATGTAGTTTTCCGAGAATTATTTGGAACGACGATCTATTTCTCCCCAGGAACTTTCGTATACGACAAGTTCCACCCAAACTTTTAGCCTCTCTCTATGTTTCCCTCGAAAAATAGTTCCACAATTATTTCTCCCGAGATATAAAGTTCGACAATTATATATCCACATAATCAAAGTTTGAAACTGATTTACACATCGAACTAGGTTATTGTTGGTTTACTGTAGACCAGTCTCGTTTTTAACCAACAAAAAATTTTTTATAAGAAATGAATCTATTGTGTGAACAAAAGAAATGAATGTTATATTGATAAATAAATACTATTAAAAGGGAAGCATTTATAAGAAACAAATTTTTTGGTTCACTATTATTACATGAAATGTCACTTGAAACAATCTTGGAAAGAACAAAAATGAAGAAATGGAATTTTGGTATATTTTTGAAAGATTTAGCAACATCAAACGAAAGCATAGTTGCAGGCCCCTTTCAATTGTCAAGATCTTTACGTTGGCACTTTTTTCAACTCTTCACATTTGGTCCTATCTCATTTTAAAGATTGGCTTATACATACTTATAGATAAAAAAGCATGCATCTTATTACTAGAGTTTTGTCACAGCAAATAATATGTTCTTTTAACCAAGACATAAAATATAATTATGAATATCCATCTCCGAGCAGTACACACAAAATGTGGACTCATTGAAAAGTCATACATTGGTCTTCTCTTCCAATTCCATTGTTCGTTCTAACATCTGAACCAGTCGCTTTTTCAACGATCGAGACGCTTTTGTTGTTAAATTTTCTTCTAAAGAACCTTCACTTCAACTCTCCACATCTAACCCATCGAACTGATCTCTAACCCAGTAACAATGAACCACACAAGCCAGAACCATAACCATCATCTATAACAGAATCATCACCATAAAGACCGCACAGTCCATCCTAACAAAAGATTTAGCCTCTCTAGGGTTCCAAGGCAATATCAACAAGGAGATACTTTGTTTCTCTTTGCTAAACATCACTAAAACTGCCATTAATTGACCCGTCAAAGAAGAAACATGAAGCATGACTGGCCCGATGAAACATGATCGAGATTGGTGAGAAGAGGCACCTGCAAAGGAAGAGATAAGATAGCGGAGAGAGACCGTGTGGAAGGTTAAACCAAGTGAAGTTGGAGGATTTATAAGAAAATGTGAAATTTATACACGATACAAGAATGTTTTGAAACAAACATAACTTTTTGTGAAAAGAACACATTTATTCGTATTTTGTGGAGTTTGAGAAATTAAGTTATTTACAAGAAAAAAAAAGAAGAAGTTTATTTTCAAGTTTAAATAGAGAAATAAGTAACTAATGGAGAGAAGTTGTAACGGCTATGATGAGTCTCAACGATATTCTCATAAAAATAACTGTCTCATATATTTCAAAGTTTAAGAATATTTCATAATTATTGTTTTTATTAATCTCTGAAAATAAAATGATACCCGAATATAAATTTGGAAAGACAATTCTATTATACATATTTCTTGCTATATATAAACTAATCATCCTTAGATGTTTAAAAAACAACTACTTTTCCTTTTGTAGAATTTATATATCTTTTACGTTAATTGTAGACTTCAGCTTCTAAATTTTGTTTTTAATTAATTTGAAAATAACTAGATACAATTGAAGAATAAAAAAAAACAAATTCAAGAGACTACAATTCACAGATTCAACATAATGAAGAAGAAGAGCTTCATGACTCTCTTAAGCTGATTCCTCAACAAAAAATCTCTCTCCACGTCATCCTCTTTTTCATTTACTTCTTAAGAACCGTAAGACCGCATTCATGACTTAAAACATATTATCTGACATTCAATGACCATAATGATTTGTCCAACTTGAACCCAACGACCTTTGTGCTTCCCCAAGAAGCAAAGCAAGACTGCATGCATGAGTTTGAATAATTGTTTTAAATTGTGTCATTAAGACATACACTTCCATCAAAGTGTATTGACTAATGGTGTCGTGTCATTAAGACATACACTTCCATCAAAGTGCATCCACTAAGGAGAAACCTCCCAAGTCTCAAGTACTTATTTCTATTATAAGCGCATGATATATACTCTTCTTTGCAGATTACTAACGTACAAAAATTTTTTCTTTTTGTTTAATGCATTACGTACGTACGTATTGTATTGAGTTGTGATATTAAGCATATCCACTGACACTGGAAATAGTATAGAGACCATAGAATCAAAGGAGATAGAGACCATGCAAATCATTGCTCACCAAGAGATTTTTCCTATCTCTTTTCTTATTGGCTTAAACATCATGAGTGATAATGTGAGTGAGCCAACCTTAAGTAGGACTTGACACTGGTCTCCAATAGAAGGTCACAACTTTGATGAAGCGATTAAGAAGACATCCGACTTCATACAACAGTAGATTGCACGGATGAACATCTATCCTGAAACCGGTGTGAACCCTTCCTTGATGTGTCCAAATGAGGCGCAAGAAGGGTATTATCATTGGGGTGAGTAGGTAGTTTAGTACATTTTTAGAAAGTAATTGGAAAGTAGTACATATGTACTATTTATAATTGGGGAAATAGGTGTGTATCACTGTTTGTGAGATAGAGAATAGTAGAGATAGGAAAGGATGTAGGGTAAAAGAGTGTTTGGAAAAAGACAAAAATAGGCTTGCATCAATCGTTTGAGAGATTGAGAATGGGGGTGTGTGTGTTTGTCATTGTGTGTGGAGAGAGTTTTTTTTAAATAAGTATTTTTCTTTTTATTACACTCTCTCATTCTAATAATTAAAATAGTCGTCAGTATAATTCTTTTTCTGATATTTTTCACATACAAAAAAATCTATATTTTTTCTCTATAATTTGATATGATTTTTTTTTAATAATTTTAAACTTTGTATAATATTCTATATATACACAGTTGTATTTGTACATATATTCTTGTGTACAGCTATTATATATACATTTTTTTGTACATATAGTTATATGTACAATCTGATTTATGTATGTACAATTGTATTTGTATATATATCCTATTGTAGAAATATGAATACAGTTGTTTATTATTTGTACACTTAGTAGGTTGTACGGATTTACTTCTGTACATTACATTTGTAAATTTTGTAAGTTGTATAATAGTCTAAATATATATAATTATATATGTACATACATTCTTATGTACAATTGTTATACATAATTATTTATATATATATATATAGTATATGTACAATTTAAGCTATATATGTATAGTTGTCTATGTTTAATAGTTTCAAATACATTACATGCATATTTTATGCGTACAATTTACTACAGTGATATTTATGGCTCGACGTTTTAGTTTGATACAACTGTACACAAAAATGTATGTACATTTATAAATCATTTTATATAAAGATGTTTGTACATATATAGATCACTGTACAGAAGAAATCTATACAGTAATATGTACAATATATACAAAAATACAACTCTAAAATAACACTCTTCGTGAAACGGAGAAAATATACATTTCATTTTCTATCTGTACAGTGGTTTGAATGCACATATTAACCCAATTTGAACATATATCGTAATGTACATATATCCCAACTTTATAAATATCTTAATAAATATATCAAAACTTCTAATTAACAAGTTCACATTTATATTATAGCTGTACAATTGTCCGAATGTACAAATGTTGTCAATCTGTACATATATCTTATTGTACAAATATTCTACTTTTTCAAATATCCTAATGTATGATTATAAAAATGTGTAAACTGCTATATATCTGTACACATATTGAGCTGTACGAATAAAAATATATTTGTACATTGAATGAGTTGTACGGATAAAAATATATGAAATGTATTTGAGATTATCAAACAAAAACATCAAACAAAATGCATCTCAAATAATAGAGGAAAAACATATATTCTTATTTATGGGAACAAATTGATGAAACAAATTTTACATTAGTTAAGAATTTTGTTATTAGATCCATGGGAGTGTAAAAGAGATAAAAAGAATTAAAAAAATCAGAAAAGAGATAATGGCATCAATTAGTAAATATGTATGTTAGAGAGTGGCATGATTGGGTTAATTAGAAGTTGTTACAGCGTCGTGTGTGTGTTTCTATAATTGTAAAAAGTAAATGTACTGGTTTCCCAATTACTTTTCAAAAATGTACTATAAATCCAATTATTCCTTATCATTGGGCTGGTCAAGGTTGTGTCCACTGAATTGTATTGCATAGGTGCTGCACACCTCACAGCCGAATAGATGGACACCGCAAAGCTTGTGGTGGGGAATGACGGGAAGGCCATTATGATCAAGGACGACGTGAATTTAAAGTGGAAGGAAGAACTGTCCAAACCTCTGAACCTTTCTGAAACTGAAAAGAAGGTGATCCCAAAGCTGCATCTCCTTGCCAAAGGAATGATTCCCCTCCAGGGGTACTCTCTGATCACGACTTTTAACCACTACAATATCCAGTCCGAGGAGGTCTTCACCGCTGTGGAAAATCAAGTATGGGTTGGTTGTGATCAATTCTCCTGGTGGTAGAAGGAGGACCTGATTTCCCTAAGGGATGCTATGTGGTACAACGCTAGACATCCAGTGAATGTATCATTTAAGAAGGAGATTGCTTGTAGCAACACTGTTAAGCATCTTTTGGTCAAGGCAGGTCTTGGGAGTGCTGCTCCCATACATTGAGCCAGAAGTTAGGAAGGCCAAAAGCTACATAACCGTTTTGGAAACTGTGTCTCCAATCATTAAAAGGGGTTGAGGTGGTTGCAACTGGGAGACCCTTTTTGATATGATGTCATATCTGGAGAATTTCCTAGTTGGGAGGCCAATAGAGGTAGTTACTGCCAACAATCCGCCTATTCATCTTAGGAGCTTAGATAGTAGGGCGAATGTGTTGAACAGTATCAAACACTGGTGTACGCGAAACGCAGGCAATGTAGCTTTTTGTTTTGGGTTCTACATGGCCATGGTGGAGAAGGGTGACCAGTTTGAAGGTGCGAGAAACCTAGAGACATCCTACTCCCTCAAGGCACTCAAGGAGACCTACATTGGCTCCTACTGTGTAGAGACATAGCTTTTTCTTGATTACTGCGCCTACAAGGCGAAGCGGAGTCAAGTCGTAAGAGACTGAGCATAGTCATCCTGGTTTGTCTTTGATTGCACTAGTTCATTTCTTTCATATTATTTTGTGCTCTTGAGCTTTGCTTTTGTTTAATGAAAAAGCAAGAAATGTTTGCTTAGTTTCAATGCTTTTTTTGCTTCAAGACTTCCCAAGTTATTATTGTTTTCAATATGTTTCCTTTGTGTATGAGATGTTCGAGTTTTATTTTGGATTGACGCAAAAGGGACAAATTCTTTTAGTATATCTAATATTCATGACCTTTTTTTTTACTGGTGTTAGTTTTGAGAGTAGACAGTAATCATCTTTGAATGATGTTTACCTTTGTATCAGCCTTCTTGTTCTTCCTTTTTAGCTAGTTTAGCCTGAATCGTCTAGTTGGTGAGAAGAGAAACAATGATTGTATTGGCTGAGGCTCGTCAAGATTTTGTTGATGTGTTCTTCAGTCTCTTACGTATTATTAGATTTCTAAGAAGCACCACAAAAGTTACCTAAGGTTTTCTAAATTGCAATAATGATCTTATCACAAGTGATGCAGATTTGCAGATATGCATTGATGGTTTTGTGACATAGGCTTTGTAGAGTATGTTGCTGTACCCGGTTATTAAGAAATCTCATGTCTTGTTGGTTTAAACTTAAAGCTAACTACTTATGAGCAGTTTGAGTCATACGAGAGGTCACAAATTGAGTTAAAGAGTTTTCTTCAGTTGCAAAATCAAACCAATTATACAGAGAAATAGGCCCAAGCTGTTATGGCCAATAAAGAGCTACGACTAGCCAAATAAAGAGGGTAGTGAGAGTTGTCACTACAGGCTATTCACTACAATAGATTTAGGCTCGTGCTCTTTTGTTGCTGCATGAAGGGCACTTGTATTGTTTGATATGCTCAGCTCTAGCTGGAGTGATCTTCACACACTTGCCATGGAACCACTTCTCACAAAGGTCACAACAGATCCAGAATTCATCAGCTCCATCACTGTCTCCACAGGCTCCACAAAGGGTTTCGCCGTGGTCATCCTCATCCTCTTCATCTACTCCTTCATCCTCATCTTTTGCCTGCATGCTCTTTGAGCTTTTGCCATCTGAAGTTCTCTGCATTCCCAAAACAAAGCAAAGGAAATATTAAACTGCATGAGCAAATAACAAAGAAGGTACTTAAAAACCAATCCAACCAAAGTAGTGTTTTCGATGAACCTTATAAACTAGTCTGGATGGTATTCAAGATTATAAACTAGTCAAAATTTCAGCTTGTACAGGACTAAGCACTGAACCAGTTACAACAAGTAAAGCATATATATTATTTGTTTGTTGCAGGGATATCTAGTTTAGCAATACTAGTTTCTGAAAACTGCAAAAAGAAAAAGAGTTAAAAAGGATAGTAAGGGCCATACAACTTTAGAGTTGGACTTCGATTTGCTGCCGTTTTGGTTTGCAGCAGATGACTTGTCCTTTGATTGCCTTTTAGCCATTCCAGTCACTACCTCAAATATAGTAGGAACATCATTGATCATGTTGAACAAGCGCTTCCTGAAATTAAACAAGTTAGTGTACACTCTATCCACATAGAGAAGGAGACCGAAAGAGAAACTGTCATCCATTACCTATCTTCCTTGTGGAAAGAAAACCTCGAGCCGAAGTAAAAGGAAACAGAAAGTAACCAAGCGTCACTGTGAATGGCAACAAGAAAAAGCCATTCTTTTTCAGAGAGCCCATCTCTTGCAAAGTTAATACCAAGAGCTGGCTGTGGAAGCTCAGGAGGCACTTCTTCAGCTGGTAAATTCACTTCTCATTCTTCATTCGGTAACCCATACGAACAAAGATTCTCCTTTTCTGCAAACCAAGATTGCACAATACAAAACCCCAACTTGAATCAAACAACCAGACAAGAAACGAAGTTACTCAAGAGTGAACAATACAAAACCAACTCTAATTAGACTACCATACAAAGACACACTAAATCTAATCAAATACAAAACCCCAACTTGAATCAAACAACCACACAAGAAACCAAGTTTAAAAATCAGAGTGTGCAATATAAACCCAACTCGAATCAAAATACCATACAAATAGACACTAAATCTAATCAGATTGTGCAATACACAACAACTACATAAGAGCCTAAGTCTAAATCAGACTGTACAATATACAATTACCACACAAAATCAGATTTGTACTTTTCGTGGTCTAAACAGAGAAAACCCAAGAGACCACAGGAGCAATAGAGAAGAAAAAAATACTCAAAACTGGGAATAAAATAGAGAAACCCTAACCAGGGTCACATTGCTGGTAAAACTCTTGAACATCTGCAAAAACAAAAACACGAATAAATCAGAAATTGAACTCAGATCGGAGAAAAATCCATCACTAGAAGCTTAAAACCCAACGAAAATTCTAGAAAAAAAGGTCAGAGAAGATAGTGAAATTGATTTTACCGGTGGTGAGAGCTTTAACAATGGCAGCACGACGACCTTTGAAATCCTTGAAAACCTCTTCAACAGTTCGAGGATTGTAAACCGCAGCTCCTCCTTCCATGGTCTCGCTCGATCTAAGAGAAGATTCTCAGAGAGATGGTGGTGTTGGAAATAAAATAATGGAAGAAGACGAAGAAATAGCTGCGCCGTGGACCGTGACAAGACCCGATCTTGTTTTGTATTCACTAAAGTCTTTGTTTTTGGTCAAAGTATTTGGGAGTTTGGGTCCGGGTCGGATCATAATACAACCCAATATGTAGCAAAAGGCCCAAGAGCCCAAGCTCGTTTACTAATTTCGAAATTTATATATTATTTAGATTCTTTTTACATAAAAATATGCATAAAAAACTTTAAAAGCACGTATTATCTTATTATATCAAGTTTGGTTTTCAAAGTCAGCCATTAACAAGATCATGACATGTGTTAATTATAAACGATAGAATGATGACACGTGTCGATTCTAATTTTGTTAATATTTAGATAAAATAGAAATATTATTAACCCTATCGAAAAAGAAAATATATAAAATAAATATTATAAAGAATTATATATTAAAATTTATTAATTAAATTAAAAAAATAACATAATTTCAGTTATGTCAATTTGGTTTATTAATAGGATAAGGATTTAAAATTTATAATTAAAAGAGAATATATGTCAGTTTTTGTTTAAAGAAGAGGATTAAGGTTTAAACTTGAATTTCACAATTAAAACAGGTTATTTGTTGGTTTGGGTATATAAATGATAAATGAGAATTATGGTTTATTTTTGTAAATAAAAGTTATGGTTTAAGTTTAATAATTAAACGAGATTATATGTTGAAACTTGGTTTTTAAAGTTACTAACTTACGTGATCATGATAAGTGTCAAGTAAAACATAAGATGTCGCAACATGTTATATATATAATTTTGTTGATATTAAGATAAAATAGAATTTTAAAACAACATTAAAAATAAAATAATTATATATTCAAACTTTTTAATCAACAAAAATTAAATTATTAACCTAATTTTTGGTTTTGCCGGTTGGGATTTAACAAAGAGATTAGGGTTTACGACTACACAATATTATATGTTGTTTTTGCCTATAAATAAGGATTAAGACTTAGGTTTTACAATTATTAGGGTTATATGTTGGTTTGGGTTTATAAATGCGCATTAAAGTTTAGATTTTATAATTAAACGAGATTATTTATCGGTTTAGGTTTATAAAAGAGGAGTGGGATTTAGGTTTTTTACAATGAAACAAGGTTATTTATCAGTTTGGGTTCATAAAGGAAAATTAGGATTTACATTTTACAAATAAAATAGATTATGAGTTTAACTAAATAAATATTTTTATTCATGATTTTATGATATGTTATATTTTTTTAATTTTTAATTTATGTGTGAATGTTTATGCCGTTGAGCAATTTCATTGTCTAAAACATAAGGGTAAATAAAAGATTTTCGAAAATAATTTTTTTAGCTTAAATTAAATATAACAAAAGTTCAATATAATTCGTAATATAGTAATTTTAAAATATTTTCCAAAACATATGTAGTTTTCATAATGGGAAAATTACTTAGATAGACCACAATTGTATGTTTATTCCTTAAACAGCCAATTTTTTTTTTTATTCCTTAGATGTTTAGTGGGATGAGTCTAATTACAATAAACAACCTTTGTCTGTTTTCACTTAAAATTTCTCGTCACTTTTTACAATTGGAAAAAAATAAAAAATTCTCTCTCGCGTTCGAAAGAGAACTTCCTCGCCGCCGACGAACACAGTACTCGCCGCCGACGAACCATTACGCTCTCTCTCTTTCGCTCTAAAAACTCGCCTACAGTCCCTGTGAAGAGAAGAAGTCGCCGTGAGTGAGTCGTCGTTTTCGTTGCTACATTGGAGACCTTTCGTATTCCGGTAAGTGTCGAACTGTATTTAGAGTTTTTCCGACTATAATCGTGTTTGTTTTTGCTTATTATGGCTGATTGTCGCCGTCGTTTGCTCTATTCATTCGACGGCTGAGTTACAGTATTCTTGACGGCTGATTTGTCAGATCTATCGATTCGACGACTGAGTTACTTATCATGTTATGGCTGAGTTACTTATCATGTTATGGCTGAGTTGTCTTAGTTTGTTATTGATGCGGCTGAGTTATAATATTTGTTATGGCTCACTTATTAACTTGTTTTATGTTGTGGCTGAGTTATAGTTTATGTGATGGCTGAGTTATAGTTTATGTTGTGGCTGAGTTATAGTTTATGTTGTGGCTGAGTTATAGTTTATGTTGTGGCTGAGTTATTGTGTACATTATGGCTGAGTTATAGTTTAGTTGCGGCTGAGTTTGTTGTATGTTGCGGCTGAGTTATGATGTGTTTATACTTATTTCAGATGGCTGCAGAACAAGCAATGCGTTACCCACCGAGACTTTACGAAGAAGGGATGTCTAGCCTCAAGAATAAAAGCATGTGTACCTATTTTAGGATGGCAAATTTCCCTGGGGATAGGGAATCAATTGGATAAGACGCGTGGGATGAGATCAAGCAATTACCTCTTGGAATAGTTGCTAAATTAGTTGAAAGCAAATTCGTTTGGTCGGCTAAGACTGTACACTATCTATTGGGTAGACAGTTGAGAATTAAACACAAAGAGCTTTGGTGTTTAGTTGGTGGCCAACCTATAAGATTTGGTTTGAATGAATTCGCTCACCTCACGGGGTTAAACATAGATCCAACTCCATCAGAGAAGTTTGAACCTTCAGTTGACTTCAAACAGTTCTTAACAGAAGAATTGAAAGTTCCTGGTGGGGAAGGTCCAACATATGATGAGCTACTTAAAGGATTATTAGTGTGCCGGTCATGGTCTGTTGAGAAGCGCAAGTGGTTGGGGCTATTGATTTTTCTAGCCATTGGACTCTACTGCGTGAATCATAACTCACAGATACCATTTGAAGCTGCAAAAATAGTTTCTGATGATAAAGCCGTGAAGGCTTATCCATGGGGTCGGGTCGCATTTGAGACTATGGTTGATAATGTCAAGTGCTTGAATCCTAGAGGTAGTTCGTACACCCTTGGTGGGCCGGTTTACGTGTTACAAGCTTGGGCATATGATTCTATCAAATGCTTAGGAGAGCGATTCGGGAATTTAGTCGAGAATGAAGAGATCCCGTTGTTTCGATGGCCTAGAACCGTACACGTTCAGCATTAAATGTGGCCATTGCTGAAGATATCAAAAAGTATAGTGAGGTAAGATTATCTGTTTTAAATGGCTGACTTATATTTTAGTGATCTCTGTTTTATGTTATGACTGAGTTACGATTTAGTTATGGCTGAGTTATAATTTTGTTACGGCTGAGTTATATATTAGTTATGGCTGAGTTATAATTTAGTTACGGCTGAGTTATAATTAAGTTATGGCTGAGTTATTTTTATTTATGGCTGAGTTATATATTAGTTATGGCTGAGTTATAGTTTAGTAATGGCTGAGTTATAGTTTAGTGATGGCTGAGTTATGTATTTGTTTTGTCTTTATGAGTTATACTTATTGATGTTTGTCTTCTAATGTAGCTGCGTGTGAGTACAATGGTGATGAAGGGTGATGTAAGTGAGCTTTTTCATACGTGGCCAAATCAGACAGAAGAAGACCCAGAACTTGTCAACTTGGTCAATGACATACATGAGGAAAAGCTTGTTAAAGGTTTTTGGGATGTGAAAGTGAATGAGGACAAGAAGAAAGCTGGAAAAGTTAGAGCAGCGGTTGAGTCTGAATCTCCCGCTAAGAAGCAGAAAGTTGAAAAGGATGGTGATTCTGGTGCAGAAGATGCACAGAAGAAGAAGAAGATAAACGAGGAGGTAAAGCCTCATCAACAGAAGAATAAGAAGAAGAAGAGTGAGGAGGTAAAGGTAGGTTATATGTTATATAGTCATATATATTTGTGTATGTTTTGATTATCAATTTTTGTGTATGTTTTGCAGGCTGATAGTGAAGAGGACGATGTTGGTGGAAAGGCGTCACTTAAATTACTCGTGGGTATAGTTTATAAAATGAAATCAAGTATTGAGACCATGAAATCAAAGGTTGAGACCTTTGATGATAAGTTCACACATGTTGATGAAGAATTCATCAAGATGAAAGGCCTAATTTCCTTCGTTGCCAGAGGTGGAGGCCTAGCTAGTCTCATGAGTGGAGGCAAAAACATTCAGAATGATGACACATTACCACTCAAGAACATCGCCAATATCAAGAGCATCTCTAATATCAGAATCAGGGATGCTTTTGAGAAAAAAAAAAAGAACAGACACCTGAAATTCAGAAGAAACAGTCAAGCCAAGACTACTCTGTTACTAGTCCCCCGGTAAGCTGAGTTCTCTTAATGTTATGTACTGGCTGAGTTATTCGATGATTCTACTTAGTTGTTTATGTTATGGCTGAGTTATACCTCTGTTTTGGCTGAGTTGTTTTATGTTATGGCTGAGTTATACTTCTGTTTTGGCTGAGTTGTTTTATGTTATGGCTGAGTTATACCTCTGTTATGGCAGAGTTATACCTCTGTTATGGCTGAGTTGTTTTGTGTTATGAAGTTATAGGAGAAGAAAATTCAAAAGAAGAAGAAGAAGAAGCAGTTCTGGACAGTGACATTAATCGGTGCATCAAGAATCTAGATAAGGATTTCGATGAGGCCACTAATAAGAAAGATGGTCTTCTTGATTTCATTGAGAAATCTCCCTCTCCTGCTAATAAGAAAACGCGGCCTTTGACGCGGAATTTAGAAGCACAGCAGAAGAAAGAGGCCGAGGCTCAAAAGAAGAAAGAGGAGGCACTGAAAAAGAAAGAAGATGCACTGAAGAGAAGGGAAGCAGATGCCCAAAAGAAAAAAGAAGTAGAGGAAAAGAAGAGGGCAGAAGCTGAAGCAAGGAGGAAAGGGAATGAGGAAAAAGGCCAGCCAAAGAAGAGAGGTAGAAAGCCTAGAGGTGTTCAGCAGTTGAAACTAAGTGATAAGTCTGATCTGGTGGAAGAACTTGCTGAAGATGTTGTTAAGATTCCTCTTGTGAAATTCAAATTCCCACAAGAAAAGAGTCAGGGTAAGAAGGTTGTGGTTGAGGCTGAGGACAACAAAGCTTGTGACAGTGATCTAGAGGATATCACTGACAATAATCCTTTCGAGAACTTCAACGTCTTACCTGAAATCTGATGTTGATGAGGAAGAAAGGATTAGGAATGAAAGGATTAAAGAATTAAGGACAGCAAATGTGAAGTTTGCTAAAGATGGGAGTGCATTGGAGCCACAACCAAAAACTCATATTTTTCCTTTTATTGGAGAGAACGGGCTTACATGCATGAGGAAGAACTGTGTACCCTCTGTTGCAATATATGATCCTTTCCCCCTGTTGATCCGGCCATATTGGAGAGATTATTGGATCACTTAAGTCCATACAAGTAAGTCCTTCGTACCTATGATCCTCTTGATTACTGCTTCTTTACCCCCTTTTGTGTATATTAAAGTGTGTTGTTTGTTAGGGTTACCCCATATGGCAAGTCAGCCCCTGAAATTGAATTGTTCAAGAGACTCATCACTGAAAGAAAGGATTGGCCAGCTACGGACAATAAGTGGGTGGTTGTGGGACGATGTAAGTTTTACACTTTTTTGTTGTGACTAATTTATCATTCAGCTTGATGGCTGAGTTATGGCTGAGTTATGACTGAGTTATGGCTGAGTTATGGCTGAGTTATGGCTGAGTTATATATTAGTTATGGCTGAGTTATATATTATTTTTGGCTGAGTTATGACTGAGTTATATATTAGTTATGGCTGAGTTATATTTATCATACCTTATGGTTTTTTACAGCATGTGGGTGCGTTTATGAGACTCCTCAGGAAAGTGTTCCTTGAAGACCCCTGCCTATTCCACACCAAACGTATTGTGTTTTTAGACCCGTGGTTTACTGCTTTACTCGTTCATGAGTATAATAAAGCATTCAAGGAAAGACCACAAAGGTTTAAATTCGATGGTGGACCTTATGAGCGGGTTATTAACGGGAAAATGCCTGTAGATCAGCCCACTGGTCTGAAGTGGATAGAAGATGTGGACAAACTGTATCTTGTTATACAAGTCGGAGGTGATCACTGGATTACGCTAGAAGCTGACCTGACAAGGAGCCATATCGATGTCTATGACAGCATTGTGGGTCAGGTAACACCTGAAAGTGAAGAAAATATCATGAAGTGTGTTAAGCCGTTTGCGCAGATGCTTCCAGCAATGCTCACCGCATTAGTCCCTGCTGAAATCCGTCCACAAAGTAAGGCGATGTTTTCCTTCAGAAGGAAGAGTATATCCAAGGTCCCTCAAAACCTAAATCCCGGGGACTGTGGCGTGTACTCTCTCAAATATGTGGAATGCCTAGCACTTGGTGTTAGTTTCGATGGCCTCTGTGATGAAAATATCCAAGGTATACGGCTGAAGATGGCAGCAGACATTTTCGATGAGGCACCGGATTACCTCAACCAGTTTCAGTAATATTATGTTGTAGTAGACTTATTATGATAATATGTAAATTATTGGAATCATGGCTCATTTGTGGTTTTGTACTGACTGTGTTATAGAAATGGGTTATGGCTAAGTTATGGTCTTTTTATGGCTGAGTTCCGAAAGACAAATTAAACTCAACAATAAACAAGCATTCTAAACTCAACAATAAACTTAACATTATGGTATTAGAATATATTAAAAAGTATCTTTAATGTAAAAGATAAAATTCACCCGAATATAAAAGATAGAATTGTATTAAATTAGGGTATTACAAGATAGAATAGACAATCATTACTAGGATTTATCTCTTTTTGGATACATAAGTCTTAAAAGGTATAAACAAGAGCTAATTTGATTATATTCATTTTTACAGTGAATAAAAACCTTAAATTCTTCTTATCTAAGTGTTCTAATAACATGAATGTATAAATAACTTTATATTTAAAATTTGAGGTTTGGCTGAGTTATGATTATGTTATGGCTGAGTTAAAGATAACGTTACCGCTGATTTATACGTTAGTTATGGCTGATTTATGATTTTCATATTCAAATTCGAGGTATGGCTGAGTTATAGTTACGTTCCGTCTGAGGTATAATATAACGTTACGACTGAGTTATATAATGAGGTTTGGTTGACTTATCGTAAATTAAATTCGTGGTTTGGCCGAGTTAATTCCAGACGACGACGTTTACTTCTTTCTTCTCCCTTATAGTCATAATCAAGAAATCAGATTGGGGATTTAGGGTTCTTATCGATTTCTGGGATAGCCTCCGATTTCTTGGTTTATCTTCGATTTTTGGGTTCTAGTTCTCAATTTTAATATGAGCGACTACTCTTCGAGTACATATCGTTCAGCACATGGTGCTTACCCTCCAGATCTTCCGACGAATTGCGGATGTTGGTGTGGTAACGATATCATCACATACATATCGAAGACAAAGGAAAACCCTTACCGTATCTTCTATAGATGCTCGATTGCTTTGAAGGTAATAATTTCATTTATTTTTTTTATTGTTAACATATGGGTATCGATGTTGGTTTTTTGTTAATTAGAGGCCGAATGAGTCGCATTTCTTCAAATGGGTTGATGAGGCATCGGTTGAAGAAATTAAGATGGTCGACGCAAAGGTACATAGAATAGAAGAAGATGTGACAGACTGAAGGCATCAACATACTCAAAATTTAGATCTCCAAAAAGAAATGTTTGACAAGCTTGAGGAAGAACTGAGTAAGAAGCTTGAGGAAAAATTGATGAAGAAGATTGAGGATGATATGGGTAAGACAGCTTTGAAGACAATTTGTCTACTCTCTGTAATAGGAATCACAATTGTATGGCTATGGGAGAGAATATAATTGTTGTTTCATGATGTTTAGACTGATTATGTTGTTTCACAATTGTTAATTTTGAAAAGAAAATGGAAAATTTACACAATTTCATCCAATTCAAATTATGTAGTGTTGGTTATGACTAGAAACTAGTTTTTGTGTGATAGTTTTTGAAATGTTACCAACAAAGTCTAAATTATTGATGAATAATATGGTAACATGATTGTATCATATTTAAACCTAGTATTTATGTGATTTATGTGATTTCATAACTTGATTATAACTATAATTTGACATAACGCATATTTAGGGTATGGCTGACTTATACTACGTTATGGCTGAGTTATACTATGTTATGGCTGAGTTATAGATAACATTACGGCTGAGTTATCAATAACCTAGTATTTACGTGATTCCGTTACGGCTGAGTTATAACTAGAAATTGACATAACGCATATTTAGGGTATGGCTGACTTATACTACGTTATGGCTGAGTTATAGATAACATTACGGCTGAGTTATCAATAACCTAGTATTTACGTGATTCCGTTACGGCTGAGTTATTGATAACATTACGGCTGAGTTATATGTCTGTTAAAATTGCCAAAATGAAGAAAAATTGATAAAAACATGATTCAAAAGAAAAGATATTTGTTTGGGATTACAAAGAAGTTCAAAAAGAAGTTCAGAAAGAACAAACAACATTCAAAAGCAGAGAACTTGAGAACACATAGGAAACAACATTGAAAACATTCAAAAGCAAATAACTGTTGGAATTCAGCAAAAATAGTCCCAGCAGAGATCGTCTGCACCAAGTTGTTGAAACATATGGACAATTTTCTCCCAAACCATTGGATTCAACCACTCGGGCTTATCGTAACCGAAGATCCAGCTCTTCCTAATCCCACGCATCTGCCACATGAAAATGCAACTCGCATCTTTATTAAAGTGTTTCCAAATGATTAACGTTTGCCTTGGATCCCAGTTGTATTGGCGCTACATAAAAGAAACAAAAATTAGGCGAAGAGAAAAGAACCATATGAATGAAAATGCTTTAAACGTGGTGCTTACCAGTAGCATCTTAAACCAATGTATCTTGATGCAGGCGGGAATCAAGCGATAAGTCGGCCACTCGTGGTGCATGTTCTGACGAATTATAGGCTCGATCGCTTCAGCCATTATTATATGGAACTCTCTCCATCTCGTTGTTTTTTTGTCAACGAAAGCATCATATAAACCCGGACCAGGGTATAGAACGGGAAGATCATCCCGACCAGGTCCGGCAAGAATCGCGTGAATCTCTGTAAGAACATGTCCTGGCATATGAGGATTGTCTTCCATATTGATGAAAGATGAAATGAATGGGAAAAAGATTTTTGGTAAAAGAAAACTGATATATAAAGGGATCAGATGAAAGAGAGAAAGGAAGAAGACGGAAAGTTGCGTTGGTTAATGTGATGGCTGAGTTATCGTACGGGAAACGAAGACGAAAGGTCGCGTTACGGCTGAGTTATCTGTAACCTTATTGGGCTAAGATATCAGTAACTTATTGGGCTGAGTTATCAATAAACTAATATGGCTGAGTTATCAGTAACATGAATATATTCCGTATGATGAGTTTTGTTACGGCTGAGTTATCATATTAAAGAAGACGAAAGGTCGCGTTACGGCTGGGTTATCGTACGGGAGAAAGACGAAAGGTCGCGTTACAGCTGAGTTATCATAAGGGCTTAGTCTAGAAATATGGATTACATAAAACAAACATTGTCTACACATAATCAAAACGAGAAAATCCATGCCAACAACATACCAACGATACTACTTCCGACAAGTTTTTGCATTATGCCCAACTTCTTTACATCGAGAACATGCGTGTGGCTTCCTCGGGCGTTTATTCTGAAGTGCAATTTCCACAGTTGATTTAATCCTGCTTTTCTTCGGCCTTCCTGGCTGGGTTGCAACGATCGGAGGCACGCACGGTTGGTTAGTTACAATTTCAGGAACAGGGAGTGCAGTATCCGGAGGTGAGATTGAATCAGCGTACGCGTTAACCAAATAATTGCTCCGGTAGGTCGGATCGGCCAGGGAAATACGAGACACACCCATATGCTCTGCAGCTGCGATTGCATGGACGCATGGTATTTTCTCGTGCTCGAAACGGCGGCATGTGCATCTTTTTGCATCCAAATTTACAACATGCAAAGATGTTCCATATTGTACTTGTACACGTAAAGCATCAATCGGTTGTACTTCAAAAAGTCTTGATGCAGTTACACGACCCTATTAGAGGGAAGAACAAAACATAAAAGTTACGGCTGAGTTATATAAATAATGTAAGCATGTTATGGCTTAGTTATATAAATAACGACTGAGTTATAATCATGTTATGGCTAAGTTATATAAATAACGACTGAGTTATGGCTAAGTTATATAAATAACGACTGAGTTATAAGCAAGTTATGGCTCACTTATGTAACGTGATCGGCTCAGTTACCTCTAACAGTTTTTCAACACCTCGTGAGAGCGTTGTTAGCTGTGATTTCGCATCCTCTCTCCGTTCAGCAAACCATCTAGTCATCATATTCCGTATGGATTCTAACAGTCGAACTATGGGAAGACTTCTACTATTTGATAGTGCTTTGTTCATAGATTCCGCAATGTTCGAAGTCATTAGGTTGTACCTTTCACCCGGGAAATGAACGCGCGCCCACATTTGCACCCCAGGTCTTTGGAGATATCCATGTAGTTTAGGATGAAGCGCTTCAATCTCATTGAATGCCTCTGTAAAATCAGCCATCCGAAAACACCTAGCCGCTTTTTTCACAAGTGGAAACAAATGTTTCCCTTTGAACTTCACCAATATGTTCTTGTACAAATGATAAGTGCAAATTCCACGAGAAGCCAACGGATACACTTCACCAATTGCTTTCCCTATTGACTTATGTCTGTCCGAGATGATCGCAAGATTCCTCTCGTCTGGAATAGCAACTTTGAGTTGCGTAAAAAACCAACGCCAAGAATCATCATTTTCAGTGTCAACAACTGCGAAAGCTATTGGGAAAATTTGGAAATTTCCATCCTGAGCTAGGGCTGTTAGAAGCGTCCCTTTGTAACTACCGTGGAGAAACGTACCATCCACAACAACAACTTTCCGCATGTAAGCAAACCCAGCAACACTCGCACCAAAAGCAATGAAGACATACTTGAATCTGTCACACTCGTCAATTTGAAGACGCGTTATTGTACCCGGATTTGCCCGTCTTATCGTGTATAGGTAGGAAGGCAATTCTCCAAAACTTCCCTCATGAGTTCTCATATCGATCTGTCTTGCAAACCTTAGAGTCTTGTATGACTTCCAATAATCCATCTGTTGGCTTCAATATAATAATAAGTCAGCTGTAACTATATATAAGTCAGCCGATACATAAATGAAAACTCAGCCGTATCGTAATGATAACTCAGCCGTAACTATATATAAGTCAGCCGACACATAAATGAAAACTCAGCCGTATCGTAATGATAACTCAGCCGTAAAGGAAAGAAAACTCATCGAAACTCAGCCGTATCGTAATGAGAACTCAGCCGTAAATGAACGAAAACTCAGCCGTAACTCAAATATAAATCAGCCGTGACATTGTAATTACCTTTATGCTAAAATGCTTACTGATGATTATTCCAACACTTTTAGGTTTAACTAACGGACCAATGTCACCAAGAAAGTCCCTGAAAGAGGTCCCAAAACATCAGGTGTTGCTTGTCTGGATCGATTAGATCTCTCCGTCACAGAACATGTGTGTACCGAATCGTATATACGAACAACAAAACCAGGCTCATCTCCTTCTTGAGATGCACGAACTCTCCAAAGACATCCTTCATCCCATCTCTCACCGCAAGAAGTTTCACTCGTTTCTCCAACTCGTCTTTGTTCACGTATCGTTGTCCTACGACGAGGTTTAGCTTAGCCATCTCCACCGTTAAAGACTCCGAGTTCCCAATCGATCCTACTTTGCCAAAGTAATGACCTCTGTTTTGAGTAGCAGCCGGTAAATCTTCATCTTTCTCCTCAGGCTCGCCGTATACAGTAAAGTTATCATCATCAGATGACGCACCATCGGAGTCGTCGAAAACGTCAAATCGGGTTGAAAACTCGTCATCTTCTTCTTCATCCTCTGATTCGTACTCTGCTTCATCTTCTTTGACTTCATCTTCTACGTTTTCACTATAATCATAACAGAAACCATCAAATCCTCTTGCGTCTTCATATGTAGATTCTACTTCTGAAGCCGAACTGCGTGGCCGTTTCGTCCTTGCATTCGATCCGTCCTTCATCTTCGCAAACTCAACACAAAGTCGTGGCTGATCGATTGTCAACAAGCTTAGATAATTCTGCAACTGTCGATCATTCGAGACATATACTGGGGGAGTATCATGCGACATATGTTTCATATGTTTGTACGAGAGCATGTAGCTCATCGTCACCTTGTGGCTGAGTTGATGCAGTCCGTAGTCATCAAGAACCAATTTCACTAGCTTCTCGTGCGTTGTTTCCGCATCTATTTGCACAATTCTACAACCTCTATCGTCAGTGTTAAATACATATTTCTGTTTCTTTGCCCAATTACCAGACACAACAATTACTGGAACCGGATGATCCATCAACGAAAATGAAGAACAGAAGTGAAAATGAAGAACAGAAGTGAAAATGCAGAACAGAAGTGAAGAACAGAAGTGAAAATGAAGAACATAAGTGAAAATGAAAAACAGAAGTGAAGTGAAGAACAGAAAATGAAGAACAGAGTGTAAGAAAAAACACGAGCTAATGGGGGACCTTTCGTATTTCCCTCGTTTATGCTGACGTGGAATTGTGCATTTGAAGTCGTAAGTCAGCCACCAAACAAATTTTTAACTCAGCCAAAATAAATCAGCCATCAACACAAATTAAATCAGCCACAACATGAAAAATATTTAAGTAATTACTAAAATGTTTTTTAAGATGCCAAATTCAGCCGTAACGTCAATAAGTCAGCCGTAACGTAAAATAAGTCAGCCGTAACTGGAGGCTATATTAGCAATAAATCTTTTGTCAATAAGTCAGCCGTAACATGGTTGAGTTTTCCGTTAAGTCAGCCAATTACGACTGAGTTATGTCTCTGAAACATAAGTCAGCCGTAACGACATTTGATAACTCAGCCGTTGTCGATAACTCAGCCAACCGGAGAAAGTTAAGTCAGCCGTGTCGATAACATAACTCAGCCAAACTTCTGATAACTCAACTATCGGACTATAACTCAGCCGTAACGGCGGCTGAGTTATTAGCCGTTTTCTCATAACTCAACCAGATTTTTATAAGTCAGTCGTAACTGTTGGCTGAGTTATGATCGTAAGTCAACCGTTGACCCGAAACTCAGCCGTTGTCCCAGAACTCAGCCATAACGTGATATAACTCAGCCGTAACGTACGTTATGGCTGAGTTATTGGTGGCACGCGCCTTTTTGTCTGACGTGGCAGTGGCATTTCTCGTAATTAGTTTTTTCCGGTAACATGTAAAAAGGGCACGCTGGTAATTAAAAAACATTTAAGGATAAAAAAAAGTTTTGGATGGTTTGCGTCAATACACCTAAAATGTAGTCCATCTAAGTAATTCTTTCTTTCATAATTCGTATTTGAAAGATTTTTAATTTTCCTTAACGATGCTATATTTATTTTAAATTCTTTATGTTTATTTGCGTTGTTTATATAAACTTAATTACAAATGACTATATTTGTATGTAACATCATATTTAGATTCTATATATATAATAGGAGAATTCTCTCTCCATTTAGAGTGTCCACCTAAGCATCTACCTAAACAATATTATTTATTTTATATTAAAATAAAATAAAAAAATATTTATTAAATGCATATTATTTGTAAATAATAAAAAGAGATTATAGTTAAATAGAAAAATGAATTTTACATAATTTTAACATAAAATTTCTTTTCATGGTAATAAATAAAAATTAAAAAACAAAATAAATAAAATATAATAAAATTAAAAATAGTAACAGTTTAAAACCAATACTATGAAAATTGCATTTGTAATAATAATATGATCCAAACTCTTAACAGAAAAACCATTTAAAATAATATAACATTTTAAAATGTGTTAATGAGTTTGAAGTAAATTTTAAATGCATGGTAGAATAATATAACATTTTTGTAATTGTATGTTTTTACTTTTAAAGAAAAATACAAGATTACTAAGTTCAATTTACAACCCTTTAAGACGGAGATATTTGAAAGGTCACACTTTATGTCGTGAAATTATATTAAAAAAATTAAGACATTATCATTAATCTTATAGAATAATAAATAAATAATGATCACATTATTCTTGAATTTTACGATAAAATATATAGAAAGTGATATATAAGTCGTTAAAAGAGAAGTGATATGTAATTTTTGTAGCATATCTAAAAGATAAAGTCTATAATTAAGAAAGAAAAAGTTATGATATGTTTTGAAAATCAATTTACACTTCAATTTATATTATATGAGTCAATAGAAGGTGAAAAAAAAAACTAGAGGCAACAAATGCATCATAGAACCGAAATGACAAATGAATTGGTAGTTAAAAGCAATTACAAGAAATGACCTATTCTTTTGACATGATATTATATATGTATCTTTACACTAAAACAAATAATGTTTAGAAAAATTCAAGACATACATTATTACATTCAAAGTCAGGCTTAACCGTTAGTTATAGAAAGTGAAATAAAATAGGCACATACATGACTTGATCGAGAATTCTCTAATACTGCAATGCACTTTCTTTGATGGATAAAGCAAGCTCGCAAAACCTATTCTTTTAACATGATATTATATATGTATCTTTACATTAAATAGTGTTTATGAGGCTATGTATATTCATATTTTATATAGAATGGTGTGATATTCATATCATCATTTAATCAGAAATGAAATCCAATTAGGTCAACACCTGTCGATAATTAACGTGGAATTTTTTTTGTTTTTATGGATATAAATAAGAAATAAACTCTTTTCGTGATAAAGGATCATGAGCTGGTCGTCAATGTCGTTGATTATTCGCGCAAATTTCTCAAATGATCTTTGTTACCCCGTCAACAATATATATGTTGTATATTACTTAAAAATAAGTTTAATGTTTAATTTCTAAGATTTATCCTTTAAAAATTTTGAATAATTATAATTATGCTCAAAGATTTATATTCATATAAAATATTTTAAATGAAATCCCGCTTCCCGCGGGTACTAAATCTAGTAAAGTAATAATTTATCTCTAAATGACACTTAAAAAAAACCTATGGAGTATTATTTATTAAAAAGCACACTGGAAACATAAATTACATCTTTATGAAATTAAGAATCTATAAATATTTTCTTTTATAATTCAAAAGAGTATTTTTTTTAACAATTGGATGCACTTTAATTATTATTTTTATTTTATCAATCTTTATTATATATTTGTTTTTACTTAGTAACTAACACAATAATGATAAAATGATAATATGATAAAATAGAAATATAAATTAAATTATTGCTAATAGAAACAATTTTTAAAAGAGTTAAAAAATTAAAATATAAAATGATAAGTAAGTTAAAATTATAAATTTTAATAATTTTAAAAATAGAAAATATTATTCTGATATATATATATATATAAACAAAAATTGCTAAAGAATTGATAGAGAATAGAAAAAAATACTATTTTAAAATTGCTAAAGAATTGTAAGAGAATAAAAACATACATATATAAAGATTTTTTTAAAAAATTTTAAAACTATTATAATTTTCTTGCCATGTGTAGACTTGACACTCGTATATTATGCCTTACATTCTAATTTTTCTTTGCAAGTTTCTATGGTGTCATCGGCCCAAACCCGTCCCTCAATTCAACTTATAAAAGCAAGAACAATCATTTTGAAGTTAGAACTGGAAGAATGGAACCAAGACTATTTCCGAAGAGCTAAATTAAGCAACGGTATTATGGTAATATCATAACTTTTGGTTGTTATCAATCGTGCACATGCAGTTATTTAGTAGTTATCTAAGCATACTCTTTTCAGGAACAAGGCAAAATTCACAAGTCTAGATGCATGTTTAAGAATGTCAGTACAAATCAATTGAGGCAAAAGTGGTTGAGTGGGAAAGAGGAGAGTCTTGGTTAATTTCTTCCCTCTTTAGATATTGTTTCGTAGTTTTACCTTGGAATGGAGGCTGTAATTTTATATTCTCTCAACAGTGGAACAATAGAACCAGTCACTGAAACAGCTAGAGAAAAAAGAAGCTGTCATGTTTGAGGACTGTACAAAACAACTGAATAAACTAAAAGTGGAGGTTGAATCCAGAAGACGTGAACTTGAATTCAGGGAAACGGATGTGGAATCTGTAGTAGTTGTGGTAATGTCTTCTTGCATTTAAACATCTTACCATATGAATATGTGTAGGAAGCCCTTTTGTAAAAATGTCAGCTAACTGATGGGAAGATGGAACTTGAAAAACCTTGATATTGTAAGTTCATGCACCAGTGGAGACTGTACAAAAATAAAAGTGTTGAGATTTCAGAATTGCTGGAACAAGATCGAAGCTGTTTTAGTGAGATGAAATATTGAAGAAGCATTAATTGATGACGTGGACCATGTGTGATTTACTATTGGAGATATTGTTAGTTTTTGTATAGGATTCGTGCAACGAAAGATCTAGAAGATTTGGAAGATATGGTTAAATCAATTAAAAAGGAAAACCGATATAATCTGGTAAGGCAAACCTAGAAGATCTCTTAACCCACAAATATAAAAGGGATTGATGAGATGCTTCTGAGGTTTAGCCGTTTTTGAGAGAAGAATTCTTTCATAGGTTCTTCTATTTTAGAGAGTAAGAGTTTACTCTTGACGGTGAGAAAAAGAGAGAAATAACGTAGAAAACAAGTCGTGTATTGTCTCTTCTTTTCTTTAGGTTAGAAATCGTTTTAGCCTCAAGCAAAGAGGGTGTTCTTAGGTTGTGAGTAACTCCAATTAAGATGATTCTCTTAGTTGGAGTTACTCACAGCCTAGGAACACCCTCTTAGCTTGAGGCCAAAACTATTTCTAACCTAAACAAAAGAAGAGACAATATACACAACTTGTTTATTATTTTTTTCTTTTTCTCACCGTCAAGAGTAAACTCGTACTCTCTAAAATATAATAACCTATGAACGAATTCTTCTCTCACAAACGGCTAAACCTCAGAAGCATCTCCTCAAGCCCTTTTATGTTCGTGGGTTAAGAGATCTTCTAGGTTTGCCTTACCTGATAATAACGGTTTTCCTTTTTTCTTTATATAACATATCTTCCAAATATTGTAGATCTTTGGTTGCACGAATCCTCTACAACAACTAACAATATCTCCATTATTATATCACACAGTCCACGTCATAAGTTAATGCTTCTTCAATATTTCGTCTCATTAAAACATCTTTGATATTGTTCCAGCAATTCTGAAATCTAAACACTTTTATTTTTGTTCAGTCTCCACTGAAGCATGCACTTACAATCTCCCCCTTTTTGATTGAATTTGTCGATCCAATCATTCTTGTATTGGGACATAAATCTATAACACAAATCAAGTGCTCACCATACTCGATGAAGGTAGGAAAGTAAGTACTCCAACAAAAGATTATGAATCTCCCCCGTAGTTTCAGAGTTTCCTCCTTCAACTCGAGTTTTTAGTTCAAAACCTTGGTACCCTGCCCCTTTAACATATGTGACCAAGAGCTACACGTTCCCGGAAAAAATGTATATCAATCTCAATATACTTTTGTCCGCTGATACTGAACGAGATTCGAGAAGAGAAAAATTGCACTGAAAATGTCACAAAACACAATGGATGCTTTTGGAAAGGAAAACTCATCTCAAGATAAAGGTTGCGTAGCCACGTGAGCTCGACAACGACATTGTATATAATGTCTTACAAATTAATTTTTCCTTGCACAATTTCTAATTATATGCTTTTACCTTGGCCTCAGATTCTGTGTTTTCTTATTGCAAGTTTGTTACATGTAAACTATTCAATGAATTTATGATTTTGTACATTAAAAACTACACTTTATTTGAAAAGGAGCTATTTGAGTCACATGTTATAAGTTTCAATATATTTACTTAGTTTTACTCTCCCAATTTGGCTCATCCTAGTTGTTTGGAGAAAATAAACATGCGTTTTTTTTTTGGATGCAGAATGCATAAGGTCGAGGTGTGAGGAGTAATCACTCAAACAAAAATGCAAAAACTAATATGAAGAAATCATGTTTCAATTGAGCATGATAGGTATGAACAAATATTGCTTCTATTTGGAGTCCTTCAATAACATTGTCGAGCTCATGATTGTTTTATGTTTGGTTCAACCTATCCATGCGTGGATAATATGGTTAGGATTACAATTCCCATAAAATTTCTATTCCCATCTCATCTCTTTGGTAACATATATGAATTCAGGTTTGATTTGGAAATGTTACTAGACTCTGTGAGATGCAAGCCACTAAATGTGTGCAATTTGTTTTGGTAAAGAACAACATTTTCTCTATCTCTATGTAGACATGTTATTTGATCAAATTTGGTTGTGCAATGTGCGACTCTGGTTAGTGGGTTTGAGAATTATAACTTGTGTAGTGTTTTTTGTCTAATTTTATTTGATTTGTTTTGGTTTTTGTCTCCTTTTACCGTAGATATGATCGAGATGATGAACCATCACAGCTAGATTTCATGGGTGTGTTTGGTAGTATATGGTGGACACAATATAAGAGCCTCCTCTTGTAATAGCAAAACTTGTTGTCTTAATTCTTGTTGTGGACCAACCACTGGGAAAAATTGTGTTATTTGGTTCACATGATCGTTCAGCTATGCTTATTAATTTCTGAATCCCTTTCTGAAACAGTTGAGCTTGGAAGGAAATGGGTACCATCTTTCAGGAAATTTAACATTTAAGTTAGAGCTTTTGAATCCTATTTTTCCAGAAGATAGATTACTAGAAGAACAAGACGTATGCAACCTATTTTTCTCAAAGAGATGGCCAACGAAGGTCGTTTAGAGTTACCTTAATAGCTTTTGCTTTTACTTGTGCTTTGGATATATTTTAAAGAGCTAAGAGCGATTATCACATTTTATTATGATTCATGTTGGCAGAGAATGATTTTTTTTTTTAAAGGATTAATATCTATAAAAATGGTTGGACAGTGTAGTATGCTACTCCCTGTCTTGGCAACAACCTTATAGACAATCCTAGGATGATTCAGGTACACTAATACACTCCTTTATAATTCCCTTTACTTCTTATATATGGACTAACTGTTGCAGGCTTGCAGTAGCAACGTAGCTTAGATGTCAAGTCTTCTTTGTAATTCTTTTGTTATATTTAGGGAGATTTCTTTGTTAAAAGTATTTCAAGATTCGTTTGACTTGAACTGACTTTTCATTTTCTTTTCTACCACGAAGATTTGCTTGGGAGTTGGTTAATTTATGACATGATTGGTCATAATAAGGTCTTGATTTTGATTGAAATTCTTAACTAAAACTTGATTAGAGGTGTAATGAAGTTGTGTATTTCTCTACCTCTATTTATATTCGGTTATGATCAATTTAGTTTATGCAACTTATAATAAGTTCATGTATGCTACTTTATTGATCGATTGAATTGCATTATGTTGTTTGTTTTTGTTATAACATATGTGAGTAAGATGATAAAAGCATAAGATAAAAGACACAGATTTAACGTGGTTCACCAACACTTGCTGTTGGCTACATCCACGGGCAAAGGGAAACTTCATTACTGGGGAGAACACAAGTTTCAGAATACATGGAGGCTATGGTTAGGAAGAGTATTTATAGATAACAACCCTAATTGACCTAAACTGATTGGGCCTAAATCATGGGCGTAAACTCATAGGCCTAATCCAATTCAAGTCATATCCAACAGTTTTTGATACGATGCAATCTTAGAATCTCTCCAAGTTCTCAAGAAAGAGAGATGAACATGTCACGAAGGTTAGTATGACTTTACCTAGTTGTAGCAAAACATATTGGGCTAAGTCAGTCAGTAAAAACAACACATGTTTCTTGCATAAGAAAGACAGGAAATAGACAAAGATATCTTAGTATCAGATCCAATGACAAAAACTTCTCGAAGATTGTTAAAAGCCAAAAACTGAGATGTAACCGCTTGATCAAGATCTTCACAACTAACCAAAGCTTATTTGAAATGAATACATTCTCATTTGATACTAACGATGCACAAGAAAATCAACTGCATTCGCGTTTTGTAGGAAGCTAAGGGATCCCCTGAATGACGAACAACCCAACATATCTCATGCATACAAAGGTTAGTTTTATTCTATAATCTTTTTAAACTAGAACATATGATTTAAAATAAACAAGAAAAGGTTCCTCCTTCTTAATTAAGAGTAACCTAATAAATATTTAAAGAATTTGGCCTTATTGGTTATGGCTTTTGCAACTTAATTTGCTAATCCCCCATTAAAAGTAAAGGATGCATGCATTTTCCTTTTCACTTGAGGACGAATCTCTTGTGTAACGCTTCTCAATCTCGTCATATTATTGTAATATTTCTTGTTTAGCATTTTACTTGTTTTTGGTTTTGGGTTTTCTTTTATTCTAGATATGATCAAGATGGTGAACCATCACAGCTAGCTCCCATGAGTAAAATTAACATTTTCATATGTCTTGCGCCATCAGAATGAGTGTAAGGAGTTTTAAGTATCAATATCCATATGTCGTTAAAGCACAATGGTTGGAGAATGCATGATGTTAATAATCTCTTTAATGGTAACAACCTTTAAAACCATCTTGTGATGATTCAGGTAAACTAATACACTCCCTTCTATTTCATTTTACGTAACTTAGATATCAAGGTACATAGAATTGTAAATCCAAAAGGGCCAGACAACTCTTCTCCATCTTTCTTGGCTAGCTAGAACGTAAAGGTAGAGCTAAGTTTTGAGATGAGCTCTCATCTTCTTTATTAAACAAAATAAAAAATAATGTAAAATGACAGTGGTTCGATCCTATATTTCCTCATGGCGATAAGATCAAACCTAAAAACAAGGAATATATGAACACCAAAACTTTTAAGCTCCTGATCTCTTCGTAACTTAAATAACAATGAAAAAAAAAAACAAACTATACGCCAAATGGATAAAAAATAGGATTATTGCAGAATCTGCCACTTTGTGGGCCTAATATTTTACATCTGCCATTTTTGAGCAGGCCTTTTGGATCTGCCATTAATGAGCTACAAAAAGACAAAAACGCCCTTCAACCATTAAGCGGGATCGAGACAGTTTGAAATATTTTTTTCCTTTTACAAGTTGTGGTTCTGCTTATCGATATGATGTTTTCTACTGTAACTAGGGTAGATTTTTTGTGCTTCACATTTCATAGGGTTTTGCTATATAGTGGATTTAATAAAAGGTATTGTGTTGGATAGCATAAGAAAGGAGTTGTCTTTCTGTGGATATATCGAAAGAAAGAATTTTCGTGTGCCACATTCGTAAGAATGGTTCTCAAAAAGAAGAAAAATGATTGTAAGCAAGCGATAAATTTAAAAAGGTATGAACACTATCTATAGATAGGTTGAGTAGCTATGTTATGAGTTTTAAGTCCTCTATAAAAGTGGTTCACGGGTTAGAAGCGTTAAGTTTGGTTACTGTCTGTGCTCTGTCGTCCTTCCTCTACAATCTGCATCTTAAGATTGTGTTGTATATTGACCTTAGAAGTTTACTTTGGTGTACTCATGTTTACGCTTATGTCTATACTTCTTAACATTTAGCCTAAGAAGCATCAAGCTCCGTTTAATTCTCTACTTTGTCGTCCTGCTTCTCCTGGTTTTTAATGTGTTAGAATGCTTATCTGTATTGAATATTATATACTTCTAAACATATGGATATGTCTGTTCTGTGTAGGGATCTGAAATCCCAGTCGTTGTTATTGCTGGGAGTTGGGAATGCTCAGATATGGGATATGGGATATTATTCTTGCAAAAGAATGTTATGCACGTTGCATATCTATTTCTGCTGATATGAGTTATGAACAATTGATATGTATTGTGCATGAAGAATTTGAGCTTGGTGGTATGACCTTGAAACCGAAATTAAGTTATTGGTTTCCTTATCAAATGTCAGTGTTCTTTATGAATAGACGACCTCCTGTAATTATGACAAGCAATATGAGTGTGAGGAATTGTCTTGCACTTAAAGAAGGGGTTGTTCATTTAAACTTGTTATTGTCTCTAGAACTGCAAAGTGCTGAGGATGTTGGTCCGGGTATAAGAAAACAATGTGGTACTGTTGAAAAAGGCCAAGATCCATCAACTGTTCAAGACACACCTATGTTTGCAAGGATGAGGGTGCATCAGGCAGGATCAGCAGGGCCACATGCCAATGATGGCAATAGAATGGGTGGCCTTAGGAGAGATATATTTCCTGTCAATGATGTTAATTGTGAAGATGGGGCAGTTAGAATGCTCTATGTTCCATAGTCAACTCCTTCAAAAATAAGTAAGAGAAATAATGAAAATGACGAGGCATTGGATGATTGGGATTGCACTGATACTAGTGGGATTATAAATCTTGCTGATGCTGCTAAACCCTTACTGTCTCCCTCGCTGTCTCCCAAATCAAGGGACAGCAATGCACCAGAGATATCTGAAGATTCTATGTCTAACGAAGATGAAAAAAATTCTAAATCAAGTAGAAGAAGTTGAGAAACGTGAGAAAGAATGAGCTAATTGCAAGGGTACATAGAAAAGTTTGGAGAGTGAAGACGATCATGTGGGTACTCAGTGTGGAGATAGTTTCACTGATGGTGTTGTTAGCTCAGGGTGGGATGAGGATGTTGGTGATCATGACTGGGATACCATATTTGACAAACAATGTCCTTTTGAATTTCCTAACATTTTCTTCGAGGTTGTAGATCCCTGAAAAGCCACAATGGCAGATGTATCTGAAGCGCCTGTTGGTGAAGAGGACATAGGTGCGGCTGCTCTAGCCTACACTACAAGACCAAGGGAACCTAATTTGTCTTTTGAGGACAACGTTGCACATAGTGGTTCAGATGTTCTTGACAACAACAATTGAAATAATCATCAGTTTTGGGTTGGTTGGGGCAGTGAAGGTGTAGTTACTGCAGCTGCAACTAAAGAAGCAACTGTTATTTCACCTATAGTAGGGGAGCCTATTGCAAGAATTCATCTTAATGTTGTGTTTGCTGAGGACAACAAAGCCTACGATGGTTTGCTAGTTCTAAACAAGTGCTTTGATGAAAGTACAAAGATCCAGTGGGTATGCGATAGAATATGCAGAAGAAGATGCTATATATATTGGCCGTGTGTTTAAAGATAAGATAGCTATGCAGAATAAATTAGCTATATATGCCATAAAGAGATTGTTCCACTTAAAGTTAACCAATTATGATACAAAGAGGTTGATCTGTGTTTGTGTTGATCAGCATTGTCGATGGAGAGTATTTGGTCATGTAGTCTCTCCTTATTCAAGCAATTTTGAAACCAAAATAGCAACACTAATCCACACTTGCTCAATAACGGCTAGGTCAGAATATGAGAAACAAGCATCTACAAAACTGATAGCTGAAGTCTTAAAAGAAAAGTATTCAAACGATTTACCTGGACCAAGGGCAACTGACATCCCATATATTTTCCAGTCAAAACTTAAGGTTTCTATCACGTATATGAAGGCATGGTATGCAAAAGAAGTTGTGGTTATGAAAAGTTGTGGCATGGAACAATGAAGCTATCAAATGCTGGCTATCTACATGCATTTGCTTAAAAAGGAAAATGCAGGTACTCTATATACCTTAGAATATAGTGGTGGATGTTCAGGCCCAAAGCAGTTCAAGTATTTGTTTTTCGCCCTGGGAGCAAGCATTGCAGGGATTAAATTCATCAGAAAGGTTGTTCTTGTTGATGGGACTATAACTAAGACCAGGTTCAAGAGTGTTCTTATCGCAGCAAGCATGCAAGATGCAAATTTTCAAGTTTTCCCAATTGCCTTTTCAATTATTGACTCAATGAATAAATTGGCATGGAACTGGTTTTTCAAACAACTGACCTCCATTATTCCTGATGAAGAAGATTTAGTGCTGATTTCTGATAGGCATAGGTCCATATATGCTGGTGTACGCAATGTGTATCCACGAGCTTTTCATTGTGCATGTGCAGTTCATATTGAGAGGAATGTGAGGGCTAAGTTTCCTGAATCGGGGCTTAAAATCTGGTAGGTAAAGCTGCATGCATTTAAACAAGGCGAGTTCATAGAATGGTATGATGAGATTGTAATTAGAAACAAAAATTGTGCAGCTTATATTGACGCAATTCCACTTGTTCATTGGACACAAGCATTTGTGAAGCTAAACGGTATAATATTCTGAGTAGCAACATTGTTGAAGCTCTTAATGCTGCAGTTGCCAAATTTCTTGAACTACCAATTGTTACTATGGTTGAGTCTATCAGAACCAAGTTGATGGAGTGGTTTTAAATTAGACGCGCGAAAGGGAAAAACTTTGTAAGTTTAAATAACTTATAACTCCAAATGTTAACAAGCTTCTATTATGACATCACAAGGATTCTATAGGCTTGGTTGTAAAGCCAGTATACTGATAGAGTTTTCAAGTCTCTTTTGGGTAGATGAGTTACTATGTTAACATCGGAAGAAGACATGCACATGTTTGCAATTTCAGAAGCTTAAAATTCCTTATTGCCATGCCCTGGCTGCATCAAGAAGCAAGCAAGTGTATGTGCCTTAACTTGTAGGATCACACTATACTAGTAATGATGCTTTTTGGTAATCGCTAATGCTGTTAGTTGTTATTCAATATGAGACTTAAGGCAACTTTATAGTGCAGTAGAGAAGAAGGAAAATAAATATTTTCATTAAACCGTAAGACTTACAAGTGTTGCATGCATGGAAACAAAGCATTTAAGAAAGGGTAGAGGATAACTTACTTTATAAAGTAAACAAACACATAGAGATAATATATAGTACCATATATGGAAACGAAGCGTTTAGGTGAACATAGACGATAACTAACTTTATAAAGCACACACATGCATAGGGATAACAAATAGTAGAAAGTATCAGCACACAGTTTTTTTTTTTTTTTTTGAGTTTGCCCCTCTAACATATTTCCTGAAAGCGCCTTGCATACATGTACACAAAGCATATCTGAAACAGATGTAGGAAAGCGTAGTCATTTAAGTAACAATGTGGGAGACATCCTCCAAAGCAGAAAGTTCAATCGTGTCATCCTACTCTCGGGACTTCTATCTCACGGACTTGTGACAACATTTTCTCAGCTATCCCTATCGCTTCCTCAGAGACTGACATACGGGCATAGAAAGAATCCATGACTTGCATACCTTGGTCAAACATACCACAACAAACAAGTAAGATGCCAAGAGCAAAACGAGCATATATGATACGGGGAGCTGCGGTGCCATTCATATCTACAAATTGCTATGAAGGACCTGTTTCCACAGCTAACCGCAAACCTTTAACGTATTGGGCAGTGATGTTATCACTGGCTAAGAAGTGAAAGAAAAATAAACGGTATGGAGAAGCCGCAGTTGCGAGTCGGGTGACAAAGAGAAACTCATCCAGCTCGACCTTCCACATGACAGTGGAATCAAAGACAAGGGCCATAGTTTCTGGACCTGCAGCTATGAAGGCGGCCAATTCACGAAAGCCACAACGGCCAACTCTTCTGAAAATATCAAAAAGCAGGGGGTGGGAAATGTTGTTCATTATTAGGGATGAGCGTTTGATTTAGTAGAGTGTAACCTATAGAGGGGTAGCTTTATATAGGGGAAAGGTATATGAGCGTAATATATTGAGCCAGTAATTAACGGGACGGCTAAGTGATAAATTGGTCAAATTTAATATGTGCTGCTGAAAAAGTAGTTAAAAGTGAAAGTGAGTAAGATAAAGTGACATTTTGCGTGTTTGTTTTGCTTAAAAAAATAACCATATATAACAAAAGCGACATATATGAAAGACACGAAAGACATAATTGAGTGTCTGAACGAGACCTACAATATAGCGTAACAAGAGTAAAGTAACAAACATATTATAGTTAGCAGGGAGGACGAAGAAGTGGTTTAATGTTAACTTAGAAGTGAAATACATAACACAAAACGACAAAAGTAGAGACAACAACCAAATTATGGCAAGGGAGGAGAAAGAAGTGATCTATGTTAACATAGCAGTAAATACATTACATAAAACCAGTAAAAGAAGAGCGTAGGACAACGGTTGTCAATCTGGCAACCGCCTGAAAGACAGTCAGGGATGTCAACATAGTGCCATGTGTAATTCACATGAGAACGCACCTCAACCAGGCCGATTTGAAGAATATGTCGTAAGACTTGACTGCCAATAGCATCAGCTACAGTAAATATACCAACTGCAACAACCAAAGAATCTATTATTGCAATGGACTCAGCATAAAAACCAAGACAAAGTTGTAGCAATCCTCTTGCAAGTGATGCATGAGGAGGAGAGTCGCCAATGCTGCATAACAGCTGTAGCCCAACTTCAGCCCGACCTTCTTTCACAACTAGCCTAATGCTCTCTAGATTGGTGGCCGTTGGATTCTTAGCTGCAAATCATAGGAAAAAGGCCGGTAAATAGAGGAAATGTTAATACGTGAAGCATAAGTCAATAGGTTTTGAAGGGAAGCATGACGAAGGTCTGATGGATGTAAGGCGAGACTGCGATAGTATTTTCTGGCATAGAGCATACCACGTAGATCAGTAAACAACTGCTCACCAACTCGGCAAGCAATATCAAGTGCGATACTAGATTCAAGATTTTCCATTGACGTGCGATTTAAATGTGAAAAATGTTCCTTTTGGGAAGGCAAAGCTGATATATAGCCAATTGAATGAGGAAGATAGGTAAATGTAGATAGGCGTTGGATAGGTAATGGTAAGAAAATAATTTTTTAAACAGCAAGAGGTGTAAGTAATGGGTTGTAAATGTTGGTACTATAAAAAAAAGGAGTCAAATATTAGGAAGGTGGTGAAGACTGTTGAACTGACACAAGGAGCAGTAAAATAAAGAACTCTCAACTAATTGTTAATGACGACTGCACAGACAATGTAGAACATGTAGGCAAGAATGTAGTAAAGAAACAGAGACAAAGTAGGGAGTGTTAATAATGTTTTTATTTTCTGTAGAGAGCAAATAGAAAAGGGAAAATAAGTAATCTATTAACTCTTCTTAGCAAACTCTGCATACATGTCATAAGCGTAACACATTCTTATGATGTCAAATGTGGAGTCGATAATTTGTTGCAGTGCCTGATAAGTTCATGGGAGTGCAGCTCAATAAACTTGAGGGCTAACGGGCCGCAGTCGCTGCCACGTTTATTCCGTGGTAGTTCAGAAAGGTTGTTGAAGGTAAACGCAGATGAAGGGTCAAGGAGAAGGTACATCAGGTAAAGTCAAAGGTCTGTGGAGTGAGAGATTGATTGAAACTCAAAAACGTATTACTCATCATGTTTGAAAACAGGGAGTCGACAATCGTTATTCGGCGGCTGCTAAGGCAAGTTCCATGTTTCATCCTTACAAATGTAACCATGAGATCGATGTGCTACACCAAATAAGAAAACGTTGGGAGAAAATAGTTAGAAGGAATAAAATATAGTGTACAGGAAATGGTGGGTGAGAATGACAATGCTAACCATGCTAGAAACTCAATGCTGCGGCGTGTAAAGGTCAATGAAAAATTTAGATGTGTACAAATGACCGTTAATATAGAATTCCCTACATTTAAGGTGGATGGTGATATACCATGGTTTTTGCTGGTTTTTGGCCATGATATAAGTCTTATTTATAGAGCTTTTATTGTATTTCGGAGTCTTTTAGAGTCTTTTCAGGTTTAAGTATGTTTTGGACTTATTTGGAAATTTTAGAGCACATTGGAGGAAATGGAGAAGCTGGGCTGAAGAAACGCACTTGGATAGCATATTTGGTGTGTGTGTCGATCGACACCAATATATGACGGCTATTGAATTTCGCTTCTAGTTGAAGTTTGGAAGATTTGTAGATTCAGTCTAGAAGTTTTCCTTATTTTCAATTAAGCCCACTTTGTGGTTTAAACATATATATTGAGTTTTAGGGTTTTCCCAGAGAGAAGCTTTATTGTAGTGCAACCTTTGAGAAATTTGGCTAGAGAGCTTTTGGAGAGAGAGATCATAACTCATTGTAGAGAGGAGATTTTGAACTCCTTTACTTCTTTACTCTATTTCTTAATCTATATTATTCATTTCATGATGCTTGTTTCTTACATGATGTCTGAGTAGTTTCTTTGTTAGGGTTGGGGATTCTCATTAGGGATTTCATGACTTGCTAGTAGATTTGTTAGATTAGGATTCATAACCTTAATTATTCTTCACCATAGGTTGTTCTTAATTCTAGCTCCAGATTGATCACCTAGAACCTAGATCTTAGGATAATTGGTTTGACATGAAAGTGTGATTAATTACCTGAAAGAATCGATGGTGAGCAAAATACTTATTCGCAAAGAGATTTGGTTTACAGATTTTTTGAACGAATCAAACTTGAACTTTAATGCTAGTTTAATCCTTTAGAATTTGTAAAGAGATTTGAAATTCTAGTTTTATGCTTAGATAATCATCGCAAAAAAAGCTGGTAGATTTTACCTTTGTGTTTAGAGTTCAAGAACCGCGCTTAATCTGAATCCTAATTTATTTAATTATTTAATTTGATTGATTTCCTGAGAATCCTTAAGCCTAGCTTTTCTTCCATTGATTTTTAAACTTCTATATTTGCTGTTTTTAATTTAAAACGTTCTTTGTTTAGCTTAATTTGAAATCGAATATTTATTGTGTAATCTTTGAGTCTCTGTGGATTTGATCCCTAAAAGTGATCTCTTAATTGAGAGAGTAGCTCAGGGAAATTTGAGTCGATCAGATGGATAAGGAGATAGGATAATGAACAAGGTATGAATAACAGAAGTTTCGGAGAGGCATCAGAGACCTATGTTTGCCATTTGAGAGCGATGTGCGAAATTTTGCAAAGGAAGTCAGTAGCATTAGCTGCAACTTCAGGTTGTTAGGGAATTTGCCGACTACGTAGATTCATTGCAGACCCAGAATGCTGAAACTATGGAGACAATTCAGAGTTTTGGGTGAAAAACAGATGTTTGTTCTTTCTGAAACTTGCCTTTGGTGAGGTTAAAGTTGAAACCAATGCACTATGTTGAGGAGGAGGAATCACAAATGTATTTGCAGAACCCACGTTTGAATTATCTAAAGATATATTAATGGCATGCGGGCTGGCATGAGATGTAACTTCATTTGGGATAATCTGAACCAAATAACAATTACAACAGCGTATTCATATGAATACAACAGTACGCAGGAAGGGACAAGGAATTGGTGAAAAAAACATACCTCATGAGTTGATGAAGCAGTTGAAGAGAAGGATTGTGAAGCTACACCGGTAACTGCCTTATGAGATTTCACGGAAGAGGGAAGTAAATGCTGTGTAGGACGTTGAATTGCAGACGAGGTAGAAGCAGCAACTTTTTGTATCAAAGAAAATCAGAGACATGGTATTTTATGTCAAAACCAGTTAAATGGTTTCCCAGTGTAGGAGTGAGGAAGAGAGTGTGTATGTGATGTAAAAACAGTAAAATGTAGGAAAACAGACATTTTTCTTTGACATCTCTGTACAAGTGCCGAGATGGGTGAGGGTACTACAGGAAGGAATACAAGTATAAGGAGCTTTTCTACCGGGGACCAAAGGTTTACAACCCTAGGAGGCCAAAACAAGTGAAGAAAATAGTAAACACAACATTAAATATGCTACAGGGAAGAAAAAAAGGCTGGGAAACGAGATTCAGTTTGAAAGAAAGGCATTACCGTAGGTTCGTTATTTTCATTTTCTAGAGGAGAGGCGACCAAACTTTCAGAGGATGTGAGAATAAGCAAAGGAAGTGGCTTTGTGCGAGAAAGCAAATTTTGTTTACTGAGATGGAGACTGTGAAGAGAAGATGAGTCTTCATGATGAAGGGATGTAGAGGAAATGTGGCTAGAAGAACACACAGACAATAATTTCATACACATACCAGCACATCTAGAGCGTATTACTCTAGCTGCTGAGGGAGCAATGCCTCTAGTAAAGGGAGAAGAAACATTAATATTATATGGTGCGTATTTACTTGTATGATGTGTGTTCTGTAAAAGATCACTGACCTTAACAAGTAGTGAAGTCTTAAAATCTCAGAGTTTGGTTTCGACGATGGCACTAACATCAGCAGTGTGTGGCCGGCGCACAGCTTGAACAGGGTTTTAATATAGAGCTAACGTGGTGTTGCCCAGAAGTGGAATTTTGAGAGGGTGATATAACATTTTTTCGTTTCCTAGAATAATACAGTGAAGGCCAAGATGAATCCCCACCAGACTAGTGTATTGCTAAGAAGGTAAAGCCCGAGAAAAGAAGCCTCTCCAGGTGTACAACTCTTGGGTCTTCATCCTTGTCTGAGGGACATGGAAGCGCACGAAGGGCTGGACGCACAAGAGATAGCTACAGAGTACACGTGGAAAAAGGTTAGAGAAAGCATAAGTAAGTAAAGAGAATACTGATGGGCGATGGAGGGAAAATCACCTCTGGATCAGTTTCAACACAGAGGATGTTAGAGCAATGGCATGATTTGCACTTAGGAAGGCATGAGATACGATTGTCCAAGAAGGTACGACGATCTTGACAATGAGGGAGATATGTAACCAATGATGGTATTACTTAAAAAGCAAACAACTGGAGAGCAAGAGGGAAACCATGGACATCAAGTGATGATTCTTTAAGCTTCCTAGTAAGTGAAGAGGTGTCTTCAATGTAGACACCAGGCTTAACCATTCAAAGAAAGCGCTGGAATGAGTGGCGGCCCCAAGGGTATCTTTAACCATTTCAAGTATCTCAATAGATGGTTTAACAGGTTGGTTCCGCCAGAGCATAATTCCTTCAACAATGACAACAAGAGGTATCTGAAACTTGCGCCATGATGTCATATGCGGCTCTGCCTTCAACCGAGTGACGAGGGCCTTTACCGTTACAGAACCAAGTGTACCACCAATTAGTGTGTACCAATATGGAGAGCTACCATCAACATGGATTTTTTTTGCAGAAAGTTCAGTTTGCGCAGTGAAAGGAACACACGACAATCCAATAACCTCATTGAATTCAGACAACGAGAAACGTAAAGGCTGTCCACCAAACATGAATCAACATTCTTCAGGGTTAGATGTATGAAGCTGCCTACACAACAGTTGATGGACCAACTGACCAGACAAAGAACATTGACAAACTAGCAATAAAAACAAAGAACCAAGTGGAGATGCCAACAATTTTTCCAACTTTGGCAAGCATTCAAGAATCTGCAAAACGTCTATGAAATATTTAGGCTTGGAGGAACAGTTGATGCGGATTGCATGGCTAGGATAACAATTTGCTGCGAAGATCTGGTCGAGTAGCAAGCCTAGGCAGAACGGAAAAATAAATTGTTGGTAGGGGCTGAGACACTAAAATGGGACAGTGCAAAGAAAGCAATCAGTGCATACGTATTTAGCTAATCCCTAAATACACATATGATAGGCAACCTAAGCATAAAACAACAACGACGGTAACCAGGAAAGGTAGCTAAACCCTAAAAACACAGATGATAGGCAACCCAAGCATAAAACAACATGGACGGCGTGAGGCAACTAAAGCGCAAGAAGAAGTTAAAATGAGTATACAGAAGGAAGAAGACAATGAAAGCAAACAAGACGAGTATAAGACGGGGAGTCAGGGTACACCTAATAGATATAAAGGAAAGAGAACTTAGTGCATCAGGTGAGTAAAACTTAAGAACAGGAAACGTCAGCAAAACTAAACTAAACATTCATGCGAAACACCATCAACTACATACAAAACTACCATCAATTCTTGGATGGAAGCAGACACCAAGTAGGGAAGAATATCACGCGTAATGCACAGGTTAGGACAGTAATAACATAAACAAAACTATAAAATAGGCAAAAAGGGTACTGCTGAACCTGGCTGAGAAACGGGTGAGCCGTCAATCCCAAGTGAATCCATTTGTGAAGAACAAAAGCTGCATAAAAGACGGAAAATTGAGCATAATATATTAATCAACAAATCATTAAGCAATTACAGGAGCAAGAAACAAATTGAAAGCTATGTAATGGGCGAAAACCTATCAAAATGTAGACAACAACAGCGATAATGGGTATCAAACCAGACAGCAACTCAGAAACCTATCGAAATTGAGACAACACAAAGCGAGCAATGGGTATCAGAACCTAAATCATGCTGGAAATTTGCGACGGCGAGGACATGCAAAACCCAAGGAGGAGAATCTAGTAAATAGACAGAGCCATTGTTGCTGACCCAAAATCAAATTGTGATGGTGGGAAACAAATTGCAATAGGGGTTTGTATTCTTTACCCCGGATTTCATCTACTGTAGTAAACCTCTCTCCCAAAGTAATCGACATAAATTTAGAAGGAAAACGACATAAATCCAAAAGCTTCGTGTTGTTCCATCCACCAAGAGAGACGACGGCTAAGAGCTTCTCCACTGGTGACACACCCACAGTTTCCCAAAACCTATTAAATAATTATATTTTAATTATATATTTTTGTTTTTATTTTTTTAATAAACGAACCAATAGATGATAGACAAGTGTTGAGTAACGTTCCTTTCTCTCTCTACTACTTTTTTATATTTATTATTATAATAACAAAGTGTAACTGTCTAAAATACTCTACTAGAGATGGTATAATAGTTTTTTAATTTTTTTTCTAAAAAAAATAAATTTCAAATACAAAAAGCAAAGCAAGATAAAGGCTTATATTGTCTTTTCGAGTGGACATAAATGGCAAATCGACAATGGGATTGCTAAAGTCCTACATACAGCAAATGCCATCGCCAAAATTCCTTCCCAAGTAATTAACTGAAAGAAGTTCATAGATGTTACCTATGTGATTACCATCTTTGGATGATGAATAGTGAATATGGTTTGCAATAAATTGACTTGTTTGTTGTAGCTCAATAATTGGTTAACGTACCCAGTAAAAGTATATGTTCTATAATCAAATTTGTTATTGATTTGGAAATCTTGCTAGTGGCAAGAATGAATTTTGTATGTTGTGAATAGTGATGTGAAACTCTTACTAATGAATTTTGTGTGTTATAGATGTGCATAGTGATGTGGACTATATGATTCTTGTGTCAATTTTTGGGTGGTTGATGATTGTGGTTTAAAGTTAGAATTTGTGTCATCGTATTTTTAAGGGGACGGAAAAGATTCACTCACTTAGTAGTTTATTACTCACCACTATTTCTTGTCTGTAGGCCAAGATGAGAATATCGAGTAGCTAATTGTGGATAGTAACAATATAAGTTATTTCACATTAAATAATAAGTGAAAAAAATATTTATCATTGTATTTTTTTTTCTTTGTAAGTAAATACACAAAAACCAGAAAATGTAATCTGCTTATAAGAATAAACTAGAGAGTATCCCATGCTGCAATGGGAAACTTTTCTGTAATGTTAATTTAGTTACAAAATAATTACTAGATTTCTATTTTATTTACTATTTACATTTTATAATCATATATTTTTACTATTTGACGAGAATATTAATATAGTTTCATTTGTGTTTTTATAAGTGAAATACACAAAAAATGATTAAATTTACAAAAACCGCAAAAGTTTCTCAAAGTAAAAATAAAAAATTAGAGGGAAAACGATTTGTGTCCCCTCATTAACTTTCATATAGCATCACAACCACACACATTTTTATCTCGATCTCAGTCCACTTAAAATGAAAGTTAAACTCCAGTTTCCACCCATTTTTAAAGTTCGAAACCTCAGGCCCCATATCGCAACTTCAGTTCCCATATCGAAATCCATAATACAAATTTCTTGGTTTATCATTTGTTTATGACATCAATCCGATACAAAACCAAAAGAAACCAAATTGAAAACCCAATTCAAATATAAGAAATTTCAAAGTGTAACCCACAAAACTAATAATAATAAAAAATCTAATTGTGTTACATAAAATAGAATGTACTATTCTGTATAACCAAAACTCATGAATAATATTACGAAGCCTTTACGAAAAGAAAAAAAAATCATAGAATATTTGTTCATTTACCATATACTTAATTGCTTAAATAAGTGAAGTCAACAAAACTTTGTAATTAAGATGACTTCTTTAAATTTCAGGATTTAATCGTCCCAAATTTGAAAGTTCGGGATTTTTATGACATTTTTCCCATACTTAATTTTTTTTTTTGTTAATTAGAGTATTATTATTCTCAACTAAAACCAAAGTAAGATTACAACAGCAAAGCCAAACTAGTCAAAAACACTATAACATATATATATATATATATATATATGTGTGTGTAAATAATTGTAATATATATATAAGTTATATTAGTGGAGTAGTCACAACAAAGTTTTACCAATTAGGAATAGTAAACTGTCTAAAAACCTAAGAGTAGCTCCATTTATAAAAAAATCTGTCTATTTTGCCAATTCACCCTTAACTTAAATGTGTTTAGAAGAAGAAGAAAAGTGATAACGTAAAACACATCATTTTTTTGTCAACTGGAATTTTATTAAAACTTAGATGGAATACATGAGTGAAATACAAAGCCCAAAAGAGGAAACTTAAGCCGACGAACAATGAAAATGTTATAGAAATTTCTCCAAAGGCTAAGAGTATCATAAGCTACAAACATAACAAAACCATATCGAAAAAGAACATAAACCCGAAATTTAAAAACAAAGTGTAAAACCCATCCATTGACAAGAAAATAGAGAAATGTACATAAAATAAAAAATAAAAGAGGTAACAGCATCACACACTCCCAATTGCTTCTAATAATTGCCCGCACGCATTAATATACATATCTGTCTCTCTCTCCTCATGTGTCTGATGAGGAAGTCTCTCAGAAACAAAACACCACAAAGCGTGTCTGCTCACTTGACCAGCTTTTGTCTTCTTCCCACAGACATCTCCACTCTCCTTTGTCTTCTCTCCACAAGCCCTAATCACTATTGCCACACAATTCACAGCTTTTTCAAACTATATATTAATCCTAATATTACAAGCTAGTACTCTTATTCATTTACACTGCTAATAAACATGTCTTGTCAGCTTTTGATATTCTCTTAGCAGACAAAAACACAGTTGAGCTGTTATCTCTCTATAAATACTCTGTTATCAATTGATCCCTTTGAGATCTCTGCTCTCTCATGGCTTTTCCTCAGAAAAAACGAACACCTTCTTTCTCTTCCTCTATTCTTGATTCTATATATCGTTCTATCGATGAATCAGACGGCCTTCAAAGTGACCTAAGAGGAGGAACCATCAATAGCAACAACGACGAAAATGTATCTTCATCATCAACATCATCACCATCACCAACCAAGAAAGATGATAAGCTCACAACTCTTCGAAGAGCAATCATGGATGAAGAACACTGGTTTTACGCCAGAAGTAGCACCACAACCACTAACACCTCTGATTCCTCTGCTTTTTCATCTTCTGAGGCAGAATCATATCGAACAAAACGAAGACCGAGTAAGCTTGTGGAGCAAGGCAATAAATCAGGTGATGATAAAAAGGTTAAAGCCGTGAAGATGCATGAGGAGCTAAAGAAATCAAAGCATCCTTTGTCTCCTGGAGCTCGTCTTACTAGTTTCCTCAACTCGATCTTCCAATCTAACGCCAAGAAAGTGAAGCTTTGTTCTGTCGGTAAGACCACCGACGTGAAGTCTTCTTCTCCAAGATCTTGCTTCAGTCGAATAAAACATAAAACCAACAACAACAACTGCTGCAAGAAGTTGGAAAGGTCCATCAGATTCTATCCCGTTAGAGTAACCATTGATGGAGACTGCAGAGACTATACTCAAAAACCGATCTCAGAACGTATTGCTAAGAAGAGTATCGAAAGAGTAGTGACGTCGCTGAAAGAAGAGATTAAGACCAAAGTTCATCAAACTGAGTTGACTTGTGTCACAAGAAAGATAGGTTTGAAGGATTATGTGACAAGTAACAGAGATGAAGGTAAAGAAGATGAGGATGATGTTTGGAGTTACTCAAGTTCTGATCTGTTCGAGCTCGATAGTTACAGGATCGGTATGGGACGGTACTTAAAAGAGCTTCCGGTTTATGAAACTACTGATTTCAAGACTAATCAAGCTATTGCTAGAGGCTTGCTTTTGTAATCTCTCATCATTTTTAAATAAAAATTTATTCATCACTGAAATCAATTTACTAATTACAACAACGAAGACATTAATTTAATACTTGTTGCATCAATGTCACGTGCCCGGTTTTGAGATAACTAGCAGAGAAGGCCCGACTCATTAAATCTTTGGGTCCTCTACAATTATAAACTATTAAACTTATAAGATGATATATATCGTTGGTCAATTTGTGGATATGTACTCCATCATATAGAGCTTTGAAATCATACTACAAGAAGAAGATGATTACAATATTAATGTAAGTTTGGACATGTGATTGCTACATTAGAAAGATTTAAAAAATTAAGACAGATTATAATTTGTTGCAAAGATGTCTGTTTATAAACGGCTGGTGTATGATCTCAAAACGTCCAATAAAACTTGTATTGCTTCGTCTTAGTTTACAAAAACATTGCTCGCAAGAGAAAGAAAAGAAAAAACGAAGTTTCAAATCACTGAAATGAAGATATGGAGGATGAGGATGACAATGTTTGGAGTTAGTCATGTTAGGAACTGTCAGAGTTTGATTATCACCGGCTATACCTAGGACAACTTTAACCGTATTTCTAACAGTAATTGGACTGTTCTTTAACCGTTACCAAACTTTAACCGTGTAATATTGTTAAAAACCGTAACCGTTAACTGTAAAAATAAATCACTTACGGTTGGTAACCGTAACCGCTATTAACCGTAACCGTATCAAACAAGTTGGTTAACCGCACAATTAACCTTTCGGTTAAAGTTTTAAAATAAATTATCTCATTGAAATAGTATCTTAAATGATTTAATGTGTAAAGTAGTAAATCTAATCCACTCTATTACTTATTTTCATTAATCCAATACATATAAAAATATATAAATTTATTGAATTATTTTATAACCTTATGACCATTAATTTAAAGTAATTTTGGAGAAATACACCTTTTGTTGTATCCTTTTGTTAAAAATACCCCTCTTTCTATCTATTTTCAAAAATACCCATAAAAAATAATAACTTTTATATGGTTGATAATAATCATTATTACTCGGAGACTAAATCCAAATAATTATAAGGTTTTAAAAGGTTATAAATGGCATTTATAAGGTTTTTATAAAGTTTTTAAGAGGTTCACAAAGTTTTTATAAGGTTTTTAAATGATTTTTAAAATTTTTTTAAAAGATATTTATACGGTATTTATGAAATATATATAAATTTACACATATATACAGATAATTTGTGTTTGTCTAATTAAGAATCCAAAAATATTTATATTTTTTAATATTCTAATGGCTATTCAAATATTGGTTGCGTGTAAGGAAATTCAAAATGAAAATTAATAAATTATTTATGTTCGAAAATATATGTCATATAAAATTTGAATGACTTACATATCTTATAAACATATTGAAAGAAATTGATTAAAAACTTGGCATTGAAAATTTGATTAGGTGTTTTAGAAAGAAAGGAAAAAAGATTCTTTGGTTAATTTTTTTCAATTTATTTTATTATATTCACCATAAGAGAATAATAAATCAACTATGTCTATTCGAAATAATGATTTTACATGCCAACGAATCAACGATGCATTTTAAATTTGTGGTACGTATAGTACAATAAGAACAGATCGATATACATGTCATTCCTTTTTTATTCATTTATGAATAAATGAGTCAGTGACCCATAAGTATTATTACATGGACAAATGCATGTGTTTTAGTTATTTTTGTTTACATCCACTTCCTAAATATATCTTGTACAATATTTTGCTTAAGAAAGGTTCACTATTCCTTTGAGTATAATGAGTTTGCCTTCCTATTCATACATCATTGTTATCTTTAACCACAGCAAGTTAATCTAGTTTTGTGGCTCATTAACTTTGGTTAAACGATCAGATAAAATATGGGGAAAAACCCGAAAAATACATTGTTTATTTTTTTTGGACGTTTAAACCTGTACTTTTTTTTTTTTGGAAAAATACATATATTAATTAACATTTTTTTATTTAAATCACAATAAAATATATTTTTTTGTTATTTTCATACACTCGATCTCAAAACAAAAATATAATTTTAATTTTACCCCTACGATCGGAATTAATGTTTAAATGATATGACGGTAACTTTTAAATGATATGGCGCTAACTTTTATTTATTTGTTAAAAATTATATTTTAACTACAAAAATTTTTTTTGATATTTCAAATAAGTTTTGCTTACATTTTTTTCCACTAACACTTGAGTAAACTTTGTATTTTTAGATTTTTTGTAATATTTTTAGATTTTTTGTAATATTTTTTATTTTATAAATAAATAATAATAGTAAAAATATATCAAATAAATTTTGAGTTAAAATTAGTTTTTATCAAATAAAATTAGAAATTATTACCAAATAATTTAAACATCAATAATTAATTCACATGGTAAAGGTAAAATTGAAATTTTATTTTTGTTTAAGAGCGTGAGTATGAAACTAACAACTGTTAATTAGTTCATGTATTTTTCTTCCTAGAAACAAAGTTTAGGTTTAAACAACCAATAAAAAATAAACCAGGTATTTTTGGGTTTTTTCCTGATAAAATATTAGGGAATTACCAGTCTATATACATAAAAAATCAAAATATTAACTATACAACAATCTATACTATTAAAAGGGAAGTATTTTGTATAAGACTAGATTTTATCCCGGGGATAAATATTTTTTTTAAAATTCAGATTTTTTGGAATTTACATATTTTTTGGGAGTTTCTTTAATAATTATTAAGATTGCATAATACCAATTTTTATAAAATCAATTTGATTATACATGTCCTAGTTGTTTCTAAAGAAGATTTATATGTATTGAAATAGGGAAACTTTAGGATTTATCCAAAAGTCAAACAAAACTTTAGAATTTAAATGACATTTCAAAAATTTATGTTTTTTAATCCACAATTTGAAAGTTGGAGATTTTTTTGACACTTTTCCCTATTAAAATATGAGATTAACAATATTTAATAAGTGTTATCAATTCAAACTTGTCCCGTCCTACCATGAGGATGAAGTTATTGATGTAGGTGGAGTATGCTAATCTACTTAGAGTGTTTAACAAACGAAAACATACTAATCCCTAGACAACTAGTTAATCCAATCTCTTGGCAGAAACTATCATGTTTATAACACCTCCTAATCTTAAATCTCTTTGATGAAACATGTAGTAAACATGCATGAAGAAACAGTTCATTTATGTCAATAAACTTTTTAGACATCTAATCTCTTAGGCTAAGCAAGTATATCTCTGGTATTAGCTGTTCAGACATTTCATCAAACACTTGGTAGGTGCTGAAATGTCTGGGATCTAATTCCACTTGATCAGAGAAGAATTGGCTATGAATACTCTAATCCAGAAGGGAACAAATGAATCTAACTTAAACACTTTAGTAAACTAACATTCTCCACCTAATCTATCATATCCTCAAGAACCCTAATACTACTCAGACACATAAATCATGCTAAACATCATAAACCCAAAATTCTTCAAAACATGCATAATAATAAAGATGACAGGAAGATAACCAAGAATGATCAAAGAACTAAGTGCAAAATCTTAATAACTTAAAAGAAATATGAATTACAATTTTCTAGATTGTTTGGTGGCTAACAACAAAAACCTAAGGATAAAAACTCGATCTTTTGGGCAATGCCAAAAGAGATCTATATATAGTAATGTTGGGGAAAACCCTAAAACATAAAACGACAAAGGAAAAAGTGGTTTAAGAGTTGTAGTGACTATGTTGGTCGAGTGAGCATCTCGAGTGACATGTAATTTCTTCTCTACATCATTACAGCTTACTCAACCATGTGCCTCGAGTGAGCGTGTCAAGTGATATGTGATTTCGTTTGCAAATCCTTTGCTTTGCTCCGTCGTCCCACTCGAGTGTATGCATCGAGTGACAGGTGATTCTGCTTTGCATCCCTTCTGCTTACTCGACCGTCCTACTCGATCCACTACTCGATCACCTACTCGATCACGTACGTCAAGTGACGGATGTTTCTGCAACATATCTCTGCTACTCACTCGATCATCCCACTCGATCGTATGCTTGTCGAGTGACACTTGTTCATCTGCTTTGCTCTACATGTCTCTTTAGTACCTGAAACACTCCAATATGCAGAATGAATGCAAGACATGCATGATATGCACAAAACCTACTTATATATGCAAAACATGTAGAAAGTGATCAATATGGTGTGAATCAATAAGAGGGGTGTATTGAAAGTAGAATTCCGGAATATATATATATATATATTTTTTAAATCCCCTGTTATTCAAATAGTGATTTTTAAATCACTTCTCAAATCCAGTGTTATTGAATATGAAATTTGTAAAAAGTCTTTTAAATCACTCACAATCCGTGTAATTCAATCAACAATTTGTAAAACTCATATCAAATCCACTATTATTTAAATCATAACTTTTTTTTTGAGAAAACCATAAAAGGGATTTCGGGAGACTTTGGATACATTTTTACAAGAGAAATCTAGTTGAAAAAGTTACACCTTCGGTGATTTTGAAAGATTGGTTTAAACAAAAAAAAACAATTCACATAAAAGAATAAAAAGGGGAAAATTCCATAAAAATTCCCCATCTAATTTTAGGGGGGTGTATTCAAAGTGGAATTTGAAGTGTTTTGTAAAAAGTTTACAAATCCTGTGTTATTCAATCATGGATTTTAAAAAATCTTATGAAATATAGTGTTATTGAACTACTCATTTAAAAATCCACCTTAAAATCCACTGTTATTGAAAACAGTTTGTGGATTTCATTTTTAATGATTTTAGAGGATTTCAGAGGATTTCAAGGAACTTCTTTAGTTAAAAATACAAGAATCCAAATCTCATAGTTTTCGGTGGGATTTGAAAGGATTTTACATAAATTATATGAAGTTCCCTAAAATCATTAAAATCTCAATAAAACTCAAATCTCTTAAAATACTACTTTGAATACACCCCCCTTAATTTGGAAGTTTAATACCCAATGTTATTTGGTTGGAAACAAAATGCATGGTTTATTAATTTGTTGTCTATTAATATAAAAATAATAGAATCGAAGAAACCACTTAACAAAGGATAATCGGATTGACAGAATCACTAAACCGGGGTTAATGGAATTACACTAAACTTAGGGTTTATCGATCCAATTCGATTTGGGGTAATAGCAAAGGACAATGCAGTCTTTGGATAACTCCAAATTACCCGTGTGTTTAGGGATTAGTAATTTCGTCAACCTCGGTTTAGTGATTCCGTCAATACGATTAAACGGTTTATTCAATTCGACAAATTTTATATACTTAATGTATTAATAAACCAAAATTTAATAAACCATGCATTTTATTTCCAATCAAATAACATTGGGTATTAAATTTCCAAATTAAAATTAGATGGGGAATTTTTATGGAATTTTCATCTCTTTAGTGGGAAGTGCCTCAAACCCTTCCTCTTCCCTTTTCTCAACTCACGTATTCCCAAAATTCGATTATTATAATTCCCAGGGGAAAAATGCTTAAAAATACCTCATCTATTTTTTATTTGAACGTTTAATATATGATCTTTTTTGGTTGGAAGAATAATACTCAAAATAATATGAAATTTAATACCTAAAATATTAAATATTATCATTTCCCTAACTACGATCTCTCAACAAAAAATATATTCCAATTTTACCCCTATTCACTTCTATTTATTATTAATGCATAAAAGACTATATTTTACTTTACTATTTCATTGTAATATTTCTTTATATCTTTAATTAAAAATATATATTTCATACTTCAATATTCATTTTTAGATATGAAATATATAATTCAAAATATATCTTTCGTTGGATCTCTTAAAAGTTTTGGATAAAAATAGAATACAATTTTTGGATATAAAATATATAATTCAAAATATATCTTTCATTGGATCTCTTAAAAAGTTTTAGAAAAAATCAAATATGAAATATACATATCATTAGATATTTTATGAAAAAATGAAAAATGAAATATATATATCATTAGATTTCTTAAAAAATATATTTGGATAAAAATGAAATATATATTTTGGATTTTTTTTCAACAAATAATTTTATTGATTAAGAATTAATATAGTCATGATACAGTTGGTATTGCAGCCATCGGGGTGGAAAAACACCCATACATAAGAAATCACTATCTAGACAGCCAAATTTGGCAAGTAGATGGGCAGCTTCAGTACAAGATCTCTTAGAGAAGACAAAAATTATATTAGAAAATAAAGAAGACCAATGTAAAATATCCCGACTGATTCCTTCAATTTGGGGATTGTGCAGATTTCCATGGATCATATCAATTAGACTTGAACAATCACTTTCCATATAGACTTTCCGGTAACCTCGTAACCAGATTTGTTGAATCGCAGCCAGAAGAGCTTTTGCTTCAGCCTCAATAGGAGATGAAGCATTTGGAAGTAGAGAAGAACCCCAACATTTGGTAGCACCTTCATTGTCTCTTAGAATCCAGCCACAAGTTGATCTAAAAGTATAAGGATCAAAAGCTGCATCCACATTACATTTCATAAATTCCAAAGGGGGTCTACTCCAAGTGTTTTGATGAATTTGAACCGGATTCAATATAACATTAGGAGAATTCGATGAAGAAGTAGCAGTAATCCATTCAAAAACTTCGGCCTGAGCTTTAGTAATAAGATGGGAAATACTCTGTTGGGTTTGGTTAAAGGTTAAATCATTTCTCAATTTCTAAAGATGCCATAATAACCAGATAGGAAGAAACTTTTGATCTTGAGGAACACCAACTTCAAGTTGCGAGAGAAGAATGTCAGAAATATGATCTTCGGTAGATTTATGACTCTGAGAAAGAGAAACGATAGGTATATGGGAATCATGCCACAACTGTTGAGCGTACGGACATCCGTAAAAAACATGATGAATATCTTCATCAGCAGAACCACAACGAAGACATGTAGGATCAAGATGCATTCCTCTAGAATTAAGTCGAACTTTAGTTGCAATCGCACGAGAAAGAATCCGCCAAAGAAAATGTTTCAGTTTTGGCATGATATTAAGCTTCCAAATCTTATTTTTCAAAATTATCGAGCCATGAGGAATTTGTTGTTGAAGCTGATTATTATCTGGATGATGTGTGATAAACCAATAACCAGATCGGACATTGTATTCTCCTGTATTTGTATAAGGCCAAATGATCTTATCCTATGAAATCGATTGAGGTATATAGATATTGTGTAATTTATATTGGTCAGCTAAATGGACCAATTCTGTTATCTTATGATTATCCCAACATCTATAGCTTCCCCAGGTCGAAATCAAATCTGAAATGTGAAGAGATTGGTCAGGCCTCGCACTACAAACCAGTGTAGGTGGATGAGATGGAAACAAATTGTCTTTATCAAGACGGATCGAAGAGCCAGTTCCTAAATTATAACGATAGCCCGATTTAATTAGATGCAGTCCACAAAGAATTGAAGACCATCCAAAAGATTGGTAAGGTTTCGACGATGCATCAAGAATGTGATCGTCTTTATAATATCGACCTTTCATGACTTTTGCAAATAAAGAATCTGGAAATCGAAGAAGTCTCCAAGCTTGTTTAGCTAGTAAAGCATCATTAAATTTTGTAAGATCTTTAAAACCAAGACCACCTTCTTTCTTTGATTTTTGTAGTTTCTTCCAAGCGATCCATGTAATACCTCTTTTATTCTGATCTTTCTCCCACCAGAATTGCATGAGTAAGGATTCAATTTCCGATATAACACCTTGTGGAATTTTAAAACAAGACATGGTGTAAACCGGCATTGCCATAGCCACAGATTTGAGCATGATTTCTTTCCCTGCCGGTGATAAAGTCTTGGAGCTCCAACTACTTGTTCTCTGTTGAACTCTTTGTTTTATATAATCAAACATATCTGATTTTTTCCTTCCAAATTCCTCTGGAAGTCCAAGATATTTACCTCTACCTCCATGGTTTGGAATTTGAAGAATTGATTTAAGGTGGTTACGGAGCCGACCATTTATTCGAGAACCAAAAGTAATTAAACTTGTGTTGATCTTCTGGCCAGAATAGTACTCATAAACATCAAAAATATCCTTTAAAGCTTTACAATTCCTGCTGTTTGCTTGGCAAAAGAAAAGGGAGTCATCGGCAAACTGTAAATGGGTGATGACTGGAACACCATTACCAATCTTACTTCCCCTAAGATCTCCAGAAGTTGCGCTTGATTTAATGAGGTGGCTTAAGATATCCGCACACAAGATGAAGAGATAAGGTGAAAGGGGATCCTGACGAATACCTCTCTCAGGAACAAACCAACCTTGAGGTGAACCATTAATAAGGACAGAATATCGAACAGATTTAACCAATGCCATAATCCAACTAATCCAAGTGTTAGAGAACCCAAATAGTTTCATAGTAGTTTCTAGAAAATCCCACTCTACTCTATCATAAGCTTTACTGACATCGGTTTTAACCGCCATATAATTCTGAGAAACTCTTTTTCGAACTTTTAGGGAGTGCATAACCTCATGGGCAATGAGAATATTATCTGTGATTAAGCGACCCGGGATAAAAGCAGCTTGAGATTCAGAGACAATAGAACCTAAGTGATTTTTAAGTCTAGTTACCAGACACTTAGAAATTATCTTATATAGAACATTGCATAATGCAATAGGTCTGAAATCAGAAAGAGTAGTTGGATTATCTATTATTGGAATAAGGCATATATTGGTATGGTTTATATGAGGTTTCATGTAAGAAGTTTCAAAGAAATCTCTGACCTCTTTCACACTATCTTCACCAATGATGTCCCAATAGGTTTTATAAAATCTTGCAGTTAAACCATCGGGTCCAGGAGCTTTGTCATCGCCTATAGTACAGACTGCTTCAAAAATTTCTGAAGGGCTGAAATCTCTTGTTAAGTCTTCATTCATCGATGTTGTTACACTAGATTCAAAATCTCCAAAATCAATCGGAGATACTTGATGGCCAGAAGTAGAAAAAAGCTTTGTAAAGAAGTATTGAGCATGAGCTCCAATCTCTTTGTCTCCTCTGTGAGTAGTATTTTCATCATCTTTTATGCTTGTAATGTAATTCTTAGCATAACAAATTTTTGTGCTGGCGTGAAAAAAACTGGTATTGCGATCACCCACATTTAACCAAGTGTTTCTACTCTTTAATTGCCAATAATATTCTTCGTCTTGGTAAGCTCTTGTAAGTTGTCGTTGTAAGTCTGGGATATTACGACGATGCGCTCTATACATGCTTGACATGGCTCGGTTGAGAAGATACTGGAGGTGATCGATTCGCTTTGCCGCATTAATGTTGGATTTGTGTTTAGCTTGGGACATGGCACGTCTACAGTTTGAGATTTGGTCTGTAACAGAATAGAAATCACCAGTTTTGCAGTAGTTCCAGCTATCATAAACTGTTTGTTTGAAATCAGCTAAGCCAAGGAGTCTTTTATCAAATCTAAAGGGTTTTTTATAAGCAGGAGTTGTAGTATTGATAGTAGTGAGGACTGGTTTATGATCTGAGCCATTAAATTCTAAGAATTCAGCCTCTGCATTTGGAAAAGAAGCCGACCACTCAGAATTAACAAGAACACGATCCAAGCAGCATTTAACGGTGTGCCGATGACGTTCACCAACCCAGCTAAATCGATCACCCTTTGATCGTAAATCTTTCAAAGCACAGGTAGAAAACATGTTTCTAAAATTCCTAAAGCTCCAATCATCCTTTGGAGGTCCTCCCATTTTTTCAGAGTTAGAGAGAATCTCATTAAAATCTCCCATCAACAACCAGGGAGCATTACGAGTTCTACTTATACTCTTTAAATCATCCCATAAAATGTATCTTTGGCTTTGGACAGGATGTCCATAAACACAAGACAAATAGAAACTGCATTCATTATTTTTCACAAGTACATCAATCATACGATCGTTTTGGAACAAATTAGAAACAGAAACATTATTACACCAGATAATAGCCAAACCACCATTTCTACCTTGTGGAGGTTCAGTGATAAGGTTGTTAAATTCTAAAGCAGAAGATAAATCTTGCAACACATTACAATTATTTAGAGTTTCACACAGAAATAGGATAGAAGGTTTTAAATAATTACAAAGGCGTTTGAGTCGAGATCGCGTCAGCGGAGCGGACACGCCTTGACAATTCCAGGAGAGGACTCTCATATTGGTGGTGGGGGTACCGGGCCCCCCGCGCCTCCATCGAAGTTCACTTCGGAGCAAGAGCCCATGGACTCGCTCCTCTCACGTTTCTTGATCTGACACAGGGCCGCCAAATCTTCATTCGCTTCACATTGCTGGAAGAAACTCTCAGCCGCATCTCTTTTCCTCTTGTTAAGTCCCGTACATGCTTCAGGCTGAGGAGAATCACCAAGAGCTTTCTTTCCTGCAAGTTTAGCATAAAGGTACCTTACCCTCTCTGCTGTTAGTTCTGTATCTTCAAAAGCACTTGGGATGGTAGATGAGTCAGATTCAGTGATGATGAACTCTGTCTTCTTGTTGTGAAGTTGTAGACCCGGGATTTCACCAAAAGGTTCAATGGTTTGCAGCGTGTTGTTGTCAGTGTCCGGATGTGGGTCGTCATCACCATCCTGGTGATCATCATTGTCGTCATTGCCATCGTTACCATCATCATTAGGGGGAAAACCGGATCATCAGCAAAAGAGATCACACAGTCTTTCTTTTCGTGTTTCAAAGCGCCGCATTTGGAATAGAAATTCCTAAGCCTTTTGAAGCGGAATTTGATGACCGTGTTGTTATTCGCCACGAATTTGAAAATCTTCTGGAAACGGAGAGCGATATCCATGTGCCAGTGCATACAGACCCTCACAAACTCCACCCTATGAGCATTCTCGTCGAAATCCACCGTAGTCACGCGAGCGAGAGTGCTTCCAATGTACTTTGCTGTGGCACTGGACATATAGAGCAAAGGGATGCCCTTGATTTGCACCCAAAAAGGAATGATCTTCATCTCATCATCCGTGATGTTTGGAAATCACCGGTGAACCGAGAGCATCCAGTCATTGAAAGCCCATGGTCCGCGATTGAGAACCATAGTCAATGTTTCTTCAGACTTGAAAACAAAGAGCGCCTTCCCATCCCCCAGGACACGACCATTACAAGCATCCGCGACTCCCCAAATTTGTGGCATCTGGCCAACAATCGCACACAGGTTCTGCTTATTTGGGTTGATAACCGTGACAATTAGAGAGAATTGGTTCTGGGACATGGATATATACTATTAGAAAAAAGATGTCTCTCTCTAGAGGCGATAATAAAGGCGATTTAGCGGTTATCGTCCGCCTCGCTTCTCTTCCTTCTCCGTTCGGGAGTTTCTTTCCGTTGAACTCAAATTTCTTCTTTGATAATCTACCCGTTGTGTTCAGCAGTTTCTTTCTGTCGGTTTCTTTGATTGACAGTTCTCAATTTCCTTCCTTTTCGAAGGTTAACTATCAACGGAAACCGCCATGGCCAGATTCTTATATAAAGCGATGTTTCGATTCTTCTTCCGACTCTGTTTTTTCTGGTATCTCCATTGTTTTCCTTCACTTACTCAACCCCGCAATGAGTTCTCTTCGCAAATCCCTTCAAGACCTCGATCTCGGAATCGATGATGAACCGGTGTCACTCCTGTCTGATTTGTGTGACAGAGCCGCGTCCCAGAAATATATATTTTGGATATGAAACATATAATTCAAAGTAAACCTTTCATTGAATCACTTAATATTTTTTGGATAAAAATGAAAAATGAAATATATATTTTTAAATTAAATCTATAAATTAATAATACAATGAAATATTACTAGCAAATATTTTTCTTCCAATAAAATTGTAATTAATTTTATGACATTTATGCAAGATAAGTGAAGAAGAGTAAAATTGGAATATTTTTTTTGTTGAGAGATTGTATGTAGGAAAATGTCAATATTTAATAGTTTAGGTATTAAATTGCACGTTTTTATTATTTTGGGTATTATTTTTCCAACCAAAAAAGATCAGGTATTAAACGTCCAAATAAAAATAGATGAGGTATTTTTAAGTTTTTTTCCCTAATTCCTAGAACTCCATCTTTGAATTTTTTATTTCAAGTTTGAATCCGATGTTGAAGAAGGGTGGGAGATCTCAACATCATTGGCACAAAAAAATTAGAAATTACTCAATCTCAAACAAACGTAACTTTTAATAAGAACCCCTTAAATTCTAAACAAAGAATCTGTAACGCCCGTGTTCGAAAATGGGTGGTGTCGATCGACACCAAGGAAGGGTGTCGCTTGACAACAACAATTTTTCGGTTTGACCGGGTCGATATTTAATTGAAAAATTGATTGGAGTTGAGTTGGTTAACCCTAGGTCGTGTTTAAAAGAGGGAAATGTCATGTTTTGTTTCTTTCCAGCCGCTTTTTAACACTTCCAGAGAGAGTGAAAAGTTCGAGAGTTTTCTGAGGGTTTTTGTGAGTCTTTTTGGTGGTGTTTGGTGGCTGATCTTGGGGGTTTAAGGCTAGATCCATACTGTGTGGTGTTAGAGGAGGCAGATCCTTCTTTGTTCTTCCCTGTTTCGTTGCTGTTCTTTTTTGATTTGGTGATATCTATGATTGTTGATTTTTCCTTAGTTGTATGTGTGTTTCCTGTGTTATGGTATCTCTGGACGAGCCTTGTGGAGTGGTTACACGGTCTTGGAAGGCTTGGAAAAGGCGCATCTGTTGATGATAAGCGACTGGAGTGATGTTAGGGTATCAGTGTCGTTCAACACCAGTGGTGGGTGTCGATTGACACCAATTTTCTTACTCGCGAGGATGGTCGCGAATGTCGAGCGACACCAGCGGATGGTGTCGATCGATACTACTCGTCTGATCGGATTGTGTGGTTACTTATATGGTCTTTTATGATTGATATGTGTTGCTGGAATATGAATTATGCAGTTTGTGTGTATAGCCTGTTGTGGGGATGAATGTCTCACTAAGTATTTATGATATACTTTTGCATATCTTTTTGTGATGCATGTAAAGCAAAAGTGTGATCCGTGGAATCATGGTGAAGAGAGGAGGATGATCTAGGCGCTCATTGGTGTTTTAGATTATTGTTAGATTTATTAGGGTGTTAGAACGGAATTTAGAAGCACGTTAGGGTGTTTATGTTTCTGGAATAATGTTTTGCTGAACTTGCTGGTTTAATGGAATTCTTTTAATGAATTTCTGGTTAAATCTTCTCTTGGTTATGTTTTTGTGCGGTTTAATTGATTCGAATTGATTAGAGCTGGTTTACAAATAATTGGGTTAATCCGGTCTGTACGTTTAAAAAAAAAAACAGGATGGATTCTTTCAGGATCGTTCTTTTAGCTTTTGATTGCTTGGTTTTCTAATTTGTTTGAGATAGAGCAAAAAATACGATTTTGTTGAACTGTTTGCAATACAAACCTACTGATATCGATTTGTATGGAAGCTGTTGCACTTGACGTTCTGTTTGTGTCTCGACTCTCGACTACGGAACTGTCATCACACGTTGTGTTTTCTTTTTTCTCGTGTTAGCTCTTTTTTCTCACATCTTTTTTTCGTGTTAGTTCTTTTTCTCACATCTTTTTTATATTATCGTGTATGGGAGTAACGGATCTCATGTATATGGTGACTTTTGTATACGAGAGTGATTTTTGTTTTTAACATGAGAATCTCTTTATACATACTAATCATCACCCAAATTTTTTTGAATACCTCAGCAAATCTCATCAAATCTCTACCTATTTTTCCTTTTTTTAAATATAAAATAATAACAAATCCACCAAATACTTTAAAAACTCACTTAAATTTCTTAAAATCCAAAATATTATAAATTCCAAAAAATCCTTCCAAATCATGATTTGAATACACCCCTCTAAGTAGCCCTGAGACGGATCCGGATATCCGGCAAAATCAGTGGTATCTGGATCGGGATCCGTATCCGCTGGATTCTCAGTTTCACAATCCGAATCCGTATCTGAAACCCTCGGATATCCGACTTTATTCGTTAAAAACCCCGGATATACCCGGATCCGATCCCAAAGAACAATTATATCCGGCGATTTCAAGACATGTCCAAGTTCTACCGGGGTGAACCAGCTCCGCCATAGTCGGAACTCCACCGCAGTGATGAACCACACAACAGATCCACCACGTCTCCTTTCACAGATCTTCACCGTCGTTACAAATCCTCCACCGTCATCAAAATCTTCATGATCTCACACCAATTACGTTGATTCGTTACCAAAATCACATACAATGAACGACATAAGAGACGAAGCAAACACCATTCTGACTTTTTTGGGATGAATCGGAGATGAAAAATGAAGAAGAGTTGATTTAGAATGAAGGGTGATGGATTGGAGGCGTTGGAGGCGTAATAGGGTTTCTCACGTGAGTTGGAGAGAGAATAAAGTTTAATTGGGCTTTTAAAAAAGGTTTGTTATGATATTGGGCTTAAAGATTATGCTTTGTTTTAAAGGTTTGATGGCAATATTAAACATTATATAATCGGATCCGGATATCCGGTTTTATATTTTCTCACTATCAGGATCTGGATCCGTATCCAGCCAGATATGTAAAATCACTATCCGGATCCGGATCCGCCCATACCGGATATCCTGTTTTCCAAAGCGGAGCAGAGCGGATTTCGGATCGGATAGCAGATCCCGGATAAAAAGTCTCAGGGCTATTTCTAAGTGAATGATGCTGAAACAAGATAAATACATGCTCAAAAGTGATGAAATACATGCTTATCAATGATCATAGTGTATACAATTAAAAAGAGTAAAACAAAAGAAATATGATTACAAGATTAAATGATTAATAGGATAAATTAGTAATAAAAATAAATTTGAAAATACGCAGATGTTATAATGGTATCCACCCGATTAAAAAATATATATATATATATATATATATATATATTAACATAACTTTTTCGTTTATACAATTAACAACATGTCGAGGCCCAAATTGAGTTTTTGCGAGGCCCATATAATAATATATATGGCGCATGATTTTTGGCATATCCCAAACGAAGTTTACTAATCTCACGAAATTTTTAACATCAATCATCCCATAATTATAGAAACAAATTAACTTCCTAAAATTTGTTTCGATTCATCGACTGAAGTTTTGTAAAGTAATAAATAAATTTAATTACTAATTATGTTTCATTCCTAGAATATAGCAACTAATATATCTTTTTCTAAAAACATATTCCAAAACAATTACCCAAAATAACAAACTGATATCATCTACTAAAATTTTGTAAAGAAATAAGGGGGAGTTATTGGAAAATTGATTTTTAAAGATTGTTAGAGTTTAAGATTCTATTGTTATTGGTTTATGGATTCTTATATTTTTGATAAAATCTTGGGGAAATTGATTTTGAAGGATATTTTTTTTTTCAATTTGTCCATCTATGCCTTGAACCTCACTGTCCTCATTGATATTCATATATGGCTCTCCCAACTTAAATTATATAGAAATAAACGTCAAAACTAGGAAAATTTCTGTAAAAAAAAAATATATTCTTAAATCTAAGAAAATCAAAAACATATATTCTTTTTTCCTTTTTAAAAAACTCTTCTCATTTAATATTGTAAGAAGGTGAAAAAACCATAGATATATATCGACAATGTCAAATTTTTCTGAAAAATAAAATCTTCATTCTCGTGATTAATAAACCTAAACTGAGACGATTGTTTGAGACCAGCTCTTTCATAGTGTTAGTTTTTTATTTTTGGTCAAACTCAAGGTCTGTATATACACCTCACGTTCAGCTCCTTCGTACTAGTGTTACTAAAAATTGTTTTCTTTTTGGTTTGATAATGTTTGTTTTAATTTTTCAAAAGTCAAACTACTTACACATCTTTAAGAATATATATGATTTCTATATATTAGAGAATACAAAATATTATGTTTCAAAACTATTATATATAATCAAAACTAAAATCAGTAAAACAAAATAGATTATGGAGCAATACTTGGGTTCACCCGTAGGGGTGAACTAACCTTATTCACCCCCTATTGATTAGCCAATCAAAATAAAACAATATGTCATGTCATATTATATTTAAAAAATAAATCAGAAATAAAACAAACCTTAACCACTCTTATTTATTGGGCCTTGCAATCCAAAGCTTATTTTTTCTTCTCAATCGATCATGTTCTTGCCACACTTCCTTTCTCGTGCTTTGCATCCAGCCATCTCACCTCGTCAAGCCACGCCGCCTTCTTATCCTCCTAGTGAGAAGAGTTGATTGCTCGACTTTCACCATCATCACTTCTCCCCTCACGTCCCTCCAGGTATGCTCCTCTTCTTCGCCCTATGCTTCTTCTACTTTGGGAAGTTATTGGCTGGTCGTCAAGGGTGTGGCTCTGGTTTTGTGGAATTCGGGTCTAGTTCTTATTTGTTTGATGGCTTTGGATTCCTTTGGATCCACATTTGTGCTCTCTCGTGGCGCTTTTATCGCCTTAGTGCGAACCTTTACTGCATTATGCAGATTCTGTTTTGATTTGACTACCGTTGTGTGGCAAATTGAGAAGAGAGTTTTGTTCTCTTTCTTTGGTCCAGATTTTCTGGTTCACTGGGACTTTGATAGTCCTCATTGGGATTTTTATAGTCCTCATCGGGATTTTTATAATCCTCATCTCTCCTTTAAGGAGCTCTTAATCCTCCCAAATACTTCACTGGTGTCTAGTGGTAGTGTTACAGGGAGCATTGTGTTTAAGATTGTTCTGCTGGTAGTGGAAGCGAGGATTGTTATTCAAGACTCTTCTCGTTCAGCTTTTGCCGACTGTTTGCCATTGGTATCTTTGGGGACTTCGTCTCTTCCAATCATGAACCAATCTACTATGGTTGAGCTTGTTTGCTCCCATCTATGGTTTGAGCTTGTTAGCTCCCATCTATCTCTATATCCATGTTTAGCTTATGCTTTTGTTGTTGTTGTCTCTTTATCAATTGCTAGAGCAATTTGTTTCTTCTGGGCTTATAATAGCTTTTTGTACCCTCTTTGTGGGGAGGAATGATTTTTCTATTTTGAATGAAGTTTCAGTTTGTCCAAAAAAAAAAAGGTATAACTGACAATCTACCGCAGAAAGCCTAGAAAGACAAATTATTTTTTAAAACATCCTTTAAAATCAAAACCCCCTAAAATCTTTTGTTATTGGTGCGTTGATTTTGTAATTCGATTTAAAATCCTTTGTTATTCAAAAAGTTGAGTATTTATTGATTTTACAATTGTATTAGACTCTAGTGTTATTGGGAAGATCATTTCCTACATATTTGATCATTAACAACAACTTTTAAAATACTCCACTTATCATAGGGATTTGTAAAATCTATTATATTCAGAATAAACTCTAAAAATCTTAGTAACCATTCATTGGCGTCTACAAAAATCTTTGAAAATATTTAAATCTACAAAACTTTTAAAATACATAAACTCTTTAAAATTCAACTTCCCAATAACCCCCCCCCAAATTATATTAATCACTAATAAAGCATGATTCCTAAAATATAGCATTAAATATTGTTCATTCCTAAAATTGTGTATGATATAGCGCATTTATATTAAATTGATTCCAAAATTTTCTCATATCAACTATATTCCAAACTTATAGGAATAAACTATTAAATCAATCCCAAACATGACTTCAAAAAAATAAAAAAACTTCCCTTATAAACATAACTTAATACTTTTACATAAAACAAAACATGAATGCAAAAATATCAAAACTAATCATATCGAATCTCGCCTACTTTCCTAACTATAACAACTAATTTAATGCAATTTATTAATAAAAAGAATATTCTAACATCCAATCTTATTAATATAAATACACGATTATGTCTTCTTATTTTACAAAGCTCCCAAAAACTTAATCACGACAAACATATTTCCCTCTGTCACAGAAATGGCAGAAGCTAATGGCATCACAAGCCTTGCAAGGTGGAAGCTAAGATTGTACACTCTTGAAGGCAGTACATTTCATACATTAGAGAAACCATTGAGATGATCCTTGCAGATCTGGAGGTCTGAATGTTGTTTCATATTTTGTCAGTAATTTCATATATGTATGATTTTTTAATACGTACTAAATACTACCATTGTGCAGGAAACACTAATCCATGCAACTATTAAGAAGCAACAAGTGAACAAGTTTCAAAGAATGATTGTGTCTGGAGAGTGGAGGACTTTTGAGAATTCTCAGCTGAGTAAATCAATGGGGAAACATAGAGCAACTAAACATGCGTTTATAATGACCTTCACTAACATGACGGTCATAGGCCGCTCACCTTCCCTATCCGATGACATGTTCCTCGATGTGGCTGACTTTGGAAGCATTCTTGATGAGAATGGTCTCAATGAGAACATTTTGATTGGTAAGATTTTTTGTATCATAAATGTGCATTTATAATTCGGCTTTACAATTATTATGTTCTGATAATATTTGTTCTTTACATTTGAAAACAATTACATATGTGTTAGGACATGTCGTGAGTGTTGGAGCTATGAAAACTCATGATCAAAATGGAAAAATATCAAAGCGGTTGGAGATAGAACTCAGAGACACAAGGTAACGCGAACAATATTAAATATTTCCTTCTGTTTATAAATTTATTGGTCTCTAATAATATTATGACTTCAAAAATATGTAGTGATAACCGTTTTTCCTATACTTTGTGGGGGAGATTTTCTGAAACCATGTGGGACGCATGTGAGAAGGCAAAATGTTGCCCAGTTAATTGCTTGCTTCGTCTTGCAAGATAAACATGTTCAACGGTTAAAAATCTACTTCTCAAAACAGGCTAAAAAATGTTAATCTCTTTTAAAGTACGTTTGTGTATTAATGTGTATTAGGTCAAAGATCGATCACCAATGCTTATGATATGTCTTTGCTACTGATGAATCCTGAATATCCTGAGACTGTTGACTTTGTATCCAAGTAAGCTCTTACTTACTCAAGTGTTATTATTATTGTCGCACAAAAACATATTGTTTTGTTTATGTTTTTAAAAATATAAACCATTACAGTATAGTCAAATCTATGCTAATGTTTGATGTTTATCATTGCACTTGTGTTTACAGCTTGCCAAATGATACACTATCTTTTAGCTTTATCCAGCAAAAGCATGTTCAACCTAAATGAGATAAGAAGGTAAATTTTTACAATCCTGTGGGAAGAAAGACTGTTTCTGAATTATTAAAAGCTACAGAGGTGAACCAACAATACAACTTGATTCCTTTCTTATTTGGTTATACAATTATTATTTGTTTTTCAAAAATACCACTAAAATACGTTTTCTTCCAAAACTATCGCAAACATTAATCTATAATTTTAACATTCAAAACTAATTTCTAAATCCTAAACACTAAACCCTAAATATAAATAGTGAAAAGTAAAAATTACTATCATATTATTTAAACATCAAAAATTAATTCAAATGGTAGGGGTAAAATTGGAATTTTTTTGTGTGTGATAGATCGTGGGTAGGAATTTACCAAAAATAAAATAAACGAAGACTTTTTATAATTAACAAAACTAAATTAACAAAGTTTTTTAGTCCAACTAAAAAAGTACATATATTAATTGTCCAAAAAAATAATAGAAGGCGAATTTTTAGGCTTTTTTTAACCAAATCACAATACATTATTTATTCAACAATATGAAATAATAAAAACTTATCAATAGCCAAATTACAATACATTATTTAAGATAACTAAACCAACAAACTATGCTCTCGTGCGGGTTATCATCTACTCTATACTATTACAAGGGAAGCATTTTCAATAAAGTAAGCATATATTATACATTAAAAAGTGTAGAGCATATGTATTTAGTTATAAAAATAAACAAGAATAAGGATAGTTTGGTAATTAAAAAATATCCATAATTTTAGGAAACATAATATTTTCTGGGAAAAAAATTAGTGATCCCTAAAATCAAGAATCCTAAAAAATAGGTAAGGAAATCTTCAAGTTAAGAAAATATCCATTATTACAAAAAATAGGTATGGAAATCACCATTAATTATTACGAAATATAGCTCATAAAAGTTTCAAGTTTAATACATACTTATTATTTTATTTCAAATTCCAAAAATAACTAATGTAAAATTCTAACTTATGGAGCAATCTTCTCAAATTGAATCCAACCGCATTTATAAATAATAAATACACAATCAATTATTTGATTTATAGATATTTTTGGAAATGAAAATTTAATTTAATATAACTCCATAGTAAAAAATCTGCACTAATAAACTTTTGAATATACACATCATTAAGAAGTCATTTGAAAATTTTGATTTCTCTATATTTTAGTAACTACCATAACTAACAAATTTTGATATAGTAAAACATAAATGGAAACAATTATTAAATTTTTCTAAAACTACGTTTTCAATATATCATACTCCAATTCGTATGTTAAAATTTGTGGAAATTTGACTTTTTGACAAAGGTTGAAATTTTTTTGATATGTATAACCTTTCCCATACCATTATCCTATACGAAGTCTTTGTGTTTAAGATTCGAATATCCATTTTACCAGTTTTGATGGCACGTATTTTTTTCCTTTTGCTCATTGAAGTTGAATAAAATTTTTTATTTTATTTTATTTTTGGTTTCAGTGTTTGAATGGAGCATGAAAAGAAGTTCTGTTGATAGAACATGAATCCTCAAAGTGGCTCATCAAGTTTGATTGTTATTAAGCATGCTGACGTGATTCTAGCACCTTTCTTTACCGAGATCGATGGTACTGTCTAAAACATTGACTTAGAATCTTTTATAATTTTCCCTCTTCTCTTACTTTGTTTCATGTCTATAATTGTAAAATTCTGTATATTCCTAAATTTAGAATGTTTTACTGAATTGTCTCTAAAATAAAAAAAAATGACCAAGATGCATTTTATGCTATATAATATTTTGATGTTGGGTGATGTTATTGTAGTGAGGATTTGGCAGCACAACATATTGAGGTTTGATTGTGCAAGGGTTAGAACAGGGTTTCTTTGGACGTCAAGCACCTGAGCCAAAAGATGCCATCAATTCATTAGATTTGCTTAGTCAGAAGTTTGGTTGAAGAATGCTGATATGAATTGGTACAACTAAACATTCAAAAATGTTCATTTTTCACGAGATCATAATGGTAAATGATGTAAGTTTATCTCTTTGATTGTGTTTTAATGTGATATTTGTTTGTTTTTTTTTGTAAATGGCAATTTTGCCTCGATATTTTGGAAATCAAATTCATATATAGGTATGTCATACGCATAAACATAAAAAGGAAAAACATGTAATTAGACTAACAATCTAGATAGTTAAATTATTATTAAAATCATGGTTATGAGATGGAAAATCATGACATATCTACGACGGGACGATACAAGATAGGATCTCTGCCCTAAAATAGACAACCACTTTTCTTTTACTATATATCTTTTTAATATATTTGTTTAATATAGGGTCTCTGCCCTAAAAATAAACCAAATATTATCGTTATTTTTGTTTAAACTGAATTAAAAACAAATCAAATACTGAACTGGTACGAGTTTGGATTATGAATGTTACTAACATTCCTAAAAATTTCGTTTACAACCATGCATATATATAATATATTGCAAATATAATAGCAAACTTAGTTTTTGAAATCAATCTCACACGTACGTGCGGGTCTAAATCTAGTAGTTTTAATAAAAAATTAGTTCTCTCTCTTACTAGAGTACAATTGGACCATAACAACCTTCTACGTTTAACAAAATTTTTAGCAGTATAACAAAATAGATATCATAATTTATATGTTTGTTTCTTTTGACTTCAGTGGTACGCTTTAACACAATAATAAATTAGTTAATGCCAAAAATTATGAATAATATAATAAACGAATTTACACGATAATTATGAGTTTACCATATAACTTGAAATGTATCGTGATACAATATTATCTAATCTGTTTTCTAATGTTTTTGATTCTTCAGTTGTTTTGTTCATGATATGGTAAATGAGTTAACACGGTAAATATAAATGTATCACATAAATTATAACTAATCGCGAAACAATATATTTTAACATGATATATTCATAAACTTTTATATATATTGTTAATTGTTATCATGGTAATTCAAAAGTTATTCATCTAACTTATAACATGATTATACTTATGTATCTGATGAACAATATCGTCGATATTTATTTTATTATATCAATATATAATTTGTTAGATACGAAAGGGTATTTTTCATTATTAAAATGAGGAAATAGAACTAGTTAATGAAAAACATGTTATATTCTTAATTTTCATTCAATGATATACTTTTAACTCACCCAAAAATATTAATTGGGCAATTCATTAATTCCTCTCCAAGAAAATTGGGGGTTTAGTATCTCAAACATAGATATGTGTCTAGCAGACAGTGCTACAACACACTTAATACTTAAAACTAAAAAAATATTTCTTGTTCTCAGAAAGGAAAATACTTTGCTAAGAGTGTGAGTACTATATGTGGAAATGCAAAGATTATTATGGGATCAAGAAAACCCAATTTTTCAATGTCAAGGGGACAAAATTTGAAGCTGATGCATTTAAATTCCCTTAAATCTCATAGAAACTTCATTATTTTTAGATATATCCGAAGAAATACATATCATATAGAGTATATGAATAAAAAGTGCATGGAATATCTTTGCAAACATCTATTAGAAGAATTGACAATGTTATCCTCTGGATTATATTGCACTAAAATAAATATGTTCACATCATATATTACTGTAAACTTAAAGTTTACTAGTACACTTAAGATTTTACGTGAAAGACTTGGACATCCTGCTTCAGTCATGATATAAAAAAATATGCAAAATTCAAATGGTGACTAGGTTTTTCAGTCTAGTGAGTTTTCATGTGATGCATATTCTCAAGGAAAACTCATAATTCGGCCATCGCCAGCCAAAGTTGGGAATGAATCGCTATTGTTCTTAGAGAGAATACATAGTGATATGCGTGGTCCAATCCACCCCTCGTGTGGGCCATTTCGTAACTTTATGGTAATGATTGACGCATTTAGTAGATGGTCACATGTGTGTTTATCGGCAACACAATGTACGTTTTTTGCTAAATTCATTGCTTAAATAATCAAGCTGAAAGCTCAATTCCCTGATTATGCTACAAATAAATTCATACTTGAAAACGTTGGTGAATTCACTTCATAAGCTTTTAATGAATATTGTATGTCAATGGGGATCGATGTTGAGTATCAAGTTCCTCATGTACATACACAAAATGGCATGACTGAATCCTTGATTAAACGGCTACAACTCATTGCTAGACCGTTAATATTGAGAACAAAATTCCCGATTTCTATATGAGGTCATGCTATATTGCATGATGCGTCAATAGTCCAAATACGACAAAGCGCATATGATAAATATTCCCTTTTACAATTAACGTCTAGCCTAGAGCCAAACGTAGGTCATCTCCGTATTTTTGGATGTGCGGTCTATGTTACTATAGCTCCACCACAAAGAACAAAAATGGGGCCACATTAATGGAGATCGGGTATATACGTCGGTTATGCATCACCGAGTATAATTTGGTACTTGAACCACAAAGTGGTGATATGTTTACGGCATGCTTTTCCGATTGCCATTTCAGTGAAGATGAATTTCCAGCGTTAGGGGGGGGGAGGGGTATTAAGCTAGTACCAAAATATATTACATGGCATACACCATATTTGGTATATCTTGATCCCCCTATAAATCAACGGGAGCTGGCAGTTTAGAAAATTGTTCATTGACAAAATTTGGCAAATCAATTACGAGATGCGTTCACATATACAAAAAGGGTGACAAATTCATATACCCCCGCTGCAAATGCACCATCAAGAGTTGAAATTCCTAGAGAGGAATTCGATGGAAGCAAAGTCAATGAACCTAAAGTTTAACTGAAGCGTGCGAGGCCAATGGGATCTAAAAATAAAAATCCCTGAAAGAAAAAGAAAAAGAAAATGGGAGATGAAAATGAAATCGATGATGAGAATAGAATATTTTTGGCTAGAAAAATACGAATGAATATTATGGGCTATAAATGAATTTAATGATGAAAATGGAATATTCTCTTTTTGTATCTAAAGTGATAATTCATGAAAATGATGATCCAGATCCAAGGTCTGTATTAGAAGGCCAACAAAGCCTAATTGGGAGAAATGCAAAAATGCATTGAAAATTGAGTGGCGCTCTCTTTATAATCAAAAAATGTCTTTGGACCTCTTGTCACTACATACAAAGATGTAAAACCTGTTGGATGTAAGTGGATCTTCGTGCGAAAAGAAACGAGAAAAATGAAATCACATAAAGCCCGACTAGTTGCACAAGGTTTCTCTGAAAGACCTGGAGTTGATTATGAGGACGTATTCTCTGATCATGGATGCAATTACATTCTGATACTTAATGAACCTAACAGTTTCTAATAATTAATAAATGTACCTTGTGCATGTAGTGAAATCATATTTATATGGATCATTGGATAATATATATATATATATATATATCAAAATCCCTATATTCAGAAAGCATATTCACATCATTGGAATGCGTCATTTACGAGATAAATGAAGAAAAGATTACACTTGTTTTTTTCAGGGGGTGATTTCATTATTGTACTGTTTTTCCCTTATCATGGTTTTATCTTAACATGATTTTCCTTGATAAGACTTTTAACGAGGCAGTACGTAATAATGGATAATCAAGGGGGAGTATTAAGAATGGATAGTGTGATTATTCAAATGCTTCACTTATCAATTGATGATGTTTATCTCTTGCTTTATCTTTTTCAGGATAAAACAAAAAAAATTCGGGAAAAATATCAAATTCTAGGGTTCATTTGTGATTGGGATTTTTTTTCCTTCTTCTTCTTTTCTGAAATTGACGAAGATAGTGATTAAATTTGATTCGATTCTAGGGCTTCAAATTAACAAGCATGAAACAGTCTTCCAGGGTTTCGACCCGTGTTTAACGTCTTCATCACTACACTTTCTCCACATCGACACTGTTTAGGAAATCCTCTCAAGCACTCACACATTCTTAAGAGCTATCTAACTTAGTTTCAGAGAAAAAGTCAAAGAACTTAACTTCTAGAATCGAAACCCAAATGGGAGAATCAAATTGCAAATGAGCCCTAGAATCAAATCGAATCGAATCTTCGTCACTCTCAAATCATCAATTTCGGAGAAGAAGAAGATGAAAATAAAACCATAATCGCAAATAAACCCTAGAATTTGTTATTTTCTCCCAATTCGTTTTGTTTTATCCAGAAAAACATAAATAAAAGGGTTATAAATATAAAAAACTTACATTATTTCGAATATGGTTGTGGGATTAACTGGTTATGTCCTATGTTAAACTTGTATGAGAACGCGGGTTCGAGTTAGCTTTTTCAACATTTTCCTCTAAGGGAAAGAAGCAAAACGATGTCTTCTATGGAAAACGATGCCACATCATCACACACGCAGAGTTTGAGTCAGAACCCGCTACTATTGACTTAGCTACGTTAATGTAGACTCCGAATTCGGCTCAATTTGAAATGTTCAGATATAAATTTTGAATTTTATTAGAGTACATGTATAAATTGACACTACTTGTTTGTAGAGATACTTATATGCTGGTACATGTATGAAATAAGCATTTCCCCGCAACTCAAGTTATGTTAATGGATCCACTGTTGTATCCTACCGAGTTTTTGAGTAATTCAGAATTTAGCAGTCACGTGGCTACCATGAGATCAATTAAACATTGGATCTTGAGCCCAAACGTCAGGCCCAATAACAACGAAATTGTTACAATAGAAAACGAAGGGAGAAAAATATAAAATTACTTTTACTATACTTTCTCAACAAATCTACCCGTTTCTCTTTAGACTAACGGGAATCTGTATTAATGAATGATTAGTTAACCAGATTAGTTAACCAGATTAGTTAACCAGATTAGTCAATTTAGAATTGCAAACTAATTCTGTTACTCTATATTTCGCATTAGCAGAAGAATCATGAAGAGTCGCCAAAAGGAGATCATACTTGTAGCCAAAAGAATGGAGTTAATGTATTTAATAATTGAAACTTAGTTTGGGTCGGAGATGGTCTTTTAACAACAAAGGTTTCATTGAGCACACAATTGTTCAAAGACATCTCAACAGATTCAGGCAAATTTAAGAGAAAACTGCAAGTCATAGAGAATCATATACGGCAACCAAAGGAAACCAGTGATGCGAGCTGTAGCTTTAGTGACCATATTTCTGGAATTCCCACTCGCTGTTATCTGTTAAAAACAGAGCAAGAAGAAAAAACAATGAGAAAGAGGAAATTGACGAGTAAGATGAGCTTGTAGATTAGAGAGAAAAAAAACATACCCAATGGACACACTTGACGAGTCTTGAGCCATCTGCTGATACAGTGGAAGTGAAAGGCATGGTTGCAGACACCTACAAGTCAAACAATGTCACGATATTAGACGTTAAACCTAGAGATGTCGACTTTTCATGTATAAGCATATATTGACCAATTGTGGGTATATGATGACTCAATCCAACATGGCTAACACTATAAATCCAGATACATGAGACACATCATAACCAAGATAACTCCTGCTATTACCTAATGCAAAAACAGCAACAATTTGCAGAAATATATCTAGTTGATATATGTTATCTTCCACAGTAATTTAACTCAGCAATGGGCTAAAAGTTAGTTCTACTATAAAGAAGTGATACAGAGGTAATGAGGATAAAGAAACTATCAGTCTCAGTTTCAAGCTTGAAATGGAGAAACATATACAGAATGTAATTGATCCAAAACCGTTCTCATCAGAGAACCAAGAGCATACAAAAAAGTTCTTGTCTGCTAATCTTTCCTATGTTGACCACATAATAACAAATTTCGCACAAGCAAAATCTCACAATCACCCACAAAGCAAGAAAAAAAGAGAGCAATACTAATATCGTATAAGCACCAACTCATAAATACTCATGAGGAATGTAACAATAACAGCACAAAGTTCCATGTTTTTAAGTAAATACATTCTCATCACATTCAAAAAGGTAAGGACTACAAACTGGATGAAGCACTACCAACTAGATGAAGCACTACCAAATATGAAACAACTAAAAAGTCAAAACATTCAACCAGCAGATTAAACAGAGAATGAGAGAACAACCACAAATGAAACCAAGTAGCAGACAAAAGCTAACCTAACTCTATTCAGAAACAAAAACTTGCCTCTCTTCTATACTAGTCACTGTTAACAAAACTATTCAACTAAACTACTGAAGTGCTCACTGCAAACACAAAGATAAGTAACCCAAAGATACAGGGTAAGTGGGTTTTCCAAATATACAAAGCTACAACCAAAATCTGGATTCAAACAGATTCAGCATTCAATATAACTACAGAAAGAACTGAAGAAACTTACCCCAAGCAACAGTACATTCTTCGCTGGTAGCACTAGCCTGATTAGCTTGACATTCAATACCTAAACAATCACCAAAACCATAACAAAGAAGTAAGCATAAAAGTATCCATCAATACTGATTCAAAAAACCAAAGTTACATATCTCAAAAGCTTACACAGATCCATGATGTGATTCCTACAGATTGCACAGTTATCAACAACGATATCTGCGAAATCAAACAAGAGCGAATCAAACACAAAACCCTAAGAAGAAGCAAAAAAGCGAGACGTATCTGAGAAGAATTAGGGTTTGATTCGTTGATTCATACCCCAAGCCCAAAGAGAGACGGCGCTCCACTTCTTGATTTCAAAGCGTTTCGATTTCTTCGACGGAACGGTGCTGCTGGAGGCTTCACCGGCGGGGGTCATAGGAACGTCGGAGTCGAGAGTAGTCATTGATCTCTCTCTCGTTGATCGGAATTGAAAAATTAGTTACGGAGGATTTGGGAAACCCTAGAAACGTGAGAATTCTGAATAAATTGAGAATCGAGAGAGGAGAGGGATTTATAAGTTTTTCAATTCCAATTCTTGATTTGGAATAAACTAATTTTTCTATTTCTTTTGGGGTTTGGGCCAATTTGATATCTTTGAAAATTTAGTAAACCAATTATTTTGAAAAAAAAATTAACAAAAGAATCACATTTTCTGACAAAGTAATTAGTTTATTGGTTTGTTACAAAAAAATAAAAATTATATTGAAATTTTCATATTTTATACCAAAACTATATTTTTATTCTAAAAAATCATTTTTTGAATTTATTATAAAAAAATACCCTCAAATAACGGAAAAAGGCTTTTTCATATTTGGACAATTGCACTGTGTTGAATTCATACATCTAACTATCCATTGTGCCTAAAAATACATTAACTTTAAAATAATTTGAATTCCAAACCTAAACTTCAATTTTTGTGTCTTAATATACCAAAACGTGTTTATTGCTTAACTCTGTTAACTTCCCGTTTAGTCAATATGACTGGAAGCCACGTGTATGCATAAGAGATCAAAACGACGGCGTTTTAGTCGTTTGAATAAAAACAAAAAATTGCAGCATGCTAGGTTCGAGCTCGCAAAGTTTAAAACACCACCAACCTCTCTCTACCCATTCGACCATGGCTAATTATTGTGGTTTAATGAAAAAATATTGATTATATCTTCTTTACTCACTCTTGTTCTTCTTCCCAACCATCGCCGAAATATGTAAACCTCAAATTTTTAAATTTTCTTCACTCTTCTTCTTCTTCTTCCTACACAGTTGTTCAGAGATTTAATAAACCCTAAAATGTTTATGTGTTCTATTGTATTTTTTGTGAAGCTAGATTTGACGAGATCCACTCATAATTAATTGTTCTACAAACGATTTGTCTTTGGGTATACTCACAAAACTTGTATACTTTCAAAATCAACTCTAATTTGGAAGCAATTCGAGTTTTGAAGTCGAATTTAATGAATAACTAAGTCTTAAAATCCCTCTTAGATCTGATTTATTTGAGATGGCTATGAGGAACGATGGTTGGGGAGAAGAAGAAGAATGACTGAAGAAGATATAATATATTTTTGTTAACTAAACTACAAAAATTAAAGTTTAGGTTTGGGATTCAAATTATTTTAAGATTAATGTATTTTTAGGCACAATGAATAGTTAGATGTATGAATTCAATACAGTGCAATTGTCCAGGTATGAAAAAGCCATTTTCCCTCAAATAACACCAAAATATGTTTTAATGGTGTCGAGTCAGCCGACCCGTGGTGCATACGTGGCAACGAGATTTGTTAAACGGCATCCATTTGTTCAGTTCTCTCTATTCTCCCAAAAACACTCAAAACTGAACAAAACAATGTCGTTTAATGGATCTTGTTTCCACGTTTGCGCCACAGGTTGGTTGATTCATCACCGTTAAAAGCCAAGTTAACACGAGAGGTTGAAATCGACCAAATTCGATATGGTTTAGGTTGATTATTTGAATTTTTAACCAGTTTGGGTTGCAAAATACAGGGTCTTTGAGTTTGGGTAGGAAAACGCGTTCGGTGAAGAGTTTGAGTTGATTTTTGTCGTTTTCCATAATAACACACACTCCATAAATTTACAAAAATTGTACTAATTAACAAAATTATAATATTTTCAGTAATTTCCTAGGATTTTTTTCTAAGGTTTGGGTTGACTTTTTTACATTTTGGGTATAATTTATCTTTTAATTGCTTACATAGAAAATTTAACAAATGCATAGTAAATGAATCCTCTAGAAAATTAAATTACATAGTTTAACACAAATAATATTAAGAAATTCATATTTTATACCAAAACTTTATTTTTAGTTTATTTATTTAAAATGTTAATAATATATTTTTTTAGATCTTTTAATTGCTTACATAGAAAATTTAACAAATGCATAGTAAATATGAATCCTCTAGAAAACTAGTTAAACAAAATTAAAATTTAATTTGCCATATAATTTCGTGTATAGCAAAGTTGATGCAAGAATTAGCCATTTTTTAGTTGACATCATTACTTAGTGACACATTATAATTGTCTCGAAAGTAAACAATCAAGTAGAAGTAGGAGCAGAGTTCTTGCGTATCTTCAAATATCCAAACTTGCCAGCTCCTGGAGATGAACCTTCAAACACATAAGGCATAAACCCTGTTGCTTCTTTGTACTTTCTCTGAATCTGCAAATTCATGAGAACACATCTTTAGTTAACGTTTTGTTTCTATCTCAAAGAATCATGTGATCAATCTAAGTTTTGATTCTTTTGACCTGAAGAATCTGTTCACTGCTTCTCAAACTACTTTTCCCAATAACACAAACCGTACCACCGCTGCCACCTCCAGTGATCTTGGCCCCGTAGAGAGTCCCGTTCTCGGTTTTAAAGCTTTTCAAATTCTCCATATTCTGCACTAATTTCACTAATCTGTCTGTTCCATCAGAGCCAATTCCACACGAGCTGTAGCTGTCGTGGCACTGCCAAGTAAGCAATGTGATTAACGGTTAACTCAGTAGCGGAAACTCGATCACAAGAACATCGTTTGGTTTGTAAAACTATTGATTTACCTGATACATAAGCTCCCCAAGACCTATGACCTGTTCTTCTGAAGGAGTTGCTGTCAACAATGCTTTGAAAGCCTGAGAGAAAGAGAGAGAGTGATCATTCTTCTAAGAAGCTACAATTAGATTTAGCTGTAAGTTAACATCATCAAAATGAATTTATATATACAATTAGATTCGTTCACCTGGACACGGAAATTCTCATAAATTGGATGACTCGTTGGGGCCATTATGTCGTATGTACCTTTTCTGTCAATGGTTGTGACAGAATCCCCGTGATCATTATACTTTTCGATGAATTCTTCTCCAGTGATGGACTGTGGGAGCTTACTTGCGTAGAGAGCTTGAAATCTGCAAAATATTGAATATGGTCAAATTGTGTAACACGGATGTTATATACATAGAGGTATTTATAGTACCTATGAGGTGAAAGGTTGCATAAGTAATCCAACGAAGCATCGGATTCAATCATCTCTGAGCTCTCCTCTTCAGCCTCTTCTGAGTTGGATTTAGCAAAAGAAGATGCAAAAGATTTTATCATTGTCTTACCAATAAAAGCTCCTATCCTCACAGAACCATAGTCTGAACCACCAACGCTGCAGCGTATCGAATGTGTTAAGAATAAAATGTAAAACTCTCACTTGCATTTTCTAAACAAAGAATGTATACAGCACCTGTGTCGTATTCCAGAATCGATTCCCCAAAATCGAATGTGAGATGGTATTTCAACAAGGCCTAGTATCTCAGCTGGCTGCAGCAAGTAGGAACCCGGTTATTAGTCTTATAAGAAGAATCATCTTTTTGAAGGAAATGAAGAGAGAGAGTACCTGACAGATCATAGCAAGAAGCTTGTTAGCTTCTCCACAAGCAGAAGCCATCTGATCCATCACTCCACAAGGTGCTCCAACAACATAATTCTCCACCTTTTGGCAAAGCAAAGCCACATCTCGCGGAGATATTTCAAGCCCTGCACATTCAGCTCAATGAATCATCTACTCCCTAATTAGTTGTTGCGGACAAATTGTACTAACCGTGAGCAGCAGCGACAGCAGACATGGTAGCAACTTCAACTGAAGCAGAGGAAGATACTCCTTTGCCTTCAGGAACTGTTGAAGAAACCTGAAAACGTGAATGTAGCTGAGTTAGATACAACGCAGTTCATGAAGTTAAAAAAAAATTTCTTACCAGTATGCTTATGCTGTCTTCAAATCGAACACCCATCTCCCTCATTAGTACCAGAATTGTACCTGCAACATATGCCGCCCACCTAGAAAAGGGGCTCAATGTTATAATATCTCATAACTTTATGATAACGTATCTGAAAATGGGGAGAAAGAGATGAACCAACTTCTGAGACGGATCTCGGGAAAAGTAATGGTAGGCTTTCTCATAGGATATTGGTTTCCCATCCTCTTCCATAAAATCAGACAAGTCCATATCAAAAGTTGGCCCTCTGTTGCTCAATTCAGATCCAAATGAAACCTGAAAGTTCAAAAAACGTTATAGAGAAAAACAATGTTGAGTTAGAGAGTATAGAGAAGAACATACAATTTCAAGTATGGGAGTGTCTCTTAAATGATGTCGTGCTTCAGCATGCTTCCAGAGTTTCTGTTTACTAGGATGATTCCTCTGCACAGCGGCATGACATGCCTCTCTCGTAGGCATCTAACCAATAACAGAAAACACTCTTCTGTTACAAGATGCATAACTAATGCCAATAAAAGATCAATCTTGAAGATGGAACTAACCAGCAAGACAAGACTTCCAGAGTAATCAGCAATGCCTCCCATTACATCAAGTCTACCGGGTGCTCTCGCAACAACAATATCTTCCTGAATGGCAACACACACTATCAGTCTCCAAAAATACACAAACTTCATTAATCCTATTATGGAACAAACCTCCCAGTTGAAAAGTGCGGCAGCAGCCAAATGCTCTCTTTCTTGATGATGGCCTCCTATTTTAGCTAATGTTGCCAAACTATCCAAGAAACCAATTGTATCAGAAAGGCCAAGGTGATCTCCATGAAGAATTTCAAAGCCTTCTACAAACCTGTTAATAAACACACATAAAAGGTGAGTCAATCCACCAATTAAGTAACATTTAAAAAATTACAAATCCACAAGGAAACACACTTGGAAGACTTCTGCGTCTGATCAACCGAAGGAATCCCAGCTTCGTTTCCAGAGACTTGATACCATTCGGGAACTGAAAGATCTCTTCCTGGAGCTCTTTGTAGCTGGAAGCCTAATATTATTGCATCCCTTAGTCTCCTCGCCCCGCTAAGCTACATTATCAAGGTGGATACTGATTGGTGTTACAAATGAATCACAAACTAATATGATTTTCACCTATAAGAATCTAAAGTCTCGATAATATTTTCTTGCTTGTATCACTAACATTGAGTTTGGAACACTTCTTCCCCATTGCTGTGTCCGTCAGTATTTTAGCTGCCACCTGAATTGAGAAGCAACCAGGAGCAATGACATCATCAAGAGGAAAAATTGAGCTACTATCATAATACAGTACAAGAAGGAATGGTCTGCTAATATGAAGAGTTTGCACAGTCTACCTCACCACCATCAATGCCTCCATCGTAACATGGTTTCAATGTAACTGCACGCTCGAGATAAGGCGCCCAACATCCAGCCAGAAGATCTCTTCTGATCATTTCAACTCCACCTTGGTAGTACTATAATGCAAGATAGAAGAATTTTCAAGAGAACCGATATATTTAAACAAAACATACATGCAGACTGTGTATATTATAACCTCAAGCATCTTTCTCAAGAATGGTTCTTCATTGAAATAATCCCGTCGCACAAATATGAACCGTAACTTGTATGCAAGTGCTTCACTCACAGTTCCATATCCAATTTTTCCTGAAGTTTCTTCACATTATTAGCCGTGAATTAGATAATCAGAAGCACAATGTTATAGTAAAAGACTCATAAATGATACCGAGCATGCAGTCCGAAGCAGCAATAACATCAGGAGTGTAAACATCTTTTGGAAGTGCTATGAAATTAGGGGGAAGCTCTTGTTTAGCAGAAGCTCCACATACCTATATATGACAAAGAATTATCATTTTTTATCTTAATTAAAAATCAATCAACAATACCAGAATGAATAATGGAATCTCGATATTACCAGGCATAACCAACCAGCTGGTAGAAATTCCTCCTTCAGTGTCCAACCAGTGGGCTGCAAATCACAACAGCAATATATTGTAAACAAAGAACTCAAATTTGAATATTGAGATTAAAAGCTATAAGAGAATTTGCTTACTTGCCCACCAAAGTTAAAGAGGAGAAGTTTCATATTGTCTGGAACTCCAAGCTCTCTCCTCACCTGAAATGTGAATGGACTCTGGTTAAATCTGACAAAAGACATGTCCGTTATCAAGAACACTGATGAAAACCAACCTCTTGTCTGGATTTATGCAATGGCCTCACAACAAGGGGAATATCAATAACATCATGGAAAGCAGGCACTGTAGAAGAACAAGATTGGGTTTGTTTTGGTATGTTATACAGACATTACTGGAAAATATATGTATAAGTATAACTTACTAGGACAGTATCCAGGGAGGCGTATCAGAAACTCGCAGTGCGAATAATCCTCAGCTATCTGCAGAAATTATTATCGATGAATAGAGAAAAACAGATTTTAAGCTTATTGTATCATTAAAAGAGTTTACCTGCCAAACAATGGATCGGTGATGATGTCCCGCTGCCATCACATATTCTGCATAGATGAAGTCCCAACTGAAATGATCACAATTTAAAATTATGAGAAAACTAACTTTCTTAATATGTATGTAATGTACCGTTAAATACTTAGCCATCTACCAGTAAATCAGCCTAGAGAATTTCACTGACCTGAAGTTGGTGACGCAAACAGAGCGGATTCCGGCATCTGCTGCAGCACGACAAGCGATCGGGACAACATCTGAGACCTGATGGGACCAATATTTTCTTATCTAATATAAGACCAACACACTCAAGATCTATACAACATTATATTGAATGAATTTCTGAAGTACCACAAGGTTGGCTTTGATAGACTTTAGCCACTCAACCTCAGTGTCTAAAATAGAGTCTCGAGGTTCAACTGCAATCTCGCAATACTGCAAATTTGACGAAAAAGATTGATTCAGCTAGTCCCCCAATGGTCTAAATGAGAAAGATGAAACATCTAAGAGAGACGACTGAAAGAGACCTTCTCCAAGGAAGCACGACGATCTACGGTTAAAGCATCAGCTTGTACAGATCCACTATCCAACAGTACCTAACACCACCTCCATACATTTTTTTTTTCTTAAATGAAAGATCATCTTTGGATGTATCAGAATGAAACTCAGAACAAATATTTCTATGAAATTACTAGTTACCTTCCGGATAAAGAGATTGGGTGAGTGAACCTCCATGGTAAAAACAAACTCTGGAGCAGCAGAGACAACATGAACTTGATGTCCAGACGATATCAGATGCCGAACCACCTTAGGCCATTACATAACAAAGAGAAAGATAAATTTTAAGGGATCAAGAATGCTATGACTTATATAATCTCAGGCAAATAATATCAAGAACTCTAACCTCGACAACACGAGTGGCATGACCAAAGCCATGGCCAGTAACGTAGTAAGCGAAAACCAAAGAAGACCGTGATGAAGCGGAGGAGGATTCAGACACAGACATTGGAGCTGTTTGAAGCAAAGTGGGCATTGCACAATCTTAAATCGACCAATCTATAGTTTTGATTCTGAAGAAAAAGAAATGAGGTTTTGATTTGTTTGGTTAGCCATAAATGGAAAAAAATCAGAACATGATAAGATAAAGCGAAATGGATATGAGTAAGCGTTACATATGCTAAATCTGGAATCTACCGATTTATTCTAACAACTTAAATCTTCTCTGTCCCTTTTCTTACGTGTTGTAGGGGAAAGCAAATTTATTTCCTGCAATTTTCAGTTTTTATGACATACATAATTCTTATTTTACACACTTTGTTTTATTTAATACATAATTCTTTTTTTTTATCATTTTGACCAATAAAGAAAAAGAAACATGGCGTCAAGTAAACTCGGAAAAAATATTTTTACTTCTTACATATTGTGCAAAAAAAAAATTATATTATTATTCGATAATTATGAATTTATGAGACCTTATTTTTATTGATATAACATTTGGAGGATGACATTTCAACCAAATAAAATGATATAACAGCCAATTATGATTTAACAGATTAGTATTTATTTAATTCAAAAGCTTCTACGAAAAAGTAAGGAAAAAATAAAAAATTCATAAGATTGAAGACAGAGCTACAACGATGGTCCATTAGCCATGACAATGTTGGGGTTAGCTATGTTAAGTGAGACCTTAAGATTTGTATAAGACAGATCAAAACGAGAAAGCCTAACCTAATACTGCCTGTCTTTTGTCTGGAGTGCTTTATGGTTTAAGCAGCCTTTGTGCAATCTCTTGCCCAATGTCCTGGTTTCCCACATTTGTAACAATCTCTAGCTGATGATGTGGACTTTGCTTGTCCTGACTGAAACTGTTGATTACCAGATTGACCGGTGCAGTCTCTCGCCCAGTGGCCTGGTTTTCCGCATTTGTAACAATCTCCAGCTGTGGATGGAGATGTGGACTTTACTTGGCCTGATTGAAACTGTTGATTACCAGACTGACCGGTGCAGTCTCTCGCCCAATGTCCATGCTTCCCGCATTTGTAACATTCTACACTTGAAGAGGAGGACTTCACTTGCCCTGGTTCATACGTCAGATTACCAGATTGTGCAGTGCAGTCTCTCGCCCAGTGACCTTGCTTTCCGCATTTATAGCAATCTCCAGTTGCAGATGTAGACTTTAGTTGCCCTGTTTCGGGCAACAGATTGCCAGACTGAACAGTGCAGTCTCTCGCCCAGTGACCTTGCTTTCCGCATTTATAGCAATCTCCAGTTGCAGATGTAGACTTTAGTTGCCCCGTTTCGGGCAACGGATTGCCAGACTGAACAGTGCAGTCTCTTGCCCAGTGTCCTTCTTTTCCACATTTATAGCAGGGTGTGCCCGTTTTTGAAGTTTGATATCCTCTGGTATCCGATTCACCTATGTTGCTGTTATTGGTAACACTATATGTCGTAGAGGCACTGACTGAATCATCATTGCACCATTTGAAGAAACCACAAGAGCCCTGCCATTAAGAGGAAGCCATTAAAAATGGAACATACACTTAGAGCTACGCAACATACTACATCAACCATCGTGCAATATAAAGATTTGTAATTCAATAGTTCACTTAATCTGCAAAATATAGATTGGGAATTCAATTGTTTCACTTATTCCAGAGATGGTTCTTGGCACTAAATGTGCGGAAAGAACCTATGAACTGACTTTCAATTTGCAAACATTTGTGTTTCAAACAAGGAAAAATAAAGCTCCGGATCACCATTTCAGTTTATCTAATAAACTCTTGAAGTGCACATAAATTTATCAGTATACTTGAAACCGAAAAAACTTGGTTATCATTGCAAGTTTGCAACCAGAGATAACATAGAGTGAAAAACAAGAGGCAGCACTTATAAGAGAGAACCAGTATCAGAGCTCTACCAGAAAGACAGCGAACCAATAATTTTATGTTTCAAACTCTTGATCTATAAACTCCTGATCACCATTTCAGCTTATCTAACAAACTCTTGAAGTGCACATACATTTATCAGAATACTTGAAATCGAGTACATTGCAACCAGAGATAACATAAAGTGAAAAAAAAACAAGACTCAGCACATATCAGACAGAACTAGTACCAGAGCTCTATCAGAAACGCAGCAATAGGGCTCACTAAACCACAATCCAGAAGCACAAATCACAAAGCGTACAAAAGATTGCAAAGTCATGGCTAAGCTGATAATAGATAATACCACAACCAACCATGGAACAAATTGATAAACATACCTCAAAAACAGGACAGCGATAAAACTGACGGCCAACGTTTTCCCCTGTTTTAGCAGTAAGAACACGGCACAAACCAGCACCACATGGACATTGATGATCCGGGAACTTAGAATCATTATTGTTTCCATAACTATGACTAGTTCCAGAAGACTGAACCGCATCACACCACTGGAAAAACCCACAACCTCCGTTCTCCTAGTGATGAAACATTGTAACATTATTTTCTCACAGGCATTTAATCAAACACTTAGGAAGCAAAAAAAATACAAACCTCTCTATTGGGACACTTGTAGAATTTGCGACCTGGATTTTTCTGTGTATTTGAAGTAAGAACCAAACAAAGACCTACTCCACAGGGACAACTCTTCTCCGGAAAATCCAGTTCACCGGCGACGCCTCTTTGAAAATCGCCGCCGGTGGAAACAGCGACACCGCGTGATTTAGATTCGGGATTTAACGGACTTAGCTGCCATTGCTCGCTTTTGCTTCCTTTTAAAGCCGCCATGTATGGTCCCTCCGGTGTAGAAACCCTAGGGCGTTTCGCCGCCGCTTCAGCTTCAATTGCGGCGAGTTCTAGTAAGAAATCATCATCTTCTTCGTCTTGTTCGTCAAGAGATACGACCTGAATCGAGCTTCTCTTCATAGTTTTAGTGCTCTCTCTCTCTCTCTCTCTCGATTGATCTACGCTACGTGTTTGTGAAATTGTTTTGCTTTCGAGATTTTTTTTTTGATTTAGTGCTGAGGAAGTTTCCCGGTTTTTTTGTTTATTTTTTTTTAACAATTGCCACGTGGCATACACACTTCTCATGGATCGATTTAGATTATGTACTTTGAGTTGAAACTGTCATCTACATAATTTGGCTTGAAAGAAACACTAGAATGAAAAATTTGTTCAAAAAGCCATTCACTAATTATAGTATTCGAAACACCTGCTCGTGATAAGGCTCAAAGGTACTCTTTAATTGTATTTGGAGGATCGATTTTTTTTTTTCTGTTAAGTTTATGTTTTGATACTAAGATTTACCGTGTGGTATATTGCAGGTCCATATTTTTATGAAGATATAGAAATATCCATAATCAAAATTTTATTGGTTTTTATTTTTTTTGGTGACAACTGAAATATTATCATATCTTCGATATATAGTAATATTGTTTTCAATTTTGATTAAGATAATAATAAATGAGGATCCGTTTTGTGATTTTGGATTGTAAATTTTAATTTTGAACCGAACTATAATACATATTTATAGAATTAACCCAATGATTTGAGATAAATAGTGTTAAAGACATTGGGTTTTTGGGAAATCAATTGCATAAAATGATTTCAGCACGAAATGTACTTCAAAAATGTATGTATAGATTAGGGTTGTTCATGATGGAATGCTAACATCAAATTTAAAGCATTTTTTAATATAAGCACACTTTTGTCACTCTAAAAAAAAGTCATCTCTTCAATCATATATATAATTAGAATTTTTTTTTTTAAATTACAAACTCTTATATTATTTCGGGGGAAATAACACTGTATACACACAAAAGAAGTTTTAATTAACTCTATGGCATTCTTTTTTTCATAATTTGGCATGCTTTTTTTGGAAAACTTTAGCCCTGGAGTCTTTAGTTAGCTGATAACTGAGTTAGCACAATAAACATAAACTTATAGATACATAAAATATGTTATCGTGGTAATTCAAATCAACAAATAATTAATAATAACATATAAACTTAGCAGATAACTATACATATTTAACAAATAATATATGAGTTAAAAAATAGCAAAAGTAAGAAATAGTTAAAAAATGATGGGAAAATTATAAACAAAACGGTGATGTGGATGATGATATTTCCAATGTGGTGATGATTGGAAGGAAAAGAGTTGTGTTAGCGATGGTTTTATCCATGGTGGTGGTGATGATAATACCGACTGTGAAGATTTCATATATGATGGTCATAATTGAGATGACATCCAAGAAAACACAAAGACTAAAGCACGACGACGGTGTTTAGATTCATGCGGTTGTGATTATTTTACTTTTTGTTGGGATTCAAGTTGGTTAACAATCAAATTACCGAGTTAATTCAAATCTTATATGAACGATTATAAAATATGAATAACAAATGTAATATTTTGTTAATTGGTTCACTAGAACACATATTTAGATGTTTTGTATTTGACAAAATGTGAAAATATGGAAGATAGATGATGAGAACAATTTTATGGGAAACAGTTTATATATTATAATTTTTTATATATTTAGTTATGAAAATCTTATAAACATTTTCTAGTGTTATTATAATAGTTGATAATCATGTATATATCTTTTATTTGATTTTTTATCAAAATAATCAAGTTAGCAAACGAATAGTATTTGAAGTTAACACGATACATGTATATTTATCATATAATGTAAATAATATTTGAAGTTAACCCGATAAATAATTAAAACATCGACATTTATTTTATTATAGCGGTAAATAAATTTGTTTTCAAGTAGAAGGACATTATTTTCCAATTATATAAATTGGGGAGAGATAACTAATTATATAAAAACCATGTATATAGTCTTAGACCATGTATATAGTCTTAGACCATGTACATCACCATACATAGCCAAAGTCCCACCTATTTCTTTTCTCAAAATTAAATCAAAAAAAAAATTGAAGGACATACGTAGAAACGGGACGGTCCTTTGCCTTGCTTTTCTCTATTCGCGGGCCCCACTGACACGTGGCGACCCGCAATTTGTTACCTTTTTGTTTTTGTTTTTTTTTTAAATCTAAAAAAAAAAGAATTAAACCTTTTTTTTGGGACCAAAACCAATCCTAATCGATGCCCTTGCTCTTAATTCTTTAGTCTCATGAGTATACAAATTTAACTAACCCTTATTTCGGTGTATACTCTCAGTAGACAAAACTTGAATTGAGAGGAGGTCGTTTTCTCTCGAAACAAACTTCTTAAGGTTTTTGTGGATAAGTTAATCGTTTCATATGGTTCATCGGACTTTGCTAGAAAAATCGCCTCGCAAGGAGGCAGCTCATAAAGCCCTCCTTATCTTCTAATCATCTAGTACATGATGGTAACATATATATAAGTTGAGATAGGAAACTCTATCTTTTCTCTGGTTTCTAGAATCATATGTTGGGTAGATGTGAGAAATAAACTAAAAAGAATTTTGGATTAATATTTTAATTTTTAATTTTTCAATCTGACTAAGCAAATACAAGGACTCTGCAAAATAGAAATCATTGTTTTGATGTTCCACACATCGTTAGAAAGGGTAACTTTATCACATGTTATCTTGTCTGCATAAAAGGTATAAATCTTCAACCTCAAGCTGCATGTACAAATTAATTGTAAACATAAAGACACAAACTTGTTAAAGTATCAAATCTTTTCCCTAATTTTTCAAAACTAAGAGTTTACCATTTGTATGACCATGGTGTTTTTAAATAATCTAGTACTTGATCTTCCCTTGTGGATTTAGGAAAATGCAAAGAAACCGTGGAGTTTTTTATATTTTTATCTGATTTTTAGTGACATTTTAAAACTATAAAACTATATGGTACAACAAACATAAAACAAATATTATATTATGCTATATCTCAAATTATTTTAGTTTGATCCCTAGTTATAAAATCAATGATAAAAAGAAAAAAATGGGGGAATAAATTTTACTCATAAACATTTTTATATAGTATAAATAATAATAAATATTATTAAAAATATTATTAAAATATTAAAAATGTCGGATCCGGATATCCGAGCTAAAATTTTCCACTATTTGTATCCGGCTGGATCCGTTATTTCACTATCCGGATCCGGCTCTGTCCTATCCGGATATCCGGTTTTTCGGAGCGGATCGCAACAGATCCCGGATCGGATCACGGATCTCGGATAGATGGTCTCAGGGCTAACACGAGTTATTGGAGGGCTTATTAAACGGGTTGGATCGGGGGATACCGTCTCTGTTTGGACAGACCCTTGGCTGTCCTCCCAATTCCCGAGACCAGCTTTTGAGTAACGGGTCCCATATGAATTTGTCTTTACAGCTAAGAGATTTAATTGATCGTCAAAAAATAATTTTGGCGTTTGGATGTGCTTCTTGAGCATTTTATCATACAGCAAGACGAGGATTCTTCTACAATGGGATCATAAAATCTCCGACAAAGTTTTTCTCCTCTCCTCTCAGAAATAGAAGCTTTGGTGTGATGAGATGCATGATTGGCCATGACCACTGAGACGTGGTGTTTTTTACCGACTATTCAGACATGGTGAAAATGGTGTCTTCGCCCTCCGAGTGGCCAACGTTCTCTGTTTACTTAGATGATATCGCAGCTGATAGGAAAAAATTTTTAACTTTTTTTTTCTCTTATACCAAGAAATTTGAATGCAAAAGCGGACTCTCTGGCATGCAAGGTTCGTACCAATCCTCATCCAATAAAATATGTAAACAAATGTCCCGACAATTGGTTTTTTTGAGTTAATCTTACTATTGTTGACCAAAAAAAATGACACATGTCAAAATGAGGAGTGTCACTTGCCAATTTCTTAAAGCATGTGTTTAGAGAAAACCTTAATTTATTATATAAGATATATACAATTTTTTTACACTAATCGATGAACATGTAAACGTAGCTTGGTGGTAATATGCGAGTGTTATATGACATTAGGTTATGGGTTTTTTTTGCATTAGATTATTATCAGAATATCTTGTATTTAGAAATCTAATATGTAAATAATTTACCCGAGGATTTGGTGGATTTGGAATGTTTACAAATGCTCGATTTGGAATGTTTGAAAGACCAGCTTGAACGTTGTAAAAGCTCTATAATTATATTAAATATATTAGGAATCTTGAAGAATAATATTTTGTTGGAAAAATAATATTGATGATGAGATGATACTAGAATGAATTAGACACTAAAATTTGTTAAAGTGTAAATGTATTCACTTGTAAAAATAACATTCATCAACTATCTTCATCAGATATTTGGATTTTTAAAATATCAATGATAATCTAAGATTAGAAAGAGTGTGAAAGGTTACTATATGTAAAAAAAAAACACCTATTTAATAACTGAGTTTAATATGACCGTAATGTCTTGTTCATGCTTTTTTTTAGCTTTTATAGAAAATAAATCTAGTTAATTCAAATTAAACTAAAATTTAGAATGTAGCAAAGAAAAAATAATATTTCCATTTATGTTTTCTAACAAACTCATATGATTATGTGAAATCTACAACTTGTATTAAAAACATCGATAACAATAAAGATGATTTATATTTAAAGTATTACTTGACGTACGCACACAAAAAAAAAACCCGATAATTGTGGTCGAAACAAGGTCAAAACCTTAAAAAAAACCATGGTCGTAAGAAATTCTCCAAGAAAGTCTCTGAGCTCTCAATTTATTATAATTTTAAAAGAAAAAGAAAATAAACAATCTTTAATTTAGTAAAAATCATTAAAATCTATTTTTGGAAAGTGGAAGCCTAAACTTTACAAGCTAACCCCCCTCAAAGACAAGAAAATATGTCTCTCTTTCCTCGCAGATGCTCAAAAACAATGTCCAAGCTGTTGAATCATAAACAAAATCCAATCAAAACAACATTCCTAGACGAAGAAACAACTCCATACATCATAATTTTTAACATTGTCGTTGTTATTAGATTGTTAGGCAAGACCAAAACAACAACACGAGTAGCATCATCTCCTCTACTTCTCATTAACCCATGACTGCTGTTCTATTTATTTGCTTCATCCTCTTTTGTATCTCATTCACCCCTTCTTTGCAACACATTAGTGAATCTAAACCGCTCGTGCGGTTCAAAAGCTCGGTGAATATAACTAAAGGAGATTTGAATTCATGGAGAACAGGAACCGATCCATGCAATGGAAAATGGTTTGGGATCTATTGCCAAAAGGGTCAAACAGTCTCGGGCATTCACGTTACCCGACTCGGTCTCTTGGGGACCATCAATGTCGAGGATTTAAAAGATCTTCCGAATCTAAGGACGATCAGGCTTGACAACAATCTCCTCTCAGGTCCACTCCCTCTTTTCTACAAGCTGCCTGGCTTAAAATCACTATTGCTCTCAAACAATAGCTTTTCTGGTGAGATTTCTGATGATTTCTTCAAGGAAACCCCACAGCTCAAGCGAGTTTTTCTCGATAACAACCGATTATCTGGAAAAATCCCTGCTTCTTTGATGCAACTCTCAGGTCTTGAGGAGCTTCACATGCAAGGAAACCAGTTCTCTGGAGAGATACCTCCTCTTACAGAAGGAAACAAGATTTTAAAATCTCTTGACCTCTCCAATAATAACCTAGAAGGAGAGATCCCAAAGAGCATTGCTGAGAGGAAAAATCTACAAATGAAGTTTGAAGGGAATCAAAAGCTTTGCGGACCACCTCTAAATACAAAATGTGAGGAGCAACCTTCATCAACAGGAGAGAACAATGATGTCACGAAGAAAGCTATCTTTATGGTTATTTTGTTTCTTGTATTATTCTTGATTTTGGTGGCAATTATAACTAGATTGAAGAAAAAGAGACAGCCCGAGTTTCGAATGCTCGGCAAAGATCATCTTAGCGATCAAGAAAGCGTGGAAGTCCGTGTACCAGACTCAATAAAGAAGCCTATCGAGTCAAGCAAGAAGAGGAGCAACGCGGATGGTTCCTCTAAGAAAGGTTCATCGCACGGTAAAGGTGGAGGAGGTGGTCCAGGAGGAGGCAGCATGGGAGACATTATAATGGTCAACAATGAGAAAGGCTCTTTTGGTTTACCTGATCTTATGAAGGCTGCAGCCGAGGTGCTAGGAAATGGTAGCCTTGGATCGGCCTATAAGGCAGTGATGGCTAACGGACTATCTGTAGTTGTGAAGAGGATTAGGGATATGAATAAACTTGCTCGTGATGCATTTGATATTGAAATGCGACGGTTCGGGAAACTTCGACATCCTAACGTTCTTACCCCTCTAGCTTATCATTACCGTCGTGAAGAGAAGCTTGTTGTCTCTGAATATATGCCTAAAAGTAGTCTACTCTATGTTTTGCATGGTACTACTACATCTTTAAACTTTTCTTGATTGATTTAGACGCGTATCTTTATATTTGTTGTGACACATTTTTATATCATTTGAAATTTTTTAGGAGATCGTGGGGTTTATCATTCAGAGCTAACTTGGACAATAAGGTTGAAGATCATACAAGGAGTGGCACGAGGAATGGACTTTTTGCATGAGGAGTTTGCGTCGTACGATCTCCCACATGGAAATCTCAAATCAAGCAATGTTCTTCTAAGTGAAACCTATGAGCCATTGATTAGCGATTACGCTTTCCTACCACTTCTTCAACCTAGTAACGCCTCACAAGCTTTGTTCGCGTTTAAATCCCCTGAATTCGTACAAAACCAGCAAATATCCCCAAAATCAGACGTTTATTGCCTCGGAATTATCATTCTTGAGGTCATGACAGGAAAATTCCCTTCTCAATACCTAAATAACGGTAAAGGAGGGACGGATATAGTCGAATGGGTACAATCTTCAATCGCGCAACATAAAGAAGAAGAGCTTATTGATCCAGAGTTAGCAAGTAATACTGATTCAATGCAACAAATGGTGGAATTGTTGCGGATTGGGGCTGCTTGTATCGCAAGTAACCCTAATGAAAGAAATAACATGAAGGAGATTGTTAGAAGGATAGAACGAGTAACACTTTGAGGAGATTCAGCAATGCAAACACAGCCTTTGGAATCTGTAGATAAACAAACACATGAGGAAAATGGTATGTTGCGTAAATAGAGAATGAAACATTATTTTCCTCTAGCTCAACTAAAACAACAAGGAGATATTTTTTGGTAACAAAAAAATTCATTTCTTTCTTTTGTGTGTTCATTAGGAAGAGGCAAAGAGCGAAACAATTTTTTGTTGTTTCATAGTTATTTTTTCTTCTTTTCACTTTCTCCAATTTTCTTTGTCAAAATTGTAATCATCTTAGTAGTTTTAATTCTTCAAGGAACTTTGATGTATATAAGTCCATGTTTTGTGTTGTTTATGATGGGTTTTTACGAAATGTACAATGGAAATATACTAGTTTCTTTTTTTCCGATATCAAAAGTAGTTGAATGATCCAATAATGGAAATACTTGAGCTGGATAGAGATTCGGCACAATCACTACTGATAACATCATGTTTTCATATGTTTTAGGAAGCATTTGATGTAATTTCAAGGCTAAAAGGGATATTATCAAGTAGTTTAGGATTCAAGTAGATTTTACAGATTTTAAGGCCAAATAGACAACATTAAGTTGGCCTCCGTTGGAGATCTTGGACTCTGTGGAAATCAAGAAGACTAAAAATAATCCTAGAAGAAGAATCAATTCAATACTAGTTACGAAACTGGTTTTACAACCGATTGAAAAAGACGTCCCAAGACTCGTCATGAGATAGGGAGAGAGAGCTCGTGTTGGGTGACCTTAGAGCAAATGAGAACTGTTTAGGTTGGTGCTGGTAAGAGAAGGAGAAGAGAGTAGTAGTTGTTAGGGAGTCAGAGAAGGATTGAGGTGAGTGTGTGGATTAATTCCTTGTGGCTTTGTTTTGACTGATTTCCTTGTGTGGACATGCTTGTGTTCAGTTTTCGATGAAAGAACAAGGTGGTGGAGGATCCATCGTCAGAGGCTGACAAGAAACGGAACCGCGCGCTTGTGTTGAAGGTGGGTCAACTGACACCAGCTCATATCCGAGGTGATGTGTTAGTCGACGTCAATCAACACCAAGAGTGGGTATCGGTTGACACTATCAAAGTTGAGTTTTTGGGTGATCATGTAGTCTCGTGCCTGTTGTTGCTTGGTTTGGTTGTTTGGTTGTTTGGTTTGATTCTTAATTGTGTTCATAATTTTCTTGTATAACATGTAAATGAGAAGACGGTTTTATTTAAGTATTTGTGATAATACTTATGCATATTTTTTCTTACCGCATGGAATCATGGCAACTAAGAGAGGATGATCTACACTCTCTTTTTCTTATTGTTGGTGTTATCTTATTATTGGTGTTATTTTAGTATTTTTGAACATATTTATGTCAGCATATAAAAATATATTCACCGTATAGTCCAGCATAAACATCCGTAAATACGTCTACGCTCTATAGTGTTATGTTGTATGACTAAGGGCGGAGCCAGATATCCGGATCCGTATCCGTATCCGGCAGATCCGTAGTTTTAATATCCGGCTCCGGATCTGTTATCCCGGATATTCGTATAAAAAAGTCGAATATCCGAGGACATCCGTATCCGGTATTATTATATTTTTTTTCAATTTTTTAAAAGTTATTATAATTTTTTTAAAAATAAAATAAAAAACGTATTAATTTAATAAAAATAATAATAAAACTAATATTTTAATATATAAAATTAGAAAACTATATTATATAATATAAATAATAATAAATATTAAAAAAATATTATTAAAATATTAAAAAGTCGGATCCGGATATCCGGACTTAAATTTTTCACTATTCGTATCCGTATCCGGCTGGATCCGTTATTTCAGTATCCGGATCCGGCTCCGTCCTATCCGGATATCCGGTTTTTCTGAGCGGATCGCAACGGATCCCGGATCAGATCACGGATCTCGGATAGATGGTCTCAGGGCTATGTTAAGATATGTATATAGAATTAATATATATATATATATATATATATATATATAAACTTGATTAATACTACTCATGAATACCAAAATATTTCAAATTTTCACTTTTACAAAACATTATAAATATTCTGAATAACTAATACGTATGTAAATAATAGAAAATGATGATAATTGTTTTTCATAATTAATTTACTTCAGCAAAACTAGTAAATTTGTTTTATAAAATAACTCAAATTATTAAAATAAAAATGAATAGTTTTTGGGTTTGATTTTTTGAAAACACCGTATATGCGGAATTTACCATATATATGATGTATATGCGTCATATTATGGACCGTACAGCTTTTAGAGAATTTTTGAGAAATACCCTCTTTTTAAAAATACCCCTTTTATCTATTTATTTTCAAAAATACCCCTGTTTAAATATAAAAAATTATAAAGTCTTATATAGTTTATAAGATACTTCTATATAGCAACTACTACTTGGAGATTCAATACAAATCTTTTAAAATATTTAAATGGTTTTAAATCGTTTTATAAGTTTATAAGGTTTTTAAAAGGGTTTATAAGGTTTTTAAAAGGTTTTTGTAAGTTATTTTTACGCTATTTATGAAAGATATATAAAGTTTTATACACATACTAAGGTAATTTCAAAATTATAAGTTTATAAGTTTACACACATATTTGGATAAATTTCAAAATTTTTAGTGGATTTTTTGATAAAGTTTAAAAATAGGTATTTTTAAAAAGAGATATATCAAAAGAGGTATTTTTGAAATCCTCCCTAGCTTTTACCATATGGAACCATTGTATAGCTATAATAGAATACGATTCCCAACCATATAGTGTATATACGGCCGTACAGACCATATTTTAGCACACTGTTTCCAAGCATGATATAATTGCTGGAATTTTTTATGGTTATCTTATTGTTAGAACTAGGTAATGTCCCGCGCATATGCGCGGATTGTTGTCTATTTATTTAATTATTTTAATTTATCTATTACTTATAATAAATAGATTAAATAATTTTTAATGCTTATAACATTTTTATATGTTATTTATTTAAATAATACAATAGAAGCACACATCCATATCTTTTGAATTTATTCATTGATTAATTATTCAATTAATCAATTTTGATAGTAATTTTCTTTAGTACTTTTAAGTATTTTTTTGATAAAACAATAATATTTTTAATGATAAAAATAGGAATGATATTGGGAGAATTTAAAAAATACCATTTTTTAAATTTACCCTCTTTTCAAACTTTATCAAAACAACCACTAAAAATGTTGAAATTTATCCAAATATGTGTGTAAACTTATAAATATACACAAAAATTACCTTTATTTGTGTATAAAATTTTATTTATTTCAATGTCTTACAAATTGGTTTGAATATAACAAAAAAATATTTTGTTAAAATAATTATATACTTTGAAAATAAAATAAATATACATGAATATGTGAGAAAGAAAAAAACATATAAAGTAAAACAATGAAAATGGTTTATTTAGCTTGATTTTATTATGGTGCGATGGTCAGAAATCAATATTTTTGAATCCTACCGATAAAGTAATTTCCTTATAGCCATAAAATATTATTATACATATGTATTATACATTTAATAGTATAAAAAACAATGAAAAAATGAAGAAGTACATAAAATAAAGAAGAAATATAATTGAAAACAAAAGTTTTAACCAAATATATAATCAAGCTCTTACAATGATATCTTAATTGAGCTTTCAACCCATGCAAGAACATTAAAAATTAAACAAAGAAAATATTGAGAATATCAGATATGGTGGAGGAGGATGTAAAAATGAGTATTTATAGGATAAAATATGATGTAAGTTACAATTCTAAAATAATTAAATCAGAGGAGTTATAATTATATTTTATAGTGTGTTAATTGAAGTTAAATGGAGGAAACAAATAGTCAATTGAAAGGTTATATAATTTAAGTTACAATTTAATAGTAAAGTGTGGATTTCAAGTATGAATTAAAGTATATGACTAAATGTGTTAGATATTTGGTTTAATTAAAAATAAATATTATAATTAAAAAATAAATGCTAAATGGACCAATAAGGAGAGAGTGAAACCTTAAAAATTCCCAAGAAATAATTTTATTTTTAATCTCTTTTTATATTCCTCTTAATTTAAGTTATATTTCTAGGTTTAATTATATTTTTCATCCTTGTAGTATATATAATAGATAGAAAATGGAATATCAAATTGTTTTTTTAGATAGGAAATCAAGTATAAAATTCAAAGTTAAAACAAATTATAATGTTCTTTGTATTATTACATGTTGAATCACAAACTAAATATAAGGATCATTATTCTTAAAAGAATGTCTTACAAATTGGTTTGATAATTATATAACAAAAAGTTTATTTTGTTAAAAAATTACATACTTTTGAAAATAAATTAAATATACATGAATATGTGAGAAAGAAACAAACATCCAAAGTAAAAGAACGAAGATGGTTTCTTTACCTTGATTTTCTTATAACCATAAAATATTATTATACATATGTATTACATTTAAAAATATAAAAAAACAATGAAGACATAAAGAAATACATAAAAACAAAAAATAAATAAAATTGAAAACAAAAGTTTAAACTAAATAATTAATCAAACTCTTACAATGATATTTTAAATGAGTTTTCACCTCATGCAAGAACTTAAAAAAAAAACAAAGAGAATAATGAAGATATGAGATATGGTAGAGAAGGATGTTAGAATGGCTACTTATATGATAAGAAGTGATGTAAGTAACATTTTTAAAATAATTAAATTAGAGGAGTTATAATTATAATTTATAGTGTGTTTAATTGGAATTCAATAAAGAAAACCAATAGTCTTTGGAAATTTATATAATTTTCAGTTTCATTTTAGTAGTAAAGTGTGAATTTAAAGTATGAATTAATGTATATGATTAAATGTGTTTTTTTGGTTAAAAATAAATATTATATTTTAAAAAATAAATACAAAATGGAACAATAAAGAGAGAGGAACAATTGAGAATATATATATTTTATATATATGATTTTAAATAATTTTCCACCAATAAGGCTTATAAAATTTGTTGTATGATATATGATTAAGTCCTTTCATTTTCTTTGCCATTTGATAACTTAAAGTGTAATTAAATTTTGTATTGAATGATTGTCATAAACATTTATTTATTTATTTATTTTGTTGAATGATATATGATTAAGTCCTTTCATTTTCTTTGCCATTTGATTATAACTTATAGTGTAATTAAATTTTGTATTGAATGATTGTCATAAACATTTTTTTTTTTTTTTTTTTAATTAAAGCCTTAAATATTTTTCCACCAATAAGGAAAGAGTGGAACCTTACTTTTATATATATGATTATTGGTCTGAATTGAATTAAATATCTATGGGAATATTTAATTATGTTCTGGCTTAAAAACAATTGGTTGGTTTGTTTCATAAACAAATGAAATTTTTCAAAAAAGCCGTGCTTGATTAATAACATCATATTCTACATAGAGTATTTTCTTTAAAAATGTTAAGGATTCCTTCTATAAATAGCAATATTTGTCTATAATTTGGTTTTGAGTTTTTTCAGTGAACAAAAAGTGTCCATTATATAAATAAACAATCAAAATTACATCCGAATTTGATGTGGAAATGAAATTCTATTAGTAACCTCTAACATAATCGGGCTAACCACATCCGGACAAGAATCAAATAAATGCAACCCTATATCTAAAGAAAACGCATATTTCGCTCACTCATTTGCTAGACAATTAGCCTCTCTTTAATTACCATAAATAACTGAAACCCTCCCAACCAAGACCCATCCCCATCCCAAATACCACCCCGTCGAGGCTGGACCATGAATTCCATAAGACGCACCATTCGTATTTAGCTTCACCCGTCCTTCACACGGTTTTAACCATGAAATCATCCTTTTGACTCTTACCCCGCCCTGAACCTCCCCTTCATTTACTATGTGCGCGTTCCTGACCTCCTTTGTCAGCTCCCTCAAAAACTTCACTTTATTCCTACATTTTCCAAAAACTCCAAAACCATTACCGCATCTCCATTTAGGTATCCACCAATCTCTCAGGCTGAATTGAGTGGGCCAATCCTAATCCCCTTCCAAATTTTCAAACAACCACTCTAAAAGAGATTTAGCAAAAAAAAAAAGCTTGCATCCACCTCCGGACTCTGCCATAATTTGGTTTGACTTTTGAAGTGTGTTATAAAATAATGTGTTTGGGTTATGATACCCTAACACTATAAGTTCTTTACTTTGACATACCAAAACGATGCTTCTTCATTGTTCCCATTTTTTCATCGGCTACTTGAGTTATTAAGCTCATGAACTTGATCAATCTTTTGTTATGTTTTCATGAGTTGTTTTTTTTTAAACCGTTTTCATGAGTTGTTAAACTATGTTAAACTTATGGTTAAACTTAACTTCTTAAGTTGTTGTTTTGGTTTAAGTTATGCTACTTATCGGTTATTAAGTTCTTGCTTTGGTTATTTAATCGGTTATTTTTGGTTGATTAGTTGGTTAGTTCTAATTTTAATCGGTTATATCGGGTTTGAATCGGTTATTTGAATACTTTGGTTACTGAAAATAACTAAACCGATCATAACCCGAAAAAATTGCGGTACACTTTGGATTTTGAATTGGAGTAGAGAACCGACCCGAACCCGGCCAATTACTAACCGAACAGAACCAAATTTATTGTAAGATACCGATTGGTATCCATATGTCTAATACCCAATTTACCTGAAACCCGATTGGGTAGAACCGAAACCCGATTGCTGAGGGCTAATTTGAGATAACATGAAGTTGTGTTTTTGTGAGTAAGATTGTAGAGAATCATAAACTAATAACAAAAACTTTAACTAGAATACAAAATCAATCATTATAAAACAAACTTGAATAACAAGAGATTTGGATGAAATTTAAAATTCATTAAACCAATAACAACAAATTTTACAATAAATGTAAGCAAAACATTACCAACCAATAACAACATAATCTAACATTTTGCTATTTTATAGTCTCTATGTTTCACAAAGAGTGTCACTTTGACACATTTCATATAAATTAAGAGAAAATCAAATTATACATATATGCACGTATTTAGTAAATGTTAAATTGTTTAATTATTTTTAGTTTAAGGGTAAAATTAAGAAATTTAGTCTTAAAAATGCATGAAAAATACAAAATGATATTTTTGTGAAACAAAAATAAAACTCTATAATGACATTCTTTGTAAACCAGAGAGAGTAATAATATAATGAAACGGTTTATAATAAAATCGATTAAGACTCGGTTTGATTTCGGTTCAACGTTTTCTATTTCTATTTCGGTTTGATTACACTTCTCTCTCACTCAATCGCTTTCTTTGAGAGTCCGAGACCCCGAGACGTTAGTTTCAACAAACAAATCAAACACACAAAGTTTGTGTTTCCCTTAAGATTCACTCAAATCTCGCAACACACACACAACAAATCCTGACTCATAACATCTCACCCAATCCAACAAATCTCTTCCGAATCTAAAAATCCTCCAAATGTTCTGAATCTCACAAACCCATCATGGTAGATCCCTTACCGAGACGATTCCTCTCTTCCCACAAGTCTCTCGTCACTGTTTTCTGGATCGCCACTTTCGCTTCCTTATTCATCTGGCAATTCGGCGGCATTTCGACAAATCTCTACAACGTCGGTACTGGTTTCTCCTTTTTCCGGTGGTCTTCAACCGCCGCTGCAGCCGGAGGGTTTCCCAAGCTCAGACCTGTATCTTTCAATCTTACGGACTTTGGTGCTGTTGGTGATGGTGTTACAGTTAACACTGAGGCTTTTGAGAAAGCTATTTATAAGATCTCGAAGTTTTCTAAGAAAGGAGGTGGACAGCTTAATGTTCCTCCTGGTAGGTGGCTCACTGCTCCGTTTAATCTTACTAGTCACATGACGCTTTTTCTTCATCAGGATGCTGAGATTCTTGCTCTTCAGGTTCGTCTTTGCTCTGCCTCTGTAATTTTCAAGTGTGATCTATATGTTTGTGATGAGTTTTAGGGTTCATAGTTTAGGCAAAGATGTGATTTTTTTGATGCAGAGATTGTTACTCTGAAATGGGTTGATACACTATTAGTTTTGCTCTGCTTCTGTTCCTGCTTTGTAATTTTCAAGTGTGATGTGATCTGAATGTTTGGGATGAGTTTTAGGGTTTCTAATTTTCATAGTGTAGGTAAATATGTGATTTTTGTATGCAGAGATTGTTACTCTGAAATGGGTTTATGGAAAATTTAGATTTTTTTGGGGACTTTGGTGACTTTAACACTGAGACAAATACTACCTTTATTTGGATCTTTCTTGTTTTTGGAATGGTTTATTACTATTATTGATTTTGGTTGAGACTTGGACGTTGCAAGTTAAATGGAGAGAGAGAGAGAGAGGGTAGCTTGAGGTTGCCTGTTTTCGTTGCTCAGCTAGAGTTCCACTGATTTATTTCATCATTTGCTTCACTATTGAATTGGTCTTATAGAGTCCAAGAAGCTTAACTTGAGGCAGCTTCTGTCTTCTTTTGTTATTATTAATAACATTATTTTTCATGTTAAACATATTTAGGATGAAAAGTATTGGCCTTTGCTTCCACCTTTACCTTCATATGGCTATGGAAGAGAGCATCCTGGACCTCGTTATGGAAGTTTCATTCATGGACAGAATCTCAGAGATGTTGTTGTCACAGGTCCGTCAGTTGATTTGTAAAATTGTTATCTCTCGTATTAACGGAGTTTGGTATGTGACTCTTTTTGTGGATTCATGCAATTTTTTCTTAATTTAATGATTGTTAAGAATGTGCGGTGCACTGCACTATTTTCGTTAAGCTTTTTAGGTAGTGGCTAATATGAGGGTTTTTAACGTTTTAAGGCCACTTAGATGTAGAACTACAACTCTACTATTTAAGGTCTAGTTGAATTGAGATTAGGCACTTCCTGGAAAAAAGCGAAATCTAAAGATGATATCTCTATAAGCTGTTGAAAGTTATTATGTCTCTCTTAGCTGGGAGTGGACAAAGGCTTTAAGTGTAGTCTCGGGGCAAGAATTGACTAAGTTCATATATTAGATAATCAAAGCCTTTTTGTCTGTTCACTCATATTAATTAACTTATGTGGCTAATATTCTGTTTTTTCTTTGTCAAACCTTAGAGCTTGTTCTGTCAACTGTTTGATTATTAGCTAAATCAATAATGGATTGCAGGGAATAACGGCAGCATCAATGGGCAGGGGCAAACGTGGTGGAAGAAGTATCGCCAAAAACTGCTTAACCACACGAGAGGACCACTGGTGCAGATAATGTGGTCCAGTGACGTTGTTTTTGCCAACATCACTTTGCGTGATTCTCCCTTTTGGACACTTCACCCATATGACTGCAAAAATGTCACAATCACAAACATGACTATTTTGGCGCCTGTGTTTGAAGCCCCAAACACTGATGGTATCGATCCTGGTAAGTAATTTCCACTTTGCACTGGACGTTGCTTAGATAATTAACAACAGAATTGAATCCCTGATTGTATGTAATGCGTATAACAAGCCAACGGAAACATTGATGTCGGCAAAAGCTGCAGAATAGGTTTAGTTAGCAAAAATAAACACTAGGCCCCTAATCAATGAAACAAAAGTATGAACATTATGAGTTGCCAACTTGCAACAATGATTCTAGCAACTAATTTATGTAAATTTTGGTACGCTGAAGAGAGACATAGCTCCTTGCATTGTATCCAAGTGGTGCTTATAAGTATATAGTCCATAATGGTACCTAATGGTGCGTTTCATATAATCTTGCTGATAGAAAATCAAATCTGAGTATAGGCTTGGGCGATTTGTGTACATACTGTAATGGTGGCTGTATCTTTTTGTTGTCCATCAGATTCGTGTGAGGACATGTTAATCGAGAACTCATATATCAGCGTTGGGGATGATGGAATTGCAATAAAGAGCGGTTGGGACCAGTATGGAACTACCTATGGACGACCTTCAAAGAACATACTCATCCGCAACCTCACCATCCGCTCCATGGTTAGGTAAGATATAATTGTTTTCCCTTATCAATGTTGATTTAATAATCGACCTGTACCTAAACCCTCTGTGCGAAAACAGCGCTGGTATATCAATAGGAAGTGAGATGTCTGGTGGAGTCTCGAATATCACAGTCGAGAACATTCTAATTTGGAGCTCCCGGCGTGGAGTTAGGATTAAAACTGCACCAGGACGAGGTGGGTATGTCCGAGATATAACATTCCGGAATGTCACATTGGATGAATTGAGAGTTGGCATCGTCATTAAAACAGACTACAACGAGCACCCAGACGGTGGATTCAATCCTCAAGCCTTCCCGGTACTCGAGAACATAAACTACACAGGCATTTACGGTCAGGGAGTGCGTGTACCTGTGCGTATCCAAGGAAGCAAAGAGATTCCTGTAAAAAATGTAACCTTCAGGGACATGTCAGTAGGGATAACATACAAGAAAAAGCACATCTTCCAGTGTGCATACGTTGAAGGGCGTGTGATAGGCACAATCTTCCCGGCTCCGTGTGAGAACCTTGATCGGTATGATGAGCAGGAACGGTTGGTGAAGCAGTCTGATTCCCAGAATGCAACAGATATAGACTACGAGATCTGACCAATAACAGACATGGGTTTGGTTGGTGCCTCTACAACATTGGAGTTTGTACATACAAAAAAGAATGTGGAAACCAAAGCAGACCATAGTTCACAGTCGGATTAAATTGTATTTGCACTCCACAAAGAGGAATTTTTCCATTGATGAGTTATGTTTCTATTGAGTTCTTGTCTATCTAGCTTTGCTATACACATAAAATGGGAATGGTGAGATTCAAAATTGTTGCTTTTGCAGCAAGCTGAGATATTGGTTTTTGTATAGATAGTATCAAAAGTTCGACGTAAATAAAAAACACTCTTTTACTTCCAACATTTGCCATTTTTGGTTAACCTTTAGCGTTAATGAGATATGAGAATACTGTATATCAAAAATGGTTTCTTTGGATTGAAAAAAAATGTTCTTAAGATTAATATCATATTAGGATAATTTTTTGGATAAAAATTTGTTAGAGATTTAAGAAAACAAAGAAAGAGAAAAAAATAAATAAGAAAGACACAGTTACGTGAACAGAGTTTGGTGGCTTATCTCCCAATTAGGAATAGTACATGATGAAAAAAACTCATATTGCTTTGCTGAAAACTGTCCAAAACCACCAATGATCTCATTTGATAATATGCAGTGGTTATTTCCTTTTTGGTTCCGAGATTAACATGTAAGAAAAACATTAGTGTCTACGCAAAACATCAACTTAGTTTTTAATTAGATCATGGTTAGTTAAGCGATCAAAACTATGGGCGTAATGAGAGCAACTTTGAAAACAAATTATCTCCAAGATTTCAGAATAAATCACCATAGCGAAAACTAGCTGTATATAAATTTTAGCGCAATATTAGGAGATGACTATGGATCTAAAAAGATTTAAGTAAATAGCCATAAGTAAGAAAATTTAGGTAACTAACTCTTTTGACATAGGTAAAAAAATCAAAATTGCCCTCAAACAAAAAGCAAAGATACAATAGCGTATTGTATTTTCTTGAAAAAAACATGTAATTCAATAAAAATATCATGACATAGTGAAAGAGAACATGGGAGTTGGAAATTGGAAGATAGGGGTGATGATAGAGGAGATGATGTGGAGAAGATAGGCAAACATAAATCAAGGAAAAGATAAAAAAAAATCATGGTGTTTCAAGAAATGACATGAATGAAATTAAAATAATGTATCATCTAAAAGAATTATCCTGTAATTTGAAAAACAATTACCATGTTTTTGAAAGAATGACATATCAACATAAATAATAGCGTGTTATATGTAAAAATTAAACTAAATAATGTGTTATATAAGAAAGTAACGTGTTAAAAAATATTCTTACTTATATCTTGTGTAGTTCGAAGAAATAACATGTTACATAATTGAACATGAGAGAGAGAAATGATGAGAGAGAGAACAGATGAGAAAGAGACACAAGAGAGAAAGAAAGTTTGTGTCTAGATAAAAGATAGAGATAGAGAAACATAATCATGTAAGTGTTGTATGTAATTTTGGAAAGTAAAATGTAATATTTAAAAATGGGTATAAGAATAATTACAATTAAAGAGAGAGAATGCATTATGACACCATGGTTATTTTTTTTTTCAATCTGTAGTTATTTTGTGCGTATTCTCTAAATTTCATGTTGTGTAGTACAGACCATAATATGTCAACGTAATATGAAATAATTCAAAAAATTAAGTACATTAAAACAAGAAGTATATCATATATTAAATTACTCATCATATAAAATCTCACTATTTAAAAACTAATTTAGAAAATTATGTCTTATAATGACATTCAAGTCTTGTTGTAGGACATACATTATTGAAATTATATCATATGATCCTCTCTTGATTAAAAAAGAACATCACAAATGGTATGTAATTAAATTCAAATGCTATTACAAATATCATTTTAATGAATGAATTAATAATAATCATTAAGGATAAAAAGTGAAATATTAATTTAGTTAAATTATAAAAATGAAGAAATCCCCTACATCATAAATATAGATATGTAATTACATTCAGATGCCATTAGAAATATAGGTTTTAACGAATGAATTAATAATATTCATTAAGGATAAAAATGTGAGATACTAATTTATTCAATTTAATTAAATTATAAAAACGATAATAAATTATTATTATTATTTTAATTGAATGACCAATCAAAATAAACATAGAAGATTTGATATACTTCACCATTTATCTTTATATGATTATATATTTGCAAAACTAATAACTCATTGTATATCATTTTTCCGCGTATGCCATGATTTGAATTATTGAAAACAAATATAAAATTTTCTATTTATAAAGAAAAATCATAACAGTCAAAAAGTCAAACTTAAGTTTATATATAATGTATAATTTTAGTAATACTTCAGCAGAAAATTATAAAAAGCAACGGGTCAGAATTTAAGTATAATGTATAATTTTTATACAACAATAAATTTTAAATCTTTTAATTTGGAACATGTAAAACTAAATTTACTTAAATGTTTAAAACAGATATTATAATATATTTATTTGCAAGCGACGAGTTAACTATAATGTTTTATATAATAAAATGAATTATGGTCTTTATAACATATGTCGATAATACCTATAATTAACATAACATACCAAAACATTGTTTTAAAATATAAATTACATAAAATTAGGTTTTAAAAAAATATAACCGTGCTATAGCTCGTGTACTGATCTAGTATATAACTAAAATATATAAACTAGTAAAAGATATCAAAATCTTGTTTGAAAATATAATCTAGAGAATTTTTGAGAAATGCCATTTTTGGTGTACTCCTTTTTTAAAATACCCCCCTTTTCTATCTATTTTCAAAAATACTCTTTTTCAAATATGAAAAATTGTAAACTTCTATATAGTTTATAAAGTACATCTAAATCATCATTACTACCTGAAGACTCAATCTGAATATTTATAAAGTTTTAAAAGGTTCTAAACGGCATTTGTAATGCTTTTATAACATTTTTAAAAGGTTTACAAAGTTTTTATATGGTTTTTAAATGATTTTTAAAAGGTTTTAGAGAGAGAGAGAGAGAGAGAGAGAGAGAGAGAGAGTTGTGAGTTGGTTGTTCCTAAAGCTTAGGGAGAGGCTTCTGAGGATTTCTAGAGGTTTTTGTGGCTGGTCCTTGTGAGTTTTGGCAAAGAGAGGGTTGGATTCATGGCTGGTGGTGCAAGGAGGGTATTGTTCTTGCTATTTCCTCTCCTGTCTGTTTCGTCCCTCCTTTCAATTCATATCAAGGTGAGTGCATGACCATGGTTGATCTGAGCATGTTTAACCCTTTTGATGTGTGTTTGATTGATTTGGGTGGCTGCAATTGTTTTGTGTGGCCATGTCTGTGTGTTTGGTTGCTGTTATTGCATGTTTGAGTGTTAACGCTCATGGCTGGAGCATTGGAGGGGATGAATTCGTTCTTTGCAGAGTTGAGAGACGATTTCAATGTTTATGCAGAATTGGTGTCGCTCGACACAAAATTGGAGTCTGTGTCGGTCGACACCAACTTGGAGTCTGTGTCGGTCGACACCAACCTGGAGTCTGTGTCGGTCGACTCCAATATCTGGACAGCGAGTAATTCGTGTCTTTTTATGCATGGTTTGTTTGTTTTGGTTAATTTGATGCATGTTAGATCGGGTCAATATGCTTGTGTGTATAGCTTACGTTGTTAATTATCAAAATATGTTGCTAATTATCAAAATTAAGTTTAATCATGTCAATTAATGAATCGGGTCGGTTATGTTAATCAATTTCAAACCCGATTTCATTTGATGGATATCTATACTATTAAAGCTGAAGTACACAAAAAAATTAGACAAATGTTTTCAAATGAAATAAAATATACTTACTCGGATATCGGATCTTTGGGTATGAATAATTAATTAGATATTTCTCCAGCATATTATATCATTTCCATATTTAGTTTTGATTTTCCTAAAATATCTCTATCTAATTTAATATAATATACTAAAAATAATTATTATCCTCCTTTCACATTCTTAGGATCATGTTTATATTTTCTTTACTGTATTACATGAAAAATATGAATAAATAAAATTAGATTTTTTTCCGCATATGTTGTAATTTGATTTGTTTTTAAACGGACATATATATCTCAATTGATAAAACAAAAGGGATACGTAAAACGTCCCACATCGGCTAGAAAATGTTAGAAAATGGTTCATAATCATTATAAGACTTATATACTTCAACCTAAAAATAAACAAGAAGCTTGATTTCTCAAGCGTCCAAAATTTAAAAATTTTATTCCGTTTAATTCTGTTCTTTATTTGAGCAAATTAAAACTTTCAAAAAGTTTCAAAATATTAAAATATTTAATTTTAAAATTTTTTTAAAGTATTAAAAATATTGAAACTTTAGAGTATTTAGTTTAAATATTTTGAGGTGAAACGTTAAATATTAGTTAAGCATATATATATTCAGTTACACAATAACATACAAACAAATTATACATGTCCAATTCAAAAACATTACATTAATGTTTTGAACTCAAATAGGATTTGAAACCGGATTACCTACTGGTTCATCGGGTCACTAGGCTAACCAGGTTCAACCACAATCAATTGATTAAAAGTTTTATTTATTTTTATATAGATTATGCAGTTTTATAAATAGAAAAATAAAAAATAACCATATCATGTTAAACAAAATATGTAGTCTAATAATAATAATAAATTGTTTAAATTTTGAAAATTCAAATAAAACTAAAAGAACACTCATAATACATCAAGAGTTTATGATAACTGTGGGTGGTAAAAACCACTAACAATATTAAGAAAGTAAATGAGAAGATCAAAAGGGGACTTTAGGCTAGACTCGAAAAAGTGGATCAATTGAATATCGGAATCGAGCAGAAAGTGGACTAAATGTTCTGTATTCTCTCTGTTTTTAGTTACATGCCATTGTCGATCTACCAACTCTCTATTTATACTATTACATCATATCTTATAAATCGAACTAACATCCTATATCTTTACTTTTTCCATCGAGCACTCCTCCCACTAATGAAGGTAAACTACTCTCTCTTCTTTTTTTTTTTTTTTTTTATCTTTAACTGCATAGAATAAGACTTTACACAATTTTATTTTCAACCATCTGCGATTCTCTTCTTCTTCTCCCGGTTACGACTAACAAAAATCCAACCTTCTCCGCCGGATTCCTGCCGCGTATTGCCATGGGTTCCAAAGAGCTTTGGGGGAATCATCTTCCACCTATTACTAACGACAAGCATTTGTCGGATCTCTGGCAGAGGTACATGGTTCCGCCGTTAATCGAAATAATCCTTTCCCCGGGCAGTCCCAACTTGCCTGAAACGGTTCCGCCGGGATATTGCTGCGCCTACACCACCTACTTCGAGAGGTGTGGGCTGGTTTTTCCGATCCCCGGGATCTTACTCCAAGTACTACAGTGCCTGAGAATGGCATTCCCGGAAATGTGCCCTAACTTTGTTAGGCATGTGATGGTCTATACGTTTGAGCTCGAGAGGAACAGGTCATATTCGGGGTCAACGAGCTGCTTTAGATGTGCTTCATTAAGCACAATTTCGGGTATCACGGAACATACTACATGTCGCGACGTCCAGAGCGCGAGGTTCTACAAGGGATTCCGACCCAAGACGTCAGACGGAGAGAAAAGTATTTCTACTTTAAGGTCAATGAAGCCTCGATGGGGAAAATTGAATTTTCCCGCCTTCTGACACAATGGGCCACAAGCGTTGGTCAGGAGGACTATTAATCCATAGCCGCTATCGTTTTTCTTTTTGCATTATTTCAGTTATATTTACCCAAATTTCTTTCGATATTGCAGATACTAGAGATTACCTGCTCACTGGTGCGATTTAAGGATTGATGAATCGCCTTTGCAACGAGAACGTCCGCTGGAATTCATTTACCCGAACCAGGATCATAGCAGCTTTGAACAACCGTCTTGAGCCACCCTGAGAACCCGAGATCTCGGACGAATAGGTCGCCGAAGCTGCTCCCGCACAAGTCGAGAACAATCCAGATCCTCTTGGTTAGCTCAGCCCGTTCTAAGCTGATAAACTATTCGGCGTAAGCTTTGCACAAGTTTTAATTGAGTTGATCCCTGATTTGATGCAGGTAACCCCGACGGAACATGCGTTCCCAGCTCAGCTTCAACAACCACTCCCTCGTTCCTCATGACTAGGAAACCAACGCTCCGGGAGCTCAGAGAGCACTCCACCGTGCATCAACGAGTTCGTGCTGGTGATGTGGATGCGGCCTTGACGTCCGTGCTCAGAGGAGCTGCCTCTCAGGCCCTTGCTACTCGTAGTGAGGAGGTAAATCAGGACCAGACCCTAGCTCGCGAAGTTGCTAACCCTAGCAAGGTTATTATGTTGGTGAGCGCGCAATATAAGGGATCCGAGCCCTCAACCCCATCTCAGAAGAGGGCTCCAACTGACGCTCAAGTGTCAGTCGGGAACAAGGATCGTGAAAGCCGCGGGAGCTCCTGTCGGGATACTCGTTTGAATGCGCCCTGGGCCGGGTGCCAATGGGTTGTCCTCTAGTCGTCTGTTTCACTGGAAATTTATGCACTCGCGCGACTCTCCCGCTGTGGACGACCAAGTTGGGATGGCCAATTTGTTCTGCCATTTGAAAGGTCCTGGCTGCCAGATCCCTCTTGTCCGAGATCTTAGCGAGCGCGATGCATAAATTGATGCCATGGCCGCGCAAGCGAAGGTTAGACGATCATACATCACTTATTTTTACGAATCAAATGTTATTTCTTTTCGCCCTCACTTGCCTGAAATGCGGTCTTATAAGGTTTGTCTTTTTTTTTTTAATTGTTGCGCAGGCCATCGCTGCTCAGAACAAACTCATTGCTATCTACGAGCACCGCCTCTCCGATGTCCCTTAGATGATCGAGCTCGAGAACCCAAAGAAGGTGGTCACAGAGATTACCTCGGCGCTGAAGACCTCGCATGCCAATGATGCTGATTTAAGCTCAAAGATTGTCGCTTTCAAAGACGAGGTTCGCGAGGTCGAGGAGGTGAGGACCATACTGGCTTTGGTCGAGAAGGAGCTTGTGGACGTCCTTGCTGCCTAAGAGGATGCTGTTCGTGCGAACGCAAAACTCACCACCGAGAGGGACCAGCTGTCAGACTTTGTGTGCCAGGCCTAACCCAAGCTCGGAGTAGAAGTTCGTCGTGCAATACATATGGCTCGTGTAAAGCTTTCGGCTGAGTACCGAACTGTGCTCGAGGGTCTCAAAACCAAGTGGGAGCGCAAGAAGCCGGAGGCGTCGTGCGAAAGCGATCTAGCCGAGACGACCTCAAACTTGCTCCTCATGGAACATATTTCACAAGGTCAGACCAATGTCGAGGTGAATCTTGGGATTTTGCAGAGCCAGAAGGCGAGTCTGGAGGTGCAAGTGGCGGTGCTGGCAAAGTATGACTTCTCGATAAGCAAGTTGAACCTGCCCGAGATATCAGATTGCTCAGTTGCTCCGATGCAGGTTGATGAGCAGACGGGAATACCCGCGGGATTAGGTGAGCATGGCTTTGCCTTGCATGTCTTCGAGCAGGTACTCCGTTTTTGAGGACCTGGGTCATGCGGTAAGGACCTTCCCACTTGGCTCCCATTTTTCCCGCGTTCTTCTCTTTTTTGTGATCGAACATTTTACGCCATACCAACCCTCCCTCGACGAAGCGTCGTATACGAGCCTTGGTATTGTAGAACCTTGCGATCGCATTCTGGTAGTTTTACATCTGGGCCAGTGCTTTTTCTCGGCATTCGTCGATGATGCTAAGATGATCTCGTAACGATTCGTTGTTGAGCTCTTCGTTATTCGGACAGATTGTTCGTCTGATGTTACCTACGGATATTTCGCTTGGAACAATTGCTTCGATCCCGTAGGCTAATGAGAGTGATGTTTCCCCGTCGCGCTACGGGGGGTGGTGCGTGCTCCTTAGAGTACGCCTGGTAGGTGTGCTTCCTATTGGGATTTCGCGGCATCGAGGCGACGCTTGAGGCTGTGCAAGATCGTTTTGTTTGCTGCTTCGGCCATTACCCTGCGGATAGCGGGGGGGGGGGGGGGGGGGGGGGGGGGGGCCAGTCGTCGTAGAATTTCTGCACTACCGAGGACGTAAGGTTGATCCCGTTGTCAGTTACGATTTCATAGGGGAGGCCATGGCGACACACTATGTTTTTCCATAGGAAGTCCTTCACTTGCTCGCCTGATATTGCCTGGAAAGCCTCGGCTTCGATCCATTTAGGAAAGTAATCAGTTAGAACCAGAAGGTAAGTGACCCGTTGTCTACCTGATTGGACGAGGGGTCCTACCGCATCCATCGACCAGCGCATGAAAGGGTAAGGTGATGATACAGAACTCATGATTTTGGTGGGTTGATTTAGCATTGGTGCGAAGCGTTGGCACGTATCGCACTTTTTCGCGTATGTTTCACAATCTGTAATCATCGTGGGCCAAAAGTATCCTTGTCTCTTAATTCTGATTGCCAAGGATCTTCCCCGTGAATGGTTCCCGCAATGTCCGTCATCGGCCTCTCTCAATAGATGGCGGATTTGATCACCGTCAACACATATGAGGTAAGGCCGGTGATGCATCGCCGGATAAGTTTTCTCTCGAGGACGTAGTACCGAGCACTATAGGCTTTGAGTTTTCAAGCTTGCCACCGGTCTTGGGGCGCTGTCCCCTTGAGGATGTATTCGATTGTGGGGGCTCTCCAACCCGTTAGTGATTGGGAGTTTGGTTCGGGCCCCGGTTCTTGCTCAAATTCGTCGTCGACTACGGTTTCGCTATCGAGCTCGTCGTTCGGCTCCTCTGGTACGACTGAAATTTTGTTAACCATGCCTGTCTTTCCTACGGGCTCGATGCTTGGCTTCTTGTTCTCTTCGACGGGTATGACTCATTTGAGCATTGGGACGAGGTGGATGGCAATGCTGCTAATGCGTCGGCCGCGAAATTCTCTCCTTAAGGATTCTTAGTTAGCTCAAAGATGGAGAATAGTTCGGCTAATGATCTGAGGACGCAAATATAGGCGTCCATGTGGTCGTCTTTGGCCTTGTACTGGCCATGGAATTGGCCCGTCACCAGTTGCGAGTTGCTGAAGGCGGCCAATTCCCGTACTCCTATGCCAAGTGCCAGCCGTAGTCCGACGATTAAAGCCTCGTATTCTGATTACTCTGGTTGGGGAAATTAACCGTATGCCCACTCTAGATCCTTGCTTTGAGGTTGCTCCGTCTGCGAATGGTGACCATTTGGAGGAATTTCCATCTTCGATGGGATTCTCGGCTACCAATTCGAGACAAAGTCGGCGAGTACTTGTGCTTTCGCGCAGGTTTGTGGGCGGAACTTGATGTCATACTCGCTGAGCTCTATGGCCCACTTGGCCAATCGTCCTGATTGACTTGGGTTGTGCAAAAAGATTTGGATTGGCTACGATGTCATGACTATGATAGTGTGAGACTTGAAGTAGGGGCGTAGTTTTCGTGCGGACATGATTACTGGTAACGCAAGTTTTTCCATGGCCAGATAGCGCGTCTCAGTGTCGACAAGGGATTTGCTAACATAATATATAGGTTTTTGCTCGCCTTGTTCCTCCCGGACGAGGACTCCGCTTACCGCGACAATGGACACTGAGATGTAGAGGAATAACTGTTCCTAGAACGCCTTCTCGCATTCCGAGTTCCACCCGAACTTGCGATTTCTTTTCAATAACTTGTAGAAAGGGAGGCATCGGTCTGTGGACCGCACAATGAATCGATTGAGGGCGGCGATGCGCCCTGTAAGTCGTTGGACCTCTTTCGTTGTTTTCGGGGAGGGCATTTCAAGGAAGGTTGAGATTTGCTTTGGGTTGGCCTCGATTCCTCGCTCTCTGTTATAAGGTAGCCGAGGAATTCCCAGAGGCTACGCCAAAAGTGCATTTGGTGGGATTTAGAATTTGGAAACATTCTTTTAAGTGGAGTACGTGATCCTGCTCGTTCATTGATTTGACGAGCATGTCATCTATGTAAACTTCCATTGTTTTGCCAAGGTGAGGGGCGAACAATTTATTGACCAGGCGTACGTACGTGGCTCCGGCGTTTTTAAGACCACATGGCATCACTTTATAGCAGTAGGTTCATCTGTCGGTTATGAACGATGTCTTTTCTTGGTCCTCCGGATTCATTAGAATCTGGTTATAGCCTAAGAAGGCATCCATGAAGGACATGACTTGATGTCCCGCGGTGGTTTCGACCAAACTGTAGATATGTGGTAGAGGATAGCTGTCCTTAGGACATGCCTTATTGAGGTCCTTGAAATCGATGCAGATCCTCCACTTCCCGTTCTTCTTCTTTACTACGATCGGGTTTGCCATACATTCTGTGTACTGTACTTCAAGAATCGATCCAATTTTGAAAAGGCGGCTGACTTCGTCATTTACCGCGGGACCAAGCTTGTGGCGCTTTTGCTTAATCGGTCGGAAAGTTTGGTCTATATTTAATTTGTGCGAGGTTACGTTAATGTCGATACCCCGCATATCGTTCGAGGACCATGCAAAAGTATTGACATTTGCTTCCAGGAAGTTGACAACGTCGGACCTTGTGGTGGGGGAGAGTTTGGCTCCTATGCTGACGCATCCTCCTGGGTTGCCACCATCGATAGGGACGTGATCCACCTTATTTGGAAGCCAGCGTATGTCCGTGAATTGTCGGCTCCGCCATTTTTTGAATACGATGAGCTGACGATTCATCGTTGATCATTAATTTCTATTGGACGGATTTTTTGATTAGCTCATAACCTCCCATATAAAATTTTCTTGACATACGCTAGCTTCCGAATACGGTAGTGATACCGCCTCGAGCTGGGAACTTGATGCATTGGTGATACGATGATGGAATAGCCTTCATGTCGTAAAGCCATTGTCTACCCAAGATTACATTAAACGGGGCTTGTCGATCTACAACAACGAAGTCGACCAGGCGGAGGACTCCCCTCGCCTCGACGACGAGCTGCACAGTTCTTTTGGCAAGGGTGGTATCTTCAGTTTGGAATCGAGGTAGTCCATCTGTTTAAAGGCGTCGTAGAAGAGGAGGTCGATGGAGCTACCCGTATCGACCACGATTATGGAAAGCTCGCAGCCTCCTACATCGAGGCGAATGACAAGCGCGTCGTCATGAGGTTTGTCTAGGTCGTATGTTTTGCTCTCCTTAAAGGTGATATGGTGATTAGGTTCGAACCTTGGCTTTCTTTCCCGGCGGTGCAAGTCGGCCTTTCGTTGGAAGGCTTTGATGGAGTTGATCGAATTTCGGCAGTGTGCTGACCCTCTTGTGATTTAGTCGACGCGCTTGACACTGTCGCTAGAGCAACTACACCTCTGATGGTCTTTCTGTACTCCGCATGTCGCGGGAGATGATAGGACCGCGTTAGGAGTTGTTCCGCAGAGGCGTAGTCCGGCGGACACGAGGTCGATCCTCTTTTTGGGTGCGGGCGGGGGAGATTCTGCCTCTTCGTTCCTGTCTCGCTTAGCTGTGTTGCCGCTAGCCTTATCGTTTGCCCATCGGGCGAGCTCGCCTTCTTTTTCTAGATCGATCTCCCCCAGCTCGCCTGCTTCGTGTTTTTAGCGAGTATACGGCCGACAATTCGGCATTCCTCTGTTGAGTGTCCTCTGACTTTATGGAACTTGCAGTATTTTTCGGGGTCGAAGTTTGAACTTCGAGCCTTGGATGAACCCTCTACGGCGAATGCGTGCTGTGCGGATTCGTAGGCCTCTATGCGCCCTCCATTCTTGGGGGTGACGGGTGTCGTTTGCTGCGAATTATGCATCTCGGTCATTGCCGCGAGTTCCTCCTCTGCTTGTGAGAAAGTGGACTAAATGTTCTGTATTTTCTTTGTTTTTAGTTACATGCCATTGTCGATCTGGCGCCAATATTAAATATTAGTCTACTAAATTCTAAGGATATTTGTTTAAAAACATATATATTCAGTTACACAATAACATACAAACAAATTATACATGTCCAATTCAAAAACATTACATTAATGTTTTGAACTCAAATAGGATTTTAAACCGGATTACCTACTGGGTCATCGGGTCACTAGGCTAACCAGGTTCAACCACAATCAATTGATTAAAAGTTTTATTTATTTTTATATAGATTATGCAGTTTTATAAATAGAAAAATAAAAAATAACCATATCATGTTAAACAAAATATGTAGTCTAATAATGATAATAAATTGTTTAAATTTTGAAAATTCAAATAAAACCAAAAGAACAATAATAATACATCAAGAGTTTAGGGTAACTGTGGGTGGTAAAAACCACTCAGAGTATTAAGAAAGTAAATGAGAAGATCAAAAGGGGACTTTGGGCTAGACTCGCAAAAGTGGATCAATTGAATATCGGAATCGAGCAGAAAGTGGAATAAATGTTCTGTATTCTCTCTATTTTTAGTTACATGCTATTGTCGATCTACCAACTCTTTATTTATACTATTACATTATATCTTATAAATGGAACTAACATCCTATATCTTCTCCTTCTTTCCCTGTAACCATCTCTATCCCTGCTTGATCTTCCTGCTTTCTCGGCTAATAGTTGACTCCATGGCCTTTTAACACAAACCTGCCCGCTCAGATTGGGCCTGCCGTTAATGGGCTTTGATCGTCGAAACCCATCACCAATAGTAACCAATTTTAATCGTATGTATTATCGTTTGAGAAAGAATAAAAATTATAATGACTTCTAAAATCTGACCGGTCCAATTGGTTCATATGGTTGTGGGTTAACGACAGTTTTATAGTTTTTCAGTCATAAGATTACCGATTATTTGCACTTAGCCAAAAACGGAAAAATATCCAGTTCCTGGTCGCAGATGATCCAATCAAACCGGCCAGTACAGTTCGGAAGTGAAAACATGTTATTTATCAAACACTTACAATATGGGAAATAAACACAATCTAAAATAAATATATATTTTTAGAATAAAATACAATTATAATTTATATATTAACTTTTCGAACATATGTCATTCGTGCAGTAGAACGGGTTATCCCCTAGTTTACATTTTTTTTTTGTCAACTGAAATTATATTGATGAACTTGGTTTCATACCAAGGTAGATTACAAAGCCCAAATAAGGGAAGCTAAAGCCGACGGACGAACTAAAAGTCCTCGGAGTCAAAGCCGGCAGACAAACTCAAACCTAAAACGAAAGAGAACGAACCCTTAAAAGAGGCTTAAACCTTACTAAAACATACAAGTCTAAAAGAAGCAAGTTAAACTCTTCAAAGGAAGCACAAGCGGTTGAGATTTATCAAGGATGCCCACGGCCAACCGCAAGATAACATCTACCACCTCCTATCACGAAGAGAGCTGATCTCTCGGAACCATAACCAGAGACTTCATAACCCGGCAAGCAAAGACCACTTGAAGAAGCTCTAACGTCTAGGTAGAAGCCTCAAAACGCGATCAGATCTAAACAGATCTGCAAAGCAAGTACAAGGAGAGAAGCCTAACCACTCGCCTAATCTCGAACTCAAAAGAGCGCGAAGATGGAACGAGACAGCTATCAACCACAACGAACAAACAAGGAAGAGCCAACTGCACACTTATAAGACTAGCAAATCTTCAATCAACACGAAGCCTCTGCTTTATAAGGGAACGAACCATCCGGGAAACAAGGTTAGGGAAGAGGAGAAAATGGTTGAAGGGATAGGCAAGGGCTGGGCAACAAACTCAACAAGAGACCACAACTACTCAACAACAGCGGCATATACAAGAAGATAACCACAAGAACAGCTACTGGATATATAACTCAAACCCAGAAGATCACGCCAGTCCAAACCCAGAAGAACAGCTACTCTCCTAGTTTACTATTTTATAATCGAATAAATTGGTAAATGTTAAATATAATAATCAATACGATTCTCTAATATTTATTTGTTTCTATAAATGAGCATAGGAGTAACTACTAAGGCTACAATCTTAAATTTATTTGATTTGATTCGTGATATTATTTACACAATTGTCGTCTAAATGGCTAAGATTGAGTAAACTTAAAAACTGAAAATAGTAACTATAATTTAGATTTCCATAAACAATACCAAATTCCTCTACAGAATATTCGCAAAACAATATCAAATCTTCTAAACTTTATCACCTAGGTATGATAAGGTGAGTCACATCTTGATATTATATTCTTTGTTTTTTGTATAATCAAAGAGGTTCTAGACCAAAGCCCATACATCTCCTCAGGCCTGAAACCCAAAGCATATTATATGGTTTCGTCCCAAGCGCTACTCGAACCGGCGACCTCTAAGCTTCTGCCAGAGATCTTGATATTATATTCTCTGCTTCATCACTTTGTATCACAAAACATATAACGCCAACAGAGGAACCTGTTCTTAACTTCTCTATATTTTCTTACTTGGCTGCAGTCTGCTCATAGTGGGAGAGGTGACATAGCCGATTCATCAACGTGGCCTGAAGTTGAAGGACCTCTTACGGTGTTTCTCTTCAAAGTTAAAAAGGATACAAGTCCACTAAAAAGATGTTTAATTTTCTCCAGGTTATTCTCTTCGAGGGATGGATGCTTGGTTTTAAGCCTCTTCCAACTGACGAGATATGTTTATAGAATTATTTGTTATACCTGATTTTATTATACCACTAAAAATATGCTTCATTTTCAGTAGGTAAAAACACCATATCCAAAAAGCAATTTGTTATATCACCAGCAATAAAACAAAATACCTAAGAGATGTCCATCCTTACAAAGGTAACGTACGTTGACTTCAGATATGTTAATTGCTTTTGTTAGTTTAAGCTTGACAATAGCTTGAGATAGAAGCTATCCTAATCCTAGTCATAATATGGTTATTAGAGTTAAGGTTATATGTTTAGGAGTTATCTAAACATGGGTGTTTCCTTATAGGATTAGTTTTAAGGAACTTGAGAGCTTTAGTTTTTGAGAGAGTTTTCTAAAGCATAAAATGAAGAGAATAATTCTTTATTAAATCTTAAGTTCTTGTTATAATCTCAGAATGAAGAGAAGATCAACGAGAAGAATAAGATGGCCATTGCTTTGCTTTTTCAATCAATACCTGAGACGCGTATCCTACAAGTTGGAGGACTCGATACGGCGAAAAAGGTATGGGAAGCAATCTAAACAAGGCATGTTGGAGCAGAAAGAGTTAAAGAAGCATTACAAACGCTAATGTCCGAATTTGAACGTCTCAAGATGAAAGACTCTGAGAAAATTGATGACTTTGCTGGAAAATTGGCCGAAATCTCCTCAAAATCTGCTGCTTTGGGTGTGAACATTGAAGAATCAAAACTGGTCAAGAAATTTCTAAAGAGTCTTCCTCGGAAAAAATACATCCACATGGTTGCTTCTTTGGAACAACTGTTAGATCTCAACACCACCAGTTTTGAAGATATAATTGGGCGTCTTAAAGCATATGAGGAACGTATTTTTGAGGAAGAAGAAATCAAGATGATCAGAGCAAATTAATGAACACAAACGCAGAAGCACAATCAATTCAATACCGAGATTCCAATGGAGGCAGAGGACGAGGAGGAGGACGTGGGTACAACAGAGGAAGAGGACGCGGTCGTAATGGAGGAAGAGACACATCTAAGATCACATGCTATAGATGTGATAAACTTGGTCATTATGCAAGTTGTCCCGATCGGCTCCTTAAACTGCAAGAAACACAAGAGATTGAGAATTCAGACACACTAGAAGCAGACGAATTGATGGTTCACGAGGTAGTATACCTAAATGAAAAGAAATGCTTACCAAGTAAATTTGACACAACCTTGAACAGTGAATACGTATGGTACCTTGACAATGTAGCTAGCAATCACTTGACTGGGGATCAAAGGTGTTTCAGCAAAATCAACAATTTTGTTCTGGGTAAAGTCCGTTTTGGGGATGACTCTCGCATAGACATAAAAGGAAAAGGGTCAATTTCCTTTATTGATATGAATGGCGAATCAAGAACCATGACGAATGAGTATTTTATTCCAGACTTGAAGAGTAATATAATTAGCCTCGGGCAAGCCACAGAATCCGGCTGCGACATAAGAATGAGAGGAGATTGTTTGACGATGCATGATCGTGATGGGAAACTCTTAGTTAAGGCTGAAAGATCCAAGAGCCGACTGTATAAAGTTCACATGGCAATAAACAACAACCCGTGCCTCAACCTAACAAAAATAAGTGAATCAAGTAGATGGCATGCTAGACTTGGCCATGTGAATCTTGAAACTATAAAGTCTATGTTTCAGAAAGATCTTATTCAAGGAGCTCCACAGGTGCTATTTGAGAAAGAAATTTGTGGCTCATGTTTGCTTGGAAAGCAAACAAGGCAAGTTTTTCCTCAAGCCACGACTAATCGAGCTAACACAATACTTGAGCTAATACATGGTGACCTTTGTGGCACGATAACACTAAGAACATGCGCTGGGAACAAGTACATCTTCGTTCTTATTGATGATCATTCAAGATAGATGTGGACGATTCTACTAAAAGAGAAGAGTGAAGCATTTGAAAAGTTTAAAAGATTCAAACGCTCGGTGGAACAAGAAACAAGTGCTTGCATAAAAACATTCAGAACAGATAGAGGGGGGGGGGGGAGAATTTGTGAGCCGAGAGTTCAATGATTTTGCGATGAATCTGGTATTAAGAGACACCTTATTGCTCCTTACACTCCACATCATAATGGAGTAGTCGAACGGCGCAATAGAACCATATGATGGAGATGACTAGAAGTATGATGAAGCATATGCGAGTACCAAACTACTTGTGGGGAGAAGCTGTGAGACATTCTACATATCTCTTGAACCGGATAGCCACACGAGCACTCAAGGATACAACACCATATGAAGATTTTTGGTTTAAGAAGCCAAGAATTGATCATCTTCGGATTTTTGGTTGTATTGGTTACGCCAAGATGGATAAGCCTCATTTAAGAAAATTTGATGATCGCTCAAGAATGCTTGTCCATCTAGGAACAGAGCCAGGATCCAAAGCATATCGGCTTCTTGATCCACAATCCAAGAAAGCAGTGGTGAGTAGAGATGTTGTTTTTGATGAAACTAAGGGCTGGAATTGGAAGTATAATAATCCAGATCGAGAGAGTAGTGGAAGTTTCAAATTTGAATTTGGAGGAGAATTTGGAAATCATGGAATACAAAGGGAAGAAACGATTACAGAAGCAGAGCATAGGAATGTTGAAACAGAACAAAGTTGCAGAGGAGAAGATGATGGTGAAACAGAACAAAATTGTAGAGGAGAAGATGATGGTGAAACAAAACAAAATTGCAGAGGAGAAGATGATGGTGAAACAGCTGCGTCGCTGGATTTTGATGAAGAAGAACGTAGACTTGAGCATGATAACACAGAAGGAGCTGACCTTTGATCTGCCTATTGCTTTATGAAAAGCTGTAAGACAAGTTGAGAAACCAAAATATCTCGAGGACTACGTTTTGTTGGCTATTGAAGAAGGAGAGATGCTGCTCTTAAGTTTAAATAATGAGCCTAGGAATTTTTATGAAGCTAAAGAGATTAAAGAATGGAGACTGGCATGTGAAGATGAAATCGCTTCTATTGAGAAAAATCACACGTGGGATCTTGTTGACTGTCCTCACGGAGTCAAACCGATCGGTTTGAAGTGGGTATTCAAACTAAAAAAAAATTATGATGGAAGTATTAATAAACACAAAGCCCGACTCGTCGCAAAAGAATACGTACAACGTTATGGAGTAGATTTTGAAGAGGTGTTTGTTCCGGTTGCACGAATCGAAACCATAAGGCTTCTTGTTAGCATGGCTGTAACACATGGTTGGGAGATTCATCATCTTGATGTTAAAACAGCATTTCTTCATGGAGAATTGAAAGAAACTGTTTATGTGATGCAACCAGGAGGTTTTGAAATAAGAGGAAGTGAAGGAAAGGTATACAAGCTTAATAAGGCCTTATATGGTTTGAGACAAGCTCCAAGGGCTTGGAACAATAAATTGAATCAGATTCTTATAGAGCTTGAATTCAAGAAGTGCTCAAAAGAACCATCGGTTTATCGAAAGGAGGTAAGAGAGTTCCTTTTGATTGTGGCTGTATATGTTGATGATTTGTTTGTGACAGGAACAAGCTTGCATATTATTAATGAGTTTAAACGAGAGATGGCATTGAAGTTTGACATGAGTGATCTCGGGAAGCTGACATATTATCTTGGCATTGAGGTTATTCAACATGATGAAAGGATATTGTTACTTCAAAATCGATATGCACTCAAGATTTTGGATGAGGCTGGTCTAACGAACAGCAACTCTGTTCATACACCAATGGAATCGGGTTTACAGTTGTCTAAGTCTCAAGATAGAAAGGAGATTGATGCTACGGCCTACAGGAAAAATTTTGGTTGTCTACGATATTTGCTCCATACAAGGCCTGACTTGTCTTATTGTGTAGGTATCTTAAGTCGCTACATGCACAGTCCTAGAGATACTCATGGAGCAGCAATGAAGCAATGCTTGCGGTATATGCGAGGAACCACATCCCTTGGTTTGTCCTTCAAGCGATCGACTTCGAAAATACCAAAGTTGATTGGATACAGTGATAACAGCCATAATGTTGATCCCGATGATGGTAGAAGCACTGCTGGAAATATTTTCTATCTTGGGGAGAGTCCGATTTCGTGGTGTTCAGCTAAACAAGCTACCGTAGCAATGTCTTCTTGTGAAGCAGAATTTATGGCGGGGACTGAAGCGGCTCGACAAGCAATTTGGCTCCAAGACTTGCTTAGTGAAATTACCGGATCAGTTAGTGAGAAAGTTACACTTCTAATGGACAATAAAAGTGCAATATCTCTCACTAAAAATCCAGTTTTTCATGGAAGAAGCAAGCACATTCATAGAAGATATCACTTCATAAGGGAGTGTGTGGAGAATGGTCAAATTGTGGTGGAGCATGTTCCCAGGAATGAGCAAAAGGCGGACATTCTTACAAAAGCTTTAGGGAGAGACAAGTTTCGTGAAATGAGGGAGTTCATAGGAGTTCAAGACATGAGACAAAGCAACTTCAAGCTTAAGGGGGAGAATGTTAGTTTACGCTTGACAATAGCTTGAGATAGAAGCTATCCTAATCCTAGTCATAATATGGTTATTAGAGTTAAGGTTATATGTTTAGGAGTTATCTAAACATGGGTGTTTCCTAATAGGATTAGGAGTGGTGTTTTATATAAATACATATGTTGAGTCATGACATATTGTAAAAGGTTTTAAGGAACTTGAAAGCTTTAGTTTTTGAGAGAGTTTTCTAAAGCATAAAATAAAGAGAGTAATTCTTTATTACATCTTAAGTTCTTGTTATAATCTCAGAAACTAGAGCTTTCACATTTTTTTTTACCATACAAGTCCCTTGCTTGATTCTACTCTGGTTTTATGTTTTTTTGTTTGTTGTAGGCAAGTCATTGCAAAAGTTTATGTGACAACGAAACCTATATTGCAGTTAATATTCTTATCTAATTATCATTCATATAATCCTATTACCCATTTGAAAACATTTTTTCTAATTTACCTTTGTATCCATAGATTGTTTTAACAAATGATTGTGCTTAATGAACCCCCACGACTATATTAGGAAGAAGCAGATAAAAATAAAAATAATCAGATATGTTTGGAAGGATCAAATTAAATTATTTCTTATCTTTCCGTAGTGAACATGAATTAGTCTTTACCCCTTCACGTTTGTACTATCTTCATTTGTATTATTCTTTTAGATACTTTGATGAAATCGTTACTTTGATTATTTTTAATAAATTACGTTCAAAGTCGTTTTCAAGTTTTATCTTGATAGTTAAAGGAACTAATTAAATATTAAATTTTGATTCAAGATGACAACTTTTGCCATTTGGTAGTCACTATATAAATAAAATGAATAACTATAAATTTGAATATCGTACTCAATCATTTTATAATGCTAAATCAAAAAATTTATATATAAAAGTAAAAAATACTTGTCTGTAGTTTGCTATGGGTTAAATCCTATTAATGTGTAATTTGGACACGAAGATTTTGTAAATACATTTGTATTTTATTCATATATTTATTTGAGCTAATTTGAGTTTAATTATAGTGCATTTGTTTTTTAAAATAAATGCGCATACTTACAGTTTTTCCACATTCCACTACATATATTCAATAGAAAATATTATCTGTCTTAACATTTTTGAATACAAATTTTTGACTCATCTAAAATTACACATTAATTTATTTTTAGCGTATATTATCAAAATGATATGATTGGTTATTTAGAGTATTATCAAAATGATATGATTTATTATCAATTTGATCCTTGAGAGTATTATAAATATAATATGATGGATTATTTTTAGATTTATATTAATTTGATACTTTAGAGTATTATCAAAATGAAGTTTTTAAATAAATAAAAATTATTCATTATAATCTATATTAAAAATAAATAAACTCAATCTATTGATATAATATGAAATCTTAAAAATAATAAAAAAAGAAAAAATAAAATAATTGTTCTATGGGGTACCACGAGGTAAATTATATTTATTATAATATAGATTTAGCCATATACTAATATTTTTTTAGGTCATAAGTTTATAAAAAAAATTATAATGGTTCAAATAATATTTAAACCAGACAAATTCGATGGTATACTTATATTAAGAGAATTTTTGAGAAATCCCCGTTTTAGTGTACCTCTTTTTAAAAATACCCCCTTTATCTATCCATTTTCAAAAATACACTTGTTTAAATAAAAAAAATTATAAAGTTTTATATAGTTTATAAGGTACATCTATATAATAACTACTACTGGGAGATTCGATACAAATATTTTAAAATCTTTTAACTAGTTTAAATCGTTTTTAAAAGTTTTATAAGGTTTTTAAAAGGGTTTATACGGTTTTTATACGGTTTTTATAAGGTTCTTATAATCTATTTTTACGCTATTTATGAAAGGGATATAAAGTTTTATACACATATAAAGGTAATTTTTATATATATTTATAAGCTTACACACATATTTGGATAAATTTCAACATTTTTAGTGGTTTTTTTGATAAAGTTTGAAAAGAGGATATTTTTAAAATGAGGTATATGAAAAGGGGTATTTTTGAAATTTCCCCTATTAGTGACCATCAAAACAATATAATTATATGTTGTAATGTTTAGTTAATATAGTGCTATATACACCGTTGTTAAAATTGACGACTATCGGAATACATTATCATATAGAAGTATAAAACTGGAAATATATATACCATAAAAATACATTGTTCATGTTGGAGCTCTAAGGATTTAAACAAACTTTGAATAGAACTGATTAAACTATAACGATTAAAATTATATATAAGAGAGACACATTAAATACTGGCCCCGTGATGTACCACAATGTAAAAACTAGTTATGAATAAGTGGAGTGCGTTAATATGTTTTCGCTGTGCATGACGAAATTGTTGGTTTAATTCGGTTAGGTTAATTAGTATGTAAGAAACTATTAATTAATGATTTTTTTTTTTAAAAAGTGTCGGGTCTTTTTAATTTAGAATCATAGCCCTTACGATTTTAGGCCTGGTTGAATGGTTGTTGTGGATAGTTTTTGAATTTCATGGTTTGATGATTGATATGTCGAATGGTTTAGGAATATAATTGGTGAATTATTTTCCAGTTACGTGGTGCATGATGTGAACCGTTTTGTTATGCTTGGTGGTAGCATGCTATAATTGATTATGATTTGTTACTCAATTGAGTGAGCATGGAGACCTAGTATCATCCTCTTTGAGCCTTTAATGAGATTCCACAGTAAGTTGTTGTGTTGTGTTTTCTTATATATAGTGTTTTAGAGTCTTTCACCCTTCCTTTTATGTCTATTTTGAGTTGTTTATCATGTTTTTGTCCGTCTTTCTTGTCTTTCGAGTTGTGTTTTGAGTCATGAGCAAGAGCTAAGCAGTTGGAGCGGAATTGACGCATTTTGGACCAGTTTTGGGCAAGGAAGTGCAAGATTAGCAGTTGCAGAGCCAAGATCAATCGGTCCAATGTCAGACTGATCGATCCAAACCGACGACACATTCTAGGAGCAAAAAGATCGATTGATCCCCACCTTGGATCGATCGATTCACTCGCCCGGACCAGATTAGAAACAAGAAAATTGATTGGTCCAACATCGGACCGATTGGTCCACCTGTCCGACGACCAAATTCGGTTTCCTAAACCTGATCTAATTGCTATTTTTCTGTAATGGGTATTAAAACCCAAAAGACCTATTGTTTCATTCTACACTTTCTTTACAGCAGTTTTCCGAGTTTTTCACTTGTAAGCAACACTTGGGATCGAGATTCATCCTCGTTGACAATTTGGAGAAGATTTCTAAACCTTATTCTCATTTAAGCTATTGAATCATGTTTTCTTCAATGTTTATTTGCTTTGTTTCAATTGTTGTGTCTGAGTAGTCTCTTAATTGGGTTTTAGGGTTCTAATTAGAAGATCCAATGATTTTATGTATTAAATGTCTTAGGGAATTCTTAATCTTTGGTTCTTTAATTTAGATGTTCTCAATGCTAGAATAGGATTGATCACCGTGGGAGCTGATTCCACCTGAGGTTCTAGAATGTACTAAGGTGGGAACTGATTCACCTGCCTGAACTCGAACTGAAAGCGGTATTTAAGTACAAATGTAAAGATTAAAAGTTCTAGTTCTTATTGATAGTAATTTTTTCGACCCCTTACAAATGATCCCTCATTCCCTTTATATACAGGTCCTAAGACGCTCAAGACGAGGCGCGATCTCCGTTCCGGATATCCCGCGATCTCCATTATGGCCCCGTTGACTCATTAGTTTGCCGGTTATGATCTCCCCTTAATTGCTCTTTCTTCCAGCTCCCAGTTTGATTATTAACGGGCCTTCTGACTCAGTTGGGATTCATCTTTACTGGGCCTTGGCCGCGTAGAGCCCGACCATTTGCGAGGTGCCGATCCTGGTGTCCACAGTTTGCCTCCCAAGTCTTTCGGAGTGATTTCAGTTCGGGAGACTTTAATGCAACATCGTTTTTGGGAACCAAGATCCTCCAATCCTCATGATTGATTTTCCTTGATTTGCGGTTGCCTTTTTGGCTTACCGCGCCCCCTCGTTTCCCTAGGCCATCATTACGCTACAAAGGACGAGGCGGCTATAAAAGGTACGGCACCTCCTTAACCCGAGTTTTCTCTTCTTTCGCTCTTTTTCATATTTTACTCTTTGTCTGGCTACGATTTCTTCCTTCCCTGCTTACTCTGCCGCTCGTCGGAATAGCTACACGTTAGCCTAGGATCTTTCATCGGCAAATACCACTGCGCATGATGTCTCCACCTAAACAACTGAGCCAGCCAATCGAGGATACTATTCCGAGACAGTTTGGTTTATAGGCGTTCGCTTCCTTTGCGGCCTCCCTTCTAGCACCAAGATTCTGGCTCCCACGGGCGATCAGTCACCGGAGGACCCCCCGGAGGGATACTGTTGTGCCTACGAGGTTATGTTCTCCAACTGCAAGCTCTATTTCCCGCTGCCGGAACTCCTAATAAAAGCGATGTACGCCTTGGGTATTTCACTTCCACAACTATGCCCAAACTTCATGTGTACCATCCTCTGCCTCCAGACCTTAGCGGAGGAGCACGGCTATATCCTGACGTTTCAGGATGTCCTCCACCTGTACACCATAAAGGGAGGGAGAACTAGAGGGACCTTCTATCTCAGTCAGCTCGCCGGATTCCTGGTCATGGAAGACTTACCCTAGAAAGACGACAATTGGCGAAGTGGCTATTCCCCGTCGGCGAGCTGACGGATTTATTCATTCCCAAGTGGTCCCCCAAAATTGGTAGAACTGCGGAGGGGAACCGAACTGCCTCGTTGTTTTTTTCCTTTTTTGTTCTTTTACTTCGCGTATTTCTCCAAATTCTAACCTACACTTTTTATATGCTCTCAGCTACCCTAGAACCAGGTTCTTTATCTCGCACCTTCGCGGACTGCTTCATAAGCTTATGCGACAGCCAGACCCCTTGGGACTCCTTCTCTTCCCACCGAATTCGGGAGTCCGGAGCCCGCATCCGTACTAGTTCCCTCGTCACCAGTTCTCCATAGCCCGTACTGCTCGCAACATGAATTACCGAGAGGAGAGAGCCTATAAGAAGCAAACCAAACTTCGGGAGAAGGAACTAAAAAACTGATGGCCACTACCCTTGCCGAGGGTAAATCGAAGGCTCCTGCGAAGGAGAAAAGTTCTTGCTCCGCTGCCCGACCTGAATCCCGGGGCCGCTTGGTAGTGGTTTTGCTCGACTCCACATCAGCTTTGGGGGATACGAGCTCCGAGCCCCCTACTCCTGTTAGTGCCCAAGTGAGGAAATAAGTGAACGAATCCTCCAAGAAGAGGAAGGCTCCGGACTCAACTCCGAAATCTTGGGAGACCTCTCGCCCTCGCACGGGTGACACAGGGAAACGAACTGAAGCCAGTTCGAAAGGAGCTAATCCTCCCACCCTGCCGTTGGACAGAAAGGTGAATCCCGACGCGAGTTACCAGGTACCTTCCCCTCGGAGCTAAGCAGTTGTGATCTTTCTTTCTGCTTTCAGCGTGTTACTAACCATTATTCTTGCATCTCCCCCAAAGTCGCTTGCGAACATGATGCGCAGTTTCCGCCGTCATGGAGGTAATAGTCGCTCACATCGAGTCTAAGGCTGCGAGAAACTTTAGAATTCCTGACTAAACTTCTACCTTTCATGCAGAGCCTTATTGAGTTCACTAGCTCCATTGCAAACTACGAATACCAAATGCTCTCCAACCCTAATGCTGGTGAGGTTAAGGAACTACTATCTCAGATATTAGAGCTGGAGAAACGGGTAAAGCGCCTCACTGCTGCCGAAGCGGCCAACAACCTCGAGTTGGAGAAGGCGAAGAAATTCAATTCCCGCCTGAAACTGGTGGAGTCCGAACTGCTTATTGCTGAGGCCTCCCTGGAGGATTCCCGAGACAAGCACACGAAATCCGGCGAGCTGTACCTCCAGGCCGCTGAGGCAGAGAGGCTCGCACAAAAGGAACTCGACGAACTAAAGGTTCAGGATCCAAGCGTTGGAAGTTGGATTCCGCTCGGAGATAGAAAAGGCTCGTCGTGACAAACGGAGGAAGACCCGGGCCCAGCTTTGGGAAGCCGCAGATGGCGTGCACGTCTTTCTTAACGATCATAACCGCTTAGTTCCTGCCACCATCTGCGCTGCTGAAATTACAGATAGAGTCGGGTGAAATCGCCGACCTGCAGACCGAGCTCGAAACCCTGAAAAGGGATGAGATTGCTGCCCTCCAAAGCGCAAAAGATGTACCAAAAACTAACTTCTGCCAATGTCTCGACTCCGGACATCGAGCGCGCATGGCCCGGTGCAACCGAAGGGATGCTAGCTACCAGCTCTCAAAGGCGCCAAACTGAAGGCCCCCGAGGTGACTAAAGCTATCGAGCCTCCCCCGAGCTCGGAAGCCGGCGAGTTGAACTAATCAGGGTTATTGTGGTCTTTGACCCCCCTTTTGTCACTTATTTTCTAGACATTATACTTTATTCTGCTTGATTTTATGTTTCGCTTTATTAAGGGTGTTTTTGACCTCGGTGGTCTCACCCATTTATGATGCTTTACTTAGCCTATTGCGCTTTTGAATGATACCTTTTGTTTAGTCTTCTTGTGCTTATATCATCTCGTGTTTTGCAAACTTGTACTTAGCATAACTTAAATAGAAATTAGTTTGGCTGAGCTTTGCGGATTTATACTTAGTATAGCTTTTTAATTTTTATTAAAAATACGAGCTGGACCTTATTTGAATAGGCTGCCTACGTACCCGCACAAAATTTGGGATAAAGCCAACCGTAGTTCGATTACAAAGAATGCTCTTTTTTTTTTAAGGTAAAATACAAGTTCAAAATTTGGGATCAAGCCAACCGTAGTTCGATTACAAAGAATGCTCGGTTCTTTACTTCGGAAGTTATTTTGTAAGGCCCCTCCCAATTAACACCCAGCTTTCCGGCGTTATAATAATGAGCTATGGCGTCCTGATAATGCTGCAAACGAATCATAGCTTGGTGTCGTCTTTTGTTAATAACGTCTAAAGAGTTTCTTAGATATTCATCATTCTTAGAACTCATCCCCGGGTTAAGCGTTACTCGAACTCCAAGTACTTCGAGTCCACTCCATATACAAGTGCGTATGGTGACTCCTTAGTTGATCGCCGAGGGGTTGTTCGGATTGCCCATAAAACCCCTTGCAGCTCTTCTGCCCATTGACCCTTGTGCAAATCGAGGCGGTTCTTTAAGTTACATATGATTACCTTGTTCATCGCCTCCGCCTGTCCCCTGTGGGTACCGCGGAGTAGACTTGCTAAGTCTTATTTTCAGCCGTGCGCAAAATGCCTCGAATTGTTGGGATATGAACTAGGACCCGTTGTCCGTTACAATTTCGTAAGGAACTCCGTGTCGACAAACGATTTCTCTTCATACGAATTGCTTGACTTACGCCCCACTGATGGTGGAGTACGCTGTTGCCTCTATCCATTTGGAGAAGTAGTCAGTAAGTACCAACAGGAACCTCACACCCCTAGTTAAAGTATGGAGTGGTCCTACTATATCCATAGACCACCTCATGAACGGATATGGGGAGGAGATGGAAGACAACAGCTCGGAAGGCTGATGGATTGTAGGAGCATGTCTTTGGCATTTGTCACATTTCCAAACGTACGCTTCGCAGTCCGCCAGCATTGTTGGCCAGAAGAGTCTTTGCCGCTTAATCTTAAAAGCCAATGTTCTCGCTCCGGAATGATTGCCATTCGGACCGTTGTGGATTGTTCTCAGCAAAATACCAGGGCCTTCACCGGCTACACATGTTAGATAAGGACCTCATATGCTTCTCCGGAGCAAGCCGTCGTTATGTAAACAAAAACTCGCGCTAACAACCTTAACCTTTCGAGCTTGCCATTTGCTTTTGGGCCGTTCACCCTTCCGCAAATAATCCAGGATAGGAGTTCTCCAATCTTCCCCCGAGCTTAGGGGTCAGGAACCGCCGTTCGCGTCCCCCGTCATCCCAAGCTCGCCAGGGCCTTCCGAGATCGCTCTGATATCCGCTTTGGACTCGGTCCTCTCCCGAGGAGCAGAAGCCTCCCCCTCTGGGCTCTGTACACGCGACCTTCTAGCTCGTTTAACTACCGGGAGTTCGATCGAGGGTTCCCCCGATCTAGACGGCGTTGCATGGATCATGTGAGCACGTTTACTTCAAACCTTTCGGGGTGAATACTCGAGTGCTCGAGCATTTCTACTGGGATAACTCTAGTAGTGGTTGGGTCCGACGTTGAGGCCAGAGACGCTAAAGAATCCGTGGCCGAGTTCTCGGCCCTAGGACTCTTACTCAGCTCGAACTGGTGGAACTTAGAAACCAATTCCCTGGCTAGGGCCAGGTAAGCCCCCATACGCTCGTCCTTCGCCTCGTACTCCCCTGACAGTTGGCTTACAACCAAGTGGGAGTCGCAAAATGCGTACAGCCGTTGTACACTAATTCCTAAGGCCAGGTGGAGTCCGGCCAGCAAAGACTCATACTCTGCTTCGTTGTTAGAGGCGTCAAAAGAAAGCCGGAACGACTGCTCAAACACCTCGTTTGTGGGTGATCGTAATCGGATTCTTATCCCACTCCCATGTTTGGATGAGGCCCCATCGACGTTCAACGCCCATGGTGTATTCATGTTGTTCCCTTTCCGAAGATCCTCCAAAGATAACTCGATTAGAAAATCTGCTAGCACCTGGGACTTTGCCGTCGTTCGAACTCGAAATTCCAAATCGTACTCACTGAGCTCGATTGCCCACTTTGCTATTCTCCCGGACTGACTTGGGCTATGAAGAATGGTGCAAAATGGTTAATACGTAAGGACCACTACTGTATGGGACTGGAAGTAAGGTCTTAGTTTCCTAGCCGACGTGATTACGGCGTGTGCCAATTTCTCAATCATGGGATAACGAGATTCAGCTCCCGTGAATGTTTTGCTAAAATAAAAAACTAGCCTTTGCTCTCCCCTCTCTTCCCGAACTAATACTCCGCTGACGGCATGGTTCGAGAGCGCGACATAGAGGAAGAGTGGTTCCCCCAGCTCCGGTTTAGCCAACACGGGAGGGTTAGATAGGTATTGCTCATTCCAAGCGACGTTTTTGCTTCCTTTTCACAAGAGCTGGAAGAATGGTAAGCATTTGTTCGTCGATCAGGAAATAAACCTATTAAGGGCCGCTGCACTTCCTTTACGTTATTCGGCGAACCCATAGACAAAAAGCCTTTATTTGCCTTGGGTTAGCCTAGATTCCCCTCTCTGTAGCTATATACCTCAGGAACTCTCCGAACGGTACCCCAAAGGTGCACTTTGACGAATTCAGCTTCATCCCAAACTTATTGAGGATCGTGAAACAGTCTCGGAGATGCCCGACATGCGAACTGGAATCCATGGACTTCACTAGCATGTCATAAATGTAGACCTCCATCGTTTTTCCTAGAAGGTTGGAGAACATTCTGTTCACCAAGCGCTGGTAGGTTGCGCCCGCGTTCTTCAGTCCGAAGGACATAACCTTATAATAGTACCTGCCCCGATCTGTTATAAACGCTGTCTTCTCCTGGTCCTCCGGGTGCATCAGTATTTGATTATACCTGGAGAAAGCATCCATGAAGGTTAACAACTCATTCCCCGAGGTGGACTCCACCATTCTGTCAATGTAAGGGAGGGGGAAACTATCCTTCGGGCAAGCCTTGTTAAGGTCTGTAAAGTCCACGCATACCCTGGGCTTCCCGTTCTTCTTCATGACCACCACCGTATTTGCCAGCCACTCGGGGTACTGGACTTCGCGGATCAGGCCAGCCTTGAGAAGGCGATCTACTTTGGCACTGAAAATATCACCTCTCCTAGACCCCAACTTTCTTCGCTTCTGTTTATCAGGTTTGAAGGACGTGTGTACATTAAGCTCGTGGGAAATGACGTCGATGCTTATGACGGTCATCTCACTTACGTTCTAGGCAAACGTCGCCTTATTTTCTCTAAGAAAGGTGACCAGTTCACTTCGGACTTTGGCTATTAAACCAATTCCAATTTTGATCCCATGATCCGGGAATTTCTCATTTATGTGGATTTCCTCGTAGAAGTCGCCCTTCAGCTTGTTCCTTACTGGATTTTTAGCCACCTCTAGCTGTGGTTGCTATTGCACCAGCAGCTTGTGCCCCGCCAAATAACAACTTCTCAATGTGCGTTGACTCTCCAAGATCTCCCGAAGTCCCTCTGGGGTGGTGGACTACATGCATTGGTTAAGTTGAGGGGACGACCTTCATTTGGTGTAACCAAGGGGTTCCCAATATTGCATTATAGGCCGCGGGTCGGTCGAACACTATGAATTCCACCATCTTGGAGACTCCCTGAGCGGAAACCGGAAGTACGATGGTTGCCAAGGACATCGACGTTTCGCAGGTAAACGAGACCAGGGGTGCTGGTGGCCCGACTAAGTGATTCCTGCCAACGCCCATTCTGGTCAACGTGTCCTTTCTCTGGTGATCCTTAATGGCTCGAATGGAGTTCCGAAATATTCAGGACCCTCCCATTCTAACGTCGATCCTTATTTTAGATTCCTGCGGTAATTCCTAGATCAAGGGGGTTTTAGATTTTTTAGCTGGGGGAGCTTCGTCTTCGTCCTCCGTACATGTATCACTAGAGACTTCGGTTATCAGCTGGACTGACCTTTGTGCTTGGTCCAGTTCTTCTCTTGTTATCTCTGACATCCCCCCATTAATGAATCGTTCCGCGAGTAGGTACATGAGCTTCTTGCAATTCCAGGTTGAGTGTCCTCCTACCTTGTGAAGCTCGCAGTACGAATCTTCGTCCTTCGGACTGGGTTGCTCGCGCACCCATTTGTTGTTAGGGAAAGCTCCATTCTTTGGACGAGGAACATTAGCCGAGGCAGCTCGATGCAGGGCGTCCTGAATATTAGAAGGTCTGTTGACCGTCAGCTCCTCTCTGAATCGAGATTCGTGCCAGAGCCCGTTCGTAAGGGCAGACAAGGCAGCGGAGTCGCAGAGCCCCAATATTTGCACCATTATTTCCTTGAATTTGTTGACATTCGAACGGAGTGAGTCGTGTGGCCCCTGGCTGAGATTCCACAGTTGGGCGTCAGTAGCCCCTACTCCGATAAAGCTGGAGTACTGCTTGATGAAAGTGGTCGAGAACTGGGTGAAACCATTCACCGACCCTTCATTCAACGAAGGGAACTAGCGGAGAGCTGGTCCTTGGAGAGTTTCTGCGAAAAGTTTGCAGTACCCAGCATCTTCTTTATGCGGCTCAAAGTCCACCCGGCTCGCCGTGAGTAGGAATGTTTGGAGGTGAACCTTGGGATCCCCCTTCCCCTTGTAGCTCTGGAATTTAACTTTCCGAGTGTCTTTGAGTCGGGCCATCGAGATCCGAGGTGAAAATAGAGTTTTCTTAGAGTCTTCAATAACCTGGTCCACGTCGGGCGCCGCACTCGTAACATTATGGACTTTGGACTGCATAGCCCGGATTTTGTTCTGGAAGAGGGTTATCTCCCGATTTACCGCAATGGTAACACCACCGTCAAACTCTCTTCTTCGATCTCGTCTTCGGCTTAGAGGGATCTCGCCGTCGTCTCGTCTTCGTCGATGTGTCGTCGTCGTCTTCAGACGTTATTGTCGCCGTTGTTGCCGTTTTGAGTATGGGTCATCATCATCATCGACATCATCATCGTCATGGTTACCGTCGATTTGATTTGGGAATTTTGGATTTATTGTATGGGTTCTCGTTCATGTAAGTGATATCGTCATTTTGGGTTCAGATTAGAGTTTTAAATTGTGTACTTTCAGTGTTTATGTATGGGGTTTTACAATTTAGGGTTCTAGTTTTGATGTTGGAGATCGATATTGTAGCTAAAATTGGGAATTTAACAATTTAGGGTTTTGTATTGGGAATATAGTTGGATAAAAAGCTCATCTGAATTGGAGAATAACACATGCAGGATCATCTACAACTGCAAATTACCTTCATTTTCTCATTTTACTCACTAATTAAACTAATCCTCAAATGTCTTAAAAAAACTCAAGCATCACAACTAGCGCTGGGCATTTGGTATAAACCGATTAAACCAAAACATTCGGTTTTCGACAATGAAAGAAAGAACAATGATAAACCGATCGGCAAAATTAATTTCAAATTTCGGAGTTCGGTTTTCTCCGTTCGGTATCCGATTACCGGTCGGTTTATTTGGTTAAATGTAACATGATATAAAAGCTTAAAACCCTAGATCTAATTCATTACATCAATCCTTAAAAAAAACGCCTCCTCTCCATCACGATCCTTCTTTTTCCATCTCCTCTCCTTATGATTTTCCTTTTTCTCCTCCTTCCTTCATTTCTAAACTCTTTTACATCTTGATCTTTCTCCTCATGCTCTCTTCATTTTTTTGTTTATTCTAAATCATAAGCTTTGATCTATACTCAACAGTGGAAACTACACCCAAAAATCTCCATGAACTCAGTCCGTTTTCGATATAAATACCTACATGAGGTTTGTATTCAAGTTTGATTATTGGTATTACTTGTTCTTTTCATAGTCTCATTTTTTTGAATTGTAGATCTTAGACTTCGTGATTATTTTGATATAGGTGAATATTTTTTCTTTTTTCTTTTAGTGAGAATGCGAGAAACTCATCTTCCTCATCCAACGCCACATCAGTTGAAGCTGAACTAGGACGGTCGGAGATTGTCGTCACTATCACCGGAGCCGCAGCCGCAGCCGATAAAGCGGCAGCTCAGATCTTTGTAAAAACCCTAACATTTTATTGGGCCGGGCTATTAATTGTTTGTTGGGTTTTCTTTGAACTGTCTTTTGGGCTTTTATTGTATTAGTAATGAGCTTTTTATTAGATTTTGATTTGTAATAGATTAGATTTTTATTTTGTAAATATGAAAACCGAATAAACCAAAGAAAAAAAAATCGGTTCAGTTTCGGAATTTAATTTTTTGCCAATAACCAACCGAATAACACGACTTCCGACCCGAATTTCATTTCGGGTCTATTCGGTGAAAATTTCTAGAAACCGAATTTCTCCCTAACCAAATAACCTGACCCAAATAAACCGATTAAACCGAACGCCCAGGGCTAATCACAACAATGTAAAAGCGCAAAGATTTCTACACTAATATGCAATTTGACTTAAAGTTTTTTAAACATGGTAAGATCCAAGTCCATTTTTTGATACAAGATATATCATTGTTTAGAACGCATCATAGTTCTTTTAAGTATTTCCTTTTTATGCTAAACTAAGATTTATATACTTTACTTATTTCACAATGCTTAAGTCGGTTTGTAAGAGTCTACATAAGACTCTCAAAATCATCAATAAGAATTAACTTCCAACAATTAACCTAATTATCTAAGAGAGACTTGGGTTAAAGGGAAGCTTGCTTTCAATCTTCTTGTTCGATAAGCTTAGGCTATTTCTCTAATCTAGTCATTACGGAGAAAGTAGAAGGTCCTTTAACAAGAGCAAAGGCAAAGGCTTTGGCTCATAACAGTTTTATACAAAATCTAGGCTCTCCAAAATAAATCAGAACAAGATTGAACACCAACTCCATATATAGACTCAAGCTTCGAAAAATCTGACATACTCTATATCAAAAACCTCAAAAACCTACCAATGTGAGTACGTGACCACCTTAAACCTCCAAATCCCTAAAATCTCACACTACAAATATTCCTAAATACATTCACAACTTGGTCCTTTAATTCCATACACAACAAGACGGAGGAGGATAAGACCGAACAGGCTGAACAAGAGCAGCAACTTGCGGTTTCTGTGAATGTTGTTGAGGCGGTGGTGGTGGTGTTGAAGGATTGGGATTTGGACTGGGAATTGGAATCGGAGTAGTGGGTTTTGGTTTTTTCGAATTGTGATCCCTCATGGTCGGAGAAGAAGAATCGCCGTCAGTGTGAGACCCCGGTTGCGGAGAGGTTTAAATGCATTGATTTGGCCACCTATGTAACCAAAGTGCACTTATTTTTTCGGTCAAAGGTCCTAAGAGAACTCTACAGTTAAGCGTGATTATGCTAGAGTAGTCAAAGGATGGGTGACCTTCCGAGAAGTGGTTGTCGGAACTGTGTGAGTGAGGGCAAAACACAGGGAAAGATCATGTGGTGATTTGTAGGGTCGGTAAACAAGATTTTAAGCCTCCCGGACGTAGCAAACCAGACGTCGGATATTGATGGGCTAATGGGCCTAGTGAGACGACGTGAGACCCATTAAGAGAGGTGGGCCCATGGGCTGGTGGTGAACATGGGACCTACTGGAGAGATGGCGATCGGGGTGTTACAGTCGGACATGGGAGTCTATAGTTGGGTTAGGACTTGGAAGCTTTGGCAATGGAGTAGTGAGCGAATCTGAAGATTTTTGTGCCCTAGATCATAGGTTGAGGGAGAGCGTCGAGGAGGATAAGACAAAGATGAGAATAAGGTTTTCAAGGGAAAAACTGTCATAAAAGTTTAGAAGAGGGTAAAATTAAATGGCAAAAAGAGGGGTATTTTTTGAAAAGGGGTATTTCTAACATATTATCTTTAAAAAGTGTATAAATCTCTAAATTTAATAATTACAATCTTTGTTAAAGATTCAGATCTTTTGTACTTAACCATTTATGTAGTTTCCTAAAATATTGGAGTTTCTTATTTATAATTAATATAGTTTCATACAATATAGAAATGTATTATTTATAGTTAAAAAGTTTCCAAAAATACTGAAATATTTATTTTGCAATCTTTTCGAAATCTATACTATTAATTGGGAACATTTTTTTGGTGATACAATGGGAGTAAAACTCCCAAAAATAAGAAACTAATAACTAGACGCAAACCCGACGAAGCAGTTCATGTCCTCGCGCATCCTCCGCAAGTATCGAAATAACACAAGTAGGAGCATTCTCCAGCAAATGAAAACCCAGTCCTAAAGTGAAAGCATAGTTAGCTAATCCATATCCGAGACGATTAGCTTCCCTATACACGTGAGATATCCGGACAATCCAGTCCCTTGATATAAAGCCATGGCACAAACGTACCAGGAAAGATAGAGGGTGCGAATCACTATTCCCCGTCTTAAGAAACACCACTACTATCTCCGAATCTACCTCCAACTCCACCCGAGTAAAATTTTTAGACCAAGCCAAATACAAACCATAATAAACCCCCCCCCCATAATTTCACCAACGGAGCCGAACAAATACCAATATGTAACGCAAAACCGACAATCCATCTACCAGCCTCATCCCGTATAGCACCACCTGCTGTCGCAAACCATGGATTTCCACGCGATGCTCCATCTGTATTAACCTTTACCCACCTATCACTCGGCGGCGACCATGCTATCATACGCTCCATACGTGCTGGTCTAGCAAACGGACTCTGATTGGCATCATTCGCCTTTAACACCTCCTCCGTCAACTCTTTAATAAACTTAACCCGGTCCCGACATTTCCCGTTGTGACCAAACACGTTCCCGCATCGCCATTTCCAGCCCCACCACACCGCCATCCCAAACATAGTAGCTCCTGAGTGTGTACCCGAGTCTTTTTCCCCACCAAGATTTTCATAAAGTTATTCGAGCAAAGATGATGCAAAAAACAACCGATGTCTTCTAGCCGGAATGACTCGCTGCTAGAGACCGGCCATAGCCGGACAGTCCCGCAAAATATGCAAAATTGTCTCTTCTCCACCCTTACACACTGAACATATCGAAGAACTACAAAGATGTCTTATATAACGCTCTGAATTCGACATGATAGCTCGATTCCCAACTAGCCACAGAAACGTCCAGACTCTTTCCAGGACCACAACAGTCCATATTATGCTTCAAAAAGCTCCCATGTTTTATGTCGGCGTCTCATCGCTCATTAGCATCCGGTAAGCAGATTTCACCGTGAAACGACCATCCGGACTTCCTCCCCAAGACAACCGATTCATAGCCCCTGTGACATTGTCCAAAACTTTAGACCGCAGCCGTAAACTCATGTATTCGGGCATATAAGGATACATACGCCCAAACAACCACCCAACCCCTTCCCGCTATAGATCTTTAACAAGTTCATTCTCTCGATTAGCGGGAACAACTCCTGCCGTCAGAACGTTCAACGGTTTATGCAACAACCACCTATCTTTCCAAAACCGAATCTCTCGTCTACTTCCCAGAACCCAACTATGACTGGGAAGGATCACCTCACGTAAACCAACTACCACACTTTTCCAAGTCAAACGACTCTTCTTTACTGTCCAAGAAAGATTGTGAACATCCTCAACTTTATACTTCGTCCGTACAACTCTCGACCATAGACTTCCATGATCATGAAGTAAACGCCAACCAACCTTTGCAAGTAACGCCATGTTCATCTCCTGAAGTCTTTTAATGCCAAGGCCCCCATCTTGTTTTGAAGTACAAACTATGTCCCAAGAAATAAGATGTTGCTTCCGTTTCTCTTGTGTGCTACCCCAGATAAATGACCTTGACACCTTCTCGAGCTCATCTAACAATGCCTTAGGTAAGGCTATGATACTCATTGTGTGGATCGAGATAGCTGCCAAAACTGCCTTCGTGAGTGTTACCCTACCCGCCATGCTCATACAACGCTCTTTCCAACCAGCCAACTTGGAAGAGACTCTCTCCAAGACATCTCCAAAAGTTGCTTTATTTATTCTCTTATGTAGAACAGGGATAACTAGATATTTCCCCAAATCAGTGGTCGACTTAATCCCACTCTCCTCAGAAATGTGTCTTTTCAAATCTCTTGACACATTATTCGAAAAATAAATCTTCGATTTCTCTAGGCTCACATTCTCTCCCGACGCAACATAAAATCTTTCCAATACTGGTCGTATAACTTTGATTTGAGCCACAGAAGCCTCAGCAAAAAGAATCAAATCGTCCGCAAAACAAATATGTGAGAGAAACAGACCTCTATTGGATAAGCGGATTGGCTTCCATTCCTTCTCTATAATCGCATGGTCAATCAGATGACAAAGCCGTTCTAGGCACAGAACGAACAAATACGGTGACAAAGGATCACCTTGTCTCAGCCCCCGTGATGGTTTAAACCCCGTCGTTTTCTCTCCATTTCAGAAAATATTCATAAATGGACCCGAAACACACTCCATAACTCGACTAACCCAATCCGGTGATAAACCTGCTGCCGTTAAAGTATCCTCCAAAAAGTCCCAACGTATCCTATTATAAGCTTTTTCTAAATCAAGCTTTAACAACATCCAACCTTTGCGACCTTTCTTCCGTCTCATATAATGAACGGCTTCTTGCACGATGACAATGTTGTCAGTACTCAGCCTCCCTGGAATGAAACTGGACTGAGCAGGTCCTATCAACTTGGCTATCACCTTCTTCCGCCTAAGAACCATCACCTTCGTAATAGTTTTAAAGAGCACATTACACAGACTGATGGGACAGAACTGAGTAATTCTCTCCGATCTTAGCAAGTCTGAAATCTCAAATGTAACAAACAAACACCCAAATGGCAGCGGTGCCAAATTGATACTAGGATTTTTCTATCAATTACCCTAGAGTACTATCATGTCATTGCAGTACAATAGGTATCAATCCAATGAGGTGTGATGCTAGCAATCAAGATACATCAGAAATGACTAAGTCAAGCAAGTATAAATGATCTTTTGGTTTTCAGTGATCCTAAGCAAACATATTAAACATGCGATAAATGTAAGGCTGTAAAACATAGACTACCATGCATAAACCAAAACGTAACGATTATTGATACTGGCAAGAAAATAAAGCAGAACAAGTAAATAACAAGATAATTAAACAGAAAGCACAAATGGATAGAAGATCCCGAGGATGAGGTTATTGATGTAGGTGGAGTATGCTAATCTACTTCGAATGTTTATCAAACTGCAAACATTCTAATCCCTAGACAATGAACTTCTAATACTAGTCAATCCAATCTCTTGGCAGAAACTATCAAGTTTACAACACTTCCTAATTTCAATTCTCATTGATGAAACATGTAGTAAACAGGCATAAAGGAACAGCTCATTAATGTCAATAAACATCTTAGACAACCAATCTCTTAGGCTAAGCATGTAAATCGCTGGCACTAGTTGGTTTAGACATTTCATCATATACCTTTCGGGTATGAAATGTCTATGACCCAGTTCCAATTGATCAGAGAAGAACTAGCTAATAAAACTCTAGTCCAGAAGGGAAACAAAACGAATCTAACATAAACACTCTAGCAAACTAACATCCTCCACCTAATCTATCCCATCCTCAAGAACCCTAACACTACTCAGACGCAGAAATCATGTTAAACATCATGAAACAAGAATCGTTCAAAACATGCATAATAATAAAGATGACAGGAAGAGTAACAACAATGATTCAAGAACTAACTGCAAGGTATCAATAACTCAAAAGAAATCACGATTACAATTCTCAGGATCGTTTGGTGGCTAACAACAAAAACCTAATAAAATAAAACTCGATCCCCTGGGCAATCCAAATGAGACCTATTTATAACAATGTTTGGGAAAACCTTAAAACATAAAACGACAACGTAAAAGCGGTTTAAAAGTTGTAATGGTCATGTCGGTCGAGTGAGCGTGTCGAGTAACACTTAATTTCTTCTCTGCATCATTTCATACTCGACCGAGTTCCTCGAGTGAACGTGTCGAGTGACCTGTGAAACCATCAGCTACTTCTTTGCTTTGCTCGATCATGTTCCTCGAGTGAGTGCATCGAGTGACAGGTGGTTCTGCTTCGCTTCCCTTCTGCTCGATCAGCTACTCGATCGTATACGTCTGCTGCTCACTCGATCGTCGTTGTAATTGCAATGTATCTCTGCTGCCTACTCGATCATCCTACTAGGTCGTGTCAATCGAGTGAAGTATGTTCCTGCAACGCATCCTTGCTTCTCACTCGATCGTCCCACTCAATCGTGCGCTTGTCGAGTAACGCTTGTTCCTCTGCTTCGCTCTGCATGTCTCCTAAGTACCTGAAACACTCTAAATATGCACAATGTATGCAAGATATGCATGATATGCATAAAACCTACCTAAGTATGTAAAACATGCAGAAAGGGATCAATATGATGCGAATCAACAAGTGAATGATGCTGAAAAGATGATGAATGCATGCTCAAAAAGCGATGAAATATAGACTTATCAACTCCCCCAAACTTAGTCCTTGCTTGCCCTCAAGCAAAGCAAAAAGAAACAAAGTGGAAGGGAGATTTGAAAATGGGGTCTCAGAACCTGTAACTTGCAAGATAGAGCAGTTAAAATCAATGTTCTGGTTGCTAAGTCTTTGATGCATGCTGAGAGAACTTTACTTAACGACTTTAGACAAACTCATCAAATCCAAAACTGATTCTATCCCTGGATCTACACATGCATTCAAATCATTCATTCCTTTTAACATTCATTACTCAAGTATATGAATCTGGTTGTGCAAGGCTTAACAAACTCACTTGGCTAGGCAGAAACAGGTTTTGAGAATCATGAGGGTTTAAACAATTTCAGGACAAGGATCTCTCAATGAATGGATTGAGCTTTAGGGAGAATGCTAAAGGTAAGGACCAACAAATGCATACAAGAATAAAACCTTGACTACCCAATGGTTCTCAAGTGCTTACTCCTAATCATCTAAACCCGGATGATCCCTATGTCTACCCTTTAACATCAAACCCATTTTTTTCTTTTTGTCTTAGGAGAAGTTTCTTATCAATACTAGTGGATATGGGATTTCTTCTTAACTATGGTTCTGTTTTCTTCTTACGTTATAAGACATCAAAATTTTTTCTCTTTCTTAACATCCCAAAACCATTCTCTGTATATCATGCTAACCCCACAAAAATCAATCATTAGAGTATAAACTTCTAGAAAACATTCTCCTCCTAAGGACACAACTTTTTCTGTTTCTCTTCTTTCTTTCCACAATCATTCCAATCCCAAACCCAAGTAAGAATTCCGACCTAGTTCTATCTGATTTGAAAGTGAAAATCAGAACTACTCAAGATTTTAATCCTGTCGGCTCATACCTAACACGTTCTCCCCAAGCATAATCCGGTAAAAGACCTACCACTCAAAAATTATCAATTGGCTTGAAAGAAAAGGATAGGCTGTGGGTGTGGCAAACTGATCAAAAGAAAGATCAGCTACTTGGATCAACAAGAGTGGTGAAAGGAGGAAGATGATCCAAATATGTATATGGTGACCATGAGCATGCAAGCAAAACACAACCAGATATTTGCAAGTCAAGATTAAGTTCTTATAGGGTAAGGAATGAGATCATATCACAACATGTTTCAACCAAGTTCAAGAATGCTCTTCATGAATTCCAAGTTTGTTTCAGACTTACTTCAAGTTTAATCATCATGCATCAAAAAGCTAACAACCATGGCATTGATCTCAACTGGTGAATCATAGCAAATCAACAAGGTGTAACTCATCATCGCCCCCTATGCTAATGCAACAGTCCTACATGAAAAAATTTAGACTCAATCCTAATATGCAAATGCAAGCTACATGATCACTCTGTTTTTAAAGATTTTTTCTGAAAATTTTTCAAATGTTTAGGGGTTTTCAATGCACATATATGAATGCAAATTATATGCTAAAAATTCAAAATAAGAAAAGAGAACACAACATCAAATGTCATCCCAAACCCTCCCCCAAACTTAAATTACACAGTCTCTTGTGTAATAAAAATTTGAGAGTTGGTTTGAGAATCAAACAAACAAAAGTATGAAAATGCAATGGTATATAAAGATGAAAGTTTGGAGTGGTACCTTACTGAAAATAGCAATCCAGGTATTGAGTCATGGACTCGCTTGTATAAGCACCTGGTGCAGGCTGCGCATGAGGAGCCTCTGTAGGATGCTCAACGTTCTGCTCGACAGGATCCGCAGTGAGGTCTTGGAAATGATACGCACCTAGATCAACAGTCAGGTCCTCAATGTGATCCTCAGCTTGATCCATGGTCAGATCCTTAACGTGATGCTCCTCTGACAAGTGTGATGAACTAGCTTTTGCCTTCCGTCTCGCTGCCTTCTTCTTTTTCCTTTTCTCCTTCTTCTTGCTAGCCCTAAGCTCAGGGGAGGACTGTCTCAGAGGAGAAGAAGAAACATTATGCTCTCTATACTCATAAGCAGAATGACGTGATGGAGAAGGAGTTCTGTAGCGTGCTGGGACATCTCTCCACAGACCTTGTAGTTCACCACATCCGCATACCAGGGCAGACTCTCTGAATTGACTGCTAGACATTGAAGCTCCTTCATAGCCATTCCTGTTTGATGCATCTTCTTGCATATCTCAACAACCATAAGATGTTCTTCAGGCATAGAGTCATCAATAGGGATTGGATCTTCTATTCTCTTTCTGGACAGGTGATCAACAACGCCGTTCTCTATCCCCTTCTTATCAACAATCTCCATATCAAACTCTTGGAGTAGAAGTATCCATCTCAGCAGTCTCGGCTTGGTATCCTTCTTGGAGTATATATGCCTAAGCGCAGCATGGTCTGTGTAGACTACAACTTTTGATCCTACCAAGTAACTTCTGAATTTCTCAAACGCAAAGACTACATCCAAGAGCTCTTTCTCTGTTGTTGCATATCTCCCTTGTGTCTCATCAAGGGTTCTGCTCGCATAGTAGATGACATGCAGTTTCTTCTCTATTCGCTGCCCCAACACAGCTCCTACTGCATAATCTGAGGCATCACACATTATCTCAAAAGGATGATCCCAGTCTGGAGCTTGGACTATTGGTGTTGAGACTAACGCTTCCTTGATCTTGTTGAAAGCTTCCAGACAGCTCTCATCAACAACAAACTCGACCTCCTTGCACAGCAGTCTTGTAAGGGGTCTTGCAATTTTTGAGAAGTCCTTGATGAATCTTCTGTAAAACCCAGCATGCCCGAGGAAACTCCTTATATCCTTGACTGACTTTGGAGGTTGCAACTGTACCATGACCTCAATCTTTGCTTTATCAACCTCAATCCCTTTCTCTAATACCTTGTGTCCCAACACTATCCCTTCGTTCACCATGAAATGGCACTTCTCCCAGTTGAGCACTAGGCTTGCCTCCTCACATCTTGCTAATACCCTGCAGAGATTCAACAAACATGAGGAGAAGGAGGAGCCATAGACGGAAAAATTATTTATGAATACCTCCACAATCTCCTCTATCAAATCTGAGAATATAGAGGTCATACACCTCTGAAATGTTGCAGGTGCATTACACAAACCAAAAGGCATGCGTCTGTAGGCAAATGTGCCATAGGGACAAGTGAAAGTGGTCTTTTCCTGATTATTTGGGTGGATAGGAATTTGGAAAAATCCGCTATACCCATCAAGGAAACAGTAGTAGGGATGATTGACTAATCGTTCTAACATTTGATCAATGAAAGGAAGAGGGAAATGATCTTTCCTAGATGTAGCATTCAGTTTTCTGTAATCAATGCACATCCTATGGCCAGTGATAGTTCTAGTGGGGATCAATTCAATTCATCTTTTTCAATTCATCTCTGATAGTTCTAGTGGGGATCAAGTACTATCAGAGATAGGATAGATAACCCCAGCATTCAACAGTTTAAAAATTTCTTTTTTCACAACTTCCTAAAGGTTAGGATTCAATCTCCTTTGAGGTTCAATACTAGAATATGATTCATTTTCCAGATTAATCCTATGCATGCAGAGACTAGGTGAGATCCCCTTGATATCATCTAAGGAATAACCTATGGCCCTTCTATATTTTCTAAGCTCAGTGACTAGCAACTCTAATTCCTCATTACTCAAGCTAGCATTCACAATGACAGGATAAGTAGAGTTGGATCCAAGGAATACATACCTCAGTCCTGAGGGTAGCGGTTTGAGCTCAACCTTGGGAGCTTTTAACTCTGACCAGTCATCATCAGCCGCATTGACAGGGTCAACAGCAGGGTGAGTGATCGGGCTGCCACTGACTTCCTCCTCTACTGTGCATACCTCCTTGACAGACTTATCCAATTCCTCAAAACGTTCTGAATCATCAGTTGCCTTGTAGGTATCCAGTAACGTTTCGTAGACCTTTGTCTCAGCATGAAGAAATCCATCTGATCCATTCTTTGTCAATGCTGTCTTGAGATGATCCTCCTCAGCAAGTTCTTCTAAAAGTTCATCAGCTAGCTGATCCATCTCCTCTATCCAGAACACCTTGCCATTGATTGTTGGTTTCTTCATAGACTCCTTGATGTCAAATGTCATCTTGAAGTCTTCTCCCAAGCATAAGTCTATCTTCCCCTTCTTAACATCAATGATAGCTCCAGCAGTGGCTAGGAATTGTCTTCCAAGAATCAGGAGATCTTTAGGCTCTTCATCCATTTCCAAGACAACAAAATCTGTGGGAACTTCAACAACACCAATTCTTATTGGCAGGTCTTCCAAGAGTCCATGTGGGAGCCTCACTGATCTGTCAGCTAGAATGAGAGATATGTTGCATGCCTTGTATCTTGTGAATCCTAAACGCTTAGCCACAGACAATGGCATCAGACTCACAGAAGCTCCAAGATCACATAGGCATCTACTGAAAGATAAGGGGCCTAGTGAGCAGGGTAGAGTGAAGGATCCAGGATCCTTAAGCTTCAAAGGAGTGATCTTCTTCTGGATAATGGCACTGCATTCATGACTCAATATCACCATGCCCTGGACTTCTTTTGTTCTCTCCATAACCAAATCTTTGAGGAACTTCTGATAAGGAGGGACAAGTGCGAATGCATCCAGCAATGGCATTCTCAACTCAATCTCTCTCACTTGCTTTTCAAATAAAGCCTTATACTTCTCAGCTTGCTGCTTTTTGAATCGTCCTGGAAATGGTAGAGGTGGTTTGTATGGTGGGGGAACGTATCTCGCAGGCTTATCCTTGGATGATGCAGGTGTTTCAGCATGTTTCTTAGCAGGTTGAGGAGCTTCTTCAGGTACGACTTCTGATTCTTCCAAAGGAACAACCGGATCTTCATTCTGAAATACATCCTCCCCTTCCAAGTCTTCACTGTCCTCAGTGACTACAACAGGTCCTTGTCTGGAAGGCAAGTTTTTACCGCTCCTCAGCGTGATGGCATGAGCAAACTCCTTAGGATTCTGAACAGCTTTTCCTGGGAGTTGGCCAGGCTTTGGGGCAGAAGTAGTAGCAGTTTTGCCCTCCATATACTTGATCTTGGAATTCAGAGTCTCAATCTTCATTTTCAGATCATTGTATGAGCAGTCCAATCTCTGAGTCAGCTCAGCAAACTTCTTAGCATTGTCCATGGAGCCACTTGCTTGTCCCTGTAGGAGTTGCTGAAGCATGTTTTTCATGTCATGGTCTGGTGTTGTTGGAGGCAGAGCATGTTGAGGTTGGAATCCTGGTGGTGGTCCTGCTGGAGGTTGGTAACCTTGCTGAAATTGTTGTTTGGGCACATAACCTTGGTTGTAGGGCACAAATGGTTTGTTCTGCCCCTGCTGCTGCTGTTGTGGAGGTGGATAAACCTGATCCTGGGGATTTGCAACATTGGTGCTCCTATAAGACAGATTGGGATTCTGCTTATAAGGATTGTATCCCTTATTGTATCCACCTTGGTTCTGGACATAGCTTATCTCCTCAGATTGTTCTCCCTCCCCATTCAGAATCTGGAAAGGGTCGTCTTCAGAGACGTAATGGATGTTCCTCTGCTGGCTCATCAATAACTTGTCCAACTTATCATTCACAGCCTTCATCTCCGTCTTGTACTTCTCATCAAGATCTGTGCTTGCCCTGATGGTTCTATCATAATCTTCATTGTAGTTGCCATCAGATTGGGATAGGTTTTCAACAAGCTCCCAACCTTCGTCGACGTCCTTGTTCAGAAAGTTGCCATTGCTGGCAGTGTCAAGCAACATCCGGATCTTTGGGAGAACACCCCGGTAAAGAGTACTGAGGAGAGACTCCTTAGTGAGACCATGGTGGGGGCACTGAGACTGATAACTTTTGAAGCGTTCCCAGGCTTCACAAAGCGTTTCTCCATTTTTCTGAGTGAACCCAGAGACCTCATTGCGCAGACGTGCAGTTCTAGAGTTGGAGAAAAACTTGGCAAGAAACGACTGCTTGCATTGATCCCAAGAAGTGATAGATCCTGGAGGAAGAGTTTTCTCCCATTGATGAGCTTTGTCACCCAAAGAGAATGGAAAGAGACGTAGCTTGAAACCGTCTTCACTGACCCCATTGATCTTGGTGAGACTGCAGAGACGATCAAACTCATCAAGGTCATCCAGGGGGTCTTCCATAGGCAGACCATGAAATTTATTCTGCTGGACCATGGAGATCAGACCACTCTTGATCTCAAAGTTGTTGCTCGCCACAGCTGGAGGCACTATACCCTGACGATGGGTATGGTTGCGTGGAGCATCACCAGCTCCAATCCGTGTAGGTGCCCGTGGTGGGGGTGGTGGTTGAATGTTTTCCATCTCCACTTGGGGTGTGTAGCTCTGTTGCGTTGCTGTCGTGATGCAGGTACCAAGCGATCAATATGGTCGGAGGGCTGGAACAAGTTCTCTGTGCCTTGCGACCGTGTGTGCATACAACTTAAATCAGCTTATCTCTCTTATCGGTTGAGTGTGTCAGTCGAGTAGGAGCAGTTGAGCAAGAGTTGTACCTGAATCAATAGACAAACAGAAGGAACAGAGTGAGTAACTGTAGTGAATGTTGAGTAAAAACTTGATCTTAGCAAGTCTGAAATCTCAAATATAACAAACAAACACCCAAATGGCAGCGGCGCCAAATTGATACTAGGATTTTTCTATCAATTACCCTAGAGTACTGTCATGTCATTGCAGTACAATAGGTATCTATCCAATCAGGTGTGATGCTAGCAATCAAGATACATCAGAAATGATTAAGTCAAGCAAGTATAAATGATCTTTTGGTTTTCAGTGATCCTAAGCAAACATGTTAAACATGCGATAAATGTAAGGCTGTAAAACATAGACTACCATGCATAAACCAAAACGTAACGATTATTGATACTGGCAAGAAAATAAAGCAGAACAAGTAAATAACAAGAGAATTAAACAGAAAGCACAAATGGATAGAAGATCCCGAGGATGAGGTTATTGATGTAGGTGGAGTATGCTAATCTACTTCGAGTGTTTATCAAACTGCAAACATTCTAATCCCTAGACAATGAACTTCTAATACTAGTCAATCCAATCTCTTGGCAGAAACTATCAAGTTTACAACACTTCCTAATCTCAATTCTCATTGATGAAACATGTAGTAAACAGGCATAAAGGAACAGCTCATTAATGTCAATAAACATCTTAGACAACCAATCTCTTGGGCTAAGCATGTAAATCTCTGGCACTAGTTGGTTCAGACATTTCATCATATACCTTTCGGGTATGAAATGTCTATGACCCAGTTCCAATTGATCAGAGAAGAACTAGCTAATAAAACTCTAGTCCAGAAGGGAAACAAAACGAATCTAACATAAACATTCTAGCAAACTAACATCCTCCACCTAATCTATCCCATTCTCAAGAACCCTAACACTACTCAGACGCAGAAATCATGTTAAACATCATGAAACAAGAATCGTTCAAAACATGCATAATAATAAAGATGACAGGAAGAGTAACAACAATGATTCAAGAACTAACTGCAAGGTATCAATAACTCAAAAGAAATCACGATTACAATTCTCAGGATCGTTTGGTGGCTAACAACAAAAACCTAATAAAATAAAACTCGATCCCCTGGGCAATCCAAATGAGACCTATTTATAACAATGTTTGGGAAAACCTTAAAACATAAAACGACAACGTAAAAGCGGTTTAAAAGTTGTAATGGTCATGTCGGTCGAGTGAGCGTGTCGAGTAACACTTAATTTCTTCTCTGCATCATTTCATACTCGACCGAGTTCCTCGAGTGAACGTGTCGAGTGACCTGTGAAACCATCAGCTACTTCTTTGCTTTGCTCGATCATGTTCCTCGAGTGAGTGCATCGAGTGACAGGTGGTTCTGCTTCGCTTCCCTTCTGCTCGATCAGCTACTCGATCGTATACGTCTGCTGCTCACTCGATCGTCGTTGTAATTGCAATGTATCTGTGCTGCCTACTCGATCATCCTACTCGGTCGTGTCAATCGAGTGAAGTATGTTCCTGCAACGCATCCTTGCTTCTCACTCGATCGTCCCACTCGATCGTGCGCTTGTCGAGTAACGCTTGTTCCTCTGCTTCGCTCTGCATGTCTCCTAAGTACCTGAAACACTCTAAATATGCACAATGTATGCAAGATATGCATAAAACCTACCTAAGTATGTAAAACATGCAGAAAGGGATCAATATGATGCGAATCAACAAGTGAATGATGCTGAAAAGATGATGAATGCATGCTCAAAAAAGGATGAAATACAGACTTATCAGACACCATTAATGCCTTGAACTTATTTGCCACTGCAATATTCGAAGTTTTCTTTTGTGGAATCTCCTGGAGAGTTCGCCCCGTCTCCTTCTCCGGTTCTCCAGCTCTGAACACCACGGTTTGTTGCGGTGGTGTTCCGCTTCGGCCATCCCTACACAACTCAGTAAAACCCTCATTCTGCTGTAATATTGCTTGCTCCGCAACCACATTTCTTTGGACACGGTTAGGCGTCACCGTCTTCTCTACCACTCGACAAGGACATGAATGTATCATATGCCCAAACAAACCGCATCCTGAGCAAATGTTACTTAACCCTTCGTATAGCACAAAGTAATGTTCCTCATTAATCACAATCGTTCCCTTTAGTGCCTTCCTTAGGTCCACTTCCACACACACCCTTGCGAAGCGAGCCCTTTCGAAATGTAACGTGTTAAGGTCCACTCTAAGTGGCTTCCCTAAACCCCGAGCTATCCCCATCAAAATAGCCTCTTGGTAAAAATTCACCGGAATATTCGATAATCGAATCCACACAGGGGTCGTAGTGATCTCATCCTTCATCGGATTAAATTCGGGTGACCATGCCCTTGCCATAAGATAACTCCCAAATGCCTTCCATGGTCCTCCTGTGAGCGCCGACAAATACTCATCCTCAGATTCAAACCGCACCATAAAGAACTGTCTTGGCAAATCTTGAACATGCATCACACCTTTAGGCTTCCACATCTCTTTCAGCTTTCGAGTCAACATCAAGAGTGGGATACTCCTCCCCGAAAATTTCACAATCATAAAATGTTTCCACAATCCGTTCATAACATCTAACACTTCTTTCCCTATCGAAACCACTAGCTCCCCCTCTTCCCCATCTGGAAACTCCAGCCGTATCCTCTCATGTACAAACTGTTTGTCCAACACTACCTTCGGCTGCATCCGCCCACCAGCCATAGACCTTACTAAACGCTGCGCCCACGAGCCACCAGTATCCGGTGGATCCCCTGGTGGTCGCCCCTTCACCAAACCCTAGCTTATCGCCATCGCCTCTCTCCATCATTTTTTATCACTCGCTTTTTACAGGTTATATTAATTGGAAGACATAAGTTGTAGCCAAACAGCCCCCAAATTAAAAAAATTTCATGAAGATTAAACATTTTTCCAAACAGAATTAGTGATAGCAAAAAAAAAAAAAAAGCAACTATAAATATGGAAATTATATTAATTGTTTACCATAAAAAGTGGAAAATTGAATTCAAATTTAAATATATGTAAACTTATCAATTAAATATATGTTAACATATCTAATATTTTTTTAATATATTTTGGAAAAATAATTTATAGCGAATGAAATCTTATAAAAAAATCATCATATATCAAAGAAAAAAAGATTATATTTTTTAGGGAAAATAAAAGGATAAAAAATATGTTAGCTTATGAAATAATCAATTAATTAAATTTTACATAGTATATATACATTACTGATTATATCATCAAAATTTTAAAAATTATATAATTTTAAAAAAATAAAGAAAAATTTTAAATAAATCAATAATTAAATGTTTGTCTACTAAAATCATGCACATAAACATTCTAGATCACATAAATATCTTATTTTCACATCAAAAATATTCATATCCAAAAAGCAATCTTGCAAATATAGCACAAAAATACAAAAATTTGAATAGAGAATATTTCCATTTTTCCTTTAACAAAATTATTATTCAGGAAATTAGATTTAATTTAATCACCCTAATAATTAGCACTTGACATAACTAATTGACAATTAAAAAACATTATTCGTCTATTTCTTCCTAACATAATGTGATTTCAAATCTCCAAACCATCCAAAAATAAAATTAAAAATCTAAGTACATCATAATAGATTCATAGTTATAAATTCATGATTTCATATATTTTAGTACCACATTAACTACTAAATCAAAAAAGTATATAATATTTTACATATACATCATCAAAGTTAATTTTCATAACAAACTAATGGAATGTTTCCTAGAATATTTATATCATTAACTATAAAATAAGAAATATTGCCTCAAAAATGGTATCTACAAACATTATCAGACATATACGTACAATTTCGAATTATCCTTGACTAGTATGAAATATAAGTTTTGGCTAACCGGTTGGAATAAAAAATGTTGGTAGTTATATTTGATTCTCAAAATCTCAAAAACTGAATAAAAATCAACTTTGGGACGTATAAGTCTCAACTTTTGGACGATTATATGAAATCTTACATAGATTAAAATTATATTTAGTTACATGTAAATGATGTTATTTATTAAAAAAATATAAACTTATAGGAATGGGTACGAGACAGGAATATATAATTCGCAAAACAAAAATTATCTAAATTATTTCTCAAAAAAAAAAAAAACATGATTAGATATAATGGTTACGAGAAACGATCATAAAGTTAAATTCACTTTCAAATTTCAAATATAATCCAGTTTCCACTTTTCCTATTTATTTCAATATTGAGACATGAAATAATGGGTACAAGAACACAACGTATACTTCGGATAACAAAACATTATATAAACAATTTTTTTCATAAAATACAGGATGAAAAATAAAGCTTACTACTTACGAGATCATAAAATTTGGATGGTTAAATTCAGTTTGAAGTTTCAGATATCATAAAACGGTTACAATTTTCAATAGCTAAATCCAATTTCAACTTTCCAATTTATTTTAAATAGCTAAAATATTTGGAAAAATAACGGGTACGGGAAGATAATGAGTAATTCAAAAAATGAACACATTATTTAAACTATTCCTGATAAAATACAGGAAGAGAATTTAAGATAACGGGACTTTTTGCTAACGTGAATTGAAGTGTGATAGATTTAGACATACTATTTACTAATATAGATTATGGATGATTTTCTCTTATAGGGTTAAAGTATCTGAATTAGTTGCGAAACATGCATAGAGGAGGGGTTTGATATGCGTGAAAACTATATTTGGAAATCCGGTTCAGGAAGTTTAATGTTCTTTCATTTTTTCGGTTTGACAATTCATAAGTTTAATAGAAATTTAGCTGATCACTAATCTGATTCATACTAGATCCGGATCCTCTATCATGTCGATCTAAAATTTATGGTGAATCGATTATTATTTCTAACATTTACAAACTTGATAAAAATAATTAATTCATATCTTATAAATGCTACAACAAATAAATATACCTACCAATAAAACCTCACATGCACGTACGGCTCTAAATCTTTTACCTATTTCTTTATATGTTGTACTAAAATATATGATCAAAAACGAGTTAGTTATTACTAAAACCACGATTATGAGATGGAAAACATAACATATATGCGACAGGACGGGATGAATTTTTTTTGTCCTGAAAAAGATCAACCACAATTTTCTTACTATTTTATATGTAGTTGTCTTTACTTAACGCAAAAAAAAAATCCAATAATTCTTTTTATTTAAGCCTATTTCTCTATATGTTGTACTAAAATATATGATCAAAAATGAGTTAGTTATTACTAAAACCACGGTTATGAGATGGAAAACATAACATATATGCGACAGGACGGGATGAATTTTTTTTTGTCCTGAAAAAGATCAACCACATTTTTCTTACTATTTTATATGTAGTTGTCTTTACTTAACGCAAAAAAAAAATCCAATAATTCTTTTTATCTAAGCCGATTAAAAAAAGTACTAAACTAGAACAATTTTGGGTTATGAATGTTAATAATATTCCTAAAAATATGTTTACAATCATGACTCACACATATGTAATATATTACAAAGTTGATAACGAATTTAGTATTTGAAATTAATCTCGCACGTACGTGAGGGTCCGAACCTAGTTATTCATTAATGGGTTATACCGATACCCAAATTAAGATCCAAAAATCTAAGTATCCATGTTATCAATTTCGAGTAATTTTGTAAATTGACCTGGCCCATTTCACTTTTGTACTTCTCTCTAACTAATATAGGGATTCTATGATATTGTGATTATTGTGCCTTTGCAGTGACCCATTCTAAATACTCTTGCTTTCACTTATGTTAGTTTTCACATACAACTCGAATCTATATGATAATACGATGATAATAAAACTAGTACAAACCATAAGACCACAAACACTTACATATATTTACTACATTATTGTAGGTCTTGTATTATTAAAACAGTATTGAATTTTTATGTGAAAAAACAGCATGTGCATTCAATCTGACAAAAGCCCTCCCCTACAAATTTGGCCTTTTTAAGCTTCTGCTGACATGCAGCTTGACAGTCTTTGGGAATACATTTTCCATTAACATCTATTGTAATACACCGGTTGCTTCTTCTTTTTTTATCAACCCCCACGACTCCTATCATTGTTAGATAAAATATCAAATCTTGTGAAATTAGCTGTTTTAAGAACCTTTGTGCATATTAATTAAAAATATAATTTTAAAACAAATACAATATTTCAAAGTTTAATTGATATTATTTATATATATGCTATTTAGAAAGGTTCATTTAGAATGATCATAGATCATATAAAAAAATGATCCAATTGCAAATACAAACCTTCTCCGAGAATGAGGAAGATAGCTAGAATGGTTAAAAGGATTAGAGATGATTTCCTCATCTTAGATGGTATAAATTTATATTTATTTTATTTTTATAGTAAGAAAGAACGAAGTTCACTAATTATTTATAGAAGGTTGAGGGTTTCCTCTCCTTCAAACATATCTACTCTAAGTTATGTACATCCTTAAATTCCGAAAATATATGGTTTTCACAATTTCATGTTTTTTTTTTTAATTTGGTATGTTCATCTTTAGACTCGCTCATTCAAAAAAAAAAAAACAATTTTGATAAAGTTCACAGAATGCATATATATATATATATATATATCTATATTAACATTTGTGGAGCAAGTTAGAAAACAAATCCTGGGTTTCAACAGTATTTACAAAGAATGCCATTGATATTAATTGTTTTTGAAAATAAAATTATAAATACATAAAATATCCTAAAATCTCTCTATAATATTTTGATATTCCTAAAATAATATGGCTATAAAATCGCCAAACAAAATTGATTCGTACAGTATCTCTCTTAAATTTGTTAAATTATCCTAAATCAATTTTATGTTTTAAAAAGTAATAATTTAATATTCTAAAAATCCTTTTTTAAATTTAAATTCAAAATGTGTATAAAGTCTATATTAAACCTACATTTATGGTATGCTGAATTAAATATAACTAGATGATGACCCGCACATACGTGCGGGTGTATTTTCAAAAGCATAGTTCGATGGGTTTGTTTCCTTTTTTTATGTTTTGTGAATTGGCAGTTGAGGAGTACAAAAGATTTAACATTGAAGAAAGTATGTTTGTCTCCGTAAATCCAATGGCAACTTATAATTTATAAAACGTTTGAAATCTAAAAATCATTGAGCAAAAGCTGTCTCTGTACCCTATGCTAAGTAGTGTAATTTTGTTTGAGTTAATATCACATTGAAATCACATAATCAAATCAGATTTCAAGAGAAACAGCAAAAACCAAGAAAGTCTGAAACATATGTGATCAGAATTCTAATATTAATATAAAAAGAGATGAGATCGGACTAAAATGTTTTGTTCAATGTTTCCTCATATCTCTATATACAAACAATCCAAATACTAATAATATACTCTATTTTTTTATTTACCAAGATTTTAGCTTCAATTTGCTGAATCATATATTGTTCATATCTATATTGTTCAATATACTAAATGGAAGCAGAAGTGAAAAATACTATTTCTTGCTAAACAAACAATTACTATCATATATTATGTTTTGATGTTACAAACAAAACAAAACAAACCAAGCATATATTATAATAAAGGAGATATTGTTCCTTCTTCTTCAGTGGTGTCTCTCGTTGGCATTAACTTCTTGTGCTTCGAGAAGTCAAACTTGTATGCATTAGCATTCGCCTCTAGAGTATTGTCGTTGGTTTTTGGTGGAAAGACAAAGTCAATTTTGTATGATTTCCCAACATTATCTCAGTCTGCAACAATTTCACACCCAAAATAATGTAAATAAGAGGATGTAGTTAATAAAGCTCACATATGACATGATTAAGTTATAATAAGAATGCTTTACCAAATGACTTAAGATATCAAGTAGTGTATTTATATTCAATATTCTGTATAGTAGCGTTTGATTTATTATTTATGTTTAATATTTTCATAATTTAGTAAAACTCCAAAATTTTTGTTGAGTAGTTTTGATTTTTTGGCATAATTTTGGTATATTCACGAAATCAAATTTATTAAGAGATCATGGTTGTTTTCAATTTCATCATAATATTTTCGTTGAGTAGTTTTAATTTTGCGGCATAATATTGGTATATTCACAAATTCAAATTTATTAAGGGATCATGGTTGTTTTAATAAATTATTATGTTCATTAATATCATCTATATTTTTTGCATCAGAATATATTTTGGTGGACATAACTCACGTAAGGGATCATGGTTGTTTTCGTGAATATATTTTTTGATTTTATGATTTCTTTATTTTTATTTCGTGAATTCAAAATTTTTGGTTATCTATAACTTTTGATTTTTTTGATTTTTATTTTTATTTTTCTTTCGTGATTTATTGTTTTCTTGTTAAAACTATCCAATTTTTTTTATTTTTGTTACATATAACTAAATTGATTTGCTGTACACCTTTTTATATTGCTCGGGATTGATTAGTTAGTTCATTCCTATAATTTTGGAATATATTTGATATGAGTTGATTTTGGAAAAGAATTAATATAAATTGCGTTTGATTTATTATTTGTGTTTAATATTTTCATAATTTAGTAAAACTCCAAAATTTTTGTTGAGTAGTTTTTATTTTTTGGCATAATTTTGGTATATTCACGAAATCAAATTTATTAAGAGATCATGGTTGTTTTCAATTTCATCATAATATTTTCGTTGAGTAGTTTTAATTTTGCGGCATAATATTGGTATATTCACAAATTCAAATTTATTAAGGGATCATGGTTGTTTTAATAAATTATTATGTTTATTAATATCATCTATATTTTTTGCATCAGAATATATTTTGGTGGACATAACTCACGTAAGGGATCATGGTTGTTTTCGTGAATATATTTTTTGATTTTATGATTTCTTTATTTTTATTTCGTGAATTCAAAATTTTTGGTTATCTATAACTTTTGATTTTTTGATTTTGATTTTTATTTTTCTTTCGTGATTTATTGTTTTCTTGTTAAAACTATCCAATTTTTTTTATTTTTTGTTACATATAACTAAATTGATTTGCTGTACACCTTTTTATATTGCTCGGGATTGATTAGTTAGTTCATTCCTATAATTTTGGAATATATTTGATATGAGTTTATTTTTGAAAAGAATTAATATAAATTGCGTTATTGAGGAATCGTGATTTTAGGAATGAACTATATTGTTTACTATATTTTAGGAATCAAGTATAATTAATGATTAAATTAATTTATTACTGTATTGTATTTGTTTTGTTTTACTCTTTTTATTTGTATACACTATGTTTACTTTATACAAAATGCTTCCCTTTTAATAGTATAGATTTTGACCAAAAAAACATATATAGAAAATTAAAGAATATATTAAACACGATCTTGCATAAAATCGGAAAATAATTTACCCATATTCGTTAAATAATTTACAATCATTTACCCATATTTTATAATGATTTATAAAATAATTATGAAAATAGTATTATTTTTGTAACCACAAGTCACGGGTCATGTGATTTATTTTTACATGAAATTATAAAATGGAGTTTTTACATGAACTTATAAAATGGAGTGTTTTTTTTTTAAAAATACTTAAATATTATAATACTATTACAAATATAGTATAATTTTTGAAAATGTAAAAGAAAAATTTCAATGTTCATGGTCATGTGATAGATTAGTTTGAGTATATATATATTTATGAGTTGTTTACATACAAAATATTTTAGTCTAAAATCAAATAACTTGAACTAAAAGATGTTATGTCATCATCAATTCATTGTTTTAAGTATTATACATATTTAATTAAGATGATTAAATTAGAATTATGTAAAAGTTTGATTGATTCGCGGTCCACATGTTAAATTATAAAATAAACAATCAAAATACAATTGTACAAGCTTAAATATAAAACAATCAAAATACAATTGTACAAGCTTATCTATCAAAATTAACAAATATAACTTCAAAACTAAAAAAAATAAGTTAAAAAAAAATTGTCCCACAGTGTACCACGGGTTAACATCTAGTATATATATATATTATGAACTATATATATGCACACTCATATTCAGCTTGCTTAGAATATATGTAGATATGGATGTCAAAATGGGTTGAAATTAATGGGTCTAATGAGTTGGAAATTTTGATATTAATGGATTAATGAGTTTAATGAGTTAATGAATTTTATGATTTGGGTTGTAATGGTTTGGGTTGAAATGGTTTAGTGGGTTATCCATAACCAAACCAATAGAAATGAAACATCTAAATCAAATATATAAACCAATTATAACAAAATGGTCTAAACCGAATTTATTAAACCACAAACCTCATTTAATTAGATATCTTCCATAAATCTTTCACAACCCAAAATTTCCCGCCAAAAAAAAACGTCTTATACTTTCTCAACAAAGACACGGTCTCCCAATTTTTCTGCCAAAACATGATTTAGCCATGTTTCCGCGAAAACATGATTTTGTAATTTTCCCGCCAAAAACATGATTTTATCATTTCCCGCCAAAAACGTGATTTTATAATTTTTCCGTAAAAAACATGATTTCATATTTTCCCGCCAAAAACGTGATTTTTTATTTTGCCATCAAAAACGTGATTTTATAATTTTCTCGCCAAAAATGTGATTTTGTAATTTTCTTGCATATCAGTTTTTCAGATGTTCTGACAGAATCTTCTGGAGCTTCTGCTTGTTTCTTTTTGGATGAAAAATACAAGATAGACGGTCTGAGCTGTGCAACAGCATGAACATGATTCACGTGTAACTACAAAGTCAAGCAAAGCCCAATTTAATTAAGTTATCTCACTTTAGAACAAGACTAGCAAGAAAGGTGGGAAGAATATATACCTTATCACCTGAAAGAACCCCAATAGCATGATCCACTATAGGAGGTTGCTTCCATGTCGTTGTCAATGTCTAAATAAATAACAACACCATAATAACACAAATAAAAATAAGTTGCATTTAAAGATCAATGCCTAAAATCTAAGCTTTAAAAAAGAAAAAAACCTAACGTGCTTAGTCAGATTTATTTTACTTCCAAACTAATGAGAAGACTCACTTGATCGCATCGTTCATCCATTTTGTATGGACGCCAAGAGGGTCTAAGAGGATATTGTAGAATAAAAAGCTGACATCATTGAGAAATCAAAACAATTAGCAAAAAAAAGTCAAACTTTCCTGAATAATCAAAGCTAATGGGTGAAGGAAGGTGTACCAACCTTAGTATTGGCCTCAATCGATGGATTGAAGAAAACGTAAATTTCACGAACAACAACGTCTTCTTCCTCTTCCTCCTCCGCTAGTGGAATCTGATCTACTTCCATAAACTCATGTTCTGTTTTCTCAGGTTCCTTAATGAGTTTAGAATCAATCTCCATTTTAACAAAGCCAATATAGACCTCAGGCTCAACTTTATAAGGACCATCGTGCTCAGTTTTGGTCAGAGTTACAGAATCCCACAAGGGTTTGGGTTTAAATTTGGACTTTCCAGCACAACAAGGTGAAAATCTGCGGGTTTTGGTAACCTCTTTTGGATTATCTTGAATTCTTGATCATCATAATCAAAGTCCATTATATTATTTCTGATCAATCCCCAACTCAAACACTAAATTCACGCGCTGGGATAGAGATACCTGGGCAAGATTAAAATTTTTAACTCACCAACCAAACCCAATATCAATTAATCATAATCGATAAAATCATGAACTCATAATAATGTGTCTAGATTTTACTCGTTTTAGTACTAGTTTTAATACATTTTCTGTCATTTTAAGTCTCATTACTTGATCATTTGTGCATATTTCCTTTGTTTTGCTTCAATTGTAAAGTTTAGGCCTTGCATTGCATGCATTGTAGTTTTCATGTCAAAACATGTGTTTTCCAAAATGAAAAAAGAGAAAAACATATCTATCCGACCAAGTGTCGAAGAAGGAGCCGATCAAGTACGTATATCCGGACTTAAGATTTGACTAAAGACTCGGGAAGTAAGAATATCAACTCGGACGAGGATGTTACATGGTGATTTAGCTCCCAAGTTCGTCATGAAAGTTATAGGGAGTTGAGTTATCTTCTAATGGTGGTTACTTGAGGCCAATCCGAGTTATGGCTTAATTGTGTGTTATTGAGTAGCCTAGTGACATGAGTTTCTTCACTGAAATCAGTTACTCCCATCCTTGGAACCTATTTTAAATCTATTGCTTTACCTTGCTTAAATTTTGTTTCTGTAGCCCCTGCATGCTTAGCTTTTGTTGCTGTAATTTATACATTCTTCATGCTTGCTTTAGTTTCATTTGCTTCAAGTTTAGTAGTTTAGTAGTTTGGTTACTTAAACTCTCTTTTTAGTTGGCTTGACTTGTTTACTTCTGTTGCAATCCCGACTGTTTACACATCTTTCATTTGGATCGATAAAGCCCTTTATACTAAAATTATACTAGGAGACTGATACCAAAAAGGTGAAAAACAGTTATCACGGAACACGAAAAATAAATCTGAAACGAACTTTAGAGATATAGATATAACACATATATACCAGAAAAACCAAAAACGGAAACAAATTCAGAGTGAGTGAAAAGCAAGAGGCAGGGGTTAGGTTACCTAAAGTTAAAATGATGACGAATTATAGAAAACAAGGAGAATAGGTGTTCGTTTGGGCAGAGAGCAAGGAGAGTTTTCATCTCCCATGTCCTTATAGCTCTATCAAAAATCTCAAAACTCTCCATCTAACTTTTAAGGAAATTCCCGAGTAATTATCTCTCATGTCCTTTTAAACAAATTTTCATCTCCTATATCCTTTCCTAAGACCAAATTCTCTTGTGCCCTTTGACCAAAGTCTTTATACAAACATACTATTCAATGTTCTTAAGAACCTTTGACAACATATTGACCAATTTATTCCCATATTTTACCCCTTATTATTTTATTGATTTACATTATAAAAAAAAAAGAAAAAAAAAGTAGACGCCACGAAAAATCTTTATCTTCCTCTTTCTTTCAACCATGATCTGGATCCACGACCTCCTCTTCTCACACACTCCCTATCAAAATCAGAATCCTCAATAGGCAAAGGAGAACCGAACAACTGAGGTAATACAATTATTCATCCAATTTTTTCCCATTGTTAAATTCATAACTCGATGGTACGAAGTGGAGTTTTTGTGGATTGTATTTGTTCATCCTTATTGGACTATTAAGGATATACAAGTTAGTATAACGGTAAAACTAATATGACTGGTAATACATATTAATGCAGTACAACTAGTAGTATTACTAATTGAGTTTTTTTAGATTTTTTGGCAGGATACAATGAGCGAAAACATTAGCATACATTTTAAGTGCGAAGGTCGGATGTATAGTATTATGTTCAAGACAAAAGCGAGTGATATAACATTGTTGATGCTAAAAGGAATGATAAACACGAAGCTTGGATATGTCGAGAGGCACGTTAGATTGGATTTGAGGTACTATCCGCTGTTGAGGGAGATGGAAAACTGTAAGCTTGTTGACGATGAGGATGTGTATGTGTATCTAACGTTTGTTGATCATGAGAAGCGAAGATGTATGTTGTTTGTGGATGTCAAAAAGGTCTCTGAAGCGCCTGAGCAAGTGCTTGATGATGGTGATTATGATGAGGGTGTTAGAGTGGACCAAAGTTCTGTTGGTATGAATTATCAAAACCAGCAAATAAGAGATGATGAGGTTGTCGCACCTAACACAATTGTTCTATACGTAGACAAAGAATATGTCGATCCACCACCTGTTGTAAACCTTCTAAGTTTACAGAGCCATGGGAAGAGGGTTTGACTTTAGAGTAAATTTAAAGAATTCATAAACAAGAAGGCAATGCAAGAAGTGGTGGATAGAGCTTCGTTTGCTAACTGTTTTAGTTTTACACTTGTGAAGTCGGATAAGGTACGTTATGTGTTAAAATGTTCTAAAGAAGGATATACTTTGGGTTTACGAGCTGCAATACTTCCAGAGGCTAAGAATTTCTCCATCCGCCCGGCACAACAAGATGCATAGTTGCTCTCGGGTGATTCAATGTTCAAGCAACAGTAAGAGGCACGACACTCTGGAATTAGTTGCATCTCTTTTGCATGGTGATTATCCAGGACAGATGGAAACTCCACGTCCCAAAATTATCATGGAACTTATGAAGACCATATTAGGTGTTAAAAGTCGTTTTTGAGTTGCGTGGTAGCGCGGAAGAAAGCTACAAGATGCTCCCTTGTTATTTGCACATGTTAGAGACTGTTAATCAAGGTACGAGAACATATGTGCATTTGGATGAGAATAAGAAATTCATGTACTTGTTCATAGCTTTGGGAGTTAGAAAGCACGCCATTTGCGTGGAAATTTTGCTAGGCAACTCAGGGGTAGCTACCGATATACATTAGTCGCAAATTCCACACGAATTTGCTAGGTATCGCTTTGTTGCAAATTCGAAGCATGTTTCCGTCGTTTGTTAAACGACGCTGCGAGGAACTATATGATTCGTCGCAACTTCGAAACAAATTAACAACGAATTAGCGTCAAATTCTTTGTAGGTAATTTGCGAGGAAGTTGAGACAAAATGTAGTGGTAGGTGCATCATGTTTTTAAAATGGGCTATCGACTTTTATTGTGACGCATGAATGACACGCAACAGCGACGCATCACGTTTCTTCTTACCAATGAAACGATTTTGAAATACTCTCTTAAAATAATTTTTTTTATAGTCTTGGAGATAGTGTCTCACGAGATTTTTTGTTCGACGGGAATGGATGTATAAGCATAGAGATTCCAACGGAGTGGTGACACCGGAATTTGTAGATGGGCTAGAAGAATTCTTGGAGAACGCAAATCAGATGTTATTGACGCAAGAAACCGGTAATACGCATTGTCCATGTCGAAAGTGCAAAAATGGTCAGTTTTTTCTATCAAGAAACACCAGAGGGGTCCTCCATGCCTCTCTATGAGCCTCCCAAAGCCTAAAAGGCATAAACAGTCAAGCTTAGTGACTTTAAACAAGCTCACTTGGGAGGAAGTCCCAAAGGTATCCCTGTACATATTGCTTAGGATTTTTTGTGTTTTTGATTTTTGTTTTTAGTTTTATGTTGGTCAGGATTTCAGATAGATGGATTAATGGAAAGAATATCAGAAGAGTTAAAAACAGAGTGAGGTGCAGATGTAGAATCGAGTATGACACAGTGAAAATATGGAGTGGGAGACAAAAGATGTTTAGGATTGTTACCTCAAGGGAAACCAAAAAAAAAAAAAAAAAAAAAAAAAAAAAAAAAAAACCTCACCCAAACTTCACTCGACCCACACCCCTTATCCTCTCCCTATCCCTTTCTCTTTTACCACACAAAATCTTATCCTCCCTCTACATCTCTCACTCGATTTCTTTCACAAACTTATCACCTCTTTCTCTCATCCCTCTCACTCGATTCTCCATCTCTCGCCTCCTCACTCGACCGCTGCATCCACACTCGCGCACCGACAAGTCAAGCCACCGTCCCGTTTCTCGCTTCACTCCACGGACTCCACGCGACTCACCATCTCGCCATCACCACCACTCGAGCTCCACCCCCAACCGACAAGTACTCGACCCACTTTGTCTTCACCAGTGCTACTCGACCAAATCGCTTCACTCGACTGAACTACTCGGACACCTTACTCGACCAGTCAAGACTCGACCCTCACTCGAATAGCGAAGCTCCAATCAACCGCTCTCGCCGTCACTCGGCGGATCTGCAACCACCGACGTGTTCACTTGACCGAAGCTCAACCTTCACTCGACCGACGGCTCCTCAAGAACCACTCGAGCTAGCTTTTCTCGTCCACTCGAGCGTAGGAGTCCTCACCGCATCCTTGACCATCCGAAACTCTACTCGGCAGTTCAACTACCCACTCGACTCCCGCCTATACCTCACTCGATAGGGGCACAAGCACTCCACTCGATCCACACTAGCCACTCGATCCGCAACGTCTCCATACCAAGCGGATACTCGATTCGCATCTGCAGCGAGCTCACAGTCGGAGTATCACTCGACCATCCGCTCCTCACCATCGTCTTTGCATCACCGCTTACTGGACGTGCATACCTAAGCCGGATATTCACTCGACCAACAAGTGTGAAAGTGATTTGCTAAGTGTTTGTCTCACAACTCATCTCTTTTACATTTGCTCATTTTTCTTCATTTTTGAAACACTAACAAGCTAATTTTTAGCTTTGAGTTTCAACTGTTTCAGTTTCACAATGTCAAGAGATTTGTTGCATGAAATGCGTGAGAAGTATGGTTGTAAACCAACAGAACGTGCATCTCCTCAGTCTATGTCTAAGGTTTATATGGAGAAAAAGAAAGCTGCATATCAGAGAGCGTCTGGTGTTGGTCCATCTCAGACAAGAGGTAGAGCCAGTAAGTCCTCGGGTAAGAAACCAATGGAGTTGCAGGATGATGACAGTGATTATGAGTTTGAAGAGCAACCACCTGTCCCAGCTCGCAAGTCAATGCAAAAGAAGAAGGCAGAGAAGTGGTTAGCCCCGGGAGAGTATTACAAGCTGTTTCAGCAGCATGAGTTTCAGGGCACGAGGTATCCTTGCCAGCAGACGATGGATGAGCTGGCTATCTCGAGTGATGTCGAGTATATGTTCGAGCATTTTCATCTCAGCACCCTCATGACTAGTCCGCGAAATGCATACCGAGAGGAGACAATTCAGTTCCTCTGTACGCTTGCCATACATCTCTATGAGGATGATCCGGACATAGAGTCAGATGGAGGACTAAAGTCGTTAAGTAAAGTTCTCTCAGCATGCATCAAAGACTTAGCAACCAGGACATTGATTTTAACTGCTCTATCTTGCAAGTTACAGGTTCTGAGACCCCATTTTCAAACCTCTCTTCCACTTTGTTTCTTTTTGCTTTGCTTGATGGCAATCAAAGACTAAGTTTGGGGGAGTTGATAAGTCTGTATTTCATCGCTTTTTGAGCATGCATTCATCATCTTTTCAGCATCATTCACTTGTTGATTCGCATCATATTGATCCCTTTCTGCATGTTTTACATACTTAGGTAGGCTTTATGCATATCATGCATACCTTGCATACATTGTGCATATTTGGAGTGTTTCAGGTACTTAGGAGACATGCAGAGCGAAGCAGAGGAACAAGCGTTACTCGACATGCACACGATCGAGTGGGACGATCGAGTGAGAAGCAAGGATGCGTTGCAGGAACATACTTCACACGATTGACACGACCGAGTAGGATGATCGAGTGAGCAGCAGACGAATACGATCGAGTAGCTGATCGAGCAGAAGGGAAGCGAAGCAGAACCACCTGTCACTCGAGGTACTCACTCGAGTGACATCATCGAGCAAAGCAAAGAAGTAGCTGATGGTTTCACAAGTCAGTCGACACGATCACTCGAGGAACATGGTCGAGTATGAAATGATGCAGAGAAGAAATTAAGTGTTACTCGACACGCTCACTCGACCGACATGACCATTACAACTTTTAAACCGCTTTTACGTTGTCGTTTTATGTTTTAAGGTTTTCCCAAACATTGTTATAAATAGGTCTCATTTGGATTGCCCAAGGGATCGAGTTTTATTTTATTAGGTTTTTATTGTTAGCCACCAAACGATCCTGAGAATTGTAATCGTGATTTCTTATGAGTCATTGATATTTTGCAGTTAGTTCTTGAATCATTGTTGTTACTCTTCCTGTCATCTTTATTATTATGCATGTTTTGAACGATTCTTGTTTCATGATGTTTAACATGATTTCTGCGTCTGAGTAGTGTTAAGGTTCTTGAGGATGGTATAGATTAGGTGGAGGATGTTAGTTTGCTAGAGTGTTTATGTTAGATTCGTTTTGTTTCCCTTCTGGACTAGAGTTTTATTAGCTAGTTCTTCTCTGATCAATTGGAACTGGGTCATAGACATTTCATACCCGAAAGGTATATGATGAAATGTCTGAACCAACTAGTGCCAGAGATTTACATGCTTAGCCAAAGAGATTGGTTGTCTAAGATGTTTATTGACATTAATGAGCTGTTTCTTTATGCCTGTTTACTACATGTTTCATCGATGAGAATTGAGATTAGGAAGTGTTGTAAACTTGATAGTTTCTGCCAAGAGATTGGATTGACTAGAATTAGAAGTTCATTGTTTAGGGATTAGAATGTTTGCAGTTTGATAAACACTCGAAGTAGATTAGCATACTCCACCTACATCAATAACCTCATCCTCGGGATCTTCTATCCATTTGTGCTTTATGTCTAATTCTCTTGTTATTTACTTGGTCTGCTTTGTTTTCTTGCCAGTATCAATAATCGTTACGTTTTAGTTTATGCATGGTAGTCTATGTTTTACAGCCTTACATTTATCGCATGTTTAACATGTTTGCTTAGTATCACTGAAAACCAAAAGATCATTTATACTTGCTTGACTTAATCATTTCTGATATATCTTGATTGCTAGCATCACACCTGATTGGATTGATACCTATTGTACTGCAATGACATGATAGTACTCTAGGGTAATTGATAGAAAAATCTTAGTATCAATTTGGCGCCACTGCCATTTGGGTGTTTGTGTGTTACATTTGAGATTTCAGACTTGCTAAGATCAAGTTTTTACTCAACATTCACTACAGTTACTCACTCTGTTCCTTCTGTTTGTCTATTGATTCAGGTACAACTCTTGCTCAACTGCTCCTACTCGACTGACACACTCAACCGATAAGAGAGATAAGCTGATTTGAGTTGTATGCACACACGGTCGCAAGGCACAGAGAACTTGTTCCAGCCCTCCGACCGTATTGATCGTTTGGTACCTGCATCACGACAGCAACGCAACAGAGTTACACCACCCCAAGTGGAGATGGAAAACATTCAACCACCACCCCCACCACGGGCACCTACACGGATTGGAGCTGGTGATGCTCCACGCAACCATACCCATCGTCAGGGTATAGTGCCTCCAGCCGTGGCGAACAACAACTTTGAGATCAAGAGTGGTCTGATCTCCATGGTCCAGCAGAATAAATTTCATGGTCTGCCTATGGAAGACCCCCTGGATCACCTTGATGAGTTTGATCGTCTCTGCAGTCTCACCAAGATCAATGGGGTCAGTGAGGACGGTTTCAAGCTACGTCTCTTTCCATTCTCTTTGGGTGACAAAGCTCATCAATGGGAGAAAACTCTTCCTCCAGGATCTATCACTTCTTGGGATCAATGCAAGCAGTCGTTTCTTGCCAAGTTTTTCTCCAACTCTAGAACTGCACGTCTGCGCAATGAGATCTCTGGATTCACTCAGAAGAATGGAGAAACGCTTTGTGAAGCCTGGGAACGCTTCAAAAGTTATCAGTCTCAGTGCCCCCACCATGGCTTCACCAAGGAGTTTCTCTTCAGTACTCTTTACCGGGGTGTTCTCCCAAAGATCCGGATGTTGCTTGACACTGCCAGCAATGGCAACTTTCTGAACAAGGACGTCGACGAAGGTTGGGAGCTTGTTGAAAACCTATCCCAATCTGATGGCAACTACAATGAAGATTATGATAGAACCATCAGGGCAAGCACAGATCTTGATGAGAAGTACAAGACGGAGATGAAGGCTGTGAATGATAAGTTGGACAAGTTATTGATGAGCCAGCAGAGGAACATCCATTACGTCTCTGAAGACGACCCTTTCCAGATTCTGAATGGGGAGGGAGAACAATCTGAGGAGATAAGCTATGTCCAGAACCAAGGTGGATACAATAAGGGATACAATCCTTATAAGCAGAATCCCAATCTGTCTTATAGGAGCACCAATGTTGCAAATCCCCAGGATCAGGTTTATCCACCTCCACAACAGCAGCAGCAGGGGCAAAACAAACCATTTGTGCCCTACAACCAAGGTTATGTGCCCAAACAACAATTTCAGCAAGGTTACCAACCTCCAGCAGGACCACCACCAGGATTCCAACCTCAACATGCTCTGCCTCCAACAACACCAGACCATGACATGAAAAACATGCTTCAGCAACTCCTACAGGGACAAGCAAGTGGCTCCATGGACAATGCTAAGAAGTTTGCTGAGCTGACTCAGAGATTGGACTGCTCATACAATGATCTGAAAATGAAGATTGAGACTCTGAATTCCAAGATCAAGTATATGGAGGGCAAAACTGCTACTACTTCTGCCCCAAAGCCTGGCCAACTCCCAGGAAAAGCTGTTCAGAATCCTAAGAAGTTTGCTCATGCCATCACGCTGAGGAGCGGTAAAAACTTGCCTCCCAGACAAGGACCTGTTGTAGTCACTGAGGACAGTGAAGACTTGGAAGGGGAGGATGTATTTCAGAATGAAGATCCGGTTGTTCCTTTGGAAGAATCAGAAGTCGTACCTGAAGAAGCTCCTCAACCTGCTAAGAAACATGCTGAAACACCTGCATCATCCAAGGATAAGCCTGCGAGATACGTTCCCCCACCATACAAACCACCTCTACCATTTCCAGGACGATTCAAAAAGCAGCAAGCTGAGAAGTATAAGGCTTTATTTGAAAAGCAAGTGAGAGAGATTGAGTTGAGAATGCCATTGCTGGATGCATTCGCACTTGTCCCTCCTTATCAGAAGTTCCTCAAAGATTTGGTTATGGAGAGAACAAAAGAAGTCCAGGGCATGGTGATATTGAGTCACGAATGCAGTGCCATTATCCAGAAGAAGATCACTCCCTTAAAGCTTAAGGATCCTGGATCCTTCACTCTACCCTGCTCACTAGGACCCTATCTTTCAGCAGATGCCTATGTGATCTTGGAGCTTCTGTGAGTCTTATGCCATTGTCTGTGGCTAAGTGTTTAGGATTCACAAGATACAAGGCATGCAACATATCTCTCATTCTAGCTGACAGATCAGTGAGGCTCCCACATGGACTCTTGGAAGACCTGCCAATAAGAATTGGTGTTGTTGAAGTTCCCACAGATTTTGTTGTCTTGGAAATGGATGAAGAGCCTAAAGATCTCCTGATTCTTGGAAGACCATTCCTAGCCACTACTGGAGCTATCATTGATGTTAAGAAGGGGAAGATAGACTTATGCTTGGGAGAAGACTTCAAGATAACATTTGACATCAACGAGTCTATGAAGAAACCAACAATCAATGGCAAGGTGTTCTGGATAGAGGAGATGGATCAGCTAGCTGATGAGCTTTTAGAAGAACTTGCTGAGGAGGATCATCTCAAGATATCATTGACAAAGAATGGATCATATGGATTTCTTCATGCTGAGACAAAGGTCTACGAAACGTTACTGGATACCTACAAGGCAACTGATGATTCAGAACGTTTTGAGGAATTGGATAAGTCTGTCAAGGAGGTATGCACAGTAGAGGAGGAAGTCAGTGGCAGCCCGATCACTCACCCTGCTGTTGATCCTGTCAATGCGGTTGATGATGACTGGTCAGAGTTAAGAGCTCCCAAGGTTGAGCTCAAACCGCTACCCTCAGGACTGAGGTATGTATTCCTTGGATCCAACTCTACTTAACCTGTCATTGTGAATGCTAGCTTGAGTAATGAGGAATTAGAGTTGCTAGTCACTGAGCTTAGAAAATATAGAAGGGCCATAGGTTATTCCTTAGATGATATCAAGGGGATCTCACCTAGTCTCTGCATGCATAGGATTAATCTGGAAAACGAATCATACTCTAGTATTGAACCTCAAAGGAGACTGAATCCTAACCTTAAGGAAGTTGTGAAAAAAGAAATTCTTAAACTGTTGAATGCTGGGGTTATCTATCCTATCTCTGATAGTACTTGGGTATCCCCAGTACATTGCGTACCCAAGAAAGGGGGAATTACAGTGATAAAAAATGAAAAAGATGAATTGATCCCCACTAGGACTATCACTGGCCATAGGATGTGCATTGATTACAGAAAACTGAATGCTACATCTAGGAAAGATCATTTTCCTCTTCCTTTCATTGATCAAATGTTAGAACGATTAGCCAATCATCCCTACTACTGTTTCCTTGATGGGTATAGCGGATTTTTCCAAATTCCTATCCACCCAAATGATCAGGAAAAGACTACTTTTACTTGTCCTTATGGCACATTTGCCTACAGACGCATGCCTTTTGGTTTGTGTAATGCACTTGGAACATTTCAGAGGTGTGTGACCTCTATATTCTCGGATTTGATAGAGGAGATGGTGGAGGTATTCATGGATGATTTTTCCGTGTATGGCTCCTCCTTCTCCTCATGTTTGTTGAATCTCTGCAGGGTATTAGCAAGATGTGAGGAGACAAGCCTAGTGCTCAACTGGGAGAAGTGCCACTTCATGGTGAACGAAGGGATAATGTTGGGACACAAGGTATCAGAGAAAGGGATTGAGGTTGATAAGGCAAAGCTCGAGGTCATGGTACAGTTGCAACCTCCAAAGTCAGTCAAGGATATAAGGAGTTTCCTTGGGCATGCTGGGTTTTACAGAAGATTCATAAAGGACTTCTCAAAGATTGCACGACCCCTTACAAGACTGCTGTGCAAGGAGGTCGAGTTTGTTGTTGATGAGAGCTGTCTGGAAGCTTTCAACAAGATTAAGGAAGCGTTAGTCTCAGCACCAATAGTCCAAGCTCCAGACTGGGATCATCTTTTCGAGATAATGTGTGATGCCTCAGATTATGCTGTAGGGGCTGTGTTGGGGCAGCGAATAGAGAAGAAACTGCATGTCATCTACTATGCGAGCAGAACCCTTGATGAGACACAAGGGAGGTATGCAACAATAGAGAAAGAGCTCTTGGCTGTAGTCTTTGCGTTTGAGAAATTCAGAAGTTACTTGGTATGATCAAAAGTTGTAGTCTACACAGACCATGCTGCGCTTAGGCATATATACTCCAAGAAGGATACCAAGCCGAGACTGCTGAGATGGATACTTCTACTCCAGGAGTTTGATATGGAGATTGTTGATAAGAAGGGGATAGAGAACGGCGTTGCTGATCACCTGTCGAGAATGAGAATAGAAGATCCAGTCCCTATTGATGACTCTATGCCTGAAGAACATCTTATGGTTGTTGAGATATGCAAGAAGATGCATCAAACAGGAATGGCTATGAAGGAGCTTCAATGTCTAGCAGTCAATTCAGAGAGTATGCCCTGGTATGCGGATGTGGTGAACTACAAGGTCTGTGGAGAGATTCCTGCAGACATGGATCCTTATAGGAAAAAGAAGTTTTTCAGAGATGTCAACCACTACTTCTGGGATGAACCTTACTTGTACAAGAGAGGTTCAGATGGGCTGTTTAGGAGATGCATAGCAGAAGGAGAAGTGCAGGGAGTGCTTGAGCACTGTCATGGATCCGCATATGGAGGACACTTCGCTACATTCAAGACAGTTCAGAAGGTTCTACAAGCAGGCCTTTGGTGGCCAACATTGTTCAAGGATACAAACAGTTTCATCACCAAGTGTGACGCTTGCTAGAGGATGGGTAACATCAACAGAAGGAATGAGATGCCTCAGAATCCGATTTTGGAAGTAGAAATTTTTGATGTTTGGGGAATTGATTTCATGGGACCGTTTAACCCTCCATCAAATGGCAACGTCTACATTCTGGTTGCAGTTGATTATGTTTCAAAATGGGTTGAAGCCATTGCAAGTCCCACCAATGATCACAAGGTTGTTCTGAAACTGTTCAAGAGCATCATCTTTCCCAGGTATGGAGTACCAAGAGCAGTGATCAGTGATGGTGGTACACACTTCATCAACAAAGTTTTTGAAAGCATGTTGAAGAAGTATGGTGTGAAGCATAAGGTGTCTACAGCCTACCATCCCCAGACATATGGACAAGTTGAGGTCTCCAACAAGCAGATAAAAAGAATCTTGTCAAAAGTTGTTGGGGCTTCGAAGAAAGATTGGTCTACCAAGTTGGATGATACTCTATGGGCATACATGACAGCTTTCAAGACACCAATAGGAAGGACACCTTTTCAGCTGGTGTATGGTAAAGCATGTCATCTCCCTGTGGAGATTGAGTATAAGGCGCTTTGGGCTATCAAACTTCTGAACTTGGACATTGATGCAGCCCAGGCAAAGAGAGTTCTTGACATCCATGAACTTGAGGAAATCAGACTTGATGCTTTTGAAAGTTCAAAAATCTACAAGGAGAGAACCAAAGCTTTCCACGACAAGAGGATTGTTGTTAAGGAGCTTAAGGCTGGAGATCACGTCTTGCTGTTCAATTGCAGACTTAAGCTGTTTCCTGGAAAGCTCAAGTCTAGATGGTCTGGACCATTTGAAATCAAGAATATTTTGCCATTCGGTGCGATCACTCTCCTGAACAAGGATGGCAGCGAGTTCACTGTGAACGGTCAACTTGTCAAGCGTTACCTTGCTGATCAAGAAACACCAGAGGGGTCCTCCATGCCTCTCTATGAGCCTTCCAAAGCCTAAAAGGCATAAACAGTCAAGCTTAGTGACTTTAAACAAGCTCACTTGGGAGGAAGTCCCAAAGGTATCCCTGTACGTATTGCTTAGGATTTTTTGTGTTTTTGATTTTTGTTTTTAGTTTTCTGTTGGTCAGGATTTCAGATAGATGGATTAATGCAAAAAATATCAGAAGAGTTAAAAACAGAGTGAGGTGCAGATGTAGAATCGAGTATGACACAGTGAAAATATGGAGTGGGAGACAAAAGATGTTTAGGATTGTTACCTCAAGGGAAACCAAAAAAAAAAAAAAAAAAAAAAAAAAACCTCACCCAAACTTCACTCGACCCACACCCCTTATCCTCTCCCTATCCCTTTCTCTTTTACCACACAAAATCTTATCCTCCCTCTACATCTCTCACTCGATTTCTTTCACAAACTTATCACCTCTTTCTCTCATCCGTCTCACTCGATTCTCCATCTCTCGCCTTCTTACTCGACCGCTGCATCCACACTCGCGCACCGACAAGTCAAGCCACCGTCCCATTTCTCGCTTCACTCCACGGACTCCACGCGACTCACCATCTCGCCATCACCACCACTCGAGCTCCACCCCCAACCGACAAGTACTCGACCCACTTTGTCTTCACCGGTGCTACTCTATCAAATCGCTTCACTCGACTGAACTACTCGGACACCTTACTCGACCAGTCAAGACTCGACCCTCACTCGAATAGCGAAGCTCCAATCAACCGCTCTCGCCGTCACTCGGCGGGTCTGCAACCACCGACGTGTTCACTTGACCGAAGCTCAACCTTCACTCGACCGACGGCTCCTCAAGAACCACTGGAGCTAGCTTTTCTCGTCCACTCGAGCGTAGGAGTCCTCACCGCATCCTTGACCGTCCGAAACTCTACTCGGCAGTTCAACTACCCACTCGACTCCCGCCTATACCTCACTCGATAGGGGCACAAGCACTCCACTCGATCCACACTAGCCACTCGATCCGCAACGTCTCCATACCAGGCGGATACTCGATTCGCGTCTGCAGCGAGCTCATAGTCGGAGTACCACTCGACCATCCGCTCCTCCACATCGTCTCTGCATCACCGCTTACTGGACGTGCATACCCAAGCCGGATATTCACTCGACCAACAAGTGTGAAAGTGATTTGCTAAGTGTTTGTCTCACAACTCATCTCTTTTACATTTGCTCATTTTTCTTCATTTTTGAAACACTAACAAGCTAATTTTTAGCTTTAAGTTTCAACTGTTTCAGTTTCACAATGTCAAGAGATTTGCTGCATGAAATGCGTGAGAAGTATGGTTGTAAACCAACATAACGTGCATCTCCTCAGTCTATGTCTATGGTTTATATGGAGAAAAAGAAAGCTGCATATCAGAGAGCGTCTGGTGTTGGTCCATCTCAGACAAGAGGTAGAGCCAGTAAGTCTTCGGGTAAGAAACCAATGGAGTTGCAGGATGATGACAGTGATTATGAGTTTGAAGAGCAACCACCTGTCCCAGCTCGCAAGTCAGTGCAGAAGAAGAAGGCAGAGAAGTGGTTAGCCCCGGGAGAGTATTACAAGCTGTTTCAGCAGCATGAGTTTCAGGGCACGAGGTATCCTTGCCAGCAGACGATGGATGAGCTGGCTATCTCGAGTGATGTCGAGTATATGTTCGAGCATTGTCATCTCAGCACCCTCATGACTAGTCCGCGAAATGCATACCGAGAGGAGACAATTCAGTTCCTCTGTACGCTTGCCATACATCTCTATTAGGATGATCCGGACATAGAGTCAGATGGAGGACTAAAGTCGTTAAGTAAAGTTCTCTCAGCATGCATCAAAGAATTAGCAACCAGGACATTGATTTTAACTGCTCTATCTTGCAAGTTACAAGTTCTGAGACCCCATTTTCAAACCTCTCTTCCACTTTGTTTCTTTTTGCTTTGCTTAAGGGCAATCAAAGACTAAGTTTGGGGGAGTTGATAAGTCTGTATTTCATCACTTTTTGAGCATGCATTCATCATCTTTTCAGTATCATTCACTTGTTGATTCGCATCATATTGATCCCTTTCTGCATGTTTTACATACTTAGGTAGGCTTTATGCATATCATGCATATCTTGCATACATTGTGCATATTTGGAGTGTTTCAGGTACTTAGGAGACATGCAGAGCGAAGCAGAGGAACAAGCGTTACTCGACATGCACACGATCGAGTGGGACGATCGAGTGAGAAGCAAGGATGCGTTGCAGGAACATACTTCACGCGATTGACACGACCGAGTAGGATGATTGAGTGAGCAGCAGACGGATACGATCGAGTAGCTGATCGAGCAGAAGGGAAGCGAAGCAGAACCACCTGTCACTCGAGGTACTCACTCGAGTGACATCATCGAGCAAAGCAAAGAAGTAGCTGATGGTTTCACAGGTCACTCGACACGATCACTCGAGGAACATGGTCGAGTATGAAATGATGCAGAGAAGAAATTAAGTGTTACTCGACACGCTCACTCGACCGACATGACCATTACAACTTTTAAACCGCTTTTACGTTGTCATTTTATGTTTTAAGGTTTTCCCAAACATTGTTATAAATAGGTCTCATTTGGATTGCCCAAGGGATCGAATTTTATTTTATTAGGTTTTTGTTGTTAACCACCAAACGATCCTGAGAATTTTAATCGTGATTTCTTTTGAGTCATTGATATTTTGCAGTTAGTTCTTGAATCATTGTTGTTACTCTTCCTGTCATCTTTATTATTATGCATGTTTTGAACGATTCTTGTTTCATGATGTTTAACATGATTTCTGCGTCTGAATAGTGTTAGGGTTCTTGAGGATGGGATAGATTAGGTGGAGGATGTTAGTTTGCTAGAGTGTTTATGTTAGATTCGTTTTGTTTCCCTTCTGGACTAGAGTTTTATTAGCTAGTTCTTCTCTGATCAATTGGAACTGGGTCATAGACATTTCATACCCGAAAGGTATATGATGAAATGTCTGAACCAACTAGTGCCAGAGATTTACATGCTTAGCCCAAGAGATTGGTTGTCTAAGATGTTTATTGACATTAATGAGCTGTTTCTTTATGCATGTTTACTACATGTTTCATCGATGAGAATTGAGATTAGGAAGTGTTGTAAACTTGATAGTTTCTACCAAGAGATTGGATTGACTAGAATTAGAAGTTCATTGTCTAGAGATTAGAATGTTTGCAGTTTGATAAACACTCGAAGTAGATTAGCATACTCCACTTACATCAATAACCTCATCCTCGGGATCTTCTATCCATTTGTGCTTTCTGTCTAATTCTCTTGTTATTTACTTGGTCTGCTTTGTTTTCTTGCCAGTATCAATAATCGTTACGTTTTAGTTTATGCATGGTAGTCTATGTTTTACAGCCTTACATTTATCGCATGTTTAACATGTTTGCTTAGTATCACTGAAAACCAAAAGATCATTTATACTTGCTTGACCTAATCATTTCTGATATATCTTGATTGCTAGCATCACACCTGATTGGATTGATACCTATTGTACTGCAATGACATGATAGTACTCTAGGGTAATTGATAGAAAAATCCTAGTACCACATATGTTCCTTATTCACATATTATCTTATACTTAAGAACTCAAAAACATAAATAATTTTTTTTTCTTCAATACAACCATTCATTAAGACATGTTATATAGTATATACACATTAGTTTGATCATTATCAATAAGGAGATCTTTATTTAGACACTTTTCTATTCTATTTTGCGACGCAATAGCTTCGGCTTTGCGTCGAGTCCTTGCAAAGTCCTCGCAAAACCAAAAACTCTCAAAATTCTGCTTTTATTCTTAACATAATTTTTTTTAGTTAAATGAGGAATTTGCGACGATATCTCGCAATTTTGTCGCAATTATTAATTTTCGTTATTATTAATTTTTTTATTTTTGTGACGCACTTGCGAGGATTATATGTTTTCAAAATACTTCGGGAAAACACGCACACTAAATAATTGGCCAAATTTTTGGTGAAATATTTTGGAAAACCCTTGATAATATTTACCAAAACCTTAAGCCTAATAACCCATTTTCTTATTTTCCCCAATTTTCCTTTTCTTTTTGTTCTTCAATCGTCTCTCCAAATTCCCCCTTTTCCTTCTCTCGTGTCTCTCTTCGTCTCTCATATCATTCTGTTTCTATTGTTTCTAGTTGGCAAACCCTTGAGTCCCTTGAGTCCCTGAACTGAAAGGTGTTTGAATCGGTGTGTGAATTGATACTTAGGGTTTTTATACTCACTTGAGATCTGCTAATAGAGATACTTAGGGTCTCTGTTAGTTTCTATCATACTTCTGGCCTCTGTTTGTTTCTTTCATACTTAAGATCTCTGTTTGTTTCTATGATTGGGTACTTAAGCCTCTGTTTGTTTCTATGATTGGGTACTTAAGCCTCTGTTTTATATTCACTTGTCTATATGACTCTGAAACTTTTGGTACTTGGTACTTAGGCCTCTGTTTTATATGCACCTACATATGGATTTTAGAAATTTTTAGCTTTTTTTTGGGTACTTAGACCTCTGTTTGTTTCACTTTGTATATACTGTATGTAAAGAAAAAACTTACTCACCTAACCGTTTTTAATCGATTGTGTTTTTAGTTGGGTATGGAAATTTCTGTTTTTCTGATGCTTGGGTATTGAAGTTATTTAATTACTATGTTCAGAAGTTTTTTCTTCACTCATCATACAAGTTAAAGCTTCGACATGTTTATAGTTGGAGATTATAGAGTATCTAATTTTTTCTAATTTAAAACTGCATTTCAATTGTTAGTACTTTTCTCTTAGTATTGTTCTTGGTTATTTTATTTGGTTTCAGTGTCTTGGTTAGTACATTTGTTTTCATTGTCATGTTCATTTGGTTAGTTCACGTTCCTTTTGTTGAAATTTTTTTTTTATACTTAGAATATTTGCTTACAATTGACGTTTATAATTGTAGAGGAATAGAAAGGGTCATTATTCACAGTTTGTGAGTAGCAAATAAACACGTCATAGTGATGCTACGACTTCAGAGTCTACTCCTGCTCCAACTTCACGGTCTCTATCACTGTCACCAACTTTCACACCGGTTCCAGAGACTGAACAGTCACCAACTCATGCTCCTTCTCCACCTCTAACTCGAGCCCCAGCTTATGCTCCTTCTCCACGTCCAGCTCGAGCCTCAGCTCATGCTCCTTCTCCAGCTCATGCTCCCTCTCCATCTTGAGCTCGAGCCCATTACGAAATGGGCACGTTGACACTCGATGAGCTTCTTGCAAGCCCAGGAAGGTTTGGACTAACAAAATAAGACCCTAAACGTCCTCCGAAAACAGTTTGGTAAGATTTGTAAAAGTTATTTATTCAATTTTAAATACAATGAAAAGATTATAAATGAGCTACTAACCTTTGTTGGTAAGTTTCTCGCAAGTTAGAAATACAATGCTCAATTTACATTCATTCAGTCATTTTATCGAACATCTTTGAAACAAATAAAAGCCTAAGCTCTAAAACAAATAAAAGCCTAAGCTCAAGACTCAAAACACGACTCGAAAGACACGATAAACGTACTAAAACACGACAAACGACTCAAAATGGACATAAAAGAAAGGGTGAAAGACTCTAAAAACACTGTATATCAACTCCCCCCTACTTAGATTCTTGCTTGCCCTCAAGCAAAACAAAAATCTTAACCAAGAGAAGAGGTTTGAAAACAACTCACATATTCTTTTGGGATCATGCTCTTAATCAATTGCCTGCAAACCACTATCACAAAGTTCATATCAAACCGTACAATAATGTACTTCACCATGACATCATGAGACCCCTAAATCACAAAGAACTTCAGAATCAGATAACTTAACCTTTTAACATTCATTAGCAGTTTCGTGCACTCTCACAAAGGGGATATCGAACACGTTATGGTCTAGGTGTAAAGGCTGTCTTAGGTGGCTCAAGTGTTTAAGGTTAAGCAGTAATATGAACGAATGCAAATCATTATGCAAAATCACAGTGAGACACATTCCAATTGGGAGATACATAACTTCCCACTAACTAGGATCATCCTAACCACATCAAATCCCAAACAAATCATAAGTATCGAATTCAAAAACCAAAGATGCTTTCAAGTAAAACCTAAGATATATCAAATTTTCCGGTTCCATGCTTTCTCCTTTCCCATTCTTTCTTTCATTTTTTATTTTTAATTTTATTTTTTTCTCTTTTTTCTATTTTTTTTTAGCGGGGGAGTGGAACCGGTTCTTGTCTCACAAACTGCATCAACAAAACTCAATCATGATCGCCCACAGCACATGCTCATAAATATAATAATATAAACACAAGAACTCAATGTCAATCATCCCAAACAACTACAATTACAATCCTAATTAAAGGAAAGCTATGTCGGTCTGTATACTCCGTAGTTTTTGCACATGAATGCACATGATGACAATGACATAAGAATGCATGTGGTATGAACCATGGATAGGGCTAAAGGTGTGGTACTAGACTAAAGATGAGTCTAGCCATTCAGTGTTTACAAAGTGTGGTAAAATAACGCGGATTAAACTCTGAATGTATGATCCATTACATGATTACCAACCCTTAAAGTGAGATATAAAAAGTCAAGACTAAGTTTAAATAAGCAAGGTTAAGCTCTAATCATCCAAATTTCAAAGTGAGGGATTATACGAGTGATCTAGTCATGAATTTTCCTGAAATTTCAAGTTATCCTTAAACAAAACTAAATGGTCCCAACACAACGAAATCAAGCAAGGTGCAATTCCCTAAGAAAAGCTTATAGTTCTCATACAGCATTTTGACTCAATAAAACAGACACGATTTGACTCGATAGAACAATCTGACAGACTCAAGAAAACATCAAAATGAAACATAAGAAAAGCAAACTGCATCAATAGACCAATGACACCTCCCCCAGACTTACTTCACACCGTCTCGGTGTGTGAACAAATCCAAGAGAAGTGTCGACCTGACTCAAAGAAGGGAAATAGTAGGTGTTACGCTGCTCAAAGGTGATGTGGTGGACTATCACTAGAGCTGTGCGCCTGGCCTGGCTCCCTCATGCTTCTGCTGAGACGGACGTTTGCAGAATGTACAGTTGTACCACTCGGGTCAGTAACATCTTCATTATGCTTGCGGCGGTTCTCTTGTCCAATAGCTTGTCCAGGTGTGCTCTGAGCTTCTGTGGCTTTTTTGTCTGCGTTCGCTGAGCTCTGATCTCCTGAATCCTCAGAACCGTCATCCTCTGTATCCTCTCCCTGTGTACGTGAACTCAAAGCACAAGAACAGGATCGAATCTTCATCATCACTCTCCACATCTGGCGCATCATAGAGTTGTTAGTCTTCTAAGACTCAAAAACCCACTGCAACTGTGCAGACATATCTCTAGGTGGAGGTGTAGCCTGTAGCCGGTATCGTCCGGCACTGTGAGGGAGGAGCCTGTGGGGCTGAGGAGAATACTCCTGTGCGGGGTCCTCCTCGTCGATCTCATCACCACTAGTCACTGCTGCCTTCTGTGCAGGCTGGGAAACTCGTGTAGATCCTCTGCGTCAAGTAGGTACTGGAGGAGCAGTCTGAGCAGGGTTGGGAATCAGCTGTGCAGAACTAGGGAAAAACACCACATTCTCCCGAGAGAGAAGCACAATGATAGTTGGATTGGAGAGGTTACAGTACAATGGTAGGCCTTCAAGATCCCAAAACTTGTAAACATATTGCTTGACCAGAATATGGCAATGCATCAAGTAGTCGATATTCACTTGCACTACATTCTCATTCACTTCTATGGTAGATAAATCAATACCACAGTGAATGAACGAGGGAGTTAGAAAGGTACCCATGAACTGCTTAGGAGGGTTGAGCTTCACTTTCACAAACATCTCGCACAGAATGGCTGCATAGTTCACTATAAGCATAACGGGGACGTTAAATTCGTCCAATAGATGTCAAACTCCATGAAAGAGCATCCATAGCTCATCATCCCGAACTGATCCCGACTCAGCTTTGAAGAAGATAGCATTGTTGATGATCTTGACACAAATACGGAGGACCGAATTGCAAATGGTAGTAACCTTCGCGCCTCGGGACGTGTACGGCCCCTGACCAACCAAACCCCAAATATCACTTGAGTCTTTTGTAGGAAAAACGTTGGAAACGAATATCGTCTCCCTTGGAAAACCCATAGACCTCACAAAACTCAAAGAGTGACATAGAAAAGTGCTTCTTGTTCAAGAAGAATGTGAGTGTTCCCTCACTCACCACGGGGTCTTGAGGATCACTGTAACGAAGACGACATGTGGCTAAGAACTCCTTCACTAATTTGGGGTAAGTGAAGTGTTCGAGCTTCCAGGCGTTCCCAAGGCCTATGGTCTGATACAATGTCTCTGCATCTTCAAGTAGTCCAAGGTGTCTCAAAGCGTCTGAACAACCACATCTAGTGGGATGAACTTCGACCGAGCTCAGAGCTGCCAAGCACTTTGTGTCAACAAAATCCCATTTTTTTGTGATAGGCCGAGTATTCGGGTTTACACTCGTGGTACTTTTTCCTCGGCTTGATCCAGCAGAATCCCTTGTTCGCCCCATCACCTAAAAACATGAGATTTGACATAATTAACCAATTTACAACTTGCAAACCATCAATTATGCACAATTAAGCTTAAAATCTCAAGTAATCAAACAATAAAACACAATTAAGCTCAAAATCTCAAGTAATCCAATAATTAAGCACCATTAGGAATATGATAATGCAAGAGTGAACTAGTGTTACTTAATTATAAGCATAGCATTAGAATCTAACCACAAAGCCATGAAAATCGAACTCCTCTTCAAATTGTAAGTTCATACCCGATTTTACACAATAGTCAAAAAATCAAACTCCCAAATTTTCAATAATTTAGAAATTAAGCACCATAAATAAGCTTCCCAACCTAGTATAAACTAGAATCTAACAGAATTTCATCATGCAACACAAAGAAGCTAGAAATTTTGGAGTTTAGAGACAAACCATGCTTAAAATCGGACTGTAAATACGGAATTTCGAACTCATACTTTTGTACATCGACCAAAAAACCACCACCAACAGAAAGAGGGCAAAAAATCGAGTGGTTAAGAGCCAAAAATCGTCCAAATCCGTTAAGAATCAAGAGAGTTATGAAGATTTCAATTTTGGGTTCAAAGTGTTCTTCAAGGGGAAGAAGAAGGCCAAACTCGATTTTTATAAAACTCTAACTCTTGTTTTCTCGATTCTTAAGGGTTTTAATTGGTTAAAATCGGTCAACTAGAGGGACCGATCGATCCCCTCTTCCTGCACATAGAAAACTAAAAAGCAGCATGAAACACTTGATTGATTGGTCTAGAGTTGGATTGATCAATCCGTCACTCCCAGCAGAGTGGAATCAAAGTAGAAAGATGAAAAAAATAAAGTTAAAAACAATAAAACGAAAATATATACAAGATACCTGGTGGGTTGCCTCCCACAAAGCGGTTGTTTAAGGTCTTTAGCTTGACCGTAATGAGCTCTTAAGCTAGATTGGGGTTCGTAAGTGGAACCGTAGCGACCTCTTTAGAATTGGACTCCGCAAGATACGGTTTCAGTCTCTGTCCATTTGCAGAAAATGGTTCACCGTCGTTACTCAAAAGCACCACAGAACCATTTGGCGTCACTTCCTTAATAACGAAAGGCCGGACCATCTTGAACGAAGTTTTCCAGGGAATAGCTTAAGCCTTGAGTTGAATAGGAGCACTTTATCACCTTCAGTGAACTTCTTCAAGATTATCTTCTTGTCATGTAGAGCTTTGGTTCTCACTTTGTATATACGAGAGCTCTCATAAGCATTCAAACGTATCTCATCTAACTCATTAAGCTGAACGTATCTCATCTAACTCATACGTCGCTCTGCTGCAGTTCATCAATTTTGTTGCCCAAAGTGCTTTGTACTCCAACTCTACTGGGGACATGACTTCCCGTAGATGAGGTTGAACGGTGTAGTTCCAATGGGAGTTTTGCAGGCGGTTCTATATGCCCAAAGATCATCATCGAGCTTTGCAGCCCAGTCTTTTCTAGATTTACCGACAGTTTTCTCCAAAATTTCCTTAATCTCCCGGTTTGAAAGTTCCACTCGGTCACATGTTTGAGGATGATAAGGCGTGGCAACCTTGTGCTTAACACCATGCTTCACCAACAAGTTTGCAAAAACTTTATTGAAGAAACGTTTTCCTCCATCACTAATCACCACTCTTGGAACCCCGAATCTTGGAAAGATGATCTTCTTAAATATTTTAAGCACCTCTGTAGCATCATTCTTTGGACTGGCTATGGCCTCAACACATTTAGAAACATAATATACATCAACCAAGATATACTCATTACCATAGGATGATGGAAAAGGACCCATGAAGTCAATTCCCCACACGTCAAACACCTACACCTCGAGAATAAATTTTTGAGGCATTTCATTTCTCTTGCTGATATTAACCTTGCGCTGGCAAGCATCACACCGTGCAACAAACCCATGAGCGTCTCTGAACAAAGAAGGCCACCAAAAACCAGCTTGGAGAATCTTAGTGGCAGTCTTGAAAGAAGCGAAGTGTCCTGCATAATCTGAGGCGTGACAATGGTGAAGGATGCCATCAACTTCACTCTCTGGAATACATCTTCTAAAAAGGTTGTCAGCACACTTCTTGTAGAGTATGACTCGTCCCAGTAGTAATGTCGAACATCTCTCAAAAACTTTTTCTTTGTGTAACTGGTGAAATCAGGAGGTGGAACATCACAAGACAAGTAATTAGCAAAATCAGCATACCACAGCAAATTAGTCTCCGTAGTGTGTAGTGTCATGAGCGCAAGAGCATTTGTGTGTGCTCTCTCCACTTCAGCAATGTAACAGTCTTCAATTGATGCTAGCCCTTCCCATGGAAAGGTATCTCTCATTGGGATGTCGTCCTCAATTCTTAGTCTTGACAAGTTATCAGCTACCCCGTTCTCAATACCTTTCTTGTCTTTGATCTCCAAGTCAAACTCCTACAGCAAGAGTATCCATCTCAATAATCTCGGCTTGGCGTCTTTTTTAGACAATAAGTATCTCAAAGCAGCATGATCTGTGTGAACAATGACTTTGGACCCAACCAGAGATGATCTAAACTTCTCAAAAGCAAACACAATTGCAAGGAGCTCCTTCTCTGTGGTGGCATAATTTATTTGTGCTCCATCAAGAGTGCGTCTGGCGTAGTAAATAACATGCAATTTCTTATCTTTTCGCTGTCCCAAAACAGCGCCCACAGCATAGTCATTGGCATCACACATCACCTCAAAAGGCAGCTCCCAATCTGGTGGTTGCACAATGGGAGCACTCACCAAAGACTCTTTAATCGTTTTGAATGCCTGTAGACAGCTCTCATTGAACTCAAACTTCTGTTTCTTGCACAACAACTGCGTGAGAGGTCTAGCAATCTTGGAAAAATCTTTGTTGAACCTCCTGTAGAACCCAGCATGTCCCAGAAAGCTCCTGACTCCTTTCACAGAATTCGGTGGCTGCATACTCATCATGACTTCAATCTTAGCTCTGTCAACCTCAATACCCTTTTCAGAAATCCTGTGCCCAAGTACAATGCCATCCCGCACCATGAAATGACACTTCTCCCAGTTTAAGACCAAGTGTTTGGCCTCGCAACGCTGAAGTACCCTGCATAGATTAGACAAACAAGCAGCAAAAGACATACCATGAACAGAAAAGTCATCCATATAAACCTCCATAAATTCCTCAATCATATCACTAAAGATAGACATCATGCAACGCTAAAAAGTAGCAGGGGCATTACATAATCCAAAAGGCATTCTACGATAAGCGAAAGTACCATAAGGACAAGTAAAGGTGGTTTTCTCTTGATCATCGGGATGGATCGGGATTTGAAAGAATCCCGAATACCCGTCAAGAAAGCAGTAATATGGATGATTTGACAGTCTTTCAAGCATTTGATCAATAAAGGGTAGTGGAAAATGATCTTTACGGGTTGCTGAGTTAAGTTTTCGATAGTCAATGCACATACGATGTCCTGTGAAAGTTCTTGTTGGTATTAGTTCATTCTTTTCATTTTAAATCACAGTGACACCGCCTTTCTTAGGCACAACATGGACCAGGCTCACCCAAGTACTATCATAGATAGGATAGATTGTTCAACTCAGCATTAATTATCACAGGGTAAGAGGAATTAGGACCAAGAAACGCGTACCTTAGCCAAGCAGGAAGTGGTTTGAGTTCCACTTTTGGAGCTTTCGGCTCGCTCTAATCATCGTAGTCGTTTGCTGTTGGGTCTGCTGCAACTTTCTCTCCCTTAGTTATTTCAAGCTCCAAAATTTCCACCTCTTTACTCATTGGTGGCGCAGAATCCAACAGCTTAGCAAACCCAGTAGTTGCTTCACCAAGATACCCAAACTGATCTTCTTCCTTAACCATGGCAATCTGAAGAGGATCATCCATACTCAACTCCTCAAGGAGCTCATCAACTAGCTTATCCATTATATCAACCCAGAATGTTTGCCCTTCAATGGTGGGTTTAGACATTACCCTCTCCATGTTAAACTCTTGGAAAAAATCACTAATATGAAGTTTAATCTTGCTCTTCCTCACATCTATCAAGGCTCCATAAATGTTTAGGAATGGTCTACCAATAATGAGTGGGTCTCTTGGCTCCTCATCAAGCTCAATGATGACAAAATCTGTTGGAATATAAAAATTTCCAACCCGTACATGCACATCCTCAGCCACTCCAACAGGAAAACGCACAGAGCGATCAGCAAGTATCAAAGACATCTTGGTTGGGGTGAAATTAGTGAGCCCCAATCTTTTTGAAACCGATAATGGCATCAAACTCACTCCTGCTCCCAAATCACGGAGACATCTATCAAAGATGTGTTCGCCAATACTACCAGGCAACACAAAACTGCCAGCATTTTCCATCTTCTTAGGCACAATATTTTGGAGAATAGCACTACAATCATGACTAATCAACACAACTCCTTCGTCAAGAGTCTTCTTGTTAGTCAGAATGTTTTTTAAATGTTTCCTATAGGTAGGAACATTCATAACCATCTCAAGGAATGGAAGCTTAACTTGAAGCTCCTTCATAATCTCATCAAACCAAGCATACTCTTTTTCTCTTTGAATCTTCCTCAAGCGGCCTGGAAAAGGCAGCTTAGGCACATAAGGGGGTGTTGCAGCTTTTTTAGTCTCTTTTTTCTCTGGAACCTCCTTCTCAGCTTATACTTTTTCAACCAATGGTTTAGCAACAGATTTATCCCCAGTAATATCCTTTTCTGATTCATCAGAGATGGCTATAGCCTTTTCCTTCTCCAGAATTGGATTGAGCTGTTTACCACTCCTCAGCGAGATGGCTTGGGCATACTCCTTACTACCGTTGTAGTCCTTCGGGTTCGCTACTGGTTTACCAGGAAGAACTCCCATTGGCTTTGTAGAAGCAGATGTTGTCTAGGCTACTTGATTCTCAAGCGTCATAACATGTGAAGCTAGTGACTCAAATTTCCCATGGAAATCATTGTACATGCTATCAACTTTGACATTAATATCAGCTGCATTCTTTTTCTGGCCCTCAAGAATCTGTTGCATCATCTGTTTCATCTCGTTATCTCCTGAAGAGGTGTTTCCAGGTGCTTTGTAACCTCCCTGGAAGTTATTGAACTAGGGTTTCTGCTGAAAACCACCTTGACCAGCGACCTATGGTTTAGGTACAAACACCTTGTTGCTGAAATTTCCATTCCCTGGTGGAAAAGTCTTAGGCTGAAACTGCTGACCTTGAGATCCCATATGCGCTGGATAAACTTGATCCTATGGATTCTCCACATTAGTGCTTCTATAAGAGAGGTTAGGATGACTCATGTAGTTCTGATTGAACCCCTTATTCTGATAGTTATCCTGGAAGTTATTGACGTAGTTCAACTTGGCCTGAAAATCTTATGAATTGTCTCCATTGAACTCTTGGTATACTTGAGCTTTACCTCTATCATCATAGTAGTTAACCATCCTCTGATCTCTCTTAAGAAGTTTCTCAACCTTGGCTGTCAACTCAACAATCTGTTTCGATTCACCTCCACCGCCTCTTTGCGACATGTCATAATCAATATCCTGGCTGCTGTTGCTACCTGCAAGATTCTCAATCAACAACTCAGCTTCTGTATCAGACTTGGTCATAAAGTTACCACCACTACCAGTATCTAGTGCCATCCTGTAAACTTTATCACATCCTCTGTAGAACGTGTTGATAAGCGTGGAATGTGGAAAACCGTGATGAGGACACTCCTTGTAATTGTCTTTGAACCTCTCCCAAGCTGAAAGGTAGTGATCTTATTCCTCAGAAGGGCTGTTCTGGATTGAGTGAAGTATTGTGTTAAGAAAACAGCTTTCTACTCCTCCCAACTTCGCAGATTATCAAAATTCAACGACCTGAACCAACGGTGAGCCTTGTCAGCCAAAGAGAATATGAACAGCCTGCACTTGATGGCATCATCCGGCAACCCATTCATCTTTATTGTGCTGCACACATCCTCAAAGTTATCCAAATGGTAGACCGGATTCTCTGAGGCGAGACCGTGGAACTGATTTTGCTTCACTAGAGATACCAACCCAGTTTTGATCTCAAAATTGTTCCTAGGAATAAGAGGATACTGGAATATGTCCCGATAATGTTCAACATTAGGGGTATCATGATCCCTCAACGTTTGCCGAACAAGTACAAGTCTTTGGTTCTATGCTGCTAAACGAGCAGCTTCAGCTTGCACAGCAACTTGTGCAGCAGTTTGTACAGCAGCAGCGTTCCCAAAAGGAGGTATCTGAGGAAGTTCTTAAAACCGATTATGTTGACCGTCTTTAGCCATTTCAACAACTCTTGCTTGTGCTTGTGCTGACTTTTTCTTTCTGTTTGCTCTCTCAAACTTTCCAATATCAGCTTGGTATTCTGCGAGATGTGATTAATTCTCTCTCAAGACATTAATCACTGAATTTAACTATTTGATTACTAAACTCTCATTTGTAATTTCCTAGTTAATTTTGCATTATCAAACAGGTTTATTTGGTTCACAAAAAGCATTCTAACATCAACTCTCGCTAGTTAGAAATACAATACTCAATTTACATTCATTCAGGCATTTTATTGAACATTTCTGAAACAAATAAAAGCCTAAGCTCTAAAACAGGGTGATCAATCCTATTCTAGCATTGAGAACATGTAAAGTGAAGAACTAAAGATTAAGAATTTCCTAATACATCTAATCTATCAAATCATTGAATTCTCCTACTTGGAACCCTAAAACCCAATTAAGAGAATACTCAGACATAACAATTGAAACAAAGCAAATAGATTTTGAAGGAAACATGATTCAATAGATTAGAATAAGAAAAAGGTTTAGAAATCTTCTCCAAATTGTCAAAGAGGATCAATCTCTATCTGAGATGTTGCTTACAAGTCTAAAACTCAGAAAACTGCTGTAAAATAAAGCGTAGAATGAAAAATAGGTCTTTTTGGGTTTTAATACCCATTAAAGTATTAAAACCCTAAATTGATTTGGACCGATTGGTTTAAAAGATGGACCGATCAGTCGTTTTGCTCCTGGTCTTGTCCGGGTAAATGGATCGATCGGTCCAAGGTGAGGACCGATCGATCTTTGTGCTCTGATTAGGTTCGGACGAGTGGATCGATCGATCGTTGCGCTCCTGGAATTTGTCGTCCGTTTGGATCGATCGGTCTGGTAATGGACCGATCGGTCCATGCTCTGCATCAGCTAAAGTTTCACTTTCTTGCCCGAAACTGGTCCAAAACGCGCCAATTCCGCTCCAACTGCTTATCTCTTGCTCAAGACTCAAAACACGACTCGAAAGACACAAAAGGTTACTTCACTGAACCTCACGCTAACATTTCACAGACACCTATGGATATCATAAACACTTGGTTTCACATGTTTGCGGTAAATTTTTATAATTTCTATTTGTTAGTAAAGTAATTAAATTTTTCTGTTTATTTATTTGATCACATCAACAATACAACTGGGATACCTCAATTAACGAAACGGTTCTGATTGAGTTAAAAAAAAAAAGCAATCACCCGCTTGTGTGATATAGTTTGTAGATGGAAAGGTAAGTGGAAGGTAAATGGCGATGAAGCAATGCCTAGATGGATGGATCCTGAAGTATGGAAAGGTCTTAAAGTTTTTTGGCTTGATCCAAAGTCTGAAGATTAAAGCACCAAATGTTCTACTTCTCGCAACACTATTGTGTTGTAGCATCAAGGGCCAAGTAAACACACCTCAGGGCAGAGATCTTTTGCTGGTCGCGCATTAGATATTGCAAGTCTTTCATCTTACTTTTAATTTTATTAATTATTATCATATTTGAAATGTCTAACATGATTCGTTTTAAATTTGATGTTAGGCTAAGAAGAATGGAGGTGTTCTTCCTCCAATTGTTCAGATTATGGAGGAGACTCACAAGGGAAGAATGGAAAATTTGTTGATGGTTTAGCGGAGCAAATTTGCAAGGAAGTCTCTGCCAAGACCATAGAGCGTGAGTCTCAGCTTTCTCCAGGTTCTTCCCAACTTGGTGGCTTATCAACAGCAGAGAAAAACGCTATCTTGTACGAGGTATAACATTCATCTATTCTTAGGATCATAGGAGTGAACAATGCAATAGTTCAACGATGGATTTGGTCAATCTTAAGTATTGTTCTGTCTATTGCAATGTGGTTTTGGTGACTTATTTGTTTGTGGTTTTGGTGATATGTGGTATTATTGGTGGTGTTGTTGTTGTTGTGACTTTTAGTGATATGCATCTTCTTTTGCTTTTGTTTTCTAATCTTCTTGTTTATATTCTAGGCTGCTCCGAAAAATAAAAAGGTCGTAGTTACGGTGTTGGTTCCATTCAAGTTATCCCATTGGCTTCATCTGCGACAAAGCTTGGAAGCGGAGAAGAAACGAAACGCCGAGCTTGTTGCATGGATGGAGGGATACGATAATCTCTTTGGGATTCTTGCGCAAGATTTCCCAGCTCTAGCCACAGCAATAAGTGGTCAGAGACCTCCAACGGAAGAAGCACAAGACCAAACGCAAGTAACTCAAGACCGATCGGAGTTCGACGATGCAGCAGCTGCAGCTGCAACAGCTCAACTCAGCCTTGAAATATGACCCAAGATGGTATTTTTTTTTTTTTTTGAACATAACCCTTATTTTTATTTTCTTATTTCTTCTAAAAAGATATATAAAAACTAACGGAGGTATGGAGGTACCAATATTTTTTGAATATCAAATTCCTATATAGTTTTAATTTGAGCTTTATCAATTTTAATTTTATTTACTCAGTTTAAATTTGTTTTTTCTCAATTTAATTTCAATATATTTATTTTAATTTTTTTTTGTGTGGATCTAGCAACGAATTTTTCCACGCAACACGTAATTAAATTTTCTCACTATATCGACGCAAATACTACGAGGCATTTGCAATTGATTTATTCGTTACTAAACCACTTCAATTCTATGTCGAAAAGCCATGATATACTCGTGAAACTGATATAAATGATATACTCGTAAGGGTACAATAATGCCTCGGGTCATGATTGGGTGAGAGTGGAGCGTTTGATAAAATGGGTAACTCCGGAGTCAGGATGGTTTAAGTTTAATACGGATGGAGGCTCATGTGGTAATCCGGGGGGTGGCGACGGCTGGAGGTGTGCTACGGAATAAAATATGGAGATTGGCTTGGTGGTTTCGCTTGTAATATTGGTCGATGTACTGCTCCCCTTGCAGAACTTTGCGGAGTTTTTTACGGCCTTCATATTTCTTGGGAGAAGAGGATATTGTGGTTACAGGTGGAAGTGGATTCGGAGATGGTTGTGAGTTTTCTTACGGCAGGGATAAGTGCAACTCATCCGCTGTCTTTCCTGGTATGTTTGTGCCATGGCTTGCTTACGAGGGACTGGATAGTCCGTATTTCTCACGTGTATAGGGAAGCTAACCGTCTTGCTGACAGGTTAGTGAACTATGTGTTTTCCTTACCTTTAGGTTTTGATTCTTTGGATGTTGTTCCGCCGAATTTGGCGTTGATATTGCATGAGGATGTTGTTGGTTTACCTCAGCGAAGAGAATTTTATGTATAATTTTTGATTTTTATTAATAAAACATAGGGAGGGCACTATCTCCCGTCAATTTACCAAAAAAAAGAGTACAATTTTTAAAATATATGTTTTTGGGTGGGTGTAAAAGAATTCAAACTAGTGTTTCCTTACACTTTTAAGTTCACTTTGTAAATAATCACCAAGTTGAAATGAAGAAGTTATCGAATTATAGATTTTAAATACATGAATACATAGAATATTCATGTTGGGATAAGCTTGAAGAAGAAGATGGCTTAGGGAACAAGTTAACCTTTTCCTAATCGAGTTATGATTAGGATTAGCTAAGAGGAATATTTCCTATTGTGAAAAGGAAATTAGCTTAAGTTTTTTCATATATATATATAGAGTTGACAAGCTGTGGTAAACATATGAGATTGAGAGATTAAGAGATCAAGAGAGTGCTTGAGTTTTTGAGTTATTTTTCTAAAGGTAATAAAGAGAGTTATTCTTTAGATCTTTAGTTCTTATTAATCTTTCTCAAAACTAGATTTGGTATCAGAGCCACACAAGGTTGTGAAATCATTAAGGGAGAGTAGTAACGAAGATCATTGGAATGATGAGTGAATTGGTCGAGACAACAAACAAGACAAAGGAGAGTGTTCCATCATCCATACAATGTCCGCTTTTAACCCAAACCAACTACACCGTATGGTCTATGAGGATGAAAGGTGCTCTTCAAGTTCATAAGATGTGGGACACCATTGATCCTGGATAAGAAGATGTAGACAAAATTCTTTTGGCAAGAGCTCTTTTGTTTCAGTCCATCCCGGAGTCAATGATTTTGCAAGTTGGTAACCTAGACACCTTGCAAGCTGTTTGGGAGTATATCAAAACCAGAAACCTCGGTGCTGATAGAGTTAAAGAAGCAAGACTTCAAACAATCATGACCGAGTTTGATAGGTTGAAGATGAAGGAGACATACACCATTGATGACTTTGCGGGAAAACTCTCGGAGATATCGATGAAATCAGCTTAGTTGGGAGAAACTATTGATGCGGTTAAAATAGTTAAGAAGTTCCTCAAGAGTTTACCAAGAAAGAAGTACGTACATATGACTGCAGCGCTTGAACAAGTACTCGATCTGAAGACAACAACCTTCGAAGACATAGTTGGGAGATTAAAGGCTTATGAAGAAAGAATTCGTTATGAAGATGACTCACATGACGAGCAAGGCAAGCTTATGTATGCTAATGATGATTCACCATCACAAGAGTATACTTAAAGAGGATGAAAAGGATGAGGTTGGTATCATGGAAGAGGAAGAGGACGAGGTCGTTCTAATTACCAAAGAGATACTTCTAAGGTTACATGCTATCAATGTAATAAGCTTGGACACTATGCTTCTGACTGTCCGGATCGTCTTTTGAAGTTAATCAAGACACAAGAAATCATGCTTGGTTTCACAAGATCGATCCAATGGTTACGGGAAAGTGAGATTTGGTGATGACTCTCGTTTAAATATAAAAGGAAAGAAGTCGATTATGTTCTTAACCAAAGGAGGCGAAAGAAAGGTGCTTGATGATGTCTACTACATACCAGATCTTAGAAGCTACTGAGTCTAGTTGTGATATTAGGATGAGAGACAATTATCTCACTTTGTGTGATCGAGACGGAAACCTATTATTGAAAGCAAATCGATCACTCAATCGGTTGTATAAAGTGAGCTTGGAAGTTGCAAACATGGAGAGTTTAAACCAAGTTACAGCAAAAGAGTCAAGCTTGTGGCATGCACGGCTAGGACACATTAGTCTTGAGACTATAAAAAAATGGGTGAACAAAGAGTTGGTTATTGAGATAGCGAGTATAACAGAAGAGAAGGAAACTTGTGCTTCGTGCTTACTTGGAAAACAAGTAAGACAAGTTTTTCCATAAGCAACGTCCTTTCGTGCATCACAAGTGTTGGAGCTCATTCATGGCGATTTGTGTGGACCAATCTCACCATCAACAGCTGCAAACAAGAAGTACATCTTCGTGTTGATTGATGATCACTCTCGTTATATGTGGTCGATTTTATTGCAGGAGAAGAGTGAAGCGTTTGAGAAGTTTAAAGGATTCAAAGCATTAGTTGAGCAAGAAACCGGTGCTACCATCAAAACATTCTGAACAGACATAAGAGGAAAGTTTGTTTCTCAAGAGTTTCAAGATTTTTGTGGAAAAGAGGGCATCAATAGGTATTTAGCAGCACCTTACACACCAAAACAAAACGGAGTTGTTGAGAGACGTAATAGGACATTGCTAGAGATGACTAGAAGCATTTTAAAGCATATGAACATGCCAAATTATTTGTGGGGAGAAGCGGTAAGGCATGAAAGTTATATCATCAATCGAGTTGGTACGAGATCTTTAGCTAACCAAACACCATATGAAATTTACAAGAGGAAGAAGCCGAGTGTTGAGCATTTGTGAGTATTTAGTTGTGTATGTTATGCTAAGATTGAAACTCCACACCTTAGAAAATCGGATGATAGATCAATGATGCTGGTTATTCTTGGAATGGAACCCGGTTCCAAAGCCTACCGATTTTTGGATCCAACAAACCGGAAAGTTGTGGTCAGCAGAGATGTAGTTTTTGGTGAACTCAAATGTTGGAAGTGGAACAATTCAGAGAACATGTCTATGGAATCAGGAACCTTAACGATTACCTTCTCTGAATTTGGAATGATGGGATTGTGTTAAAACAAGAGAGTTATGCTAAAAAGATCCTAGAAGAATATCTGATGAGCGACTGTAACTCGGTTCTTATACCAATGGAACCCGGATTGGAACTCTCTAAAGGACGTGACCCAAAGCACATTGATGAAAGAACGTATAGAAGAAGAATTGGTTGCCTTAGGTACTTGCTGCATATGAGGCCAGATATTTCTTATCCCGGCGGTATTCTATCTAGGTATTTGCAAGAGCCAAGAGAATGGCATGGGGTTGCACTGAAGCAAATACTAAGGTATCTTCGAGGGACTCTTAGTCATGGGATGTTCTTTAAACGTGGTAAGCAATCGGGTTTGGTGGGCTTTAGTGATAGTATTCATAGTGTTGACCTTGATGATGGAAGGAGTACATCGGGTCATGTATTATATTTCAATGACTATCCTATCACTTGGTGCTCTCAAAAGCAACAAATTTTTGCTTCGTCATCTTGTGAAGCTGGATTGATGGCTACCACGGAAGCAGCGAAGCAAGCCATTTGGCTCCAAGATGTTTTTTCTGAAATTGTTGGAGCAACATGTGAGAAGGTGCCATACAAGTTGATAACAAGTCTGCTATTGCGCTCACCAAGAATCCGGTCTTCCATGGACGTAGCAAGCACATTCATCGAAGGTATCATTTTAGACGAGAATACGTTGAAAATGAGCAAGTATAGGTGATACATGTTCCGAGAGTGGAACAAAGAGCAGTCATCTTAACTAAGGCACTAGATAAGAACAAGTTCAAGGTGATGAGAGATCTCATTAGAGTTTATAGCTTGTCGAAGAATAACTTCAAGCTTAAGGGAGAGATTGTTGGGATAAGCTTGAAGAAGAAGATGGCTTAGGGAACAAGTTAACCTTTTCCTAATCGAGTTATGATTAGGATTAGCTAAGAGGAATATTTTCTATTGTGAAAGGGAAATTAGCTTAAGGTTTTTCATATAAATATAGAGTTGCCAAGGTGTGGTAAACCTATGAGATTGAGAGATTAAGAGATCAAGAGAGTGCTTTAGTTTTTGAGTTATTTTTCTAAAGCTAATAAAGAGTCTTATTCTTTAGATCTTGAGTTCTTATTAATCTTTCTCAAAACTAGAACTCATAATTATAAATATATTGACATTAATCAACTGTACAACTAAAAAATATAGTTTTAAGACAGGGTAAAACTAATCAAACTGGAAAAACCTCAAAAGTACAACTAATTGCAATTTTTAGGCCTGGGAATTCGGTTATATCGGGTCGGTTCCTTCGGTTCGGGTTTTTTGAATTTTGAAAAGTATACCGAATTTAACCGAAATTGAAATCGGTTCGGGTCGGTTTGGTTCTCGGGTATTAGATTAAAAATCCGAAATAACCGTTTTATTATTATTGCGCATTTGAAAAAAAAACTCACTGGGCCAAACTGAAATAAATAAAGGTCCGTTATAAAATTAAAAAGAAAATACAAAAGTCCGGCCCAAATCTTTGTCACCTCTCTCTCTTCTCAGTTCGCCTTAGGCGCCAAAGAGAAGATCTGGTTTTTTGACTAGCGAAGAAGAAGAAAATAGATCTAAGAGGAAGGAGATCACTGAGTAAAGAGATTGGAGAAGAAGAAGACTAAGAAGGAGGATGATAAAAAGAAAAGAATAAGAAGATCAGAGAAGAAGGAGAAAGGGTGTGTTCTCTCACGCGACCAGAGAAGAAGTATATCGAAGAGGAAGGAGACTAGCGATGAAGAATAAGGAGGAGAAAGAGAAAGAGAAGAAGTAGTACAAAATGGAGATTGGAGAAGATGAAGACTGAGACTAAGAATCTGTGCTGGAGAAGAACACGTGAAGAGAAGAAAAACAAATAGAGAAGAAGAAGTAGCGTATAATTAGAGTTTTGTGTTTTCTTCGGTTAACCGTTCGGTTAGACTGAACCAAATCCGAACCGAATCGATAACCGAATAAAATTATTAATGTTGCCGATCGATTTTTGCGTAATAACCGAACCCGAACCGAAACCCATTAATCTCGGTTCGGTAATTTCGGTTCGGTTTTTTTTCCCAGGGCTAGCAATTTTGGTACAGCTACAATCTTGGGTACAACTATGTGTTCATGTGTGAACACAAATATTGTCCACGTGTCAACGTGTGGGTGGTGGAATTTTGTTTTTCTCAAAAAATTTGGAAAATTTTCCCAATTCATTTTGAACATTTGCCCAAAAATTCACAATTCCCGCGCAAAAAAATTTCAAATTTTATAGATAAAAAAAAAGTAACCAATCGTGGGCCGCCATGTGTCAGTAGGGCCTGCAAATAGTGAAGAAGGGAAATCAAAGGACGTCGCAATATTAGGGCATGGGCATCGCCTAGACGTTTTTTTAGACCCATAAAAAAAATAGAAAAGCAACCAATCGCAGGCCGACATTTGTCAATGGGGCCTTCAAATAGTGAAGAAAGAGAAAAATGAGAGTCCATATATAAGGTACGTCCACTCTTTTTCTTATTTTCTTATTCTATTTTTTCTCTTTTTTGTTGGGGGATTAGCATCGGGACAGCGATGCCCATGGCCTTAGAGCTTGAGCAGCGGCGGTCCCCACCCTGTCCCCCACAATTATTTTTTTTTTAAAATCAAAAAGGAAAAAAATAGGGAAGTACGTTAAAATGGGACGTCCTTTGCCTTCTTTCTTCACTATTTGCGGGCCCTAATGACACATGGCGGCCCGCGATTGGTTGGTTTCTTTTTATGTTTTTGTGTTTTTAAAAAAAATCTAAAAAAAAAAAAAAAACTGAAAACAAAAATTTCTAGGACAAAACCTAATCCTAACCAATGCACATGGTCTTAGAATTGTCCCGCTTTATTTTTTTTATTTGATTTATTTTTGGGCATAAGTGGTGTGGGACTGACGCCGTTGCATATGGTCTAATAATCCATTAGATAGCTGTGACAGTCCAAATCTGACCTTAAAGTGTGCTCTCTTAATCCATAACGGATTGGAACACTGTTTACGACGAACGAAACTTCCTTCGTTTTCTCTATGCATGCCATACGAAGAAGGAGCATCCACATTCCCATAAGCTTGTGGTTTGGGTCCCTTGGCACGTGGAATATGTGTTTGAATTGCACATGGTCCTTAAACCAATCTCTCTCAGACTTTGTCATAGCAATATACAAGCCTTCTACTAGATTCAAAAAATTTCTTGGACCTTGTCTTGGGTCTTGGATCACGGTGAGTGTTGTCTAGAGTAGCCTTCATAAGGATCTTTCTTTCTCCACCACCCCATCAAAATGACTCAACGTGTGCGCGATCGATTTCAGCATATGCTCAAAAGAATATCTCCCCCAAAGAAAACTAGCACAAAATCCAGATCATCCACCGCTCTTAGAGAAAGTTTATCCACGACCGTTGCATTTTTACCCTAATTTTTGGTCTCTCCTATAATGATACTCCCTAAAAAGTAGGAAAACCATCATTTTCAACCTAGCATGAGTACGATCCGGTATCTTCTTATGTAGCTTCTCTTTCACGTCTTGCCGTCTTACCTATTTTAGATTTTACAAATGTTTATTCTCAAAGTTCTCACTGCCCGCTTTCTTAGGGCATGTGCAGCGCCGTAGGACAATTTTTTATCCCATGCAATTTTTTTTATGGATTAAAAAAATGTAACCAATCGCGGGCTGCCATGTGTCATTGGGGCCTTCAAATAGTGAAGATGGGAAATCAAAGGACGTCGCAATATTAGGGCATGGGCATCGCTCGAACGTTTTTTTGGTCCCAGAAAAAATAATAGAAAAGCAACCAATCGCGGACTAGCACTTGTTAGTGAGGCCTTCAAATAGTGAAGAAAGAGAAGAAGGACGGTCCAGATATAAGGTACGTCCGCTCTTTTTCTTATTTTATTTTATTTTATTTTTTCTCTTTTTTGTTGTGGGATTAGCACCAGGACAGCGAAGCCCATGGCCTTAGAGCTTGGGCAGTGGTGGTCCCCACCCTGTCCCCCACAGTTAAATTTAAAAAAAAATACAAAAGAAATAAAAAATCGGGACGTACGATAAAATGGGACATCCTTTGCCTTCTTTCTTCACTATTTGCGGGCGCTAATGAGACATGGCGGCCTGCGATTTGTTGGTATCCTTTTTGGTTTTTGTGTTTTTTCAAAAAAATCTAAAAACTAAAAAAAATTGAAAAAAAAGTTTCTAGAATTTTTTTCAATTTTTTTTTATTTATCTTTTCGCATAAGTGGTGTGGGACTGACGCCGTTCCACATGGTCTTATAATCCACTGGATGGCTGTGACAATCCAAATCTGACAATAAAGCGTGCTCTCTTAATCCATAACGGACTGGAACACTGTTTACGACGAACCAAACTTCTTTCGTTTCCTCTATGCTTGCCACACGAAGAAGGAGCATCCACATTCCCATAAGCTTGTAGTTTTGGTCCTTTGGCAAGTGGAATATGTGTTTGTCATAGCAATATACAAGCCTTCTACTAGATTCAAAATTTTTCTTCGACCTTGTCTTGGGTCTTGGATCAGGGTGAGTGTTGTCTAGAGTAGCCTTCATAAGGATCGTTACGGACAACGGCTCCCAGTTCACTTCCTATCTAACCAAGTGATTCTTCAAGAAGTGGCATATAAAGCTCAGCACATCAACCCCGCGATACCCTCAAGGAAACGGTCAAGCCGAGGCCACTAACAAAACCATTCTTGATGGTATAAAACAGAGGTTAGGACGCAAAAAGGGACTTTGGGCTGACGATTTGGATGGCGTGTTATGGTCACATCGCCCAACACCGCGACGCGCGACAGGATTTTCACCCTTCGCCCTGGCATAGGTGTAGAAGCAATGGCGCCATCGGAAGTCGGAATACCCACACTTCGGCGAACAACGATGATCGCGAACCCGGAGTTGAATGAAGCTCGACTGCACGATCACCTTGATTGGACGGAAGAACTGCGGGACCAAGCGATGATCCGTATCCAAAATTACCAGAATTCGGCAGCAAAGTATTACAACAAGACTGTTCGAGAACGTCGTTTTAATGAAGGTGACCTGGTTTTGCGGGAAGTGTTCAAAAATACTAAGGAGCTCAGCGCCGGTAAGCTCGGAGCAAGATGGGAAGGCCCCTATATTGTCGCACGACGAGTTCGCCCAGGCGTCTACGGACTTTCAACCATGGAAGGGCAGCGAGTACGACACTCGTGGAACGCTGCTCACCTCAAAAGATTCTACTACTAGGTCAGGAATCTGATCACAAAGGTTAACAAATACCTCACTCGGAAATCCGAGCCTTTTGTTTGATGTACTGTGAACTACGACTGGCTTGATCCTCGAAAGAGGTACGCAGGCAACCACGATACATGGTGCAGCTAGTAATAAAAAAAAAAACGTGTGACTATCATTAACGATCCCGTTTTATTCCATAAAGATTTGTTACAAACAAAATACACGACCCAATGAAAACAAAAAGGCGAAACTCGAAATAACCACAAGCCAAAGCGACCCACTTAGTTCCCCAAATCAACAAATTTAGGAAACAGGTCGGTGTCGCCATCGTGCAGCTGCGGAAGAGGGTAATTCGCCTCCTCTTCGGCCTACAAGGAACTTGCCTGCCTCACCAGCTTGAGGATCTTTCTTTTGATCGGAACCCCTTCGGCGACTATCAGCAGAAGGAAACTCTCGACACCTTCCGCACGAATCCACTAATGAACGACTTCGGTCACCCCGTTGAAAGTGACGATATAGTCGCATAGTCGAGCAATGCGAGCGCGATATCCCTCCAGTCCCTCGCGACGCCCTCGACTCGCAACAAGGGGCTCGTCGAACGAATCAAGATCGACTTCTTAAGGCCACGAGACCTTGATGTTCTCAACGGCCGAGTGCAGGTAGTAGAAATGATCCGATGATAGGGCACATTCTCGAAGAATATCATTAAGTATGTGGTTTAAAACGGATTTCTCAATGAAATCCTCAACCCCGAGATATCGCTCGAGGTCGGCTTTAGGACCTTGACGTTCCCAGAGCGACCGGATGTGCATACTCAGCCTGCAAATACGAGCCTTGTAGGACTCAGCCTTGACCTCATCCTCATCAAGTTGTGCCATAAGACGGCGACCTCCACGGAGGAAAGATTTAGCAACACTTTCTCTCGACGATCCGACCATCGAAGGAGCGCTTTTGGAGATAAAAGGGTGAAGACCAACGCAGGCTATTTATAGCCAGATTCTGCAGTAAATGCAAGCCACTTTCCAACCAACATACACTGTTGGCCGAACATTAAAGGGGCACGTATTCCCATATCACTGTTCCGCAGTGTTCAAAAAAAAAAATTAATAATAATAAAATATATATAAGCCGGGAGACGTCCTGCTAAGTCATATAATTCCGACCTAAATTAGGTGCCCAGTTTAACCCGGAAATATGGAGATGGCCCACGTTTATGACTCTCCTTCTTCTTCTTCTTCTTTTGCATTTGTGTTCTTCCTTCATCTGTTTCTTCTTTCGTACTCTTCTCTTAATGCTGCATCATTCCTTCATCTTCTTCATCTTCCGTTCTCTTCTCTTGGTGCTCCTTCATATAAGCTTCCAAAGATTTTAACTTTTTCTTAATCCAATCAATCTTCTTAAAAATGATCTGAAACTTTGCCATCATTTCTTCTTGCATGTTGTTGACAAGATCCACCAATTTAATGGAGGCTACTCTCGGTTGTGCAAGAGTGTCTATTTTCGCTCATGACTGGAAAGCCAAATCTTTTTTGTACATCTCTTCAAAAAACACAGCCTCACCTTTCGAAATACGATTCATCCAACTGTCAAAACGACATCATGCACATCATCATCTTCGACACCATCTTCCATGATTTCTTCCAAATAGTTAATTCTTTATCAATACATGCAATGACACTAACAATATCCTGTGTAAACAATGAATAAACATACACATTAAAAACATAAAATCTCAAGTACAACATTTAGTTTCATTGAAAGGATAACTAACCTTAGTGTCACCAAGTATATCATTTAGTTTCTACACCGCCCCATCAAAATGGCTAATCGTGTGAGCGATCGATTTCAGCATGTGCTCAAAAGAATATCTCCCCGATAGAAAACTAGCACAAAATCCAGATCATCCACCGTTCTTAGAGAAAGTTTATCCACGGCCGTTGCATTTTTACCATAATTCTTGGTCTCCCCTACAATGATACTCCCTAAAAAGTAGGAATACCATCATTTTCAACCTAGCATGAGTACGATCTTGTATCTTCTTTTGTAGCTTCTCTTTCACGTCTTGCCTTCTTACATTGTTTAGATTTTTCAAATGCTTATTCTCGAAGCTCTCACTGCCCGGTTTCTTAGGTCCTGTACAGCGCTGTGGGACAATTTTTCGGGTTCCCATCTCTAGGATACGGCAAACTGAGGTCTTCAAGGGAGAGCTCGTTTACTTTCATGAAAAAGTAATATTTACGCCACGTGCAGACCTTGCTTGGAGCACCATTGACAATCCTAAAAACTTTTCTCGAATCTGTGGAAGAGGAAACCAAAGCCCGCAAATCTGTGAAGAAATCTACGTATAAACAAATGTATCCTTAAGGTGGATCCCACGGACGATGGCGCGATCTTGGAATCAGAATCTCAATGCCCTCTAGTACCTCGCACATCCCAAACATTTTGAACCTAAAATTCTTCTTGCTTAAAGATCTTCCTCTATCTCAAGGATCACAAACATTGGCCATGCCATCGTCCAGTGTAGGCCTAACTCTCCCATCTTGAAGCCCTCAAACACGAAACAAGAGACCGTGCGAGATTCCCCGAGCTCGCACCAACCATGTGTTCAAGAACCTTCTCGCGACGATTACTCAGCTCTCTAGGATATGTTCTACTCCAAGCATTGCCCGAAAAAAACAACTCGTTAAGATTTTGCATGTTCTCTTCCGACAAGTCTCCTAAAAGTTTTCCAGAATCGATAAAACCACGCCAACCAACTTGAGCTCCACCGTAATCATCTACAAATCCGCGTTCAAGTTTACGATAGTCATCTCTCTGAAGCTCGTCGAGAACATCTTCTAACAGGTCATCTCCACCAACATGATCTCCTGCGAACTGAGGCATGAGAACCTTGCAAAAGTAACCAAGGACCGAATCAAAAACCACTAGTTGGAAACTATCTCTAAATATTTTGTATCCCACCTAGTCGACAAATATCACCAACAATCTCGGCTGATAGAAAGCTTTGAGCACCTAATCCCCATCAATACAAATCAATCGTTTCGCAAAACACGGCACGGCACGGGCTTAAGCGACGTAGCACGAGTTTGGACGCGGCATGAGCATTGGCATGACACGAGCCGGGGCATGACATGAACTAGGCTGCGGTAATTGCTGGAGCAGAATACCAAAGCCTCATCCAGCGCAGCCCAAAAAAATGCATCACGACAGGAACAGTCAAGCTCGCCTCTGTACAAGCTCGATAAAGAACTCGCCGCGCCTACACATTGACTCGGGAGTAAACCCTATGCGGCTCTGGTGCTCCACGACAACTCAAGCTCGGCACGGCGATGGCGAGCCAAATTCCCGACCGCAGCTCGGCGTCATCTCATCATGGCCTACCACGGCAGCACGTCACCACAAATTCACTCCTTCACGGCACAGTCAGGCCCCCCTGTGTGGCATCATTTCAGCTTGGCATGGATGGAACGGCGGGTCTGGCCTCGGAAATGGCGAGCTCCTTCAGTCGCGTCGCGGCAGCACATCCGACACGGCCAGGTCAATGATTTAACTACGACATGAGCTTGAGACCGACAGCTCCGTCCGGTGTAGTTCGACATCGCACCACAGTAAAATCTCTCTGGCGCATCACAAGCAAGTCCCCACCTGTGCGTCACCAGCAAGCCCTCGCACCACGGAGAATCAACACGACACGGATGCGCCCAACTTGGCGACGAAGAATGATCCTCTATGTTGTGCAGCCATCAACACAAATAAAAATAAAAGAAGAGAGAGAAATAAGAAAGAACTTTACCTTTTGCAAAAGAGAAGAAGTGAAAGAGTAAAAAATAAAAAAGGAGACATATATATATAGTGGGGGACCATGCATGTTCACCGAGGTAAAAAGGTAAAACCTAATCCTTGCTATACACCTAGCTCTCGCGCATCATAAGACGTGCTAAGTCACTATTCATCTTGAGAATGATCCGTTCTTGATACGATCCTCCTAGAATCGACACTCGGAAAGTTGAGGAAAGGATAGGCTTTGCATCTAAGGGATCAGGGGATCACTTAGATCAAATGATGTGGAGCGAATGGTTGCACAAAAGTTGAAGAAAAGCCTTTTATTTACCAAACTTGGACTTGACTATGTTTATTACACACCAAAGAGAAGAACAAGATAATGATCTAACTTGAAAGAGTTTTTGATAAAAAAAAGATAGATGAGTTACAAATGAGAGGTAGAGGGGGTTTATATAGTAGAAGAGGATGAAGGAGAAGAGGGGAGAGAAGAAAAACATGCAAGAGCATGCACAAGTGTCTTGGAAATTACACTTATGCAAGCTCATGCAAAATGTCTTAGAAAGTAGAAAAACATTAAATGCAAAAATGAAGAGAAAAGATAGAAAATAGGCCAAGGAAAAGTGTTGGGCCTTGGACCCACGAATTGGCTTGGTAAAGGTCTTGAAAGTGTTACTTATGCCTCATTAAAAACCTTTTCAAGTGAACCCAATGGGACAAAACTTGACATGGGAAAATAGTGCATAAGCAACACTTATCCCTTTACCAAACCTCTTGCGCGGTGATCTTCATGAGGAATTCTTCAACCACGTCTTCTTGCTTCTTGTCTAGCTCCCTAAGTATTTTCTTGATTGCTTGGTTGAGCTTCCTAAGCCTTGATACTTCTTCCGCTTTGAACTGCTCCTTGGTTACGAGTTGTTCCTCCGCTACAAGCTGCTCCTCGTTTTCGAACTCCGGATCTTGTTCGACCATAGTCATATAAGTTCTTCTCGAGAAACGTGTCAAGTCACTATTCATCCCAAGAATGATCCGCACTTATTGAGAAATGTGTCAAGTCAGTATTCATCCAAGAATGATCCGCTCTTCTCAAAAAACGTGCCAAGTCACTATTCAACCCCAGAATGATCTGCTCTTCTCGTAAAACATGCCAAGTCATCACAAGAAAGTTTTAAGCTCTAAGTGTACAGGAAGGCAATTCAAAGCTTGCGCAAAGTCATTCGTCTTGTTATTTGACCAACTAACCTATGCCTAGAACCAGCCCGTCATGCTCAAGAAAACTCTCGCATACCGAACTAAAGGGGGGGGGACTTTTGTTGGATATGGGTCTTGCCCGCTCGAAATGTTAGAAGGCCACAAAACAAGATTTGCAAGTTTTAGAAAGGCTTTCTCCCAAAACAGGCCCAACACTTTTGGAAGGGCAAAATCGTCATTTGCAAGGAAGACACAAGGGACTTCTAGGTTTATGTGCCACTATAAATACATTGAATTACTGTTTGGGACACGGATCGGTACAAAGGTTATTGTCCACCAGATAGAGAAACGCGCTGTGCCCGAACTCGCTATAGCCCGAGCTTCCCGCCGCGCCTCTCTTTCTCGTGTTTTCATACTTCTGTTTCGTCTAAAGTTCTCAACTCGGCATAAAGTCTATAACTGCCGCGGCGAGACTCACTCTCTTTGTAATCTCGGATTTTATGTAAACGCTAATAGAGGAACAAGTTTCGTATCACCCTTAAAATCTTGTATCATTGTTGCACCCCCTTGTACCAACATCTTCTTTATTTTGTTTAATTGACATTCGTGTGATTGGGTTTTTTATTTTCATTTTTTTTGTTGATCACACTTTCTTGAAAATTTTCATTGAGAATGGCGAATCAGATTTAATACTTCAAATACTGAACTACGAACTTAGTCAAGTCCACATTTAGTTATGACGACGTTATTGGTTAGTTAATGATAGTTTTAGAGCATTATTATTAGAGGGATCTTAAAAATTTGTTAGAAAATTAAAGCTCTTATATAAGAAAATACGAAACAATAAAATGACCATATATTTGCGCAATGGCGGGCTCAGCAAGCTTTATAGTTCCACCTTTTTCTTAATGTTATATAATTTTCGTAGAGACATCTATAACATTGTCGAAAAAACAAAATAAAAGAGTATCTAAACAATCATTGACCAAAGAAGAACATCTGCAGCGACTGCGTCCTTAAATTTCTCAAGAAAATCCAATGTTAGATATATATATATATATATATATATATATATATATATTAGGAAAAAGATGGCTGGCTACACCAACTATAGAAGAATGCTTGGTCCATCGAATCTGGTAATGACAGAACTGGTTTTGTATAATAAAAAAAATTCAAAAATAATTATAATTTTTAGTATTTTAACATTATAAATAAAATGGTCAAAGCCGGAGTCAACACCAGTCAACGCCAGAATCAGTTAACCGGTGTATCAAAATTTTATGTCTATGGTGTTGACAACATGACGATGATGCATGTGGCCATACAATACATCTAGTTCGTGTAGCTAAGTGTACAATATGATACTTACCATGTATGACCATGCATTCTTATATAGTTGGTGTAGCCAGCCATCGTTTTTCCTATATTATATATTATATTAAAAATAGTATATAGTTTTGACTTAGCTCACAACAAAAAAAAAGGTTTTTAATGTCGGTCTTAATATAAGCTAACGTCGTTTATAAAGTGAATCTAATAATATCCGGCCAGTTTGATAACCGACGTATTATGAGGTGACGTTAACAATTTTTGCTTCGTTTAAAACACCGACGTTATATATAATGCAACGTCACTTTTTGATGTTTCACTTTTTTTGCTCATGCCACTTTTCAACCTGACGTAAATACGCACTTTACCTTATTTATTTGTTTTTAAAAACATTATTGGGCTATAAAGCCTCTTAACATATATGACGATTTGTATAGGTTAATCAGGTCTAAGACCAACATTATCAGCAGGATTTAAGGTGTCTTTTAGTATTAATAGTATTTAAATTTTAATGAAAAAACATAATAAATATTAAGATACCTATGCTGGAGTATGTTGGATAAGATACTATTGGTGGGTTAAGAGACGCCTACGTGGCAGACTCTGATTGATTGATTTTTTTTGTTTTTTTTTGTTTTTATAAAGTCTGATTGACTAAGACCATCCTCAATGCAAAGGATCTTAGGTGGTTTTTCACCCTAAGATTTGCAAAGAGGGTATATTATATAAGGTACCCTCTTTGCAAATCTTAGGGTGAAAAGCCCCCTAAGATCCTTTGCATTGAGGATGCCCTAAGATGATAAATATTTAGTGGGAGAAACAAATTTTACTCAGATGAAGATGAACGAGATATGTATACTCAGTTTGATGTCACTCATTTTCAACAAGCGGAAACTGCCGGAAGTACACGAATGGATTTCTCGTATGATACAAATATGCCTTCAAATCTCATCAATCTGATGGCCGCTAGAACTCGACTTCGAGATCGAGCTAAGCATGAACAATTGAAGAATGATTTGGTCGAGCACTCTAAATTTTCACGCAATCAAGTTTAAATTTACTGTACTTTATGTTATAATTTCTATCTTATAATTTATCTCTTTTGTATGTTTTCAAATTCTAAATTTGCAATAATTATAAGATTTTCTTAAATTACAAATTATAAATTTATTTAATTTATTTTTTTAAAATAATTTTGTTCTAAGATACCCAACTTAAGATCCTACCAATAAACACTTCTCAAAACAAAAAACAAAATTAAAACTCTTGAATTCTACTTTTTCAAATTTAATATTAAATTAATGTAAGATACCCTAATTAACATACTACCTATAATGTTGCTCTAAGTACATGTGTATATAAAGCCATTCTAAGGCCATAGTAATCAATAAGAAACCTCTTTTACAACTTCATATGTTTCTTGACATGGTATCAGCATCAAACCTAACTACTATAAAGTTTTTTTGTTTGTTCTTGTGGTCTCTATCTTCGGCTAAAGTGATCAAATTTTTTTTTCTATTCCTCTCTTTTTAGCTATAGCTTCTGAATCAGAATCTGAAAACTCTCCTCATCGTACTGAAACACGTTGAACGATCTCACCATATGATCTTAGATCTGGTGATAACCCTGGTACTCTCATCTCCAAACCCTTACTCTGTGGTCCTAACTACGATGAATGGTCCACACATTTGCTTTTGGCTTTGAAAGCAAGAAAAAAGTTTGGATTTGCAGATGGTTCTATTTCACAACGTGTTGAGAGTGACCCTGATTTCAAAGATTGGAGTGCCAACAATGCACTTGTTGTCTCATGGATGAAGCTCACCATTGACGACAGCATCTCCACCTCTATATCTCACCTTGATGACTCTCATGAGCTTTGGACACATGTTCAAAAACGTTTTGGAGTTAAATATGGCCAACGAGTTCAACATCTTAAATAAGAGTTAGCTAACTGTCGTCAACAAGGATTGGCCATTGAAACATACTACGGTAAGCTGTCCAAATTATGGATAACTCTTGCTGATTATCAACAAGCTAAAATAATGGAAGAAGTCCGAAAGGAACGTGAAGAAGATAAACTCCATCAATTCCTCATGGGCCTCGATGATTCTGTTTTTGGAGTAGTCAATTTTGCTTTTCTTTTGCATACACTACTTCCTTCTCTTGATGAAGAGTATAATACATTGACTCAAGACGAGGAGACTAAGTCTTTAAGTCGCTTGACTGAAGCAAGGAGCGACGGTGTTAGCTTTGCTGTTCAGACCACTTCACATTCTCAATCTTCCACGGCAAATAGAGGTTCCTATGATAATCGAATTTGCTCTCACTGTGGGCATCCTTGTCACATTACTGACAATTGTTTTCAATTAAGTAGCTATCCTCCATGACTTGAAGAAAAATTCGAAACAAAAATGCTTCCTCTGGTCGTGGTTTCACCTCCTCTGCGCCAACAGTTTACAAACCCCAACAGGGCACACGTCGTGGTTCTCTACCACACACAGTTATCTTCATAAGCACTCAAAGTTCATTTACAACACACATCTATATTCATAAGCACTCAAAGTTCAAGACCTGCAACACACCTATATTCATAAGCACTCAAAGTTCAAGACCTGCAACACACCTATATTTTATTAGCACTCAAAGTTCAAGACCTGCAACACACCTATATTTTATTAGCACCAAAAGTTAAACCCACGAAAGCCCAGATGAACTAAAAGAACACCGGTTAACCACGAAGACTAAGCAACAACCCTTCCTATCCCCCACCGACTTCTGCTGCAAACCGCAGCTTCCATTGGGCGGCCTAAACCAGAGAAACTCCACCACGACCGTCGTGGCTAGATCTAGAAGTTCCTCTATCTTCAAAAGAAAAGCCACAATTGCATCATATGGGAGATGTAGCCACACCACTGTTGTCGAAGAAGAGAAACACCCTCAATTTTCTTCCCCTTGTAGACCCAATACCTACTATAAACGTCGCCCAACCTTACCTGACCGACGAACTTCCCCCGACACACAAGGAGACGCTACGGCTGGACAGAGGAAGTTCGCAATTCCGCAAGAACGCCAAACAACCATCACATGAGCTTCACGAAGAGAAGTCTCCAAACCTCTAACTCACCAAAGCCACACAAACCACCAGAGAGCCGTCGACTCACGATATCATCACCCTAGATCCGATAGATCTAACCACCAGAATCGAAGCCGTCCTCAAACAACTATCCCGAGACAGATCTAGCAGCCAACAACGGCGAAAACCGCATCAAACGCCGGGAAGAGCTCACCGGAAACCACAAACAGAGAGAGTCCAGACCGATCCGTGGGACCACCTCGCCGCAGAGAAGGAAGACGGAGGAAAGGAAAAAAGCAAGAGCTAAAAGGCGAAAGGAGCCATCCCCGGTGTCCGAAGGGCAACCCGGAGAAGGAGAGGCACGCGCATCAGATCGGAGATTAAACCAGCGAAGGACGAGGCAAGAGAAGAGAGCTCCATAATTTAGTTTTTTCGTAAACGTTGCCCTTATTCAAAAGTCAATTTTCGAATTTTACTAATTGTTCTCCAATAGTTCATTCAAAATTTGTTGATATACTATATCGTAGGATTGTGCGTGGTATAGAGAGGATTCTAAAGTTGTATTTTCAGTGTATGGAGGATTTTAAAGTTGTAAGAAATCAATTATGTTTATTATTTGGGTTAGTTAAAAGTATGTGCTCAAATAAATGGAAAACAAAAAGGAAGGAGTTTATAAATTGAAAATTAGTTTTTCCAATGGGAGAGAGGAGAAAATACGTGGCTATCCCTAATACCAATTTAGTTGCAAGTTCAGAATTTAATGATTATTCTCTATGCAAATCTCTGACAATATCCAATTATGCAGAGGCACTAATGATGATGGGTCATAGATTATTATCGGATAACTAAGTTGCATATATAGATTGTTATCGGATAACTAGATTGTTATCTAATATGTTATCTGATAATTAGGTCGTTATCAATTATGTTATCGGATAACTAGATTGTTATCAAATAATAAAATTCTCTTATAAAACGATAGTAAAGTATAAAACTCAACAAAAATGCAACACAACTGAATCCCTAAATATGATGCATTTAGATAAGGGATAACACATTAATTAGTATAATATTTTTGTTAATATGTGTGGATGTTATCGGATAACGAAAATGTTATATGCTTAGGTGAGAGATGAAGAGAGAGAGAAAGATATAAGAAGAAAACGAGAATCGATGTTTATTTGTTTATCTAAGTGATAGATAGGGGTAAAAACGTCTGCAAAAAAAGAGAACTAAATATTGAGTTATGGATGTTAGATCTTCGGCGCAAGAGCGCTCGATCAGTGAGCTATTACGCACTCTTTCAAGGACTCTGAATACTAGATATGACCTCAAAATAACTGGGGTCAAGGTCGGCCAGTGAGACGGTGGAGCAAACGCGCTACCAAGCTGCGCTACATCATATTTAATTAATTGGTCAAATGAGGCTACCAAATATAAATACCCTTATTATTTTGAATACGGATTTGGTTTTCTTATGAGGGAACTTCAAATCTGGTGACGATTATTTGTATATGAGATGAAGAAATAGTAGAATTATTGATATATAGAACATCCGAAATACTAAACAATAAAGTGACCATATATAATCACGTGGAATAGTAATTAAGAAATGTATAACCAATGAGTATCATTATCATCATGCTTTTAAAAGTTTTTTTAGGTCATCAAGATTTAGTCTTGCTGCTCAAAAACTTTGTAAGTAAATATTTATTCGACTAGTATTTTTCCTCGACATCATACCGAACTAACATAAACTATTTTGGTAAAAAATTCAGATCTAAAACAATTTTGTTAATTTTTAGAAAATTTATATGCATAGTCAAAACTCAAAAGACAATAAACTAAATAATTAGTCAAATACTTACAAATTCTACTAAAAACAGTATCAGAAGAAAATCTGTACAAAAGTAGTTCCATTCATCGGCTAATACAAGTATGGCGTTCAAATACGTGACCAGACTTACATAAATGCCAGAAACATTGACTGTTATCACGTTTAATTCTGATACTAAATTTAATTCTCTACCCTTTTGCTAATTTTTGACTCCATCTTAACTCTATACTTTTATATATTGACTGTATACTTTCACTAACCAATCCAGGTATCGACATGATCTTAACAAATTCAATTACGGTTAATCTTTCTGAAAATGATTGGGAAGTCCTTTTCAATATGGGTTCCTGAATTTTGGGAAGGATTACTGTATGTTGCACTTGGGAATAGATTCCATGACTCTCAGACATCGGAAACAGATGGCAATGAAGAGGAAATTACAGGTTCCATTGGGCAGTCAATGGTTAGAGAGACAGGAAGAGAGTTTCACTACTCTTGGGAGGATAAGGTACACATGATGAGGAGGGAATTTGTGAGCATGGATGGAAGATGCATGTTTGGACACTACTGGAGTGAAGAACTTATGAATGAAGACTAATGAAAGGTGATGATGGAGCTGTGAAGACTTGAGAACAAGAGGTGAAATGGAGTAGTTCTATGTGAAGACTTGGGACGAGCAGGTAAATTTGAGAAAAAAGTGAAGTGTTTGAATGTGTGTGTCTTTTTTAAAACTTTATGTTTGTAATAAAATGAACTTCTAGGGAAGAAACTTACCAGTAGTACAGTGCTTTGTTTTAGAATCTTGGAGTCATCCCTCATTATTTGATCTTGAATAATCTGATCTTTAAACGAACAAGAGCTTTGTTAGAGAACTTCTGATATGACTATTTCCGAACAAGACTTGAAGCACGTAGTGGAGGAAGCTGTTGACGAGGAGCAGCACGAAGACAAGGACAATCAAGAAGATTAGGAGCAGCACGTAGCCGAGGAGCAGCTCAAAGCAGAGGAAGCATTAGTCGTCCCGGAAGGTCCTCCAACACGCTCAAGGCTCAAGAAGCTCAATCAAGTAAACAATGGCCTTCTTAAGGAGCTACACAAGAAGGAAGAAGTCGTGGAACAAGATTCCCTCATGAAGATCACGACGCTAGAGGTTTGGTAAAGGGTTAAGTGTTGCTTATGCACTCTTTTTTCCTTGTCAAATGTTATTCCTTGTCAAGTTTTTTTCCATTGGGTTTTCTTGACAAGGTTTTTAATGAGGCCTAAGTAACACTTTCAAGGCCTTTTACCAAGCCCAATTAGTGGGTCCAAGGCCCATCACTTTGCCTTGGCCCATTTTCTATCTTTTCTCTTCATTCTTGCATTTATTGCTTTTGTAATTTCCAAGACATTTTGCATGAGCTTGCATGAGTGTTGACTTGTGCATGCTCTTGCATGTTCTTATTCTCTCCCCTCTTTTCCTTCATCCCCCTCAACCTCTCATTTGTAACTCATCTATCTTTTTTTTCAAAAACTCTTTAAAGTTAGATCACTCTCTCTTGTTCTTTTCTTTGATGTGTAATTTTCTTAGTCAAGTCCAAGTTCGGTAAATCTAAGGCTCTTCCGTAACCTGTGTGCGACCATTCGCTCCATATCCTTTGGTTTAAGTGATATCACGACCCCTTAGGTGCAAAGTCTATCCTTTCCTCAACTTTCCGAGTGTCGATTCTAGGAGGATCGTATCATGTGGTATCTGAGCACACTCTGAAAAGTTGAATACTCTATTATCTCTATAATATTTCATCAATCTATTCCATCTTCTTTTATATTTCCATTTCTTTTTTTGTATTTATTTTCGTCTGTTTTTTTTTCTTGATTTTCTGTCATTTTGTATGAAGTTTTATATATAATTGACTTATCCGAAAATTACACTTTCGATTGATTCTGAAACTAGAACGAGTCTAGTATTTTACAAAATTATTTTTCTGGAATTTTTGAACTTGATTTCATAATTTATTTTGTTAAATCGAGTTCATCTGGTTTTAGGCATAATTTTCATGTTTTTTCTTTGAACTAGTGATTGGTTTTGTGTTGTTTCAATGGCAGGGGAAGAGACATTCGCGTCATCCGAGAAGAAGTGCTAACAACCAAATCATCATAGATGCTATCAAAAAGCAGATCACCAATCAAATAGAGAGAATGATGGACGAAAAGCTTAAGCCGATCAAGAAACACTCAAAGGAAAAGAAAAGGTGTCGGCCGAACAAAACATCATCACGGAGGGCGAGAGAAATCAAAAGGAACAGACTAGTCAAGCCCCGAAGAAGGATCCGGTCGATAACAATGCCCAAGAGTACTATAGTAGCCATGGTCACTCATCTCGCTGGAGCAGCCGGAGGCCGAGACGTGCGAGAGAAGAGAGAGATCTCATAGTTGAGAATCTTAATTTCTACAAGATGAAGGTTCCACCATTCCATGGTATAAATGATCCGGACGCTTACTTCGATTGGGAAAAGAAAATGGAGATTGTTTTCAATTGTCAAAACTACACCGACATTAACCGAGTGAAGGTAGCCGCTACCGAATTCTACGATTACGCTCTTAGTTGGTGGGATTCAATCGTTACTAATAGAAGGCGCAATGGAGAATATCCGATCGATACATGGTTGGAATTGAAGCTTCTCATGAGGCGTAGGTTCGTGCCTAGTCATTATCACCAGGAGCTCTACACCAAACTCCACAAGCTTGTCCAAGGTAAACGGTTTGTAGAAGATTACTACCAAGAGATGGAAAGTTTGATGTTGCGAGCGCATATCAAGGAGGATCGAGAAGCGACAATCTCAAGGTTCTTGGGAGGGTTGAACCGTGAAATTCAATATCGTGTCGAGATGCAACATTACGAGGAGTTGGAGGAGATGCTTCACAAGGCCATCCTTTCGGAACAACAAGTTAAGAGAAGGAGTTCCTCACTACCAAGTTATGATTCAAATCGATCTTGCCATCCGAGGGAAAGCAAACGAGCCTTTGTTCCTACGGTCAAACCAAAGCCATTTCCGATCATTCAAGAGAAAGACAAGACCAATCCCGATAGCACCACCAATACTAGGTCTCGTGACCTTCAATGCTTTAAGTGCCATGGACGTGGACACTATGCTAAAGAGTGTACGAATAAAATATTGATGGTCACAAGGGAGAATGGCGAGTTGGAATTCGAAGATGAGCCCATACCTAAACAAGATTCATCATCTGAGGAATTCATTGCTAAGCCGGTGAGTGGGAAGCAATTGATGTCGAGGAAATGCTTGAGAGACCCGGAAGAGTATTTGGACGCAATTTCATCCCCATATGAGTATGAAGAACGGACAGGAAAACTTTATGTGGCAAAATAAACGTTAAGCATGCAAATCCGAACGAAGGAAGAAGAGCAAAGAGAAAACTTATTTTAGTCGCGATGCCTTGTATATGAGAAAGTTTGCAGCTTGATCATTGACGGAGGAGGATGAAAAAGTTCTTAAGAATCCTAAACCATTATTTATAACCAAAAGAATGAAAAAGTTTTAATTTTTATCAAGTCCAATGGTTTAGAATTTACAGTGAAGCTTTTAAATTTTAAAAATATGTGTATTAGATGAACACATAACTTGATACACACTCAAATAATATACACAATCGAGAGGTTTGTAATGGTATGATTCTATATGTTTCCATGCTTATACTTGCTTCACATATACATCAAAAAAAATGAAAAAGCAAAGCTTCATAGAAACTAAGTTTACCTTCCCTATGAAGTTTTCCTTTGTCTGTTTAAATCTCCTCACTTATTTACTTCTCACTCGTTTCACATTTTAAGAGAGAAACCAAAACCAAACTTGGAAGAGAAATCTTCTAAGCAACACATTGATCGAATCCGGAAGACGAAGTTTTCAATCATTGAAGCTGATAACCTTTTGACGTAGGATCTTAATCAAGTTGTGAAGAATCTCTCCGCTGAGCTTTATGCTAAAGATGTTCACTTCCACATGGAACTCGTCCAAGTACGTTTACTCTCTCTCTCTCTCTCTCTCTCTCTCTCTCTCTCTCTCTCTCTCTCTCTCTCTCTCTCTCTCTCTCTCTCTCTCTCTCTCTCTCTCTCTCTCTCTCTCTCTCTCTCTCTCTCGCTCTAATTAGTAATTACTAATGCCTCTGTTTCTTTATGATTTTTCCCGAACTAATTTACCACAACTAGAACTAAACCAGATAACCGATCAAAATCGTTTTCATATGTTACTGTATTCAAACCTTTATGTATACAATAGAAGCATTTGATGTGTTAGTACCAGAATTTATTTCTCTTGATTTGAAGTATATTCTGGTTGAAACAGAAGTTTTAATGGTTTTTGCAAATGAATTGCACTAATTTTTTTTTGGTTTTTCAGAATGCTTAGGATAATGAGTATCCAGAACCAGAAGGTGTGGATGCATAACTTGAATTTGTAATAACGTCTGAGGATATCACATGTACAGGAGCTCCAGCCACTCTCCTTATCTTTAACAATGAGAAGGATTTCTCTAAGAAGAGCATCAAGTCCATTTGTAGTGTTGAACATCAAGTCTCCTTATTTAGTCTTTTTCCTTATACCAATATGACTCTTCAAGAAAAACAAAAGTTTCTACATATATGTGTGGCTGTAAACCCTAATGAAGTAAGAAGAGTAATTCTCTCTCTTTTCTATTCTTGGTTACTATTCATCTTCTCTCCTAATCGCTCTCTCAGTCTTGTTCCACAAATCTAACATTGTATCAGAGCACTCGATCCTTCTTCTTCTTAGTCTAATCTATTTCTCTCTATTCTCTTATTCTCTTTTTCATTCATAGATCCAATCTTTCTTGTTTTTCATCAGATCTGGTTTATTGTCCATTGGGTAAAAGATTGCTCTCTAGATCTACTTTTTCTTCCATTGGGTAATAATTCTTATCTTCTAAGATCTTCAAGTTCTCACCATGGAGAACCCAAAACCCGATTGTCAATACGGTCGTTCTTAAGGGTGTGAACTATCTTTTATGGACAAGAACCACAAGAACTGCTCTTTATGGCCGAGGGCTTTGGAGACACGTGGAGGTCAACCATGCCACTCAAGAAGTCAAAAAGAAAGACGAAAAGGAGACCTAGAGAGAAGAAGACAAGGCAGCCAAGCATGAGAGGAATCCAAATGGTTCCAAGAAGATCAAACTGTGCTAGCCATCCTTCAAAACTCCCTTGAACCCTCCATACTCAAAGCTTACTCCTATTGTGAAACCGCAAAGGAGCTTTGGGACACGCTCAAGAATGTCTATGGGAATGTGTCCAACTTGACTCGTGTGTTTGAAGTCAAGAAGGCTATCAACAACCTAAGTCAAGAAGACTTGGAATTTACAAGCACTTTGGAAAGTATCGGTCTTTGTGGGCTGAACTCGAGACGCTCCGTCCAAGCACCGTGGATCCGTCCATCCTCAATGAGAGAAAGGGACAAGATAAAGTCTTTGGCCTTCTTCTCACTCTCTACCTAGTGAATTATGATCTCATCAAGCACCTTCTTCGAGCCGACAAGCTTCCTACCCTCGACGATGTGTGTGCTCAAGTCCAAAAGGAACAAGGTTCACTTGGCCTCTTTGGTGGTAAGGGGAGTTCATCATGGCTAACAAGGGAGCTTACAAGCAAGAAGAAAGGAAGGTGACTATGTGTGACTATTGCAAAAAGAAAGGCCATGTGAAGGACAAATGTTGGATTCTTCACCCTTACCTCAAGCCAGCCAAGTTCAAATCGAATCTCTCCCAAGAAGGGAATCAAGCAACCATTTCTGATTCAACCAAGCAAGGAGAGGATGCAGCCATGACCGCGGCCTATGGAAAAGTGGTGGGGAAGTCTGATTTGGAGGCCCTTATAAGGTCCCTTGCCTCGTTAAAGGAATCTGGTACCACTCTCTTTGCCTCTAAACCTACTAGAACTCTTGTCATCGACTCGGGTGCTTCTCATCATATGATAAGTAACCCAAGTCTCATAAACAATATAAAACCGGCTCTAGGGAATGTGATTATAGCAAATGGTGATAGAGTACCGGTTAAGGGGATAGGTGATTTAAAGTTATTTGACAAGAACTCTAAAGCTTTCTTTATGCCTAATTTCACTTCCAATCTTTTATCTGTTAATAAGGCTACCAATGATTGAAATAGTTATGTTAGATTTGGGCCTAATAATGTTCATTTTCAGGATATTGAGACATGGAAAATTCTTGGAGAAGGAAATGCTAAAGGAGATCTTTATGTTCTTGAGAAAACTTCACCAAACTCATCTACTTTTTTTAATGCTTCTCTTGCTTTAAGTTTAAATGCTAATTGGCATGCTAGATTAGGTCATATCCTCATTCTCGTGCTCTTGAATTGATAGTTCTAGTTGTGAGTCATGTATTCTTGGTAAACATTGCAAGTTTATTTTCCCTAAATCTTCTACCATTTATGAGAACTTCTTTGACTTAGTTCACTCGGATTTTTGGACATCACCATGCGTATCTAGAGATAAAAACAAGTACTTTCATACCTTTATTAATGAAAAATCAAAGTATACTTGGATAACATTACTTCTCTCTAGAGATCGTGTGTATGATGCCTTATAAACTTCCAAAACTATGTGACTAATCATTTTAATGCTAAAATAAAGGTACTAAGATTGGACAATGGAGGAGAATACACAAGTCACAAACTTAAATAACACTTGGCCAAGCATGGCATCCTTCAACAAACTAGCTGTCCATACACACCCTAGCAAAATGGAGTGGCGAAAATGAAAAATCGACACCTTATAGAGGTTGCAAGATCGATGATGTTCCACAAAATAGTCACCAAGAGATTTTCAGGTGATGCCGTGATGAAAGCATGTTATCTTATCAATAGAACTCCAACAAGGATTCTACAAGATAAATTACCATTTGAAGTACTTAACAATGTTAAGCCCTCTTTAGAACACTTACACATATTTGGATGTGTGTATTTTGTTTTAATGCCCGATGAACAAAGAACCAAACTGGATGCAAAGAGCACAAGGTGTATGTTCATCGGATATCCAACAACTCAAAAGGGCTACAAGTGTTATGATCCAATTCACGGCCGTATGTATGTGTCTGAAGATGTGAAATTCCTATAAGATCAAGGTTACTATGACAAGAAAGATTGGAATAGCTTGGAAGATCTATCTCACACTCACATGGACCTCGCCTCAAGTCTAAAGTTTCTTCTTGATCACCTTGGGAATACCTCTCCAAAGACACCAAATAATGACACCCATCCGCACAAACCCGCCGGTTTTGGCACCGCTGGCCATTCGCAACCCGGCAGCCATCCGCAAAAACCTACCGTTTTTGGAACCGCCGGCCATTCGCAACCCGGCAGCCATCCACACAAATCCGCCGGTTTTGGAACTGCCGGCCATTCACAACCCGACGGTCATTCGCAATAGCTTGTACCATAGGAAGCATTGATCATCCCGGCGGATCCTCTAACAAGTCTGGATACTTGTTCTCCAAATTTAAACTAAGAGCCTCCTCCACAAGGAACATCTACCTCCTCCACAACCTCTTAGAAGAAGTACAAGACTTCAAGAGAAAAGAGTCTTCTACAATAATCAAGTCGTAGCTCATCCAATTCAAGCCATGTGTTTGCTGGCCCCCTTGCCATATGATCATCAAGCTTTCCTTGGCAAAATTGAACAACACTTCATTCCTCGATCGTATGATGAAGCCAAAGACGATGACCAATGGATGGAAGATGTAAATGATGAAACCGGGGCCATGATTCGTAATCACACATGGGACAAAAGTGATCTTCCTTCCGGAAAGAAATCTGTTAGTTCCAAGTGGGTTTTCACAATTAAGTATTTGAGTAATTGTGATGTAGAAAGGTACAAAGATCGTCTTGTTGCACTAGGATTTACTCAAACGTATGGTGATGACTATACGGACACCTTTGCACCGGTAGCTAAGCTTCACACCATACGAGTGGTCCTCTCCCTAGCTACTAATCTCTAATGAGATCTATGGCAAATGGACGTCATAAATGCATTTCTCCAAGGCGAGCTTGAAGAAGAAGTGCATATGACTCCATCAACTGGTCTTGAAGATTCAATTGCTCCCGGAAAGGTCTTAAGGCTCCGCAAGATAATCTATGGCTTGAAACAATCACCAAGGGCTTGGTACCATAAGCTTAGCTCTACGCTCAAAGACCGTGGGTTCAAACGTTCTAAGGCTGATCATTCTCTCCTTACCCTCACAAGTCCTCATGGTATTGTTGTTGTTCTCATTTATGTAGATGATATTGTCATTTCTGGCGACAACAAGGAAGGTATTCAAGACACCAAAATCTTTCTGAACTCCATATTTTACATTAAGATCTTGGAGAACTAAAGTACTTTCTAGGGACTGAAGTTTGCCGCTCTTCGGACGGTTTATTTCTCTCTCAACGAAAGTATACACTTGATCTTTTGAATGAAACAGGAAAGCTGGGGTCTAAACCTGCACCAACTACACTTGAGGAAGGCTTCATGTTCAAGCGAAAGGGGGAGAAAAGGAGGAAAACCAAGAACGCCAAGCACGTCCGGCTTCCGGACCCGTTGGATGAGCCATATGAGAATCCAAAGCATTATAGATGTCTTGTAGGTAAGCTTCTATATTTTACTATTACACGACCTGATATTTGCTTTGTTTTGAACCAGGTGAGCCAATATATGAAAACTCCAATGTATCATTGGAACATGGTGGAGAGAATCTTGAGGTACATCATGGGAACCCCTTGAAAAGGTCTTTTGATTGGAAAGAATGCTAACACCAAGATAGTTGGCTATTGTGATGTGGATTATGCCAGAGATACCGAGACAAAAAGATCACAACTGGTTATTGCACATTCGTTGGTGGAAACTTAGTCACTTGGAAGTCCAAGAAGCAAAAGGTGGTCTCATGTTCAAGTGTGGAAGCGGAGTATAGGGCCATGAAAAAACTCACTAATGAGCTCACTTGGTTTCTTCTTAAAGACCTTGGCGTTGAGACAACAAAGTTAATGACCATGCACTATGAAAATCAAGCCGCTAATCACATAGCAACAAACTCGGTCTTTCATGAGAGAACCAAACACATTGAGGTGGATTGCGATAAAGTCTGAGAAAAGATTCAAGAAGGGGTCATTCTTCCATGCTATACTAGAAGTGATGATCAATTGGCGGACATCTTCACCAAGGCTGCAAGTTCCCAAATTTGCAATCATATCCATTACAAACTTGGACTTGTAGATCTTACACGCCCTTAAGCTCATGACCTCTATTCGTAGACATCATACTCTTTTTCCCTTAACATAGATTTCTCCCAAGTGGGTTTTCTATGTTAAGGTTTTTTTACTGAGGTGGTGGTCTACGGGTGTCCAAGCTTAGCTCTCGTTGTTTCTATAGCTAAGCTTGAGGGGGAGTATTGAGTATGTCAAGATAGAATATACTATTATGTTCTACTTTATATTGGTTTATTCTATACTGAGTAAGTTAGGATAGTATAGACCATTAGACTCGTCTCTACATTGGTCTATACTATACATACGGGTGATGTTAAGGAAAAAAAAAAGATTAGCATTATTTATATCATTAGCTTCCCTTGTAAGCTTATCCCACCTACATTTATGTGTGGTTGTAAACCCTAATGAAGTAAGAAGAGTAACTCTCTCTCTTTTCTATTCTTGGTTACTATACATCTTCTCTCCCAATCTCTCTCTCATTATTGTTCCTCAAATATAACATTCTTCTCACTGAGATGGTTAAGAACTTCCCCTTCATCATTCAAGCTTATTTTATCCTTACATTGTCTAGAGAAAATGTTCTATTGGATGATATTTGGAACCAAGGGATACTCAGTTATGTCTCTACAACTTTGAGAATGCATTCACCTCCTTGGTGAAGAATACTGAGGGTCCTGTATCTAGCTTGGTGCCTACATTTAGGTTCTTTCCTGATACAAGATTGAAATCACTCCAACTTTAGATCACTTGATGATCAAGAATTTCCAAGCTTAGCTTGCGGAAGGTGGAATTCACGAACTGGCTCTGAAGCACTCTCTCGTGAATCAGGGGGTAGTACATGGGATAGGTCAGGTGATTAACTCCCTTAATCAGTGGGATAATCGACTCACTCGATCAATGGACGAATGAAGGATGTTGAATCACTCAACAAACGATTGACAGTTGGCATCCAATTGAAGCAGCAGATTTTGTTCAGAAGCGAGACAGTTTTGCTGAAGACCGGAGTGGACACATCCTTCCATGCATGAATTCGACCATCCGACTGAACACGGGCCACTTCGTCAATGCACTTTGAGGTGTGCAGGAGAGGCATATTCTGAGCATTGATGTGGTTTGGAAGTTGAAAGAGCTGGTTGATGATTGTGGGAGAGAAGTCGTACATTGAACCACGAACAAAAACCCTAAGTTGTTTCTCATCAAGATTCCTCTCAGCATCTGGCATATTGGCATAGAATTCTGTAACAACATTACCAACAAAACTGTCAATTTCAGTGACAGTAGGTAGGAGGCCAGCCCTAGTCAGTATCTGTTGAGCTTCCAAGGTATTTCCTCCTTCGAGGGCGAGAAACCTCATTTCATTGAATGAGCGACCACTGATGATTTCATACCAGGAGGCAGCATCTTGAGAGATAAACAGTTGGTTGAACGGAGCTCGGGTAGGGAGACGGAGCTCGGATAGTTGCGTTCAAGGACAGAGATCAGCCTACGGTTCTCTTGATAGCGAGAGAAGAACACAAGAGGTGTGATTTCCACAACATCATCATCATTGAGAGGGTATGATGCGGTCATCAGAACCAAACAAGACCCGGAGTTGACCAGACCAGCCGGTTCAAGCAACAACCAAACCGTACCAGACCAAAATGGAGAATTTTGGTGAATATGGAGTTCTCATCAAGCGCAAGGCCTAGGGTTTATTATTCATCATAAAATCACCCCTAAGAAGACTAATGGTTCAGGAGAAATCAAAAACCAACGGACCAGATTGAAGACTCTCCACGACAAACCATTCAGACATTACCATGTTCAATCCCATCGACCAAATAAAGACTTTGCTCGACCAAGATTGATTATTCACTCGAAATGTGCCCATTTTATGAAGATATATCGAGCCAGAATTGAAGAAGAACGATCCGAAAGCATAATCGTTCATGAAGACCCGTTTCCACCATACCACGAGCAAGCGTATGGAACCACCAGCCCAACCACACGTCCATTCAAGTTGGGGTTTGAAATACATCCACAATATGGGTATTTTAAAAGGAATGAACGAGCAATATTAGTCCCCCATCGAGGTATTTTGAGAGATGGCCATGAGGGCGTCCTCGGACATGTTCATTGGCGAGCTAAGCCGCTGTTTGGAGAACTCACTAGTCCATTTGATCTCGGCTTCATTATTCACCTGAAAATCAACTATTTGGAGCATATTGATCGAGCCAAAACACCCATGGTTCGAGTTGGTTTAGTACTTGCTCATTCGGCCTTACCCGAGGGCCATATGTTACCAAAAATGGAACTTTCCTTATTTGGTTCCTTCAAGGTTTATGTTTAGAACTTCTTTATCATCTAGAGACAATCCAAGATGCCACACCGTGCACCAGCATCCAGAGGATTAGGCGAATCCTCTTGCACCTCTACTTTCCTATTCAAGAAGCATTCACACTTGGAGCTTTAAATCTACAACGGCTCTATCTATATCAAGTCTGCTGCATTTTAAAGACACTAAAAAACATTCCAAAGAGTCCCAAAATTTCGCACCTATCTTCCCAAGCTCTCAAGATACAAGCTACAAGACATTCCTTATTCGGCCGATTTTCTCATAAAGTCACAAACGGCTCTATGCTTTCAAGTTTGCGATTCTTTTGTTAGGACCGTTGTTTATGAGCCTATAAAAGCTCGGCTTCGTTTTCATTGTAAAGGACCCATTATCATTGATTTTGTAAACGATCGTTTTTCTTACAAAGTTGTGTCTTTGTATTATTGTTCTAGTCTTTAGAATTTAAGTGTGGAATCACTTCTTTTCTACTGATTTTCGGATCAGATTGCTTGTGGAATCAAGCCTTCTTATTCGTGTGTGATTGTGGAATCAATTGCAAATCCCATCTCCATCTCTATCTTCATCCATCTTCCGCAACAAAGCTTGTCAACTCTTGACATCTTTTGATCAATAAGACTTGGTGGATTCCAATCTTATATCAGGGTGGTTGTAATCTCCAGAGACATGTTAGGCAAGATAAGCGTCTTCAACATCCGTGTCACATGTAGGAGCTGATCAAACACATGAACGCCGAGAGAGACATCGTAAGGGAGGAGTAGGAGTTCTAGGGTCAGCACGAAAAGAGGAGGCCGACTGGCAGTGTTTCTTTCTCTGGGTTGTGTTGACTGCCTTTCCCTTGGTCTTCTTTAAGACAGGGAGACCAGGTTCGATTTTTGGAGTGATTCGAGGAAGGGGAGGCATAGGTGCTGACATAGACGGAGTTGCAGCGGAAGAAACAGCACAACGAACAGATCCAGTTGACATTTTTGGATCAGACCCCATAGAACCAACCAAAAGAGAGAATTTGAAATAAAATAGGAGAGTGAGAGCTAAAGTATATCTGAGTGGTTTGAGTTCTAGGAAAGTGAAAGGTCCAGTCGCTTAAAGAGACGAAACTGGCGTGTTGAGCTTGCTTTCGTAGCTTGTAGGCGTGGTTCTCGAGAGACAACTGTAATACTCAACACACACATTAAAACCACACTAGGCCGAAAATAAATTGCAGATACTCAGCCCATTAACAATTCATGGAAGCCTCATGCCAAAAAAAAAAACCAAAAACATATGGCCTAATCCTACACAGATCATAAACAAAAAAAAATTGTTTCTCCCTTTTTTTTTTTGAAACAACAATATGAACATAATTGACAGAGAGCACCCACTTAATAGACACAGAACTTGCCGTATAGAGAAACCAGTAATTCACACCACCGTTTCCATCTAAGACAAACAAGCTAGACTGAGTAATTTTAGCAACAAATTTACATGATGTACATTCCAATGACAAATTAGCACCTCTGTGGTTTCAGAAGAAGTAAAAGCAACAGATTCCAGGTAGGCAAAGAATAGAACTCTGTAATTTTTGTGAACCAAAACAAAGAGATAGAACATCAATCTCTTTCCTATAAAGAACACTTTATTCTATTTCTTTTCAAGATTTTTTTGTTTAATTCCTTTTTTTTTAGTTTTCCCTCTGGTTTTTTCACAACACCTGGAACCTCCTCAATTTGGAACTCGAGAGAGATAATTTATCACCTGAAAGATTAGCTAGCAAGAGTTTTAAGTTTAATATAAGTAAAAGATAGAAGTTCTTCTTCTTTGTACAGAGAATCTGTTGCAGCACTTTTAATCAAGCTGAGCATTAGTGTTCACATAAACCGATGGACTTTTGTATATGCACAAAAGTGTCCAAATCCAAGGGTTTAGTGAAGATATCAACTAGCTGTTGTTCAGAAGTAATATGGGTGATTTCAACAGTTTTATTTTCAATAAGATCACGAATGAAATGGTGCCGTATGTCAATATGCTTAAAACGAGTATGTTGAACTGGATTCTGTGAAATATTGATGGCACATGTGTTATCACAGTAGATAGCAAAGGTTTCAGAATCCATAACATAGTCACCTAGCATATGTTTCATCCATAGAAGTTGAGTACAACAGCTTCCCATTGCAATATACTCTACTTCAGCAGTCGATGGAGTCACACACGCTTGTTTCTTACTATGTCATGAAATCAAATTGTTCCCCAAAAAGAAACACCCACCAGAAGTACTCCTTCGGTCATCTAGGTTTCTTGCCCAATCTGAATCACAAAAACCAACTAAATTCTGATTAGTTTGGTTAGTGTAAAATAACCCTTTATCAGTTGTACCTTTGACATACTTCAGAATCTGTTTGACTGCATTTAAGTGAGATGCTTTGGATTCGCCTGGTATCGAGAACACACACCAACACTTAAGCAGAGATCATATCTACTTGCTGTCAAATATAGTAGCCTTCCAATCATAGCTCTGTAGAGCTTCTCATCAAATGAATCTCCACTCTCATCCTTTGATAGCTTAGTGGTCATGCTCATCGGTGTTCTAGCAGTTTTGCTAGTTTGCATCCCAAACCGTTGAATAAGACTCTTTGCATATATTCCTTGAAAGATATGAATTCTATCTGCGGTCTATTTTATTTGAAGACCCAAGAAGTAGTTCATCTCACCGACTATGCTCATTTCAAACTCTTGAGTCATAGCTTTCACAAATAGGTTCACGAGATGTTGTTGAGTGCTTCCACAAACTATGTCATCAACATAGATTTTCACAATCAGCATTTCTTTGTCCACTTGCAGAATAAACAAGGTTTTGTCTACACATCCTCTCTTGAACCCCATCTCAATTAGGAATAATGTCAGCCGTTCATACCAAGTACGTGGTGCTTGCTTCAGACCATATAGAGCGTTCTTGAGTATGTAAACATGATCAGGAAACTTTGGATCCTTAAAACCTTTTGGCTGAGACACAAACACTTCTTCCTGAATGACCCCATTTAGAAATGCACTCTTCACATCCATCTGGTAGAGTTAGATATGAAAGATGCATAAAATTCCACAGAGGAGAGGAATTGATTCCAATCTTGCAGCAGGTGCAAATGTTTCATCATAATCAATCCCTTCGATTTGAGAATATCTTTGAGCTACTAATCGAGCACGATTTCTTGTTACAGTTCCATCTTCATCAATCTTGTTCTTGAAAATCCACTTGGTCCCCACAATGTTCACATTTGGAGGTCTTAGAACAAGATCCCAAACATCGTGACGGCTGAACTAGTTTATTTCTTCAGGCACACACTAAACCATAATTCATCTTCCAGAGCTGTTAAGATGTCTTTAGGTTCTGTTGTTGACACAAAGCAAGAATGTTGCAGCATTTCCCTGAAGTTGATTTGGACTCCTCTGGCGTTTCAATATCTTGAGATTCTCCCTCAGACATCTTCTTGTCATCTGTAGCTTGGCCTTGAGGAGGTTCAGACTCATTCTAAACTTCAGTCTTCTGAACATTCTCATCATCCTGAGCCACATGAAACAGTTATGTAGGACTCTTGTCATCAAACAAAACGTTCATGGATTCTTAAACTCTCTTCAGTCTTTTGTTGTAAACTCTATATGTCATACTATTTGTTGCATACCCCATGAATATCCCTTCATCACTTCTTGCATCAAACTTTCCCAAATGATCCTTGTTGTTCAGAATATAGCAACTACATCAAAACGTATGAAAGTAACATAGGTTTGGTATCTTACCTTTCCAAATCTCATATGGTTTTGTATTACTTCCCTGTTTCACATAAACACTTTTGATGATGTAGGAAGCAGTGTTTATGGTTTCAGCCCAAAATCTCGGAGACACATTGTTCCATGAATCATAGCTCCTGCCATTTCTTGAAGCGTCCTATATTTCCTTTCAACAATGCCATTCTGCTGAGAAGTTCTATGAGCAGAGAACTGATGTCTGATTCCATAAATACTACAGAATTTGGTGAACTCTTAATTCTAAAATTCTCCTCCATGGTCACTTCGAGTATGAATGATGCTACCCATTTCAGTTTGGAGTTGAAGAGCAATAATCTTAAAACTCTCAATAGCTTCAGATTTTTCTCTTAAGAAGCGAACCCATGAGAACCTTGAAAAGTCATCCACCAAGACAAATGTGTATCTCTTACCATTTAAACTTTTAGTTTGAACTGGTCCCATGAGATCCATGTGAATAAGCTCCAAAATTCTCTATGAGGTTATTTCAGCAACCTTTTTTGGTTGAACCTTGATATGTTTCCCTTTGCTACATGCTCCACACACACTTTTACTTTTTCCTTGTAACTTTGGTATTCCTCTGAATACTTCAGCATTAACAATCTTGATCAATCTTTGTGTATTGACATGCCCAAGACGCTGATGCCACATATCCACTTTTGAGACAAATGCTGTCATGAATGTTCCTGAATTATCCCACATGTAACAGTTGTTGCTGGATCTCATTCCCTATAGCACTCTTTTACCCCCTTCATCTAAAGCATTACAATCCTTTTTAGTGAAGGTAACACTAAGATCATCATCACACAGTTGGCTTATGCTAATAAGATTAGCCTAAAGCTCTTCAACCAGATAGACGTTTGACAGATTTGGTTGATTTGTTCTGTCAATTCTCCTTTTGCCTTTGATAATTCCTTTTGCACCATCTCCAAAAGTCACTCTTCCTCCAGAAATAGTAGAGTAATCTTCAAGAACAGAAGCATCACATGTCATATGTCGAGAGCAACCACTGTTAAAGTACCATGAAGATTCTTCAGTTTGAGTAGTTGAGGTGAGAGAAACTTGAGCAGCTTCAGTAGACCACCTTGGATCAGTAACAGACCAGCTGCATCTCAAATTCAGCTCCATTGAGTTTTCTTTTCTGAGTTGAGAAAGATCATACACTTTTGACATACAAACCCTCTTCTACTTCATACAATTTCACGGCTGTTAACTCTGAAATATCTTTCTTAAGATCTCCATACAGATCCTTTTTCTTGATCAAGATAGAGCAAAACTGAGTGGGTTCGATATGACAACGATTCAGACCCCAAAGCAGTTGAACCTTGTCTCTGAACTTGTAGTAGTGATCCATCCTATGGAAATTATTGCAGCAGTATCCACTTGTAGTAGTGACCCATAATTTGATACTTGCTGAAAACTTTAGTTCTTCTAATCTTGTTTCCAGAAAACAGGTCTGTAGATAATGTCTCTTTCAGATGACCACCACTGACAAAGTTGATGTTCTTAGTGTCTTTCTGATTATCATTGCAGCTTCTACTGTGATACCCGAGACCATGGTTTTGAGAGTCTGTCCTTCCCATTGACAGAATCTTATCCAGATTCTCAGATCCTGTATTATGAATTCCGATCTGTTTGTCCTCATCACTTTCAGAGTCTTTGTTTGGATGGACAGTTTCAGATTATGTATCAGCTATGAAGGTAACAAAGTTTAGCAGTTCATCTGAGTCTGAATCACTGAAGCTTAGAAGAGATTTTTCTTTTGCTCTATTCTTGTTAGGACATTCAAACTTTGTGTGTCCTGCATTCTTGAGACTTGATTTCTTTTCTCTTTGTGAGAGGACACTCAGGTTTTATGTGACCATAACCACCACATTTAAAACAATGAAATTCTTTCTTCCTTCCACCATTGTCATTTTCAAATCTAAATTGCCTTCCTCCAGACTTATCTTTGTCACTGTTATTCCATCTTCCTGAATCAGTAGGTTGACTTCTTTCTATCCGCTTTAACGCCTTGCCAAAGTTTATGGCCAATAGTGACATGCTATCCTTTATCTCCTGAAACTTATCACTCTCTTGTTCACCTTGAAAGGCAATAGACTTTTACGTCTTTGTCTTGTGAGCATCAACTTCCATCTCTTCAGAATTCTGTAGACCTACTAGTTCAGCAAATGTAATAGAATTTGTGTTTCCTGCCACTCTCATAACAGCTTTATGAGCTGCATATTTAGCAGGAAAACATCTAAGAAGCTTCTTTACCAGTTTTTTATCCTCTGATCATTGAGCTAAACTTAAGTATAGATTCATCTGGTTCCATCTTAAGATACCCAAACTGAGTTGCTAAGTTGTCTAACTTTGTTCTTTTCACACTCGAGGTCCCCTCATGAGATTGTTGGAGAATTTCCCATGCTTGTTTATCTGACTTGCAACCTTGAATGAGTTTAAACTCATCTTCATCCACTCCACTGAAAATAGCATTCATAGCCCTAGCATTGAATTTGGATAGAATTTTCTCATCCGTTGTCCATCTAGCTTTGGGTTGAGATATCTGATGTGTCTAGATTTTACTCCTTTTAACACTAGTTTTATGTTTTCTTTTGTCATTATATGTCTCATCACTTGATCTTTTATGCATATTTGCCTTGTTTTGCTTCACTTGTAGAATATAGGCCTTGCATTGCATGCATTGTAGTTTTCGTGCATAAACAGGTGTTTACCCATTGGAAAAGAAGTAAATCAGGAAGAATCGACCAAGTGTAAATGTTTCATCCAATCGAGCATAAGGATCTGACCAGTGGAATCGATCGAGTGTTCGAGTGAACCAGAGAAGCAATCGACCAAGCATTCGATCGAGCCATCCAACCAGACCGATCGAGTGCACGACCGAGCATGCCGATCGAGCACCATTAAACCGACTTTCTATATTGGCTGCTAGTGTTTAAGGGCTAGCTAAGCTTGCTATAAAAGGGCCCTTTGTCTAATGACTGAAGGATCGAGTGGTATTAGGGTTTATCTTCATTTTGCTTTAGAATTTCCAGAATCTTGTAAACTCCATATCTTTTGAGCCATTGAGTATTTGGTGTTGGTTTTTTGTATTATTTTGCTTATCTTTCCTAGATCTATCTAGTTATGCATGATTTAGAGATTTCTGGGTTTGTGTTCTTGATGATGAATCTCAGATCTGAGTAGATTCGTTAGGTTTTGGGGATGAGTTAGATGTGTAGGTGGAGAACATTAGGTAGCTAGATTGCCCATAGGTAGAAATGTTTAGATTTCCTTCTGGATTAGTGTATATAACACTAATCATACACTAATCCCATTCTGATCAAATAGAATGCCGGATAATCTAATACTAGAGAATTTCATGTCTAGCCCAAGAGATTGGTTTTCTAGAGTGTTATTTGACATTAATGAACTGAGTCTTAATGCCTATTCATTTCATGTTTCATCAACCAGAAGTTGAGATTAGGAAGTGATTTCAATTTTATAGCCTTTGTCAAGAGATTGAACTGGTTAGCTTATGAGCTTGTTGTCTAGGAAACATCACTGTTAGTGTTGATTGATTTAGCAACATACTGAACTTAAAAATTTTCACTGAAGTCACCATCTCATCCCCAGAACCTCCTTTTAATTGATTAATTTACCTTGCTTCATTTTTGTTCTTGCATTTCTAGTTCACTGCATGTTATTGCTTCTGTAGTTTCATTTCTTTTTTAGTTTAGTGTTGTATTTTGCTTACTTTTCCTTGTTTTCAATTTAGTAGTTGGTAGTTTAAAACCTTTTATGCTTGGCTTAACTTGTTAAACATTGATTGCATATGAACTGCTTGCACGCGTCCTTATGGATCTATAAAGCCCTTTATACTACAATTATACTGGGTGATTGATACCATTACCATCGGAAACATGTCATCAATTTGGTACCGCTGCCATTTAGACGTTTAAGTTGTTCCAGTTTGGATTTCAATTCAGCAAGATTAAGGTCTATATCACTTTCACTTTGAATACTGATTTGGTTTGCTTGTCTGTCTTGATATTCAGGTACCACTCGACCAGGCAATCGACCGAGACACTCGACCAACCCAATCGATTGCCCTGCTCGAGTACCTAATCGATTTGATAGTGTAGATGTATTCGCTGGACCAATTTATGATGAATATAAACTACCAGCACCACCCGAAGACACTCTCTGCACCTTCTTATCAGTTTCAAGGTGGCTATTATCAACCTATGGCTCCCCAATATGGTTTTGAACATCCACCACCTTGGATTGCCCCTGTTGACAAATTTGAGTTGAAGAACATGTTGCAACAGTTCCAACACCTGCAAGCTGATACTCATCTGGAACTGGCTACGATATTCGAAGAGGTCAGCAACACAATGACTTCCTTACACATTGACATGAACCAAAATGTTAACGCTTTTAACACCACGGCCATGTATTTGGAAGACAAGATGACTTCTATATCTTCAGTTGAACTCCCGAGAAAATCAATCTATCATCCCAAGGAGTTTGCAACTGCCCATGTTCTCGATTTAGGAGTACCTCCTGCACTTCAAAACCATAAGTTAATCCTTGAGGATAGTGATGAACGGGATGGGGAGGATTTCTTTCAAAATGAGTTTCAAGTTGCTCCAAAAGATCAATCCGACCAGGGGACTCGATTTGCAACTCAAGTTACTAATCTAGTTGATCTAGTAGCACCCGAAAAGCCAGTCTTATCAGAAGAGAAGACACCACGCTTCATCCCCCCTCCATACAGACCGCCATTACCATTCCCTGGAAGATTCAAGAAGGAAATAGAAGAGGAGTATAGGGAAATACGTGATACTCTTACGGGAGTTGAGCAACAAGTAGCTTTGATAAAATCTTTTGCTAATGTCCCTTCCTACATACCAATATTCAGGGAAGTGCTTATAGATATAATTCAAGAGAAGAAGGAATCTGGGAAGGCTGCTCAGGAAAAAGCCAAGGAAGATGAGAGAATAAGAGCACTAAACCATGAGAGCAATGCCATGGTCCCAAAGGAGTTTATCCCAAAGAAGTTAGAGGACCCTGGTTCATTCACTTTGATTGGTGAAATGGAAATGCCAACTGACTTCTTTGTTTTAGAGATGGATAAAGCTTCTAAAGATCCATTGATCATGGGAAGACCCTTCGTAGCTACTCCTTGAGCAATAAATAATGTCAAAAGAGGGATAATCTTCCTCAATTTGGGTGTTAACTTCAAGATGAAGTTTGATATCAGAGATGCTATAAGGAAGCCAACAATTGATGGACATGCCTTTAGGATTGAAGAAAATAATTAGCACACTAAGGCATCAATTTCAGAGGGTGTAAATGGGTCTAACACTGAGATTTTGGAAGCCACTAAGGATAGATTAAGGGGAGCTCGACCACCACAATTGATTTCCCACTCGAGTCAAATTCCAGTGCACCAAAAGTGTCCAGACTTGCTCACCAAGCCTCCCCAACAGCCAAAGTCAAACAATCCTACATATGGTGGTTTATCACAACTCTAAACTATCTACATTCAGAGGGTTTTAATGTGGGAGTTAACAACTACAGTGAAGGAGATGAGTGGGCAAATCAATAAGTTCAAGAAGCAATTCAGTAGTTCTTCTCCAAAGAAATCCAAGGAAGTTATAAGTCGAAGGGAGAGGAGCAGTTCTTTTAGCATTGAACTAGGAATAAGAGGAGAAATGAAATTTCTAAGATCAGAGGGGATCTCACCACCTCTCTATGAACCTCTTAAGGTCTAAAGGAGCATGAAAAGTCAAACTTAGTGACTTTAAACAAGCTCACCTAGGAGGAAGTCCCAGCGATATCTTTATGTATAAAGTTTAGGGTTGCATTTGTGTGTTTTGGTTGTTCATTTTAGTTTCAGGAATTAGTAGGTTTAAGTGTGACTCCGATCGAGCAAACTTATGAATTCGATCGAGTAGCCACAGCATCTGATCGAGTACAACAGATGCACAAGATCAGTCACTCGATTACATGCCCGATCAAGCATCCGACCAAGCCCTCGAGCAGTAGGTCGATTACTCAACCGAGTACACGGTGGAAGAACCAGTCAATCTGATGCACTTCACCATCGAAGCGGAGAACATACCGGGCTACACCTATGACTAGATGAGCCAAGCTATGAGCTCTTACTTTTTCAACCCATGAGGTACACACCTTCTCTATATCATTGTTTATACTGTTGCATTTCATTTTAGATTTTTTGTCGTTTAGATCCTAGATCATTCTCCTTTCTTTTATTACACAGTGACTGTGTAATTTAAGTTTGGGGGAGGGTCTAGGATAGCATCTAATCATGTTTTCTGTGATTCTTATTTTTGAATTTTTAGCATTTAGTCTTGCATTCATTTATGTGCATCAAAAACCCTAAATTTTGAAAAAAATTCAGAAAAATCTTTAAAACATCAAAGTGATCATATAGTTGCATTTGCATATTCGTCTTGCTTTAGGATGTTGCATTTAGGATCATTGCATTTGCATAGGGGATTAGGATGATTATAACCAAAAGAACTTGCTGTTTCATTAGACTTAAAATCAATGCCCTCGTCCATAGTTGTTTAATGCAATTGTATGAGCTTGAATTGAGACCGCATCATTCTTTGATCGTATGATCTGAATTCTAGTCTAAACTGAAGCTTGCTTTGATATGATGTCATTCCTTACTTATTAGAACCTTAATTTGAATTGATAATTATCTGGTTCTGATTTGTTTCAAACTCATGCATACCTTGTATACATACTTGGATCTTCTTCCCCTCTTTTTACCACTAGATCTTTTGTTGATCCAAGTAGCTGGTCATAACCTTGACCAGTTAACCACACCCTGAAAACCTTAACCTTTCCTTCAAGCCTTGTATTTGATTCTGAGTGGAAGGCCTATTTTTTTGGATTAAGCTTTAAGAGAACGTATTAGGTTTGTGCCGACAGTAATAGGATCTTGAGTAGTTCTGATTTGCATCTTTCGGATCGGATAGGACTAGGATGGATTCTACTTGGGTTTGGGGATTTGTTGGAATGGTGGAAAAGAAAGAGAAAGAAATGAAGAGGAAATGAGTTGAGTCTTTAGGAGAGTAAAAGTTTCAAAAAAGTTCAAAAGTTCTAGTGAAAGATGTGTGGGGAATGCAAAGTATAGAGAGATGGTTCTGGATTTTAAAGGAAAGAAAGAAAAGGATGAGAATAGCAAAAAGCTTTGATGTCTTAAGTAATAAGAAGAAAGAGAACCATAGTGATTATTAAGACAACCCCCTATCCACTAGTTTATCATAAGAAACTCTCCTAAGACTTAGAATATGACCATATGGGATACAAAGAGTTAAAAGGGTAGAATAGGACCATATGGGTTTAGACATTTAGGATATCACTTGGGGTCTTTGGGTAGTCAAGATGTTATTCATGTATGCATTTGTTGGTCCTTACCTTTAGGGTTCTCCCAAAAGCTCAATCTTGTTCCTTGAAAGATCCCTATACTTAAACGTTTAAACCATCTCTAAAGGAGACCCTCTTTATCTCTTGAACCTTTTCATACCTAGCCAAATGAGTTTGCATTCACTTCACATCCAAATTCATGGTTACTACTTAAAGAATGTTAAAACGAATGCTTGATTTGAATATTTGCCTAGGTTCTATGACTGATGAAATCTTGTGTTGAGATAAGTATGGCTAAAGTATTCAGAGTGTGGTTGATATGATTTGCATTCTAGAGCTATAGACAAGGACATTGATTTTAGCTACTTTAGCAACAAGTATTGGTTCTGAACCCTCACCTTTAAACATCTCTTCCTACTTTGAATTTGCTTAAGGCCAAGCAAATAATAAGTTTGGGAGAGTTTATGTGTCTAGAATTTACTCTTTTTAACACTAGTTTTATGTATTGTTTTGTCATTGTAGGTCTCATCACTTGATCTTTTATGCATATTTATCTTGTTTTGCTTCACTTGTAGAATCTAGGTCTTGATTGCATGCATTGTAGTTTTTGTGCATAAACAGGTGTTTACCCATTGGAAAAGAAGCAAATCAGGACGAATGGAACAAGTGTAGAGGTTCATCCGATCGAGCATAAGGATCCGAGCAGTGGAAACGATCGAGTGTTCAAGTGAACCAGAGAAGCAATCGACTAAGCATTCGATCGAGCCATCCAACCAAACCGATCGAGTGCACGACCGAGCAGGCCGATCGAGCACCATTAAACCGATTTTCTATTTTTCTGCTAGTGTTTTAGGGCTAAGTTATGTTTTCATACAATCTATCATGATCATTATAATTTTTTTCTTTCTGATACCATGACTACGATTATATATATATATATATATATATATATATATCTTTGACGCATCAATTAGTGAATGCTCAATGAGTGTCTTACTACTACATTTCTTGTAAAGCTCTTCTTGGCATGTCGTTTGATATATATACTTTTTTTTTTCTCTTTGATTTGCTAAGATAAAGATCTCTGGCAAAAACTTAGAAGCTGCCGGTTCGAGTAGCGCTTGGGACGAGATCATATAACATGTTTTGGTCTCGTGCCTGAGGGGATATATGGGTTTCGGCCCAAAAACTCTTTGAATACTCAAAAAATAAAATAAAAAAGATAAAGATCGACTTCATGATTAACGTGTTTCTCTTAATTAGCATGACAACAATATATCGCACATCCACATAATTTCCTAGTCAAAGATTTATAAGTCTTTGATAAATGGTTTGAATTAATAATAATCACCATCCAATAGACTTTTCGATACGATTACATTTTGCCCATAGCAAACTTACCCACTTGACATCTTTTGAACTCGATTGACTGAGTTACGTGAGCTATTAGAAAATATGTTTTCATGTGTAATAATTTCGTTTACTGGGATAAAAATCTAAACCTGAACCGAACCGGAATTTTGGGTGTGTGGTTCGGGTTCGGTTCGTAGTTCTAAACCGATTGTCAGAAAAAAATAAGAGTGAATTACATAATGACACACTTTGATGGGTTGCACTTACAAAAAACATACTCTCGAGTTGGTGGTGTACTTTGTCCACTGTTTGGACAAAAAAAAGACATATTTGGCCTAATAAAGTGAACCTCATCTTTCCTCCGTTTATTTGCTCTCGTCGTCATTTACAGAGGTTCTAGTTAGTTGATAACTAACAACGTTGTCCCATCTAGTTACTATTAATTAAATATTTCAATTAGTCAAGCATGGAAAAAATAAGTGGTAAATAGCTGTTTGGTTATCTCCAACATATCGACGTTTCTGTTAACCTTGAGAACACAAAATCTCGTGAAAGAACGACGACGGATGCTTTGAAGCTTTGAAGGATTTTGTTGACGAATGACGACAACGGAGGTATTAGTATTTCTGCAATTTATTCGATTTCTGTTTTTTAATAGTTACGATAACTCCGTCCATTCATATAATTGTTCAGGCTCCTGTGGACGATTACACGATAGCCATTTGTGGGAGGTGGCGTTGTTCTGGGGATGGTAGATGAAAGTTTGAGGTGGACAACAACAAGGTGTCGAGGGTTGTTCCAATACAACCTGGTGTAGATCTTACACAATTTTTAGAAGCGGTGAAGGTAGAATTTGAGGTGACAACGGGAAAGGCATGTCTTAGCTACTTGCCCTCGGGGTGCCAATTGACAGCCACGGGTAGTATGACTCCTCCAATCCTTGTTACCAGCGATGTCGGCTTTAAGTTTTTTCTTATGGCGCATGGAGGAGACAGAGCCATGAATGTGTTTGTCAAGTTTGAGATGCCACGGATGACCATTTCTGGGAGTGATGATGGGTATCGAGGTGGAACAAGTTCTTCTGGAGGAACTTACAAAACTATGTTTGATTTAGAAAAGGGAGGAATCAGTGAAAATGAGTTTGTTGTGGGTGAGACATCAACAGGGCGGTCCAAATCCAAATACATCTTTAAAACAGGTGATTTTGTGTTGACACCATTAGACGAGGACTTTATGGCTGAGTTAGAAGAAGTGGAAGCAAGTATTGACGAGAGCAAGGGGAAAAAACAAAAGTGTGAAGATTCAGAGGAAGATGATGACTGGGGGAATGAAGAGGATGAACCTTATCAACATGAAAAAGACCCAGTTGATCTTGAAAACATCAGACATTGTGGATATGATAAAGATTTATGGGGTAACTTTTTGGAGGAGTCCTACGGCGGTTCAAATGCGGCGGAGATTATGTTTACAGGTCATACGAAATCTGAGGATAAAGTTGCTTCAAAGGATGAATATGACACTCAAATGCATGTTGCTTGTACTGGTAATGGCGTATTTGACCACACTGTGCTTATAAATGTAGGAGGAAAAGGGACAGATTCTGTGAAAGATGAACATAAATCGAAAGATAAGTGGACAGGAGGTGGTGGACAGGCACAAGGATCTGTGAAACTCGAGGATATTGATGACGAGGAGTTTGATATCCCTCCTATGTACGAAGACTTCGATTATGAAAGGGAAGATATACCAGATTTGGATATAGATGATGATGATAAAGGAATATACAAAGGGAAAACTTTTGCAAGCAAAGATGATTGTCAAATAGCTCTTGCAATTTTTGCCATTAAAAACCAATTCAACTTCAGACAATCAACAACAAATAGGCATTACTTTATCTTTACATGTGCAGATGACCGGTGTGATTGGAGGGTCATGGCCCACGAAGTTGAAGGTACTGGATACTATGATATAAGAAAAGCTCAGCTAACGCATTCTTGTACGACTGATACAAGAGGGGACTATTCCAAGAAGGCGACATCAAAGGTGATTGCTTCCGTTTTCAAGACAAAATATGGTGATCCCTCTAAAGGTCTTGGGCCTCTAAACTTGCAGCAACTAATATTGGAAGATTTGAGAATCTCTGCTTCATATTCGAAGTGTTGGAGGGCTAGGGAACATGTTCTCGAAGATGTCCACGGGACGTATGAAGAGTCTTTCGACGAGTTGACACAATTCTTACATTTGTTGAAGCTAGCAAATCCGGGCACAGTAGCAAATATTGAGACAGAGAGGGATGAATCAATGCTAGGGAAGGAAAGATTTCTATATATGTTTTTAGCTTTTGGTGCATCAATCGATGGATTTAAGTTTCTAAGAAGAATGTTGGTTGTTGATGGTACACATTTGAAAGGGAAATACAAAGGGGTGTTGTTAACAGCTAATGGTCAAGACGCCAACTTCCAAGTCTTCCCTTTGGCTTTTGCTGTGGTTGATAGTGAAAATGACGAGTCTTGGACGTGGTTTTTCAGAAAGTTAGAGAGGATTGTGGCCGATAGCAAAACATTGACTATCATTTCAGATAGACATTCATCTATATACGTGGCTAAGAAGAGTGTTTACCCACTGGCACACCATGGAGCATGTATTATTCACCTATGTCGGAATGTGCAAGCAAATTTTAAAAGCAAAGGGCTGACGCAACTTGTCAAGAATGCTGCCTATGAGTTTAGGGTCAAGGAATTCAAGGAGCTGTTCCAGCAAATCCAATCGTCAAGCCAGGCTTGTGGAAAATTCTTAGAGAAAGTGGGAATGGCCCATTGGTCGAGGGTTTATTTCCAGGGGATGCGTTTTAATCTAATGACAAGCATTATTGCTGAGTCATTAAACAAGGCTTTGATGAAAGGGAGGGGATCACATATAATTGAGTTAATAAGGTTTATTAGATCAATGTTAACTCGATGGTTTAGTGCGAGGAGGACTAAGTCGCAGAAACACAGAGGTGCGGTGACTCCAGAGGTAGACAAAGTCATAACGAAAACAATGAAGGGTATCTCAGCTTCTAAAGTAGGAAAGGTTACCAATTGGAGTTTTGAAGTTTTAGGCCAGTTTGGGGGGTCTAAGTACGCACACACGGTTTCTCTGAACATGAAGCAGTGCACTTGTAAGAGGTTTGATAGGTTGAAAATTCCATGTGGACATGCCTTGATTGCTGCAAACAATATTCAGATGGCACACAGCACGTTGGTGGATGAGTGGTACAAAACTCCCACGTGGGTGGCAACATACGTTGGAGTGGTGTACCCAGAGCTAAGACCGGAAGATGTTGAAGTTCAAGATGACATAGTTAACCGCAAATTAATTCCTCCAAAATCAAGGAGACCTTCGGGGAGGCCAAAGGAGTGTAGAATTCCTTCGGCAAGGGAACAAAGACATACAGTACGTGATTCCAAATTATTTTCAAAATCCTGTGATTATTTGATCATGTTAAGTTGTAGTTTTATATGTGTTTTTTATTTCTTTCTGTGAACTATGCAGAAACCAAAGGGCCATATTAATAGGTGCTCACGTTGCAAAGGGATAGGGCATAATCGAACTAGTTGTTCAAACCCCATATGAAGCGGCTATCCAGCGAATCGTAACTTTTTGGATGTTTTTAGCTTAACTGTCATATGTGTGTTTAGCTTAAGGGGGGATTATGTTTAGTGTTTACATTCATAACATGTAAGGGGAGAAAACTATGGCTTCTATTCGTATTATTTTTGGGATATTTGTTATTTACTTCTGAATCAGTTTATGAAATTCCTGTTAACTAAATTATTATTTTTTAAAAATATGTTCTTAACATAATCGATCCTATTAAGCTCCAATGAAGTTATTTTTTTAACCAAAAATCATATACCAGTTGCTCGGGGTGGGTGGATAGTTGGGAAAAATGTTTTTCTGCTCCGATTACACCTTTTTGGAACAGATTGAACTAACTGAAAAACACATACCCTTTGAACGGTTGTTGGTGGATAGTTGTAATAAAATGTGTGAAGCTCCAATTACGCCTTTCCAAATTAAAAACACATACCCTTTGAACAGATTGTGATTAACCAAAACAAACACACCCGCTGTTCGGGTGTGGGTGGATAGATGTTACAAAATAGTAGGGAGTACTAAATGAATCTGTAAATAATAAACACATTACTAATAGTTTCTAGTTTAAACTTCATTGTTCGGATGTTTGAGGTAGATAGACGTCAAAAAGTTACAATCTTCCGAAGCAAAAACTACTTACTTATACCAAGACATGGTTGGAACATTATCCATACTAATACCAAAAATGTATATTTGTCTTTTAAGATAGAAGACAAATATCTCTTGAAAGGTAGTAATAGATACAATGATGGCATCTCTCACCGTTGAACTCCTGGAATAACTCGTGCCTTAACCAACAAATAGGGTATTGATCAATGTACCATGTCTCAGCGAAAGTACCAAAACGCTTGGGTCCGACAGCAGTTATGTGTTCGATCAAAGTATTAGCTAATGGTGCAACAACATCGATGAGTGGTTGCTCGTTGCGAAATTGGCTAAACACAATTTTGTCTTCTTTACCGGCGCAGCTGAGAAGCATAATATAAGCAAGTTTCGCAAGTGGGAAATCATCTTTGATCATTTCCAAAGTTTGAATAGCCGCTGAAAGTTCAAGATAGCAGAAACAACGAGAAAGGCTATGGAGATAAAGAGCGTAAGGGTTCCCTTGCTTGACACACTTGGTAAAGTAATTGAAATATGGAGATGTGTAGGATGACATGTCGTGAAACATTGGAGACTTGTCCAAACGTACGCGTAAAAGCGTCTCCTTAGATAATGCAGCTGATTCTCCTTCCCGGCCAGCGGCAACGAATGACCGCAATAAATCAATACCATCATTAGAAACGATACTGACAATATGCGCCAATATTCCAGCGGGGATATGGAAAGAGGGAGTAAAAAATACAAGAACTACACCACTGCCCGTTGTGTTCGCCCAGCATATTATGATCACCCCAACATTCTCCTTCATGGTATAACGCCCAAGAACTAAGGTAAGTCCCAACGTGGTGAGGGCCAACAAAGTTGATGTGGAACAGTAGCTGATCGGCCATTTGGTCAATATCGCTAAAGCGAGGGTGCTCTTTTTTGAAAATTTTGCAGAATTCAACAGTTTCAACACCAGTGCAGGTGTTTAACATAATCCACAAAAGACCACCCAAACAATACCTGTTTTTAATCCTATCGCAGAGAAATAGAGATTCATTAATGTCACGAACAACAAAAGCAAAGTAAAGACTATGAACGTATATCGCATAAGGATTGTTGGCTTGTAGACATTTTGAGAAGAAACTGTTGTACAAGTTGTTAGTCTGTTGCATATTTGCGAAATGAGGAGAAATGTCTAGTCTGACAGATGAAAGGGTTTCGGTTGATAATACAGCTTCCTTCCCGTCGGGTCCAACTTTGAGCCACGGCTTCAGATAATCAACCCCATCCTCAGATAAAAAGCAGACAATCTTAGCAAGAACATGTTCAGGGAAGTGGAGATCCGGATAAGATGGAGGTTGTGGGATATTAAGTTAAGGATAAGTTAATCACTGATATAATAAGAGTCAACCACTGGACTTAGACTGGATTAATTAAGATTACTTGGAGATTGAATTCAACAATGGGGCGATGGTTAACTTCTTTTCGGGTGCGGAAATAAGATTCCATGACGGTTCTAGGACAATAATAGTTCCTACGAGTTGGAAATGATGGTCTATATTTGCAATGGCAAGGGGAAGAGGCAATGCTCGACATGATATTAGTTAGGGATTGAGGTAAATTATCTTAAAGAAGGAGTGCTCCTGTTTTTATAGAGATCCACAAAAATAAAAAAACAGTACAAAAGCTGCGTAGTATAACCTAAATCATGTGAAAATGTCCACTAAATTGTATCCACATGGTTCCATTATGCCGAGTAATTGGACACACTGTAAATACGAACCTCCCATAGCCATACAAGTAGCAATACACACAGTTCTCGACTTGAAAAAGATCCACTAAAAAGGATCCATATGGTTAAAGCCTATGGCACGAATGTTACAGATACTTAATAGTAAAACCAAAAGCCATGTCATCTGCTATTGTCCATACAATTACGTCCAAAAAGCAAGATCCATGTTACATACGTTTATTTTAGAGCCGCGGGATAAAAAACCTAGAACCTACCCCATAACCATACAAGTGAGGTAGCAACTATAGTAGCAATACAGACAGTTTTCAAAGCTACCACATGCATTTGACGACCCAAATCATCCTTCGCGATGTGTTTGTCAATGTCCTCATTAACCATCTTCTCAAGTGTTTTCTTCATCTCATAGAAGTCCTCTGACATTCTCTGGAACTTATCATCAACAGTCCTGAATTCTTCTAACAATCCTTCATCCAGCCAGTTGAAAGAGTGTTTTTCCTTTTTTCTGAAACGAAAAAAACAAGTTAAAATTAGGAATTTTATTACAAAATATCTCGAGGAATTAGCGAGAGTACCTTGCTTGCCATCGAACATCTGTAAAATGGACGGTAAGGATTCTCATCAGTCTTCGATGTGTATGGAGTAATCGCTTGTCCACACCAGCAACTCCTCAGGACACCAACGGATATCCGGCTAGAACCTGAAGAGTAGCTCATGACTAGATCTACCTAAATACCCAGATGATATATCTCAGGACAAAGATATATATAACAAGACTATATAGGCTCCGAAAGTTACTTAATTCCCAATTTTTAGGACAAAAGTATATTAATTTACTTATATTTCATTGATAACAAATCTAAGTTTGTAATCGGTAATAGTTGTCCATTTACCGTTGTTTATATGGACTACGTTACGTGGATTTAAAATACATTACAAGGTATCGCACCCAAACATACAAATAATACATAGAAACTAGTGAAACTTAATAAGGTACACAAAAGAAGAAGTCGCATTGTTGGGTGGCTCGTTAAAACATACATTAGATACATAGAAAGAGCTAGAACCTAGCACTCAGACTTCTGGAGTGTTGTTAGGGGCATATATGGGAGCAACACAGTATTGATAGACGTCAATGGCATACTGTTTCCGCAGATCGTCAAGAAGCTTCATTGCTAGTGGCCCACAATCTCCAGATCTTGTGTTCTGATATATACCTTCATGGCGTTTTAACAAAAATGGGTTTAGGCCATGGTCTTGTGACATGCGAGGAGGAGCAAATCGAGGTACATCACCCTCTGCTACCTGAAAAGTAGTATAGATTATTGAGAATTTATGTATAGATTATTGAGAATTTATGTATAGATTATCCACCAATTAATGACGTGTCCCAGTTGGTCTCCTTGCATAATGCATCAATATGCATGTCCAACCATGAGTGTTCATAAATTCATATCCACATGTTCATGAAACATGATTGTTTACTTACCTCGTTGTGAACATCAGCAATGGGGGAGTCCGTATCCAAGTGGTCTCCATCTGCTATTTGAACATGTTCAACGTCTGCCTTATTTTGGACCTACAGTGTAAAAATGTAATGTTTCCATAATGTTTCTTCTCTGAGAATATATCTCAATAACAGTCGTGTGCCTGTTGGTCTCCTTGCATAATGCATCAATATGCATGTCCAATAAATTTTCAGTGTCCATGATTACCTCGGTGTGAACATCAGCAATTGGGGAGTCTGTATCCATATGGTCTCCATCTGCTATTTGATCATGTTCAACGTCTGCCTTTTTTTGGTCCTGCAGTGTAAATATGTAATGTTTCCATAATGTTTCTTCTCTGAGAATATATCTCAATAACACCAATACCTCGGTCTGCGTATGGCTCTGAATGTTCTTGTCAGGACTTGTAGAGTTTTGCAGAAAGTTGTATGATAAAAGTTACAAGCCCAGGTTCACAGCATTAGAAGCAGGGTCTGGCAAGTCCTGTAAAAAACTATTGTAAATCTGGTGTAAGTGTAAAATCGGTGTAAGTGTAAGTCAACATATTGGTTGAGAAGCAAACATCGAGATAATCCATGATATGACTTGTTTTGGTAGCTGTATCAAATATGGGATCCCCTAGGCATTGTGCAATCTTGTGGTAATAACAATATGTTAACAAAGAGTAATTATTCACAACAAGATAGGGATGTTTCCACTCCAAAAATCTTAGATTAAGTGAAATGTTGTCCACTGACCTGGTCTGTGACAGTTTTAAAGACATGGTTATCAGGTCCCGTTAACCCGAGGCTTACATTGTGATCTGGACTCCTTAAGGCTTGTATACATTGTGAGCAAGACTCCTTAAGGCCTGTATAGTTATGTGAGAAGGGGATGTCCAACTAACCAACGTTATTCGTACTATACCTCATAGACATTGGATAGCGGTAACTGATCATCTAACAGCTTTTCACGAACAAGTGAGGTATTGAAGCCAATTTTAGACAACTCTTCTCCCGTGTGACATATTGGATGAAATGATGTCTGGCCAAATGAACAATGATAAAAAATGGCACTAATTTGGCAAAAAAATGTGTGTTAGAATTGAGAAGGAAAATACCTGTTTTTCCCCAGTGTCAAAGATGGGGTTAGTAGATGGTTCTATGTCACCAGCAGGACAAGTTTGGTCTTCAGCGGACTACAAACATTAACTGATTATTACTATTTCTTTTTTCTCATATATAACTGAAATAAAAGATAATGACCACAATGTGTTTAAATCAAACCTTCAAATCAGATGACAGAGGGCCAGAACCAAACATTTTTTCGTAAGGGGTGAATAATTGCTGGCGACCATCTCCAACTAGTATACAAGGGGGAGAAGGGGGGTTTGCTTGTATATATTCAAGGCTGGGAGAACTCTTAGTACCTTTTTGGGAGACCTGGAAAAAATCACACTCTAGTGATTGGGGTGAAAGAGTGTAATAGCTTGAAAAAAGGATATCAAGAACAATACCTCATCAGAAAGATCTTCCTTCTTCTCTTCAAACACTTCTTCCTTCTTATAAAAAAGGTAATTAATATAGAAATTAGGGACTAGATATATCATAATGACTGTCCCCAAAAATTTTAAATTCAATACCATAATACCTCAAAAAGGAAATCTTCATTCTTCTCTTCACTAGCAGGAGGAAAAATCGTTCCCTGCTTACTCAAAATGTAGTAAAAATAGTATTTAGGTGATGTATGTCTAATGTCATCGTAACTAGAAAGTTTTGAGTTAGATGAGTATACTCACCTCGATATCTCTATGAGTACATGGGGGTTTGGAATGTTTGCAAGAGCGTTTCTTACATGAATACATAGAGAAACAACGAGAACCACGTCGAGACCTGTGCAATCTGGAACTTTTAAATCTTGATTCAAGTTTTGACACACGCTTGTTGAGCTTTACAACAAGATTGGAGAGTTCTGCCAACTGAGATGCTGAGTCGCCGTCTAACAAGTCGACACGGCTGCCATAGTCTGTAATGAGCTTCTGCTTCAACTTGGATGGTGAAGATTTAACCCCAATTGGGTTGGTATGAGCTCTGTGGTTTGCTGGATTCTTCCGGCGAGATACAACGTGCCTTTTGTGAACAACTGAAGGTTTCTTAGCAATGCATTTAGGGATAAGGGGTAAAGAATCATCCCCACCAGCCCATTCATGTTTTGAGAATGTGTGACCGCCATTGATTTTTTCCATCAAGAAAGATACTTTCTTGTCTTTTACCTCGTCATCCCACTCTCCCCAGTCATCTTCCATGCCTTTAACATCGATAAAAGGCATCACAACCAACTGCAAAAAAGCTTAACTTGTGAGTAAAAGCATCAACCAATATTGGAAAAATATATGTGCTGAAAAGAGGCTTACATCAGGGTTTTGCTCAACGACATGAATGTGAGATAGGAGGATTGACTGTTTGGGGAGATTGACAGATCTCCAGAGGTTAATTGTACGACATGGGTCGTCCTCGGGGATTGTTCCAAGCAACAGAGGGATATTCTGAAAAGCAAGAAGTTGCAAAGCTAGAGGGAAACCTTTCAGACGAAATGTTTGTTGCTGTAGTTGATGGCTAAAGGTCTTGATAGGGTCATCGCACTTCAAACTTTTTATCGATGTCTTGAGCTAGGATTTGTTTACAGGTCTCATGGACTGGATAGTCTTGAGGAACGACTCCCTCCCCCATGGAAATGAAAGAAATGAATCAAGGTCTTCAAGCATCTCAACATACTTGAAAGTGGGGCGAGCAGCCTGATGCGAAGCTATTAGGACACCATCGACAATTAGCAGATACGCTAGACGAAGTTTTATGTCTCTGTCGTTTGTGCGTCTTACCAAATCCGAAACATCCCCTAAAGTTGCATCAAAATCCTCACCAATTAGACGATTCCAATAACAACTTTTACCTCTAATAGGCGTCGGGTCATCATCTGGGTCGAACCAATTAGGAAATTCCCTGCAAGGCAGACCTGAAACTGCTCCAAACTCTTTCAACGAGAATCGAAGTGGATGTCCACCGAATACTGTCCAAAGCTCGTATTTTTTTTTGGTAACCAACTGACGGCATATGAGCGCATGGATCAACTTGCAGCTGCTAGGGGACCTACTAGCATGAAGGTCAAAAAGTGGCCCAAAACATGATTTGAGTATCTGCTGAAATTCTGTGGATCCCTCTAATTCTTGACGGATGAAACAAAGAGTGTCCGGTTTAGAGTACACATTTAATCTGGCACCAGGATAACGATCAGTTGCAAAAAGACGGGTAGGGAGGCGAATGTCGGGGACAAGTGGGGATGATTGTTCTGATTCTTTGAAAAACAAACAAAAATTAAGAGGTTAGAGAAACAAACAAAAAACGGGTAAAAAGTATGAAAAATTCAGGAAATCGGGTAAAAAAGAGAAGTGAGTAAAAGTATGAAAAATAGTACCTTCTATATTACTTTGTCGAAACGGCGGTGAACTCGAATGAGAAGTGAGTGAGTAATCGGAGGACTGATATTATCGATAGTAGTTCAACGAATGGCGGTGAACTGGAATGGGAGTGAACTGGAACGCCGGTGAACTGGAATGGCCGTGAACTGGAACGGCGGTGAACTCGAGTGGTCGCCGAGTAGAAAGCTACAAAGGTAATTAGGGTTTTTACTGGATTCGTAAAAAGGAGGAAATGAAGAGGTGTCCAAACCAATTGGAACAAGATGATGAACCTCAATGGATGAATGAGAATAGCCCAGTGGAAAAAGCCCAAACACGAAAGAATTAAAAAAAACAAAAACATAACGAAAATAAAGAAGAGAAAGTAACCAAAAACTTTTTCTAGTTAAAATGGCAAATCAGTGAATATTAAGAAAGATGGAGGGGAGGAGAGTACTTGCACAGCACCAAAGTACACCATGCATTAGTAAGTATGCCAGCGTGCAATTAAAGATGTGAAAGTGTGTCATAGTGCAAATAGTCCAAAAAACAATTTTCGGGAAACTGAAATAATTTGGTTATTGCAGTTCGGTTATCGATTAACCAATTTTTATTTTTCTAACTACATAACTGAAATTTATCCCTAAGATAACCAAATTACCCAAAATAATCGAAATATTTGAAAGAAAATCGAAAAGCCGAAAAAAACTCGAAATTATCCCTAAATAACTGAAACCCATATTTTTATAATTAAAAAAAAAAAATTCGGTTAACTTTGGTTTTAAAATTTTTAAAAATGAAATAACAAAAAAAAAAATATTCAAAACTCAAAAAATCCAAAAAAACTAAAATAATCAAACCGAAATAATCGAAGTCCGAGGACTAGTTTCGTTATCTCCTTTTCTCCCTTGATATGCTTTGTAATGTTAAAACTAGCTAGTGTGGCATATACGAATCTGGATCTTTAATTGAAATTGAACTTGTTCATCTTATTCAACAATCATATATAGTTATACCACTAAAATATATATACAAATTACACCAAAAGTTAGACTTTAAACCAAAAAAGGTTCAATAAATCATAATAATCATGCTCAAATTAAAAGAATATAACTTTTCTTCCCGAACATGTCTCTAACCAAAGCACTCCTTACGCTCCACACTAACTCAACCACCATTACGTACTCCATTAGTAGCATCCCACAACCTCACAACACTCCCGTTAATCACCGTTAAATCCACGTAACGGTACCAACCTTCATCTCCGTTTCTCATCTTCACAACTCTCTCCCATTTCTCCCACCACTCTCCACTCTCACTTCCATCATACTTAACGTCCGTTATCTCTCGGTCATCTTCATCTCTCTCTCTCTCAATCTCTTCCTCGTAGTACACGGTTAACTTCCCCTTTGTAACTCCGTCATTACACAACAACAAACTCCAATCTCCTGTATCTGTTACCTTAACCCTAGGAGGTTTCGTCTCTGTTACCTTAACCCTAGGAGCCTTCGTCGCTTGTGGCAATGGTGGCTCACGTGGAGAGTCATCTATGAAACCATTGTCTCTGATCACTGTTGTTGTGGTGGTGGTGGCTCGGATACGCCAGAAACTAACGGCGGCCGTCACGACGGCTATCCATGTCCAGAGATTGTTAAAGACGTAGTCGAAAGCCAAAACCTCTAACGGAGAATCCAAAGTCGCCATTTCTGAAAATGTTTTTGTTATATCCTTAAGAAGATTGAGTCAGTTTGGTTGGTTATATATAAAGTGGATTAGTATGGAGAGAGATTGAATCTGAGCCGTTGGATGAATCAAGTCTAGTTGATTTATGGATCTGAAGAGAGAGATAGATGCTAAGCCATTGGATCTTGACAAGTTGAACGGTGGATCTTTCGTATATGCTTAGGATCAAAGACCGAAGATGCTTGTTGTGAAGAAAGATGCGAACCCAAAAATCTTATTATTCTCATTTAATCTCATTTTGTTTTTTTGTTGTTTATGTTTCCGACACGTGTTTGGTCAGAAACTGAACTCTTGACACTATCGTATGTTCCCCTCAAGTTTTGCCGGCTGGTTTCAGTTTCAGCATGTGTTTGCGAAGCTTGACACGTGGTGTGAGATTATTGGTTCTCTATGGATCTCACTGCATGCACTGTTTTTTTTTTTCTATTACTAATACTTTTGTTCCTATTTTACCTTCAAATAAATTAGCTTTTTTACTACCAATACCAATTTCTCAAGAAAAAAACTATTATCATTTTTTTTAGCGAATAAGAGAATATGACTCGACACGTACATTTCCTGGGGTCCAATATCAGAATATGTTATATGGTTTCGTTGTAACTGCTATTCAAACCAGTGACTTCCAAAATTTTGATAAAGATCTTTACCAATAGAGCTATTAGCAATTAGTCATTAATTCTTTCTCACTTCAACTATTAAGGACAAAAGTTTATTTTAAGAGAATAAAAACATATACAAATATAAACTTACAGAATATTTTCTTCCTCTTTTTCTTGTAACATTAATTTGTTTACTTATAAAAACAAAAATTAATCTTAAATTTTAATTTTTAGAGCTTTTAATTTGTTTTGGAGATTTTCTTATAGTAAAAATAATAAAGTAAAGAAGTATTTTGGGTGGCTCGCTTGGAAATTTAGTGGAAAATGTTTGTGTGTGCAGGGAAAGTAGACGCGAAATTACAAAAGGTATTGAAAAATTAATTATCTAATAAGTCCCACCTAATCCATTTGATTGGTAACTATAATTACACGAATAGATAATGACACAAAGGAGAGGTAACACATCCTTGATGTTCATAGGTAGGAATTATTGTGTGCTGAGATATATAATGATGTTCACGGTATGTCATTTCGCAATGGCTGTTGAAATTAGTCAGGATATTTTTGGTTTAACAGCCATCATGTGTACACCTACTCTCAAATGATGAGGAGTTTATAAATGTTTTATAACATAGAAATCTAAACTGAAAAAGATAATAAACAATTTTGTGTATAAAACTTTCCAAGTCATTGTTTTTTACACTTTCATCTTTCAAAGTCCAAAAATATATAGGTTAATCATGTGTACCAAAAATAATATGCAATATAATTTGTCGCACAATCAACATATTAAAAAAATTGAAAATACGATAATAAATCGTAGATCTAACTATGAGGAGTCTAAATCTCCATTTAAATTTTTGGAAATATAAAAAATAGAAGTGACCAAAGAATTTTCAAAAATACTCTCTTTAATGTACAAAATGATTAAATTCCTCTTTTATTATAATATATGATGAAGAAATGAATATTCTTTTCAATAAAAAGGCTATTCCTTCCAAAAAAAATTCGGACAAAAATTTTTCCATCAAAAAAATTTTCCGCCGAAAAAACTCGAACAAAAAATTTTCCGCCAAACTTTTCCAGCCATAATTTTCCGCAATCCTTAAAAAACCTTGTAAATATTTTTAAAACCCATAAAAATCATTTTTAAACCCTTGTAAATATTTTTAATAGTCATCCCAAACCTATCAAAACCTTTGTAAATCATTTTATAACCTTTAACCCCTTATAACGGTGATAAATCCATTAATAAAAACTTTTAAAACCCTTTAAAACCCTTGTAATTCCCTTAAAACCATTGTAAATTCCTTGTAATGCCTTTAAAAATCTTTGTAAACCCTTTAAAACCGTTGTAAACTTCTAAAACCCTTTAAAACCCCTTGTAAATCCTTTACAACTATTTTTAAATCATTGTAAATATCTTTAAAAATATTTGTAAATCCTTTTAAAACCATTTTTAAATCCTTCTAAATGCCTTTAAAAACACTTGTAAATCTTTTTAAAAACAATTGTAAATCCTTTTAAAAACCTTTAAAAAATCCTTGTAAATTTTTAAAAACCATTTGAAAATCTTTTAAAATTCTTGTAAATCCTTTTAAAACTGTTATAAACTTATAAAAACTTTTAAAAACCATTGTAAATCCTTTAAAAACCATTCAAAAACATTTGTAAGCTTCTAAAACCTTTTAAAAACCATTACAAATCTTTTAAAAACTCTTGTAAATCCCCTTAAAAAACCATAAAAGACCCCTTAAAAATCCTTGTGAACCCTTTAAACAAAATTTGGCGGGAAAAGTTTTGTAAAGTTTTTATTTTTGCTGGAAAATTTTTGCGGAAATTTTTTTGGTGGAAAAATTTTGTAGGAAAACTTTTTGGTGGAAAAGTTTTTGTCGGAAATATTTTGGCGGAAAGTTTTTAGAAAGAATATTCCGTCCAAATGAAGGAAAATTCTTTCACCTAGGGGTAAAATAGTCATTAAAATTTAAGAGACGGCCAAAATGAAAATGGCAAAAAAAATAGGCTAGTTTTCCAAAGGGTATCATAAAAAGTTTATTAGTAAGAATTCAAGGGCATTCGGATTTGGGTTCAGATGTTCGAATATAGAAATATAGAATCCGATCGGGTATTTTATAATATCGGGTCGGGTTCGGATCGGATGCTTTCGGGTTTGGTTAATTTTTGTTATATCCGAAACTCGATCTTGGCACCGAATATGTCGGTGTTGATTTATAAACTAGGATTACAGTTAAACTTTTACACTTGAATGAGGTTATATGTTGGTTTGGGTTTATTATAGAGGATTAAGGTTTAGATTTGCAACTAAACATGATTATATGTTGGTTTAAATTTATAAAAGAATAGTAGGTTTTAGATTTTAAAATAAACAAGAGATTATGTATAAGGTTAGGCTTATAAAAAAAATCTGGATTTAGATTTTATAAATAAATGAGATTGTGTGTTGGTTTTTGGTTTAATTAAAGAGATTTGTTGAGAAATGCCTCTTTTAATTAAAGAGATTTGTTGAGAAATGCCTCTTATGGTTGATAAGGTAAATCAAGATCATCATTACTATATGGAGACTAAATCTAAATATTTATAGGGTTTTAAAAGGTTCTAAACGGCATTTATAAGGTTTTTAAAAGGTTTACAAAGTTTTTATAAGGTTTTTATATGGTTTTTAAAAGGTTTTTAAAAGGTCCTTATACGGTATCTATGAAATGTATATGTAAATTTACACACTTATAAAGATAATTTGTGTCTATAAATATAAGCTTACACATATTTTTTTTTTTAATTTTAAAATTTATAGTGACTTTTTGATAAAATTAGAAAGAGGGGTATTTTTAAAAAGTGGTATTGGAAAAAGGGTATTTTTGAAATTCCCCCTTAATCAAATTCATATTTTTTCAATGATTTAATTTTTAATATTTTTATTTATTTAATTTTCTAATTTCTATTTAATTATGATATGACTTTAAACCCAAGTATTGCTCTACCAAAACAAAAAAACACATCGATGAAAGTTGATAAGTTCAGTAGCATGCAAAAATATCATAGTTTGGTTGCGTATTGGGGAAAATGTTATTTAAATCCCGAACTTACAAATTTTGGCCATTTTAATCATCGACTTCTACCGTGGCCATTAAAATCATGGACTTCTCGTTGACGTTATTTTTAAATCATCATCTTCTGTTCACTGAGCCAGATTGAGCATGTCGTCAACTCAAATTCTCTAACAAAGGAGTTAAACAGCCGTTTAGGATCGTTAATCGATCTCTGTTAAGTCGAAAAATGAGAATCACAAGGACAAGCGACGTCGATTTGGGGATTTAGGCATTTCGTTTAAGGCAGCACGACGTCGCTTGTCCTTGTGATTCTCATTTTTCGACTTAACAGAGATCGATTAACGATCCTAAACGGTTGTTAACTCCTCTGTTAGAAGATTTGATTTGACGACATGTTCAATCTGGCTTAGTCAACAGAAGATGGTGATTTAAAAATAACGTTAACGAGAAGTCGAGGATTTTAATGGCTACCGTGAAAGTCGAGGATTAAAATGGCCAAAATTTGTAAGTTCGGGATTTAAATAACATTTTTCCCGTTGCGTATTTTGGGAGTACAATATATTACCTAAGGAGTAATGTGTTAATTTGAAAAATCTAATATTAAATCTAGAATTAGAAACAGTTACATGCGAAAGTGACGGCAATGCCAACAAAACAATTTGTTATGACAAAAAAAAAAACCAACGAAAATACAAAATCCAAAATAAGAAAATTATGTTCTGTTGCTTGAAACCTCTCTTGTCATCATCCAATACAAAAAAACCTTGAAAAAAAAAAAATTCGAAGCTGCTAAAACTTTTTATTTGCATGGGGTTTCCTCTTCCTGTCGTCTAGGAGCGTTTCATTTCAGTTTCCTCTTCTGGTATGTAATTGTCACAAATGGGTATGGAAAATTATCATTAAGTGATTTTGCATTCGTCTTGTTAATATTTTGCTCGACAATTTTGGATTAATGGGAACTAGAGAAAAAAAATATAGAAGAAATTGTAAGGGGATTAATGTAAAAACTCTTAGCTACTCCATGTTTAGATTTTATTTTTGTGTTTGTACCATTTCTAGACAGCATGTTTTTTGTGATCTATCACAATTAACTTAAAATTCTTTGTTTTTGCTATGTCGACATTCTTAGATACCGATTATGAATCATCGAAGTTATCGATATATGTTTTAAAGAGGACAAGTAGAGTTTTAGGTTTGTTGTGTAAAAATATTCGTCCTGAAGGATCATATAATTGGTTTTCGATCTCTTCTTAACAAAATCTTACCCTTAAGAGCTCACCAATAAACATCGTCTAATGGAGTTAGCTTAGAAGATATTAACTTGGTTCGATTATGATACTTTCTTTTTGGTTTAATCATGTTTGTGGATTTAAAATGCAGCTTGCCTAGGGAGATTTTATATATATCCTTGAAAGGAAAAAATGGAGGAAAACAATGGGACAAAGTTAACCGGGATCAAGCAGATTGTGAGACTAAAGGAGATTCTTCAAAAATGGCAAACTGTCACAATAGGTTCAAAGTCATATGATGGCGAGTTGGGGGCAAGAAAGCACACAGCCATCATTTCACCTATGATCAACAAGAGGTTATTGGATTTGAAGACTTGTGACTCGGATGAGGAAACTACTTGCCCTAGCCCCGAGTCACCACATGATGTCCCTAAAGGGTACTTGGCTGTTTATGTTGGACCCGAGCTCCGAAGATTTATCATACCTACAAACTTTCTTAGCCACTCTTTGTTCAAGGTCTTACTCGAGAAGGCTGAGGAAGAATATGGATTTGATCATAGCAGCGCGTTAACAATACCATGTGAGGTGGAAACTTTCAAATACTTACTTAATTGCATTGAGAACCATCCTAAAGATGAAACCTCAGGTAATATATAACCTCTTCTTCTTTACTCTTTTAACTCAAAAATCTACATATTTCTTTCACATAGAAAAATCAACAATGTAAGATTATAGTTAAAAAGCATGTTGTTATATATGACTTAAGGAGTTAAGGAATTTTAAACACATACACAAAATCAGTGATGAGGACTTATTTTTATATTTTTGGAGGTCTTATTAGTTTTCTTTTTCTTTGTTTTGCAGCTGGAGATCCAATAGAAACAGAAGAGTAAATAATATCATCATTTTTATATAAAATTCTTCTTTTCATCTTCTATGACCACATTCCCTTTGAAACTGATACTAGGGCTGATGACTCCAAATGGTAATTGTAAAATCAGTTTCTCTTTGTACTTTTTTCTTGATTATTTTTCTTCTTCTTCTACTTCTCCGTTGCTTTTTTCCAAATGAAGAGTAGAGATGATTGTTTAAGATTGGAGGATTTAATGGTCAAGAACTCAATGTAATTACATATGGTTATATGGACATTCTGTTATGGTGTAACTATGCATGTGAACAGCCAACCATAATATTTGTGTGGTTAAATCAATGTGAGAGATAGATCCAAGTCCATCATAAGTAATAATGTATACTCGATAGTCTCAATAATCAAAATTTTATTGCAATTCAGAAAATGAAAAAAGAAAACAAAATGACATGAGTGAAATATAACAAAGAAGCCGTTGACACACATAATGAGATATAAATCTTTATTGTTTAGTTGACAAATCTTGGTCTTCAAACTCTTGTTGCACTACTCCTGAGCAAGAGGAACAGCTTGAGCCTACAAGACAATAAGAGACTTTTAAATACTACCGCACCAGAGACAACATTAAGAAGTGTCTAACAAAAAAATGTGGTTGTCAAATGAGACTGTTTAGTATACCAGTGGACGGTACTTAAGTGCATAGAACATCTCAAGGTACCGGCGACTCTCAAGACGGTCAAGATTTGAGACATGTTTCCAGAAGCCATATACACCAGTCAATGTTAAGAGCCTCTGTGAGTATATTTGCCAAGTATATCTACAAGAACCCACAAGAAGATGGTTAAAAGATTTCAAACTTTAGGTTGAATCTACAAGACAAGACTTGTATAGTTTATACTTACTTCTCCTGGATCCTCTGAAGTCCTCCCAATGAGATTTGGTCCCAATGAGATGGGTCTTGTTTACACTTGGTGAAGAAATCAGCAAGAGTCTCAGCCGCCTGGTCACCATGGTATGGATCAATGTGGAAACCAGATTTGCCATGCACAATGATCTCAGCAGGACCACCGTTGCAAGTAGCAAAAGTTGGTAACCCACATGTCATAGCCTCAACAACAGTCAAACCAAAGGCTTCATACAAAGCAGGTTGCACAAATGCACCTTTAGTATCACATATGTAACGGTAAAGCTCACCGTTTCTCACTCGGTTCATCTGTGAGGAGATCCATCTGAATTGACCATTAAGGTTATATTCCTTAATCAGGTCATACATTTTCTTCATCTCAGCCTTCTCTTCATTGTCCTGTGACTCTTTCCTCCTGTCTCCACCCACAACGACCAAGTTCACCAGTTCGCGCAAGCGAGTGTTCTTACCGTACCACTCAACAAGACCTGATAAGTTCTTTACACGGTCAAGCCTAGCCATGGTGAACAAGATTGGTTTCTTCTTGTCCTTAAGCACACATCTGTTTTTAAATATAAATAAAAAGGTTAGTTCTTCTCTATGTTCATTAAACGCACTAAAAAATTAGCATGATCAGTCATATCAAAAGCTTACAGATGCTCCTCATTCTCAACATCACTGTAGAGAAGCTCCTCAATCTCTTGATGGAATGCAGTTAATCTACGCTTCTCCTCAGTGTACGCGAAGTAGATGCTCATATCCGCGCCAGGAGAGACAATGTTGAACTTTGGATCAAACACATCAATACCGTGAACCACACGGTACAGCCCTGGAAGTGTGAAAGCTGTGTGGCTCTCGTACTGACCAACAGTGTCCTTGCTGCAAAAGAAATGTTACTTAAACTCATATATAGAGAAGTTGTATAAAGCTACAGTTTCCATAAGACTTGAGTCGACTTCTCTCTTTACCTTCCAGCAATTTCTTGGAATGTACTTGTGATGATGAAATCAGTATGGTTCATGGCGATAAGATCAGCCGTGAACTGGCAAGAGAAGTGATACTTATCGTCGAGTTTCTTCCAGTAGATATCAGAATCCGGGTACTTAGTCTTCTCTAAAGCATGAGCTATGGTGCACTGTACAATAAAGAAACCAAAACATTCTTAGCTTCAGAACAAGACAACACGTTTCAATGGCTATGAATAGTAACAAGAAGCAAACCTGAGTAACACCAAGCTTGTGTGCCAACAAGGAGGCAACAAGGTTACCATCACTGTAATTTCCAATAATTAAGTCAGGCTTCCCTTGCAACTCTTTGGAGATTTCAGCTGCAACATCCTGTGAAAAAAACAATGACATATTCATAATTTTGAGTCATATGAGACAAGACATGAACCATGTTTTAACAAGAAGATAAATGATTTATACCTCAGTGTAAGTCTCTAGATACGGCCAGACCTCAAACCTTGAGATCCATTTGCGAACTATTCCTTTCTCTGTTCTGAAAGGCACACGAAGAATATCACAATACTGAGATCCATACACTTTCTCTAGACGCTGACCACAAGTGGTTCCTGTTGCATCAGGAAGAAGCCGAGTGATCTGTGAAAACATAAGAAAGAGAATTTTACACATCTTCTCATAGGACAAAAGAAGAATCATTAGAACATAAGAAATTAAGCTTACAATGAGGATTCTTGGAGTGATGTTGAGTCCTTGTTGTTTAATACGTTGAAGCATCTCTATTTCGAGAGCACGGACTTGATCAAGAATGTAAACAACCTGCAAGTATATACAAGTTTAAAGAAACACCAAGGGATGAAGAATGAAGAAAGAATGATTCAAAGTGTGTCATTACTAACCTGACCACCAGTGTCAGGGTAACCAAGAACATTGTCTTGAGCAAAGTACCCATGAGGAGAGAGGATCACAACGTTGAAAACCATTGGGATCCTTCCAAGGAAATTTTCAAGAGTGCAAGGATCAGGTGCTTCAAGAAGGTCAAGAAGAAGACGGATCATGTCAAGGACACGCTCCGCGGTGTCTCCCCAACCTCTCTCCAGACCAATCTCTTGGAACTTGTGTTCAAACTCCGAGTATAGTGTCTCAGGGTTCAGCTCCATAAGATACTCCTCTGCTTTCCTCAGATTGTGTTGCAATGTGTTTAGGTTCTGGATCCTATCGTTAAGCATCAGAGTCTACACAGATGCAAAGACAAAGAGATTAAAACATTTTTCTTACTCAGACAAAAAATGGAGAAGAGAGTGAGCTATGTTACAAACCTTTCCCTCATGGGAATGGAGGCGAAGAAACTTGAGAAGAGGATGTAAGCTCTCCTTGTCATGAAAGAGCTTAGCCGAGAGATGGCGATTGAGAAACTCAACACCATTTCCAATGTATTTGTTAAGCGTAGGACGAGGGAAAGCCGCATTAAACGGCTCAAAGTCAAGCTCGAGAGTGAAGCTACCATTCTTACTGCAAGTTTAGTCATGACATAGATTGTGTTCAAAAGAACTGACAACAAGAGAGCAGAGAAAGAAGAAATGAAGAGGTGAAAACATACATTCCATTGACGAGATCTTCCTTGAAGCGAAGATACTCAGAAGCTTGAAGCTCCTCAATGACAAGATCATGAACGTTAACTCTTATGTACTCCCAAACTCCAGGTCTTGGTCTTACAGCTAAAGCAACCAATGGTGGCAACACAATTGCTTCCTGAGTTGATCGGAGGATTTCGAAGAAAGCTCCACCTTGTAGCTTCTTCTGTGTTTCTACAGGCATTTCCTCAAACTCAGCAATGATCTGGTGGTGTTGTAGAATGCCTTTACCTTTGGCTTCAACCCTAAAGAAACAGAGCATTTTTAGAGTTTTTTTATCTTACAAGACAAGTAAGTTAAGAAACAGAGTATTTAGGTTTAGGTTATGATGTTTTACCTTGAGAGCAAAGCAAGGACTTCGTTTTTTTGAGCAACAAGCGTTTCATCCAAACGTTCTCGTTGGCTGTAGACGCGCGTTAGTACACGTTTAGCGTTTGCCATTTCAAACACAATAAAAAGAGTTCTTGAAGCTGCAGAGAAAGAAGATGATGAAGAAATGTAATAAAAGATAATGGAGAGAGATTAATTCAATGTTTGTCTTAATATAAGAAGAAACTGATTATGACTTATATAACAAAAGCTCAAGAAAAAAAGTAAATATAAAGTCAGATTTTTCTTGCTTTTTTATTTAATACAATCAGAAATTATCATAACTTTTAAAAGTTAAAATGATCATTTTTTTTAATATAAAACATAAAATATTGAGAGAATCATCTTTATCCAATTCAAGCAGCGGTGGTGATTATGGATTCTCAAAATATTTAATATATGAAAAATAAACCAAATCTATAATTTTTCTTTTATCGAAGAAAAAATAAAATTAAATAGATTTTATTTTCCATACAGCTGGAAAATTCTCTGCAAAAAATATTCCACTAAAATTTTAGAATATAAGAACTTGTTGGTTTTTAGTTTTCTGTTTTGAGAATTTTAAAATGGTGATAAAAAAAAAGATAAGAATTCGTTTTAATTCTAAAATAAATTGAAAAAAGAAAAGAAAAATAAAACAGAAGTTTTTTCTTTACTCTTATCAAATCAATAAAGCTTTATTCTTTGAAAATCAAAATTAAGAAACGAAAAAAAAATATTAAAGCAAATGTAATAACAATTATAAAGTAGTGAGCTAATTGAAAGGAACCTGAAGTAGAGAGTAGAAAGAGTGAGAAGTGAAGTTGATCCCAATGAGACAATGCAGTGAACTCTCAATAGAGATTTAGAATTTATACAGTGATGAAATCTTAAAGAATAGTATTAAACTATAATTAAAGATTGATTTAAATTTAATTATTTTCTCTAATTGATTTGACGTTATTTAATTTGCTTGGACTCCAAACACAGAGATATTTTCCTTAATGTTATATTACTTGTAAAACATCCATGGAAATTAACAGAATAAATTTGATAATTATATTATCACATCCATCCAGGAAGACAATAGTATATGTTTAGTCCTTGATCAACAAGAAATATTTCGTATATAAAATCTAACATTTATTGTTGATTCATAAAAGTAACAAAAATATATATTTATATTTTATTAACCGGTATAACTCTAGTAAAAATATTGAAGACAAAAAATTTTACCAAAAAAAGGATAATCATTTTGCGACAAAGTTATATATAAAAAAAATAATTGGAATAATCTGCTTAGAAATTTAGAATAAAGAACATTGTCCATTTTATAATGTGTTTGTTGCATACTTTTATATGACAATGCTATTTTTATTCTTCTTATCCTAAAAATAAATAAATGAGATTATCAAAGAATCTTTCAAAGCATATTCCCGACAACACTAAAAAGCCTTAATTCCTTCTTAATTACCACCAATCAACAAAAAAAGTTAAAAAGATTTATTTAGGCTAAGTGATGATGTTACATGTGTCCTAAAAATGTCAGAATATGTAATTCTATAACTATACTTATTTATTTTATGTTTTGCTAGATAAGAAAAGAAAAAATCCCAAAAACCACTAAATTATATAATGTAAACATTAATATGCTTTTAAAACTCAAACCGACATATAAATTTGTTTCATTGTAAAATCTAACTATAATACTTCTTAATAAATTCAAACCAACATAACCTCAAATTAGAAAATTTAAACTCTAATTTTTATTATAAACTCAAACCGACATATATCATTGTTTTCTACTAACTTATCTTTTCATTTTAAAGTCTCGCATCTTAGCAAATAACTGCCATGAACAAGACTGATACAAATATAAAACCTTACAATATCACATTGTTTATACTGCATTATGAAAAGTGAATTACCTTTAAAATGCTATGAAATGTCACTGGCGAAGAAGGTCACTGGAATGCAAAGATGATACAATTGAAGTTTATATCACTTTATATAATCCAAATCTGTGAGACAAATGATAATATTGAAGAAGAGAATGAGAAATGTGAAATGTGAAGAGAGCTTTGATGGATCTTTTTATACTACTCTCTCTTCTACGCAGCAACTTGGTTTTGCTTAGAAACTACAATTTGGTTTTTTTAACTAATAATAAAATTGTGAGTAGTTGGTCCAATCTAATCTAAATCCACAGGAAATGAATTCTACTGGTTACTGATAGTACTGCGTGTAAGACATACATTTGCTTTCATTGGTTTTATATATAATAATGATGCCTATAAAGTAACATAATTAGCCAGAAAGCTTAATCACTATTATTAATTGTAATCATAGTGTCAAATTGTCATTAAAGTAATGAGTAAACATAAGAAAATAATGCCAGTTAAACTATGGGCAGACAAAACAACGGTTTTTAAGACTACGAACAAGCTAGTTTTTTCATCTTCTTTTTTATTCTTTTTTTTTTTTTGGTTATTTCAATATATTAATTTAGAATGGATTAAAATAAAATATTTTCTCAGTCAATTTGTGGGCATATGCAAGTGGAGGGCTTTGCAGTGGATTAACCCGTGGGCTTAGATAGTTTTACCTCAGTAGACTTTTTTGTTTAAGATCAGAAATGGTAATACAAGAAGAACTATACCAAAAAAAAACTAAGAAAACTATATGTTGTGTTATTTCTGTCGTTTTTGTTTGTTGGTTTCAATGTCTATTTGTAACATTTGGTTTGGTATTCCCACATTTAAAATTAAATATGATGAGGTCATCAGGACCATACATTGATGTAAGTTGTCCGGGTAAGAATTCACTCGGACCATTTCCACACAATAAGGAAAAGACTTATCCAAATGATTAACATCCACTCCAACAAATGGCTTAGGATTAGATAATTTCCTGGAAACCAAGGATTTGAAGGACAATGAATTGAGCAAAACTATGATTTAAAGATGGTCAATAGAGATTAGGCATACTTGAAATTGAAATTGAACCACCAAAATCGAACCGTCAATTTTGACTTGGGTTTCGAAATTCACCAAATTTGACTTTGAGGAAAGTGATCAAGAGAAAATAATATTACTTCTTGTTAGAATTTGTACTGAAGGAGAAGTTTTAGCCGCAAAGAACTTACTATTTCACAACTTCCTTACCTTGTTTTTTACAATTACAACACGTACTTATACTAGTACCAAAAGATGACCTAATGAACTTAGGTTTACTTATTGTTCATAACTTTAATACCGAAACCCATTAACACTTTGGGCCTTAATAACATTCATGGCCCAGTGGCCTTAATTCCAATCTACTTTGACTTTATCATTACTTGACTCGTCTTCTTCCTTCTCTTCTTTCACGTATCCTCCTCCTCCTTTCTCCTTCTTCTTCTTCTTTATGTATCTTCTTCTTGTACCTACAGATTGAGCAAAGAGTCGTCAATCTCCAACACTTCTGACTTAAGCAATAGATGGTGTGGAACCACTCATATATATGGCCCAACCATAAGGAGTTATAAGCATTTCTTGATAGTGTCGGCTTACCCAAAAGGAATCAAATCCCAGACCGACTTATTTTGTAATCTTGATCCATCAAAGAGTCTACCCCAATAGAGAGACACCTATAGATGGATATGAGTATACGACCTGACCTCAACTTCAACCATATTCTTGTAGATCATATATATATATATCAGAACCATTTGAGGAAAACAAGCTAGGCGAGTCTCCAAATTATATACGAATATGCCTTTTTCAGCATATTTTCAGACTTGGTTCACCAAGACTAAACTATATAACCATATTTGCACACGAGAGTATACCGATGGGTCCTTCTCGTATGACCTATTTTTTGTCGCCCTCTTAAGACCTATAAGTATAATGAATACCTTTTACACATCAATATTAACATTTTTGAAGTACCTTTTATGTTGTATTATTTGCAATAATTAACTTTTGCCATTTTAATGAATAACAAAACTTTAAAGTAAATTTTGTAATTAAATTAAAATAAAATTGTAAAACTGGAAGTCATTATTTATTATATTCAACCGAATTTCCTAAAATCTCTCCCTAATAAATCAAATATTTCTCTATTATATTTATATGATCTTATTTGTTTTAAAATTTATATTATTATATAAAACATTTGTATGATAAAAAATATATTTTTCCGCATATGTTACAATTTGTATTTTTGAAAATGGACGTTTAAAACTCAATCAATACAAAAAAAGTTATGTACTAAAGTATTATTGATAATTGTATAGCATGTGTCATGTGATGGAGCGGGTTATAATTTACATATTAAAGTATTATTGTTAATTGTGTAGCACGGATCATGTGATAGAGCGGGTTATAATTTACAAACTAAAGTATGATTGATAATTGTGTAGCACGGGTCATGTGATGGAGCGAGTTATAATTTACATAATTATGATTTTAGATGCTTTTACGTGTTGTCTATTATAGTAAAACTCACAAAATAATTTAATATGAAACTAGACTATTTAAACGAGAGATGTTATGCCAATATTATTCCATTATTTTGAAAATTAGACTTATCTAATTAATTTTATCAAATTACGATTAGATAAAATATAAATTATCATGCAATATTCCACGGGTTAAGTCAGAAATAACAATCAAAATACAGTAATATAATCTTATATACCAAACAAAATTAATAAAAATATATTTTAAAATATCGTCACGCGGTATACTGCGGGTTTAAAATCTAGTAAGACTATAAGAGGCTTCCAGGAATTCATGACCTCCTCCCCACACTATCTAGATGCAAGAAACTCGGCCTGGGAAAAAAAACCGAACCGAAATTACCGAACCGAACCGAACTGAGATTAATGGGTTTCGGTTTGGGTTTGGTTATTACGCAAAAACCGATCGGCAACATTAAAAATTTTATTCGGTTATCGATTCGGTTCGGTTCGGTTCAGTCTAACCGAACGGTTAACCGAAGAAAACACAAAACTCTAATTATACGCTACTTCTTCTTCTCTATTTTTTTTTCTTCTCTTCACGTGTTCTTCTCCAGCACAGATTCTTAGTCTCAGTCTTCATCTTCTCCAATCTCCATTTTGTACTACTTCTTCTCTTTCTCTTTCTCCTCCTTATTCTTCATCGCTAGTCTCCTTCCTCTTCGATATACTTCTTCTCTGGTCGCGTGAGAGAACACACCCTTTCTCCTTCTTCTCTGATCTTCTTATTCTTTTCTTTTTATCATCCTCCTTCTTAGTCTTCTTTTTCTCCAATCTCTTTACTCAGTGATCTCCTTCCTCTTAGATCTATTTTCTTCTTCTTCGCTCGTCAAAAAACCAGATCTTCTCTTTGGCGGCTAGGGCGAACAGAGAAGAGAGAGAGGTGACAAAGATTTGGGCCGGACCTTTGTATTTTCTTTTTAATTTTATAACGGACCTTTATTTATTTCAGTTTGGCCCAGTGAGTTTTTTTTTTTCAAATGCCCAATAATAATAAAACGGTTATTTCGGATTTTTAATCTAATACCCGAGAACCGAACCGACCCGAACCGATTTCAATTTCGGTTAAATTCGGTATACTTTTCAAAATTCAAAAAACCCGAAAAACCGAAGTAACCGACCCGATATAACCGAATTCCCAGGCCTACAAGAAACGTCACATTTTTCTTTACTTGGCTGAGAATCAAACAATAAAGACCATGACCTTGATTGGTTATGACTGTAGCTTTAGGTTTTTAGTTGTAGATTTAGAGCTGTGAAAGTTTTGGCTGTGACTGTAAATTTTATTTGTTGTAGTATTTTGGCTGCAAGAATTAATATTTTGGAAAGCTGAAAAATATGTGCTTTAAAAAATACGGCTTTGAACAGCCAAAAAAATAATTAAGAAAATATTTTGGATGTGAATCAAAAAAAGAAATACAAAATTTTTAAAGTTTGATTGTTGTGGATTTAAAACTTTAGACCAAAATATGGCTGTGAAAAGTTTATAAAGTAGCAACCAATCGAGGCTCATTTCATTGAAACCGTTGATTGAATTTATGTTGATTTATGTTCTCCCTTTATTTGTTTTACACTCTTAGTCTATATAAGCTCTTACTTTACCATTTATTGTAAGAACACTATAAATTATTAATCAAAATAAGTGTCCTCTATTAAGTATGATGAGGAAGCAAGCCATATATGAGGAAACAAAGTTTCTTCTATTTAGATTACTTGTTTTTCATTCAAAGTTTGGCAAAATCCTAAGATATGAAAGAAAAAGGAGCCGCAAAACCTAGAGAGGGGAGAGAAAGAAGGAGATCAAGCTGAAAAAGGAAACTGAGAACAATAAGGAGAGAGACTAAGCGGGAAGGGAGGGAGATTTCGCCGCGACCCTCAAGCCTTGAAGGAGAGAAGAAACAGAGAGATTCTAGAGATAAGCGACTCAAGAGAGATAAAACATAGGCAAGGAGAAAGAGAAGGAGAAACGAAAAAAAAAAAGTGAAATAAGAGAGGAAGGAAAGTACATAAAGTGTTTTAAAAGTAATGGCACAATTAAGATTCATGTTTGTTTGGTGAAGTTTTTTAATATAAGACTTGTCAAGTCTCAGTCTCAGACTTGTTTTCTAAGTAGAAGTTCAAATAAACTTGTAGAAACGAAAGAACAAAGCGTACGTAGTAAAAGCTTTTGAGGGTGTGAGTGCATGCAGGCCCGGCTCAGATGGGTAGGGCAGAGGGGCGACGACCCAAGGGTCCGTGAAGAAAAAAAAATTTCAGGAGGAAGAGGGCTCAATTTTTTCATTTTTAAAAATTTTTTTTGTGTTAAAGGGCCCAGTTTTTTTTCCCCCTATATATAAAGGCTGGTTTTTAGTAAAACAAAATTTTTTTAAAAAAACTCATTTGCTAAGAATAAATTAGAAAAAACCCAATTTTGTAGGTTTTTATGTTAATAAGGGAAAAAAAAATTATATTGAGAGGGTCCAAATTTTATTTTTGTCCTAGGGCCCTTGTTTTTGTTGGGCCAGGGCCGAGTGCATGCAATGTTGAAATCTTCACTTCTAACCTATTATGGTTAGATCTCTCTATCTTTCTCATACACATTTGTTTTCTTTGTTCTAGAGAGACACAAGAATCGTTTTTCTCCAAAGAATACATTTTTAATTGGATGATATTCTCTTACAACATTACAACATTTTATACTTAGGTTTTACTCTTAAGTCTTAACCTAATTAATATACAACTTAACCAAACCCATTTACATATATGGGGCCTTTGCTCACTTCTGGCCCAAAAGGCCTTTCTCTTCTTCCTTCTTCTTCTTCCTACGACCAACGCTTCTTCATCTTCTTCGGTTGCTTACTCTTCTAAGCTTTTCTTCTCTGCTCTGCTCCACATCTCACCTTACTTGCTTCTCTGTTTCTCTTTTGTAGGATTAAGCTATGAATCAACTTCCAACATGTTAATTTGTTAAAGCAACAATAAAACGAGCTCAAAGTGTTACACTTCTGTAGTTAACTTCGAAACTGTTCCTCGATAAATTAGAAGGCGTGAATTCATAATATATATATAAACTGATAATATAAAGTTGGACTAACCCAAATATTTAGCTCTAATAAAAAAAATCATTACCACTGATATAATGAAACTTTAACAAACTAAAAAACTTCAGTTAAACTTGATAGTAAAAAGTTTATAATCGAAATTTAAAACTACAAAAGTACAAAGATATAAAACATTATTTAACATTTCCCATTGACTTTATACAAATGTAAATAAATGGCCACAATCTTTTATAAAGTAATAAACAAAACGTGCATTAGTGAAAAGAAAACCAAACAACAACAATAAATAAATTAAAAGAATCTCATAATGATCTCTTTTACATCCTAATTGAGGCTTTTCCATTTGGAGATCGCATGTCTCGTATCTTCTTTTCTTTTGAGAGTATTCCTGCAAACCTTCACAAGCCAAAAATTTGAATCTATATAAGCAAAACATATACGAATGGAACAATAGATAAAGTTATCAAATGTAAAACTTTGATCACCTACTTGATAAGAGCCTTTTCATTGGTCATATGATAAGCACTTTCATTACAACCCGAGTCTAGATTGACTATAGAAACTGGTTTCTTTAGTAGTTCATCTCCTATCTTTGCAAGATTGTCCAAATTCTCGACCGTAGCGATATCAACAGAAGCAGCATCTCCGGTTAATGTATCATCCTATATATATTGGAACAATATGTCTATCTTAGAAATTATGAAGGCAGAAAAGGTTAATGAACTGATCATTTCGATATATACCTGGATGCGAATATAGTTGGCTCCCGAATGAAGAGCTCGAAAAACGCAAGAGAGATGGAAATCAACCATATCGGAGCTAGCGTGCGTGAAAACATCAATGAGAGGTGTAGAGTTATCGTGTGTTAACCAACTCAACACTCCCCAACCAGCTACTTCTTTTGCATTGAATTTCTCTTCGGTTTTGCGGTTTCCGGTTCCAAGCGAAAGCACAAGAAACCTTCCGTAATCGTTTGGCCTTATTGGGAAAAAATCACTGCTCCCTCTTGTAATCTCCTTTGTCACCTCCCCAATGGCTACCAAAGCCTATATGTAACATATAACAAATATGTGACATATTATTCATCACTTCTACATATATATGTTGATAATTATCAAAATAGAAACCCTACTAGGATTGTGTGACAATGATATGATCTCTATGGTATATATATTTTTGGAACTTTACCGGGTTATTAGCTGCAACTCCGCCATCAATAAGATTGTATTCTCTAACGTTTCCGGTTGCATCTTGAGTTGTGAAGAAATGGGCTGGCAAGTATGTAGGGGCAGCTGAAGTTGAGATGGCAATGTCAGCGAGTGTTGCATTCTTGAGTGGATTGTTTTTTACCTATAAGATAGAGATATAGTCACCTATATTACAACAAAGTTTTTAAATTTGGTATAACATAACTTCACATACACAAAAGAATTAGCTAAACAAACCTCGTAACTACTAAATATCATAGGTTGAAGATGCTTGATATCAAAAGTTGGAATGACGACGTTGGTAAGTGTTTGATTCAACCTTGTATCACCCAACTTGTCATGGATAAGTTGATGAAGGTATTCACCGTCATATTTAGGACCACTCAAGGACTTGACAAGGTTTTTCGCGGCCGATAATGGGAAATGATTTTGAGGGAAGATCTTTGGACAGTTCTCGAGATAAAATTGTTTAATCTCAGAGGCTGCAAACAATGGTCGGCCTTCCTTGTTAGGAGCACTAAGCATGGCTGTCACTAGACCACCAGTGCTTGTTCCTGCCATTACATCAAAGTAGTCCGCAAGCCTTGCTTCTTGTCCATCCAATTTCTGTTACATTGAGAGTTTAATGTCATACGAAAGACTAATGTTATAGATATGATTCATAGTTAGGTAGAACATTTATATTAACCTGAAGTTCGGATTCGAGAAAACCGAGGATAACAGCAGGGATTATCCCGCGAATTCCACCACCGTCGATGCTGAGGATCGTGACTAAGTTTCCATAGGTCGGAGGTTGAATAGGTGACTTTAGGCTCTCCATTTGTATCTTTATAGAACAATAAAAGCAATGTATCGTTTACTTGAGGAGATACAAACTTTGATTGTGGGATATTATGATTTGGTTTGAATAAACACTTATGTATTTATAGACATATAAGTGTAGGTTTGGCTGCTATTTCAAAGTTCGACTACTATGTATAAGTTCATAGGATATGCACTTGTAGCTTCATCCCTTTGCTTTGAACTTCAATCTTATTGGTTCTTTTTGGAGTCTTGCTTTGAAGACAATATTATAGACTTTTTCGTGAACCTCTTTTCTTCCTCCACCTTAGTTATGACCATGTCAACCATTTGATTATCAAACTATTCTTTTTTGTTCTTTTTCCAAATAAATAAAATTTAAGGTTTCTTTTTATAATTAAAGCATCTCTATTTGGTAAGAAACTCTCATAACTTTATAACAAAAAGAAACTCAAAATTATTAGTATATATTTATTTAATTAAGTTTTAATTTGTTGAAAACCCAATAAATAAATGATATATGTGACATACTTTTTAGGGGAAAAGTCAAAAATACTCTTTTTAAATACCATTTTTTAAAAATACCTTTTTAAAATTTTTATCAAAAAAGCCACTAAAATGTTAAAATTTATCAAAATATATGTGTAAACTTATAAATATATACTCAAATTAACTTTATATGTGTATAAAAGTTTTTATATCTTTCATAAATACCGTATAAATACCTTATAAAAACCATATAACCTTGTAAACCCTTTTAAAAACCGTGTAAATCTTAAAACAAATTAAAACCTTTTAAAATGTTATACATTATATAGGTCGAATCTCCTAATAGTAGTTATTTTATAGATGAACCTTATGAACGATATAAAATTTTATAATTTTTCATATTTAAACAGTGGTATTTTTGAAAATTGATAGATAAAATAAGTATTTTTGAAAATGGATATTTCTCAAAAAGTATATTTTTTATTAAGAGATCATAGATTCTTAAATTTGAAAATCTTTCTCATATTTTTTTTTCTTTTATTATTATTTTTATGGAGTATCTAATTTAGATCCCAAAATAGAAATATTTTTCTTAATGTTTCATTTTTCTATATCATTGATGATGGATTATGTTGTTTAATTACTCATTGCAATGGTTGGTGGCTGCAACTCTCTACGGGCAATAAGAAATAAACTTTGATCAATAAACAATTATATATATCTAATTCTATGTTAGAAATATTTAAACTATAATAATGATTCCTTAAAATGTACGTAATGAAGCTAATTAAAATCCAGCATTTTAAACGTGCACGTCCTAAGTCAGCAATAAGCCAATAAACATATTTAAAATGCAATATAGATATTGTACTAATCTTAGCTCTTTCTATTGGAATAATTGGGATAGTGGTGAGTACGTGTATACTAATTCGATTGTGTACTAATCTTGCTTTCTATTTCATGGTGTTAGTCTAATTTTTTGGACTATGTATACCATTTTATGGTAGTACTAAAAGTCTTTAAGGTTTTAGCAGCCAGTCAACAACACATTCTCATTTTTTAACTTTCTTACATATTAAAACACGAAAAAAACTCATGAAAAAACACAATAAGTTTCTTTATTTCTAGAATAGTATATGAATTTCTTACAAAAGTCATAAAAGGAAGCACACACATATTTAAAATATGGGAAAGTATAATTGGTAAAGTAATATTTGTTGAAATTCACCGCCATTATAGGGTTTCATTGGATTACATGACTTAATTATCGAAAAGAAAGAAAACAAAGTATAAGTATGCCATAATGAGTTTCGCTAGGTAAAATATATTAAAATGAAACTTCTTGTTTTTTTTTTTTGGTAAATTGACGGGAGTTAGTGACCTCCCTATGTTTTATTAAAATAAAGAAAAATTATACATAAACGTCTCTTGGCCGAGGCGGACCAACAACATCCTCGTGCAATATCAACGCCAAATTCGGCGGAATAACATTAAAGCAATAAAAACCTACAGGTAAAGAAAACGCATAGTTCGCTAACCCGTCGGCAAGACGGTTAGCTTCCCTATACACGTGAGAAATACGGACTATCCAGTCCCTTGATATATAGCCATGGCACAAACGTAACAGGAAAGACAGCGGATGAGTCTCACTAATCCCTGTCCAAAGGAAACCGACCACCATCTCTGAATCTACTTCCAGCTCCAACCGTGTGATCTTCTTCTCCCATGCTAAATATAAGCCGTAGTATACCCCCCAGAGCTCAGCCAACGGAGCTGTACAACGACCAATATTACAAGCGAAACCCCCAACTCATTCTCCTTTGTCATCTCTTATCACACCCCCCGCCATAGCAATCCCCGGGTTTCCGCGAGAGGCCCCGTCCGTGTTCAGCTTATACCAACCTATTCCCGGAGTGATCCACTTTATCATTTATTCCACTCTCGTACGACCGGGAACCAACCCATGTTCGCCCTCCTTTGCCTTAATCACCTCTCTCGCAAGATCTATAATAACTCGGAGCCGGTCTTTACAAAGTTTATCACCACCAAACACGTTACCACATCTCCACTTCCACCCCCACCAACAAGCAACAACAAACATTGTCGCCCAAGGCACCTACCCGTCATGATAACCTGAGCATAAATTCTCATACAACCATTCGAACATAGATTGAGTGAAAAAAACATGTCGTTGACGTCTAGGGATCAGCCGATTCCAAATACCCGTCATTGCAGGACAGTCTCGAAGAACATGTAAGATCGTTTCCACACCACCGCGGCAAACAGGGCAAACCATAGTATCACTTAGATGTCGTCGGTGTCTCTCGCTATTCGTCATTATTACCCGTTGAGAGACCAACCAGAGGAAGACACGGACCCGCTCCGGCGCAATTACTTGCCAAATGCGAATGTATAACCCAACCATGTTAGCTTTAGGAGTATAGTCATGCGTCAAACAGCCAAAAGCCGACTTGACAGTAAAACGTCCATCCAGCTCCTCTCCCCAAGATAATATGTCCTTAGCACCAGTCACACTATCAATTACCACCGCTGCAAGCTCAAGCCGCTGAGCGTCAGTTACATATGGTTGGATACGAGCCAGATCCCATCCGCGACCATTCGTCCAAAGGTCTCGAGCAGATAACCCAAGAAGCTGGTCCGGAACTTGATTCAAACTTATATCCGAGAGAGCACTAGAACCCAGCCATCTATCAGTCCAAAAACGTATGCTTCGTCCATCTCCAATAACCCACCTATGCGCTTGAAAAATAACCTCTCGCAGCCCACAGCCCACACTTCTCCACAGAGACGACCAAGTCCCCTTTGCAATCGCCCATCTAAGATCATGAAGATCCCCTACTTTATATTTACTCCTCACTACGCAAGCCCATAAACTGTGATTGTCATTCAGCATTCGCCATCCCACCTTTGCTATCAAAGCAGTATTCATAGCACTCGCTTTCCGGATACCCAAACCTCCTTCCCTTCGAGGCCGACAAAGATGATCCCAAGCAACTAAATGCTGCCGTTTTTTCTCCACTGTACTACCCCATAAGAAATTCTTAGACACGCTATCCAACTTGTTCAACGTAGACGCCCGAAGTTTTATAGTGCTCATCGTGTGGACTGGAATAGAAGTCAAGACAGCTTTTGTTAACGTAATCCGACCTGCCAAGCTCAGCATTCTCCCCTTCCAACCTAAAAGCCTAGCTGAAACCCTCTCCAAAATTCCCCCGAAGGTATCTTTGTTAATCCTCTTATGAAGCACCGGCATTCCTAAATACTTTCCCAAGTCATGAATTGATTTAATTCCACTCTCTTCACTGATCAACTTCGCCATATCTCGGGAAACATTGTTTGAGAAAAAAATCTTGGACTTCTCTAAACTGACTTTTTGTCCTGAAGCCAAACAAAACCGTTCCAATACTCCTCGAATAACTTTGATTTGGGACACTGAAGCTTCAGCAAGTAGAATCAAGTCATCAGCAAAACAAATGTGAGAGAGTTTTGGACCTCCTCTAGACAAGGTAATAGGCTTCCATGCCTTTGTACCAATCGCTTCTTCAACCAAGTGACACAAACGCTCCATACAAAGAACGAACAAGTATGGTGACAACGGATCACCTTGACGAAGGCCTCTTAGAGGGATAAAAGATTTTGTCCGCTCTCCATTCCATAAGATACTCATCGACGGTCCCGATACACAATGCATAATCCAATTAACCCACATACTCGACAGACCCGCTGCTTTAATAGTGTCTTCCAAGAAATCCCACTTAATTATGTCATAAGCCTTCTCTAAATCCAGCTTGAGAAGCATCCATCCCTTCCGACCCTTCTTCCTCCTCATCGAATGGACTACTTCTTGAACTATGACGATGTTGTCCGTGCTCAACCTCCCCGGGATAAAACTGGATTGAGCAGGGCTAATCAACTTAGTCATTAGCGGTTTTAACCTCTCTACCATTGTCTTCGTGATAATTTTAAACAAGACATTGCAGAGACTAATAGGACGAAACTGAGTAATCCGCTCTGGGTTTACAACCTTCGCTATCAAAACAACAATGGCAGCATTTGTATCCGGTGGGAGCTCCCCGCTCTCAAAAAAGTCTAAAACAAAGCGACTAACCGACTCACCAACAACCTCCCAACATTTCTGGTAAAAGATTGGTTGATAACCATCTGGCCCTGGAGCTTTAAAACTCCCCATACTACGCATTGCCTTCTCTACTTCCATGGCCGAGAAAGGTTTATCTAACAGCAAAACGATCTGCTAGAGAAATGGGGTCAAAGCCATCAGGAGGTAGATCTTCTCTACTCGGGCTTACATCCTCAAGAGAGTATAAACGTTTAAAGTACTCAACAGCTAATTTCTCAAGGTCTTCACGTTTTGAAATCCAACTCCTTGTATCATCTTTAAGCATCTCTATTCGATTTCTCCTTCTTCTTATGACAGTCGAGGTATGAAAGAATTTAGTGTTTCTATCACCATGAAGCACCCATTTTTCTCTTGATTTTTGAAACCATAACATCTCCTCCTGTTCTAAAACCACGTCAAGTTCTTTGAGAAGATCACCCTCTCGAGCTAGAAGATCATCTGTCTGGTCATGATCAATCAACGCTTGAATCACCGATATATCATTAAGTAATTGTTCTTTACGCTGTCGAATATTTCCAAAGACCTCTCTGTTCCATTTTCTCAGGATCTGCTGTAACTGACCTAAAGCCTCTCTCGTATTCAACAAACGATTCCAAGAAGAATTCACTAATTCCTTGAACTCCGGATGCTGCAGCTAGGCCGCCTCAAAACGGAAAGGACGACGACGTGCATCAGCACCTAACACCGGAGATAACTGCACATATAAGGGCGCATGATCCGAAGATAAGAAGGGGAGGTGAGTGACTGAAGCCTCTTGCCATTTTAATCTAGCATGAGCACAACATAAAACTCGATCCAGCCGCTTTGCAACAAAGTTATTAACCACTTTCCCTCTTTTCCAAGTATATTGGTTCCCTTTAAACCCCATATCAATAAGTGAATGTTCACTTATCCAATCTCCAAACGCGATGGAATCCACAGAGAGACACCCATTCCCACCTGTTCTCTCATCGATCCGAACGATGGTGTTGAAATCACCACCAACAATTAAAGGACCGTTAATTTCTCTCACCACTTCCCCCAGCTGGGTCCATAACCCACTTCTCCGGCTTACCGAAGGAGCAGCATATACGACAATGAGGTTCAACACCTCACCCCCCGTAGTCACTTTCGCGTAGATGTATTGATCCGAAGAACTGACTATTTCAAAGTCACCAATTCCGGTTCTCCATAATAACCACAAACCACCACTTTGCCCAACCGCATCAACCCGATAAGAATTTTCAAAACCTAAACCATGACATATCTGTCCCGCTTTGTCTCCCCCAGCATGCGTCTCAAAAACCGCTAAAACATCCATATGAAACCTCTTCAAAATATAACGAATTGAACGCCTAAAGTTGGGTTTGTTAGCCCCCGGCAATTCCACATCAAGCAATTCATCATAAAAATATGATTAGAAAAAAGAATCACCGGGGCGTGACATTATTTCGTCAATCCCCCATCCATTGCTAGCTCGGGCAAGCTAGCAGAAACGCCAACAGAAATCTTGTCCACTTCATTTCCATGTTGGTGAGAATCCATACCCGTGGTAACAACATCCTCATCCAATCTAGAAGGTCCTTGCTGTAGGGGATCATTTTCTAAACGCAGTCGTTTCCCAGTCAGCGAGAAGCCAGCTTCCCCCCTTATTGGGCCAAACACCAAACCCCGTGTGATATTCCGTGTCAAAAATTGTTTTCCTTTGTGTTTATCTTGGGCCTTCACTGGTCCTGTCCGCTTCTCTTTCGGGGCCATTCTCCCAATGTTCTGTGACCCGAACACCAAACTTTTGCCTTGCACAACACTCTTCTCTTGGCTCAAAAGTTTTAATGGATCTACATTTTCCTTATTTGCCGCCACTCTCTCCGTCAGCTCCGTGTTTTCCGAGATTTCCAATTCCGCCTCCAATCCTCCAAAACTGTTCGAAATTGGAATCTCTTGATTATCTTTCGTTATCTGTGATGCATGAATATTCTGTCCATTCATGGGACGATCACTCGGCCCTAATTCCCCAGAGTTCCTCCTTTGAACTTCCGGTCTCCGCCCTCCTCGCCGTGCCGGTGTAAAGCCATCTTTCGTTTGGACATCCTCACTTCGACTCATTGGGAGTTGCGAGCTTGATGAGATTGGGACAATGGCTCTATTCTGGTCACGTGAACTCACACTTCCACGCTCAACCCCTCTATCATGTTCTCGAGCTTGGACAACCTTAGGACAAGAATGCACCAGATGCCCATACAAACCACAATGCGAACAGATTGTTGATATCCCTTCATATGACACATAGTACCGCTCACCATTAATCATCATTGTCCCCTTTAATGGTTTTTTTAAGTTCACTTCCACACAAACCCGGGCAAAGCGCGCCCTCTCCAGTTTTGTCGTAGTAAAGTCTACCTTGAGGGGATTGCCTAAGCCTCTTGCAATCTCCTAAATGATAGAAGTATGATAGAAAGTAACAGGGAGATTTGCCAACCGAGCCCAAACTGGCGTTGTCGATATTTCGTCCCTTATCGGATCAAAATCCGGCGACCAAGCCTGAACCATTAAATAACTTCCAAAAAGCTTCTAAGGTCCTCCTGTTAGAGCCGCCATATACTCCTCCTCCGACTCGAAACGAACCATAAAGAATTGTCGAGGAAGATCCAGGACAAACATGTCACGACTTGGTTTCCATATCTCCCTCAAACGGCGGTTAAGGACCGCGATAGGGATATTGCGACCTAACACCTTCACAATCATGCAGTTCTTCCACAAGCCATGCATCGCCTCTATCACCTCCGAGCCTATGGTAATAAACGGTTCCCCATCTTTTCCATTAGGGAACTCGAGTCGAACCCTTGACTTCACAAACGCCGCATCCAAAACCTCCTCCGGCATTCGCATCCTGCCGCCATGACTACCCTTCACCTTTTGCACCCACGACCCCGGGGCATCTGGCGGATCTCCCGGCGGCCTACTCTTTTCACCAACATCCTCCATCGTGGCATCACGGTCAACCACCCCCAAAACCCTAGTATCCAAGCCGCTCAAAACCCTAGTATCGCCCATCTCCTCTCTAAAACGAATATTTTATCCAGAAGAAAAATTAAAACCAATACTATTATTAATTTCTTCCTTCCAGGAAACTTCTTGTTTTGTTTCTTCTTCGTTCAGTTTCGTCAAAAAAAAAGTAAAAAAGGAAATTTTAATTCTATATTTATTAGTTGAAAACCATAATAAGTTTCAAAAAGTTTCTAAGACGAACGGTTATGGAAGATGCTATTGTGGCTGCATTATGGATTAGCAAATTCAGTTATTTGAGAAATCGAGAGAAGAATCCATCGTAAGTCGTAACCTACTAATTAGCAAAATCCATCGTAACCTACTAATTACATAAAACATAAATAAATATAAACACAAACATAAAAAAAATATAAAACTCAAAACACAGAAATTATAAAAAAAAAAAAGTCTCATGAATAAGATTTTACTTTTCGTTAACCAGTTCCGTTGACATACCAACCTAAACATTGGCCAAATTAAAGCAATAGAATTCTCCGGTGCTACACCTTCATTAGTAAAATAAATCATTGACTGATAACATTTTTGCAGATAATTTTTGAGAAATACTCTTTTTAATATACCTTTTTTTTAAAAAAAAATACTTTTTTATTTATCTATTTTCAAAAATATCCTTATTTAAATATGAAATTTAAAATTTTTTATATGGACTATAAGGTACTTATATATAATAACTACTAATTGGAGATTCGATAAAAATATTTTATAATGTTTTAAAAGTTTTTAAATCATTTTTACGAGTTTTATAAGGTTTTAAAAAGTTTTTAAAAGGTTTATAAGGTTTTTAAAATATTTTTGAAAGGTTTTTAAGTTATTTTTACGGTATTTATGAAAGTTATATAAAATTTTATACACATACAAAAGTAATTTGTGTGTATATTTATAAGCTTACACATATATTTGGATAGATTTCAACATTTTTAGTGGTTATTGTGATAAAGTTTGAAAAGGGGGTATTTTTAAAAAGTGGTATTTGAAAAAGGGTATTTTTGAAATTCCCCATTTTTGCAGTATATATTACTTAAGTAAATACATTTAATAATTATATATTATTTAAGTATTTAAGTAAATACATTGAATTATAATTATTTAAAATTATTAGTGAATACATTTAATAAAATTATAAACGTATTTAATTTTAATATATATTAATAATAAAATATCTGAAATATAAAGAAATTTAATTATGTTTTTGTAACAATACAAATTTCTTTAAAAATAATTACATACATTCCATGATATTTACAATTTTATCATATTTAGATTTATGATTATTTTCATTTCATATGAGAATAGTATTAATAATTTTGGCAAAATACAAATACTTTTAAAACTATTTAAGAGAAATTATGAAATAAAATAAAAATACTAAGAATATTTTTTGTTGATATATGAATAAAAATAAAACAAAAATAACAAGTTCTTGTTTCGTTTTTTTAATTAAAAAATAGGTAACTCAACTTACCACATCTTAACTCATGAAAATTTCTATGATTTTGAGTTATGCTTTCATTTAAGAAGTTTACAAAGGGGATAACTAACAAATATAAGTCAAACATAACTCAACAAAACTCTAACTCTAACTCAAATATTTAAAACCAAAATATGGTAACTGTTTTTGAGTTATAAGCATAACTCAATCTTATAACTGTAGAGAATGTATCATATTGAAATAAGGGTCTTTGTGTCTTTTAGTAATCCCTAGTTAGCTCTCTTGTATCTTCATATATATAGTTGTAATCTCTCTTGTAATTATATCAACTTTCACAACTTACATGGTATCAGATATAATTGTTACGGGTAATGATCCAACAGCGGTGGCTAGTGTTATTTCTTGTCTTGCAGCTCGGTTCTCCCTTAAAGATCAAGGCGATATAAACTATTTTCTCGGCATTGAGGTCACTCGTACCAGCAATGGCCTTCATTTAATGCAGCGCAAATATATCTTTGATCTATTACACAAGACCAACATGCTAGATTCCAAAAGTGTGGCTACACCTATGGCGGCTTCTCCCAAGTTACTATGTGACTCGGGTACTCCATTAGGTGATGCGACTCAGTTCCGGATGGTTGTGGGCAGTCTTCAATATCTTGCTTTCACTAGGCCAGATATCTCCTATGTCGTTAACAGGCTGTCTCAATTTATGCATCGTCCAACAACGGATCATTGGCAGGCGGCCAAACGTATACTTCGTTATCTAGCAGGTACAATGACTCATGGCGTCTTCTTACCTTCTAACAATGCTCCTGTTTTGCGGGCGTTCTCCGATGCGGATTGGGCTGGTGATTCCGACGACTATGTGTCTACAAATGCATATGTGATCTATCTAGGCAACCAAGCAGTTTCCTGGTCCTCCAAGAAACAACATGGGGTTGCTAGGTCTTTTACAGAGGCTGAATATAGAGCTATTGCCAATGCTTCTGCAGAAATTCGCTGGATATGTAATCTCCTCACTGAACTTAGGATTCATATACCAACCGCTCCGATTATATTTTGTGACTATGCCAGTGCAACGTACTTAAGTGCGAATCCAATGTTCCATTCTCGGATGAAACACATTGCTTTGGACTATCACTTTGTGCGTGAACAGGTCCAATCTAGTGTTCTCCGTGTGTCTCATGTCTCTGCGAAAGATCAGCTTGCCGATGCCTTAACCAAACCTCTTCCGCGTACTCTGTTTCTTCATGCTTGTTCCAAGATTGGAGTCACTAAAGTACCTCCATCTTGAGGGGGTGTGTAGAGAATGTATCATATTGAAATAAGGGTCTTTGCGTCTTTTAGTAATCCCTAGTTAGCTCTCTTGTATCTTCATATATATAGTTGTAATCTCTCTTGTAATTATATCAACTTTCACAACTTACATAACATGGTAATTGTTGGACCTAGGCTTCACCAGGAGGAGGTCCATCTCCGCAATCCCGTTAAGCGTAAGAAAGAAGATCATCCGACGTGAGCCTGTCAAAGAGGCTGCGGTCCGTTACCACGGTACAGACAAAATCGAGGAGGAAGTTAAGAAGAAAGCGGAAGGCGAGGCGCGGAGATCTCTCTAGTAGTTGTAGTAGCTTTGTTGTTTAAATAGTTGTAGATTTCGGTACTCGAGATCCATTGATTCAATTGGAAGCAAAAACATATATCATATTCTAATAGCAAATCCATTTTCTGGTTCTGATCTCGATATTCTTGAGTGTCTAAGCCGGAGAAACTAAAACTTGTCCCCCAAATCCTTTGTCTCTGTTTTAAATTACTTGGTAGTTTCTTTTACCCACAATAACTCATGTTACCAATTAGAACCAATACTCCGGAGAGAACAACTGTCATCATTAAGCTTAAGAGCCAATACCTTGGGGAGAACAACTGTCGTCACTAAGATATGCTAAGATATGCTCTTACATAAGAAGTAATCTTAGCAAATCTTAAGATAAGATATGCTTTAAGATACCACCAATAATGGTGGCCTAAGCCTAAGTAATGGTTGCTCTTTTGTCATCGTCGTTTTGTTGATTTTTATTTAAAAAATAGTAAAAAAAACTTTTAAATCTGATATTTATTAGTTGAAAACCATTTAAGAAAAATATTATTGAGGTATATGTATCCTAATGAGTTTCAAGAAAATAATATCATGGGGTGAACTAATAAAATATATAAAAACAGGTCGCCATTTTATTAGTTTTTGGTATTTATACTTCAATTTTAATCCATATCGTCTACGCAATCCATACATTAATTCACTAACAATGTTATGATTCTATTTACCAATTATGATATCAATTATAATATAGTTAAATTGGATATAAATATATAATACACACAATATCATATTCTTATGGTTAAAATAGCTTGTTAGTGATTTAATTTATATATATTTTTTGAAATACAAAAAACGGTTAATAAAAGAAAATAAAAAGAGTTACGACTAAAATTCTCCTTCGAACGTAAAAAAATTTACATTGTATTAAGTGAGAGAGTATTACTATTTCCGATGTGAAAATCACGATCGTACACGTGTCACGTTAACAACCCTCGATCTTTGACCGTTCAAAATTTCAAAATATTTCAGGTGTGCGCAGAGAACGGGAAGAAGCAAAAAAGAAAAAAAAAATAGAATTTAAAAAAGAAAGTGAAGAAGAAGAAGAAGAAGAAGAAGAAGAAAGCATCAAGAAGATAGTTTCCGTTACACATCTCTTCGTTTCGATTTCTCCTCTGCGAAATCCAAATCCCTAATCATCTTCTCAATCTTCCCGTCGATTTGAGTTTTTTCCGGCTCCGACTCTAAGATTACGCCGGCGATTTCATCCGTCCGTCGCCGACCGCCGCGTTTTCTTCCTCCGACTGTTAAAATCTCTTCGTCTCTGTAATGTAAGTGATTCTTCTTTTGATTTCTAGTTTCTTTCTTCTTTCCTATTCTGGATTCGATTTCAGGTGACTGTTATGTTGGATTCTCGTGTACGCGTTTGATTCCAGTTTCCATAGATGGATTCTGAGTAAATCTAACAGTTACGATTACTGATTTTTCGAAGAAGATCTTGGGTCGTTGATTGATTAGGTTGAATTGATTGTAGATGCAGAGTAGTTTTGTTTAGGAGTTTCTAATTTTGGTTTTCGATTTTGTGTGTAGAAGAAGATGATGGGACCTCCGAGAACACCGTTGAGTAAGATAGATAGGATTAGTAATCCTTATACACCTGGTGGTTCCAAAGTTACAGAGGAGAAGATACTTGTGACTGTTCGGATGAGACCATTGAATTGGAGAGAACAAGCCAAATATGATCTCATTGCATGGGAATGTCCTGATGATCAGACCATCGTTTTTAAGAATCCTAATCCTGAGAGGGCTGCAACGAAATACTCATTTGGTATTTGACTAGAATCTCAATTTTCTTATTTGTGGTTTCTTGATTCTTATTTTTTGTTATATAGCTGATTTGCTTCTTTGTACTTTGTAGATAAAGTTTTTGAGCCAACCTGTGCAACTCAAGAGGTCTATGAAGGTGGTTCTAGGGACGTTGCACTATCTGCATTAGCAGGAACCAACGGTAACTAAACAGATATCTTAAATCCAGACACCTAAAGATGTTTTTTTTTTAAGTCAAGCTTTAGCTATCTATGCATTATATGGATAAGTGAACTCTTGTCTTTATTCATTGCAGCAACTATTTTTGCTTATGGGCAGACCAGTAGTGGCAAGACGTTTACAATGAGGGGTGTTACTGAAAGTGTTGTTAAAGATATATACGAGCATATAAGAAAAGTGAGTGACCAAATTGATGGTTCAGTTAGTGCTTTAGTTATGAGGTGATATGTTCTCTTCTAAACCCATGGATCAATTGAAATCCATGCAGACTCAAGAAAGGAGGTTTGTCTTGAAAGTATCTGCTTTAGAGATCTATAACGAGACCGTGGTTGACCTTTTAAATCGTGATACTGGGCCCCTTCGACTGTTAGATGATCCAGAGGTATGTAAAGGGTTGGAAACACTAAGTCAAGACATATACTGTCTCGGCTAGTATAAGAATGTTGTCTATATTGCAGAAAGGAACCATTGTGGAAAATCTGGTGGAGGAAGTGGTAGAAAGCAGGCAACATTTACAGCATTTAATTAGCATTTGTGAAGGTAATCTGCCTATCACCTGTTCAGATGTTTTGTCTCTTTTTATGCATTTGATGATGGTAGCATTCTAGGTTCATATGTTTAGCAAAGCCTCAGAACTATGTAGATGATATATTGCCTCATTAACATATGATATCATCTTTTTCTTTCATGTTATGTAAGTTTCCATTTGGTTTTACAGATCAACGGCAAGTAGGTGAAACTGCTTTGAATGACAAAAGTTCAAGATCGCATCAGATTATTCGTCTGGTATGATCTATCCTCATAATTGAACTAATACTCTATTTCTTTAATTTGTTTGACACGGAGAAACAGTACCTATTAGACAGTACTTTCCACAATTTCTCATATTCTCTACTTTTCTCTGCTTTTGATATCCAGACCATCCAGAGCAGTCTCAGGGAAATAGCAGGCTGTGTGCAGTCTTTCATGGCAACCCTGGTACATCAATTTATTAGCTTTGGGTTGAAGCTTCACTTGGTATTTAAGACAATTTCATTGGTGCAGAATCTTGTTGATCTTGCTGGTAGCGAACGTGCTTGTCAAACAAACGCAGATGGTCTAAGATTGAAGGAAGGAAGCCATATTAACCGTAGTTTGTTGACACTTACTACAGTGATCAGAAAACTGAGGTCAGAAAGTACAATAGTTTGAGCACTATGATTATCTTTGGGTATGTCTAGATTACCCTTTATCTTGATGAACATTTTCACCGGTAGGGAATTTTAAGATATTAGCAAAATATTAACATCTTTTATCGCTGTAAACCTTGCTTTGAAGTGCTAGCATAGATTGGAAATGCCAAACTTAAGGTTCTGTATTATTTCTGTTATTTTGGTTGTAGTTCTGGGAGAAGAAGTGATCATGTACCTTACAGAGACTCAAAGCTGACAAGGATTTTGCAAAATTCACTTGGCGGGAATGCTAGAACAGCTATCATATGTACAATTAGCCCAGCATTGAGCCACGTTGAACAGACAAAAAAGACACTCTCTTTTGCCATGAGTGCGAAGGAAGTCACAAACTGTGCTAAAGTAAACATGGTACGTGACTTAGTTAGATGTTTGTAGTGGTCATTTGTTTTGCAGAAACAGGATGACTATGTAGAGCTTAGATGTAGCCATGTAGGTATGTAGAGCTTAGATGTAGCCATGTAGGGCATTCTATCGCTTGTCTTTGGCCTTTCCTTGCAAATGTGCTTTCGTTCGTGAGTAGCAATCATCTTATATAGAGCATATGCAATTATCTAGCATTAGGATGAAAGAATTGTAGAAACTGATCAATCTTTGAAGGTTAATCTGACTACATAGCTATTCTGCTCTTTCCATGAATTAAGATACAAATTGCATCGATCCGGTTTACCTGTAAAGATGTAGTGAGATATATTTAGAAAGCCTTCTTGTTCGCCCCCACCCACTAACATTACTCCTTTTGCTTCAAACTTCTTTGTGTTTGATGAAAAACAAAATGGTCTAAATATAAAATATACCCTTCTGCTGGTCCTCATTTTAGGGATGTGAGTTCTGTTATAGGTTGTCTCAGACAAGAAGTTGCTGAAACATCTGCAGCAAAAAGTAGCCAAACTCGAGTCAGAGTTAAGAAGCCCGGATTCCAGTTCATCTACCTGCTTAAAGTCTCTGTTAATTGAGAAAGAGATGAAAATCCAACAGGTATGGACCTAGACTTTAAGAACTAGGATCTACATCTTTAACTATCTCTTCTGGTATATTTGAAATGTGAACTTCACAGACTAAAAAGTCCCTTATTCCTTATTATCAAAAACATCTTGAATTTATAGATATAGCACTTCCAATTATTCATTAATTCATCACTTGCAATTAAATTAATGTTCAGATGGAATCCGAAATGAAAGAGCTAAAGCGTCAGAGAGACATTGCACAATCTGAACTTGATCTAGAAAGAAAAGCAAAGGAGCTGAAGGTATGTACGCTAATATGAGATACCAAATGTTTTTGGGATATCTTAAACCTTATGCACACACATGCTTATATAATTGGTTTCAGGGGTCAAATGAGTGTGAACCTATTTCTCAAGTGGCAAGGTGTCTCTCCTACCGTACTGAAGAGGAGTCCATTCCAAGCAATTCTGCTTCGAAAAGCCGCAGAACAACTCGTGGTAGGAGAAAGGATAATATGAGGCAGTCTTTAACTTCAGCAGATCCAACAGCGCTAGTCCAAGAAATTCGTTTGCTTGAAAAGCATCAAAAGAAGTTGGGTGAGGAAGCAAACCAAGCACTGGAGCTAATTCATAAAGAAGTGACATCTCATAAACTAGGTGATCAACAAGCTGCAGAAAAAGTTGCAAAAATGCTGTTAGAAATCCGGGACATGCAGAAGAGCAACCTTTTAACCGAGGAAATTGTAGTTGGTGATAAAGCTAACCTGAAGGAAGAAATAACCCGGTTGAATTCTCAAGAAATTGCAGCTATGGAGAAGAAGCTTGAGACTGTTCAGAACACTATTGACATGCTTGTCTCGTCATATCAGACAGATGAACAGACTCCAGATTTTAGGACCCAGGTAAAAAAGAAGAGAGTTCTTCCCTTCGGCTTAAGTAATAGTCCTAACATACAGCATATGATCCGGGCACCATGTTCACCTCATTCGTCTTCTGGAACTGAAAATAAGGCTCCTGAGAGCAATGTTGTTTCTGCTACTTCAACCTCAGTGTCTTTTGGAGCTACTCCACCAAAGAAGGGTGATAACCGCAATCGAACATCGTCAAGGGAAGGAACTCCTGTATCACGACAAGCAAATTCAGTCGATGTTAAGAGAATGAATCGAATGTTTAAGAATGCTGCCGAAGAGAATATACGTAACATTAAAGATTATGTTACTGGATTGAAAGAACGTGTGGCGAAGCTTCAATACCAGAAGCAGCTTCTTGTTTGCCAGGTCAGTTTAAATTTATGACTTGTGCTCATTCATATTCTAATTTGTTCATATTCGCCTTGAGAAGGCAATTTTTTCTATTATTCTCAGATCCAGGAAATTAAGTAACTTAAAATTTTGTGCATGTTAGGTGTTAGAAATGGAGGCAAACGAGACGGGTGCTGCTTCAGAGTTCGATGCAACCGATGAATCTCAGATGGATTGGCCTTTGTGTTTTGACGAGCAGAGAAAGCAAATCATAATGTTATGGCATCTGTGCCACATCTCAATCATCCACAGGACACAATTCTACATGTTATTCAAAGGAGACCCAGCTGATCAAATCTACATGGAAGTTGAGCTCCGGAGGCTGACATGGCTCGAACAGCACATGGCCGAGCTTGGGAATGCGAGTCCTGCATTACTTGGGGACGAACCAGCAACCTACGTAGCATCAAGGTAACACAAGAGCTTTACTTGACCTTCCTTTTCTTGGATTCTATAAGTCCAACGTTTTTCACAAGGATATGTCTGTCTTTGGTGGTTTAGCATTAGAGCTTTGAAGCAGGAGAGAGACTACTTGGCGAAACGAGTAAACACAAAGCTTGGAGCAGAGGAAAGAGAGATGCTGTACCTGAAATGGGATGTCCCGCCAGTGGGAAAACAGAGGAGGCATCAGTTCATCAACAAACTATGGACAGATCCTCACAACATGCAGCACGTGAGAGAGAGCGCGGAGATCGTTGCTAAGCTTGTCGGGTTCTGTGACTCGGGTGAGACCATAAGAAAAGAAATGTTTGAGCTCAACTTTGCTTCTCCTTCAGATAAGAAGACTTGGATGATGGGATGGAACTTCATATCCAACTTGTTGCATCTCTAGTTGTTGTTATAGCTGAGCTGATATAATCCAACACGGCTACATTTCTCTTTTTGTAAATCGTTCAACTTCACAAGTCTTTTGATGCTAGATAGAGCGAGAGGGTGAGTCACACGATCTGTGATACTCTCTTTTCAAAATCCTAACAATATGATCTTATCTAATTGGGAAATGTTTTCTTTCTTACTTGATATAACGGGTCACTTAAGATATTGGCATAGCAGCACAACATTTTGCATTTCTGGTATATAAATCGCGTTGGTAATTAACACACTTGGACCTGTTTCGAAATTGGGCGTGTTCTTTTTAACAGTCGCACGACCAGCATTGGCATTTCACTATTTTGATGGCAGAAAACGACTCCAGCGACACAACGATCAACGCGACGACAAATAACAGCTTCAGTTTTTTTACGGTAACGATGGAGAAGAAAGAACACAGCCTTTAATTTTTGTTGTCGCTAGTTGAGCAACTAATAAAAGAACACGCCCAATGTCCAACCAAATCAAGTTAGTCACTCACTAACTCACTTTCAGAAAACACGAACGCAATATATAACGCAGGTGTTTGTCTTCAAAACATTACAGATACACCAAGAAAGCAATAAAAGAAGGGATTACGATTACGATTACCTACAAATAATTTTAACACAAATCGTACAAGATTTGTATATATAAACATTACACTATATACAAACGGCTTTGAAACAAATTAGGGGGAAAAAAAAAGAAAGTTTCAAAAGAAAGATGAAATTTTTCTGCAGCACAAATGTTTTCAGCTATATTCAGTATTATACTACTCTTTTGTACCTTTCCGTGTTCCTAAGGTTTTGGACTCAGTGGCAGAGTGCTTCACCGTATGCTACCCATTCTTTAAAGCTATCTGGAAAGTCCTCCCGATTCTTTGTTCCCATCGGTTCCTTTCCCTGCCGATTAATACAGTTTTGCACATAAGCAAAAACAGTTTCTAATCTACTAAGAGAATAAGCAATCAAAGTGCAGTTGTGAAACTAACACCTGAGAGTTCATTCACACTTGAATATTCTTTTACCTTCTACAGATCGACTTGATTCAGAAGCATTACATATTGGTTTCATCATTTCAAGTAAAAAATATGGGAGTAAAAACAAATCTTCTACTTGTAACTTATCTGTCAATTAGATCCTGGTTACATCCGTTGAACTCATCTTATACGTCCCTTATAATCTATTTGATTAAATGATTAACCAAGAATTCATATGGGAGAACTAATTATTCTCAGACATCATCAACACATTCGTGGATGAAAGAAAACCCACCAAATTCATTGTGACCGAAGTCAATAATGGAGAAAGAGCTAAGTTGAATTGGGAGGCTACTGACCTTACTACTGCTTGACCCACTTTCACTTCTAGTTGGTGCAGACTGTCCTACTCCATTGGTGATATTCTCTGTTGAAGACGTCTCTGCTGTCAAATTTCTTGTAAGCGCTGACGACCTGCCAAAAGTAACATGATTTGTCTAGACAACCATATTTGACAGATAAGAGTAAAGTACATCTTGGTATTTATATATCTAGAGAAACCACAAGTTATCATCAGCTTATATTTTATCAAAAGTTAACTGAGTGTAGTAGTAATCAGTGAGACTAATCAATTCAGTCATGTCCCTTCGATTTGGGTTTTGAACAGTTGGTTTGTATATAGTTGACTGGTTTTTTGGAAATTTCAACTAGCTAACAATTTCAAGCTCCTGCGTTAAAAGCTTCGGTAGTATTTCCCACTTCTGATTATCTATGCTCTTTAAAGCATGATATTTGTTACCTGTCAAATAGAATGTTCTCGCAATTTTCTGATGATGAAAGCCACTCAATATCAACAAAATTGGAGACACTAGACATGTCTTCCTCCCCGCCAAAGTAAACTTGGTCGCTACCAAAACGATGAACCTTTTGCTCATCTCCGAAGAGCTGTTTCCTAGGCATTGAAGGAGTACACCTACATAGAAATTATGGCTAACGTCAGTTTAACCAACTACAACTCACTGAATGAAACAAATGTGTTAAGGTTAATTATTTGATTCCATGAAGAGCCAAGAAAACTGCCAAAGGCCACATGAGCTCCTTCCTATTAATAAAAGTTATTTAAAAAAATATCTTCTCCCAGCAAAATTATAACGCCCAAAACATGACATGGACGCTTAAAACAGAAATTACTGCATACCTATCAAAATAAGTTCAACTACCATAACTAAGACAAATCCTAACAGTGAAACAATATATAATCTTATCTCCACTCAGAATAAGATGTAAGAGTGATTAAACAAACCTTGATAATGCTACATCATTAGAAACTGGTATATCAGATGATGACTCTGGAAGACTATGGCTCACATGCTGTAATGGCGCAGAGAAACCTTTTTGTGGCATGCTTTCATGATTGCTACTCATGGCTGATAGCGGAGTGCAACTTTCATGGAGAAAATTCCCATCTGATAAGCACCTTTTCACAAGAAACCTGAAAGCATTATACGACGAGCTCAAGATACTGACGAAACATGACTATTAAGGTTTCACATTTTGAGAGAAAAAAGTACGTCGTAAACATCAAAAAAGAAAGAAAAAAAATAGATCCCTAAATAATTTCTATCAGCAGCTTAAATTTCTAGAATTCAGCTTAATGCAGTGACCAAACCAGTTGTCATTTCTCATGAATCCATTTTCCCAACTAAGAAAATTTCACTTGTCCAAATAGTTTGGTCTTCCATGGAATAGGAAAAATATCATGAAAGTTACATTAGAGAATGGAAGTTACATTAGAGAATGACATTTTGATATCAAATGAATTTGAACCTATCCATCTAAAATATCCTGAAGTAGACACCTCAATAAGGTCTAGGATATATTAGAAACCATAGGACTCCTTAATCACTGAAGTATGTCTAAAGGAGAGAATTGAACACTTCAAACCTTAATTAAGTATGAGATTTATAAAATAGCTGGCACCAGATTCATGTTTGAATAGTCAGAAGCTACCTTTCATCTTCCCCTATGCCCATCTGTCCATTTCGTCCATTAGAGAGGGAATTTGATCGTAACTCCCAGATTGTCGGCATTCCCTGTTCAGGCTGAAACGTGCCAAGAAATCTGCATATAGAAAAGTAACAAACCTGAAAAAGCATTCAACACGAATATGTTTCCAGAGAGAACGAGAGAGAGAAAGTAGCTTACATATTAATGGCGTCTTGTTTATCTACATCCATATAGGCGTTATTATAATATCGTTGCAGAGTTCTCAAGAACTCTTGTGACTGAGTTGCTGCTCTCCACTGGCCTCTTCTCTCGCTGAAAACCTATTGCCCACAAGAAATTCTAGGAATCAACATTATGCATCCACATAATAATGCTCAAAATGTTAACTTGAGATGTTTGTTTTGGTCCTAGACATTGCTCAACCAGGAATCACAGATGATTCTATATATTATTCATAATCAAATTACAAAATTAAGAACCATATCACCCATTGTTTGGCAAGAGATATATTACAATTCTCTATGAACAAGACACGCCAAATCGATGTTTCTGTGAATTTCAGAGTAAAATAAATAAGTATTACCTTGTTGTGGGCTGCAGATCCACCATACTGATGAGCTAGTGTGTCGCCCATTCTCTCATACAATCCCATTAACGAAGTAGCCAAGGGATCATCAAGTTCTATGGCTGGTACATCTCTAATTCCTAATATATGAATCTGCTGCCCAAGAGCAGCCCAACCATATGCATATTGTGCTACATTTGTGCGATCAAGGCAATCAATGCAATTGGTCCTAAGAACGCCACTCTGAAGCCTGGGTGGCTTGACATCACAATTTTCATAAGCAATATTCTTACTCCTACTAGATTTCTTCTCAAGGCTATCATGATCCTCATTATCATCATCAGAACTAGTGTGTGGAGATATATCCCCAGTGTCAGCACTGCAATTTTTAAACAGCAGAACGGTAACATCATCTGTTTACAAAAATAGTATGCAAAATCTATTTATATTACATCATCTCTACCAGCCTACCGTTAATGCTATTACTCATTTAAAATAAATTTACAAACTGATGATAATCAATGACCATATCAGAAATATCATCACTAAGAAGCAAATACAATAATTTATGTTACAAGGTTCATCTTAAATCAAATTTGAAGAACAGGAAATTGAGACACCACAAAATATAAGTTGGACAAAGAAAATATATAAAGAAGTGATGGAAGAAGTCAAGCTAGAGGACTTACTCAGAAGAAGAAGACAAGCTCATGTAACCCTCAATCTTCATGGCTGGTGAAACTTGATAGTAAAATAAACCTGTTAGCATCAACGCACAGGCAGCTACTTTGCCGAGGAGCGCCAAGACATTTGTTGTTTTGCTGGAAGGAGAGAAAACAGAAAACTGCTTTTAATCTACAAATATATTAAAGGACTTTCACATGATTCTAGCAGCTGGAACACAAGGGTGTATACAACAGATACCTCCGAAAGTGTTTGTGCAAGTCCCAGTGAAGAAATCGCAGACGATCTTCCTCAGGTAAATCTTTGTTTATAAAGTCAATTGCCTTAACAAACTCTTCCCGGAGGATTGACTCTCTAGGTCTCTTCTCTTTCGTCTATTGATTGTGAAATAAAAAAGGAACAATAAGGTGTGGATGCATAAGATAAAATGATGACAGCAAGTGAGATACTAGGTGGATTAGGCAACTCACCTTGATCAAGTTCAGAATGATGATGGGATTTCCATATCGTTCTACAAGGTTATCAAAGTGAAGTCTAGTCGCCTCATAGTTTGGTTCCATTTTTGACACTGCACTTGATAGAAAGCAGTCAAACAGAGAAGATAGAAAGGAGAGACAGAGTGGGAGCAGTGCAGAAATTCTAGTGCCACAAAACTTACAGACTATGTCCGGCTTTAGATTCAGTCGCGAGGTTTCTTGTGACCAAAAAAGTGGGATTGAGCCACGATTCTGCACAACAGAACTCACTTGCATTGGACGGTCTTCAGGAACATCTTCGGACACTATCTGCTCGGTCTCAACATCATTGGCAACATTGCCATTTATGTTTACTCCTCGCTTCAAGTACCTAATGTGAAGAGAATATTACAAGAAGGTAAGAAGGGTATCAATGAATAGTGGTAATATTTCAAATATGATCTTTAGTTTTCATCTCTTATTATCGGGTATTGTACAAAGCTCTAGATATCCAGATATGACTCACTATGCAGTTTTTTTTGGAAAAGTTTACATGTAGTCTCTGGAGGCACACCTTGCAGTGTGAATACATGCTTAACACAGAACCTAAATTGCCTGACTAGGGAGTGGAAGAAAATGATTACCTGGTTCCAGCATTATGACGGGAGCGCCTAGCAATAAGGGTGATCTTAAAATCCCGGCCAGATTCAGAAAGAGAGGCCTACATGCAAAATGAGGCATGGTTCTTGAGTATCCAGGTGTTTGAGATTTAAGATGCCAGTATACCATAACTACATATAACTGAACTAGCACAACAACAGTGCATAATTGATATAATATGACAGAAATCTGTATGTGAAACAGAAAGCTTCTGACTAGGCCTTTGGTGCAATAAAGAAATGATAAAACAAGACACTGCAGGACTCAGGTAATGGGTAATGGGTGTCAAATAAAGAGAAGATATGCATTTTGAACTTTTCTTCTAGCATTGAGCTGTCAGAAAACATACAATTCTCACCTGCTTAAAGAAACCATACACCAATGCTACAGTCCACAGGGTATTCTGAAGATGATGTCGGATTCCCCTAGTCAAGAACTCATTCCAGACAAACATTTTCTCATAGAGAACATGCCCAGTCTCGTAATTGCATATATTCTTCTGGTAACTTCTCATTATATTATAAGAATAGCTGAAAAAGAAGTCTTTAGTAAGGTCCACCATACACAAGAGTCTCTTGTATCTGTTCATCACCAAATTGGAAACACCACATAAGAAAAGATAAGGGTTAGATGACTTCAGATCATTAAAATGTGGAAAGGATGAATCTTTATTTTTAGCAACATTCCAAAAATAAATAACAAAACATAACACAAGAAATCTCAATAACCTGTTTTCATCTCTTGAATTAGCAACGTTGCACTGTACAGTAGAATTTTGTAACCCAACTATCTCGCTCTTTGATACAGCGTAGACGCTGTGACCAAAAACTTCACCTATTTGTCTTCTTTCAGTTATAAGCAGCATGTAGTACGGTCCCAAGAATTTAATGAAGCCTGAGAGAATATAGTAGGTTAAAAATATAAGAACAAGCTCAAAGTAAACACAAAAATAGACAGACCTGAACAAAATAGAGACAAACACATACCAATGATACCATAACAAAGAGTCACAAGTTTCAGCCCACCCGTAGCCTTGTTCCCTTCGTGTATCCGTTTCAACAACTCATAGCATTCTTTCTTTGTGTAAAGAGTCGAATCTTGACTAATGTTAAGCTCAGATGGATCAAGACGATCAATCTTCAGTACTCTGTAAACTCCACTTCCATCCCAACCAATCATGTAAAAGTTCTGCAAATAGTATCATGATAAGTTTCCTTAGAGAAACGCATCCATGAGCAGCACATTTATACCAAGAAACACACTATAAGACTTTAACAACTCAACACAAATCAAAATCTCACACAAACTACCATTGCTACTGATCCCTAAAAGTTCTGCAAATTATCATGATAAGAGTTCTCAGAGACAAATCACAAGAATTAACAACTCAACACAAATCAAAATCTCATACAATCAGCTACTGATCCCAAATTGAAAAAGTGATTTACCGATAGAGTCTCGAAGAGTTTGAATTCCTGCATAGAAGCGTTATGAGAATGTGGTCGAGATGAGCCCAAACCGCCATCTTCCATTGATGACATAGCTTAAAAAACTTCTAAAACGCTCGTCGATAATCTCTTTGGAACTTTTAACAGATCTCTCTCTCCCCGAGCCGCTGGCTCAGGGAAAATTAAATAATTATCGGCGGAGCATTCACCAGATCAAAGTTCCGGAATAAAACGTAACCAAATCAAACCTCCACGAAACAAAAACAGCATTATCCAAAGAAACAAGCCGTGGTTGATTTCGTATACAGCCACAAACCAACACAGATTCTTCCGAATCCAGAGAAATTGTTCCAAAAATTACAGATCACAGAATCATCATCATCGTCATCATCATCATCATCATCTTCATCACTCAGGAAGTGTACGCAAATGATTAGAAAACGAAGCTCGGATTTAGAAATAAGCTGTTACGTAGGTGAAAGAGATGATGATGCCACAAAAGAATCGAATCGAATTCGTTAACGCGAGAGAAGCTTTTTCTCTGACGAAGAAGATGAAGAGAGGTGTTTGTTTTGTTTGATTTGATTCTCTCGATGGCAAAGGATTTGGATCGAGAAGAAGAGGAAGAAGAAGAAGGTGCTGATGAAAAATGAAAACCACAATTTCTGATTTTTTTTTTTTTTTTGTTTGGTTTGATCCATTATATATATAATACATATATAATTATATATTAATTTGGTTAATGAAAATTCTCGTGAGCTTAAATAACAGCGGACACCAATGGAAGAGCTGCACTTTTGATAAACACAGTTGTTACTTTATTATTATTTTATTTTTCTTCTGAAGTTTCAAGTTTTTTTTTTTTTACTTATTTAACTAAAGCACGTTTTTATTTAATCCAGATCATTTAGTTTTTAAATTATGAGAATTTTGGTTTTTATATCTTCAAAAAAAAGTTAGTTTGGAGATGTTTTAATTTAAATAATAACTTTTCGAATCAAACAAAAAATAAACATTGATGTCGGATAATTCATGCCGATCTTAATTGTTTTGATTTTAATTTTTTCCCGATTAGTTTCTAGTATGTATATTGTGTATTATTGTCTAATAGTTAATTTTAGATATTTAATTGTATTTCTCATAGGTTCCAACTTCCTGAAAGATATGAGCTATTTGAATGTTGTATAATTTTTGTTTCGTTTTGAATCGATTCGATTTGTTTAATTTACACAAGACGACACTAATCGTCTAGCTCTTAAAGTTAGGTTTTTTGTTTATAGTAAAAAAAATTAAAAGTAAAAGTTTTGCTAAACTTCTATCATTAATTTTTTTTAAAAGAAAAACAATAGATAACTTTTTCATTGGAAAGTAAATAAATAAACTAGATACTAGTGTTACCTCTAATCCTAATCCTACATTTTTATGACATGCCTTCGTGTCTCTCTTACCAAATTACTCTTTAACGGATTCGAAGGTGGCACTAACTTTGGGAGAAGACTTGTGTTGTGTTCAACTCGTTTTTTGTGGATAGGTTCTATCGCACTTTCTTCTATAAAATCAGATTCTCAAAATCTCATCAAATTTAATTACAACAGATGTAGTCAACGGAATCTTCCAGCACATTCGTGTAAGATCAGAAGAAAAAGATCGAGTAAAAGAAGAGATAAGAAGATTTGAATCGAACAAGAGTGAAGAATAGAGTTTTGGTTGCGAGTTTGAAAGAGAGAATAGAAGAAGAGTAGAAATCTCTACTTACCTGATTTAGGACAAACATACAAAGCTATATATGGACAGCTCCAAAAAGAATACTAAAACCCTAGGGCTATACACGATTGACTAAAGTGAAAGCGACATCTCTTGGTAAAAGTGTTTAAAACACACATGTGACTCTTCCCACTTGCGCTAGCTCCAACGATCACAAATGAAGGATCTAGGTCTTCTTCTTTTCAACATGTCTTCTACGAATAAGGACCTTTAAATGGGCTGAAGTGGATGACTTGGGAACGGGCCTGGTCAAGAGGTTGTACGGACGGCCTTGGTGGAGATCTAGTGATGTACGGACGGCCGTACGGTCGGGTGATGATTTCTCGATCATGATCAACATGATCATCCAATTTGGTGTTCCGGTTTATACTCCCCCTCAAGTTTAGTTCTAAAGAGTTTTAAAACTAAGCTTGGAGCTATGAACACCTACCTCATTAAAAACCTTACTATCGAAAAACCACTTGGGAAAAATCTATACTAAGGGAAAAAGAGTGTAGGCATTATGGCTTGGAGAGGTCCACAAGGCCAAGTTTAGAATGAATGTACTCACAAACTTGTGGACTTGCTGCTTTGGTGAAGATGTCCGCTAATTGCTCGGAGCTTTCGGTGTAACAAGGTAGGATAACTCCCAATCCAACTTGTTCTCGGACCTTGTGACAATCGACTTCGATGTGCTTCGTTCTTTCGTGGAATACCGAGTTTGATGCAATATGTATAGCGGCTTCATTATCACAATGCATAGTGATCGGACTTGATGATTCCACTCCAAGATCTTTAAGAAGAGCTTTAAGCCATATCAATTCAGTTGTGAGCTTCCTCATTGCTCTATATTCCGACTCGGCACTAGAGAGAGACACCACTTTTTGCTTCTTGCTCTTCCATGTAACTAGATTGCCTCCAATGAATGTGCAATATCCAGTTGTTGAGCGCCTATCTTTTCTATCTCCGGCATAGTCCGCATCACAATAGCCAACAAGCTCCGTATTACCATTGCAACCCATCCAAATGCCTTGGCCCGGTGCTCCTTTGATGTATTTGAGGATGCGGCTCACCATATCCCAATGATGCACGGTCGGTGCTTGCATATGTTGACTCACCTGATTCACGGCATAGCAAATATCAGGCCGTGTGATAGTAAGATATATTAACTTACCTACTAGTCTTCGGTATTGGGTAGCATCTTCAAATGGTGCATCTCCTTGCTCCCCCTTGCTATTGGTTTGGTAATCCGGATCAAGAGGAGCTGCAACCGGTCTTGAGCCAAGCTTTCCTACATCACTCAAGAGATCAAGTGCATATTTTCTTTGTGACAAAAATAAACCTTCTTTTGATCTACACACTTCTATACCAAGAAAATACTTTAGTTCTCCAAGATCTTTGATATCGAAAACGGTTTTAAGAAAATCTTTTGTGTCTTGAATTCCTACCTTGTCATTCCCGGATATGATGATATCATCAACATATACAAGAATGACTACAATACCTTCTTTACTTGGCAAGGTGAATAAGGTGTGATCCGCTTCAGATTTCTTAAAACCTTTGTCCATCAAGGTTGTGCTAAGCTTGTGGTACCACGCTCTTGGAGATTGCTTCAATCCATAGATAGCTTTCTTAAGTTTTAACACCTTCCCGGATGTGATGGTGCCTTCCATGCCCGGTGGTGGTCTCATATAAACCTCATCTTCGAGTTCTCCTTGAAGAAAGGCGTTTTTGACGTCCATTTTCCATAGTTCCCACTCTAAGTTCACGGCTAGAGAGAGCACTACCCGGACGGTATGGAGTTTGGCTACCGGAGCGAAAGTGTCAAGGTAATCTTCTCCATATGTTTGCGTGAAGCCCCTAGCTACAAGCCGAGCTTTATAACGTTCTATCCCCCCATCACTCTTGTACTTGATAGTAAAGATCCATCTCGAAGTCACAGCCTTCTTTCCTTTGGGCAGATCCACCTCGTCCCATGTGTGGTTTGATTCCATGGCCATGGTTTCATTTTCTATTGCATCACGCCACTCTTTGTGTTCTCTAGCTTCTTCATACGTTTGGGGAATCCAATGAGAGTCCACTTGAGTAAGGTAGGCTTGATGATCGATCGGAAAATGTGCAAGAGTGCAAACGGCTTGTATAGGGTGAGCTACAGCCATGTTGTTGTAGTAGACTCTAGTGTTCTTCCAATTTGATGATGGTTGTTTGAGTCGTTCACTCCTTCGAAGATGAACAATTTCTTCATCATGATTGTCTTGAGGAAGTTCGGGTTCGGGTTCACTTCCAAGTGAATTTAAACCATCCTCCTCTTCTTCACCATATTCTTCTTCTTGATTCATAGTTTCATCATTTGTATCTTCCGGAGTAGTGTGGTTCCCTTCTTGACCTTGGTTAGTATTGTCCGGAGGTATTGTGTTGGTGGAGTCTTTGTTGGTTTGAAAGTTGTCGAGACCAAGCTTTTCTAGGATGATTCGTAGGTTGGTTGCTCCATCGGATGATGAATAAGATAGGTCCTTCAAGCTTTCCCAATCCTTTTCATCATAGTACCCTTTTGTCTCAACAAACTTCACATCACGCGAGACCAACACTTTTCTTGTTTCCGGATCATAGCACTTGTATCCCTTTTGTGTTATTGAATACCCAATGAAGATCCCTTTGATACTCTTTGCTTCAAGTTTGTTTCGAAGTTCACCTGGTTTCAAAACATAACAAACACATCCGAATACTCGTAAGTGATTGATTGACGGTTTAATGTTATTAAGAACTTCAAAAGGAGAGAGATCGCTTAGGATTTTTGTGGGTATTCGGTTGATCAAGTAGCATGCGGATACCACCGCATCTCCCCAAAAACGTTTTGGAACATTGGTGTGGAACATCATTGATCTTGCAACCTCCATGAGATGTCTATTCTTTCTCTCGGCTACACCATTTTGTTGGGGAGTGTAGGGACAGCTAGTTTGATGAATGATTCCATGTTTATTGAGATGTTGCTTGAACTCATTGCTAGTGTACTCCCCTCCATTATCTGATCTCAAAATCTTAATCTTGGCATTAAAGTGATTAGTAACATAGTTTTGGAAATTTGTAAAAGCTTCAAGAACTCTATCTTTAGTTGGAATTAAGGTAAGCCAAGTATATTTCGATTTTTCATCAATGAATGTAACAAAATACTTATGATTTTCTCTAGATATGCAAGGTGATGTCCACACATCCGAATGAACAAGATCAAAGCATTTTTCATAGATAGTCATAGATTTTGGAAAAACAGATTTGCAATGTTTCCCAAGAATACAAGCTTCACATTCATCATTCTTAAAAGAAACACTAGGCAACATTAAACTTAAAGCACGAGAGTGAGGGTGACCAAGTATAGCATGCCAAATAGCACTATTCGCACAAACAACAATAGAGTTAAAACAAGAAGAAAACGGTTTAGATAAATCGGAATCCTTAAGAACATAGAGATCATCTTGGGTCTTCCCTTGGCCAAGAAGTTTACTTGTTTCAATATCCTGAAAATAAACTTCATTAGGTCCAAATATAACATGACAATTGAGATCCGTAGTTGCCTTCTTAACCGAAACTAGATTAGAAGCAAAGCTAGGCATATAGAATGCTTTAGAGTCTTTGTCAAACAATTTTAAGTTTCCAATCCCTTTAACCGGTACTCTATCTCCATTAGCTATAGTAACATTTCCTAGAGTTGGTTAAACATCACTTATTAGCTTAGAATCACTAATCATATGATGAGATGCTCCGGAATCAACTATAATTGGTTTAATGGAGTTAAGAGCAAGATTCACGTTACCGGATGATTCTTTTAGGGCCTTGATAAGAGCATCAAGGTCGGATCTCCTCACAAGCTCCGTAGATGCATTAAGGGCAGTTCCACTTCCTTCAATGACTTGAGGTTTGATCTCCGGAATGTGAGCTTCACTTGATGAACTCGCTAGATGAGCTCTCGGTTCATGGTTGTCATCTCTTGGACGAAGGTGAGGATGAAGTACCCAACACTTCTCACGAACATGACCATTTTTCTTGCAATGGTGGCAAAAGGGCCTCTTGTGACCGTTGTTGCTGTTGTTGCTTCCCCTATAGTAGCTTTTATTGGCCGAGGCAACTTCAACTTGATTGGCGGTGACAAGTTCTCCTTTTCCACCGAACAATCCCATGGAGCCATGTTCCCTTTGCACTTGAGAGCATACTTCATCTAGGCTTGGAAGTTTGTCAGCCCGGAGTATATGCTTGATGAGGTCGTTGTAAGAAGCATTCAAGGTGAGGAGCAGACCAAACACCTTGTCTTGTTCTCGGCGTTCGTTGATGACCGCCGGATCCATTGTACTTGGCCTTAGCATTTCAAGCTCAGCCCATAGGGATCTAAACTTCCAAAAATTTTTGGTAAACTCCATGTCTTCTTGGCTAAGATTGTTGATAGCTCTCTTAACTTCAAAGACACGGTTTAAATTGGTGATGTTACCAAAAACATTCTTGAGAGTATCCCATAGCTCCTTTGCGGTTTCACAATAGGAGTATGCTTCAAGAATAGGAGCATCTAGAGAGTTTTGGATGAGAGCAAGAACATTCTGGTCCTCTTGGAACCATTTCTCTTCATCAATCGGGACTATTTCTTTCCCTTCTCGTGTGGTTGCATCTTTTGGAGCTTCACTCTTTTCGATGTGACTCCACAACCCACGACCGCACAAGGCTGTTTTTGTGGTTCTTGCCCACAACAAGTAGTTCCCACCTTTGAGAGTGACTGGAACAACCAAGTTCTTGAGACCTTCCATGGAGATTAGACCGTTGGGTAAAGCTAGTGACCGGCGGGTAAAAGAGAGAAACGGTGAGCGGTTTCAAGAACGAGTTTGGAGAGTTGGTGAAGAAGAGAGATAGATTCGCGGATGAGGTGGGTGAGAGTATAGGTCGATTAAGAGCAACCTGGCTCTGATACCATGTAAGATTAGAAGAAAAAGATCGAGTAAAGGAAGAGATAAGAAGATTTGAATCGAACAAGAGTGAAGAATAGAGTTTTGGTTGCGAGTTTGAAAGAGAGAATAGAAGAAGAGTAGAAATCTCTACTTACCTGATTTAGGACAAACATACAAAGCTATATATGGACAGCTCCAAAAAGAATACTAAAACCCTAGGGCTATACACGATTGACTAAAGTGAAAGCGACATCTCTTGGTAAAAGTGTTTAAAACACACATGTGACTCTTCCCACTTGCGCTAGCTCCAACGGTCACAAATGAAGGATCTAGGCCTTCTTCTTTTCAACATGTCTTCTACGAATAAGGACCTTTAAATGGGCTGAAGTGGATGACTTGGGAACGGGCCTGGTCAAGAGGTTGTACGGACGGCCTTGGTGGAGATCGAGTGATGTACGGACGGCCGTACGGTCGGGTGATGATTTCTCGATCATGATCAACATGATCATCCAATTTGGTGTTCCGGTTTATTATTCGTTGTTCATTACTTCATATTCATTTGTCAATCACTCAGATTCATTTTTTTTTTCGGGTAAAAGGTTAAGTTTTATACTGACAAAAATTTACAGAAAAAACGAAAAACAAATAAAAACACTTACAGAAAAATTTAAAAACAACATTACAACTCAAAATGTTACTGATCGCAAATGAGTCACATGATCAAGTTGTGGGAAGAAACACCAATTCTAAACTCGCAAAACTCGGAAATTTGTGTGGTTTCCATATAACCGAAGAATTGGAGTTTTCATCCTTGTCGCCATGAGCTGATCTCATCATACTTATGTTTTAACTATTCTATTCATATTTTTTTTGTTGAATAATCAAAGAGGTTCTGGGCCGAAATCCATACATCCCCTCAGTTCCGATACCAAAGCATATTATATTGTCTCGTCCCAAGCACTATTCGAACCGGCGACTTTTAAACTTTTGCCAGAAATCTTTACCAATTGAGCTATTAGTACTTGATTCTTCTATTCATTTTTGCTTATCCATTAGCTTTAACACATACATTTTTATGCCATATTGTATCAAAAATTCAAAACCACACTAGCTAGGATCGATCAGGAACCTAAGTAGTAGGACTTACCCATTAATTTATACGAACATTTTTTATGATCGGATTTAAATATTCGTATAACCAGCCTGAAAAATATATATATATCAAGATGAATAATAACGCTAAGTCGTTAGGTTAAAGTAAAACACACACAATAATACCACTTTTACGTAATTTAAACTACATATGATGATGCTAAGTAGTGTTTCATTAGTGAAACCCATTACATGCATGCAGAATGCTTGATTATTATTTTTTCATATGCATATGGGTTCTAGGTGTTGTCTCCTATTAATGTTTCGTGATATTTACATTTATTTAAAATTATAATTAAATATGGCTTACAATGTTAGAGAAGATTTAAATACATAAAAAAATTAACCCTTTTTATTATCATTTTTCAAAAATGTCATTTTTCTAAAGTTTATAAAAAACTTCACTAAAAAACAGATATTCATTCAAAAATGTGTGTCAACTGATAATAATATATACATTAACTAAGTATTTTCTATTATTAATAGCTTTTAAAATTGTTGATAGCAGAAAGCTAAAATTATTTATATACAATACAAATTTTCTTTTTTAAAACTTACCTAACAAAACATATAATCTATTGATTTTTCTGTAATAAAAATAGTTAACCCAACCTTGTTTCATATTTACAACATATCAAAAAGAAAAATTAACCAAGTGAACGAAGTTGGGTTAGTTGTTGAATCCACATAAACCAAAAATATTAGCATTTACTGAAAATAATAATATATATACATATATATATGTAATTATTAAACAATATTTTCAACTCAAGATGATGAATGAATTAAGTACAAAATTTATATGTTATAAGAAAAAAAATATTATACAAAATCCGTGTTTCCAGCCAAATTGTTTTTCAGTTGAGTCATTTAAACTCAATTTATGTGTGCATTAAGATGTTCAACTCTTTTAAATGAAGTTATCTTCCATTTATTATAAAAGAAACATGTTAAGATGTCATGGTTACCTAAATTTCAAATTTGATTTTCCCAAAGATGTTCTCCGTTGACTTTATTTATAGCCGACCTACATGATTACATAATATAATTGCTTAATCCGAACAAGAACTGATAAAATTTGTTTCAATCTGATTTCGTATATTGCAAGCTATCTATTGCTTGCTTGATTCTTTAATGTTTTCCATTATCTCAAATATCATCTAAGAAGCAAAACTATTAAACAATTCTATCCTCAACAATAGATAAGTTTGAATTTTGGTATTTACACTTTCATGCAGCCAGTTAATTAATATATATTTGTTATAAATTTATCAATACATGTTATGCATATTGTTGCACCAATTTTATCGGATGTCCCCGAAGGGACATTGTTACACCAATTAAATGACTAAATTTCTTTTTTTTTTTTTATCTATAAAACATCTTTTGGCAACAGATAATTTTTTATTTTAGATTTATATAACATTTCTGATCCGAAAATAATAATAAGTTTTAGAAGAAATATCCTAATATACCATTACTAAATTAGTTTCCTCTTCTCAAAAATACCATCACAAAACTAAAAGCTATTTTTAAGGATTAATTTAAAAGTTTTGGTTTGTATTTAGGGTTTAGTTAAGGTTTAATATTTATTTTTAGAGTTTAAGATTTATTTTTAAATTAGTTTAAATTTTTGAAAAGAACATATTGTAATAATATTTTTCAAAAAACGAATAACATTTTAGAATAAAATTCATTTTAGTGATATTTTGAAAGATTTATTTATTTACAAGTAAAAAAATTATACATAAGTGACCTAACACTAAATGTACTAAAATATATATTTTTGTAGGAACTTGTTTTCTACTTTCTAAGGCATGTGTCTAGTTATGAACTATCAGATAGAAATAAAGACATTGAATGTGATGCTTATGGTCATGGCATGGACCAAAAGAAACCATGTAAATCAATCATTTTTTGAATGTTATCTCTTAGGATTACAAACTTACCCACCTCTTTGACTAAGTATCATTTTTTAGATTAGCTAGGTTACTCAGTTTTATTTTTTTTCTAAAATCATTGAGTCAAATACAATTTGATAAAAAAAAATATATATCGAAAAAGAACAAAATACAATGTTAAAAGCTTGACTCTCGCCCTTTTTCAAAAAAAGAAAAAAGCTTGAATCTCCAAAATAAAATAAAATAAGAAGCTATTTTCTATAAAATAAAATAAGAAGCTATTTTTAGAAACACGATAGAAACTCGCGTTTCCATTTTGGAAACCCGACGAAATCTTAAACTTTTAGTTTAGAAACTCAATAAACAAAAATTTTGATTTATAATATATAGAGTGATTACTTTTATACCTTTAAAACCTGATTAATTTAATTTAAATACACATATACAATAATATATGATATATTAATATCTAAATTTTGGATTTCAGTGTTTTAATATTTATCTTTTAGTTAAACTATTTAGTATATATATTTTGATTAACGTGTTATTTCAAATATTTAAAATTAATATAGTTTGGATGTTTGATGTTAATATTATATATATAGATATATGTATATATTATTAGCGTTTCCAACACGTTTCCATATCTTAATTTTATTAAAAACTCGTTTCTCGTTTCCGAAACGTTTCGTTTCGGCGTATACGTTTCTATTTCCATGCAACATAGCAAACAACAACATTTATTCACCCAAAATAACAAAAAGGCCAAAGGCCCATTAGGCCCAGCTAAATACGTACGAATCCGTCTAATGACTTGCTTACCAATCCGAAATATATGGTTTCGTATATTTATTATTAAAATAAAATAAATAAAATATTGAGTCCCCTCAAAACCGAGGCGCCGTGTTCTTGCTTTCTTCTACCTTTTATCTTCTTCTTCTTCTTCCTCAAATCAATCCCGTAAATCGAAATTGCGAATTCTCTTCTCCTGATTTGCTTCTTCGCCTTCAAAAACTCACAGGTTCGTGAAATTACTTGTTTTGATTTTATAGTTCTGATCCACGATTCTCGTGATTCTGTCATATCGATTCGAATAACCTTAGAATTCAAAATCAAAAGCTTTATTAGGGTTTTCAATAGTTATGGAGTTTGTATGAAACTTTATGATCTGGGTTTTGATTCTTTTGCAGAAATTTTTGTTTTTTAATTTCTAATTCATGGCTACACTCAACGGCAAAGAGAACATCAAATTCAAGTATGATGATTATGATGATGATGATGATGGTGGTTATGATGATGATGGTTATGTAGATGGACCTAAATGGCCTGTTATTGAATCAATCTCTAAAAAAAAAGATTCTGATTATCCAATTATAGACTCTGGAGATTTTGTTGATGATGGATATGATTCAGCTGATGAGCTCTCTACGACGACGCCGACGATTCAAAGAAATGAGACTCCTGAAGTGAATTTGAAAAACGTTTTGACTGGTTTGATTGCTATTGTTACTGGGAGGAACAAGGACTTGAATGGTTCGTTAGATCAGAAAGTCGCTTCTTCGAATGTTTCGTTTCTCGGCTCTGGCAAGAACGGAGATACTTTTGTTCATTCGTCTGTTTACATACCGAGTGCTCCGCCTCTTCTTGAACCGAGTGGGATTAATTATAGTGTTTACAAGGATTTGCTTGAAGCGGAACCTCCTGAGTGGTTGCCTGATAGTTCGACTACTACTTGTATGCAGTGTTCTTCTCCTTTTACTGCAATTACATGTGGGAGACATCATTGTCGGTTCTGCGGAGGGGTGTTTTGTAGAAACTGTTCGAAAGGGAGGTGTTTAATGCCTAGTCGGTTTCGGGAAAGGAATCCTCAGAGAGTTTGTGATTCTTGCTACGAAAGGCTTGATCCTTTGCAAGGTGTTCTCATTAACTCTATTAGTAATGCTGTGCAAGTTGCAAAGCATGATGTTGTGGATTGGACTTGCTCAAGAGGATGGTTGAATCTTCCCGTTGGTCTATCTATGGAAGATGAGATATACAAGGCATCTATTACGCTGAGAGGTTACTGCCAGGTTTGATTTTTTCATCCAAATTTGTTTTTCAAAGTACATATTAATGCTGACTAAGATCTTCAAGTAGAGAAATGAGTAACCTTTCATGATCATAAATGTCTGCTTAATCAGTTAACAAACTACACAGGTAGCAACACTAGACCCTGAGAAATCCATACCACATGCAGTTCTTAGTCGAGCTAAAGGTTTGGCAATCATAACAGTTGCTAAGGTTGGAGCTTTACTGTCGTACAAACTCGGGACTGGTCTGGTAATATCTCGGAGATCAGATGGGTCATGGTCTGCTCCATCTGCCATACTGTCAGTAGGTTTGGGATGGGGTGCTCAGGTAAACTCTATCTTTTCCATACAACTCGTACTTGTGAGTTACACGTAGAAGAAACCACATAATAACTTTTGTACTATTCTGTCAGATTGGAGGTGAGTTGATGGATTTCATAATAGTGATGCATGATGTGAAAGCGGTGAAAGCATTCTGCAGCAGAATGCACTTCTCTCTAGGTGCGGGATGCAGTGCAGCTGCAGGACCTATAGGGAGAGTGTTGGAGGCTGACCTTCGAGCTGGTGACAGAGGCTCTGGCGTATGCTATACTTACAGCCGTAGCAAAGGTTTTCACCATCTCAACTTCATGCCTCAGTTTTCACTTTTCTCATTATCTATGATAGTCTCGTAGCTCCTTAGGGTCTCAATATTACAGTGGAAATTTAATAGTCTAGGTAGGTCCTGTAAATCTAGAACCTGAGATAAGTTGTGTGGTATGAACAGGGGCATTCGTGGGAGTATCTCTAGAAGGAAATGTGGTGGCAACAAGAAGGGACATGAATGTAAAGTTCTATGGCGATCCATACCTATCCACATCGGACATTCTACTTGGGATGGTCGATCAACCAAAGGCAGCTGAACCGTTGTACACTGCCCTCAGGGATCTCTACGCAGGTTTACGCCCGTAGTCTCCATTCGCATTACAAACTACTCTTTGTATATAAACGTTTCCCAAATTCGTTTCCTAAGTTTGAAACTATTCAAATGTACATGTACATAAATTGTTTCTCTCAAGAACCAAACGTCTGCTGCTCGAAAGTCAGGAATTATGAACCTTTTAGGATTATATTTAGTTTTTCAAAGCTTGCTTACCTTTTTAAACCTTGTTTTACAGTTGCATCATACAATTTGCGGTTCTATTTGTCTTTTTGTTTCGCCAACCAAAACCCATTTCATTAAGTCAGGATCGTGCAGCTCTCCTAGAGGAGAGATAGAGAATCACGGGAAGTTGTTTCCAGAACTAACATTAGAATCCGGACAAGGAGACAACAAACAAAGTTGCTAATACAAAGCACAACGGTAAAGGATTTTGACAGGCCTCCCATTTTTTAATGCAATAGCTCCACAAACTTCTCAGAATTTGATAGCTCTTGCAACCCATACTTGCCCCTGAAGTGTTACCCCAACCCCGTAAGAGGGAGGATGCAAGATGGACGAGCACAAAGGCTCACGATTCGGAAGCCATTGCCGTCATCTTCTAAATAACTCAGATGCTGACTTCCTTCCGTGAATGGTCCCGGATAATAGAAAAGAGACTCTAGGTTCACCGTCTTCCAAAGTGAGTAGCATTGGACCTTGGTAACCATGGTCTAGCATAATACTATTGAAGTCTCTTGCAACATACATATAAGATAGGTATATGGAGTGAAGTATCAAGCAAAGTATTGATGTGAAATAAATAAAGACATGAAGTGAAGTATCAAGTAAAGTATTGATGTGAAGTATGGTGTGAAGTAATGTATTGATGTGAATTATGGTGTGAAGTAAAGTATGTATAATAAGTGTGAAGAAAAGAATATGCTATGTAATATTCTTTAGGTTATGTACTATAAATAACAAGCTTGGTAAGGTTTGTTCACCATAAGCTGAAGTGTCTAAAATCCGTGTCTAAAATCCTAAGTCCTAAGAGTCCTTTGTATTCTCTTGAGTGTGTTCTTATAATATAAAGCTTTCTCTTATATATATACTCTCTTCCATAAACACTTAATCCCTTTCATCTATTTGTTTCATATATCTCGATCCTATAATACCTCCTACGTGGTTGTACCCACTATGTGTCTGTAAATTTGGTATCAGAGCCATGGCAGTCTAAGCTTTGACTCTTCGATATCTAAGAAGTAGTATGCCATATCGTTGTTTTCTATTATATGATTTGCATGGAAAGTATGCTTTGTGGTTGTCATTTTTAATGGATCCTCCACATCAGAAATCTTGCTAAGTTTGAATAAAAAGATCTAAAGAAAGGATCCGTGAGGTTATAATGCTCGAAGTACCTTGAGGCTTTATTGTTGATGAGAGTTGTTTGTCTCGATTTGCGTAGCTAATACCTCATGATCATTTCTTTATGCTCTTAGCGCTTAATAAGTCCTTTGAAAACAACTTATGGATTATTACGACTTTGAAGATTGAGAAAAAGTTAATAGCATCCTGTCTTGGTTTCTGGTCTCTTTATCTATTATGGAAAATATGTCAACTTTGTCCAAAACACCTTTTTCCGCAAATCCACCTCTAAAAAAGTAGATTATTTATATAAAATTGAGTACATGAGTGATGAGAGTAAAGTTCCTATTACCCAACTTCCTTTGCTTAATCCTTATAAAGCCTTCTCAAAGCCAAATTCCAATTTCCCTAAAGTCATCAGACAAGTGTTTGTACCTAACAAACATACTGCTAAAGAGCTCGTTCTAGCCTCTCCTCTAGAACAGTTTATGGTCCCTGCAACAGAAGCGGAGCAAATGGTTCCTCTCTACCCTAATGAAGGGATGATACACCATTGGCGAAGTCTTGGCTATACACATCTTCACTATGGAGCAATACGTCTAGCATTAACCCTTCATCCATAGCCTATGGAAGAAAAGGCTATGGATGAAGGGTTAATGCTAAACGTATTGCTCCATAGTGAAGATGTGTATAGCCAAGACTTCGCCAATGGTGTATCATTCCATCATTAAGGTAGAGAGGAACCATTTGCTCCGCTTCTGTTGTAGGGACCAGAAACTGTTCTAGAGGAGAGGCTAGAACGAGCTCTTTAGCGGTATGTTTGTTAGGTACAAACACTTGTCTGATGACTTTAGGGAAAGCGTAATTTGGCTTTGAGAAGGATTTATAAGGATTAAGCAAAAGAAGTTGGGTAATAGGAACTTTATACTCATCACCAAGTACTCAATTTCATATAAATAATCTATTTTTTTAGAGGTGGATTTTCGGAAAGAGGGTGTTTTGGACAAAGTTGACATATTTTCTATAATAGATAAAGAGACCAGAAACCAAGACAGAATGTTATTAACTTCTTCTCAATCTTCAAAGTAGTAATAATCCATAAGTTGTTTTCATAGGACTTATTAAGCGCTAAGAGCATAAAGAAATGATCATGAGGTATTAGCTACGCAAACCGAGGCAAACAACTCTCATCAACAATAAAGCCTCAAGGTACTTCGAACATTATAACCTCACAGATCCTTTCTTTAGATCTTTTTATTCAAACTTAGCAAGATTTCTGATGTGGAGGATCCATTAAAAATGGCAACCACAGAGCATATTTTCCATGCAAATCATATAATAGAAAACAACGATATGGCATACTACTTCTTAGATATCGAAGAGTCAAAGCTTAGATTGCCATGGCTCTGATACCAAATTTACAGACACATAGTGGATACAACAACGTAGGAGGTATTATAGGATAGAGATATATGAAACAAAATAGATGAAAGGGATTAAGTGTTTATGGAAGAGATTATATATATATATATAAGAGAAAGCTTTATATTATAAGAACACACTCAAGAGAATACAAAGGACTCTTAGGACTTAGGATTTTAGACACTTCAGCTTATGGTGAACAAACCTCACCAAGCTTGTTATTTATAGTACATAACCTAAGGAATATTACATAGCATATTCCTTTCTTCACACTTATTATACATACTTTACTTCACACCATAATTCACATCAATACTTTACTTCACACTATACTTCACATCAATACTTTACTCGATACTTCATGTCTTTGTTTATTTCACTTCATGTCTTTATTTATTTCACATCAATACTTTGCTTGATACTTCACTCCATTTTAGCGAATTGGCATTAGACTTGAGGGATACATTAGCTTGGTTGGTTCGAACTTGTTAAATTCCAATTCATTTCAACTTTTAAATTCAGTCTGCGATTTTTATATCGTTTCTTTCCATTCTCATGTTTCTTTTGTTTGCAATCTATCATTTAGAAACTCTTCATAAGAATGAATAGAAAAAACTTGCATTGCGAAAAACACGTGAAATATCAGAGGAGGAATCAATCAATCATTGGTTTTCAAAAGAAAAATAAACTTAAAAGATGAAACGTGAAGCTAAGGGACAAGCAAGCCACCATTAGAGGTCTTCTGAGACTTCTTTCTATAATTAGAGACGCTACAATTTGGGCATACATATTCCAACCCATCCGTTTTCGCATAATCCTGTCATATCATATGTTTAGTCAGCAATTACACACAGGCGATTGATGTAATGACGAGTATGTGTTTGTTTGCTTACCTTAAACGCCCCGAGCCCGGGTCTTCTATCACATCCGAAATGAGCCCACTCTCCACACGATCCACAGTTCACCCAATCACCAGCCGTGCTACTGTTGCAACCAAAAACCAATGCGTTATTAATAACATGTATCATTCTCACGCGACAGAGAAAGAAGGTTCTTAATGTACCTGCGACATATTAAGCAACACTCTCCATCTACATCATCATGAGCATACTCATACTCCAGTAGATACGTCTCATAGTGTCTCTTCAACGTATTGCCCACTCCCTGCCATAATGACACCAGAGTTAGTTTTAAGACATCAGTCAAGGAAAAATCAAGTAGTGAGTTTAGAAATCAGTCATTTACAGTCATTCTGTTTGTGAGTGTGTGGTTCCGCATCTTTGAGAAAACTTGTCCCTTCCAGTTGATCCCATTCCCTACATGGAACCCTCCCCGTGATACAACCTGCAATAACTCTCATCTTTAGCTCACCAAATGTAATGCTAGCTGCCTCGGTTGATCAAAATCAAACCACTGTTTAACTACCTCTCTATACAAGTTGAACAGATCAAGCCGTTTTGAGTTGAGTACAGCATCTGGAAACTCTGCTAGCCCTCCTGGAGGAACAAGACGGCTATGTCCTCGTATTAATAAAAACTGCATCACATCCCTTAGAAATTCCTCCTACATATCGAGACAGCATCAGTATAAGCCCCAAAGAAAAGAGTTTTTAAGTTCAAACTCTTATTCATCACAAGGATAATAAGGCAAACCTCTGAACAAATCTGAATATGAGCTCTTCCACAGTCGTGTTTCTTGAGAGGCAAAGGGTTTAGTGAGATGATTTGCTTTCTCTGGTACGAACCAGAAAAAGCTTTACGGTGAGTTACCGGAGTACCACCTGATGCACCATGCTTTGGAGGCAAAGGCAAGCTTCCTTTGGTGTTGTCACCATCAAATCTTCCAATTTCAGAGTAGCCAGAGAAAGGTATCATCTTATGTCGACGGGTGTGAGGTATCGGTCTCAGAGCAGCCACATTGATTTTCTTTGATGTAGGTCCTCCGTTTTCAATTTCCTGAATGTATATATTTACACAGCGTCATATCAGTATATAAATGAAGACAATGATAATTTGGTAGAAGCATAGACACAAAACTTATCCCTGATTAGAATTGAAATCAAAGAGTCTAGCTTGTAAACAAAGATGCTTCCAAATTAATATTCTGTATAGAAGAAGTTTTAACCTGTGGTATCCGAAACAGTACCTTACTTTCTCTGCATGGCTCGGATCTTTTTCTGGTTGGTAAGGGAGGCGTTAACCAATGAGGAATTTTGGATAGATGAGCATCAAGATTTGAAGTATCATTGATCTGTTGGCCACAGAAGAAAAGTAAACGTTCTGCATCATCTTTTTCAAAAGAAGCAACAGATAACCCTTGAATGCTCGCTACTCCAAGGATAACCAAACTGCGGTATGACACATCAGGTGCCAGCTGCCTTAAGACCTACATAAAAGCAGAGTAACTCTTTCTTAGCTACATATTATGCAAGAAAAATCCAGAAAGTTGCAGAGAATGTGAATCACATGGCTATCTGGATGTTACCACCTAACATGTCAAAGCATCATACGTAGAGAGTGGAGGCAATAAAGCACGAAAAATGGTCCTGGGCATCCCAAACGTTCAGGAACTTGAAAAGCCTTCATAATGTTCGTTGCATTTTCATAACAAACTTTTGCATCTAAAATTCTCATGACTACTCTTACTAACTAAATTGTTGAGAAACTTGGCAACAAGGTGCATGATAAATGATTGGACGAGAGGTTACTATCTACAACAAATCTAAATTGAGCAGAGAAAGAGAATATTTACCTGCAGAGCCCATGTCGGGACTTGCATTGAAACTTCACACACACTTGCTCCACAAGCTATTGAGGCAGATCTCCGAGGCTCAGAGAAAACCCGTTTTGTTTCTTCTGAGTTTACCACTGAATGGACTAGTTGGATCTTCTCAATCACCTCATGTTTTATGTGATTTTCCAAAAGCTGTTATTATAAAGGAGATTAATAATAAACCCCATTGCACATGTATGCAGAGAAGAGCTCATATTTTAAAAGATTATAATCCCTTGCCTGATCACTGAAACAGGTCTGCGCATTTCCAGACACCAGCATTGATATGTGTGCTGAAGAACAGGTCGAGATATCACACCGCATGGTCACTACACCACGAGTAAATGTTCCTGCTTGAAGAGGAGGTGCTGGAGCACTGCATTTTTAATTTCGATCAGCAAAATAAGTCTTTAAACTAACTCCATAGGCACAAAATCAAAGATGATTAATTGTATGATTATTAAAGGGATGCACAACATATCATTTGGCTATATAAACTACATACCTAGAACGGTTATGGAGCTTACTTCCTCGCATCTGGAACAACGAAATGATAAAGTTATTTTCAAATGACTAAAGACATATAGATTCATATATTATTAATTTTTTTTCTTTCATTGGAAACATTTTAGTATGCCCACTAATAAAGAAAAATTTAAACTGTAAACTAACAAGTTACTCACCTCTATTCTCAAGAGAGCGTTAAGTCCATCCACCAAAGATCCCAGCAAAAATGTATCCTGAAATAGAGAACCAGCTTGGGAATTGAAGATAGCCCAAAAAAATACTAACATTTGCACAAACAAGCCAAGCGTCATAAAATGTGCAAGAAGGCCAACAAAACCCACCTGTGTGCATGGTGGTCCACACAAAAGGAATCTCACAGTAACATCTTCATCATATATCTTTATTGATGGGAGGCTTTCTAATGAATTTTCCTCTTCTAGTTCATCAGCTTCTGGTGAAACCACGTCAATCTTTGGAGGCTCTCCAAGCAAGCAGGGTCCCATCTCATAATTCATTTTACGGTTGCTGAGTGAAGGAAGGTTAGTATTGTCACTCGTACAATACAGTCGGAAAGATGCCTCCGCGACATGAAATACATCCCATGTATCACTGCACGAACTGCATTGCCAGAGAACATAGCACAGTCAACTATTGTAGCGTAGGGGGGAAAAGAATATATTAGTAGATGTAAATCAAACTAAAATTAAGGCTTATCCCAAATTGCAGGTGCTTAGGTTAACAATTACCTTTGTATGACTGAAAACAAAGCATGACGAAAATGGCAGGCTGCATATTTCGTGAAGGCATTTTTCCAGTAAATAACATATTGAACACCCTGCAGAACCAAAGCACCAAAAGAAAAATACTTAACATAATGTACTATCAAATTTAGCAATTTATTCAAAAGGACTTTTATATGTTGTTTCTTCCTTTCAAAGACTCTTAATGTAAACCATAGTTGAAATAGAGAAACAAAGAGGTACTAAGAAGAAAACGTACTAAACAGGAAAGAAACAGAAAAGTGCAATGTGCTTATCAAGAATGGTGTACCTTAGAGTAGAGTGCTTGAGCTAGCTCTTCACCATTTGGGAGCTCAAGGTAAACCTGAATAGAACAATATGAAACCAAGGCATATTAATATCTCACTAGGGACTATTAGAAACCGAAACTTTACCAGGGAAGACATTATGGTTCTTCTTAACCGAAACTTTACCAGGGAAGACATTATGGTTCTTCTTATGAAAAGTGTCTTTAACACTAATGTAGAGCAAACTCTATAAAGCCTTCTAAGCGAATCATCAAGAGACTAACATCAATTTATTAAGAAAAATCTTAGTGACGTTAAGCTAACTTCAGCTGGTAAAAGGAAATCCATAACAAAAGAGGGCAATGTTAAACAACAAATACACCTACCGTTGTTGGTAATGTGGAACCAAACAGAGCAACCAAAGCATCAGGAGTAGAAAAATCAGCATATCCCAACACTAAGGGACCAACTTCATCACTATCTCCACTCTGCTCCCCTTGCAGGTACACAAAATCCGTTGCAGAAGAGTTCACAGCAACCTGGAACTCCTCTGTCGTAGGATTATTCAGTACCTGAAACTACAACACGACAAAACATACACTAAATGCTCAAACATCTCCACAAAATTCACTAAAACCCAAGATTCTCCCTTCAAGTCTACTAATTTCTGAACCCATTAAGCAAATATAACCTATAGCTACAACTCTTGCCAGCTAACAAGCCCCTATATACATAACGAGAACCAACTTAGTTCAACATTGTTCAATCTTACTAAAGGTTCCCACTTTCAACTAACAAATTGGCAAATCATTCGATGACAAAGCATACACCAAATACTTAAACATCTCCACAAAATTCACTAAAACCAAGATTCTCCCTTCAAGTCTACTAATTTCTGAAGCCATTCAAGCAAATATAACCTATAGCTACAACTCCCTATATACATAACCAGAACCAACTTAGTTCAACATTGTCCAATCTTACTAAAGGTTCCAACTTTTAAACAACAATCTAGCAAACCATTTATGAGGATTAAAAGAGAATTAGAAAAGAAGATTTCAAAAGTCCTTTTACCTTGAGTCGCCCTGAAGAAGAGAGATCTGGAAAAGGGTACTTGGGTAGATGAAGAGGAGCTTCATCTTTCTGGTTATTACTATCTCCAGACACAACTGCCACAACATTACAACGGTTTCTCGAAAACCCTTGACCATGAAACATCATTCAAAGCATAACAAAACTTTCTCAAACTCTCTACGAAACCAGAAGAGACAACAACTATAGAGACCAATTCAACAAAAGAAAACTCAAACGAATAAGTTCTTTCAAGAACCTCACTAGTGGTGTTCAAAGCGGCACGAATAAAATCTGAGTCAAAAAGCAAAAAAGATTACTCTCGACCTTGAATCAACCCTAACCAAGAAAACAAACAAAAAACCCTAATTTCCAACTCTGAGAGGTGAAATCGAGGAAACCCAGAAAAGTTATTGGGAAAAAGGGGAAACTTAGAAGAAGGAGAGGCCCATTCCCAAAAATTCTTGATTAGACCGTGATAAAGGAAGCAACTTTGTTGATGAGAATGAGATAGTAGTAAGATCACACAACACAAAAAAAGATTAAAATTAGAAAAAAATCTCAAGAACAATAAAGATTGTTTTTTTTTTTTAAAGAACTATAATAATAGTCTCTACAGTGTTTGTGTTTGTTTCACATCGGAACACAAAAAGTAATCAAACAGAGGTGAATTAAATCTATAGGGCAAGCGTGAATTTTTGTAATTAACATAAGAGTGTTAACAAGCAAAAACACATAACACTTAGATTAACTCCTCCGACAAAGAGATGTTTTTGTAATTATTCACATCGTTTAATTAAAGGATTCGTCTTTCAGTACTTCTTCAGACAAAGCGCAAATATGAAAGAACATTACTGTCCTGCTCTAAGAGACTTTTAAAGAAGGTGTTGATTTCTTCTTTCTTTGATCATGCGATATAGTACCATACACTACCATGTGAATATAGACATTATCAGGGTAAAAATCATAGTTCTAAGACAAGTAATGTTTTTGTCGAAAGAAAAAAGAAGACAAGTAATGTTTTCTTTTTGTTGTATTAGTTCCATATATCATATATCATGTATGAAAACTCAAACACACAAAATATATATTGGAAATAAGAGTTTTTTTTCTTCAAAAAATACCATCTTATTCAATAAACCTTGGTTTTCAAAGTTAGACATTTACAACACATGGTAAATTATAGATCTGAGATTTAGAAACGTGTAATAATTTTTTTTTAGCGTAGTAGTTTAAATAATGAAGAAAACAATTATTATATCTACATATAATTTACATGTTTATGGCTCTATTTTTTTACAGAATCGCACGACTTCACTTGTGACTCTTTTCTCGACAAAAAAATATCTTGTTATTGTGAGCACTTCAAAGCATAAAAATGTAAATTCCAAAATCCTAATTAAAATTTTACTTTTTTTGTGTGCATCTTCTTCTCCGCATATCCAAATCAATGGATTCAAAACCTGCAACAATCGCTACTTCAAATTTATAGCATAGATTGTGTCATTAATTAATCTGGCGACTCCAAAATCATGTAATTTCAATCGCAGCGGCGGGAAGAAAGGAGAGATTAAGAGGAATAGAAGGAGAAGTAAAGGTTTTTTTGAGTTTATCAAAGAGTTTAGGGTTAAAATATTAATAATTAAACAAAATTATATGCCAGATTTGGTTTATAAATAAGGATTAAGGTTAAGATTTTACAATTAAACGAATTAAATGTTGGTTTAGGTTATAAATGAGAATTATGGTTTATATTCTACAATTAAACGAGATTATATGTCGATTTAGGTTTATATATTAATATATTAATGTAAAACTAAACTACATAGAGTTATAAATATATTAAGGGAAAATTCCCAAAAAAAAAACATGATTTATTTAATATTTGCCAGAAAAATACATTAACTTTTTTTGTTGCCAGAAAAATACGCATACTAATTTATAGATGATAAAAATACGTGAACTATTTCGATTTTCCAGTTTTCCACATATCATGGTCACAATTTTCAACGAAACTAACACAATCATAAACATTGTTTGTCTATTTTTCATTTTTCCTAAGTTTCTAATCATAGCAAAAGCTTAACTATGAGAAAACAAAGATTGAAGATAAAGCTAAAATATCGAAAATGAGAGATATTGTTATGATTATGACTACGGTAAGAACGAAACTTCTTCACGAGATTGTAATAGTAACAATGTTTACTATTGTGTTAGTTTGGTTGAAAATCGTGACCATAATATGTGGGAAACTGAAAAGTCAAAATATTTCACGTATTCTTATCATATATAAATTAGTTTACGTATTTTTCTGGCACCAAAAAAAAGTTTATATATTTTTCTGGCAAATATTTAATAAGTCACGTTTTTTTTTTGAGAATTTTCCCAATATATTAATTTGAAAGTTTTTTGTCTTTTCTTGTGACAAAAACTTAATCCCGTTGCTAATCGCAGAATTAAGTAAGAGACTAAAAAGCTAAATCAATCAACGGCTTTAGTCTTTGAGAATCATATCTTCATGGAGAGAACTCAATTCTTTGACAAGTCTTTCAAAATCTTGAGTAGAGCTTCCTCCTACTCTAGTTGCCGCATGTGTCTTCTGTCCCATCTCCTTAGCCCGAGCATGCATCTCGTGTCCGCGCTCACCCATTGTTTCAGCTATGACCCGACTCAACTCATGCGGGTCGGGCACCGTCTTACCCCCATCACATACAGTAACGGCCACACCCATATACTCCACTAGCAACCTCGCATCTACAAACTGGTCTGCTTCCATGGGCCAAGTCAAGATCATTTTTCCACTAGCCATTGCTTCCAACACCGAGTTCCATCCACAATGGCTTAAGAACCCACCAACCGCTACGTGATTCAACATAACCACTTGAGGAGCCCATCCTCTAACAACCATTCCTCGACCTGCCACCCGATCCTCGAACCCATCGGGTATCGGATCTTTCTTAACCACCCAAACGAACCGGGTCATACTCTTTTCAAGACCAAGTGCCACAGCATCACACTGCTCTTTGGTCAAAACTTTTTGACTTCCGAAGCAGATGTAAAGCACAGATCCGTCTGGACATCCATCGAGCCAACTCAACAACGACTTTGCGTCTACATCGGAATCAGAATCTTCCCTACGTAACCCGATTGAAGAAAGCGGACCAACACAGCAAACTCGGTTCTCACTCACGTTCTGCTTCACATACTCCATGTACTTTTCTTCCAGACACTCACAAGAATTGAATATACAACCATAGCTCGAAAAATTCATGGTGCCGTGTTTAAAATTTTCAAGATCTTGCGATGATGGAGACTGAGGGATTAACCAAGGGAGATGCTCTGTTTTGAAAACAGGGGAACCAGGAAGATCCGACAAACAGACAGGCTCAGTTGATTGAAAGACATGAACCTTGTCGGAAACAAAATGGAGAATTGAAGCTAAGAATGCTCCAGAGCTGAAAAAGGCAAAGCGAGGAATACCAAGATCTTTAGTCCATCCAAGAAAGAAATCAGAAATGAGAGCTACGGGAGGATTAGGATGAGAACTTATCCAACTCACGACAGGCTCTCGAAGCTGACGAAGAGAAGCCATAATCAGAGGGTTTCCATGACCACCGATGTCTTTAACGTTTTCAACGCCGGAAGGGATCAAAGGATACGGAGGGAAAGGTAAAGTGACGACGGAGACGGCGGATGGATGAGCAAAGAGAAGAGAAGAGAGGTAAGGAAGGTTTTTAGGAGTGACGATGATGGAGACTGTGAAGCCACGAAGACAGAGTTGATGGGTTAAGTCTAGAAGAGAAAGCAAGTGGCCTTGTGCTGGATATGGAAACAACATGATGTGCGGTTTTAAAACGCCGCGTTTAGTTTCCGGTAGCATTGCTCCGTTCATTTCGCTGTTGTTGTGTTTTGTACGACGGTGGTGATATAGAATGATGTGTGTGCATAGACATTTATATGTCTACACTCTCTACACTATTATTATTATTATTATGTTTAGATTTGATTTTTTTTCTCATTTCGAAAAATTGTAGAACTGATAAGATTATCTAACATTTGTGAAGATTCATTTGGACCCAAAAGGTTAAATAATAAAATAAGATCAACCTAGTACTGTGTTTGTATCTTCGAAAGTCTAAACTCAATGGAAGAATCTACTTAAAATTAAACAAAAGTAATTGCAAAATCATTGACAGCTGATTTAATCTATATTTGATAATAACATTTGAGTAAGAAATAAGAAGAAAAAAAGAAAGAATAAATAACAAATTAAATATTGTTTTGATTCATTTAAGAGAAATAATCAACTGGAAGGATTATCATAGAGATTTCCTTCTAGATATGTTTGATGATGAGATTTTTTTTTTTGGTATGAATCTTTTGATAATGAGATTAAACAAAATGGTTATTGTAAAATATCTGGGCAAATTTAGTTTCTTTTTTTGGTGTTGGTGAGATCAGACATAACTAAAAAGCTAAATCAATCAAACCTAAGATAGAAAACAGAGACTGAGTTTGGGCACACGAACATTTTTCACCAGTTTCGTAAAGAGTTTTTAAAAGGAGACAATAATAGTCTACAGTGTTTGTGGTTGTTCACATCGTAACACAAAAATCAAGCAGAGGTGAATTAATCAATCTACACCATTAAACTATAGGGCAAGAGAGGATTTTTTATGTAATTAAAATAGAGTATTAACACTTAACAGCAAACAACACAACTCAGATTAATTGCTCAGACAGAGAGACAGAGAGAGAGAGATGTTTTGTAATTTTGTCACATCTTTTTAATTAAAGGATTCGTCTTTCAACAATTCTACAGACAAAGCGCAAAAAGAAACGAAAGAACATCCTCATGTGATGTTACTGCTCTAAGAGACTTTTAAAGAAGGTGTTGATTTCTTCTTTCTTTGATCAAGCTATAGTACCAGGTTCAAAATCAAAGTTCTAGACAAGTAATTTTTTTTTTTTGTCATCTGATAATAATGATAAGATTAGTAGGATACACGGTGAACAACAACTTAAGTCTGCGGAAAACAAAAATATCCCCGGAATCTAAAGGCCCAAAAGAGGGAAACCGGCAAACAATTAGAAATTCCCGGAAACATAACATGAAAGCAAAAAGGAAAGGAAACAAAGAGGAAACTTAAACTCTGTAAGAGGACGAACTCTTATACAAAAGACAAGGCAACTAGGCTTAACCAACTAGGCATCTAGCGGTTACTTCATGTACAATATGTTTTTAATTTTTTCTATAGAAAAAAAAATTTGAGATGGCTCGAAGCAAATAATTCGCAAATATCACGACAAATTTTATATCCAAAAATTTTCTAGTTGAAGCAAATCATAAGATCATATAGTCGGTCGAGACGAAGCGATCACAAATACCACATATTTTTTGGTTATCCGCTTCATGCCCAGGTCTACAAGAAACCGCTAGATGAGAAAAAAGAAAAAACAACTTACCATACTTGAGAATGAAAGACTTGAAACCAAATTGATAAATAGGAGTCTAATGAAGATAGATTCCTTTGCGCTCCCTAAGAGGACACCTGATAGTGTTCTTTATGTCCAACATTAGCGTAGTTGGAGATCAAGATGATTGAGAGTCAAGCCTGCAATTCCTTTCCCTCCAAATCAAATAATTGTTTCATCCATATAGGCCTATTTTCAAATAAGTGGAGATGAAACATGAGCTTGAGATGTAAAGTAAGACAAGATCTTACTAGAGAAAGCACAATCAAAGAAAATATGCGAAAAATTCATTTGAGTAGTCTTTGTCTTGTGGCCACCAAAGCAATGAAATCATGTTTGAGAATCATTCCCTTGTACCAATTATGATTAATCATTTTTACTACACTTTACTAGAATCGGACCCGCGCTACAACGCGGAGGAAAGTTATGGGACTATTATTAATATGTTTTAATTTACTAAGTGATACAAATGTATTTTAAGATTTGTTTTCTTTACAAATATATCATTTTTATATTATGAATTTGCTATTTTCGTAACTAATTTTTCTAATAAGTTTGTATTGAATATTATCCAAAAACAGTAGCGAGTATGGTTAGTGCATGAAGCTGTGTTAAATAAATGGAGTTGATTATGGTGAATCATACATGTTTGTAACGAATATATGTTTTGAATGACCAATCTGTAATGGATTACATTCGTAAAAATATTATTGATTACTCGCTACTATATAATTATGAGTTAACAAAATAAACCGTGAATTAGTGTGATTTATATAGTTCGATACATAATATAGTTATCAGTAAAACTTATACGTATTATAAATTCGATTTAATCAATATTTGAATAGTATGTTAATAGGACTTTGTATGTACCATTGTTAAAATTTGATTTAATTATGTTCATTAAAACCCGTAAATTTGAAAAAAATTTCACATTATTTATTTTTGGTATAACAAAGTATTAAATTGTAAATCTTAAGTGGTGTGTCTCATGTTCTGACCTGTTGCAAAAATATTTTTACATGTTTCTCATATTTTAAATATTCCTATATATATTTTTTTATTATATTTGAATATTTTAAAGGTTTCAATATCAAAATATTTTAAACTATTAGAAAATCTAATAATTATAATATTTTGAAACTTTGAAAAATTTTAATTGCTCAAATAAATTTCTTTATTAATCCAAACAAAATTTTTAAAATTGAAAGCCCGATAACTTAAATTTCATACTCATTCATAGTTAGAAGCATATTGGTCATGTTTATAATGATTTGAAACCATTGTCCAAAATATTTAACCGATGTGATATGTCTTACACATTCTCCAAAAATGTTATAGTATCATCAAATATTTTAACTTTTTTTGTTTTTGTAAATTAAATAATGTATATTGTTGAGTCGAATCAACTGTAATGTTGTTAATTTTTTTTAAAAATTTCTTATTGAATTTATTTATTTAAAAACTTGGAATCAATTAAAATTTATTCATATTTTTAAGAAAGAAAATGGTAACCAAAATATTTATTGTAGATACAACTTTACAACTAATGAAATCTGATATGAATAATAATTATCATGATTTCTTTACTCAAAATCATGAATCAGTAAATGTAATATCTAATTTAAGATGCAATTAGTAACTAATTAAAAATAAACTTAATTATGTAATATTTTGTTAAAAAAATCTTTAAATCGTGTTTTATAAAATAATAATGAAGATAATATTATTTTGTAACCACTGAAAATATAATATCCAATATGTAGTATCCAATTGAAGATGCATGGCTACAAAAATAATATTGGTTTCGCTACAACAATGTTTTTGGAATAATAAATAGCATAAATAAATCCCTAAAATACTCCAGATATAAATATTATAAACTAATATAAAGAATTAACAATCCAAATTAACGGATGTTAAAAAACAAAAAATCCAAATTAACGTTGTAAAATAAAATAACATTTTTATTTCCTATCATTGACATGTATGTTTACTATACATATTTAAATAAATTGATTAAATTACAATTATAAAAAAAATTATTGTCTCGCGGAGTCGCGGTACTCCACGGATTAAATTATAGAATTAACAATTTAAATACTAAAATAAATACAATATAAATTAAAAAAAAATTGGCTATAAAAAAGTCTATCAAAATTGACAATAAAAAGAGTTATACAATCTTAAAACATTAAAAAAATAACCTTCGAGAAAAAGAAAAAATATGTAACGATTCCGAAAAAAAGAGGTAGACTTATCAAAGAATAAGGAAATAGAATATATCTATAGAAGCTCTGGCTATATTAGGAGGACGTCCCCTAAGGCCCTAACCTTTAAGGATCATCTAAACAAGAAAATACAAAGAGAGAAGTAGAGAAAGAGCAAGAGAGATATATCAAGATAAAGAAGTTGGACTCTTCTTCTTCGTGTGTGTGTTTCTTGTCTCTGAAGTAATGGTTATACTGTAGAATCAGGTGCAACTAGTCTTTATAATGGACACGATCAGGTTAAAGAGGAGAAGGAAACTGAAGAAAACGCATTGGGGTCTTTAGAGAGGAGAAGTGTGGTATCTAAAAGAGAGATGGAAGTTATGACTACGCTTGATGAGCTTAAGTCTATGAAGTCTAGACGAGCCTCGGTGAGTGTAGAATCAATGCTTGAGGCTTTGAGTAGAAGAAGAAAACAAGAAGAAGAGAACGTGGAGGAAGAGTTGCTCATCAAGTCTATAAATTTTGGTAAGCGGATCACTAGGGTTGATGATGAAGAGGAAGACAAAAACTATGAGGTGTTTGATGAGAAGAAGAAGAAGAAGAAGAGTTTTAAGAGACGTGATTTTGGTAAATCTCGAAGAGGACAAATCTCTTCTGTTTGCATAATCCCGAAGAAGAATGTTAAGGGACTTGAATCTCTATGTCACACGTATGGCATCGACAGTGATGAGGACAAGTGAATCAGTCATGCTTAAATTTTTTTTTTTGCTTGATACTCCTTGATTTAGTTGAATCGATTACCTTAATCAGATTTTTGTATTTTTCTTTTCTGCATGATCAAATCCTTGTCAAGCAAATCAAGAACATATTTGAAACTTACCAAACCGCTTGACTGACTCCAAATTACCCTGTCTCAAATTCCGCCTTCAGTGTATAGCTGAACTTGAAAGCTTTCTTGTAAGAACTGACATACAAGCAATTATATTCAAAAATCACATCAAAAAGTTTTTGTTTTTAGTGAAATCAGAAAGAAAATAAGCTCAAAAAGCTGAAGTACAATGAAAAAGCTGATTCAAATCTGTATTGAATGACCAGATCACGATGGTTAATCGAAGTCTTAATTACCATATAATGAGGTTTATAAAGCTCGCCAGGTGTTGTGGGTGTATGTATAAGCAATGTTACGGTTTAACAGTTTGTTAACTGATCACATCTTAGATACTGAAAAAACCTGATCTTGGTTAGACAGATTCTCTTTGAATTTATGTGATTTGATTAAGTAGGAAGCTGTGAAATACTGTAATTGCAGGACTTTACTATTATGACATAGCCAGAAAAAAACTATCGAGAGCTTGAAAAGGCCCTATTATAGCAAGAGCTCAGGCTCATAACAGGTTGATTTAGTGATCAGTTTTGAGCTTTAAGATCGAACTATCGAGAGCTTTTATTCTTTCTATCAGACCTTTTATGCCTTAGGACATTTTATAACAGCAAGACATTAGTGTCCTTAAAACTTGTAAACGTACTAAGGTTGGTGTTTCTTTACCTTTGTCTTGATCTCCATAACAGCTCTGTAACAGCTCATCTCATGGTATCTTCTTCTTGAATATCTGAGCGTGTATAACTAATCTTGATGATACTGCTGCATATGAACACTCAAACTCTAACAAAATAATGGATGATGTAGATTGTAAAACAGGCTGAATATTTGAGTGTCCTAAGAGATGAAAATTATGATAAGATCTTGGTACATCATCTGAGTTTCTTTTTTTCAGTATCAACATTCATCTTACTGTTAGACTTGGTCTCATATCTTTGGAAGGGTATTAACGATCACATTCACAAGAAAACAGAGATACAACAAACAAAGACAAATCCTTCTCAAGAACATATTTGAAACTTACCAAACCTCTGAACTGATCCAAACTACCCTATCCCATCTTAGAATCCTGAAAGAACACAACATTTGCATGAGAACAGAACATGACAATCATATACTTAGATCTGTTTGTTGAAATCAAACTCACCTGGTACAGGAACCAGACTTTGAAAGTAAACACAGCTCTTTGAAGGGGCACAACTATGTGAATGTTTATACCTTTGTACCTCTGTTTGTTCCACCCCACTTTGTGAGATTTTCATCAATTGGATATGAACATCATCATCATCTGCTGTTACTTCTTCTGCGAATATTATGATCTTGTTTAGGTTGGCGAAGTAGATTGGCAGATGATGAATGAGAGGATGTGCGGTAGTGATGATGAAAAGTTTCTTCCAAGCTGAAACCTGATCCTCATCTCTAACTCTGTTGGTAACCCAAAGCTCAGTATATTCTCTGTGTTTTTGATAAAGGAGAGAGATTTTGTTTCCCTGAAAACACGATTATCCTGCTGTACTCTCATCCCAAGACTTCACTAGGAAGTCTTATCGGTATAAACAACTCAGTAGAAAAGTTGAATGACTGCACAAATACCTCGTTGCTCTCAAACCAGTAAGCCAACCAAAAAGAGTTTCCTCGCAGTGATACCACGAAAAACTTGTGTCTATACAGATTCCAAGTTTCAGCCATCTCTACAGATTTCCACCTACGTGAACTGACATTATATACCTCTGCTTCAGGTGTATAGTCAACACAATCATCATCATCATAGCGACCGAAAATATTGAATCTTAAGACCTTGTATATCATGTCTCTCGTGCGTCCAAGGCTGTACCAGTCATTGATGGACAGATACTCTCTATTGGCTAGCCATCCAGTTACCTCTAAGTTGCGGTTCCAGATTGCAATTTTGCGAGAAAAGGTGTAGAACAAAATCAATCCATCACAGGCTGACATACCTCTGATATGTTCTCCTCGGAAATCAAACAGTTTAAAATATAAAGGAGATTGATCGAAGTTTTCTAACATCCATATTTAGGAAGAGTCTCTTGCGTGAAGAAAGGATGGGTATTTGTGGCTGCTTTCCAGATGGGCGTAGATGAATCTGTTTTCTCTGAAGAGAGTTCCCCAGCCCTTACAAGTAACTTGAAACCTCAAAAGTGATTTTACTGGAAGCTTATTGACAATGTTCTCCACTAGATCTGCAGGGACTCAGTGTTTCGCATCCTCTCATGTGCTAACTTCTTTGGGAACAAACCTACTACCTTTTCTGGTACAGAAACTTCAGCACGCTTTTCTTTTCCAAACAGTTCATGACCATGAGAATTTTGAATTTTCTCGTCCAGCTTCTCTGCTTTCTTCTTATTATAGCAGGAAGAGTTGTCCCTAACATAAGTGGTAGATTGATTTTCCAGTAACCAAACTCGTAGAGCACATTTTTCCTCCGCGACACGTCGAAAGTGAGCCATAGCAGACTCTGAAGCTTCACCTTGCTCATACTCTAAGCTCTCTTTGAACCCTTTCCTACTACTTTCTTTCACTACTGAGTCATAAAACTTTGACAAACCTCTCTGAGAGACAAGAGCTGGTACAAATACAGCAGCAGGATGTTCTTTATCCAGTGAAGATGATGAAACTGTGTTGGAAACTGAAGACATGGTACTGTTATCACACTGTTTATTATCTATTCGATAAAACTGAAATGGAGGCTGATTAAAACATCTGACATACTCTTCAGCTACATGTCGGTGGTGAGCTATATCAGCCTCTATAACTGCACCTCTCCCATACTCTAACCTCTCTTTGAACCCTTTTCTAGTGCTTTCTTTTGCTCTTGAATCATAAAACCTTGACACACCTCTTTGAGAGACATTAGTTGGCACAGTAACAGCAGCATGATTAGTTGGCTTAGTAACAGCAACATGATTAGTTGGCACAGTAACAGCAGCAAGATTAGTTGGCTTAGTAACAGCAGCATGATTAGTTGGCTTAGTAACAGCAGCAGGATTAGTTGGCTTAGTAACAGCAGCATGATTAGTTGGCTTAGTAACAGCAGCAGGATTAGTTGGCACACTAACATAAACTTCATCAGTCTTTGATACTCCCCTTGCGCCAGCCTCTTGTGATGTAGGGGAAGATTCATCTGGAGATGATGTAGTCATGCTGGACATTGAAGATTTGGTAGTGTTAAAAAAATGTTAATAGACCATTATCCACATACAAACTCATATTTGTTAGATCCTTAACAAGGTACGAGATCCTTTAGCAAATTTACAAAATTACATCTGACATGAGTCGCTACAAGATGAAGGTTAGCCTAATACAAGACCAATGTTGCCTATGTTCTGTCTAAGCTTTCCACTTTAGCAAAGAATCGCTACAAGATGAAGGTTAGCCTAATACAAGACCAATGTTGCCTATGTTCTGTCTTAGCTTTCCACTTTACCAAAGAATCGCTACAAGATGAAGGTTAGCCTAATACAAGACCAATGTTGCCTATGTTCTATCTTAGCTTTCCACTTTACCAAAGAATCGCTACAAGAAAAGACTCAAAACTGGAAGTGACTTATAAGTTTTAAGCATAATCTTTAGGTCTAACTCAAGAAAACAAAAGATTTTATACTCACTTCTCCTCTCACCGACTTTACACTAAACTTCTTTTAACAACCTTTTAACAGAATAGAAACGCTCCAACAAGATTTCACACACTCGACTCAACTCTGCATCTTCACTGCAAGCATCAAGACCATTAAAACGCTTCGTATCATGACAAACACAATAACCAACTCCAGTTGTCCCAAACCGGAAACAATACCTGGTTCATTTAATCATTCTCCTAAACCGGAATACTTTGATTGAATTAGAAGCTTCAATCATACCAACAATCCAAACCAACTCATAATCCAGTTTAGACTTAAATCGGTTTATGAATTGATCTAATTCATTTGTTGAATGGTTTGAATCAACCCACTAATCCATTTATTTGATAGTTTTAATAATTAAATGGGTGAACCTATGATAATTAAATACTCCTTCCGTTCCATAATTTAAGATGTTTAAGGAATTTTGTTTTGTTTCAATTTATAAGATGTTTTACAAATCTCTAGATAGATTTTAATGTCATTTTGGTATTTTGACTCTTTAAATTCTACAGTATTTTTATGATTGGTTAAATTTTATTTTTAGATAATTATTAAATGATATTTATTTAGTTTAAACATTTTCTTAATCTTTGAGCTTTTAGCTAAAATGTCTTATAATTTGGAACAGATGGAGTATTAAATTTATTATTATTAACTACTATCAATTTATCATATATTATTATTAATAATGAAATGGTACCATATTTTTTGTTGGAAAATTGTGATATTACGTTTTTGGTGGCAAAATTATAAAATCACGTTTTTAGCAAGAAAATTTTAAAATCACGTTGTTCGCAAAAATGATAAAATCACGTTTTTAGCAGCAAAATTACAAAATCACATTGTTGTCGAGAAAATTTACAAAATCATGTTTTTTGCTGAAAAACTACAAAACCTCGTTTTTGGCGGGAAAATTACAAAATCACGTTTTTGGCGGGAAACCATAATTTTGCGAGAAAATTGTGAAACCGAGCTTTTGGCGAGAAACTTGTGAGACCGTATTTTTGGGGAGAAATTGATGGAAGAGATTTAATTAAATTATGTTTTACTAAAATTCGTTTAGACATTTGATTTGATTATATTTGGTTTATATATTTGATTTAAATTGTTCACTTTCTATTGGTATGGTTATGCATAATCTACTAAACCATTTTAACCAAAACCATTACAACCCAACTCATTAAACCCATTAACCCATTATACCTAAATTCCAACTCATTAGATTCATGAATTAGATTTGTTTGGGTTGACTCATTAACTTCAACTAATTTTGATACCCCTACCAATAATCTACAATAGCCATTGTGATCAATGGCAGATCCAAGAGATACGACTTCGACAAGCAAAACTACAAAATGATCTTCATTCATATCCATATAACACATAGCATCATCATCATCAAATATATATTATTGTCACTTATGCTCCACTGATTCTGAAACATAACTCAATTTCAGTTTAGTCGTAGTTTCATCCACCTTCGCCTTCCTACATATCATGTTCATCAGTGCATAATAAATGACCTCCTCTGTCTCCATTATAAGAGATTGATGAACTTTATCTCTTGAATTCCATCTTCGTTCATTTTTCCTTGTTGCATAATACCCCCATAATCATAAATTATGATTTTTCGATGATTTTTATTCATTGTGGCCTGAAATAGAATAGAAAACTCACATTATAATCTATATCGTGTAATAAATAGTTATACCAAGTAGTACCATCTGTACTAAGAGTATCATTATTAGTAGTATGTTATGTGTGTATCTTAGGATTAATTTAGTATTAAATTTAAAAAGTGTAGAATTTAAGATTTGTATTTTTTTTTGTTTTGTTTGATGTGTGTTTATTGGTAGGTTCTTAAGTTTAGGTTCTTCGAAAAAATATTTTTTTTAAAATTTTTTTATAAATTTTAATTTTAGAAAACTTAATAATTATTGCAAATTCAAAAATTTAAAAACATACATGAAATACAATTTATAACATCAATTACATAACGCACAATTATTTTAAACATGCTTTGTGGAAAATTTATTCCAAATATGCTCGACCAAATTCGACTTCAATTGTTCATGCATAGCTCGATCACAAATTCGAGTTGTAGTGGCCATCATATCAATGAGATTTGAAAGCATTTCAGTAGAATATGTGAAATCCACCCGTGTGCTTCCGGCAGTTCCCGCCTCTACGAATTCGTTGACATTAAACTTAGTATAATATCTCGGTCATGTTCTATCATCATATAATGAAGTATTATACAAGCTCGCATAATATTTCTAGTTTTTGCTTATCCAAAATAAGAGCCGGATTTTAGACAATCGCAAATCGAGCTTACAAAACTCCGAAAGCACATTCGACATCTTTACGACAAGCTTTTTGATTGGTTGCAAATAAATATGTTTTCTCACCTCGTGAAAGTGAAATCGATTGGATAAATGAAGTCCATTTAGGATAAATTACATTAGTGAGATAGTAACCCAAATGATACTCGTTCCCGTTGACTAAATACTTTACTTTTGGTGCTCGCCCTTTTAAGATCGTCAAAAATAGGAGAGCGATCAAGAATATTTATATCGTTTAAAATATGTGGAGGTCCAAAATTATATGAAGTAATTATAACAACAACCATGAAATATTGATAATGAAAATTACGAGAAAGAATATGAAAAATCGAAAAACGATGAATATGACGAGAAATATGAAGACTTAGGTGTTGACAGTCAATTGTGTCTTAAGAAAACAAGATTAATACATGATTCCCTTGATTCATTTGAGTTATAATAATAATGATATTTCATTATTTTTTAAAACAGGTGAATTTGAAACAATATTTTTGCATTGATAGTAATTTTTCTTTAGAAGATAATATTTAAGTCGTATATAAGTTTCAACAAAATATATCAAAAACCCCCACGCGTAGGGTGTGTTCAAAACCAAGTATTTATAATTGTTCTTAACCATTGTCTAAAATTTTTTACTCGATGTGGGGCGTTGTACATCTAATTTTTTCTATCGATTGAGTAATATACGTTAATTTTTAAAATTTAAATTGCAACATATGCGAAAAAATTACATTCCATATGTTTTATGTAATAATATAAATTTGGAAAGAAATAATATCATATAAAAATACTGGGAAATATTTGATTTATTAGGGAGATATTTTAGAAAATTTTATTAAATGTAATAAATATAGATATCCTATTTTGCATTTTTATTATGGTTAATTACAAACTTTACCTTTTATTATGATTCATTACAAATTTTACCTTAAAATTTTGTTATTTATTCAAATGACAAATTTTTAGTTATGCAAATATTACAAAATAAAATGTTATAACCCAAAATATATTTCAAATATGTTAATATATATACATTATACATTTTCCTTCTTTTAGCAATATAGATACAGCCTAAATTTTATGGAAAGATGTTCCCGTATAGACAGTATAACAATAAGTTAATTTTCTATTTAATCGTTACATTGATAATGTCAATTTTCTATGTTGTATGTTTAGCAAATCTATTCAACTAATTAAAAAAAAAAAAGAAAAAAAAAAGGAGAGATCTAGGTATCGTGAATGTCATTAAATATGTAAATATGTTTTTTTTTTTAATTATGTAAATATGTTGTTCTTAAGGTATTAGTTCATTCTTATTATTATTTTCGTAACAAAATATGGCTAATCTTTCATGTCAAAAATAAATAAAATAAAATAAAACAAAAAGTTAATTATTGTGTTGTATTGCGTCACAACAGGATCAATATCAACAAAATAAAGCAATGCTTACAAAACCCTCTTTAATCTTTATGTTTAGATCAATGCAAAAAAAAAAAAAATTGAAAAAGAAAAAACAAATTAAGAAGGGTAATTAAAATACAAAATCTAATTAAACGTAACCGATTCAACTAAAAAAATCAATATTATCAAAAAAAAAAAAACTGATTCACATGTCCTCATCGCTGTCGTAGCCATACGTGCGACACAAATATTGAAGCCCATTATAAGGGCAAGTAGCACCTGATTCGACAATATAACCATTGTTCTTTGGATCGGTCTTAATTGCCACTTCTGCCAAACATCTTGTGCACTTTATGTAGAACCTATGGATTTTATTACCTAGATACGTCTCGTTGATGACGTCTTCCTCACGGCAATTGAATTTGGTGCCTTCAGACATGTAATCACCACATGTGTTGCATCGAACACGTACTGGTAGCATAAACCTAATATTTTCCTGCTGGTTCTTCGGTTTCTGGAGTCGAGGTATCTTGTTCGGATCAAAATCTGGCGAGTAGTACTTGTTTAGGGTTTTGCGTTCTCCCATAACTTCAGAGCACACGACCGATTAAATAAGGATAAGATCTCAAGACTATGAGAAACACACGACGAATAGTCCAACTTCTCTCTTAGAGATTATCCTTAAAGGCTAAGACCTTTGGGGACGTCCTCCTTCATGTATATAGCCAAAAATTAGCTTCTATGTTTCCTTTATTCACTTGGACTTATTCCTTAAAAGTATATTTCGTTTTGGAATATTCACATATCTCCTTAGATTTGATTTGGTCGTATATCTTTCTTTTCCTCGTAGGTCGGTTTTGAGCTTATCGGGCTTATGTTGTTTTAACCGTGTTGTCGTTGTTGTTGTTACTCTACACATCCAATTAAAAGTTTATGTTTTCAGTATAAGTATTCTTTTTTATAAAGTTTTTATAAGAAAAAATCGCCATGTTATTAATTACATCCTAATAATTATTATTAACTATTGTATCTTCTTTTTTTTTTTGTATTTTAATAACGTTTTTTTCTCTTGATCAATACCAATAAAAACATCCTTAGCTAGAGATTCTTTTGGAGTATTAACAAATGGGAGAAACTGTTGGTATACCATGCCAATGGAGAGACAAAGGTTTAGGTTCATGTGTATCAGATCGGTACTGATGAGGATGAAGGCAAGTGGGGTTATGGTTCCAAGTCTGAAGCCATCATCAAGACTTCACCATCCACCACAGGCAAGCAAACTTTAGAACACAGTTACAAAGATGAAGCAAACCTCTAATGAGTGACTCAACAAGAAATTGAAACTATACTAGTATTTATACAACCATGAACCGGTCATGGCTCGGGTAGGAGGATACAGTCACCACCATAATGCAAAATCCTTGACTTGTTCATCTTTCACCTATTAGTATTCTCTTCTTACACAGCTCCTCGTCCGTATTGGTCTTGTTCTTATTGCTTCTTGTTTTCTCGGATAGTTTGATCTTGATCCATGGAAACCCTAAAATTCCACGATGTAGACGAGGACGCAGGCACGAATCACGATTCTTGGTTAATTTTTGCTCATTTCAGGGATGAGTTTATGGTTTGATGAAGATAGTAATATCATCATTGATTCGATGAAAATGATAAAGTGTGAGTCAGTGGTGTTATTAGCGTGATTATTTTAGAAACGTGGGTTTTGATTTGTTATTTTTACCCTTTCATCTTTTATTCTTCAGTAAATTTGGAGAATGTAGAGATTTTTATTTTGGAGAAACATAGAATTATCGAAATGCATAATGATTTTTGAAAATTTTGAACTTTAACTAGATAAATACTACCTGTTCCAGTCCCTCAAGGTGTGAACTTGAATATTATGTCCAAGTCTGTGCCATCTCCCACGGCTTCTTTTACTACTGCATCTGAATATGTAGTAAGTTCTACGGGTATAAGAGCTAGCTTTTCAGCTGGATCTTCCGGAACTGCTATTATTAAGAAACGTAGAAGGCCTAACAAATGGAGGAGAAAGGCTCAAGCTGCAAAACTTTGAAAGGAAACTGGGGATAGACAGGAGATAAAGAAATCGATGGAAGTTACTAATGGTGAAGAAGTTGGGGCTGTTAAGCGGAAAGCTAATGTCGATGAGGTAGGGGTCTCAAAGATAGCTAAAAGAATTGATGAAAGGGTGGTTCCGCATGAGGAACCGCCGACGCAAGTATGAGTATACTGAGTTGGAATTGTCAGGGGTTGGGGGGCACTTTGACAATTCCGTTGTTGAGGGAAATGCGACGGTTGTATTTCCCAGATTTTTTGTTCCTCCTGGAAACTAAAAATTCCAGTGATTATGTGGTGAATGTGCAGAAGAGTTTGGGTTATGAGAACGCTCACATAGTTGATCCAGTTGGTTTGAGTGGGGGATTAGCTTTGTTTTGGAAGAGTTCTTATAATGTGGAGGTGTTACAAGCAAGTTCAAGAGTGATTGATATTAAAGATAAATTGGGATCCTTATATTTCTACATATCTTGTGTGTATGGAGATCCGGTTTGTAGCTTGAGACAAGTGGTATGGGATAAACTTGTTGATATTGGGGCCTCTAGAGATGAACCTTGGTTAGTCTTGGGAGACCTCAATGCAATTGTTGATAATTCCGAGAAGCTAGGTGGACCGGCACGAGCGGAGTCATCTTTCTATTCATTTCGTAATATGATTAATGATTGTCGTCTACGAGAAGTCCATAGCATTGGTAATAAACTATCATGGGCGGGAGAGAGGAACCAGATTTGGGTCCAATGTCAGCTGGATCGAGCCCTTGGTAACGAGGCATGGTTTAATCTGTTTCCACGCAACCAGGCTGAGTATTTGGAACGTGTGGGTTCTGATCATCGACCATTATTGTTGAGGTTTGTCAATGACAATATGTCTAGGTTGGGCTGGTTTATGTTTAATAAACGATGGACATCTAAACCGGGTTTCATTGATGTAATAAAAGCCGGCTGGTCTAAAGGAGAAGCTACGGGACAAGCTTCGGTAATGCAGCGTATAGCGGACTGTCGAAGATCAATCTCTAGTTGGAAAAAAGCGACGAATCAGAATTCTAAGGAGAGAATTCAACAGTTGAGTTCCCGGTTAGATGATGAAGGGGCAAAGACGCAGTCGGATTTAGCTTTGATGCGAAATTTACGGTGGGATCTAATTGCCGCCTTTCGGGACGAAGAATTATATTGGAAAGAAAAAAGCCGGGAAAGATGGTTGAGAGAAGGAGATCGTAACACAAAATTTTTCCATGGTAGTGTGCAAAAGAGAAGGGTTCAAAACAAGATCTTGTCTTTGTTTGATGAACATGGAATAGAGCAATTCTCTGAAGGTTCGAAAGGTGAGGTAGCGGTGGAATATTTTCGCAAAATGTTCTCTTGTTCGAATCCGACTTCAATTTCTGAAGCTTTGGACGGTATGCAACCTCGCGTAACTACCCATATGAATACTGTTCTTACACGCCGGGTCTCAGCTGCAGAGGTTAAAGAGGCGGTGTTTAGTATCAATGGGGAACGTTCTCCTGGTGCTGACGGGTTATCAAGTCATTTCTATCAGACATATTGGGACATTGTCGGTCCTCAGGTGACAGCTGAGGTGCAACAATTTTTTGAATCGGGTTCCTTACTCTCCGGAATGGAACTTTACACAGATTTGTTTGCTCCCAAAGAAGTCAAACCCGACACAAATGTCTGATCTCCGCCCTATAAGTCTATGTTCAGTGATATATAAGATTGTCTCGAAAGTGCTATGTTCACGGCTGAAGGTTTTCTTACCCGAGATTGTCTCGAATACTCAAGGGGCGTTTGTATCCGGTAGACTCATCTCTGATAATATATTGCTTGCCCATGAACTTGTCCATGCTCTTAAAACTAACCAGAGCTGTGATGAGGACTTCATCGCCATTAAAACTGACATGTCTAAGTCGTATGATAGAGTGGAATGGAGCTTTTGGAAGAGTTGTTGATCCGGCTGGGTTTCGATATTAAATGGGTTTCTTGGATAATGAGCTGTGTTCGGTCGGTGTCTTACTCAGTGTTGATTAATGGGGCTGCTTTTGGGTTTATAAAACCAGAACGTGGTATCCGGCAAGGTGATCCATTGTCACCTTTTGTTTTCATCCTTTGTGCTGAGGCCTTAGTCCACATTATGAACAAAGCGGAGGATGAGGGTCGACTTTCGGGGCTGCGACTTACTCCGAACTGTCCATCGATTCAACACCTTCTTTTTGCCGACGACAGTTTGTTTTTGTGTCAAGCAAGTTTCAAGGAATGTTCTGCCTTTCTTGATTGTTTAAAGCTATATGGAGAGGCTTATGGGCAGGTTATTAATTTTTAAAAGTCCTCGCTCACTTTTGGAAGACGTTTAGATCCTTATATGCGGCGTTTACTTGGATTGTTCACGGGGATAGAGCAAGAAGGCGGTACGGGAAAGTACTTGGGTCTTCCCGAGTGCTTTAGCGGCTCAAAAAAGGTGTTACTGGGTTATATTACCGATCGTTTAAAAAGCCGGTTGAGTGGATGGTATGAGAAGACTCTGTCTTTGGGCGGAAAAGATGTATTACTTCGCTCAGTCGCAATGGCGCTCCCGGTGTTCGCTATGTCATGTTTCAGGCTCTCCAAACATCAATGTAAGTGCATTACAAGTGCTATGTCTGCATTTTGGTGGAACAGCTGTGAAGACAAGAACAAAATGCACTGGGTCTCTTGGGAGAAGATTTGTAAATCTAAATCTAATGGCGGCCTTGGTTTTAGAGATATTGGGCGTTTTAATCCAGCTTTACTGGCTAAGCAAGCATGGCGACTGCTTGATGCCCCAGGGTCGCTTCTCTCTCGTGTTTATAAGGCACGCTATTTTGTGAGTACATCGTTGTTGGAAGCTAAGGAAGGTTTGAGGCCTTCCTATGCGTGGCGTAGTATTCTTTTTGGCAGGGATTTATTGGCTAAAGGGTTGATGAAATCCATTGGTAATGGATGTGACACGGGTATATGGTTAGATAAGTGGATTTTTGATGATATCCCTCGGAGACCTTACAACAAGGAAATATTCATGGATATTAACTTGAAGGTCTCTTCTTTAATTAAATCTACGGGTGAGTGGGATGGGGATAAGTTGGACATGTTGTTTCTGCCCGGTGATATTTTGAAAATCCGATCCTTTCCTCCAGAACCTAGTATGCAAGACAAGTTGGTTTGGGCTTTCACAAAGGATGGGCGTTACTCGGTCAAGAGTGGAAACTGGGTATTAAATAAAGATATAGAACTCTTGGACCTTGTTCCAGAAGCTACCAAGGAGGTGAATAAAGTGAAAGACAAAGTTTGGAAAATTAAAACAACGCCAAAGATTAAGATGTTTTTATGGCGGTGTTTATCCGTGGCTCTTGCGGTGGCAGAATGTATGAGCTCTCATGGGCTGAATGTCAAGTATGCCGTTCTGCTGGTGAAACAGTCTCGCATGTTTTGTTTGATTGTTTTTTGGCTGCTGATGTGTGGTTAGCTCTCGGTCTCCCTCGGCCAGTCAATGGGTTCTCCCCAACTGTAGTTGCGAATTTAGACTTTACCCTGCAGCTTATTGACCGGGTTGAACTGCCTTCACATAAGAGGATAGCGATTCCTTGGATTCTGTGGGAGTTGTGGAAGGCTCGTAATGCGACAGTTTTCTCGGGTACGACGTCAAACTGTAACATACTGGTGACAAAAGCAACGGCAGACTCTGAAGAATGGTTTAATCAACAAAGCTTGCTTGCGGCTGAAGTAACAATGGAAATGAGAAGACGAACTGTGACGTGTTCTCGTTGGCTGAAACCTCCTGTTGGTGTAATTAAATGTAATGTTCATGCGTCTTGGGTTAATGACAGCTCTTTTTGTGCTGGAGCTTGGATTCTAAGGAATCATGAAGGAGATGCCATTGTTCATGCTAGGGATGCTTTTCGACCAACTATGAACCGAATTGTAGCTGAGTTGCAGTGCTTGTTGTGGTGTCTTCGAAGCCTCCATGATTTACATTTCGATTCATGTGAGGTGTGGTCTGATTGTGGAGCTGTTGTGGCTGCGTTAGCGAAACCTTTGGAATGGCCGAAGTATCGCTCTCTTCTTGGCAAGATTCAATATACACTCAACTTGATGCAGGTGGTGTCAATTAAGCTTTCCTCTCCAAAAGCTAACTTGGTGGCACGAGACATAGCCGGTAGTGTCACACGAGACGGACGACTCACATCGTATTTGGCGCTAGGAGGCCCGGCATGGCTTCATGCTAGGATTGAAGAGGATCGCCGGTGTGGTTGATGAGGCTCTGTTTTAGCTAATATTTTCTTGCTTTCGTTTGGTTTATGCTCTGTTTTTGTGTACGAACAACCTCCACTATATATTTTAATACCAAGACGATAAAAAAAAAAAAAAAACTAGATAAATACCCGACCTAATATTTAATAATTTGGTTTTTTAGTTGCAGCTACTCATCGGAAGTCTGGACTGTCCTCGCTAAACAACTACTCCAACGCCACTTCTCCACGACCTAGCAAGAAGTAGTCAACAACGTTATGAGGATTGCATCCAAACTTTCTTGATTTGTTACAGTTTTCAAATAGCAATTCACTCTCTATGACGGGAGCGCAATGGGAGGAAGAATGGAGAGCCGGCAACTTCAGCAGCTAACCTCATCACTTGGCTCCATAAACAAGTTCGGAACAAACTCTTTAGTCATTCAAAAAGAAGGAGATAAAAGGTACGAAGCAGGCTTACGGGCTTGGTTTAAATCAAGAGGCCTTTAGTAGATTCATGTAGTCTTTGATTCTAATTTTTTCTTGTGTCATTCTCTAAAATACCATCATTTTTGTTTTTAGGATAAAAATACCACAAAACTAAAATTAAATTTTAAATTTTCAAACTCTAAATTCTAAACATTAAACCCTACCCCCTAAATAATATACCCTAAATTGCAAATAATCAACCCAAACCAAAGATTTAAAATTCCATGTAGCCAAACACACTAAAACACAGCAAAAATATTTAAATAAAAATAAAAAACTAAAACTATTTATATTTATGGAAATTATAATAAGTTTGTTACCATAAAAAATGGACAATTAAATTCGAAATTAAACATATGGAAACAGATTTAATATTAATTATATACTTTCAGATATTTTTGAAAAAAATAAATTATAGTTTAGGAAAAAAAAACATGTTAGATTAGAAAATAAGCGAGTAATCAAATTCTATATAACATAAAATGTGAAAAATATACAACGTACTTTATTATATCATCAAATTTTTAAAAGTATATAATTTTAAGCAGATAACAAAAAAATGTTTAAATTAAAAGTCTGAAAATAAATCAATAATTTTAAAAGCAAAATTCTAAAATCTTGCGAAGAAACATTCCATATCACATAAAATCTCTTAAACTTATATAATTTCGTACTTGCGAATAAAATATATAATTTCGTACTAAAAATAAAAACCAACCATAAATGTGGAGAAACAAACCGTAAAAAATGTCATACTAATTTTAAAAATATTGATCGATTCTATAATTTAGGAAACTAATAGAATCTTAACTAATTAGTGTAGATTCATCGGTTAAAATTTCCATTTATTAAAATCTTAACAATAAAATCTAAACCAATCTATTTTAAATCTACATATTGAAATATATTTTGTATGATTCAAAATCGAGTGTATAACATCTACATATTAAACTATATTTTTAAACAAATTATTTAAAAGGGAACCACATTCTTTCGTTCTCACAAACCATGATAATGACATTGATCTTTTTGATTATGTAGTGGGTGTAGAAATATAATTATATATATTGCAAATTTAAAAAAAAAACTAACGTAAAACAGTAGGAAGATGTAATTTAAAATTATTTTTAATAATATGGAACTGGACATAAAAATAACAAACTGTTTTGGATAGCTAAAATTCTAAAATCACAAATTTTACACTAAATTTGAAAAATTATTAAGTTACATCTACATATATCATATCTATAGTATGATAAAAAAAAGTAACGAGATAAATTCACTAATTTGGATAGTTAAATTCAATTTAGATTTTCAAATATCAATTTACGGGTACAATACAGAAACATGAAATTTAAATAGCTAAAATTTTCTATTTATTTTAAATATTGAAACATGAAATAATGGGTACATGAAGAGCGCGGGTAATTCGGAAAATATTAAAAAAATAGTATCTAAAGTAATGCTGGTTAAATACGAGGCGGAAATTTTGGATAACACAAATTCAACTAAGGGAGATACATAGATACTATTTAATCATGCAAATTTCGAAGAACGGGTTTTTGCGGGTTAAAATATTATAGTTCGTTGCAGGCCAGACATAGCGGACGAGTTTGACTCGCTTGACAACTATATTTAGGTCATTTGTTTCAAGAAGTTTTAGTGTTTTTTGTTGTTTTTACCTGGTTTGATAGTTCACGATTTACATAGAAATCTAGATTATCACTAATCCGGTTTACACTTGATCCGGATCCGCTATCATGTCGATTTAAAGCGATTATTATTTCAAACATTCAAAAATTTGAAGAAAGCAAAGCAAACGTATTTAGGGATCCAAAACTCTTACCTATTTTTTTATATGTTAGACTATAATATATAATCTCAAGTGAGTTCTAAAACCACAATTATAAGATGGAAAACATGATATAGATGGAATGGGACATTACGGTTATGAAATAGTCACCTTTTTGTGGCTTTTGTTTTTTACTATTTCTCTTTTATGTAAAACGACATGAAACTGATACAAATACGTTTACAAACTTAATCTTGCACATACGTAATATATTGAAATCAACCCTGCATGCATGTATGTAATACAAACTTTTAAAATCAACCCCGCACGTATGTGCGGGTCCATCCCTAGTTTACCATTATATTCAAATATATATATATAATATATTTATATGCAAAAGTTGTTTACCCTCAACCTTTCTTATAAACGATTGTATGTTGTTTTAGTTATAAGTATTTTAAAAAACTCTCTATAATGGTTTATATTCAAATATATATATATATATATATATATATTATAATTTATATTAATTTATTTTTAATTTATTTAAAATTATTTTTGTTTTAACTTGTAATAAATATAAACCATTATCGAGAGTTTTTAAAAATACTTATAACTAAAACAACATAATCGTTTATAAGAAAGTTTGAGGGTAAAGTTTATTATTCTCACATAATCTTGTCGCTTTAACTCCATTATTTTTGAAAACTAAACACCAAACATTGCAGCATAGTCTTGAATCTCTCGACAATAGTTGTCTGAAGAAAATATCACAGCATTATAAAAAAATAAAAAAATATGTATATTTAAGGTTTTAAATTATAAGGGTAACTAAATTAAAAAAAACTTATTAATGTAACATATTCAACTAAAAACCAATATTATATATGAAACAAAAAAATTTATAAAAATAACCTGATTCACTTGTCCCCATCACTGTCGATACCATAAGTGTGACATAGAGATTCAAGTCCCTTTACATTCTTCTTGGGGATTATGCAAACAGTCTTGTTCGAGATTTGTCTTGTTCGAGATTTACCAAAATCTTGTCTCTTATTACTCTTCTTCTTCTTCTTCTTCTTCTTCTCATCAAACACCTCATAGTTTTTGTCTTCCTCTTCATCATCAACCCTAGTGATCCGCTTACCAAATTTTATAGACTTAATGAGCAACTCTTCCTCCACGTTCTCTTCTTCTCGTTTTCTTCTTCTACTCAAAGCCTCAAGCATTGAGTCTACGCTCACCGAGGCTCGTCTAGAGTTCATAGACTTAACCTCATCAAGCGCAGCCATAACTTCCATCTCTCTTTTAGATACCACACTTCTCCTCTCTAAAGACTCCAATGCGTTTTCTTCAGTTTCCTTCTCCTCTTTAACCTGATCTTGTCCATTATAAAGACAAGTTGCACCTGATTCTACAGTATAACCATGGTTCTTTGGATCGGTCTTAACTGTCACCTCTGCCAAACATCTTGTGCACTTTATGTAAAACCTAAATATTTTAATGCCTACGTGCGTCTCGTTGATGACGTCTTCCTCACGGCAATTGAATTTAGTACCTTCCGACATGTAATTACCACATGTGTTGCATCGAACACGTACTGGAAGCATAAACCTAATCTTTTTCTGCTGGTTCTTCGGTTTCCGGAGTCGAGGTATCTTGCTCGGATCAAAATCTGGCGAAATATACTTGTTTAGGGTTTTGCGTTCTCCCATAAGTACTTCAGAGACAGAAACACACACGAAGAAGAAGAAAGAGTCCAACTTCTTTCTCTTACTCTTTCTCTACTTCTCTCTTTGTATTTTCTTGTTCAGATGATCTCCTCCTTATATATATAGCCAGAGATTTGCATGTTTTCGTTTCAAGATATATTCTATTTCCTTATTTTTTGATAAGTCTACCTCTTTTTTTTTTCGGAATCGTTACATATTTTCCTTTTTTCTCGTAGGTCGGTGTTGAGCTTATGTCGTTGGACCGAACTCTCTTGACTTTTTTCGCTGGTTAATCTTTGTTTGGACCGTGTTGTTAATGGGAGGGTGGTAAACCACACTTCTACACATCCAATTGATAAGCAAATATAGTTTATTATAATTTTCTTCTCCACGTATATTTTTTCTAAAAAAAACTAATTTTCAAACAATTAAATGTATTAAAAATGATTTAATCATATATTGTTATAAAACATGTGATAAATGCATTACTTAAACACTAAGGAAACATCTCCCTTAAACATACATCCTTTAGACATACATCCTCTTTGGCTATACATCCCTTTGGTCATACATCCCCTTTGGATAATCTTGTAGCAGTATATATAGATGACCTTAGCTACTATTTGTGTAAGCTTATATGAAAGGTAATAAGATAAGATATTTCTCTATTCTCTCTAGTTTTTGTTTCCTCTTTGTTCTTGTTTTGGTTTGATTTTCATTATCTATATAGAGATATAGTTTACAACATATATGACTTTCTTTTTCTTTTGAACAATTTTTGGGTTATCTTATAGGAGCAATTCTTGGGTTCACCGTTCACCCATATGTGAACCTTATTGTTCACCTCTTATTACTATAACCAATAAAAATAAAGTATTATGCTATATCAGACAATATTATAAAAAAAAAAAACTAAAATCATAAAAACGAAACAAATTATGGAAACAAAATATGTATACATATAACCGATATATATTTTTTTTAATTGTAAAATCTAAACCTTAAAATAATATTTAAACATGTTTTACTAAAAGTATACAGATTTTGTTTCCATAAGCAACATGGTATCACGTGAAATTTTTATTGGTTAAAATAATAGGAGGTGAACAAATATGTTCATTTTAGGGGTGAACCCAAGTATTTTTCCTCTAATAGGGACCTCTCTTATTTGATGACAAAAAAAAAAAGGACCTCTCTTATTCATCCCCAATTAACTAATCAGCCAAAGTTTACCATATATCTAATGTTTTTTTTTTTTTTTTTGACAGCAATTTACCATATATCTAATTAAACGAACTAAATATTAATAAATAATTCATCATTCAATAAAATATCCAACTTGTTCAATTATCATTACCAAAACCATATACAAAAAATAAAACATCCAGAGAAATAATAATTTGTATAGAATAATAGAAGTGATATATGAAGAGATATATACTATTAATCATACAATCAAACATGATTAGTTTACGAACCTAGACCAGCAATATACGTGACACCAGTTGATGGTAACCAAAGGTTCCCTTGTATGAATTGAGCTACCGTAAAGTTATTAGCCTCGGTCGAATTATTCAATACATGGTATCCTGGCCACTTAACACGGCGGTCTAGACTAGCCCCCGGTCCGGTATTCATATACTCACCATAATATAATGTATCCAATGCAAAGTCCCCGCTCCATTCGAGCCATCCTTCCGGCCTAAGTGCATCACTTATGTAGTTTTGCATAAACACTGTTCGAGAATACAACTTCCACGGCCGACCCAAGTAAGTAGCGGTGGTACTTAAGTGTGGAACTAGATCGGTATCAGCCGTTATGTTGCTGAATTGGATTGTGAATCCAGTTGGTTCGTTTGGATCTTTACGTCCTTGAGCCGTGATGCTGTTCTTTTGGTTTGGTAGGCCTTGTTTGGCTTTGATTTGGCAGTTTTGGAATATGGCTGTTGCATCTCCGAATATAAAGTCTACGGTTCCTGTTATAATGCATTCTCTAAAGAATTGACGCATTGAGTGGGCGTAGAGAGTGTCTTGGTAACCTCTCATCGCGCACCGATAATAAACCCCGAGATCTGTATCCGACCGTAGTGCGACTGCTTGGTGCTTTTCCGGCCCGGCTGTGTTTTGGAACGTTATATCACGTGCAATAAATCCTCTACCGCTCACAGCTGCAAAACAAATTTTATAACCAATTCAAAATCTTCTTGAATAGTAAAAGAAATCTTGCAAGTTAGAATACTAAATTTTTTGGTTCGACTATATAAATTGACATTGCAATATATTTTGAAATAGAAAATATAAGTCCTAAGTTTTATTTAGTTTTACTTTGGGTTATATCCTTGATATGATTAGATTAGTATACTGGATAGATTAATTACTAGATAAATTAGGTGACATAATGCTTAAATCTTTTCACTAACCAAAGGTAGCAGATCGGAAAGTAGTCCAGCCATCGACAAAACTCCGATTACCGGTGATCACGGTAACATCAATGCCGTCACCAACCATCATAATGTTCCATTTCTTCTTTTTGATCTCCACATTCTCCGCATATACACCTCCTTGCACATGTATCACATATCTTTTCTTGCTATATTCCGGTGCAGCCAACACCGCGTCACTTATCGTCTTGAAATTCCCAGTCCCATCCGCGGCAACAACCGCGTCAGCCGCCATTTGTGAGCCATCAGTTTGCAGCAACTTCCGATCACCGGGTTTAACCCATGAGGGAAACTTACTGAAGCCACTATGAATTGTGGTCATCGTATGGGCTTTCATGGGCTTGGATTTGGGCTTAGAGGGAGGAGAGTGAACCATGGTTAGTAAATTTCGGACTGTTGAACTGACCCGGTTAAGACCACCGGCCACGACTTTTCTGATAAAACCATTAGTCCCCTCGAAGCCGTCGAGACATGTGTCCTGGTCAGAAAGTGCGGCGCTTATCCATGTCCGTAGATCCGAACCCAAGTCCCCTGTGCTGTTGTCTTTACCTGACAGTGACAGTGTAATGTACTTCATTATTATTCGATTTATTTACATTTTACTTCTTACATTATCGTACATAATAATTTTTTTTTACAGTTATTATTTTTTTAACTGAGATTATTGATAAAAAAAAAATCAATAATAATAGCATTTAATCAGCGGATAATAATTTAGAGTTAATTTTTAAATTATGTTTTGGTAGACTTATTAGATTTTTTAATTTATTGTGCAGTACTTTTTGTATATAAATTTTGATAAAGGAAGTTCTTTTATTTTTTTTTCTAAAATCCCAAATAATTTCAAACACATGCATGTGAGTTGGCCACATAAACTATAGTATTTAAAAATCGACAATGTAATTAATTACGGACGTATACATTTTGTACTCTTTTTTTTCTTTTTTTTTTCTGACGTTTATATTCATCTTCCATCCTTTAAAGGTGCAAGATTTCAAGGTTTACTTTCAAGATTCTATACCCACGTAGAAGATTAATCACCGACGATAAGATACCAAATCACTTTCTTCTTTAAAGCAAAAAAAAAAAGTTCTGTGAATCCGATTCAGCAGAACAAAAGTCTTGAAATTTATCAAATATTTTGTTTCATTGAAAAAAAAAAGTTGGTTCATGTCAATTGATGCTTGATAAATGGACTTTAGTAATGTTACTACTACTGAGTCAAAAAAAAAATTAACATAAAAAATAGACTTAATTAATACTTAATAGTAGTAAAACTACTAAAATTCTAAATGCAAGTTATCGTGATTTTTTAAAACTTAAAACTTTTTTATTTATTTTTGAATATATAATTGGTATTTATAATTTATTTTATATTTACTGTAACGTAATATTAATGTTAAAACGGATAAATTAGCACGAATTGCTCATGATACCGCGTTTTGTTTTGTATGTAAACAAAGTTTCTCTGGTTTGGTGCTCGAACCTTTGTTATAATTGAAGTTGGAAAAAGAATATTGATATTTGTAACTTTGTATTTCAGTTTATGTAATCTTGTTGAACATTATGTCTTTCCAAATTATATAACTCTCTTTTTATATTATCTACTTGCAACACAATTTTGCATGCAAAACAAAAAAAAAGACTAGTAAGTGTAAACATATAAATTAATACCGTTGGGGTTTAGACAGGCAGAGACGATCCAAGAAAGCTCTTCAGCGGCAGAATCAAGAAGATCAACACAATCAAGAATCGCATTGGAAACTCTCGACTTCCCAATTTTTTTGTCGAATTTGGAAACTATTTCTCCCGCTTTCTTGATAGCATCAATGACGGTTTTGGCCGCTTCGGCGAACTCTGACGAGGGGACTCTTAAACACTCCATTTGAACCAACCCTTTAGAAGAAACCACTTTGTGAGCGGAACATAGAGATATGGTAAGGAAGAGGAACAAGATCGATGCTCCCACTTGGCAAAACTTTGCCATAATCTAGTAGGATCTTATAAAGATAGATGAAATTGAAGAGTGTCTCTCGAACACTCTACGAATGAACCAAATTGAAGAGTTGAGGTGAGTGGTGTGTGATGGTGTGTGTGTGTGTGTGAGAGAGAGAGAGAGAGAGGGTAATGGCTAAGGAAGAAAAAGAAGATGACCTAGCCTTGCTTTTTATACTATTGGTTAAATGGTTGAAATTAAACTAGAATTATTGGATTTGGACAGCAACAAAATGTTAAAGAGGCTTTTGTATTTGTTGAAAATTTTGTCAGACCATAATCTACACGATTTTATAAAACGTTACTGATCAGACTTGTGGATGCAATTGTTTTGTTAAGCAAAAGTTTTCTCTTTAGAGGAGAACAAAGTACAATTATATAAAACCTAGTGATTGTTAGCATTATTGTTGTTGTGTTATCGTTTTGGATTTAAAAGTCTGACTAAAACATATAACCTAATCATGTGTGTTATCACTATCATTATGTAATCATCATCCCAATTTAAACTAGCACACCAGTTAGAAAACATTTTGTAGGACGATTATTGATCATTTTGAAAGTTTTATATATTTAATTTAACAAACATAGTTTATTAAACTTAATGAAAATGAAATTATTTTTATCATAGCTTCAGACTGTTATTCGAAGTTCAAACTCATATATAGTCGAATTTTGAGGAATTTTAAAATCTTCATCGTTTCGTCTACCTTTTTTAGTTTCAACGCTTTGATCCCTGTGATAGACCAAAATTTCTTTATTATAATATATGCTTCTATATTTTTACTTTTTTTTGCCACATGACCATTTGTTTAAAATATTTTATTTATTAACCTAAACTATTTTAATTTTAATGAAATATATAAATTTTTCGGGAAAAAAATATATAAATTCTCCATTTATTACTCTAGAGCTAAACACATGTACCAAATTGGGTGTGGCATAAAAAAAAATGTGGACAATTGGGACCAACCTTGTGATGAATTGAATGAAACAATTGTTATCAAAATGAATTCAAAAACGATGTGAGATGTGATCCTTGAAGGAAACTTGGGACAACCTTTATCTACACGTCTCCTCTCAAACCAATATCCTCGTCGGTACTCAGCATTGATCAAATGATAACTGTTTCTATTTAAAAATGATAATACTATCTTGCTGACATACTGTAACTTGCATTATACAATACACAAACACTAAAAATAATTATATGAATATATTTTCTAAAACTTTTATAGAAGATTATAGACTTTAACCACTTATATGTGATGATTCAGAAATGTAAAGCAGAAATGTCGGTTTTTTTTTTTTTTTTTTTTTGACATCAACAGAAAATGTCGGTTTTAAAATTGGAAAATAGAGTTGTGTGGAGTCATGTGTCGGTGCCTCACACTTGTTTTTTTCTTGTGTTACACTGTTGTAAGTCTCATTGGTGGGTCTCAAATCCAAATCTTTTGGTCATTTATCGTAGGCTACTCTACTTAGTACTTACTGGCTACTTCATGCACACATTTTTTGTTTTTCTAAGCTAGTAAATGTCATAGAAATGAAACGAGTTTGGTAACCATTAGCTTGGTTTCTTAGCAAAAATTAGGATAAAAAACAAGGAAGCAAAACAAAATAATAAAATAACTTCATTTGATTTAAAGATCTAGGTATGACCATGGTTACGAGTTACGGTTTATTAATCACCGGTTACGGTTATAAATATTTTATAACCATAAGTAACCTTTATATATACGGTTAAAACGGTTGGGGTTATATACGGTTCAGTTAAGTCTGGTTACAGTTAAATACGGTTACGGTTATTTGATGATTATGATATAGATAATATTACAAACAAAATTCTATATTTTTAACATATCAAATAATGTTTTTTTTACAATATGAAATATATGTAATTATATGATTCAAATATTTGTAGTAATTTAGTTAAAAATGATTTTTCTTTATCAAACACAACTACAATTAAATAAATTAATGGTTATGAACCTACAAATATTTAAATTAAATTATTTTTGATTTGAGTAATGAAAATGAGTAGGAGTGAATTAGAGTTACTAGTTGACACATTAAACCATTTAAAATATTATTTTAATGAAATAATTTTTATTAAAGGTTTAACCGTACAATTAATTAGTACGGTTAACCAACGATTTTATACGGTTACGGTTAATAACGGTTAATATTTTTCTTATAACCGTGACTGATTTATTTTTACGGTTAACAGTTACAATATTTAACCGTTTCATACAGTTATGGTTGAAAAATGGTCAGGTTATAGTTAGAAATATGGTTAAGATAGATTTTGGTCATGCCTATACAGATCCATTAATTTTTAAAACTATCTTTGATGTTTTCTCGCAGTTATATATGGTGTTAATGATCTCAGGTCCATGGTTTTGAAGATGACAAACGCTAGAATGATTTGGAGATTATGGAGGAGGTTATTTCTCTATTTCTACTTGCACGTTTTGTTGTACAAAAATGAAGAACATCCTTAACAGTGGCGGAGCTAGGAAATCAGTTCATGAGGCTCAAAAAAATAATCAAAAAGTTAATCGTGTTATTAAAAAAAATTATAGGGGTCAAATGTGTTATTTTACAAAGGTCAATTTAATTTTTTTCCTAAAAAATCAGAAAAATTTTCAATTTCACCAGAGTCAATTGACCTACATGCTTATGCTCTATCTCCGCCACTGATCCTTAACCTCAATTCTGTTTTATTACAGCCTCGACATAACCCGGCTTCAAGTTTGGAACCAGTCAATACTATTTAACTAGTTGAGTGATTACATAACAAAAAAATTCTGGTCCAAAACTTATACATTTTTTCATATTCGCGACCAAAACAGATTATAAAGTTTCATCCCAAATGTTATTCAAACTGACAACTACGAGGTTTTTGTCAAAAATCTTTACTATTTAATTATTAATACTAAATAAATTACACTAGATTTTACAAGAAAACTATACAAATTTAATTAAGAAACAAAACAAAAACGCGTTAAATAACTTTGAATCCTTTTTTTCTTTTGCCATCATGTCCGCAATCACTTTCATGCAAATTACGTATATGATAGAGATTTCCTTTTTTTTTCTCTTTGGTGTTTTTTAATTTATTATGATTTTGCTAATTGTATTTTTCAACGTCTACTTAATTAATTAATAAAGACTGTGCTTTTTAAATTTGATAATGAAACCAAAACTGAACCGAATTTAAATAAAATTTTGGAGTTAACCTCAATTCCAGTGATGGTTCTGTCCGAACCGACTTCAAGTTGGATCTTTATCACTAGTTAATTTAGTAAAATATGATAACTAAGTTATCTTTAGTTTTGACTTTTTGAGCAAAAAGGATAATACAGATATTCAAAAATTAAAGCAAAAACGCGTTTACTAACTTTGAATCTTTTAGTTAGGCCATCATGCATGTGCACGATCACTTTTCCAAGTTTGCCATGCAAATGCAAAGTAAATTATAACTCGGTGCTTTTGCTTTTGTGCATGCACCATCATCTTCTTATCTCCTTTGTCTCTTTGAGCTTTAAACCACTCTCTACCCAACGTGTAATCTTTATTGGGACTTTGTGTGAGTATGAAAGAAAAAATAGAGGTGTAGTATTTTATAAAACAATAAAACCATATACAAAGGTTGATTCTGCCACTCTTTTTAAAGACTCCTAAATCGGGGATCGCATTGCCAGTGAAACAACCAAGTGCATACGTTGTAGACGCGTACGAGTTGGTTCAAATCATGTTTCTAAATCTTTTCAGACCCGAAACCTGGTCTTGTCTCAAACGCTATTCGAACCAGTGGCCTCTTAGGCTTTTGCCAGAGATCTTTACCAATTGAGGTATTAGCACTTGGTTACACTCATGATTCATGTACTCACAAAAGATGAAGTCAGTGTTTGATCGAAACTAATAAACTGTGATAGCACCATTCAAAAGTCCACATTGTGATGTCTATGAAACAAACAGTACTGTGAGTCTGAGCAAAGTAGGATTACGAACAGCATCCTAACTTGCTAAGAATCAACCAATATAACATCTTAAAATTTGAGGTTTTAAGTTTGACGCGAATATAACAAATCGAGAACAAGAAATCGCGAAGAAAAAAAGAACTGTTACGGTATGAAAATGGCAATTTCATTTGGGATGTGCTCTCTCAAATCAGGAGAAAGAAATCATTCCAATGTAGAAAAAAAAACAACAACCCAAACTGTGGGAAGTAAAATCACATTGAGAGTGTTTTCGCTTGACACAAAATCATGGCGTATTAGATCATTTACTGTTGCAAAAGTGGCTTCAATTGTGCTTTGAATAGGTTCGCTAATGCACCTCGTATGTCCATCTGCAACAGCAGAAAAACTCATTTGAGTTAGACTCTACAAGATAAACTAAGCCAAAGCTGATGCACTAAGGACTTTAGTAGCTTGCCTGTTCGCAGCAGACAAGTCTCGTCAGCAGAGGGTAGAACTCTCTCATATGTTTCCTGAAGATTGTGTTGTTCATGAAGCACATGCCTTCCAAAACCTGAAACAAAATGAAATTAGAAAAAGTATCCTCTAACAAATAGTCTCACTCACAAATGTGTAAACAATTAAGATGTATTTACCTTCACAATCACCGGAGAACGCAGCTCCAGTACCCGATGAACATCCATGTTAGTAGTCTCACCCAAAGTGGACTGCAGCTCAGATGTTTCTTTCAGCACTTGTTCACAGAACGTTACCAATTTTTCTTCCGCTGCACCTTCTAGTTTATCTTCCGTGTTAGATGTATCATCCGCAAGCCCAGAAGTTGTCTTTTGCAAAACGTCCAAATATATGGTGGTTCCTTCCAACTCTTGTCGGAGAAGGTTTAAAGGTGGCCTGTAAATAATTATTAGATCACAATTCTATGTAAGGAGGAAAAATATCTATTAATCAGTCCAAAGGATCTGTCACAAACCTCTCCACGGGAATGTGATTCATACGTGTTCTAAGATTAGAATATGAATTGTAGGAAGCAGCAAATTCTACGAAAGAGAACAAGATGTCCATAATCGCAATCTTCTGGGGTGTTTTCAGATTACTCCAGTATTTTTGCTGCAGAATTAACACCAAACAGGAAAGAATGCAACTGTCAGTTCAAAACACCCGGCACATGTCCTCTAAAGCTTACTGGGGATCAGGTGTTCAGGAAGGAATAATAGTGTCTGCTTAAGACCATACATTGTAGCAATGCAGAGAAGACATTAAAATACCTGGATACTGTTGATAGCTCCGAGTAGTAGTAATTGTGTGATGCATTTGCCTCTAATAGTTCCTAGAGCTGGACTCTCTTCTTCTCTGCTGTCAGGTTCTATAGGATCCTCATGCTACAGAAGAACGTAATTAGTTAAGAAATTTCCATATTTATCATATTACTTGGAGAAACAATAAATCTATGAAAAAAAAATGGAATGACCAGTGAAGAGTGTAAATTAGCAAGATATAATCAAATGGATAAAAAGCAAGGGAGTGTGCACATGCAAATACCTTATATGGAGAAGAGGGTACAGACACTTCAGCAATAGAGCTTTTTGGTTGAGATGTGAGATTCCGAAGGAACAAGTTGTCCATGAATCTTTGACCAAAAGTCTGGCTCCGTTGCAGATTCACATCATCCCCATCCTTTTGAGCCCTTCCAGATGACGATGGACGACCTTAAATGGGAAACAATAAAGGTTAAAAAACATGGCATGTATAAATTCAATTTTCTTTCAGATAGTTTATCAGGCCCAACATGTCCTACATAACAAGAAATTATTTTCCAGCAGCATAAGGCAATCCTGTAAATTTTTTAAGCATAAATCCAAAGCTCTACAAAGTTAAGTGATAACCTTCAGAACCATCAGCACCAGGAGTACCAATCCTTGGAGATGCCTGGGCAGAAACTTTCCCATTATCTTTAATATCGACAGGATTATGATCAACCCGTGGAGAAGCAGAGGCATCAGCCTCTATATCTCCTGTCAGAGCTAGGTTCTTTGTCGGATTGTCTAAACTCAAAGCATTCAACAGCTCCAGCGGTTGAGTTGTGTATGATGCATCTCTGGCAAGTGAAAGAAAAAGTTAGATAACAGCAATTGAAAATAAAATTTTGTAATGAAAGATGGTCACCTTATGCTTTTTAAGAGCATATCCCAGTCGCCCTCACTAAATTGATGGCCTCCAACCTCTATGAGGTGAACCAATGCTCCTAAAGAAATTGAAACAACTGTCTGATCTGATCTCTTCGCACAGTCTAGGAGCAAACTTAAAAGTGGAGGCAGCATAAAACAAACTTCCTGCTCCAAAGGTGAATAATTCGACGGTCAAATTTGCAGCATGAAATATTGTCATCAAAAATTTCTGTATGATTTTATGCAGTAAACATGACAAGTACTGCAGCAAGTATGAAAATTAATTGAGTAAAATGGACAAGATGAGCATAAAGGGAGCAAATGAAGAAAACTTCATCAGTACCTTGTAGAACGTATTGAAGAGATTGCAGAGGAGCTGAAGAGAATGAATGCTTGTTTCACGAAATTTTACATCCCCAGAAGATATTAAGCTTTCCTTTCCAGCATGACTCACATGATCAAAAATTGGAAACAAGATGCGATGGAAGATACTCTCCCAGAAAGGTGTGGAGAACTTTTTCCCCCTTTCATTCAGCAAATCAAACAACACCTCCAGAGCACAGTTTCTAACTTCGGCTCTAAAGTCAGAAGTCAGATCAGATAAACCGGCAAGCATTGGAAACCAGTAATGCTCTGTCACATCAAAAGTTTCATCCTCATTGGTATCAACAGGCTTGAGAACACCACCAGGTATAAGTCCCTGAGAATTATCACATGCTAGGCAAATGAGCATATGTAGTTACAGTGGGAGAACTCAAAAGGAAGTGAGAGAGCTCAATGATAGCCCAAAACATAGATACGAATGGGAAGGAGTGTGGGGCATAGGATTTAAGTTATAATAGATGAGTATAACGCTGAATTATCAGGGCAAAACATAGCTTGAAAACATACCTCTGCAAGCCGATCCTCACATATCCTGAGAAGGGCAATAGCTTTCAGGCTTATACGGTCTGAAGCTTTGTTATTGGCAAACCTGATGAGACAGTTGACGCAATCCATGAAGCAGTCTCCAATGACCTGGTCAAAGTGTTCAAGAATAACTGCAAACAAACTAGTGGTTACACAAACATTTATCGGAACGAAAGAGTGAGAAAATATACTAAAACTAGGATAAAAGTGCAAGAGTTTGATGGACAGTTTGTCACCTTGCTCAACGTTCTCAAATGATTTTTCAACTATCGATTCAACTTCGTCATCTGCAGCTGCTGTAAATATCATAAAAACACTCCTCCACCCCGATTTTATGCTTCCAACTTTAGATTTTATCATCTAAAAATAAAATACTGATTAGCTGCTGAAAAAATGGCTGCATACTACTGAATAACAAAAAATCCATGAAACATATTAATTTTCAAATTTAGAAAAGACCAAGCAAGCAACCTGAACAATGCAGTCAACAATCAGGCTCCTTATGGTCTGACTTTGAGTATTCCGCATAATAATAACGAAAGGTTTGAGAATATCATTTTGGAAAGTGAAATTGGTGAGCTCAGCACGTTCCAAATATTTCATCCCCAGCTGTCTCAGAGAATCTATGGCATACATTGCAATCTTTTCATCATGATGGCTACCAGCAGCTACAAAATGTTCAGCAAGGACAGACCAAATTCTTGCCCAGACCTGGTATATGTTACAAAACAAACAAAATAAGTAATATGTGCATGTAATATAAGTATCAAAATGGATGTATAGCCTAAGATACATAATCTATCAGGCCTTCAATATTACTATGACAAGGGATGAGGAAGCATTTTATAACAAACACCAAAACTTGTAACAATGCACACTAGAGATAAGTCAAATTAAGAATATAATAGACAGCAAAGGTAACAAAGTTCTCCGATTTACTCTCTGCTTGTGTTGTTGTTAATGTTAAGTGTATCCATACTTTGCATGAGGTGCGAGGATAGGGTATGTGTTGTGACATGTTTAATATCATAATTAACCATGCATCAAGTAGGATAAAAGATTATCAGAAGTGTACCATGCGAATACGAGCTATATTGTAATAACTGATCTCAACAAGCTTCTGCAAGCTGAAAACACGGGCAGGAGACTGTTTCAGCTCTTCAGCTGAAACACCACATAGAGCAGTAAAGAATTCCACAACGGATTCACTGGGCAGCTTCACACTGTTTACAAAAACTTGTTCAGCTGGTCTCCCGGCTAATTCCTTCAATGACTGAACAACACCATCCCTGGATATCTGGTTTGACCCATGCATTACTGTTGCAGCAATTCCAGGAGTAGAAATAATGAATTCTAGCCGGGAAACACACTCTAAAACTGCATTCCAAGTATCTTGAAGGGTATCAGGTTCTGAGTCACACAAAGACAGTAATATCCTCAGTGCTTCAACATTTTTGCTCCGCATTTCTTTAGGAGCATGCAAGAAAGTGAACCTAAGGACGGAAAAATAGTCAACACGCCATTCAAATAAAACTTGCACTGCGATGGCACAATACCTCACAAAAATTGCCAATACACAAGGCAACCTGAATAAATATTTAACAATCAAACATAAGTGGGGATGTGAAACAAACTGTTGCAAGTTTACCTGACAAGCGATGTTAGAAAGGCATATCGCATTGTATCCATTCCAAGAACAAATGCAATATGTATGCCAGCTTTAAATCCCTCCATGCAGAGAAGAATCCTTGGTTTGTTATCACCTACTTCCATTGTAACGGAGAAAGCAGCAAGCAAAGGCCATCCAACAGCTTCCACCATGGGCCTTATAATGTCAACTTGGTCTACAGTGTGAAAAACTCCTCTTTTCACTCCATCCTTCCGGAAAATTTCCTGTGTTTTCCTAACAATATCCTCAGTCTCAGACTTAGCATCAGCTGCTGATATTCTTTTTGGCAAACCCAGATTAAGAATGCTGACAAGACCACCTCTTTCTTCTCCTCCTGGCCTTTGACTGCTGAACTTCTTCATGCTGCTGTCATCATCTTTTAGTTTAATTTCTTCTTGTACAATGGAATCATAGATCTCTTCCAGAAGTTCAGTTGGAGCGCAATCTTCAGGATCATTTGTAACATTTATACGTGTGAAATCTGATTTTGACATTTTCGGCCAAACCATTTGATTATGTGCATCTGTATTCAACATGATAACTGCATAGGCTAGAACATAGGCAGTATCTGCTTTCTTGAACAGACCCGGATTATCTGCGCAATATCTACTCAAAGAAACAGTGGAACAGAAAATGTTAGTTTAACTGGGGAAAAACGGATAAGATAATCTAGTATAGGTTTTCATCACCTAATTGACAAATAACTAGCAAGCTTAATATTTGTACTAGATTCAGAAAAGGGAGAATAATACATGGTGTCCTTACCTCTCTGCAAACTTCTCCATAATGCGATCAATTTTTTGAGCCTCCCCTGGAAGTCTAAAACCTTTGAGAAATTCACGAATAGCAGACTGAAACTTCATTTCTGAAAATTTCATTGAATCAACAAATTCGTGCATGACAGCAAGAGGAAATTCCTCGTGTTGGCCCAAGTAATCGCCAATCATAACCTATATATAAAAAGAGTTATACCCCACCTATAAATACTGAACATAATTGTGCATAGTTCTATAGTTCCACCTTGCTCAGACTTGAAGTACTTCTCAGAAACTGTGCAACTGAAGCAGGATTCCTTTCGACCAATTTGTTTGCTATTAAATATTCGACACCCTTCACTGAATTCCTGTTGAACTGCAAAATGATTATCCATGCATTAGTATGTCACTACTGCTGACAAGCATTCACAATATTGAACAGTAACCTCGGAGATGGCAGCCTCCATTGTGGACTTATGAGCTTTAGCCTTCTCAAAGTTGCTTGGGACATCTTCCCTGGTTTTGGTTTCAATTGGCTCTCCAGCGGAAGCAGAGGCCTCATTTGCATTTCTTGTACTATTTTCGGCCTCTCTCCTTAGTTTCTCCCAATCAACTAGTGACTTAAGTACGTTGACCAGGCACTAGAAATTTATAAGAAATTGGTTCCTTCAGTTTTTTATTGAATATGATATCGACAAAATAATACATAGCAATTTAAGTAGTTAAGTTTCTGGACATAAGTAAAGAAAACATGATATGACTCCTACCTGAAGTGATGAACCTTTTACTGATGATGTCTGCGAAGCCATGGCAGGATTTGGATCAGCACTCTGAGACCCTTGAGCAATTTTAGACAGTGTTGTTACCTAAAAGAGACGAAAATATGTTATGTGAGCCAAAACTATCAGTCACATTCCTAATGTACAGTAAATATATAAAAGAGAAGAAAATGGAGCAAACCATGCGCTCAAACAAGTTTGGGGCCTCTAGATCACAATCATAGTTTACATACACATCAACAAGCATCTGAGGATCTTTACAGACTTTTTCAAGCATCCTGCATAAAAAAGTATTCAAATCCATGAAATTCAAAGCAAAAGGAAAGTAGATTCACTTGCTTATGAGACGTATTCAAGGTAAAATATATCTGACTGCAGAATAATATTTTACCTGAGAACACCCATCTTTTGGTTACTGGGACACTCGGAGCTGTCTAGTGATCGTAAGACGATGATGGGGAAAAAGATACCAATTTCACCCTGGAAATGAATTTTAGGATACAAAAAATTAAGGTAAAAGGAAACAATCCCCGCAAAGAATAAATTCTAAACTGGAGACATCACATGCTTACTTTTAAACTATCTCTGAACCGCAGCAAAAGCACGGAGAAGATACCAGATGCATACTGCCAGAACATAAAATGCTAGTCAGATACATCATTCTAATATAAATCTAGAGATGTATATGAAATGGAGAATTAAACCTGAAATATGACAGGAGATTGTGATACTGATGCCCGCAACAATGCATATGAGAGGTAGGCTTTCACTGAATCAATAAAGTGAAAATTCTTTGTAAACGAATGACTAACTCCTTCTAGCATACCCTGCATATTGCAAACATATTTGTTACGGAAAATTTGGTCAAACTCAACCAACAGAAATGACTTTTTAGAGAAAATACAACATAAATAACAATCTGATGTCAAAGACATATATACGGGCCTTTCACAATATCAAAGTTCTGAGGAATGCACAGAAACTGTTTTGGGGGTAAATCCTACTGCTACTGCATATCGCAAACATTTAGGCAGGAAACAGTGGAAAGGTAACTGTCACAACAATTATGTATTCAAACACACCTCTATTTGACTTTAAACGAAAAAAAATAATTTTCTATGATGTGGAATTTGAAAGTTCACTGTCACAACGACCATGTCTACACTCATCTATTTGACTTCAGAGCAATAATACTTTATATATTATGCTCTAGTGAGTAATGCTTTTGTTACAAATTTACAAGAACAATGTAAAATACCTGAAGAAGCTCAAGAGACAATATACGGGTCTTGGTTGTGACTTCATCACTATCTTCTTTCATACCCATCTGATACAGAATTTTTAAAAATATGTCACAGAAGCACCACAAATAAGCTAGTCAAGGATAGAAAAATGGAACCCTCAAAAAGCCAACCTTGCAAAGGGTACGGAATACTAGCAATGCATCACGCTGTCCAATACTCATGCTCTCTAGCTCGATGCCCCTATAGAAGTAAAATGAGTTCAATACAAAGTCATGACTCTTACAATGGAAAGAACAAGTCTAACTCATTATTCGCTAATCAAAACAGGTATATATGACCATGTGTAGATGTTCAGCCACATACAAATGTTTTATGTATAATATAGCTGTATGTGTGATACATACTCAAACACATAAACACACACAAGCATAAATAGGCATAAAAGACATACCGGTATATAGATCAGAAAAGCAAAATCTTAAACTCAGAATTGAGGAGAGTGGCATAAACTATACCGTTTTATCTTCTTGCCATCTTCAAGATGCACAGCTTTGTCAAGGGCGGCTTCTAATCCCTGATCATATATTTAAGAATTTCATTGTCCAAAAAACCACAACTCTTGAACCACAATATACAAGAGTCTTCCAACAATCAGAAAGAACAACAAAAATATCCTAGAGAACTTCTTCCAATCTCTCTATTTTTTCTATTATTTAATAAATTCCAGACAGGGAAACTCTATAGATACCTAGTGGGCACTCGAGGACCAGTGACTGAAATTTTTTTCTACTTATCCAGAAGCAACTACGAGGATATGACATATGTACATAGAGAAAGTACGCTACAAAACAATATAGAATCCTTTTCTTCTAAAGAATTTCTATCCTTTTTCCAAAATCTTTTCAGCACTTCTTGCTTGAAGAATACTTCTCTAATCAACTCAAGGCAATGGATATAAGTTTAAGATATAAGGTGAAGACCAACCTTAATATCAGCACCGCCCATAAGGGTATGCAGCTCTTCAACAGAAGCAAGAGTTGTGTCTTTTGCCTGAGTCAGTGCATCTCCTAAGGTCATTTCTTTCTCATTTTCATCAGCTGCAGTAATTTCTTCATTCTTAGGGTTTGAACTGTCGCCTGAAACATGTTCTTCCTGAGACACTGTGGATGATGCGGAAGCCTACATATACATTCAATAGTCAGCGCCTCCATTCAAAAATTATTTTGTTTTCAATTTTTCATGAATTCAATGAAACATAAGCAGCATTGAGAAATTAATATTACTTACAATGTCAGTCTCCATTCTCCTGAATACTATGCTTATCATCTGAGTCAACATTGCTTTAGAAGTTGCCTGGTTTATTGGGCTCTTGCTACATGAAAATTCTGCATTTAGTGATTGCACTTAGAGTGACGAAAAATTTCAGACAAAAGGAGAGAAAGCACACCTGTTTAGAGCAATGTTATAGCAAACTCGAATAACTCCCAGCAACGGTTCCCCATGCACTGCCATCAATAACAAATTAAAATAGTAAAATTTGCTGTTGCAATTACAATAAACTGAGAAACCAGTTCAGCCCTCTAAAATTTTACAAAACATAGCTTTTCACATCAGAGGCTTACCTTTGAACTTTCCTGAAGCAACAGCTGTAAGGAGAACCTTCAGCACTTGGAGTACAGTGCTGCATAAAATTTTCCACTTTAAGAATTGGTATAACCATTGTCAAAAATTTGAAAAACAAAGGTACATACCTGTCTGGTGATGAGTTGTCTACACAGCTGCAAACCATGTTCAGAATATCGGTGAAAGGTGCAGAATTTTTTCCGCCATCCAAACCCGGATCCCCCTCCAAATGATCATAGGCAATGAGTTTCTGGTTGCAAAAAAACAAAGAATTATAAACATATACAGCACATCAACTAAATGACAGGAGATACATTACATGAGTACAGAATTACATCTCAAAACGACGGTATTTAATGGAGCAAACGACCAGCAATACTCAAAGCAATTAGAAAAACAAATACATACATGAAGACAATCCAAAGCAGCATCAAATATTTTCAAGTTCTTTGTCTCAAATGCAAGGCGTAGAGGTTTCAGAACAAGCTCCACTTCCGCAACCCCTAATGTGTGTCCAGCATTTGCTAATGAAATATTTATAGTCCCGCTTTTTGACTGGCTAGCCTGCTCAGCCACTTCAGCACTTGGGATTTTTTGCGGTTCATCTGTTTTTCCCCCAGTTTCCTCACCTCCACCTTCAGCTTGTGAACTGAAGTTAAATATAAATCAGTGTCAGTCTTGAGGAATCAGACTATTGAACTTATTTCCATATGTATAAGGCAGGACGACAGACAGAATAGGCCACCTTTACATGTGAAACCCCTTAAGATTTGGTGATATTAAACATAACACACAATCAAAGTAAATATCAATTATCTAGAAAACTTAATCCTAAAGCTAGCAGAAAATGGAACACTGGTCATTACCTCTCATCTATGCTCGAGGATGCAGCCTGCGTAACAACCTTCGAACCATCTATAAAAATCACAAATGAAAGCTTGAGTAGTTAGCGAACCAGAAAAAAAGTTATCAACACCATGTTTTTCCATAGTATGAAGACAATATGACCAAATGCCACACTAGAGCACAACCAAACATAATGTAGAGAGAAGCCTTGACCAAAGAAAGACTTGTTTAAAATTCTTTGCTTGCTGGATAACAACTGGGAGTGAATATCCTTCATACTAATACTAATATCACCTCATTGACACAGAACAGTTGAGAATCTAAGTAGCACATGCAGCTCAACCGTAGCTATACCCCAGAGACGATAATAGAAAGTTTGTAATAATGGACCACACTTCCCTTTAATTTAAGGTAGAAATAAGCAAACCATTCTGTAATCACATAACCTATCAAATTCCCCAACCCAACTTTCTTGTACAATAAATCATAGAGTGATTGGAGCCTCACAGAATTTACGTCTTCCAAAATGATAATAGTACTCAAACCAACGAATACGAAGTCAAACTATTCTGATAGGTAGCATCTTTGTTCACAGGTCAATAGTCAACTATCAAATACAAACTAAAAGACAGAGGTTGATTTAAGGCCTAAAGTGTCAGCGAATCATCGACAACAACCAAAACAACTCCATAGCCTTAGCCTAATCCTATCAACGCCACACTAATGTTCACTAATAAACCAACACTTGCGGCAACCACAGTTAAGTCAAATACATCTAGTGGCTATGATCGTGTTCCAAAATGGGTGAAATCTCCTCTGACCAAAAGCAACGATCGAACGATTAGACTAAAAATGTGAGAAATTGAGATCTAAACCTTGATAAGCTTGAATAGCTTTCTGGAGATCAGGATACTTCTTTCCCCCAGACTCCTTAAGCATCGTCTCGAATGCTCGAGTCAAAAATCCACCAGCTGCCATCTTTAATCCTTTTTATTCCTCTTCCACTTCGTCGTCGTCTTCTTCAGCTTCAACAGCAATTTTTTCTGCACAATACCGCAAAATCGAACGAATTACGAACAGATCGTGACGAGAATCGTTCAAGATACGACGGAGACGAGAGAGAAGTGAGATATGAGAATTGCCTTAGCTCTCTCTGGTTTTGATTTGTGCCCCTTGACTCAAGAAGCTTGATCGAAGAGAGAGAGATCTGAAGCAGCGTAACGAGCCACTAGCTAGATCTAATTTCCCATTTGAACAAAAAAAAAAATTATTACTAACTATTGAAAATAGTTAAGAAGAAGAATAAAACAATGTCTCGTACGTATTACTCAAAGCGATCGATCTCACTCCTGAGCCAATTGAACCGGTTATTTCCTAAATTGAATTGAACCGGGAATTTTGGTTTAATCTACTCTGGTCTTCAAACAATTATTTGTTGTTATTTTCATACTCACAATCTCAAAACAAAAATAATTTTATCCTTACTATATGTGAATTAATTATCGATGTTTAAATTATTTTCCTACCAAAAAAAATAATTTCTTTATTTGATAAAGAAAAACTTTAACTAAAAATGTACTTTTTATTGATATTTTGTTTTACTACTATTATTTATTTATAAATAAAGAGTTAAAAAAAATATAAAACTATAAGGATTACTCAAGTGTTATTGGAGAAGATAAAATTTGTTAGCAAAATTGATTTGAAATAACATAAAACAAATTGTAATGAATATAGATCTATTAATTTGTAAGCAAAACTCATTTGGAAATTTTTAATAAATTTTATTTCTATTTACATAAATTGATTAAATAAAATTAAAAATTATTGCTAACTCATTTAAATATTAATAATTAATTCAGATGGTAGTGGTAAAATTGAAATTTTATTTTTGTTTTGAAAATGTGGGTATGAAAATAACAAAAACTTATTTTTTAAGAATTAAATCACAAATGTTAATTAGTATATGTACTTTTCTTCCATCGAAACAAATTCAGGTATTAAACGTCAAAAAGATAAACCAAGTATTTTTGGGTTTTTCCCTTTAAAGTTTGGGCTTTAAAGTGTTTTATTCACCCACGAGAATATAATAAAACTATTATTAAAAAAAAATAAAGTCTAATTTCTTATAGTCACACAACAAAAATCGTTGACAAAGACGTCGCCGCCGCAGATGATGTTTCTTCTCTACTCTTTGTTGCATCCTTGGTTAGCAAACATAGTGAGAAAAAATGGGCTGATGGTCATGGCTTTACTAGAGTAGATTTGTGCATTGATTCTAGCATCGACGACAAGTCTTCTTCATCAATATGGATCAAATAATCCATTGGGTAGGCCAGTCTTCTTCATCAATATGGATCAAATAATCCATTGGGTGTACATTCGAAGATAGATAAAATAGATTTTTACCCTTATTTTAATGTCTCATCACTGAAGTGTGTTTCACTCTCGTTCTTCTGGTTTCCTTCGTTTTGCTACATTTCCTCTGCCAAGCTCTCTATCTTGGTTAATGGTTCGAGATGTCGAGTATTTTTTTGAAAAATAATTTAAAAGATTGAATCTCTAATTACTAAGGCTCGCAACGCTCACCCTTCCACTTGAGTGAGCACGGATAAGCTCGACAGCAAAATTGTGATCCAGTTATTGTTCACAATCTGTACGGTTTTCCAATTTAGTGGAAGAAATTCTCTCGTTGTTGCAAAATTATTTCTTTGTTTTTAGAAAATGTGAATTTGATATCCAAAGAACCGCCTCCTCTGGTGATGCTCGTTCCTCCGCTCTTTGAGTTCCCTCTACTCTCCTCCCGCATTTCTATGATTTGTTCTAGATAGTTTAAATTTCTATAAACATGAAATTTCAAGTGCCTCTTATACCACGATTTTGATCGCTTTGCTTTCAAACATTTGTATAAATTTTTAGCAAAAAAAATGAACAAACCATAGTAAGTTATTAACTCTCTACGTGCAACATGATTTTTCATTAGGAAAAATGGCATATAATTCACGAACTTTCAAATTTAGGCCATTTAAACCACGAACTTTTTGTGTGACCATTCATAACATGAACCTGTTGTTGACTTAGTTTTATAACATCATCTTTCGTTGACCAAGCCAAAATGAACATCATATCCACACATCCGTTAACAAAGGAGCTAGTCATCGATAATTCATATTTGTTAGTGAGAAATAACGTCGTTTAAGGCTAAAAAAAAATCTCCAAATTGTGATTTAAGTGTCATAATCCAAAAATCAAATCCCTAATTTCTCACTAATATAGATAGATTAATAATGGCTAAATGTATGTCATGTGTTATATTAACGACGATGAGAATATGATGTTCATTTTGTCTCAGTCAACGAAATATGATGTTATAAAAACTAAATCAACAACAAATTTAGGTTTGAATGGCCACGTAGAAAGTTTGTTGTTTAAATGGCCTAAATTCGAAATTTCGTGAATTAAATAACATTTTTCCGATTTCTCATTGATCATTTTTCCCATTTATCATTGATCATATTAATAGGTACACATTCACAATCGTATTGCCTTTACACTGTCTTTCGACGATCCAAGATTTTACCTCGGTTCAAGTTTAAAAGCATAAAATAGTATCTCTGTTTAAAAGCATAAAATAATAGCTCTGTTTCGACTTCCAAATACACTATCTTTTTGTTATATAACTCCTTTCTCTTTTCTACTTGATTTATAAACATTAATTTAACAATTCATTAAAAAAAACACATAATACAAAACATATAATTTAGTTTGATTTGATTTTTAGATATGAGAAATTTTTTTGTTTAGTTTTGCTTCATTCGTTCTCATCACAAGTATGAAATATACATTTCCACGATTATGAAACTCTAGAAAAACGTATCATTAGAAAATTTATTAATCAACTTTAGACATTAATTTGAGAAAAAGAATACACACTGGAATCACTATAACATTTATATATACAATCAAATCAAATAGATTCGATTTTGTATAATTGACATCATTCTTATATATTTTCTACTAATCTACCCAATTCAACAATTACAATATTGTCTTTAAAAAAATGTAATCAAATGTTTTTAAAAAGTAAAAAGTAAAAAAGTAAAAAATAATAATAATAATTCAAGGAAGAAGATCATCGCCGAAGAGGTAAAGGAGTCGTTCAACAGCCCAGCTAGGTTGGTTAACGGTAGAACAATCTGAGAACGACGGAAGCAACGGCGTTCGACAAAGCGGACAAGTACGGTGGTTATCATCATCATCCCCGCCGCCGCAACCACCGTCTCGACATTCATAATCAAGCCACCGGTCAATACAATCACGATGAAACACGTGAGTACAGTTCCTAAGCTCTCTGATTTCGTCGTCGTCTTCTAAATCTCCTAGACACACCGCGCACGTGTCGCTAATCGACGACGCGGGGGATCTTTCCACCGCGTCGCGGAAAGCTGTTATGGATAGGCTTTCTTTAATGGTTTGTGATGAAACAGAAGGAGAAAAAGATTTTGGTTCGGAAATAACAGATGATGATTGAGAGCGGTAACGGAGGATACAGGCGAAGATCCATCGTAAAACCGCGATGATGACCGCGGTTTTGTAGAGAAGGTGGCTGATGATGAGATTAGTGTCTTCGATGAAGAATGTCATTTTAATGTTTCTTGTTCAAGTGTGAGGCAAAGAGAGAGGAGAAGAAGAGGGAGGAAGAGAGGTTTAGCATCATGTTCCTTTATAAAGGAAAATTAAAGGTTGCTTTATAAAAAATTATAATGTTTATATATACTATTGTTTTAAATTTTATTTTTGCATTAGAAACTTTAATGTCTTGTGTTTATCTTTGTATCCAAATTTTTATAATTATAGAGTTAAAGAATCTATGTATAAAACAATTAAACATCTATTATATTGTTCTATCGGCTGTAGTATGTTGAAAAGTTAATCAGTCAAATAAATTGTGCTTTTTATCCATACAGAGATAAACAGTAAAACTGAAAATTCAAAGCATGGAAACTATTAACTAGTTGCAAAATGAAATAGAGTAAAAGGGAGAGAAAAAAAACTTGGATAAGATTTATGTTATTCAAAGTAATTAAAGTTTGGATAAGATTTTTGATGGATTTATGTTATTTAATTAGCATTTATCCGAATAATTAAAAAATAAATATAATCACCGAAAAATTGACTCGTCACAAATTTATTATATATTATAATTCGGAGCACCATTTTTATATTTGTAAACAAAATTCGATAAAAATCGAACTAAAATAAAAACTAATTTACACCAATTTTATAAACTTAAATTTTTGATTTACACATATATTAAACTCTATATGTATGAAATTGAAGTTTTTATAAAGTTGAAGACAAAACCCAATTATGTAAAGGTGAATCTTATTAATTTGGGTGAAGAAATGAGAATCTAAAGGTGAAGACAGTTGTGAGCAACTAAAGAGAAGGTGACGTTGTGGTGTTAGGTTAGTGCCGTTCATGTGTCCACGACAGTCTTTGCTACTCTGGCTTTTGCATGAGGGCATGATAAGGACGGTTGGGAATAAAAGACGATCGTCGTAATCACTTTTACCAAACCACCCAAAAAGACAAACATAACTATTTTATAACACAAGGACATGCAAAAACATTTTGATGTAACATATCTATTTAGTATATATCATTATCGTTGGGGTTCTCTTTTAGGAGCCATTGGTCACATAAACCTTTAAAGTTTGTTTAGTCCATTTGTGGCTTATTTGCCTTAACCATTACGGCTTTGCTTTGTTTACCTTCACATAATTTTTTTCGGTCTTCTTGTTACAAAAAGTTATAATGATTAGACAATACAAATTCGAAAATGTGGAAAGAATTAAAATATTTGTTAGATTTTTCATTAGAGTTCATTATATATTCAGGCTTACGTCGCATTTCATTAATTTATTTAAATGTTCTTACGTAGCATCTTTGATGAAATTTAAATATTGAATTAGAGTTCTATAACGTAAAGGCTAATACGAGTAGCGCGTTAATTAGTTAGTTAAAATAATAAATTTGTGATAGACATCAACCCATTAATAGCACAGTAGTAGTGGTTCTGCTTTTTGTTTTTTTTTTTGTTTTACTTTTAAGAAATTTAACGTAAGCATATATATCACTCTATTTAGATGTAAAAGCTACGATGATGGTGTAAAACTATCAAGAGTGGCCAGTTTTCTCTTAGATGAATTTCTTATGTTACGTAAGTCTTTATCCTTATTTTCTTTAACTAAAATTTCGCGTTCTTGTAATTTAAAAGCTGACTGTTTTGCTCATTTTTCTAGATCACTTCGTTTGAAAGTTTCTTTTGTAAACGATTTTTCTTTCATGGTTGGATTACCAATCATGAAACAATATTTTAATTAATGTGGTTGATAAAAAAAAACCTATGATGATGCATGCAATGAAGTACTACTTGGATATAAAAAGAAAAAGACAAGAACAAGTCATAACAGAAAATAAATATTATTATCGTTATAACGGTCACAAAATATAAATATTATTTTTGTTATAAGAATTTTATTGTTACAAAAGCAATATAAATTCTAATATATCACAATAAATCGTTTCAAATCCAAGTAAATTAAAATAACAATTGTCACGATTTCTAATGTTAACAATTCGTCATAATTAAATACGAAAAAGACACAATTAGTTATGGAATTACTGTCATAAATATACCATAAAATGTAACATAAAGATTATCATATATTTGCCATTAGTTACATTTTACGACCAAAATATAGTCTCAAATTTGACATACTTAACAAATTGATTGACATACTTAACAAATTTGACATACTTAACTCTAGAGTCACAATCATCACAATTTGGTATTTTATTTGCGACTCTAGAGTTAGAGAACGATTAATAAACTTTATTATAATGATCAATAGTCCTTAATTAGGTTAAGGAACTAGACAAAACCTTTCCACATGCACATGACACATTAACACATGTTGTCGTCGACTAACAAAAACGATCGTTAACGACAAGATGGTCCCAATCTGACACATCAGTTTCCTAACTATCTTACTCAGATTCCATTACTCTTGTAAAGTTTCAAACTTTCATGTCAAAATGCTCGTATAAATCTAATATATGAAGAAGAAATATAAACCAAAGATAAATAAAAGCATATTGCAAATGTCCAAAATCTTCGACACTATTGCATCATTGACAAAAATTGTTTTCGATTAAACAAATTGGATACAATGTTTTGACTCTAATACAAATGGCCTGACCAGAGAAAGGGAAGAAACAACATGATCAGAAGATTTTGGTAGAAGATGGAGATACCAAGTTAAGTATATAGTTTTGACTTTTGAGGAGAACCAATTCTGAAGTAGCTATATATAAAAAGGCTACCTAGTGGGTATAGATTGATGCCTATAACCAATTTTTCATTTTTTTATGAAATCTTTCATGCACAAAATTACCGTTTTTAGATTTTATTTATGTAGAAAATAAAGTAGATGTGGCAATATGCGTTAGTGATACAACTTTGATCTTGGATAAATATTAGTTCTTTGTATTTTATCTATGTTTTTACGTTTAACTTATTTTGATAAAAATAAAAATTTAGGTGTTCTAGATTTTTATTTATAAAATATAAATATCATTAGTTTATTTATGGTTAACTAATTCGTTCAATTGTTGATTTTAAGATTTGATTAAAAATAAGAGTTTTTTTTATTTATTTTATATTTTCCGTAAATCTATCAAATTCTTGATGGCTTCAAAACATGTCTTAATCAATTTTTCAAATCGATCTATTGATTAAGTTGATTATCATTGCTTCCGTGCACTCCATTAGTTCGCTAGGTTGAATTTGTTACATTAGAATGTTACATTTTATTTTTCTCTGCGTGAATTGGATCGACAATATACTAAACGATCTTAGGTAGCATATATAGTCACAAAAAGATGCATGTTCGTTGAACGGGTGCTTTTGTTTCACTTGAGTCCGACTTGATCGATTGACATACGGTCTATTTAGTATGTGACAAACTGAAATCTTTCTTATCAATTGATAACTAGTTCAAATTTGATTAAGCCTACGATATGTTTATAATCCATTGCAGAAAATAGCAAAAGATGTATTAGAAAAAATATGAGAAAACTAGAAGTCATTCTATGAACATGTCATTTTTGCTCAACAAAATTTGATAAAAATTCAATATTATTGTACATATAATATACGATCATAGAAATAACCATAATATATCATATCAATAAAAGAAAATGAAAAAGAGTAAGAAAACCAGATACATTGATTTTCAAAAGACAAATGAGAGAAAGTGTCAAGCTAAAGCTTTGAGGGGGATTACAAAGGCCCCATGTGAGATATGATCTTCTTCTTTTTTATGCTTTGGTTGGTTGACTAATACTTTGCGTCGACATCTCCACTAACCCTTTTGAGTATTACAACGACTCTTTTCTAATGTGTGGGTCTCTCAATATTTATTTGTAAGACTATGAGAAGTAAACTCATATCTCAAAGAGATAGCTTTACTTACCTATTAGCACCACTAACTAGTCCAAGACAGACTCCAAAGACACTTGTTCTTTTCTTTTCCTTTGCTTTTTTTTTCTTTGATCTTTTTGGTACTTAGAGAGACATTTTCTTCTTGTTAATTGAAATCAAGATTAGGTGAGTAAATGCATGCATCTACGTAGTATGAATCTCACGTTATATTAACCACTCCCATCATATTTAAAAAGGAAAGTTTCAAGACATATCATTTTCAGGCACGTTCTTAAGTTGCAATGCTTTTTGTTATTTTTAAGAAACTGAGAAATCAAACAACTGAAGAAAAGAAGAAGAAAATTGAAAGCAGTGAAGACCGTGGGGAAGAAAGGAGAGACAATAAAACATATAAAAAGGATTTTTTAAAATAAACCTCGAAGGTTGATCTAGTCGTTCCGGTAGAAATACACCGCAGTGCTAATTTAATTTAGCAGGCGAAATCTAATCAAACCTAACTAGTAGAATAGCAAATTAGGTTACTAACTCCATGATATATTCCTTATGTTATATAATCAGAGTGAGGAGACCATTTGACGGTTTCCGGGGAGACCACATATACCACATATGAGCGTAGTCGGTGCTTTCGATTCCTGGACGATTTTCGTGTAGAGGGGATGGGAAGAGATCAGTCGCCGAAGAAAGTGAATAAGAAACGAATTCGACAGAGTCGATGTTGTCGGAGAAATCGAGAAGAGGCGATTCTAATTCTCTTTTTTAACTTTAACGTTTCTAATTCTTGTTTCTATTTTTACAACTTATGTTAAATTGGTTAAAACCAAAAATTATTAGATGATAATCTGTTTAATTGAATATGAATCGGATAGTGTGTTTGGACCGGTAATATCCGACTTTTAACAAGGATTTTTTAAACATTGGTATTGATTTTCATTTAAATAAAGTATCAAAACAGAAGTGTGGCATTATTGATCAAAATTTTTGCTTCTGAGACTTTCCCTCTCTCTCTATTTGCAACCTACAAGACATATAAAACACTATAATGTAACAAAATGTTTCATCACAAAATTAATTACACATGGTTTAAATAAATCTGCATAGAATCATGACTAAAAAACATGTCTGAAATTTATCTGGTTAGTTGGTAAAAAAAAAAACATTATCTGGTTATAGTAAACCGGTTAAGACTTGACTTATCCGGTTATTGTCAAATTGAAATTTGCTTGTAATTAAACCATATAGTACCAACCCAAAAAAAAATAAACCTACGCCGTATCATTGAAAACAAAAAGAACAAAGAAATCAAAATTTCTGAACCAAAATCATTCGAAACTTTGGCTCAATCCGATTTCTAGGTTTAGAAATTTGGAATTAAGGGTTTAATCACTTAGTCATGCCGAAACGTAAAGGTAAAAGCTTTGTAATTGACGACGGAGAAGACGAGAACAGAGAAGATTCAGTAACAGATGATGAGGAGGGTAACGAAGATCTTAGCTTGAAGATATTAGAGAAAGCTTTATCGAAGCGTGACATTGAGAACAAGCTTGATTCTGGTGTAGTTAGTACTGTGATAGTTAATGGAGGAACTTTTAAGGTTAAAAGCTCTGAGAGTTGTAAGAAGATGAAGAAGAGAAAGAAGTTAGAAGCTGCTCACGAAATTGTAAGTATGAACGTTTCTCTTGCTCTATCATAGCTTTAGATTAGTCAAATTTTTGGAAAGTTTGAAGCTTTTTGATTTTTTGATTTAGCCCATTGTGTGGAAAGAACAAAGTTTGATGCTTTTTGATTGTTTGATTTAGCCCATTGTGTGGAAAGAACAAAGTTTGATGCTTTTTGATTGTTTGATTTAGCCCATTGTGTGGAAAGACCAAGATGAGGTGAACATGGTGGAGGGTATTGTAAAAGATGAAGAGGTTGAGACATTTGCTGAACCAACACTTAGCAATTTGGTTATGAACAAGCTTCTTGTGAGTTGATTGAATTGTTGCTCTTATATCTCAAAACTGTGTAACTTGTTTGTGATGATGACTATATTGTTGGGGTCTTGTGTTATCTCAGCGTGGAGCAAGATACTTTGATCCTCCTGATCAGGCAGGTTGGTTGAGTTGTTATAGTTGTGGGGAGAAAGGTCATATAACTATCAATTGTCAGAGTCCTATAAAGCGTAGAAAGCCTTGCTTTATATGTGGGAGTTTGGAACATGGTGCAAAGCAATGTTTAAAGGTGTGGTTTTTAAGTTTGATGGTAGGACAAAGAAGTTTCAGGACTAGTCTTTTTTGTTGGATAGGATTGCTAGAGTAAATTTTTGCTTATTTCCACAGGGACATGATTGCTATATATGCAAAAAAGTTGGACATCGAGCTAAAGATTGTCCGAATAAGTACAAAAGCAGGTCTAAAGATGTATGTTTAAGATGTGGAGACTTTGGACATGACATGGTTTTGTGCAAGTATGAGTACTCTCAAGAAGATTTGAAGGTAACTTTGCTTAAGATTTCTTTCTTACAACTATTCTTATTTTGTCATTGTCTGATCATATGCTTTGGCTAGGATATACAATGCTATGTCTGTAAAAGCTTTGGCCATCTATGTTGTATCGAACCTGGTGATTCACCGTCATGGGCTGTATCTTGTTACAGATGTGGACAACTGGGTCATACCGGACTGGTAAGTTTTTGGGATTCTGATTTTGAATGAGCCACACTGTCGAATAAATTAAACAGAATGACCTCTATTCATTTTAGTTAGAAAAAGCTATCTAAGTAATATAATTTTCTCTCTAGGCATGTGGTAGACACTACGATGAAAGCAATGAGAATGATTATGTCAAACCATCATACTTCAAGTGTGAGGAAGAAGAGCATTTTAAGCGCGACGCATCTTATTCATCCCGCATACGCTTTCAAGAAAACAGTAGGGAAGCCAGTGAACGTTTTGGGTGTGGAGAAGAAGGGCATTTCTCGCATGAATGCTCGACTTCGTCGAGAATAATAAGCACTTCACGGGGGAGTGACTCACGGCGTTTATGCTACAAATGTAAACGAAAAGGCCATTTTGCTTGTGAATGCCCCAATACCTCCCAGTACCAGGTAGGCTTTATCTCTCTCTTTCTCTACATTTGTTGCTTTGAGCTCTTCACTTCTTTCCTTTCTCTCATATTACTCACTTTGATTTTATCTTTTTCAGGATAAATTGGATACATATCTAACAAGAAACTCCAACTTAATGCAGAGCATCGACCAATTAGTCAATGATTTCATTTGAGTCCAATTGTTATTATTTGTTCTTTTATTCAGATTTGATTAACAACTAAATATATGTTCTAAGCTTAAATAAACATGGCTCCAATCCTAGTATAATATGAACCCTGTTGGAATTTTAAGTTGAGTTAATAATAGTTCAATAGAGTATAGCTTAATGATAACAATAATTTTTGTAAAACTTTCGAGTATTAACGACGGATTAAATACTTATTATCAGATAAAATTCTTATAATTTTGATTCAAAAAATCCCAAAATCAATTTAACCATCCAAAACATAAACCAAAGTACTGAAAATAGGAGAAACATAAATAAAATTCAAAAACATAGTTCAGAAATAACAAATAGAAAAGATCCATGCAACTGTGTAGTTGAGTGAGCCTTTGATGATGAGCTTGGAATCTTGAGCTCTGCAACAGTGCACAAGTCTACCTAACCCCATTTCGACGATCCTTGAGCTCTGCCACTTTTGTAAGAAATAAGAAAAAAATTATTAGAAAATAACTAAAATAAATTATAGAAAATATAAAATGTAACAAAATAAACATACTTTGATGATTAGTAATTCACTGTATTGATGTCCTCTCGACATCATTAGCAGCATCTTCCACTTTTTTTGGTTCTTCGAAATCAGCCTATGTTTCATCATCAAAAGTTGTTTAGAAAATGCTAATCTTAATCACTTTTAACATGTCAAAATCACATATGATGTGATTAGAAATAAACACTATACTAACATTCTAGTTTTATTAAAAGAAATTAGGTAAATTACCATGATTAGCTCGTAGCCCTGCATCTTTGTAACTTGTTCAGGTTTCAATTCGCCATTGAGAATTCTTTCAACTAATACTTTTGAGCTCTACAAACAAATAATAAGATATCACAATTAAAGAATCAAATACAAAAGTAAAGAAGAAATAAATAAATAAAAGCTAAGTTCAATGGTCCTTACACAATTTCTAATGTTCTACAATCTTACTATAAAGCTTAATTAGCTGGATCATGTAATATTATAAAAGTATACCTACGAGATGTACGTATTTTAAAACATTTTATCATCCTAAAGGAACCAATATTTAATATTTTTGAATAACATAATTGTCATCAACACATGCATGACAAAACAAAGCAAAAAGAGACAGTAAAAAAATGAAGAAAAGAAGGAATTTAAGTTAAACTAACCTTGAATTTCTCAATTAGAAGCTCCAACTTGTAATTATACTTTGGTATATCATCTGCAAAAGAATCATATAAAGCCTCCTCAAGAGAAAAGACCACCTGAACAACATTATCCGGTGACACAAACTTAATACCATCTTCCTTCTCCTTACTTGCACAACATATGTGCTTAAGTAGTGCTTGCAAAAGCTCACCGACTCTCTTGTCACGGTCCAAATCACTGGCCGACTTATAAGCAAACAAATTAACCTCAGTATTGTTTTCAGAAGTCACTATCTCAGCTTCTGAGACATCTCTTTTCCTTACAGATCTTTCACTCTTTGACACTATTGGGACTTTCTTAATGTCAGAGGAATCACCAGTTCTTGAAACCGTCTTTGCCACGAGAGTGCTAATCTCAAACTTTTGATGCACACTCAAGCCTTCATCAGAGAACTTCCTCAACTTTTTACTGATATTGTCATAAACCTTTTGCACGATGAAGTCAGGAGGCTCAGTATGGTTTAAACTTTGCTTGTCATCTGGCACGAAATACACAAGACATTTGCTTCTCACAGATTCAGCAAATACCTCATCCTGATGAAAACTGAAGAAAATTTCCTCCGAGTCTCCAGATTCGCACTTTCCAGCATGTTTTATTTTAATATCTTCTTGGCGATAAAACCACTGCACTAAGATCACAAATCCATCTTTTTTCTTAACATAAATATCCTGTCCAACAAACAATTGAAAAGATATATTTTTATTGTTTATTGTGATATGAACAACATAAATCTTATATATAAAAGAACCTTGCATCCCTTTAACTTGATCAATGCGATATAGTTGGTTTTCTTTGACTCATACCGAGCCAAAAGCACTGTGTCTTCCTACGAAAAAGAAGAGTACAATCTAATGTAAATGTTACTACCAAAAAAATTAACAAACAAAAATTAACACACATAACATAATTTTTTCATACAAATACCGTGTTAGTTTTATCATACAAATTGATAAAAATTTTGCAATCCCTGAAAACTAAGTACCAAAATCTTATAACAAAACAAAACTCACCAGACTATATTGGGTGCCACAAAACTGGAATGTCTCATTGTAACATTTACGATTTTCTCCTCCACCAGTAACCTTGATAAATTTGCCAACTGAATATGCACAAATCTCTCGTCTCCATTCTATCTTTTCTTTCTTGTTCACTTGCTTATCTTCAGTCTCATCTTTCTTTATCCGCTTCATCTCTGTTTCTTTCGCACTAAAATTTGAAAGCAATCGAACATCGTCTTTATTTTTTCTCATCAACACTTCATTCAATTGCTACGATAACATTTCATTGGTCCACAACTTTCATATGCAGATCAGAATAAAAATTTGAGATTTTTCAGAGATTTTAGATATCTTATTACAGATTTGTTTTTCACATACAATTATCGAATCATAAGGATTAATGAAAAAGTGTTAAAATCAGCATGATAAATGAATTACTAGTGACATAACATTTAATGAAATGAAAGATAATTTACAGGTGAAAGAAAATACAGGTATGAAATCTACTACTCGTTGTATATGGAGTAGGTATGGTAATCATATATAACTTAGATCACTCCTATAGTCACTCAAATGTGTACCTGATTTTTATACCAGCTGACCAGTGTTTGAATTGTTTGGCTTCGGTTAACAAATAGATAGCCTAATCTCTGGAATAATAGCTTCTGTGGTGCTCTTCTGGGTGTGTTTCTTTTAGTTTGATTTCAATAATCTTTTCTCTGCAGTTTTATATACAAGTTTGTATCAAAAAATGAATATTACTAGGTAAAAGGCAATACCTATAAGGAATTATATCACACGGGAAACGTGTACTATTTTTTCACCGTTAATATAGACACCTAAAAGAAGAAAGATGAGGAGGTGAAAATAGGAAATGAAGAATAAGAAAAAATCATATTTTAAGGAGTCAACAATTCCTTTTTTTTCCTTTTTATTAATTAAAATTAAAATGATTTAAATATCTACGTAAACTGTCATTTTACATTTTTGCAAATATATTGTACGTATTTGGTTTATGTGACATGTGGTTTTTAATTAATTTGTTTTACATATGGTATGTGAAACACCCTGACCCGAATTCTCAATCCTCGCACATGACACATGGAAAATAATCTCACTGGAACCTAGGCATGTCAATTAGGGGTAAAGCCTGCGGGCTAACCCGGCCTGGCCCATAAAATCATCTGGCTTGGGCTTAAATATATATGTTCTTTTAAATTAAGTTAGTTTTAATGAATATTGATAAGTTATTTAAAATTTGATGCCTTCTTTTTATAGTATACCTTTAAGTATTGTTTTTTAAAAACTATTATGAACTTAGAAGTTGATTTTTTTTATCTGTAAGTAAAGCCTGAAAAAGCCTGAAAAGCCTTGTAGCCTTGTTAGGGCTGGGCAGGGCTTTGAAATATTATGGAGCTCCACCTTGGTTCTTCATCAACCAAAGCCTAAATCCATGATCCATGGAAATTCTTGCAAGATTTTAGCTCAAACCAAGCTCGTTGGCCCAACCAATAATGCAACCTGCAACAAATCATCAATTCATGCAAAATCTCCACATTAACACTCTATTAGTTCACTACCTAACCGCTCACTTCGCAAACACATTGTTTGATATGAGTCCTATAGTACCACGTATCGTCCCACTGTATTTTAACTAGATCATCCTCCAAACGTTGGCTCAAAACAACCATCTCAGACCAGTTTACGCAGTCCCTCTATAGGGGCTGTTAACGAGCGACACCAACCCTGATGTTACGACCAGGGCTTCTCTTCAAGCTCCACTTGCCCATAAAACCCTAAGTCTCCACAATTCTCACTTCCCATAAAAATAACCACAAAACCAAGTAGCCCCATAAGGCAGTCACCAAGGAATTAACCCATGAATTCCTCCTCATCCAACTTACCCATCACAAATCCGTAACAATCATCTCCTAGATGAGCCTAAGAATTCTCAATTACCTTGGACTAGGAAAAAAATATTGGTAAGGAGCAAGACCACACACAACCAATGATGCTTCCCTCTCCTCTTCCACGCCACAAAAACACAACTCTCCTTCATTCCAGCCTTTGTGACCATCTTCTCTCCTCCCTAACATCCTCTTTTTCACTCATGGGTAGGAAAACAGCTGGGAGGGGAACCCCTAAATAGATTGAGACGTCCTCTTCTCATGGAGAATAGTTTAGGATTTGTGCGAAACCGTTAAAAAGCACACAAAACTGAGAACAAACCAAACCACAACCATAGTCGGAGTCACATTGTTTAGCGACACCCCTTGGTGTTGAGCAACACCCCTTGGTGTTGAGCAACACCCCTTGGTGTTGAGGGACACCAAGCCCCTTAGCCGATTGTAACTTATGGGCATTAATTTTTTTCCCCTCTAACATAGATTCCTTATCAAATCTGATCACAAAGTCCATATGTAGAAACTTATCCCATCATTGTTACAACGGTCCACACACAAACCTGAGCCACTAATCACTTTAAGATCACGTACCTCGACAACACTTCCATGTTTTTTCTTAGCATGTCAACCGTTTAATCGACCTAGACAAGTCTATTCCATTTAAAAGCTATCTTAGAATCGCATACGTACGCTATAATACAAAACTGAAACACCTCAATTTGAATTCTCAATTCTTGCACATTACGCACGGAAAATGATCGCACTAGAATTCCATAAATTTCACGAGACAACCATCATTAATTACAAAAGCTTCCACGAGTTCAATGTAGATCCAACTAACCCAAACCATGCAACAACCAAAAATATTCATACAAACGTACTTAACTTAACAAACGCCTCAACCATTTGCTAACTTTGACTCCTCCTCTACCGGACCACTTTGTAATCCGTCTGATCAAAACACTTGACTCACCCATCCCGGGGATCAAGCTTCGCTTGACAGCGTATTCCAAACAAAACCTCTTATTGGTACATAGTTGAAAAACCAATCAACCCTACGCAACCAAGTAACAAGAGACATGGAGTGGACTACTCGATTCCGCTCTAGCCATGGACTTTGGCACCATCAGAGTCACCTTTTTAGCTTTAACCCTACACTCTAGAGCTTGACCTTGGTTATTCATCAACCTACACCTAACTCAATTATCCATGGAAACTTCTATAAGACTTCATCTCTAACCGAGCTCGTTACCCAACCAACAATGTAACATGCAACTAATCAATAATTCATGATAAATATCCACATTAATACCCTACTAGTTCACGAACTAACTGTTTCAATCAGAAACACATTGTCATATATTATTTCTATAGTACTACATATCATCCCACTAAATTTTAGCTAGATCGTCCTTGAAACGTTGCCTCAAAAAACCCATCTTAGACTAGTTTATGCAGTCCCTCTATAAGTGTTGGTAACGAGCGACACCAACCCTGATGTCACGACCAGGGGCTTCTCTTCAAGCTACTCTTAGCCATAAAAACCTAGCTCTCCATAATTCTCGCTTCTACATATAACCATAAAACCAAGTAGCCCCACAATGTGATAGCCAAGGAATCAAACCATAGATTCCTCCTAATAAAACTTACCAATAAAAAATTTGTAACAATCATCCCCTAGATGAGCCTAAGAATTCCCACTTACCTAGATTAGGGATGAAATCTTGGTAAGGAGCAATACCACACACAACCAACGATGCTTCTCTCTCCTCCTTCACGCCACAATAACACAACTTTCTTCCATTCTCATCTCTGTAACCTTCTTCTCTCCTCTCTAACATCCATGCATACCAAAATCTCTCTTATGCACTCTTGAACACAGGAAAACAGATGGCAAGAGAACCCTTAAATAGATTGAGGCGTCCTCCTTTTATAAAGATTAGTTTAAAAAACCATAGAAAACTTGATATTGAACCAAATCAAAACCATATCCGGCTCACGGTGCTGAGCAACACCCCTCTCTACATTTGTTGCTTTGAGTAGTCATGGGTTCGGGTGAAGCAAAAATACCGAATGGGCTCAGAGACCTTGGTAAAATGGACTTCGGTTCGGGTTCGGATTATAACTTAAGTTAATTGGGCCACCCGTTAATACCCGTTTAGAGAGGACTGAATAATAAGGCTTTGAGGCCCACTAAGCAAACCTATGTAGACTAACCGGCTAACCCTATTGTGCAGCCGCAGACGATCTCATATGTTCCCAAGAGAGAACCGTTCATCGAAGCTTGCTTTTCACTTCGTCTTCTACACAAGATGAAGCATGCTTTGTCTTTCTGCAATCATTCAAGTAAACTTTTCGATTCATATTCTCTTGGTACCTTTCCTCCATTTCAAGAACAGAAGCGTTATATAAACCCCTAATCCCCCATGGAAAGAACCATAAGTTTCAACCATTCATCTTCTCAATCATCTCCTCCGTCATCTCCTCATTCACTACTCACTGCAATTAAATCACATGTTCTCTCTAGTCTTTGTTAAATAAATTGGTGTGGTCTGTGGTGGCTATTAGCCTTTGGTTTTGGTTGTGATTCATATTTAAAGTTCTGTATTTGTTAAGTTTTGATTATTATTGATGCCAAATTTATTTTATCGTGTATTGCTTGATGTGTATGTTTAGACATGCATTCATAATGTTGAAGAAAATGTTAAATGAATCGCTTGGTTGAGTAGAGATTATAGTTGGCATGTCTGTTTCAGTAGCTTATTAGTTGATAGCATTGAAACGAAGTGATAATGTAATACGTATTTGATAGCTTTTAGTTGATCCTAGATGTTTCTATCTTAATTTTAAAACTCTATCTGTGAATAATACTATGAGATTGATTGAATGTGTCTATCTTAATTTTAAACTCTATCTGGAAAAAATATTATGAGATTGATCTTATATGTGTTTGATCTATATATATGTTCTTCTGTTTGATACTGATTTGTTTCTTTAATGTGTGTGTACAGATGGGTTCTTCAGGCTTTCCAGATTACAATGATTTCGAAGAAGATATGAATCATGAAGAAGAGCAGAATCATGAAGAAGAGCAAGACATTGACAGTACTAGGCAACAAGCTGCTGCAACTACATAAGTCATTGAAACTCATGATTGTGCTGGAAAGAGGAAGGACATTCCAGAATCAAGTGGAGCTAATCCAAATCCACCTAAGGAGCTCAAAGTCATACTTCCAAGATCTCTTGTTTGGGACCATTTCACAAGGAATAAAGAAGATAGAAACAAGTGTATCTGCAACTACTGCAAGAAGGAATACAGCTGCAAGTCTAAGTCAGGGACTCCCAATTTGACAAAGCATACGGCAACCTGCAAACAGTACCAAGCCTATAAGGAAAACAAGTCTCAGCAAGTGATCAAAGGCAATGGAAAAGTGCAATCTGGGAAGATAAGTGAGCCAATGTTTAGAGAGGCAACAAATGAGATGCTTGTGTTAGGGGAGTTGCCTCTGTCATTTGTGGACAGTGTTGCCTGGAGACACTTCTCCTCTCGTGCCAACCTCTACCGGCCTCATTCAAGGAGAACAGCAAGCAGAGACATAGTGCAGATGTATGTGAAGAAGAAATCTTTGCTAAAGAACTGGATTACTTCAAACAAGCAAAGGGTGTCCCTAACTACAGACATATGGGTTGCTCCAAATACAGGTTTGTTTGTTGTTTCTTTCTTACTTGATTGAATGATAGTTTGATACCTTAGTTGTATTCTCATTTCTGATTATTATTTGATATGTACATTATGTAAAATAGGTGCAAGCTACATGGTGATCACAACTCACTTCATCGATGCATTTTGGCTGCTGAAGAAACTGATCATAGGCTTCAAATATGTCTCAGATCACAAGGAATCAACAATTGCAACTACTCTTCTAGATTGTCTGGCTGAATGGGGTTTTCAGAAGGTGTTTGCTGTCACTGTCGAAAATGCAACATTCAACACTTTGGCTTTGAAGAAGTTTCACAGAGAGTTCATCTTCATTAATAATGAAGCATTTGTGTTAGATGGAGACTACATGCATATCATATGTAGTGCTCACATCATCAACTTGATTGTGAGGGATGGGTTGCATGAGTTATCAAAGAATGTGGAGGCTATACGCAATGGTGTATCCTATGTTAGGTCATCTCATGTTAGGCAGAAGTCATTTGAGCTGAGAGTTGATTCAGGGAAGCTGAAAAGAGGAAGTCTCACATTGGATGTGAAAACCAGATGGAATTCAACATATACAATGTTGACAAATGCCCTGAAGTACAAAGTTGCTTTTGATAAGATGCTTCTAGAAGATAAGTTGTTCCACGACTACTTTCAAGAATTAGACAATGGGAACAGACGTGCTAGACCTCCTGAATCAACTGATTGGAATGCAATTGAAAGGTAATCTACTGGACCTATCTTTATACTAACATGTTTCTTGCACTAAACTAATGTTCACTTATTTACACTCTCATGTTTCTGTCATAGGTTGGTGAAGTTTCTTGTGATTTTCTACAACTCCACTTTGGTCATCTTTGCTTCCACCAACTTGAATGCGCATAAGTGTTATGGTGAGATTGTTACTATAGAGAGGAACCTCTCATTTCTGAGTAATAGTCCAGATGATGAACTGAAGAACAGTGCTGATGAAATGTTGAAGAAGTTTGTGAAATATTGGGATGGAATGAAGAATATCAACAAGCAACTGTGTTTGATCCAACAAAGAAGATGAAGTTTGCCAATATGTGTTTTGAGAAGCTATATGGTGAAGATACTGTTGACTCCAAGGCTATGTGTGATTCAGTTTTCTATGTTCTTGACTCAATGTATAAGGAGTATGCTGCTCTTTACAGCCCTAGAAATGATGCATCTTCTCAGACTAGCAGGGCTAAACATCATCAATCAACTCAGATTCCTGAGAAGATGGATTTGGTTGATGATTTGGGCTATGAGAGAATGGATATGGCATACAAAGAGATGGTTGCTGAGAAAGCAGATGAAGAAGTAAGGCGTGAGTTAGAGATTTATCTCACAGATCCGGTTGAGAATCCAAAGCTTATTAGGGGTGCAGAATTTGATGTCCTGTCTTGGTGGAGAGTGAATTCTTTTAAGTATCTTGTCTTGGCTGAGATGGCTAGAGATGTACTTGCTATGCAAGTTTCATCTTTTGCATCAGAGAGTGCTTTTAGCACTAGTGGTCGGATTTTAGACCCTCATAGGTCATGTCTGACTCATTACATGATTGAGGTCCTCATGTGTACTGAGCAATGGATGCGGCAAGACATCAATAGTGGTGATGACCCGACAGTGATCACAAGTCCTCAACTGCTCTCAGAGTTTGAAATGTTTGATCAGCTTTAGAAAGGTATTCTTTAACAAATTATGATATTCATAAATGATAGTACTTTGTTTTATAATTCGTTCTCGGACTTAGTTTTAAAACTGTTTTGCAGAGTTTGGTACTAAAGATGAAAATAATCATGAGGCTTAACTATTCTCATAAAAGAAAAGGTAACTAAAGTCTTCTCTATCTGTTAGTATTAGTTGTTTTGATGTTTTGAAGGCTTAGCTGTTTTGATGTTTTGAAGGTATCTATCTTTGTATTGGTCTTCTTGTGTGGTGTTTTTTTAAGGCATGGATTCGGCAATAGTAAAGGTATATTGAAACGTGATATTTGTAGGTGTATAAGTCTATCACTCTCTGTTTTCTGTGTGTTACTTTGCTGAATCATTCAAGTTTCATTTGTTTCAGAGGAATATGTCGCAGCACTGCAGGCTGTGACCTTTTTGTTAGTGTGGATGCTTCTTCATTGTTCTAAATTTTCATTCGGCTCTTTGAACTTGTTGTATCTTTTGTTTTAAGTTGCTTGTGAGGTTACTGAACTTGATGTTATGATGAAACTTATGATTATGGTTTAAATTTATGGTTTACTCGATTATTTCTGGTTTTTTACTTTGGTATTTGTAATTTTAATCGGGTATTTTGTGTTTTAATCGGTTCTTTTAGTACCTTTTTACTCAGATAAACCGAACCGATAAAAACCCGGGAAAATTTCGGGTTAATTCGGATTTCATATTGGAGTAGAAAACCGCTCCGAACCCGACCAGTTACTAATCGTACCGAACCAAATTTTTTGTAAATTACCGAATGGGATCTATAGGTCTTACACCGAATTACCCAAAACTCGAATGGGTGGAACCGAAACCCGATTGGGTACCCGATTGCCCATGACTAGCTTTGAGTTCTTCACTTCTATCCTTACTCTTATGTTATTCACTTTGATTTATCTTTTCAGGATAGATTGGATATATATCTAACAAGAAACTCCAACTTAATGCAGAGCATCGACCAATTAGTCAATGATTTCATTTGAGTCCAATTGTTATAATTTGTTCTTTTATTCAGATTTGTTTTACAACTAAATATATGTTCTAAGATTAAATAAACATGGCTCCAATCCTAATATATATGAACCTATTGGAATTTTAAGTTGAGTTTATAATAGTTCTTATAGAGTATTGCTAAATGCCAACAATAATTTTTTTGTAAAACTTTCGAGTATTAACGACGGATTAAATAATAAATATCAAATAAAATTCTTGCAATTTTGAGTCAAAAAATCCTAAAAATCAATTAAACCATCCAAAACATAAACCAAAGTATTGAAAATAGGAGAAACATAAATAGAATTCAAAAACATAGTTCAGAAATAACAAATAGAAAAGATCCATGCAACTGTGTAGTCCAATGAGCCTTTGATGATGAGCTTGGAATCTTGAGCTCTGCCACTTTTGTAAGAAATAAGAAAAAAAAATTATAAAATATCTAAAATATATTAAAGAAAATATAAAATGTAACAAAATAAACATACTTTGATGATTAGTAATTCACTGTATTGATGTCCTCTCGACATCATTAGCAGCATTTTCCACTGTTTTTGGTTCTTCAAAATCAGCCTATGTTTCATCATCAAGAGTTTTAAGAAAATGCTAATCTCAATCACTTTTAACATGTCAAGATAAACACTAAGAGATATAAGACTACCATTATAGTTTTATTACAAGAAATTAGGTAAATTACCATGATTAGCTCGTAGCCCTGCATCTTTGTAACTTGTTCAGGTTTCAATTCGCCATTGAGAATTCTTTCAACTAATACTTGTGAGCTCTACAAACAAATAATAAGAATATCACAATTAAAGAATCAAATCAAAAGTAAAGAAGAAAGAAATAAATAAAAGCTAAGTTCAATGGTCCTTACACAATTTTCAATTTTATACAATCTTACTATAAAGCTTAATTAGCTGGATCATGCAAAAAGACCCAGTAAAAAAAATGAAAAAAAGAAGGAATTAAGTTAAACTAACCTTGAATTTCTCAATTAGAAGCTCCAACTTGTAATTGTACTTTGGTATATCATCTGCAAAAGAATCATATAAAGCCTCCTCAAGAGACAAGACCATCTGAACAACATTATCCGATGACACAAACTTAATACCATCTTCCTTCTCCTTACTTGCACAACATATGTGCTTAAGTAGTGCTTGCAAAAGCTCACTGACTCTCTTGTCACGGTCCAAATCACTGGCCGACTTATAAGCAAACAAATTAACCTCATTATTGTTTATAGAACTCACTATCTCAGCTTCTGAGACATCTCTTTTCCTTCCAGATCTTTCACTCTTTGACATTCTAGTCAGTGAGACTTTCTTAATGTCAGAGGAATCACCAATTCTTGAAATCGTCTTTGCCACAAGAGTGCTAATTTCAAACTTCTGATGCACATTAAAGCCTTTTTCAGAGAGCTCCCTCAACTTATTATTGATATTGTCATAAACCTTTTGCACGATGAAGTCAGGAGGCTGAGTACGGTTTGAAGTTTGCTTATCATCTGGCACGAAATACACAAGACATTTGCTTCTCACAGATTCAGCAAATAGCTCATCCTTATGGAAACTGAAGAAAATTTCCTCCGAGTCTCCAGATTTACACTTTCCAGCATGTTTTATTTTAATATCTTCTTGGCGATAAAACCATTGCACCAAGATCTTCACAAATCCATCTTTTTTCTTAACATAAATATCCTGTTCAACAAACAATTGAAAAGATCAATTTTTATTTTTGATTGTGATATGAACAACATAAATCTTATATATAAAAGAACCTTACATCCCTTTACCTTGATTAATGCGATATAGGGTGTTTTCTTTGACTCATACGGAGCCAAAAGCACTGTGTCCTCCTACGAAAAAGAAGAGTACAATCTAATGTAAATGTTACTACCAAAAAAATTAACAAACACAACATAATCTTTTCATTACAAATGTGTTAGTTTTATCATACAAACTGATAAAAAATTTGCAATCCCTAAAAACTAAGTACCAAAATCTTATAACAAAACAAAACTCACCAGACTATATTGGGTGCCACGAAACTGGAATGTCTCATAGTGACATTTACGATTTTCTCCTCCACCAGTAACCTTGATAAATTTGCCAACTGAATATGCACAAATCTCTCGTCTCCATTCTATCTTTTCTTTCTTGTTCACTTGCATATCTTCAGTCTCATCTTTCTTTATCCGCTTCATCTTTGTTTCTTTCGTACTAAAATTTGAAAGCAATCGAACATCGTCTTTATTTTGTCTCATCAATACTTCATTCAATTGCTACGATAACATCTCATTGGTCCACAACTTTCATATGCACACAGAATAAAAATTTGAGATTTTCAGAGATTTTAGATATCTTATTACAGATTTGTTTTTCACCCACAGTTATCGAATCATAAGGATTAATGAAAAAGTGTTAAAATCAACATGATAAATGAATTATTAGTGACATAACATTTAATGAAATGAAAGATGATTTACAAGTGAAAGAAAATACAGGTTTGAAATCTAGTACCCGTTGCATATGGAGTAGGTATGGTAATCATATATAACTTAGATCTCTCCTATAGTCACTCAAATGTGTACCTGATTTTTATACCAGCCGACCAGTGTTTGAATTGTTTGGCTTCGGTTAACAAATAGATAGCCTAATCTCTGGAATAATAGCTTCTGTGGTGCTCTTCTAGTGTTTCTTTTAGTTTGATTTCAATAATCTTTTCTCTGCAGTTTTATATACAAGTTTGTATCAAGAAATGAATATTACTAGGTAAAAGACAATACATATAAGGAATTATATCACACGGGAAACGTGTACTATTTTTCACCGTTAATATAGACACCTAAAAGAAGAAAGATGAGGAGGTGAAAATAGGAAATGAAGAATAAGAAAAAATCATATTATAAGGAGTCAACAATTCCTTTTTTTCCTTTTTATTAATTAAAATTTAAATGGTTTAAATATCTGTGTAAACTGTCATTTATCATTTGTGCAAATATATTGTACGTATTTGGTTTATGTGACATGTGGTTTTTAATTAATTTGTTTTACATATGGTACGTGAAACACCCTGACCCGAATTCTCAATCTTCGCACATGACAGATGGAAAATGTTCTCACTGGAACCTAGGCATGTCAATTAGGGTTAAATCCTGCGGGATAGCCCGACCCGGCCCAGAAAATCATCGGGCTTGGGCTTAAATATATTTGTTCATAAGAAATCGGGCTTTTTGGGCTAAACCCATTCGGGTTAAAGGGTTTTTTGGGCTTAACCCTGTCGATCTCGGGCCGGCCGGAAAAGCCCTTAAACAAATATATTTTGAATATTTTGAATATTTTAGTTTAATTAGAAGATTTGATTAATGATAAGTTTTCATATTTACTTACTAGCCTTACTTAATACTTTTAAAATATTTATCTATAACATTTTCAATTATTTATATATGTCAAAACTGAACAAAGGTACAACTAAGTATATATAAGTATCTTGATTTTGAAATTATCAAAGAGTATTAAATTTTGACTCTATCATCTACTTTAAAGTATATTAGTTTCATATTTTATTGGGTTAAACTGTAAACAATTTATTTGGTTTTCATTTTTTCTCTTAAATTAAGTTAGTTTTAATGAATACTAATAAGTTATTTAGAATTTGATGCATTCTTTTTATAGTATACCTTTAAGTATTGTTTTTTTTTTTAAAACTATTATGAACTTAGAAGTTGATTTTTTTTATCCGTAAGTAAAACCCGAAAAAGCCTGAAAAGCCTTGTAGCCTTGTAAGGGCCGGGCCGGGCTTTGAAATATTATGGAGCTCCACCTTGGTTCTTCATCAACCAAAGCCTAAATCCATGATCCATGGAAATTATTGCAAGATTTTAGCTCAAACCAAGCTCGTTGGCCCAACCAATAATGCAACCTGCAATAAATCATCAATTCATGCAAAATCTCCACATTGACACTTTATTAGTTCACTACCTAACCGTTCACTTCGCAAACACATTGTTTGATATGAGTCCTATAGTACCACGTATCGTCCCACTGTATTTTAACTAGATCATCCTCCAAACGTTGGCTCAAAACAACCATCTCAGACCAGTTTACGCAGTCCCTCTATAGGGGGCTGTTAACGAGCGACACCAACCCTGATGTCACGACCAGGGCTTCTCTTCAAGCTCCACTTGCCCATAAAACCCTAAGTCTCCACAATTCTGACTTCCCATAAAAATAACCACAAAACCAAGTAGCCCCATAAGGCAATCACCAGGGAATTAACCCATGAATTCCTCCTAATCTAACTTACCAATCACAAATCCGTAACAATCACTCCTAGATGAGCCTAAGAATTCTCAATTACCTTGGATTAGGAAAAAAATATTGGTAAGGAGCAAGACCACACACAACCAATGATGCTTTCCTCTCCTCTTCCACGCCACAAAAACACAACTCTCCTTCATTCCAGCCTTTGTAACCATCTTCTCTCCTCCCTAACATCCCCTTTTTCACTCATGGGTAGGAAAACAGCTGGTAGGGGAACCCCTAAATAGATTGAGACGTCCTCTTTTGATGGAGAATAGTTTAGGATTTGTGCAAAACCGTTAAAAAGAATACAAAACTGAGAAGAAACCAAACCACAAACATAGTCGGAGTCACATTTTTGAGCGACGCCCCTTGGTGTTGAGCAACACCCCTTGGTGTTGAGCGATACCAAGCCCCTTAGCCGATTCTAATTTATGGGCATTAAAATTTTTCCACTCTAACATAGATTCCTTATCAAATCTGATCACAAAGTCCATATGTAGAAACTTATCCATCATTGTTACAACGGTCCACACACAAACCTGAGCCTTTAATCACTTTAAGATCACGTACCTCGACAACACTTCCATGTTTTTTCTTAGCATGTCAATCGTTTAATCGACCTAGACAAGTCTATTCCATTTAAAAGCTATCTTAGAATCGCATGCGTACGCTATAATACAAAACTGAAACACCTCAATTCGAATTCTCAATTTTTGCACATTACGCACGGAAAACGATCTCACTAGAATTCCATAAATTTCACGAGACAACCATCATTAACTACAAAAGCTTCCACGAGTTCAATCTAGATCCAACTAACCCAAACCATGCAACAACCAAAAATAGTCATACAAACGTACTTAACTTAACAAACGCCTCAACCATTTGCTAACTTTGACTCCTCCTGTACCGGACCACTTTGTCATCCGTCTGATCAAGACACTTGACTCACCCATCCCAGGGATCAAGCTTTGCTTGACAGTGTATTCCAAACAAAACCTCTTATTGGTACAAACAAAACCTCTTATTGGTACATGGTTGAACAACCAATAACCCCTACGCAACCGAGTAACAAGAGACATGGAGTGGACTACTCGATTCCGCTCAAGCCATGGACTTTGGCACCATCCGAGTCACCTTTTTAGCTTTAACCCTACACTCTGGAGCTTGACCTTGGTTATCCATCAACCAACACCTAACTCAACTGTCCATGAAAACTTCTATAAGACTTCATCTCAAACCGAGCTCGTTACCCAACCAACAATGCAACATGCAACTAATCAATTCATGCAAAATCTCCACATTAATACCCTATTAGTTCACAAACTAACCGTTTAAATCAGAAACACACTGTCGGATATTATTTCTATAGTAGCACATATCATCCAACTAAATTTTAGCTAGATCGTCCTTGAAACGCTGCCTTAAAATCCAATCTAAGACTAGTTTATGCACTCCATCTATAAGTGTTGGTAACAAGCGACACCAAATCTGATGTCACGACCATGGGCTTCTCTTCTAGCTACTCTTAGCCATAAAAACCTAGCTCTCCATAATTCTCGCTTCTACATATAACCAAAAAACCAAGTAGCCCCATAATGTGATAACCAAGGAAACAAACCATGGATTCCTCCTAATAAAACTTACCAATAAAAATCTGTAACAATCATCCCCTAGATGAGCCTAAGAATTCCCACTTAACTTAGATTAGGGACGAAATCTTGGTAAGGGGCAAGACCACACACAACCAACAATGCTTCTCTATCCTCCTCCACACCACAACAACACAACTTTCTTTCATTCTCGTCTCTATAACCTTCTTCTCTCCTCTCTAACATCCATGCATACCAAAATCTCTCTTATGCACTCTTGAACATGATAACAGATGGCAAGAGAACCCTTAAATAGATTGAGGCGTCCTCCTTTTATAAAGATTAGTTTAAGAAACCACAGAAAACTTGATATTGAACCAAATCAAAACCATATTTGGCTCACGGTGCTGAGCAACACCCCTTGGTGTTGGTCAGCACCAAGCCCCTTAGCCGATTCTAATTCATGGGCGTTACAATTATCTCCCTGTAACATAGATTCGTCATAAAATCTGAACACATAGTCCATATGTAAAAAATATTAATCCATCACCTTAGCAATGGTCCACGCACAAACCTGAGCCATTAATCACGCTGCACCGTCAGCTGTTGCCGGGTTGTGGCGTGGGGTCCACGGGGCAGGTTGTTACAGTAGGTGCTGGTGTCGACCGATACCAATCCTAATGTCACGACCTAAGCTTCTCTTCAAGATTTTCTTGGCCACGAAAACCCTAGCTCTAAACCTTACTCCATACGACTAAAAACAAAGCAGCCCAGAAGGCGACAACCAAGGAAAAATGCAATGGATTCCACCTAATCTATCTTACCCATCCTAACAAATCATACCCTTGATAAGCCTAAGATCAGTCATATAACCGGCATGCTTCCCTATCTTCTTCCATGCTGTAGCCGCAAGAATATCCGTCATCTTGTGATACCTCGGTTTCAGGATATATGGTGTTGTATAAGAAGAGGTTTAAAAGAATTAATTTAGCCAACTTTGTCACTAAAATATAATTATATTTTTGTTCAAAGATATTTAGAGAACACCAGAGTTAAGCGTGCTTATGCTAGATTTTTAGTAGGATGAGTGACATTCTAGGAAGTGATTACTAGAACTGTATGAGTGAGAATAAACCATAGAAAAAAGTCATGTGCTGATTTGTAGGGTTTGTAACAAATATTTATAGCTTCTGGGAAGTAGCAAATCGACTGTCGAATAGGGTTACGCCCACGAGATCACAAGGCATATGAGACCCATTAAGGAAGTTAGGCCCATGGACCGGGAGTGGACATAGGACCCATCACAAGAAGTGACGGTTGGGGCATTATAACAAGCTGAATTCATTGTTTTCTTGAAGAAATCTTTACCATACGTTGTACATATTTTTAAGAAGAAGAATAATATGATTGAAGGTTCATTTGGACATCCTACTGTAAATTTCAAATTTCTATTAGATCTTCAAGAAACTGTTTTACAAAATCTAAAATTATGCACTCGACAATCAAATATTTCCAGCAAATATATGCATGATCGACCATATTTAACATATAAATTAGGACACATATGCTATATAACCAATTTATAGACCATGCCAAATATTTGAAATCATATTTCACATACACATCAAAACTATTAAAATTAATTATTTTATTATTAGTATTGAGAATATGTGGTTTCATAGAAAGTAAAAACAAAAATCAAGCATTGCAACTAAAAGAGCAAACACATTGCTTGCTTGATCGCATACAAGCTCCATTTCCACCTGGGTGCCTCCAAGTACACAGCTCCCTACATAGTTGTGCTTCACATGCTACTGCTCCATTAATATATTCATGACACAATTCTTGTCCTTGTGTCTCCTTTGGCACGAGCCCTAATACAGATATATAAACATAATCTCAAATATTTTGTTATGAAAATAAAAGAACCTGTTAAATATTTGTTATATTTGTTATTTGGATAGTGGTCTTTGACATCTTTGATGATATAATCAAAATGAAATCTGCAAAATGAAAAGTGATGTGTGTAATGGTTATGTACATGTTGATACAATATATATATATATATATATATATAAGATACATGCACAAACTTTAAAAAGTAAAAAATAAAACTAGATTCTGCAAATGACTAAATATTTAAATAACATATCTTTGGAAATATATCTGGAAATGGCTAAAGATTTGAATAACACTTATAGAAAAAATCTCTAGAAGATTGGCTACAAGTGATCAAAACATATAAGAATGTCATAAACTCAAAAACTAATTAAATAGATTATATAAAATGGAAAAGACATTATGAAAAATAAACCCTCAAAAATATGAGTCAAACAAAAACTAAAATATTTTACTTAAAGATTAGAACAAACTGATAAAGTAGTCAATAACACAAAAATATTTGACTAAATTACTCGATTTTAGTTTATTGATCAACTTAGGATTAGATTACTAGTGCTATCGAGGGGGCAATGATGACCTTCCCACATCAACTTCAAATTCTTCCAAGTATACATACACAAGATATGCTAAAAGCCTAGTAAAATAGATCATGACCTACATAAATACTCGAAACTAGATTTTGACTGCTACATTGCAGGATAAGTTATTAGTAACTAAAATTTTTAATCTTTTAGTTGTATTTATTTTTAAGATATTTGCTAAAATAAGTTTTTATGTACACTTTTACAAAAATACCCTCTCTTGTTGTCCATTTTCAGTAATATCATTTTTCAATATACAATATGAAACATAAAACTCCAAATGCTAAACCATACACTCTCAAAATTATATCCTAAATGTAAAATAGAGAATCCAAATCTAAAAAAAAATCTTAAAATTAATTTAACATATTGCAATTGTGTAAAAGAGGGTAAAATGAAAATCGCAGAAAACAGAGTATTTTTGCAGAAGGGTATCAAGGAAAAAACATTAGTCAAAATTTCTTTTTATTTTATAATTTTGCTCACTTTATATAGTATTTTAGGTTGTATAAGTGTATTATTGTTAATTATATGATTTAACCCACGGTATACCGCGAAACAATTAGATTTTTACATAATATTAATTTAATCGCTTAATTATATATGTTTATTACTCTAATACTAGAGGTTACTCTCCGCGCTACGCGCGGGTTAAATTTCTAATAATAATTGTTTTTCTTTAAGTAGAATTAATAATTTGATTTGGGTTGTTATTTGGACAATACTATCCAAATAGTTTGATTTTATTTGGTTACACATACATATTAAGAGTTTACTACAATGTAAAAACTTAATTTACCAAGAAAAGCAATACAATTTGAAAGCAATGAAAATGATTATGTCAAACCATCATACTTCAAGTGTGCGGAAGAAGAGCATTCTAAGCGCGACGAACCTTATCCATCCCGCGTACGCTTTCAAGAAAACAGTAGGGAAACCAGTGAACGTTTTAAGTGTGGAGAAGAAGGGCATTTCTCGCGTGAAAGCTCGAATTCGTCGAAAATAATAAGCACTTCACGGGGCAGAGACTCACAGCGTTTATGCTACAAATGTAAACGAAGAGGCCATTTTGCTTGTGAATGCCCCAATACCTCCCATTACCAGGTAGTAGCTTTATCTCTCTCTTTCTCTACATTTGTTGCTTTGAGCTCTTCACTTCTATCCTTACTCTTATGTTATTCACTTTGATTTATCTTTTCAGGATATATTGGATACATATCTAACAAGAAACTCCAATTTAATGCAGAGCATCGACCAATTAGTCAATGATTTCATTTGAGTCCAATTGTTATTATTTGTTCTTTTATTCAGATTTGTTTTACAACTAAATATATGTTCTAAGCTTAAATAAACATGGCTCCAATCCTTGTATAATATGAACCCTATTGGAATTTTAAGTTGAGTTTATAATAGTTCTAATAGAGTATAGCTTAATGCCAACAATAATTTTTTTTTGTAAAACTTTCGAGTATTAACGACGGATTAAATAATAAATATCAAATAAAATTCTTGCAATTTTGATTCAAAAAATCCAAAAAATCAATTAAACCATCCAAAACATAAACCAAAGTATTGAAAATAGGAGAAACATAAATAGAATTCAAAAACATAGTTCAGAAATAACAAATAGAAAAGATCCATGCAACTGTGTAGTCCAGTGAGCCTTTGATGATGAGCTTGGAATCTTGAGCTCTGCCACTTTTGTAAGAAATAAGAAAAAAAAATTATAAAATATCTAAAATAAATTAAAGAAAATATAAAATGTAACAAAATAAACATACTTTGATGATTAGTAATTCACTGTATTGATGTCCTCTAGACATCATTAGCAGCATCTTCCACTGTTTTTGGTTCTTCAAAATCAGCCTATGTTTCATCATCAAGAGTTTTAAGAAAATCATAATCTTAATCCCTTTTAACATGTCAAGATAAACACTAAGAGATATAAGACTAACATTCTAGTTTCATCAAAAGAAATTAGGTAAATTACCATGATTAGCTCGTAGCTCTGCATCTTTGTAACTTGTTCGGTTTCAATTCGCCATTGAGAATTCTTTCAACTAATACTTGTGAGCTCTACAAACAAATAATAAGAATATCATAATTAAAGAATCAAATCAAAAGTAAAGAAGAAAGAAATAAATAAAAGCTAAGTTCAATGGTCCTTACACAATTTCTAATGTTATACAATCTTACTATAAAGCTTAATTAGCTGGATCATGCAAAAAGACCCAATAAAAAAAATGAAGAAAAGAAGGAATTAAGTTAAACTAACCTTGAATTTCTCAATTAGAAGCTCCAACTTGTAATTATACTTTGGTATATCATCTGCAAAAGAATCATATAAAGCCTCCTCAAGAGACAAGACCACCTGAACAACATTATCTGATGACACAAACTTAATACAATCTTCCTTCTCCTTACTTGCACAACATATGTGTTTAAGTAGTGCTTCCAAAAGCTCACCGACTATCTTGTCACGGTCCAAATCACTGGCCGACTTATAAGCAAACAAATTAACCTCATTATTGTTTATAGAACTCACTATCTCAGCTTCTGAGACATCTCTTTTCCTTACAGATCTTTCACTCTTTGACATTCTAGTCAGTGAGACTTTCTTAATGTCAGAGGAATCACTAATTCTTGAAATCGTCTTTGCCACGAGAGTGCTAATCTCAAACTTCTGATGCACATCAAAGCCTTTGTCAGAGAGCTCCCTCAACTTATTATTGATATTGTCATAAACCTTTTGCACGATGAAGTCAGGAGGCTGAGTACGGTTTGAAGTTTGCTTATCATCTGGCAAGAAATACACAAGTCATTTGCTTCTCACAGATTGAGTAAATAGCTCATCCTTATGGAAACTGAAGAAAATTTCCTCCGAGTCTCCAGATTTGCACGTTCCAGCATGTTTTATTTTAATATCTTCTTGGCGATAAAACCATTGCACCAAGATCTTCACAAATCCATCTTTTTTCTTAACATAAATATCCTGTTCAACAAACAATTGAAAAGATAAATTTTTATTGTTGATTGTGATATGAACAACATAAATCTTATATATAAAAGAACCTTACATCCCTTTACCTTGATCAATGCGATATAGTTGTTTTTCTGTGACTCATACGGAGCCAAAAGCACTGTGTCCTCCTACGAAAAAGAAGAGTACAATCTAATGTAAATGTTACTACCAAAAAAATTAACAAACATGACATAAATTTTTCATTACAAATACCGTGTTAGTTTTATCACACAAATTGATAAAAAAATTTGCAATCCTTAAAAACTAAGTACCAAAATCTTATAACAAAACAAAACTCACCAGACTATATTGGGTGCCACGAAACTGGAATGTCTCATAGTAACATTTACGATTTTCTCCTCCACCAGTAACCTTGATACATTTGCCAACTAAATATGCACAAATCTCTCGTCTCCATTCTATCTTTTCTTTCTTGTTCACTTGCTTATCTCCAGTCTCATCTTTCTTTATCCGCTTCATCTCTGTTTCTTTCGCACTAAAATTTGAAAGCCATCGAACATCGTCTTTATTTTTTCTCATCAATACTTCATTCAATTGCTACGATAACATCTCATAGGTCCACAACTTTCATATGCAGACAGAATAAAAATTTGAGATTTTCAGAGATTTTAGATATCTTATTACAGATTTGTTTTTCACCCACAGTTATCGAATCATAAGGATTAATGAAAAAGTGTTAAAATCAACATGATAAATGAATTATTAGTGACATAACATTTAATGAAATGAAAGATGATTTACAAGTGAAAGAAAATACAGGTATGAAATCTAGTACCCGTTGCATATGGAGTAGGTATGATAATCATATATAACTTAGATCTCTCCTATAGTCACTCAAATGTGTACCTGATTTTTATACCAGCTGACCAGTGTTTGAATTGTTTGGCTTCGGTTAACAAATAGATAGCCTAATCTCTGGAATAATAGCTTCTATGGTGCTCTTCTGGGTGTGTTTCTCTTAGTTTGATTTCAATAATCTTTTCTCTGCAGTTTTATATACAAGTTTGTATCAACAAATGAATATTACTAGGTAAAAGACAATACATATAAGGAATTATATCACACGGGAAACGTGTACTATTTTCTCACCGTTAATATAGACACCTAAAAGAAGAAAGATGAAGAGGTGAAAATAGGAAATGAAGAATAAGAAAAAATCATATTATAAAGAGTCAACAATTCCTTTTTTTCCTTTTTATTAATTAAAATTTAAATGTTTAAATATCTATGTAAACTGTCATTTATCATTTGTGCAAATATATTGTACGTATTTGGTTTATGTGACATGTGGTTTTTAATTAATTTGTTTTACATATGGTATGTGAAACACCCTGACCCGAATTCTCAATTTTCGCACATGACACATGGAAAATGTTCTCACTAGAACCTAGGCATGTCAATTAGGGTTAAATCATGCGGGCTAGCCCGACCCGGCCCAGAAAATCATCGGGCTTGGGCTTAAATATATTTGTTCATAAGAAATCGGGCTTTTGGGGTTAAACCCATTCGGGTTAAACGGTTTTCTGGGCTTAACCCGGTCGATATCGGGCCGGCCCGAAAAGCCCTTAAACAAATATATTTTGAATATTTTAGTTTAATTAGAAGATTTGATTAATGAATAAGTTTTCATATTTACTTACTAGCCTTACTTAATACTTTTAAAATATTTATCTATGACATTTTCAATTATTTATATATGTCAAAACAGAATAAAGCTACAACTAAGTATATATAAGTATCTTGATTTTGAAATTATCAAAGAATATTAAATTTTGACTCTATCATCTACTTTAAAGTATTTTAGTTTCATATTTTATTGGGTTAAAGTGTAAACAATTTATTTGGTTTTCATTTTTTCTCTTAAATTAAGTTAGTTTTAATGAATATTGATAAGTTATTTAGAATTTGATGCATTCTTTTTATAGTATACCAAAAAGTATTTTTTTTTAAAACTATTATGAAATTAGAAGTTGATTTTTTTTATCCGTAAGTAAAATCCGAAAAGCCTGAAAAGCCTTGTAGCCTTGTAAGGGCCGGGCCGGGTTTTGAAATATAGGCTCGGATATTTTTCAGGTTGGGCCGGGCCGGACTCAAATATATGAGGGCTTTACGGGTTTCAGGCCAGGCCGGGCCAGCCCGATTGATATGCCTACGGGAACCCGCTAATACATTTCAACAAGACAACATGCGCGAATTCAACTTCTTGCAAAAGGTTCAACAAGTTTAGGCTAGATCAAACAAACAAAAACAACGCGACGATCAGACATTGACTTAACTTAATAAGCGCCTCCAGCATTCACTGACTCTGATTCCTCATATATTGGAACACTTCGTGTGATCAAGCCACTCGACTCCGCTTCCCATATCAAGTTTCGCTTGGCCACGTATCCCAAATGCCACCTCATCTTGGTATTTAATTGCACAACCAGCCACTTATAAGCGAACAAGTAAGAAGAGAGATGGGTTGGAATACTCCATTATGCTCCGGCCACAGACTTTGCCTCTCCGATGAACCATGTTAGCGTTAAATGTATATTATGGAGTTCCACCTTGGTTCTTCATCAACCAAAGCCTAAATTAATGATCCATGGAAATTCTTGCAAGATTTTAGCTCAAACCAAGCTCGTTGGCCCAACCAATAATGCAACCTGCAACAAATCATCAATTCATGCAAAATCTCCACATTAACACTCTATTAGTTCACTACCTAACCGTTCACTTCGCAAACAAATTGTTTGATATGATCATCCTCCAAATGTTGGCTCAAAACAACCATCTCAGACCAGTTTATGCAATCCCTCTATAGGGGCTGTTAACGAGCGACACCAACCCTGATGTCACGACCAGGGCTTCTCTTCAAGCTCCACTTGCCCATAAAACCCTAAGTCTCCACAATTCTCACTTCCCATAAAAATAACCACAAAACCAAGTAGCCCCATAAGGCAATCACCAAGGAATTAACCCATGAATTCCTCCTAATCTAACTTACCCATCACAAATCCGTAACAATCACTCCTAGATGAGCCTAAGAATTCTCAATTACCTTGGATTAGGAAAAAAATATTGGTAAGGAGCAAGACCACACACAACCAATGATGCTTCCCTCTCCTCTTCCACGCCACAAAAATACAACTCTCCTTCATTCTATCCTTTGTAACCATCTTCTCTCCTCCCTAACATCCCCTTTTTTACTCATGGGTAGGAAAACAGCTGGGAGGGGAACCCCTAAATAGATTGAGACGTCCTCTTTTGATGGAGAATAGTTTAGGATTTGTGCGAAACCGTTAAAAAGCATGCAAAACTGAGAACAAACCAAACCACAAACATAGTCGGAGTCACATTTTTGAGCGACACCCCTTGGTGTTGAGCGACACCCCTTGGTATTGAGCGACACCAAGCCCCTTAACTGATTCTAATTTATGGGCATTAAAATCTTTCCCCTCTAACATAGATTCGTTATCAAATTTGATCACAAAGTCCATATGTAGAAACTTATCCCATCACTACTGCAACGGTCCACACACAAACCTGAGCCACTAATCACTTTAAGATCAAGTACCTCGACAACACTTCCATGATTTTCCTTAGCATGTCAATCGTTTAATCAACCTAGACAAGTCTATTCCATTTAAAATCTATCCTAGAATCGCATACGTTATAATACAAAACTGAAACACCTCAATTCGAATTCTCAATTCTCGCACATTACGCACGGAAAACGATCTCACTAGAATTCCATAAATTTCACGAGACAATCGACGTTAATTACAAAAGCTTCCACGGGTACAATCTAGATCCAACTAACCCTATCCATGCAACAACCAAAAATAGTCATATAAGCGTACTTAACTTAACAAACGCCTCAACCATTTGCTAACTTTTACTCCTCCTCTACCGGACCACTTTGTAATCCGTCTGATCAAGACACTCGACTCACCCATCCCGGGGATCAATCTTCGTTTGATAGCGTATTCCAAACAAAACCTCTCATTCGTACATAGTTGAACAACCAATCAACCCTACGCAATCGAGTAACAAGAGACATGGAGTGGACTACTCGATTCCGCTCTAGCCATAGACTTTGGCACCATCCGAGTCACCTTTTTAGCTTTAACCCTACACTCTGGAGCTTGACCTTGGTTATTCATCAACCTACACCTAACTCAATTATTCATGGAAACTTCTATAAGACTTCATCTCAAACCGAGCTCGTTACCCAACCAACAATGCAACATGCAACTAATAAATAATTCATGATAAATATCCACATTAGTACCTTGTTAGTTCACAAACTAACCGTTTCAATCAGAAACACATTGTTAGATATTATTTCTATAGTACTACATATCATCCCACTAAATTTTAGCTAGATCGTCCTTGAAACGTTGCCTCAAAAAACCCATCTTAGACTAGGAAAACACGTCTCTGTAACCTTCTTCTCTCCTCTCTAACATCCATGCAGACCAAAATCTCTCTTATGCACTCTTGAACAAGAAAATAGATGGCAAGAGAACCCTTAAATAGATTGAGGCGTCCTCCTCTTTATATTGATATTGAACCAAATCAAAACCATCTTTCTCTCACTGTGTTGGTCAGCACCAAGCCCCTTAGCCGATTCTAATTCATGGGCGTTACAATTATCTCCCTGTAACATAGATTCGTCATAAAATCTGAACACATAGTCCATATGTTAAAAATATTATTCCATCACTTTAGCAATGGTCCACGCACAAACCTGAGCCACTAATCACGATGCAGCGCCTGCTGTTGCCGGGTTGTGGCGTGGGGTCCACGGGGGCAGGTTGTTACAGTAGGTGCTGGTGTCGACCGATACCAACCCTAATGTCACGACCTAAGCTTCTCTTCAAGATTTTCATGGCCACAAAAACCCTAGCTCTAAACAGTACTCCATACGACTAAAAACAAAGCAGCCCCAGAAGGCGACAACCAAGGAAAAATCCCATGGATTCCACCTAATCCATCTTACCCATCCTAACAAATCATACCCTTGATAAGCCTAAGATCAGTCATATAACCGGCATGCTTCCCTATCTTCTTCCATGCTGTAGCAGCAAGAATATCTGTCATCTTGTGATACCTCGGTTTCAGGTTAATATGGTCGTGTATACTTTGTCACTAAAATATAATTATATTTTTGTTCTAAGATATTTAGAGAACACCAGAGTAAAGTGTGCTTATGCTAGCTAGAGTTGTAGGATGGGTGACATTCTAGGAAGTGATTATTAGAACTATACGAGTGAGGATAAAACATAGAAAAAGATCATGTGGTGATTTGTAGGGTTTGTAACAAATATTATAGCTTCTGAGAAGTAGCAAATCGATTGTCGAATAGGGTTAAGCCCACGAGATCACAAGGCAGACCAAATAAGGAAGTTAGGCCCATGGGCTGGGAGTAGACATAGGGCATATCACAAGCGGTGATGGTTAGGGCATTATAAAGCTGAATTCATTGTTTTCTTGAAGAAATCTTTACCATACGTTGTACATATCTTTTAAGAAGAAGAATAATATGATTGAAAGTTCATTTGGACATCCTACTGTAAATTTCAAATTTCTATTAGATCTTCAAGAAACTGTTCTACAAAATCTAAAATTATGCACTCGACAATCATATATTTCCAGCAAATATATGCTTGATCGACCAGTCGATATTTAACATATAAATTAGGACACATATGCTATATAACCAATTTATAGACCATGCCAAATATTTGAAATCATATTTCACATACACATCAAAACTATTAAAATTAATTATTTTATTATTAGTATTGAGAATATGTGGTTTATAGAAAGTAAAAACAAAAATCAAGCATTGCAACTAAAAGAGCAAACACATTGCTTGCTTGATGGCATACAAGCTCCATTTCCACCTGGGTGCCTCCAAGTACACAGCTCCCTATATAGTTGTGCTTCACATGCTACTGCTCCATTAATATATTCATGACACAATTCTTGTCCTTGTGTCTCCTTTGGGACGAGCCCTAATAGAGATATATAAACATAATCTCAAATATTTTGTTATGAAAATAAAAGAAACTGTTAAATATTTGTTATATAATGTTAAAGTGTGAATCGAACCTAGAACAAGGACTACCATGAAGATAGCAATGATAGTGGTCTTCGACATCTTTGATGATATAATCAAAATGAAATCTGCAAAATGAAAAGTGATGTGTGTAATGGTTATATGTACATGTTGATACAATATATATAAGATACATGCACAAACTTTAAAAAGTAAAAAATAAAACTAGATTCTGGAAATGACTAAAATATTTGAATAACATATCTTTGGAAATATATTAGGAAATGGCTAAAGATTTGAATAACACTTATAGAAAAAATCTCTAGAATATTGACTACAAGTGATCAAAACATATAAGAATGTCATAAACTCAGTCAAAAAATAATTAAATAGATTATGTAAAATGGAAAAGACATTATGAAAAATAAACCCTCAAAACTATGAGTCAAACAAAAACTAAAATATTTTACTTAAAGACTAGAACAAACTGATAAAGTAGTCAATAACACAAAAATATTTGACTAAATCACTCGCTTTTAATTTATTGATCAACTTAGGATTAGATTACTAGGCTATTGAGGGGGCAATGATGGCCTTCCCATATCAACTTCAAATTCTTCCAAGTTTACATACACAAGATATGCTAAAAGCCTAGTAAAATAGATCATGACCTACATAAACACTAGAAACTAGATTTTGACTGGTACATTGCAGGATAAGTTATTAGTAACTAAAAATTTTAATTTTTTAGTTGTTTTTTATTTTCAGGATATTTGGAAAAATAAATTTTTTATGTACACTTTTACAAAAGTACCTTCTCTTGTTGTCTATTTTCAATATACAAAATGACTAATTTCTAAATATAAAACTTCAAATAGTAAACCATACCCTTTCAAAATTATATCCTAAATGTAAAATAGAGAACCCAAACATAAAAGAAATTCTTATAATTCATTTAACATATTGTAATTGTGTAAAAGAGGGTAAAATGAAAATCGCAGAAAACAAAGTATTTTTGCAAAAGGGTATCAAGGAAAAAACATTAGTCAAATTTTCTTTTTATTTTATAATTTTGTTCACTTTATATAGTATTTAAGGTTGTATAAGTGTATTATTGTTAATTATATGATTTAAACCACGTATACCGCGAAACAATTAGATTTTTTACATAATATTAATTTAATCGTTTAATTAGATATGTTTATTACTCTAATATTAGATTACTCTCCGCGCATACGGTTAAATTTCTAATAATAATTGTTTTTCTTTAAGTAGAACAAATAATTTGATTTGAATTTTTATTTGGACAATACTATCCAAATAGTTTGATTTTATTTTGTTACACATACATATTAAGAGTTTACTACAATGTAGAAACTTAATTTACGTAGACAACTTGAGCAATACAATTTGAACATTACACATGTCTTCCAACGAATTTTTCTATCGAAAATAAATGAGCTACATAGACTTTAATTAGTTTCATGTGTTTATATATCTTTAATTAGTATCTTTTTTGGTAGTGGAATCTGATCATTACAGTTGCTCCGCCAATTAACGTAGGTACCCTAAATTATCTTATCAGACGATTGAATAGAAAAGCCCTAAGGAAAACTAACTTCAAATCAATGAAATGACTCAATGAGGTTTTGACCTGCCTTAAAGTCTTCTCGTGGCTGCTCTCTTTATATCGTTTGCTCTAATATCCTTCAATTTTTACTATACTCCTTATGTCGCCATTTATCTTATGATCTAACTCTCTCTTGTGTACGTCTTAGTTACTAGGCATGACCAGAGTTACAGTTTATTAACCACTGCTTATGGTTATAAATTTTCTTTAACCATAACATTAACATTTATATATACGGTTACAACGGTTACAGTTATATACGGGTACGGTTATTTGATGATTATGATATAAATAATATTATAGGCAAAATTTTATATTTTCTTACCATATCAAATAATGTTTATTTACAATATGAAATATATGTAATTATATGATTCAAATATTTATAGTATATTAGTTAAAGAAATGATTTTTGTTTAATCAAACACAACTACAAATATATAAATTAATGGTTATGAACCTACAAATATTTAAATTAAATTATTTTTGATTTGATTAATGGAAATGAGTAGTGGAGTGGATTAGAGTTACTAGTTTACACATTTAACCATTTAAAACATTGTTTTAATGAAATAATTTTTATTAAAGGTTTAACCGTACGGTTAACCAACGGTTTTATACGGTTACGGTTAATTTTTTATAACCGTGACTGAATTATTTTTATGGTTAACGGTTATAATTTTTAACCGTTTTATACAATTACTGTTAAAAATACGATTAGATTTTGGTCATGCTTATTAGCTACTACTATTTTCATCGCCTGAAAATTTTAGCCAACGGATGACTTTCTTCTCCCTTCTCCACCCTAAACCACAAATGATCTCTGGATGCATATTTATCTCATCATGTTATTTCATTATATTGTGTGTCTAAAGTAGATGACGACAGGGAAAATCAAAATAAAGCCTTTATCAAACCTTCTCTTGCTAAGGCAAGTCCCAGTTTTCAATCAAATATTTGCTTATATCTATTATTAAAGAAAAATGTTAATCACACAACTTATACTTTCCCAAAGGTATTTCGTAATAAACTGCTGAAAAACCAGATCATAATTAAGCAAAAGTTATAATAGATATAAGATTCATTCAAATTATAAAATTTGTGATCATAGAAATATTGAATAAAATTGTTTAAGCGAAGACGAGTTTGTTAAAAAACTTACAGCATAAAATGGAGTTTACCTATAATGTGATGCCCAAATGCCTATATCAAAACACTTCAGAAGCTGCTTCCTACTGCTAGTAAGGTAAATCTATATCCTAGAAGAATCCACTTTTAAGTTTAAGACTCTTTCTTTATTAAACCTGAGTTTTTTTTGGATATTTCAGGCTGATAAGGTATCGATCTTGGATGATGTAATTGAGCACCTGAAACAGCTACAAGCACAAGTTCAGTTTATGAGCCTAAGAGCCAATTTGCCACAACAGTCAGTTCTCAGCATCCAACAGCAACAGCAGCAGCAACAACAACAACAACAGCAACAGTTTCAGATGTCATTGCTTGCAACAATGGCGCGGATGGGAATGGGAGTCAGTGGCAATGCTTATGGAGGTTTAGTTCCTCCCCCTCCTATGGCTAACAGAGACTGCATTAACACTTCTTCAGCCGCTTTAACTGACCCGTACAGCGCCTTTTTCGCACAGGTAAAACCTTCTTTTAACTGTTTCCGAGAAAAAGGTGCTCAGAGATATAAAAATCTTGAGCTCACTGTTGTTGGCCATGTTGCTGCAGACAATGAATATGGATCTCTCTACAATAAAATGGCTGCAGCGATCTATAGACAACAGTCTGATAAGACTTCTTCAAAGGTAAATACCCTCAAGTTCTTTGAATCACGAGAAAAGAGATTAGTCTATAGCGAGTATTATTGATCCCTCCCTATATACTTCTTGAAAGATTGTTGCATCGTGATTTGTAAAAACTGTTTTTTGAGTAAGGAAAAATACATGCAAAGATAAAACTTGAAAGCTTCACATTCAGTAATGGTCAAAGTAAGTAATAAACACTTTTGCTATTTTGAGGACAGTAACAAGAAAATTATCTCTCTCTCTTGCTCTCTTCCTCTTAAAATCTTGAATGTTAGTATATCATATGCACAAATAAACTTTTGTCTTTTTCTTTTTCTTTCACGGTTCGGAAACCAAAGGCCTAACTTTAGACGCAGATGTGGTGGCCTTGCTTTGACCTGGTTTTTGAGATGTCTTAGTGTCCTGAAGAGAGATAATAACAGTTTCAAAAAGCACCAATAAGATCTTTCACCTCTATGAGCTTATTCACTGTCTCCTCAATGTAATCATCTTCTTCTTCCCTTCTACTTTTCGATGCCTCAGAATAACCTTCTCGCGTTTACTACTTTCGCAAGAACCGCTTTCCCTCTCAACATCCAATCTTTTATCTTTAAGATTTTTCTTCTTTCCTTGGGTTTGCGTTTTCAACTCCTGCACAGCCCTCTTTCTGAACCTGGAGAAGAATATTCAGGTTTCGGCTCAAGAACCTTTCCTTTCTTGAAAGACAGCTGATGAGCTAGAGTCACCTTTACTCCTGTCCTCTTAGGCCTAATCTTCTTCTCGGCTTCAAGGTCTGCAGAACCAGTTTCTTTTTTCTTACTCATCAAACCGGTACTGGCTTAGTGGGACTAGAACCACGTTTAGGAGAGTAGTCAAGCTTTTATGTCCACTTCTCATGGCTTTGTTCTCAGATGATTCTTTCTTCTCACTCTCAACATCTTTGACGCTAGATTCAACAACACACACACAGTCTTCTCTTTTACATCTTCACTGTTAATTTGTCGGAGTCTTTGCCTTCTCCACATTCTTTGGAGCAGAAACCTTACAACTTCCGGCGCCACTGACCCTTGAAACCTTCCCCAGTATTTGACTTCTCATTTCTCAAGCCAGGAACCTTTTTAACAACAGAGGAAACCACTCAGAGTACTCTCTGTTTCTTTATTTTTCCTGCCTTCTGTCATAGCTTTTAACGCTCGAACCATCAACAGATCTTGCAATCTCACTACCTTCTTTGGAGCTACACTGTGAATTAGCAGAAGAAGCACATGGTTTTCTTTTCACAGTCAATGTATGCAGCCACAGAACTCTCCGGTTTGGTACCAGGAACCTATCTAACGACTTCCTTGTCAAACTTGAAGTCTCAAGATGTGATCAAAACATCTGAGCCTTCAACACTCTTTCTTCTAACCATATTCCACGGTTTCACGGCATCATCTTGATCACACCTCTTCCCATGTTTATACAAATCATGAGTCGAAACCCCACGATAACGGGACTGAACCTGCGGTTTACCCATTGTTCCAGTCGAATGACGTCTCAAAGTAGCACCTTGTGGCTTAGGCACTTCACTGATCTCTGGTATAATAATCTCTTCTTGATCCTTGGATACCACAGATGTAACATCTTCCACCTCTTTCATATTGCTATTAGTAATGTGGCCTAACTAATCCCAAAAGCTAGCTCAAGGGAGAAGGATTGCCACATCCTATATATATATATTGCCCAAAGATCTTAATCCCAAGCAATGTGGGATATTGGACTCTAATAATTGCCAATAATGCTGTTTTTTCATGAAAGAACCAAACATCTGGAATTAGATTGTCATAAAGTAAGAGATGCAGTCACCAGTGGCCTTGTCAAAAGACTCTACATGTCAATACAGAACTACAGCTAGCAGATATATTCACTAAAAGCTCTGCAACCGGGTCTATTTCATTCCCGGTTTAGTCCCGGTTTAGTCATTGTGACTAAAACTCTCTACCTATATAAGAAAGTTTCGTGTACATGTTGAATCGATTAAGATGAATGAGAATCACTTTTCTTCTTCAGCGTAACAACCTTTCTTTTTCATCTGATATATAAAAAAATTTTGATCGGATCCAATCTCACCTCTGCTTGAATAGATCAACGTGTCTCAGCTTTAATTCAAGATTTGGCTTCAAGTGGGTTTAGGTTTCAAGTTATAATTCTAGGTTTAGGTTTTTCTTAGTTTCCGATTTTGTATCATCCGATCCACTTTGGTTTTGTTTTTCCTACAGATTTTGTATCAATGGCCATGGATAATAACGACTTGGAACTAGCAAGAGATGCTATACCTTCCCAAACTAGATGGTTTGAAGGAGACAACGAGTATGAGACTTGTCTAGTCTGCTACGGTAACGTTTCACCTAATGATAAGTTTGAGGTGCAAGGATGCTTCCACCGCATCTGCGTTACGTGCATGAGGAAACCCTTCTCATCTGAACAAATCCTACGAGGGAACACAGCAATCTGCCCTTATCCAGATTGCGAGAACGATCTTGTGCCAGAGGATTGCAGAGGTTTTGCTGATGATAATGCTATTACCATTATGATCCAACGCAAGAAGGAGAAGGCCATCCCCGTTAAAGACAGAGTCTACTGTCCCAACCCTTGTTGTTCCTTTTTGATGTCGGACCTCGAACTCAACAGCCACTTAGGCAATAATAATCCTCGGCAGTTGTCAGAAGCACGGAACTGCAAGGAGTGCGGCTTGTCTTTCTGCAAAAAGTGTCATGTTCCATGGCACAACAAAAAGACGTGCGATGAGTTCAAGAACTCGGAGTCTTACCTGAAATCAGACGCGGCGCTTTTGGAGTCTTTTGTGAAGACACAGGGATGGAAAAAGTGTCCTCAGTGTCAGAGCATCGTTCAACATAATGGAATGCATACAAATGACTTGCAGGTATGGTATATTTGGACATATTGAGCCTACAGGTTTTATATTTATCATCTAGATTTGACTTTAATAATGTGTTTTGTTCATGACAGGCATTGCAAACACGAGTTCTGTTACACATGTAGAGCTGCGTGTAAAAAGAAGAAACTGACATGTAAATGCTCGCGTTCAGGGAAATGACTATATATATATATATATATAGATCATATCGAATAGTTTCTTATATAACTTATGTAAGACAAAGATGACTTTGTTTTGATGATGTTGAAGCTATTTATAAGTGATATGATACTGTGTGTGTTGAGATCCCACTGTGAATTTTATGTCAATACACTAGTTTAGAGGAATTGTGTAATCTGTAGACGCTAGCTAAATGCTAAATAGTACTCAGAGATTCTTCGGGTGTTCTTGATGTCATGACTCATCATATATAAAATCTTGGTCCAGGTCTGTATAAGAAAACTTAAGTCAATCTTTGTAGCATTCCTACACAAACGTTTAGTTTTAAATTGAACTAAACGTTTATGTTAACTTGAGTCATAACATAAACCTCTTGATCTGGAAAAATTTGACGAGCGCGCTTCTTTGGCACGGTTTGATGGGTAAAGGCGTTATCGAGGTTCAGACAAATGCCTCGGAGTATCTACGAGCCTACGTTCATTGCTCCAAAGGAAGAGTGAGTGTTTATCTCTCCTGTTGTCCCTAAATCATCCTCTAGTTTCGGTTTTGTAACAGTTGAGTCTATCATTTCTTGGCAATTGTATGTATTATCTAAATGTAACACTGAATATTGTATTTGGCAAACGTTCGATCATTCCAATCTAAATATTTCTCTTATACTGTTTCCGATAAATTTGTTGTAGGATAGGTACCTGCAGAACAAACAAAACGAAGATCAGAGACCTCCCGATACAAATTACTTGGAGAATAAACTCCAAGTTATTGTGCAATGTAAAATGCTTACACAATCTCTAAGTTTGTCAGATTTGAGAGTTGAGCAGGGATCCCTCCACTCAAATAGTTATTATTCAAGTACCTAAAGTAGAGATTTGGAAAAGAGAACGCAATGAATATAATATATGAGATAAAATGAAAGAGTGAACCAAAGAACGTGGAGAACGCAATGTAGAGACGAGTCTAATGGTCTATATTATCCTAACTTAATTAATATAGAATAGACCAATATAAAGTAGAACATAATGGTCTATTCTATCTTGACATACTCAATAACAACGTTGTCCACAGGGTCAAGCCTAATAATTATTAGAAAATGTAAGTAACTTGTAACATCTATCTTAACATTTTTGAAGTACATTTTGTACTAAAATCTAATTTAAGTTATAACTTTTTATTTTGTAATATTTGCATAATCAAACCCTTGCCATTTGAATAAATAACAAAACTTAAAGTAAATTTTGTAATTAAATCACAAGCAAATCTCAAAATTGGAAATAAATATTTATTACATCAAAAAAATTTCCTAAAATATCTCTCTAATAATTTGAATCTCTCTCCAATATATTTATATAATCTTATTTATTTTCCATTTATATTATTACATAAAAAATATTATAATAAAAATACCAATTTTTTCACACATTTTGCAATTTAAATTTTTGAAAACGGACGTATATAACTCAATTGATAAAGGGAAAATGTTTATATAAGAGTTCAAAACCATTATAAATATGACTAATATGTTTCCAACTACAAATGAGCATGAAATTTGGTTTCTTAGGCATCCAAATTAAAAAATTTATTCTGTTTAATCCGGTTATATATTTAAGAAAACTAAATTTTTAAAAAGTTTCAAAATATTATAAATTTTAATTTCTTAGAAAGGTTTAAAATATTATAGAAACTCTTACTAATGCCGTAATATTCTAACATTTAATTGAAAGTATTATTAATATTTTAACTCTAAATTTTTTAAAATATAATAATATTGTACATAAATATGATTGGACGGATTTGAGTTTACATAAATAGGATTATATTTTTCTTACGGGTTGTCTATAATAAAATATTTTTACGGGTTAAGTTAAAATATAATTTGTTTTACAACAAAATTATTCCGTGGTGTACTGCGGGTTGACCACATATATCTATGAATCTACTTATAATACAAATTCATAAAAGTATGTAAAATTAAATGAAATAAACACGTATAAAACTAGACTATATAACTCAACTACAAAAATGACCAACCAAACAAATATATTAAATTATGGCCACGGGGTAAATCCTAGTTTTCTCTATAATTTGAACTGTTACTATTTCCACATGAATAATCTCAAACACCAAATAAATTTGTAAATGGTTGACATTCACATTACTAATTATATTAATCAACTAGATTTTAACCTATGGTACACCGCGGGACAATATTTTTAAAATATATTTTTTATTAATTTTATTTGGTATATAAGATTGTACTACTGTATTTTGATTGTTATTTCTGACTTAACTAGTGGAATATTGCATGATAATTCTTTTTTATATAATTGTAATTTGATCAACTTATTTAAATATCTCTAATATTCAAAATAATGAAATAATGTTGGCATAATATCTTTCGTTTAAATAGTCTAGTTTCATATTAAATTATTTTATGAGTTTTATTATAGCATATAACCCGTAAAAACATTTAAAATCATAATTATATAAATTACTAGTTATTGACCCGCTCTGCGCGCGGGAGGTTTATAATTTATATTATGATTTTTTGTTTTTAACTTTTTTTGTTGGTTTTTTACTGTTGTCATTTTTGTTATTCTATTCCCATATGGATTGTTTTTTTCTTTCAATTTTGTATTAGTTTAATACTAAAAATGTTTATTGTTATTTGCTATTCGCGAGAGGTCGAGGGCAAGTTTCTGTGGTATTCTCTCTTTTTTTAGGTATGGGATTAGAGAGATAATGTTTCCGGTGTGTGGGTTTGATCTATTGCATGATAGATGTTCTGGAATATGTGTACTCTGGCCAATGGTTTCAAAATCATTGCATAGCTGCAAAGGAGTTGTTCTTGTAAACAACAGTTCTATATATATAAAGTTACCTTTTCTCTCTTCTCCTTCCGCCACATCAGCGCCACATCATCCACCACATCATCAACTTTTTAAAACTTTTTTATTGATAATCTCAAAAGGGCATGGACTTGAGGCCCAACAGCTTCACAACAATCAAACCGGTTAAAGAATATCGAGAAAACTTCGGATACACGAATTTGGAACTTGATAGTTAAACATCAGATACAACAATTAAATCGGTTAAAGATAGATCGGAAGAGATCTAGAAAGGTTTAAAATATTATAGAAACTCTTACTAATGCCGTAATATTCTAACATTTAATTGAAAGTATTATTAATATTTCAACTCTAATTTTTTAAAAATATAATAATATTGTACATAAGTATGGTTGGACGGATTTAAGTTTACATAAATAGGATTATATTTTTCTTACGGGTTGTCTATAATAAAATATTTTTACGGGTTAAGTTAAAATATAATTTGTTTTACAACAAAATTATTCCGTGGTGTACTGCGGGTTGACCACATATATCTATGAATCTACTTATAATACAAATTCATAAAAGTATGTAAAATTAAATGAAATAAACACGTATAAAACTAGACTATATAAATCAACTACAAAAATGACCAACCAAACAAATATATTAAATTATGGCCACGGGGTAAATCCTAGTTTTCTCTGAAATTTGAACTGTTACTATTTCCACATGAATAATCTCAAACACCAAATAAATTTGTAAATGGTTGACATTCACATTACTAATTATACTAATCAACTAGATTTTAACCTACGGTACACCGCGGGACAATATTTTTAAAATATATTTTTTATTAATTTTATTTGGTATATAAGATTGTACTACTGTATTTTGATTGTTATTTCTGACTTAACTAGTGGAATATTGCATGATAATTCTTTTTTATATAATTGTAATTTGATCAACTTATTTAAATATCTCTAATATTCAAAATAATGAAATAATGTTGGCATAATATCTTTCGTTTAAATAGTCTAGTTTCATATTAAATTATTTTATGAGTTTTATTATAGCACACAACCCGTAAAAACATTTAAAATCATAATTATATAAATTACTAGTTGTTGACCCGGTCTGCGCGCGGGAGGTTTATAATTTATATTATGATTTTTTGTTTTTAACTTTTTTGTTGGTTTTTTAGTGTTGTCATTTTTGTTATTCTATTCCCATATGGATTGTTTTTTTCTTTCAATTTTGTATTAGTTTAATACTAAAAATGTTTATTGTTATTTGCTATTCGCGAGAGGTCGAGAGCAAGTTTCTGTGGTATTCTCTCTTTTTCTAGGTATGGGATTAGAGAGATAATGTTTCCGGTGTGTGGGTTTGATCTATTGCATGATAGATGTTCTGGAATATGTGTACTCTGGCCAATGGTTTCAAAATCATTGCATAGCTGCAAAGGAGTTGTTCTTGTAAACAACAGTTTTACTAGATCTCTTCCGATCTATCTTTAACCGATTGAATTGTTGTATCTGATGTTTAACTATCAAGTTCCATATTCGTGTATCCGAAGTTTTCTCGATCTTCTTTAACCGGTTTGATTGTTGTGTAGCTGTTGGGCCTCAAGTCCATGCCCTTTTGAGATTATTAATAAAAAAGTTTTAAAAAGTTGATGATGTGGTGGATGATGTGGCGCTGATGTGGCGGAAGGAGAAGAGAGAAAATGTAACTTTATATATATAGATAATCTACTCCATTACACAACCCATACTACACAATTATCAATAATATTTTAGTACATAAATCTTTTTTGTATCGATTAAATAATATAAGTTCGTTTTCAATAAGTCATCTTATTTTCTAATTTATATTTTTAACTAATTAAGTTTTATTATTAAATCATCATTGTATGAAGTCAAATCCGATGAAATAAAACATATTATTTTATTTATAAATATGAAATAAAATTAATCATATAATTATTTAACTTAATATTTTATGAGAGAAGCGAAGGGTTTTAGGATTATTATTGGGTTATAGTATTATCTTATCCGCTTCTCGACGACGACTAGAGAGAGTTTTCGAAACTTTGCCGCAACTTAATGGCATCTTCCACCGGTCTCACCGTCGCCGGAGCTCTTCTTGCCGGAGATTTTCGATTACCAGCTTCATCTTCTCAAATACCCAGAAAGACTTCTTCTTCATTCTCACTTCCTTCGTCACCATATAATTGCTGTTGCCGAGGCAAAATTTTGACTTCTTCTCTCAGTAACTCACGGAGATTTGCTGTAGGGAAGGAAGCTGAAGATGGGTTTCTCTCGGTACGTTCAAATTCTAACCTTTGCTTCGTCTTTGTATTTGCAATTTTCAAAGGAAGATACTTTACAAGGTTTGTTTGTTTGTTTTGCTAACAAACATTGATGAAAGATTGCAACTTTGATTGGTTTAGTTTCAAAGTTTCAACCTTTACTACTTATGGATTTGTCTGAGCTAACAAAAATTGATGAAAGATTGCAACTTTGATTGGTTTAGTTTCAAAGTTTCAACCTTTACTAGTTATGGATTTGTCTGAGCTAACAAGTTTGATGAGAGATTGCAACTTTGATTGGTCTAGTTACTAAGTTTCAACCTTTACTAGTTATGGATTTGTCTGAGCTAACAAATTTGATGAAAGATTGCAACTTTGATTGGTCTAGTTACTAAGTTTCAACCTTTACTATTGATGGATTTGTCTGAGTTGAGTTGTGTTGGTTTTTTACTCTGTAAACATTGTCTTGTGTAGAATGTGAGTGAAGATACAGATGAGATGTTCGATGAATTGTTCAATAAATATGGCAAGGTTGTGTTCAAGTCTGATGATGTTAAGTCTCCAACTGCTGAGGTTGATGATGATGCAGAGAGTTTAGCATGTAAGCTATTGGCTTTAGCAATTGAAAGAATGTGTAAGTGATATTGATTTTGATGTTGTTGTTGTTGTTGTTGTTATCTGTTTGTTGCAGTTGCTGTTGAATTGGCTAAAGTTGCGAGTGATGTGAAAGCTGGAGATATTAAGGTTCTCTTTGTGAAGCCTCTTGTTTACTGGACTCGGTTTTTCATCATAGCCACTGCGTTTTCGCGTCCTCAGTTAGATGCAATTGGGTAGAGAACTGTTTGGATTTTTCTGACTGGTATGATGTCTATTCCTCTTCCAAGAAACTGACTTTTCTCATTATCAACCGCGAATGCAGATCAAGGATGAGAGATCTAGCTGAGAAGAAGTATGGTAAAGTTGCTAATGGAGATGTAAAGCCAAATTCATGGACATTGTTGGATTTTGGTGAGTTTCTTCTTACATTGCTGTCTTGCCTCTCTCTACTCGATATGTCATGTGGTTGCAAAGTTGATGTGGATTGATATACTTACAGGTGATGTGGTGATCCATTTATTCTTACCTCCACAAAGGACCTTCTACAACTTGGAAGACTTTTACGGGAATGCAATGCAAATTGAACTTCCATTTGAAGATCAGTCACCACCAAGGAACTGATAAGAAAGTAACAGTTTTGGAAGGAGAAATTTGTTGATTCTCTTTACGGCTCCCATGAGGCATGAGACAACAAGGCTGTGAGGTTTCATTTTGTTTGTCCACAAAATGCTCTGATGCGTTACACAGCTCTCGGCGTGAGGTGTTGATGTATCTTACTCGCTAAGATGGTCCAACAACAGTCAGGAGATCTCGGACATGCTTTAGTTTGTTTGTTGGATAAAGTTAGACAAAACTGTGTTCCGGCTTTATGTAATGTATGATTTAGGATGATGATTCTTCATGTTATGAAACACACACTGACCAAGCTCTAACCTAATTTTAGATTAATTATCAGTCAATTTCCCAATCAAAAGAACTCAAATCTTATTCATGAAAATCACTGAATAATACCATATGAGATGGTTTTGTGCATAGATGAGAATTTTGGTCTATGCTATGATCTTGTATATTAAACAAAGACACAATGTAGTGATGTACAATGATTCATATAATAAGAGTAATTCACAAATCTCTATTGTTAAGAAACAGAGATCGATGCCTTTATTCCTTAACCAATCACCATACATACACACCATGGAGAGAGACTAGTACATCATCATCCTAGCTCTTCCATCATCATCATCTCACATGCGAGACTTTACAAAAATTAACATAAGCTCTCTAAACATATAGACTGTTTTGAGCTTATCTACTCTTGCTGTTCCATAGATGAAAACTGACCTGAAACAGTCAAGTAACACAAGGGACCAAAACCGGTACGCTCATCGTCTCATCTCCTGCAATCAAAATATATGAACTGGTAACCTCGAAAATTAAGTTTCAGTGCAAGGACCAAGAGTTATTGGGTGAAAGAATGGTTACAGTTAGTCACGTGTTGGTTCCCCTGAGCGTTTTCAGAAAGACTCAGCTCCATGTCATGTGTTTCAGACCATCCTGGTTCATATGTCTCAAGGAAACCGATTTTAGCTTTATTGGGGAGGTCGTGAGGATGAACAAATGGAACTCCGTGCGGCCACCCAATCTCCCTTTTAATATTAGCACAAGGGCTGTTCATTACATTGTGGTTGTTCTCGCACTCCTTGAGGTTGCAGAATCTGAGCTTGATTCCTTTTTTGTCTGCAATCTCCTGAACTCGTTCCTTCAGAACTCTCTGTGCCTCTAATCTCAGCCTCTTTGATGGTGGTAGTGGTTTGCATCTGGAATCGCTCTTCCTCCGTTTTTTCAGCTGTTTCATTGACCCTGTACCAAGGAAGGACCTACTGTTGATCAAACTAAGGAGTAACTGAACATCACATGAACTATGAACTACGACTTTCTACAATCTGAATCCTCTTCGAAAATGCTATGAAAGAGTAAAGATGAAATTAAGCTACAAGACTAAAAACGTAAACTCATATACCATCCTGGGATTGAGGGACGCTGAAGCTTTGCAAAGTCTGTCTGTTAAAGAGTTCATCATTTGAGTGAGGTCTCTGCATGAAGTCATCGACTGAAACAGGGAGCTGAAACTGAGCTTCAACACCATGACCTGCTGCTGTCATCTCTGAGCAACTCAGATTGGTCATTGATTTTGGCATGAGTTTGAAGGTCAAGGAAAACCTCCCTTCTATACTTCCTTGCATACTGTTTATATCTGTTCTATGCACTGCAGGACTCACATACCCGGCTGTAGCCTGGTAAAGAGCTAGCCCCGGGAATACAACAGCCTCTTGAGGACCAAGATCCATATCAACTAAAACCCATTGCCCATGCATGTCCCTGATGTGCAACCCTGCCTTATCTGATTTCACAAACGAGATCAGACTCTTGTCTATCTGGTGATCATGGTCCGAATACAAAATAAGCTGCTCGTCTTCAGTTAAGTTATGATGCTGTGCTCCATGAAACGACGGCCTACCATAACAACAAACCGATAATACAGAAGACGATATCTCCTTATTCCTCAAAGGAACATTATCAAGAATCTCAGTAAACGGACAACTTCTCAAATTCAAATAAAAACCAATAGCATCAAGAACAACACGAGCAGCTTTTCCAAGTAAAGCAAATACATCAGGCAAAGCAGCAGGAGGGAAGTCCATAGAATTAGTAGCCTCAACAGGAGTCAAACCAGGTCTATACTCGTAAAACTCTTGCCAAGACTGAGGATCTGCATAGTAACCAGAGGTCTTACACCATTCACGAGAATCATTACTATGGATCATATCATTAGAAGGTGGATATGAATCTCTCTGGTGGAAATAGAGCCGAGCAGAATCAAGACCAGATCTAAGTAGAGCTCCATCACTAGTTGGAAACTGAATAATGACTGCAGAGTACTGTGCTAGAGACTGAGACAATGTACTCACTGCTAACTTGTATGAATCAGAAGGTAAACCTTCACTAGGAGCTAAATCACAAACCTTTACACGACCCAATGTTGGCATTCCATTTCCTGCCATCAAACTATACACCTAATTCCCAAATCTCAGAAAAAAATCTGACCTTTACAATCAAATCTAACGCCTAACTCAAAAACCAATCATTTACTGCAAACATAGAGAGACTTGTATCAGAGTTGCAGAACTCAGAATCGATTGCAATGGTTGAAAGCAACGAAATGAAATCAGAAGGGAACCACTTTGCTGCAAGATACCCAGAAATAAAAATTGAAACTTTCAATCACGAAAGGAGAAGTAAGAGAAAGCCTTTGAGGAGAATCCAAGAGAAGCGAGGCGAATCATCAACCGATCTCCTATGCCTTAAGATTTCAATCTTTCTCTATTTGTGTTCTATTGAATCTCTCTCACGGTCTCACCAATATAATATTAAATGTTTTTTTTTTAAGATAAATTTGAGAATCTCGAAATATAATTAAAAAACATTTATATAATTTTCTTTGTAATTTTCATCTTAACTCATCTCGAAATGTACTTTTTAAAACTTTTGATGTAATTTTCATCTAAGTTATATAATTTACTATTAATATATTTCAAATGCATTTAGTTACTTATTAAAATATATTTAGTTTTAAGTTTTAATCATATTACAAATATTAATAATACTATATTTTTTCAAAATATTAATAATACTATATATATATATATACAAAAAATTATATCTATCTATCTATACTATTAATTGGGAAGCACAACAAAAGTCCAAACAGACTCAATTATATTTAAAAAATGTCATGAAATTAACACATGTTGCCAAACAGAATTAAAGATAGCAATATTAATCCGCTTTAACCCGTTTTCCAATATACAAAAATTTAAACCGCAGTACGTCGCGGAGAAATCATATTTTTAGTTTCTTTTTATTTTAGAATTTATAGATTTTGTTAGAGTTTAATTAATAATTATTAAGATTTCAAATATACCAATATTATCTAAATCAGTTTGATTCTACATGTTTTATATTGGTATGGTTAAAAATAGAAAAATGAAGATTTAACCAGGATTGAAATAACATATTAATTAATGATATGTTGATTTTATGTTTTTAAGGGTGTTTGACTACAAATTTGGGTTTACATAAAATGTAATTAGTTTCTAAGATTATTTAATTTTGAAAAATTTGATGATATTATTAACTATGTTGTATATTTCTCCACATTTTATGCTATACAGAATTTGATTAGTCGCTTATTTCCTAATCTAACATAAAAAAATTTCTTTTTCTTTTTCCTAAAATATCATCTTCATTTTCTAAAATATATGGTAGCTTTTTATTATATTTTATAAACACAAATTATTGTTTTGAAAATATCATAAAAGAATATTATTTAGATTAAATATGTTTAGATATGTTTAATTTCGAATTTAATTTTCCATTTTATGGAAACCAAATCAATATTATTTCCATAAATATAGATAATTTTATTGTAAAAATTTTTTTTTTAAAATATCGAACATGTTTTATTTTTGCTTATCAAATTTTGAATATATGTGAACTGAAACTATAAATATTACATTTTATAATATTTATTATAAATATATTATGAAAAGTACAATAATATCAAAATTCACAATCTATATTCGTAAAATTCTTTATTTTATTTTGAACATACAACAACCAATTCTATATTCGTAAAATTCTTTATTTTATTTTGAAAAAAAAACAATTTCTCACGGGTTTACGATAACCAAATTTAGTTATATTTATTTTTGTTTGAAAAAGAAAAATGTTATAATTTCTAAAAATAATTAAAATTCTATATTTTACTTCCAATTCATATAGATTTTGTAAACCAAAATCTGGCCGGTTCATAGGGTCACGGGTTAATGGCAGTTTTTTTGGTTTTTAAGATTACCAGTTATCAGCATTAAACTCAAATCGAAAAAGTATCCAATGTTCGGGTCGTAAATTAATCAGTTGAACCGACCAGACATGTCCAAAACTGAAAACATCTTATTTGCTAAACATTTAAGATATAAAAAATAAACACTATCTTAGATAAGAACAATTTAAAAGAAATACAATTTTATTAACGCTTCGAGAAAACGTCATCCGTGCGGTAGCACGGGCTATCCTCTAATATATCATTAAAGTTAATTCTCATAACAAACAAATGAAATATTCCCTAGAATATTTGTACATTAACTATAAAATAAGAAATCTTTCCTATAAAATCGCTATCTACTCAATTTATAAATAATTCAATTAGTTAATGATTTTTTTTATCAAACAATTAGTTAATAATTATTCCAGACTTCCTTTTCTTATTAATTTCACACAATTTAACAAAATAAATCTACAACCATAGGCAATTTGCATATCAATAATATAGTCAACTCTTAACTAATTATTTATCAAATTATACTGCATTTTGAGATTATAAACATATAAAATATATATTAACATTAAAATTAAATAATAAGTGGATACATCAAATTTAAATAATTTTTATTTCTTTTTAACAATTTTTAAATAATAATGACTGTTATTATTTCGTGAGCATAGTGTATATACAATTAAAAGGGAAGCATTTTGTATAAATTGAACATATTGTATACAATTAAAAAGACTAAAACAAAACAAATACAATACAACATAAAATGAGTATAAGGGTAAACTGGTAATAAAAAAGTTTTAAAAAACGGGGACCTTTTTCTATGATCTGACCCGAATAAAAAAAAAAAAAAAAAAAACAAAATATGTTAACATAACTGAATCATGACAGAAACGAATTAACTTCCCAAAATATCAAACAGATTCATAGACTGAAGTTTTATACAGTAATTAATTAATTTAATCACTTATTATACAATAACTTCCACAATAACAAATCGATTCATCTACTGCAATTTTGTAAAGTAATAAATTAATTTAATCATTAATTATGTTTGATTCCTAAAATATAGCAAGCAATATAGTTCATTCCTAAAATCACGCTCCTCAATAACGCAATTTATATTCATTCTTTTCCAAAATCTACTCATATCAAATATATTCCAAAATTGTAGGAATGAACTAACTAATCCCTTAATTATAGAAACAAATTAAACTCATAAAATTTAATTCGACACCATCATAACCGAATCCCTTAATTATAGAAACAAATTAAACTCATAAAATTTAATTCGACACCATCGACGGAAATTTTGGAGTAGATTAAATAATATAATCACTCATTAAAATACATTCTTAAAATATAGCAAACAATTTATTAATTAGTTTGGATTCATCGACTAATATTTAATATAGTTAATAAATTAATTTAATCAATAATTAATTAACATTCCTAAAATAAAGCAAGCAATTAATCGTTTTCTAAATACACATTACACAACAACTATGTTTATAATAAACCAATTTCAATGCGTCAAATTTGGTAAATCAATAAAATAAATCTAATCACTAATAATGTTCATTTCCTAATCCAATATCATCTATTTAAATTTTGATTGCTTTAAATAAAATTAATCAAATCACGATTAATGTTTGTTTCCTAAACCTGAAAATCATAACAAACAGTTTTGAATATCGATTACTTTCCAAACTATAACAACTAAATAAATGCAAATAATAAATACCAAGAATATTCTAGGTTCCAATCTTATTAATATAAATAAGAGATGAGGTCTTCTTATTATACGGTTCTCCCAAAAGATTATTTGCGACAAACACATTTTATCACTCTCAAAAATGGCAGAAGCTAATGGTATCACAAGCCTTGCTATGATTAAGCCATTCAAAACAACCTTGAAGGTGCAAGCTAAGATTGTACACTCTTGGAGGCAGTACACTTCTCACTGTGAGGAAACCATTGAGATGATTCTTGCAGATCTAGAGATCTGAATATAGTTTCATATTTTATTTATAATTTCTATATATGTTTGTGTTTTTATACTAACTAAATACTACTATTGTGCAGGGAACACTGGTTCATACAACTGTTAAGAAGCAACAAGTGAATAAGTTTCACAGAATGATTGTGTCAGGAGAGTGGAGGACTTTTGAGAATTTTCAGCACACTAAATCAATGGGGAAAAATAGAGCAACTAAACATGTGTTCAAGATGACCTTCACTAACACGACGGTCATAGTCCACTCACCTACCCTCTCCGATGACATGTTTCTTGATTTGCAGTGATAACCGTTTGTCCTATACTTTGTGGGGGAGATTTTCTGAAAACATGTGGGATAAATGTGAAAAGGCAGAAGGTAGCCCAGTTAATTGCTTGATTCGTCTTGCAAAGATAAACATGTTCAACGGTTAGTCGCAAAAAAATTATTTTCAGCAATTAGCTAAACAATGTTACTCTTTCTTCCCACATTTACGTTTGTATTTTTTTGTTTATTAGGTCAAAGATCGATCTCGAATGCTTACGACATGTCTTTGCTTCTGTTTGTTTCCAAGTAAGCTCTTACTTACAATAGTAGAATAATTGAGAAAGCGTTGAGCTATTGGTATATGCCAAGATTTGAGATGTTTGGTTAGAACGTACTCTGAATAAGTGCATGGTTTAGCACATGAACTATTAAGTATTGCAATTTCAAGGTTTTATATGGATTTTAATTTTTATTAAAATTTCAAGGGGTCAAAATAAATTTAGTTTAGGTCTCCTTTTGTATTCAGTTGATTTGATTAATATAATTAAAGAGCTTTTAGCTTTTCAGAGAAGAGTATTCTCGATCCTTATTTTTGGTAGATCTTGAGAGATCTCAACGAATCTAAGAAGACAAAGGATTTGGTATTCGCAGAGAATCAACGAATTCCTAGCGTTCTCTCATTTTTGGCATTCTTAGGAATCAACAGATCCGAGAAACCCTAGATTTTTGGGTATTCCAAGAATCAACGGATCTCTAGTTGTATCCTTTAAAGCTTCCGCTACTTCAGTTGGTATGAGAGTCATGTTCATGAAGATTAAATGTCTCCCTAAGATTAAATGTCCCACCTCCATCGGCACAATATCACAAAAAATTGTTTTTATAATGCTTGCCAATAGACAATGACACCAATGCTCTCTCAGAAACCCGCATATTTGTGCCTTTATTAAGCCATGTGAGCCTATAAGGCAAAAGATGGACCTCACGTTGCAGCCCTAACTTCTTCACTGCTTCCTCAGACACCACATTATGACTACTTCCCCAATCAATCACAAAACGACAAATCTTGCCTTTAATCGTACATGTAGACAGGAAAATATTTGTACGAAGCCAAGGATCCTCACAAACAACTGGTGCCAAACATACTCTTGCTACCAACATAGTTCCCGTGTCTCCTTTATGACGTTCTTCCTCCAAATCAAGAGGATCCTCCTGCGGATCAGTCCCGTCTTCATCCCACACAACATCCTCCATGAGCAATCCTCGCTGAGTTTTCTGAGGACAAGCTTTCATTAGATGACCTTGTTCACCACATGTGAAATACCGCAAAGCATTCGGCCGAGAAGAATGACAAAGACCTTAGTGCTCTGGTGCCGCATTACTTGTAGTTGGCACCTTAACTTCCCCCTCCTTGGAAAGCGACTGGTTCTTCCCGTTATCCATGGTGGCTCCTCCAAAACTACGACTACGATTGGCTGAATTCCATGTCGCATTGGCCTTAAACTGCTGTTCAAAAGCAACTGCTCTCCTATGAGCCTCCGCAATGGTAGTAGGATCAAATTGGGTTAAAGAATTCTGAATTTGAGGCTTCAAACCACAAATGAAACGCGAATTTCGCATTTTAATGGTGGTTTCAAATACCCGGACCCGAAAATCTGATCCGAACCAGATCTGAACCCGAACCCAAAATCTAAAAGTACCCGAACGGTAATATATCTCTAAACCCGAAAATCCGAACCCGAACCCGAACCAAACCGAAACCCGAACGGATATCCGAATACATCCATAATATAAATATATAAAATAATTTATTAATAATATATATTTTTAATAATCTAAATTCAAAATTATCCAGTTTTGTATATTTTGGATTGTTTTAAAGTTATAAACTCTTATTTAAATAAATTTAAGTCAAAAGTGTATATAAGTTTTGAAATTTTTTAGTAGTTCGGACATATTTGGATACTGAAATTTTGAATTTTGAAAATAGGTATTAGCCCTATCCGGATATCCGGTTATTTGGAGCGGATCGCAACAGATCCCGGATCGGATCGCGGATCTCGGATAATTGGTCTCAGGGCTAATACCAATAGAAATCACTTTGTCTTTTGGCCATAATAGGAAGAAAAAATTATGCCAAAATGGCCTACATAATTTTCTTTTAAAATCTAATATGTCATTGTAACTAAAACAAACACCCTCTCTCTAACTTTTTCCCTCATATTGTTTCTGTATTGCTTTTCATTGTTACTCTTGGTCTCGAACTTTGTCAACATAATCTTCTGATAATGCAGTTTACATAAGTATAAACCAGATCACAACAAAAATCAAATGAAATTTAAGAGAAATATATCTAAATTGCAACAATGGAGTGTCTGAAAGATAGATTAAATCAGAAATTTGAAATCGTTAAGGAGAGAAACAATGGTTAATTTTACGGTTTTTGAAATACTTATAATCTTAACCTCATCCACATGAGCCTGTCCTTCTGTTGTATTTAATTCCTCGCAAATAAGAAGCTTAAAAAAGTTAATTTATACATCTAATGTTTACCCATATCCACATATAGTACATCATTTGCAATTTTAATCAAGAATAAAAACATCTAAATCATCTAATATTTATCTTATAATCAAACAATTTTTTACCATTAATCCAATCATACTGTACAACAATTATAAATTTCATAAATGAATCGGACCGAAGTTACGGATTGCCAAAGACCTAATAAAAACCGGTTTACAAACATGACCAATCAGCCGGTTTAGGTTCATTATTTTGATTAATGTTCTTCGTTGATTTTCTCTGAAACCAAATTAAAATTAGTCGTTAAACGAAAAAGCTTGCGAAGAAGAAGAAAATGGCGGATTTGGTTTTGAGTTCCTCTGCACAGTCCTCTCTCCTTCTCGTCAGACCTAATCTCTTTCTACTCAATACCTCAACTGCTTCACCGATCCGAACTGTCAGATTCCTCAATTCCAATGGTTTTCGTCCTCTGGCGTTTGCATCTGGTCATCGACGACTTCCTCTTACTCCTGTAGTTCACTCTGACTCGAAGAAGACGATTACTGCTAACTGCGTTGGTTCGGGAGTCAAAGCTGTTGAAGTTGAGCCTACGATCGATTACGGAGGTGGTGGTGGTGGAATTGGGGGTGATAAATTTGGCGGCGGTGGTGGAGGCGGCGGCGATGGAAATGACGACGAAGGTGATAGTGATGAGGAGGAGAGTGATGGAAAGAAGAATACGCCTTTGTCTATGTCCCAGAAGTTGACTCTTGGTTACGCTTTTCTTGTTGGAGGTGAGATTCAATTTTACTATTTGTTGAACCATACTTGGGTTTATACTTGGTTCCTTCTTTGTGGAATCCATGTTTTGTTTAAGGAATTAGAACTTAGTCATTTGTTTGGAACTTTTAGGGTTTAGGGGTTTACCTGATTCTTCATGTAGATCCACCATGATTTGTCAGGGGATAGCAAAAGCATCACAGTTCTTTATCGGGGATGAGAAACTGATTTGTATTCTTGAACTGTGGTGGTTTAGGGGAATCCGTATTTTGGATGATTTTAAGAAGTTGATGCACACTCATTGGTATTTGTGAGAAGAACAAGGTTGATAGAGGAATAATTGCTATTACGTAGTTGCTAGAGATTGGAGATGTTACTTGAGTTCTGCTTAACTTGAATGCAATAATGAAATTGAAAAGTTCCTTGTCCTTGTTGATGCCTTTTAAGACTATTTTTATGTGGTGATGTTACTAATTTGTTTCAGATCGCGCCGAGTTTAACAATCCAGATTAGTTTTGTCAGTATCTGTATTAGCTGAATTTGAACTCTGATTTTATCATGGACTCATAGATATACTGAAACGTATTTTAAGAACACTGATGTTATATTTGCCTAGAGAGTTGATGCTCAAATGCCAATGAACTGTAACATGGTTTTTGATGCAGTTGGTGGACTGATGGGTTATCTGAAGAGTGGTAGCCAGAAATCACTACTTGCAGGTGGACTGACAGCTGCTGTTCTGCTCTATGTGTACACCCAGCTCCCAACAAAACCAGTTCTTGCATCAACCATAGGCGTAGGTAAGGAAATACATATATAATAACAGAGTAGTTCCGTGTCATGTCCTCACATCTGGTAGTCATACCTTATCGTAGTTAACAATTTGCTAAAAAGTTTTTAACACCTGCGTTGTTTAAAAAGTGATGGCGGGTGCATTAACGTGGGTGATGGGAACCCGATACATGAGATCGAAGAAGATATTTCCTGCGGGAGTCGTATCAATCATGTCTTTTATCATGACCGGAGGATACATACACGGTATCATGCGTAGCCTTCACTAAGCAGCAGCTGCAGCAGCCAACACCCTCGAGTCTGTTACAAAGCGTTTGTCTCTGACCTTTTTCTTCTTTCTGTGTGTCTCACGGTGTAAAGCAGCTTTGCTACTTTGTTTTGTATGAACCATCTTTGTCATCGATTTAGCTCTGTGGCCAGAATCCAAACTTAAAATGTGTTTTTAGTTTTACAAGTTCATGAAAATATTCACTATCGTGGACAATGGAGTTCACTAAAAGCTATTCATTATCAAACGTTACCAAAAAGGAAATTACTAGATGACTTAAAAGGAAACTCTACCGAGAGAGATCCATTATCCCGTACCATAGAAGCAACCTTTCATCGTCCTTCAGCATTGAAAAAAGCCCTAAAATGTTACTTAGGCCACTAGGGATGGATTCTGTGTCTATGGCGTCGATTGATCATCTTCCTAATGATCTTCTTGTCCAAATCTTGTCCTTACTTCCTACAAAACAAGCTGTGACAACCTCTGTTCTCTCCAAGAGGTGGAGGACTCTGTTCTGGTTCCGGCAGAGTCTCGACTTTGACAACTTCGACCGTTGGCAGAGTCTCGACCCTGACGACTACGACCCTCGGAACTCGTCAATGATTGAAAGAGGGAACAATTTCATGGATTTCATGACCAGATCATTGGATAATTTGGCTTTCCAAGGCGGCAACCATTTAGATTTGGAGATCTCATTGACCGCTGGATATGTAATGCCTTAGAACACGGTGTCTCTGAGCTTCATCTATCCGTACGGTCTCCCCGGGATCATTACCCATCCATAGTATTCACAAATGCAACACTGGTTAATCTGTCATTGGGAAAAGAGTTATACATCCCAAGCATTCCTTTGAATGCATCTCTCCCAACACTAAAGATTCTCTTCCTTGATTCAATCTATTTTAAAGATTGTCAACACTTAACCATACATTCTGATTTTCTTATCGGTAGAGAGTTCATATCCAGCAAAACCATCAAGAGACTCTCAGTTGTCTATGACGGTGATGTTTTTAGGGAATCGTCTGGCGTTAAGTCCCTTGACACACCGAGTGTCGTGGACCTCCACTACTCTGATTGTGCTCGGCCTCATTCTCCACATTGTAATTTGGATTCACTTGTCAAAGCTACACTAGACTTTCGTTTCCCTAACCGGGACAATCGATTCGACATGGATGTGACAGATATCATCAATGGAATACAAAACGTCAAGACCCTTCATCTGACTTCCGCTGCTGTCGAGGTCAGTGTCTCAGTGTATGGCCTCTCTGTCTCTCATCACCTTTTGGTACTTACGAAACATGAAAAGCACTCTCTTTATGTGTCTTTTCAGGTGCTTTCGGCTTGCTGCAAAGGTGGACTACCAATGTTCAACAACCTTGTTGATTTAGTCTTTTCGAGTAAAAAACGAGGTTGGAGAGTGTTTCTACCACTTCTGCTAGAGCATTCTCCAAACCTATCTTCATTGTTTTACTTTACATGTTTTTTTCTTTCTCACATATTCATGTATATTTATTTTATTTTCATAGTATGTAATTATTTTAACAAAATATTTTTTTGTTATATTCAAACCAATTTGTAAGACATTGAAATAAATAAAATTTTATACACAAATAAAGGTAATTTGTGTGTATATTTATAAGTTTACACACATATTTGGATAAATTTCAGCATTTTTAGTGGTTGTTTTGATAAAGTTTGAAAAGGGGGTAAATTTAAAAAGTGGTATTTTTAAAGGGGTATTTTTTAAATTCTCCCAATATCATTCCTATTTTTATCATTAACAATATTATTGTTTTATCAAAAAATACTTAAAAGTACTAAAGAAAATTACTATCAAAATTGAACAATTAATCAACGAATAAATTCAAAAAATATGGATGTATGCTTCTATTGTATGATTTAAATAAATAAAATGTAAAAATGTCATAAGTATTGAAATTTATTTAATCTATTTTTTATAAGTAATAAATAAATTAAAATTAATTAAATAAATATACAACAACCCGCGCATATGCGCGGGACATTACCTAGTTAATATATATATAAAAAAAAAAAGGATGAATGTGTAAAATAAATTAAAAAGAAGTGAGGACTAAATATGAAATAAAGAAAGATACCACTCTTATTCAAAACCCTACTTTGTTAATCATCTTCTTCCTCCGGCGGCCGTATAACAAAAACTAAGGCCTGATTACACCGTTCAATTCGATTTCTGTAGAAATTAGATTTTGGGTTTTGAAATTTTGATTCTTTAGTCATGCCGAGGAATGAAAAGTTTGATTTTGATGACGGAGAAGACGAGGGCAGAGAAGATCCAATAGCCATTAAAGACAACGATGATGAAGATGATGATGAAGCTAATGAAGATCTTAGCTTGAAAATATTAGAGAAAGCTTTATCGAGGCGTGATGTTGGGAACAAGGTTGATTCGGATCTCTCTGATTCTGGTGTAGTTAGTACTGTGATGGTTAATGGAGGAACGTCTAAGGTTAAGAAGATGAAGAGGAAGAAGTTAGAAGCTGCTAATGAAATTGTAAGTGTGAATTGTTTCTCTTCTATATCTTCTCTCATTACAGTTTCAGTTATTGTCGTCTTAATTGCTTTCTCTAGCTTTAAATTACTAGTTCTTTCATTTTTGCAATTGGAAAGTTTGATGCTTGTGTTTAATGCCTCTTGATTTTATTCTAAATTGTATCAGCCCATTGTTTGGAAAGACCAAGTTGAGGAGAAGGATGTAGTCAAAGGTGAAGATAAAGATGATGAGGTTGAGGGACCTGCTGAACCAAAGACTGAAGAACCAGTCAGCAATTTAGTTTTGAAGAAGCTTCTTGTGAGTTGATTGAGTCACTGCCCTTTATCTCCCTTTTGCTGTTTGGGTATCAAAAAAGTATGTATCTTTGTGATGATGACCATTGTTGGGGGGTCTTGTGTTATTAGCGTGGAGCAAGATACTTTGACCCTCCTGATGCAGGTTGGGTGAGTTGTTATAGTTGTGGGGAGCAAGGTCATATAACTGTCAATTGTCCAACTCCTTCTAAGCGTAGAAAGCCTTGCTTTATATGTGGGAGTTTGGAACATGGTGCAAAGCAATGTTCAAAGGTGCGGTTTTAAGTTTTATGGTAGGACATTGAAGTTTTAGGACTAGTCTCTTTTGTTGCATAGGGTTGCTGAGTTCATCTTTGCTTATTTCCACAGGGACATGATTGTTATATATGCAAAAAAACTGGACATCGAGCTAAAGATTGTCCAAATAAGTACAAAAGCGGGTCTAAAGGAGCTCTCTGTTTAAGATGTGGAGACAATGGACATGACATGATTCTGTGCAAGTATGAGTACTCTCCGGAAGATTTGAAGGTAGCCTTTTTTTTCGAGACGTTCATTACTTTTCTTATGGTTATTTCTTATACCTTATGTTATTTTCTAATTATTGTTTAAAATTCGGATAGAAAAGGAGATTGTTTACGAAAAGAAACGTATTATGATTATGTCTGGCTTTATTATTTGTTTCCTGACTTTCCTTAACCTGAGGATATATCTTCTATGACATCTGATTTTACCTTTCTTGAGTGTCTGATTGCTTTACTATAGTTAGATTGTAATGAAGATCGAATGGTAACGCTATCTTGCTGTATTTACTTTGATCAGGATATACAATGCTATGTCTGTAAAAGCTTTGGCCATCTATGTTGTGTTGAACCTGGGAAATCACCGTCATGGGCTGTATCTTGCTACAGATGTGGCCAACAGGGTCATACCGGACTGGTAAGTTATTGAGAATCTGATTTTTAATTAGCCAAACTGTCATCGATTGAGTTTGCCCTCTCTTAACAGAATTGATCTATTTTCATTTAAGTTAAAATAAAGATGCAGAACTTATTACTTAATTAACAATTCTCTGTAGGCATGTGGTAGACACTATGATGAAAGCAACGAAAATGATTCTGTCAGTCCATTATGCTATAAGTGTGGGGGAGAAGGGCATTTGAAGCGTGACTGCCCTAACTCTTCCAGTGTAAGCTTTCCAGATAACAACAGGGAAGCCAGTGAATGCTTTAGGTGTGGGGAAAATGGGCATTTCGCTCGTGAATGCCCTAATTCGTCGAGCATAAGTACTTCACATGGAAGAGACTCAACAAGTTTATGCTACAGTTGTAATAGAGTAGGACATTTCGCTCGTGAATGCCCCAATTCCTCCCAGGTACTACATTTGGTGCTTTGAGCTCTTCGCTTCTTTTGTTTTCTCTCATGTTATAAAGACTCACAGCGTAGCCTTTTTGCTACATATAGGTTTCTAAGAGGGACCGTGATACATCTACAACATCACATAAATCACGCAAGAAAAATAAAGAAACCCCGGAACACAATTCTACTCCCCATGAATCCAATGGGAAGACTAAGAAGAAGAAGAAGAAAACACATGAAGAAGAACCGCCCCAGACTTCACCATTGAAACGAAAACACAGAGGCGGTTGGATCATAGAGGAACCGGAAGAAGAATCTTTCCAAAGAGGAAAGATGAGTAGGCCAAAGTCTCCCATTACACCATCGGGTTATAACCTTAGGTCATCCACTAGACATAGGAGTAATGACTATAGATCGTCAACATTCAGTCCTGGTGAGCGTTTCCCGGGATCTCAGTCTAGTAGGCATCTCTCGGGTCCTTCACCATCAAGGTGGCAGTCTCATCAGCATCAGCATCATCATCATCATCATCAGCATAATCATCATCAGAATCACAGTTATGGATCTTCACCATCAAAGTATGGCAGAACTCAACACTATAGTGACTATGGAGGGGTCTCTGAACGTTGGTAGTATCAATTGATATGGTCAAGGTCAAAGCTGAACACGATCTAGCTTGGAATCTATTATGGTTGATGGTGTTTGCTGGGATCGAAGGTAGCTTCCCTATACCTCTTGTATTTTGATTTGGGCTTTGGGGCAGCTTCTTGTTGTTTTGTTCTCTTTTCATACAAAGTTAGTTTTTGTTCAGTCCTCCTTTCCCCTACTCACTCAATTGCTCAGTGTTTTTTTGGTTATTTCTGTTCTTTAATTTAACTTTTGAAGAGAATTTTGTATTTGTCATTAAGGATTATTGCTATACCATTTATATATTTGATAAAAAATTGGCTGGTTTTTGTTTTGTTCTCTCAAAAGTTTTCTTATTAAATCATCAAAATCATGAATGACTAGATTGAGACCAGAGATAAAGTACTTTGAAAGAAGGAAACAGAGCAAAAGAAACAAGTACTTCTGCTCATGTAGAATTAATAGATAAAATTGTTGTTGCTCACAAGTTTGAGTTTGTGCGTAGTTTCCACTCCAAATAGCTTTCAATGATATCGAGACCGCATAGCTCCTTCACAACCGGCATTGTAGCCGGAACAGGCAACTGAAACATTGAACCTGATGAAGCATCCTGACCTTTCCATATGCATAGCTGTTTGCGTGCTTCTTTAACGGCCTGTCTGGTGGCACAGTGCACGGAAGCTGCCAGTAGCAAAGGAGGTTCTCCTGAGGCTGCATTTACACAAATGATATGATCAAAAATGTTGATTGCAAGTTTTTGAGTCGTTTTTGTGAAGGAACAAGTGACTGACCTTTAGAAGAGAGTACGCGTTTTTCATGGGATCCACCGTTTAGTATTTCGACGTTGAACTTTCTAGGAATGGTGTCAATGGTCGGAATCTTGTATGTCCATGTGCTGTCTGTCAAAACCAGTCCTTCTGAATCTGTTATGTACTCTTCAAGCATGAAAAACCCAAGTCCTTGCACAAAAGATCCTTCAATCTGAAGAAGAAATACACAAAACACATCAACAGAAAGATTCTTCAATCTGAAGAAGATTCTCACGAAACACATTACAAAAAGAATCATTTGCTTTGTGTGCTTTTTCTTTTGTTTATATTACCTGTCCTAAATCGACAGCGGGATTGAGGCTTTTACCACAGTCATATAAGATATCTGTTTGTAGAACCGTAGTTTGTCCCGTCACAAGGTCTACTTCAACCTATTTACACCAATGAAGCACCAAAGTTACTTCATTTCTTCATCCAAATTTTAAGATTTTTGGGATAGGAAAACAAACAAAGTTTACCTCGCTGACAGCAGTACCATAGTTAAGGTACCGGATGGGAACGCCTTCTGGAGTATACAAGTCACTAGCTGATAAGTTCACGGATTGAGCATAAGCCTGCGTATGGATGTAACAAGAAGCTCAGTCTTTAATTCGTTGCACAAATAATAAGCAGCAAATCAAGGAAGAATACCTGAGAAATCAACTTATTCCAGCTCATTGGACCACCCGATCTCTCCATTAAAGGTTTCAATCTTTTGACTAAGGTTTCGCAGCAGAGACGAATAGCTGCACAGCTCCCCTCCGATGTTGTGCTACCTCCTGTGAAATTTCCTTGGACCATGCTCAATGTATCTGATTGTACAACTCTTATCTTCTCTAAAAGATCTTCTGTTCCATCGCATTGTAGCATACCAAGAGCATAACTAGTCATCTGCTTCACCTTTGTCCATAGCCCTTGTCCTAGCTCGATTCCACCAACCTCAACAACAATCGTTCCATCGCTCAAAACACTTACTCTCCCTGGAGTTGCAAACATGGAAACTGGATAAATGATGGGTAATCGAGATATCCCTCGTTTTCTCCATATGTTAGACTCATTGAACTCTCTGACAAATGAAACCCGCTCATCATAGTTTGAAGATACGCCAACCTTATCCCACATCGAAGATAAAGTATACTCATGTGGTTCACCAGCACTATCCTTGTAGAACAGAACTAAGCTCTCATATGTATGGATATTAATCTTTCTTATTGTATCAACCTCCAAGGAGAGGCTAGACGCTACATTTTCGATGATGGCTTCAGCGATATATGTACCTTGCACGTCCCCAGGGGATCTCATGATTGCTTTGCTTAGAAGATTTGTTTTACAAAGTTTGATATCAAAAGATAAAGCTCCCCAGTTGTACTTCTTTAGCGCTCCTATGATATTTGTTGGAATAAACGTACTAAAACCAAGAGTTGCCCCTGCATCAATTAGTATCTCTAGCTCCAAAGCTGTGATCTTCCCTGTGGATTTGAATCCCACATTGTACGTTATCTTCATTGGATGCCTTCCACCAGTCATTATCATATCAGTCTTGCGGTTCACATAAGTCCTCACAGGACGCTGCAGTTTATTAGCAGCAACCGCGCACGCTGTTGCAACCTGAGACAGTGTAAGGCTTTGAGATTTTGGTCCATTTCCTGCAGAAAGTGAGGAAAAAAGAGAGGACAGTTTGTGAAAACTTACTGGCATTGACTTGACAGCTTTTCCTCCAAAACCTCCACCGACACGTCTGGTTATGACACGTACGTTGTTTTCAGGGATGCCTAGGCAAGCAGCAACAGAGGTGTGTACGTACTGCGGGGTCTGACTTGAACTATATACTACAATTGAGTTGTCTTCATCTGGCACTGCAAGAGCTGTTTGCGTCTCCATGTAAAAGACGTATTGTGACCCAAGACGTATCTGTTTCACATCAAAAGTAATAAAGATTAACATATATATCAAAGATTTACCTTAAAAAATTTGAAGGACAGACTACATTACATACTTCCGAGCTGATAATGCGATGATCAGCTGCAGCCATTCCTTTTGATGTGTCACCAACTTGTTGTGGGTAAAAGAAAGGGTTAATTTCGAACATACTAGATTTCTTGACCGCGTCTTCTACAGATAAGATTGGGGGTTCCAAATCCTCTGTTTCATATTCAACAACTGCAAGATTTGCTGCAGCATCTGCATGTCTCTGCGTATCTGCAACCTGAATTTACAAATTCGTGTCAAAACTGCTGGTGATGCAACTGAACTAATGGAAAAATAGGATTGGACTTACCACAAGGGCGAGGCATTCGCCTACAGAAATGGTGAAATCTTCTGCAAATAAGTGATCGGAGCCTAATCCAGTCTTCATACCCACATTTTTTCCATTTTTAGGAATATCCTTGCAAGAAATGACTGCAACAACTCCTTGAGGTACCAAATTTTCCTTGAAATGAATACCTATTATCCGTGCATATGGCTTTTTGCTATAGATGAATGCTCCATAAAGGCAGTTCGTGGGAGATGGAATATCATCCACATAAATAGCCTCACCAGAAGCCTGAAGGGAAGCTCCAGCTTTAGTAACAGGTTGACCAACCGGATTATATTCATTGTTTATAGGAATATGTTGTGAAGAAGACAACATTGGCAATGGTTTTGGTGGATCCAGGTTATAACCATTTGAAGGTTTATCTGTAGTATGATGAGTTATTAAGGTGTGAAGGAACTCGAAAAGGAAGCCTGGCGCCAAGCTTGACCTGTAAGCAGGATTGCTTGTACCGTCTTCAGGCACCACGACATTGCCAAGTAAGGTAATAGCCTCATACAGAACTTTATCAGTGATTACTTTACCAGACAGGAAATCTTCCATTTCCTTACACCTAATGGCATGTTTGGTCCCGTAAGCCCCGAAAGCCAATTTACAGTTCACTACCATGGTATCCTTCACTTCAGCTAAGAAAGCAGCATTCAGGTAAGCCAGAGCGCTTCCATTTGGACGTGGTGCAGCTCGATAGGTTTCAAAGAGCAATTCAGAGTCTGTTTCAGAATGCCAAAATGGAATTTCAATACTCACAACCAGATCATGAGCCTCAAGAGGAGATCCCTGAAGAAACTCTTCCAGTGGTAGATTTTCAAGTCCTCTTGACAAGCTCATTACATTAACAAATGCACCAGCTGCAAGAAGTATGGTGGCCATGTCAGAAGGAAAATGTTTCTTCTGAGCCATGACAAGGTTTCCCCCAATGCTACCTGAGTTCCTGATAAATCTAGCCGCAATCTTTTCCATATGAGTCGCAAGTTTTCCAAACATCTTCTCTACTCCCGGTGAGACCTTAATCTCCTTCAAAGCAGCAATAACTTTAGAGATTGTTACCACTGATCCTATCTCAACCCCATTCTGTTTTTCTCTTATCTCTTTCAGCTGCGGGATTCGAGTTATATCTATATATTTGTCATAATTCTGCTCTCGTTCATCCTTATAGTATCCCACACTTGTGTTACCAGCAACCAGTTTCATAGAAACTCCATTACTATTAGCCTTGTAATCTACCAATAAGCTCTGGAGTTCCTCAACACTCGCCGGACTGCACCATCTGTATATTCCTGAATTCATAGACTTAATCTCATCTTTGAGAAACTCCGGAAATGTACAGACACTCTTCTCACTATCAAATCGAGGTAATATCTTATTAGAATCATTATCCCCTTTCTTACAGAAAGAGTTGAGTCCAAGATCCTCAATGTCAACATCCGACGCAAAGCTCTTGCAAGCATCAACAATAGGACGGTAGCCAGTGCACCGACATAAGTTTCCCGAGACAGCCTTCTCTGCTTCGACAACCGTAAGCTCGGAAGATTGAGACTTGTCAGCGTCTAGGAGTGCAGAGAAGAGAGAAACACACATTCCTGGTGTGCAGAAACCACACTGAGAAGCGTGGAAACCGGATATTCGCTTGTGAACCGGATGGAAACCGTCTCTGCTGTTCCCAAGTCCTTCTGAAGTCGTAATGCTGCAATGGTTTATGCTGCAGAGAAGGGTAAGACAAGAGCTGAGAGTGAAATCTTCGACTTTTTGTAGAACAGAATCGTACTTGGAAAGAAGAACAATACAAGCACCACATCCTCCTGAACCAAACAACAACAATATGACTATATGAGACAAAGAACCACAATGAATAAGAAGAAGGAATAATAAGACAAGCAATCACCTTCGCCACAGCTGAGCTTGACACTCTTGAAAGGAGTTTGATAACGAAGGAACTCTAACAAAGTTGTTGATGGGTCAACGGAGGAGAGCTCAAGGTCGAACCTTTGGCCATTAATGGCGAAAACCAAGCTCATTCTTTTTTTCTTTCTCTTTTTGTCTGCCTCTGTAATCACTTATCTAACGTAAGTAATGTGTAAACGAAATGTTCCTTGTCCACATACATAAAACGCAAAAATAATTTGCCAACCCTGATTCGAGATCTTCAAGGCACCAAAGTGGACAGCGCTGCACCACTAAATCGAGACTTTTGACTTGTCTACCTTGTCGTATGTACATATGTGTACACTTCTACATCACCTCCTCTGCCTACAAAAAGTATCTTTAATAAAAATAGAAATTACAATATAAAAGATGTCTTAATCACGAATAGTGTAGTTGTTACGAAAATAATGGCTGACATAGAATATACTTTTTAATATGAGAGTGACAAGAAAAATAATTGTGAAGATAAGCTCAATTATTTGTGTGGGAAACTGCATTGGAATTAAAATATTATACAAAATACACACAACACACAAGAGTGTCAGAGAATGTGGTTTTCTTAAGGAATAAGAGCGAAGATGTTAGAGTCATGAAGGATATCTGAATAATAAAGGTTGAAATTGAGGCAGTCCCAGAAGCGAGTTAGCCCAGATTTCCCATGTTTTGGTGATCTCATGTGACACTTATGCAGCTCCTTCATCTCTTTGTCAAAATTTTGCTTCACCATCTTCACCTGTTTAATGTAAAGATAAACTATCTGCTCTCGCAACAAACTATAGAAAAGGATTTGATATGTACACTCTTTACCTGAGATGTGTTTATGCCTAGCGTTTGTGTACATGATACGTTTGGGACTAGACCTGTACTCTGCATGCCTCTGGGAAGACAAGACCGGAAGTCCAGCGCGCATTGCAAGATGTTCTCTATGATGTTAGATATTACTCGTGTTTCGTCAGAGAGGAAACATCTGCAAAGGTTTGATAACAGGCTGTTAGATCAAAATATGTATTTCCAAAGAGAATAATTATATCAGGTCAGTCAAATTACAGATCCAAAAAATGTCGGAAGCAAAATTTTGCTTAACGATGGGTTCTGAAACCGATACAAAACATGACTTACATGCGCAGAGCTTCACTTAGATAAGCCATATGCAGAGATTCAAGATCCATCATATCCTTGACCTGAAAAAGCCAGATGTGGTGGGATGTGTTATTCTTATGCAGGAAACCAAATAGAGATAAACCACCACTGAAATCACAATAAAGTTATACACTATGCACATTAGTTTCAGAGTAGCTAAGCAATGAGGTTAACACAGTGCCAATACTAAAGTTACAAAAGTTCGTTTGAGGCACTCATACTTAACAATCATAAAGAATCCTACTTTTAGGTAACATAATATTTCAGCAAACCATGACAGACGCATATTTATATTATGACCAAATAGACTGTAGAGAGTAAGGCGTGCCCAGACCTTATGCTTAAGGGAATGAAGGAACTTGGACCATGATACATGAGACAATTCTGAATGAACATATTGCTGTAGTGCTGTTACGAAATGGTTGATCTGATGCCTGGCACATAGAAGAAAGACATCAAATGATACTCAGGAGAACAAGGAGACTCCATGATCTGAATGATACATTGTGCATATCATACAAGACAGTCATGAAGAAACAATACGAATGTTTGTCAAAAGATGTTTAGCATTTTCACAGATATTGCATGGACTGGTATCAATGTCTTTTGTTACTCTTATAGATGGCCAGGCCAGAAGAAATATGATCACCATACCTAATCATGCAGTCAAATTGCCTAAAAGATACTTAGCTCAATGAGTCACCATGAACTTATGAAAATGTGAAACCTTTATTTATAAATGTTCAACCACCGGAGTTCTTGCTTCAATATCTTCTCTTTATTCTCATGCATCATATGTCTTAAATCCTAAAAAGACAGTACAGTGAGTGTGCCATTAACCCAGAAGCTAAATAGTGCTACGAGAAATATAGGCAGACCATTAAAAAAAAATTTCAAATAACATCTTCCATGAAGAATATAGAAAATTGCAGCAAAATTTCATGTTAAGGGGTGCTATGTAATAAAAGGAATGAATCAACAAAGTCAAACCTTTACCTTCAGTGAACACCAGACATCAGTTACTGCATAGGCTGCTAATTTCACTTGAACCAGAAACCCAAATACATCAGCATAGGCTTTCAGCGCATCGCATGTTAAAATTATACTGATTGGCCAGTCCACTCGATAACCCAACCTTAGGAAATCGAAGGATCGCACTCCTGAAAATTTCAACCCATCAGTATATGACTAAAACACACCACGCAAAGTAGTAATTAATTTGCAAGCGGAAGACCATACCAGTGGTTGATGCCGGGAGATGCAGTGTGCCCTGTCCTTTGTACAAATATAACCTATCTTTACAAGTGTCTTGTTCACATGATGATCGCTGGATAGATGATTCTAGAAACACTTGGATTTCTGCAATTCTTTTATCTGCGTCTGTAACAATCCATTTCTGGAAATCCAAATGAGAAATCATAGATATAAGCATCATCAAGAGATGTTCAAAAAATAATTACAATACAATAGAATAATAGCAGACTTACATGATGCCAAAGGGACACTACAAATACATCTGCCCAATCTGCTAGTTCCATAAAATGATACCTGCGTAGAGCTAGCAGATGTTCTTGCAAGCCAAATCCTTCTTCCAGCAACTTGATAGCTAGCTTACTTACAAAATTATATCTTTAGTCTATTAAGGAAAAAGTGATATATGAAAGATAACATGTTATCATGAGAAAACATCCCTAGAAAGGAAATGCCAGCAAAATGTTAAATTATAAACCTAAAAGTATGTATGTGTATAGCAAATGAAAGTATCAAGAAGGATACTGCAGATGTATTTCCTGAAGTAGACATTTGTCTATAACAAAATCAAGTGGCAATTCAAATGTGGCAGAGGATCCATGTCTGCAGTCACTAAATGCACTAGTTTCAGGGTTGTTTGATCTACAAAGCATACCCTCCCAACTACCTCCACCAAATGCATTTGATATTTCTTCAGCGCAGCCTTTTAAATCCGAAGACAAATGACTGCAAGAAACTTTAGGTTCTTCAACCTGAAACCTATCTATGCTAAATTCTTGGTTGGCATGGCGATGACACTCTCTATCTATCCGAGGACTATGAGATTCCTTGTGAAATTCAATAGGGAACCCTACAGGTATCCTGGCAATACATGTTTTTGAAGGGTCATCCACTGCAGAAAAATCAAACCAATGCAACGATTTTCCATGGTCCCTCCTGCTTGTGTTTCCGTGCTTGGACAAAAAATCACATCTCAGTAACGGATTCATACTGAGCACCTCGAAAGGGTAATTTACCTTTGTGTCTTTTTCATGTTCTGTTTCATGCTCTGGACAACTGCCACTGGTGGAAATGCTGTTTAATAATAGTTTACTTCCATCAATATTCATTAAATGTCTCTCTTCCATCCTAGCTCCCGTTACATTTCGTGGATCTTCTCTGTAATCTTCCTCAGACTTCTTATCAACACAAAATGGATTTCTAGGTAATCCGCCAAGAGGCCATGACTCAATAGAAAGAGGCCCCCTAAATATATCATCCTCACATACTTCAACTGACTCTTCTGGCTCAGTTTTCATCAACTGACGACTAGTATCAGCCTTCTCACTTTTCCTCACAAAATTATTGTCTATAGAACAAGAATCACTATGCTGAACCAGATTCTGATTACAATTCCCAGCAGAGGCAACAGAGAAACGTAGAGCGGATAAATAATTTTTTGGAGGTCCCACTAATGAACTTTGTGAATCAAGGAGTAAATCGGATGCTTCGAAAGAATCCCTAGCCGATGAACATTCAGAAGAGCATGACGCATCTATCTCTGAAAACCATCTGTCTTCTATATTCTGATCATCAGAATACGAATCACTCTGATCCCTGAAATCCCAAGAAAACGTCATCAATTCACGTTCAGCAGGCTGGGGGGTAAATGATAAATAGAATCAGGATAAACACCTGGTCAAGTCAATTGCTACTGTTGAAGGACTTCGTAAACTCTCATCCAATGTTAAAAACACAGAACTTTTCTGAATTTCATTGCCATCGCCATAGGATATTATTGGTAAAGATATTGCTCCAGAAACCTAAAATTAAAATGTCAGTACAGGATAGAACTGAAAAGAAGTAAACTTCTCATATGATCCAAATATATGTTATTAAAAAAAGGATAGCATATAAAGGTCCCTATATAAAACCAGAGAAGGAGACGCTCCTACAAAGCTGAATAGAGTAATATGAAGGAATCCGTAAGTGCAACGCAAAACTGAATCTGACTATGGAGGATGCATTTAAGATTTGCACGTACATGGACTTTTAGGTCTTGTTTAACCAATGCATCTGAAAGCTAATGTATGATAGAGACTCCCAATGATATTGATTTTGATATCATAGTTTATAATGTAGGATTGGAATTAGACATTTGATGTCATTTGGGATATACAAACAAGGTTTCAACTTAACTATTAGTAAGATATTAAATTACCTAGGGAAAAATTGATTTCACAAGAGTAAAATCACATATGTCCTATACCACAAGTGAAGTTAGAACTGGCATAGCAATGAGAGAGTACAATCAGACAAATAAACGAAAACGACCAAAGCCTCAGAAATAAAAAGAAGAGGTCAAGCGCTAAAAATTGGTAGATAAAAATCAAAGGATGCATGATACCTGCCCAGGAAACAGTTCAAACGTTTTTGAAAAGTCACCAAGTTTTTCCTGCATCCTTCTGTAGTAATCGTCTCTTTTCTTTATCATCACTTCTATATGTAATTTACTGAAAACTAATGGAGATGGACACCCTGGACTAGTGGTAGAATAATACGTCCAGCAGGGAAGAAGATCTGTGTATTTTTTGTGTCCAGATGCAGGAAGATTACACAGTTCAAGAAGTTTTGTAATTACTTGAAGCTGTTGACCAGCCCTTAGTATCGGTACCAATAGGCCGTTTAAGAAACATGGAACAAACCTTCCTTCTCGCTCCTACAGTGCAGCAGAAGAAAGCAATCTGATACCAATGGTTTAAAGATACTAAAATAAAAGATGCAGTAAACACAAAGAGAATATTACCCTCACGGTTTCCAATGGGGAGATGCCAGGCTTATTCCAAGAAAATGATGTTGGTTCACTGACACATTCCACAATGAACTCCTTGTAAGGATCATTAAGTTCGGCTTTATATATCCAAGATCTTATAAACTCACAATATGGCTCACATGTTTTGAGGAACAAAAACTTAAGCATAGCACTGTGGGCAGGATCACCAACCTACAACAGGATATGTGGGAAAAAATAGTCAGAACAAAATTTAACTGTACAAGATCCTGCCTCAGTACATATAGCTTAAGAGAGTGCGAGTTCAGACTAGTCAGGTTATGTATATCACTTCGTTTAAGTATAACTTGCAGCTATAATCACCATATCCACATCACAAGGTGCATAGATTTATTCAAATGCCATGTATTGATATTCTTTCAAATTTCTTTAGAACATGTGTATACATCAGTCACTAAAATGGAAAATCTAGAGAGTAGAGAGTACAGATATGCAGAGTTTTAATGACACAAAGTAAATGCTACACTAATAGATAACTATGTGCGTCATTAGAGAAAAAATGAGGACGGATACTAAATGAGGAACATAACGTAGCCTGACCTGTAGTTGGGAATATAAGTAAGTAAGCAGGTTGCTTCCTCTGTAGAACCCCTGAAATCGCGTGGTGGCTTCCTTAATAAGACATTCCCAAGGAGAAGTACAATAAGATAGGGCTATATCATACAAATCACATATGTTCGCTAGAGCTTCAATCTGTGTTCGTAACTCTGTAGTATGCAGAAAAACTTCTAGTAATGTAAATTTTGGATGAACGACGTTTGTAAGGCAGCCTAACCAAGAGGAACCATGGTCAGACCCATCAACAATGTTTGATGAACGCCTCAGTTCTATAGATGCACATAATGTATCCAGTCCAGATATATAGCCTTCTAGGACCTTTCTGACAGCAATAGCAAAAGCCTGATTAACAAGAGTATAGCAAATCTTGTTATTAGCTTCTTCATTTCCACCAATTTTATAGCTCCCCTGTCCCTCATCATCCGTTTCCACATCCAAATTCAAGCTTGTGAAATGGTCGACAAACTTGTGGAGAAAAAAGACCAAAGAACCAAAGCAGCCTATGTTTCTAAGAATCTTTCCCAAAGCATCAGTGCTTGACAACCGATCCCACAAGCTCGGAATTTTGTGGAGGGTCCTGTCAGCTGGCTCAGAGCATAATGCAGAAGAGAGCTGTTCTATACTAATAAGAGAAGACTCAACACCTTGCAGAGCATTCAACGCCAGCCTGACCAAGCTAGATTCCTATGACAAGAAACAACACATAAGAAAGAAGTAGTTTCAATTACGCATATGATATACAAACATTTTTTCTCTTCATTACCGGCTATTCGATGGAAAGAGCTAGACTATGAAAGAACTATATACATATCTCATCTAAACACTTGAATACAATACAGTGTTCTCATCTTAGATCATCTTCACCTTATAAGTAAATGCTTCTCCACATTGTAATCTTCCCTAGATAACTATGCCACCCCCAAATTCATGTATATCGAGCAATAGCTTACTACGATTAGAAACCCAAAACCCTAGATTGATCCTAAATAACCCACACAAAAATTGATACTTTATCCCAAATCCGCAATTAGGGTATCGGATTCAAGCCACAGAGATGAGAGAAAGAAACAGATACTCTCAGCGCAAGTTGCTCTTTCGCCACTAAACTTACAGAGACAGAGGAGGAAGACGAAGGAGTAGAAGAAGCACGACTTGGAGGAACAAATCGGCTAGTCGCGGAAGGTAAAGATTCCCAATTTCGCGGAGGAAGGTAAGGCTCATCCACTTTAAGCTTCTCCAGAAGCGAAACGAGGCTCGTCGCCACTACGGGCATTATTAGTATCTCTCACTCTCTCACTCCCAAATTTACAGAACTTGCCGGAATGGTTTCAACGGCAATGGCTTCTGAAGAAAGAAAAAAGAAATATGTATATTTATTTTTATTTTTATCTTTTTTTTTTTGGTCACCTTTTTATTTTTATCTATATTTTGAAAAAAGTAATAAGAGACATGATATAAGTTGATAACCTCTGGGAAATTCCGAAATTGTCAAATTTACTAGCGGTTTTAAAAATGTAAATAGTAAAAGAATTTTAATATATACAAATTTACTTAGTTGTTTTGTAACATTACAAATTTAAAACAATTTTATCTACATATAAGAAATTTTAAATCTATTTATGATAATTTATTAAATAACATAAAATTAGTAAGAATAATTTCTTTATTGATATATAACTGTATTTTCGTTTTTTAATTAAAAATAGGTAACTCAACTTACCATATCTTAACTCATAGAAATTTCAATGATGTTGAATTATGTTTTAAGATAATAATTTTACAACGAGGATAACTCAAAAACATAAGTCAAACATAACTCAACAAAACTCTAACTCTAACTCAAAGTTTTATAATCAAAACATGATTGGTAACATTTTTGAGTTATAAGCATAACTCAATCTTAACTCATGGTAACCCATGCTACAAATCAAAGCCTTTATATTTAAACTTGATATCCAACAAACATTAACATAAAATTCACTAAAAATTCAAATTCACAATCTAAACTATATGAAAGTGGGCTAGTGGTTTTCACCTCTGTTGCCTTCTCACCAGGTCTGGGTTCGAGCCCGGTCCCTCTCAAAGAGAGATTTGTAATTTGTAATGATGTCAAAAAAAACTATATGAAATTAGTAAAAAAAATCAACATATGTTGATACGGTGTTAGTTAACCGTTTAATGGCATAACTCAGCCGACACCGTAGCAGTGATGTGGTATCACAGTTGAGTAAAACAACAGCGTTTGCCTTAACGATTCTTCGATTCGAGAATCCTAAACTCACGTTTTATTCAACTTCGATGCCCCGTCATTGTCACAGTATCGGCTGACTCGTCACCGTTAAGCGGTTAACTAACATTGTTTCAACGTATATTGATTTTGGCTAATTTCATATAGTTTAGGTTGATATTTAGCAGGTATCGTAGTTTGGATATAAAAAACTTGCTAGCAAATAGTCTTGATTGATTTTAGCCATTTTCCCGATAATTTATTATATGCTCAAGTATGGATGTGGTTAAAAAATCCGGTCCGACCCAAACCCACAAAAAAAAAAGCATACCAAGAAAAAAGTCCATATTCAAAAAACTCGAACAAGTTGTAGTCTTTATGGGTAAATTTGAATGGATTTTACTCTTTATAGGTAAATAACTCGGTTGAATTGTATCTTCAATTTATCCCTAATTTACTATTGCTAAATGTATTTTCTGGTACTTGTTGCCAGGTTATGTTGTTTTTTTTTGTAGATAATCAACAAATAATATATGACATCGTTACCTAATTCTGTTTTTTTTTTGTTAAAGGGTTTTGTTATTAATTTCTGATTTTAAAATGGGGAATTCTCTTAAATACCATAAAAATAGGTATTTTTGGAACCATTATGAAGTTTATTTTCCAAAAAATACCGCTAAACTACAATTTTTTCAAAAAATACCACAAAACTAAAACTTAAATTTTTAAGATTCAAAACTAATTTATAAATCATAAACACTAAACCCTACCGCTAAAAACTATATCTTAAATGTAAATAGTCAATCCAAGCATAAAAAAAAATTACATTTTCAAATTTCTATTTTTTATGTTTATGGTATGTTTGGAAAAAGAAAACTTTTGTGGTATTTTTGGAAAAAAATAAAAGATGGTATTTTTGGAAAAAAATAAATGATAGTATTTTTGGAAAAGAAAAACTTAAAACATGCTATCTAAGAGGGGTGTATTCAAAATGGAATTTTAAGAGATTTGAGTTTTATTGAGTTTTTAAATGATTTTGATGATTTTAGGGAAGTTCATATGACTTTTGTAAAATCCTTTCAAATCTCACCAAAAACCATGGGATTTGGATTTCTGTATTTTTAACTAAGGAAATCCTCTCAAATCCTCTGAAATCCTTCAGAATCATTAAAAGCCAAATCCACAAATTGTTTTCAATAACAGTGGATTTTAAGATGGATTTTGAAATCATTAGTTGAATAACAGTGGATTTTAAGATGGATTTTGAAATCATTAGTTGAATAACAGTGGATTTCATGAGACTTTTTAAAATTCATGTTTGAATAACAGTGGATTTATAAGTTCTACACAAATCTCTTAAAATTCTACTTTGAATACACCCCCCTAAGGGAATTTATTTTTTAAAATTCTTTAATATCATGTATATATTAAAGAGTTTAAAATATTCATATGCATATATATATATATATATATATATGCATGTGTAATAAATACATAAATTAGTAATTACATGTAATATGTTGAGAGCACGTAGGCGAATACGTATGCATGCATATATATGAGTGATGGTGACGATGGCCGTGAAGTGTGAAATTTAAACACACACTCCCACTTATTTCTTTTTATTATTTTATCAACTTTTTCTCTTATTTTATCTTTTGCTATATATATTTTAATTTATTTCTCAGTGCTTTCCAATTTAGCAAACCATCTATTTTGTCTCTTAATAATATTAATAAAAATATAACCAAAGCTTTTACAGGTTTAATTATGTTAAATAAGTTTTTTTTCACTTGCACACGACTTTATTAGTTGCTGGATCAAATGTTATACGATCATCACACCACTCTTTACTTCGCTAGCTCTTGTATACATCATTGGTAAGTCTTATAGTGTGGCTTTAGCCTTTAGGCCAACGTTGGAACTCGGTTCATAGTAGAAGAGAATTTCTCGTGACTCTCGTCACCTCTTTCTAAATTTGTCAAGTTCGTACACATGATTCTTCTTTAAAGAATTTTGTCAGAATTTTTCCGACTACTTATTTCGTCGTAAATGATCGTCGGAATTTGCTATATTTTCTTGTTTGTAACACTAGCCGAAACAAATATATCATCACTAATGAAAGCTTGTAATAAGATAGAGATAAAGAAATGAATTGTTAACTAGACCAGGCGTTACCAATTCATTTATGTCTCTAAAACTTCATTTATTCGTTTCATGCAATCGTAGCTAGTGGGCAAACACTATTACAAACCTATTTGCTTAATTCCAATTCCAAGGTTTACAAAAATTGATGTACAGTATATATATATATATATATATATAAGTAGAGATATTAATATATGTTTTATATAGTCCCAATAAAATATTTTAGTCCCAATAATATAGTCCCAATAAAATATTTAAGTCCCAATAATATAGTCCCAATAATTTTTTTTTTAAATCCCCATGTAAAATATAGTCTTAATAATATCATAAATTAATAATCATTATATATATATATGTAGATATATTAATATATGTTTTATTTTATTTCAGTAAAAATAAATTTTCTCCTAGAGTTCACCTCAATAAAAAATTTTATGTTAATTTTGTAAAATACTCCATCACAAGTTATAAAAATAACCAAAATTTCTTTATGTTTTCAATTTTAAAATATGCATCATATTCATTTTTTATATATAATATTAAAATATAACAATTGAGGTTATTAATCATACATTTGAATTTATGAATATCGTTTGTATAAGTGAATTTATCTATAATACTTGTAGTTTATAGTCAAATTTCTGGCTTCTAAATATAATATTCATTTTAAACTATAATTTATAATATCTATTAGAATAGTCTTATTTTTGTAAAAGTGTGTCAATGCATATTTTTTATAAAAAGTTAAAACTAAAAAATACCACTATAAATTAATAATTATTGATTTACACTATAAAATAATAAATATTAATTTATAGATAAATTATTATCACTATAAATTAATAAAATAGCATAGTCCCAACATTATTAATTTATAGAGATTTTACTGTATCATCAGAGAAATATATTCAATAATGTGTCAAATATAGTCAAAGTTGTTTATGTTAAGTGGTGATTATGCCCCCACCACATTAAGTGTCGTTGTTAACTCCATCACATAATTTTAATATACTCAATACAAAGTCTCTCTCCATAAATTTAACAAAAAAAAAAAAAAAGTCTCTCTCCATAAATAGAACTCAACCTAGGCGTGTGTTCTCCACACTTACATTTTCGGTCTTTCTCACTTAACAAAACACAAAGAGATCTAAGTCTAACCATGGAGTCTCACAACAACATGAACCTAGACATGGAGAAAGATCAAGAAAAGGGTTTTGACTACTCAAAACGAGCTCAATGGCTACGAGCAGCTGTCCTTGGTGCAACCGACGGTCTTGTCTCGACAGCTTCACTTATGATGGGTGTTGGTGCAGTCAAGCAAGACGTCAAGATCATGATCTTAACCGGTTTTGCTGGTTTAGTGGCCGGAGCTTGTAGCATGGCTATAGGAGAGTTTGTCTCCGTTTACTCTCAGTACGACATAGAGAAGGCTCAGATGAAGAGAGATCAAACCGGAGGAGGAGAGGCAGAGAAAGAGAAGCTTGTCCGGTGGGAAGGTTGTTAAAGGGTGAGGACCTGGGTTCGAGGAACGCCAGGCGCACCAATAACCTACCTGGTGAGCCAGGAAGGCATGTGGGTCAGGAGAGTGCCTACATGCAGAGTTTGGGCCCACATGAGAGAGGTTAGGGTCGATGCGCTGCAGCGCTTGTAGCTGCCATGTGGCGGGGTGTGCCATGTGGCAGGGTTCCCACCGGGATGGGTTGTTACAATGTATTACATATGTGTGGGGTCATGATTGTAAACATAATTTATAGGAATATTATTAACATTAAATAACCCAGAGTTGTATTAGTTTAGTATTGTGTTTTTTTTTTATTCGGTTGAAATAAAAAAAAATTATCGGATTTTTTTTTTGCGATAAGTAAAGACAACTACAAATAAAACAGTAACAAAAATGTGGTTGATCTATTTCGGGAGAAAAATTAGTCCCGTCCTGTCGTATATATGTTATGTTTTCCATCTCATAACCGTGGTTTTAATAATAACTTACTCGTTTTTGATCATATTTTTTAGTACAATATATAGAGAAATAGGAAAAAGATTTAGACCCGCACGTGCGTGTGGAACTTTATTGGTAGGTATATTCATTTGTTGTAACATTTAAAAAATATGAATTAATTATTTTTTATGACATTTGTGAATGTTTGAAATAATAATCGATTCACTATAAATTTTAGATCGACATGATAGCGGATCCGGGTATAGTAGAATCGGATTAGTGCTCAGCTAAATTTCTATTAAACTTATAAATTATCAAAGCGAAAAAACAAATGAAAGAACATTAAAACTTCCTGAATCGGATCAAACCCGTCCGCTATGCATGCTTCGCAACTAATTCAGATTTTTTAACCATATAAGAAAAAAATCATCCATAATCTATATTAGTAAGTGGAAGCCTCCTTGGTCCAATGGTTGTTTAAAGCTTCTACACCCAGAGGTCTGGGGTTCGATGCCCATTTAATTTGATTTATTAATTTTTAGATTAAAGAGACAAACTTACATGAGTTCTATAACAATGCACAATTAGAACCGTTCGCCGTGATTCTACGCATGAAGAAGGATGTGTAGTCAGAAAAGGGTGTTATTTGTGGTAAATTTAATAGATTCGGACAAAAAAAGTTGGTAGTAGAATCGTCATTGTAACAATTCTCATAATTTGCAATAAATACTAAATCAAGAGTTAAAAAAATCTATATTAGTAAATAGTATGTCTACATCTGTCACGCTTCAAATCACGTTATTAAAAAGTCCCGTTATCTAAAATTCTCGTCCTGTATTTTATCAGGAATAGTATAGATAATGGTTTTTAGTTTTTTGAATTACTCATTGTCTTCATGTACCGGTTATTTATTCAAATATTTTAAATAAATTGGAAAGTTGAAATTGAATTTAGCTATTTAAATTTTACGTTCCCGTCTTGTAGCCGTTTTTGATTTATGAAACTTGAAACTGAATTTAACTATCCAAATTTTTAGACCTCATCTCGTAAGTAGTAAGCTTTATTTTTCATCATGTATTTTATGAAAAAATTGTTTCTATAATGTTTTGTTATCCAAAGTATAAGTTGTCTTTTTGTACCCATTATTTTATGTCTTAATATTTGAAATAAATAGGAAAGTGGGAATTGAATTTAGTAATTTAAAATATTTGAAAGTTGAAAGTGAATTTAACTTTATGATCGTGTCTTGTAACCATTATATCTAATCCTGTTTTGCTTTTCTTTTATGAGAAATAATTTAGATAATGTTTGTTTTGCTAATTATATGTTTTCGTCTCGTACCCATTCCTATAAGGTTATATTTTTTAATAAATAATACCATTTACATGTAAGTAAATCTAATTTTAATATATGTAAAATTTCATATAATCGTCCAAAAGTAAAGACTTATACATCCCAAAATTGAATTTTATTCAATTTTTTGAGATTTTGAGAGTTAAATATAACTACCAACTTTTTTTTATTCCAACCGTTTATTCAAAACAGGTTGTACGTATGTGTGAGATAATATTTGTAGATATTTATTTATTATATCAGTTTGACATTTAATTTGTTTTCAATTAGATAGCTAAGGATTTTGTTCTTAACTACTCACCGATTTTTTTTATTTCATTTGTGGAAACTTACTAAAAATTCGTAGAAATGAAATCATTAAAATCTAGATACTTCGCCGGAGCGCCGTGATCCAAGGCATTCAAATTCGCATTTCGGGTCTCGTTCATCAAATTTGATGAGAGGAGACCAGAGAGACTAGGACACAGTTCCTCCCAGAGGGATGTTGAGCAAAGATCTAGATACTTCTCTAGTAGCTCACATCATAATTTAAGAGATCACTCTCCCCCGCAGCGTAGGGAAGGGTATGGAAAATCTAGAGCTATCCCAGCCTCTGTGGCTCCCAGAACAAGGACTAGAAGCAAAGATGAAGAAGTGGGTCGTGAAGTGCAGGTAACTGAACCTATTTTGCCTCTAGAAGCAGTTGAAGTGGCCTTAGCAGAGCTGCGTGAAGTTATGGAACAATATGCTAACTGTCCCGATCCAACAAAGAGTGCATCAAGAAAAGAGAGGGTTAAACAGGCAGAGGAAAAAGGAGAGTTTGTAGAAACAGCTCAGGGAATGGTTCGAGCCAGTTTAACAATGTCAAACCAGGAGGTTTATCTCCCTATTTCTCCTTCAAGATCTGTTAGCCCGGTAAGAGTGCCAGTTGCTCTAAGATTGGGCTCTATAAATATGTTAATCCCTCCCCCTAGACCAAAGAAGAGAAGCATAGTGAAAAAGAAAGGTAGTAGGCCAGTTGGACGTCCACCAGGGAAGGCTCTTAGTAGGAAGAAGCAACAACCAATCCCCAATGTTTCTCAAGAAGGAAGTCCAAGAAGAAACAAAGATTATTTCTCTCCACAATCTCTCTGAAACGACGTTAGATATGGATCCACATTTCGCAGCAGGTTATGCTCAAGATGCAGGGGAATCAAATAGCCCTCACCCTCAACCAGACACCTGTGGTCAGAACCAGTATAATATTTCTCAAGAAGGGACTTCCAAAAACTCGCGAGGTGCGTATTTTCGGCCCCGTCCCAGTCCTCAAATACAGTTCGAAGGATCAAGGAGCTACATCGTTCTTTTTCCCCTGATATCTTCTTCTTTATGGAGATAAAAATGCAGCGACCACGACCCTGCAAGCGATGAAAGGTTTGAGTTATATTCATAGCCAACTAGTAGCACCACATGGTCATGGAGGAAGAGGACTGGTACTGTTCTGGAAGAAGGATATTGTTGTTCAGATTTTATCAGCCTGTGATAACTTTATTTATTCAAAGGTTACTGTCCATCATAGTACCTTTTATGCTACTTTTGTATATGGCAATCCAGACATGAGTAAAAGAATCATTGTTTGGAGTGCTTTAAAGGATTTAGTAGCATCAAGAGAGGGTGCCTGGTTTTTATCAGGTGAATTCAATGACCTGATTAGCAACTCAGAGAAGAAAGGTGGACCACTTCGTCCTGAAAGCTCTTTTATAGAGTTTAGATCCTTTATGTTTGAGTTTGATATTTAAGATATGGGCTTCTCTGGGAATTGTCTCTCGTGGAGAGGAGTAAGACGCAAACATGTTGTTTCCTGCAGATTGGATCGTTCTATGGGTAATAGCTCTTGGGCTAAATCCATTCCTTATGGTCGAAGCCAGTATCTGAGGTTTGAAGGGTCTGATCATTGTCCCCTTTTGACTCATTTCTCTATGAAGAAGAAGAAGAGGAGAGGACTGTTTAAGTATGATAGAAGGTTGAAGGATAATGAAGAGGTTAAAACCTTAGTCCAAACTACTTGGCAAGAAGAGAGTAACGCTTCAGTTTATACTTGCATAGCCAATTGTAGATCTGCACTAGTTGCCTGGAATAGAAAAAAGCAAAGGAACAGCCAATTATGTATCAAGAGACATCATGATGAATTGGAAAAGGCAATGTCAAGCTCTGTTCTTAATGAGACCTTGTTGTTAAGATTAATGCAGATTTAAAACAGGCTTACAAGGAGGAAGAAGCCTTCTGGAAACAAAGGAGTAGGCAGCTGTGGCTATGCTTAGGAGATCAAAATTCAGGTTTCTTTCGTGCAACCACAAGGGGAAGACATGATATCAACAAACTGTCAGTGATGGAAAATGAAGATGGAGTTGCAGTTTTTGAGGAGTATCAAATTGGGAGTGTTATTGCAGCTTATTTCCATAATCTGTTTGCTTCTTCAGGTGTGGCTGATGGAATTATGGAGAGTACCATATTGGAAGCTCTGTCGCCTTGTGTTTCAGATGTGGTTAACCAATCGCTTATAGCACTGCCTTCGGCTTCTGAGATTAAGGCAGCTGTGTTTGACATCCATCCAGGAAAAGCTCTAGACCTGGATGGTTTTTCTGCTTGTTTTTTTTCAATCTAATTGGGAAGCAGTAGGTCCAGCTATTGTTTCTGAAATCCAAGGGTTCTTTTCATCATGTATTATTCCCCCAAATCTTAATGATACTTTCATTAAGCTTATTCCAAAGGGCCAAGCTTCAAAGAAAGTTGCAGATTGTTGGCCCATTGCGTTATGTAATGTTTATTACAACGCCATTTCAAACGTCTCTCTCGAAGGCTAAAGCCAGTTCTTCCCTCCTTAGGGCATGATCAATGGTGATCTCTTTATTGGTGTTTAAAATAATTAATTATAATATTTTATGCAAAATAGCTTTTAGACACCCACAAATGAATCCTAAATTAGACATGATTCTTATTTATTAGATCAAATATTTCATTAAATTAAATTATTATATTTGATTACACGAGTTTTTAACCCGATAACTTAACCGAAATAAAGTATATGCGGGATCGATCACAAGGAGCAATGGTACACTAAAGACTTGCGAGACTCGTTCTTAGCTAAAACGGAAAGGATTTTTGTTTGGTTTTCAGTTTTTGTAAATAAAAATGCAAATAAAGAGATTAAACTTATGAATTAAAGACATTGGGCAGCAGGGTATTTTCAGAGAATCAATGAATAACAAATAAAAGCAATAAGGAATTCAAACATGAAGAACCGTTCTTGAACATGAACAGAAGTTTAGACTAATTCTCTCTCAAGACATTAGTCACTAAATTTAACTATTTAATTACTAAACTCTCATTTGTAATTTCCTAGCCAAATTCGCATTATCAAACAGGTTCATTTAGTTCACAAAGCATTCTAACATCAACTCTCGCAGGTTAGAAATACAATGCTCAATTTACATTCATTCATGCATTTTATCGAACATCTCTGAAACACATAAAAGCCTAAGTTCTAAAACAGGGTGATCAATCCTATTCTAGCATTGAAAACATGTAAATTGAAGAACCTAAAGATCAAGAATTCCTTAAAACATCTAATCCATCAAATCATTGAATCTCCTCCTTAGAACCCTAAAACCCAATAGAAGAACTACTCACACATATTGTAGAGAATAACACAAAAGGATATGAAAAAAACATGATTCAATAGATTAAAATAAGAATAGGGTTTAGAAATCTTCTCCAAATTGTCAAAGAGGATGGATTCTTCTCCCCAAAATTGTTTAGAAAGCAAAGAACAATGTTTTTAACTGAAAAATATGAAGGATAGCTGCTAAAAAGTCGAGACTAAGGTATAAAAACAATAGGAGGCGATTTGGGTCGGTTCTGAAGTGTTTCGGATCGAATATGGGCCAGAGTATCCGTCAGAGGTAAGGGATAGATCGATCATAATGTTAGACCGATCGGTCTAATGCACCCAGGTTTTACTTCTGCATCAGCTTCAACAACTCGGCAGAATGACCTGTCTTCACAAAATCGAGTATAACTCTTGAATGCACCGTTAAATTTCGTTGAAATCACTTGCAAATGAAAGCTAACATCTGTCTTCATCTTGTGTCAAAATATGAGAAAGATCTAACGGTGGAAAGATGTGCATCTGATCCCAAACATCTGGCACTTCTACATGAATCTGCATCTCCAAATGTGTGTTTGCTTCTCAAAACAGCTCGTTTTACTCCAAAGCAACCTAAAACTTGTAAATACTCTATAATGGACTAAAAGACTCTAAAAAAAAACTTTGACTCAATAAAAGTTATAAAATGAAAAAGAAAAGAAAGACTTAAAACCGATAAAAACACAATATATCAATATTATAAGACATATGTTAAGACACACTCATAAAATCACCATTGTACATGGTCTTAGTGTCAGAGAACTAGTCAGCTTTCATTCCAAGAAGAGTTATTGCAGATAATGTGTTACTCACACATGAGGTTCTGCATTTTTTTAAAGTTTATGAGGCTGAAAAGCACTGCTCTATGGCTGTCAAAACGGACATGAGCAAGGATTATGACATAGTGGAGTGGGGATTTACCCAGCAATTGTTTCAGAGAATGGGTTTCCATCCCACTTGGGTTAACTGGATAATGCAATGCGTCTCTGCTATGTCTTATTCCTTTCCGGGGAATAACTCCCTTTATGGCAATGTTACTCCTCTGCGAGGTATAATACAGGGAGTTCCCCTTTCACCCTACATCTATTAGTTTGTGTAGTGAGGTGTTGTCAGGGCTTTGTATGAAAGCGCAAAGGTCAGGTCAACTTTTGGGGATTAGAGTTGCGAAGGACTGTCCAAGGGTGAATCACTTGCTCTTTGCAGATGACACAATGTTTTTCTGCAAAGCTTCCAGGAAAGCGTGTATGGCCTTAAGGAAGATTCTGCAGAAGTTTGAAGCGGCTTCAGGGCAAAATATCAATGTGCTTAAATCCTCCATTTCCTTCTCCCGGAAAGCTTCTTTGTCTGTTAGAAAAGCGGCAAAATATATCCTTGGTATATCAAAAGAAGGTTGAGTGGGCAAATATTTGGGACTCTTAGAGCACTTTGGAAGGAAAAAGAAGGACCTCTTTGTGTCTATAGTAGACAGGATCAGAAAACGTGCTCTCTCTTGGTCCAACAGGTTTTTGTCTACTAAAAGTGTCCTTTTTGCTATGCCCACATATGTGATGTCCTGTTTTCTCGTACATATCTCTCTTTGCAAGAAAATCCAGTCCTTTTTGACAAGATTTTGGTGGGATTCTAAGACAGACAAAAGAGGCATGTGTTGGACGGTTTTGCTGGGTAAACTAGCATGGAGAATCTTCAGTAACCCCGACTGTTTACTGGTTAGGGTCCTCATAGGAAAATACTGCCATTCCTCCTCTTTCTTGAACAATAGCTGTCCTAGTTCTGCCTCCCATGGATGGAGGAGTATATTACTAAGGAGAGACTTGATTAAGAAAAACTTGGGATGGGTTGTGGGAGATGGGAAGTCCATCAATGTCTGGAATGATCCATGGTTGTCTTCCTCAAAGCAACTCTAGCCTTTTGGCCCTCCTTCTTTTGTGCTCAGAAATTTGTGTGTTAGTGATCTTATGGTGCAGGGATCGCTGGAGTGGGATGTGCATAAGATCGGTGAGGTTTTACCAGCCAAACCAAGCCGTTTAGGTGCTCCAGATACTCAGGTGTGGCTGAGATGTTCCTCTGGGAGTTACTCCACCAAAACGGGTTATCATGTGGCTAGAGAAGCGGTTGAGCATGAGCTTTTGAGTTTTGATGCGCCTCTAGTGGATTGGGAAAAAGAAGTATGGAGTATTAATTCTGCTCCCAAGGTCAAATTGTTTCTGTGGAAAATTCTCCATGGAGCTATTCCAACTGGCCAACAACTAGCTAACCGACACATCCCTGTGAATACAGCTTGTGGTGAACCTGAATCCACTCTTCACCTTCTGTTTCTCTGCTCGTTTGCGGCTCATGTGTGGGATCTTTTGCCTTTCTCCAGCTTGTTAGTGGAATCTGTTAGAGACGGGCTGTTAGCTGCTAACCGTCTTATTTGTCTTCCTCCAGTGGGCCTTACTTCAGGTCCTCTAGCCCCTCGGGTTTGTTGGAACCTCTGGAAGACAAGAAACCAAAAGTGTTTAACTCTAGGTCTTTCACGCCTCAAGAGACAGCCTTAAAATCGGTGCGAGACGTCAAAGAGTGGACAGCAGCTCAAGACAAAGTTCCCAAGTTAAGTACGCTTGTCTCTAAACAAGGAAGTTTCAGTTTGCAGGTTCCTTGTGCGATTGAGATCTCTTGTAGATCTGATGGAGCTTGGAGACAGGATTTGAAGGCAGTAGGATTAGGTTGGACCTGCTCGAGGCCAAATGGGAGACACTTCTCTTCGTTCCGCCGTTTGCGACTTTGTTGCTTCGCCTCTCAGAAATCTCTGGCATGTAGAGCTGCTCTTTTGGATGCAGTCAGTACAGGAGCTCATCATTGCCTGTTTGAATTTGATTGCCACCAGCTGGTTAGAGCTATTAGTTCTCGAACAGTTATGCCTGCCATTCATGGCATCCTCTCGGACATCTTTATTTGTATTAGTGGTTTTTCCTCTTTCGTTTGTCGTTCGATCCCTAGATCTGCTAATGGTGTAACGGATTCGCTTGCAAAACATTGTCTAAGCTTGTATGGCCTGAACTTTTAAAACTAATATAATTTAAGGTGCACAAAAAAAACTTAATAGAAATTCTATATGTTTATAATCTCAAAATGTAGTTTATGATATGAAAAACTTTAATATTTGATAATAGTAAGGATATACAGATAATAATGATATGCAAATGGCCAATGGATGAAGAATTATTTTGTTAAAATTGTGGGAAATTAATAAGAAAAAAGAACTTTGGAATAATCATTAACTAACTGTTTGATCAAATAAAAAATCATTAACTAATTAAATTAATGATAAATTTTGTAGATACCCATTTTTTAAGAAATATTTCTTATTTTATAGTTATTTTATAGTTAAGAAACATTCCATTAGTTTGTTATGGAAATTAACTTTGATGTGGTACTAAAATATATGGAATCATGAATTTATAATGATCAAACTATTATGTTGTACTTCTATTTTTAATTTTATTTTTGGATAGTTTGTAGATTTGACATATTAACTAAAATCTACAGCAAAAATCAAAAACTAAAAAACTAAAAACCAAAAGCCAAAAACCAAAAACCAAAAGCTAAAACTCATTTAAAAACTACAAAACATTCATGGCCTTAATCTTCATCACATAATTTTTTATCCTTGTTCGTTGGTGTTGCAGAATAAGGGAAACGCTATTAAACTCAAAGATCAAAAATAAGGTAGATGTTTTTAACTGAATGGTAACAGATTTGTTATGTTCGTTGTAGTTCTTGATCTTTTTTTTTTGTTTTTGCAGAGATCAAAATACATTCAAAAATATTTTGTTGCTCTTGGTTCCAAGATATACGGTTTGGATGGTGTTTACAGTTTTGGTGTGACTTCGAATGTGTTAGTCTTATATGATGCAGTCTCATGCCTCATCGACAACATGTACATAATGGAAGATTGTTAGTTATGAGAGGATAAAGAGGGTCATGTTGTTTAATACAAAGACACAAATTTAAGAGCTTGATGCTGGGATGATATCTTCAGCCATGAAGATGGGTCAATCTCAATCCTGGTTTGGTTGTGTGGGAGGGTAAGATTTACATTATTGCATAAAAGATCTAGGGAATAATTTTTGTGAGGTCTAGGGAAAAAATATTAAAAAGGATAAGAATCTGAAATCTAAAAGTGTGAGTATGCGTATGTTTTTTTTTTTGATAAAACGAGTATGCGTATGTTGTTGACGATAATTCATTAATTTGTATATTTTTTTTTGGGCAATATTCATTAATTTGTATAACTATTATAATTCTTAAGAATATACAAAATACGTATAGATGATACGAAGCACACGTGTTTTCGGAGTTTTTTTTCCTTGAGGTCAAACTCACAAAGTAATACAGATTAATACAACAATTACCTGTATTTTTTACCCGTACGTCGTAATACTAGTTATTAAATAAACTCCAAGAAAATCTATAAAATTTTAAAAACATGAATTACAAAAAAATGTTTATTCCGCGGTTTACCGCGAGTCAAAATCTAGTTAATCGTATAGATACATCAATTAATCCACTCATTTTTAAGGTTTAAATATTATTAAAAAAAGAATTGACAATAATCTAAACTTAAACTATATAGATAAAAAACGAAATGAAATAAAACAGAAAAAATATCAAAGTAAAATATAAACATAGATTATATAAATATATTTAAATATAAATTTAGATATTTCTATCATAACATATAAAAAGGATGTGTAAATATTTGTAAAAAGACTAGAAATAGGAGAAAAAGAAAGCTACCATATACTTAATGGAAAAAATTACTTTCAAGAGTTATAGTTATTTAGGATAAAGAAAACAAATGATTTTTATAAGAAAACACAAAATTTTAAAGGGGTTTTTTTTATTAAAATAATAGGTTATTAATTCCTTGGTGTTAAATTATAAATTCATGTTATCCATTAAAATTTGGTGTATATTATTATTTTGAATTATAATATAATAATTGAGACTTTGTTTGTTAATGTTAAAATATAAATTATTGATACCGATTAAAAAGCAGATGGATTTGGTCCAAATTATGATGTAGAATTCTAAAATAATTAAAATGATTAAAATAGTTTGAGTGATCTATGTTATTTATCGTTTTCAAAAATTGAAAAATGGTGAAAATTGTTAATTGAAGGTATATCCAAAATACGGGAAAATATTAAACAAGTTCTCAAAAATTAAAATAATGTATATATTTGAGTGAAATTACTTGAAATAAAACATATTAAAAATAATTATTCTGAACATCACACACACACACAAAACAAATAGTGAAAATTCCTACCCAAAAAACAAACAAATATGAAAAATAAGATTGACAAAGCTTTATAATAACACTGGTATATAGTATTGTTTTAAATAGAAATTAAATAATACTTTTGGAAAAATACACATAGTTACATATTTAGGAGAATCAATATAAAAGAACACGATATAGAAACATAGTAGACTATACATATTTTAACAGTAGAAGAAGATATATATGTGAATGTCATTACAAGGGTTTTGTATCCAGAGCTGTGCAAAATAACAATTATGAAATCAAGAACAGTCTGATCTCTATGGTCCAAGGCAACAAATTTCACAGTCTGCTGATGGAGGATCTCCTAGACCATCTTGACGAGTTTGATCTCTTCTTATAAAGATAAACGGAGTCAGTGAGGATTGATTTAAGCTCAAAATTTTCCGACAAACTTTACCTCCTGGATCCATATCACCTCATTGGATCAATGCAAAAAGTCATTTATGGCCAAGTTCTTCTCCCACTCCACGCAAAACAAACTAAACCAAATCAACCATGATTTTGAATGTACAAGTCTGTTTTTACACATAATTTTTAAACAAAAGTGCTAATTTATTAATGCAAAATGAGATCATGGAGATTGAAAAAGTGCAAACTTGATTCGGGTTGGAATGGTGACAGGTTTTTGTTGTGCACGACTAGCGATTTGATAGTGCGGTACGATTTAAGTGCAATAAGTGCAGTATAAATATATTTGCGGGCAGTGGCGGAGCTAGAAAATTTAATCACGGGGTCATAATATATATTTTAAAGGATTATATTAAAGAAAAAAATTCACTACTGTTTAATCTGGCTACTCATATGTGAATTAAGAAAATAATGAGATTCATATCGTTAAAAGTAATTATGCTATCATTGTTAGAGATTCTTTTTTATCTAGGTTAAGCTTAGCCAAAAAAAAAAACTTTTTTAAAGATTGCCAACATGCAAGAAAAAAAATCCTCAATAATAATGTTAATATCTTAAATTATAGAGAAAATTAATTGCATATTTTTTTATCTTATAGAATAATAGATTATGATAAGAACGATAAGATACTTGTCAATGGATTTCTAAATTAATAGTATATTCATAGCTTAAACTTACTTGAGTGAGGCGAAAACAAAATTTGGGAGTTGTCAATAAAATTTGAGAAGGGTGTCAAAAGGTTCTTAAACAAGTGTTAAATAATTAATTTTACAAAACCTAAGCTGAAAATTATAATTTCATGGGTGTCATATGACACCCATAATATCTTTCTCTCCCTCCACCACTGTTTGCGGGACAAGTACGGTTATTGTAAAATAAGCGATTCAAAATAATTGGTTGGTGAAAAAATATTTGTGGTGTGTATTTCATATTATTTTCTTAATAATTAGTATAATTATATATTATTTTATATTAATAAATAAATATTTTATACATTTATGAACCTTAAATACCCAAAATAATTAAAAACAGAAATTTAGTTTACTTACATACATATTTTTAATTCAATTAAAGAGTTTTATTATTAGAAAATACAACATAAAAAAAAATCTCTAATTTTTCTTTCAAACTCCAAAAGTTCTCTCGATAACATAACGTAATTATACATGACATTGGTTGAAAAATTCATGTTTATTTCTAGGAGGGAGACTAGTATAGAAATGAGACATATGATATCTCACAACTCGATTTCTTGATGATCTAAAAGGTGCGAGAAATCCTTGTTTGTTTGGATAGCCAGAATTAACGAGATAATACTATAAGCTCATATATTTATAGTTTATATTTACTTTAAAGAAAAAAATGATGATTCATTTGTTATATAATTGAATAAGTAAATGTGTATTTATTAAAAATTATGCCATAAGCTCACTATTAGTTTTTATTTTCTTTAAGATTTCTAAGACATGTAAAAACCTCTTGCTTATTTCTAAGTTTTCAAAGTAAAGATTGTTTTAAATCAAACTCTGAGTTTGATCTTTCAAAAATAATAATAACTCTTTATAAGATAATATAAATTGGACATGCATGACTTTGATCATGGCGCCACCATATCAGTTTCAAACTGAAAATCATATATATAAAAGTAAGGTTTCACTCTCTCCTTAATTGTCCATTTAGTATTTATTTTTTAAAAATATAATATTTATTTTTAATTTAACAAAAATTGCAACACAATTAATTATATACATTAATTCATACTTTAAATCCACACTTTACTACTAGAATTGTAACTAGAATTACATAAATTGTGAATTGACTATTTTTTTTCTCTATTCAATTTCAATTAACACACTATAAACTATATAATAACTCCTCAAATTTAATTATCATAGAAATGTAACTTATATCATTTCTTAACCTATAAAAATCATTCTCACATCCTCCTACACCTTATCTCCTATACTAAATATTTTCTTTGTTTTTTCTTTAATGTTTTTGGCTTCTTGCATGGGTTGAAGACTCAATTAAGATATCATTGTAAGAGAGTGATTATATATTTGGTTTAACTATATTTTACTTTTTCCAAATTTATTTCTTCTTTGATTTTATGTACTTCTTCCTTTCTCCATTGTTTTCTTATATTTTTGAATGTGTATAATACATTTACGGCTATAATAAAATTATTTTATCAATGGAGATTCAAAAATATTGTCCTTACCATCGCACAATAAGAAAATCAAGCTAAAGAATCCATCTTCATTCTTTACTTTGTATGTTTGTTTATTTTTTACACATACATACACATGTATATATATTTTTTAAAGTAAGTATTTTTTTAGCAAAAGAACATTTTTGTTATATAATTATCAAATCAATTGTTCTTAACTATCTCTTCCTCCAAAAAAATGTAATATATATTTTTAGAACCACAATCATTATATTTAGTTTGGGATTCAACATATAATAATATATATCATTACTATCTTTATTAACTTCAAATTTAATACTTGATTTTCTATATAAAAAATAATTTGATATTCAATTTTCTATCTATCTTGTACTACAAGGATGAAACAATTATAATTAAACTTAGAAATATAACTTAAATTAAGAGGAATATAAAAAGAGATTAAAAAAGAAAAATTATTCTTTGGGAATTGTTTTAGAACTTTTGATTTCATTTCATATGATGTTATAGAAAATATATATAATTTGTTACTTTCAAAATAATTTAGATTTTAATTACAAAATATTTTAGGTTAGGTGTTAGTTTATATGGAAAAACTTAAATAATTTTTTTAACATTATAGTAAATTTTCATTTTTATCATTAATAATATTTTTTTATACCTAAAATGCTTAAAAAACTAAAGCAAATTACTATCAAAATTGAACAATAAATAAATGAATAAATTCAAGAGATATGCATGTATGATTTGAATAAATAAAATTGTAAAAATGTTATTGATATTGAAGTTTATCTTTATTAATCAACGATATTTTTTGTCAATGATATTGAAAATTAAAATTAAAATTAACTTAACTTATTATATAATAACCCGCGCATAGGCGCGGGATATTACCTAGTGAAAATATATAACTGCCCTTTTGTTTTAGGCTTTTAGCCATATCAGATTTTTTTATTTATTTTCGTCACCTTACGAATCAAACATAATGAATAATGAAAATTAGATGAAAAAATAAAAAGAAAGAAAAAAAAAATCGAAAATTGGAGGTTATACATTTTTTGTGACTAATGAACCTTTTTGTTTTGGTATGTAAAAACTTCAAAAGTTTGAATAGAATTAAAATCAGAGATAAGAGAGAATCTGGTGAATGTTTTCTAGTCCACATTTTTGTTTTCCAACATAGTAAAAAATATAAGTATTTCTGTTATTCACATTATTAATATTACTAACTTTAAAAATCTACATTTTAAAATTTCTCAATAAATACAACACAATCCAAGACGTGTGTTCTCCACACTCTCTAGTCTTACTCATATAACCATGGCCGAGTCTCATAACAACGTGAACATGGACATGGAGAATGATCAAGAAAAGGGTTTTGACTACTCTAAACGAGCTCAATGGCTACGAGCCGCGGTGCTTGGTGCAAACGACGGTCTTGTCTCGACGGCTTCACTTATGATGGGCGTTGGTGCGGTCAAGCAAGACGTCAAGATCATGCTCTTGACAGGTTTTGCTGGTTTAGTAGCTGGAGCTTGTAGCATGGCGATAGGAGAGTTTGTCTCTGTTTACTCTCAGTATGACATTGAAGTGGCTCAGATGAAGAGAGATCAGAGCGGTGGAGGAGATCAGGGAGAGAAAGATAAGCTTCCTAGCCCGACACAAGCGGCTGCAGCGTCTGCATTAGCGTTTTCTTTAGGAGGGATTGTGCCTTTGTTGGCGTCTGCGTTTGTGAAAGAGTATAAAGTTAGGATTGGGTTGATTGTGTGGCTTTGGTGATGTTTGGATGGTTAGGTGCGGTTTTGGGGAAAGCACCATTGGTTAAGTCGTCGCTTAGGGTCTTGATTGGTGGATGGTTAGCTATGGCTGTTACTTTTGGTTTTACAAAACTTGTTGGGTCACATGCTCTGTGATATGTATGTCTATGTTTACTTATGTGACCAAACTCTTCCTTAATGTTTCATGCTTCAAATCTAATATATGTTTTGGTCAGTGGTACAATAATGTATTGAATATTCATTAGCAATTAAAGAAGCCAGAGTTATACTTATAACTTATCTAGTCATCTAAGCTCCGATAAAACCTAACAGGCGGAATCAGTTAGGGAACCCGGCCGGGTACAAGGTCGTAGCTGGTGATTCATATTCTGGTTGCAAGTTTGATTACCAAGACTCTTCGCCTGTGGAAAATTCCAACGATGATCTGTCTGCGAAAACTACGACAAACATGAAAAGTGTAGGATTTAAGCTGGATTATTCCATGGTGTATAAGAACAAACCATTCACAATATGAAATGTCTTAAGAGAAGAAGAACAATTCAATACGGGTTATGTAGTTTTCTTTTTCTTCTTCTTTGTCTTATTCACGCACTCCTCTACAAGCTCCTAGTCCTGCGATGTGGTTCAAATTTCAATCAATAGATAAAAATAAAACTAATGTCAATAGATCAAAATCCTGCTTTCTATTGCACATTTGGCACTGTGCTTTTGACACTCTGGATTCGGCAAGTTAATTGTTTGGTTAAAAACCAACTCAAAACATAAGAAACGTAAGACACAACATTTTGAGAAGATTGGTCATAGATCTTGCAGTGTTTTTAAACATTTCTTAGGTGAGATTTGCAGAGCACGTTTATGCTTCCCTGCGTCACTAGGACAAAATAAAGATATGACTATGCAGTAGCTTCTTTGGTCTGAGTTATAAAGAAGCATATGTTTTCATAAGGAAATGAGGATAATCTCAGAAACAAAGCATGTTGCAGAGTTTTCACTCACAAAGACTAACTCAGACAAAGAGAGATCATCAACTCTACAAGATCAATTTCGCATCCATTGATTGTACCATGTTGGAAACAGCATACCAACAAGGTGTATATATGAACGCTTTTTCACTTGAACAACAAATTTCATTTTCTAGTCCCATCCTCAATTACTGTCTTTTCCACCAAACAAGTCAACAGACCATACAAGAAGTTATGAATCTACCACATACAACTGGATTTTGACAATCAAAACATAGAACTACATAAGACAGCATTCAAATACTTATCTTTTGGTCAAAATATCATATCATCATTACTAGCCACTGGAACATTTGTTCTTTTCTACACACTGTCTCAAGATTGCACAAACCGCTAAAAAGCAAACTAACTCAGCAAGATTGACAAGAGCCGAGCATCCAATTCAGATCTATCATCTATCCGACCAATCCATATAGTCAAAGCCACGCTGATGAAGACAAATAAAGAAAGGAGTAGATACCTTTTGGACATCAAGGATGTATTGGCATTGGTGAGGGAGTATAAAACTTTAACGGTGCCGCTATACTGTTAAGTTAAAAAAATGAAAATGTTAGAATAACGATTAGGCAACGCGTCACATATAAAGAGCCAAGCTATAGACTTTCCAACACAAACAGCTTAGCAGGATAACTGAAATCGGTAAACAATATCAAACTACTAGAGAAAGTTCACAAACTACACTAATGCAGGAATGTTTAAAACTAAAAGCATTGGGGTAAAATAATGAATATTCCCACGGTGAAATGCCACAGAATGTTCCATCACAAGATTCTTTAAATTGTGTAGAAAAAGACAGCCCGAAAACTTTTCTGGTGAGACTGATTCGAAAAGGGAGTTGGCCAATTTGAGACTGATTCTATGTTTCTTCTACCTTCAACTGCATTACACACTACTTTTAAAACACCTAGAATATTATAATCACAGGTATGAAAAACCACAGTCACTACTTTTGTTCAAAAACATACCAATAGCTTAATCAATTGATTACAGCGATAAAAAAACACCACAGTCACTACTTTTCCAAACATATTCGAAGAGATTAATCAATCAGTCTCACTAACACACAATTATATGATTCAACATTATCTGTAAATATGATTCTTAAAATACAATGATTCAACAAATTTATCTGACCTGATTACATCTGTTTATCACATTTATTTGATGGGTTGTGTAGAAATATTGATATGATAAAGTAATATTCTCTCAGCTTTTGTCATGTGAGCTCAGTGTAAAGTTGATGTTGTCTGATATAATCTATTACTCCATCTCCAGTCAAGTATTTAACCGATAATCCTCGCGAAATGCATTGCCTGAAAGAAGCAGAGTATTAAGCAAGAGAAACCATTTTTAGCGTAAATGATATGTTATCGCGAAAGATTAAACCTCACGCTACCTTAATCTACTCGAACTAATCTGATTAGGAACAAGATTGTCGACGATTCTGATATTATCCTACAAAATAAACCGTATCAGACTGATTTGACTGAATGATACAGGGGAATACAAAAAATCAAAACTCGGTAAAACTTACACTACTTTCGTTTAAGATTTTGTCACTAGAGATCATATTCTCAACATCTTGTCCTTCTCTACGGATGCACACAATGCCATAGTCTTGACAAATAGTTCTTACCTTCAAATACCCAAAAATGAAAAAAAGCATAACTGTGAGTAGAATTGATAAAACAAATCTCCGTTTATATAACAATGCTGCATTGGTTATACTATCATTGGTTTACCTGCTCAGGGATCCAAACACCGGGAGTGCAAAAAGATTGCAGTAAATCCGAGCCACATAGTAGCATAACTTTGAGAGATTCTAGCATTAGAAAGCACATATTATAAATTTGAGTTTGTCATTTGCGTATCACACAAAACATAGCAAACAACCCCATTGAGATGATCGAGCAATTATCCAAAAATGTAACTGAGATAAACTATAGAAGATGCTAAATGCCCACATATTTTTGCAGTTGTCTTACCCTCGGGTACATGTCGATCTATTGTTAAGAAAGTCTTGACCCTTGATAAAACCGCCAAAGTTCGTTGGTAGCTGCTTTGAGATGCCTGTAGAAAACAGCTTCCAAAAGTAATGTAAACAACGCTTTGTTCCTCTAAAGAGAACTAATTAAAAACTTTTCGAAAGATGAGATAGTACCTCCCATGGATCAACCATTACAAAGTCAGAGCTTTGACAAGCTAGATTACACATCTCTAAACGATGTTTTGCAGATAAAAGATCCTACACAAATGATATGAAATTAAACACAACATTAAGCATTGGTATAGAAAAAAACTAAGAAACTGAGATTCAAAAGTTACCATACCTTCTTCTTGTATGCATCATTAACAGGAGACATATAACCTCCAAGAACATGAAATCCCTTCGAGTGTAATGCATCTCTCGCAAGCTCTAAAGACGAAAAAGACAGAACTTATCAGTTTGATGGGGAAATAACAAACATATACATGAGAACAAACCTATAAGTTCTACTGTTCTTTCTTTTCATATCCTCAACCAATATATACAAAGCTAATTCAGACAATAACCACAGATCATTGTCATATGGTAAGAACTCACCAAACATGCGTAGATGCATAAAAGTAGGAGGATTGAAACTCCCAGTCGCCACTAGCACTACTAGACAAGCCTTGTCCCTGATTCAGACAAAACCAATCGAATAATAAATTCAGACATCCAAGCATATCAAAACACAAACTCAGAAGAAACAAAAATCAAAGCTTAGAAATTTACTCAGTGTTTGAATCAAAGGATAATTTATCAATTGGTAAAGAGACATCCATTGAACTTGAACTCGAATCTGAGTCTCTCTATTCACACACTGATGAACAAGATTCGAATCCCTAACTTAAAAATTGGGTCTTTCTTTTGTACAATGACCATTATACCCTTCTCGCACCGCCTCATCATCTTCTTCCTCTTCTCCTTTCCTCCTCCGACGATTTGAATTCTCTGAAATTTCACAACTTTCCCCAAAATTCGAAATACCCAAGAAGGCAAATGACCAGACCCAGCCGATCATCAAGCTCCAACACAAACCCAGATAGAATCGACTCACAAACAACCTCAAGGTCAGTGACACAAACCCTAAACGGATCGCACCAATTCGTGATTCAAGGATACAGTTTAGCTAAAGGGATTGGAGTAGGGAAACACATAGCGAGTGATAATTTCTCCGTTGGAGGTTATAAATGGACAATCTTTGTCTACCCAGATGGTAAAAACTCAGAGGATAGCTCTTCTTACGTCTCTGTGTTCGTCGCTCTCGCTAGTGATGGTACTGAAGTTAGAGCGCTTTTTGAGCTTGCCCTTGTTGATCAAAGTGGTAAAGGGAATCATAAAGTTCATAGCCATTTCGATCGTTCACTTGATGGTGGTCCTTATACGCTTAAATATAAAGGAAGTATGTGGTATGGCTTGATTCTTGATCTTGATTCTTGATTCTTGATTCTTGTTGATGGATTGTTGAATTTGAATTGTTTTTGGAATGTTACTCTTGTCATCTCAGCTGTGTACTGTTAGGGAGGATCTAAGTTTGAACTCTGTTTGTCAATGTGTGCATGATGTTTCATGTTAATACAGTTTTGCTAATTCAGATATTAGATTCGGTTCGATAAAGTTTTCGACTTGCTCGTTTTATAATGTTCGTTCTTGTTCGATTTTTAATCATGAAGATGAACTCTGTTTGTCAATGTGTGGATGATAGTTCATGTTAATACAGTTTTGACGAATTCAGCTATTACACTCGGTTCGATAAAGTTTTCGACTTGCTCGTTTTATAATGTTGGTCTCTTGTTCGATTTTTAATCATGAAGATGAACTCTGTTTGTCAATGTGTGCATGATAGGTCATGTTAATACAGTTTTGAAGAATTCAGCTATTATACTCGGTTCGATAAAGTTTTCGACTTGCTCGTTTTATAATGTTGGTCTCTTGTTCGATTTTTAATCATGAAGATGAACTCTGTTTGTCAATGTGTGGATGATAGTTCATGTTAATACAGTTTTGACGAATTCAGATATTATACTCGGTTCGATAAAGTTTTTGACTTGCTCGTTTATAATGTTAGTCTCTTGTTCGATTTCTGATCTTGAATATGTGTAAATTATTGGGGACAAGAATAGGGTTTGGGTGGTTCTAATGGTAAATCTATAAATTCTAAGGTGTGCTAGCTACCTGAACTTTCATAGTTTTGTTAAGATAACCTTGTTAAGGTGCTTTACTGAAATTTCATTTTTAGTGTGGTGGCGTCAGCTTTGAGTGTTTACAGTTCTTCAATGGCTGATTTATTGTTTAAACATTCTTTTTGCTATTATCTTTTGTACTGCTACCTTTTAGCTCTCTAATTCTTGATTCTATTGTTTGGATTTTGAATAGGGGATACAAGCGTTTCTTCAGACGTTCGTTGCTTGAGACATCTGACTACCTTAAAGACGATTGTTTGATAATCAATTGTACAATTGGAGTTGTTTCTTCGGAAATACACTGTCCGCAGTTACACTCTATACATGTCCCTGATTCAGAACTTGGATCAGATTTTGGAAAGTTGCTGGATACTTTGGAAGGCTCGGATGTCGAATTTGACATTGCTGGTGAGAAGTTTCGAGCTCATAAATTGGTTTTGGCGGCACGATCTTCATTCTTCAGATCAAAGTTTTACAATATGCTGGAAGCGAACAACAATGAGGTAGTGATCAGTGATTTGGAACCTAAGGTCTTCAAGGTACGAATTTCGAGTTTTATAGCTTCTCTTAATCATTTTCTCGTCTGTGTATTATTTGTCGGTATTTTATCCATGGCAATGTTTCACGTAATACAGGCCTTGTTACACTTCATGTATAAAGACTCTCTCTCGGGAGATGTGGAACCAGTAACGGCTCATTCATTTAACCTATTAAAGCTGTCTGAAATCGATGAGACACTGATCGTAAAGCTTTTGGCAGCTGCGAACAAATACAATCTGAGTAGGCTCAGATTATTGTGTGAATCTCACATATGCAAAGGCATATCTATCAGCTCTGTATCCAAGATATTAGCTTTATCAGACAGATATAATGCAACTGAACTAAAAAGTGTTTCCCTAAAATTCGCTGCTGAAAACCTACAAGGTACAATCACGATACAGCTTTACCAGACTATGCTGATATAAATCTTCTGTAAGTTTTCTTTTTCTGATGGCTGTCTTGGAAACGATAGCTGTTCTGCAGACAAAAGCTTATGAAGATCTGAAGGATGACTATCCAAACCTCCAGTCCGAGCTACTACAGGCGGTAGCTGGTTATGACGAAACAAGTAGCAGCGGAGAAGGAAAGTCTCAGAGTGTTTGGGGCCAACTCTCTGACAATGGTGAGACCAGCAGCCGAAGACTCAGACAGCGAACCACATAGAGGAGCTTCACCTTTTGTTTGTTGTAAAGCAAAGTACATTGTTTTATATCTTTTGCTTATGACTCGTAAAAAGGTTAACCGATGTATCTGTTTATTACCCATATATGCTACTCAATGAAAGGGTAGTGTAATCTAACTATATACAGGAATTAACTTATTCTGACTATTTTGAAAACATGACTCTTCTCTTCCAAAATTCATATTTTTTTTGTTCTTTTTTTGGTCAAACTGGAGAATTATTATTATTAACATCAAAAAGTCAATACAACAAAAGTCTAAAAAACCTTTAAAAGGTTTTGCTAACAAAGCCAAAATATAGTAACCAAGCTAGTATAAAAACAATTATACAATCGGAAAAAATCGAATCTCTTATTTAACGCCTTCCCAATCTGGAAAACCCGAAACTCTTACTAAACTTCATTCCAATCCGGAAAAACCGAATCTCTCACTTTTTAACTTCATACCAAGAACCTTTATATTTAACGCATGAGCCAAAATATACATACTCTCCGTGTTTACTACTCTTTCTGTTTCAATTTAAATGATGTTTAAGGTTTTAACACACTAATTAATCAAACATATAATTTACCCATTTTCTATAAAAACTGTATTAACTCATATGAATTCAACCAATAAGAAAATATGATTGGTCAAAAAATATTTAATACATTAAATTTTTGCATAGAAAATTGAAAACATCACTTATAATGAAACAAAAAAATTTGGCTAAAACATCATTTAAAATGAAACCGAGGGAGTATAGTTTTTTATTTTATTTTTCTTCTCTTATTTATATATTTATATATATGTAGTTTGAGATATTTATATAAAAATCCTACAAATTTTGTTTCCTTAATTTGCTTTATTTTTTTGTTTAGTTTTAATTTACTTTTTTATTTAAAAAATAACGTGACATATTGTTGTTTTACTGTAATTATTTATTACAATATATAACAAAAATAAAGACTTCTATAACTTACTTGCACCCAAAGCTACCTAAATTCCCCTTTTCCCCCATGTCTTTACTTTTTCCTTATAATTTAAAGATTTGACCACGCTCATCAAAAGTCACGCTCAAATAATCAAACTCGTGTCCGTCGGAATAAACAAAAACTTAAATTACTTGCTCTCCAAGTCGGTCATAAACAAAAAAAACCCTATATAAATCAAATCCACTTATAAAAAAAAAACAACTAGCATCTCCTAATCTAACTTTCCTTTTCATACAAAACTTTCCAAATCCTAAAAGGAATCAATCACCTTTAGATTTCTCTTCCTCTCTATATATATAACAAAACACAACAACAACAAACTTACCTTACTACTTTTCACAACTAGTGTTTCTTTCTGTTGTTGTGTTACGAACGATGGCTTCAGAAGTAACGTACGGTGAAGAAGAAGAAGAAAGGATGTGGTGTGGTCACTGCTGCGTTAAAACTCCTGTCCGTCGTGAAGGAACCAATGGTTCTGTCAAGTATGTTTCTGTTTCATTCTTTCACCAATTTGTTTTCTATTTCTATCTTTTTAGGTGTTTATATTTTGTGATTTTGATGTTGCAGGTCGTGTAATTGGTGTGGTAAAGTGTTGGCAGATGAGACTGGAACAGCTGATGAATATAATCAACTCTTTCTTCAACTTCAAGCTTTACAAGACTATCTTTCTAACAAGAGGAGGAGAAGGACTCGTCGTTTCAAGAAACAACAAAACTCATAATTTTTAAATACTAATTTGCTATTAGTAGTTCAAACTTTAAACATATGAATCTGTTTGTTTTTGTTTGCTAGATGAATACTTATAAAGGTTATTATGTATATATCTTTCTATTATTCTGCATATATATATTTTTTATAGGACATTATTATTTAATATATATGTTTTGTATATAATTTTCTTTTTTTTTCATTAGTGTTTCTTTGTGTGTATATATAGATATGGAGGTCAAAAGAAATAAGACACATAAACTTAACTTTCTTGAGACAATTTGTTAAGATCTATGATCAAGAACAAGAACTCTATTTTTCTAGCAAGAAATCTTGAGTAGTTATAGAAAAATCTTTGAAATATTAAAACAGAGTTATTAAAACAGAACTACAATGTGTAAACAAACAAGGAGGGGAGCAAAATAATATGCTGCAATCATATTAGTCACACCACATGACATGGAGAGATTGTTACAAGGAAAGAGTCTTGTAAAGCTTGAAGTTGAAGAAAGAGTTGATTATATTCATCAGCTGTCTCCATTAGCTGTCAACAGTCTTTCTTTGGAATTCTACTTAACGGGTTGATCCTCTACTCAACTTTGTTTTAGCAACTTATCCTAATGTCTCCTCTCCTTTCTGATAAGTGGTGGCTCAGAATCTGGACAACTACAATTTTAAACCTTTCCAACGAAAAAACTAGCGGAGCACAGCTTCTCTTTTGAAAAAATGATCGTCAGCTAAACAAAATATAGGCCAACACATGGGCATACATGCAAACAATATGAAATATTATCATTACATAAGGACATGCATAAACAAACATGAGTTATGTGTACAATACCATAAACTATCTAGTATCTATTTCCGATGTTTTCTTTGCCAGAATCTGGCGTTGACTAATGTTGACCAAAAATTGTTAGATTGTTTTATAAAATTATGTAGTAGTTTATTAATTTCAGTTATTTTTCAAAATAACTATATTAATGTTGGTCAACATTGGTCAACGCCGGATTCTGACAAAGAAAGCACTAGAAATAAAGGGTTATGATGTTTGTACACATAACTCATGTTTGTTTATCTTCCTCCTCCCGTCCTCCGCCTCTTTCTCCTTTTTTTCTTTCCTTTTCAGATGCGTTGAGATTCGCCTCTTTGAAACTTCCAGTTACATTCAATTGGAGTTGTAGAGGTTGTTCTTGCCAAGACATGTGAAGGGATTCTGTAAGGTTCGAGGTAGTTGTGGTTGTGTTGTTTGTGGACCTCGATCTCGATGACTTATCTCGGACTTGTGTCCGAGAAGATTGCTCTACATTGTGATCAGGTGTTAGTTCGGCCACAACACAGTAACGATTCTGACTTTTATATCTTTATATCCACAAGGCTCGTATCTCGTCTTTGATTCATTAACGAAGTTGAGATTTTGTCTATTGCTTCTGAAACCTCAGCTCAATTTTCTTATTCCAATTTAAACATTTTGTAAATAGTAACCATGCTAATGGTATATCCATCCCCTATCACAATTATGGTCAAATACCAATCACCAGTTATTTTATTTTTATCTATGTACATAATGCACAATGAGAAAAATAATTATACTGACAATTACAAGGAAAACAATTACAATGATACTAACAACTATTACACCTATGCAACGTAAGTTTGCATCCATCTCTTTTTTATGACAGCAACCTTTTTCCTTTGTCCATTCAGCTCCACATGTGTAGCAAAACGAGTATCCACATCTATACATATCAAACCAAATATATGAACATATAACAAAAAACACATAATCAGAAGTATACTACTAATAAGAGTGTGTTAAGTGTAAACAAAATGCAAAATGCACTCACGAAGGTGACAACTAGGTCTCTTTATCTCTCTCTCTCTTTCGTGTAGGTGTATGAATGAAAAAGTGTAATACTTACTACCTTATTGCTCTTATGCTTACTTAGAGTTCAACACGATTAACCAATATTGCTTGTAGCTATTGACAGATTTGTTTGTTTGGGTATTAACGAGTATACTGTCTAAATGTACTGTTTTAAAAATGGTTTTGATCTCTTTCAACTTTGGTTATTTGATCAGATTTTACGAGCTTGTTTTACTTGTAACAAATAATGTTATTTATAGTGATGTGAAACTGAATATGGTAATCATAGTGATGTGAAATTGAAACCATCTCTTTTATCAGATTTTCTGCATAACTATGTACTTAACTTCTTCTGTTCTGGTCTTAAAGAAGAATTTGTAAGACTAAACATGATAATTTGTAGATTTACTGTTAACATCATACATATTACATTGTCTTTTTTTCCTGCTTGTGTTATGGAACGTGTATGTAATTGATTGTATTGGTTCTTAAATGTAAGTATGAGCTTATGTGGTGTTGATGTTTGGCACTCGTTGTAACTTGTACACGATGGGACTAAATTGAAGAACCTTGCATTGGGAAACAAAGACATGACCATGGTTTCAAGTCTTAGAATATGATTAGGTTCTGTTAACTATAGTTAGTTATAGAAAAAACCAATCTTTATTCAATATGATGAATGAAGAATAATCTAATCCAAGAACATACCGTAAAGTAAAAAAAATTCAAGAACATAACGTACAAAAGAAACAATACTCTTTTAAGAAAATACAATACAAAATAATAGTGTTGTTAATGGTAGGAAGATAATGAAATTAGCAATAGGTATGGAATGCAAAAAGCTAATGGGAAAATTATAAGGTTGAGAAAAAGAGAATAAGTTGCAATGCTTGGTGCATTGCTTTTTCGTGCAGCCGAAGGACCCGACGCTAATCCACTCGGTGATTCTGCTGAACCTATCCAAACAAAATTCAACCAGTTTCGATTACTTAATAGACAAAGTACCGAACCGAACCAAACCAAAATAAATAAATCCGAAAAAATTTCAAACCGAACCGAATTAAACCAAGATAAACATATCCGAAAATATATAAACAGAACCAAAATCAAAGTTTTCGACCAAAAAAAAACAAACCAAAGCAAGCAAAAATATTCAAAAAAATTTTGAACAGAACTAAACCGAATGAAACCGAAATAAATAAATCAGAAAAATTTGAACGAACCATACCAAGCCGAACCCAATCAAACCAAATAAATAAATCCGAAAATTTTAGGTAGAACCGAACCAAAGCAAGCACTAATAAACAAATCCAAAAAAATTGAATGAAACCAAACCGAATCGAACCCAATCAAACCAAAATAAACTAAACATAGCCGAATCGAAGCAAGTTAAAATAAACAAAATCCGGAATAAACCAAACCAAACCAAACCACAATACAATCTAAAAGCAAAATGAAGAGTAAGATCATTTTACCTGATGGGGAGGCTCCCTCGTTGCCCATAGCTACAGGTGCTCCAACAGGAACTCCAAATACTGTTAACAGCAGAAAATTAATTAGAACTACTAAAATCATTTCTTCTGAGACACGCAACAATAGTTAATTAAGAATCTGAGCTCATACTAGATGATTTATAAATTCGTAATTTTAGTAACTTTAACATCAAGAAAGGGAAATAAAATAAGACAGAAAGAAGAAAAACATGTGATACTTTTCCGACAACCGACAAAAGTACTAAATATGCGAGTAGTTGAGTAGTAAAGTTAGATGTCTCGCCCAATAAATAAATAAAATCACATTTTTATTATTGATTATTAATTTTAATAAAATTCAAATATTACTAAGACAAAATATATATATTCAGTTGTCAACACTAGTAAAATGTATATACAAGAATAATTCCATCCATTCTTAAGAGTTAAGACCCTTGTGTTGATCTGAGTATAGAATTCGATTCTCATTTCTCAGTTTATGTATCCACATTATTTCGTTTTCTATAATTCCACCCAAAAAAAGTAAGTATTAGTTATGATTTATATAATAATTAAGAACCTAAAATCACATATCCATCAAAATATATACAATGAACATCTTATTTTCATACTTTTTTTTTTCTTCATACTTTGGTCAATAATAGTAAATAAAATAACATAAAAAATATAGAACTCAACATTACATGCTTTCCAAAAGATCACTAAATATTTTGTCAAATTTTTCCTTCAGTTTCTATCTCTCCTAATAGATTAGTGTAATTTTATAAATTTGAGTTATTTATCCATTTCCGTCATAAATATGCATTAGTATAGTCTAATCTAATTATAACTATATTTGCATGCAAGAGTATTAGCATAAGAACTTCCATAATTAAAAGAAAAAAGTAAAATGAAGGTGGAGATCATATACGTACAAGAACAAAGTGAAGGATCAGGAGTAACAACACCACAAACTCCAGGAAGCTTAAGAGCCTTTGCCTTATCAATCTTAACTCCCAACTGAGCTGCAATGTCTCCAGAGAGAAGGTAACATAAGCATTGTGGCGAGCTCTCTACAAGCCCTGCTAGTGCAGGACAACAAGTCTTGTCTGGCTTAGCCGCACCTCCACCTTCTCCGACCGTAACGTACGAGAGACAACCTGTCATGTTCATTAGGTTAGTCATGCAGTCTGGTGCTGCTCCTGATGGTCCTGACGTTGGAGACATATCCATCATTTGTGCTGACACATGTCCTGTTAATGATGCTGCGATGAGAACAACAATGGTGATTACTACAACGTTCGACATTGCTTGTTGTTGAGTTGAGTTGAGAGAAGAAGAAACTAAAGAATTGTGAATATCAAAATCTTGTGATGCGAAAACAAAGCTATATTAAAGGACTTTGTTAGTTGCCATTAATGCGTGTTTATAACTACCACCTACTCTTTCTTATTTTTATTTTTCTATATTAATATGAGAATATACAAAATATAGTTTCTTTAAATTCCATTATTTCATCAAATGCTTTATTAATTTGTTGTGGTGTATAAAATGAGTAGTGGTGGTGGCCAAATCAAATCCGTCAAAGAAATCATGTGTTGAAAGAAATGTACTCATTTAATTACAAAATATAAATTAAAATGTTTTAACTAAATATATGTATATTAAGAAATATCGACTTTGATAAATTTCAACAAACCAAGAAATATTGTATTAATCTATAATTTGCATGAAAATTTGAAAACATCACATAATTGAATAAAGGAGTAATTTGAAAAATACCCCTTTTCAAATACCACTTTTTAAATACCCCTATTTCAAACTTTATCAAAAAAACCACTAAATTTTTTGAAATTTATTTAAATATGTGTGTAGATTTATAAATATACACACAAATTACCTTTATAAATGTATAAAATTATATATATATATATATTTCATAAATAGCGTATAAATAACTTATAAAAACCTTTTAAAAACTTTATAAATCCTTTTAAAAACCATTTAAAAACCTTATAAAACTTATAAAAACGATTTAAAACCTTTTAAAACATTATAAAATATTTGTATCGAGACTACAAGTAGTAGTTCTTATATAGAAGTACCTTATAAACTATATAAAATTTTATAACTTTTCATATTTAAACAGGGATATTTTTTAAAATAGATAGATAAATGGGGTATTTTTGAAAAGGGGTACACCAAAAGGGGTATTTCTCAAAAATTCTTCTAAATTAATATTAAAAAAAAATATTTTCTCTAAAACATCTTATATTAAAAAACAAAAAGAGGATAAGATTTTTGGTTTTTGTTTTACGAAAAAAAAAGTATATTGGTATCCAATCAAGATTTAAGTAATATTCTTTGCTTCACATTTTCTATTTTTTTTTTAAAGACTAACTTAATTTCTTTTTTTATTTTGATAAATTTGGAAGTTGAAATTTAGAAACCAAGAAAATAGAACTACAAACTCAAAATCAATTTTCAATCTTTCATATGTGTTTTTTTTTTTTTTTTTTTTTTTCATATGTGTTATACCGACCTTAGTGTGTGTATTAGTTGACTCTTGAATAGTAGACAGTTGATGCGTCGAAAAGCATTAGAACGCATTAAAGAGAGACCACATGCGAATATGAAAAGAAGACAAATATGAAATATATTATTACATTTTTTTGTTTTGTCAAAGTATTACTACATTTTTGCATAAATAATAAAGTTACAATATGAAGAAAATAAAAAAACTTTAGGTATAGATTGAAATTAATGAAGGCACCATTGGCTTACCGAATTAGATAAGCAACAACCACATGGCTGTCTTCATAACTTCCAGCTGTTTTTGGTGATCTTCACGTTGTTATTCTTTGTTTGTGGTTCTCAAACAACGACTCTTTATTACTTAGTAGACACAAAAAAATGAACGAGAGTGAGTTAAAACCAAATCAAAATCATATATACTGTATATTTGTTTTTACTTATAGTTAATTCTGAATCAATATTACAAAACCAAATTGTTTTTTTTTCACCAACACATCTAACATATTTGTCTTGTAAAAAAGCTGACATTTTAGTTACAAATTTTTGATATAAAAATTAATTAATACAGTTTTGGAAATTATCAATGTTCAAGAAAGCGCTAGACGGTATCTAGGCGCCTAAAACGTTTAATCGGAACTTAGACGATTTTATACGGTTTAGGTGTTTAGAATATAAAACATTATATTTATATGATATTATAGATAAATATTCTGTAAAATTAAATGTTAAAGAAATAAAAGTAATAACATTCTCTAAACAAATATGAGAGAAAACTAATTATTTAATTTCTATCAATAACATATGAACATATGTAATTAAATATGGATATAAAACTTCAAATTTTTGAGTTGTATTTAACAAAAAAATTATAAAAATATAAACTATGTAATTTTAGGCGGTACAAGCGGTCGTTTAGGAGTTGGTCGAACGCCTAGTGCCTAGACTGTTTTTCAGAACACTGAAGATGACACATGAATTTTTATGTTCTGAAAACTAAACTATATATAAAAACAAATAGGCCATGCTTCTAGTATTCTACATTGAAGTTAATTTATTTTTCTATTTTCCAATAAATATATTTGAAAAGCAACATGTTGACTACTACACGAGAAAAAGGAAAAATCGATTTAATGGATATTTAATCGTTCACAAGTGAAAAAAAAAAAACAAAATATCAGTGGAATAAATTCATAAAACATGACTGTAATCGTGAACACTGACAAAGGTCGAAAGATGTTTGTAAAGTCTTGACCACATTAAGGCCACTAAATGTTCTCATGTTTCTTTTTTTGTTCGTCGCTAAGTAGAAATTAAGTGCTGCTACTTAGACAATGCCAAGGTTCATTTTTTCAGAGGAATCACGATAAACTGAAAAAATACATACTGATCGAGTTGCCATATTTCTTTAATCTGGACAAATCAAATAGGAAAAATTGTTGGCAATGACATGAACAGTGTCAAAACTTTTTCCCACTGCTGCATTTCCCGTTTTGTCTTCCCGCCTGCCACAAAAGCAACGTCAAATGACGGCTTTACCCCAGCATCTGAAACTTGCTAAAGCCGATGAGATACTGTTGGTGTCTTGACAAAAAGTTTTTGCGTTTATACAATTAAACATAAAAAAATTATTTTAATTTTTTTTTTTGATAGAAAGTTTTGTGTGTGACATTTCAGATTCATCTTTTCCCAAGCTTCTGTTCTCCCAAACCTCAGTTCAAGTTCCTTCTTCCAAACCTCTGCTATTTGCACACAAATTAATCCTACCCCCTTCTACTTCAGATCTGATGGATGCTTGACCACATCCCGCAACGTTTCCAATCGACATCGGTGAACATGGAGGCGACAGTCCTGAATCGCCACAAGCCAAAACTTCTCCGTTTTCGGCCGATCTCCTCAAATAAAGTAGGTGGAGTTGTCCATCAGACCCCGTGAATGTATGTTTTTATAGACCAGATCTATACCAAATTATGTCCATGAGATTTTTTTTGTCCTTCGAAAGTTGTCTGCTGACATTTATTCTATAGATTGTTCATCGGATCTACAGAACAAAGTTATCCATTAGTTAGTTCAAGAGACAATCCTCGTCAGCCCAGGTAAACTATGAGATGGACCATTTATATTTTTGTGAGATGTTCTACCATTCGTCCAATATATGATTTTAAAGACCATATCTATACCAAATTGTGTCCATGAGTTTTTTTGTCCATCGTAAGTCGTCCTCTGACATTTATTCTAGAGATTTTTTATCGGATCTACAGAATAAAGTTGTCCATCAATTAGTCCAATAGAGAAACCTCCTTAGCCCATGTAACTACGAAATGGACCATTTTATATTTTGTGAGATGTTTTACCATTCGTCTAGTGTATGTTTTTATAAACCAGATCTATACCAAATTTTGTCCATGAGTTTTTTTTTTCATCGTAAGTCATCCTCTAACATTTATTCTACAGATTGTTGATCGCATCTACAAAATAAAACAAAGCTGTCCATCAGTTAGTCCAATAGACAATCCTCCCCAGCCCAGGTAAACTATGAGATGGACCATTTATATTTTTGTGAGATGTTCTACCATTCGTCCTTTCCATTTGCTATTTATTGATGGACAAATTTTGATCTTTATGATCTCTATAGACAACATAGCAGATGACACCAATGATGGACAACCGTATGACGAGACAACATAGCAGAGGACACCAATAATGGACAACTGAAAATGTGTTTTTCTCATTTTTCAGCACCCACCACTTCCAGAAAATCTCTTTGTTACTTGTCCTCTATTAATACTCATCGAGATTTCTTTTTTACTTGTCCTCCCTTGAAAATCAGACCTAGATCATCCATTAAATCAATTATCCTATGTATATTAACATACATCAACCCCATTAAATGCTACTTTTTTGCTGTCAGATAACATGTCCTATCATGTTTATTTTTTTGAACCAAAAGCGAAGTCTTTGCTGTATAGACAAGGGTAATTATGTTTTTTTGAACATCTAATATGGCACTCCAGAAAATACTTGATAAAAAGTGATAGTTTTAATTTTTTTGAGTTTTAAAAGTGGCACAGAATATAAATTCCCAATCAAATACTCACTAAATTTTTAAACTGCTAAGAAAAACGAAAAAATTAAAATGAAAAAAAAGTATTATTCAGAACGAACAACCTCTTTAACTATCCATAAGGATTAAATAATCACGTTGTGTAACCTCTTTAACCTCTTTAACTATCTTTAACCACTTTAACTATACGTCACTATGTATAAACAGAAACATAAACAAACATGCCGACTAAAATGTAAATATAAAGTTTCTATTTATTGAAAAGAACGTCACAACAGCTTGACCATTATCCCAAATATTTATTTAAGTACTTTGCAATATCAGCCTAAACTAGTGAAGACAACATAATTGAACAAGTCTCGGTGTTGACCAGACCAACCAGTTCAACCATCTATCAAACAAAACCATATCAAAAAGAACATTTTTGGCAAAAATGGAGTTCTGATCAAGCGCAAGGCCTAGGATCAATTATGAATCAGAAAATCAACCCTAAGAAAACTAATGGTTCAAGAGGAACCATAAACCAATTGACCAAATCGAAGATGGTCCACAACGCCATTTAGACAGATCTTGTTCACTTCCACCAAAATAAAGAAGACTTTTCTGGACCTATATTGAATATTCATCGACAAGTTGATGATTTAAAAGTGATCCATCAAGTCAGAATCAGATACGAATGAGTAAAGTCATCAAACCAACACGGCGTACCATACTGATCATGCCGAATCCAAGTTGATCGACCGAGTGAAGACTTTTATCCAACCAAATTTAAGATTCATCAGCCAATCACACATTCTAAGAAGATTGATCGATCCAGAATTGAAGACGAACGACCATAAATCAAGATGCTTCACAACCACGAGTTCCACAATACCACGAGCAAGCGTATCGAGCCACCAACCAAATTACACGACCATTCAAGCTGGGATTTAAAATCCATTGACAATATGGGGTTTTATGAGGAACAAACAAGAAATATTCTTCCATCATCGAGGTAGTTTGAGAGATTCCCATGAGATCTGTCTCGGTCACGTACATTAGCAAGCTAAACTGCAATTTGGAGAATCCACTCGTCCATTTCACCTCATATTTACTATTCACTAGAAATCAAATATTGAGCTGAATGATCAAACCAAATCACCCCTGGTTCGATTTGGGTTAGAACTTACTCATTTAGCCTTTTCCGAGGGCCATATGTTACCTAAGATGGAACTTTCCTTATTAGGTTCCTTGGAAACTTATGCTTGGCAACCTTGAGAACCTCTCTACCATCAGAGACTATACTAGATGCCTCACCATGCATCCGCATCCAGAGGATTAGGCGAATCCTCTTGCACCTCTACTTTCCTTTTGTAGACACATTCAAATTAAGAGCATTAAAACTCCAACGACTCTTTCTCGATCAAAGCTGCTGCGTTTTTAAGACTAGACACGTCCCTGAGTGTACCAAGAAGCCAAACCTACCTTTTCATGCTCTCAAGGTACAAGCTACAAGACATTCTTTATGTAACGCCCCGACCGCCATATCTCCAGTGGGAACCATGTTCACCACCAGCCCATGGGCCCACCTCTCTTAATGGGCCTCACGTCCTCTCACTTGTATGAGCCCATTAATATCCGACAGTCGGTTTGCTATGTTCGAGAGGCTTAAATACTTGTTTACCGACCCTACAAATCACCACATGATCTTTCCTTGTGTTTTGGCCTCACTCACACAGTTCCGACAACCACTTTCCGGAAGGTCACCCTTCATTTGACTACTCCAGCATAAGCACGCTTAATTGTGGAGTTCTCTTAGGACCTTTGACCGAAAAGATAAGTGCACTTTGGTGACATAGGGGGTCAAATCAATTCATTTAAGTCTCTCCGCAAACTGGGGTCTCACAGCTTATTTGGCCGATATTTTCATAAAGTCACAAACGGCTCTATTCCTTAAAGTTTAAGATTTTTTTTTCTTGTTTAGCTTCTTCGGACCGTTTTTAAAGAGCCTATTATTATTGACTTAAAAAACGATTGTTGTTCTTACAAAGTTGTGTCTTTATATTGTTCTTGTCTTTGGAACTCAAACTGTTTTTGACTAAGAAAACCAGGTTCACCTGAGACTTGCAGACGAGATTCATTTTGATCAGCAAGAACAATTTTATGATTACTCTCCATTGCAACCTACACCAATCAATATAATATTATTATAAGCTCTTTTATATTATATAAGATTCAAATAAAAAAATAGTAAATACGGATGATCTAACAACAAAAAATTAAAATAATGATGAGGTACCAAAAAACAATTTCTTAGTATAACAAGAAAAAAAAAGTCATAAACTCCAGAAAACTAATGATGAGGAAGAAGAGATTTAGGAGCACAATATATAACAATCGAAAACTCTGAATTTAAGAATTATACATATAGATTAACTGATAAATAGAAACTAAAAAGCGAAGTCACACACGGTGTAAACAAAAACAACAAAAAAAACAAATTAAAGAGGAAGACACACATACCAGTTTGTTTGGACCTACGTGAGGGTGAGAAAGAAGAAAGCACTTCTAGTTTGTTTGTTTTCTATAGAACTAGGGTTAGTTAACTTTAAATATTCAGATTCAATACTTTTTTTTTACGTGAGATAAAGACCAATAATTAATAGTGGGCTCCATAATTAATTTAATTTTGGGTTTTTTGAATTTACTTTAGTTGTTTTAATTTGTTTATAGATATAGATGGTAGAAGCCCCTTTGGTCCAATGGTGTTGACCAAGGGTTTAATAATGCTTCTACACCAAGAAGTCTGGGGTTCGAGCCCCAGATAATGCGATTTATTAATATTTCTGCAGATTAATGGAGATAAATTTATAGGATTTCTCCAGTGATGCGCAATTATAGCCGTTCGTCGTGATTCTAACTATTGAAGAAGAAGATGGTGTCCAAGATCAGCATGGAAAAGAAGGCGTTCACGATCAGCAAATGAGTGTTGTCAATTGTGAATCTAATAGGGTAGGAAGGAATTGTCCATGGTAGATTATCTTTGTAACAATTCTCATAATTTGCAATAATTAATAAATCTAAAGACGATAAAAAAAAGATATAGATGACATGACTAATTTTAATTGGTTAGTCAAAAAGGGTGAATGAGATGTGTTCACTCCTAGGGGTGAACCCAATAATTGTTTTTTTTTTATCCGAGGTTATAAATTGTAGTTTCCCTAAAATATATATATTACTAGTCGGTTGTCCGCGCTACGCGTGAGAGTTTATTACATTGTTTATGAGTAATTGGTTCGTATTTTATTTTCTACTTAAATTTTTCACTATACCATACTTTCTTTTTAAACTTAGATTATGTTTGTATAGAAAACCTATTGAGTTTTAGCTTCATTAGTTGTTGAGAAATTAAGTGTGTATAGTATAAGGCGAAGTGTGAGTGTAAACGGAAGTGCGGTGGAGAATCATTGAGAAACTCATAAACATGTGCTATTAGGGTTTTTACCAGATATAGATATAGATGTTAATATTGTGGGTCTTTTTAATATGTTGGCCCGAAATTTGAAAATGATTTGTGGGTTTCGGGTGGATTGTTTTATTTTTTATTGTTTACATTATCTCTTTGTATATTGTCCTAAGTTTTTTCTTGTTTTACATTTTCTTTTGGATTTGACGTAATTTATATCTCGTTATGATCATTTTTATACTATTATATATTTGTTTCTGATTTTATGTTTTATATATTTTTTCGTTTTTTCATATGGAACAATTTTTAAATTTAACATATTAGTATAATTTACTTTATATTTGGTTTATTTCATTTAATATTTTTTATTTATTAAATATAGTTAACTTTTTATTTTGTTTATTAGTTTAACATATGTGTTGTATTGGAAATTATTAGTTAAATTCATATTGGAAACCTTTAAATAATTTTTTGGTTTTTTTACCTTTTTATACGTTTTTTTTAAATGATAATTCATGTTTCGTTCCTACCTATCTCATTTATGTTGGAAAATTTTGTGAGACATAAATTAGATAGATTTATATACTCAAAATTTCTTACTTTTTGTTCTATTCCCGTTAAATCTCATTATAATTTAGGTTTAAATTGTGTAAATATAATCGAATTTTGTGTCATATTATTTTTAATTGAGATATATATATATATATATTAAAAATTTACTTAAAAACTATAATCTATTATTTATATTTGTTAGTATAATCAATAATTAGTAAATTTTTTAACTTTTTAATCAATTATCTTTTTTTAGTTTTATAATGTATAGCATAAGAAAAGACTTTTCATATTCCTTTTTGAAAAACTTATTTACATAGGTCTAAATCTTAAAATTATATGATAAAATGATATAATTAATTTTAAAATTAAATAATAAAATGAGGTAGATGATGATTAAGATGATGATGTGGTTTAAGAAAAAGAGAGAAAAAGTTAACTTTGATCTAATTGTTTATATTACGTCGATAATATTCCTGAATACTGACCGATTAATTGATAAAAAATTAATTACTCATATTGAGTCGAGCTTTTCTCTCTTCTCTCTCTAAAATCTTTCGGAGAGAAAAGCTCAATGTTTAGGTTTTCCGATTAAAATCGGATCTTATTCCGGCTAAGTCCGGTTTCGTTTTCTTCTCACTTTATGTGAGTTTCTATCTTAGCTGTTTTGGTTATCTAGTTTTTGTTTTTTTCTGTTTGTTTTCTCCCTTTTTGCAGCAATTAGACCTCTTCTAATTTCAGAGGAGACAAACGCCGTGTGTTTGTTCGGAGAGTCATGATTTATTGGTTGCTCGATTTATGGCAAAAGAAGATAAATCCTTCATACCCCTAATGGGACCGTAATCTAGGTTTTGGATGAAGGTTCTCCGTTTGTCTATAAATCGTGTTGGGTGGATTTCGTTGGCTGGTTAAGAACAGATCATGAGAGCGTGTTATGCGACTGAGCTGACCTCTTTGCCGTGCCGCGTCTTCTGGTGATAAACGGATCTGATGGCTCATGGTTTCTCTGCTACAAGACACTCGGAAAATTCAGCAAAAGGGGCTTAATGGTTATCAGACAAAGAAGCTAGATACGGTGGTAATCCTTGTCGGAAAAGTTGGGATTCAGCCTGCGTATAGCTTCAATTGGTTGCGACGCCGAGTTACGGTGGTGAGTCAACTCGCGTCTTCCCACCTCCAACGTGCGAAACAACACGTGTACTCATACGTGTCTCCTTTTAGGCCAAATTGTAACGCATGTAACACTTAAACTGGGCCTATTTGGGTTTCTTGTTTTGTATGTTTGGACTCCGATGCCCATGTAATTTTCCAATTTGGAAATAACAAAAATAGTTGACAAAAAAAAAAAAATTAGTCATACAACTTGGTCAAAGTCTTCTGTTTTGACTAAAAGAGAAAGTAACGTATTTGACCAATAAGTATGAAAAATCTAAATCAATACAATATTATCTATATTTAAAATAATCTTCTTATTGGTATTAAAATAAGAATTTAAATTATCAAAATACATGCCACTGTCTTATGGTATTTTCCTAAAATACTACAAACTTAAATTTTACTTATTTATATGTTTTTCTTCCCACAAGTAAATTTCAAAATTTTTTGAAAAATTTGAGCACTGAAAATCAGAATTCAGAATGATTATTTTTAAAATGAATAAAAACAAAAACAAAAAAAAGACAGAACTAAAACTCAATTAAAAATAAGTAGAGAAAAGAAAGTACAATTCAGACCAAAGCCTAGTTTTAGTTCTCTTTATTCTTCCTTCAGACCAGAGAACTTGTAAAAGGGTTTGAATAAGTCAAGATCACGACCAAACCCTAGTTTTTGTCTCCGGCAACGAAGTAATGGTGGCGAGAAACAATCGACGGGAGCTCTTCTTTGCAGCTTCCCTGATCCTAACCTTAGCTTTACTTCGTCTAACGGAATCAAACTCCGAAGGCGACGCTCTTCACTCGCTTCGCCAAAGCTTGTCAGATCCAGACCATGTTCTTCAAAGCTGGGATCCAACTCTTGTTAATCCTTGTACTTGGTTTCATGTCACTTGTAATCAACACAGCCAAGTCACTAGATTGTAAGATTAAGATCCTCTCCCTCTCTCTCTCTATCTATCTTTGTAGCTCACCTTTTGATTCGATGATACTTGAGTTCATTTCTTGTGGAAGCTGACCATTAAAGGATCTTAATAGAATCTTTAACTGTAATCTTGATTTGATTTGAGAACATTACTCTCTGTTTTGCCTTTTGAATTTGGTTTCTTGAATTCGATTCCTTAAGATTCAGAGCACTATAGAATCATTATTACCACAAAAGAATCCACTTTCTTGTTTAGTTTCAGTTCCTCTGTTCAACTGTTTTATACTTTTTATGATTTGCTCAATGATGTTCTGAAGATTGAAGCTTTGATTCTATTTGTTGTTGGCAGGGATTTGGGGAATTCAAACTTATCTGGACATCTTGTAGCTGAACTTGGGAAGCTTGAACATTTACAATATCTGTATGTAATCACCACTCTCTTTTAACATTTTTGATTATCTCTGAAGACTTAACATGAACTAATGCATAAAAGTTCACATTATGTGTTGGTCATGTATTTAGATATATTGTGTAAGTTTAACTTTTTTGTTCTCTACTAATTGATACAGTGAACTCTACAAAAACAAGATTCAAGGAAGTATACCTTCTGAACTTGGGAATCTGAAAAGTTTGATCAGTTTGGATCTGTACAGCAACAATCTCACCGGGAAGATTCCGTCTTCTTTGGGGAAATTGAAGTCACTCGTCTTTTTGTAAGTTTTGTATTATTAGTAGTAGTTGCATACATTAGTAAGTAGTTGTTACTTGCTTTAGTCTTTTCTTCTTTTGCTTTCTCTCTTTGTGGTATGAATTTCTAAAGTAACTTTCTCGACATGACAGGCGGCTTAACGAAAACCAATTGACCGGTCCAATTCCTAGAGAGCTAACCGCTGTTTTAAGCCTCAAAGTTGTGTAAGTTCAGCTATTCCAGCACTGTACAACTTCTGTTTGCTCATCATTGTGCCACTTGATATAAATATGCTTTCTTTGGCAGTGATGTATCAAGCAATGATTTGTGTGGAACAATCCCTGTAGAAGGACCTTTTGAACACATTCCTATGCAAAAGTAAGTTCTGTTTTTTTTACATAACCAACATATTCCCTTAACACAAGCTTGTTTTCTAACGCAAAAGCCGCTTATCGGTACAGCTTTGAGAACAACCTGAGATTGGAAGGACCAGAACTACTAGGTCTTGCGAGCTACGATACCAACTGCACTTGAAGAATCTATGAAAAGAAGAATGGGGATGACCTTGTAAGAACTGTGCACCATTTTATAACATATATATAAGTAAGTAACTCTGCACCAAGTGTTTGTAAATCTATATAGTGCCTTGTTCATGTTAAAATACATGAGAGGCTTCAAAGACTGATGGAAACATGCAGTGTTGTATTATTGTATTGGTAGATGGTAACTTGGGAGTGTATTGGTGTGTTGGTAGATTGTAACTTGAATGAGTTGTTATACATTCTATAATATGTGTAATTGGTTTTGGATTTTGCAGTATTTAGCTATATGTATAATATTGAGTTATGCAATGCCTAATAAACATCACATAATACAAGTATATGATATCAATACAATAAATACAAAATAAAGCTCTTGCTTGTCACATCAGTTGTTTTGTGTTGGTAGGAAACACAAAGCTACAACAGAAAATATACATTCTTTGAGGTAAGTTCACTCTCATCAGTTGTAATTTCTCTTTGTAATAACTCAATTGCTTCTTCAGTTGTAATTGATGTTTGAGCCATGGCGTGGTAAAGCAACTGTGCCAGAGAATATGTCAAAGTTCTCAAGCTCAGATGTGGTCTTCTCTATTTCATGTTTCATTCCAGGTTTTGGAAAGTCTTGATTGTCTTAGAATTAGCTTTCATCATCGCGATGGTTAGTTCTATTGCAAACCTCCTGATTCTTGGAACCTTTGGACTTGGTTGTTCATATCTCTTGAGAATATTGACTAGTGCCTTGGCTAGTTCTTCCTCGCTTACTCTCGCTTCTTTAAACAACCATCTCTGTTCTTGGGGACTCATTTATCTTGAAAATATGTGGTGCTAATCCCACCATAACTTCTTGAGTTTTGCTCTCTTCAGACAGTATTGCTTTAAGAACCTGCATTGACGAGAGATGTCATTAGTGATGAATGGTGATGACTGATGGTGGTTCATTGAGTAATGAATCTATCAGTTTTTCTCCTGGATCAAGAACATGAGGACTTACTGTTTCACCTGCAAATGTAATAGTATCCTTATGTTATTTATTGAACAGATCAGAAGCTGCATTCAACCAAATCAATAGGTTGTTCAATGCCTCAACGAGTCCCTGAAGAACATTTGATCTCAAGACCCGTTGGCAATTGCTTTTACTTTCTTGAGCCAATATAGCTATAGTCTCACCAGCAAAGACTCTCACACCACTTTGATTCTCTGGAAACTCTTTGTTCAAGAATAGGCAGAGAAGTCCCTTGAGAACCCCGCCAGTATCGCCAATTTTCTCGGTTTCACTTTCTTCAAATGCAAGAAATATCAAGATCTCTGCTCCAAGCTTCTACAGTTCAGGTTGCCTCTTTCCAGCAACCTTTTCTCAGTATAAGTCAAGTCAATGATCTTTGATATCAACCCTTTTATTTTCCCAATCTTCTCACAGCTGTTATCATGATGCTGAGCTAGCCTTTTCAAAATCAGTAATCCAAGATTGTTCAACGTCCATATATTATCTGCGGCTTGATAAGAATCTCTCGTGCTCTCTAACAGAGAAGATATCGACTAAATCGCTCCCGGGATGCCTACAACTCTCAGAGAGTTTTGCTTCTTACTTGCTAATCTTGAGAGGATCTCTGCAGGTAATGTAACCCTCACGTCTTCTTGATTCTTGTTTCTCCAGTAATTCAACATCTCTACTAACCTTTCTATGATCTTCACGTCCATCCCAATCTTATGTAAAGTACCAGCCGAATAGTCTTGATTGGCTGAAAATATACAAAGAATCTGTACTCCAGTGAGCTGCTCATTAGGAGTATTCGACACCAAAAGTTCCATGGCAAAAACCACCATATCCATCTTCAATCTTTCATTTATGCTCCCATTTAGGCATCTCAAATAGGCATCGTAAAAGAATCTTGTCACCGAGCCTATGCCAAATCTCTCGAGACATATATTCTCAATAAACTTTTCCAACAAGAAAGAGAAGAGCCTCAACGAGCACTAGGGAGTAGAAGATTGTCAAAGCATAATGAAGACTAGTAACAAACCAAAAGTCCATAGTCTCTAAACTAACAGCGAATCCACCAAGAATAACAACCGTGGCCCATACGGATACTAAAGATCCCAACCACAAAAACAATCTATGATTAAGAACAGATTCAAAACTCAAAATTACTCTTAAGTTACTAATGGAAGAAAATAGAATCTTGAAATCTTGAAAACCTTCTCAAGAACAGCGAGTCCGAAGGCAAAGATGATCAGTTTTGTCTCCGGCAGTTGTGTCGGTCTTTGAGGTTCTTGAGCCAAAGTCTTGAATGGTCGGAAGTTAGTTCCGCGAGAAGAACCGAGTTATTTTATGTGGGATTTGAAAACTTTTTACAATAAATCATATCAACTTTATTAAATTTGCTATACGTAGATTTGTTAAACTAATCAAACAGAAACAGATTATAACCCTTTCATATATTTAAATCATCTTACTAAACAATAATAAGATACAATATAATATACACCTTATGTCTTATTAAACTTTTTTAAACTCCTTCCTTTACAAAAAAAATTATTAAAATCCTAAGCAACATTTTCTTTGATTATTAGATTTCAAAACGGAAATTGCATATAGTATGTGTACACCTTGCAAAAATCTCTACTGATCAAAGTAGTGAGGTTATATATATATTTTATAAATTATTATATATATGAATCGTTGGTTTAAAAAAAAAAAACATATGAATCATTGGTACACACACATATATATATAACGATAATAATAATTATCATTTAATTATCCATACCTAAAGTTCAAAAAATATATATATGTATATATAAAATATAGTTTTCCTATTTTTATTAGGGTTCAGGGTTTTTTATAGGTTTTTTTCGTTTTCAAGTTTTGATTTTCACTAGATTCTTGATTTTAAACTAAATTATGCATTATGTCCTCTTCTCACAAATAAAATATAGATATGGTAGAATCTTCATAGACAACTCTCATAACAAAGCTATGGAGGAAGAAGGCACTCTAGTCCGAGCACATGACCTAAAACCCTCACCGTCAGACATGTACATGCTTTACTTCAAGGGTTTGGTTTGCAAGGAAACGACAGAGTTATTGGCGGGGTTTGCTATATCGATTTTAGACCAAGATGAGAATCTCTTGTTTCAGATGAAGGGACCTCTTCATGGCTCGGACATTACAGATTTGGAGGCTGAGCTTATAGCATTGAAGCACGGTTTAACAGAAGCCGTGAGTATGGGGATAACTCATCTCTCAATCTGTTGTAATCATGATCAAATTTTCGAATTGGTAAGTGTTTCCTTGGCTGTTAAGTTACACATGATTGAATACATTATTTGATTCTTGTTTTTAATACATATAGGTCATGGGAAGATCTGCACCAGAGCTAAATAATATAGCCTTGTTAATGGATGATGTGCAACGCATCAGACAACAACTTAAGTCTACCATACCTGTTTTGGTGACTGACCAGAATCATCAAGCCAGTTTTGTTACTAAACTTGCAATGGAAGCAATAGATTATGAAATCAGCATACGTAGGTCTATGACTTGCAGCATCTGTCTCAATAATGATTTCAAAGCTGAGGATATATTAATTTCAAGTCTTTTATGCGGTCATCGGTTCTGCAAGGAATGTGTGAAACGATATATAGAAGTTAAGCTACTCCAAGGAGGTGTACCGCGATGTCCTTATTATCAATGCGAGTCTATGCTAACTCTTAGTAGTTGTGCAAGTCTTTTGATCACACCAAGACTACAAGAGATGTGGGAAGAAAGGATCAAAGAGGAATCAATCCCTATGGCGGATAGAGTTTACTGTCCGAACACTAACTGCTCGAGTTTAATGTCGAAAACCGAGCTTTCGAAATCTACCAAACAAGGTTGTTGGAGTTGTTGTGTCAAATGTACTATGCCATTTTGCATCAATTGCAAAGTTCCGTGGCACGATAACATGTCATGCAACGATTACAAGAGATTAATGGGTATGAATCTTACAACAGAAGATAGAAAACTAAAACTTCTAGCAAATCGGATGATGTGGCGTCAATGTGGAAAATGCAAACACATGATCGAACGTTCAGAAGGATGCATCCATGTAACATGCAGGTTTCGTAACCACACTACCAATATCTTATAAATCGCATTAATATATCTAATAATCTGATTATGTTTTCGTAATGTGTTATATATTTGGTTTGATATGTATAGATGTGGATACTCGTTTTGCTATACATGTGGAGCTGAATGGACAACAAGAAGAGGTTGCTATCATAAAGAAGAGATGGATGCAGATTTGTGTTATGGTGCAATTATGTGCGTTTTAATTGCCGCTATAGTTATTTCTCTCATTGTGCATTATGTACATTGATCAAATAAACCGGTTTTGTTGATCTTCGTCAATATATACATTTTTTAAGTACATTTTGTGCTAATTTATTCTTTCTTTTTTGTCATTCGATTTCCAAAAACTCATTTCTCTAAAACACTTTCAAACTGATTTTATTAAGATTACTTGTGTCATTAAGGTAATTTGGGTCGGTTCAAAATTTATTTTTACAACCCGATATGTATTGATTCCTTTTATAAACTAATCGATCATATTCTACTTCTTCTTCTGTTCTAGTTTCATTTTGCGCCAATTTAAAAATTTTGTCATGGAAAAAACGATTTATCAAGTTTAATTGTAAACAATTTTCAATTTGTTTTTGTATGAATGTAAAATCATACTCCTAAAAAACTATTCTACAACAAATGCATCAAGAGAACTGATATTTTCCAATTTGATTAAGAAATGATTCAATTTAATTGGAACTAAATATTATGTGTTTGAAACCAGTAGTAGCGTAATCCGCCTTCATGATCTGATAAACTCGTCAGTCTGCTAAGCCGATTTCGAACACTCTTGTTGATTAGGTCTACTCATTTTATTAAGAAAAACATAAAAATCTTCAATATTTTTTGACAAATCTCCATCTTCCAATGATTTTTTTTTTTTTTTGGCAATTTCACCTTTTAAATAAAAATATTTGCTAAGATAGAAAAGTGGTATATGCCAATTTTTATTGCCTTTGTGTATTTATTTTAATATCACTTTTGTGAGTATTTTCTTGAAATGTTTTGTGATTATGATTATTTTTATAAAAATTAAATAAAATCTTCTCATTTGTAAACTACTAGTATTACTACTAGTTTTGTTTTGTTTCTAAGCAAAAGCTTCGTTTTGTTTGAAGATATGGTAGTCTTCTTTGTTTGCAATTGGCTCTTCTCGTTGTTGTGGTTCACTGTGGTGGATAGCTTTATTGATCAGTCATCGTGCTTGTTTGAGTTTGATTGGTTCGAGAGGTTAGGCTTCGCTCCTTGTCTTTGTTTTGCAGATCTGTTTAGATCTGATTGCGCTTTGAAGGCTTCTATCTAGACGTTATGGGACGCTGTAGTTGTCGTCGTCGCATCCGGAAACGTATTCGAGTCTTGCTTGCCGGGTTAAGAAGTCTTTGGTTATGGTTTCAAGAGATTGACTCTCACATTGATAGGAGGTGGTTGATGTTATCATCAGATTGGCTGTGAGCATCCTTGGTAAATCTCTTCTACAAATTCTTCAAAAGAAAAGCTTTTCTCGCTTGTTGAGACTAGTGTGTTTTGTATGGTTTAAGCCTTGTTGCTTTTGTCTTTAGTCTAAGGGATCGTCTTCTATCGGGTTATTTCTTATGTTTTGTTATTTTTTCTCTTGATTTCATTTTATTTTTCTTGTTTGGACTTTAGATCCCGGAGAAATTTTTATCTTCCGCCGACTTTCGCAGTATTCCACATTGTATCTCTTGTTTCTATAATATATATTACCAGACGACCAAAAAAAAAAGAACTAGTAGTAGTAGTACCACTTGGATTAAACAAACAACAACATCCACCCACTGAGATATTTTGGTTCTTTAGAATCTTTTCAGCTTTTATTGGCCCCTTTAAGAATATATACTTTTCTAAAACATATTTACATGAAAAATATTATCAATCAACGGATTATTATAACACTTCTCCGACTCGGTGGTTCCAATACCATGGCCGATGATGATGAGTCACGAACCATCCTGTTAGAGAAGAACAAAGCTTGCCCTGGCTGTATCATTGATCAAACTAAGCAACAACAACAAGGCGTCCCTTACTTACACCTCTCCTTCATCTGGCTTGTCTCACTTTGCACTGGTTAACAATTATTTCTCTTTTAGGAATTTTTACAAACGTGCAAAGTGATTCATACTCATGTCCAAATTTTTTTTGATTTTTTTTGGTATATTTCAGCTTTACCAATATCTTCTCTGTTTCCATATCTTTATTTCATGGTAAGTTTTAGTTAACACTTTCAAAATTGTGTCTTTTGGACTAGTTTGGTTAGTGTAATGTATATATGTGTTTGTGGCAGATCAGAGACTTTGGTATTGCTAAACAAGAAGAAGATATTGGTTTCTATGCTGGTTTTGTTGGTAATTTTTATTTTTGTCTTAAATCTATTTGTTGTTGTTGCTTGAGTACTAATCTTGGAAGCTTTCTTGATGTTTCTTGAGTACTAGTCTAAGGCTATTTATTGTTACTTGAACAATAATCTTGGAAGGTTCTTGATGTTTCTTGATGTTCTTGATGTTTCTTGATAACTTTGTTAGGATCATCATTCATGATTGGAAGAGCTTTGACATCTATCTTCTGGGGGAAGTTAGCCGATCGATATGGTCGCAAACCGATTATTCTTATTGGGACTTTCTCAGTGTACAGATTCATCAGAGTTTAGATTATTCTTTTTTTTTCTTGTTTGCAGATTTTTTAAATCAGTTGTTTGATTCTTTTTCAGGATCATATTCAATACTCTCTTTGGTCTAAGCACAAGTTTCTGGATTGCAATTTCCTTTAGATTTCTTCTTGGCTGTTTCAATTGTTTACTTGGAGTTATAAGGGTATGTCTTAGTCCTTTGAAGGATCATCGTAAGTGTAACGTTTCTTCGGTTTTGCTATGTTGCATTTACTAAATGTGTTTCCTTTGTTCTTTTACCATGTTTCAGGCATATGCTTCAGAAGTCGTTAGTGAAGAGTACAACGCTCTAAGTCTTTCTGTTGTAAGGCTTTTATCTACATTTTTTGTATTTCGAAACGTCGCTATTGCCGCCTATCTAGAGGACAAATAGGTCTGTTGCATTTTCTCAGGTAAGTACATCGAGAGGTATAGGATTGATACTAGGTCCTGCTATTGGAGGCTATCTTGCTCAGGTACACTTGAACTCTAGAATGTGATCAGTAAACATATCGAAATTTCGACTGTTCTGTTCTGCTTCACTGACTTGGTTTCTGTTTTCATGTTTTGTTTAGCCTGCAGAGAAGTACCCAAATATATTTTCTCAGAGTTCAATTTTTGGGAGGTAGTATATTTACTATTTTGTTTTCTCCATCTTTTCTTTCAAATGCTAGAAAATTTGGTTCCTCAATAGGTGCTTGGTGTTGTGCTCTAACAGGTTACCATATTTTCTACCGAGCTTAGTTATATCAGTCTATGCTACTGGGGTTTTCATCGCTTGCTGGTGGCTTCCTGTGAGTATGATAAATAAGATAGTGTACTTTGATATAAAGTCTTTGCAATGCTGTGATCATAAAATGAGTTCTTTTGAAGTTCCAGAGCTATAGTGGGTTGTATCACTTAACCATATTATGATATAAATAAAGCTAAGACTGAAAATGTTAACTCACAACAATAGGCTTATAATCTCTTTATAACTATATGCAGGAAACACTACATACCCGTTGTGGAATTGCACACGGAAGATTAAAGGATGATGAAAGCAGAGGAGAAGGACTTGATGACCAGAAGATAATTAGTAAGCCTAGTCTTATGAGGAATCTTCCATTGATGGCTATCATCATTGTATATTGTGTTTTCTCCCTCCAAGAGATAGCTTACTCAGAGGTAAGATAGTTACAATTCTATTACCAAAAATCATGTGATTATCTTAAATTGTAGCTTTTTGGTTGGTTCTTTACTAGGACATAATTAGTTTTGTAGGTTCCTCTCTTCAAATATTCGTCGCGGCTTTACTTTAAGATATCGATAATTTTGGTGCTCTGTCGAGAGTATCAGTAAAAGTTTTAAACTTTGCATAGGAAATTTTATTTATGAATTTACCCTTTTCTTGATACCTCTGCAAGATCTTCTCACTTTGGGCAGTTAGTGATAGAAGCTATGGAGGATTGAGTTTCTCATCCCAAGATGTTGGCCAAGTTTTAGCTATATCAGGTGCAATGTTATATATTAACTTACATGGTCTATTGTTTTGTATATAGTTTTACAACTCTGTTTCTTTAATTTGTTATTGTCTATCCCTATTATTACCCCTTGGATGTTCCTCATGATTTGAGTTACCATATTTTCAGGACTTGGGCTTCTGTTGTTTCAACTTTTGGTATACCCACCTTTAAAGAAGGCCCTCGGACTTCTTGTGCTTATACGTCTTTCCGCGGTAAAACCTGTGGTTGAAGTTTCTTGATTTGTGAATGATGGCTCTTTGGTTTGTTATAGTGAGTCTTGCTGACTTTTTTTACATTGTGATGTTCAGGTTACCGCTGCTTTCTTGTTACCCCTATATAGCTTTGCTTTCTGGGATGACTCTACATTTGGTGATAAATTGTGCATCTATCTTGAAAAACGCTTTATCTGTGAGTTCTTGTTATAACCCTTAGGCTTTTTTGTGCTTAATATATCCTTATTGAACAATAAGCAAGATTTGAAATAAGTTTCTTGATATGTGTAGATCTCTCTAGTCACTGGACTGTTTATCATGTTGAACAAGGCTGTGGTATGGTTCTTGTGCCTTGTGTATTGGTGCACCCTTTTCTTTACCTTTATAGTTATCGATGTTTTGATATCGGTAACTTCAACTGCCTAGGCTTATACTCAATTTCTTTGGTATGACATCTCAGCCTCAGAATCAGAGAGGTGCTGCTAATGGCATTTCTATGACTGCAATGTCTGTTTTCAAATCATTTGGCCCTGCCGGTGGAGGTGCCTTGTAAGTATTCTTGGAAATTTCGATATCTTTATGTAACACTATAGCAGAAAAAAACACACTCACATTCTTGCAAATACTAGTAACAAGTACAAGATATATATACAAGCTTCAACGTTGTTCTTCTTGAACTACTGTTTTTGTATTTTGCTAATTCTCATTTCTCCTTTGTTTTGTTAACTCTGCAGATTCTCATGGGCACAAAAGAGACAAGACGCGACATTCCTTCCAGGTAAAAGTTTGGCACCATCATCATCCAATCATAGCCGTGTTGAACAACCCGCGGATCATCATCGAATATTTCATCCGCAAGGCGGTGTTATAACTACTTTTTGAACAATACACACGCAGGTGATGAGATGGTGTTCTTGGTGTTGAACTTGGTACAGCTCGTAGGATTGATTCTAACGTTCATACCTTACGTTTCCCAAATCCAGTAAGAGGTACAAAAAAAACTTTTTTACTCTTTCTCATAGTGAGGTTGAAATGTGAAAATTCATTACAAATTACATTGTGTTTCGTTACGATTTGGCACCACAAGAATAATTAATAATGTTCAAATGTTTATATGTAATACACTTTACTAATTGTTCACTCAAACTCAAGGTATAACATCTTTCTAGTCAAAATGAATAAAATCAATTTGTATGTTGCTAATGCTTAATATGAGAATTCATCTTAGTAAGGACTAAAAAACTACATGAGATCAAACAGACACTTAAGCAAATCCTTTTTTCAACAGCTAAGAAATCACATTCTCTAATCAAATCTCTTTTACGATTCAAGTTGTTGTAGCTAGTTGTTTCTGGAAACCACTTCATTGGACGCTGCTCTCCCTTTCTTCTACGATTAAGTTTTAAGGCTTCACGAGATTTCAAGTTTGTGCAATGGATGGCATACCTCTCATAGAAAAGCTCTCTTTGTAACAAACGAGACCACGATATAAAGGTGAATTTGCGAAAACGTTTGAAAGACAAGCTCTCACTCTGAAACCTCCATTGGTATGTAAAACTTTCTTGGATACTCTTCTCCAGGCCCGGCCCGAGGCTAAAGCCCGTGAAGCAAGGGCTTTAGGCAGCAGATGAAAATAAAAATATTTTAGGGCATCAATTCACAAAATGTTATTGTGGTGCAGTGGTTTTATGCATTATTTTCTTCTGGTATGGGGTTCGAAATTACTTGGGCCGGCCTTGCTCTTCTCGTTCACATCTCAAATTTTGATAAAACACTACATCAATAGGTGTGACCTATACTCATCAACTACTTTAGTTTGTATTTTGAATATTGTGAGGATGAGTTAACATAAATACTAAAGTGCTACACAAAGGAAAACAAGATGGTAACTAGAGTTAACGTAAATTAACCTCTGGTTGGATATGATTTTGGGACCACAAGAAGGAGCCTCTACATTTGCTGGCCAAGAAGGACTATTTGTCTGTTTGTGGATCCAAATGGAGCGCTTTGGCAGAAGCATTAGGTCTAAGGACTTGTCACTATATAAGCACTAACCTAAGACACATAAGGGGTGTCGCAGCCAAGCGGCCAGAAGAGGAGTGTGTGAGAAAGCCACAATGTGAGAGATGTAAGCAAGTATGAGAGATAGCCATTAAAGGTGTAAGCTTTGGTGTTTCTCTTGTGAGTCTCTTTCTCTGAGGGATTCCCTCTTGTAAGTTATCCCTTGCTTGTTCTAGTGGATTCCGAGGAGAGTCTCGGCCCAAACGTAGCTATCCCTTTGTGGAAGTGAACTGGGTAAACAAACTTCTTTGTGTGCTCCTCTTCTCATTCCTTTTGCCCTGTTTCTATTTCTTTTTCTCAGTTATATGTCTTTGCTTAGTTAGAAGTGTTAATCAAGAAGGTATTTAACATTAACTAATTAATAGTTATATGTTAAATATAGTGACTTAATTTATAAGCCTTTATAAGCTTTATAAGGCTTTATAAGCTTTAGTAAAAAGAACCCTAGAGGCTCCTCTATTTTAAGCATGTGTGCCTCCATTTGTAACACAACTCTTATGATTCTAATAACACCTCTTTTCTCTCAATCTTTCCTCTCTTCTTTAAGCATGATTCTTAAATCTTTACATGGTATCAGAGCGTGATTCTTGTCTTTAACTCTTTCTTCCTCTTTTATTCTTCTTTCTCAATTCCTTTTTTTTAAAATCTTGTGTTCGTCGTTTGGATACTCAAACGAGCTCCGATTTGGCTGATCTTTTGAGGGTAGCTTCGTGACTCAGTGGTCTTGAGATTCAACGGTGGAGATCGTGTTTTAACGGTTGGTTTCGGAGAAATCTGAGTTTTATCGTGGCTGGTCGGATCTGGAATTTTCAGATTTTTTTCTGCAACTGTTGTCGTGATTGTTTGGTTTGTACAATGAGTGATACTTACAAGGATTTGAATTTGAAGTTCTCCGTGGTGCTAAACGGGAACAACTACCTCTTGTGGAAGAGGACAACTACTAATGTGATCGGCGGTAGGAAGCTCACAAACAACATTGAATCAACCTTTGAAGACTTGAAGAAGTTGGATGAAAGCATTGACAAAGACACATGGAAGCAAGATGACTTGAATGCCCTTAGTGCTTTGCATTGCTCCCTTGAAACTTCAATCTTAGAAGGGTATTCGTATTGTGAGACATCCAAGGAGCTTTGGGATACTCTCGCGAATGTGTTTGGTAATGAATCAAATTTGACTCGGATCTATGAGATTAAGAAGGCTCTAGGGGGATTAAGTCAAGAAGATAGCGACTTTAATGCTCACTTTGGGAAGTATAGATCTCTTGTTGCTGAATTAGAGATGCTAAGGCCATTCACTACGGATGCAAAGACACTTAAGGAGCGTAGGGAACAAGATCTTGTCTTTGGGTTAATGTTGACTCTTAATTCAAGCTACACGGATGTGATCCAACACATCTTGAGAGATGACAAGATCCCTACCTTAGAACAAGTGTGTGCAAAGATCCAAAGGGAGTATGGTTCGCAAGGTCTATTTGGTAGCAAAGGAGAGAGTCTTCCAACGGCTAACAAGGTAGGGATGGTGCAACAAGAAGATAGAAAGACTTGGTTTTGTGACCATTGCAAGAAGAAGGGTCACCTCAAAGACAAGTGTTGGATCCTACACCCTCACTTGAAGCCGGACAAGTTCAAGAACTTCAAGCCGAGAGCTAGTGTAGCAAACACGAGTGATGGAGGACTACTTGATAATGAAGAGAGGGCCATTGTGCAATATGGACATCAAGAAAAGGCAATGCGAGCTACTGCTCAAAACAAGGGATGTACCACTTCTACCTCTCAAGCTCAAGAAACTATCACCATGAACAAGGCCGATCTTGAAGCTCTTCTTCAATCCATAGCATCCAAAATGCATCCCAGCGGTATCTCTCTCTTTACCTCTAACTCTCATGATTCAAATTCATTAGTGTTAGACTCCGGAGCTTCTCATCACATGATAAGTAATCCTAGGTTATTAGAGAACGTTAAGCCAGCACTAGGGAATGTTAAGGTAGCAAATGATCATAATGTTCCAATAGAAGGAATAGGTTGCATAAACTTGTTTAACAAGAAGTCTAATGCTTTCTATATGCCTAAGTTCACTTCTAACTTGCTCTCGGTCAAGAAAACAACTAAGGACTTAAATTGTCTAGCTATATTTAGTCCTAATGATGTTAAGTTGCAGGATATTGAGAGTGGTAATGTGTTTGGACAAGGAGGCACTAAGGATGATCTCTATGTTCTTGAAGACACTTCTTTAAACTCTTCTATTTCCGCAAATAATGTTAAGACTTCAGTTGTTTTGTGGCATGATAGACTTGGCCATCCTCACTCTAGAGCTTTGAACTTGTTATTACCCGGTTTATCTTATGATTGTTCTCATTGTGAAGCATGCATCTTAGGTAAACATTGCAAAACAGTTTTCCCTAAGTCTAATGCTATTTATGAGAAGTGTTTTGATCTTGTGCATTCGGATGTTTGGACCTCACCTTGTGCATCTAGAGATAATCATAAGTACTTTGTTACATTCATAGATGAAAAATCTAAGTATACTTGGGTAACTTTGCTTCCATCCAAGGATAAAGTTTATGATGCATTTCTAAACTTCCAAAACTATGTGACTAATCACTTTGATGCAAAGATCAAAATTCTTAGAACAGATAATGGAGGTGAATATTCAAGCACCAAGCTCAAAGCCCATTTGGAAAAGTGTGGGATCTTACACCAAACAAGCTGCCCATACAACCCTCAACAAAATGGTGTAGCGGAAAGGAAGAATAGACACCTCATGGAGGTCTCACGAGCAATGCTATTTCATAAGCATATGCCTAAGAGATTTTGGGGTGATGCGGTTATGACCGCTTGCTATCTTATTAATAGAATTCCAACAAGAGTTCTTAATGATCAATCACCTTTTCAAGTATTGAATAACCAAAATCCTAACATTGAGCACTTGAAAGTGTTTGGTTGTGTTTGTTTTGTATTCATTCCAGGTGACTTAAGGAACAAGCTAGAGCCCAAGAGTACCAAGTGCGTGTTCATCGGATACTCCACCACTCAAAGAGGCTACAAATGCTTTGATCCAACCAACAATAGATACTATGTATCTAGAGATGTGAAATTCATGGAAGACAAGGCCTATTTCGGAGAAAAGAATTGGGAGAGTGTGAAGGACCTACCTAACTCAACTTCGGATAGAGCAAAGAGTCTTAAACATATTCTTGATCATTTGGGTAATGTTAAAATACCTCAAGACACTACGGAAGAGATACCAGGCGAAGTTACAAGTGAGACACAAGAAAGTGAAGTTGAAACACCAATAGAGTCCTCAGATGGTAACAATGAGAATATTGGAGAGGAAGAATCTAGTGAAGAAGAGATTGGTCCACTAAGTGAAGATGAAGCCATTACATCATCAAGCGAAAAAGAGACTAACTCAATTCCTCAAACAACCAATGAGCCGGTCTACACGTTACAAAACCCAAGACGAAGTAAAATGCCAAAGAAGCCTAAGGTTCTCTTCAATTATCAAGCTGTGGCTCATCCTATTCAAGCAACATGTTCGATTGACCTTCTTCCTGAAGAACATAGGGCTTTTATCAGTAAGCTAGATGTGGAATTTATACCACAAAGCTATGAAGAAGCCAAGGAAAGCAAGGAGTGGACTAATGCTGTTGATGATGAAGTTCAAGCTATGGTTAGGAATCATACTTGGGATGAAGAAGAACTTCCACCAGGGAAGAAATGTGTGAGTTCAAAGTGGGTTTTCACTATTAAATACAGGAGTGATGGTGAAATTGAGAGATACAAGGCTAGGTTAGTGGCTAGAGGGTTCACTCAGACCTATGGAGAAGACTATAGGGAGACTTTTGCGCCAGTAGCCAAGCAACACACTGTGAAGGTTGTTCTCTCTTTGGCGGTTAATTTGGATTGGGAATTATGGCAGATGGACGTCAAGAATGCTTTCCTTCAGGGGGAGCTAAAAGAAGAGGTTTACATGACACCACCTCCGGGTTTAGAGGATACAGTGGCTCCAGGAAAAGTCTTAAGGCTTTGGAAAGCTATCTATGGACTCAAACAATCTCCGAGAGCTTGGTATCAAAAGTTAAGCTCTACATTGTTGGCAAATGGCTTTAAAAGGTCACATTCTGATCACACTTTGTTTACTAAACAAGATAATCAAGGAATCGTAGTGGTATTGATTTATGTGGATGACTTGATTATCTCGGGAAGTAACAAAGAAGGTATCCAAGCTATTAAGTCGTCTTTACACTCTGTTTTTGATATTAAAGATTTGGGTGTTTTGAAGTATTTCTTAGGGATTGAGGTGTGTAGATCCAAGGAGGGACTGTTTCTCTCACAAAGGAAATACGCTCTTGATCTCCTAAAACTCACAGGGAAACTTGGAGCTAAACCGGTTGATACACCACTCGAGCAAGGATACAAGGTCAATCGAAAGGGGGAGAAAGATGACACTCCTTATCATTGCCCAGAACAGTACCGAAGACTCGTTGGTAAGCTTATATACTTGATATATACCCGGCCTGATTTGTCTTTTGCGGTGAATCAGGTAGCTCAACACATGCAAGCTCCTACTGTTTATCATTGGAGTTTGGTGGAGAGGATTTTGGGATATATCAAAGGAAGTCCAGGCAAAGGCATATGGATGGGAAGAAACTCAAGCACAGAGATTGTTGGATACTGTGATGCAGATTACAATGGCGATCGCAACACAAGACGATCAACAACCGGCTTTTGTACATTCATTGGTGGGAACCTTGTGACTTGGAAGTCGAAGAAGCAGAAAGTGGTCTCTAGTTCGAGTGCTGAAGCAGAGTATAGGGCTATGAAGAAACTCACAAACGAGTTAACATGGCTAAAGGCTTTGCTAAAAGACTTTGGGATCGAGCAGAAGACTCCAATCACCTTTCATTGTGACAATCAAGCGGCGATCCATATTGCTACCAACTCGGTGTTTCACGAGAGGACAAAGCATATAGAGACCGACTGCCACAAGACAAGAGAGAAAGTAGAAGATGGTACTATTCTTACTTGTTTCACTAATAGTTCGGACCAATTGGCCGATATTTTCACCAAGGCAGCAAGTAACCAAGTTTGCCAATTTATCCATGGTAAACTTGGTCTTGTAGACCTCACACATCCTTGAGAAAGACTCTCCAACTTGTAGGGATAATACTCTTTTTCCCTAAGCTTGGTTTTGTCCCACGTGGTTTTCCAAGCTTAGGTTTTTAATGAGGTTATTCATACAAGTGCCAAGTTTATACACAATTAGCATTGTAGTATAAACTTGAGGGGGAGTGTTAATCAAGAAGGTATTTAACATTAACTAATTAATAGTTATATGTTAAATATAGTGACTTGATTTATAAGTCTTTATAAGCTTTATAAGGCTTTATAAGCTTTACTAAAAAGAACCCTAGAAGCTCCTCTATTTTAAGCATGTGTGCCTCCATTTGTAACACAACTCTTATGATTCTAATAACACCTCTTTTCTCTCAATCTTTCCTCTCTTCTTTAAGCATGATTCTTAAATCTTTACAAGAAGATCTTGTGCTACTAGTGACAAAGACAGAGAAAGCTTGGGGCTTTGATAGTTATAAAACCTAACAAATATAAACCCATCCCAAAGGATCATATATTTCTTATATATGATAGAGGATTGAAGGTTTAGGGTTTGAAGTAGATGTTAACTAATAACAAATAATTTTACTCGTATTCCTATTTCCACTACCAACAATGATCATATTAAATTACACATCGATAAATATTCTTCCGTGCTATAACGCGAATCCATATCTAGTTACCTTTTGCACAAATTAAACAAATTTTTGAAATAACTAAAACCTTGAAACTACTACAGAGATAACAAGAATAAATTAAGACACTCTATTTTTTCAATTTTGTCTTACGTGTAAACTTGAATGAACTTAGAATATTATACATTAGAACTACACCAGTCTAATCTTTAATGACGACACATGTAATTACATTAGCTACTCAATTTTACATAATTACATAGTGACATGCATTATATATACAACACCATATTCAACACCAGTCTAATCTAGAGGTTTCTGTGGCTGGTTCTTGTGAGTTTTAGCAAGGAGAGGGTTGTGAGTTGGATGTTCCTAAAGCTTAAGGAGAGGGTTGTGAGTTGGATGTTCCTAAAGCTTAAGGAGAGGCTTGTGAAGGTTTCTAGAGGTTTCTGTGGCTGGTTCTTGTGAGTTTTAGCAAGGAGAAAGTTGGATTCATGGCTGGTGTTGAAAGCAAGTCGTTTCGTGAGTTTAGGGTTCTCGAATTGATGATTCGATGAGTGCTTGCTTTAGCAGTTTTTTGATTTGAGAACCCTAAACTCACGAAACGATATCATATTATTCAACTCTGATGTTCCGTCTTTGCCACGGTATCGGTTGACTCATCGCCGTTAAATGATTAACTAACACAATTTTGATATATGGTTATTTTGGCTGATTTCATATAGTTTACGTTCGAAATTTGAATTTTTGTGAGTTTAGGTTGCTATTTGCCAGATATCGTAGTTTGGGTATAAATATAGCGCCAGCAAATAATCTGGGTTAATTTTCCCTATTTTCCTGATCATGTGGTGTTTTGTAGGGTAAAAAGTATTTAAGCCTGCCAGGCATAGCTAACCGACCGTCGGATATTGATGGGCTCATGAGCCTAGTGAGAAGACGTGAAGCTCATTAAGAGAAGTGGGCCCATGGGCTAGTGGTGAACATGGGGCCCACCAGAGAGATATGGCGGTGCGAGCGTTACAAAAACACACAAATCTAAATAGAAAATAATATGAAACACAAAATATTAATATTAATGATTTGATAGATTTTACAAAAAGGAACAAATTACATTAATTAAAAACTCTTAAGGTTTTCCCCCAAAAAAATAATACTTCTAATGATTTATCAATATAAGATATATTTATGAAATTTTGTTTTTGGTAGAAATATTTATGAAAATTTATAAAAAGGAGATGCAATCTTTAGAAAAAATTATCGAGATTTATATATTAGTAGAAACGAGTATAGTAAAAATATATGATAGTGATACTAAGTAAAAAAAAATATCAGAAGAAGAGTGATAATGAGTAGACACAAGTCACACAATAGATGAAAAAATTATATCTATATGAATATACTCAAAATTATAATAAAAAAATAAAAATGTAAAGTTTTTGGGCCATGCTTTCATGTTTATGGAGATTCTCAGAAATAGCATGATTTCATGTTTTTGTGCCACAAATACCATCATGTCCAACAATTTCCAAATCTAACATTTTTCATTAATGAAATTGACCAAACTACCCCCTAATTTATCACCCAAATCGACAAAAACTCTAAAATCTAACTTATCTCCCTCTCGAACACTTACGCCGACAAAACGTACACTTGCCGTTGGTGTTGCCGGATAAGACCTCGTATTCGCCGGTTTCTTCCTGAATCAGACCTAGCCGTCGTCATCTCCTAAAGCAAGCCTTCCTAAATCAGAGCTACATCCAAACGGACTAGTCAACTCGCCTGGATCCTGAAACGAAGTAGACTCGTGTCACCGATTCTTACTCGATTTCGACTCGCCTCGCTGCTGTCTTCCTGAGTCAACTTTGCCTCGCCGGTTGCCTCATTTACTTAAGGTTTGCTGCTCGTTCAATAGATTCGTGTTATATCTAACTAAGTTTAGTGTTAGATCGATTTTGTGCTCTAGGTTAATTGATGTGTGGTAGACCTTTATGCTGAGTTTTTGTGCTCGTTCTTTTGCCTCATTATAGGTTGATTGTTACATTATAATTCTAAGGCTAGGGTTATGTTTTTGTGAATAGCATCATGGTAGAAATGCTAGAGTTTTGTGGTAGAAATGCTAGAATTTTGTTTTTAAGAATGTCAACATGAGTTAGAGAATGATAGATTTTAGTTTTTGTTAATCTTAGCATGAGTTTGATTAGTGCTAAATTGATGCGAGAGTGGAATATGAGAGATTTTGAATGTGTCTAAGTGAGTGTGTTGTTGCGAAAAACATCTTGAGAGTTTAGTGTTATATCCATAGCAGTGTACTCTTAAGAATTTATTGTGAATATCACCCTGAGATAACTAGTTGATGATAGATCCTCAGTTTGTGAATACCAAGTTGAAATTGTTTTGAGTTTGGTTTAGTGAAAATTCCAGAGTTTATTTTGATGCTAGAGTTATAAGGCTAGTGCTATGTTTTGTGAATAGAATAAAGAGATAGTGTTTGTGCAGTGTATCTAAATTAGATGAGTTTAGTTTAGCATTGTGAAACTAGTTTAGACTGAGAAATGATAGCTAATACTTACATAAATTTGTGATGGTTTCATTTGTGATGTTAGACTTTGGTCTTGTGAAAGGCAGCCTAAGTTTGTTTGTGCTAATGATCAATGATAGAGTAAAAGCCTGAGTTTGATTTGGTTTGGTTTGTGAAAGGTAGCCTAAGTTTGGTTTGTGAATAACAATATAAATTTGTTTTGAGTGTTTTCATGTAAACGTGTTTGATTTGAACTGCAATAGTCTCTTTAATTAGACTTTTCCTAGCACAATCTAATTTCTTGAAACAGTCTTTGCTAATATGATTTGTCTTTTACAATGTTTGATAAAAATACAGGAAGGTCTCTTTATACTTTATAATGACTTTCCTTTGACAATATATGTCTTTTTGTTGCAGGACATGAGATATTCGTTCCCTAGAGACATCAAGCTCTCTGATGTAAACGGTTCGCCTTGATGATGTAAACAGAGTATCTATTCAACTCTAAACTCTACTTTGATGTTGTTTCCAAGATGAAATCTGCATATATCATTGTGGGAAGCCAGATACAATTCTAAAAGTGCATTCGCAATTGATGGAGCACGATCATAAACGAACACTAAATCCACTGAATCAGGAATAATAGTTTGAAGACACCTCAAAAACCAACTCCAAGATTTGTCGTTTTCATAATCGATAATAGCAAAAGCTTACGTGTATAGATGATAATCCCCATCTTGAGCTGTAGCTACAAGCAAAGTTCCCTTGAATTTTGCCTTCAAGAAGGTACCATCAACATCAATCACTCTACGCATCAAAGCGAAACCTCTGATTGACGGGTCAAACGCTACAAACACGTACCTGAATTTATTATTAAGAGGATCAACGTCAAGATACACAACTGAACCAAAATTTTTTTCCTTGGTCATAAAGAACCACTTTGCAATGTTGTGATAACTGTCTTCAGGAGTACCTCTAACGGAAAGTTCAGCTGCCTCTTTTACTCTCCAGGCCTTTTTATAATTTAAGTGAACACTGTATGACATTCTAACCCTTTCTAAAATCTGTTTTGGCTTCAGTCCAGCCTTCTTCTCACTATAATGACTGCAAAGAAAAGAACCCAATAAACAATAGCTTGACGATGATTTGGATGCATACATGTAGTATAACAGTTACGTTCGTGAATGTAGTGCTTCAACACAAAAAAAATCAGAGGATTTCACCTTCGCTACATGAAGTTTCCAGCTGTAAGTAATATCTAGAAAACCAAAAATCAATCTAGTTATGTCTGACCATAATGACATGTACTCAAAATTCCACTCAAGCGCCCACTTTCTCATCCTCATCACTAAAGCCTCTTTGTTAACGAAATGCTTTCCCACATATATATGATCACTCACTTGAATGTAGTGGCTATAGCCTATTGCAATAACATCATGAATTCTTTGTTCAGCAGTTGAAAAAGTAGCACTTTTTAATTCTGTAACTGAGATGCCACTATCAATAGATTTCTGGAAATCCTACAAAATAAGCATATATCGGCAAACATTTAAAGTTTTAAGAACGCGTTCATAACACTATTTCGGTTCTACATTGTAAACAAAAGCGTTAACCTAGACTAGCAAACAGACCATGAAAGACAAATAAAGAGCAAGAAATACAGACTAGTATGTAAAAAACACATATTAAACACTAACTAACAACACATTAAACACTATTTTGGGAATGACTTCCTAACTAACAAGAGACTACCTAACCATACAAATTCCGTCTTATTTAATTCATTCTAAAACTTACAAAACAACCTATATCCAGGAATAAAATACATTAAACACTAATAAATCTCATGAATCATGTTTTGAGTAAGAGATTGTCTACCTTGATTTGTGAACAAAGTGAGGAAGAAGATGCAACAACTTTCAAAAGTAGTAAACCTTCATTACATTGGCTGGTCTCTAATAATTTTTTCTCAATATGACACACCTACAGCAAAAAGAAAGTTAATAAGAGAAATATGTAAAAATGGTGCTTTTACATTGCATTTTAAAAACTTGATAGAATTTACTAATCGTTACACACAAACGGTTAAAATCAAAGTCTTCTAGAAAGATCCTCCGCCTTTGTATTTGCGAAATGATCGTCAAGCTTAGACTTTTATAAAACTTGACGATCGAAGTCTTCTAGACTTCGATTTCTTGTATTTGACGATCATTTCGCAAATACAAAGGCGGAGGATCTTTCATTATAAAACTTGGATAGAGTGCATATCTTAGTTTTAGATCTTTCATCACACAATCTAGTCCAAAATCTTCTATGACCATCTCAACTAAAGCCTTATACGTTACATTCACAGCAGCTTCACTAAGGGATCCACCCTTTTGCGAATCCAAAACGAAATCCAAGCTTCCATTATCATTTTGTATCCACTCACCACAAACTGAATACAACTCAACCATATCCACGAGACTAACCGAAATCACCACCTAGGTTTCACAAATCCAGCTTGATCGATTAGTACTCTAATCCACACAAACACAAACAAATATACACAGCAAAACAAACAGTCTAAAATCCATAGCAACATAACACAATCCTAATCCACAACAACACTAACAGTCCTAATCCATAACAACACAAACAGTCCTGATCCACAACAATACAAACAATCCTAATCCATAACACAAACACATAATCGCACATAAAAACCAGCTTAATTGCAGCTGTCAAATCCATAAAATCACATAATCACTTCCCAAATCAGACCTAATCAAAAAAAAAAAACAAAAAAACAAAAACAATATCTACAATCTAATCAAACTAATCAAATTGAAGCTTCACTGTGTTTTGATTAGGTGTTGTAATCATTCAAAATCACCATACTGATTCAAATCCAAAGCACAAACACAAAAATCACCATCTCAATGAGAGTTCTCAAATCCAGAAAATCAACTAATCGCATCCGAAATCAGACCTAATCAAATCTAAAAGCAAAAAAAATCTAAACGAAATACATTGAAATAAGCAAAACTTACGACGAGTGAAGAAGATATCGACACATATTGGAAGCTTGAAGAAGATCGCAAAACACAAACTTGCCTGCTGACATAAATTGGAAGCTCACCTGCGTTCAACGGCAAGCTCGTCCCCGGAGACAGTGACACAAGCTCGTCATAGGATTTTGCTGTCGCTAATTTGGATTAAGAAAAAGGCAAAATGTTTATGTGGTTTGAGTTGTGTGGTTTATATCAAAGGGTGTTTTAGTCTTTTATTTTAAAACTAATGGTATTAATGTAAGATTATAGAATGTATGGTATTTGTGGAAGAAGAAGTTACAAATGGTGCTAGTTTAGGGAATATCTGTCTTAATAATAAGTGAAAATATATCAACAAAAAATGTCATAATAACAAGACACGATTTTTACTTATACACTAGAGTTTACCCCGTGGTACACCACGGGTCTAGTATTTTTTACATATTTATTATATAAAACTTTAACTGTTATAATTTACATATACATACGGTTATATACAAAGTTCGTTTAGCATAGTATTTTGATTGCCAACATGAACAATGTATCTTTTGTGCTTTACATATATCAAAAAATATGCTAGATGCGTACATGCGCTAGGGTGGAAGAGGAATTTCCTGAGTTTTTTTTTGCTGAACGAAAACATATTTTTACCTCGTAGTATACCACGGATCTATTTTCTTTCGAATTTTTTTTGTAATATTCGTAATTTTTGAGTAGTAAAATGATTGAGTTTCTTTAGTGATTAATATAAATGTTATAGTATTATAATATAAATTTTCTTTCAACATTTATATGTAATATTCGTGATTTCGTGTAATAAAATGATTGAGTTTCTTTAGTGATTAATATAAATATTATAGTATTATAATATAGATTTTCTTTCAAAATTTATATGTACTATTTTGATTTTGTGTAATAAAATGATTGAGTTTCTTTAATGATTAATATAAATGTTATAGTGTTATAATACCAAATTATAATATAGTTGTATTTGCAAAAAAAAATTAATGTAAAATTTTAAACGTCATAATTTACATATACCTACTGTCTAATTGTAAAGTCGTATATATATATCGAAGAATATAGTACATTTGTGTGAATCAATTTTTTTCTTTTGTTTAACGAAAACACTTTCGTAATGTTCCGATTTTTTGTAATAAGTATCATGATTAAAAATTAGTGATTAAATAGTTGATATTAGGAGTGTTTGGTAATATTAATATGTTCGTGAGTTCATGTAGTTTTAATTTTGATGTGTGCGTATACTAAGATAATTTTTATACTTTTGTACGTTTTAGTACGTATAATGTTATCAAACTGTACTCAATACGTTACTATGAATGATATTATATGTCTCATGTGTGTTTTTCTTCAAACTGTTTGTGTATATATATATATTTTTTTTAACAATAGCCAATAGGTATTATTGTATTACACAATAGTTATTCGTTTCACGTGTTTTAATCTAAGAACGAAATCAATAAACTGTTTAATTATATTGAAGCCATTCTATCAAACAACAAACAGTTCACCAGATCTATGGTCTTAGTATAATAGTGACCGTACATTATATTATACTAATATCAAAGATCAATACATAATTTTGGTCATAGTTTTAGAATCACTACATGAGGCTTGCCACTCCAATCTTTAATATCATATTAGCACACAAAAGACAATGTTTTCTAATATTAACACATAATAGTTAACTAAAGTATAATTTTTTGTGAAGAAACAACACATCAATACCTGTTAAAGAATCAATAAGTATACAATGGATTCCCGAGGATACTGGAACATGAGAGCAAAACTATTAGATAGAAATCTTTATATATGAAGGTTAAAAGAAGTTAGACAAACATTCAAATCCACTTTTCATTTTATAAAACGTGAGAAGCAACAGATGATTTGACACACTTAGTATTCCTGCAAAATTTTCCACAAATCAAGCATAATAATCATTATAATATGAAATCAATATTCTAAACTTTTCTAGAATTTGAATATTAAATAGGAAGCATGAACGGATTTGAAAAACAAAACTTTGTTGATGTCAAAAAAAAAAAGACCTTGTAAGATTTGATTTTGCATGGATGTATATCTCTTAGAAAATCAAATTATGCAGCCATTGTTATTGTACAAAATTGTTTGCTAGTGTATCAAAGAGCATAGTATGAAAAGTAAAGAAAAAAAAGAGCATCGTATGATTGGGTTGATTTTGTTATTCTAGACGTGTTATTTATAGAGTTTTCTTTGTGTTGATAGAATTATGTTTGATATCATATCTAAAATGATTTATTGAGCGAACAAAATATCTTTGAAAATATATACATATTAAAGCTAAGTATATACAGTAGTTAGATATGAAATATCCCATTAAATTTTCGTTAATAATAATCATTTAGTTTCTATTTCATGTATTTATTTCATTTTGAATTTGCTTGGATTGTTAAGTTGGCATTTAATTAGCTTACGTTTCCTCTCTCTTATTTATTTTAAATTCGTTTTAATTGATTTTTATCATTAATTAGTCATATTCATTACGGTAAAATAGGGAAATACTACCTAATTTTGTTTAATTGTTTTGAAGGATATACAATCGTTATTATTGTATATTGGACTAATAAACCATAATTCATGCATTTATGGATTGTGAAATCTTAACAAAATTAATTCTCTCATAATTAATGTGTTTTTTATTAGAAATAATTATGAGAAACAATCGGATTTATTTGTGGAAACGGTTTCTTTAACTAATGAGGATTTCCTTAAACACAATCGGAATATTACTTTTATTTCTTTTTTTTAAAACGATTAATGAGGATCCAAGAACTGAAATCGGGTTTTAATTTTAGAATATAAACCGATCCGATTTTAAGTTTTACACTATTAACCTTAATGACCTTTAGTTAATAGTCTAAATATAAGGGTATTTTATGGCAAACAATAAAATAAAAAGATGGCCAAAAAATTGTACTTCAAAAATGTTATAATAGATTGAGACACGATTATATGTATATATGTATCGAATATCTAAAAATTAATATAGATGTTTCGAAATGTTAAGATAAATAAGCGCAATTGTATAATACATACTAAAGTTGATTACAATTTATCATTCAAAAATCTCTGTTAAGAACAAGAATTAAAGAATTTTGTTTCCATGTACATTTTAATAATAACAATAATATTAATATCTATATATATAAAGTTACCTTTCCTCTCTTCTCCTTCCGCCACATCATCCCTCACATCATCAACTTTTTTAAATTTTTTTATTAATAATCTCAAAAGGGTATGGACTTGAGGTCCAACGGCTACACAACAATCAAACCGGTTAAAGAAGATCGAGAAAACATCGGATACACGAATTTGGAACTTGATAGTTAAACGTCGGATACAACAATCAAATCGGTTAAAGATAGATCCAAAAAACATCTACTAAAACTGTAGTTTACAAGAACAACTCCTATTCACCGATTTTGAAACCATTGGCTAGAGTATACAGATTTAAGCATAGGAAAAAAAAACAAAAACAAGTCAGATCCCAGAACATCTATCATGGTATAGATCAAAACCAGACACATGAAACATTACCTCTCTAATCCCATACCTAGAAAAAGAGAGAATACCACAGAAACTTGCCCTCAGCCTCTCGCAAATAAACATTTTAAGTACTACACTAATACAAAATGAAAAAAAAAAACAATCCATATGGGAATAGAATAACAAAAATGACAACAGTAAAAAATCAACAAAAAAAGTTAAAAAAAAAATCATAATATAAATTATAAACCTTTCGCGCACAGCGCGGATCAACAACTAGTAAATAATATAATATCCCACTCGGTTCCAAAGAAAGATTCCACAACTTAAAAGTATCAACAACCACAAGACTAATAAGAAATACAAAACACGTTTGTAGCAAACTATTTATATCCCTGTCTCCTTTCGGAAACATGCTATATATAGTTTTAACTTTTACGTTAAAGGAAAAAAAACATGTCAGAAGAAGAAGTGGTGGTGTTGAACTCCGAGACAAGCATGTTCGGAGCAAGAGTGATCATGTACAAAGAAGGCTAAAGAACAAGAAGAAGCGAAACGAGTGTTCATAGAAATCTTGAAAGTTTTAGAAAGCTAGAGAGCTTGGAGATAAGGTTTCAATGGTGGAATTGGTCCTCAATCTCCTATTACCCCATTGGTTCCACACACGTGAGAGACCACAATTGGTGGTTTTAGCATTGAGGATATATATCACACTCCCAAACTAATGTGTTGGTTCGTAAATCCAACCCTCTTAAGATCCTTGATCGAGTATCCATGAACATATATGTCCATATGGAGGATAAGTCGAACTATATTATGATAATGTTTCAGTCTCTACTATGCTATGTTAAGGGTTTGTGTTTATCTATATGTCAAGATCTTTATGTACTAATGCCGATATTACGTTGGTGAATAATAAAGACGAGTTACATTGGTATCTAATTCTACATGGTATTAGAAATAAGATTAATACTTACGATCGATATATTGAATTAAGGAAAAAGATATTATATCTTGGTGTAAGTGTTTTCGGTCTATCACGGTTTATGCGTCATATGATACAATCGATCCCGAACTAATACTCGAGCACACGAGTAGTAGACTCAAGCGAACTTAATCTACGATATATTCTCGAAACTATTAAAAACCTAATAAGTTATTTTGAAAGAAAGCAAGAGAGAGGCGAGATTTTAGAATTGAGAATGCTTTTCTGTTTCAGAGCGTTCGAAATAATGAGAGGTTGCGCCTCTTTACGTTGTAGGAGAAAAAGGAGATAGATCTTCAAGAAAATATCCTCGACATATTCTGCAAAATATTCAAGGCATAAATACTTTTTGGAATGCATGCCAAGCCTTGTTAAAAATTGGGCCTAATAATGGTCCAAAAAAAAAAACTCGGCAAAGCGCGAATTCCCAAGGGCCCACGAGTCCACGACCCGAAGGCCAGCGCCCGGTTTGGTTTGGCGTGCGTGTGGAACCTTCTTTCTCTCTTATAACCATTTTTGAAACTAGATAAGAGTATAACCATATATAAAGGAGTGAAAAACACTCCCCATATCCGATGTAATACTTTTTCCCAATCAACCCAAGTGGTTCACTTTACTCCCTTATTTCGCATTCAATTTAACTCAGTTTTGACATATGAGTATACCATTTTGTAGTACTCATTTCCAACTTTCCATTGCACTAAAAACCTGACAATTCCGTTCAGCCATTTGGCCGGAATTTAGCCGGATTGTTGCCGGAAGGTCACTGTAAAAAAAACTGTAATTTTTTAGAAACTTATTTTCTGAAAATTCAGTTCCAACAATCCCTCACATGAATAGAAATAAGTCTAAACATTGAAGACTTAACTGACCCTATGGAATGACTCAACTAGCTAAACTATACAGACCTTCGAGTGTATATGTGAAAACTAACTATATCTGAGTTGGTGACGTTTTTCAACCAAACTACTCATTGTTAAGACCTGTCGAGTTTACTCGGCCAGATGGTGAACATGATGTCTTGAACTATCCGGAGTTTTATGTAAAATTAGACAGCATGTATAACACAACTTCGTTTTCTCGTAGAACGAGGTTCTCTATTGTATTCATTGTGGTCGTGAACTTGCGTGGATAATCATGAATGAACTTGGAGAGTATAGCCTCACATATTTTCCTAGAAACGGCCCCATTTCACACTCAGGATATATTGTGTTTTTATTGGTTTTAAGTCTTTCTTTTCTCTTTTTAATTTATTTTATAACTTTTATTGAGTCAAAGTGTGTTTTTAGAGTCTTTTAGTCCATTATAGAGTCTTAACAGGTTTGATGTTGCTTTGGAATAAAACGATCCGTTTTGGGATGCAAACACATATTTGGAGATGATGGGACTTGAGGACCACTCCTATTATAGTATGGGACGCATCAACACTTATTCCGAGGTTAGTGTGACATGCAGGTGGCGGAACGGTACGAGCTGGCCGATCAGCTTTGGGAAAGAGACACATCTCTTTACTTGTTGTTGTTGTGTCTATTGTTTAACTATATAACACATTGTAACTCTGATAAAACATACGTTTATCAGACTCAGTAAGAAGTCAGTTTTCTGTTCTTTCTCTGTTTTCTCTTTATATAATTCATCTAAGAAAAACAAAACAAAAATTGATCAAAAAAAAAAATAGAACAACAATTAAAAATTTGTTGTGTTTCTTGTACTAAGAAGCTTTTGCTTCTAACAGGTCTGGCTATTGTAGTTGGTTTATATTTTGCTGACGATTTTGCTGACAAATGGAAATAGCTTTATATTTTGCTGACGATTTTGTTCCTATATGTTTCTTAATAGACTAACACTTAGATTCACTGATTCAATAGACTAGCGCTTTAATAGATTATCGAATATTGAATAAGTTAGCATAGTAACTTATCCTATTTATATAAATATTATTTGTATAACAACTATCTTACCATGTACATATGATATTATTCAGATATTTAATATGTTATCCGAGAGGAAGAATCATCTGATGGTCAGAGATAAAACTTCGGCTACTCCACTCAGTAACCTGTGGATAGAAGATGATTATTAATCGATCGAATATTGAATAATTTAGCATGCTAAATTTCAATTTATCGGATATTGAATAAGTTAAAACATGCTAAAATTTTCATTTATCGAATATTGAATAACTTAGCATACTAACTTAGCATGTTAATATAAATCTTATTCGTATAATAACTATCTTACCATGTGCATACAAATATTATTTAAATATATATTTAAATATCTTAGCACACAATATATCATCAGTGATGAATAGTGTTAGTATTAATTTAACAGATAATATGTAACTTATCGCGATAACAGTTTATTTAACATGTTAAAAATTAAGTTATCGGATGTTATTAATCACGACTGAACAGTCTAATATTCCCCTGAATAATTGTCAGAACATGTGTAGAGAATCATCATTATTTTATTTTTTCCCAACACAGAATAAGGACCCTCGTGTAACTTCACCTACACAGAAGATTGAGAACTAATTTTGATTTTATTGAGCCTTAACTTTTTGTATTCCATTCTACCAAGTCCAAGCTTTTAACAAGCCCTTTTTATAACCGCTAAAAATAAAAACAATTGGGTACACAAATACCCGAATACCCAAAAAAATTCAGGTAAATTTTCGGATAAATACCCAAATTTCCGGGTAAATACCCGAGGTTTTGGGGAAAAATTCAGACTTTTGGGTATAAATTTGGGTATTTAAGTAAATAATTTGGGTATTTAGGTCCTAAATTATTTATATACATTTATATTTTTGATATTTTCGGGTTCGGTAGGGTTCGGGTCGGGTTCTGTTTTTGATTTTTGGGTAGAACATTTTAGGATCCAATATGGTAAATCTAGAAATTTCGCGTTTGGATTCGGATCTAATTTTTTGGATCGGTTTTAGTTCAGATTATCGATTCCGGTTTTTTCCAAGGGATAACAATAAAAACCACGAATGGCACCCAATCACATTTGGTTCTACGGATGATATCATGGACATATTTTTGTTGGATATAAACGGGTCTTCACAAAAAGTTAAACCCACTTACACCCGTTTAATAAACCGCCTTTCACAAAATTTAAACATCAATTAAAACCAAAACAACGTTTTTTGAACTAAATCCTAGACCTAATAATATTCCTTCTTCTTCAGTTCTTCCCCTCATCGATTTGGACCGTAAACTTAATCCTCGTCTTAGTCGTGGTTAACTTCTCCGGCAGCTCATCCTCTGTTTATGCGCTGCCAAGAACACCATGCCGATATTACGTTGGTGAATAATAAAGACGAGTTACATTGGTATCTAATTCTACATGGTATCAGAAATAAGATTAATACTTACGACCGATATATTGAATTAAGGAAAAAGATATTATATCTTGGTGTAAGTGTTTTCGGTCTATCACGGTTTATGCGTCATATGATACAATCGATCCCGAACTAATACTCGAGCACACGAGTAGTAGACTCAAGCGAACTTAATCTACGATATATTCTCGAAACTATTAAAAACCTAATAAATTATTTTGAAAGAAAGCAAGAGAGAGGCGAGATTTTAGAATTGAGAATGCTTTTCTGTTTCAGAGCGTTCGAAATAATGAGAGGTTGCGCCTCTTTATGTTGTAGGAGAAGAAGGAGATAGATCTTCAAGAAAATATCCTCGACATATTCTGCAAAATATTCAAGGCATAAATACTTTTTGGAATGCATGCCAAGCCTTGTTAAAAATTGGGCCTAATAATGGTCCAAAAAAAAAAACTCGGCAAGGCGCGAATTCCCAAGGGCCCACGAGTCCACGACCCAAAGGCCAGCGCCCGGTTTGGTTTGGCGTGCGTGTGGAACCTTCTTTCTCTCTTATAACCATTTTTGAAACTAGATAAGAGTATAACCATATATAAAGGAGTGAAAAACACTCCCCATATCCGATGTAATACTTTTTCCCAATCAACCCAAGTGGTTCACTTTACTCCCTTATTTCTCATTCAATTTAACTCAGTTTTGACATATGAGTATACCATTTTGTAGTACTCATTTCCAACTTTCCATTGCACTAAAAACCTGACAATTCCGTTCAGCCATTTGGCCGGAATTTAGCCGGATTGTTGCCGGAAGGTCACTGTAAAAAAAACTGTAATTTTTTAGAAACTTATTTTCTGAAAATTCAGTTCCAACAATCCCTCACATGAATAGAAATAAGTCTAAACATTGAAGACTTAACTGACCCTATGGAATGACTCAACTAGCTAAACTATACAGACCTTCGAGTGTATATGTGAAAACTAACTATATCTGAGTTGGTGACGTTTTTCAACCAAACTACTCATTGTTAAGACCTGTCGAGTTTACTCGGCCAGATGGTGAACATGATGTCTTGAACTATCCGGAGTTTTATGTAAAATTAGACAGCATGTATAACACAACTTCGTTTTCTCGTAGAACGAGGTTCTCTATTGTATTCATTGTGGTCGTGAACTTGCGTGGATAATCATGAATGAACTTGGAGAGTATAGCCTCACATATTTTCCTAGAAACGGCCCCATTTCACACTCAGGATATATTGTGTTTTTATTGGTTTTAAGTCTTTCTTTTCTCTTTTTAATTTATTTTATAACTTTTATTGAGTCAAAGTGTGTTTTTAGAGTCTTTTAGTCCATTATAGAGTCTTAACAGGTTTGATGTTGCTTTGGAATAAAACGATCCGTTTTGGGATGCAAACACATATTTGGAGATGATGGGACTTGAGGACCACTCCTATTATAGTATGGGACGCATCAACACTTATTCCGAGGTTAGTGTGACATGCAGGTGGCGGAACGGTACGAGCTGGCCGATCAGCTTTGGGAAAGAGACACATCTCTTTACTTGTTGTTGTTGTGTCTATTGTTTAACTATATAACACATTGTAACTCTGATAAAACATACGTTTATCAGACTCAGTAAGAAGTCAGTTTTCTGTTCTTTCTCTGTTTTCTCTTTATATAATTCATCTAAGAAAAACAAAACAAAAATTGATCAAAAAAAGAAATAGAACAACAATTAAAAATTTGTTGTGTTTCTTGTACTAAGAAGCTTTTGCTTCTAACAGGTCTGGCTATTGTAGTTGGTTTATATTTTGCTGACGATTTTGCTGACAAATGGAAATAGCTTTATATTTTGCTGACGATTTTGTTCCTATATGTTTCTTAATAGACTAACACTTAGATTCACTGATTCAATAGACTAGCGCTTTAATAGATTATCGAATATTGAATAAGTTAGCATAGTAACTTATCCTATTTATATAAATATTATTTGTATAACAACTATCTTACCATGTACATATGATATTATTCAGATATTTAATATGTTATCCGAGAGGAAGAATCATCTGATGGTCAGAGATAAAACTTCGGCTACTCCACTCAGTAACCTGTGGATAGAAGATGATTATTAATCGATCGAATATTGAATAATTTAGCATGCTAAATTTCAATTTATCGGATATTGAATAAGTTAAAACATGCTAAAATTTTCATTTATCGAATATTGAATAACTTAGCATACTAACTTAGCATGTTAATATAAATCTTATTCGTATAATAACTATCTTACCATGTGCATACAAATATTATTTAAATATATATTTAAATATCTTAGCACACAATATATCATCAGTGATGAATAGTGTTAGTATTAATTTAACAGATAATATGTAACTTATCGCGATAACAGTTTATTTAACATGTTAAAAATTAAGTTATCGGATGTTATTAATCACGACTGAACAGTCTAATATTCCCCTGAATAATTGTCAGAACATGTGTAGAGAATCATCATTATTTTATTTTTTCCCAACACAGAATAAGGACCCTCGTGTAACTTCACCTACACAGAAGATTGAGAACTAATTTTGATTTTATTGAGCCTTAACTTTTTGTATTCCATTCTACCAAGTCCAAGCTTTTAACAAGCCCTTTTTATAACCGCTAAAAATAAAAACAATTGGGTACACAAATACCCGAATACCCAAAAAAATTCAGGTAAATTTTCGGATAAATACCCAAATTTCCGGGTAAATACCCGAGGTTTTGGGGAAAAATTCAGACTTTTGGGTATAAATTTGGGTATTTAAGTAAATAATTTGGGTATTTAGGTCCTAAATTATTTATATACATTTATATTTTTGATATTTTCGGGTTCGGTAGGGTTCGGGTCGGGTTCTGTTTTTGATTTTTGGGTAGAACATTTTAGGATCCAATATGGTAAATCTAGAAATTTCGCGTTTGGATTCGGATCTAATTTTTTGGATCGGTTTTAGTTCAGATTATCGATTCCGGTTTTTTCCAAGGGATAACAATAAAAACCACGAATGGCACCCAATCACATTTGGTTCTACGGATGATATCATGGACATATTTTTGTTGGATATAAACGGGTCTTCACAAAAAGTTAAACCCACTTACACCCGTTTAATAAACCGCCTTTCACAAAATTTAAACATCAATTAAAACCAAAACAACGTTTTTTGAACTAAATCCTAGACCTAATAATATTCCTTCTTCTTCAGTTCTTCCCCTCATCGATTTGGACCGTAAACTTAATCCTCGTCTTAGTCGTGGTTAACTTCTCCGGCAGCTCATCCTCTGTTTATGCGCTGCCAAGAACACCATGCCGATATTACGTTGGTGAATAATAAAGACGAGTTACATTGGTATCTAATTCTACATGGTATCAGAAATAAGATTAATACTTACGACCGATATATTGAATTAAGGAAAAAGATATTATATCTTGGTGTAAGTGTTTTCGGTCTATCACGGTTTATGCGTCATATGATACAATCGATCCCGAACTAATACTCGAGCACACGAGTAGTAGACTCAAGCGAACTTAATCTACGATATATTCTCGAAACTATTAAAAACCTAATAAATTATTTTGAAAGAAAGCAAGAGAGAGGCGAGATTTTAGAATTGAGAATGCTTTTCTGTTTCAGAGCGTTCGAAATAATGAGAGGTTGCGCCTCTTTATGTTGTAGGAGAAGAAGGAGATAGATCTTCAAGAAAATATCCTCGACATATTCTGCAAAATATTCAAGGCATAAATACTTTTTGGAATGCATGCCAAGCCTTGTTAAAAATTGGGCCTAATAATGGTCCAAAAAAAAAAACTCGGCAAGGCGCGAATTCCCAAGGGCCCACGAGTCCACGACCCAAAGGCCAGCGCCCGGTTTGGTTTGGCGTGCGTGTGGAACCTTCTTTCTCTCTTATAACCATTTTTGAAACTAGATAAGAGTATAACCATATATAAAGGAGTGAAAAACACTCCCCATATCCGATGTAATACTTTTTCCCAATCAACCCAAGTGGTTCACTTTACTCCCTTATTTCTCATTCAATTTAACTCAGTTTTGACATATGAGTATACCATTTTGTAGTACTCATTTCCAACTTTCCATTGCACTAAAAACCTGACAATTCCGTTCAGCCATTTGGCCGGAATTTAGCCGGATTGTTGCCGGAAGGTCACTGTAAAAAAAACTGTAATTTTTTAGAAACTTATTTTCTGAAAATTCAGTTCCAACAATCCCTCACATGAATAGAAATAAGTCTAAACATTGAAGACTTAACTGACCCTATGGAATGACTCAACTAGCTAAACTATACAGACCTTCGAGTGTATATGTGAAAACTAACTATATCTGAGTTGGTGACGTTTTTCAACCAAACTACTCATTGTTAAGACCTGTCGAGTTTACTCGGCCAGATGGTGAACATGATGTCTTGAACTATCCGGAGTTTTATGTAAAATTAGACAGCATGTATAACACAACTTCGTTTTCTCGTAGAACGAGGTTCTCTATTGTATTCATTGTGGTCGTGAACTTGCGTGGATAATCATGAATGAACTTGGAGAGTATAGCCTCACATATTTTCCTAGAAACGGCCCCATTTCACACTCAGGATATATTGTGTTTTTATTGGTTTTAAGTCTTTCTTTTCTCTTTTTAATTTATTTTATAACTTTTATTGAGTCAAAGTGTGTTTTTAGAGTCTTTTAGTCCATTATAGAGTCTTAACAGGTTTGATGTTGCTTTGGAATAAAACGATCCGTTTTGGGATGCAAACACATATTTGGAGATGATGGGACTTGAGGACCACTCCTATTATAGTATGGGACGCATCAACACTTATTCCGAGGTTAGTGTGACATGCAGGTGGCGGAACGGTACGAGCTGGCCGATCAGCTTTGGGAAAGAGACACATCTCTTTACTTGTTGTTGTTGTGTCTATTGTTTAACTATATAACACATTGTAACTCTGATAAAACATACGTTTATCAGACTCAGTAAGAAGTCAGTTTTCTGTTCTTTCTCTGTTTTCTCTTTATAGAATTCATCTAAGAAAAACAAAACAAAAATTGATCAAAAAAAGAAATAGAACAACAATTAAAAATTTGTTGTGTTTCTTGTACTAAGAAGCTTTTGCTTCTAACAGGTCTGGCTATTGTAGTTGGTTTATATTTTGCTGACGATTTTGCTGACAAATGGAAATAGCTTTATATTTTGCTGACGATTTTGTTCCTATATGTTTCTTAATAGACTAACACTTAGATTCACTGATTCAATAGACTAGCGCTTTAATAGATTATCGAATATTGAATAAGTTAGCATAGTAACTTATCCTATTTATATAAATATTATTTGTATAACAACTATCTTACCATGTACATATGATATTATTCAGATATTTAATATGTTATCCGAGAGGAAGAATCATCTGATGGTCAGAGATAAAACTTCGGCTACTCCACTCAGTAACCTGTGGATAGAAGATGATTATTAATCGATCGAATATTGAATAATTTAGCATGCTAAATTTCAATTTATCGGATATTGAATAAGTTAAAACATGCTAAAATTTTCATTTATCGAATATTGAATAACTTAGCATACTAACTTAGCATGTTAATATAAATCTTATTCGTATAATAACTATCTTACCATGTGCATACAAATATTATTTAGATATATATTTAAATATCTTAGCACACAATATATCATCAGTGATGAATAGTGTTAGTATTAATTTAACAGATAATATGTAACTTATCGCGATAACAGTTTATTTAACATGTTAAAAAATAAGTTATCGGATGTTATTAATCACGACTGAACAGTCTAATATTCCCCTGAATAATTGTCAGAACATGTGTAGAGAATCATCATTATTTTATTTTTTCCCAACACAGAATAAGGACCCTCGTGTAACTTCACCTACACAGAAGATTGAGAACTAATTTTGATTTTATTGAGCCTTAACTTTTTGTTTTCCATTCTACCAAGTCCAAGCTTTTAACAAGCCCTTTTTATAACCGCTAAAAATAAAAACAATTGGGTACACAAATACCCGAATACCCAAAAAAATTCAGGTAAATTTTCGGATAAATACCCAAATTTCCGGGTAAATACCCGAGGTTTTGGGTAAAAATTCAGATTTTTGGGTATAAATTTGAGTATTTAATTAAATAATTTGGGTATTTAGGTCCTAAATTATTTATATACATTTATATTTTTGGTATTTTCGGGTTCGGTAGGGTTCGGGTCGGGTTCTGTTTTGGATTTTTGGGTAGAACATTTTAGGATCCAATATGGTAAATCTAAAATTTCGCGTTTGGATTCGGATCTAATTTTTTGGATCGGTTTTAGTTCGTATTATCGATTCCGGTTTTTTCCAAGGGATAACAATAAAAACCACGAATGGCACCCAATCACATTTGGTTCTACGGATGATATCATGGACATATTTTTGTTGGATATAAACGGGTCTTCACAAAAAGTTAAACCCACTTACACCCGTTTAATAAACCGCCTTTCACAAAATTTAAACATCAATTAAAACCAAAACAACGTTTTTTGAACTAAATCCTAGACCTAATAATATTCCTTCTTCTTCAGTTCTTCCCCTCATCGATTTGGACCGTAAACTTAATCCTCGTCTTAGTCGTGGTTAACTTCTCCGGCAGCTCATCCTCTGTTTATGCGCTGCCAAGAACACCATGCCGATATTACGTTGGTGAATAATAAAGACGAGTTACATTGGCATCTAATTCTACATGGTATCAGAAATAAGATTAATACTTACGACCGATATATTGAATTAAGGAAAAAGATATTATATCTTGGTGTAAGTGTTTTCGGTCTATCACGGTTTATGCGTCATATGATACAATCGATCCCGAACTAATACTCGAGCACACGAGTAGTAGACTCAAGCGAACTTAATCTACGATATATTCTCGAAACTATTAAAAACCTAATAAGTTATTTTGAAAGAAAGCAAGAGAGAGGCGAGATTTTAGAATTGAGAATGCTTTTCTGTTTCAGAGCGTTCGAAATAATGAGAGGTTGTGCCTCTTTATGTTGTAGGAGAAGAAGGAGATAGATCTTCAAGAAAATATCCTCGACATATTCTGCAAAATATTCAAGGCATAAATACTTTTTGGAATGCATGCCAAGCCTTGTTAAAAATTGGGCCTAATAATGGTCCAAAAAAAAAAACTCGGCAAGGCGCGAATTCCCAAGGGCCCACGAGTCCACGACCCGAAGGCCAGCGCCCGGTTTGGTTTGGCGTGCGTGTGGAACCTTCTTTCTCTCTTATAACCATTTTTGAAACTAGATAAGAGTATAACCATATATAAAGGAGTGAAAAACACTCCCCATATCCGATGTAATACTTTTTCCCAATCAACCCAAGTGGTTCACTTTACTCCCTTATTTCTCATTCAATTTAACTCAGTTTTGACATATGAGTATACCATTTTGTAGTACTCATTTCCAACTTTCCATTGCACTAAAAACCTGACAATTCCGTTCAGCCATTTGGCCGGAATTTAGCCGGATTGTTGCCGGAAGGTCACTGTAAAAAAAACTGCAATTTTTTAGAAACTTATTTTCTGAAAATTCAGTTCCAACAATCCCTCACATGAATAGAAATAAGTCTAAACATTGAAGACTTAACTGACCCTATGGAATGACTCAACTAGCTAAACTATACAGACCTTCGAGTGTATATGTGAAAACTAACTATATCTGAGTTGGTGACGTTTTTCAACCAAACTACTCATTGTTAAGACCTGTCGAGTTTACTCGGCCAGATGGTGAACATGATGTCTTGAACTATCCGGAGTTTTATGTAAAATTAGACAGCATGTATAACACAACTTCGTTTTCTCGTAGAACGAGGTTCTCTATTGTATTCATTGTGGTCGTGAACTTGCGTGGATAATCATGAATGAACTTGGAGAGTATAGCCTCACATATTTTCCTAGAAACGGCCCCATTTCACACTCAGGATATATTGTGTTTTTATTGGTTTTAAGTCTTTCTTTTCTCTTTTTAATTTATTTTATAACTTTTATTGAGTCAAAGTGTGTTTTTAGAGTCTTTTAGTCCATTATAGAGTCTTAACATATTTGATGTTGCTTTGGAATAAAACGATCCGTTTTGGGATGCAAACACATATTTGGAGATGATGGGACTTGAGGACCACTCCTATTATAGTATGGGACGCATCAACACTTATTCCGAGGTTAGTGTGACATGCAGGTGGCGGAACGGTTCGAGCTGGCCGATCAACTTTGGGAAAGAGACACATCTCTTTACTTGTTGTTGTTGTGTCTATTGTTTAACTATATAACACATTGTAACTCTGATAAAACATACGTTTATCAGACTCAGTAAGAAGTCAGTTTTCTGTTCTTTCTCTGTTTTCTCTTTATAGAATTCATCTAAGAAAAACAAAACAAAAATTGATCAAAAAAAGAAATAGAACAACAATTAAAAATTTGTTGTGTTTCTTGTACTAAGAAGCTTTTGCTTCTAACAGGTCTGGCTATTGTAGTTGGTTTATATTTTGCTGACGATTTTGCTGACAAATGGAAATAGCTTTATATTTTGCTGACGATTTTGTTCCTATATGTTTCTTAATAGACTAACACTTAGATTCACTGATTCAATAGACTAGCGCTTTAATAGATTATCGAATATTGAATAAGTTAGCATAGTAACTTATCCTATTTATATAAATATTATTTGTATAACAACTATCTTACCATGTACATATGATATTATTCAGATATTTAATATGTTATCCGAGAGGAAGAATCATCTGATGGTCAGAGATAAAACTTCGGCTACTCCACTCAGTAACCTGTGGATAGAAGATGATTATTAATCGATCGAATATTGAATAATTTAGCATGCTAAATTTCAATTTATCGGATATTGAATAAGTTAAAACATGCTAAAATTTTCATTTATCGAATATTGAATAACTTAGCATACTAACTTAGCATGTTAATATAAATCTTATTCGTATAATAACTATCTTACCATGTGCATACAAATATTATTTAGATATATATTTAAATATCTTAGCACACAATATATCATCAGTGATGAATAGTGTTAGTATTAATTTAACAGATAATATGTAACTTATCGCGATAACAGTTTATTTAACATCTTAAAAAATAAGTTATCGGATGTTATTAATCACGACTGAACAGTCTAATATTCCCCTGAATAATTGTCAGAACATGTGTAGAGAATCATCATTATTTTATTTTTTCCCAACACAGAATAAGGACCCTCGTGTAACTTCACCTACACAGAAGATTGAGAACTAATTTTGATTTTATTGAGCCTTAACTTTTTGTTTTCCATTCTATCAAGTCCAAGCTTTTAACAAGCCCTTTTTATAACCGCTAAAAATAAAAACAATTGGGTACACAAATACCCGAATACCCAAAAAAATTCAGGTAAATTTTCGGATAAATACCCAAATTTCCGGGTAAATACCCGAGGTTTTGGGTAAAAATTCAGATTTTTGGGTATAAATTTGAGTATTTAAGTAAATAATTTGGGTATTTAGGTCCTAAATTATTTATATACATTTATATTTTTGGTATTTTCGGGTTCGGTAGGGTTCGGGTCGGGTTCTGTTTTGGATTTTTGGGTAGAACATTTTAGGATCCAATATGGTAAATCTAAAATTTCGCGTTTGGATTCGGATCTAATTTTTTGGATCGGTTTTAGTTCGGATTATCGATTCCGGTTTTTTCCAAGGGATAACAATAAAAACCATGAATGGCACCCAATCACATTTGGTTCTACGGATGATATCATGGACATATTTTTGTTGGATATAAACGGGTCTTCACAAAAAGTTAAACCCACTTACACCCGTTTAATAAACCGCCTTTCACAAAATTTAAACATCAATTAAAACCAAAACAACGTTTTTTGAACTAAATCCTAGACCTAATAATATTCCTTCTTCTTCAGTTCTTCCCCTCATCGATTTGGACCGTAAACTTAATCCTCGTCTTAGTCGTGGTTAACTTCTCCGGCAGCTCATCCTCTGTTTATGCGCTGCCAAGAACACCATGCCGATATTACGTTGGTGAATAATAAAGACGAGTTACATTGGCATCTAATTCTACATGGTATCAGAAATAAGATTAATACTTACGACCGATATATTGAATTAAGGAAAAAGATATTATATCTTGGTGTAAGTGTTTTTGGTCTATCACGGTTTATGCGTCATATGATACAATCGATCCTGAACTAATACTCGAGCACACGAGTAGTAGACTCAAGCGAACTTAATCTACGATATATTCTCGAAACTATTAAAAACCTAATAAGTTATTTTGAAAGAAAGCAAGAGAGAGGCGAGTTTTTAGAATTGAGAATGCTTTTCTGTTTCAGAGCGTTCGAAATAATGAGAGGTTGCGCCTCTTTATGTTGTAGGAGAAGAAGGAGATAGATCTTCAAGAAACTTTTTGGAATGCATGCCAAGCCTTGTTAAAAATTGGGCCTAATAATGGTCCAAAAAAAAAACTCGGCAAGGCGCGAATTCCCAAGGGCCCACGAGTCCACGACCCGAAGGCCAGCGCCCGGTTTGGTTTGGCGTGCGTGTGGAACCTTCTTTCTCTCTTATAACCATTTTTGAAACTAGATAAGAGTATAACCATATATAAAGGAGTGAAAAACACTCCCCATATCCGATGTAATACTTTTTCCCAATCAACCCAAGTGGTTCACTTTACTCCCTTATTTCTCATTCAATTTAACTCAGTTTTGACATATGAGTATACCATTTTGTAGTACTCATTTCCAACTTTCCATTGCACTAAAAACCTGACAATTCCGTTCAGCCATTTGGCCGGAATTTAGCCGGATTGTTGCCGGAAGGTCACTGTAAAAAAAACTGCAATTTTTTAGAAACTTATTTTCTGAAAATTCAGTTCCAACAATCCCTCACATGAATAGAAATAAGTCTAAACATTGAAGACTTAACTGACCCTATGGAATGACTCAACTAGCTAAACTATACAGACCTTCGAGTGTATATGTGAAAACTAACTATATCTGAGTTGGTGACGTTTTTCAACCAAACTACTCATTGTTAAGACCTGTCGAGTTTACTCGGCCAGATGGTGAACATGATGTCTTGAACTATCCGGAGTTTTAAGTAAAATTAGACAGCATGTATAACACAACTTCGTTTTCTCGTAGAACGAGGTTCTCTATTGTATTCATTGTGGTCGTGAACTTGCGTGGATAATCATGAATGAACTTGGAGAGTATAGCCTCACATATTTTCCTAGAAACGGCCCCATTTCACACTCAGGATATATTGTGTTTTTATTGGTTTTAAGTCTTTCTTTTCTCTTTTTAATTTATTTTATAACTTTTATTGAGTCAAAGTGTGTTTTTAGAGTCTTTTAGTCCATTATAGAGTCTTAACATATTTGATGTTGCTTTGGAATAAAACGATCCGTTTTGGGATGCAAACACATATTTGGAGATGATGGGACTTGAGGACCACTCCTATTATAGTATGGGACGCATCAACACTTATTCCGAGGTTAGCATACTAACTTAGCATGTTAATATAAATCTTATTCGTATAATAACTATCTTACCATGTGCATACAAATATTATTTAGATATATATTTAAATATCTTAGCACATAATATATCATCAGTGATGAATAGTGTTAGTATTAATTTAACAGATAATATGTAACTTATCGCGATAACAGTTTATTTAACATGTTAAAAAATAAGTTATCGGATGTTATTAATCACGACTGAACAGTCTAATATTCCCCTGAATAATTGTCAGAACATGTGTAGAGAATCATCATTATTTTATTTTTTCCCAACACAGAATAAGGACCCTCGTGTAACTTCACCTACACAGAAGATTGAGAACTAATTTTGATTTTATTGAGTCTTAACTTTTTGTTTTCCATTCTACCAAGTCCAAGCTTTTAACAAGCCCTTTTTATAACCGCTAAAAATAAAAACAATTGGGTACACAAATACCCGAATACCCAAAAAAATTCAGGTAAATTTTCGGATAAATACCCAAATTTCCGGGTAAATACCCGAGGTTTTGGGTAAAAATTCAGATTTTTGGGTATAAATTTGGGTATTTAAGTAAATAATTTGGGTATTTAGGTCCTAAATTATTTATATACATTTATATTTTTGGTATTTTCGGGTTCGGTAGGGTTCGGGTCGGGTTCTGTTTTGGATTTTTGGGTAGAACATTTTAGGATCCAATATGGTAAATCTAAAATTTCACGTTTGGATTCGGATCTAATTTTTTGGATCGGTTTTAGTTCGGATAATCGATTCCGGTTTTTTCCAAGGGATAACGATAAAAACCACGAATGGCACCCAATCACATTTGGTTCTACGGATGATATCATGGACATATTTTTGTTGGATATAAACGGGTCTTCACAAAAAGTTAAACCCACTTACACCCGTTTAATAAACCGCCTTTCACAAAATTTAAACATCAATTAAAACCAAAACAACGTTTTTTGAACTAAATCCTAGACCTAATAATATTCCTTCTTCTTCAGTTCTTCCCCTCATCGATTTGGACCGTAAACTTAATCCTCGTCTTAGTCGTGGTTAACTTCTCTGGCAGCTCATCCTCTGTTTATGCTCTGCCAAGAACACCATATCGATCGTCACGCTCGTCACGTCCCTTAAAGCTAGCCGCAAAATGACAGTTGCGATCGCCGAGCTGCTAATGTCGACATAGATTTCAAAGTAGTTAGGATCTCTGTGGTAATTGCATTAAAAAGGGACCTCTTCTTCTAGATCTGCTTCTGCATTAGTCCTTCTCTCTCTCAGGTTCCATTCCTCCTCTTCTTCTCCCACAATCTAACTGTTTTTTGACTTTTGATTTCAAATTCTTAATCTCAAGGTATGAATTGGTAGTGGGTGTTTGTTAGATTTGATTGTAAGTTGAATGGAGTGTGAATAGTAAAAATTGAACATTTACTCTTAGATTTAATTGTTACATCAATGCTCTAAACTCTTAGATTTAATTGTTACATCAATGCTTTTTTTTTTTTTTTGTCAACCATTTTTGTTATTTCCAAATTGGAAAATTACATGGACATCAGACTCCAAACATACAAAACAAGTAAGCCCAAATAGGCCCAATTTAAGTGTTATGTCAATGCTTTCTTGTGTCGTATATTTAGGGATGTTAAGAGTGGGCTAAAACCTGACAATAGAAACGACGGCGTTCTATAAAAAAACCAAACTAAACCTATTCGGTGAAAAATCTGTCTTCTTCTTCCCCTCGACTCCGACATCGATTCTACTGCTGCCATTGTTGCTTCGTCCGCCATTGTTGCTTCGTCAGCCATTGTCCGCTATTGCTGCTTCGTCTTCCATTGTGTTCGATCCCGAAGACAAAACACAAACTCATCAATTTCTGTTGTTTGCATATGAGTCTTCTTTGTCCGCCATTGTCGGCCACGAATTGAGCTTTATATCATCTATCTCGAAGTGGGTTTTACGAATTTTGGTTAGTCTTCTTCTAAAATTCGATTTTGGATTCAAACTCTTTCGTTGTTGCATTTTGGAATTATGAGAATTCGATTTTGTTGTTGGATTCAAGCTTTTCGTTGTTGTTATAATAGTGAAAGCTGATACAAATCTCTGAGTTTTTTGGTTACTGTAACTCTTAGCTTTTAGGGAAATTAGCAGAGTTGGGAGAAGACTAGGAGTAGCTATTATTACGGTAATGGAGTTTCTTTATGGTACTTAAGTGTCAGATTCAGACTTGTTTCTTGGTAATTAGGTTCATTGTGAGACTTTAACCGACAAGCTTGGACACATTTGATTTCGTTGTGCTTTAGTTCTGCTGCTATTGATTTACAATGTTGAGGTCTTTAGAATAGGGTTTACAAATGCTGTTAATCTTTGGTTTATGCTGACACAGCTAGAAGAAACATAGACAGCTTTGTTTTCTGGAATCAATTACGTTAAGTCTGTTTCGTTTTGGTGAGAGATCATAGCAGAACGTCTACGTGTATTGCCTTGGTACGTGTTTGTGTTAGTTATGCATTTTTTGCAGTGGTTTTGTGTTGGTTTGTTATTTTGTTTTCACTTCCCTCAGATCTGTATGAATAGAGAGACAATGTCTTTTGTGTTAATTATGTATTCTTCTTTCTTAGAGTGAAGTTTCTCAGAATTTTAAGCTCATCTTTGGTTTTTTTAGATTTCTCTTTAGTATAATGTATATGAGCTTTATGTGTATAATGTACAGAACCAAAGGCGTGTTTTTATGTATAATGGAGTTTGCTTACGAGAAGCTTGGACACATTTGATCTCGTTGTGCTTAGCTGGTCTTTAATCAGTTAAAGACTCTTGATTTTGATGTTTTGGTTTGTAACAGGGCAGTGCAGTGATTGTTATAAAGCAACCAAAGAGATCTGAGGCAACACTTCTCTCCTCTGGTTAGTTCTTTTAAAACCCTTTTCTTGTTGTTAGTTTTATATGTCTTTCTGATGTTTGGTTTAATTAATTAGTTTAATGTTTGGTTTTGGTACTTAAGTACTGGTAAGCCTTGTTATAAGCAGAAAGTCTTGATTAATTTATTTCCCATTTCTTTGTTTTGCTGAACTATATATAAAGATGAGGCTGATCCTCCTGCAATGAATCTAACCTTGATGCATTTGACCTCACGTACCATTTCTTTACAATTTCCTCAATATGGTTTCTGAAATTGGAATGAGTTATGTGTAATGCTGTTTCTGTATTTGTATTCTTTGATCTAAGGCTTTCTCTACTACTCACATGTTACATGTTACTACTCTAGTAGATAACATGTTACATGTTTCAGATTCTAGTCATGTTATTGGGACTTGGGAGTTCTTGTTTGCATCTCTTATTTGCTTTCTTTTATAATTGGGAGTGAATTGGCTTTTTGTAATCTGGTTTCTAGTTTTGTTTTAGGGTTCAATTGTAAGCTGTGATGTTGATTCTTATTGTTCAATTCGTCTTCATCATGATTTCAAGTTTCTTGCCTGGTAGTTTTGTTTGTTGATGTGCTGGTTGTATTATGTTAGTTGTTGTGGCATTTCAAGATACTGAGTTTGTATTATGTTTTATTGTTGTGTGAATGTAGCCGTGTGCGTGGGAACTCCCATTTTAAGAAGTCTTGTACATGAGATTCTTCTTCTTCTCTTACGTCATCAATGGAAGCTTCTGTACCAGATGAGGTGCTTCAGCCGCTGCTCCAGGCTTCGGGTTTATCCTACTCTCTAGAAGATTGCTTGAAGTTTCTTCAAGAGTCTTCAAAGACCGATTCAGGCCGCTCTGATCTCGCTTCCAAGGCTATCCTTCCTTTTATCCTTCGTCTTCTTCAGATTCTTCCTTACCCATCTTCCCGCCACTATCTCAATCTCTCATTGAAAGTCCTCCGAAACCTCTGCGCCGGCGAGGTTTCGAATCAAAACTCTTTCGTCGACCACGACGGTTCAGCTATCGTCTCGGACTTGCTTGATTCCGCGATTGCAGAGAAAACCGCGGATTTCGAGACTGTTCGGTTCGGGTTGCAGGCTCTAGCGAACGTCGTATTGTTCTGCGAGAAACGTCAGAGAGATGTGTGGATGCGATTTTTCCCGGAGAGGTTCTTCTCAATCGCTAAGATTAGGCGGTTTGAAACCTGTGATCCTCTGTGTATGATTTTGTATGCTTGCTTTGATGGAAGCTCGGAGCTTGCTTCAGAGGTTTGCAGCAGTGATGGGCTCAGCATCATCGCTGAGGCTATACGGACTTCATCTTCCGGTAAATTACTTTTTGTCATTTTTGAAAACCCAAATCTTGTCTGATTCGAAAAAAAGAAAAAAAACCAAATTTTTTGTTATTTGTTGTAGTTGGGTCTGTGGAGGATTATTGGCTCAAGTTAATGGTATCAAGAATGTGTGTTGAAGACCATTGTTTCCCTCAGCTCTTCTCCAAGTTATACAAAGTTGATTTGGTTCTTGGTCACAAGGATGACGAAGATGAAACGGTTTTTACATCAGAGCAAGCCTTTCTTCTAAGGATGGTGTCTGATATTGCAAATGAGCGGATAGGAAAAGTGTCAATTCCCAAGGATACAACTTCTTCCATTCTGGGATTATTCAAGCAATCTGTTGCAGTTTTTGATTTTGCGTCTAGCCAAAGATCCGAGCTTCCTACGGGTTCAACTATAGTAGACGTAATGGGTTACTCTCTCGTAATAATAAGGGATGCTTGCGCTGGAGGAAGCCTTGAAGAGCTCAAGAATGACAATAAGGATTCAGTTGATACTGTTAAATTGCTCTTGTCCTCTGGACTAATACATCTCCTCCTTGATCTTCTTCGCAAACTTGATCCTCCAACAACAATTAAGAGGGCTCTAAACCAGAGTCCTAGTTCTTCTTCTTCTTCGTTAAAACCTTGTCCATACAGAGGATTCAGGAGAGATATTGTGTCTGTGATTGGGAACTGTGCGTACAGAAGGAAAGAGGTACAAGATGAGATCAGGGAGAGAGATGGGCTCTTCCTAATGTTGCAACAGTGTGCGACCGATGATGAGAACCCTTTTTTGAGAGAATGGGGCTTGTGGTGTGTGAGAAATCTGCTGGAAGGGAACCCGGAAAACCAGGAAGTGGTTGCTGATTTGGAGATTCAAGGATCAGTGGATGTGCCTCAACTCCGCGAAATTGGTCTCAGAGTTGAAATTGATCCTAAAACATCCAGGCCAAAGCTCGTCAATGACACCTGAAGTTTCAAAGCCATGGCTGATGTAATACATGTGTGTTGCATGATATCTTATTCTAGTTAGAATTAGGATTATACGTGGTTTCTTTGTTCACCAAAGTGTCATGTATTATTAGCTGATGTAGTTTTCAATAAATCTTATTTAGCTTATCGCAATTGAAATTTGAAAATATAACAAAGCAGTGTTTTCAATCAACTTGATGAACTTTGACATATGTTTACTTACGGAAAGCGACCTTATTCTCCCATAAACTATATTATTTGATTGCATTTATATAAAAAAATTGGTGTGTTTATAGCTACGTAAACTTGAATTAAATTTGAATTTTATACATGAAAAATAAAAGAAATTTGACCTAAACCCACAAATCTTCAAACGACTATGCTGACTTAGGATGCAACGTGGATCATAAAAAATGAGCAAAATATTACATAGGATAGGTTCGAACCAGTTACCATTAATACGTGTAGAGGGTAAATTTCAACCTGAACAATTTCAAAAGTGTATTTATATACTTCAACTTTTATAACGTGTAAATTTCAACTTCAACTAAACATTTTTTCGAATAAAACTACATGAACTATCAAATTTGTGCAAAAATCAACATTGACCAAGATTATATTAGTCAACTATGATGAATCGTGTATACAGATTTGCTGAGTCATATGCCACATTGTGAATTGGGTGTAGAAATGATCATGTCCGAGAAGTCATGTCCGGGATCGAGAGAAGTCATATCCGGGATCGAGTGCCTCGAGCCACGACCGTCCGTACGTCCGTACAGTCGTCAATATGAGGCCGTCCGTACATACATCAATTGGAGGCCTGATCTTGCACAACCACTTCAGCCCATTTAAAGGGCCTTATTCGTAGTAGAAGAGAAGCAAAGAAAGAGGCCTAGATCCTTCTATTCTAGCCGTTGGAGGATGCGCAAGTGGAGAGGTCACATGTGTGTTTAAACACTTCTACCAAGAGATGTCACTTTCGAGTTAGGTCAAACGTGTATAGCCTTAGGGTTTTGGGATTCTTTTTGTAGCTGTCCATATATAGCTTTGTATGTTGTTCTAAATCAAGTAAGTAGAGTTTTTACACTCTTTCTTCTATTCTCTCTCATTTCGCAAATCAACAACACCATTCTTCTTTCTCATTCGATCCAAATCTCCTAATCTCTTTATTCACTCGATCTTTTACTTCAAATCTAACATGGTATCAGAGCCAGGTTGCTCCTAATCGACCTATTTTCTCACCCACCTCATCCGCAAACTTATTCTCTTTGTTTCTCATCCGCTCTTGAAATCTTCTTTCACTTCACCTCTTTATCCGTCGGTTAATAGCTTTACCCAACGGTCCATTCTCCATGGAAGGTCTCAAGAGCTTAGTCGTTCCAGTCACTCTCAAGGGTGGAAACTACTTGTTGTGGGCGAGAACCACAAAAACAGCCTTGTGCGGTCGTGGGTTGTGGAGCCACATCGAGAAGAGTGAAGTTCCACAAGATGCAACCACCAAAGAAGGGAAAGAAGTTGTCCCGGTCGATGAAGAGAAATGGTTCCAAGAGGACCAAAATGTTCTTGCTCTCATCCAAAATTCTCTAGATGCTCCAATTCTTGAAGCATACTCCTATTGCGAAACCGCAAAGGAGCTATGGGACACTCTCAAGAATGTTTTTGGTAACATTACCAATCTAAACCGTGTCTTTGAGGTTAAGAGAGCTATCAATAACCTTAGCCAAGAAGACATGGAGTTTACCAAACATTTTGGGAAGTTTAGATCCCTATGGGCTGAGCTTGAAATGCTAAGGCCAAACACGATGGATCCGGCGGTCATCAACGAACGTCGAGAACAAGACAAGGTGTTCGGCCTTCTTCTCACCTTGAATGCGTCGTACAACGACCTCATTAAGCACATACTCCGGGCGGACAAGCTTCCAAGCCTCGATGAAGTGTGCTCTCAAGTGCAAAGAGAACATGGCTCCATGGGCTTGTTCGGTGGAAAAGGAGAACTTGTCACCGCTAATCAAGTTGAAGTAGCCTCGGCCAACAAAAGCTATTATAGGGGAAACAACAACAACAACAACGGTCACAAGAGGCCCTTTTGCCACCATTGCAAGAAAAACGGTCATGTTCGTGAGAAGTGTTGGATACTTCACCCTCATCTTCGCCCGAGAGATGACAACCATGAGCCTCGAGCCCACATTGCAAGCACATCCGGCGAAGCAAACCCTCCAGAAGTCAAGTCTCAAGTCATTGAAGGAGGTGCCACTGCTCTCAATGCATCCTCGGAGCTGGTGAGGCGATCCGACCTCGATGCTCTCATTAAGGCACTCAAAGAATCATCCGGTAATGTGAATCTTGCCCTTAACTCCATTAAACCGCTTATAGTAGATTCCGGAGCCTCTCATCACATGATTAGTGATTCTAAATTAATTAGTGATATAGAACCGGCTTTAGGAAATGTAACTATAGCCAATGGAGATAAGGTACCGGTTAAAGGAATTGGAACATTGAAATTGTTTAACAAAAACACAAAAGCTTTCTATATGCCTAACTTTGCTTCTAATCTAGTCTCAGTTAGGAAAGCTACTAGGGATCTTAATTGTCATGTTATATTCGGCCCTAATGATGTGTATTTTCAGGATATTGAGACAAGTAAACTTCTTGGCCAAGGCAAGACCAAAGATGATCTCTATGTTCTTAAGAATACCGATTTATCTACCTCTCCCTCATCATGTTTTAGTTCTATTGTTGTTAGTGCTAATAGTGCCATTTGGCATGCTAGACTCGGTCACCCTCATACTCGTGCTTTAAGTTTAATGTTGCCTAATGTTTCTTTTAAGAATGATGAATGTGAAGCATGTATTCTTGGCAAACATTGCAAATCGGTTTTTCCAAAGTCTATGACTATTTATGATAATTGCTTTGATCTTGTTCACTCGGATGTGTGGACTTCACCTTGCATGTCTATTGAAAACCATAAGTATTTTGTCACTTTTATTGATGAGAAATCTAAGTATACTTGGCTAACCTTGCTTCCTACTAAAGATAGGGTCCTAGAAGCTTTCACAAATTTTCAAAATTATGTGACTAATCACTTTAATGCCAAGATTAAGATTTTGAGATCAGATAATGGAGGGGAGTATACTAGCCTTGCATTCAAACAACACCTCAACAAACATGGAATCATTCACCAAACTAGTTGCCCATACACTCCACAACAAAACGGTGTAGCCGAGAGGAAGAATAGGCATCTCATGGAAGTTGCTAGATCAATGATGTTCCATACAAACGTTCCAAAACGTTTTTGGGGAGATGCCGTTGTATCCGCATGCTACTTGATCAACCGGACTCCAACAAAAATACTAAGCGATCTCTCACCTTTTGAAGTCCTTAATAAAATTAAACCGTCTCTCAATCACTTACGTGTGTTTGGTTGTGTATGCTATGTGTTAAAACCAGGAGAACTCCGGAACAAACTTGAAGCCAAAAGTATCAAAGGAATGTTCATCGGATACTCTATCACGCAAAAAGGATACAAATGCTATGATCCAGAAACAAGGAAAGTAATGGTGTCTCGAGATGTTAAGTTTGTGGAAACAAAGGGCTACTATGATGAAAAGAATTGGGAAAGCTTGAAAGACTTATCTCAATCTACTTCCGACCGAGCCACAAACCTTCGGATGATTCTTGAAAAGCTCGGTCTCGGAAACCTTCAAGCTTCTAATCAAAGATCAACCTCTCCGGAAGAGTCTATTCCGAGAGAAGAAGAGGAGAATCTAGCCCCGGAAAGCCCAAGTGATGACACTAACGATCTAGACAATGAGTATGGTGAAGAAGAGGAAGGTTTAAATTCACTTGGAAGTGAAACCGAGTCCAACACTCAAGAAAATGTGCCTCAAGATGAAAATGTTGTTCATCTTAGAAGAAGTGAACGTCTTAAACAACCACCATCAAATTGGAGGAACACTCGGGTCTACTACAACAACATGGCTGTGGCCCATCCGATTCAAGCCGTGTGCACTCTTGCACATTTCCCTAGTGAACATCAAGCATATCTAACTCAAGTGGACTCTCATTGGATTCCACAAACATATGAGGAAGCTCGGGAACACAAAGAATGGAGAGATGCGGTGGAAAATGAAACCAAGGCCATGGAATCAAATCATACTTGGGATGAGTCCGAACTACCTAAAGGAAAGAAGGCAGTCACCTCTAGATGGATATTCACTATCAAGTACAAGAGTGACGGGGGGATAGAACGCTATAAAGCTCGGCTTGTAGCTAGAGGTTTTACACAAACGTATGGAGAAGACTATCTTGATACATTTGCTCCGGTAGCTAAACTCCACACCGTCCGAGTGGTTCTCTCATTAGCCGTGAACTTGGAATGGGAATTATGGCAAATGGACGTGAAGAATGCATTTCTTCAAGGAGAACTTGAGGATGAAGTCTATATGAGACCACCACCGGGCATGGAAGATACAATAGCTCCCGGGAAAGTTTTGAAGCTCAAGAAAGCTATCTATGGACTTAAACAATCACCAAGAGCTTGGTACCACAAGCTTAGTACAACACTAATGGGTAGAGGCTTCAAGAAGTCGGAAGCCGATCACACTCTTTTCACCCTACCAAGTAAAGAAGGTATTGTAGTCATTCTTGTGTATGTTGATGATATCATCATATCCGGGAATGACAAGGTAGGGATTCAAGATACAAAAGTATTTCTTAAAACTGTTTTTGATATTAAAGATCTTGGAGAACTAAAATATTTTCTTGGTATAGAAGTGTGTAGATCCAAAGAAGGATTGTTTTTATCACAAAGAAAGTATGCTCTTGACCTTTTGAATGAAGTAGGGAAGCTTGGATCAAGACCAGTAGTCGCTCCTCTTGACCCGGATTACCAAACAAATGGAAAGGGGGAGCTTGGAGAAGAGTCATTTGATGACCCTACACAATACCGACGACTAGTAGGTAAACTAAAATATCTTACCATTACACGACCTGATATTTGTTTTGCTGTGAATCAGGTCTCTCAACACATGCAAGTACCAACAATGCACCATTGGGACATGGTGAGCCGGATACTTAAGTACATCAAAGGAGCTCCGGGCCAAGGCATTTGGATGGGTTGCAACAACAATACAGAGCTTGTTGGTTATTGTGATGCGGATTATGCCGGAGATAGAAAGGATAGAAGATCAACAACCGGATATTGCACGTTCATTGGAGGCAATCTTGTTACATGGAAAAGCAAGAAGCAAAAAGTTGTGTCTCTCTCTAGTGCCGAGTCGGAATATAGAGCAATGAGGAAGCTCACAACTGAATTAATATGGCTTAAAGCTCTTCTTAAAGACCTTGGAGTGGAATCATCAAGTCCGATCACCATGCACTGTGATAATGAAGCCGCTATACACATTGCATCAAACTCGGTCTTTCATGAAAGAACAAAACACATTGAAGTCGATTGCCACAAGGTTCGAGAGCAAGTTGGATTGGGAGTCATTCTACCGTGTTACACCAAAAGCTCCGAACAACTTGCGGATATCTTCACCAAGGCAGCAAGTCCACAAGTGTGTGAATACATTCACTCCAAGCTTGGTCTTGTGGATCTCACCAAACCATAACACTCACACTCTTTTTCCCTTATGTATAGTTTTTCCCATGTGGTTTTCTATACTAAGGTTTTTTTAATGAGGTGGGTGGTTATTGTTTCAAGCTTAACCTTAAAGACCTTCTTAAAGGTTAAGCTTGAGGGGGAGTGTGAATTGGGTGTAGAAATGATCATGTCCGAGAAGTCATGTCCGGGATCGAGAGAAGTCATATCCGGGATCGAGTGCCTCGAGCCACGACCGTCCGTACGTCCGTACAGTCGTCAATATGAGGCCGTCCGTACATACATCAATTGGAGGCCTGATCTTGCACAACCACTTCAGCCCATTTAAAGGGCCTTATTCGTAGTAGAAGAGAAGCAAAGAAGGAGGCCTAGATCCTTCTATTCTAGCCGTTGGAGGATGCGCAAGTGGAGAGGTCACATGTGTGTTTAAACACTTCTACCAAGAGATGTCACTTTCGAGTTAGGTCAAACGTGTATAGCCTTAGGGTTTTGGGATTCTTTTTGTAGCTGTCCATATATAGCTTTGTATGTTGTTCTAAATCAAGTAAGTAGAGTTTTTACACTCTTTCTTCTATTCTCTCTCATTTCGCAAATCAACAACACCATTCTTCTTTCTCATTCGATCCAAATCTCCTAATCTCTTTATTCACTCGATCTTTTACTTCAAATCTAACACACATGTACAAATTTTGCTGATTCACCTGCCATGTGTCAAAACAACAAAAGACTATTCAACATCTATTTAGTGTGATTCGTAGTTTATGAAAAAACCGATTATTATTGTTCAAACGGGTTTCGTTTTGGTAATAATTTTCAAGGAATTTTGAATTAGTTGTTTTAAGTTTAAGTTATTTTTTCAATTTTTTTTTCCAATTATGGCACATTGTATGTGACGCATCAAAATTTGTACATGTGCATATGACTCAGCAAAATCTGCCTATATGTTATCTGAGTCATCGTAGTTGACCAACATAATCCCGATCAAGACGGATTAGCGAACTATGCTTTGTCTCTACCTTTAGGTTTTCATGTTTTAGATACTATCCCGTTAGTTGTTGAGTCGATTATGCGGGAGGATTTAATTGGACCTGCGCGTCCTCGAAACGTTTGCTTGTAATTTTTATTTTTTTTATTTTATTTTAATTATAACCAGGTCCACTACCAAAAAAAAAACATAATCTCGATCAATGTTGATTTTTGCAAAAATTTGATACTTCATGTTTTTTATTCTAAAAAATATTTAGTTTAGGTTGAAATTCACACGTTAGCAAAGCTGAGGTATGAAAATACACTTTTAAAATTGTTCAGGTTGAAATAAACAAAAATTGACAAAATAGCCTTCTTCATCTCCTCGTCACTCATTCAACTCCAACTAGAGAAATTAATTTCAAACAGAAAACTGAGACCTATTTTTCTTAGTCAAATTTGAATTTCAATTTTGATTTTGATTTTCCTTTGCCAAATCTAGTTGAATCAAAGCTGATATGAACAACCAAAGAAATCTTAGTTCTCAATCCAATCCATTGTATGTGATTTGGAGAGAAGAGAAAGCAAATAACGTGAAAAAGGTTTTAACTCATTGTTTTGATCCTAGATCAATTGTACAGTGATTACATAAAGGTTAAATCTCAGAGATCTAAACTAAATAATAAGTTCATCAACTATAATTAACCCTAATCATAAGATTTATATGCGAGATGAAACCAAACGGATTCTGACGAAGGTTTGTTCTATTTTAGCCAAAATCGTTTCGTCTTCTTTAGATAATCTATCGATCTTTGTTCGAAAAAAAAATCTATTGATTTTAACATAGATGTTGTCATTTGCAGATCCATAACAACCAGCGGCGGCGAGTGAGGTTGAATGACTAATTAAATAACATACAAACTGCGGTTATATAAATATATTTGTTCTTATTTAGAATAAGTTGTGATGGTTCATATGGTTTAATGTGTGGGACTATGAATTCAAGGTTGAGTATTCAAGCCCAAGATAGTTGTTTTGTTTTCTGATTTTCTTTTTTTTTTTAAAAAAATTAAAAATATTTTTTCTTAGTATCCATGTGACATCCTAAACAGCATAGTGTTAACGGATCATTAACAGCATTGGAATATTTGTGGGTTTAGTTCGTGTATAAAATTCAAATGTGATATAAGTTAATATAGTTATAAGCACACGAAAAAGTTTCGTGTATGAATGTGATAAAGTAACGTAGTCTATGGGGGAATATGTCGTTTTGCACATAATGTAACTCTCACGTCTTCTTGATTCTTGGTTCTCCAATGCAACATTTATACTAACATTTCTATGATCTTCATATTCATCAACTAAATAATCTTGATTGGTTGACAATATACAACCCATCACTTTTCTCATCCTCATCATCCTCATTAATGTTCGATTAATGCTCCTTTAGTCCAACCTTCTAGTTAAAACGAAAAAGAAAAAGAAAAATAGGAGAAAGATGATGAGATGATTATGAAAACAATTATTTGTGAGAAGAGTGGATGCTCTGGATTTAAATTAAGGGAAAGAACCTTAAAAATTCGCTTTTTTTTTGGACGTTTAATACCTGAATTTTTTTATTCGAATAAAAATACACATAATAATAAAAACTTACTATTTAATACCCAAACATTTAAATGTTGTTATTTTTATACCTCTGAGCTAATGACGAAATTATTATTCGAATTTTACCCTCATCATCTTATTTAATTATGAAACATATTTTTAATAAATAAATAATAATAATCTCTCTCTCCCTTCTCTTCTTCCTCAGAAACGTGTTTATTTTAGATTAACAAAGACGAAATTAGAAAAAGTAACAGATCATTCACATTTCATCCATCAATTAGTAAACACTTTTGTCAAAAGAAATTATTTATCAAACATTTGGTTAATTAATCAAATATGGTACATGAGCAAACAAAAATCGTGTTTTAGATCATCAAGGGATATAAGAGGTGGGCTTGTTGAAACTTGATTTGATTCAGCATCTTGAAATAAAAAATTACATTTAGAATTTTGGAATTGATAAATGAAACTGAAATTGAGATGAAAAATTACACCTTGAATCTGAGAAACTACATTCCAAAATATAAATATGAGATTGTAATCAAAATCGAATCCACCATTGCTCCTTTACCGATGGACTATTCCTTTCAAGTGTATCTTTGTTTGTGTCAATTTCAATCTCAATATCAATTTCATATATAATTTTGATTTCAAAATCCACACATTTATGCAAATATAGATCTTTAACAGTCATAATTAAGTTATAACTACTAATGAATGGATATAGACAACGAAAAAGATGAAGAAGAAGATGAGCAAGAGAGAGAATTTTAATTTTATATTATTATTATTTTATTTTTAAAATATGTTTTTATAATTAAAATAAGTTGATTGTGGGTAAAATTTGAATAATTATATTGTCATGATCTTGGAGGTATTAAAACTTCAACATTTAAATGTTTATGTATTAAATAGTAGTTTTTTATTTCTAGGTGTATTTTTATTCCAACGAAAAAGTTGAGGTATGAAACATCCAAAAAAATTAGATGGGAAGTTTTTAGGCTTTTTGCCTTTTAAAATAATGTTGTTATATATGGTTGTGAACTTCCCTCTGCACGAGAATATCTAGGTTTGATGATAAGCACCGCCATTGACCCGACGATGAGAGTAATGACAAAGAGAAGTATAAGGCTTGCCAAAAACCAATATGCCTTCGTCGTCTTACGCGCACGCACCATTTTCTGGAAAAAATGTCATTGTCGTCTTACGCTTATGCATCTCATTGTTTATGTGATGGAGGTAAAGATAAAGTTTGATCGTGGAATCAAGGCGAGGAAGAGGACGATGATCTAGGGTCGATGTTTGGGTGTTTGGATATTTAAATTTATTGTTTTGGAACCTTGGAATTATGAGCATGTTTAGGATTGCTGGTTTAATTGGTTATTGGTTAATGTTTGGATGATTGTTGGTGTATTTGGTTTCCGCTGTTGATTGCTTATTGATTTAATTTTTCGGTTTGATATTAATTATAGGGTTAATATTGATGAATTAAATGAGAAAAATGGGATGGGTTGTTTCAACATAGATTATTCTTGTTGAAAACAGTTTGACCACCTTGAACCATGTCTCTTGAGGGGTTTCTCTAAATTTATATCCCTTATCCTCATCACTTTTGTCATCATCATCATCTTCTTCATTAATGTTAGAGGAAAACTCATTCAACCAATTACCTTTCTCATCCTCATCATTCTCATTAATGTTGAAGGAACTCTCTTTCAATCTATCTCATCATGCTCATTAATGTTGGAGGAAAACTCTTCAAATTCATCAATTTTCTCCTCCTCATCATCCTCATTAATGTTGGATCAATGCATCTTTAGTTCAACCTTCTAGTTAAATGAAAAGAAAAAGAAAAATAGGAGAAAGATGATGAGATGTTTATGAAAACAATTATTTGTGAGAAAAGTGGATGCTCTAGATTTAAATTAAGGGAAAAAACCTTAAAATTTGCCGTCTTTTTTTTTTTTTGAACGTTTAATACCTGAATTTTTTTTGGACGTTTAATACCTCTGACTCTTTGAGCTCATGACAAAAAAAATTATTCGAATTTTACCCTCATCATCTCTTTCTCTCTCTCTTCTCTTTTTCTTCCTCTGAAACGTGTTCTTTTTAGATTAACAAAGATGAAATTAGAAAAAAGTAACAAATCATTCACATTCCATGCATCAATTAGTAAATTCTTTTGACAAAAAATATTATTTATCAAACACTTGGTTAATTAATTAGATATGTTACATGAGCAAACAAAAATTATGTTTTAGACATCGAGGAATATAAGAGGTGGGCTTGTTGAAATTAGTTGATGACTCTGAACTTGATTTGATTCCAGCATTTTGAAATATAAAAAATTGCATTTAGAATTTTGAAATCGATAAATGAAACTGATATTGAGATGAAAAAATACACTTTGAATCTGAGAAATTACATTCCAAAATTGAAATATGAGACTGAAATCAAAATCGAATCCACCATTTCTCCTATGCCGATGGATTGTTCCTTTCAAGTGTATCTTTGTTTGTGTCAATTTCAATCTCAATATCAATTATTTCATATATAATTTCGATTTCAAAATCCAAAATTTTTATGCAAATATAGATATTTATTATTCATAATTAAAGTTATAACTGCTAAAGCCATCTTTATCGCAATATACTCACGGGCCTTAGGCTAATAAACAATGAAATCGTAAGAAGTAAATGGGTGTTCGTTAAGATTTTTTGAGAGGGGTTGCTACCGCCACGTTTTTTGAGAGGGGTGAGTGGCTACGTTTTTTGTAAATGAAAACATTTTTCTTTTGTTAGAGAAAAGAAAAATCCGCAAATCGATTTCAATCTCTCTCAAACCTAACCCTCATTGGACATCTTTCAAATGATTAACAAAGTTTATAAATTTTGTATTAATTTAATAAAATGTTTGTGTGCTTTAATTAATATGTTTGTATCTTTTTATGTTTTTCATTTTTATCTTCATTGTTTTTTTTTTGTTAATAATTTTGAATTGTATTTTTTGTTTCTTTTTATTTTTAAATTAATTTTATGTTTAGTTTTTGGGGGAATTTCAAAAATACCCCTTTTCATATACCTCTTTTAAAAATACTCCATTTTCAAACTTTATCAAAAAACCCACTAAAAATGTTGAAATTTATCCAAATATGTGTGTAAGCTTATAAATATATACACAAATTACCTTTATATGTGTATAAAACTTTATATACCTTTCATAAATAGCATAAAAATAAATTATAAAAACCTTATAAAAACCTTATAAAAACCGTATAAACCCTTTTAAAAACCTTATAAAACTTATAAAAACGATTTAAAACTATTTAAAACATTTTAAAATATTTGTATCGAATCTCCCAGTAGTAGTTATTATATAGAAGTACCTTATAAACTATATAAAACTTTATAATTTTTTATATTTAAAAAGGGGTATTTTTGAAAATGGATAGATAAAGGGGGTATTTTTAAAAAGGGGTACACCAAAAGGGGTATTTCTCAAAAATTCTCTTAGTTTTTTTAAATTTTTCAATTTAAAAGTTATTTATTTAATTTTAACACTTTTTAAATATGTTTTACATTATTGAATTATTTAATTTTTAAGATTCTTGAGGTTCAACCAATAATCAACTCTATAATTTTGGTTCTTAACTTAACTCCTAAGAGCATGTCCACTGGGCGATACTAATTGGGTTCTCTTGTAAAAGTGGGCCAACAATTAAAGATAAAATAAGAAAAAGGGTCCACTTACAATAGAATCGTTGCTTTTTGCAGCAACCGAAGCAACTCTAAAGAACCGCGACGTGTCATCTCTTTATTGGAAGATGAGTAAAATATAAAACAAAAAAAAAACAATTCCCCAATTTTTTTTCTTCTCGCGAAATTTCTCTCTTCTTCTCTGTCGAAGAGAAGCCGACGATTCGACCAAATCGACGAAAATCGTTCAGATCCGATGAAATCAATCGATTCAGCTTGAATCTTTTGTTTTTTCCGGGTTAAGTTTCCGATTCTTCATCTTGTTCCAATATAGAATCCACTCGATTAGAGAGCTAGGGTTTACAATCCGAAGAAAATGGAACGGTTAGCTTCGTCTTTGGAGATGGTAACGGGTCTTCGAGCAGCTAAGCAACAAAACTTCGTCTTTGGCTACTCTTTGCTTAAAATCAGACATCTCTCATGGCGAAGTTTTGTTGCTTCGGTTCTTCAGACTACGATGTAATAAAAAAACTCAAATCTTGTCTTTTTCTTTCACTTTGGTCCTGTTTCTAATTTCTCCACTATTATAACTTGTGATAGCATTTACTTGTTTAGATAGAAATCGAACTAATTTTGTGTTAAGGCTTCTTAATTTGGATGTTCTTGAACAGTTTGGGAAGATATGAATTTGACTTTTGTTTTGGTTGTGTAGCTTGTAGTTGGAAGAGCGTCAACTAGTTCTGGAAAGGGAAGAAACAGTGAAGGAGAGATCAAATTTGGTTACAGTTTAGTGAAAGAGAAAGCTAATCATCGAATGGAAGATTACCATGTGTCCAAATTCATGAAAGTAGATGGTATCGAGCTTGGTTTGTTTGCAATCTATGATGGTATCGAACTTGGTTTGTTTGCAAGCTTGGTTTGTTAAGAATTCTCTAGTGGAAGGTGATTTTTATTTAAAGTTGTTAATAGATTTATTTGATTAGTTTATTGTTAATTATATTTATAATTTAATTTGAAGTACCGTAAACGAGTTCCTCTACTAAACATGGTCTAAGATGCTCTAATGAATGGACATAGACGACTAAGAAGATCAAGAAGAAGATGAGCAAGAAAGAGAGATTTATTTCTATATTATTATTTATTTTATTTTAAAAATATTATTTTGTAATTAAAATAAGTTGGTTGAGGGTGAAATTTGAATAATTATATTGTCATGATCTCGGAAGTATTTAAATATTTAGGTATTAAATAGTAGTTTTTTTATTACTACGTGTATTTTTATTCCAATAAAAAATTCAGGTATGAAACATCCAAAAGAAAATAGACGGAAATTCTTTAGGTTTTTTCTTTTTAAAGTAATATTGTTTTTTATGGTTGTGTACTTCCCGCTCCACGAGAAAATTCGGGTAAAATCGAGAGTTAATTAAAACACTAAACCTATTTTTCTTCTTTCTTCTTGGCTGCGATAGATTCGACTCCTTTCTTCTTATCATTGAATCAGAGAGTTTTTCTTGTCTTAGCTTGTTGAAACCCAAACTTTTAATTCCTACATCGAATCAGTAAGTGTTGCTTCGTCCTCCATCCATTGCTGAGTTTTGGTTAGTCTTCTTCTCTGGTCATTGGTTGTTGCGTTTAAGACTTAAAGTTATATATTTGGCTCCAACAGAATCATGTGTGTACTAATGTTTCTTTGTGTGTACTGAATCTTCCTTTATTTCACTTATGAAATTAATTGCTGCATCGAGTAAACCAAAACGGCGTCGTTTAAATCAAAACGGCGTCGTTTAAATCAAAACGGCGTCGTTTAAATCAAAACGGCGTGGTTTAAACTAAACACTAAACCTAATCATCCTTCTTCTTCAGTTCTTCCCCTCATCGATTTTGATTCTGAGTTTCCGACATTGAATCAGTGAGGTCTTCTCAAAATCATCGATTTCGAGATTCCGAAGTCAAAAACAAGCTGCTTCCTCCGCCACTGTATTCGATTTTGAAGTCAAAACACAAACTCGTCGAATCTGTATGTGTTCCTTTGCAAATTTGATATTTTGATTTCATATTCTGAATCAGAAGGTATGAATTGGTTGTGGGTGTTTCTTAGATTTGATTGTAAGTTAAATAGAGCGTGAAGATTAAAGATTGAACATTTACTCTCTACTCTTGGAAGTAAAAAATGAGAATATGTGAACAAAATGGTTCAAAAGATTCTTTGAATTGGTTGCTTGTCCTAGTATATCATCTTAAAACGAGATTGGTTGGTTTAGAAAATAGTATTGTCACAGGTTTCGTTTCTTGTGCTCTGAATGTTCATGGATAAGTGTTCTTCTTTGAAGGTGTTGTTGTTTCATGAATGTTTTGCTTTGATTCTCATTCTGTAAACACTAAACATGTTTCTATGTTTGATTCAGATTCTGTAAACACTACACATGTGTTGTTCTTTGGTCATTACTACTCTAAACTGTTGCATTTTTTTTGCTCTAGTGTAGATCCTGATCTGGAACTTTCTTTACTCTGTCTCTGTGCTCACAAAGTTGCAATCTTTGGGGAGATCTGAGGCAACCCTTTTCTCCTCTGGTTAGTTCTTTTAAAACCCTTTTCTTGTTGTTAGTTTTATATGTCTTTCTGATGTTTGGTTTAATTAATTAATTTAATGTTTGGTTTTGGTACTTAAGAACTGGTAAGCCTTGTTATAAGCAGAACGTCTTGATCTCATCTCTTTGTTTTGCTCAACTATATAAAGATGAGGCTGATCCTCCTGCAATGAATCTAACCTTGATGCATTTGACCTCACGTACCATTTCTTTACAATTTCCTCAATCTGGTTCCTGTATTTGTATTGTCTGATCTAAGGCTTTCTCTACTACTCTAGTAGATAACAAGTTACATGTTTCAGATTCTAATCATGTTTTGGGAGTTCTTGTTTCAGTTTTGTAGTAATGATGAAACTGTTTGCATCTCTTGTTTGCTTTCTTTTATAATTGGGAGTGAATTGGATTTTGGTAATCTGGTTTCTAGTTTTGTTTTAGGGTTCAATTGTAAGCTGTTGATGTTGATTCTTGTTTTTCAATTCGTCTTCATCATGATTTCAAGTTTCTCGCTTAGTAGTTTTGTTTGTTGATATGCTGGTTATATATATAGGACCATACCGCAAATAAGAGTTCTTTGTTTGCATTTCTGCTTTAGTGTTTTGATATATCAGTGGTTAATATATTAGTTCTCTCTATGTAGTTAGTTCATATTGACAAGAAGAAAAGAATGTGTGGACAAATACTAATAACTAAATTACATCATTCAGAAAGATATTCTTAAAACCTTCCAAACTTTTCGAAAACCCTTTTATCTCTCTCTTTCTGCAAGTTGGATTTCTCACATTCCTCTTTTGTTTTATCGGAAAGTAACCCAAAATGGCTTCCTCGGCGCCACAGGGATCTGTTGATCCACTTACCGGGAAAGACCCGGCGAAGGCGTTAACTGCCGTAGCTTCTGGATTCATTGAGAATGTGAAGAGAAACAGGCAAAGCTTCTTCCAGTTCTTCGCAATGACTGGAATTTTGCTTCTGAGCTTCCGATCGGTAAGTCAGAAGTACCGAATCCACGATCTGGAGGAAGACACGGCTGTTCTCAAGAAGGAGCATGAGAGTTTGACGGATCGTATGAATAAAATCAAGAGCGAACTTCTTCATCAAGCTTCGATTGACTCGACCGGCGTCTTTGCTTCTCGTCTCCGTCTACTGTTCGGTGACGATAAGAAGTGATGGGAGAATTTTGATTGATTTAAGGTCAACGAGGTTATGAATTTTCCTTACTCCTGCGATGGTTATTGTAGTTATGACTTCGCCTGTAATGGCTCTGTTCTTTTTTATCTAGATTCGAAGGTTTTAGCAAATGAATGAGTAGGAGATTATTAAGGTATTGTGATTCAGAACAATGGTGTATGGTTTTGAATAAAACCTGTTTCGTGAAATCATTTTCCTTTGTTGTGGTCATGTTTCTTTTGTGGCATTTCATCCAACACTTTCACTGCGTTTTTTCAAAAGAGTTTTCAATGCTTGAGCTCGGAACTAGGTGGATGAGTAAAACAGATTACTGATGATCTTTCACGATTATCTCTCTTTGTCGCAAGTCTCTCGCTTTCTCTTTCTCTTCTTTCTGCGATGGTGAAATCAGAGGAGAAAGAGATTTTTCCAGATACGAGTGTTGTAACCAATCTCCAAACCCGAATTTTGATGTTCTCTGATTCAAAGAAATTGTAATTTCGTGTTTTGTTTTCAAGTTATGGCCAAGATTGATCAGTCGTGCTGGGTTACAACAACGCAATTACTAATTCGGTATGTAACACGAATCTAATTTGCTTTTTTAAAAATCTGAGAATTTAATCTTTCGTTTGGTTGTGAGTTCTGTTGAGTCGGGATAGTGCTAAGTGTTAGTCTTGTTGGACTTCTTAGTAGTAGTGGGAATAAGTTCCTCAATTGTATGAGTAGTTGAGTTGTGTTACTTAGGCTTCCAAATTCTAGTTTAGCGAATGTTGTCTCTGAATTTTTCTTGTGGTTTTGGCTTGACACAGATGTTACAAGGTGTTCTTTTAGCAGAGAAATGGAAACAAGAAACCAAGTGAAGAAGAAAATTTTCGAAATTTTCAAAGAATTTATGACGGGGTAAAAATTGTTTTGCTTTGGTTTCTCTTACTTATATTGTGCTTTCAAATGTTGCGCCTCTGAATCTTGAATCTAATAATCTTGGTTATTGTGATTGATAATTAGAATCGCAGAGCTTGAAGAACTAGGCAATGCTGCAAACACCTTTCTTCTACGGTTTCAGCAAGCACTCGGTACGTTTTCTTTTGTATAATTTCCACTGTAGATTTGCAAATTTGCAATCTTTATATGACATTGTTTCTTATGACATTTACTATTCTTTCAGGTTTTCTTCAACGCCCTCCAATGGTTACTTCGTCCAAGTTAATCGAGAACATTATGAAAAACAATGAAACAAGACGGCTTAGATCATATATGGAAGCAGGATGTATTAACATTCATGATGCTGCAGAAAGCACAAGAGCTTGTAAGTTACTGATCAACTCTAAGTCTCCATAGTTATATGAAATGTTTCATGTTTTCGTTTCCGCTTACACATTACTTCTTTTTTCATGCAATTCTTCTTCCTGACTTGGTCCTCCGTTTCTTATCTGAAAACAAAAATTCCGGAATAATTAGTGCATACTTCCCTATCAGGACTTTCTGACCACCTAATTAAAGGTAATGTATTACTAGTTATCGCCATTTGTTACTCTGTCTCTATAACTTCTTTTACCACTAGTTACTGTTTCATGTCTTCACTCCTACATAATCTGTTTGTATAAGCAAGCAGTTATGCCTTTTTAATCTATAAGATGTGAAAAATGCAGCCAAAAGCTTGTTAATTGAGCTCGAGCGTCTCACCAATGAAACAGCCCTTGCAATTGAAACTGCAACAAAGTTTTCCGTACAGCTAGATAAAGACACAAGTGATGTTGCGACAATTAACATGTGATGAGGTAAGATGTCAACAGAATCTGTCCTCGGGAAAACTAACTTTGAAAACGGTTTCAGAGCATAAAAATGAAGTTTGGATGTGTTTGTTTCAGGAGAACGAGACTGTGCATTTCTCTCAAGAACCTGAAGTTACAGAGTACGCTACACTTATTGCAGTAGTTTACAGTATGATGAAGCAGAACTATGTGATGCAGGTGTGCAGTTTAAACCCTTCTTCTAATGCTTGATCTTCAAAACCTTAAAACTCACTGAAGAGAAATGTGTCTTCTTCAGGAAAAGATTGTGCGATCGCTTAGTTTGAAGTCATCATCTGGTGAGCTAGAGACTTACAGTCTGATGTGGTCCTTGCGTCCGTTTGTAGAAGATGAGATTGTGAACAGAGCATGGAAATGGATTTACTAAATAAAAAAAAATACTCTTTTCATCCAATTTTGTTTGATAAGTGTATTACCATTACAGTTGGAGAATCACCTATACCATGAGGTAATGAGTTTTAGCTCTTTGTTACATAACCTCAACTGATAATAGAAAACATGTACTTAAATCTATTGATCATAAACTTGTTAAATGCGAACGTCGAATTTAACGGTAAACTCTTTTGGTGTAGTTGTCTTGAATTGATTCTTTTGGCTCTTAGATACTCTGCTAGCTAGCTTTGGTACAGCATTGTACTTGAATCTTTTTTAGTTTTGATATTTTCACTTCCAAACATTGTACATGGCATTTGACGTTTGCGAATGAGTATCATACACAAGTTCTATAGTGCCAATTATAAGTGGACAAGTCACTACTATTACTTTTTTTTTTTCTTTTTGGTCATCAAGTCACTACTACAGTATTACTTAAAAAGAAATTACAATATTATGTATAGTGAGATAACACATGGACGGTGGAATATATATTTAAATTTTAAGTTATTTTTGTTTTTTCTTATAATAATGTTTTTACTATTGATTATGAAACATAACTATTATTTAACCGGTTGTTTTAATTCAACAATTTTTTCTCTTCCAATTTTTTAACTGTTTTTTCTTTAACCGCTTTCTCTATAACCGAAAGAAATTAATTGTTTTGAATTAGGCATGACCAAAGCTTAACCGTAACTGTAATTCTAACTTTAACCGGACCGTTCTTCAACCGTAACCGTATAGCACCGTTAAAAACTGTAATCGTTAACCGTAAAAAATAAATCACTTACGGTTGGTAACCGTAACCGTTATCAACCATAACCGTATCAAAACCGTTGGTTAACCGTACAGTTAACCGCATAATTAACCATACTGTTAAACTTTTAAAATAAATTATTTCATTGAAATAGTATTTTAAATGGCTTATTGCGTCAACTAGTAAATCTAATTCACTCTATTATTCATTTTGGTTAGTCAAATAAAAAAGAAGAAGATAATTTAACTTAATTATTTGTAGCTTTATGACCATTAATTTAATAATTTGTAAGTTTGTTTGATTAAATAAAAATCATTGATTTAACTAATTTACTATAAAATATTTGAACTATATAATTAAATATATTTCATATTTTAAAATAAATATTATTTGAATATATCATCATTTAAAATTTTATTATAAAAGCAATAGAATACAAAATTTCAATGTTAGCTATATTATAATCATCAAATAATTGTAACCATAATTAACTGTAATCGTATATAACCGTAACCAATCGCATATATAATGGTTAAGGTTGTAGTTAAAAAAAAGATTAACCGTTAATCAGTGGTTAATAAACCCTAATAGTAGTCATACCTACTTTGAGTGATGTTATTAATATTAATAAATCATGACGTTTCAAACGATGTTAGATATTAGATTAATATGATATGAGAATCTCTATCTATACTATTAAAAGGGAAGCATTTTGTATAAGTCAATCATAGTTTATACAATAAAAAAAAGTAAAACAAAATCAATCTATACTATTAAAAGGAAAGCATTTTGTATAAGTCAATCATAGTTTATACAATAAAAAAAGTAAAACAAAATCAATATGCTTATAAGAAAACTACATAACTGAATCCCTTAATTATAGAAACAAATTAAACTCATAAACTTTAATTCGACACCATCATAATCGAATCTTTTAATTATAGAAACAAATTAAACTCATAAAATTTAATTCGACACCATCGACGGGAATTTTGGAGAAGATTGAAATAACCGAGAATTATGGCATTTAATATCGAACGAACGATATTTAAAATCTAATTAATGTGAAGTACGAACGATATTTAAAATCTAATTAATGTGAATATCTCGAATATATAAGGATATCACGTACCTAATATGCATTCGAAATTTAAGGATATCACATAATATTTTTGCTAACTATAGATTCTGAAAATACATGGTAAACTTTGGCATTATAAACAATTAAGCATATTTTGGAATTCTGAAGAATATTCCTTACGGACTTACGTATCCTATAAATATATATATAGTCATCGATTTCTTTATATAACATTTAAATAGAGAATCCATGTTCATCCTTCTAAAACCACATAAACTTTAAAAGTTGTTCTCTAAACATCTATCAATTTAAATAATGGATGCACATGCTGGCAAGGGTTTCACATTCCTTAAGAACATGAAAAAAGCCTGGGAATCCAAGTCAACATTGGGTCATGAATCTGTAAGTTCCATCCTAAATAAACAAAATACTTATCAAAATAAACTGATGAACAATGATACGTGATCCATTTGTGTTATGACGCAGTTAGATATTTATAGTTGTTAGTGATCTAATGGTAATCTCCTAGATGAAATGCTAGATATAGATTGTCTAATACCAATACTCTTAATTGTAGGGTAATTAGTTGGGCATTCTTTTATAACAAAGATATATATTGCTTCAATGAATCTTGAGAAGATTAAGGATGGGATGAATAAGATTATGAAACTCAAGAATGAGAATCTTAAGGATGTAGGCTGATTATGTTCTTCCTACGTATATTTGCTAACGGTGTTGATAAATTATCATCTTCATTGTTATTGTCAGTTTTCTCATCTCTGTTTATACAATGGAGAAGCAATGCGATAAAACAATAAATTCAGAGTGAGAAATCTTAAGATTTAGAAGACTTCTTACTAGATTAGAAGGACGAGCTTTAATGTTCTACTGTCATTTTATAGTGCGTCCAATAATGGAATTGCCTTCAAAGAATTATCAGCTTCCAAAAGTTTTTCTACAAAAAAACAACGACAAAATCCTTCTTAAAAATAGTGTAAGCAATAACAATTAACTCACCTACTTCATAAAATATTTTAAAACACCATAGCTTAAGTATGATCTCATTCTATAATGGCAAATGCTTCTATAAGAGTTTTCAAAACTTTTCAGTTTCTATATCTTAAGATTGAACAACACTAACAAAATAATTATCAATTTTAGGCAGTAGCATAAGTTAGCTTATCTTCGGCAATGCATATGTTGATTTGGGATAAACTTCGTTATGATGTAAGAGACTAAATCCAAATTTTGCAGCGGATCGTTACCAATCCAAGAGACCGCTGCTGAACACACTAGCAAAAATAAGCAATTAAATCAATCTGCATAAGTCACGAATGTAGAGCTAATTCAGTTCTTCATAGATATATTTTCTTAGATATAAATACTTAAATTATTATGTTTGTAGAAGACCATTTTTAATGTTTGTGGAAGACCATTTTTTAGATTAATATGACCATTCCTAAAACACTTTTAAAAACTTAAACTACTTAATTTTGTGATCCGTTTCATGGTGTTTAAATCATTTTTGCGGTTATATACTATTTAAGCATAACTAAAATTTAAAAATTTCATAGGCATATATCTATTTAAAATATTAGGACTAGAAATAGCAGAGAAGAGAAAGAAAATGGTAATTTGGAACAAGAGTTTTAGGTAGAATATTATCTAAATTATTTTGATAAAATATGGTACAAGAGTTTTAGGTAATAGGACGAGATCATAAAATTTGGATAACTAAATTTTAATTTAAGAACTTACCTTGATCATAAAATATTTTGTTTGTGAACCTGATGGCAAACCAAAGAAGAAAACAACCAATGTGGTTTTCAATGAAGTGTTCAAGAACCTTTAAACTTTAGGTCTGCATTTTATTCTTTTGATTTCCTGCAATTAAGCCTTCAGTTTCATTACTTTCAGTAGCATTGTCGAGACATTTTAATTATACACTTTGGTTTTCCAATTCAACTTTCTATATTTTACTACTCCATTTAAAAATGCAGTCATTATTTCTTCAAATAGATGAAATAAAAAAAAACTTATCAATAGAAAATTCACAATACATTATTTAAGAAAACAAAACCAACAAATTATGCTTTTGAAAATACACCCGCACTAGTTACTAATATTAATAAATCATGACATTTTAAACGATATTAGGTATCGGATTAATATGATATGAGAATCTCTATTACTAATATTAATAAATCATGACGTTTTAAACGATGTTAGGTATTGAGAATCTCTATTATTTGTCCTCTAATAGTTTAACTTTTACGTTAAAGTCATATATATTGCCTGGAGACTTCGAAGCCATCAAAGGGCTCTCTCCACTAAGTTCATTGAACCCACAAGAAAAAGTTGAAGGTCAGAACAAAAAAAAAAACATGTCAGAAGAAGAAGTGGTGGTGTTGAACTTCTGGCCAAGCATGTTCGGAACAAGAGTCATCATGGCGTTAGAGGAGAAAGAGATCAAGTTCGAGTACAAGGAAGAAGATGTGTTTGGTCAGAAGACTGATCTATTGCTCCAAACCAATCCGGTCCACAAGAAAATTCCGGTTCTTATCCACAATAGTAAACCGGTTTGCGAGTCCAATAACATACTTGAATACATCGATGAGGTCTGGAAAGATGATAACTCTCTCCAGCTACTACCTTCTGATCCTTATCAGAAGTCACAGTGTAGATTTTGGGCTGATTTAATCGACAAAAAGGTACTATTAAACAGTAAAACCTTAATAACTTTGAAACCGTGAAAATCTATTAATTTATAGAGATATTCATTTATTGATACTAATTGTTACTTTCTTGATAGTTTTGTAGCCTAAATTAACTATTACATATTCTTAATTTCTTTGTTAGTAGTTAATTTAACATTTTGGTATATGTAACTTCTTGTTGATACTTCAAAATAACAAATATGATCTACTAAATACTTTATATTGATTGGTATAGTGTTGTGGATTAATGAATAAAAAAAAAATTAGGTTTTTGATGCCGGAAGAAGAACATGGACAAAAAAGGGTAAAGAACAAGAAGAAGCAAAACGAGAGTTCATAGAAATCTTGAAAGTGTTGGAAAGAGAGCTTGGAGATAAGGTCTACTTAGGTGGAAACGACAACGTTTCAATTGTGGACTTGGTCCTTATCTCCTATTACCCTTGGTTCCATACTTGGGAGACAATTGGTGGTTTTAGTGTTGAGGATCATACTCCCAAGCTAATGTGTTGGGTTCGTAAATGTTTGACCCGACCCGCTATGTCGAAATCTTTACCCGACCTGATTAAGATCATTGATCGAGTCACTCAGATCATTAAGGTGCACGAGTTCTTCTATGGCTATTGATACTTCAAACCGTAACGCTCTTTTCTATGTAAGCTAACCAAAATAATTAGACAAGTTTGTAATGCTTAGTGGAAATGGTTTGCTCTTGAAAAATTGTATGTTACATTTGATACTTCCCACATTATATTTGAGTTTTTAAGTTATTTTTATTAGTATTGTTAAGTTCTTATGTTGACGATGTCGATAATGTTAAGTTCTAATATTGTTAAGTTCTTATGTTGACGATGTCTCGTTTAGAGTCATGAGAGGTGATGCTAATGGCATTTATATGACCGTTACGTTATATTGAAATCACTTGTTACACAATGGAGGTTCCTTGTAAGCATTTCATGTACTCATACACCAAATCATATTATGTAAATTTTAGGGAGTTGTATTCAACCATATCTTTTGAATATTTTGAGGTTGAATAAGTTTTTACATAACTTAAGGTGAATCTGGAGAAATTGTTATAAATTGTAATAAAATCCTCCGAAATTTTAATTAAAACTATGAGATTTCAATATTGTATTTTTTTAGTTACAAAAATCCGGTAAACCACATTATGGACATGTTCGATAATGAGTTGCAACAACGACGACACACAACCAAAAAAAAACACATTTACTTTTCCTTCAATTTTTCTTAATCTCTCATTTCTTCCGTTCGCTGCGATTTAAATTACATGATTTTGGAGTCGCCGGATTAATTAGCAATACAATTGATGTCATAACTTTGAAGTAGTGGTCGTTGCAGGTTTTGAATCCATTGATTCAGATCTGCGGAGAAGACGATGCACATAAAAGTTACAAACATATATATAGAAAAAAAAAAACCTTTAGTTAGGAATTTTTATAATTTACATTTTTATCTTTTCAAATGTTCATCATAACAATATATGGTTAGCCCAGAAAAGAGTCGTAGGTAGAGTCGCACAATTATAAAAAGATTAATAATATATTAAAACTATTTGGAGGTATTGTTTTTAAATCACTAGTTCAACAACAATAGATTTTGTCGCAAGACTTTTAAAATTATGATTAAATAAACGAAATTTGTTATTTCAAATGCTTGATTGAATACACTCTAAAGCTGTAAAAATGAACTCACTTTCATGGATATCTTAGCTTCAATTCCTCTACTTAGTACTTGCATTTATTCCTCTAGCTAAAGTACTATGATTTTTCTTAATTCTCTTTTTTATGGACGTGATACGCATTTTACCCATTTTTATTAGGTTTTTGACTAAGAATTTATGTAATATTGGTGTTATTAGTTTTAATGATTTTTTTTCCGTGGGACTAAACTAAATGGTTTAAATTAAACTACATGATCATTAGTCTTCTACCCACCAACCAATATTTTCTTTATAGATTTTATGTAGCCTATAATACAAGTTGTCTACTATTAGCTTTAAACCATCTTCCTCTTTTACTTAACAGTGAGCTATAAAATTGAGCAATAAGAAGAGCGGTGGCAGAGGAGATTCAAACAGCTGGAAACGCGACGCGACTCGGGCTTTACAGGTTTCTGACTGATCGTTTCTTTCTCATTCCTTTTTGCATTTTTGGTATGCTTCTTTTTCTTCTTCGTCTTCTTCTTCTTCTTTAACTTCTCTATCATTTTACTTGCATATTCCCAAACATGACTGAGAGAACAAGAACACAATAAAGAAAGAGTCGTTGGGTCTCTAATTCTTTCTTTGGGATTTAGAAATGAGTGAATTGGACAACGCCAATATGTGTTTTTTTTGTTTCTTTAGTTCTTCACCAAAACATAGAAGAGCTATAATTCAACATTATTATACTTTCATTTTGGAAAAGACCTTTGACTATATAAAGTGATTTTAGAAAAACTTGTATTATAAAATTTATTTGCATAAAATATGAGAAAAAAACTAGGAAAATGATTAAAGTATATAAACATAAAACCTACAATATATTTAAATATTTTTAGTTTTAAAATAGATAAAAATTAAAAAAAACTAAATAAATTTTTATATCAATAATCAACATAAAATTGATCTAAATAAAAAAAAATAAAAATAAAAACAAATATATATAATATTTTTCTAAAAATCATATAAACTATTCTCTAGTTGGATCATATAAAAATCCAAATATCAAATTCAAAGAGCTAATGAAATAGTTAAATGGGGAAAAATGTCTAAGTTGTTAAATTAATTTTCTAATTTTCTACTTTAGATGATGAGATACTGAGATTCCATCAGAGGCAAATTATCATCAACAGAAGCAAATTTTAAACTTGGATTTTGCCATATTGTGTTAGAATTTTTTTTTCCCTCCCATAATTACAGTTTATAAAAATTAGTCCATCTCTAATGAACTGCAATAATTTAGAGAGCAAGAAAGATAAAAAAAAAAAAAAAAAGAAAACATAGAACAACATCAAATGGGTCAAGAGACTTAAAGCAGCAACTTATGAGTTCAAACTTCACGGACACATGACAAAACCAAAGAAGCGAATAAGGAAGCAATCAAGTAAAGAAGAAGCAAACCAACAAAACTTACGACCAAACAACAAAACAAACAATGAAGCAAATCTTTATCTGTCTGTATCGTTTGTTTAATAAATTGCTTTTCTCAGTTTTAAAAATTTGAAGAAGAAGAAGAAAAAAAACAGACTTGGGGATTTTTGAGGGATAAGAAGAATCTCACTTTGCCATCATGACTTTAACGAACTCTTCATAGTTGATCTGACCATCACCATCAACATCAGCTTCTCTGATCATCTCATCGACTTCCTCATCAGTCAGTTTCTCCCCAAGATTTGTCATCACATGGCGGAGTTCAGCCGCGGAGATGAAACCGTTCTGGTCCTTGTCGAAAACTCTGAATGCTTCCTTAAGCTCCTCTTCTGAATCTGTGTCTTTCATCTTCCGTGCCATAAGGTTCAGGAACTCTGGGAAATCTATTGTCCCGTTCCCGTCTGCATCAACTTCGTTGATCATGTCCTGGAGCTCAGCTTCTGTTGGGTTCTGCCCAAGTGATCTCATCACTGTCCCAAGCTCCTTTGTGGTGATACAACCTGCAAAACCAACCCAATATTGAAGCCAACTTCAGATTTCAGAGTGCAAAAGTTCCAAGCATCAGTTTCTGTGTTCTAATATGCTCAAGATTTAACAAGATCAGGGAGTAGAACAAACCAAATATAACTTCATACAAGTAACGTGTCAATATCCCAAATAACTCCACAACTAAAAAATGCTCTTTGTACAGTACTCTTATTCCACTGTTCAACAGAATCATATTACTCTATCTATCAGTTTAACAGATGAAGATACCCACAAGCAAAACCGATAGTTCGAAAAAAGTATACAAAGTTAACAATGAAACTTCTTGCATACAATCCACCAAGAAACATTTCAAGCCTCATTCTAATCAAAGGCCACAAGATGCACCATGTTCTAAGAATGATGCCATGACCAATAAGCACCACAAGATATACACCATGCTAAGACTAATGCAAGTTCTCTACTAATGTAATTCACAACAACATAGATGGATACTATATAAACTTCTTCTTCCTTAAACCCGATTCGAATAGAAACATATACAGATTAAATCTAACCTACCTGATTCAATTTGAAATTCAAACTCAAATAACCACTAAATTATGTGAGTAACCTCATCGTATATATCCAAAATTAGCAAGATTAATCAATCACAGGATTGGTTCAGAATCAGAGCAAATCACAAAAGAAACAACAAGGAAACGATCTCCAATGTCACGATTTGAAATCAACAGCCATAAGCAACCCTAAAACGCGTTCGAGATTTGAGCAAACAAGCAAATACTAAAGCTAATCAAAACGAGATCGTCCTCTAAATCACATTCAATTCAGGATCAGATACAGATTCTAACAAATGCTAAGAACCACGAAAACGATGAAGAAGCAAACCAAAGAAGAAAAAAAACGAAACGAAGAAGAGATCTGAGATACGAAGAAGAAGAAGAGACCATCTCCGTCCTTGTCGAATAGGCTAAAAGCTTCCTTGAACTCGGAGATCTGGTCATCGGTAAGCTGATCCGCCATTTTTGTTCTTTAGATTTTTTTTTCTCGAGAAAATTTTTATTAGTTTCTGAGAAAAGTTTGAAGCGCGTGAGAAAGAGTGAAATGTTTTTCTTTATAAAATGAGAGATTCTTCCACACAGAGCTATACAGATAGATATATTTAAATTGACGATTTTGCCCTTCAAAACCTCTTTTTAAATTTTGACCAAAAAAAACATTCTGGTTTTTGTTTTTTAGGTTTGCAACTTAATTTTTTTTACTAATTTAGGCCAATTACTAACAACTTATATATCATGAATGAAGTTAACTATATTTTTGATAATCGTAATGCCAATATTTTTTGTTTAAATTTGATTTTATTGTTATAGTATATTTGGTAGTGTGTTAGCAGGGGCGGACCTATGTATATGAAAGGGAGGTCAACTGACCTGCCCAAACTTCAAAAATCTCTTTTTTATTATAAGCAAAATTGATTTAGTCCATTAAAAAAACTAAAACTACTTATGCTTGACTTGGGTAGAATTATAAGATGGATCTGTTACTGTGTATTGGTGTGATCTAATATTACATATCTATATCACTATAAGCATAGAATTTGTCTAGGCGATATGATAAAAGTTGTTCCCTGTTTTAAAAGTTTTGTATTTTAGGATATTTCTCCAAAAAAATATGACAAATTTTTTTACTATTTTGATTTTTGATATCCACCCGAAGTACTTTAATCGCAACTTTGCTTGGACATTTCAAACCATGATTTTCAAATCGGTTTGGATATAATCAAGACGAATTGATAAATAACCGAACTATTTTTTGTTTGGTTACATTCGAATAGTTTTATCCGAATAATTTTATTGTTTAGTTACATGCTAATTTTATTAGAATAACCACACTAACCAAAAAATAACAAAATTCTAATTCTAAATAGTGAAAAATATTTTAAATCATGAACTTTTTTAGTAAAAATATTTAAACTATGAACTTTTCCTAAAACCATTTAAAATATCAGTTATGTTAACTATCCAGAAAAAGGAAAATTTCCAAATACTCTCTCAAAAAGGAAAATATTATTTTTTTGGGTTATAGATGATTGTAAATACACTGGGTTTACCAACTTTTTAATTATATTTTCAAATTTTGAAGAGAATCGATATTGGTGAATTCTACCAGGTATTTCAAAATACAAGAGGAACGTAGGAACCTACCAGTATGGGTACACAAAAAAGAGTTTATCCAAGCTTTGAATGAAAATCAGATTGTCATACCAGTGGGTGAAACGTGCAGTGGTAAGACAACGCAAATCCCACAGTTCGTTTTAGAAATAATAAATTACTTAAAAAATATATCTTTTAATCTTTATTCATTTACTAATTAATTTTACTAATATTTTTCAATTAAACTTATTCATAGTAAGCAATTCAAAAATATGAATTAATATTTTTAAGTCAAATTCAAGATAGAAAAATAAATTAGAACTGAAGGCATGTAAATTTATTTAAGAAAAATAAAAAACATATAATAATATTGAAAAATAAAGTAAACATGATAACATGTACAATCACATATTCGAACTTGTGACCAATATGTCATACAAGCAGCTTAATTACCAACTGAGCTACAAATTCTACTAAAATATAGCTAATAAGATGTATATTTTGCATTATTAGAAAGAAAGCAAAAACAAATCTGGCGCATTAATGTATATGGCAATGGACGTTCTAAGCATATCAATGGGCCTGGGCATTTGGGTATTCGGATCGGGTTCGGGTCGGGTTTTTCAGGTTCGGGTATTTCGGGGTTAGTAATATTGGAACCTAATAGGTATTTATAAAACTTCGGGTCGGGTTCGGTTCGGTTCCTTTTCGGGTACAGGTACTTCGGGTAATGATTTAAGAGATCCGAAAATTACCCAAAATATATTTGGGTATGAGTAGTACCTACCAAAATCCGACCCGAAATTACCCAAAGTACCCATAAATCCGAAACTATTTGTCAAAACTAACAAATTTTTGAAAGAATATATTACTAGTAAACAAATTTAACCAAGTTTTGAACATTCCAAAGATTAAAATCAAACAAGTCACTGACAAAATAAGAAACCAAACTAACAAAAGCATAACTTAAAGTCTTAAACTAATGAAAGTGATTATGAAAATATTTGAGTTGATAAATGGAAGAAACTAAGAAAGAAGAATCATCCCAAGATGACAACATTTAACCAAGATTATCCATACATCATGACCTCTTACATAAAACCAAACCTTTTAAAAACTAAAAACAATTTTAAAAAACAATGACAGAGATGAAGTTGTCTCAGTAACTTAAACTCATCAATGAACTTCTTTACATGTAAGGAAACCTAATATTACATACATGTGTTCGAGTACTTAAAAGTACCCACGGGTATACGGGTTCGGTTCGGGTAATACCCGATACCTATTGGGTATTGAGAATAAAAACCGATCGGGTATTTTTTAAGAACCGAAGTAAAACGGGTTCGGGTATTACAGGTCGGGTTCGGTTCGGGTATTCGGGTTCGGGTATTTTGCCCAGGCCTATCAATGACCATGATAGCTTCTGAATCTTCCTTTAGTATTTGATCTCATGTGATAGATAAATATCAGAGTCAACTTCTTTCTAGTAACGTCCAAGCTTTGTACATGTTTTTGAATTCATAGTTACAAGGTCGATGATGAAGGTAAAAGAATATTATTTATCAATCGATTTACTTTGATTGGATTCGTTGTAATATCTTCTCATATAAATTGTTGATAAAAACGGAGAGATGATTATTATTTGATGGAATCTAATAGCGTTGAAGAAAATTATGTGGAGAGTGACATTGTTTACTTGTTTGGAGTTAGAGAGTCTTATTTTATGGAGCTATTGTGAGTTTAGCAGCTATAGAGAAGAGTTATATGATGAAATTAGTTACATTTTTTAACGAATGGATGTCGCTGCAATTATGTCATTAGAAGAACACTTCCAATTGAAATGGTGAGAAAACTTACTCTAATTAGCTCATTGACTAGTGAATGAGAAATCTTATGATATTATTATATCTCTCATAATTATTATATATTCTTATGGTAAGATTTAATTTTTTGCTTAGTTATATATCTTGATTTTTATCCAATCAAATTATATTTATGCTTCGTTGCATCTCTATAGGCTATAGTTTTGAAGATTAAGAGTGAAACAAAATGCAATTTTTATTCAAATTATATAAAAGTTATTAAATATATCAACTCATTTATTCCATTAATTCAGTAATTAAAATGAGTTATGGATTTATCCCAACTATTTGCTAAATTAATAGGATTGACTCATTCATTATCCATTAGACATTGAATCTATATGGATATAGATTGATTTGGTTTGGTTTAACCAACTGGACATCCTTGGTTTATCATTCACGGTCACCAAAAATTTGGAGTTTTTAATATATTTCTTTTTTTTGTCATCATTACAAATTATACGTGTCTCTTTGAGAGGGACCGGACTCGAACCCGGATCTGGTGAGAAGGCAACAGAGATGAGAACCACTAGCCCACTAATCCTAGAATCAAGCATGCTCTGATACCAACTTGAAAGACCCCATCCCGGATATTCTAAGTCCGCAGAGGTTACTTTCGACCTAATAGCAAACTTTCCATACTTAACCAAGTTTTAGGGCCCATTCCTTAGACAATCAATTTATAATAATGCTGAGATTCATTACTTAGAGTCATATGCAAATAGAGAGTAAAATAACCATTCAAATACTTTATTAATAAGTAAGGATTCGATACAACTTATGAGTTTGCATATAAGCTATTACAAGTTGTATAATCGATCTAACTACCCAGCATCCATCACCACTCATCTTCCTGGCCTTGAGTCCTCGCGCCTAAGCCCTTTCATCCCCTCGATCACCTTCTTTCCCTAAAACCACATAGGAAATCAGTAACATGTTCACTTAATCACCATCTTCTTGCATGCAATGCTCGCTAAGTTACACTAACAACTCTGCCCGTTCAAATGTTCGGTAGAGAGGTAGTCCGCGCATCAGTTCGGTCGAGTATCATCAATGATTCCACTCGCCGAGCCGCGTCCCCTTTTCTCCGAACAATCCTTCCGGACAAATTTATGCATATGATCATGCTCATGCAACTATCGAACCCATATGCACCCCCCACAACCGATCTTATGGTCTCCGGTATTAACCTTTTATCGGATTCCGACTTTCCTTAGTATTTCTCTCGAAGATAACTTCAAGAATATAAGTATTCCCCGATTTCCGAACGTGTCCAAAACTGAGGGCGAGAGTTTCGGCCAAACCCTTCCGTTCGAAAAGGCACCTGTTCGATGCACCTTTCACTTGCACCGCTTCGCTGGAATCCTTCCATTCGTACCATTTCACCGATACTTGTTCGCTCTTCCTCCGGTAACTGCCCAATTAGCTCGTTCGGTGAGTGAACATCACAACTTCTTCGACTACCGTACAGCTGGTCGAGCTTCCAAGCAACTGGTCGAGCTGGTGTTACTTCCGGGCAGCTGAGGTTGAGCTGGTACCATTACCCGACAGCTGGCCGAGCTAGCTTAACTGATCTTTTCACCCGGATATGGGGAGAAGGCGGATACCTTAGGCTCCAACGTAACTTCCATGAACCGACCGGGAAATGTGCCGTTGCATTGGCGCCTGTATACCCAATTAAGTCGAACTCTTCATCTGATTTGTTGTCTCCAAGTGTGTTTAAATTGGTTCTTTTATTTGCTTTTCAGTTAATTAGTTTGGCCTTGTTTTGAGATAGGTTTTATTGGTGTTCAAGCTCGTTTTTAATATATTTCTTTTATCTTGCTAATTGTTGATTTTTAAAACATCTATTAATTCTTACATAAAAAAAAACAAATCTTTTATAATTATATTTTCAGTGAGGTATTATCATTTCTTAAAATCAAAATTTATTAATTAGAGGAAACACCATTTATTAAAAAAATTAAGCAATTTTTAAAATCAATAGATATACATAAGTTTTAAAAGAAAAAAAATGATATGACAGTTATATATTTATATCATCATCTTAAGTATATATAATAATATAAACCATATATATATGAGAAAGAGGAAAAACAAAAAAAGGAAAAGTTATAAGTTTGACTCAGTCATGAATTAGGAAATCTAATCTATAATTATGACTTTGTTCTACTCTTTTCTCTACACTCTGTTTCTCTCTATCTTTTAATTTCTCTCTTATCGTCTCTTTAAGGAAAACAAAAAAAACCCTAATAATGTCGTCGAACGTATCTGATCAGATGAGAAGAGGAACAAAGCGAAAGATCGAGATTAAGAAACGCGACACTAAACAACAACGCTCGGTGGCTTGTAGCAAACGCCGTCAAACTCTCTTCTCCAAAGCGGCTGATCTCTGTCTTCTCTCCGGAGCCAACGCCGCCGTATTTGTAACTTCTCCGGCTGAGAACTCCGATGTTGTTTACTCTTTCTCCGGCTACTCTCCTGCCTCTGTAATTGCTGATTGTTACTTCAGCGGCAAGTCTCCTACTAACCCACAATCCAAGCTAGGGTTTTGGTGGGAAGCTCCTGATCTTTACCGTTATTGTGACGATCTCTCTGAGTTAAACTTGATCGAAGATCGTATGATAAGAACGAAGAAGTATCTCATGGCTTTTCTTGAGAAGCAAGAAAATTCACAATCTGTTTCTGATTCCGATCAAAACCCTAGCTCCTCTTCTCTCGAACAAAACCCTAATTTCTCGTCTTTATCTTCTTCCCTCGATAACATCTGTGGTGAGCCTTGTTATGATCAAAACCCTAGATATTTTGAGTCATCATCATCAGATCAATCACGTTACTTGGTGGTGAAGGATGATATCGATTTTGTTGAATCTTTATGGGAAACAGAGAGTAATGGAATGACTCTGTTCCAAGAAACAGAATCTATAACCAATGAGGATCAAAGCTGGGACAATGTGTTTTGTCTTAAAAACGACAAAAACAACCTTCAAGTTCCACTTCCAGATCATTGATTAACCGAAGAAGAAGAAGAGTTAATGATCGATATCAGTGGATTTATCAATGAAGAAGAAATCAATTTCTCCCAAGTCTTAGCTTGATTGATTAAGTATCGTTAATTATGGTTTTAATCTTTCTTTTAAACTCTAACTTGATCTGTTAATTAGGGTAATTACCTTTAATTTTTGTATGTAACGATCCAAATTCATGTTTGTATTGTTTTTAATCATGGAATTATATAACCACTTTTTTTTTGTCTATAAGATTTTGTCTCCTTCAATGTGCAGCTTCTAGATGAAGCACACATAGGCCCATTAAAAGCCCAACATAACTCTTATTCGCTCATTGCACTTTTGTTACTTTTATCTACTAATCGAATTTTTCTGATTTTGTTATTTTCATAAGCACATGATGAAAATGAGAAAAGCAATGAGTAATAATATATAAAGAAGTAGAAGAGTTACTGTATCTTCACTAATCTTTATAGATTTCAACAGAATAAAAAGAGACATAAAGTGAAGAAGCATCTGATCCTAAAGTATAGTTGTTAATGTTGAGTGGTTCACACCATAAACGTATGTTAGGTTCTCACTAAACAAGTCAGATACGTATACTTTATTTACAAGACATATATTGTGTTTGATCCAAACTGTTCTATTCACACATATCTTCAATTCCCTCAGCTAATTTCTCGTAAACTTAGTCTAGTCCTTCCCAAGAATGACATTGTAAAGTCATCTATAAACAAGAATTAGGAAGACAAGGTTCTCTTGGTTCTCTTGAGCAACAAACAAGAATTAGGAAGACAAGGTTCTCTTGGTTTCTTGATGGAAATAGGATCGAGGTTTACAATATCCAAGAAGTTTTTAGCCATCAGCTTGTCGGTACTAGCCGTGCTCTCACCACTCTACATAGACAGTTCATCAGAAGAAGATGAAGAACCCGAAGACGAGTCTTTGAGCTTTGTGTTTACGCTCTCTGTGGTTCTGCTATTGTTGATCTTGGCCATTGCTTTGTCTCTATATAGTGACCAAAGCTTGACCAGGTTTGATCCTTACTGGATTCACAGGCTTTGTGGCTCCTTTGGTGGCCTTCTTGCTATCCTCATCCTTCTCGCTTTTGTCTTGAAATGTAAAAGTTTCTGCTTAGAACCTAACACCAAGTGATTCTAGAAACTTTCATATTTAATTTAAATCGTATAATATTATCTCATTTGAGCATATAGTATTTCGTTATTGATTGAGTATTTTTTAATAATTTCTTTCAACATATTAGAAAATCTCGGTTTGGGATTGTGAGTCTTTGGGTAGTATATACATATAATGTGGCAACCCTTTTTCCTTGAACTAGCTTTTGGAATTAGTTGATTACTAATATGGTATCACATATATATTACCCAAGAATCAATTCCACCATCGACGTGGGATATTATTTAGTTTATGTCGACTACATAATTAATGATTTGTAATTAGAGAGAACTTTGTAAGAAATTGTAACCGTGGGCTTCACGCTTTGGAGCATGATAAGAATAAGAAAAAAAAAAAACAAATCTTAAACATTAATTATTATTTTTGGCTGCACTTTAACACATTTAATTATGTTGACTACATATAAATGATTCTTTTTAATACTTTAAACCAATTTGGTTTTTGAATAGAAAAAACAAAAAAGGATAAGAATGTTGAATATTTCAGATATATAGGAAGTTATAATTGTCATCTTAATAAATATAATTAAAGCTGAGATGTAACATTAGTAATATCAAAATTCGTAACAAAATCCCTCAATAACACAAGAAAATAAATAGGTCTGATAAAAAAAAAAGATAGATATTAAATATTAAAGTTTTAACAAATAATATTTGGGATGTTCCTACCCGCCGCCGTCTGAAAGCACCGCGGCGACTCAACAACGACGGGAACACAATTACCAAAACACCCTTTCCTATGCTTCGTCGTGTGATTCTTACGACACTGCCTCGTCGTCGGAGTAGATTCATCATCACCATTAGAGGAAGAAGAAGAAGAGTCTTCTTCTCTTTCTCTTTGACTCATCGGCGTCACGGCCACCGTCAAAACACTCTTCACATGTTTCTTTGAGATCCCACCACGACTACATACCCGGTGACTAAGAAGATTTCTCCGGCGACGACTATAAGCGTTCTCCGGTTTCGCTAAATCCTTCACCGGAAAAGACGCCGCCTCCGCTAAGTTCATGAACGACTTCGACTTCCCTTTGTAAAACTTCGATATACTTCTCCTAAGACAATATTAAAAATTCAGACAAAACGTGTTCCACGTTCGGACAAAAACAATTATAAAGATTCAGACAGAACTGAAACGCACATGTTCCATGTTCGGTCGGAACACAAACTCTATAAAACAATCATATACACTTACTTGATCGGCAAGACTTCATCAAGAGACTCCATCATATCAAGAGGACCTTTATAAGAAGACTCAACCTCATGATTCTCTTCACCTTCATCGTCAACATCACTGTCCATCCCGATCGATTCAGAAGTCGAAGACGAAGACCACAAAGCAAAATCTTGATCATCCGCCGTGAAGGTTCTAGCGATCTTATTCATGATGATCCTTTAATCGATAGAAAAGGTGAAAAATCTTTGTATACATAGAGAAGAGAAGATATGGGATTGTATATATAACATATTTGAGTTTCTGTAACCGTGTCTAATGTGATCTCCTTGGTTTCTCCGATAAGGAAAATAAAGGAATAAAAATCTTTGTAATTACAAAGAGAGGAGAAGATAAGTATTGTAATATGTTTAGAACTTATCCTAAGCCAACTCACTTCTTTCTTGCTATATGGCGTTACTCATTTTACACATTTTTGGTTTCTCTATCAAAATTATTTATGCCCATTTATGGTGTCTCTTTTTTAGCCCATTACAAAACACATTTTGCTTTAGAAAGAAGTAATTTGGAGCCGTAGTAGGGGTAAAAATGTAAAAAATAACCGAAAATGTATTAGTAAAAGTCAATTGTAGTACTGTCCTTTTGTATATTTGTAATTTTCTGTTTTTATTTAAATAATTAATTTGAGTTAATCTAATAAAGTTATTGACTAAAAATATATGATAAAAACAACATTATTTTGATTTGTTTTAGTTAATTATATTTGTTCCTTTATAACTAAAACGATTAGCAAAAATTTGTTTCAGAAGTTATAGTAGAGTTTATTTTGAATGTGGTAATAAAGAGTTTACATATCTTTTCAACAGTAATATAACTAAACTTTGTAGTCTTCAATTTGTTAAGAGGCGTTCTTTCTTGGAGATGCAATTTTACATAATATTAATTCATACGACAAGAGCAGTTATGCCTTTTCATAAAGCCCTTAATAAACCACCGCCTAGCGACCACGGAAAGCATAAGTAGATGAGTTTTGGTTCCCACCCTCGATTTTTCATCCAATCTTCTTATCTTCTTTTCCCTGCTTTGGATCGTAATAAGTCGTTACTACTAGCAATGACTTCCTTTTTCATTACAGAATACAATAAGTCGACCGATATTTTAGCGAAACACCGAATTCAGCATGATTTTCGGTATTTTTTTTGTTTCTCATGTAATCTCGATATTTGCTTATTTTCTAATTATTGTAAATTTCTAGATTGATGAAAATAAAAAATGAGCATAAATAATTAACCAAAAAATCAAATAATAGTTATATGTTTTAAAAAATAGAAAATTTATTTGTCATTGTTTTGGTATTTGTGGCGAGATGATGTAAAAGTATTACAATAAATAAAAGTAATAATTTTTTGTTGAAAAAAAATAAAAATAAAAATTTGTTCAATCATTCGTCGATTTTGTAATTACCAACGAGCATTATATAGCACAAAGAAAATAATCAACATTAAGGTTTTTATATAATTTTTTGAGCAAAAAGAAAATATAGGAATTGTTTTATTATGTGAGAAATATATTAATTTATTTTTCATTTTTTAATTATTGCTGGGATTGTCTTCTACCATTTTATAGTTATGATTTGTAATTATTTATGATAATTGAATTTACTAAAATATCATCATTTAAATATATCCTTACCCTTATCTATGGGGTCCGAAAATCTCAAAGACCTGCATATTATTAAGTATAGACTATCTTGATATAAGTATAAATAGGCTAAAGTGACATCGTTCAAAAAGAAAAATTTAATTGACTAATGTGGACACATGAAAAAACTCAAATCATTCTCTATAGTTAGCCCACCAAATCATACAACACAATATCAATAGAGTTATAGAGGAGTGTATGATATAATATATAGTTTCTCACAAACAAGTTTTTAATAATTTGAGATGAAACTACAATGTCTCAAGTTTATTCATAGTTCTTTTCTTTAGAAAAACTTTCCTTACGAAAGACTAAATTACGTCGAACCATACAATTATCCAAAGAAGGAACAATGTATGATCTAAATTAATCAAAAGAAACGAAAGGATCCAATCATCTTTATTTAGGATCTTAAAAATTAGAAAAAATCAGGGATAAAAATAAGACATAAACAATTAAAGACCAATGGATGTGAATATCTAAGTCAAGATTAGTAAACCTATACTTAACCTTCTAATAAAACTCTATTATAAGTTCTCCCTAATCGTTCCCGCCAGCTTAAACATATATAAAATCTTAGGTAGAAGAAAGGGAAAACAAAAAAAAACAAAATTATATAAAAAAAAACCAAAAAAAAAAAAACAAGAAAAAACGAAAAGCATGCCACTGTTTTTCGTTTTTTGTTGAAACAAAAAACAAAACTTCACAAAAAGAAAGTTAAAAAAAAAAATTAAAAAAAAATCAGTTTCCATTTCTTGTTTCACCTCTTATATAAAGAGTTTGAATTGTTTTTTTTTTATATAACAAAACATAAGTTTGAAATCATGGGTATTGAAAGAAGAGGAAATGTTGCGACGACTAGGGCCATATTGTTGTGTCTCTATGGAATCATAAGCATTGTGAGTGTGAATGGTACATTCATAAACTACAAAGAAGCCTTAACCAAATCCCTTATCTTCTTGGAGGCTCAAAGATCAGGCAAGCTCCCTCCTAACAATAGGGTTCCATGGAGAGGTGACTCGGCTCTCGACGATGGCAAACTCGCAAATGTAAGTTTTGGGTTCTTTATATTTATTATCAAATGATAGGTTGGTTACAAGAAATAATGAGATAATTTTGTTTGTCTAGGTGGATTTGTCTGGAGGGTACTATGACGCAGGAGACAATGTTAAGTATGGTCTTCCAATGGCGTTTACGATCACAACGCTGGCTTGGTCTACCATTGCCTACGAGAAAGAACTACGAGCCACGGGAGAGCTCGAAAACGCTCGTGCCGCTATCCGTTGGGGCACGGATTATTTCATCAAATGTTCTTGTCGTAAAAACCGCCTCTATGTTCAGGTTTCAATCTAATATAATCTATCTTAACATTTTTGAAGATGTTATGTATTCATAATCAATTTGGTATTTTTGCAATTACATCATCACGAAAGATGAATGTACCATCTTACCATTAATGGTTTTGCTTATGAATATGATCATATAGGTTGGTGATCCTAACGCGGACCACCAGTGTTGGGCGAGGCCCGAGAACATGCAAACGCCAAGGACGGTGTTGGAGATAAGCGATAAAAATCCTGGAACAGAGATCGCGGCCGAAACCGCAGCTGCATTTGCCGCTTCTTCCATCGTTTTCCGCCATGTCGACCACAAATATTCCCGCAGGCTCCTCAACAAAGCCAAATTGGTAAACCTATTAAGTTTGCATATCTTTTTACATAAACATTTTGTTAATTTTCAAAATAAAAACTATTTTGTTAGACTCTCTCTTTATATAAAAGAAGTAAAGACTTGACATATGACATATTTGTTAGACTCTCTTTAAATAAAAGAACTAAAGATTTGATCAATATCTTACAATTTCAGCTTTTCAAGCTAGCCAAAAGCCACAAGGGTACATACGATGGAGAATGCCCCTTCTATTGTTCTAACTCCGGTTACAATGTAAAACCTCATCTCTAACTTCTATCTCATATTATCAAAACTCACATATCTTGTAATTGATTTTGACAAATAATGTGAAGGATGAGTTGATATGGGCTGCAACATGGCTATACAAGGCCACAAGGAAGGAAATGTACCTTAGCTACCTCAAATTCGAAGCCATTAGTGCTTATGTTGCTGAGTTCAGCTGGGACCTTAAGTACGCTGGTGCACAGATCCTCATCATTAAGGTATATAACACACACACACATACATATATATATCCAAAGTTTTGTTTTTCTATTTTTCCCGGTCGAAATCGATTTATTTATGAAATATTATGTAAATGCAGTGGATCTTTGAAGGTACAAAAGGACTTGACCTATACAAACAACAAGCTGATAGTTTTATCTGTTCTAATCTCCCTGACAGTCCTTACCACCAAGTCTTCACTACCCCAGGTCTTGTCTCCATGCATTAACATAACATAAATATTTGCAACACTTGATATTGAGATTGATTCAAAATATTTTAGGTGGTATGATTCACTTGAGAGATGGAGCCAACAGTCAATATGTCACCTCCACGGCATTCTTGTTCTCAGCCTACGCTGATATACTTAAGCATCACAACCAAAAGATCACTTGCGGAAGCAAACAATTCGATTCAACACACCTCATGGCTTTTGCTAAGAAACAGGTAGATATAATCATACACAAAGACAACATTGTGACATATAACGTGTTCGAATATATATATACCTAATCTATTTGTATGCACACGTCACAGATTGACTACTTACTAGGACATAACCCAAGAGGAAGATCATACATGGTTGGGTTCGGACCAAACCCACCAAAGCAAGCCCATCACAGAGGAGCATCAGTTCCCATGCATGAAGCCAACGCACCGCTAAGTTGCCCAATGAGCTTCGTCCAATGGTACAACAAGAACCAGCCTAACGCTAACGAGCTTACCGGAGCAATCTTGGGAGGACCTGACCGTCAAGACAACTTCCAAGATTTGCGATGGACTTCAGTGTACACTGAGCCTTGTACTTACATCAACTCTATCGCTGTTGGTTTTCTCGCCAAACTCGCCGCCAAGGCTTAGAGCCATTTAATAACACCACATTCGAGACCACTTTGATCAAAGTATTATTCTAGGGTATCTCTTACCTAATATAATTGCATACACCAACGTGCATGTGGACATGCAATGTAATTTTATTATTTTTCCGTTTGTTTTGCTTTTGTAGGTAGCTTTTTGGAATCATATGTTTTTCTCCAATATATAAAATTGCATGGGGTATAAGAATAAGCCCTTAAATGAATTGAAACAATAATTAAGTGAAATTAATGAATAGCCGGAATGATAAAAAACTCATTCCGTTTCACGTAGATTATTGTAATTTTCCTAATTTCTAACATATATATATATATTTAAAAATATTATTTTCAGTTATAATATATGTCTATTAAACTTATATATCTATTAATTGATTTAGTCTTGAATATCGGGATGTGCAAAAAAAATACAATGAGTTAGATATAATATAAAGAAACGAAAGCATAGTTAGAAGTACCAAGAAATATTTTATTATTATTCACTTTTTATCTCTTAATTTGAAATCCTCATTCGGTGTTAGTTTGTTGTTAGCTTCAATCATCTCCATTCCCCATTAATCTCTCCTATGGTTTTGTGTTAGTGCTATTTTCTCTTTTCTCATTGGATATGTTAGTTAAACTCTTCTTTTAGGGGTTCTTTTTACCTTTTCTCAAAAAATTGGACAACATATAATTCTTTTAATTTGTGATAAATGATTGGATTAATGTAATTTTGTGAACAAAATTTTATCTTTTAAAACCAAGTGGTTGTGTTTGTGGTTTCCTCTCGAGGAGGAGTTGCCATATAGGTCTAGATAAAGGATCAATTTCTTTGATGAGGTGGTTCATGAGGTTTTTAAGCCACACTGGATCATTGGGATTGATCCTACCTTGTTGGGAGCTTTGGCCGTGCTTAAATACGACGAAAGAGGATATCGTTGTTCTGCTCAGGTGAATCTCTACTTTAGTTTACTTTGAAACCCTAGAACTGAAAAAAGTAAAAACCTAGAACTGTGAAACTAGAAGATTTTAGGGTTTGTTAAGTTACTTTAATATATATATTCCATCAGGTTAAACATAAAATCAATACAAGGATTAACTGTTATCTCTATGAGTTATATATATAGAAGATTCACAATTAATCTGTTTGTATATATATATATATATATAAATCTAATGTTAAATTATATTCAAAGAAAAAATATCTTTTTTACAACTAGTGCATCGTGAAATCGAGAAATAGCCAAATTTTTTGTAAAAAAAGACTTAAGGCCTAAAATGAAATCTGTTTGTAACTATTGAGTTAATTAGTATTTTTGGTTATCAAATTCTTAATTGACCTTTAAGTATCCTATAGGAATGGCTTAATTGATAGTATTTTAGGATTTCAACGTTGGCTTCAATCTCGTAGTTAACCTCTTTTCTCAATTTTTTTTATAAAAAATCTATGTTTTAGCACTCGATTATATGTTGCACTAGTTGTACAAACGTTATTTTTCTTTTGAATATAATTTAACATTAAATTCAATTTTTGTTTTTTTGATATATTCTTGATCAAAGCTGATTGAGTTTTGTTTCTTAAATCTATGAATGTAGGTATATGATACTCCTCACTTGCAAGAATTAGTTCAGAATAATATGGTAAGGCTTTTTTTGGATGCAAAATCAACGGTAGGACTGATTCAAACTGCAAAATCAATGGTAGAACTTATTCAAACTCTAGATGTTCCATCCGGTAAGAATGATCGATGTTTCATTACTGTGTTTTTGTGAAGTTTTAGATTCAAAACCTCATGTTGATATGATGTCCCTTCAATGATACAGGAACCAAGGCGTTTATAGCGAGTTCATTACCCTCTCTATATACACAAGACGACATTGCCGATGTAAAAAACTAATACATATACTCATCTTTTGTCTCCATTAGTATTTGAAACATTTGTTATGTCTTTTTTTGTTATCTTAGTTGAGACAAGGATATACACTATGGACAGGAATACTTGTTGCATCTCACATTTCTGTTACTCCGATATTTAGTTATTCGAGCCGGGTACTATATTGATCACTTTCAAACTTTTATGAGATTTCATGTTCTAAATCTAAACTCTAGCTAGATCGGTTGCAATGAATAATGTTTTGATTTTCTTCGTAGGATGCTCGCAGGAAACTGGCATCGAAGATATTTCCATCGCTTCGTTCCCAACTCGAAAAGAAAGAGGACCATCGTCGAGCTAATGCACTACTCACTGCTGCATATGGTCATGGTGAAAGTGTGAAAAATTACTCTTTTTCTCAAATTTAGTAACATAAATTATCATTGTGTGAAAAGGAGTAATATATATATATATATATATATATATATATTATTGTTTTTTTTTCTTTTGAGAAAATTCTTCACTATTTTTGACTCTTCTTCTGTGTGTTTGAAGTTCGGGAAAACGGAGAAAATCAACCCAAACTATTTCTCGAAGGTATATTCATACCCAAACTCACGTACTCTGAATTTTACAACCCAAACCAGCTTTCAATTCAACTAATCAACCTGAACCACATCAAATTTAGTCGATTTCAACCTCAACGTTAACAGTATCCTTGCCCATTTTGAAGATTTGGACAATCAAGCTTAAACTTTTCTCAAAATTTGGTCATTGTCCGATTTTATTTTATAATTATGTAACTATTCAAGTAGGGGTTTGGTAATGAAATTTGAAGGATACAACACTAAAGAAACTATAGGAGATTAGTATATATGATTAATTAAATCATATTCCACATTAAAATATAATTGTATAGATAATTTCATATTACATATTTTAACCATTCAATTAAATAATCTATGATTGTGAGATTGGATTGGCTAAAGTATAAATCTTGAGGGTTCATACGATATATAAAGAACCATGGAGCTATGAGAGTCGCCTCTAAACAAATATGAGAGTCGCCTCTAAACAAAAGCACGTACGGATGGATCATACTCATGATGTTTATGAGCATCGAGATCGACATGTACCGATCTTACCTCTTTGTTCACCATAAACATGCACGACTCTTCAGACCTCAACTTCTACCATTAATCTCTGTATAAACATATAGTTTGAATTCACTAGTCACTACACGAGCAAACTAATACGTGGTCATGATTAATGCTTATTTATTTTCATTTTAAAAAAATAATGTTAAATTATATTCGAAAAAGACTTTTGTACGTTTTAATTTATAAAACGTGTCGTTTGTATTTTCAATGCAGATGATGAAATCACATCTTAATCTTATCCCTGATTTTTCATGTTCTTAACTAGGGATGGAAACTGTTTTAGCATATTAACAAACGGTGTAACATAAATTTACACATTTTCTTAATTTTTGTAGAAAATGGTAAAAAAACATCTTTTGTAAGAACAAAGAAAATACTAAAATTAGATGATCTTACAAATTTAAGTCGTTCCTCTATATTTTAGCTCTCTCGTCATATGAGTCTATCCATTATTAAATTTCGTAGCTCAAAGAAATAAAGTTATTTAGACCATCTCCACTGATAGTTTTTAATGGGTTGCCTAATGAAAAAATGAGCCAGTATTAAAAGCAAAAAAGAAAGGGCCGATTAAAGCGAATAGCGTTACTTCTCTTGGCCACGTAAGAACCGGTTCTCACCCATTATTTTTTTATTGGTCTATTGTTTTTTATCACTCAAAATTTAATTCAAAAATAAATTTTTATTCCAAAGTATTATTAATTTAAGCTAAAAAACTCCTAGTATTCAAATGGTTGGAGCTACTCTTACAGTCTTACTACATTCTTCATTGAAAAGTGACTAAAAGCTATCTAATCTTAAAATGGGTCAAGTCCATTGGGCTTTAGAGGCCTCTAAATATTTAAAGAAAGAGAAAACCCAAAATTTTTAAAACCGTAAAAGGTAAAAACAAAACATTTAATATTAGTTTGACTAAACTTTTTGATGCAATATTTTTTTTTCTTACTGATACAAAAAAAAAAATTAAACTAAAACATTCGAAACTCATGTTCGTCTAACACCAGTGGCAGTGCAGGTTCAGAAAAAGAGAAGAGAATCACTTTTAAACTCGAAGCTGATTCAACCATCAACCCCAAAGATTCGAAATTTCCTCTACTCTGCTCTTTAAAGTGTGTTCCTTTATCTCCGTTGGCTCGTCATGCATTCTTCGTTGGAGCCGGAGAAAATGGAGGAAGAATCACAACAAGGAGGTGGTGAAGGAAGCAATTCGCTGAAGAGGAAATTCTCTGAAATCGATGGAGCTCGAAATCTTGAATTTTTCTCTTCTCCTATGATGATTGACTCTAATGGGTATCTTCATCTTCCTCTCCTTTAACTTGATTTAGGGTCTTATGGGTCTTTCCTTTAAGTTCTTTTAGGATAATTCAGTAAAGTTTACATTTTTTGTTGTTGCAGTAGTGATAAGTTGATAGTGTATGGGTCTTTCCTTTGAGTTCCTTTCAAAGGGTTTAGTGATAATTCAGTAAAGTTTGCTCCTTTTTCTTATGGGTTTGTGTTTTTGCAGTTTTTTATGAGTTGAGAGTTTATGGGTCTTCCTTTGAGTTCCTTTCAAGGCAGTAAAGTTTACTCTTTTTCTTCTTATGGGTTTGTGTTTATTTTTTTTGCAGTAGTTATGAGTGGAAGGTGTATGAGGTTGCAAAGGAAAGGAACATAATTGCTGTTTTGGAGACTGCAACAGATAAGTCAGAGATCATTAAGATGCTTATCAAAGCAATGGGTTCTTCTGATACAGCCAAAAGATTGATAATTTTCTTGGCCCCAACTGTAAATCTTGTCAAACAGGCAAGTCCTTTACATTTTTGTATAGTTCTTTTGGATTTGATCAGTTTGAGTCTATGATATTGGTGAATGATAGGCCTTGGGAGCTCATGTTTTGAATGTTGTGTATGGTTTTAGCAATGCTGTGAGATCAGAAAAAATGTGAATTTGATGGTTGAAGATTACTTTGGAGCTAAAGGAGTGGATAAATGGACATCCCAACGCTGGGAAGAGGAAGTTAGCAAGCACGATGTAAGTTTGTGTTTCGGTTTGGATCTATTTTGCTAACCAGTGACTTCCTAGTATAATGTTGCAATCCACTTTGACCAGCTCATTGTTATCTCTGGTAATGAAAAAATGCAGAAGTTCTTGAATATCACAGGCCATGGCCCAAATCTTCTTTTTGACATAGATATTTCATTTTCTTGCATATAGCATATCAGCAGAGAATGCTAATATTTTCAGTCATTGATGGTCTTTGAGGTTGATTCTCTGTTTGGTTACCTGTTTAGTTAAGCCCATTCTAATTTGTTAGAACATTTGCTGCCTATAGTTTTGGGGTTGGTTTAACTTCTTTGCTCAAGCTGTTGAGATAGATCTGTGACTATATTGACCACATTAAGTAATCACATACTTATTTTCTGTTGCCAAACCCAAGTGATCTGTGTATCTGCAATGACATCATGTTTTGTCTGGTTCAGGTTCTTGTTATGACTCCTCAAATATTACTGGATGCCCTTAGAAGTGCATTCCTGAAACTAGAGATGATATGTCTTATAATAATAGATGAATGCCACCGCACCACCGGCAATCATCCCTATGCAAAGTTAATGAAGGTGTGTTTTCTCAGTAATGATAAGCTCTATTAGTTTCTCATAAACAGAGTTTCCATAATTTGTCAATACACTGGATTCTTTCTTGTTTTCATGAAGGAATTCTACCATGAATCCACTAGCAAACCGAAGATATTTGGATTTACTGCGTCAGCCGTTGTTAGAAAAGGCATGCTATTTAAAATTTTCTTATATCCTCTGCATGTCAAACCAAAGATTCTGATTTCTGTAACTAGTTTTAATGTTTCATCCTCATGCGAGTAAAATAAACTCTTTTGTTAGCCGTCTCTAAAATGGTTACTCTGACTCTAACTATGCAGATCAAGTAGCAGAACTTGAGAGACTCATGGACTCAAAGGTACTTTGTTTTTGTGTAACAGAGAAGTATATGTTGTTTACAAATTACTGTTATGCAACTTTTTACTTTAAATTCAGATTTTTAATCCTGAAGAGCGGAATGGGGTGGAAAAATTTGCTACAGCAGTAAAAGAGGGTCCAGTATTTTATGACCCACCATCATTTTGTAGTTTGGAATTGAAAGAAAAGTTGGAAACTTCACACTACAAGGTATTATATTATATGCTCACTCAAGATGGAGATCATGACTCTTTCCTATATGTTTCAGAATGCTTGAAGAAGATTCGGTTTTTTTTTTCTACAGTTTAATGCTTCTCTTAAAAGGCTTCAAGAGTTGGAAGAAGGCAGTTTGCTGAACATGGAGAATAAGTTTGAGATGTATCAAAAGCGTTTCTCCATCGACTACAGAGAGATTGTGCATTGTCTTGATAATCTTGGCCTGATTTGCGCGCAGTTGGTATTTTTTTTAGCACATACCGGTTAATCATTTGCTTACTCATAGTTAATTTCTTTTCGCTAACACTACCTGCTGTACTGATTAAAATTTGTTTTTTCGCATCTTGCTTTCCTGATAGGCAGCTGAAATCTGCTTGGGGAAAATCTCAGACACGAAAGAGGAAAGTGAAAGTTATAAAGAATACTCAATGGTTTGCAAGGAATTTCTTGAGGATATTTTATCCACAATTGGGGTGTATTTGCAGCAAGGTACTGTATTCAAAGCTCTATATTGCATTGAGGAGTCCCCTTTAGTCAATAATTTAATCTTTTTTCACTGTGCCTCGTTTATGTTATTTAACAGAAGATAAGAAATTGGTAGATTTGCAGCAGAACCATCTGTCAGCAGTAAATTCCGGACATGTATCTCCAAAGTTGAAAGATCTCTTCCATCTAGTAGATTCATTTAGGTAATTAAAATGTTTTTTCCAACTCCCGAAATTGTAACAGAATCTCCATCTGTTCTGATGATTTTAAGATGCTTGCAGGGGTGAAAAGCAAAAACAGTGCCTTGTTTTAGTTGAAAAAATTATAACTGCCGAAGTGATCGAAAGATTCGTGAAGAAAGAAGGCTCTTTAGCTTACATTAATGTTCTGTATTTAATCGGAAACAACTCCTCCACCGATGCATCAGCACAGAAAACACATATTAAAATCCCTGATTCATTTCATGTTGACAAGGTTAGCATGTTCTTCATCACAGTCAGACATTTTACAGGTTGAAAATTTGCTTTTATTCTGTCTTTTCTGAAAGCTTTTTAATGAATATAGGTGAATCTTATATTTATCAAAGATGGGGTTGAAGAGGGATTTCAGGTTCCAAATTGCTCATGGATGGTTTGCTTTGACTCGCATTCTCAAGAACATGCCAAACAGAGTAATCATAAGTCTATCATATTTCTCGAAAGGTAGGAGGCAATCTTGTTTAACAAAACAAATATTCAATCCAGAGCGGTCCTTTGTAGCTCAATTTCTGACTACTAATTATTGTAGGGGGAACCCGAAACAAAGAGACCATTCTTATGATCTCAAGCGAAAAGAAGTCCCAATTCGAGATCCTGAAACTCCAAATTTACAATCGTGTCCACCTCCAGTGAGAAGTGGACATGGCCTGCAGGAGACTGGGGCAATGGTTGTTCCGAATTCTAATAGAACTGTATCTGAGGAAGCAGCTGCCACACAGACTATGATTGATCCTCCTAGCAGAAATGAGCTATTAGCATGTAAGAAGTTACGATTGGATAACAATATTTTAGAGTCCAGTGCCAAAGTGAACGTTGCCTCTTCTAAAAGTAAAGCATCTTCATCGGCTGCAGGTATGTTTCATTGTTTTCGTAATTCATCAGTAAGTTGTTGTCGGTGATTTTGGTCTTAGTTCATTCATCAGCCGCTGTTGATTGACAAACAGCAAAAACACCAGCATATGCATATCATATGTCTCTATCTAAGGTCATGGACCTTGTCTTAATTTGCTTATATATGTATACATCTTTGTTTTTTTCTCTTGACAGGTTCAAAAAAACGTAAGGAGTTGCATGGGACAACCTGTGCAAATGCATTGTCAGGAACCTGGGAAAAAAATATTGATGGTGCCATCTTTCAGGCTTATAAGTTTGACTTCTGTTGTAATATTTCTGGGGAAGCATACTCGAGTTTCTCTCTTTTGCTTGAGTCAACCCTAGCTGAGGATGTTGGTAAAGTTGAGATGGACCTTTTCTTGGTCAGGAAGCTTGTGAAAGCTTCCGTCTCACCTTGTGGCCAGATACGTTTGAGTCAAGAGGAGGTACCCAACTCTGATCCATAGGATATATATAGTTTCTTGTTTCATGGTTTGAGCAACTGAACTTAATGTCTTTATTCTTTGTGGTTTGGCTGCAGATGGTCAAAGCAAAGTGTTTTCAGCAGTTTTTCTTTAATGGCATGTTTGGAAACTTATTTGTTGGATCTAAGTCATTGGGAACAAAGAGAGAATTTTTGCTTCAAACCGATACAAGTTCTCTTTGGCACCCTTCCTTTATGTTTCTACTGTTACCAATTGAAACAAAGGATCTAGCTTCGAGTGCAACAATTGATTGGTCAGCCATCAACTCCTGTGCCTCGATAGTTGAGTTCTTGAAGAAAAGTTCTCTTCTTGAAGTTCGAGTTAATGATGGGAATCAGTGCAACACATCATCCGGTGAGGAAGTCTTACTTGGCGATAAAAAGGAAGAAATGAATCTGATTCATTTTGCCAACACTTCGTCTGACAAAAATAGTCTTGAAGAACTTGTGGTCATTGCAATTCATACTGGAAGGATATACTCTATAGTTGAAGCGGTAACAGATTCTTCTGCTATGAGCCCGTTTGAGGGCGACGCCTCATCAGAATATGCAACTTATGCAGAATATTTTAACAAAAAGTAAGTATTGTAGCTATGGCTGTTCTTTCAATCTACTTATGATAGCTCTCTAGTTAATGTTGTCTCATATTCTCATTTAATTAGGTATGGGATTGTTTTGGCGCACCCGAACCAGCCATTGATGAAGTTGAAGCAGAGTCACCATGCACACAACCTTTTAGTCGACTTCAATGAAGAGAGTAAGTTGATTGTTTAACACATGGATACATTTTGTATGTTCTCAGGATATTAAGTGTACGAGCTCTAAGATGTGGTTTTCAATGTAAATGGACAGTGGTTGTGAAGACAGAACCAAAAGCTGGCACTGTGAGGAAGAAAAAACCAAATATCCATGCGCATTTGCCTCCAGAGCTTTTGGTCAGAATTGATGTACCTCGTGCTGTGGTAAAATCAATCTACTTGCTGCCCTCAGTGATGTACCGCCTAGAGTCTTTAATGTTGGCCAGCCAGCTTAGGGAAGAGATTGATTGTAGCATTGATAACTTCAGTATATCAAGTACATCGGTATGGTTTTTGACACTATCTGTCATGTAGAGATGAAACTAGACATCTGTCATTTAACTCTTTTATTGGTTTATAAATCAGATTCTTGAAGCACTTACAACACTTACATGCCCCGAAGCGTTTTCCATGGAGCGATTGGAACTGCTTGGGGATTCAGTCTTGAAGTATGTTGTGAGCTGTTATCTATTCCTTAAGTATCCTGACAAAGATGAGGGACAACTATCACGGCAGAGGCAATCGATTATATCTAACTCAAATCTTCATTCCGTGGCAACCAATCGCAAACTACAGGTATCTTCTAATATTTTGTAAGTAATGTCTTATATCAGTCAGAACACTAATGAAATATCTTCTATATTGGGATTGGTTTGATAGGGATACATAAGAAATGGCGCTTTTGAACCTCGTCGCTGGACTGCACCTGGTCAAGTTTCTCTTTTTCCAGTTCCTTGCAAATGTGGGGTAGAAACTAGAGAAGTACCATTGGACCCAAAATTCTTCACAGAAAACATGACTATCAAAATCGGGAAGGCTTGCGACATGGGTCATAGATGGACAGTTTCAAAATCTGTATCAGATTGTGCTGAGGCCCTGATTGGTGCCTATTATGTAAGCGGTGGATTGACTGCTTCTCTCCATATGATGAAATGGCTCGGTGTTGATGTCGATTTTGACCAAAACCTAGTCACTGAAGCCATCAATAGAGCTTCTCTACGGTGTTACACACCTAAAGACTATGAGCTCACAGAGTTGGAGAGAAAGATCCAACATGAATTCTCTGCCAAGTTCCTTTTAAAAGAGGCTATCACACACTCCTCTGTTCATGAATCCTATTCATACGAGGTATTCATACTGTTATTTTAACCCTGCATTATTTGGTTAACTCACACATAGTTTTCTAATCTCATGCTATCATTTTGTTCCTCAAACAGAGGTTGGAGTTTCTTGGCGATTCTGTACTAGACTTTCTAATCACCCGTCACCTTTTTAATACCTACGAACAAACTGGGCCTGGAGAGATGACTGATCTTCGTTCTGCATGTGTAAATAATGAAAATTTTGCACAAGTTGCAGTGAAAAATAATCTGCATAGCCACCTTCAACGTCGTGCTACGGTTCTTGAGACACAAATAAACGAGTATCTGATGTCCTTTCCAAAGCCAGATGAGACTGGTAGATCAATCCCTTCAATACAAGGGCCTAAGGTAAAAAAAAAAATACTTGCAAAGTCCCTGCCTGAGATTTTCAGATTACAAAGAGAACAAACAGGTTTACATACTTGTCTGTTTTGGTTTAGGCTCTTGGAGACTTGGTGGAGAGTATCGCTGGAGCATTGCTGATAGATACAAAGTTAGATCTCGATCAAGTGTGGAGAGTCTTTGAGCCGATGCTTTCTCCACTTGTTACTCCAGAGAAACTTCAGCTTCCTCCATACCGAGAGCTCAATGAGCTTTGCGACTCTCTTGGGTATTTCTTCCGAGTGAAATGTTCAAATGATGGTGTCAAAGCACAAGCCACGATCCAGTTGCAGCTGGATGATGTTCTTCTAACTGGAGATGGATCTGAACAGACAAATAAACTGGCCTTGGGAAAAGCAGCTTCACATCTGCTTAGGCAACTTGAGGTAAATGTTCTGATGTTTCTACTTGCGTGTGTTGGTGTGTTTACAATGTCTTAATTTTCTGAAACTTTATTTGGTTCTTCAGAAGAGAAACATTTCACGTAAAACTTCAATCGGGGATAATCAAAGTTCCATGGCTGTTAATCTTGACGGAGAAACTCCGGCTCCAGATTCTAACGAAATCCAGAGTATAGTGATTCCAGGTGAGCGTGTAGAAACTGTTTTTTTACCTTAACATATTCTTCTCTTTCTTGGTATCCAGGGTTAAGCATTTCATGATTTTATGATTTACAGTTATTGGACCTATAAACATGAAGAAAGGTGGGCCTCGTGGAACTCTACATGAGTTCTGCAAGAAGTATCTCTGGCCAATGCCTACTTTTGACACCTCAGAAGAGAAATCGCGGTGAATACATCATCAATTGTGTCTTATTTTGGTTCAGTTTCTCCTGAGTATTGACCAGTCTTAAACTGATAACTTTCTTGTGTCTGGTCAGAACTCCGTTTGAATTCACAGATGGCGATGAAAAGCGGACTAGCTTCAGCAGTTTCATATCAACCATAACGCTAAGGATACCCAATCGTGAGGCTGTGATGTATGCTGGAGAAGCTAGGCCTGACAAGAAGAGTTCTTTTGACTCTGCAGTCGTGGAACTGCTCTATGAGCTTGAACGCAGCAAGATACTAGCCATACAAAAGTAAACTGATTTCGGCTATTAACAAGTTATGACTATATGATTCACATTTAGTGATTTCCAGCAGATTGATCTTGCAAAAGCAAAAACTTAAATCCAGTCAAAAAGATTACTCATCTGGAAATGTCTAGTGTGTCGACTACTTTTAGATTGTTTTGTATGTAAATCCCTAATTGATCTGCTCATTAAATTTATGCCTTAATGATAAGCTCGTAGATGTTACTGCAGTTGAAGCTACTAACACGTTTAAGCATCTCAAAACCATTCCGGGAACCGAGAAACTGAATACGTTTGAATACAGTCTTGCCATCTTTCAACACCGAGTCTGCTGCTCGGAGCTTTTCACTGTGCCTTGAGTTGGTGTGAATTGCTGCTTTGATTTCTTCCTCGGACATGTTTTCCTGCGACAGTTCATAAGCAGAAATTACTTTAAAAATAGTTTCGCTCAGCGAGATCTTGACACTCATCTAATATATGAGGACATTGCTACCTGATAAAACTCATAGATGTGTTGGAGAATCTGCTGGCATGTAAAGCCGGTTTCACTGAAGTACGACCTTGAAGAAGGTCCCATCTCACCATACCAATCTATTGGAAGAAGTAACGTTATAAAATGGTTTTTGTATACCAATTCCATTCTCTCACTGTCATGACAACAACACAAAACAACATGAGCTTTATAATACCTAAGAGGGTAGCTCAAGTTATTTACAGAGATATGAAGAAGAACATGGGAACCTTTCTGTAAGAAGTCTCATGGTATGAGTGAAAGAATCATTCTTTTTAGCATCAAAGAAGGCGGATAAAGATTTTGTTTCGATATCTTTGTTGCCGTTGGCGCTGAAACTATCTATGATAACATTAGCTGTTGAGGTTGGTTCTGATATTGTCCAGCTAACAGAATCAAGAAGGCTGCTCAGATTTAACGGCTGAATCAGTGTCTTTCCCATCTGTTTGAAAAGAACAAAGAAAAGAGAGTGCGGTTTAGCGATAGCTCGGTTTCCGAAGATGGAAATATAGAAAGAGATGCAATGCCTTTGCGTGGCGATTTGTGACAGCCTTTTTGGCAGATTCCACAATTTTCTGCCTTTCTTTTCGCGTTGTCGTCTTATTTTCATCTTCAAGAACACATTCGGTGTGGGAATCCTGTAAGAAGGCAACAACGTAAGATCGATTAAAAGACTTCTTCAACGGGTAAAGAGAACTAGAAGATACCTTCCCCAATTTCTCAAGCATTGTCTTAAGATCTCTTGCCAAATCATTTGATATTCGAACTAGTGTTTGTGTTGGTTTCTCTTCCAACGTCTTCTGAAGCCATAGTGGCTGCAAATAGCTACCATTTTACATAACCATATAATATGCCACAATATCAACAAGCTATGGAAATTGAGCTCTTATTAGCTTACTGTAACAAGGTTGCTCGAGTGACCAAGATACCTCAGAGCAGAACCAGCTTCACATACAACATGACTTGCATTACATCCAATGAACCATTGACTCATAAGCTTGGCACCTCCTTCAACAGTTACCTTTGAAACCTGCAAGACTTGGAATGTAGCCGTTGATCCACATACATTGCTTCAATCATTTGTCTCATAAGGTGTTGAGGACTAACCCGGTATCTTACTTCCTTCGAAATATCAGGATCGATGAAAACCGAACAGCCTGAGATATCCAAATCCTTGCTTCCTGTGAACTCTGTTTCTTGATTGCTTCTATGTATCTTTTCAACTGTATTTACAGATTTTGGTCTATCCGCTTTCACCTTAGTCTCTTCGGGGTTTTTGACCGCGTAAAAAGACTCATTCAACTTAACTGCAACCAAATCACAACTAGTTTGATAGAGACTTCATGATAAAGAATCAACAAAGATATCGAAAACTCGGTTAAATTAATACTCACCATTTCTACGGACACTGTCCACAAACCACCCAAGAGTCACAATATGCAAACTCTCTCTTCTTCCAAGTTTCAAAGCATGCTCAAACTTGCGTCCATCAAAACTGTAAAATCCTCTTATGTTAAAGAAAAACTAACACAAAAACTACATAAACTTCCATCTTTATAATTTCTAAAGATTTACTCAAAAATTCTATTGTAACATATATATAAGTCAAAAAAGGATATCTGAACAACCAAATGTGTACATAGAGAACTCAAAAGAGAATTGTATTCACCACCAAGTCTCTCTGTAGCTTCCTTAACCTGTTTTCTCGCTTCTGCATACAACAAAATTGATACTCAATTCATAAAAACTAGATTATATTTCATTACAAATACTCCGATTTTGGAAATAGTATTACCGGGATATTAGTTTATCGAGTATTAATTTATAGAGGTTTTATTAGTACCTTTAGAGAGACCAGTTACACATATGACTAGACCGGAGAAAGGTCCATCGGATCGAATAGGTGGTTGTAACCGGGAGGAGCAAGTGGTGGCCGGAGAAAAAGGCTCAGATATGCGACTGCCACGGAGCGAAGGCGTGAACTCCGCGCGCAGCTTTGAACACCTTTTAGTATCAATCACTTGTGCTCTTCTAACACCTTCCATTTTTGTTGGTTTTTTTTAGGAGAAATTTGCAGAATCAAAGAAACAAGCTTGAGACTTGGAGTTCAAGGAAGAAGAAGAAGAAACTAATAAATTTTTTTTTTTATAAAAAAATGAAACTTGAAGATTATGAGTATCTGAAAACAATAGTAGAGGCGAGCATGATCTGTTTATCTTAGGAAAGTAATCTTTCGTCATTACAATTCAACGACTTCGTTGATATCTTTTTATATTTTACCAAAATAAAGAGAAATTTCCTTAAATACCATCATTTTAATTTTAGTTATTCTTGCAAAAATATCACAATTTGTTTATATTTCCAAATATACTACAAAAGTTTTATTTTTCCAAAAATACTATAAACGTAAAAAGTTGAAAGTGTAGAATTATTTTTTTAATGTTTGGGTTGACTATTTATATTTAAGGTACAATTTTTTGGGGTAAGGTTTAGTGTATATGATTTAAAAGTGATATACACGTAGTAAAACATCAATAAACGGAATTATTTACCCGTGTTGTAGCAACGGGTTAATGTATTTTAAATTTATATGAATGTCTATTCGAACCCGTCCCACTATACAACCCCGTCTAGTGATATTTTATATTTTTAATAAGATTAATATTTATGATATTTTTATTTTTAATGTTATTTTAAAATTATTAATTTAGGTTTTGTGATATTTTTGGAAAAAATGTAGTTTAATGGTATTTTTGGAAAATAAAGTATTAGCTAAATCATAACTTTTTGCAAACTAAATAAATATTATCACAAAATTATTAAAACAAAATCACTTTTTATGCAACTATGGAGACCCTCCTCCATAATTAGTTATTTTTTTTTTTGGTTCCACAATTAGATATGTTAATATTGAACAAATATTCTTTTAATTATATAGTAAACATATTAACTACTTACCCGTTAAATTCCAATTTACTTGTGCGTGATTTTGCAATATGTAAATTATAAAAATCTTCCTAAATTTTCAAAGAAGATAAATAAATTAAACTTCTTTAAATGATTAATATTTTACATATATACATCACTTCCTTTCTTGTAGAAGCAGTACTCGATTCTCCACCATTCGCACCACCGACGAGCCCAATCCAATCTAAATCGGAGGTGAATCGTTGTTGTCGGTGTATCATCGTCGATCTATCATCGCTGAAATCTCGCTACCGCTTTGGATTCACTGTGAAGAGGAGGTTCAATTTGGAGAAGACGTCTAAAGTGGATGCGTTTAGCGGCGGCTTCTTTGGTTGATGAGAAGGTCGTGGTACGTTTTCAGATCGATGGTGGTGGTGGTAGTGCAGACACGGAGGAGGAAGTGACTGAGAGACTAAGGTGGAAGTATAATGATTTAGGGGTGTAAAGGTAGAAGAAGACGAAACCAAAGAGTATGGTGGAACTTATAATGATGTTTGATGTTTGGAAGTGTGATTGTATTTGGAGATTTAGGTTTAGGTGTGTACGTATCACTGTAAAAATGCATTAAGTTTCTAAGTTTTCTTAGGTAGTTTGTTTGATCTTGTTGTTGTGACGACGTCAAGAGACAAAGAAAGCAGTAACACTGAGAGGGTCAAGAGAGGTATGGTAATGAAGCTTATAGCCATTGTTCTTTTGCTTTTTTCTTTCTATTTTTTTTTCTTTTGTTTCTCACTTGATGTTTCTGCAAGTGTTAAGTCAATTTATGTATATAATATGAGATTTTGGTCGTTGAGAGAAGTGGTAAGAAAAAACAAAGATAGTCGGATAGACGTGTGCTTTACTCGAGTTTATGACAAAGCATTACATGCCATGGCATCATATTTTATTATACTAGATCTATATATATTATTATTTAAAGAGAATTTTTTTTTTAACGTTCAATACAAGAAAACGACATGATAGGCCATCACCCATGTGAGATATCAGAGTAATAGATGATTACAAAACTTGGTAAATATATACTTATAAGTTATAACATCGTATTGATCTAAATATTTAGGATATTTTCAATGAGAAAAATGATAAAACGGTGCATGAGCATGACTTAAAAAACTAACACTAATATTGCATGACTTGAAAACTAACACCAATATTGCATGACATGAATTTAAAAACGTTATATTTTTATTTTTGGTTTGATTTGTTTACAAAAACAAAAAAAATGAATTTAAAACATATTTAGGAAGGTTTGGAATGAAAGATTTGGATATTTTGTTAGGTAGCTATGTTTTCACCTGTAAACATATAAGAAGAGTTTGAATCAAAACATTCATGGAGGATTCTCAGGATATTTAGGAAGGCTTTCTCACATATCAGGAAGGTGTTCATTTATAAAAAATAAAAAAAGACAGAGTTTACATGTTCCCACAAGGATTTGAAATTGGGACCATTAAGTGTTGTTCTAGGGCATATAACTAGTAAGCCAATATTTTCATTCAAAGGATTCCTTGGAAATTAGGAAGGATTCTCAGATATTTAGGAAGCATATTATTTTAGGAAGATTCTTTGAAATTTTGGAATACCTTCCTAAAGTTGGAATATGGGTGGGTGTGTGCTGCATTACCTCTTATTATTGGAGTAGTATATGATAAATTAGGACAAAAGAAACACAAGAAGAAACAGAGCAACAATGTCAAATTACCATATTTTCATTTTCTTCAACTTACTCATAACCATCATCCACGTTTCAGGACAAGACCCTCCTTACATAGGTCACTTCTGTGGAAACAGAGCAAACTTGACTTTTATGAAGATCTTCCTAAATGTCTGAAACCAACATATATGTGGCCAACTTTGGATTTACAATTTGTATGTCTTGGAAAAATTGTTAACAACTGTGTTACATAAGGTGAGAAGAAGAAGAATAACCATGTATAGCATCATCTTCTGATGATGGTAAGCATAAAAACAAAAATTTCCTATTTGTAAGATTATTGTTTCAAGAAGATAATATTGTTGTGTATGTGTGCAGGGTCACTACAGTTTGATTTTAAGACAATTGAAGTAGCTACAAACAAATTCTCTGATAGTAATAGGCTTGGTCAAGGAGGATTTGGCGATGTTTATGAGGGTATGTTACCTAATGGAACAGAAGTTGCTGTGAAGAGTATCAAAATCATCTGAACAAGGTGTTGATGAGTTCAAGAATGAGGCTACTCTTGTAGCAAAGCTTCAGCATAGGAATCTTGTGCGGCTTCTCGGGTTTTGTGTCGAAGGAGAAGAGAAGATACTGGTCTATGAGTTTGTCCCCAACAAAAGTCTCGACTACTTCCTCTTTGGTGGGTTTTCTTTATCATTTTGTTTTAGTCTCTTAGTTCATATTATAGCTATCTTGAAAAGCTAAAGATTCGTTCGTTGGTGATATTAGATCCTACAAAAAGAAGTGAATTGAGCTGGAAAACGCGACACAAGATTATTGGAGGGATAGCGCGAGGAGTTCTTTATCTTCATCAAGATTCACGGCTCACGATCATACATCGTGACCTAAAAGCCAGTAACATACTCTTGGATGCGGATATGAACCCGAAAATTGCAGATTTTGGGATGGCAAGGATTTTTGGGATGGACCAAACCCAATCTAATACAAGCAGAATCGTTGGAACCTTGTGAGTGATAATGATTTGTGTCACATACTATCCTTGTTATATATCAAGGTTTTTTAAATTTAATGAATTTGCAGTGGTTACATGTCTCCGGAGTATGCAATGCATGGACAGTTCTCTATGAAGTCTGATGTCTATAGCTTCGGAATTATAGTTCTCGAGATTATAACCGGCAAGAGGAATAACAACTTCAACCAAAATGATGGTGATTCCGACTTAGCCTCATATGTAAGAAACGACCAACTTATATTACTATCAAGTCAATATTGCATAACGTTAATGATGAATAATAACATTATGGTTTAATTCATATATGTAGTCATGGAGAATTTGGAAAGAAGGAGCTGCCGAAGAATTGGCGGATCCAGCAATAAGGGAGAGTTGTGAGAAAGATGAAGTTATAAGATGCATCCATATCGGTTTACTATGTGTTCAAGAAGATCCCGCAGATCGTCCAACAATGGGAACCATAGTAATGATGCTTTATAGTAGAACAATGAGCTTACCAATTCCACACCAACCAGGATATAGCTTTCCTAATCAAGATGAATCAGAAACCACCAATGCAGGATATGTCTCACAGTCTACTATTGATGAATCATCCATCACTATCACTCTTCCTCGTTGAAAATTCTTGTATGGCATTTAGTATAATATTGTAATGCTCTTAATTTTCGCACCTCTTGTGTCTTTTGTGTTTGACTGTAATGTTATCCATACAATTTTGGTTGATGAAACATTCAAACGTTATCTATTACATATTGATTTGGATGTGTTATCACTTCTTGATGTTGATGCCTCATAACTGTTAAACTTGGACTTTTTCAAATTGGTTGTTACTTTTTGTCGTGTATGTAATTCAGTCATCACTTAGAAAATGTTTTCTATTGTTTCCTCTATTACAAATATTAACCTTTAGTTTTTATATTGATGATTATAACATAGTTTTAGTTGTCTTATTTATCTTGGTTTTTTCATTTTGATGATTAGGATGATTATAACATAGTGTTAGTAGTCTTAGTTTTAAGATTATCTTCAATAGAGATTGTGCTTGGATTAGTGGCTAGATCAGATCTGATAAATGTAAAATAATAATCCTCTATGGAAATTTTGGAAGAAGAGAGCTATTTGGTTATAACGTTCAACGAGGATATATATCAGTAATGGTTGCATTGTCCACAGAACAAGAGTTGCTTGATCCTTCACCGATAGATTCTTGATTTCGATTAGTAGGATTGCTCCGTAAGAAAAATCCTGGCTGTCGAGGCACCGGTAAACACATTGTGTTACTATTAAGCATGAGGATGATTGTTGAAAAATTGGGACGGTGTGCAGGGTCTTCTTGAACACATAACAGACCAATATGTATGCATCTAATGGCTTGGGCCCTCGGATAAATCGCTTCCAAGGACTCATCCACTAGTTCTAATGCCGAACCATTTCTCCAAAGTGTCCAAGCCTGAGATTATGATCACATACTTAGTTGATGATCACAAATTTGAAGTTTCTTAAAGCAAACTTGAATTTATATAACTCACATATGTGACCAAATTGTCAATGCCACCTTCACTCCTACTGAAGCTGCTATTCCTCTTTCCACTTATTATTTCAAGGACTAAGACTCCAAAGCTATATACATCGGATTTCACAGAGAAATGTCCACGCATCGCGTACTCTGGAGGCATATAACCACTGGAAAACAATATAAACCAAGATTTAAAATTTAAGTTAACTTGCAGAAAATCTATGTTATACTATATGTACTAATTTGATTCTGTAGAAATCTACTAGGTCCCAACGATCCGTCTCGTGTTGGCTTGAGTTTGATCTATTTGAAATATCCTTGCCATGCCAAAATCTGAGATTTTTGGGTTCATATCAGAATCTAAGAGAACATTACTAGCTTTGAGGTCTCGATGTATAATAGTGAGCCGTGAATCTTGATGAAGATAAAGAATTCCTCGACAAATCCCTCCAATAATTTTGAATCTTTTAGTCCAATCCAACTCACGTTGCTTTGTTGGATCTAAACAAGAAAAGGCACAAGCACAAAACAATACTCAAAGACTGTGGGTACATAACCAAATAAGTGAAGATTATAAAAGAAGTTTTTGGCTACTAGCAACTTACTAAACAAGAAATAATCAAGGCTTTTGTTGGGCACAAACTCGTAAATGAGTAATTTCTCTTCTCCTTCCACACAAAATCCTAGTAGCCTAACAAGATTCCGGTGCTGAAGTTTGGCTACAAGAACAGCCTCGTTCTTGAACTCTTCATCGCCTTGTCCCGATGTTTTAGACAACCTTTTCACAGCCAATTCTGTTCCGTCTGGAAACATACCCTATCACCAGTATATCGCTAAGGTTAAGAAACTTTAAAATCTATAATCATGTGATCATCTAGTCGATTCCATGAAAGAATTTTTCACCTTGTAAACTTCACCAAAACCACCTCGACCAATCTTGTTACTCTCGGAAAACTTATTTGTCGCAGCTTCAATCGTCTTAAAGTCAAATTGTACTGAGCTTGAAGCCGTGACATCTACACAATCACAAGTATATTATAAGAGACTCTTTCTAGAAAAATAGAAACATAAGCCACCAATGATATGATGAACAACACAAAACTCACTTCCATCTTTAGTTCCTCTATGTAATTTTCCCTTCCTCCAAAAAGAAAAGCATACAAGAAACAGAACCAGGACAACAAAGACAAACGATACAGAGACAATAACCGCAATTTTTCCAGTCGAAATCGTTGTTTTACCTGCACAATCCCTAATTTAATCATTAGTTGTTACACAAAACCAAAAACATTATCACAAAATGTCTTAAATTAAGTTCTTACCATTATCTGTCTGATTAACCGGTGGAGATGGAGATGGAGGAAACAGAGTATTTCTACCAAAAGCACCAGAAAACGGATAAAGATCCCACCGGAAATAACAACTTGGCCGAGAAACAATACCTCCTTGCTTCCCAAGGCAACATGACTGATACTCTCTTAAGCTTCCGCGAAGACAAGTCTCACAATCCTGTGAAGATATATCTGAAGTACACTGCATCAATGCATACACAACTTGAGAATCCCCCAAAGGTTTTGAATCAGCCGCATAAGAATTAGAACTCGCTGTTGCTATCATACTGTCTACAAGCTCCGTCAAATCCAAACCCTTTGATTCTCTCGAGTTATTCACAACAAACGAAGGCTCCAAATCCAAAGATCCAACAAAAGAACGGTTAGAGTATCGGACAAAACAGAGCGTCTCGTTATCGCCACGCCACCAGAACGCTTCAGTATGATTACGACAGCTTTGTAACAACCCATCAGAAGCAGCCTTGACGCAAACAGAACATAGCTTAGAATCAGCGCCAGGGATGCACATACCAAGAGCATAAGATTTCTCCGGATCTTGACCAACGGAAGACGCGTAGAAACCGTCTTGAGATGAGACTGTAGTGGGAAGAGAAGTGAGGATAAGCCTATGGTTAATACCATAAAGACTTTCTTGTCTGAAGTAACCAGTTTCCAAGCATGTTTGAGCATAGACAACACCAAGAATGGTTAGGTATATGAGAAACCATAAGGTTGATGATGAATCTTTAGCTATCATCTTGCTCACATTCTCTTAAAGATATGTATCCATAAGAGGTTTAGTATCCTCATCTGATCTGATATACTCAGTTACAGATTTTGAGAAAAGGTCATGGAGAATGAAGAAGAAGATAGATAATAATAAATGTTAGGGTGATTAGTTTATTATAGCCTCCAATACAGACTGTTGCTGTCTGTGATTCTATTCGTCCACATGTGTTGACGATTAATATCTATTATCTTGTGGATTTCCTTTACAAAAATATATATTTTATAATTTTTTTTATTTATAAGAAATTAGTAGTTATTTTAATAGTAGTTTGGCTCCGGTAAATAATATTTTTACATTCACCACTATAGCAGTTAGTCTTCTTTAGAAAAAATTTCGAAAATTAACTCAGGCTATTTGCTGGCGGTATTTTTATACTCAAATTACGATACCCGATAAATAGCAACCTAAACTCACAAAAGTTCAAATTCTTAACCTACATTTTATGAAATCAGCCAAAATCAACATATACCGAAACATTGTTAGTCAACCATTTAACGGCGATGAGTCTGCCGATACCACGACAATGACGGGATATCGGAATTGAGTAAAACAACGTCGTTTTGAGAGTTTAGGGTTCTCAAACTGAAGATTCGATGAGTGTTTGCTTCAGCAGTTCTTTGATTCGAGAACCTTAAACTCACAAAACGACGTCATATTACTCAACTCTAATGTTCCGTCATTGACACGGTATCGGCTGACTCATCGCCATGAAATGGTCAACTAACACCGTTTCGGTATATGTTCATTTTGGCTGATTTCATATAGTTTAGTTTGAGAAATTGATTTTTTTGTAAGTTTATGTTGCTATTTGCCGGGTATCGTAGTTTAAGTATAAAAATACCGCCAGCAAATAGTATGGGTTGATTTTCGCTATTAGTCCCGTCTTCTCCCCAAAGGTCTTTCTTAGTCAAAAACATTCAGAAACAAAAAAAATATATATATAAAAGAGGTTTTATGCTATTTTGTAACTTTAACCTCCAAATCCAAAAAAATGCAAGTGAAGAAACGATGTTTGTAAATGTTCGTAGAATCCACTTTTATCTGTATTTTGACTACTAAAGACGTTTATAGAGAAGACTAACTAGCTATAGTGACGAATGTAGATATATTTTTTACCGGAGTCAAAATATAATAAAAATAAAAATTGTAATATGTATATTTTTTAAGGAAATCCACAAGATAAATTTAATATTTTAAAGGCCAAATAAAAAAAAAAAAAATTTATCTATATTTTGTGTTTCCAAATGTTTTGACTACAAAAGACGTTGTTGTCAAAACATTTAGAAACGATGAGCTCTAATTGAGATTTTAGCCTGCATAATTTTATATCTAAGTGTGCGGATCTAGTATCTACACTAAAGTGGATTCATATATACTTGACTGGACAATAGTTCTTTTGGTCAATCTGAGAGACAACTAGCTAACATGGGTTCATAGATGTAGACAAAACTGTTGAAAAAATAGAGCTCTTGTAATAAACTTTAGTGAGGTTGATATTTGAAATGTCAAAGCAACTTCGTTTTGGTTTGATGTATGGTCAAATTTAAGGTTCTTAATGCAAAAGCTTTGTTAGCGCATCAGAACATTTCGTAGCTTCCCCTAGGTTTAGAGACGAAGCCACAACGAAATGTGAAGATCTAAAAAGGAAACAATAGAATCTTAATTGCGGTTATGAGATAGTAATAGACAGTGCCGGCCCTATTAAATTTGGGGCCCAATACAAAGTAACTTTTTTGGTAAGTTTTATAAATGAAATTTAAAATTTGAAACCATCTTAAAATTTTCAGAAAATGAGGCATATTTTGCAATAACAAATAGATGAACTTTAATCATGAAGACAAAATTTTAAATTTATTAAAAATGGGGCCTAATTTTGAAGAAACAATATATTTTTTGGGCCTAATTTTCTTACAAAAAAATGTCAAATTTTTTGGAGGCCCAATACATTAGTTTCAAAAAAATGAGTGAGGGGCCGGGCCTAGCAACAGAGAATGTGCCACAAAGAGCGAGGAAGAATAACAAACGACATTTAAGCTAACAATTTGGTGGATTTGAAGATCTAACGCTTAAAATTCAATTTAAACTCAGAAAATCCCAAGATCATGATCTGAAGATCCTCTTAAACAAAATACTAGATTTAATATCCTTTTAGATAAACTGTCTTGAAAATAGAAGTCATGATCTTGAAAGGAAATTGTAAGGAAAATACTCTCTCTAACCGTTAAGAAAAGAAGAGCAAGATGTTTAGTATACCCTATCACCATCACCTATTATAGAATGGATGGAGTTTAAAGAAAAGTATCCATACACCGAAAAAAATAAAAGCCATACATCATTTTTACACATGCCAGAAAATGTAACCAATATGACTCTTATAAAACATTTAAACTCTCAAAGTTGGAGTTGTAGATAATAATATACTTTCAAAGCTGATGTTTTAGATAATAATATGTCCTGTAAAAGAAGTCATGATCTGCATCATATCTTGAAGAAGAAGAACAATGTTGGTATGATCTTCTTCAATCTTCAAGAGCATCTTTAAATACGAAACACCATCTTCCACCAATTATGGTTGTTCAAAGTCGGCCTGTTTATAATGTATCATCAAAAAAGAAGTAGTTAATCTTTGTCACTTAAACGTATCTAACTCACATAAGGATGTGACTAACAATAATCATTAAACATAAACATTCTAGTTTTACTGAAATAAATCATGTAGAATTAATTTACATACCATTATTAGCTCATAGCCCTTCATCTTTATAACTTGTTCAGGTTTTAATTCGCCATTGAGAAGTCTTCTAGCTAGCACTCGTGCGTCCTTCAAACAAAAAGTAAGATATGTTAGTGTCGAGCATACTATATGGATTATGTTAAACCATTTTACCATCAAATAATGTCTCATATATTAGAATAGAATAATTCATTGTCAAAGCTTATGACTTCCATCAACACATGGATGCCAAAACAAATCAAGAACATAATAGTAAATGGAGGAAGGAGGGGATAAAACTAACCTTAAGTTTCTCAACAAGAAGCTCCAACTTAGAATTATACTTTGGTATATCATCTGCGAAAGAATCATATAAAGCCTCCTCAAGATCAAATACCATAAGAGTAACATTATCAGGTGGCATAAAGCCAGGATCACCAACTTGCTTCTCCTTACTTGCACAACATACGTGTGCCATTAGTGCTTTTAAAAGCTCCACTAAGCTCTTGCCACGATCCAAATCACTGGCTGGTAGCTTATAACCAGACATATTAACCTCAATTATGTTGTTAGAATCCCTAATCTCAGCATTTAAGACACATCTTTCCCTAACAGATCTTTTACGCCTCGGAATCTTACTCGTTGTTCCTTTCTTAATGTTAGGGAGATCACCAATTATCGAAAACGTCTTTGCCACGAGAATATCAATCTCAAACTTTTGATCCACATCAAAACTTTGACTAGAGAACTTCCTCAGTTTTTTGTTAATGATATCATAAACCTTTTGCACAATGAAGTCGGAATGTTGAAGGCGTCTTGAAATTTCCTTCTCATCTGGCACAAAATACACAAGACACTTGCGCTTCATAGATTCAGCAAATACCTCATCACAATGGAAACTGTAGAAAATCTCCCTTGAGTCTCCAGATGTCCACTTTCCAGCATGTTTTATTTCTATATCTTCTCGGCGGTAAAACCATTGCACCTCCAACATCACAAGCCCATCTTTTTCTTTTACATAAATATCCTATCCATCAAATCATTGAAAAATCATACCAGTTGTTGACTATGATAAGAACAACTTATAAATCATTATATTAAAAAAGCTTATCATTATGTTTACCTTGATGATTGCAATGTAGTTCTTTTGATTTACGTATTCTGGAGCCAAAAGCACTGTATCCTCCTACAAAAAATAAGAAGGAAAAAACCTAATGTAAATTGTACTACAATTATTATACATATAGAACAGAAAAAGAATTTCCATTTCGTTATGAAAATCTTTTTAATATTATCATACAAATTAAGAAGATTATTGTAATAAATATGTCTCTTAAAAAATTCTAAGAAATTGTTGTCATCAGTCAATCTTAAAACAAAACAAAACGTACCAGTCCATATCGTATGCCATGAAACTCGAAATTCTCATAATGGTATTTCATCTTTTCTCCCACACCAGTACACCTAACCAATTTACCGATTGACTTTGCAGAATCCTCCGGTCTCCACGCTAACTTTGCTTTCTTCTTCCCTTTCCTATCACCACTCTCCTCCCTCTTTGTCCATTTCACCACCGTAGATTTTGTGCTAATATCTAAAGCCCTTGACCTCGAGAATGAAACATCATTGTCTATTTCGCTCATCCACCCTTCATTTAGTTGTTGGTTCAACATCTCTCTGGTCCAAAATTTTCTTATGCGAGTCATAGTGAATTTTGAGCTTCTTACGAGACTTTCAATATCATACTACCAATTCATTTTTCACCCTACAGCTATAGAATCATAACGATTATCGAAAGAAAAGTATTAAAACCAACTTGATACATTAATAACTATGATACATTAATGAAATGAAAGATGATGTATGAGTGGTAGAACAATACGAGAACAAAATCTAGATATTAATATAACCATACATAACTTAGATGTGTACCTGATTCTTCTCCACCCTGACCGATGTTTGGATATGTCTTGGCTTTGTTTAACAAACAATTATATAGCCTAAGCTCTCTACACTAATGGTTTCTGAAATGCTTATATGAGCTTGTTCCTTTTAAACTGGTTTAAATAAATCTTATCTCTGCAAATGAATGCTAGCAGGTAAATGACAATACATATTTAAGGAGTCAATTCATAAAATAAATGTGTTATATTTTTTCCCTTTTACTAGATAGTCAAAAGAAGAAAGATAAGGGAAATAAAAAAGCAATATGAAGAAAGAAATATAAGAAAAAAATATCAACAGCTCATATTTATGTGAGCTGGCAAAAAGTTACCTCCTAAAATTGGATAGTCTGATAATTATGTTTTTATTTTTTACCTTTCAATGGAATATGAGTGTTTGAACACACACCAAAAAACAAAAAACCAGAAAAAAACATGTTAGACAATATAACACCATCACAATAATAAATTAGTCTACAATCAAATTTAAGAATGAAATATAGGAAAAATCTAACATATATTATATTTGAAATTATAAATAAAATACTAAATTGAAAGTTTAATATATCTACAATATACATCTTTTAAACCAAAAGAAAATTTATAAAATTTAAGATAATTTGAACTCATTAAATATTACTATCAACTTTCAAGTATAAAATACAAATATTATAATTCACTTAAAATCTAAAAATGATTTGAATCCTTTGTATTAGACAAGACACATCATTTGAGTATATAAAGAAAAAATAAACAAGGAATGGATTGTTCTTTATATACAACTAGGATCGGACCAGCGTTACAGCGTGGGAGAAAGTTATGGGGCTATTATTAATATGTTTTAATTTACTAAGTGATACAAATATATTTTAAATTTATTTTCTTTAAAAATATATCATTTTTATATTATGAATTTTCTATTTTACGTAACTAATTTTTCTAATAAGTTTGTTTTGAATATTATCCAAAAACAGTAGCGACTATGGTTATTGCATGAAGCTATGTTAAATAAATATAGTTGATTATTGTGAATCATACATGTCTGTAACCAATCTGTAACGGATTGCATTCGTAAAATATTATTGATTACTCGCTTTTCTATATACTTTTGAGTTTAACAAAATAACCCGTGAATTACTGTGATTTTTTGTAACAACCCGGCCTGTGGGATCCTCCGCAACATGGCCTACTCCGCCACATGGCATTCTTACAGCGCATCGACCCTAACCTCTCTCCTGTGGGCCCAATCCGCGCAGCCCTCTGGCTTGCAGTTCTCTGGCACACAAGGTAGGTTATTGGTGTGCTTGGCGTTCCTCGAACCCAAGTCCTCACCGTTTAACAAACTTCCCACAGGAAAAGTTGTTACCAATTGACCTTTAGATACTTATTTTTAACATAAGAATGCTAACTGTGAAGTTTTCTTAGGTCCTTTGACCGAAAAGATTAGTACACTTTGGTGACTTAGGTGGCCGAATATATGCTTTCAACTTCGCAAGCGCTAAAACTGGTGTATCACAATTCACTTCAACTAATAGACTGTAACGTCTTTGATGCGCACCAAGACAGTCATTCCAAAAAGCCCACTTGCGTCCACACTTATTTGATTTCGGTTCTAATACCACTTCTAACGCCCCGACCATCACCTCTTAATGTGGGCTCCATATACATTCCCGATCCATGGGCCCATCTTTCTTAATGGGCTCCATATCCTCTCACTAGGCTCTTGAGCCCACCCATATACCGGCCGGTTTGCCATATCCAAGAGGGTTTTAAGGTTATTGACCCTACAAATCTGATATTTCCTTGTGTGTTGTACTTACTCACCCATATACCGGCCAATGTTTTCCTTACTCACCCATATACCGGCTGGTTTTGTCCTTGTGTTTTGTGAATATCTTAACTAGGATTATTTTCCATTTTTGCACTTATGAATTTAACGTAGTAACATCAATAAATGAATTAATTTATTTGAATAATTACATAAAATTTAAAATATTTAATGCTATTAGAAAGCATATAAGGAATGCATAGTTTTTTGTTACGTAATTTAAGTATGTTACTCTGATTTGTTGGAAAGTACGTGTAGGATGCATATAAAGAATGTGTAGTGTCTTCACATTTCTCTAATTTGTTTATATCATCGCACTTAATTAAGATATTAAGAGAATTATGATCCAAAGAAACAATGAAACTTAGCCTCTCTAGTTCGTTCTTGGCTCTTATGGTTCAAAGCTACACAACTGCGGCTCTCAGTAGTTGTGGCGTTTTGTCGGTCTGTTTGAGGCTTCGATGTGGCTGTTTTGATTCACGGATTGTGATTCACGGATTTAGGAGAGCTCTCATTCGATTTCACCTACCCTAGACTCAAAAATTGTGAAGGGATACGTGTAACTTGGTAATTTGAAATGTACCATGTGTCCCTCTCTTGTTGTTTAGTTGATTTAGAAAGAGGAAAATAATTCTTTATGGAAGAAAAAGAAAAAGGAAAGACAATATGGGAATGGAAAAATATATAAAACATATAAAAAACTGAAAGTGCAGATTTGGGCTATATCTATAAACGAACGATGAGAAAAACAACAACACAGAAATTTGCGAACGAGGTTCGGTTTTTCTGTTCCCTTGGACCACGTCCATATTTTGTTTTCACAGCAACAAAAAAAACAAATTACAACCTATTCGCAAACTCGTAAAATCAAGCATAACCCTCTTGATTCACTATTTCGTTGAATAACATGAAACCTTAAGGATAGTTTTATACCCTTAACTAAATTCTCCTGAGCCTAGATTTTAACCATGTGAATCCTCGCAATACTGGCAACTCTGATTCACCACCATCTTCAATGATGACATTCTCTCCTCACACAAACACCGCATAAAGGTTTTCTTTATAAATCTTGTGAGACCCCAGTTTGCGGAGAGTTTTAAATAAATTGATTTGGCCACCTAGCACTTATCTTTTTGGTCAAAGGTGCTGAGAGAACTCCAGAGTTAAGCATGTTGAGAGAACTACAGAGTTAAGCGTGCTTATGCTGGAGTAGTCAAAGGATGGGTGACCTTCCGGGAAGTGGTTATCGGAACTGTGTGAGTGACGCCAAAACACATGGAAATATAATATGGTGATTTGTATGATCGGTAAACAAGTATTTAAGCCTCCAGACGTAGCAAACCGACCGTCGAATATTAATGAGCTCATGGACTTAGTGAGAGGACGTGAGGCCCATTAAGAGAGGTGAGCCCATGGGCTGGTGGTGAACATGGGGCCCACTAGAGAGTTGGCGGTCGGGGCGTTACATTAATATACAATAAGAGAAACTTGTATAGTCAATATGGAAACTAGACACCGAAATTTTCATCAAATAAGATAACTCTTAAAGGTTTATCAAGTGTAATAAATCATTTTAGTCTTGTAAATCTTTTAACTAGGATTATTCTCTATTCATGCACATCTGAATTTAACATAGTAACATCAAATAAATTAATTAATTAATTTGAAGAATTATTCACAGCATTTAAAAGAAGTAATGCAATAAAAAAAACATATAAGGAATGTGTAATGTCATGTTACATAATTTGAGTAGGTTAATTGTGCTACAAACTCACCACCGAGTCTTGTATCATCGGTCATCTTAGCATGGACAGAATCACAAAACTCCCGGAAGTCGATCTCATCGCATGATAAACCAACCTTCACTTTTCCTTCTCAAAAGCGAGATGCCCCTGATGACAGTCAAAATGCGTATGATATTAACCAAGTCAATCTATACCCAGAATGATGACATACAGCTCCACAACAAAAATAATCAAGTCCGCCATCATAGACTCCCCAACCACTTGAATATCCGTGTTTCTAACTCGCCAATGAATATCCAGAAACTTCCCTCCAGCAACATAAACGAAAACAACTACTTTATGGTGATCAAAGTAAGAGGGATAAAAATTTCTATTCCATATAAGAGTATCATAACCCAATATTAAATATCAGTTTTATTGTGTGTTAGACAAGATCTTTTTATTAAAAATATAAAAAACATGGAATGTTAAAGTTCGAGGTCCAATGGTTTTATCATCGTGAATATATAATCATAAAACATTTTTAATGGAAAAGGGAAATATGAACACTTAAAGGAGATTTTCTTCAGCTTTCATCGTGATAAAGTGTTTGCTGAATCTATGAAACACAAGTGTCTTGTTTAATTTGGCCCAAAAGACACAAGATACATGCGCTTGAAATTTGTGCTTCACAGATTCAGCAAAAACCTCACGATAGAAACTTTAGAAAATCTCCTTTGAATCTTTCAACATCCACTTTCCAACATGTTTAAGTTTATATCTTCACGGCGGTAAAACCATTGCAAATCCATTATAACTAATTTGCCATTTGACTTTGCACAATCCTCTCATATTAGCTCTATCGCTTAGCTTTGTTCTTCCCTTCCTTATCCTTACTCCTCCTTTTTTGTCCGCTTCATCGCCGTAGATTTAGTGTTAATATCTAAAACCCTTAACCTCTACATTGGAATATCATCGTCTTTTTGGCTCATCAATACTTCATTTAATTGCGAAGTTAACATCTCTATGATACAAAATTTTCTTATCCGGGTCCTAGTGAATTTAGAGATTCTTCTTGGACTCTCAATATCATACTACCAATTCACTTTTTACCTTATATTTATAGAATCATAATGATTATCAGAAAAACTTATTAAAACGAATTGGATACATTAGTAGTTAGTGACAAGACATTTGACGAGATAAAAGATGATTTATGAGTGGTAGAAAAATATGAAAAAAATCTAAATTTTAGTATCTAACTTAGATGTGTACCTGATTCTTCTCCACCTTGACCAATGTTTGGATACGTCTTGTCTTTTTATACATACCCTAATCTCTTTGGACTAGTGGGTTTTAAATGTTTTTCTAAGATTCTTGTTTTGAATAAATCTTATCTTAGCAAATGAATGGCTAGGTAAAGGACAATACATATATAAGCAGTGAGTTCAAAAAATATTTATGTGATATTCTTTTCCTTTTTACTAGATGCCTAAATGAAGAAAAAAATAAGGGAAATAAAAAGAAAATGAAGAAATAAATAAAAAATTTGTCAACAGCACATTTTACCCTTTGACTAATTAAATTACAACAAATATTTTATTTATGTGAATTGTCACTTACCATGTACATGCAAGTGCAATGTATTTTGGTTAATGTGAGATGTCAAAAGATAACATCTTAAAATGGGATACTCAAGCAATTATCTTTTTATTTTTAACCTTTCAAATGAATTCAAGTGTTGGAACAAATTTTTTTTAAAAAAAAAACATCTTAGTCAATATAGCAGGATAAGAATATTAAAGTAGTCTATAACCAAATTTAACATAATGAAAAAACATATAAAATTTCTGAAGTTAATGTATCTACTGTAACACCCCGCCTGCCATCTCTCTCAGTGGGCACCATGTTCACTCTCAGCCTATGGGACCACCTTTCTTAATGGGACTCACAACCTCTCACTAGGCTCGTGAACACATCCATATCTGACAGTCGATTTGCTACGTCCGGGAGGCTTAAAGACTTTGTTTACCGACCTTACGAATCACCGCATGATTTTTCGCGTGTTTTGGACTCACTAACATAGTACCGACAAAAACTTCTCGAAAGACCATCCATCTTTGACCTACTCCAGCATAAGCACGCTTAACTCTAGAGTTCTCTAAGGACACTTGACCGAAAAAATAAGTCCACTTTGCTGACGTAGATGGCCAAATCAATTCATTTAAACATATCTGCAAACCATGGTCTCACATCTACATTATAGATCTTATAAACAAAAAGAAAACACATCATATCTAAGATAATCTCAACACATTAAATATTACTATCAATTGTCTAATAAAAATATATTATAATTCAGTTAATTTCTAAAAGTAATTTCACCTCTTTGTATATTAGAAGTTAGATATCATTTGAGTATAAAAAGATAAAAACACAATAAGGAATCCTGCAAATATCTTATCACAATCTAAACAACCAATTGATTTCTGTATATTTACAAATAAGAGAAACTTGTATTGGCAGAATGGAAAATAGACACCACAATTTTCATCACATAAGATAACTCTTAAAGTTGTATCAAGTGTAATAAATCATTCTAGTCTTCTGAATCTTTCAACAAGGATTATTCTCCATTCATGCACATATGAATTTAACATATTAACATCAATTATTTAATTTATTTATTTGAAGATTCACATCATTTAAAAGAACTAATGCTATAAAAACATATAAGGAATGTGTAGTGTCGTGTTACGTAATTTGAGTAGGTTAATTGTGCTACACATATCTAGAAAACTTACTTCCAAATATATGCCTCATAAATCAGAATTGGATGATTATTTGTTACCAAATCTATCTTGAAAACCCAAGTTGCCCCACTCAGTTTAACCAAAAACTCATCAATATATGATAAAGTGTAATTGATCTCATTGTAACTCGGTTAAGTCTCCTATAACCGATGCATATATAAGCGGAAACTCATATATTATTTGTTCATAAAAACTACTTGGACTCCCTATAGTGAACTACTCGATCAAATAAAATCCTTACCTAGAACCTTTGATATCAGTATAGTCTCCAGTTCCAACACGGCCATAAACCCTACAAAAATTAAAACACATATTCCAATCCTAAACAACCCATATATCACCAACCCCAACCACTCTAACATTCTCTAGGGTGACAATCGTCGCTATTTTGGCCTTAAACCCCTTCTCGGTCATCTTAGCATGGCCATAGTCATGAAGCTCCCGGAAGTCGATCTCATAGCATGATAATCCAACGTTCACTATTCCTTCTTAAAAGCGAGATGCCCTTGATGACAATCCAAATGCGTATGATATTAACCAAGTCAATCTATACCAAGAATGACGTCATACAGCTCCACAACAAAAGTAATCAAGTCCGCCAACATATACTCCGCGACACCCTGAATATTCGTGTTTTTAACTCGCCAATGAATATCCATAAACTTCTCTCTAGCAACATCAAAGAGAACAACTACATTATGATTATCAAAGTAAGAAGGATGAAAATTCTATTACTTATAAGATTTTATGTTGATATCATAACCCAAAATTAAATATCATTTTTTATTATGTGTTAGACAAGATCTTTTGGTAAAAAATAAAATAACATGGAATGTTAAAGCTCGAGGTCCAATGGTTTTATCATGGGAAGATATAATCATAAAACATTTTTATGGGAAAGGGATATATGAAGACAAAGGAGATATTCTTCAGCTCCCATAATGATGAAGTATTTGGTGAATCTATGAAACGCAAGTGTCTTGTTTAATTTGGCCCAAAAGACACAAGATACCTGCGCTTGAAATATGTGCTTCACAGATTCATCAAAAAACTCACGATGGAAACTTTAGAAAATCTCCTTTGAGTCTTTAAACATCCACTTTCCAACATGTTTAATTTTATATATTCTTTGCGGTAAAACCATTGCAAATCCAGTATAACTAATTTGCCATTTGACTTTGCACAATCATCTCATCTCCACTCTAACTTAGCTTTGTTCTTCTCTTCCTTATCTTTACTCCACCTTTTTTGTCCTCTTCATCGCCGTAGATTTAGTGTTAATATCTGAAACCCTTGACCCCTAAACTGGAATATCATCGTCTTTTTGGCTCATCAATACTTCATTCAATTGTGAAGTTAACATATTTGTGGTACAAAATTTTCTTATTTGGGTCCTAGTGAATTTTGAGCTTCTTCCTGCACTTTTAATATCATACTACCAATTCACTTTTTACCTTATATTTATAGAATCATAATGATTATCGGAAAAAGTATTAAAACAAATTCGATAAATAATAATTAGTGATAAGACATTTAACGAGATAAAGGATGATTTGTGACTGGTAGAAAAATATGAAAAAAAAATCTAATTATTAGTATCTAACTTAGATGTGTACCTGATTCTTCTCCACCTTGACCAATGTTTGGATATGTATTGTCTTTTTATACATAGCCTAATCTCCGTGGACCAATGGTTTTCAAATGCTTTTCAAAGATTGTTTCTTATAAACTGGTTTGAATAAATCTTATCTTAGCAAATGAATGGCTAGGTAAAAGACAATACATATATAAGGAGTGAGTTCAAAAACTATTTATTTGATATTCTTTTCCTTTTGAATAGATGCCTAAATGAAGAAAAATAAGGGAAAGACAAAGCAAAATGAAGAAATAAATAAGAAATTTATCAACAGCACATTTTACCCTTTGACTAATCAAATTACAACAAATTTTTCATTTATGTGAATTGTCACTTACCATGTGCATGCAAGTGCAATGTATTTTGGTTAATGTGAGATGTCAAAAGATAACATCTTAAAATGAGATTCTCAAGTAATTATCTTTATATTTTTTACCTTTCAATGGAATTCGAGTGTTGGAACAAAAAGTTAAAAAAAAAAAACCATCTTAGTCAATATAAGAGGATTAGAATACTAAAGCAGTCTATAATAAAAATTAACATAATGAAGAATCTAACATATAAAATGTTTTCAGTTAATCTATCTACTGTAACTCCCCACCAAACACCTCTCTCAGTGGGCACCATGTTTACTCTCAGCCCATGGGTCCACCTCTCTTAATTTGTTTCACGTCTTTTAACTAGGCCCTTGAGCCCATTCATATATGACAGTCATTTTGCTACGTCCGGGAGGCTTAAAGATTTTGTTTATCGACCTTACGAATCACCGCATGATTTTCGCGTGTTTTGGACTCACTAACATAGTACCGACAAAAACTTCTCGAAAGACCACCCATCCTTGAACTACTCCAGCATAAACACGCTTAACTCTAGAGTTCTCCAAGGACACTTGACCGAAAAAATAAGTCCACTTTGGTGACATAGATGGCCAAATCAATTTATTTAAACATCTCCGCAAACGATGGTCTCACATCTACACTATAGATCTTGTAAACAAAAAGAAAAAACATCATATCTAAGATAATCTCAACACATTAAATATTACTATCAATATTATAATTCAGTTAATGTCTAAAAGTAATTTCACCGCTTTGTATATTAGAAGTTAGATATCATTTGAGTATAAAAAGATAAAAACACAAGGAATCCTGCAAATATCTTATCACAATATAAACAAGCGGTCGATATCTTTAAATATACAATAAGAGAAACTTGTATAGTTAGTATGGAAAATAGACACTGCAATTTTCATCAAATAAGATAACTCTTAAAGTTTTATCAAGTGTAATAAATCATTCTAGTCTTGTGAATCTTTTAACTAGGATTATTCTCCATTCATGCACATATGAATTTAACATAATAACATCAATAAATTAATTAATTTATTTGAAGAATTATTCACAGCCTTTAAAATAAGTAATGCTATTAAAAAGCATATAAGGAATGTGTAGTGTCCTGTTACGTAATTTGAGTAGGTTAATTGTGCTACACATATCTAGAAAACTGACTTCCAATCTGCCTCATCAATCAGAATTTAATGATTATTCATTACCAAATCTATCTTGAAAAACCAAGTTCCCCCACTCAGTTTAACCAAAAACTCATCAATATGTGATGAAGTGTGATTGTTCTCATTGTAACTCGGTTATGTCTCATGTAACAGATACATATATAAGCGGAAACTCATAGATTATTTGTTCATAAAAACTACTTAGGCTCCCTACAGTGAACAACTAGATCAAATAAAAACCTTACCCAGAACCTTTGATATATGTATAGTCTCCTATTCCAAGATGGCGAGAAACCATACAACAATTAAAACACATATTCAAAATCCTAAACAACCCATATATCAGCAACCCAGTCACTCTAACATTCTCTAGGGTGACAATCGTCGCCATTTTGGTCTTAAAACCCTTCTCGGTCATCTTAGCATGGCCAGAATCACAAAACTCCCGGAAGTCGATCTTGTAGCATGATAGACCAACCTTCACTTTTACTTCTCAAAAGCGAGATCCCCCTGATGACAATCTAAATGCGTATGATATTGACCAAGTCAATCTATACCAGGAATGATGTCATACAGCTGCACAACAAAAATAATCAAGTCCGCCAACATAGACTCCCCGACCACCTGAATATCCGTGTTTTTAACTCGCCAATGAATATCCAGAAACTTTCATCTAACAACATCAACGAAAATAACTACATTATGATTATCAAAGTAAGAGGGGTGAAAATTTCTATTATATATAAGATTTTATGTTGATATCATAACCCAAAAGTAAAGATAAATTTTTATTATGTGTTGGACAAGATCTTTAGGTAAAAAAATAAAAAACATGGAATGTTAAAGCTCGAGGTTCAATCATGGGAAGATATAATTTTATGGAAAAGGGAAATATGAAGATTTGAAAGAGATTTTATTCAGCTTCCATCGTGATTAAGTGTTTGCTGAATCTATGAAACGCAAGTGTCTTGTTTAATTTGGTCTAAAAGACACAAGATACTTGCGCTTGAAATATATGCTTCACAGATTCAGCAAAAAACTCACGATCGAAATTTTAGAAAATTTCCTTTGAATCTTTAAACATCCACTTTCCAACATGTTAAATTTTATATCTTCTCTGTAGTAAAACCATTGCAAATCCAATATAACTAATTTGCCATTTGAATTTGCACAATCCTCTCATCTCTACTCTAACTTAGCTTTCTTCTTCCCGTCCTTATCCTTACTCCTCCTTTTTTCCGCTTCATCACCGTAGATTTAGTGCTAATATCTGAAACCATTGAGCCCTACATTGGAACATCATCGTCTTTTTGGCTCATCCATACTTCATTCAGTTGCGAAGTTAACATCTCTGTGGTAAGAAAATTTCTTATGCGGGTTCTAGTGAATTTTAATCTTCTTCTTGCACTTTCAATATCATACTACCAATTCACTTTTTACCTTACATTTATAGAATCATAATGATTATCAGAAAAACGTATTATAACAAATTTGATACATTAATAATTAGTGATAAGCATTTAGCAAGATAAAAGATGATTCATGAGGGGGAAAAAAATATGATTAAAAAAATCTAATTGTTAGTATCTAACTTAGATGTGTACCTGATTCTTCTCCACCTTGACCAATGTTTGAAATACGTCTTGTCATTTTATAAACAAAAAGAAAACACATCATATCTAAGATAATCTCAACACATTAAATATTACTATCAACTGTCAAATAAAAAAAATATTATAATTCAATTAACGTCTAAAAGTAATTTTACCTCATTGTATATTAGAAGTTAGATATCATTTGAGTATAAAAAAATAAAAACACAAGGAATCCTGCAACTATCTTATCACAATCTAAACAAGCAATCGATTTCTTTAAATATACAATTATAGTTTGTATAGTCAGTATGGAAAATAGAGACCACAATTTTCATCAAATAAGATAACTTTTAAAGTTTTATCAAGTGTAATAAATCGTTCTAATCATGTGAGTCTTTTATCTAGGATATTCTCCATTCATGCCGTATGAATTTTTTTGTTTTTTGGTAGAATGGGGGAGACAATGTCTCCCCTACTTTATTAACTTTAAAAAATAAAAAACTACAAACGAACCGTCCGTGGACGGGAACAACCAACAACGAGAACCCTCAACCAAAGAGTGAAAAACTAATGGCAGCGAGAACGCATAGTTCGCTAACCCGTCCGCAACACGGTTAGCTTCCCTATACACATGACAAATTCGGACTATCCAGCCCATCGATATGAAGCCATAGCACAGATGTACTAGGAATGACAAAGGATGAGAATCCTCAATCCCTGCCGTTAGAAAACCCACCACTATCTTTGAGTCAACCTCTAACTCCAGCCGTGTTATACCTTTTGTCACAAGCCATGTATAACCCGTAGTAGACGCCCCAAAGTTCCGCAAGAGGAGCCGAGCAAATACCAATATTAAAAGCAAATCCGGCTATCCAAGCTCCATCCTTATCTCTCAAAACTCCTCCGGCCGTCGCAAGTCCCGGGTTACCATGTGAAGCTCCGTCCGTGTTCAACTTTACGCACCCTTCCCTCGGCAAGCACCACTTGATTAACCGAACCTCTGATTCAACGACCGCCCTCTTTTCTCCAGCCACGATAAAAGCCTTATAACACTCCTCGGCTAAATCCTTTAGAAAACGGACCCTGTCCCTACACTTCCCCAAACCACCAAAGATGTCTCCACACCTCCACTTCCAACCCCACCATAACGATCCCACCAACAAAGTTGCCCAAGAATAGCCATCCCTCTCGACACTATCCTTCAAATTCGTATACAGCCATTCCAGAAGCGAGGGTGCAAAGAAAGATTGCCATTTCCGGGGAGGAACCAACCGCTGCCACACACCCGCCATAGCCGGAAAATCTCTTAATACATGTATATGGGTTTCATCTCCACATTTACACACAGAGCATAACCCCGATTCACACAAGTGTCTCCGCGTACGTTCCATATTTGTAATCACAACTTGGTTAGCGACAAGCCAAAGGAAGCACCTAACACGTTCTGTTGTCTTGACCCGCCAGATACAGTCAAATAATCTCCCCATATACGGTCCCGAAACCTCACAGCGAGTCACACACCGATAAGCAGAGCTCACCGTAAACCTCCCATTTGATGTCGCTCCCCACGACAACCTGTCTTTTACACCCGTCACATTATCCATTATCACCGCTCTCAACTGAAGTTGGATATTCTCAGATAAAAAAGGCGCGATATCGCTCATAAGCCACCCCGTATCATGTCTCCAGAAGTCCTCAACTTTCATATTCTCGTATGAATCCGGTAAAGGACCCCTAACCATGGTTGATAGCGGAACATTTAACAATCAAGTATCCAACCAGAACCTTGTTTTCTTCCCGTCACCCACAATCCATCTCAGGCCCGGTTTCACAACCTCTCTCAACCCAGTAATAACACTTCTCCATGTCGAGGACCAAGTACTCTTAGTCCCTAGCCACCCATCATCACGAATATCTCCCACTTTATACTTGGATCTCATAACCCTCGACCACAAACCTTCTTTTTCTTGTATTAGGTTCCAACCCATTTTACCCAATAACGCTTTATTCATATTAGCTGACTGACGAATACCCAAACCTCCATCACGCTTCGGAAAACAAACCCGATCCCAAGCAATAAGATGTTGCTTCCGTTTCTCAACTGTGCTTCCCCACAAGAATGCTCGTGAGATTTTATCCAACGAAGCAAGAGTGGACTTTGGTAGATAAATTGTGCTCATGGAATGAACCGGTATAGACGAAAGGAGAGCCTTAGTAAGCGTCAAACGTCCAGCAAAGCTTAGAAAACGTCCCTTCCATCCGGACAAACGCGAAGATACCTTCTCAAGGACTTCTCCGAACGTTTCCTTGTTTATTCTTTTATGCAGCACTGGCATCCCAAGATACTTTCCCAGCTCACGAGTAGACTTAATCCCACTCTCATCACTTATAATTTTCTCCAGCTCTCGACTTAAATTCCCCGAAAAAAAGATCTTAGACTTCTCCAAACTAACCTTCTGTCCAGATGCGAGACAAAACCTTCCCAACACTTTTCTGATCACACCAATTTGGGTCACCGAGGCTTCCGCAAACATAATCAAATCATCGGCGAAACATATGTGGGATAATTTCGGCCCTCCCCGAGACATTGATATCGGTTTCCACTCCTTCTTATCCACGGCCAACTCAATAAGATGACAAAGTCTCTCCAAACACATCACAAACATATATGGGGACAGCGGGTCACCCTGTCGAAGCCCTCTTGATGGTTTAAACGGTTCTGTTTTTTCACCATTCCATAACACTGTCATCGAAGGTCCTTCCACACATTGCATAATCCACCGAACCTATCGATCAGAAAGGCCCGCAACCCGAAGAGTATCTTCTAAGAAGTCCCACCGGATTGGATCACGCCTTTTCTAAGTCCAATTTCAAAAGCATCCACCCCTTCCGACTTTTTTTCCTTCTCATGGAGTGGACCGCTTCTTGCACCACCACGATATTATCCATACTTAATCTCCCGGAAATAAAACTTGCTAGTGTCGGGCCGATAAGTTTAGGCATCACCCTTTTCAGCCGATTCACCATTGTTTTTGTGATTGTTTTGAATAAAACATTACATAAACTAATGGCACGAAACTGCGACATTAACTCTGGTTTTCCCACTTTGGCTATCAACACTACCAATGCATCGTTTGACTCTCTTGGTAAATTCCCTGTTTCGAAAAACTGAAGAACAAAGCGTACCACGGAAGCCCCAACTACATCCCAACAATGCTGATAAAAACCCGGATGGAACCCATCCGGTCCGGGGGACTTGAACTTACCCATAACACAGATCGAGCACTCAACTTCTGCCGCTGTAAAGGGTCTCTCCAACTCCGTCATCTCTGTATGCATTAGTTTAGCAAAACCCGTAGGTAACAAACTCTCGGTCTCTAACTCCACTCCTTCCAGGGAATATAAGCGAGTATAAAAACCTATAGCCATCTGCTCAAGGGCCTGGTTATCGGATACCCACCGCTCATCCTCATCCTTTAGCGGTTCTATACGATTCTTCCTTCTTCTAATAATTGTAGATGTGTCAAAGAATTTAGTATTCCGGTCCCCCAAAGCAATCCACTTCTCCCTCGATTTTTGAAACCATAGCACTTCTTCCTGCTCCAAAACCATGTCTAACTCCTTAATTAACTTTTCCTCCTCGCCCAGCAAACTATCAGATTGGTGAAGCTCCACCTGATCTTGGATATTTTTAAGCCTCAAAGTCAATTTTTCCTTCTTCCTCTGGATATCACCGAACACCTCACGATTCCATTTCTTTAGCCTCTCCCGTAACAAGCGTAAAGCATCAGGTGTTGTAACTTCCCCATTCCACGAGATTTCTAACAGTTCTTTAAAACTTGCATGATTTAGCCAAGCCGCCTCAAACCGAAAAGGTCGCCGTTTCGGGTCCCCACAGACTTCCAGACATAGTTGATAATACAAAGGCGCGTGGTCAGATGCCATAAACGGGAGATGAGACACCATCGCATCATGCCATCGTAATCTTGTCTGTGCACAACATAAAACCCTATCCAAGCGCTTCGCGACATAAGTATTTACCACACGTCCCCTACGCCAAGTAAAATTATTACCGCGAAAGCCCAGATCTATCAGGGACGACTCATTAATCCAATTTCCAAACGCAATCGAATCCGGAGATAGACGCCCATTACCCCCCGTCCTCTCATCTAAGCGTACAATAGTATTGAAATCCCCACCAATAATAAGAGGTTCATTCACTCTATTCACGACTTCTTGTAGCGTATTCCACAGCCCATTCCGCCGAAGAGGTGTAGGAGCCGCATAAACAGCAATTACATGCATAATATCCAAGCCATTCTCCACTCTGGTATGAATAAACTGGTCCGATGACTCCAGAACAGTCACACTACCCACCGACGAACGCCACAATAGCCAGAGCCCTCCACTTTTACCCACAGCATCCACTCGAAACGTATTATCAAAGCCTAAGCCTTGACAAATGCGCATCGCAGCATCACCACCAGCATGTGTTTCAAACAACGCTAACACATATGTTGGATACTTCTTCAACATATATTGGATTGATCTTCGGAAATTGGGTTTATTCGCCCTCCGTCAATTCCAAAAAAACGACAATTCATCAATACTATCTGACTTCGACGTAGAACTACCGGGGAACACCGTTAAACTTGTAAGAGGACCATCTCCTTCCCCGATGATCCACCATTCTCCCCATTATCTAGCTTCAACGACGCAATTGACGGGTCCAGCTTTTCTTCCGCCACTTTATCTCCCCCTTCGTGCATCACATTATCTCTCATCTCATCTCCTTATGTTACCTTCGCGGCCCAAGTATTTGTTCTGCCCATACTCACATTCTCCATCCTCATTCGTTTCCCTTAATAGATAGCTCAACCTCCCCTGTTGCAGGTCCAAAAATTAAACCGCGCACCGGCCTGTTCTTCTTCACGTGTTTAAATTTCGGCCCATCTACCACGATATTCTTCGCCCCCAAACCTCGTCCCCTTTTTGGGCCTCCTAATGGGCCTCCTAACGGGCCTCCATTAACTCTCTCCTTCGTAAACCTGACAGTTCCACTCCTGCCGTGAGCTACACCCTTTTCCGCGGTTTTGGAACCTACCCCATATTTATATTCTCCTTATCTTTCTCCCCCATAGTACCATCTCCACTAATCTCGGTAGCTTCCATTTCTGTCTCCAAATTACCAAATTTATTCCCCACCGGAATATTCGCGCTAGGAATATTCCCCGATATTTCCTTTAGACTTCTTCCCATATTTGAACCTATCTCCCTTACCACCGGAGCTCCCGTATCCTTCCTCTGCTCCGGCCGTCGCCCGTTTCTCCTTACCGGCGTGAACCCGTCTTTCTCCTCATTAGGGTTCGTATGTTCACGACCGGCTACCAAAACTTGCCTCTCTCCCACCACTTCAGTACCATGTTTCTTTGTTGGAATTCCCAACGCTCCCCTAGGGCATGTATGAATCAAGTGCCCAAATAACCCACAACCTGAACAGATATTTGCTAGCCCCTCATAAGCCACATAATAACGCTCATCATTAACCAAGATCGTCCCTTTCAAAGGCTTCTTCAGATTTACCTCCACACACACTATTGCGATCGAGCCCTTTCATAGTTTAGGGTTGTTAAATCCACCTTGAGAGGACGTCCAACTCCTTTCGCTATCTCCATCAAAATCCACTTTTGATAAAAATTCACCGGTAAATTTGATATCCGCACCCAAACCAGAGTCGTTTCTATCTCATCACGCAACGGATCAAAAGCTGGAGACCATGCTTGTGCCACAAGGTAGCTTCCAAACGCCTTCCATGGCCCTCCTGTCAACGCCGCTAAATACTCCTCCTCCGACTCGAACCTCACCATGAAGTATTGCCTTGGCAAATCCATCACATACATCCCACTCTTTGGTTTCCACATCTCTCTCAACCGCCTCAACAACACCGCGATTGAAACATGACGCCCTAAAACCATAACAATCATACATTGTTTCCACTTCTCGTTCATCACCTCTAACACCTCCGCGCCGACCGTAACCACCGGTTCCCCGTCCTCACCATGCGGGAACGCCAGTTTTAGTCTCGCCGATACGAACTCCTCATTCAAAATCTCATCCGGTCCCCTCATCCCTCCGACACTGCTTCCCCCTGCCATCTGTGCCCACATACGTGAACGATCCGGAGGATCTCCTGGAGGCCTGTCTCTTTCACTCCCGTCAAGCATCATCACATCTTGAACCGCCGCCGTCAAAACCCTAGAATCCTCATCGTATTCTCCCTTTGGTTCATTCACTCGTTATTATACCTTTATGAGTCGTTTTTATTATTAATAAGTAAAATAACCTCTCATCTTCATGCCGTATGAATTTAACATAGTAACATCAATAAATTAATTTATTTATTTGAAGAATTATTCACAGCATTTAAAATAAGTAGTGCTATTAAAAACCATATAAGGTTAATTGTGCTACACATTTTTCTGATTTGGTTATAAAAAATACGTAATAGTAATTTTTTTTAGTCTTCTCATTCGAAGAAAATAATGATCCAACCAGAGCAATGAAACTTAGCCTCTCTAGTTTGTTCATCGGTATTGTGGTTTAGAGCTCTGGGTTGCTGCTCTCAGTAACTATTCAGAGTAGTTGTGATGTTGGTGTAGTCCGGTGTTAGAGCAGTCCCTTTTTTCATTAATTTCTTAAGTGTAGATTTGTTTTCTTTTTCATAGGCTATGGCCGCAAGCATTTTTATCGACTTCTGTCTCTTGAGGCTATGAAGTTTGCTTAATTTGGCCTTTTTCTTGAGGTTCTTGCCATTGGTTGTGTGGGTTGCTCGCATGTCACTAATTTTCTGCGATGGTGCTTGTAACGCCCGTGTCTCAAAAGTAAACATTTGTGAAAAATGAAGAGGTTTCGTTATTCGATTTAGGAGTTTAGACTCAATCAATCCCGGAAGCAAAAGGCTTGGTATCATAACGAGTTCCCATATATTTTTTAGAAACCTGACTTCCAAATATCTGCCTCATCAATCAGAATTTGATGATTATTCGTTGTCAAATCTGACATGAAAAACCAAGTTGCCTTACTCCGTTTAACCAAATTAATCTGTGATAAAGTGTAGTTGTTCTTCACTGTACCTCGGTTAAGTATCTTGTTACCGATGTATAAGCAAAAACTCTTATATAATTTGTTCATATACACGACTTGGGCTCCCCATAGTGAACTACTCGATCGAATAAAACCATTACTGAGAACCTTTGATATCAGTATAGTCTCCGGTTCCAAGACGGCGATAAACCCTACAACAATTATAACACATATTCAAAATCCTAAACAACCTAAATATTACCAACCCCAACCGCTCTAGCATTCTCTGGGGTGACAATCGTCGCCATTTTGGCCTTAAAACCCTTCTCGGTCATCTTAGCATGGTTAGAATCACAAAACTCCTGGAAGTCGATCTCATAGTATGATATACCAACTTTCACTTCCTTCTCAAAAGCGAGATGTCCTTGATGACAATCCAAATGCGTCTGATCTGATATTAACCAAGTCAATCTATACCCAGAATGAGGTCATACATCTCCGAAACAAAAAAATAACTAAGTCCGCCAGCATAGACTCGGCAATGAATATCCAGAAACTTCCCTCCAGCAACATAAACGAAAACTACTACATTGTGATTATCAAAGTATGAGGGACGAAAATTTCTGTTTCATATATGATTTTATGTTGATATCATAACCTAAAATTAATTATCATTTTCTAATGTGTGTTAGACAAGATCTTTTGGTAAAAAATATATAAAGATGGAATGTTAAAGCTTGAGATCCAATGGTTTTATCATCGGGAATATAATCATAAAACATGTTTATGGAAAAGGGAAATATAAAGACTTAAAGGAGATTTTCTTCAGATTTCATTGTGCTGAAGTGTTTGCTAAATCTATGAAATGCAAATGTCCTGCTTAATTTGGCGCAAAAGACACAACATACTTGCGCTTGAAATTTGTGCTTCACAGATTCAGTAAAAGCCTCACGATGGAAACTATAGAAAATCTCATTTGAGTCTTTAGACATCCACTTTCCAACAAGTTTAATTTTATATCTTCTCGGCGGTAAAACCATTGCAATTCCAGCTTCGCAAACCCATTTTTTTTATTTTACAAAGACATCATATTCATCAAATCATTGAAAAATCATATTAAATTTTAACTATGATAGGAACAACTAATAAGTCAGATCACTATAACAAAACAAAAAAAAAACTTTTCTTCTTTTTACCATGATGATCGCAATGTAGTTGTTTTGATTTATGTATCCAGAAGCCAAAAGCATTATGTCCTCCTACCCTAAGCGAAACATAAAAGAAAAAAAATCTAATATAAATTGTACTAAATTTATTATACATATAGAAAGAGAAAGGTAAATTTATCTTACTATGAAATTATTTTTTAGTATTATCTAAAAATTAAAAATAATTGAGGTAATAATTGTAACTCTTATAGTTTTTAAACAATTTCAAAACATTGTTGGCAACGGTCAAAAGCTTGTGTTCTTTAATATAATTTTAAAATTAAATAAAAGTTAGCAGCCTATAAAATTTCCATGAAACTCTAATGTCTCGTAATGATTTTTTATCTTTTCTCCCTCACCAATCAGTATAACCGATTTGCCATTTGACTTTGCACAGTCCTCCCATCTCCACTCTAACTTAGCTTTCTTCTCCATTTCCTTATCCTCACCCCTCCCTCTTTTTCCGCTTCATCACTGTATATTTGGTGCTAATATCTTAATCTTTTGACCTCTACAATGGAGCATCATCGTCTTTTTGGCTTATCAACATTTCATTCAATTGCGAATGTTGCAGTTTGTTGTTGTCATCGTTTCTAGCTGCAAGCATGGTTATCAACTTCTGTCTTTTGAGACTATTAAATTTGCTTAGTTTGGTCTTTTTCTTGAGGTTCTTGCCTTTGCATATGTGGGCTCTTATGTGTCACTAATTTGCTACAATAGTGCTTGTAACACCCCTGTTACGAAAATAAATACTATCCGATGTCAAATCTATCAAAATAACCAAGTAGCCCGTCTCAGCCGGAAAATAGCAAAAATCAACCCAGACTATTTGCTGGTGGTATTTTTATACCCAAACTACGATACCCGGCAAATAACAACCTAAACTCACAAAAATTCAAATTCTCAACCTAAACTATATGAAATCAGCCAAAATCAACATATATCGAAACGTTGTTAGTTAACCATTTAACGGCGATGAGTCAGCCAACACCGTGGCAATGACGTAACATCAGAGTTGAGTAATATGAAGTCGTTTCGTGAGTTTAGGACCCTCGAATCAAAGAACTGCTAAAGCAAAAACTCATCGAATCTTCAATTCGAGAACCCTAAACTCACAAAACGACTTCGTTTTCTCAACTCCGATGTCCTGTCACTGCTACGGTGTCGACTGACTCATCGCTGTTAAGTGGTTAACTAACACCGTGTCGATATATTTTGATTTTGGCTGATTTCATATAGTTTATGTTGAGAATTTGAAAATTTTGTGAGTTTAGGTTGCTATTTGTCAGATAGCGTAGTCTAGATATAAAAATACCGCCATCAAATAGTTTGGGTTGATTTTCGCTACTTTCCCCCTTTCTCAGCTAATGCCAAACTTTTTTTTTTTTTTTTGACATCTATTGATTAACTTATTTATCACACGGTCCGAATCAAATAAGACAAAAGCTTTAAAGAAATTAAATTTCAACAACTTAAAAATAATCTAAAAAGCTCATAGCTAACTCACATTTAGATAACATTTAACATGATCACGGCACAACACTAGTTAAGCTTTCATTTCGAACAAAACTATACATTTCATCAGTTACCTATAACTGTGATTGTGACGGACATTTTTGTAGTCGTCGACCTATACTAGTCTTAGACAAGGCTGTCTACATAGCAATTTTGATTCGCTTGCCAAGCAAAATATCAAAACAATTTTGATTCTTCAAACTAAACTAGACTATACTTCTTGCGGTTGTCTTCTTCAGAGAAATGAAGGTCTAGTGTAGCTTTAAAACATCCAAATTTAATAAGAGCTTGGTCAATAATTGACTTATAAAACGAGATTAACTAAAACTTCATTGATCCAAACAAGATAAGCTTAATGAGAGGTTCAATTCAACAACTTAACCAACTCACTTTAACAAGGTTCCCAAGTAAAACATCAAAACTACAAAAGCTTCAAAACCAATCCATCGGATGCCGCCATCATGTGTGTATTCTAAGCATCCATCATGAAATTTGGTCTCTCATTAACGGTACTGCACAAACCAAGGAAACAAAACCAAGAATGAAACATCTACGAAAACAGGATCGAAACAAAAACACAACTCATGGACATGGAAATCTTACCTTAATGAATCCAATTTCCTTAGCGTTGCTGCGGAAACACTGTCTGCAACAGTTCAATCCATACTTCCTGATCAGCCCGTGAGAGTTCCCGCAGACACGGCTACATACACACAACAAATAATACAAACTCAGTCTCTTCAAATGTCACAACACACAGCCAAATCTCAAATTGATAAAAACAGAAACATAAAGTATAACAATCTCATACATAATCACCCCAATCAGCTAGATATAACAACACACAACAACCAATCTCACATTGATGAAGACATAAGCATATATAACAATCTAATACACAAAGCTAATCACTACAATCAGCTTCATACAAACAAGAACTTACAAAATTACAACAACATAAGCTAATCTTAACCAGAGAAGCTCATAAACAACCTAATCACTACAATCAGATTAATACACAGACACGACTATGCAAAATTGCAAAGTCAAAGATAACACATAAGCTAAATATAACAATCCTCATAGATAAGCTAATCAATACTATCAGTTTCATAAAAAAAAAACAAGAATTTGCAGATTCACAAAGTCAGAAACTTCAAATGCTAAGATACATAACACATAATAATCTCACAAGCGACCACAATACACAAATCAATCAAAACTAAATCTCACAAGTCTCGATCGATAGATCATAAAACATAACTCTTACAAAATCAGATTCATCAGAGAATGGTGTTCGAAACCAAATCAAATCTGAGAGAGAGAGAGATGTATTACCAAGTTCGAGATCCAGGTCCGTACTTCTTCGGATGCGAGTTCCACACATTAGAGTGACCCATTTCTTCGATTTGCTCACAGAGAAAACACAAACGGCGAATGAGATACTCTTCAAAACCCTAGAAATTGAGTCGACGAAGACGAAGCTGAGCTTTTATAATAACTCATTGGTTTTAATCGTAAACAATAAAATGGGCCAGATCCAAAGGCCCATTAGTCCAACTAACGGCCCACTAGGCCCAATTAAGGCCCATTAATTTACGGATTCTTTCTTTTTTTTTTTTTTGTTCTCTCTGTTCTCCATCCACATGTCTTCTTTGCTATAATCCTCTGAGTTGTTTTCTTCTAGTGAATCCATGGCCACTCGACCTCTCATCTCTCTGCAACTTCTTTCTTCTTCAACTCTTTCATCTTCTTCGTTAAACCCAACACCACAATTTCTCTTCTTTCCGAAACCTGAACTAATCAGTCACCATAGAAACAAGAACAAGTGGAGGACAAGTGTTCATCAATCTTCAGCTAATCTCATCATTCACCCTTCAATCATCTTCCTAAGTGGAAGCGGCTTCGATGGCGGTGGAGGATTCATCGATACACAAACATTCATTGTCACTATTAGTCTCGTTGTAGCCATTGGTCTTTCTCTCTTCCTTGGCTTCAAGGTAAAAGGTTCTTGAAACTCTCATTATGAATCTTTCTCTTCTTTAATCATTCATTTACTTGAGAATTTGTTTGGTTTTGATCTTTACAGGGAGATCCAGTGCCATGTGAAAGATGTGGTGGAAACGGTATGTCTCTTGTCTCTTTTCTTGCATTATGATTTGTGTAACGTATCAAATCTTTAGTCACTTTAAAAAAACCAAAACTAGTTTTACTCTGTACCATGGTTCTGTTTTTGATTGGATACTTATGTTATGCATTGTTCAATGGAAGTGAGTAATGTTTAAGTATTTTGGAGTCTAATTGAGTTTATAATCATCATTTGTTTGACGGGTTTTGCTCGAAAAAGGCGGTACGAAATGTGTGTTCTGTCTAGAAGGGAAGATGAAGGTGGAATCAGGCATGGTTGATTGCAAAGTCTGCAAAGGTTCAGGTGCTTAATTACTTAAACTATGTTCTTAAACCCTTTCATGTGATGCTAAATACAGTAGTTATTTAATACACAAACATATGATTAGTTTTGTTTTTGTTTATGTTATCTAGGTTTGATTTTTTGCAAGAAATGTGGAGGTTCTGGATACTCTCGCCGTTTATAAAAAGTTCTTACTATGTTCAATATTCACCATTGGTCCTTTAGACAATTATGATATTCTAACTTGTTTATAGTCATATATATAACAAAACTGTGGTGCATTTTGCTTGTGTAATTGATGGTCAGCCACGGTTTTTTTCAGTTTCACTAGCTATATTGGTTCAAATACGAGTAAGTAAATTGGTGTAAAAGAAATTAGTTTCTTAGACAAAACTCTTACGCAAATTTGATTCCAGAGTATGAAAGGTGTAAACTCATCAGCTTTAAGGTGTAAGTATATGGTTTTGTCAAGATTTGTATGTTCATAATGACCTTATTGGACTAAGATTCATCCCAAATTTTCAATATGATTTTGCATCATGGTGTTTACCTTGGCCGGCCTTTTAGAAGTTGCCTTAGAGCCTTTTCTGGTTACATCATATGTAAAGCAATGTGAACTTCTTCAAAATAAATAATAGTAGAAAACAAGTACACACAATCCTATTTGAAAAATATCAAATGAAAAGTTATAATGTGTAAACACAACTCACCAATTAAAAAACTAAAATAATTCTTATTCGTATAGTTTTATCCTTAGCGATGATATAGTGGTTTTAAATAGAAGATACCTTCAAATAACATCAAAATATGTTTTCTAGACAATTATAGCACACATCTCACAAACACCACTAGTCATTTCTATTTATTATTTTTAGTAAACACAATAATCAACATTTTTATTATCAAGATATATTAACGAAACCAAGAATTAGTAATTCACTTCCCATTTCTTATATTAGAGTAGGTATAATATATATATAATGGAAATCAATGAACATCAAAAATAAAGTTAAGTCATAAACAACATCATTTCACACACAAAAAAACTAAAATATAAAGAAATAAATAATAAAAATACAACAAAAAAATATATAAAAATAGATGCATCCTCACTAACAGCTAACCACCGAAAATGTTACAATTGATGGAAATGTATTGATCTATTTTGCTTACCCGAGCGGAAACATATTTAGTGACTGTATATAGGCAAACTTGATAATGTCTCCCAAGTAATATTTCATGCAAAAAATAACTGCATTCCGCAAGTCATCCGTCGTGTAGGCCCATAGAAAAATCTGTTGGCAAATGACACACATGAGATCAAATTAATTTAATTAGCACTATAATATAAATTAAGGATATTAAAATTTACTTATGATTACATACCGTAATAGGAATCTCATTCGGATGCAACACGAATTCTGCCAAAAATATACTGGCTATCGATAGGATAAACTAATAGAACACAGAGAATTCTCGGGCAAATAGTAACAATTCTACGATGTAAGAGGTAGAAATCTGAACTCTAAGACGAAAAAAAAATGTTGGATAAATATAAAATTAGTTTTTTTTTTTTAACAGCTGAATGCATTAAGAGCTCGAAACGTGATCCTCATGGAGGAGGGTTACAATATTTGGGGGAACATAAGAGAAAGATATAAAACTTAAGTTATCTGGAAAAGAAGTTTTGACTAGTCTATCTGCTACTTTATTGTTATGTCTTCTCGTCCAGATGAACTCCACAGACTCAAACATTCCTTGCCAGTGCTTGATTTCTCGAATCCAGTTGTGAACCCCAAAATGTAAACTCTTGTTGTCTAAAAGAGATTGAATCAAACGATTATCTCCTTCAAAAATCACATTCTTGTATCCACGAACCAACATTTGTTGCATAGCAATTAGGAGACTCTGAAGTTCTGCTTCTAACACTGAATTACTAGGGCCACCTTTGCTTATTCCTGCTGTCTTGAAAAAACCTCTTGAGTCTCTTGTAATCCATGCTGACTTTGTTAATCCTCCCTGTCGGAAAAAGGAACAATCGTAATTGCATTTGACATAAAATTAGTTATTACCTATGATATATAGTTATTACTTTTTACTTCGTTTTTTAGTTTTCTTGCCAACAATTAATTATTACCTACTTTTTACTTTTTTAAAACCATATATCTCCAAGAAAACTAAAATATTGTTTTCTATTTCTTATTAATAAATTAGCAAGCACTACTAGTCCACTTTTGTTTATTATTGTTAGTAAATGCAATCATCAACATTTTTATTATTACGAAACATTCATTAATATATATATCAAAAGTGTTATCATAAAACAGTACTAATTTTTTTTATCAGTAAATTAGCAAGCACTAGTAGTCCACTTCCCATTTTTGTTACTTATGATCTGTTAGCCTATAAAACTAAAAATAGCATGGTTAATCTCCACTCCTTTATCAAAATTGTAATAATTTCATGTATTTGTGTAATCGGTTTTTTAAAAATGTTTTTGTATCTTATAAACACTTTTTAATATCAATATATTTGATTTGCCGAACAAGTATATGCATATAATAGAATATTATTCTCTTTACTAACATATTCTATCAAATTATGTGGGATCTAGAAAACTTGTTTATGAAAAGTGAAAACAATGAATATTACACCTAAATTTAATTCATAAACTTTCATATTATTATATATTATTAAAAGAAACAATATTTCACAAAGTAAACTAAATTTTAAAGAAAAATAAATAATATAAATGAAATAGAAAAATATGAATATACAAATAGAGAATGGATAAATATAAACGAGAAGTTACTTATTAATATTATTAGGAAAAATTCCTAAACAAATACGTGACTTATTTAATTTTTTCATAAAAATACACAAGCATTTTAGTTGCCATAAAAATATGCAAACTATTTTACAATTGATAAAAATTATACTAATTATTTCAGTTTTTCAACTTTCCACCTTTTTGGTTAAGATTTTCAACAAATAACGCAATTGTAAACATTGTTACAATTAAAATATCTTGGAGAAGTTTTATTCTTGTCATAACCATAATCATTATCACTTTTTTAACTTTTTAATTTTTGTTTAAAACAATTAGTTATTACCTTTTTTATATGGCACTTAATTTGAACTTTTGAGATCTTTGAAAAACTATGCAAATCATCAACTCAAATCATCTCAAATAGAAAAATAAAAAGTACTCGTTAAAATGTTGGTTAGTCCTACTATACTGCTCATCATCATATTTTTTTCTTCTTTTTCATGTCTAATTGTGTTCCCTAATATTTTCATTTCCTCTATATATTATTAATGTTTATAAGTATATTTTTTTTTGGGAGGCTAGGTTATTTAAAAAAAAAACAGATTATTGTGTTAATTATCATTTTCTAATCTTATAATTGTTATGATAAATAAATCTACATATAATTTCAGAAAAACTTTATATACGAGTTTTTTGGTTGGTAAGTGTAATTTTGAAAAAATACATATATGTTTAAGAAATATAAATTTTATATTTAACTCTTAAAAATTTATTATATTATGAAATATTTGGAGGAACACAAAAAGTATATCAATAATTTTTTTTTTGCGATCAAGTATATCAACAAATTAATTTATATACATGAATATTATATATACGGTTTTTGTGATATTACTATATATTTCATTTAAAAAAAATCTTATCTAATATTTTTAATTAAATTTTGTTAATTTTTATTATTTATTGTATTTATTGATTTTGCCGAACTATAGATTAGTTTATTGAAGTCATAATTACGTAGTTCAATTAATGTTCCTTACAGGCCATATCATGTATGAACGTGACCCAAATATAACCAACTAATGTACGTACAATCATTTGATTAATCACAAATTTATTGTTAGAATTATTCTATACGAATAATATTTACAAGAGTTTCAACATAGAAAACTAGCCAATAATGTTCTGACGACCCACGTTTCATCACTTTTTATAAACCTCTGATTATAAAAGAGGAGTCAGATTGTAGAGTAAGAAGAAGATACAAAAAGAAGAAGTCTTAGCTGTTTGGGTTAAGGGTTTTTTGCTTTTCCTTAAATTCTGCTTCTTTTTCTTCATTGCGTTTATTGCTATTGTTAATGATTGTCTAATTTGTTTTTTAAGGTTTCGACGTTAATTATTAGATAATTGGTTTCCGACTCAAAACTATTTCACAATGGATAGAATATATCTTATATACTATAGTTAATCATTTTCCAAATTTCTATGTATAATCATTTATATCCGATCCATGATATTAATGTAAAGATTTCATACTTGTTCTAGGTTGAAAAAATGAATCCGGAGAAGGATGAACTCAAGACTCCGATTCTAACTGAACACCAATCATCATTGTTGTCGTCAAAACTAGAAACGGATTATCATCCCAACCGTCATTTCCGGGGCTCTAGCGTTGGGGATAGTGTCCTTATTTCTCAATTTAAATCCAGCTCCAGTTCCAGCTCCACCATCCGGAAATTTGTACAGCGTCATTATCGATGCCGGGAGTTCAGGGTCCCGAGTACATGTGTTCAAGTACTCCATTGATCAGTTTGGGGTACCCGTTTTCAATTTTGGAAGTCTCAACTATGAATCGTTTAGTATTCCAGATGGTTTGTCAACGTTTGCTAATGATCTGGACGAAGCGAAGGCGAGAGTGCAGGGCCTTGTGGACTTCGCCAAAGCAAAGATTCCTGAATTGATGTGGAGCAGGAGTGACATTAGGTTAATGGCGACAGCTGGGATGAGATTGATTGCTTATGATGATCGAGAAAACATTCTTAATGCTGCTAGAGAAGTTCTTCGTGCTTCTGGACTTAGTTTTCGCAACGAATGGGCTTCTGTTATCAGTGGTTAGTCTTTTTGGAATCAATCAATCTTCATTCGAAATTGAAAACGAAAATTTTTTGAAGTGTTTGGAAATTATTTGGAAATTTTATTTCAGGATCTGATGAAGGTTTATATGCTTGGGTAATTGCTAATTACGCACTCGGTTCGCTTGGACATAATAAGTCGCCAACAACAGGGATTCTTGAGCTCGGTGGGGCTTCTGCGCAGGTTTGGTTTAGTCTCTTGTCAGATAATGTTATCGACAAACTTGTTACATGCAAAATATAAAAGATTATCATTAGTGTAACTATATATATATAACCAAATTTGTTATTTAAACACATTTTCAAAAATATGATCAAATAACTATAAATATGTCAAGCTTTAAATTATAAAAATAAAACATATTTCCGATTCATTTAGTCTAATGGGCTAATATTTTAATATATTAACAAAATAAAAATTGACATATGTTTAAATCTAATCGACACACTTAACATGACATTAATGACTAAACTTGAAAAATTAAGTTATATATAGATAATATATATATTATATACAATCATGCCATACTTTATCTATAAACTGCATAATCTTGTTTTCGTTAATTTTGACGAGAAAACGTTGTTCAACTTATTTTTCATTTAAATAATTTCATAATATAGGATTATTTAATGAAATAATTGTTAAAAATGACTTAAAAATTAATCATTTATAGACATCTTTTTGGCATTTAATAAAAAAACAGCATTAACCTAGATGCAAGTTCTCAATACAAGAACTGGTTTAAAAAACCATACTACTTTTGGTTGAAAAAACCATACTAAACTTAATGTTTGTGCATTTGTTTAGGTGACATTTGTGTCGAGTGATAAGCTTGTGTCTCATGTGGATTCGCGTAACAAAACCTATGGAAGTGTTCCGTACAATATCTACAGTCACAGTTTTCCCAACTCTGGGAAGGTAACTTTTGAGACTAGAGCATTTATCTTTGATTCATCTTTCTAGCTTTTAAGGAGTTGTTTGAAAAACACTTTTTGTAATAATATAATCGATGATTTTATTTATTCATTCCCTTCAAAATTGCGGAAAATGTTAGGAGGGTATGTTGGCGTTCGGGTTTTGGATCGGGTATTTTGGATTTTTGGATATAGGATATGTTCGGGGCGGGAATTCTAGATTTCAAGTTTGGATCATGTATTTTGGGTCCAGATTCGTATAACCCGAAGTTCTATAAACTCAAATTTTTTGTATCCAAATCTACCCAAACTATTTGAAAATATATAAACTATATCAAAATCTCGAATTTTTTACCCAATTAAATTTACTAAAACAGTAGTTTCATAGGTATCTAAATAGTTTGAGCATTTAGCTTATCAAAACTATAAATATTATTATTATATATTTATACGTGGGTGTATTCGGGTATCCATTTGGATTCGGTTCGAATTTGGGTTTTCAGATCTTGAAATTTGATTAGAACCTGTTCGGAAATTTTAAAATTTCGGATTTGGGTTCGGATCGGTTGCTCGGGTTCCGTTTGGTAACTTAACAAAAATAAAAACTAACTTATTTGTCCACTTGCAGGATGCAGCAATAAAAAGGTTAATGGATAAACTACAAAACTCAGGTTAGTTACTGGCAAATCCTTAGAAATAATCAACTTACTCACTGAATTTGAAGTTTCTATAAAGTCAATTTTTAGTGAAGACAATTGAAACTCTCATCAAACTCATATGGTGCTTCAATCTATACAGCTGTTGGGGACGAAAAGGTTAAAGACCCTTGTACTCCAAAAGGATACAAATACGTAAATCATCAAAACAAATATTTTTCTGTATTCCTAGCTGATGAAAGCGAATATACGAAGCTTGAAGCTGCTGGTGATTTCACAGATTGCAAAACCAAAACACTTGAACTTTTGAAAGAACAAAACGGTAAAAAGTGAAATATTGATATATATATATGAATATTGTTTATCTATCTTGATTTTCTTGATCCCTTAAAGAGTGTGGTTTTGGTAATATAAGTACAGATATGTGTACATCTAGTTATTGTGCTATTGGATCAACATACACACCTAAGCTTATAGGAAATGATTTTTTGGCTACAGCAAGTTTCTTCTTTACCAGCACGGTATAATCTCATGACACTAAGATTTATGTTTGAATTTTTTGTGGTATAATCTTTTGAACATTGTTCTTTTGTGTATTCTATTCTGAAACTTGAATCAGTTCTTCAAGTTAGATCAAAAATTTTGGTATTCTGACTTGAGGCATAAGGGGGACGCGTTTTGTCGAAAAGATTGGGACGAACTGGTAAAGGAATACGAAGGAACTGACCCAGAGTATTTGCGTGGGTATTGCTTCTCATCAGCGTATATAATCTCAATGTTTGAAAGACTTGGTACTCCTAGGTAAATGTTACTAACAAATTCAAGAACATTTAGAGTAATCAACGTCCATTTTAGGAAAAAAATTATAAACAGTTTGGTTTTCTTGCAGAGTCATATTTTCGAATAAAGTGAAGAATACACCATTAAATTGGGCATTGGGTGCTTTCATTGATATTGTCTCACATCCTAGTATCTCCCCTGCTCCAAGTCCTGCACCCACTTATGGTAATGGTGATAATTCTAGAAGATTTCTTGGATTTTGATGACGAGTTTAGGGGTTAGGGTTTAGACCGGAGGAAACCAAACCCAAAGTTCAAAGATCAAGTCTTATGACTTGGTCTTTTATTTTGTTTTAGTTTTAAGAAAATAATTAGAGCACTACTTCACTTCCTCTTTTGTAAGAGAAGAGTGACTTATTCCCTTCACAAGATTACATTTTCACTTTGTTCCCATGTTTTTATTCAAGTAAATTAAAGAAACAAAAAACACAAAAAGATGTAATCATTATACTACCTAAAGAAAATTGTGTTCTATTGTTCTTATGTTAATCTTGATTCTGGTATATCAGGCTGTTGCATTACTCTCCAAGCTTGTTTTCCAAAGACAATGTTAAAATATTACAAGTCTCTGAATCCCACTCCTCCATCTTTGTTCGAGATTCCCATTCAATTCAAATCTTTCTTATAATTTTTTTCCTTATATTCTTTTGAGAACTCCATAAGAAACTATTGATTTCTTCACATATCTTTTGAGAGTTTGAGTACATCCATGGAGTATATAGGCATTACCAATGCCGTTAATAGTAAAATCTCTTATACTCAAGTGGATACAAATTTCTTACTTTAGCCTTGTGTTTTTGTATTAAATTTCTCTATAATGTATTGGAACATTTTACTCTCTTCTTACTCTCAAATATAATTATTATAAAATACCTAGGTCCTCCGCATATCCATCATCACAACCGATCTATGAGTCAAGCTCATGAAACATCAACTTGCGGCCCTCTATTTTATAAGCAAAATTCGGCCCTTTTTCAAAACGTTTATTTGATTTAGTGGTATAAGACCATGTGCATTGGCATATCTAACAAAAGTCCCCCACAATTTATTCGAAAAAAAAAATCAAAAAAAAAAACTGGGACGTTCGTAGAAATGGGACGGTCCTCTGCCTTGTTTTTCACTATTTGCGGGTTTCACTGACACGTGGCGGCCCGCGATTGGCGGACCTTTTTGTTAATTTTCTTTTTTGGGACAAAAACAAGTCTCAACAGCTGCCCTTGCTCTAAGTATTGCAACTTAAGAGTAATACATCCCTATTTTGACTCACTAAGACCATTAATCTTAACAAAAGAAACTCTTATATAAAACCCATTTCTTAACAAAGCATAATGATGGCCAACAAGTATAAAACCAGCCTTTCTCATACTTAGTTAGTATTTAATGTACATTTCATAATTCAGTAGATCTAAAAGTTACCATTGATGAGGGAGTACAATTCCCGGTTTAAGTATCCACGGTTTGGTTCAATCATAACCGATATAAAATCCTATTAATGAATTAAAAAATAGTGGAAGCGCAACGTTTGAGAAAAGTCATAAAGCCCCAAACTCCAACGTTCCGATTAATTTCAAAAAACTATAATCAATCTCAGCCGTTCATTTACACGCTCCCTTCACCCTCCGATCATAATCTCTCGTCTTCTTCACAACGCTTCCTTTACTCTCTCTCTTTCCCCCTTCAGACCCAAATTTCAAATTTCTCTCTTCTCTCTCTCTCTCTCTCTCACTGACTCAGTGATTCTCATCTTCTCTCATCGCCCAACACAATTGACTATGCCGTTTATCTCCGAGACTGCTAGCGCCATCAAGCGCCGGTTCGGATTCAACGACCGTCCTGCTCCGTCGGAGTCTCTACGCGCTGTGCCTTGTACGCCGGAAGCTAACACCGTCTCGAGGGAGAGTCAAACTCATCAGTCTTTGGTTTTCTCTTCCGCGGTTCGAAGCTTGTCTGAATTGGAAGAAGATGGTGCGATTTGCGCTGGATCTGCTCAGATTTCGAGGTCTCAAAGCTTTGAGTTCAACGAAGATCCCGCGTTTTGGAAAGATCACAATGTTCAGGTGCGATCTTTTGTATCCGTTGGTATTGGGTAATTTTGAGATTGATGATGATTTGATTTGATTTCGCTTAGCTTCTGTGTTGTAGGCACTGTGTTCTAGGTTAAATTGGTAGCTAATACGTTTCTGGTTTCAATGAATCTTAATGTTCGTACTTCACATTGACGAATTGGATTTGAGAATATTTTAGGGTTTTACAATTTGCGAAATCAGAGTTTTATTGAGTTTGCAGGATGAAAGAAAAACTAAGTTTATTCGAATGTTGTAAATAGGTTATCATAAGAACACGGCCACTTAGTAGTTCAGAGATTTCTACACAAGGCAACAACAAATGTGTAAGGCAAGACAATGGACAGGCAATTACTTGGATTGGGAATCCAGAGTCTCGTTTCACATTTGATCTCGTTGCTGATGAGAATGTTTCACAGGTACTACCTTTTTTGTTTTCAGTGGTTCTTTATACATGTTTAGAAGCTCAAGAATGTTCCTGAATCTGCTTGCTTTTTTTCATTTCACCTTACAGGAGCAGATGTTTAAAGTGGCTGGAGTGCCTATGGTGGAGAATGTGGTGGCTGGTTACAATAGCTGTATGTTTGCCTATGGCCAGGTGCGGTTTATTTCTTTCTCTGACTCTGAGTTTTATCTGTATTTTACTTCTAGTGTTTCTAGTCTGATGGTATTCTTAATTTGCAGACTGGAAGTGGGAAAACTCACACTATGCTTGGAGATATTGAGGGAGGAACGCGTAGACACAGTGTCAATTGCGGGATGACACCTAGAGTTTTTGAGTATTTGTTCTCAAGGATCCAAAAGGTTTACTACCTTGCGTTTTTGTGGATGGATATGTTTTTTTTGTAAAAACGTTTTGTGCTGACTTATCTGTCTTTTCTGTACCAGGAAAAAGAAGTCCGCAAAGAGGAAAAGCTACACTTTACTTGTAGATGCTCATTTCTGGAGATATACAACGAGCAAATTCTTGATTTATTAGAACCATCATCTTATAATTTACAGGTATACATACCAAATGTATCATCGAAACTTCTGATCTAAATGTTGTATTTTGTGTGGGATTAACCAATCATCCTGTTTTGCAGCTAAGGGAAGACCACAAGAAAGGTATTCATGTTGAAAATCTAAAGGAGATTGAAGTCTCAAGTGCCAGAGACGTGATTCAACAATTGATGCTGGTAATTCATTTTTCTTCTCTTAGCTATTAATATTAGGTGCACTTCGTCTGCGTTTCTAGTTTTTTTTTTTCTGATTGTGACCTGTTCCATACTACTTCTCCTAATTATAAAACTGTGATTCTATAAAAGTTTAAAATTCTCAAGAAATATTTGTTCTGTCTATGTTCAAGTTTCAAGAAAGTAACGGAAAATTATACTCTGAATTTTCTTAGTAAAATTAGTCAATGTCCATGAAGAAGCTTTTGTGACACTATTTTCTTGAACTTACATCTTTTCTTTGACTTTTATTAACTGCTGTGCATGCTTGATGCTCTGTCGTTCTATACTCGGAAAGATAATGCAAGAATTTGCTGACAATTTGCTCATGTCATTCGTTTAATTCCATAATAGCTTTCTTATGCAACTTTTATGTGTAGGGTGCTGCAAACAGGAAAGTAGCTGCGACTAATATGAATCGTGCAAGTAGTCGATCCCACAGTGTATTTACATGTATCATCGAAAGCAAGGTAATCAAATTTCATTTTACTTGTCAAAGTGAGTTTGCAATCTGTAATTGGTAGTTTGTAACTTATCAATTTCTCAAATTAAAAATTAACCTGACCTGTGTTTTCTATCAGTGGGTATCTCAAGGTGTAACTCATCATCGTTTTGCACGGCTTAATCTTGTTGACTTAGCTGGATCTGAAAGGTAAAATCAGCTATAACTAAAAATTCGACTACCCTTTCTCTGTCAAGTTATTATGCTAACATCTGGAATATAGGCAAAAGAGTTCAGGAGCTGAAGGTGAACGCCTCAAAGAAGCAACCAACATCAACAAGTCTCTTTCAACATTGGGGTAAGATTACAACTTTCACAAGCTACAACTCAAGTATTCTAGTTGTTCTTTGTTATATTGTTCTAATGATTTTTTCCCACATTTACTTTGCAGGCTTGTGATCATGAATCTCGTAAGTGTTTCCAATGGAAAATCAGTCCATGTTCCTTATCGAGATTCGAAGCTCACATTTCTGCTTCAGGTAAAAGAACTTCTTAAATAATGAGATCTCAGTATGATTTATCAAGCATATGGCAAATTTTAGCTATGAATCCTGTATTGTGGTACTCGCTCCTAATTGCACTGATTGAATGTCACTCTTATATATTTACAGGATTCCCTCGGAGGGAATTCAAAGACAATAATAATTGCTAATATTAGCCCATCCAGCAGGTATTTAAATACTCTGTGTCTGTTTGATATTCCAGACCTTTCTCCCTCAAATATTTATTGGATTGTATCTCATGGTCCTTGGCAATGCATGTTTTCCCCTCTTACTCAGTTGCTCGTTGGAGACTTTAAGTACCTTGAAGTTTGCACAGCGGGCCAAGCTTATTAAGAACAATGTAATGAAATTATTCCTGTCATTGTTTGCTACGTCATGGAGCAATTTGTTAAACCCATTATAGTGCACTAAGTTTGAATTAATCTGGTTAAACCCAACAGGCAATCGTCAATGAAGATGCATCTGGAGATGTTATTGCTATGCGGCTACAAATTCAACAACTCAAGGTAGTTTCTTTCAACAAAGACTGTTTCTTTTATTTCTTACGACCTTGTTTTAAGTGTTCAAAATCATATTCTACAGAAAGAAGTATCCCGCCTAAGAATGGTTAATGGTGGAGGAGATAATCAGGAGATGGACACTGTCTCAATGGGCTGCCCTGCTTCTCCAATGTCTCTCAAGTGGGATGGGTTCAATGGATCATTCACTCCTCTGACAACTCACAAAAGGATGTCTAAGGTTTGAAACTGATTTGCTTGATCTTCATTCAGCATTTGGCTTGTTCTTTACATTTCTTTTGCATGGCTCTGTAGGTAAAAGACTACGAAGTTGCACTTGTTGGTGCTTTCCGAAGAGAGAGGGAAAAGGACGCTGCTATACATGCATTGGCTGCGGAAAATGAGGCCTCAGTGAAGTTGGTAAGTTAGAACTAGATTCCTCACATGAAACTTCACGTACTGTGGAAGATCAGAGGATAACGGATGATGAAATTTATTTAATAAAAATGTCTCCAAACAGGAAAAGAAAAGAGAGGATGAAATACGAGGGCTGAAGATGATGTTAAAGCTCCGAGATTCAGCAATTAAGAGTTTACAAGGTGTAGCTTCAGGAAAGATCTCTGTTGAAGCACATCTGCAAAAAGAAAAGAATGATCTTATGAAGGAGATTGAGGTGCTACGTGCTCAAGTTGACAGAAATCAGGAAGTTACCAAATTTGCCACAGAGAATTTGCGACTAAAAGAAGAGATCCGAAGGCAAGAAGACTCCTTGAAAATTATTTATGTTTTCTCCCTAAGCAATATTCAATTCTTCTGTGTTGTTTAAACTTTAACTTGCTATACAGATTGAAATCACAATGTGAAGAAGGTGAACGGGATATCTTGAATCAACAGATTCAAGCGTTACAAGCCAAGGTGAGTATATTTATCTGTCCTTCCAAGACGTGGAAAGTTTGCTTACGATTTGAATTAGCATGTAACTTGGATCTATCTACAGTTGCTAGAAGCTCTTGACTGGAAACTCATGCACGAATCAGATTCCTCCATGGTGAAAGAAGATGGTAACATCAGCAATATGTTCTGCTCAAACCAAGTAAGGGCTTGTTTCGCATAGTCTTTTATTTCTGCCATGCTAATATGTTGTTTCTCTATGTTTTGGCATCTTGATTTTTCGTTTTTTGCAGAATCAGGAATCAAAGAAACTTTCGTCGATCCAAGACGAGAATGAATTCCTCCGGATGCAGGTAATTCTTGCATTCTGTCTCTCTTTTCAGTAAGGGTTTATGACATTAAGTTCTCAATTTTTTTTGTTTCTTTTTCTATTCTGAAGGCTATTCAAAACCGGGCAGAAATGGAATCTCTTCAGAAGTCATTAAGTTTTTCACTTGACGAAAAAGAGAGATTGCAAAAGTAATTGACTGCACACAATATACATTTTAGTTTCAGGGTCAATTATTAAGCCTCAGCTCATCTCTTTGGATTTCTCTTGTAGGCTTATCGACAATTTGTCTAAGGAACATGGGGGAGGAATAAGATCCTCAGGCATGGTTGGTGATGAAGATCAGATAGAGGTTAAAACAATGGTTCAAGCCATTGCATGTGTTAGTCAAAGAGAAGCTGAAGCTCACGAGACAGCAATCAAGTTGTCAAAAGAAAATGATGATTTGCGCCAGAAAATTAAGGTCTTGATCGAGGACAACAACAAACTTATAGAGCTTTATGAACAAGTAGCCGCAGAAAACAGCTCCCGAGCGTTGGTGAATACTGGGACAGATGCATCAAGTAATAATGCTGAGGCTCAGAACGGTGCAGAAATTGCTCTGGAGGTTGAGAAAAGTGCAGCTGAAGAACTGAAGAAAATGATAGGAAACCTGGAGAATCAGCTTAGCGAGATGCATGATGAGAACGAGAAGCTAATGAGTCTGTATGAAAATGCGATGAAGGAAAAGGATGAATTCAAAAGACTGCTCTCTTCTCCTGACCAAGAGAAGCCTATTGAAGTTGATGGTGATGGTGCCAATTGCTCCTCTGATACTGAAATGGAGCTATGTAACAATTCTTCTGAAAAGTCAACAGAAGAATTAAACTCAGCAAGGCTGAAACTTGAACTGGCTCAGGAAAAGCTTTCAGTCTCTGCCAAAACCATTGGAATGTACTCTTCGCTTGAAGAAAATATTTTGGACATCATCAAGCTTTCAAAGGAACGCAAAGAGGCTGAAGACAAAGTTAAGGAGCACCAGTATGAGCTAGAATCAATCAAAAATGTCTCTGATCAAACTAATGCAAGAAAAGAAGTTGCAGAGAAAAAGCTGGCGGCTCTCAGATGCTCACTGTCCAACTTTGCATCATCTGCAGCTTACTTTCAACAGCGAGAAGAACGGGCAAGGGCGCATGTAAACGCATCTTCCGATCATCTAAACCAGAAAATTGAGAAACTCGATGTTCTCCGTACTTACAAAAGAGAAATCGATGCAGCTATGGGCAAGATCCAACAATCTGAGGCAGAGCTGAAGAGTAACATTGTAATGCTGAAAATAAAAGTGGATGAAGAGAACAAGAGGCACGAGGAAGAAAAGGTTCTTTGCACGATTGATAACATTGAGAAGATCAATACTCCTCAACGAAACACTCTGCGTACAGGGAAAGCCACAGATTTGCTGAAATCAGAGGAAGAGAAAACAAAGCTCCAGTCCGAGATGAAGCTTTCTCGGGAGAAATTGACTTCAGTCAGAAAAGAAGTTGACGACATGTCCAAGAAGTCCTTGAAACTGGAGAAGGAGATCAAATCCATTGAAACAGAGATAGAGAAGAGTTCAAAGACGAGAACCAAATCAGAAATGGAATTGGAGAACACAATCCAAGAGAAGCAAACTATTCAGGAGGTGGAAGAACAAGGCATGTCTGAAATACAAAACATGATAATCGAGATTCACCAGCTTGTCTTTGAATCAGAGCTGAGAAAAGAAGAGGCGCTGATGGTAAGAGAAGAGCTCAATGCAGAGGAGCTTAAAGCGAAAGATATGCACAAAACTACGATGGAGAGAGTCGAGAATACGTTGCAGACGCTGGAGAAGAATAACAATGACATATCAGGCAAGATTAAAGAAGAAGTAGAGAATATTTTGGGTTTGGTTCACGAAGCCACGAGGTTGCTTGACGTTTCTCAGTAGTAGAAGTGACTTGACTCGTACGTTGGAGATTCTGATTGCTGTATGAAATATGAAGTATTAAGACATTTCTTCTTGTTAGAAGCTCTATATATTCTAATATATGGAATCAAGGGAAGTACATCACTTCCTTACTTCTCATATTCATTCAATTATAACAAAATGACGCACCCATGAATGTTTCATACAAATGCATTGAGTATTGAGATATCGAAAACAAACACGCGAGAGGAGTATTGCAGTTCAATTTTTGAAGATAAGTACACTGGATGGTACCAAAAAGATGCAACTCATCACTGAGGATATGTTGAAGCTTCCAACAGCTTCATCTGAGGTCAATATATAAGTCCTGTGATCACCAAAATGAAGGTCTAGTGTAGCCTTGGCAAGTGAATTCATAGTATAATGTGAAGCATTATCACCACCAAAACCAGAGAAATAGAGGTCGACGATACTTGGTGTGTCAATTGAAATAATACTAAAAAATATAGAAGAATTATAGTTAGTAACTGAGAGTTTCTTAATAGTTTTACTTAATATGTATATGAACTGTGAATCTCTTGGAATATGTATGGTTAAGTCTTAACACATCATATATATAGTTGTTTTTCTCCATGCCAATGTTTGTTTGTTGAACTAGGGTGTCACGACCACGAGCACCATTATACATGCGAATCTACCTTCCTACGATCCTTAATTAGTATAAACGATACTCCATCATTGAGACCGTCGGCGTATGTTTTACTTTCATTATACACTATTTTAAATGTCTTTGAAAGGACGGCCATCAAGAGAAATTTACTAATTGATTATGTTATCCAAGACAAAGATGAACTTTGTCTATATAAGTACTTAATATAAATGCCACAGGTTTTTCGAGCTCGAATCTTTTGCCGAGCTACAAGAATCAAGTCATGTTATATGACTTGTTCTTACAACTGTGACGCCAATATCTTTTAATACAATGCCCTTCGAGAGGCAAAACATTTGTGGTGTCTATAAACATAAGATGTTAGAGATATAACTTTGAAAATAGAGAAATTGGAGAGAGGAAAATGAATCATAATAATAGTTTGTACTGAGTTTGTATCAGTTTTTTTCTTAGAATTCAATTCTATTAGAGCTCATGTATCAAAGATTTATAGTGTTTTATTCAATACCTGATAATTGTTTTATACCGTTGATCTAAATAAATATATTTTAAAAAGATTACCACGTTAAGAAAATCTCTTTCTTAATTAATAATTATTAATTTATAGATAAATAAATATCTCTATAAATTAATTATTTTTATGGTCTCGACATTATTAATTTATCGAAATTATACTGTATATTTTAATCTTGTGATATAAGAGTCAGAAAAAGTACTTTATAAAATTAAAACAGCAATAATCAAGACTCAGAAGAATACAATCTTTTTTATTACGAGATACTAGAATTAACCTGGCCTATTAAGCCTATGCTTAATAAATAAATAAACGGCTACAGCTTAGTTTTTAGATCACACACTTGTACTAATATTCACATCAACTAATCAAAAATTAATTCTTATAAGATCAAAATATTTTTTAAGTTTTCATTTAATGTTTCAGATCCTCGTGAAAAAGATTAAACTTTATCTCAAGATTTTTGTCCACATTTGGTCAAATAAAGAAAAAGTAAAATGACCATCTTCTTTTTTTTTTTGTCAACAAAAACTAAGAATTAGCTCAAACGAGCCAAATTGGAGGACAATCGTTTACATACTTCACTAGATGCGGACTGGTACGGTCTTGCGTGCCAAAGTATCAGCATTCAAACTCCTTGGGATATGAGATAAAGAAAAGGTTAAGAATTCTTTCCTATCAATGTTGATATCATCCATGTAAATAGAGAACACCGGCCACTCGGTAGGAGAAGACACTATCTTCACCAAATCAGAACAGTCGGTAAGAAACACTACATCTTTGTGGACATGTCCAATCATGCATCACATCGCCCACACCACACAATGAATGGAGGGGAGAAAGGCTTCAGCGGAGATTTAAAGCTCCCATCATCATCGAAAAGTCTCGAGCATACTGATAGAACCAACCTATAAAACAGTGATAACCCGTGGACAGATTAGGTAGTCTCCCTATGCGACCTTGTAATCGATTACTTGCTGCGAAAGGCTCGGTGGGAGACCCGAGGTCTTCCATCTGTGCGTCATCGACTCATCGAAGGGGCTCATATCTACATTATCGATCATAGACTTTTGCATTCGTACCCTTCCAAATATATTATATACCATAATATCCAGGGACAAAAATGATCATCTTCATAATTAATAAAATGATTATCTTTACAATGTGGCAGATCCTCTTGTATACTTCTAAAAAAATTGGTAGTTAGTTATACTTTCATTGTATGTATATCCAGTTCATAATTATATTTATAATACGTAATTATATTTAAAATAAAGCAAAACAAACAGAAGTTGTAAAATTTAATTGCTCAAAATAATATATATCAAATGGAATTTTATAAGTTTCTGTTAAGGTGAAGAATACTATTTTAGAGTTTTCTTTGATTAATTGTTAGGTTAGCTGTAAGATATATAATTTAGGCTTTTAGATTATATACACTTAGAAACAAGAGCTCCTAATAGAAAGAGCTCATATGAAAAGGATGAGGACAGAAGATTAATACGAACACAAATAATTATTTAAAAAAGTAAAAGTAGAAGGCATATTACAATCTATAGATCGAACAGCCTTCTTCGCACATACACAAACGACCACGAGAGTTTTAACATTTTTGTCACATACATGACAATTATTATAAAAACATGAAAAATCACACTTTGAAAGATGACCACCCCTTCACTCAAACGTACGTAGTATTTTCATGGTTATGATCTAGGCAGATTTAACTGCATTCATCGAGCTTTTGGTGCACACGGTAGAACATGCGTTGACACATTTGTTCACGGCTCCATTCACGATTTCACTTGCATCTAGCCATCGAAACATAAATTTAACAGTTTATTCATTCGTCAGTTAATATAAAGATAAAATTTGATGTTAGTGATAATGAGTTTTGGAATTTGTGGTACCAGAGTTCTGAAGAGTAGTTAAAGCACCGCACACAGAGGAAACACACCCTAACTTGCAGTATTCATCAGCAGCATTACCTTACGACAAAAAAGTAAAACACATGAGAAACTGAAACCTTGATCTCTCTTGTAACAAAACAACAACGTTCCTAAAAACAAAAAACATAATTTAGTATATATGAATCAATTTACGTACCAGTGGTTTCGAGAATGTCATATGTATATCCGCTGGGACATGTCACCGAATTAATAAGTTGGCAGCCACTGGTGCCTGCACATATTGACTTGGAAACTGACCCTAAGCGACAAATATTATAGATATTTCTAGCAGTGGAGCTTGGACAGCAGCTTCTGGGGAGGGCACCAAAACTGGCGTCAACTTGAACTTGTGCCATGAAGAGACTCAGGACGAGGACACTTAGAATCATAGTTTTTCCTGCCATCTTTTTCTTATTGTTTGACAGCAAAATGTAAGCTTTGCCTTTGTAGTTTGATGAAACAAGGCTTGCTTAAATACTAGTTTGTCTACGGTTCCCATCCACAAACATAACTTGATCTCAGCGTCATCACCATAGTTAGATAAACATGCATATGCATTCTCTATACACGTTGCATGGACCACCTTAATTATCACAATGGCTACCCTCACCGCGCGCCTCACGTCAGGTACTTTAATTTCTTCTCTGTCTTTCTTTTTTTTTATTCTTTTTTAAATTCAGCAATCCTGCAGTTACCATTTGTATATAATTAAATTCAGCTTCATTAAACTAGATTCAACAGTTTTTTCAACACTAAAAGTATATTCATTTCGGGTAAAGTTTTGGGCTGATTTGAGTTTTTTTGAGTGTTTGTATGATTCCGATGATTTTAGAGAAGTTTCTTATGATTTACTGTAAAGTTCTTTCAAATCACACCTAAACCATGAGATTTGGATTTCTGTATTTTTAACTAAACAATCTTCTTAAATCCTCTAAAATCCTTCAAAAATATTAAATAACAAATCAAACCGTGGATTTTAAGGTGTATTTTAAAATTATTAGTTCAACAAAAATTGATTTTATTAAACCTTTTAAAATACATGAATGAACAACATATGATTTTTAAAACTTAAAAAATCACTTAAAAGTCCACATTGAATACACCCCCAAGTAGATACATTTTGAGTAAAATTTTGGATAATAACGACTACATTACTCGAATTAAAATATTTTATATATCAAAAATACACCCCCACGCTTCTTTTTATAAATTCATTTAAATAATAAGGATACCAAATATGGATAATTTGGATAGAAAAATTCGACCTCATATTAGGATATTCTGGATAATTATAATAAATTTAAAATAATATAAAATAATTTTTTCAATTTTTGCAAAACAAGTACTCATAGCTTATGGTAAACTATTTTATAAAATATCAATGTTTTAGTAATGTTCTTACTCATATTATTAGTATTATTAAGTAAATTACTAGACGACCAAAAGAAAAAAGCAACTAAGGAATTTAATATTATCTTATGGTATTAATTTTTGAATTTAATATTTATTAATGCTTTAAAAAATATTTTTATTAATTATTTAGAATTGTGAGACCCCAGTTTGCAGAGAGGTTTAAATGAATTGATTTGACCACCTAACTCACCAAAGTGTACGTATCTTTTCGGTCAACAGTTCTGAGAGAACTGCACAGTTAAGCATGATTATGCTGGAATAGTCAAATGATGGGTGACCTTCTGGGAAGTAGTTGTCGGAACTGTGTGAGTGAGGCCAAAACATACGGAAATATCATGTGGTGATTTGTAGGGTCGGTAAACAAATTTGTAAGTCTCCCAAACGTAGCAAACCGGCCGTCAGATATTGATTGGCTCATGGGCTTAGTGAGAGGACGTTAGGTCCATTAAGAGAGGTGGGCCCATGGGTTTTTCGTGAACATGGGTCCTACTGGAGAGATGGCGGTCGAAACGTTACAACAACCGCAACTCCACTAAGTCTACATTTTGTATCGATACCCTTAATCCAAGACACTTGGAGTCGTCCACCTGCACATGTAGTTAAGTGTAATATTGATGCATCTTACAATCCAACTACTCACTGGACAACTTGTGGATGGATTGTAGGGGACTATAACGGCAACAATAGGTGTTGGGTGCTTCTTTACTACCAAATTCTACATCCCCACTTGAGAGTGAAGCTAAGGCCTTATTGGCTGCAGTACAACAAGTTTGGTTAAAGGGTTTCCGAGAGGTTTATTTTGAAAGTGATTGTGCAAATCTAATAGATATGCCTACTGGAAAACTATATCATGTTTCAATTGGAGGCATTTACCATAACATTTTGCTTTGGGTAAGCTACTTTACCCATATCTCTTTCATTTTTTCCAAACGATCATGTAGTAAGGCATCCCATCTTCTTGCAAAACTAGGATGTTTAGATTGCAACTATCTTTGTAACCGTGTTTCTCCACCGATTTGATTATTGGATCAATTGTACAATGATACTATTAATTCTCAATCAATAAAATTATTTAGTTAAATAAAAACACTAAACTCAAACCGGAAAAATATCTAGCATTCGGTTGCAGATTAACCAGTCAAAGCGACCAGACCTGTCTGAAAGTGAAAACTTCTGATTTGTTAAACACTGGCAATATGAAAAGTAAACGCTATCTTAAGAATACATTTAAAAATTAAATACAGCTATAATATATTTATTAACTTTTCGAGAAAACGTCATTTGTGTGGTTATCCCCTAGTATATATATTACATATGATTTTGTAGCTAGATAGTATACGTAAACTAGATCTTCAGTATTTTAGTTGCTTATTATGAGATCTTGGATATATATTAGCTAAGTTTACTTTAGTTAAAAAAACAGTTATGCTAATATTTATTTATAGACATCATGTATTATTTTGTTCTTAATATATTCAATATTATGTTGAGATATTAATTACATTAATGTACAACTAAAATATCATATTTATTCAGTATAGTATATACACAACTTAAAAACCTAAATCAGAAAGTTAAATCTTAATACCAGTTCACGGGTCGATACAAATTTTGTTGGGTTTTGTTGGACTTTACCGAATTTATAAGTATACAAACCAAAATAGTGATACCGTCTGATACGAGGTGATCAGAGTATGAAACTAAGTAAATTAAAATATCTAGTATTCAACTAATTTCATCTTTGCTATCCCTCAGCTTTCACTAATCAATCATTGTAGCACTAGTTGCAAAACAGTACCATTTTTATTTTGAATATAATTTAACATTAGATTCAAAAATAAATTAAAATATATAAAATTATAGTTATTTGTAACTAGCGAATCAAAATTTACGTAAATATCTAGAAGATCTTTAAAACGGCAAAGGTGGTGATGGTTTTAAAACTTAACAATGTGTCTTGTATCTCTTTTATTTAATTTTGACCAACTTTTTGATCTAATTTTCAATAATACAATATGTCGGGACCAAATGAATTAATATGTTTTTCAATAAATACCATATCTAATTTTAACCAACTTGATCTGATTTATTCACATTTATATGTTTTTCAACCACACATTGCATAAGAAAATTGATTACTCTCATTCAATGGACTGAGAGCGAATAGAGTCCTCCACCTCTTGGAGAGAACAGAGGTTGACACAGCTTGTTTAGTCGGAAGCAATGGTAAGATTTGGACAAGAACATCATCAGAAAGACGATCTATTGAAACCACACAGTTCATGCATGGAGATAGTGTTCGAGATAGTATCCAAGCTAAAGGTCTAAACTTTTAAGATTCAATTTAAACCCAAACAAAACCCTAAAGGCTCAACTTTTTTAGCTTTCTCTCTCGAGGAGATAGACAAAAACAAAATATAAAACACTTACACTTTAGATTGTTTATTTATATGGTTTTGCCCCTCGTACGTTAGGGTTTTCTTTAGGGAAATTTTACTGTCAGAAAAAAGAAACTATCCTTGTTATGTTTGGTTCGGTTCAATGTGGGAAACCTACTTCTCTTTTTTCTTTGAAATAATGTAAAATTATATTCAAGAAAAAATTGTTCTTACAACTATTGCAACGGGGAGATTGAAACATTTGAGTTAAGAAAACAAGCTAAAATTGAGAAGCTATTGTTGAGAGGTGAACCAAAGTTGCATTCCCTTGTCGTAACGCCTATCACCCATAAGCTTAATGGACGAGAGACGGTCTCGCATTTGTTTACCGATGAGGCTGATGAGATGAGCAGCGGTGGTAGGAGAATCGCCATGCCGTCGCCCATTCCTTTCCCTCCAAATTGTAAAGGAAACCTACTTCTCTCCAGTTCATCTAGGTTGCTTCCGGTTACAAATTGGGTCTTGTTTGGTCTAAATTTTTTTTTTTAATTATTATTAATGCATTAAAGCGGAAAGATTGGTATATGTATTTTCATGTGTAGATTAACTCAAGCCTTAACAGAACATTACATAAGTTACACCAGACCATGGAACCAAATATGATCGTAAGCTATTAATTGTTGTTCATCGTCATGCTTAGCGTTTAAATGCCATGTTTCAAAGAGATGGTGAAGACTTTGGATGGGATAAAAAACCCCAGCAATATAAATTCAATAAGTAGATGAATCTCGGATATACAAGAGATACCATATACTGAAACTAACCTCGACAGCAGAAGAAGTCAAGTGAAGGGTCTTGACGTTGCGTATCCCAATGATGAGATTCGTCAAATCCACATCATTTTGATTCTCTAAGAAATGAAAGTCCAATGTAGCTTTGGCAAGTGAATCTATATTACAATATAGAAGTTTACGCCGAGGAAAATCAGAGCAGGAGAGGTCGACAACACTCGGTGTGTCAAATTTAATAATGCTATAACAATCATCAGAAGAACTAGACGTAATGGTAACCGAGAGTTTCTTAATGCTTTTGCTGGATATGATGTACGGATCTTCTTGAAATTTTGTATAACGTATGGTTAAGTCTTCAAGTGCAGGGCAAGCCGCGAGAAACTTATTTATTGAGTAACAACCCGAAAACCAGATTGAATCAAAGAGGAGAACCTTCAGCGCTGGGAGAGATGTATCCGGAGGAAGTATTAGGAAGTCCAAAACTCCCAATGACAGCTTAACCAGTGTTGTTCTGGTGAAGACTTTGGATGGGATAGAAAACACAAACAATAGAGGTTCAGTGAGTAGATAAAGCTCGGAAACACCGTGTTCCAGGGCATCACAGATGCAGCGTTTAACGTCATTAAATGATTTAAAGCCAAGTTTATGAATGAGAGCAAACAGAGTCCTCCACCTCTTGGAGAGAGCAGAGGTTGAAACAGCTTCTTTAGTGGGAAGGAAGGATAAGATTTGGACAAGAAGCTAATCAGGAATACAATCCATTGAAGCCACGCAATCCATAGAGACAGACCCTAAAAACCCTAAAAAGGAGAGAGAGAGTTACGTTCAAGACAAATCTAAACCCTAAAAACACTAAAGGTTCAATTCAAACCCTAAAAACCCTTAAGGTTCACCTTTTAAGCTGTCTCTCCAAACTGGAAAAAAGGGTTTACAAAGACTTAACCGAACCGAAACTTTTTAACCACGTCACACACTTGATGGTTCAGTTTTTGAGTTATTTTTGTTTTTGCTCTCGGTACGTAGGGTTTTTGGTTAGGGGAAAACAGAGAAAAAAAATTAAAAAAAAAAAAAAAAAAAACATTAAAAAAAACTTGAAGGACTTGCTTTACATGTCCTTTGTATATTTGTTTAGGTTTAAATTTTCATATGGGTCAAGAGACTGTATAATATTGCTTCTTCTTCGTTTTTTCCTCTGTCTTATTGTTTATGTGATTTTTCGGATACGGTTAACATATCACAGCTTCAGATTAACGAAAGGTATTAATATTATTAGACAACTAGACACCTGTCTTATTATTCAGGTATAATGAAATTTTGTGGGTTTGCTACATTTTTTTTCAATCACAATATTCCTATTCTTCTACTAGTTCTTGATTTGGTGCTTTGCATAATTTCTAGTTGAGATATGAACAAGTTTTTCCAATTAACGGATAGCTTCTTAGCTGCCATTTTGACAATAATACTGAGTGTAACATTTTTTCTTAGGACCCAAATTCTTGTGATGGTGTGCAGATATCAAGTCACACAAGACAACGTTAGAGAAGATATAGTGTTTTTGTTTGTGAATTCTTAATTTTTAAGACGTTATATTAGTTGTTTTTTTCCTGATTATGACACAAATTTCTGATTAGAACATAGGTTCACACATGATCTCCTCCAACTGGGTCGATGATGTCAATAATATATCTCTTTCAGCTTCAATGTCAGTTTCAGTGAAAAAGTCTTTTTTATAGAGGACGTCACCATATAGGAGTCCTACTAAAAAATATTGAAACTGAAGAGATAGACAAAATCAGATCAAGAGGCCACAACTCCGAGAAGGACATCGCTTTATCAGCTGACCAATAAGATTCTCAACTTTGGAAACGTGCTTGTAGAATCGAGAAGCAAAGCCAACGGTAACTTGGTATAAGGCTATGGACCGGCGTGCTCTTTTAACTGTTGCACGACCAATGCCCACTAAAAAAATTACACTATTTCAGTGGCAGAAAAATAACTCCAGCGACACATAGAGACCAATGCGACAAATATTAGATTGTGGACATACAACTTAAAACCAATTGGCAATGAACGAAGAGACCCATATCTTATATCTTGAGATCCTTACTCAACTTGAGATCCTTATCTTGAGATCCTTACTCAACTTCCAATCAGCTCCGGCCCAAAAAAAAATTTGGCTCTAGGGCAAAAAAGAAATTTTGTACCCTCTAAATATGAGTTTTTTTCCCTGCTAACATAAAATCCTAAAAATTGGACCTTTTATTCTAATTTTTCTAAACAAATGGGTCTTTTTCTATTTTTTTACTAAAAATGGGCATTTGTACAGAAGGGAAAAATTAAATTTAGGACCCTTTAACACTAGAAAAATATCAAAATTGGGCCTTTTTTTCTTTAAAATTTTTTTTTTCCTCACGGGCTCTTGGACCGTCGCCCCTCTGCCCTACCCATCTGAGCCGGGGCTGCTTCCAATGTGCGATATTGTTATCCCTAATAGCAAATACTGTTATTAAAGTTGACGCTGAGAACTTCAGTGACGGTAAATGATCATATATTCTGTAGTTGCGTCTCTTTTTTTTATACATGTAGAACTATAAAACAGATTCAGTTTTAATTGTTTCGATGGAGAATAAAAGCAGTTAGGCCTTTAATTTTTTTTTGTCTTTGTTGCTACTTGGTTCTCGGACTATATACCTAAGTAATCTGTTTATTCTTTGGCTTGCTGCAAAAAACAGGATTACAATGGGTGATCGTATGGTTATGTGGAACAGGGGAGATAATACATCTTGTGGGTTCTTTGGTTGTCCTTACTCTTCTGGGCTTTGGGCAGCACTAACTAGTAAACTCCTTGGAAATCATTATTTGACTCGCTTTACACAGGTATTAGCAGCTCTATCAACACCAACTATCAAAGGAACAACCAGATTCATCCTCAAACTTGTGTTTCAAGCTACTGTCCGTACTCTATGGATTGAACGAAACAAGCACATGCATGGAGAACAACCAAGGCCAGTGAATCAGCTCATTCAATTTTTGGACCGTCTTGTTTTTGAAATAAGCTATCTTACATCCGGTCACAAGTTTGGTTTGAATCGAGGACTTCAGAGGAAGCGCTTAGTTTCTTTTAAATTATATTCAAATCAAGACAAAGAAAAAAGATCTTTAAAACTAAGAATGTTACACCTGAGACTGAGTTTATTTTGTATACTAATTAAATATTGAAGACATATATGATAGTTAGACTTCATGATCACATGACTTGGATCTTGACCTTTGATGAAGCTGTGGAGAGCTTCAATAGATCATCTGTGAGTTGTATCTTTTTGAGGTCATCCACTTCAGCTGCAATGTAGACTTTTACCACTTCAAGACACTTCATTTTCAGTAAGAAATGGCCAATGTGATTCAGCTCGTTTCCATGATATTGCATGATCCTAAGCTTCTTTATTTGGTTATTCGAGGGAATTTGAATCCCTATAAACGCTTTTCTTCGTCCAAATGTGTAACAATGCAGATCCTAAAGCATCAAGAGACAAGAGGAGAGGCTACTTTAGTTTCATGCCACATTCATATGCATAAGTAAGATTTGTTTCAAGGTTTGCTATATACCGAGAGAACCAGGGATTTTAGATTTGGAGAACGCTCTAGCAGAAGCGGCAGAAACATTCTCCAACCTTTTTTCTTACTCGCAAATACTAATTCAGTGAGGTTTTCGAACAGAGGTAGTCCACTTTTGCAGCAAGCCAAAAGAACCTGAAACACACAAAAAGAATGTTTTCCATATTTTAAAGAAGAGATAAAGAGAGACCAAGACAGTGAAACTAACCTCGACAGCAGAAGAAGTCAAGTGAAGGGTCTTTACATTGCGTATCCCACTGATGAAATCTGTCAAATCCGCGTCCTTTTGCATATGGGGTTTTTTTGATGAATGAAGGTCCAATGTAGCTTTGGCAAGTGAATCTAAATTACAGACGTGTAGAGTTTCTTGCCGAGGACAATCAGAGTAGTAGAGGTCGACAACATTGGGTGTGTCAAGTTTAATAATGCTAGAACTATCATCATAATGACTACTAGGTTTAATGGTAACTGAGAGTTTCTTAATGCTTTTGCTGGATATGATGTACGAATGCCCATCACAACGTATGGTTAAGTCTTCAAGTGCAGGACAAGCGGCGAGAAACTCATTAAATAATTGATAACCATCAAACCAAATTAAATCAAGGAGGAGAACCTTTAGTGCTGGGAGAGATGTATCCGGAGGAAGTTCTTTGAAAGATCCTGTCTCTAATGACAGCTTAACTAGTGTTGTGCTGGTGAAGACTTTGTCTGGAATGTCTGGAATAGCAATAATCCCTGTAAAAGTCGGTACTATGCGTAGATGAAGCTCAGAGACACCGTGTTCGAGGGCCTTACATATCCAGCGATCATCTTTATAAAATAGTAACAATACATTGCTTTTAGTATATTTAAGTGAGAACTTCTTTATCTGTCTACCACCTCGGATAGCTAATGAACTGTCCACAAAACCACTGAAACTTTTTCGAATATCTTGTCGCTGCCCGAGGATGGAATTGTCAAAGTCAAGATTATGACACAGAGCAAACAGAGTCCTCCACCTCTTGGAGAGAACAGATGTTGAAACAGCTTCTTTCGTGGGAAGCAAGGATAAGATTTCGGCAATAAGATCATCAGGAAGACAATCCATTGAAGCAACGCAATCCATAGAGGTTTTAAGGTTCAATTTAAACCCTAAAGGTTTCAACTTTGAAGCCTTTTTTTTGGTCTCCTGTTAGGTCATCTTTAGGTTGTTTATATGGTTTTGCTTACGGTAGGGTTTTTCTTTAGTTGGAAGTGGGAAAAAGGAAAAAAAAACAAAAAACATTATTTGTGTTTGGGTACGAAGATAAGATGTTTTTCCATGTCGTTGTATAAGTTGGTAAGGTTCAAATTTCAATATGGGTGAAGAGATTGGTATGTTCAATCGATGTTTAATGTAGATCAACTCAAGTCTCAAAAGAGCAGATTCTTTATTTGGACACCACAAAAGTAAACGAGAGAGATTCATTCACAAACACGGCAACATATTTACACCATAAAACTTAACTAGCAAAGACCGAGGAACTTAATTCGATCTTGAATTTGAATCTGATGCACGTTAGTCTTCCGCCATTCTTGTCTTTTATCGTCATCTTTAGCGTGTAAGTGCCCTGTTTCAAAGAGACATATTGTTAGATCAGAGAAGCCACACTAAGAGGGTGATGCATTTGAAGATTGACCAAATAAGAAATGAGACAGAAGGGAAGTAATCTCAAACCACTGTCAACATACATTACCAACATGTTCAAACATAATTTTGGTATATTCGAAACGAGTGTTAAGAAAAAATCTTACAGGCGGTGTAATTGAAGGGAGGGTTTGGGAATGAGAAAGCACAAAGTTGCCTGATGCAACCGGACAGGCTGTCTCATCGCAGAGGTCATGAGTTTCGGTATGGACAGGAATCCCGAAGAAATAAACGCTGATCACTACTTTTCCTCCAGAGATGTCTTCGCCTATGCACATCAGCACACAAGATTTATAATCAAGAAATGTTGAAACTCAAAGCATTCCAATAATAAAGTAGAAGCTTTAAGTAAAGGAAGCAGGAAGATATTTACCAGTAGAACCCAAGATCTTAAATGTTGCGGCTTTACCACTCACAACAGGGTCAGGAGAGATCTTGATACCCGTCACCTTCACCGGATCGAGCTTCTTATCTACAAATAGTCAGCAACAACAGTTAACAAACAAGATTCAGACTGAACAGTACCGAGTGAAACAAGAGACCAGAACAGTATCATGCCAATAAACAAACATGTGAAAACTGAGATTTTTCCAGCAAACAAGAGGCTAATTTCTATAAGGCCACTTGAAGTATTCTAAGAGATAGCTAAAGCTGTAATAACATAACCAAGAAGAGAACAAACTGTAATTAAGTATTCACTGAAACTGTCTCTCTTATGGCAAAGATAATGTTGAAAAGGCAAAAGCTTCCACGTTCCAACAAATACAAACGAACAGAAACAAACAAAGGATGTAAATTGAAGAATTGGGGTAAAATTTTGGCTGAATTGAGCAGAGAAAAGCTCATTTAGTTCCACATAGCAACACAATTGATAATCTCAAATCTGAATATTGTGAGATAGTTACATAATGACATGCTTCAAGAGTCAAAACATATAGATAGCTTTCTTGAAAAACCCCACAAAACGTTTTCTTGAATAGATCAGAGAACCAAGTTCACTCTCAAATTGAAAGCAGCAATCAAAGTTTTGAAATTTTCGAAGCATCTCCTATAAAGATTCAAACTTTTTAAGGAAAGTGAAGTGATTTGTTCTGCAACGATTTATAAAACCCCTAATTTGATAGAAGAAGAGAGGTTTAGAACACAAACCGCAGTAGGAGAAAGAAGTAGCGTGTAAAGCAGGTAAGAGGAAGAGTGATATGAGGAGAAGAAGCAGAGGCTGAGCTTGAGAAATCGCCATGGATGAGTGATTTTGATTGTGTTGTAGATGGAAACTGGAGAATTTGGTAGTGAGATGAAGAAAGAGTATTTGTGACAAAGAAACTGAATCAAACGGTTTCTGTACAGACCGAACAAATCCAACGGTTCTAAAATTTTTTCAGAGAAATGATTTTTTTTATTTAGTTGTTTTTGACTTTTCTGATAATTTAATGTTTTTAATTTAGCTTAGGTGCACGCGCTGAAGAGTTTAAGGCACGTGGCTCATCACCTAGCTCGGTTCTCCATAGCATAGACACAGATATTGTTAAAGAGTACAATTACAAATATCCGGTTTAATGTTGGTTTACAGGATCTTGTTTGGTTTAGTTGGTTATATGTTTTTCTTGATTATCTTCATTTGTACGAATTTTATCGGAAGAAAATACATATTTACAAATCACAATTCTGTTTCTCTGTTGATCTCAATTCTCAAACATGATATTAACAGACTCAAATCAAAATGACCAAAAACGGTTTGGTTCAGTTTGGTTCAGTTTGGTTCGGTTTGAATATTTCGGTTTAGTAGCAGACCTAGCTAACTAGGGCACCATAGTTCAATGTTGCTTCTCTATTTGTTTTCAAATTACATGAACAAGAAGAAATCGAAAACCATAAAACAATTGTGGCCACGGCTGAGGTAACGTGGCATTAACGTAGCCACCACATCACCCATCAGATTATTGTTATGCTAAGTAAATGTACTGAGTATTAAAATACCAAATGCCATTTCCTCAGTTCAATTAAACTAAGAGCTGAACATCATAAGACTACGGAGCATTACGTTTTGCGTATTTAACTTAGAGACGAACTTGCAAACCAGCAACAATATAGAAACAAAACATAGTATATAATATGATCTTAGACATTAAAATTACTACAAATTTAATTATCAAAGATAAAAACACAAAATTGGAATAAGGCCTTAATCTTTAAGAGTCAGAAAAGAGAGAACAAGTTGGGGTGTTCCACCGAAGTGGGCAAATTCTTAAACCGTACCAAACTCCATAAGAGACTCCAATACATTTAGAATGATGGAAATAGGAAAAAGACAAATGTTGGAGCCAAACCCATGTGGGAAAAGTCTCTCTCTAAAGGGGGGTTGTTACTTACTGCTGGGCACATTGCACCCTTTGAGCACCACCTGGATGGTCATCATCATCATCGTCATCATCATAAGCCTCTCTTTGGGCTTGTGCCTTCCTCCTCATCTCGTCCTCAATGTTGACATCGTGGAGAGTTGTCTCCTCGCATTCATCTATCTCCATGTCGCTCAACTGAGCTGTTGAGGGCTTGGGCAGAACAGCTTCCAGTGCTTTGGTCTGATCAGGGCTCAGTGAGTCCGGGAACTCCACTGTGAAGTGGATGTACAGCTTACCCTTCATGAATGGCCTCTGGTATATCGGCATCCCCTCATCGCTTATTGCCTTGTATGAATCTATATCAAACACATCAAGATAAGTGATCATGTTTCAATCAGAGAGATGAATGTACAATCGAAGTATTACAATGCATCTGAGAATGCGTACCAGGTTTCACGACCTCCCCGGGGTTAGATTTAATGAGGAGATTTCTGCCATCCAAGTGAGTCAGAACAAATTGGAAGCCACATAAAGCTTCCGTTAAAGAAAGTGTGTGCTCCACAAAGAGGTCTTCTCCCTTTCTCTTGAACTTTGGATGCTCTTTCTGCTGAAGGACAAACACTATATCTCCAGTGACAGTGTCAGGCTGTTCCAACACAAAAACATAAAACAAAAAAGATTAGTCACGAGAAAAGAAGACATATAGTAGTAATCAAGCTAAAGTAAATTTCTGAGGGTAGAGACCGCTTCATCTGCTTGTCCTTCGAATGTGATCTTCTGACTGTGTTGCATTCCCTTCTCCACATTCACTTCAAGCACCTTCTTCTCAGGAATAACCTTGTCTCCTTTGCATTGTGGACACCTGTCCCGATCATTGATTGTCTCACCTGTTCCTTTGCATTCATTACATGCATGCTGCATCTGCTGGATCATTCCAGGTCCGAGCTGCCTAATTGACACCTTCATACCTGTACCCTGACACCCACCACATTTCAAGGAGGCTCCAGATTTTGAACCCTTTCTGCGACAATAAGTAACAATCACAAAATTAAGAACCTTTTCAGGATCTCGAGTCCGAAACAGTTGGAACTATTTTTTCAATGAAACTAGAATTCACTAAAAAGCATTTTGAGATAAAGGAACTCTCTCTAAGCTTCAGCTAATTCATATTATTAGGAATATGGCGGTAGTGAAAGAGTGAAGAAGAATGTACTAACCCGTTACACTTGGAGCAGAGAGTATTCCTAGAAAGTGAGAGCTTCTTCATAGTTCCAAGGTACACATCCTCCAAAGAAACCTTCAAGGGATGAACAACATCTTCACCACGCCTCTGCCTCCTTCCCCTGCTGCTACCACCTAATCAAAAACAAAGATCATTCAGATTCAACCAAGAGAAAACTCTCAATTGTGAAAACAGAGAGCACGACAACATCCACGAGACTCACCTCCAAAAGGGCTTCCACCAAAGAAGGATGAGAAAATATCAAATGGATCATGTCCACCTCCTCCACCACCCATTCCTTCCTTGAGTGCATCCTCTCCATACTGGTCATAAATCTCACGCTTCTCCGGGTCACTAAGAACTTCATAAGCTTGAGCTAACTCCTTGAACTGCAATGATAAATACAAATTAGACTCTACTCAAAACCACAAACTAACACATAACACCACAAACCAAACTCATCCGCTCAATAACTTCATAAAGCAACAGACTTTAACCCCTCAATTATCACCACAAATCAAACCCAATCCATTAGATTCAAGACAAAGCTTAAACAAAACATCAAAACCTATAATTCTCACCTAAGTACATCAAATCTCAATTAAGTAAACCTAAAAACTCAAACTTTTTTCCAGATCGGATCGAAATTCAAACAACAAAACTCACAAGAACACAATCGAATCAAACTAACAAAACCCAGATCGAATTCGACAGAATCTAAATCGATAACGAAAAGGGATCTATAAAAACAAAATCTCACCTTCTCGGGATCTCCACCCTTATCAGGATGGTTTTTGATAGCGGCTTTTTTGTAAGCTTTCTTAAGATCTTCAGGTGATGCGGTCTTAGGAACACCTAAGATCTCGTAGAACTTAGTGTTGTCGCTCTTCTTCGAGGGTCCTCGGCCGAACATCTTATCTCGCCGTTCTTACGAAAACCCTAGAAATTGAATCAAGAGAGAGAGAGAGAGAACAGAGCCTCTCTTTCGATGGCGGAGACGAAGAAGATGTGTTTGTTGGTTTGGGTTGATGTGGCTGCTGTGTTGTTTCTGTGAAAGACTTGTTCTTATGAAGAGGGCTCAATTGCGTTTGCTTTTGTTCGAGGTTTTGTGGAGTTGAGATGGAACTCTCTAGAACCTTTTATTACTTTCTTTTTTTTTCCTTTTTTTTTTTACTAATTTATATTTCTTTTCCAACAAGAAAAAACACATTTTGTGTGTGTGAATACCCTTTCATGACAAATTTTGCTTTGTTTTTTTTGTTTTTAACTATAATCAATATTACTTTTAATGCTTTATAGAAGCAATTTATAAAACTTATGTAGGTCTTTATTTTAATGTTTTCAACATGTTTTAAGAATCTTTGTTTGATTCACTGTAAAGACCGAACTAGGGTTATATTAGGAGAAGTAGAAGAAAATTCATTTTGATTATGAATCTAGACAATGGATATTTAATATGTTTTGTAAGAAACTATTTATTCGGTTAATGATATAATTTTCCGTAAAATTATAATATATGTGAATAATTTTGTTTTGTGAATTTGCTAGTAGGTTTGTATTTTGTATTAATGGATATTTAATGTTGTTTACTCTATTTCTTTTCCAATAAAAAAGTGTATATGAAATTTTCATTTCTGGTCCAATGAAAGGAAAATTAGTAGTTATGATAAGAAAAGAAAATATATTAGTTTAATAAAAAAATTGTGATATTTTTCATTTGTTTATATAATAAAATCGAAATAATGTTATATACAAGAAATATAATACTAACAAATTATAAAAATAAAGTTTTTTTTATGTAATGCTCTCAACATAGTTTTGACAGAAGAAAGTTTAAATAGGGTTTCATTAGCTAAAATAAAATAAAAAATGAATCATTTGAATTATGATGTAGAATTATAGACTAAGTATTTGGTTGGAGACGGAAAAAAATATATAAAAAAATTGTATACTAATGAACATGTAATTTCGTGAAAATATCTTATTTTTGAGAAAATTATATTTGTAAATTTTCTTTATGAACAAAACTTTTTTGGTGATATGTGAGTAAAATTGGCAATATGACATGATAATAAGCACAATAACATAGGATATAAGGTAATTGAGATGTACGAGTAGGAGTTAATCTTTTCAAGTAAAAGTATGTTTTTAAGGCAATTGCCACACGAACGTAATGTACCTCTTTCCATAATAGATCACAAAATATGGAAAACTTGTAAATTCTTTGTATTTATCAATAAAAATCACACAAAAAAAAGTAATTTAGTGTGAATTTATAATGAGATATCTCAGACATTTATCTATAGAATCTCATCTGAATATTGTATAGCATATCTAAGGGGGTTATTAGATCATTGATTTTGATGGATTTGAAAATCTAAACAAAAATCATATGTTATTCAATCATTGATTTTAAAATAACTATCAAAATCATGTGTTATTGGTTATATGATTTCACTTTTTACTGTTTTTTTACTAGCGTTTTATTTTTAACTGTTTACCATAAGAAGAATGGGATGAAAATGGTTTAGCAGCTAAAGCATCCAATACTCTAACATTGCAACTCATATTTATTGTGTTCATCTTAAACAACGTATAATTTTCCGATAAAAAAAATAGTTGGAGGGTGAATTGTATGATATGATTTGTTGAATTGGTTGAAATGCGCAAATTCAGAATCTATTATCAAGTAGATGACAACCAAACATCCCCGATTCAAATAAAATTGGTCGAAATGCGCAAATTCAACATCTATTTTCCGTTCTAGAAATAAAACATAGACGATAAATTATATTTTTATGAGAAAAGCAGAAATAATTAAAAACTTATTACTTAAATTGAAATAAATATCCAAATATTTTGAATTTTATGTAAATTTTATAAACAACCAAAGAAGTGAAAAAATTTAGTGTAAATTGAATAATGGGCCTTCAAAAGTTTTGGGCCTATTACTGCTACAAAGTTTTGGTTAATTTAAAATGAACCTACAAAAAGATCACTTAAGATTCAAAGTCTCTACAAAGTGCAAAGTTATAAAAAAAATAAACTTTATGGGCTTTAAAGTTCCATATTACAATTTAGATGAAAAACTACAAATGTTTGTTGTTTGCACATGGCTCCTTACCAAATACAAATAACAATCTTTTTTTTTTTTTTTTTATCTTTACAATATATATCCAAAGAGTTATTTAAAGCAATGAATTTGAAAAAAAAAGTATATACACACACAATCACAGACACAAGCATGAAACCTTTAAAAAACCAAAAAGATAATATTTTTTTTTCCCCTTTAAAAAAAAAAAACTTTTTGGAATTTTCCGGTGGCGAAAAACGTGAAAACCCACAGAGACTCGTCACTCAGTTCATACACACACCACTCTCTTCCCCCAAATCCCATTTTTCAAAAAAATGTCTTCTTCTTCGCAAACCCTAACACTCCTCGTCGTGATTTTAGCAATCACAAGTTTCCACAACACCGTAGACGGCGGCGACGGCGGTGGTGGTGGTACAAACACTAACCATATCTATTCACCGTGCTCCGACACCAGAATCCAAAGATCCGATGGATTCACATTCGGAATCGCATTCTCTTCTCGTCCTTCTTTTTTCCTTAATCAAACAGTTCTTCTCTCTCCCTGTGACCGTCGTCTTACCCTCGCCGCCATGAATTCGCAGCTCTCTCTCTTCCGTCCTAAGATCGATGAGATCTCTCTCCTCTCCATCAACACCTCCGCTTTTTTTCCGGTAACCCAAAATAATAAAAAATCGAATTAATCTCTGATTAAGATTGTTAATTATTAGAAAAATGTGAATTTTAGTTGACTTTGGTTTGTTTTGAAGATTTAGTGTTGACTTTGGTTTGTTTTGAAGATTTTAGTGTTGACTTTATACTAAATTTGATTTGTTTCATGTTTGTTTACTTATAGTAAGGAACCAAAAATGGTATGAGATTTGGTTTAATGTGATTACTGATTCTAATCATTTAAGGAAATGTGCTTAAATTAGTAAGTTTCTATATGATTTGACATGGATTGTAATCTACTTCAGGACAACTATGGTGGATATATGGTGGCATTTGCGGGTCGGAAGTACGCGGCGAGGTCTATACCGGCTTTTATTGCGAATAGTACATTCATCGTAACCAGTTTTACTTTGGTAAAAAAGCCTTTTATTTGGTGTCAATGTTAAAGAATCTGATTTTGTGTTAAGAGGGTTTGTGATTTATGGTGTTGTTATGTTTTGTTTAAGGTGATGGAGTTTCAGAAAGGTAGGCTGCAAAATCTGTACTGGAAGAGAGACGGGTGTGCGTCGTGCAAGGGGAATCAGAATTTCGTGTGTCTTAATAAGCAGGATTGTGCTATTAGGACACCGAGCTGTAAAGGTCGAGGAGGTACGGTGGACTGTAGTCTCGGGATCCAGCTTGCGTTTTCCGGGACTGATAAACATTTGGCGGTACTTAACTCGTGGTATGAAGTTGAGAATCTTAAGCAGTATTCTCTTTATGGTTTGTATTCAAACCTCAAAAGCTCTCTTACTAGTCAGTTCAACAGTTTCTTTTGAGCTTCTTGATGAGATGTATTTGTTTGTTTGTTTGTACCACGTAAGTTTAATCTCTTTGGTGACTCTCTAATGGTTTATGAAAATGTAACACGAAATTGCTGAATTGGTTATGGTAGGAACTGGAATGTCCCTATTCTGGGCAAATCTGGTTTGGTTCAAATTCAACCACTTCGGTCTCAGTTTATAACCATACCTGATGGTTAAGCTAAATTCAGATATGGAAAAGCAATAGATGTGTATTTGTAACACCATCAAATCAAATGTGTGTTCTGTTCTCTATGAAGCCGTCAGCTTTCAGACAAAACTCTGGTAGCTGTATGTACCAAAACAATTTTAAACTTGTAGTGCTGTAATATTGCAGGACTAGTTCCTATGACAACACCTCATTTACATATATGTTCTCAAGATTCTCTGTCAATTCTTCAATAGCATCTCCTTTCTCTGTTTACTTCATCTTGTGGCGTTTCTGATCACAGTAAAAACACGTATATATCCTTGAATCAAGACACTGATGAATATGTGCTATTTCTTGATTGCTTAAATTCTATTGACTATGTTGATGAAGCAAGATTGGTGACACCGAAGTAAAGAGTCTTCTGGTTGAAAGCATTTATGGCATAGTCAACTTGAAGGTGACCCAATGGAGACTTGAACCGTAACCCATACCCGAATCCATAACCAAACCCCGGCTTCCCTTGTCTCATCGAAGGGTTTCCTGAAACCAATTCCGTAACAGCTTTATCATTTTCATGTCCCAACAACTTCTTTATTGTTCTTGTTCAAAGCAGGCAAAGTGCACTTACCAGGGACAAGGCGGCTTGAGCCTAGGTCCGTTCCACAATCCAAGAAGATGGTCCCTTCTGTCATCTCGTTCTGTACACAAGAGGAACCAAAGCTCAATGAAAGCTTAACAGGAGAAACTATTTGATGATTCTGAAGACCAAATCACGCAATAGCTCCACATACCAAAGGCAACGCCAATTTTGTATTAGAAACAAGGCATGACCGTCCGGATCCAACAGCACCCTCACCATATCCCCGAACACTGCCTAGTCCACCAATGGCAAATGCTTGATAAGGTGCCATGTCTCCTACAATTGAACCACCTGTCAAGCTGTCACAGAAGAGGTACGAATCACAGCAAAATTAGGATATCTATATGTGTAGTTGCTTAGACAGAGTATGTAAGATTCTGTCAGTACCTTGCTAAGAGAAAAGCTGGTCCCAACCTGACACCTTTTGATGCAACAAATTTAAAACGGTTGAAGATAAGCCACTTGGACACAACCGGAATACCTTGTTCTATTTGCATGGTGAACTGAATAAGCGAGAAACCAGTATGAAAGAAAAGAAAATTTGAGAAACTAGAGTAAAATAAGTACGCAATTTGCATAAGCTATGAAACAGAAATGAGTTTCTTACATGAGAAAGACCTTGGTCGGTAGCCTTTGCAAACCGGGATTCTTGCTTTAAAACTACCATACTGTCATGTGTATTTCCACTGCATAGCAAAGAATTCTATACGATGTAAATATCAGTTTTATGCTAGAGCTTAAGGAATCAAATCAAGGTAAGAGATATTAAAATATCACCTGCATGTTATAGGAAATCCGTCCAGATCTCTGGTTATCGCTCGTCCATCATCGTTAATCGGACGCACATGCTGCACCAATGGAGAATATTACTCTTTTCCCGGAAGCAAAACAGTAAAGAGAATACTATTGTTCTACAATGTCTGAACAAGGTAATGTGCGGGTACCTCAAACTTTACACTGGTTGTGCTGCTCCACTTTGAACTTGCTGGCTCACTCAAGTCTAAACCAACAGCCAATTTAGACAGATTTACACCTCCACTCCCTGACCGAGAAAAATTGTCAACTGGAGTGCCGTGTACCCCTATCTCCGGTGATAGAGAATGCTGTACCAGATTAAGAAAATTTGAATGTATCAACATTCATTATATGGAAAATTCACTTTCAAAGATAGCTTCATAGATCAGTAACAAAATATAAAAAATTGAGTACCTGTATGAAGAAGCATTGTTGTGGTCGCCATTCAGGTCTAGGTCTCCTAAAAGCCACCAGTACATTGGAATCATACAACCCTTTATCCCACGATACATCAAGCTTCTCGCTTCCTCCAAACAAATTTGGATGTTTAATACAGAGGCTGTAACAAACAGATCCAATTGAACCGGAAACAAAAAATGACCATTTCAGTTCTAGAGCTTGTATAAACGCCAATAATATATATTTAGAAGAGTAAGTTGTATCAATAAATGACAGAACTTGCCTGCCAATCACTAGAGAAAGAGGACTGCTAGTATCCCTGTTTAAACAGCAACAAACTGAATTGAAGTACCGTTTGAGAAAGCAGACATAGTTTCATGACTATCATCTAAAAACATGAGTACAGTTAAAAAAAAGGGATGATGGGAACAAACCTGAAAGCAGGAAACATTAAAGAAGTACAAAGCTTGTGTGTGAAATCCACATTGACATCAATCTTGGCTGCAATCAACAAAACAAGAAATTCACAAATTTACATTGTTGCTCAAAAACCATTTATGAAAACCCTCACATATCAAACCATTCCAATCCAACCTTTCACGACATTAAACAATCAACAGCAAGACCTATCCCACATGAAAGATTAGTAACAAAAAGGTTTAAAAGGTGTCTCCTTTACAAACAACCAATGTATCCTACAACATTCTAGTAAGAACATCAAAACTTGACACTTTTCACTCTAAATATCAAATCAATCCGATCTTAAATCTTACACTACAGTCAAAAGTGACACCTAACCCTGATGATGGTTAATAACAAAATTGGCAAAAGCTGTTTCCTTTACGAAGAAAAACCAATGTATCTTCATGCCACACCCATACACATATGACATAACCAAAACTGTGCATATGAAATGAATCATATATCTATGATATAGAAATGAAGAAACATGGAAACAAACCAAAGCCCTCCAAACAAATAGCTAAATCCACAATCAAATTCCAGACTTTTACCATTTTCATCAGATTATTACATTGATCTTGATCCAACAATACAAAATTCGAAAGAGATGGGTTTAGGAGATAAGAGTGATGATGACCTCTACCAGCGTGGATGCTCTTCTGAGCTCCCATGGCGATGGAATGAGAGAAGAATCAACCATGAAGAGAACCCAATACAGGAATTGGCATTAGAGAAGCAATGCCTAGAAAAAGGAGGAATCTTTTTGTTTTCCTCTTTCTTCTTCTTCTTCTTCTTCGCAAGTGAATTTGCAGAGAGGTAAGGATTTGATGCTTATGATTATTTTAGGGAAGAACTCAATTTTGGGTTTATCTCTTTCGTCTTTTCTTTAGATTACTTTTGGGCTTGGAGCCTTTAAGCACGTGGGCCGTATCTACAACTATCCAAAACACATAATAATTTGGGAAAACTGAAAACACAATGGAAAAAAGGTCACAACAAATTTCGGAGGGGGGGGGGGTGTATTGAAAGTAGAATTCTAGAGGATTTTGGATTTTTTTTAAAAATTTTATGTTATTCAACTAGTGATTTTTAAATCACTTTTCAAATCCACTGTTATTGAATATGACATTTGTAAAAAGTTTTTTAAAATCACTTACAATCTCTGTTATTCAATCAATAATTTGTAAAAATCATATCAAATCCACTGTTATTCAAAACATAATTCTCGTTTTTTGAAAAAACCATAAAAAGTGATTTTGGAAGACTTTGATACAATTTTGCAAGTAAAATCCAGTTAAAAAAATCGCACCTTGAGAGGTGTGATTTTGAAAGATTGGTCTTAAAAAAAAAAACAATTCATAAAAAAAAAGGCGGCTCCATCGTTGAATTTATGGGTTCCACAATTCACAAGGTGCGATTGAATACGGCTCCAATGTCTATGATATATCTCCCAAGGTAACAAACTTCTTGAACGTGAACATCTTCATATCCCCTGAATTCGTTGAAGAAACCCTATAACCAAAGTACGGTCCTTTTTTCTTGCTTCAAATGGGTCACGAATCTGTGGCTGTTGTGTCCTCGCCGCCATCGGCGACTGCGCCGAGTAAATACTGCTGTGTTGGCGACCTCGCTTGGTCCCCGGCATCCGATTTCATCCCACTGATGAGGAACTCGTGAGTTATTACTTGAAGCGGAAGGTTCTAGGCAAACCTGTACGTTTCGATGCGATTGGGGAGGTCGACATTTACAAGCATGAGCCCTGGGATTTAGCAGGTTCGTTGGGTTTCTTCCTCTTTGTTTCTGCTTCTCTCTCTGATATGGGTTTTTTTTTTTCCTGTGAAGACTTGTGAATTTGTTGCTTCTGATTTGGGATTTTTGTGAGTCTGGGCTTATTCGTTGTTTCGTCTTCTAGCCTCAATTCTGGGGGTAAGAAAGTGTTGAGCTTTGTGGGCATCGATTCATTTTCCGGGCAAATTTTTTGGTCGCATCTTCTCTGTTCGTACCTTTTGCTATGTACACTGTGAAGACAATACATCCAATTAATCGACTCTTTAATTGGGGAAAGTATTATTTTTTCAGATTCCTTAATAAGAATCTGGCTATCTTGTGCTTCAGTTCTCTTTGCTTGTGTTTCAGGAAATGAGGAAGTGTTATTAACTCTGGTTTGAAAATTTCTTCTGTTGTGATGTGTGTGTGTTTTAGTGTTTTCGCGGTTGAAAACTCGGGACCAAGAATGGTAATTCTTCAGCGCTTTAGATAAGAAGTACGGCAATGGTGCTAGAATGAACTCGGGACCAAGAATGGTACTTCTTCAGCACTTAAGGTGATCTTTCTTTTCCATTGGTACAATCTACAGGACACACCAGCCTTGTCCACAATCTTCTGTTTATGTTGTTAATGGTTATTTCATTTACGCTTAACTCTTCAGGTCTACAAAAGACTACCGAATTTGGATGTGGGAAACAACATGATCACGAAACTCTCTGGTTTAGAGGTATAATGTAATTCAGATAAAAGAAAGCTTGTTGCAATTTTTTGAGTTGATCTAATAATAATCACACGAGCTAAGGGAAATAGGCATGAGAGACACTGTTCATCAGATAAATGTATATGTTAGTCATCACATTCTTCTATATATCGTATATATGCTTTCAGTGATCGACTTATATATGCATGTAAAACCGCTCGTGTTCTCTTCAAAGTCTTGGAGCTTCTTTCGAAAGACTCACCACTGACTTCAGTGGTAAATCTGATAATAATTTATATCTTGAGATCAAAGAAAATATATTACCAAACATATATTTTCTCTTATTTTCGTTTTAATTTGCTGTAGATCTTGGAAGCCTACGGTGAAGTCCAACAACAACCCAAAATCTTTAGGCCTTACAAACATGTTCTTGACGTTTAAACATGTTCATCATATATCCTTTTTTTTTTTTTAACATGTGAGAATCTCTTAAAATCACCAAAAATTCTTTTTAAAATCTCACTAAATCTCATCAAATCTCAAGTTAATTTCATTTTTTAAAAATAGGAAATAATAACAAATCTACCATAATACCTTAAAAACTCACTTAAATCTTCTAAAATCCCAAATATTATAAATTCCACAAAATCTTTTCAAATCATGATTTGAATACACCCCCTCCAACTTTCAAATTTGGGACTATTAAATCTCCTACTCGATTCACAAATCTAATGTCGTTGATTAATAAATATGTTAATTAATTCACAAATCTAATGTCGTTGATTACTTTAAGAGTGATGAAGGCATCCACTGATTTGTTTGTAAAATATTTTGGACTTTGAGGCTATTTGTACCATAACATCCATGTAATGTGTGAAAATATAAACGGAAAAAAACTTAAAATAGGAATACCTCGTCTTTTGTCGTTGGAAAAATTAATTCCAAACCACTTATGTATTAACAATTAATAGAAATGGATAACGATATAATTGAAATTTGTTTTGTTAAGAGATCGTAAGTACGAAAATAACAATATTAAATATTAAGGTAAACCACACGTTTTTATTAATATGAGTATTATTTTTCTAACAAAAAAATACCAAATATTAATCATTCGAATAAAAAAAATATCCGATACTTTTTAAGTTTTTTCCCAAAAAAAATACACATACAAAGCTCTTTTGAGGAGTATGGTGATGATGCAAAAACAGAGACGAATGTAAAAATATAAAACCAATACATGGACGAAGAAAATCAAAGTGGCTAAAAACATAATACATTTGTGACCAAACTTTGGCTAGTTGGCTAGGCATCAAACTTAAACTGAATAGAAGATACCGAAAAGCTTCCAAACCAATATTAGAAAGAAAAAAAACTATATTTTCTATAAATACACCACATTCTCATATTAGCAAAAAATTGTAAAAAACTGTAACTAATATAACGTAAACGGTAAACCATATTTCCTATTTTTAGTAAATTGTTACACCTCTTTAGTACTAATTAACAAGGAAGAAAGAAAGAAAAAAACAAATGTATATGTGAACAAATGAACCCTTCGTTCGAGTTGTTATTTCTCTATTTAGTACACCAACTAAGTAACAATAACATATTAACGGAAAAAAACCGTTCCATATGTAATATATAAACCCCAAAAGTTGTAACATTGAAGATAAGGTAGCTCAAATAACATCAACACACACAAAAAAAAAGATGAATCCCAAAACCGTAGTTACAAATGTTCTTATCCTTGTCCTTGTGCAAATCTCATACTTATCATTAGAGGTAAACTCGTTAAGTGCATACCACAAGAAAGACTACACATCAGAGTTTAAGGTACGGCCAAATACGCTTGTACGAATGGTCATCTCCAACGATCTTTCGGGTGTAAAGAATGGGAACGCGGGTTTTGTATGCGCAAAAGGTGGTAATAAGGTATGGAAGAAGAGCAAACCAGGAGACAGGTACGTTGTGGTTGAGTTTAAGTACGATGGTAAGAAGAGGCACACGTTCACGCATTGCCATCTTCGTTCTACATTTGGGTTTGTTAACTTCCCAGTTAGTGTTCATCCAGACACATCTGCTAAGTGTTATCCTAGCTATGTATGTGGTTACTCGGTTCGAAAAGATGGAGTTTACTACATCCCTGAGAAGAAGCTTTATCCATGGAAGAAGCACTAGTGATTTAAGATCATATCTATGCATATTGAGGATACATTGATGTTTATGGCCGTGTAATTACTTAAAGAAACATGCATGTTTCTATAGGCATGTTGTATGAAACATATTTTTTTCTTTTCCTTTTTCTAACGTATAATTTACTTTCAAACAATGTTTTCTTTTTTGTTCTATATATATGACTTGGCCATGGAAATTAGAAATAAGGCAAACTTGAAAGATGATTTGGAATGATGTATTGTTTCTTTATTTACATCTTTGGTTTATGATGTAGCTCAAATCATATATACTAGATTTTAACCCGCGGTACACCGCGGGACGATATTTCTAAAATGTATTTTTTATTAATTTTGTTTGGTATATAAGAGTGTACAACTATATTTGATTGTTAATTTTATGATTTAACCCGTATAATATTATATGATAATTTATTCTTTATATAATCGTAATGTGATCAAATTAATTAAATAAGTATAATATTTAAAATAATAAAATGGTATTGACATAATATTCGTTTACATAGTATAATTTCATATTAAAATATTTTGTGAGTTATACTATAGTAGACCACCCGTAAAAAAACTATAATCATAATTATGTAAATTATAACTCGTTCCATCACATGACCCGTGCTACACAATTATCAATAATACTTTAGTACATCCATTTTTGTTCGTTTGAGTAATATACATCCGTTTCTAAAAATTCAAATTGCAACATATGCAAAAAAAAAAATATTTTTATTATACATATGTTTATGTAATAATATAAATTTAAAAACAAATAAGATCATATAAAAATGTTGGAGAAATATTTGATTTATTAGGGAGAGATTTTAGGAAATTTATTAAATGTAATAAATATTGATTTCTAGTTTTGCAATTTTATTATGATTTAATTATAAAATTTATCTTAAACTTTTTCTATTTAATCAAATGGCAAGGGGTTAATTATGAAAATATCACAAAATAAAAGGGTAGAACACTAAAGGTACTTCAAAAATGTTAATATAGATTAATTAGCCAATGTGTGTGAGCTCGGATGTAGATAAAAGTGTACATAATTGGTCTTTCCATTGAAACCTTCATGATAGTATCACTGATACAAAGTTGTATTTGTGACCAGATTGTCTAAGACCATATGCATTGGTTACTACTGTTTTTTATCACAGAAAAAAAATTTATTATTATTTTTATATTAAAATAAAAAGCAACCAATCGCGAGCCGTCACGTGTCAGTGGGGGCCGCGAATAGTGAAGAAACAAGACAGAGGGACGACTACCATTAGAAAACGTCTCGTCCTATTTTTTTTTCTTTTTGATTTTTTGTTCAAAATAAAATTCTGGGGGATTGGAGCTAAGTATGCCAATGCCCATGCTCTAAGAGTCTTAGGCTAAGACCCTTTTTAGGTGACAACAATACGTTATTTGAAGCTTGGATTCTATATATATCTACATCTAAGATTGTTTTTTTCGGGTGTAAATTCAAACCAGATCTGGAAGACCACACAACAAAGAGACAAACCAAAAAGAGAAGCAACATAGTCAACATACCTAAGTCTGAATGAATATAATTTATGGTATCCGGATACGTTGTGTTCTTATGTCAAATGATGAAGTGAGCCTTTTTGTTCTTGTGTTCCACATTTTCTATATATTAAAAGAGAGTTTAGTGCTTATATGGCAAGCCCAAAAATCTTTTCAAACATTTTTTTTTTTATAATTATATTATCCTTATTACCAAACACTTTTAATTATGAATACTATTTATTAAAACCAATTGTCAAACACACATAAAATATAATTAAAAATTATAAAATTTAGATATTTTAATTTTTTTATTATCAAAGCTAGATATTTCAATCTTTTATTATCTTAAATGAATTTTATATTTATAATTAAGAAATGAAATTAAATATAAAAAATCAATAAATTATATGGCCTAAATTTGTTGTAAATTTTCACTAAATATGTACACATAAATTAATAGAATATAATTGATGTATATTACCAATTACAGGTAAATATAACATATATATATACTTTTTCTATGTTATCTAATTAATTTTTTTTGTCAACATGTTATCTAATTAGTTATTTTAATTAAGTAAACCGTTTTATTTTATAATACATTTTAAAAAAAAAAATTCCAACAATAACAATTGTCATATTAAAATTTGACAAGTCACCAAAACATAGAGCTACATATATAGTCTACTACTATAACATCAACTACATTTTGAATAAATAAATTTACAAAGTTATGAATAAAAAGTGACTAGAGATACAATTAGAAATTAGCCTTAGTAAAATACAGATTATCCTTAAATTTATAATAAAATAAAGATAACTTTAAAATTTGTAAGATATAGCCTTAAATTTATAATTGATATGATTATCCTTACATTTAAATAGTAAATTTTCCATGGACATGTGACAAAAAAAGGAAAGAAAGAAATAAATACATGAGCCGTCCCCAAAAATACAAATAGAATTTTAGAAGATTTGTGTAGAACATATAAATACAGTGTTATTCAAACATGGGTTTTAAAATGTCTCATGAAATCCACTATTATTGAATTAATGATTTCAAAATCCACCTTAAAATCCACTGTTATTGAAAACAATTTGTGGATTTGGTTTTTAATGATTTTGAATGATTTCAGAGGATTTGATAGGATTTCTTTTGTTAAAAAAATAAAGAAATCCAAATTTCATGGTTTTTGGTGAGATTTGAATTTTTTTTACAAAAGTCATATAAACTTCCCTAGAATAATCAAAATCATTTTTAAACTCAATAAAACTCAAATCTCTTAAAATTTCATTTTGAATACACCTCATAATTTATCCTCTTAAGAGATTTCTACAATAAACTCAATATATACATCCTATAAACTTTTCTAAACTTTTCTAAACCCTACCGAGCAGCAAATCTAACAACAAAGACACAATACTGAAGCTTGTTGATATGGGACATTGAGAAGAAGTTGCTGAACAATTGAATCCGGCTCACCAATGGATAGTCTTCCTGATGATCTTCTTGTCCAAATCTTATCCTTCCTTCCGACAAAACAAGCTGTTTCAACCTCTGTTCTTGCAAAGAGGTGGAGGGTTCTGTTTGCTTCCACTCATAATTTTGCCTTCGAGAGTTACTTCTTTTGTCACCCGAGAAATAATAAGCGATATAAATATGAGACTAGCGAAGTTATGCGAAAGAGATTCAATGATTTTGTGGACAGAACATTGTCTTTTCAAATCCAAGGAGGTAAGAATATAAAAAAGTTCTCACTTGAACTTTGTAAATATTATAAAGTTGATGAAGGTGACAAGATACATATCTCAAGAGTTCCTCCAGATACATATCTCCCAGCACTAAAGGTTCTCATCCTTGATTCAATGTGGTTTGAGGACAGTGAATTTTCTGATGTGTTTCTACCTGCTTGCCCTGCCCTTGAAGACTTAACCATACAAGGTTACACGTCTAGTCGAAAATTCCCATTCGTCATATCCAACAAAACCATTAAGAAACTCTCAGTTTCTTATTCATGTGATGATGATGATGATGATGATTTTTCTATAAAATTTTTATTTGACACACCTAATGTGGTTGACTTCTACTACTTAAGTTATCTTGGTGCTAAATCTCCATCTCCACAATGTCGCATGGATTCACTTGCCAAGGCGAAATTGAACCTTTGTTTCCTAGAAGATTACAAGGGTGAGGTGGTAAATGGTGCGAATATGCAAAGTGGCACGGATGTGACAGATCTCATTAGTGGAATACGCAATGTAAAGACCCTTCACTTGACTTCTTCTGCTGTCAAGGTTAGTTTCAGTATCTTGGTCTCTCTCTCATCTTTTTGGTTAGAATGAGCTAGCTAAGTATTCATTGTGTTTGTTTCAGGTGATTTTGACATGCTGCAAAGGTGGATTACCGGTATTCAACAACCTCGTTGATTTAGATTTTTCGAGTAAAGAACAAGGTTGGAAATCGCTTTTTCCACGTCTGTTGCGTCGTTCTCCAAACCTTAAAACTCTAGTTCTTTCGGTATGAAGCAAACCATATACAAATCTTACTTTAGATATATATATATGATTGGGGCATGATTGGTAAATTAGTCTCTTATCTTGATGCTTCAGGGTCTAGATTGCTTCCCATGTAAACGGCATCGGTTTACTTGGATTCCCCGAAATAACCAAATAAATATGTTGCGTATCATGAAGTATCAAGGATATAAAAGCGAGCTGAAACACATTAGACATTTCTTACTTAAAATGGAGTGTCTAGAAGTGCTACAAGTTTATGTTGCAGCTTCAGTGAATGGCCTCAAAAAGAAACAACTCAAAGAGGATCTGTTGAAGCTTCCCGCATCCAACCTCAAGATACAAGTTATATGATGATCATCATCATCATAACCATGAGTTATTGTTTGTCTAATTGTCTTCCGTAATTAATTAGAAAATTTGTTTTAGTGATTTATAATTTACTATGGTGTGAATCATAAAAACGAGACAAAAGCAACTTAGTACAGTAAAACCTCTATAAGTTAATAATGTTGGGACCATGAAAATCTATTAATTAATAGAGGTTTTAATTTATCGATAAATTATTAATTTATAGAGAAATTTTCCTAATTTGGAAATTGTTTTCAGAAAAATATTTATAAATAAGATTTAATCATGATAAGTAGTATTTTATATAGAGAATTTTTGAGAAATACCCTTTTTGGTGTACACCTTTCTAAAAATACCCCTTTTTCTATCCATTTTCAAAATTACCCATTTTTAAATATAAAAAATTATAAGCTATATTGCATCATAAGCTAAGGCTTATTGAACAACTTTGGTTCCTTTTTTTTTAATGAATGTTAACTTTATTCAACCCAAAAAAAAACCCTTTTTACGATATATGCAAATATAGATCGATAGAGTAGTAATCTCCTTTAGCCAAACCAAATCTGTAAACCATCTACTAGTTTACGAGGATTCAATTTCTTGATAGAGGATATATTTGATTGTGAATGAGGCTATCGATGAACATGATCAATATGTCGACGTTTATTACGTTGTAACCAAATGAGTGGACAGGTGAAACAATAAATCCCGTAAATAGTGAAGTAACAACACCAACAAACTATCAACCAGTTCAACAGAAGCTCTCCCTTTCAACGTTTCACTTCTAAGGCCGGCTTCCTTTCTGACACACGCGGACACGCCACTTCTCGGCTGCGAATGCTTGCCTATCCGCCAAACCTGCTTCCTCGCACAGGTTGTTTCCATCTTTCTTTAACTGCTTCAGGTTCCTTGTGTTGCAATTTATATCTTCTGTTTCTTCAAGATGCTTGGAATGCAAGTCGTAGAATAAACCTTTTGGTACCTTCGAACGTGGAGCAGGCTAAGATAGATCTGGTGGTATAACGCGTTTGGAGAAGCTTACGAGCTAGTGAGCGCCTCCCAGACCTGTGAAAAAAAATTACAAGCAAAACATAAATGCTCACAAGTTTCCATCGGAGCTTGAAAAAGAACACAAGATGGATTGAGAGCATGGGCATTGCAGTCCCCCCACCCAGTCCCCCAGATTTTAAGTAAAAAACAAAAAGAAAAAAAGAAAAAAAAGTGTGGGTCGTTTCTTCAAACGAGACTGTCTTCTGCGTTGTCTTTCACTATTTACGGGTCCATTGACACGTGCCGGCCCGCAATTAGTTGTTTTTTTTCCCCGAAAAATCTAAAAAATAAAAAAATTGTGGGACAAAAATTTGTCCTAATGGATGCCCATGCTCTGACGCCACTATTCCAAGAAGTCATACCAAAACAGAGTATTTTGGAACCAAATAAGTGAACTAAACAGTCTTGGACCAGCTTGTTGGTGAACCTACAGATCGAGTTTCTGAAGTTATAAAGCCAGACTTAACTTTCTATTAGGTTTCCTTTACAAAACTATGCCCGACTCTAAACTTTGGCTCCTATTTCTAACTTTTCCTATTTCTGAGTTTCTTCGTTTAGAAACTCAATACGGTGACTACGAGTGCAATGATTTGCAAGAACAGTGGCAACCCGTAGCCTTAGAAGGTATTCCCCAAGAGGGCACACATTTTACTATTATAACATAAATTATTCTTCAGATATAATTTTACAAAATTATGACTTAAAAGTGATTAAAGATTAGTATTAGATTTAGAAATTAGCCTTAGTAAAATATAGATTATCCTTGAATTCATAATAAAAATAAAATAACTTTAAAATTTGTAATAAAATAGAGATAGCCTTAAATTTATTACAGTAAGATGACAATCCTTATATTTTATATACAGTAAATGTACATATCATACACATGTATGTTGTCCCAAAAAAAAAACTAAATGATCGCTTAATACTATGATTATTCTTAATTATTTACATAAATAAATAAACAATATCTTACTATAGTATTTTTGCAAGCATTCTTAGAAAAAAATTAATGCTTTAAGCATTTATTACAATAACAATTCATAATTTAGGAAAACAAATTAAATTCTCCAAATCGAAAAATAAAATTTCTGATATATCTACATTTTTTTTCTTCAAATGTGCAATGTCCCACATCGGGTAGATTTGTTTTTACAGTGGTTTAGAGTCAATATAAATAGGGATTGTATGCTTCCAACTAGAATTAGCATGAAAACATGATTTCTCATACGTCTAAATTTAAAAGTTTATTCGGTTTAATTCCAGTTTTTTATTCGAGCAAATTAACATTTTTAAAAAATGTTTCAAAATCTTAGAATTTTTTAAATTATTTAAATTTTAAAATATTATAAATATTGAAACTTTTAAAAGGTTCAAATTTTATAAATATGTAAGTTCTATAGAACGTATAAATATTATATTTAAACTCTATAAAAAGTTGAAGTATTATTAATATTATAAGGTTAAAATATTATAAAAAGTTTTAGTGGTATTAATATTTTAACCCTACACCGAGTTTAAACTAAACTATTATAAACTTGCCATACTTTTAAACATGAGTTTAATTTTTTGGTGATTATATGATAGGACATGTTGGAACTCGAAAGGGTTGTAATATGCGTCAAAAGAATTATATGATGGACGAGCTATAAGACGGGATGGGTTGAATCTATATTAACATTTTTAAAGTATCTTTCTGAAAGTAATTTTTTATTTTGTATTATTTGCAATCATAAAACTCACAAAATAATTTAATTTGAAACTAGACTATTTAAACGAAAGATGCTATGCCAACATTATTTCATTATTTTGAATATTAGACTTATTTAATTAAGTTGATCAAATAACGATTATATAAAAGATAAATTTTATGCAATAATCCACGGGTTATGTCAGAAATATCAATCAAAATAAGAAGTACAATCTTATATACCAAACAAAATTAATAAAAATATATTTTAAAATATCGTGACGCGCTATACCGCGGGTTAAAATCTTGCTGATTACTAAATAAATATTTTTTAATTTCATACTTCAACAAAACCAATATAGGACATGTCTTATTAAATTAATGTAGTAAAAACTGATATTAAATAACTCTAACATAATCTACAAATCTTTCGTCCCGCGGCATATATATCTAGAGTCTCCAAAAAATAATAATGACCAAGCTAATATAATGATTAGTGTTTAATATTTACATAAAACTAGTAATATTTACGTAAAATTTTTACCCTTAAATTTATACTCCGTAGTCCGTATATAAAAACCCTAGTCATGACTCAAATATATATGTTCTCCAGCCTCCACCACCGTACAAAAAAAACATAAAGCCACAAATACTGAAGCTTGTTGATATGGGACATGGAGAAGAAGTTGCCAAACAGTTGAATCCGGCTTCACCAATGGATAGTTTTCCTGATGATCTTCTTGTCCAAATCTTATCCTTCCTTCCGACAAAACAAGCTGTTACAACCTCTGTTCTCGCAAAGAGGTGGAGGGTTCTGTTTGCTTCCACTCATGATTTTGCCTTCGAGAGTTACTTCTTTTGTCACCCGAGAAACAATAAGCAATATAAATATGAGACTAGCGAAGTCATGCGAAGGAGATTCAATGATTTTGTGGACAGAACATTGGCTTTGCAAATCCAAAGAGATAAGATTATAAACAACTTCTCACTTAATCTTTGTAAAAACTACGACCTTGATAAAGGTGACATTGACCGCTGGATTTGTTATGCCCTGGAACACGGTGTCTCTGAGCTTCATCTACCCACATTACGTATATTCTCGAGGTTTGCTATTCCATCCAAAGTCTTCACCAGCACAACACTGGTTAAGATGTCATTGGGATGTTTAGATTTCCAAAGAGTTCCTCTGGATACATGTCTCCCAGCACTAAAGGTTCTCTTCCTTGGTTCAATCTGGTTTGAGGGTAATCAATTATCTGATGTGTTACTCGCTTCTTGCCCTGTACTTGAAGACTTAACCATACAAGGTTACATTACTCGTCGAAAATTCCCATTAGTCATATCCAGCAAAACCATTAAGAAACTCTCAGTTTCTTATTCATGTGATTATGATGGTGATGATTTTTCTAGGAAATTTTTATTTGACACACCCTATGTGGTAGACTTCTACTACTTTAGTTATCTTGGTGGTAAATCTCCATCTCCACAATGTCGCATGGATTCACTTGCCAAGGCGAAATTGAACCTTTGTTTCCTAAGGCGAAATGGTGCGGATATGCAAAGTGGCACGGATGTGACTGATCTCATTAGTGGGATACGCAATGTCAAGACCCTTCACTTGACTTCTTCTTCAGTCGAGGTTAGTTTCAGTGCCTTGGTCTCTCTCTCTCTCATCATCTTTTTGGTTAGAACGAGCTAGCTAAGTATTCCTTGTGTGTGTTTCAGGTGATTACGGCATGCTGCAAAGGTGGATTACCCGTGTTCAACAACCTCGTTGATTTAGTTTTTTCGAGTAAAGAACAAGGTTGGAAATCGCTTTTTCCACGTCTGTTGCGTCTTTCTCCAAACCTTAAAACTCTAGTTCTTTCGGTATGAAGCAAACCATGAACAAATCTTACTTTATATATATATATATATGATTGTGGCATGATTATTAAATTAGTTTCTTATCTTGATGCTACAGGGTCTGGATTGCTTCCCATGTAAACGGCATCGGTTTATTTGGATTCCCCGGAATAACCAAATAAATATGTTGCGTATCATGAAGTATCAAGGATATAAAAGCGAGCTGAAACACCTTAGCCATTTCTTAATGAAGTTGGAGTGTCTAGAAGTGCTACAAGTTTATGTTGCAGCTTCGATGGATGGCCCCAAAAAGAAGCAACTCAAAGAGGATCTGTTGGAGCTTCCCACAGCTTCATCCAACCTCAAGATACAAGTCATGTGATCATCATAATCGTCATAAATTATTATGTGTCTAATTGTCTTCAATAATGAATTTAGCAAGTTTTTATTAGTGATTTTATAAGGGTGAGTAGGCAAAGTAGTACATTTTAGAAACTTAATTATACAACTAATATATTTACTATTTATAATTAGGAAACTAGTACATTAAAACTTAATTATACAACTAATACATTTACCATTGGCTCAAAAATTAGGGATTCAAGTGTACGATACTTCCAAAGCGTCCCCGGTCTTCTTCTCCAGAGGTGCTGCAAAAATAATCATCTTTTCTCCTTGTTCTCCTATAAATTTATTAAGTATTAATATTTAAGTATTCTATCGACATGTGGTGAAAAGTAGTAAAAAAAAAAAAAAAAAAAAGGAAATATAAACCTTCTAAGAAAAAAGTAAAACACTAAGAAAAACCCTAGCTAGTTCCATTATGCTCCTCCACATAAATTAAGTTTGCCGAGCAGCAAATCAACGACAAAGACTCAAAGCTCTGAAGAATAAGAAGTTCCTGAACAGTTGATCAATCCGGCTTCAATGGATAGTCTTCCTGATGATCTTCTTGTTCAAATCTTGTCCTTCCTTCCCACGAAAGAAGCTGCTTCAACCTCTCTTCTTTCCAAGAGGTGGAGGACTCTATTTGCTCTCAGTCCTAATCTTCACTTTGACAACTCCATCCTTTTGCACTATAAACATTTTTTCAGTCATGACGACATTCAAAAGAGTTTCAATGATTTTGTGGATCACACATTGGCTTTGCATGGCTGTAACACTATAAAGAAGTTCTCAATCAAACTTATGAGAACTATTTGTAAATATAATCAACATGACGTTGACCGTTGGATATGTAATGCCCTAGAACACGGCGTCTCAGAGCTTCATCTAGTTATTACAACTCTAAGGGTAGAGTCTTGTATCCCATCCAAAGTCTTCACCAGCACAACATTGGTTAAGCTGTCATTGGGACCTATATTTTCTCCCGGACCTTTCCCAATAAGACTTCCTTCTGATGCATATCTCCCTGCCCTAAAGGTTCTCCGCCTTGAATCAATCAGGTTTTGGGATTGTAAATTATTAAATGAGTTCCTCGCCGCTTGTCCTGTACTTGAAGACTTAACCACACTTTATGAGGAAAGTTACAAACATTGTTGCCACATCATATCCAGCAAAAGCATTAAGAAACTCTCAGTTACAATTGAGTCTAGCTCTTTTGCTAACCGTTCTTGCATTGTTACACTTGACACCCCAAGTGTTGTCGACTTCTACTACTCTGATTACCTTGGGATTGAATCTCCACAACTTCACTTGGATTCACATGCCAAAGCTACATTGGACCTTCATTTTTTGCAAGATTACAAGCAAGTGAATGTGACAGATCTCATCAGTGGGATACGCAATGTCAAGTCGCTGCACTTAACTTCTTCTACTGTCGAAGTAAGTACTTGTGTGTGTTTTATTGGTTTCTTTCAATTTTTTTTTTTGGTAAAAACAGAAAAATATTATTTGTGTGTGTTTCAGGTGATTTCGGTATGCTACAAAGATGAACTACCAGTGTTCAACAACCTTGTTGATTTAGTGTTTTCAAGTGAAAAGCAAAGTTGGAGAGTGCTTCTACCTCTTTTGCTACAACATTCTCCAAACTTAAAAACTCTAGTTCTTTCGGTATGAGACAAACCATGAGCAAAATCATTTTACTATATATATATGACTGTGGCATGACATTAAAGTAGTCTCTCTTCTTGAGGCTTAAGGGTCTGGATGGTTTCACATGTAATTGATATGATAATCCTTACATTTAAATAGTAAAATTTCCATGGACATGTGACAAAAAAAGTAAAGAAAGAAATAAATACATGAGCCATCCCCAAAATACAAGTAGAATTTTAAGAGATTTGTGTAGAACTTATAAATCTAGTGTTATTGAAACATGGATTTTAAAAAGTCTCATGAAATCCACTGTTATTGAACTAATGATTTTAAAATCCACCTTAAAATCTATTGTTAATGAAAACAATTTGTGAATTTGGCTTTTAACGAATTTGAATGATTAAGAGGATTTGATAGGATTTCTTTTGTTAAAAAAATAAAGAAATCCAAATTTCATGGTTTTTGGTGAGATTTGAATTTTTTTTACAAAAGTCATATAAACTTCCCTAGAATAATCAAAATCATTTTTAAACTCAATAAAACTCAAATCTCTTAAAATTTCATTTTGAATACACCTCATAATTTATCCTCTTAAGAGATTTCTACAATAAACTCAATATATACATCCTATAAACTTTTCTAAACTTTTCTAAACCCTACCGAGCAGCAAATCTAACAACAAAGACACAATACTGAAGCTTGTTGATATGGGACATTGAGAAGAAGTTGCTGAACAATTGAATCCGGCTCACCAATGGATAGTCTTCCTGATGATCTTCTTGTCCAAATCTTATCCTTCCTTCCGACAAAACAAGCTGTTTCAACCTCTGTTCTTGCAAAGAGGTGGAGGGTTCTGTTTGCTTCCACTCATAATTTTGCCTTCGAGAGTTACTTCTTTTGTCACCCGAGAAATAATAAGCGATATAAATATGAGACTAGCGAAGTTATGCGAAAGAGATTCAATGATTTTGTGGACAGAACATTGTCTTTTCAAATCCAAGGAGGTAAGAATATAAAAAAGTTCTCACTTGAACTTTGTAAATATTATAAAGTTGATGAAGGTGACAAGATACATATCTCAAGAGTTCCTCCAGATACATATCTCCCAGCACTAAAGGTTCTCATCCTTGATTCAATGTGGTTTGAGGACAGTGAATTTTCTGATGTGTTTCTACCTGCTTGCCCTGCCCTTGAAGACTTAACCATACAAGGTTACACGTCTAGTCGAAAATTCCCATTCGTCATATCCAACAAAACCATTAAGAAACTCTCAGTTTCTTATTCATGTGATGATGATGATGATGATGATTTTTCTATAAAATTTTTATTTGACACACCTAATGTGGTTGACTTCTACTACTTAAGTTATCTTGGTGCTAAATCTCCATCTCCACAATGTCGCATGGATTCACTTGCCAAGGCGAAATTGAACCTTTGTTTCCTAGAAGATTACAAGGGTGAGGTGGTAAATGGTGCGAATATGCAAAGTGGCACGGATGTGACAGATCTCATTAGTGGAATACGCAATGTAAAGACCCTTCACTTGACTTCTTCTGCTGTCAAGGTTAGTTTCAGTATCTTGGTCTCTCTCTCATCTTTTTGGTTAGAATGAGCTAGCTAAGTATTCATTGTGTTTGTTTCAGGTGATTTTGACATGCTGCAAAGGTGGATTACCGGTATTCAACAACCTCGTTGATTTAGATTTTTCGAGTAAAGAACAAGGTTGGAAATCGCTTTTTCCACGTCTGTTGCGTCGTTCTCCAAACCTTAAAACTCTAGTTCTTTCGGTATGAAGCAAACCATATACAAATCTTACTTTAGATATATATATATGATTGGGGCATGATTGGTAAATTAGTCTCTTATCTTGATGCTTCAGGGTCTAGATTGCTTCCCATGTAAACGGCATCGGTTTACTTGGATTCCCCGAAATAACCAAATAAATATGTTGCGTATCATGAAGTATCAAGGATATAAAAGCGAGCTGAAACACATTAGACATTTCTTACTTAAAATGGAGTGTCTAGAAGTGCTACAAGTTTATGTTGCAGCTTCAGTGAATGGCCTCAAAAAGAAACAACTCAAAGAGGATCTGTTGAAGCTTCCCGCATCCAACCTCAAGATACAAGTTATATGATGATCATCATCATCATAACCATGAGTTATTGTTTGTCTAATTGTCTTCCGTAATTAATTAGAAAATTTGTTTTAGTGATTTATAATTTACTATGGTGTGAATCATAAAAACGAGACAAAAGCAACTTAGTACAGTAAAACCTCTATAAGTTAATAATGTTGGGACCATGAAAATCTATTAATTAATAGAGGTTTTAATTTATCGATAAATTATTAATTTATAGAGAAATTTTCCTAATTTGGAAATTGTTTTCAGAAAAATATTTATAAATAAGATTTAATCATGATAAGTAGTATTTTATATAGAGAATTTTTGAGAAATACCCTTTTTGGTGTACACCTTTCTAAAAATACCCCTTTTTCTATCCATTTTCAAAATTACCCATTTTTAAATATAAAAAATTATAAGCTATATTGCATCATAAGCTAAGGCTTATTGAACAACTTTGGTTCCTTTTTTTTTAATGAATGTTAACTTTATTCAACCCAAAAAAAAACCCTTTTTACGATATATGCAAATATAGATCGATAGAGTAGTAATCTCCTTTAGCCAAACCAAATCTGTAAACCATCTACTAGTTTACGAGGATTCAATTTCTTGATAGAGGATATATTTGATTGTGAATGAGGCTATCGATGAACATGATCAATATGTCGACGTTTATTACGTTGTAACCAAATGAGTGGACAGGTGAAACAATAAATCCCGTAAATAGTGAAGTAACAACACCAACAAACTATCAACCAGTTCAACAGAAGCTCTCCCTTTCAACGTTTCACTTCTAAGGCCGGCTTCCTTTCTGACACACGCGGACACGCCACTTCTCGGCTGCGAATGCTTGCCTATCCGCCAAACCTGCTTCCTCGCACAGGTTGTTTCCATCTTTCTTTAACTGCTTCAGGTTCCTTGTGTTGCAATTTATATCTTCTGTTTCTTCAAGATTCTTGGAATGCAAGTCGTAGAATAAACCTTTTGGTACCTTCGAACGTGGAGCAGGCTAAGATAGATCTGGTGGTATAACGCGTTTGGAGAAGCTTACGAGCTAGTGAGCGCCTCCCAGACCTGTGAAAAAAAATTACAAGCAAAACATAAATGCTCACAAGTTTCCATCGGAGCTTGAAAAAGAACACAAGATGGATTGAGAGCATGGGCATTGCAGTCCCCCCACCCAGTCCCCCAGATTTTAAGTAAAAAACAAAAAGAAAAAAAGAAAAAAAAGTGTGGGTCGTTTCTTCAAACGAGACTGTCTTCTGCGTTGTCTTTCACTATTTACGGGTCCATTGACACGTGCCGGCCCGCAATTAGTTGTTTTTTTTCCCCGAAAAATCTAAAAAATAAAAAAATTGTGGGACAAAAATTTGTCCTAATGGATGCCCATGCTCTGACGCCACTATTCCAAGAAGTCATACCAAAACAGAGTATTTTGGAACCAAATAAGTGAACTAAACAGTCTTGGACCAGCTTGTTGGTGAACCTACAGATCGAGTTTCTGAAGTTATAAAGCCAGACTTAACTTTCTATTAGGTTTCCTTTACAAAACTATGCCCGACTCTAAACTTTGGCTCCTATTTCTAACTTTTCCTATTTCTGAGTTTCTTCGTTTAGAAACTCAATACGGTGACTACGAGTGCAATGATTTGCAAGAACAGTGGCAACCCGTAGCCTTAGAAGGTATTCCCCAAGAGGGCACACATTTTACTATTATAACATAAATTATTCTTCAGATATAATTTTACAAAATTATGACTTAAAAGTGATTAAAGATTAGTATTAGATTTAGAAATTAGCCTTAGTAAAATATAGATTATCCTTGAATTCATAATAAAAATAAAATAACTTTAAAATTTGTAATAAAATAGAGATAGCCTTAAATTTATTACAGTAAGATGACAATCCTTATATTTTATATACAGTAAATGTACATATCATACACATGTATGTTGTCCCAAAAAAAAAACTAAATGATCGCTTAATACTATGATTATTCTTAATTATTTACATAAATAAATAAACAATATCTTACTATAGTATTTTTGCAAGCATTCTTAGAAAAAATGTAATGCTTAAACCATTTATTACATTAACAGTTCATAATTGAGGAAAACAAATTTAATTCTCCAAATCTAAACTGGAAATTTTGGAATATGTACATTTTATTTCTTCAAATGTGCAATGTCCCACATCAGGTAGATTTGTTTTTACAGTGGTTTAAAATCTATATAAATAGGGACTGTATGCTTCCGACTATGATGAAGCTTGATTTCTCATGCGTCCAATTTTAAAAGTTTATTCTGTTTAATCCGGTTTTTTATTTGAGCAAATTAACATTTTTAAAAAATGTTTCAAAATCTTAGAATTTTTTAAATTATTTAAATTTTAAAATATTATAAATATTGAAACTTTTAAAAGGTTCAAATTTTATAAATATGTAAGTTCTATAGAACGTATAAATATTATATTTAAACTCTATAAAAAGTTGAAGTATTATTAATATTATAAGGTTAAAATATTATAAAAAGTTTTAGTGGTATTAATATTTTAACCCTACACCGAGTTTAAACTAAACTATTATAAACTTGCCATACTTTTAAACATGAGTTTAATTTTTTGGTGATTATATGATAGGACATGTTGGAACTCGAAAGGGTTGTAATATGCGTCAAAAGAATTATATGATGGACGAGCTATAAGACGGGATGGGTTGAATCTATATTAACATTTTTAAAGTATCTTTCTGAAAGTAATTTTTTATTTTGTATTATTTGCAATCATAAAACTCACAAAATAATTTAATTTGAAACTAGACTATTTAAACGAAAGATGCTATGCCAACATTATTTCATTATTTTGAATATTAGACTTATTTAATTAAGTTGATCAAATAACGATTATATAAAAGATAAATTTTATGCAATAATCCACGGGTTATGTCAGAAATATCAATCAAAATAAGAAGTACAATCTTATATACCAAACAAAATTAATAAAAATATATTTTAAAATATCGTGACGCGCTATACCGCGGGTTAAAATCTTGCTGATTACTAAATAAATATTTTTTAATTTCATACTTCAACAAAACCAATATAGGACATGTCTTATTAAATTAATGTAGTAAAAACTGATATTAAATAACTCTAACATAATCTACAAATCTTTCGTCCCGCGGCATATATATCTAGAGTCTCCAAAAAATAATAATGACCAAGCTAATATAATGATTAGTGTTTAATATTTACATAAAACTAGTAATATTTACGTAAAATTTTTACCCTTAAATTTATACTCCGTAGTCCGTATATAAAAACCCTAGTCATGACTCAAATATATATGTTCTCCAGCCTCCACCACCGTACAAAAAAAACATAAAGCCACAAATACTGAAGCTTGTTGATATGGGACATGGAGAAGAAGTTGCCAAACAGTTGAATCCGGCTTCACCAATGGATAGTTTTCCTGATGATCTTCTTGTCCAAATCTTATCCTTCCTTCCGACAAAACAAGCTGTTACAACCTCTGTTCTCGCAAAGAGGTGGAGGGTTCTGTTTGCTTCCACTCATGATTTTGCCTTCGAGAGTTACTTCTTTTGTCACCCGAGAAACAATAAGCAATATAAATATGAGACTAGCGAAGTCATGCGAAGGAGATTCAATGATTTTGTGGACAGAACATTGGCTTTGCAAATCCAAAGAGATAAGATTATAAACAACTTCTCACTTAATCTTTGTAAAAACTACGACCTTGATAAAGGTGACATTGACCGCTGGATTTGTTATGCCCTGGAACACGGTGTCTCTGAGCTTCATCTACCCACATTACGTATATTCTCGAGGTTTGCTATTCCATCCAAAGTCTTCACCAGCACAACACTGGTTAAGATGTCATTGGGATGTTTAGATTTCCAAAGAGTTCCTCTGGATACATGTCTCCCAGCACTAAAGGTTCTCTTCCTTGGTTCAATCTGGTTTGAGGGTAATCAATTATCTGATGTGTTACTCGCTTCTTGCCCTGTACTTGAAGACTTAACCATACAAGGTTACATTACTCGTCGAAAATTCCCATTAGTCATATCCAGCAAAACCATTAAGAAACTCTCAGTTTCTTATTCATGTGATTATGATGGTGATGATTTTTCTAGGAAATTTTTATTTGACACACCCTATGTGGTAGACTTCTACTACTTTAGTTATCTTGGTGGTAAATCTCCATCTCCACAATGTCGCATGGATTCACTTGCCAAGGCGAAATTGAACCTTTGTTTCCTAAGGCGAAATGGTGCGGATATGCAAAGTGGCACGGATGTGACTGATCTCATTAGTGGGATACGCAATGTCAAGACCCTTCACTTGACTTCTTCTTCAGTCGAGGTTAGTTTCAGTGCCTTGGTCTCTCTCTCTCTCATCATCTTTTTGGTTAGAACGAGCTAGCTAAGTATTCCTTGTGTGTGTTTCAGGTGATTACGGCATGCTGCAAAGGTGGATTACCCGTGTTCAACAACCTCGTTGATTTAGTTTTTTCGAGTAAAGAACAAGGTTGGAAATCGCTTTTTCCACGTCTGTTGCGTCTTTCTCCAAACCTTAAAACTCTAGTTCTTTCGGTATGAAGCAAACCATGAACAAATCTTACTTTATATATATATATATATGATTGTGGCATGATTATTAAATTAGTTTCTTATCTTGATGCTACAGGGTCTGGATTGCTTCCCATGTAAACGGCATCGGTTTATTTGGATTCCCCGGAATAACCAAATAAATATGTTGCGTATCATGAAGTATCAAGGATATAAAAGCGAGCTGAAACACCTTAGCCATTTCTTAATGAAGTTGGAGTGTCTAGAAGTGCTACAAGTTTATGTTGCAGCTTCGATGGATGGCCCCAAAAAGAAGCAACTCAAAGAGGATCTGTTGGAGCTTCCCACAGCTTCATCCAACCTCAAGATACAAGTCATGTGATCATCATAATCGTCATAAATTATTATGTGTCTAATTGTCTTCAATAATGAATTTAGCAAGTTTTTATTAGTGATTTTATAAGGGTGAGTAGGCAAAGTAGTACATTTTAGAAACTTAATTATACAACTAATATATTTACTATTTATAATTAGGAAACTAGTACATTAAAACTTAATTATACAACTAATACATTTACCATTGGCTCAAAAATTAGGGATTCAAGTGTACGATACTTCCAAAGCGTCCCCGGTCTTCTTCTCCAGAGGTGCTGCAAAAATAATCATCTTTTCTCCTTGTTCTCCTATAAATTTATTAAGTATTAATATTTAAGTATTCTATCGACATGTGGTGAAAAGTAGTAAAAAAAAAAAAAAAAAAAAAAGGAAATAGAAACTTTTAAGAAAAAAGTAAAACACTAAAAAAAGAAACCCTAGCTAGCTCCATTATCGTAAATTAAGTTTGCCGAGCCGCAAATCAACGACAAAGACTCAAAGCTTTGAATAAGAAGAAGTTGCTGAACAGTTGAATCTGGCTCCAATGGATAGTCTTCCTGATGATCTTCTTGTTCAAATCTTGTCCTTGCTTCCCACGAAAGAAGCTGCTTCAACCTCTCTTCTTTCCAAAAGATGGAGGACTCTTTTTGCTTTGAGTCCTAATCTTCACTTTGACAACTCCATCCTTTTGCACTATAAAAGACTTTTCGGTCATGACGACATTCAAAAGAGTTTCAATGATTTTATGGATCACACATTGGCTTTGCATGGCTGTAACAATATAAAGAAGTTCTCAATCAAACTTCTTAGATATACTTGTAAATATAATCAAGATGACGTTGACCGCTGGATATGTAATGCCCTAGAACACGGCGTCTCGGAGCTTCATCTAGTTATTAAAACTCTAAGGTTAGAGTGTCCTATTCCATCCAAAGTTTTCACCAGCACAACATTGGTTAAGCTGTCATTGGGACCTTGCCTAATAAGACTTCCTTCTGATGCATATCTCCCTGCCCTAAAGGTTCTCCGCTTTGAATCATACACGTTTTGGAAATGTAAATTATTAAATGAGTTTCTCGCCGCTTGTCCTGTACTTGAAGACTTAACCACACTTTATGAAAAAAGTTACGAAGATTGCCATATCATATCCAGCAAAAGCATTAAGAAACTCTCAGTTACAATTGAGTCTAGCTCTTTTGCTAACCCTAACCGTTCTTGCATTATTATACTTGACACACCAAGTGTTGTCGACCTCTACTACTCTGATTACCTTGGGATTGAATCTCCACAATTTCACTTGGATTCACATGCCAAAGCTACATTGGACCTTCATTTCTTACAAGATTACAAGCAAGTGAATGTGACAGATCTCATAAGTGGGATACGCAATGTCAAGTCACTGCACTTAACTTCTTCTACTGTCGAGGTAAGTACTTGTGTTCATATATGTTTTCTTCATTTTTTTTTGGTTAGAAACAGAAAAATATTATTTGTGTGTGTTTCACTTTCAGGTGATTTCGGTATGCTACAAAGATGAACTACCGGTGTTCAACAACCTTGTTGATTTAGTCTTTTCAAGTGAAAAGCAAAGTTGGAGAGTGCTTCTGCCTCTTTTGCTACAGAGTTCTCCAAACTTAAAAACTCTAGTTCTTTCGGTATGAGACAAACCATGAGCAAAATCATTTTACTATATATATGACTGTGGCATGACATTAAAGTAGTCTCTCTTCTCGATGCTTCAGGGTCTAGATGGTTTCACATGTAAACGACGTTGGTTTACTCGAATTCCCTCGAATAACCAAATAAAGATGCTGAGTATCATGAAGTGTCATGGAAAACCAAGCGAGGTGAAACACATTAGACATTTCTTACTGAAGATGGAGTGTCTTGAAGTGTTGAAAGTTTATGTTGCAGCTGAAATGGATGACTCCAAAAAGATGCAACTCAAAGAGGACTTGTTGAAGCTTCCAACAGCTTCCTCCAAGCTTGAGATACAAGTCATGTGATCACTGATCATCATCATAAGTTATTATATTTCCTCAAAAATTATATAGTTAGTTTATGTATTAGTGATTTATGATCTACTATATGGTGCCATGGTAGCATTTGATAAAAGTAAACTCATAGACAGAAATAGGACGTAAGAAGATGGCGGTCCGAGCGTATACGAAACCAAAATAAAAACAACACTTTGCATATAATTAAACACCAAAGTTAGAAGATATGAACAATAGATTAAAAGGCCAAGAAGAACCTCGAGACCTCAATAATTACATCTTCTTTTTTTTTTTGGACAAATATGTTTTCAACTAATAAAACTAAGGTTGAATGTACAGTAAAACCTCTATAAATTAATATTGCATTTTTTTTTGTGAAATCGATAAATTAATATTGCTGGGACCATGATATTTTATTAATTTATAGTGATATGAATTTATCCATAAATTAATATTTATTATCTTATCGTGTAAATTAATCATTATTAAATTATAGTGGTATTTTAACCCTTAACTTTTCTTGAAAATATAAATTGGGATAATTTTACAAAAATAAGATTAGTTTGTAAGACTATATAACTTTTTATAGTTTGCAACTGAATTCTATATTTAAAAAAAAACCTTCAACAATAAATTAAAAATATTATAAATAAATTAACTTATATACAAATTACTAGGCCTGGGCATTTGGATATCGGATCGGGTTCGGTTCGGATTTTTCGGTTTTCGGATTTTTTGGATATTGATTCTAACATCCATTCGGATATTTATAAAATTCAGTTCGGTTTCGGTTAGGATAATTCGGATTTCGGTTTGGTTTGGATATAATCATGATAATTAAATTTTAACCAAAATTTCTCGGATTCGATTTTATCCGGATATTTTTTAATCCAATTATACTCAAATAATCCATACTATCCAAGTATATATAAAAAAATAGAAATGAGACAAATGACAAGTTCAAAAAACCAACTAACATAATATCATACCAATATATAAAAGTGAAACATAAACTGTGTCGATGCATACAAGCTTTAAATAAACCAAAGTAAACCATAAATTCCTAATGAAAAAGTAGCAAAATTCAGTAACATTCTAAATCAAATTGAAAATAATTTTTAAAAAACTTCAAGACCATGAGAGGAGGAAACTCAAGCTTCTACCCAGCTACAATCAAGATATGACAAAGAATGATATTAAAGTATATGCAGCAGAGGTAATATATCTTAAAGATATTAAAGTATATATTGTATATATCCTAAAGATATTAAAATATATATTATAAGTTCGGTTATATATGGATATCTATTGGATATCGGTTCGGATCGGATTTAATCCGATATCCAAAAATAATGAAAGCTAACAACCAATCGGTTATTTTCCCAATATCGGTTCGGTTTTAATCCAATTTTTTCGGTTCGGTTCGGTTCGGATTTTCGGATTCGGATTTTATGCCCAGTCCTTGAAATTACATACATAAAAAGTAGTAAAATATATATATATATATATATATATATAAACCACCTCGGAAAAAGTAAAACACTAAGAAAAAAACCTAGCTAGCTCCATTATCCTCCTAAGTCTGCCGAGCAGCAAATCAAAGCTTTGAGGAAGAAGAAGTTGCTGAACAGTTGAATCTGGCTCCAATGGATAGTCTTCCTGATGATCTTCTGGTTCAAATTTTGTCCTTCCTTACCACAAAAGAAGCTGTTTCAACCACTCTTCTTTCCAAGAGATGGAGGACTCTCTTTGCTTTCAGTCCTAATCTTGACTTTAACTCTGATGAACATCGTTTCAGTTTCAGTCATAAGCCTGACGACATTCGAAAGAGTTTCAATGATTTTGTGGATCATACATTGTCTTTGCATGGCTGTAACAATATAAAGAAGTTCTCAATTAAACTTAGATATACTCATACATATATACATAACCTTTACCGTTGGATATGTAATGCCCTAGAACACGGTGTCTCCGAGCTTCATATACTCAAAGAACCTCTATTTCTGGAGCGTTCTATCCCATCCAAAGTCTTCACCAGCACAACACTGGTTAAGCTGTCATTGGGATCCATATCGTTCAGCCAACATGGCCCAAGACTTCCTCATGATACCTCTCTCCCAGCCCTAAAGGTTCTCCTCCTTAATTCAATCTTGGTTTGGAGTGATACGATATTAAATGAGTTTCTCGCCGCTTGTCCTGCACTTGAAGACTTAACCATACGTTATGCAAAACTATCTAGATATTGCCACATCATATCCAGCAAAAGCATTACAAAACTCTCAGTTACTATTAACTGTAATAATTATGCTGATCATCCTTCTTATTGCTTTATATTACTTGACACACCAAGTGTTGTCACCTCTACTACTCTGATAATATTGGGTGTGAATCTCCACAATGTCACATGGATTCACTTCCAAAGCTACATTGGACCTTCATTTCTTATATTACCATGACAAGAGCGGGGATGTGACAGATCTCATCAGTGGAATACACAATGTCAAGATCCTTCACTTAACTTCTTCTACTGTCGAGGTCAGTACTTGTGTGTATATAATATGGTCTCTTTATATCTTTTGGTTAGAAACAAGAAAATATTATTTGTGTGTGTTTCAGGTGATTTCTGCATGCTACGAAGATGAATTACCGGTGTTCAACAACCTTGTTGAATTAGTGTTTTCGAGTAATAAACAAGGTTGGAAAGTGCTTCTCCCACTTCTACTTGAGCGTTCTCCCAACCTAAAAACTCTGGTTCTCTCGGTATGAGGAAGACCATGAAAAAAGTCTTACTTTAAATGTATATATATATATGACTGTGGCATGACATTAAAATAGTCTCTCTTCTTGATGCTTCAGGGTCTGGATGGTTTCAAATGTAGACGCGATCAGTTTACTCGAATTCCTCCAAATAACCAAATAAAGATGCTGAGTATCATGAAGTTTCAAGGAAATCCAAGGGAGCTGAAACACATTAGTCATTTCTTACTGAAACTGGAATGTCTTGAAGTGGTGAAAGTTTATGTTACAGCTAAAATGGATAACCCCAAAAAGATGCAACTCACAGAGGACCTTTTTAAGCTTCCCGCAGCTTCATCCAAGCTCAAGATACAAGTCCTGTGATCATTATCCTCAACTAGGTTATTATATTTCTTCAAAAATTATATACTAAGTTTATGTGTTTTAGTGATTTATGATTTACTATGGTGTGAATCATAAAAACGAGGAGAAAAAGCCAGATTACATTAGTTACCTGGTCATTGAACCACTTTGGTTCCCTTTATGAGAAATCAAACAGATTATTTATACATTATGCTTAAAGCGATGAGAGTGTTGCCACAAGTTGCCCTGATGGGACAAGATGCGAGCATATCTTACGTTCCAAGTAACTATTACAAAACGTATAGCATAACAATGTATGAAAACAAAACAAAAATCAAACATATTACCAAAATTCAATTAGTATCCAAATAATATAAGAAAGATAAGAGAATCGAAATAAGTAAATATTGTATTTTTGTCAAAAAAAAAAAATCTATTAGTGAATGATATTTGATAGCGTATCCAAATGTTTTTGTATAATTCAAAAGCTAATAACTTGAGATCCTTTTCACGGTGACATCCTATTTCCATGTTGTGGCTGAAGCAATACATTACTCCATCTAAGTGTATTAGAGGATGGTTATGGTGAACTCGACAGTTTGGTGGATCTACGTACCTTCAAGTGTTAGTGTCAAGAGCAAAAACCATGCACCTAGTAGATTTATTCTCACGTTTGTAATCATGCTCGTAGTACCACAATAGCTTTATACCTTGGACTTATCACACTCTTCTCTCTTCCTATCCCTAACAAAGTATATACCCTATGCCCACCTGTTACAAACAAAAATAACTTGTTATTCAATCAATCACTGATTTATCAATACTATTTAAAATCCTATATTCTTTTAGCAATTTTTTACTTGGAATCTAATGGAATGGAGGGAGTGTTTCATAATATTTTTTTATTTTTTTTTGTGAAATCTATTTTGTAAATTTTTTTTTAAGCAATTCTAAATTAAATAAGAGATTGTGTGAAAAAAAGATAAAGGAAAAATAAAAAAACAGAAGACGAAATCCCTCCTTTACGAAAAACATTATATGAATAACAAAACCAAAGTTAGAAAATTAAAATCATCTATTCCATGAGCTTTTGGAGATTAGTCTCGAGTCTTGACGGAGACGGAATAACAATGGTTATCGTGGTAATCAAAGCTGGCAGCAGCAACAAGTTACTTCACGCCCGAACCAGTCCTACGGTCGTGGCTACCAAGGCAAGTGCCAAATCTGCGGGATCCATGGTCACAGTGCCCGAACCTGCTCTCAGCTCCAACAACAACACGCCGGCTATGCACCTCCGCAGCGTGCGTATGCTCCTTGGCAGCCAAGAGCAAATATGGCCATGGCGTCGGGTTATGATGTTGGACTGTGGTTACTTGATAGTGGAGCTACACATCATGTGACGACCGACCTCAACAACTTGGCTCTCCATCAACCATACACGGGCGGTGAGGATATTCAAATTGCTGATGGCTCGGCACTTCACATTGCTCAAACTGGTTCCACTTTTCTTTCCACTCCTTTTCGTCCATTGGCTTTGAAAGATGTGCTTTATGTGCCGGATATTAAAAAGAATTTAATCTCTGTGTATCGCATATGTAATGCTAACCAAGTCTCGGTTGAATTCTTTCCGGCTTCATTTCAGGTGAAGGATCTCAAAACGGGGGTCCGGTTGCTCCAAGGCAAGACTAAAAATGAGTTGTGTGGACGTCTCCGTTGTTCTCTATTGATGGCTTCAAGTACTATTTGGTGTTGGTTGATCATTTTACGAGATACACGTGGTTGTATCCGATGAAGCAAAAGTCACAAGTCAAAGAGATATTCATGTGTTTCACAGCCTTGGTTGAGAATCGTTTTAATCACAAGATTGGCACATTATATTCCGACAATGGAGGCGAGTACATTGCTCTTTGATCGTTCTTGTCAGCTCATGGGATCACACACTTGACGACACCACCGCATACACCGGAACACAATGGAATTTCAGAACGTAAGCATCGACATATCGTGGAAACAGGGCTCACTTTGCTTAGCCAAGCATCTATGCCTAAGGAGTATTGGAGTTATGCTTTCTCTACCGCTGTTTATCTCATTAATCGGATGATAACACCGGTCCTTAGCAATGAGTCCTCATTTCAGAAATTATTTGGCACCCAACCAAATTATATGAAGCTCCGGGTGTTTGGTTGCCTCTGCTTCCCTTGGCTACATCCCTACACTACGCACAAGCTTCAAGCTCGGTCATCTCCTTGTGTGTTCTTGTGGTATTCTCTTACGCAAAGTGCGTACTTCTGCTTGGAACCGAAGACTGGACGAGTTTATGTGTCTCGGCATGTGCAATTTGTTGAGAACAAATTTCCGTTTGCTTTGTCGTCAACATCGGGTGCGGTTCTCGAACCAGTACGTCCGCCAGTGATGCCGTCAATGACGCCGGTTCCGGTTCAGCCACTCGTACAAGCTCCATCACCGGACTCCCCCAGAGATCTTCACCACCGTTCGCCAAGCTCCGTCGCTGCTCCACTACCGGCATCAACGTCGCCTTCTACGCTCTCCACGCCTCAGCCATTGTCGTCTCATGAAAGCTCTCGTCCCACACCGAACAACGACCACTCTCCAAGCCCAACACAAAATTCTGATCCAGCCTCTCCTCTCCAAACCACAGGCCCAAATCCAAGCCCACTATCACACTCAAGCCCATCTCATAATTCCGGTCCAACAACCAATTTAAGCCCACATCCAATACCTCTCTCTCCCACACCAACCTCCACGACATCAACTTCGTCTTCTTTGTCGAGCCAAACCACACCAATACCATCTCCTGTTTCATCGTCCCCGTCACCTACTCCCCCTCCACCTCCTCCACAAAATAACCACCCCATGAGAACTCGAGCCAAAAATAACATCACAAAACCAAACCAGAAATTTGTTCATCTCGCTAGTCTTCCTAAACCACCAATACCAAAGACAGTGGCTGAGGCACTCCGGGATCCCAATTGGCGTGCAGCGATGACTGAGGAGTTTAATGCACAAATTCGGAATGGCACACATGAACTGGTTCCACCTTCCATGGCTTATAATATTGTTGGATGCAAATGGATTTTTACTCTAAAGTATAAACCTGATGGTTCTCTTGACAGGTATAAAGCTCGTCTTGTTGCCCGAGGCTTTCACCAACAACACGGCCGAGACTACACCGATACGTTCAGTCCCGTGATTAAAACTACCACGGTTCGATCCGTTCTTCAAGTTGCGGTGAATAACGGTTGGGGAATTAGACAGATTGATGTTAATAACGCCTTTCTTCAAGGGCGTCTTCACGAAGAAGTTTATGTGACCCAACCACCTGGCTTTGTTGATCCAGATCGTCCGCACTACGTTTGTCGTCTCAAGAAAGCCCTATACGAACTTAAACAGGCGCCTCGGGCCTGGTATCAAGAGTTGCGAGCACACCTACTTACGCTTGGGTTTGTCAATTCCGTGGCCGAAACATCCTTGTTCATCAAGATCAATGGGCGCCAAATGGTGTACATTTTGGTCTATGTCGATGACATGTTGATTACCGGCAACAATACCACTCTTCTTGATCAGATTATTGCATCTATTGCTTGACGTTTCTCACTTCAAAACCTTGGTGAATTGAAGTATTTTTTGGGTGTTGAAGCAACTCGTACATCGGCAGGTCTCCATCTCATGCAAAAGAAATACATTGTTGACCTCCTCACCAAGACACGGATGTTGAATGCCAAGCCAGCTTGCACTCCGATGTCACCTTCTCCGAAACTCACACTCCAAAGTGGTATGAAATTGGAGGATCCTCGTGAGTATCGGGCTGTTCTCGGTAGCTTGCAATATCTATCGTTTACAAGACCAGATATCTCATTTGCAGTCAACCGGCTCTCACAATTCATGCATCAACCTACCAAAGTTCATTGGTGTGCGGTGAAGCGGATTCTTCGTTACTTAGTAGGTACACAGTCCCATGGTATTCTACTTCGTGCTAACACACCAATCTCTCTTCATGGTTTTGCACTAAATGGATACTCGGATGCGGACTGGGCCGGCGACCCGGATGATTTTCTCTCCACCAATGCTTATGTGATCTATCTTGGGGGTAGTCCTATCTCGTGGACGTCGAAGAAACAGAAGGGTGTAGCACGCTCCTCTACGGAAGCTGAATATCGAGCTGTGGCGAATACGGCTTCCGAAATTCGATGGATAACGTCTCTTCTCACTGAACTTGGTGTTGTTATACCTCAGGTCCCCGTCATTTACTGTGATAATGTTAGGGCTACACATCTTGCTGCGAACCCGATATTTCACTCTCGCATGAAACATTTAGCCTTGGACTATCATTTCATTCGTGACAATGTTCAGGCCGGAACGTTACGTGTTAGTCATATTTCCACACATGACCAGCTAGCTGATCCATTGACGAAAGCACTCCCGGGACCGCGTTTCCAACACCTAGTCTCCAAGATTGGAGTAACCAAAGTCCCTCCATCTTGCGGGGGCATGTAAGTGATGTATATAGAAAGGACACTAATGTCTTTGTATTTACCCTAATCACCTCTGTACATCCTATATATATATTGTAATTCACATCTCTAATAATACGAGAAGCCTTTACACTCTATAAACACGGTGTCTCTGAGCTTCATCTATGCACATATTTATTCTGGAGTATTTCTATCCCATCCAAAGTCTTCACCAGCACAACACTGGTTAAGCTGTCATTGAGATTTTTAAACTTACTAAGAGTTCCTTTAGATACATGTCTCCCAGCACTAAAGGTTCTCAATCTTGATTCAATGTGGTTTGAGGGCAATCAATTTTTTGATGTGTTTCTACCTGCTTGCCCTGCACTTGAAGACTTAACCATACAAGGTTACAAGACTCGTCGAGAATTCCCATACGTCATATCCAGCAAAACCATTAAGAAACTCTCAGTTTCTTATTCATGTTATCGTTATGGTGATGATTTTTCTAGAAAGAATTTGTTTGACACACCTAATGTTGTCGACTTCTACTACATTAGTTATCTTAAGGGTAATTCTCCATCTCCACAATGTCGCATGGATTCACTTGCCAAAGCGACATTGGACCTTCGTTTCTTTAGAGATTACAAGCGTGAGGTGGTAAATGGCGCGGATATGCAAAGTGGCACGGATGTGTCAGATCTCATCAGTGGGATACGCAATGTCAAGACCCTTCACTTGACTTCTTCTGCTGTCGAGGTTAGTTTCATCATCTTTGTGGTTAGAATCAGGGAAGTATTCATGCATTGTGTGTATTTCAGGTGATTTCGGCATGCTGCAAAGGTGGATTACCCGTGTTCAACAACCTCGTTGATTTAGTTTTTTCGAGTAAAGAACAAGGTTGGAAATCGCTTCTGCCATGTCTGTTGCGTCGTTCTCCAAACCTTAAAACTCTAGTTCTCTCGGTATGAAGCAAACCATGAACAAATCTTATTTTTACATATATGATTGTTAAAGTTGTCTCTCATCTTGATGCTTCAGGGTCTGGATTATTTCTCATGTAGACGGCATCGGTTTACTTGGATTCCCCGAAATAACCAAATAAATATGTTGCGTATCATGAAGTATCAAGGATATAAAAGCGAGCTGAAACACATTAGACATTTCTTACTAAAAATGGAGTGTCTAGAAGTGCTACAAGTTTATGTTGCAGCTTCAATGGATGGCCCCAAAAAGAAGCAACTCAAAGAGGATCTGTTGAAGCTTCCAACAGCTTCCTCCAAGCTCAAGATACAAGTCCTCTAATCAGTAACTAATAACAACTTATATATTAGTTAATAGTTACCATTGTTAGGGGTTTCTGAGCTATATTGCTCCATAAGCTATGGCTAATTGAACAACTTTGGTTCCTTTTATGAGAAATCAAAACAGACTCTTTACACAAAATTCTTAAAGCGATGAGAGTTTTGCCAAAAAGTTGCCCAGCTTGGTGTAAATCGAACCAAGCTGACGAAACAAACACAATATTTTACAACAAAAAGCTAACAACACTCCACTCTGAAAATCCGAGTGGACCGAATCAACATACAACAAACATGAGATGAAACAAAACACCAAGCACAAGAAAAATCTCATCATCCGATAAACACAATCACTTAAGGCTCCACAAGGTTAGGATCCAGCCCTCTTGCCTTCCTCGTCTTCCCTACAAACAGATCCTTAGATTTGATCAAACCAGGTATGCAACCCGAGACTGTCAAGAATGGGAACTGAGCCACTGATTCTTTTCTTCCTAAAGATATTATGGCAATATCTGGACCAGGCTTGTAGGTTGACATCTTCTTCTCGTTCCCACCAGACATCAACAGCTTTATGTTCTTTGTAGCCACAGAGGCGTGTTTCTCAGCAATGTAGCCTTGTTTCATCTCCTGTTATAAGAATCATATATTTCAGTTGATATATTTCTAGTAACTAAAGAAAAAGAAAACATTTCTGATATTACTAAATATCACGCACTTACCGGGACATCAGTAATATCACCAATAGCGAATACATTCTTGCGACCCTTAACTCTCAAGTACTCATCGACGATCAGCCTTCCTTTGCCATCCAAGTTATCTTTCAAAACAGTTTCTTTTAGCCATTGTGAAGACAAAGGTTTTCCGGTGCAGAGGAAGTGGCAATCTGCGTGTACCGTTTCTCCTCCTGATGTTCGGTATGTTTTATTTCCGTCCGAAGCTGAACTCAAATCAACCCTTTGATTCAATATCACTTCAACTCTCTTTGATTTCATCCAATCAAACGCCTTGTCTGCAGCTTTTTGACCAACAAATTCCAGCAATCTCGGTCCATTGTGTACTATAGTAACCTTCTTCTCCGGGAAATCAACAGCTATTTCCGCAGCAAGCTCCACACCCGACGGGCCTCCACCAACAATCAGAATCGACTCAGAGGACTTAATCTTCTCATATTCTACAACCACACAATTCAACTGTAAGAAAAAAACATAAACCAGACAATCCATCCCCGGATACTCAAAACCCCATTACATGTTCCTAATTCACAGAGCTTCATTTACATAATGCAAGAAACAGAAACAAGAAAAACCAAATGCAAATAGAAGTAAGATCATTCATATTCATACCAGCTTGGTATTGAGAAAGCTTCTCTTGTCTAGTTTTGGGAAGCACATCATTGTGACCAGTAGCAATCACAAGATAGTCATAACCAAAGACAAGCCCATCAGCAGTTACAACATCAGTCTCTGTGATATTAACAGCTGGAGAAGTCACAACACGACCATTTTGTAAATACTTCTTGTGGTTTATCACTGATCTTTCAGCAAATGAAGGTTCCACCATTGATCTTAAACTTGCCCAAGTTATCTCAAAATACTCTTTCCTGTTAATTATTACCAAACACATCTACTAATCAGATTTTAAGTCATGTCCTAATTAGGGGTTAATCAAGATTAAGACAAAACAAATCACAAGATTAAGACCAAAACAAATCACAAGATTAAGACAAAAAAAAAAAATAAATAAATATTAAAGCTTACGGATCGATGAGGGTGAGATCGGAATCGAACTGAAGTAATTTAGAGGTGAGAGAGCCGGCGACTCCGCCGCCGATAACCACCACTCTCCGCCCATTTGATGATTCAGATTCTGTTCTTTCCATGATCTTCGCGATTCAAAATCAAATGTTTTAGAAAGGTTCTCGAATGTTCGTTCTCCAATTTCGATTTCAAGTACATACACACAGCTAGATTATATATTGAGGAGGATTAAAGGAAGAGGAATAAAACTTAATTGTGTGGTTAACGTGTTTAGTGACGTCAGAACCGACGTCGCCGACGGCGGAAGGATCCGGCCGTGTTTCCCATCTGATTCTTTTACTCGTTTCGATTTATTATTGGGCCTTTAAAATTTGGGTAGGAGGCCCAATATTGGCTGAGTTCTAGACGACTCGTTTCGATTGTCCTTGGATTGGAGAGTTAAATTTCGGATTCCTCAACTTTACGATTTATTTTGGATTCGGAAAATGTCATTTTCAAAAACAAATTTTTGCTAAAATTTTATGGTTTGTCATTTTTGATTTTTGATTTTTTTAAGTTTATCTTTCTATTTTTTCTTTTACTAAAAATGTATATTATAATAAATACTAAACTCGAAAGACACCATCTTCGATATCCGAAGCTATGGTGCCAAAGGCGACGACAAAACTGACATATATAGCTTATTCGTTTAGTATAACTCTATGTTTCTTAATTAAATATGGTATAATGTTATGTCAAACAAATATTAAAAGAAATAAAAAATAAAATCATAAAAACGAAACAAATTATGGAAACAAAATATGTACATATATAACCACTATTTTATCAACCCAGACCGATATATAATTTAGTTTTAATTGTCAAATCTAAATCCTAAGCACTATTTTATCAACCCAAACCGATATATAATTTCGTTTTAATTGTAAAATCTAAACCCTAACCACTTAGTATTTATAAACTCAAACCGACATATAATTTCGTTTTAATTGTAAAATCTAAACCCTAACCAATCCTTTATAAACCCAAACCGACATATAATTTTGTTTTAATTGTAAAATCTAAACCCTAACCACTCTTTTATAAACTCAAACCGACATATAATTTTGTTTTAATTGTAAACTCTAAACCCTAACCATTCATTTATAAACCCAAACCGACATATAATTTTGTTTTAATTGTAAAATCTAAACTCTAACCACTTCTTTATAAACCCAACCGACATAGTGATCTGATATTTTTTCTTGCTTTTGCTAATTTTCAAATCATATATAATGTGTTAAATTTATAGTTATCTGATAAATTGATATATTATTATTAATTATTTATTGAATTGATTACCACGATAACATATTCTATATATTTATAAGTTTATATATATTGTGTTAATTCAGTTATCAGCTAACTAAATATTCTAAGGCTAAAACTGTCCTAAAAAAATAGATCTAATTAAAAAAAGAAGAGTGGTACATACTTAATTAAATGGTCAACTGGGTATATAGGATGCAATTTCTCATTATAAAGGGATTGCATGCATAGAATAGTGATTAAAAGTTTCCACGCATATAGGTACCGTTTCCAGCCATAAGCTAGAAATACTCGACTTATTAGCTTATTGTTTTATATTTTTATTTCAATGAGAATATATAGTAGATATTATCTATTTCAGTAGGAATGAAAAATAAATTGTTGATTTCAGTGAGATTATATATGTAGACATAAAACTTCATGAGTATACCATAAGTTAATATATATGTATTCGGTTGTTTAAACCATTCATTTTGAAATATGGTTAATTGATGTTATCACATGCATGTATTTTAAAATTATACAATACAACATAGATGCTATATAAGTAAACCATGATCAAATCATAAGCAAAACATATGCAAACATTAAAAATGACCAAAAAAGTTAGAGGATAAATTCAATTATTTGTTGGTTAAGGAGGAAGAATGATTCTTTTACGCTGAAATAATAACTATATGAACGTTAATTTAAGATTAAAATATTTTGTGATTGAGCAGCTGAGAATACTTCTTTCACGGTGTTCTCGAAGATGTGAAGTTTTGTTTAACATGTGTAGTCATCATCAACGTGGTTTCCACTGCATGGTTCCACATGATCACATATCATAAATGGGTGAAGGAGTGCCTTTTCTATATAGCGCGATCAAAGCTCTCTCCAGTGAAAGCCATTTGTTTGATCTCAGAAAGATATCAGCGTAGGACCTGAAGAATAAAACGAAGGGATGACCTTTGTGTGAAGTTCAAAAGTGAAGCTGAGGCTAGAGTTGCAGCGAGCACAGTCTTCCAGAGAGTTGCTAAACCAGGATCAGAGTATGAATTTTGAACTTTTCATTTTACGTTTTTTTGTGCTTTGTTTAGATTAATCCGATTCAAGATTCTTATGTTCTCAGGTTTGTTGACATTTACTAGGAAATGTTATTTTCACAAATCAATTGTTTGATAATATTTACCACATATTTAGATATGATTTCCAGGAGAAATAGATATTGGATTGTAAAAATAAACAATGATATGTGAATTTGAAGCAAAAGAAAGGAGAATATACCTCGTACCGTTTATATAATTTTACTCTTTTTCTACTTTGTTTGTTCTTAATAGATTTTTCAAAAATGTTTTGAACAAGTCAACAAAAGATACATCACAAATACTTAAATGATATAATTAGCTCCCTCCAAAAAAATTACAAATGTCAAAGACATTAATTAGTGTATACAAATCATACAATAATGTTTATGTGTATATGATTTTATGATTTTATTTTTTATTTATTTTTAAATTTTGTTTGACATGGCATTATACTTTATTTTTTTATTGGTTAGAGTAAAAGAGGTGAACAAGAAGGTTCACAATAGGGGTGAACCCAAAAATTGCTCTATATAATATTACTTAACATGTTATTGCTATTGTTGACATTCAAAGTTATGTAGTAGGTTTTAAAATTTAATTCATTATTGTTTTATATATGGTATAGTAAATGAGTTAACACGGTAAATAGAAATTTATCACGTCAATCATAAATTATCGCGATATAAAATAATTTAACACGATATATTTATAAACTTATATGTATATATTTATATATATATTTATCATAGTAATTCAATAGTTATTCATCTAACTTATAACATGATTTTACTTATGTATTTGATAAACAGTATCGTCGATACTTATATCATTATATCGCTAAATACTTTGTTAGATGCAAAAAGATATTTTTGTCCACTTACATAAGTTGATGAGAGAGAACTAATTATACATATATAGATGTTGTATTCTTAATTTTTCAATTAACTGGTATAAAATTTTAACTCACCTATTGTTTAATTGTAAATTTATAATACAACCTTCTACCATTGAAAAGTAATACATAAAATATCTCTCAATATCTCTCTCCTATTTTATTATTTCTTTATAATATTTAAATTTTATTTATCATCTATACACAATTATCTAAATAAAACAACTAATTAATATATGAGGTTGAATGGAATGATAAAAAGTATAAAGTTAACCTGTAATTAGGCTACAAGTCTACAACCCACATGTATCAATTTGCATTAAGCTATAATGCTATCAAACCCAAATACTTTGACCCCAAAACATCCTAAAATTTAGGTTTTCAATCACCATTGACATATCTAAAAACTAGGTATATGGTTTCAATCACCATTGACATATCTACCAAACTATATGTTTATGATCTATCACATTCTGAGAAGGATCTAAAAAAAAAACTGATTATAAAAGCTCTTATTTATATAAAACTTTTTTTTTGGGTTTGAGAATATTTATTTATTTAGACTTTATAAAATGATTTTGTCACGTTGAGGGATCGGCCACGTCATCAATAAAATAAAATAATACTACCAAATCATTATTGTGATTATTAGTAAACAGTGGACAAGGAGATAAAGCAGGTATCGTTTCCATTAAAACAGCTGGATTTGTCGGCTCTCACTCCCAATTATTATTGTGTATTTATTTCACTATATATCTGTCTTATGAGTTATGACCAGCAAAAATAAAGACTAAAATAAATAAAAACACTATGAAAAAATTAAATCAAATAAATCCTCACCATTTGAGCATTTAAAAAAAATTGTTCTTTTAATACTATTGATGTCAATATAAATATATATATATATATATATATCTAAAGTAAAATTCAATATTAATTGTTTTGATCAAAGTTGATTAAATGTATTAAAGTACTCTAAGATGTTAAAATCCCTCAATCTTAAAGTATTAAATGGATCATAACTGAAAATAAAAATTATTTATTAATGAATTTTGACCCAAAAAAATTCATTAATGAATTACTACATATTGTAAATTAATTTACCATAATTTAATTTAATTTTAAATAGAAGCTTGTTTTACAATAGATAACTTGAAAAAATGTCCCATAAATTTTAAAGTTTATGTTACTTTTGGCAAAATGGTGTTTTAATGATTTAATAAATCTCATTATTATTAAATTTATATGGAAATTCACAAATTTAAATGTTACTTTTGAAAAAGAGTTATTTATATGATTTAGGCAAATTTATATGGAAACTTTTTAAAAACTAAATCTAGTTATATTATTGGTGTAATAAACAAAATTTTAAATTAGTAAGAAAACACGTTGATTAATTTACTTTTAACTACCAACTTAACTTAAATTGACTTAACTACTCTCCTAATCCATTCTCTTCATACCAAAAAAAAAAAAAAAAACAAATATTTTACTCTGAAGTCTGAATCACATTTTTTGTTTGTTTGTTCTCTCTTCTCTCCAGATTCGTACTCTGCAAGTGAACTCAAACACAGAAGAAGAAAGAGACGAGACGAAGAAGACGACGAAGAATCCAGAATCAGAGATTCAGTATGCTTCTTCTTCTTCTTCTACAATTTGGATCTGATTTTGATTTCACGGCTTTTCGACTTCAATGCTGAAACACACACCGAGCGGTTTTCGAATCTCTGAGGAAAACGAAGCGTGTAGGTTAGGGTAAACAAAGTGTTCTTAAGATTACGTCGAAGAGAAGTAAGTAATTGGAATCGACTCGGAGTAGATTCAAGTTTCGTTGTTGAGCAATGGAGTCACGAATGGATCAGTATGAGCTTATGGAACAGATCGGGAGAGGAGCTTTTGGTGCTGCTATTTTAGTTCATCATAAGGCTGAGAGAAAGAAGTAAATTGAGATTTTAACTCCATTGTGTATTTGATTTGAAGATAGATCCTTAGGTTTTTGAATTTGATTTTTGTTATTGGTTTGATTTAGGTATGTTTTGAAGAAGATCAGATTAGCTAGGCAAACGGAACGTTGCCGGAGATCTGCTCATCAAGAGGTTACAATTTGAATTTGAAAATGTTTTTAGTTCTTTGATTTTGTTTTTGACAACATTGGTGAAATTTTTCTATAGATGGCTTTGATTGCGAGAGTTCAGCATCCTTATATTGTGGAGTTTAAAGAAGCTTGGGTTGAGAAAGTAAGTTTTTACAGGACTTTATGATTTTTGTTATGGATGTTAAGTAGATTTAGTTATTTTTGATGTGAGCTTGATTTGGATAAATGCAGGGTTGCTATGTTTGTATTGTCACTGGATACTGTGAAGGAGGAGACATGTGAGTTTTATTTTCTCTGAAGATTTTGTTGTTAAGTTGTCCTTTTTTTCTTCTTTTGTTGTTTTGTTCACAGAAGTCAAAGAATATGTTAAAATCTATTTGGTGCTGTAATGGTTTTGGTTACAGGGCTGAGTTGATGAAAAAGTCAAATGGCGTTTATTTTCCTGAGGAGGTACTTTTCACCTGGAGTTTGTCTAATAAATCGGATTTAAGTGATTGATTTGATTAGTAGTCATGGCGATTTTGATTTTTCTTCTTTTTTCTTTGCAGAAACTTTGCAAGTGGTTTACTCAATTATTATTAGCTGTTGAGTACCTTCATTCTAACTATGTTCTACATCGTGATCTAAAGGTAAAAACTATGACAATGCTAGTTGTCTGAATCACTGTGTTATGCTTAATTATTTATGGACTTATTTGTGAATTCTGTTCTTGCCAGTGTTCCAACATTTTCCTGACAAAAGATCAAGATGTCCGGCTTGGTAAGTTTTTGATTTATTATCCACCCAATTTGACCTGCAACAGAATGTAAGTGGACTTTTTAATAATATTTTTCATTTTGTGTTGTATGCAGGGGACTTTGGCCTTGCCAAGACTTTGAAGGCGGATGACCTAACTTCCTCGGTATGTTGTAAAAGTCTCTGTAATCTGTGCATGTAAAAGATGTTGTAGGAGAAAGAATTAGTCCTGGTAGTAATAGGTTGCGGCTTTCTAAGCATACAGCTTTTATTTGTGGCACATTTGCAATTGAGCACAATTGGACATGGGTTATGCCAACAAACTTTGATGTTGAACAGTAGAAATTCCACCTCAAAAAGTGATAATATCTTACTAAGGTTTATAAAATTCATGGCTTACTCCTCTCATTGTATAACACAAGTCCTTTATAATGATTTTTTTTAGGATTGCTCAGAGATTCTGAACATTTAGTGTGATAGACATTGGTGTTTATGAGTCATGGAATTTTATATGTAGGTTGTTGGAACTCCAAACTACATGTGCCCGGAACTGCTTGCTGATATCCCTTATGGTTTTAAATCAGATATTTGGTCGCTAGGTATATGTAACTCAATCCTTATGACGCTGAAGAATTTTGTTATTGCCATTGAAGCTAACACTCTATGTTATTGAACAGGCTGTTGTATATATGAGATGGCTGCGTATCGGCCTGCTTTCAAGGCTTTTGTAAGTTTCGTATTTCACTTAGATCGTCAAAAAATTTCCTTAAGTTTATACCTTAATGGATGGTTTTCCTGCATTTCAGTTCTTCAAAGTACCTTACGGCATTTGTTTCGATGTGATATATGGTTTCAGGATATGGCAGGGCTTATAAGCAAGGTTAATCGCTCCTCAATTGGTCCATTGCCTCCGTGCTATTCACCATCTTTGTAAGACTCTTTTTCTAATCTGAAGCTTAATCAGTTCTTGTATATTTCTTGAGTTGACACTTTGCCTTATCCATTAAAACCATCCCTAATCTATGAGCTTTTATAAATTTGTACACTGTTATATATATTTATAACATGGCAAAGATACAATAATATTTCTCTCCTTTTTGTTTTGTTTTGATATTGCAGAAAAGCACTCATCAAGGGGATGTTAAGGAAGAACCCCGAGTATCGGCCAAACGTATGATTTTTCTAGGATCAGAAACTGTCTGCTTAATTTAATTTATCCTTCAGAATGAAATTAACTAGTCATAATTTTTTTCTTTAATTTCTGTTCAGGCCTCCGAGATTTTGAAGCATCCATATTTGCAGCCATATGTTGAGCAGTACCGTCCAACTCTTTCTGCAGCCTCTATAACTCCAGAAAAGCCTCTTAATTCTCGCGAGGGCCGGAGGAGTATGGCTGAAAGTCAGAACAGTAATAGTTCAAGTGAAAAAGATAACTTCTATGTGAGTGACAAAAATATCCGCTATGTGGTTCCAAGTAATGGTAATAAAGTCACTGAGACAGATTTAGCTTCTATCGATGATGATGACATCCTGGAGCATGTGCAACAACCAGCCGAAAATGATAATGTCCAGAGTGTTTCAGCAACAAAACCAGATGGCCATGGAATATTAAAGCCTGTACACAGTGACCAGCGACCAGACATTATTCAACCAAGGCACCCAAAAACTATCAGAAACATCATGATGGTTTTGAAAGAAGAGAAAGCTAGAGAAAATGGTTCACCCATGAGATCTAATCGAGGGAGACCTTCTAGTGTTCCGACGCAGAAGAATAATATTGAAACTCCATCAAAGATTCCCAAACTCGGTGACATTGCTCATGGCTCCAAGACTAATGTAAATACGGCTATCCCACCTTCCAAGTTAGCTCCTGATTCCGCAAGGAATCCAGGATCAATCCCGCCAAAACATCATGTATTTACTCTCTCTCTGTCGCTCTCTCTAGTTCCCAACTTTTGTTGAAATTCTAAGGATTTTGTTTGACAAATTCGTGTTGCAGATGCCAGTGATTGACTCTTCTCCAAAACTTAAACCTAGAAGCGACAGACTTTCACCTTCTCCTGCTGCTAGACACGAGGCCGAAGAGGCAATGTCAACTAAGCGAAGGCAAAGAACACCTCCTCCTTTACCAAGAAGAACGTCTTTAATAGCGCAGCAGTCAAGACAATTAGTAGCAGATATTCCAAATACGGCAGCCAAGGACACCATGAAGCTCCATCCATCTGTTCCATCAGAGTCTGAAACTAATTCTCATCAGTCACGTGTCCAGACTTCTCCTGTGATTACGCTGGAGCCGAAGAGAATCTCTGTCGGATCTTCCAAAGGAATGCAGAGTGAAAGCAGCAACTCTATCTCATCTTCATTGTCCATGCAAGCGTTTGAGCTGTGTGATGATGCTTCCACCCCATATATTGAGATGTCAGAACATACAACTCCTGATGACCACAGAAGATCCTGTCACAGTGAATACTCATCTTCATTTCCAGAAATCTCCTTAGATACGATGATCCGCAGAGAAGAACACAGCAGCAGTATGCGGCTGACCGAAATTCCTGACACTGTTTCTGATGTTCAAAACACCATTGCCTATCATCATCCAGAAGCCACTCTGCAGAGAGATGATAGCCCTGCAACAATACAGAGCTATGAGCCTAACGCATCACAACGGCACCACAATGATGACAAATTCACAGTCAAAGAATTTGTCTCCTCTATTCCCGTAGCTGCACCAATGCCTTTGCATGTTGGGCCATCCCACCAAATGAATTCCCACTCTGATAACAAAACAAGCTCCCACCAAGTGAGTGCCCACTCAGATAACAAAACAAACTCCCACCAAGTGTGTTCCCACGCAGATAACAAAACAGGCATTGTGTCTCAGAAATCAACTCTTGAGAATAAAGACAATCCTTCCCATCCTCATTCAGTTGTTGATGATTTCATACATGTTGTCCGCCACAGCAGTTATCGTGTAGGGAGCGACCAACCAGTCATGGAAAGTGTTGAAGTCGGTGTACAGACAGTCGACATGGGGAAACTCATAAACGTTGTGAGAGATGAAATGGAGGTGAGAAAAGTACCCGCTCCCTCGGAATCACCCACCACTATATCGGTCATCTCAGAGCCAGACTCAAGAACCGAGACCCGTCCTGAAGAACGAGATCCCATCACCAATTACTCAGAAACAAAAAGCTTTAACTCCTGCTCTGATTCTTCACCAGCTGAGACCAGACCCAACTCATTCATGCCTGATGAGGAAACAACTCCTGCTCCAGTTGTGAAAGAGACGTTGGACATCAAGTCGTTCAGACAGAGAGCAGAAGCGCTTGAAGGTCTACTAGAACTATCAGCGGATTTGCTCGAGCAGAGCAGGCTCGAAGAGCTAGCCATCGTGTTGCAACCGTTTGGGAAGAACAAAGTTTCGCCTAGAGAAACAGCGATTTGGTTGGCAAAGAGTCTGAAAGGAATGATGATCGAAGACATCAATAATAACAGTGGCAGCTCCAGAAATGTATCATGAAGGTAAAAGTATATCATATACAAGCATTTTCAACCAAACTCTCTTCTTTTGTTACTTATCTTCTATAAAGTTTATATTTTCATAAAGCCACTCACTAAAAAATTCACAAAAAAAAAAACTCGTGTTCAAAGAACATTTTCGAAGTTTTGAGAGTACAGCCACTGATCATCAATGTCAAGTGTCTAAAATATTGTATATACAAACTCTGGGATTATTGGTTGATTATTTTGTTCTTCTTCATGTTTTCTGTTTCTGATTCTGATTCTAATTAGAAAAAAGCATTGGACCATGGGTTTGAGTCGTTTGATTATGATGAGAAACTTTTTATCAATCCAACAATGATTGAAGACGATGAACTTAAGCACCATCATAGACAATGAACCTCATTAATATGACTAATCCACTTCCGTGGTACTAATCACTTCACTAATCACCCAATGATCGAAATTTCTTGTGTGCAATTACATGACCAATGAGCATTTATAACAAGTCCAACTATCACAATCTTTATCAAAAACCAAAAAAAAACATTAGATTTTATGGTTTTTAACCAAATCAAACCTAAACAAAACAAAAAAAAAATTAAGAAAAATGATAGCCCAATGAGTTTTTCAGCTAAACCATAACCAAACCAAATTATTTATTACCGTTTAGTTTGGTTTAGTTTTCTGGGTTGCATTTTTTTCGCATGCCTTTTTTATGATGATAACCATTACTTACGAGACTCGATCCAAGTGTTTGTAAAGTTTTATAATATACATTTTTAAAAAACTTATAAGACTTTACAAAGTATTTTACCTAGCTACATTATGTTGTGGCAGATATTCTTCAAAGCTTAAAAATAGCAAACTAATATAGTTTCAGTTTTTAAAAGAGAACTAGATTTTAACATTCGGTATACCGCGGAACAATATTTTAAAACGTTTTTTTATTAATTTTGTTTGGTATATAAGATAGTACTACAAGCTGGAAAAAAAAGCTTATCCTACTTTATTTTGATTGTTAATTCTATGATTTAACCCGTGAAATATTGCATGACAATTTTTTTTATATATTGGTAATTTGATCAACATAATTAAATCAGTCTAAATGTCTAATATTCAAAACAATGGAATGATGTTGGCATGACATGTTTCGTTTAAATGGTCGAATTTCATATTAAAATATTTTGTGAGTTTTACTATAATAGACAACATGTAAAAACATTTATAATCATAATTATATAAAATATAACCCACACCATAACATAACCCGTGCTACACAATTATCAATAATACTTTAGTACATACATTTTTTGTATTGTTTGAGTAATATACATCCGTTTTCAAAAATTTTAATTGCAACATATGCAAAAAAGTTATATTTTTATCATACATATGTTTTATATAATAATATAATTTTAAAAACAAATTAAATCATATAAAGATATTGGAGAAATAGTTGATTTATTAAGGAGAGATTTTAGGAAATTTTATTAAATTTGATAAAGGGCTTGTTAAAAGTGTGGACATGTTAGAATTGAAAACAAAAAGTAAGAACTCAATAAAACTATAATTAGTTCTCTTTCTTCTGTGCATGTGAAGTTACGCATTAGTCCCTATTTTGTGTTGGGAACAAAAATAAAAATAATGATGATTCTCTACACGGGCTCTGATAATTATTATATGGATAATATTTATGTTAACATGCTAAGTTAGTATGCTAAGTTATTCAATATTTGATAAATTAAGTTTTAGCATGCTAACTTACTCATTATCGGATAAATTGAAATACAAAAACCATTTTTCTTTTTATTTTATCGAGGAAGGAAAAAATCAATCACAAAGATCTTATTATGTGTTCTCTCTACAAAGATGCGCCTACTCTCTTCGACTTGCTAATAGGGTTTAAATCGTCTTGCAAAATAGAGAGTTAAATAATGAAAGATGAGAGGTAGATATTTAATAAATCGGTCAACTGGGCTTATGAAGTGCAAATTCCCTTTAATAAATAATGATATCTAATTTTGCCATTTTATTATGATTTAATTACATAATTAACCTTAAAGTTATATTATTTATTCAAATTGTAAGGATTTAATTATGAAAATATTATAAAATAAAAGGTTATTACCCAAAAGGTACTTCAAAAATGTTAATATAGATTAGAGAAAAATAGGTTTTGAGAATTGTTCGTTGGAAATAAAATAAGAATAGCCATAACTGTAGCTGTTGACATTTGCACATACACCTTCAAAGTAACCAAATACTATAAATATAATTAATAGACTCACTTAACACTCATAGTAGATAAATCTTAAATCTTTGAAAGAGATGATCATGGATTCAGCTTAGGGTTTACAGCCAGGTATAGACTCACAAGCTGCTTTGTTTTCTGCACAAACATTGCCGCAACAATAACATCTTTTTTTGTTATAACATTGTGATCGCAACCTTGGCATGCATGGTGGGAATTTTATCTTGCTTGCCTCAAAATCTTCCATTCTTGTACCTAAACATATATATGAAGAACAAATTATTTAAAAGACCATGAAAGAACATGAATAAAATACTTTAAAAATGATTTATGAACAGAAGTATATGTAAGATTTACGTACTTTCATAAAGACTAGAAAGAAAAAGAATGGTGATACAAAAGATAGCAAATTTAAATGACGACATTTTTGATTTTTCTATCCAATGAAACTTGAAAACTTGATCTTGCTTCTTGGTAGAATCACAGATTCACACACACTACACACACATATATATATAATTGAAAACTCTAGCTAGCTATTAGTGACACATCTTTTGTAAGGTGATCCATAAAAATCTGTACGTAACTAAATTTGTTTGACTAGATAAAATATTTCATTTCAATAGTAAAAACATTTCTTTACTTGTACGTAAATAAATTTATTTGACTAGATCAAAAATTTCCTTTCCATTATAGAATATTGAAGCTAAGTTTATTTTTCCTCAAATTTGTAAATCATGATTTGAAATACCAAATTTATAAATCTTGTAAAAATAAAATATTATATATATATATAACTACAAATATATTTAAAAAATTGGTCACTAAAATTTATAATGGATTGTTTGTTAGCTATTTTCTTTATAATTAACAACGAATTAATGAAATTTAATATTTGAATCTATTTGTTTTTATTTAACAACATTTAATACGTATGTTTAAATTATTTTCTGATGTTATATAATACATATCAACATATGTTTATATTATTTTCTGATGTTTCAACCAGGCATATTCATTACAAAAAAATCTTCATGGGTCAACATTATGGTGGATGAGATAAAACGTGTTTAATGACTATAAGTTATGTATATATATGAACTCCATCAGTTAGAATTAATGTTATGAACTAAAAAAAAAAATTACAACATAATAGTAACAGCAATGGATTATTTGTTTAACAATGAATTGCCTACTTAAACATTTATCATCTCTTATTTAGCGATGAGTTATATTAGGTTAACCAGTCAGTTTCAGTTTGGTTACTTTGGATATACAAGTAATATAATAACCATTCGGATATCTTAGAAATTTTGGTTCGAATATTAGATTGATAACTGAAAAGAACCGTAATAACCATGGTTTCATATCAGTTCGGTTTTTAATCCAAATTAACTAATTACAACTGAGCTAACCGAATAAAACCAAAAAAATCAATGGTGACCGGAATATAACCAAAATGAATAATGACCAAAACTTAAAAATTTGAAGATAAGACGAAGAGAGAAAAGGAAATGTCGGTATATATATATATATACATAGCTTTGCTTTGGTTATGTCGGTTATATTTTGGTTATTCGGTTACTAACCAAAAACGAACCGAAGCTGACTTTTAAAAGAAATAATATTTAATCGGTGATTTTAAAGTATCTAAATTCGAACCGAAACCAATTTTTGGTCGGTTTGGATAATTAGTACCGATTTTTTTTGCCGAGGCCTACCTTATACTCCCTCCGTTTCTAATAAATTGATGTTTTGGAATTTTTTTTTGTTTCAAAAATATTGATTTTGTAGATTAAAAAAATAAAATGATTACTTTAATTTTTACTTTGCTTGAATGGTACAAAAGAAAATTGGCTTATGTTAAACATTTACATACATAAGCTTTTTAAAAATGTAGTGTTGTTTTTCTTACAACTATCTTAAAAAAAACTTAAACATGAAATTAAGTGTGTACGTTATAGTTATATAGGTTACCCAATTATATCCATTTAGGCATTTGTAATAGACCCATTTAGGCATTTGTTAAATGGGGTTTACTATAGTTAAATGGGTATCCATTTAGACTGTATTTAGATTAAATATTCCTATTATATAATGTATGATATCTTCATAAATAAAATAAAAGACTCAAATAATTATAACTATTATATCTGATATTTTCACGCGAAAAACAAATTCCGCGATTAAACAGAAAAATGTGATTTCGTAGTTTTTGCGGAAAACACGTTTCTACTATTTTCAAAAAATAATAATTCAATAATTTTTGCGGAAAAAGTTGTTCCCTAATTCCTAAGAAAAAATATGAGCTCGTAAATTTGGTAGAAAAACACAAATTCATAATTCCGTAAATCTAAAATTGTTAGAAAAAATGTAAAATTATGTTGCGTGTATAACTCACGGTTAAAATTATTGAAAATGCTACATTCTTCTCGTCAAGAATTTTCATTCTAAATTCGATCTCGTTTGATGTCAATTCTTACGGGTATATAGTAATCAAATATACGTAATTGAAATCATAGTGGAAGAATTCAAACTCTGATCCAATAAATAGTAGAATGAATCTTTAACCATTTTCACACCATGAAATTGTTTGGAAATATTTATTAAAAACCCAAATATAAATTTCCTAACTAAATTGACGTGATCACCAAATAAATATATTTACATATAATTTATGTTCGTCTCACCCACCACATTACCTCTTTACTAAGTCTTCATTATATCCCTCCAAAAGGTAATTAGTTATAGTCAAGCTACCACTTCATTTGACACTACCAAAGTTTTAACGACTAGTAAATGTGAAAGTTACATTATAAACTCTTTAGTTTCATAAAATCAAATCTTTAACTAGAGTTTATGCCTTGCTAAATTGGGTTATTTCGATTCGTATATTTTTTTTTTTATTACACTTTTGTTTATATAATGTTGCTACGATGCTGCGGAAAGAAGATTCTTCACCCACTCCAAAAAGTGCTTTACAGTGGTTGAAGCTTTTTAATCTACAAATATTGCATCTGTAATAAAACTTCTTACATGCAAAAAATTTGATAGGAATAAAAACATGTTTCTTAATTTTGCATTAAAGATAAAAGTTAAAAAGCTAACAAACTAAAGTACAAGAATATTGGTTTTTTTTCATGAATTAATAATTATAATCGTTGACAATATACAATTTTTATAAAACGAGCAGAAAAAAAAAAAAACTTACACTTTCGCATTTGCAATGATAATTTTTTTTTAATATACATTACTTTATCATATCACAAAGGCTCTGCTCTGGTTGTTCTACGACTATATATGTATTACTAAACCATTCAACTCCATAGTAACTCTCTGTCCTTTTTTCTTTCTTTCTCTATAACAAAACATCAACTTCTCTGTCTCTCAACGCAACGTACTAATCCTTAACCGCGGCGAAACGCTAAACGCAACAACCAAAATGACAGAGAAGGAATGTGAGCATCACCATGATGAAGATGAGAAAATGCGGAAACGCATAGGAGCGGTGGTTCTTGGATTTCTTGCAGCTGTTCTCTTTGTTGTTTTCTTGGTGTGGGCGATTCTTCACCCGCACGGACCGCGATTTGTTCTTCAAGACGCGACAATTTACGCGTTCAACATCTCTCAGCCAAACTATCTCACTTCTAATCTTCAGGTCACTCTCTCTTCTCGCAATCCTAATGACAAGATCGGAATCTTTTACGACCGTCTTGACATTTACGCGTCTTACCGCAACCAACAGGTATTCTTGATTTTTAAATATTAGCGGTTTGAAATTAGCGTTTCGCGTTTCGATTACTACTTAACTAGAAAAAGAAGTGTTATAAAGAATGTACCAACGAATAATATAGCTTTTATGTTATAAAGATTCATCTTATACAAAGTATATATATACCAAATACTAATGGACCGACGAAATCTTGGTATAGACTATATAAGATCAATCTCAACGTATGTATTAAATCTTGATTTTGCATGTAACGTTTGAATAATGAGTTTATATTTCATAATGTTTTATAAGGTGACGTTGGCGACTTTATTGCCGGCGAGTTACCAAGGCCACCTCGATGTAACGGTATGGTCGCCGTTTCTATACGGAACAACCGTGCCGGTGGCACCATACCTTTCACCAGCATTGAGCCAAGATCTAACGGCGGGGATGGTGCTTTTGAATATCAAGATCGACGGTTGGGTTAGATGGAAAGTGGGGACGTGGATCTCCGGTAGGTACCGCCTCCACATCAATTGTCCGGCTTACATTACACTCGCCGGACATTTTTCCGGTGACGGTCCGGCTGTAAAGTACCAGCTTGTTCAGAGATGTGCTGTTGACGTTTAAGCAAAGGAATCATCATTATTTCTTTAGAGAGACTAGACCACTTTTGTTGTGCTTTTTTAGTTAAAGTAAAATTCTTGGAAATGTTATTATTATTATTATTCATATAGAATTATATTTTTTTTGTATTTGCATTTTGTATTATTTCGGATTTCAGTTTAACATAATAATTACTAGGTCCATTGATCCATTCCATACAAGTTTACTATTTCTTCCTTTATTTATTTATTACAATAAAAGCCCAATTAATTATAAAATAAAATAAAAAATAAGCAAACGCATTTTCGTGAAGTGTATTTTTGGTTGTACTGATTAAAAACATGATCTTATGTAAATATGGTCATTGGAAATATACAATTATATTTTCAATAAAAATTTTTGTGAAATTCATATATGCTTTTCCAATATTTCAACATAATTATGGCCTTGAAGGTATACAGTACTTTTTCCTTTTACATTGTGAAAACAGGATTCCGGTTAATACCAAATCGCTAAATCATAAAACGTGAATATAACAAGTTTTTTTTATGTATCTCACAAATAATAAAATTATAACTAGATTAAAGAATGTTCGTTTATCTTCTAAATAGTACATTTTTGGGATTTTAAAATAATATTTCGATTCAACTTAGAGATATATCTAAGATATGATAAAAATAAAAAAAGTAAATCAAGATTTCTTGTAAGTAAACAATTACATCTTGAGTATCATTTTATTTTCTCCATTTTCTAATAACTATAATTACCGGCATTCACCAATAACAATTGATGACTTAACACACGTGAGTGGTGAAAATCGTGGTCATGTATGTGACATTTGCACACCTTCATGGTGCACTACGCATGATTTGTTTTACTTTGGATTTTTTTTTAATAAGAGATCTATAATTCATTTAAAATAAGAGAAAATTACATTTGAGAAAAGCTAATTATTTCGTTCTGGATAACAAAAAGTGCTTTCTTAATTTTAAACTTTTATAAAGCTTTTTTTTTTGTTCCAAAGAAAGAAAAAAACTTTAACAAAGCTTAATTTTGGAGATGCTTAAAGGAAAAAAGAAAATGATTCAAATTCTCCCTCAAAACCAACTCACACTACTTGCCACGTTTTGTTGTTACTTTAGTGACGTTGAAATTAAGTCACACTCTTGAATCCTTCATTTGGTATTGTCTTCGTCAGCAAATAGCAACAGAGAATTACATCCCAAAAAGGAAAGTTTATCTACTGAGTAATGACTAAAATTACCATTCATAATTCATGTAAAATTTTATAGAAATTTAAGAAAATATTAGTAAGATAAATTATATTTTTGACAAAATGTTACATTTCTTGAGGCTATTTTTTCTGGAAGTCTCTTCGGTGACGGAGAGGAGTTATCCAATGACTTGGTCATTGGTGAAATTGCAAAGATATAAACCCAAGTATTTTTCTTAGATGGAAATAGCAGAGTGAAACATTTTTCTGAGATCGAAGCCTTCATTTGGTATTCTTAGATGGAAAATCTATATATATAATGGGAGAGTTCGCTCTCCCTCTAAAGCTGTCCACATCAGCATTTTTTTCTAATTTTTGTGTCAAGCCCAACAAATAATCTAAACTCATATATTCTGTTTATAATTTAATTATCTTTTGGCCTGTTAGTTTGTAATTTAAGCCCAACACTTTTATATCTAAATTGAGTTTATTTTCTATGATATTAAAAGGAGCACATTGTTTAGCCCAATATAATATAAGCCTAAATAAGTTAATAGGTTTAAGTTGTCTTTCACTTACGTTCTTTCTTCTTCGAATTCTGTCGTTTCCACTTCAGCTTATCAGAATTCATAAACTCAGTCCCAAACTGATTTAATAACTGCTCATGAGATTCTTGCTTTTCAAATCTCCACGCCTAAAGTACTTAAATGCGTAAGTTAATTCTAACATATATTAACATATTCTAAACTCCATTTCATTGCTTCTTATCCCCAACTAAGTTTCAGTGATTTTACATTTATTTTGATAATATAGGCGTTACAGTTCAGTCCGAAAAGGTTTAGCATAAAAATTATAAAAAACTTTATTATCCATATTCTAAAATAATAAATAATTAATTATCACATTATTTTATGAGTTTTACAATAAAAATATATAGAAAGTGATATGTAAGCCGTAAAGAGATATGTAATGTGTGTAGCATATCTCAAAAAGAAAGTTTACTTATTCTCAAGTAAAACTATAACTTTCTAACATAATCAAGAAGAAAAACAAGTTTGATAACCCATCGTTTGAATCAAATGCTTTTAACCCAAATTAGACTATTAGTAAGGAAAAAATTGTTGTGATGTCTTAAAAAATCAACTCACACTTCAATATATATTATCTGAGAGTTAATAGAAGGTGGAAATAAACTAGATGTCGAGAGATAACGAGTGCATCGTAGAAGATCACAAAAGAATTAGTAGTTAAAAGCGATTGAATATAAATAACTATAACTTAAAAACATAATGTATATGACTAAATTTTGAAATATTTGAGATCTCATTTATTTTATGAAATGAAGTGAGCTTTTCTAAAAGTCAAGAAATAGTACTAGATAAATAGTTGGGCTTAACCGTTAGTTCTAATTAATTAGACAAGAGAGAGAGTAAATAATAGAGTGAACCCTAAAGTCTTAATATATTTTTGAGCTTAGTAATCTTTGTTTAGTATTTTTGAGCTTCGTAATTTTAATATACATTGAAAGATCGTGTGCAAAAGTAAGATACCTTTTTATTTTGTTTTAACATAAATCTAATTGAGTTTTGTTGACAATAAATAAATAAATGTTCTTTTATTAATATATTTTTTTGTATCATTCATGTGGATTTAAATTTGTTTGAGTAAGGAAAAGTAAAAATTATATACGATGGACTATTAAAATTTTATCTTTTTTTTTTTTGGTAATGATTAAAATTTTATCTTTGATATATATGTTAGTTGATAATTGTTGTACTTATATTTCTATCTGTTAACATGAAATATTTAAAAAATAAAAATAAACGTAAGGTAGAGATGAAACAAATATAATCTCAATTGTAAATCCATATTTTTAAGTTAATCGGCTTACCAAACTCAAAAGGTATTAATAAATTGTATAATTACATAACATAACTGCATTCACATATAACATATACGATTTTGAACTATAATAAATTAGGTTTTTACCGTATTTCATCATATAATATTTCTTCTTTGTAGTTGGTAATTAATAATCACTTCTAATCTCAAATTTGACCTACAGTTTTTGTTACCAATTTTTTTCTCTTGTCTATTGCTTTTATATTGCCTATACTTTATCTATGTTTTACTTATATTTTGCTTAATTTGTTATTTTATCCTCATTTCTTTTATTTTTATTTTTGTGGAGAAATATTCCATATTAGAAAGATGTGATGGGACTTAAATAATATATAAGAGATTATGACCGATCCATTCATTTTCCACTTCGTCAATTCAAGGGTATGCATGCTTCGGATCCACCAAATCCACACTCGCACCTTTGTCACGAATCTTCATCGCATTTTCATGTATGATAATTAGTTCCTTTGGTGTCAAGAAGTCTGGATCTTTCACGTGTCTTTAAGGGACTGAGAGGCGTGCCTCGTTGAGATGAGCTTCGGATTGTAGCTGTTCTCTTCTCTCCTCATCACGTTCTTAAGCCACTCCGGTGGAGTCATGTGAATAGGTTCCACCTCTAATGCAAGAACGATATTGAGTCTCTTGCGACTTATATCTTCCACCTCAATTGGACGTTTTCCCTTTGTATCGATCTCTAACGCAAGAAGATAGAGAATATTCTGAATCAAGATTAGGGTTTTGTACTAGTAGTTCCACGGAAGTAGTTGGATTTTGTTGTTCAAACACACGCATCCATGGTTTGATTTTGGAAAATACTATATTTTTTTACTAATATAACTAACAATATTAGGACATGTTAATTATTGAAACTATTTGATTGCTTTGAGTCTAAGAGATTAATATTTTTGAGTTTATAATTATAATTTTGGGTATTATTTTTGTGTATCTTCTTGGCTCTTGGATATTTCAATTAATCATTTGGTTATTGGTTCTGTTTGGTTCATGTTAATTTGGATATGAAATTTTACAACCATTCAATCATTTAAAAACTTTGTTTCGGATACAGTTCAGTTTTCTTGGGTTTGGTTTGGTTTTCTTGGGTTCGGTTCGGCCGATTATTCGATTACCGGATATTACCGGATTATTCGATCCGGGTGAAGCCATGTATCCAAGTTTCCATTAGGCCTAAACTCGGAAGTTAGAGCTCTAAAATCATTTCTTCAAAGTCAGCGCTGGAAAAAACAGTAACCAACTTCACAAAGTTGTGATGCCTTTTAACTCTGAATGCTTCACATTCCGCCACAAAACATTTTGCAGCTGTCTTATCCTTTAATAGAACGACCATAAGGAGAAGGATTGATCAATTTGATCATTGTTGGAAAACACCACTTGCCTCTCTCTTCTGCCATTACTTTTCTTCATCCTCTTCTTCCTGCTTAACATCTGAGCTCCATTAAGATTATCTAGGGCTAAATCAGAGTCAATGAGAACCATTGTGCAAGAGAGAGAGTCATATATACTAACCGAGAATTTGTCTAACCAACAGCAAAAGTGAAACTTATATGAAAAATAAACCCTTAGAGATTCATTTGCTAGTTGTCTTGTGTCGAACAAGATTATCATCAACTACTTCACCATAAGTCCAAAAATAAAACCAAACAAATTGAATCTAAAAACAGAAAACTTATAAACATAACATTACACGAGATACTTCATCTATTACACTTTAGTCACATAGAGAGTTCTTATTTTTTTTGAAATAATGTAAAATTATATTCAAGAAAAAATTGTTTATTCAACTAGTGCAACGGGAAGATCAAAACATTTGAGTTATGAGCTAAAATTGAGAAGCTATTGTTGAGAGGTGAACCAAAGTTGCATTCCCTTATCGTAACGCCTATCACCCATAAGCTTAATGGACGAGAGACGATCTCGCATTTGTTTACCGATGAGGCTGATGAGATGAGCTGCGGTGGTAGGAGGATCCCCATGCCGTCGCCCATTTCTTTCCCTCCAAATTGTATAAATCGCAGTTTGAAACAAGTATCTTGCCATAAAACTGTCAAGACGGTTTGGCCATCGCCCACTAACTGTGGAGAGTAAAGATTGCCAAGTGGTTGAGTAGTTTGCCTTGTATATGTTTTTTGCTGTCGCCGCCCATACCTCTGCAGCGAACTCGCAAGCAAAGAATAGATGGTCTCTTGTTTCTATAGCATTTTGGCATAAGACGCAATAACCTGTCACTCCATTGAACCAAGACTGTAAGCGGTCACCTGTCGGGAGACGATTTCGAACAGCCAGCCATACACAAAAGGTAAACTTCGGTGTTCCATGAGGAAACCAAACCCCTTTGTGCCAATGAACACATAGAGAGTTCATAATATAAAGATAGATAGACAAACACCAGCCATGCCTCTGTTCCGGCCTGAAGTCATTGATCTTCTTACAAGAAAGAAGAACCACTCATAGCTGCATTCTATCTCTCCATGAGCTTGTCTATATCATTGGACAAAACCCAAAATTCTGACAGCTTGAGTTGTGTTAATGTTCCTACGTTAAGTATCGACTGTAAAGAGCCACGACACATTAAAGAAACGATCTGAAGACTTTAACAAAGATTTAGGGGTTCATTGTTCTCTCAATCTGTTGCTGCTCTATTCGATATAAAGTGTCGCTTCAAAGCTGGCAGGAAACTCTAGTCAAAACAGAGTCTTCTCGATATATCCTTTATTAATACTTATTTAATAAGTAAAAACTATTTTTACTTTATCTTCTATTTTTTAAAGAATTATTCTGTAAGAAATTTGAATTATTTGATTCTAATTTATCAAGCTTAGGAAATTAGATGTTGTTTGTGCACTCAAAAACAACCATGTCTTTTTTTTTTCATCTCCTAATCTTATCTTCTCAAATCTTTTATCCATAAATAATCTTATGTTATATTATATCCATATATAGATGAAATAGATCATATCAAGGTTATGGAAAAGTATGAAGATTGATAAAAATCTAAAAGATATATTTGTCAATATCTTAGTTTATAAAAATTTATATTATATATATATACATAATAATATACTTATTATATTTGTAATTAAACAGAAGTCGCTAATTTGAAAGAAAATATTTTTTTTGAGCCTTTCAAATATATTAAAAAATAAAAAGATACACCGACACTTCTATGGTTTGTTCGATAGCAATATTTGTTTCCAAAAAAAATAGTCAAATTTTTCGTAAATCAATTGTACCAAAACAATTTCCAGATGTCTATGAAATCTCCAATTTTTGCAATTGATAGATATCAAAATGAATCAGAAACATACAATTTGTAAAAAAAAAAACATTTCGTTTTTAGGATACATAACTGCCTAAATTTGTAGACACAATAAACAATTGAACATATTATAGGCTAAATTCTATCCTACTAACATTACAGCCCAATCGCAGCTTTATCTACAAGATATATATCTAAAAAAAGATTAGAATAGAACCATTCATCTTAATTAATTTTAAAGAAAAAAAAAAGAGAAAACGTTTAATTTTGGATTTCAACCTCTTTTAACATGTTGAGTCTTATCACATTAAGATAACTAGTGATGAAATATGTTGAAAAATAGGTTTAATTCTTGTTTAATTTTAGACAAAAAAAAAATCTGAGTTTGCAACATTGTCTGTATAATGACACTCAAAGGCTCTAAAAGTAATGACACACATTGAAAAAATAATAATAATAATAACAATGTCTAAAATGTCATAAAAGCTGATAAGGAAAATCTCCATTGATAACAAAAAAAAAAAAGTTTGGAACCTTCCTGGATTCGTTTAACCTGGTTTTATAAAAATGGAAATTGCTATTACAAATATCTGAAAAGTGCATGTAATTATCTGAAAAATAAATTAAAACGGTAATTATAAAATCTCTAAACTCGAAAATAAGGAAATTTCCTTTTTCCAAAATCTTGTTATTTTACTTTTGTTGGTAATTATTAAAAAAAAAGAAAGGCAAATACTAGACTCTTGCGGACAAAGACTCTATATATAAAGCTTGAGTCCCACGTCTCCATTACATTATCTTCCTTATTCTTCTCTGTTATTGTCTCTTCTCTTCTCCTCTCTTCTCCTTCACCACTGACTGTTTCTCTCTTTCTCGTTCGATCAAACCAAAAACAAAACACGATGTCTGAGATCAGAGCTAAACCCTGTCGTGAAGTATGGGCTTGGAATCGTAACGAAGAGATGAGTTTGATCGAAGATTGTCTAAGAAACAACAGTTTCATCGCGTTTGATACTGAGTTTCCAGGTTGCTTGAGGGACACTTCAAAAAACGCTCATGACGAGCAACGCTACATCGACATGAGTTACAGCGTAGACAGAACAAAGCTGATCCAGTTAGGTCTTACTCTGTTCGACAACAACGGAAGAGTCGGTGGCACTTGGGAGATCAACTTCTCAGATTTCGACGAGACTCAAGACAAGAGAAACGAGAACTCCATCGAGTTCTTGAAACGCAACGGTCTAGATCTGAAGAAGATTAGAGAACACGGTATCGGAATCGAGGGTTTTTTCTCTGACCTGTTTTGGATTCTGAAGCAGACGAGGAACATTACTTGGGTGACTTTTCATGGATCTTACGACATCGCTTATCTACTCAAGTGTTTCACCGGAGAAGCTTTACCGGAATCTCCATCTAGGTTTGCTAAAGCGGTGGCGAGAATTCTTGGCTCTGTTTACGATTTGAAAGCTATGGCTGGTCGGTACGAAGGATTAAGTAACCGACTTGGTTTAGAGAATTTAGCACGTGAGTTGGGACTTAACCGGGTTGGTACAGCTCACCACGCCGGTTCAGATAGTGAATTGACAGCAAGGGTTTTCTCTAAGATGGCTACCATATGCGACAATGTAGAAGAAACCGAAGGATTTGTCTACGGATTTGGCTATAGAATTATCTCGGATCGTCTTAAGCGCTTGGAACCGCAGATGGATCTTGCATTGATGGCGGGATGGTACGGACCACCGCCGCCTCCATCACCGTTTCCGATGATAATGCCTATGTTTGGCCCTCGTTTTCCGACTTTTATTGGTGGTGGTTTTCATAGATTGTCCATGTATTAGATCGTAGAATTGTGATAAATATTAATGTGTTTAGTTTCAATATATTGTTTTTTGGGTTTATATTAGTAAAAGTATTCTATATAATTGGTCATGAATGTTTTTCGATTTATAATTAAAAAAAGGAAAGTCACATAATCAAAACACAAACAAATAATTAGAAGTACAAACATATAATTTTGATTTTATTATATTCAAAATATGAATTTGTTTCAAAATATGGAATCATATAAGGATAAAAGAAGAATTATAATGATTAATAATAACTTAATATGGTAAGTTAGATTTCAAATCTTATATGTTCATTTTGATTGGTTATTCTTTTTTATTTCAAAATTGAAAATGTATTTTTTAATAATTTAACTAAAGAAAAATTCTCTCTAATAAATTTTTTATCATACCCTTTTGCAAAACTACCCTCTTTTTGCCATTTTAATTTTTCCTCTCTTAAATTTTAATGATTTTTACCCCTAATTGAAAGAATATTCCTTCCAAAACTTTTCTCGCCAAAAGTTTTCCGCTAAAAAACTTTCCCGCTAAAATTTTCCCGCCAAAAAACTAGTTTTTACAAAAGAAATTATCACAGAATATTTTTTAAAGGGTTTACGAGGATTTTTAAAGGCTCTTTCAAAGGATTTACAAGGGTTTTTAAAGGGATTTACAAGAGTTTTTAAATGGTTTTTAAAAGATTTGTAATGGTTTTTAAAGGGTTTTAGAAACTTACAAAAAATTTTATTAAAGGATTTACCACGGTTATAAGGGGTTTCAAGGGATTTACAAGTGTTTATAAATATTATAAAATGATTTACAAAGGTTTACTAAAGTTTTTAAAGGTTTTGGATGACATTTAAAAAAATTACAAGGGTTTATAAATGATTTTGAAGGGTTTTAAAAATATTTATAAGGTTTTTAAAGGGTTTGTTAAGAAATTGCAGAATTATGACGGAAAAGTTTTTTTGCGAGAAAATATTTGTCGAAAATTTTGATGAGAAATTTTTTGTAGCGGTAATTTAGTCATTTTGTACATAGAATAGAGTATTTTTGAAAATGGATATCAATAGGGGGTATTTATACAAAAAGTAACCTAAAAAAGTTATCTGTGAAAATCCCCCTTAATTAAATTGTATAAATTAGTATTGACATTTTCACCCATAATGACCTATTAATTTGTTCTTTGAAACTTATATTTGTATTGGCATTATAAGGTAATTTAATACCCTTAATAAGGTTTATTATAAAATATATTGTACCTACTTTTTTAATAAAGAGGAGATTTGTTTCATATTAAAGTAATAAACATATAGATGATAAAAACACATGTATTTTAATTTTTAAATTCTAATAAAAATTTTAGGTTTATGACACTACTATCTTTAAATTTTTTAAAAATTATTTACATAATTCAACATAATTATTTTACATAATGTAAACCATTTTATATAATTAATTTATTAAAAAATTATTGTATTAATCAGAATTCGGATATGACATCAACTAGATTTTCTCAACCTTTGAATTGGTTTGCTTGACTATAGAAACCACACAATACTGAATGCACTTTTTCTGCACAACACATCATGCTGATTCGGATAGTGAATTAAGAGTTAGAGTTTTTCGCTAAGATGGCTAAGATCTATGGTAATATGGAAAAAAACAAAGGGTTTGTTTATGGATTTGGTTACAGAATCATCTCCAATCGTTCAATGTATAGTGAACCGCGTTGATGGCAGGACTGTACGGACCACCACCGCCTCCTCCGCCACCGTTTCCCATCTTAATGCCCATGTTTGGTCCTGGTTTTCCAACTTGTATTGGCGGTGGTTTTCACAGATTATCGATGTATTAGATTGTAGAGTTGTGATAAATATTAATGTGTTTAGTTTCAATGTATTAATTTTTGGGTTAATAGTGGTAAAAGTATTCAATATTATTGGCCATGAATGTTTTCGATTTATAATTTTTTTTAAAGTCACATCACAAGCGGTTCAAAAGCATAAAAAATAATTACAAATACAAACATATTTTTTTTTATTGCCTACTCATATAATTTTGTTTTATTATATATATAATATGAATTTGTTTCACTAAAATAGAATCATATAAGGATGAGACAAGAATTATAATGATTAATAATAATTTAATATGATAAGTTAGATACCAAAATATTATATGTTCACTTTGATTTCAAATCAGTTAATGAATTTATCCTCCGCTTATGGTTCATGTGTGTAATAGTGAGTAGTCGTTTTTAATGAAACAAAACGACGAAGCATTTGTTTTTGATGCCAAAAACAACATGAAGTTCGATACTTATTTATTCCATAATCCACCCAAAAATATCCCATGATGTTTCTCATAATATTTATCCCATGAAGTTAGATATGTACTTATTTATCCCATGATCTTTCTCATATTCTTTAAGAATATCAAATCAAATTATAATAAATAAATAATTATAACATTTCAATGGTCTATTTTATTATATAAAAGTATATATTTAAACAAAATAAATATATGAAACTAACTATAAATATTCAGTAACTCCCCCGCTACTAAGTCCAAATTTTGGTTGAATATATCATTCAGTCGAAGCGGACGGAGCAATTACTGAATATTTATAGTTAATTTATTTGTGTTTATTTTGTTCAATCATTGTAGCTAAATTTATTTTATTTTTGACCGTTCAATCTATGAAAAAAAGAATTGCTAAGATTCAAGAATTTCGACTGATATTTATCTTTATATATTTCTTCTTTCCAAATAACATTTAGCTACATTGATTAATTGAGTTAATCAATTAAATTTGAAAAAAATAAAAATCAATACTTAAACCCCTTAAAAGACTTCAAGCCCATACAAAACCCCAGCATGCTTCTCCGGCCCATCTTGAACAAAATACAAATCTCTCATCCTCTGAAACGCATGCCACGTAAGCAAACTATCCGAACCGGCTTGATGACATTTCCCAACCGCCCGGTTAACATCAAGCGTCCTCGCAACCCGGTCTAAACCGCCATACAACTTCCTCTCACAAAACTTCATCATATGCTTCACATCATACACGCGCTCACCAAACAAAACTCTCATCACGCGCTTAAACTCACCCAACGCTCCGGGCAACTCCCGGCGCGTGAGAATCTTCATCAAGTAACCGAAATCGTACGCGCTATGAAACGTCACCCAGCTCACATCTTCGTTACAAACAAGCCCCGAAGACATCAACAGCTCCGCGAACCTCTCCGAACAAACCCCGTCGCGGCTGTTCCTCTCGAAATCGATACCTTGCCGACGAAGCAACTCGACCGAATCAGGCGCGTGTGCGTCACGCGCTACGTCGAAGTCTTTAAAATTAAACTCCCAGATGAATCTCTCCCGTCCTTGTCCCGGGAGGTTACCGTCGGAGTCGGAGAGTGTTAAACCGACTTGGATTAAGGCTAACGCGTCGACGTTGGATTTAAGAAGACTGTAGAGATCAGAAGGGTTTGTAAATCGGAGATCGGATTTGAAAATCACGCCGGGGAACTCAGTGTCCATTGAGATGAATGGGTAATCATCGATGGTTGAGCTGATTAGTTCGAATTCTGATTCGAGATTATTTGCCCAGACTTCGCGAGTTGTGATGATGATGTTTGATTTGTTGATCGACATTTTTTGAGTTTATGATTTTTGAGGATAAGAGTGAGTGTGTGTTGTGAATTTATATATAAGTCAAATCAAATGTGTTGAAACAGAGTGAGAGGAGTTGCGAGGAAGGAGACGAGAGAAACGCGTCAAGTTGGATTCTCTATGTAACGTAACTTGACTCGATTGGTCCAACTTGGCCACTCTCTCTACTGGGTCCAAATTAAATTATTATTCCTTTATTTATTTGTAATTATTATTATTATACATTGAATATATTATATGTTGTAGTAAACATAAAATTTCGTAAATGTTACTCTTTATCCCGTTTTGCAAGTTTTTTAATGAAAATAAATACACACTAAAAACACTTGTAAAACAGAACACAGGGAATGTATATATTGGATTCAGTGAATATCCATTTTTTAGGGGAAGATTATAAATTATAATTTATAATTCATATCCAGAACCAATGTATTTTCCTTATATTATGTAACGGAAATAGTTTAATTCACTATTTTACATGGGTTCAAGTCTTCTTTCCTTAATAAAATTAATTAAAGAAAATTTATGTTTATTTTTTTGGTTTAATATGAAAATCATATACAAATTGAGTTATTTGGTTGACTTGTGTGATTGAAAAATAAAAGACAAACAAAAACATATCTACAAATTTGTAAACATGCAAAGTCACTTTTGTAGTACCAATTTTATAATCAAGTACAATAGTGCCTTTATAAAAAAAAGAGACTTGTATTTTTTTTGTTCTTTATTTGTATTAAATAAACAGAAAATAGTTAGAAAAAACAAATTCTTAATCCAGCTTAAAACTACAAGTGGCAGATATTATAAAGAATATCATAATCCAATAATATTATTATTGAAGTCAATTTGAGTATTGAGACTACAAAAGGGGAAAGTCTCAAGTTGATGGACTTTTCAAGTGTCTTTGTGTTGCGTATGTAAATCGTGTTGTATAGTCAACAACACTTTATGTTGCTATAGCATGTAGTCCTCCTTCTAGACAAATACATTCCAAATTCGAGCCTGATCTTTTGATTGTGGAAGCCATGTGGCAAACAGAGATCCTGAGCTGGCAAGAGAAGAGAGACTAGGTTTGTGAGAGAGGGTTATCCAATTATATTGGTGTCTTGTGTCTCATGTATGATGTATTAGTATCCTTTAAAACACAAAACATAGATACACTATTACAATACAAACATCTCAACACAATAATTAAAGAGTGGTTTTACTTTCACAAGTTTTACATACCGATTCTTGAGTTATTTAAGAAATGTTTTTAGCCTTCTAGGATTTGTTTCCGTTCGACCTCGATGAATTGTTTGTTGATATGATAGCTTTTTGTGGCATTTTGTGTCTCGTTCTCTCCTTTGCATCGCAGTAACTGCAGTTGAAGAGTCCTCACGAGCTCATTTAGCCTCTGTATATGTCTCTCTTGTGATATGATGATCTGTAAAAAAACAGTGAACTTTGCGGTTAGATTTTGACGTTTCACCTGAGAGCAACAGATTAATAATAGCCGAGTCTGATACAGAAACACACTAAACTAAGGGCAGCCATTTGGATCCTTTATCATATCAGATTTTTGTCCTACGAGCAGTTAAAGTAAACTAACTTGGAATGCGTTCTATTAAGATGTAAAAAGCACAAGCCCGGAACTCATATCATGTTGAGTCCTGAAAGCTACAAGCTACCTAATCGTTCTACCTGACTTCATTTAAACTCTTGGGTTTGCAGCTATTACAAGTTTCATTATAGTAGTCTATATGAAACATGTGAACCTAACATTGCAAACTCATTCCTGATCCACATAAATAAAAGCTTGTCTCAAAATAGTTTAGTAAGGGAAGGTGTAGACTACAAAGAGAATAAATTGAGGTCAGGACTAGGTGGAAACCTAAGGTTACTCATTGAAAATATCAAATCCAATTGGATCTTTATGATACTCCAAAGTAAGATCAAAGACGTTATACCCGTTTTATATATTCCACTTCTATCAATTTATCTTATGCAATCGAAAGAAACCCCCATTAAGCGATCCAACCAAACAGTTCAACACCGTTTAAGAATTCTTATTTGAGATTTCCGGACATAAAGACAAAAAATCCAATCCAAGAAAACATATAGAATTGGAGAAAGTCACATTTAAAGTAAACAATGCCAAGAATCAAGACAATTCAAAAAAAAACAAATCCCATGGTAATGAAAACATTTTCTAAGACAACAGATCTTCATTATCATGGTAATGATGATCAATGCCACGAATAAAGTCAATGACTTTTACAGTATAACACCAAGCAACAAACATACTCAGTGAAGCTTAATTACCAGGACACTAAGGTAACCTCTACACACACACACACACACATATCTTCCGACGCTACAACATCTAGCTCATCTTCTAAAGGGGAACACAGAGAAACACATGAAAGAGTTAGAAACCAGTACCTTCTCTTTCACAGCTTCTTCCCTATCTGAAATCTGCTGCTGTTTCTGAGACAAGCTAGTGGCTGTATCTACCTCAACAAGCGGTTGCCTCCATTCAAACTGAGAGGTGACTATAAGTACAACTAGCAGAAACACTAGCAAGATCGGCTTCGACATTGCTATATCAGTTGCTTAAAACACCTGCCCCCAACAAAAACCCAAGAAATTAGCCAAATTCATAATCTTTATACACTATTCACAAGCCTACCAACTCAAAAACACACATAAATTCAATTTGAACTACTAATAACACATTAGCAGAGACCTATCACCTAGGGCTTAGCAGAGAGAAGGCATCATTATCAACCTCTAAGATCAAAAATTCGATTTTTAATCAAACCCATTCCTCAGCACCCACAAAAACAAAGACCCAATGAAGCGATTAAGATGATCTTGAACTTACAAATCGAATTTGACCAGAAGAATAGCCAAACTTCATGATCAACCACCACCACCGTCAGGGTCTCTAATGGTGAAATTGAACGAGATCTTTACAAAATCGAATTCGAGATCAGTTTCGATAATTAGAAAACACCAAATGAGATTTTGCGTAAGCAGAGAAATGTAAAAGATGAGGTAATATTGTGATGAATGCTCAAAGAAGAGGACTAAATGTTTTCAGGTGACTCCTACGAATTTGTTTTTCTTCTTCTTTTTGTTTTTGCCAAAATTGATCGTATCTTTTAACTTATTAGTAATTTAGCTTTAGTTATGAGAATGGTAACATTACACCCCTGAGGACATGAATCTCTCTATTTGATTTTTGTACTATTAAATTATTTAGTAGTACTAGAAATTACCCGAGGTGTTCCACGGGACAATTATTTTTACATTTTACTTTAATATATAATTTTTATGAACTTTTATTATAAGTATATGTGTATTTTAATATATTTTATATTTTTTATATTTTAGTTTGATATATAACATTTTCCTCTACAAATTAGTGTAATTATGTAACTACGAAAACACATATTTTTTTTTTCTATACTACTTTGATATTTAAATTTTCAAAAATTAGTTTTTAAGGGGTACCCTAATTTTTAGGAAGATCCATTAATATAGATTTAGAAAGTATATATGAATAAATCAAAGATAATGAATAACATAACATAAAGTATATATAAAAGTAAAAAAAAAGAAGAGTTGTCATCTGGTTTATCAGAGGATAACTCATAGTAATATTTTAAATTTTTAATAATAATATGTACTACCATATAACCCCGTTCTATTATAGTTTGAACTTTCTATTAATTAAAATTTTTAAGTTAAATTAAATTTAAAAATCAGTTATAATATTTAAAAATATTAAAAGTTTTAAATGTATTCTATCCAATATAACTAAAACATATTAAGTACAAAATCATGAATTAATCTTTTGGTTACTGATTACTCGAGTATTTAACCTGATAACTTAACCGAAGTAAAGTATATGCGGGATCGATCACAAGGAGCAAGGGTACACTAAAGACGTGCAAGGCTCATTCTTAGCTAAAGCGGAAAAGACTTGTTGTTTGGTTTTTCAGTTTGTAAATAAAAATGCAAAAATAAACTGTGATTAAACTTATAAATTAAAGACATTGGGCATCAGGGTATTTTCAGAGAATCAATGAATAACAAATAAAAGCTATAAGGAATTCTAACATGAAGAATCGTTCTTGAACATGAACAGAAGTTTAGACTAATTCTCTCTCAAGACATTAATCACTAAATTTAACTATTCAATTACTAAACTCTCATTTATAATTTCCTAGCCAAATTCGCATTATCTAACAGATTCATTTGGTTCACAAAGCATTCTAACGTCAACTCCCGCAGGTTAAACATACAATGCTCAATTTACATTCATTCAGACATTTAATCGAACATCTCTGAAACAAATAAAAGCCTAAATTCTAAAACAAGGTGATCAATCCTATTCTAGCATTAAGAACATGAAAATTGAAAAATCCATAACACAGCAATCCATTGAAGCAATCCATTCACAAATTCATTGATTCTTCTACTTAGAACCCTAAACCCCAATTGAAGAACTACTCACACATAGCAATTAAAACAAAGCAAATAGATATGAAAGAAAACATGATGAAACTGCAAATATAATAAGAAAGGGTTTAGAAATCTTCTCCAAGTGTCAAGAAGATGGACTCTTCTCCCAAAATTGTTTAGAACTGAAAAATATGAAGGATAGTTGCTAAAACGTCGACTCTAAGGTATAAAAACAATAGGAGACGAGTTGAGTCTGTTTCTCATTGAATATGGGCCAAAATATGCATCAGAGGTAAGGGATCGATCGGTCCCTGGTGAGGATCGATCGGTTTGGCACTCCCAAGTTTCAATTCTGCATTAGCTTCAACAACTCGTCAGAATGACCTGTCTTCACGAAATAGGGTGTAAATCTTGAATGCACCGTTAGATTTCCTTGAAAGCACTTGAAAATGAAAGCTAACATCTGTCTTCATCTTGTGTCAAAATATGAGAAAGATCTAACGGTGGAACATAGTTCATCTGATCCCAAACATCTGACACTTCTACACGAATCTGCATCTCCGAATGTGTGTTTACATCCTAAAACAGCTCGTTTTATTCCAAAGCAATCTAAAACCTGTTAAGATTCTTCAATGGACTATAAGACTCTAAAAACACATTTTCACTCAATATAAGTTATAAAATAATAATAAAAAGACTTAAAACCGATAAAAACACAATATATCAGTTACAGATTAAAGTAAAAAATGAAGAAGATGAACATATAGTAGAAGTCAAAACCCCTAAGAAGAAGATGTTTTGGACTAGTGGAAAGAGACATATTCATACATAACCACAAGATAACGTTGGATTCACACATTAAATGAGGGGAGAATTACTTAGATAGACCATAAAAGTAGATTTATTCTTTAAACAGCCATATTTTTTTTTAATTCTTTAGATGTTTAGTAAGATGGGTGTAATTACAATAAACACCCTTGGTCTGTTTTCACTTAAAAATTGCCACGTCAGATTCGACATGCCACGTCATACCTGAAATTGCCACATCATTATTCTGTCTTTAATGATACAAGAGGAAGAAACTGAACATTTTCGTCACTATTCACACACAAAAAAAACTGTTTTTTCTCTCTCGAAGCCAACGAAGAACCCTAACTCTCGCCGCTTTTCTTTCTCGTTTCTTCCGGCCTCTTATCATATTATCAGTGTGTCTCTCTCTCTTTCTCGTCGTTATTGTTGTCGCATTTCTTCTCAACTTGGATGGAGACTTTTCGTTTTCTGACAAAAATAACAGGGAAATACGAAACGTCGTATACGGCTGAGTTATGGTACATTACGGCTGAGTTATGACACATTGCGGCTGAGTTATGGTACATTACGGCTGAGTTATATTATGACTTATTGTAAGTTACGGCTGAGTTGTGTTTTTTTTTTGTAATTTTTCACACATATGAAAAAATATTTCTACCTCGGCGATTCCGGCGAAGAACCCTAATTCTCGCCGCTTCTCTCTCTCTCTCATCTCTTTTGGCCGCTTCGATTCTCAACAAGTCTCTCTCTTGTCGTCATTCCTATCGCATTTCTTCTCAAATTGCGTACATCTAATGTTCTAAGAAAAGAACAGAGTTCTTGGTCCTCACATGTGGTTCTGTTCATGCTGAAAGTTGCTTTGAAGATGACAATAATGAATACGAAGAGAGTGAACGGTAAACCTATGGCACTAACTCGTAATTTCATTATTGTCTTGTTATTTTGCCACTATATCAAAATCTCATATCCCATTCTCAGGTTTTGTTTCATTTGTTGCAAAAAAAGGTGTCTATGTCAGATCGGAATAGGCCAAGGAAAAGGCAGAAGACTAAAAAGAATAAGAAAAAAAAACTGTTCTTTCTCTCTCGAAGCCGACGAAGAACCCTAACTCTCGCCGCTTATCTTTCTCGTCTCTTCTTGCCACTTATCCTATAATCGGTGTGTCTCTCTCTTTCTCGTCGTCATTGCTGTCGCATTTCTTCTCAACTTGGGTGGAGACTTTTCGTTTTCCGACAAAAAAAAGGGAAATACGAAACGTCGTTTACGGTTGAGTTATGACACATTGCAGCTGAGTTATGGTACATTACGGCTGAGTTATATTATGACTTATTGTAAGTTACGGCTGAGTTGTGGTTTTTTTTGGTAATTGTTCACGTACAAAAAAAAATATCTCTACCTCGGCGATTCCGGCGAAGAACCCTAATTCTCGCCGCTTCTCTCTCTCTCATCTCTTTCGTCCGCTTCGACTCATACCGACGAGTCTCTCTCTCTCTCGTCGTCATTGCAATCGCCTTTCGTTTCAACTCGGCTGGAGACTTTTCGTTTTCCGACGAAAAAACAAAAGGAAATACGAAACGTCGTTTTCAACTTTTTGTCTAAGTTATGCCGCATTGTGGCTGAGTTATGCTACATTACAGCTGAGTTATGGTACATTACAGCTGAGTTATGCTACATTACGGCTGAGTTATGATATACTTTCTCGAGATTACAAAAAGTGTTTTTCGGGAAAGACCAACAATAATTACGTACACATATTCACACGCACACGCATAATAAAGTCATAGAGTATTATGTTTTAAAAAAATTATTCAAAAGAATTCAAATTTTATAAACAAAATATTCAAAATAATTTAAAGTTTTTTGTCTAAATAGAGAATACTACGTCACGGTTGAGTTATGCTACATTGCGGCTGAGTTATGCTACATTACGGATGAGTTGTGATATACATTCTCGAGATTACAAAAAGTGGTTTTTGGGAAAGATCAACAATAATTACGTACACATATTCACACGCATATGCATAATAAAGTCATAGAGTATTATGTTTAAAAAAATATATTCAAAATAATTCAAAATTTGAATTCAAATTTTCTAAACAAAATAATTCAAAGTTTTGTGTCTGAATATAGAATAATACGTCACAGCTGAGTTATTTACTTTTCAAGGTTGACTAATGACTAAAACTTTAATTTAAAGGGACACTTGAATGTTAACATTAGCACTGGTTATAATAATGTAGAGATTAAATATATTATAATACAATTAACAAAAATCAATAACAGCTCTTTTACATTCTATATTTGATCAAATGTGTAGGAATAGAACATAAGTATAGGGTTTGGGGTTTATCGTTTTGTTAGATAAGTTTTACAAGGTACAAACCTGAGCGAATTTCATGATTTTTTTATGGAAAGTTAATAAAAGTGTTAACAACATATTATTAAAGTGTTTTTATTACATGAGTGCATCAAATATTCACATCTACCATATTTGAGGTTTGGCCGAGTTATGCCAACGACATGGTTGACTTATTGTAGAATAATTCGAGGTTTGGCCGAGTTATGCCAACGACATAGCTGACTTAACGTAAATAAATTTGTGGTTTGGCTGAGTTATGCCAGCGTCATGGTTGACTTACACAGACCATTTCGAGGTTTGGCGGAATTATTGTAACGATAACATGTAGCTCATTGTTACATGATGGCTCAACTCATTCAATCTGTAGTCATCGAGAACCAACTTCACAAGCTTTTTGTGTGTTCTTTCAACATCTATCTGCACAACTCTACACCCTCTATCGTCGGCTTTAAAATGCTTATTTGTGTTTTTTACCCAATTACCATAAACAACAATTATTAGAACCAGATCCATCAACGAAAATGAAGAACAGAAATGAAGAACATAAGTGAAAATGAAGAACAGAAGTGAAGTGAAGAACAGAAAATGAAGAACAGAGTGTAAGAAAAAACACGAGCTAATGGGGGACCTTTCGTATTTCCCTCGTTTATTCTGACGTGGAATTGTGCATTTGAAGTCGTAAGTCAGCCACCAAACAAATTTTAAACTCAGCCAAAATAAATCAGCTATCAACACAAATTAAATCAGCCACAACATGAAAAATATTTAAGTAATTACTAAAATGTTTTTTAAGATGCCAAATTCAGCCGTAACGTCAATAAGTCAGCCGTAACGTAAAATAAGTCGGCCGTAACTGGAGGCTATATTAGCAATAAATCTTTTGTCTATAAGTCAGCTGTAACATGGTTGAGTTTTCCGTTAAGTAAGCCAATTACGACTGAGTTATGTCTCTGAAACATAGGTCAGCCGTAACGACATTTGATAACTCAGCCGTTGTCGATAACTCAGCCAACCGGAGAAAGTTAAGTCAGCCGTGTCGATAACATAACTCAGCCAAACTTCTGATAACTCAACCATCGGACTATAACTCAGCCGTAACGGCGGCTGAGTTATTAGCCGTTTTCTCATAACTCAACCAGATTTTTATAAGTCAGTCGTAATTGTTGGCTGAGTTATGATCGTAAGTCAACCGTTGACCCGAAACTCAGCCGTTGTCCCAGAACTCAGTCATAACGTGATATAACTCAGCCGTAACGTACGTTATGGCTGAGTTATTGGTGGCACGCGCCTTTTTGTCTGACGTGACAGTAGCATTTTTCGTAATTAGTTTTTTCCGGTAACGTGTAAAAAAGGCACGCTGGTAATTAAAAAACATTTAAGAATTAAAAAAAAGTTTTGGATGGTTTCCATCAATACACCTAAAATGTAGTCCATCTAAGTAATTCTTTCTTATGAGACTACATATATGCAATAGCATTGCTCTTGTGGGTTGAAAATGAATTTTTATAAAGATATAAAATCTGCCAGAAACAGAATTACATATCTCTCGATAGCCTAATGTTCATGTACTAGGTGCACATAGACACTACAATATAAATAGATATATAATGGAGAGAATGATACCACAAACTAGCTAAGCCTAACACAAGTAACAAAACATTTCTCTCAACATCAAAACAGAACCAAGTAAAATGCCTAGAAGATCTTTTCATTAAACCTCACACTAGATAAAACACCAACACGGCTATCATGACGAACACCCAAGCTACAACGTCCCATCGCGCTCGGTTTATAGACTTAATCGAGTAGATACCGATAAAGCAATTTGACATGGATATGTTGTTCTCTTCTCCAGTGTCATTTTGTAATGGCAGTTTCTGTAGCAATGATTGCATTTGTATGTCTACCATGTTTGGTAAAGGCAGTACTCTTGTGGTGTTGGACTCTGATTGAAGCCTTGGCACATTGATTAGTGTATTACCGGAGACCGCTGGATCATCTAGCTTTACTATTTCATCCCTCAGTATATCCGCATAGAAATCTTCTTCACTAGGAACCTTAAATTATGAAAAAACAAATCATGGAAATCAGATCATAAATCTCTAGACATCATCCATTTGGTGTATGCACTATGTCAACTCGCAACCCATAAAACAGGTAATACATATATAGAACTAAGTAAAAGAGGACCAACCTGTGGATTTTGTGAAGATTGTGAAGATTCTGCTATCTCACTAAGTAGTTCCTGCCCTGACTCACTTGGCAAGTAAAAATCAACCATATTTTCCCAATCAGATATACTTTCTGAGATAGCGTCATTCTGCGTGTTTACGTGCTTGTCAGGTAATGTATTTGGCTGTGGTGACTTCTGAACTGTAGCTCCTTGAAATTCAGTATTCCTCCTAAGTCGGCAAATAACTAGAGCATCCTATATAACACTTGAGAAATTCAATAAACATAACAAGATCCTAATTTCTAGTTAGTAGTTTCGATATACTATTTGTGCGCGAAGAAAACATCAAAAATACCCGAAAATAGTTTACCAGTGACACTCCAATCATGCAGTACTCATGCATAATCCATTTGGTCCTTCCGCCTTTTGGCGCACGGCCAATGTGGAATACAAGCGTTCTCTTAGTTCCAATCACCTCGGAACCTGACTTCACATTACGTTCTTTCCCTGTGGCTTTCCAATATCCCATCTTGGTTGCTCTTCTATTCTGTGAACCGTGGGGATACTTCTTACCACGAGCACAAAAAAAGAACCATTCGTTGTCGGATTTCACAATGGACTTATCTGCGAAAAAAATTCCGAAAATCTTGGTTAGTGTCAAGAAGAGAGGAAATAAAAAGACTGGAGAAACATAAACTTTTCTAAGACAATATAGACATGAAGATTTCGTTGAACAAAGCCAACAAGTCCCTCAATTGTCATAGGCCTGAACTTGTTTATGCAAATATAAAATTACATATCCATGTCAATACTTACAAATGAAAGAGCAGTTTGTAGCAGTTCAACCCACAAAAGAGATAACTACAAGTAGGAGCAAATCAGGTATACACATCAAGCAAACGTTGAAACACAAATGGTATTTTCATTACTTCCATGCATTTAACTAATGTTTATCAAACAAGGTACTAACACAAACCAAGCCATCACATCTTCAAACCAATATACCAGTCTAAGAAAATAAAACATTGTACCAACACTGTAACCCCATATTCATAAAATTTGGCATCCTTAAAAAACTATAACTTTTGCTCTGTTACACTGATTCCACAAAACTCGTCGAAACTAACCAAACGACTAGAGATTCAACCGGATTCATGGACAAAGAAACATAAGTAATAAGTAGCTTTCACAGTCCAGGAAACTTCTAGAATCGAATACAAAAATTCCCAGTAACTTTCACAGTACTACCAAATAGTACCAATTAAAGAGGATGAAACTTACCAAACATGTCACCTAAACTTCAACATGTGACATATATATATATATATATATATATATACTACCCTAGACTCGAAATTCAATAAAATTCACAAGAATATTTCCCTAAAAATGCTAAAATCAATACCAAATTTGTGACCAAAAGATCCATTTTAAGCAACCTAAGCTAGTAGCAATTTTTTATAACCAAAGTCCCATAACCCCAAAATAGTAAGGACTATACAATTTGTTTTTTTTTGTCCTTCCGACAAGAATAACCTAATCTTAAAACTAACGAACTTGACAAAACAAAAAATTACAGAACAAGAACACACTTAAACTATGTAAGAAGAACAAGGGCAAGTGAAAGAAAACAAACCAGGTAAATCCCAAGGCTCGAAGTTGTAAATCTCAACCTCAGGTATAATCTCAACAGACCTCTCCAAACCATCCATCTTCCTCTTCAAGTAATAAGTAATAAGCTCGATGTCCGTCGGAGAGAATTTGAAGCCAGGGAACATCGTCGTCACCGCCGGCTCAACCGCTGCAGCTGCCATATGTAAAAAAAGATTAGTGAAGAAAGAGATCAAAGAGAGTCTTTTCTTTCTCCTTCTTTCTTTCTCCTTTGGCTTCTAAAGAAACTGAGAAGTCACATAAGAAGAAGGAAAAAAAAAACAATTTGTCTTGGGAATTGGGAACAAGACTCGTGAAGAAGACAATACAAAGGCGATGATCGAGTGCTTTGCTCACTTATACTTTTACTTACACCTGCGTTTTTGTTTTTGTATTTTTTTTTTCTACACAGGTGTTACTTGGGTACTGAAATATTTGCGTATGACTACCACGTCACTGCTTTTGCTCAAATCTCACTTTATTAAACTAGAGTATATAATTAGACAATTCTTTTTTTTTTTGTCATCAATTAGACGATTCTTTATACTGGTTTAATATTATATTAATAGTGATGTCAATAAAATTATAGTACAGTTTATATTAATGATATTTTTAAAATATAATAGTTTACAAGTCTAAAATTTATTGGGTTTTACTTAAAAAATGAATTAAACCATAAATAAATTTGGATACTTATTAAGTTAATTTTCAACTTACTCGAATTTATATTCAAGTTAGTTTTATTTATAATATGGTTCTAAATTGTTGTCTAAAATTTTTAGTTGATGTGGCCGTCAAACACATATATTTCCTTCATTAATTGAGTGATATATATTTGTTTAAAAATTTTTGAATTACAAGATACGTTGAAATTATTTTTTAGATCGTTATTAATTTTTTGTATTGTATGATGTTTCAAAGAAAAAATCTATCAAACAAACATGATATGAGAACTATAATTTTAAATTTTACTAAAATTTTCTAAATCATTTATATTATTAATTGTGAAACTACATTATATGAATATTTTAATTGATTAATGATATATTTTTAATTGTGTTTGGTTTGTTAAAATATTTTGGAATCTGATTTTAATGAATTATGGATTTCTCTCATATCACAAGAGAAATATCAGTTACTGTTTTAATTCAATCAAATTTAGAAACTTTGATAAACTATCAATACAGTGCAAAGCCGTCCATGACTACAAGCAAGCCAAGCACCAACTTGCGGTCTTGTAAGTGCTTAATCTTTTAAGATAAAATTTTTGGGTTCGATCATATGCTTTATTGAGATATATTATCTTAACTCAGTAAAAAAATTATATTTTCTCAATGTCAATATCTTTTTTTTTATGAATAACTTAATAAAAAGCGTGTATATTAGACTAGATAGTTTAGTTTGGTGAATTTTATAGATGTTTACTTAGTTGATTTATTGGTCACTTTTTCTTTTCTTAAGTTACTGTCAACAATGCAAACCAAGAATAACATTTTTGAACAATCCTTCAGCTGTTGTGTGAATACTAGTAAAAATACAACTAGCTTGAGTTGGAGATTTGAGCCAAGATAGGAAACGAGGCCATGTCACCATAAATCACATAAAGGAAACAAGTCTGGTTGACCCTATTCCAAAAGAGCAAAGCCACATTGTGAAGGATTGTTTAGTGTAACAACCCGCCCTGTGGGATTCCTTCCGCCATGTGGCAAACCCCGCCACATGGCATTCTTACAGCGCTGCAGCGCATCGATCCTAACCTCTCTCCTGTGGGCCCAAACTGCGCAGCCCTCTGCTCGCAGCCTCCCTGGCCCACCAGGTAAGTTATTGGTGCGCCTGGCGTTCCTCGAACCCAGGTCCTCACCCTTTAACAACCTTCTCACCGGACAAGCTGTTACCAATCGAACGTCAATTGGTAACAGCTTGTCCGGTGGGAAGGTTGTTAAAGGGTGAGGACCTGGGTTCGAGGAACGCCAGGCGCACCAATAACTTACCTGGTGGGCCAGGGAGGCTGCGAGCAGAGGGCTGCGCAGTTTGGGCCCATAGGAGAGAGGTTAGGGTCGATGCGCTGCAGCGCTTGTAGCTGCCATGTGGCGGAGTGTGCCATGTGGCAGGGTTCCCACCGGGATGGGTTGTTACAATTAAAAGTCGACTTTTATGTAACAACCCGCCCTGTGGGATTCCTTCCGCCATGTGGCAAACCCCGCCACATGGCATCCTTACAGCGCTGCAGCGCATCGACCCTAACCTCTCTCCTGTGGGCCCAAACTGCGCAGCCCTCTGCTCGCAGCCTCCCTGGCCCACCAGGTAGGTTATTGGTGCGCCTGGCGTTCCTCGAACCCAGGTCCTCACCCTTTAACAACCTTCCCACAAGACAAGCTGTTACCAATCGAACTGCAGATCAATTGGTAACAGCTTGTCTTGTGGGAAGGTTGTTAAAGGGTGAGGACCTGGGTTCAAGGAATGCCAGGCGCACCAATAACCTACCTGGTGGGCCAAGGAGACTGCGAGCAGAGGGCTGCGCAGTTTGGGCCCACATGAGAGAAATTAGGGTCGATGCGCTGCAGCGCTGTAAGGATGCCATGTGGCGGGGTTTGCCACATGGCGGAAGGAATCCAACAGGGCGGGTTGTTACATTAGAGACTGATCCTTTGAAGTTTGAACCATGCACACTTGATTGTGCCAAGTAACCAATTTCCAAATGTCATAAAATCTGAACCTATACAATATGAAAATGTCATGATGATCGCATATATAGTGGAAGATCACGACCCTAGCCTCTAAATTATGCATTATTTGTCCATTATATATGGTCGACAACTTTCTTGCAAACAAACAATTATATTTTGTGTTTGACTAATTAAACATTTTTAAACCATGTGTTTTTAAATATAGCTAAAGTAAGATACAAATATAAAGATTACAGTCACTACCATTTAAATATTTATATAACATATGGAAGCATTACTCACCTATGTAATTAAAAAAAAATGGACCTCTAATCATTATAGTGCTAAACAATTTCATTTTTATTAGAGAACGTGTAATTAGCCCCGGCTAATTTATACAAAGCACACCAAATATTTAACTACCAAAGAAATTAAAAAGTAAGATAGTAATAAAATCGTTACAAAGCACACCAAATGTTTATCTACCAAAGAATTTTTTTTAAAAAAACCTAAGATCTGATAATTAACACTAAGAAATCCATTTAGTGTTTCTAATCTCTTTTCTCTTTTGTTATTGGTATATATCAAGATGACAAGATGGTTTTGAAAGTGTTACTTTTAGGCGGTGTAAAAGTAAAAAAAAAAAAGAGTTAATTACTCAATAAGAACTTTTTTCTTGGCATTTTTAGTTTTGCTTAAAATCTTATTGATTTTGCCATTTTTTAAGTTAGAAAAATATGATTAAACACGCGTTTTACTCGTTATGTTTGGGTTTAGTCGGTTCTAATTGTCTTAAGGGTTTAGTATTTACTATATATTACGTTTTCTAACCAAAAAAATTTAAAAACAAACATTTTTAAAAATCCAAAAATGGCAAATCCACAAGATTTTAGTAAAAATGGCACATTCGTAAAATTTATCCTAAAAAATGGCAAAATTTGTAAGAATCCCAAAAAAAAATAAGTACATCATCAATTCATCATCAACCCAATAGTAAATGAGAAATCATTGGAGTTCCTCAAATAAACCTTTATATTATTTTGTAATTTCTTACGTCCCCCTTCACGTGATTTGTACTTGTAGGATGTGTTTTTTTCTTGCAGTCTTTTCGTATTATTGAAACATGTGTTAAAACTTAAAATCTAGTGGTAGTGAAAAAAGTCCTACAAATCCGTATTACATTCAACTTTTTAGATAAGGTTACGAGACTCTTTAACAAGAAAGATTAGATAACCATCTAAAAAAGGAATTATATACATAGGAAAACAGTAAGACATGTAAAACAATTCCTTTCCAACTATGACAATATATTTCCTTAAAAACCGAAACCAAAACATTAATGTATAAGGCGGAGAATCCCATTTCAATTCTCTTCTTACATAAAAACACCATAGGTAAGGAAAAAACACGTGAACTAAACTAGTACTAGTACTGGTCCATCCACCTCATTGCATTCCCCACCACTGGTTAAATCGTGTCCTTAGAAACGTCTCAAGTAGGTAATTAAAACTCGACCTAACTAGTACCACACACTAAACAGCTCTCCCCCTCTATATATATCTAGCTATTATTGCCTCTCTTGTCATTGAAGTAAAACAAAGGTTTTGAGTTGATAAAAGAAATGTCAACTGTCAAGAACACAGCTGATCCCGTTGATGGCGTTGCCCCGTCCACCATCGTTAGAGTTACCATCGTTCAAGCATCCACTGTCTATAACAATACTCCCGCCACTCTAGGTAAATTTTTTGTATCATTCTTTTTTATAATTTTTGGTGTGTAATGAAAAGGAGGATCAAAACCTGACTGATATGAGAATGATCAGACAAGGCTGAGAAGTATGTTGTGGAGGCAGCAAGCAAAGGAGCTGAGCTGGTTTTGTTCCCAGAGGCTTTTGTAGGAGGTTATCCTCGAGGGTTTAGGTTTGGTTTGGCTACGGGAGTTCATAACGAGGAAGGCCGTGATGAGTTTCGCAAGTATCATGCTTCTGCTATTAAGGTTCCTGGTATGATCCGACAAAACTTTTCTTTTTAACCAATCATTAACTTTGGACAAAAACCTCAATTATTTTTGTGTTTTATCTTCAAGAACAGTACATGAGTTTTTTTTTTTTCCTAGTAGTTCATATACACCACCCGATCTTGGATCCAATCCTATCGGGTCTTAAAAGCCATTTGTATATAGGATCCGACAAAACCGGATACTTATCTCAGTATCTGTTTAATGTACAAGTTCACTCTTCATATATGTTTGTATGATAACTTATTTATGATTTTTACTCTGCTACAATTAATATTTAATTTATTTTTCTAATTTGTCAACGAAATCTTTTATGATGTTTAGTAATTTAGGAGATTTCGTAATAAAGTATAGAGATTTTTTATTGGTTTTTTTTTTAATTTTTGTGTGGACATATGTTTACTTCTGTATATATTTTTGTTTTCTTATTAAATATCTCCTTTGTATTTCATTATGGACAGTTGATTTTATTTAACACAGAAAAAAGTTAAGCTAATAAAAATAACTTTGAGGACAAAAATGTTTGATATGAGTTCTCTGTGTTTTGTCACTGTTTGATGGAAATTAATTTGCAATACAATTAGTGAGTGTGATAGCTCTAGTTCAGTTGAGCACTCTCAAAAGCTTGGGACACAAAATGACTCTTTCTTTGCTTGGTTCTTGTGATGAACCTAAAGGTCCTGAAGTAGATAGATTGGCTGAGCTGGCCGGGAAACACAATGTGCATTTGGTAATGGGGGCGATAGAGAAGGATGGGTATACACTCTATTGCACAGCCCTTTTCTTTAGTCCACAAGGTCAGTTTTTGGGTAAGCACCGTAAACTCATGCCCACAACTTTGGAACGTTGCATTTGGGGTCAAGGGGACGGATCAACCATCCCCGTTTACGACACTCCCATTGGCAAAATTGGTGCTGCTATTTGCTGGGAAAATAGGATGCCCCTATATTGAACTGCCTTGTATGCTAAAGGTCAGCTTTTAATGCAATGTATTGTGACACATATTAAAAACCATTAGATGTATGATTTTTTCTAACGATTATCGATTTTGGCACGAAGGTATTGAGATCTATCGTGCACCTACTGCTGATGGTTCGAAAGAATGGCAATCGTCAATGATGCATATTGCGCTAGAAGGTGGATGTTTCGTGTTGTCGGCTTGCCAGTTCTGCCTCCGTAAAGACTTCCCTGACCATCCTGATTACTTGTTTACCGACTGGGAAGACTACAAAGAACATGATGCTATTGTCTCCCAAGGTGGAAGTGTCATTATTTCACCTTTAGGACAGGTTCTTGCCGGACCAAACTTTGAATCAGAGGGTCTCATTACAGCTGATCTCGGTATATATATATATTTCGACATTCATCTAAGGATATAAGAACTGATCATTTTTTAAGGCTATATATAACGCTCTATTTCTCATACAGATCTTGGTGATGTAGCAAGAGCCAAGTTGTACTTCGATGCGGTCGGACATTACTCGAGACCAGATGTTTTACACTTGACCGTAAATGAGCACCCAAAGAAAACGGTTACATTCATGAATAAGGTGGAGAAAGCTGAGGATGACTCAAACAAGTAATCAAGATCTATATCATGGTAGGAGTCAAGTTCTAAAATGTTCTAATGTTTATGTTTAAGGTTTGTTTATGTTTTTCTTCAATAATGAAAAGAGATCACCATGCTAGACACATGGTAAGATCTATGTTGTGTGATATTAAACCAATTGGTTCTATCGTCTTGTATTTATAGATTGTACCATTATGTTTTATCCAATTTAGGTGTTGATATCTCGGATGTGCCATAATGTTTTCATTTATATGTTGATAAAGTCAAGACTATATACTATTTAATTTGGCCGTCAAGTCTAAATGTGAGTTTGAAAAGTCACTACAAATTACTTAACTATTGCTAAATGGCTACATCAATCAGATAGGATAATGATGGGCTAACCAAAACCAGAGAATTCAAACCACATATAGGGATTTATAATTAGTGAGTTACACGACAAGATGTGCAATTTTAAGGACGTAGTTCTTGTGTCGTCAATAGCTGCCGTTGTCATTAGCCATCGATGTCACCGCTCACCACCATCTTCGACCACTTCTGCTGTCATATCACCGTATGTTTTTTTTCTCTCTCTATTTAAAAGACTACCTCGATTGGTGGAATTGGTGGAAGGGTTCGATGTTTTTTTTTAGAAAATTAAAACTAAATTAAAATCGTAAACACTCGTTCTCATTTATAGATTTATAGACATATTAAACTAATAATAAAATTATTTATATAGAATGTTTTAGATACATATATTCGGTATTACTAATAAAAATGTTCTAAAGTTTTGAAGTTTAAGAGAAACAAAGAAAGTTAACTAAATGATAATCGAGTGTTCTTATTGAATTTAGCTGTATTTTTATTGTTTTATGGCTGAATTTAACTAGATGGTAACATCTCAATATAGCTGTTTTTTTTTCTTTTGTAATTTTTGACTAATCTAACAAAATAATTAAGATTTTAACTGAAAATATATCGTCAAATAATTATGAAGATTAATCAAATAACTAGAAAATAAATCTAATGGTCTAGTTAACTCTTATACTAATAAATAAGTACTCAAAAATTATCTGAATTAATACTAGTATAATGAATATATTTTTTAGTAGCAATATTAAGTTACTCTTCTATTTTTAATTTTTGAACTTTAGCAAAACATTATTGAAAAACTAATTTCAAAAATTAATAACGCAATTTTAGAAATTTACTTTTTAGCAGTTTAATTAATAATATGATGAAAGATGAGTAAAAAGAACATTATTATAATCTTGATATTGTAAAGTGATACGCGGTCGAATCATGTCGACCTAATGACCTGATGACTCAAGAGATATTCTGATTAACTTTTCGAGTCGATTTTTAAATCTTTTATGATCTCGTCACATATATCAATTTAAATACATATAAATTATTTAATATTGGGTCCGATTGGTAACATACTCAAAAACTGTACAAAATATATAAAATGGAACGATAAGTTTCTATAAAATAGTGTAAAACTATAAAGAAGAGCGGTACATAAAAGTTGTACAAACAAAATAGAGAGTAAAAATTTTGGGTAACACTTTTGTGATTGACAAAAATTAAAACTATACAACTTTGTACAACTTTCTCTTCTTCACTTATTAGAACCATTAAATTTAAATAAAATATGTTCTTAAACTTGTTAAACTCGCATCATCATGCTACCCATCAAGTTTTAATTGTGGAAGAGAATGCTTAGCCGTTGATGAGGAACTGTATAGTTGGAGAATGCATATGCTAAAAGGCATGTTAATTAATATCATGCTCATATTCAGTAGAAAAGCTTCCTTGTGGCTCTTGGCATGGGCCTCGTAAAGTTTTCCATATGTAATATTACTTATACTTAATTTCAAGTCTCGTTTCTTATAAACTTTTATCAACATCTTCTTAAAGTTCATTAGTATTTATTTATCAAAGAGAGAACAAAAATGTTCCAACGATCTCATAGTTACTTGCATAGATTGCTTTCCTCTTGGTTTAAACCTTTCAAATAATGGACCACCTTGCTTGCCTTAATTTGTTATACAAGAACCCAAACATGTTTTAAACTTAACTATTGGTTGGGTTGGGAACCACAAGTACGCAAGATTAATATTCAGGATTTGGTCTAAACATCTTTCTTTTCAAAAACTATTACACAAACATTAATTGATGAAAAAAAAAAAATAAGAAAAAAGACAAACATTAATTTCATTAGGAGACTTTGAAAGAAGAACAAAACCAAAAAAGACATCATTCGTTGTCGCGTTGATTTGATATCACACATCATCACGTGCACAAACGAATCCATCATCAAACAGTCTCTTGATCTCTACTCAATCAAGAGATCAGGTCATCGAAATCTGTAATTTCTTGGTCTCCTAAAAGTTTTGGGGACATATCTATAAACAACTTTTTCTACTTGCCTTTTAACTCATCATTGACTTATGAAATTTAATTGAGGAATAATTTAGAATAAACCATAAAGTGTTTTTATTTTTGAATCTCAAATATTTGATTCCATCGTTTATATTCTAATGTGAAAACAACACAACTTTTAGTTAAAAATTTGACAAAACAAACTGAATTAGTTACTCCTTTTTTTTTTTGAAAAATATTATTTAAACTTATTTCTTTAATAAACTCAAAATATGTTAATTAAAATCGTATTTTCAACATATAAATCGAATTTATGTTATAAGTAACCGAAGTTGCGATGAACCATCGACAAAAGAAAAAAAATAAACCTTACAAAGAATAGAACATAGTTAGACAAGATCTCTTCCTATATGTATATGTGAATGTATTAGGCTTGAATTGTGTCTTGATTCTCTCGGTAAACTAATACTATATTATAGTGTTTCAAATTCATTTCTCTCTTTTGTTTTAAGGCATCAAGATAGTTTTGACAGTGTTAATTTGACAGAGTAAACTAATACAGTATAGTGTTTAAAATCTTTGGACTGCCCTGAACGTTCCTATTATTTTGTCAATTATTGTACGGCTTCCTATAAATTATACATCATCAAAGCTTCTTGATTGCTTAACGTTCTTTTGTTGTGATTTGTAAGAAATTTAGGATTTGTATGGTTACTATAGCGAAGATGAAAAAATTTGTTAGCTGTTTAGTTATTTTTTGAATTTAATGTTAAATTATATTCAAAAAAAATAGCATTGTTATAACTAGTGCATCGGACAGTTTAAAAACTGCTGATAGAAAATAAATTGATAAATAAAATCAAGCAAAAAAAAATTAAATCCTAGATTGAAACACAGCTCAAGGCCTTTGTCATAACGTGGACAAGAATTCAATTTGTATGTAAAAATAATTTCTAATTGTTTTGCAGCAGTTTATTTTTTCTGTTTTTGTTAGATACGCACTAATATAGACATATTTCGTGAATACTAAATATAAAAAAAGTCTAATCTACTCACATATTTATCCATTTTAACCTCTAGAATTATTCAGATCTTTAAAAAGAAAATAAACAAAGTTTTTTATAGAAATTTCGTATGCATGTTAAAAGGTAAAGAAATTACAAAACTTTGACTTTCATAAATTCAGTTTAAAATAAAGACCACCAGACAAAAAAATGTCATTTCCATTAGTGGTCATATACAACAAATTATTAGATAGCATGGTGAGAAAAGAAAACTAAAGAGAAGAAATCAAATATTACGTATTAAGAATTTACCATGAAACTTATCAAATAGCATGGCGAGACTTTAAATTAAAAACAGATAGATTATGACTATCCGGATCAATTCTTGTAAACAGATAGATATAAAAAAATTACGTTATAAAAAAAGCAACGAGTTATCCGGATCAATTCTTGTAAATATTACTAAAATGAGTTTCCAAATATATTATTATTAGGTTATTTTCAAAAAAGTAAAATAAAAACATATTTTTTTAAGTACTACAAAGTACAAACCAAAAACTAAACTTTCAACATTAAAAAAAAAAAAACCTTAAATCACACTAAATTTTATCCCTGAAACTATACTTTAAATCTAAAATAGTCGATGCAAACCCAAAAAAAAAACTTACATCTTGAAAATTAATTATTTTTTTTTGTGATATTTTAAAAATAAATTGTAGTCTTTCTGAAAAAAATAACTCATAACAGTATTTGTTTTAAAGATTTAAAACATTGTATTTTAAGAAAATTTGGATAATTGTATCTCCTTGACCGGGGAAAACGGGGAAAATCAACCCAAACTATTTCCCGAAGGTATTTTCATACCCAAACTCGCGTACTCTGAATTTTACAACCCAAACCAGCTTTCAATTCAAATAACCAACCTGAACTATATCAAATTTTGTCGATTTCAACCTCGACGTTAACAGTATCCCTGCCCATCTTGAAGATTTGGACAATTAAGCTTAAGTTTAAGTTTAAGCTTAATTTCCCTTGGTTTTTACAGAATCTTAAGCTTGATTGTCCAAATTTTCAAGATGGACAAGGATATTGTTAACGTCGAGGTTGAAATCGACAAAATTTGATATAATTCAGGTTGGTTATTTGAATTGAAAGCTGGTTTGGGTTGTAAAATTCAGAGTACGCGAGTTTGAGTATGAAAATACCTTCGGAAAATAGTTTGGGTTGATTTTCCCCGTTTTCCCCTCCCTGACCGCCACCTTTCTTAAAAACCGTTCTCGGCCAACAAATCAACTCTTATCAATTTTATAAATAACTATGTAATTTTCTTCGTATTTTATCTTTACTCTTACTGTTCTGACAATTGGAAGTTTACTCAAAAAAACTCTAAATTTTCTTAGAATATTTTACTAAAAGATTAATGTACTTTAATAATATATAGACAATTAAATCAATTTTTGTAACCTCTTTGCACAGATGACCATATCTATGCAAAAAGGTTAATGTACTTTAATAATATATAGACAATCAAATCAATTTTTGTAACCTCTTTGCATAGATGATGACCATATCTCTTGAAACCAAGACTTTACCACAATTAAATTTAAATTAACAAAACAAGAGTATACTATTATATCATATCAAGCAGAAGATCTCATTTACGTCTCTTCTTTCTTTCATATTAACCCATTGGTAATCAAAAGACCACGTAAACAGTGGCCTACCTAATTGCATTTCCACCACGTATTCAAAAATTCGAACGTCGTTACCAATATCAAGTAGGAATATAAAATTGTCAAAAGAAAGAAACCAAAAAAGTCTATATATTTGCTTCACAAGTCTCTCTCATTGTCACCACATCGTAAACACACAAAAAAAAAACATAAAGTTAATATGTCTACTACCGAAGAAATATCAACCATCAAAAACACAACAACTCCGGTCGACGGCGTTGCTTCATCCTCCACCGTCAAGAACACAACTCCGGTCGACGGTGTTGCCCCATCCTCTATCGTCCGAGCTACCATCATCCAATCCTCCACCGTCTATAACGATACCCCTGCCACTCTTGGTAAACTTATAACCAATAAATTCTTCATTCCCCTTTTTTTTGTCCATTAGTCGGGTTCGGATATTTCCAGACGAACCCGACTAAATCTTTCGGACATAAAACGTTATATTCTTGAATTTGTAGACAAGGCGGAGAAGTTTATTATCGAAGCGGCCAGCAAAGGAGCCAAGCTAGTTTTGTTCCCGGAAGCGTTTATCGGAGGTTATCCTCGCGGGTTTAGGTTCGGTCTAGCGGTCGGAGTGCACAACGAGGACGGTCGTGATGAGTTTCGCAAGTACCATGCTTCTGCTATCAAAGTTCCTGGTAATATTACTTACTTTTTCTATCTTTATGATATCTTCATTGACCATTCTATGTTTCATCATCTTATCTTACACTTTATCTTTAAAATGAAAAATTTTAATACATTTTTTTACCAATCAATAACTTCAAACAAAAAGTGCTCAATTATTTTGTGTTTATCAAGAAATCCAAATAAAAGGACATCAATCTTATCGGGTCCAAAAATTAGAATATACAAATATTATTTCATGATCCGGGAAGATCGGATCCATATGGTATCAGTGTATAAAGTACTCTTCAAATATCTCTGTTACTCATATTTTTGGCAACATATGATAAGTACTCTGTTACAATTATCTAATTAATTTTTCTTTGTCTGTCAACAATTTTTTTATATATGATGTATTGAGATTACGTTATTACAAAATTATATGTTTTTGATGTTTTACTTTGGCAACTTATGGTTGTTGCTGGACTATGATTTTTATTTGGTTATGTTGTTGGATATAGTTGGAGTCTTCGAGTTCTCTGTTTTTGTCTCTATTAGAGTTGAAATTAGTTTAGAACAAGTATTAGTGAGTGTTATATACACTTAGGTCACAAATGACTATTTTCTTGAACATTTGTTTTTGGTTCTTGTGATGAATGTACAGGCCCGGAAGTAGATAGATTGGCTGAGCTGGCCGGAAAACATAATGTGCACTTGGTAATGGGAGCGATTGAGAAGGATGGGTATACACTCTATTGCACTGCCCTTTTCTTTAGTCCTCAAGGTCGGTTCATGGGTAAGCATCGTAAAGTCATGCCTACATCTTTGGAACGTTGCATATGGGGTCAAGGGGACGGATCAACCATCCCCGTTTACGACACTCCCATTGGCAAAATCGGTGCTGCTATTTGCTGGGAAAATAGGATGCCTCTATACAGAACTGCATTGTACGCAAAAGGTCAGATTTTACGATATAAATGTGACACATATTGAGTCCTATATATATCTAGCTTTTAATGTAAGTTTCCCTAACAATTTTTGGGTTTTGGCACGCAGGAATTGAGATTTATTGTGCACCTACTGCTGATTATTCTTTGGAATGGCAAGCATCGATGATTCACATTGCGGTTGAAGGTGGATGTTTCGTGTTGTCGGCGCATCAGCTCTGCAAGCGCAAAGACTTCCCTGACCATCCTGATTACGCGTTTAATGAAATAGCAGACGAGAAACATCATGATCCTACTGTCTCCAAAGGTGGAAGTGTCATTATTTCACCATTGGGAAAGGTTCTTGCCGGACCAAACTATGAATCGGAGGGTCTCATCACAGCTGATCTTGGTATATATCATTGATATTCATTAAGCTATAGAAAATATTAACTTTTTGAGCTAAGAAATATCGTTAACACTCTTTTTCTCATCCAGATCTTGGTGATATAGCAAGAGCCAAGTTATATTTCGATGTGGTCGGACATTACTCAAAGCCAGATATTTTTAACTTGACTGTAAATGAGCACCCAAAGAAACCTGTTACATTCATGACTAAGGTGGAGAAAACAGAGGATGACTCAAAACAAATAGTCGAAATTCGTAATTCGTCTACTGGAGTACTTAATGCATGTTATATAATGGATTCGAGTTCGAATTGTTTGGTTGAATTTCTAAAGTTTATATTAAAGCTTGTTTTATCTTTCTCTTCAATAATGTAAGATTTACTCATTGAAAATGGTTAAGATCTATGTTGTTTGATAACTCTTCCTCTTATATATGTTCAAAGGTTGGACCATTAAATTTGTAATCTAATTTGAGTGTTGTTGAATCATAGAAAGTCAACACTACATACCATTCAAGTCTAAAAGTGAGTTTGAAAAGATTGGATCATGATAGCTAACCAAAACAAAAGTCTAAATCATTCGAACTTGGCAGTCTGATCTCTGTCCTAAAAGTGAGTTTGAAAAGTCACTACCAAATTATTCAACTGTCGTTAGCAGAATCAGATAGGATAATGATGGCTTAACCAAAACCAGGAGATCAGAATTAGTGAGTTGGACAAAATATGCAATTATTCTTCTCTTGTCCCACAACTTGGTTGTATAATTTATGTTACATAGACCACTTCAACAATAATGGTTTTGTCCCTCCCATGGGTTTAATTATAATCCAAAATCACTTGACGTGGTCTGTTTATACTATCTACTATTAAGAACCACTTCATTTTACATTTACCAGATTTACATTAACCAGATTTAGGAGAGCATGTAAGATCCATAAAATGTTTGATATAATTAGCGAGAAGAAACATACATGCAATGAGAAGATGGACCAAAACTCCAAAGAACCTGAAAAGAAATTACATGCAATGAGATTATAACATGATTTGACTTAACGGTATATGACTATATGAGAAAGGATCAAGTTCAGAGACAAGATCAGCACATTCAATTGTCCCCCAAACCTCACCTTCCGGGGTTTCTCTTTAAGGAAATCTCCGCGCACCAAAGCTCCAACCTTTTTGTACCAGTAATAAGAAACTTGTCCGGACCAGGATACCTCTTCTTCTCAATTCTTGGGATATGCACTTTCCAAAAGACCACAATGTTCCCACAAGAGTTGCTACTTAGTCTGCTGAAACCATTCGCTGTCGTCCACAAGAGTTGCTACAGAGACAGAGACGCCTCCTTCTTCTGCCTTTTATTCTGTGGTGGACCGTTGTAAGTCTGTAACTGGACATTTGTGTCACAAAACAAACATTTTTAACTGCTCTGAAGATCAAACCTAACTCACAAGCAACAGTTTTCTTCTGTGTTATGTTGTCCTTCTAGATGAATTGTGGAGTTGAGAGTTTTTTTTTTGGTTTCGGTTCTCAAGTAAAAAGGTTTACACAAGAAGCTCTTTTATAACTATTTTTTCATAACCGAGACCAACTTTGATAAAAGCTCTTTTTTGGTTTTGTAACCACACATATTGCGTTAATCTAGAGATGTGGGAGAAAAGAAAGAGAGATTTTAAGAAACCCTAAACCCTTTAAAAAGATCAGTCTCATCCTTTGTGTTGCTGTCAAGATCATCATCACATCGGGTTGCTCCGTAATCGTCGTTCATTCTAGAGAAGGTGGAGATCGTGTTGTTATTGTGTGTGTTGGGTCTACACAGTCACAAAGGTGTTGACTTTCCTCTGTAACAAGACCAATAAACCTCAAAGAACTTGAAGATTTTCAGGAAGAAGAAGTATGAGTTGACGGAAACAAAAGAGAGAAAGACACACAAGAGATTTGTTCACCCAGTTCACCTTTAAAAGTGACCTCCTAAAGAACCCTTCACTGACTAATAGACTCACTCAATAACTTCTAAGCTAGAAAAAAAAGGATACCAAAATTTACACTTTTACACTCTTCTCTCAATATCTCTCTGTTTTTTGTTATTCTTGTGTTACACTCTCTCAAGCTTTAGTTTTTCCCTTTCTAGTGGAGAAACCTTTAGAGTTTTCCTAGTGTAAACGCCAAACGCCAAGATTCAAAGTTTAACTCCATGAAGACAGCTTGAATCACGTTTGCGTCCCTTTGTGAGACAAACACGTCTTTGCCATTTGAAAACACTAGAAGACAAACGTACAACCTCAGAATCAGAGCAGTGAGCGTTTCTTCTGTATGTGGTCCCAAAAGCATTGTCTGACCATGGTTAGTCTACACCAACCTTAGTTAGACTTCAATTAACTCGAACAATGCTTATCTTCTTATATGTTGCTTGAACATCAAGCTTTCAGTCTCTACAGTGTGAAATTTGTCGTTGTTGTTGTTATCGTTGATGTCTTGTACTCATGAAGAGGAGAAGCAACCTGGTTTCAAGTGGAGGATGGATTAGGTTTGAGATAAGGAGAGAAAGGAGAAGGAAATAGAGGAAACCAAGAGAGACGTGAGAAGAGGAGAGCAAGACGTACGTCATGGAGGTGGTAGATCTGATTTAGTCATGGTGTGGTGGTGGAGGAACAACGTCGGAGCAGATCAGAGGTGGAGAAGATAAGAAAAAAAGAAAGAAGGAATAATATTAAGTAAAAAAAAAGAGGCAGAGCTGAGTTCATGTGTTGTGAGACTGATTCTTGTCGAACCAAAAGGACTTAGGTCACGAGTATAAGACGTCTTTATAAAAACCATACAGTGAAGAATCCATAGCAATTGACGTGACCTTAATCGGAGTTAAACTCCAGATGTTATGGACGTTTCTTTCTGGTCAAGTAACTACAGAATCTGGTCCAGTCTAGAGCCCTGCCAAGGGTTTTTGGCACGACCATATTCTGATTGGGACGAAATTTTTGTGGAGAGATTCATGTACTGTCTAGATAATGAACGGTGGGATGGTTTTTCCAACGTTAGTTCTTGATTTATGTTTATCTTTCCGAGACAGATATGAAAAGAGTAAATTGTAACAAATCGAATTGTTGGTTTCGCAATAGGTTAAATTGAGTTCATGAAGCTCTTCAAGAGCATTCATGAGGCATTTATCTATGTTTTGGTTTGATGGAGGACTAACGTGGAAGTCTGTGTTAGACCGTAGCGACTCCAACAAGTTAAAGATAATGTGATGATATGATTTGATGGTTTTTGATTGTTATGAACGGTGATTATTTTATATCAATTATATGAGAAAATATCAAAAATCAACCTAGACAATTTGCTGACGGTATTTATCCAAAACTACAATACCCGATAAATAGCAATCTAAACTCACAAAAAATTTAAATTTCCAACCTAAACTATATGAAAACAGCCAAAATCAACAGGTGTTAGTTAATCATTTAATGAGACATTGAAGTTGAGTAAAACGACGTCCGTGAGTTAAAAGTTCTTTAATTGAAGTTTCAATGAGTGTTTGTTTTGCCAATTCTTTGATTTGGGAACTTTAAACTCACAACACGACATCATATTACTCAATTATGATGTTCTATCATTGTCACGGTGTCAGTTAACTCATCGCCATTAAATGGTTAACTAACACCGTTTCGGTATATGTTAATTTTGGCTGATTTCATATAGTTTAGGTTGTGAATTTGTATTTTTTGTGAGTTAAGATTACTATTTTTCGGGTATCGTAGTTTAGGTATAAAAGTACCGCCAGCAAAAAGTCCGGGTCAATTTTCACTATTTTCCTCCCACCAATTATATGTACGTACATGAAGTATATATATATATATATATATTTCTAACCAAAAAAATTGGGTATTAAATGAGTAAAGAAAAATTAGATGAAGTAATTTTCATGTTTCTTTTTTCTTTAAAATAATAAGAATTTTACAAAATTTATCTTATTGTACCTTAGTACCTTATTGAGTGTTTTTGTCAGTTTGTCACCAACGGTGTACATTGCAAACTGAAATATATTCCCCATCCGATCACCTTATCTGGATATGCATGTTAGATCGTAATCATTCTTGTTTTCTTGTATAATTTGATTTTCTCCTTTGATTGGTCAACACGGCTCCCTTTGGTAAACTGAAGTGTGAATACTATCTAATTTGGTCATTGTGTCTAAATCGAAAAGTTTGAAGAGTCACCACTCACCACATTATATACAGAAGATTAATTGTCTTTTACCAAAAAATCTCACGTGATAATGACAAGCTAACCAAAGGCAAATATTATAAAATTAAGAATATATGAATTATGAGACAAGACATGCAATTATTTGGCCGTCAAATATATGATAACATATAATAATAAATTAAAAGTTACATACTTATGAATTAGTTAACATATTCTCCGTCCTTAAATAAATAACTTTTTAGGTTTGTATATTTTTTAAATATGGATTTGTTTCTATAAATTTATAAATAAAAAATTTATATTTTTATTGTTTGTATAACTATATATTATAATAATTTTTATCAATTAAAGTATGTTTAAATAGATATTAAATCATATTTTTATTTAAAATTTAACAAAAATGAAATAGTTTTTCTTAAACCGTGTGCATTATTTTAAAAGTTCATCTAGTCTATTATCGAGAGGTCAAATATTAGAACAATATTATTGGTAGTATCTTAGTCAAATCTTAAGCTAAAATATGTGAAGAAAATGATATTTGTATTGGTGTTAGTGGTTGAGGATTCGGTTTTGGAGTGGTTCATGGAGTGTAATAATGCAAATGAGTAGAACCAAAAAAAAAAAAAAATCTATATTTAATGGTAAAAAAAAAAGATTTTTAAACTACATTGGAAGAACAAGTTTGTTTCTCTCCATAATATATATGTTCAAACTTCAAAGGACAAATCTTTTTAGAATTATACAAAAAAATCTAAAATTTATCGTTCATTCCACTTTGAATAAAGTAATTCCATTGGGACATTGGTTGCAGAATGATTTCAGAATACACAATAAAATTAAAATATGATTTTAACAATATTGGTTACAGTATCTTACTATTTCATCAATTTATTCATAATGGCCATCATGTTTTTATGTATGAATAGATAAAAACACAAGAGGAAACCAAGAAAGAAGACGGCGATCCAACACGCCGCCGTCTCCATAGCGGCTTCCTTCTCCGGCCGCCACTTCATCTCCGATTTCGCCGTCTTCCTCTCCTTAAATTGTCTATACTTCTCCTTCCCTTCTTCTTCCCTTCCCACCCTAAACCGACGACGGTCCATTCCCATCGCCGATGCCAAAATGACCAAACTACCCTTCCCTCCTAAGTTCTTTCCCACCGCGTCCTCCGCTACAAGGCTCACCTCCCTTATCTGCACCTCCGCCTTTTCCTCTCCCTTCCGACTAAACGCCGCCATCACCATCGTCACCGTGAACTCAACTTCCTCCGAGGGCTTTTTCTTGCCGCTTACCAAGAAAATATTAGAGAATCTTACGTGGATTTCTCCGGTTAGCCAGTGACGTTCCACCGAGACGGGTCTTCGGGTTGATACATCCGCCGCACGTTTACGGGTCGGGTCAATAAGTATCCAGCTCAAAGAAAGATTCTCTTCTAACTCACTCTTCCACGTGTCGTCTTCCCACACAAGCGAAACCCTTGTCGAGACCATCTCTTTAGGTTCGACAAGATCAACACGCATAGGAGAGCAGAGGAACCAACCAGAGACAGTCTCTGTCACATGAACTTTAGAGAAAATCACTTCATCTTTATAAAATATATCAACGGCTGAGATTAACTCAGTCGTATCAACCGACGGTGGGAGATTGATCACACCGTCTTGTCCAAGAAACGGAAAAGAATCGGAGAAAAACGTCCGGTGACCGGCGGGGAACGTTGAGATGATGCTTTGGACACGTGCGTCTAAAGTCGAAGGCCACGTGACTGAACACTGTTGCTTCCAGAGAGACTCTTCCGATGAGAAAGAGTGTAGGTTGGAGCAAGTGCAGCTCAAGGCGGCTAGTGAAGCACCGTCGAGACGGGTTAAGATGTTAGAACGTAACACATCGGAGGAGACGGCGTTGATTCCCGAGCTTTCGAGATATGATGGTTGCTCCATCATTGACGAAGAAGAAGAAGACGAAAGAATCATGAGAGTAATGTATAAACTTTGAAATGCTCAAATATATGATAACATTATATATTCTTAGATAGTTCGTACTGTAGCAAACTATATTGTATATTTTGTTTTTTCAACTATAATGGCACACTAGTTAGAGTATATCAATATTAAAGTACTGTAGGAGACGTGTTCACTTTCGTAGCAATGCACTATCACGTTTTTATTTAATTAAAAAACGTTAAGAAAGATACAGAAGCAATGATGTTGAGTTGTTGACCTTAAACTTAATTAAAGCTTCTATATAGCTTTAATTAAGGGATCGATCTTGTAGTCGGAAAGGAATCAATTAAATTAATCAAGATTTTTCATATATTCAAGAGATAATAATGTGTTTTTTTTTTTACATTTGAATAGTATAAATGGCCTATGTTAGTTAGGTATTTTATCATTAGTGGGAGAGTTTATAGAAAAATAACAAATCTACTTTTAGTTTATAGTATTTATGTTTGCCATTTAAATTAACAAATCATTTATCTTCAAATCAACTAAGAAATAACAAAAAAATATATAATCTATATATATATACACACACTTGAAATACATATTATCTATATTAGCATTTTTGAATTACCTTTTGTGTTCTACCCTTTTATTTTGTTATATTTGCATAATTAAACCTTTGCTATTTGAATAAATAACAAAATTTTAAGCTAAATTATATAATTAAATCATCATTAAATTGCAAAACTAGAAATTAATATCCTTTACATTTAAAAAATTTCCTAAAATCTCTCCCTAATAAATCAAATATTTCTCCAATACCTATATCATCTTATTTGTTTTTTTTTTTTGAACACCTCATCTTATTTGTTTAAAATTTATATTATTACATAAAATTATGGATGGTAAATGTTTTTTTTTTTTGCATATGTTGCAATTTGAATTTTTGAAAACGGACGTATATTACTCAAACGATATAAAAATGTATGTACAAAAGAATTATTGATAATTGTGTAGCACGGGTCATGTGATGGAGCGGGTTATCATTTACATAATTATGATTATATATATTTTAATGGGTTGTCTACTATAGTAAAACTCACAAAATATTTTAATATGAAATTAGACTAATTAAACGAAAGATGTTTTGCCAACACTATTTCATTATTTTGAATATTAGACTTATTTAAGTTAAGTTGATCAAATTACCATTATATAAAAATCAAATTGTCATGCAATACTACACGAGTTACATAAACAATCAAAATACAGTAGTAAAAACTTTTTTTTTGTGAGTCTATAATACAATCTTATATACCAAACAAAATTAATTAAAAAAATAAATTTTAAAATACTATAAAATCTAGTCAAACTGAATTAGTACAAAGTAATTTTATAATTTTCTCTTACAAACTGATTTCACAGTTGAAATAAATAAATATCCCGCAATTATTCATTAACAACTCCAGTTTAGAAATTTTTGCGAAAGTTATGATTACAATTTTTGTGAGGTTCTGGCAATTGATTTATTTATTTTTAAATTCTATGCTAACTAAAGTTACTAGAAAATTGTTTACATCAAGATATATATATATATATATAGACACATATTTTTCTTTCTAATTGATTATTCAGAATTTCGTTACTCGTTATAAACTAATAATAGTTTAAAATTAAAAAAAAATAAATGGTATTCTTATAAGAGTGTTTAAGGTACCAACTTGCCTCCTAATAAAATGTATGAAACATGATATGTATATTCATTTTTAAAAAGATTTCAATATTAAATGATATTGGTCAAAACTAGCTAATGTGAGAAAATTTAGCTACAATAAAAATTTGGTATATCTAATCAGTTTATTGAAAATTATATATTGACAGGTTTTAAATTCTCCTTTTTAGTCAGACCCTCAACAACCCTACAATTATATCAAGCATAAGAAAATTAAACACTATTATTTTATCTTGATTGATTTGGATACCTATCAGTTTGTATGATTCGACTTGCATTATTATATCTTTTAAAATTGAAAAGATGATTAGATTCAATTTAAAATCATCAACATGCAGATTTTGTATGATTTCCACGTTTATATTGTTTTTTATTATTACAAGATATTGACCGGTGCCTTACACGAGATTAATATATGTATATTAAAATATGTATATTAAAATATGTATTTGATAAATAAATGCTATTATCACATTCACATTATTAAATATATGTATTTGGCTCGTTTAGCTGGGATTAGGAAATAATTGTTATTAAGAGGTTATGGGTTTAGGATCTAAAGAAGCTCGATATAGGCCTATTAGGTCACGACCATTATTTTTGGTAGAATTAACAAAATTTTAACTAAAGAAAAAGATCTTAGAGGTTGATTGGTTCATGTGCCAACATCTTTTATGAGATTTCTCCTAAAACTTGTAGATTACTCTAACTCTTTAAGACCAACCTTTATCAAAACTGTCGACAATGATAAAATTATGGATCGGAATAAAGATGCTTTTTGAAGAAGTGGCTAATTATACACTTATACATGAGGATACTCTACTAACAAAAAGTGACTAAAAGTCAGATAATACATTGTGAAGGTTAAATGAGATTCCAAACTACAAATGCACATACGCCATCTTTCCAGTGGGTTCTATGTTCACCACAAGCCTATAGACCTATTTCTTTTAATAGGCCTTACGTTCTTTCAATAGAACCATAGGTCTATTAATATCTGACGGTCGGTTAGCTACGTCCGACACACAGTTCCGATAATCACTTACCGGAAAGTCACATATCATTTGACTACTTCAACATAAGCACGCTTAACTGTGAAGTTCTTTCATGACCCTTGATCGAAAAGATAAATGCACTTTGATGACAAAAATGTCTAAATCAATTCATTTAAACCTTTTCGCAAACTGGGGTCTCACAGATTCTGTGTAGTGCCTACTCAAACCAAATTTGAGATTTTTGGAAATGGGTATTTATAACCTATAGATTTATCATTATCTGCCCAATTTAACTCTAAATTATGTTGTTGACTAATTCAACAAAATATCTCCTCTTTGATTGGGAAATGAGAAATAGACATGGTCATTGAGTCTCTATCAATGCTTATTGTCGTTATCTCATCGAATATAACAATCTCATCCTCTCTTTTTTTGTTCTAAGTCTCTTTGATTGGGAAATGAGAAATGGACATGGAGATTGATTCTCTATCAATGCTTATAGTCGTTATCTCATCGAATATAACAATTTCATCCTCTCTTTTTTGTTCTAAGTCTCGAGTTTGGTATAACATATATCTAGTATTCATTGAGTTACTGATTTTGTGTGTTAGCAAATCAAATAAAAAGAAAAAAAAAAACTGTACTCTAGAACTGTCGCATTCTCCGATGTTGAAAGATTTAAAGTAAAAAAATCCAAAGTCTTGCCAAGACATGGGCAAATAACCCGAACCGAGTGGACCAAACCAGAATTTTTGTTCGGGTTTAGATTAGCTTAGACCATCTCCAATGCTTTTTGCTATTTTTGTCTCTATAATAGACGAACTCTATAATAGAGTTGGCTTTTGCTCCAATAATTTTCTCTATTTTTTCCTCTATAATAGAATATTCCAAATAGATTCTTTTAAAATTTTAATATTAACACCATCTATTTATAAAATTTGCAAATTAATCCATTTACTTTAACTTTTATAAAATTTTAATAAAATAGTTACTTTTATTTAAATTAAACATTTATTATAAAAACATCATATTATATATTTTTTATTTAAAAGTACATCGCATTATATAAAAAACAATAAGATACTAGATTCTATTCTATTATTATATATAATAAGGTAAAATAAAATCTCTTTTTTCCTTCAATAAAAATAAAATCTATTATTATATATATTTATAAGATTTTATATAATTTACTTTTGCAAATGGTAGTCTCAAATTTTAGAATATATATTTATATTAAAACTTCTAAAATATTTTATATTATTAGTTATTAAATATATTTATTTTATTTATTTTGTTCATAAATAAAAGAAGTTTAAGATTAAAAGGACTACTTTGCAATAAAATAGTTCACCTCTATTTATAGAGGAAAAAATAGAGTTCCTCTATATATAGAGATAAAAATAGCAATCTCTATAATAGACGTGGATATAGAGATGGATTTGAGCAAAATTTGCTATAAAATAGAATTTAGAGGAAGAAATAGAGGTGTGTTGGAGATGCTCTTAGAGGGCATATCAGTTCGGTTACGAGCTGATATCCATTCGGTTATCTTAACAAAACAAAACTCATATTAAAACTATGGTTTGGTCGAGAAATGAAACTCCAGTCTTCTCGGCACTTGAGCTGTATGTGTATGGCACTTGAGCAGTATGTAGCCACTGCAGTCGTTATGTGTTTTTGATTTGCAATGCGTTTTCTTCTAGATAAGGGAATATAAGTAAACAAAATACCATACCGATATCATATATATATATATTTAGACCAAAATATTTTAAATAACCAAAATAAACTAAAGTTTTTAGACATATTTGTCTAAATTTAACTAAAATTTGTAAACTAAACAAATTGATACTAAATTTCTATATCCAAAATACCCAGAAGCGAATAGATATATCCGGAACCGAACCGAGTATCCAAACGCAGCAGAGTCAAACAGATCGATCTGCGCCCATTTGGACCATCCGTAAGAGGCATATTTTTTTTCCAGCCCGCTAGACCCGCATACAAAATTGTTATGTCCAAGTCCGTCCCGTTAGACAACAAGTAAAAATGGGTTAATATTGTTAAGCGAAATACATATGAAAGCAAAATTAACATTTATACACGCCACACGGACTGTATGAATGGACATGTTTGAATCGATATTACTAAAATACTAAAATATTTAAAATATCATTAATCTTATACTTTAAAAACGAGTTAAAATTTCATTATACTAATTTTTAACAACATTATAAGATATGTCAAATTAAATTGATTTAATTAAATTTAATATTATGCAATCTTAATAATTTCTAAACAAATTCCAATATAATAGAAAAATTAGAATTTAAAAACAAAATCAAAATCAAAAGTTTTGCTCTACAGTAGATTGCGGGTTAAAATCTAGTTGTTAAATCAAAACATAACTCAAATTATAAAGGAGTAGCACATACAAGACATCAAAACCCTTTCTTCAATTTCAAGGCTTCGTAGTGTAATGGTTTCTCCATCAGTAATATTTCCATGGTACACCAACTTTTTTTTTCTGATTTGACAACCCAAAATCAGTAGCTCAACAAACAGTAAGCTAAACACTAAAAGATGCTTAAAACATAAAATATAATTATTTTAACAGAATTTAATAATAAAATTAAAATTTAATTAGAAAAACAAAATATAACCAATTAAATTGTGACATGTGTTTGATGGTGTGCTTAAAAGGGCTCCAAAGTCTCTATTTTAAGCACTCCTCTTCACTCTCTTTTTTCCATTTTAATTATATTTCTTTTTATAATACAATGAAAATCATGTAAGCACTTCCCACTAGAGGTGCTCTAGCCGCTTTATTAGTTAGATACTCAATGAGTATCAAAGTAATTAAATAATAATTTAGTTTAGTTTAAATGAAATTATGATACTCGAGGTGAAAAGAAAAAGGCTTCTCTCTAAACTCTCCACCTTCTCTCTAGAAACAAAAATAGATCTACTCCGTTTGTCTCTCCGGGATGCCCTTCGGGCGCCGGAGAGGGCTGGCTCCTCTCTCTTAGTCTTGTTTACTTCCCGTCACTCCTTCTTTCTCTCTTCCATGGTTGTCCTTCACCTTTGTTTTCTGATCTCTCTTAGTGGTGGCTCGGTGGAAATCTCGGCGGATCTAGCGAAGTTTTTGTCTGAGGTGCCTAGTGGTGGTGGCTTGGACAAAATCCTTGAGGACGACGTCGTTTCTAGGTCTTCTATCACCGGATCTGTGGATGACAATTCTTCGTGCCATGATTCTTTTCCGGCGGGTTGGTGTGGCTTTGGTAAGCAGAGGGTGTTGGGAGCTTCTCTTCGGTCTAGCTTCTGTGGTCGTTTTCTGGTGATCTCTCGCCGGATTTGTTGATCCCCCTCTTTCAGTCGTTCGGTGAACTTTGGGTCTGAGTTTTGGTCTCTGTGGCGGGTAAGGTTGGGATGAGCTTTGTTTTTTAGGTCATGGCTTGTGCAAAGGGAACACAACAATGAGCAAATCCTTTCTCTGACAACGGAGGCGTGGTAAGTTCCCTCATTTTATGCAATTGTGGCTCTGATTTGGTGGCCGAGAGGATCCTAGACCATATGAATTTGGTTTGAAGACGCCAATGGTTCGTGGTGGATTCTTCTCGAGGCTCATCCTCTAAATTGGTCGCTGCGGTTGCGGCAGAAGTCAATGGGGGAACGGTGGGTATCGTTGTTTTGCCTGGGGTTAACTACGAAATCCTTGAATTCCTAGAGGGCCCTCGTGGAGCTCGGTTTATGGAGGCTATTTGGAACCAACTGCTGATATAATCCACCGCGTAGTTTGCATCCTCAGGCCAGATCGAAAGATTTTTTGCTCGGAGATATGGCGGACGCCAGACCTGGAGGAGTGGTGTTAGAACCCAGTGGGATAGGTTGCTACGTACGGGACCTAACTCCGGTAGAGCCGGTCGTCGGAGACTTGAGCAGTCCAGGAGCCCTGTAGCGGGTCTGGTATGTCGTCGGGGAAGAGGCGGACATGGAAATCAAACACTTCCGTCGAAGTCTCCGAACCAATGGCCTCACCGCAAAGCCGTGGGACTTGTGTTTGCTGGTATTACTGCTCGAGTCTCTGCTTGCGGTCGTCAGCAGGTTCCGATCTACTCCACCGGTGACGGCAAGCTCCCTGTGTCTCCTTTGTTTGTTGTGTTTATTGTATCAGGTTTTGGCCCATCCCATTTAAATTAGGAAGTCCATTTGTATTTTTATTTATAATATATTATTAAAAAAAAAATATATGATACTCTATTAACTTTGGGCCTCCATTGGTTACATACCCAATAAGTATCTCCATCTCTATAATCTTTGTTTCTTCAATTTCTTTGATTGTAAAAGAATTAAAATAGATTTTATTTATTTATAAAATAGAACCAATAATAAACTGACACATAAGGGCTCTGAAGAGGTTCTCAAACGTATCTTAGATTTTCCTATTAAAAATTAACTTTTTAATTTATTTTTAATTGTTTTAAATGTCAGATACAAATCATCATATGCTCGATGGAGCTGCTCTAACATTATGTTGCATTCTCAGGGTTGATAACTAAGAAAGAAGAAGAGAGAAAGGGGATTATTGTTTTTGATGAGGTAATTACTAATTACTTAATTAGAATAAGAAGAGAGGGTCACTTTATAACTAAACTATTTTCCCAAGCAAAATCACAACACTCAAGCAAAAATCAAAAAATTAATTAACATGAGCAATAATGACAATAGCAATTTATGGAAAATGAAAGTTTAAGGAGAAAATCTTTCTCATTTCCAATTAACTAAAGAGTAGATATTTTGTTGAATTATTCAACAACTTAATTTAAAAACTATGTTAGGACAAATAATAATAAACTTATGGATTATAAGCCTATTTCCCTAATCTCAAATCCAATATATCAAATCCTAAATCCAGCCCGACTCAACACGGGACAATACAATTCGATGTGCGTTTGTGGTTTGCTTGGATAAAAACATCCAAATTTGTCTATTGGACCTTTAATCAAAACTTCAAAATTTCTTAAATAACCACTTCAAACATCCATTTCTCATTCAAACTAACTTTGTTTTTAACGCCCTAATACACACCATTTTCTATTCATCGCGACGACGGTTCCATCGCACCCAAAATACGATCATTCTCTTACGAAATATCGACCAAAAAAATGTCGAAATCAGCAAGTACTAACCATTGTTTGAGATATGTTGCTATGACCAAGAGTTAGAAGAAACCATTCATGTGTTGTTGTGAGATCGTGCTTAGATCGTTTTCTCATAGAGCAATTGTATTTTTGTTACATACTTCAAAAAAAAAAAAAAAACAAAGCAAGAAGTCAAATAAACAATAAACTAGTGGTGAAGACTACTAAAGACTCTCTCTAAAACTCATAACTTAAAAAAAAAAAAAAAACTCAGCTTCGGATCAAATCCGAGATCTCTTCTTCTTGCACAAAACCCTAGATCCACACATCATCCACTCCAACAATGGCGGATGAGAAGAAATCGAAGCAGAGACATCGAGTCATGGTATTCGAATCGATGTATCCCGTCGTTGCGCTTATGCTTATACTCGTCGCTTGTGTCGAGCTTTGCGATGCCGCTACTGTTGTTGATGTTTATCGTTTGATTCAGTACGATATCTCTGGTGTTCCTTTTGGTTCTCGTTTCTCTTCTCTTAATCATCATGCTGCTTCTCTTAGCTTCCAACGCGGTGCCGATCTATCTCGTTCTGTACTTATACTTCCTCTTCGCGAGCTTGATATTGGTTTTGTTCGAGGTATTGATTTGGTTTTCGTGGATTAGAGTAGCTCAAATCGGACTTTGAATTGGTTTCGTGAATTAGAGTAGCTCAAATCGGAATTTGATTTTGTTGAATTCGAGTTTCTGGATTTTTAAGATTTTGGTACATAAATGTTGCAGATTACATTTCTCAGAAGCAGTCGCTTGGTGGATTGTTGATTTTGCTTCCTCAGACGTTTAGGCCAGGGAACATTGATGGTGGAAGTCAAAGCTCTGAAAATGATGGGTTTAGGAACTTGTTAGCTGAACTTGAGAAGTTACTTGTTCATGGAAACATACCTGTGAGTGTTTTGTTTTGTATGTGTTAGTTTAGTTGAACAGTGACTTGCGTAGCTCTTATGGTAATCTACTGTTTACTCACAGTATCCTGTATACTTCGCGTTTGAGAATGAAGAGACTGATGCTATGCTGGCTGATGTAAAGAAGAATGATGCACTTGGTCAGCAAGCTACTGCGACTACTGGCGGGTTAGTCAGTTAGTTGTTAATGATTAATTTTTTTAGTGAGATGTTGTTGTGATATGCCTTCTAGCAAACCGTTCAGTTACAATCTGAGTATAACAATGACAATGTGTGACTTCAAGATTGGGGAGGCTATGTATTAAATACTTAGTCTACTAGCACAGTTTGTCTATATAGGTAGTTCCGATATTTTAGTATGCTCATTCTGTCTACGATATTGTTCATTTCCATGGAATGTTTATTGATGAACTTTTATTTTATTATGTATGTAAACTATCTCTCTCTGTAATTATTTTCAGATATAAGCTTGTTATCTCTGTATCAGAGCCCAGAAAAATTGCATCTCCTACCATCACAAACATTCAGGTAACACACTGAATTTAATTTAGTTCTTTTAATTTTATGACTAGCTTTGATATCTTAAAATGTAGCATAGCCGTCCCTGTCGTGTCTTCAATTATTAGCTGATTCAGTTTTGGGAACCTTGGCTCGCTAGTTTAAGATGAGTATAGTTACATGACAGCCTGTAGATACTTCAGTTGTTAAACTCTAATGGTCTGGTTTGTGGTTGTATGCATTACTGCATCATTTTTGCTTTCATCATCTCTATCGGAACAATTTAAAGGCATCCAAATTTTAACGACGAGAAATTTGGTGTACACTTCCCTCATATTTAGTATCATTGAACCTAGGTTTGACATTATTACTTATCTTATTTTTGATCTGCCTGCTCCTTGTAAGTTACTCATTGGATCTAGATATGTGATTTCACGTCCTCTTTCTCTATCTCTCTTGTGCTGGTAGCCTGAGAAGATTTGGTTTGTGTGTAGGGATGGCTTCCAGGATCAAGAGCAGATGGAGATTCCAACCAGCTTCCAACAATTGCTGTAGTTGCATCATATGATACCTTTGGAGCAGCTCCTGTACGTAATATGAGTAGTGGATCATCTTACTATTATTATAATATCAAGTATGTACCTGAGTAACTTGTGTTTGTAGGCATTATCAGTTGGAAGTGACAGCAATGGAAGTGGGGTCGTGTCGCTTCTTGAAGTGGCTAGACTATTTTCCATTCTGTACTCAAATCCCAAGACAAGAGGGAGATACAATTTACTTTTTGCACTAACATCTGGTGGACCCTACAACTACGAAGGAACCCAAAAGGTAACTAGACCTTACTATTTTGAATCTAATAAAACCGAATCGTTTTGCATATTTTGTGTTGTGCATTTGCAAATTTATTGGTATTCTTCATTAAGCATTATATCTTCTGCAGTGGCTGAAGAGCCTTGATCAGAGGATGCGTGAGAGCATTGATTATGCCATTTGCTTGAACAGTGTTGGTTCTTGGGACAGCGAACTATTGATCCATGTGTCAAAGCCTCCAGATAACGCCTATATCAAACAAATTTTTGAGGTGAAAAAAATAGTGTTTGGATTGTTGCAACCAGTAGCTATTATTATGGTTCATTGGTTAATAAAGGCATCTTTGCAGGGCTTCTCTAATGTGGCAGAAGACTTGGGTTTTCAAGTTGCTCTGAAGCACAAGAAGATTAATATCTCTAATTCTCGAGTGAGTCGATACTCCACGTTTTGAACTGGTGCAAATATAGAGAGTACATTTTTTGTTTCGCATGCTCTTTTCATCTTGATTGCAGAAATCGCAGGTGTCCAATTCATTTTTAGAACTTATAATGTTAAATTGTTCTTTATAATAACTTACCCTCTGCTCGTTGAACAAAAAAAACCTACCTTGTGCTTAGTTCATTTATTTCATTTCATTTCCATTAGTTAACTTCCCATGCAGTGGTTATTTGAGATGTTTGACTGTACTATTTTTCTCTCTGTCAGTTGTTTTACTCTTCATTACAAAACCCTTGCTAACTGATTTTGTGCTGCTGAATTATGTAGGTTGCTTGGGAGCATGAACAGTTTTCAAGGCTCAGAGTAACGGCTGCCACTTTATCCGAACTTTCAACTCCACCCGAGTTACTGGAAAATTCTGGAAGTCTGTCTGACACAAGGTAGCACTTACAAAACTATTATCTGTTTTATGCGTTCTGACAACATATATCGGTGTATACTTTTCTGTTTATCCATCAAGAATTTTCACTGTACTAAATATGACGATAATTTTTCTGCAGGCAATTGGTGAATGAAGATGCTATCATTAAGGGTGTCAAATTGGTGGCCGAAAGCCTTGCGGTAAGAGAAAATGTCGTTTATTTGGATGGAAGAGAAAATGTCATCCAAGTTCTTGAAACATTGAAATCTGTATTCTTGTTATTTATCTTGATAATTGACTTAAAATATATATTGACTCTCACAGAAGCATATCTATGGTCACCAAGGAAAAGACATTAAGATTTTCGCCGATGAAAGTAGTTTGGCTGTAAATCCCTTCTATGTGAGATCATGGTTGGATTTATTGTCACAAACCCCTCGGGTGGCACCGTTTCTCTTAAAGAACGATCCATTAATCATGGCTCTGAAGAAGGTATTTTTTCTCACCATGTTATGTCATGGCTTTTCTCGACCACGTTCTACCTGGTGTTGTATATGATTTCTGGTGTTAACTATGTGTGGTACCTCTTGACAGGAACTTGAGGATTATACAGCTGAAGTGAGTGTTCAACATGAATCTTTAGACGGAAGTTTCACCTTTTACGACTCAACAAAGGCTAGCCTTAACATATACCAGGTACTTCCATCATAGTTGCTTTAATATTTAATAAGATTAGCTTTGCTCTTGTGATGATGAGGGCCTCTCTCACTCTACTTACTGGTCATAATAATGCAAGAAACTCTCAAAATCTAAAGCAAAAACTATATGATCAGAGGCTTTGCTCAAACGCATGTTCTTGAACCACAGTTTGATTGTTGTATTTGTAGGTGGCAAGTGTAACGTTCGACTTGCTCTTGCTTCTGGTGTTAGGATCATATTTGATAGTGCTTTTCAGTTTCCTCGTCATTACAACTCGGGTAATTATAATGAACTGGACAACTGGTTTGCCTAATACGGCTTGTTAACTATTGAAAGCAAATTTAACGGAGATTTGTTTAAAATGATGACAGGGTTTGGATGATTTAATAAGCTTATTTCGCCGGCCACCTTCCCGGAAAGTGAAAATGGCATGATTTTCTTTTCTTCTTTTGCCGGTAACTTAATGTTCTTCTCATCCCTTTTTTAGTGATCCGCTCTCAGATTTGTTTCGTGAGTCGTTAGAATTCACATGAGAAGAAGCAGAAAGAAAGATGAGTGTTGGAATGAGTTTTTGGCCCCCTTCGACTTTTTTTTGTTTGGTTGTAATGCCTCTCTTTATCAGCGATTGGCTTCTTATTATTTTGCATGGTGGGCAGAGAAAATAAGATCTAACGTTGTAGTTTTCTTCTTTTGTTTAAAATTAGTCCTTTTTCACTTACCTCCGTTGCTAGTGCACGCACAGAAAAAAAAAACTAAAGCAGCTCACCATAATGATTGTGGTCTGTGGATACCAGAATTAACATTCTTAAGAATTTTCCTATATTTAAGGAAGTGGTTTAAAGATAAAAATTCAGATTTCCTTGTAATACCACAAAACGAGAGTTGAAATGAATAGCGTAATGTTTATATTGAACAAGTTAATACAAATAATGAGCAAAGGGAGGTAGACAAAATAATGAGTTCTCAATGTTGATTTACTCTTGGGTGGAGATATATCCGAGATCATCTCTTGCACGAGGTGGTTGTCTCACCTTCATTGTTCGATCATCCTGTTCGCACAACTGACTTATCGGATGCCAACCCCAGAAAGGTGATCCCGCATTTGTCGGGCGACATAACGGACAAGCTTCGTTGGACTGAGATTGAAGATGATGAGCTGAGCTTTTGGAGTTCGAGAACTGGTACCACTACCAGCAACTCTCGCCAACAGGGATACTGAGTAGTAGAAGGAGAAGAACAGTCGTATCATAAACCTTTAAACTGGCCAATTCTGCATGTATTTTATAATTTACTTTGAACCCAATCTGTTAACGAACATAGAATACTAGTAATCTTCCATTTTTTCATTTACCATATTTTACATCGAAGAAAGATTTAGGCTACTTTTTTTTTTTGAATAATCAAAGAGGTTCTGGACCTACATCCCCTCCGGTCCCAAACCAAAGCATGTTATATGGTTCCCAAGCGCTACTCGAACCGGCAATCTCTAAGATTTGGGCTACTTACTACTATCTCCACTTTATTATATAGGAAATAATTCATTGGATAAACATATCACTTGTTTCTATCGACGAAGAAGAAGCTATTTCGAGTTGAAGCAACAGAAAAAATTGGAAAATAGCAGACAACACAATGTGGTATAATAGATCCGGAAAAGACTGTCGTAAATATTGGAAAAACTATTCTCTCAAGTAGCACTACAAAAAAAGACTTGTATAAAACAAAACAAAAAAGGCAGAAAAAAATCTAGCTCTCCCTCTCACTCTCTGTTCTCTGTTCTCTTTCTATCTTCCATTGAATATAGAACTTCTCAAGCACACAAGAACTTGAAGAATAATTATAAAGTTTCCAGCCGAAAGTATGTACAAAGGAAGAAGATTGTCTTTTCCTTTTTTTTCTTTTGTTCTTCTATAAATCTAAGATTTCAAAGACGCGAAACAGAGGAGACTAGAGAGACCTGTCAGTTCAGTTTGTGTTGGATTTGACGGTGAACTGAAACGAGAAAATCAACGTACGATGGTCCGCCTGATCCCCTGTCCTCTACCATATACGATTGGAACAACATATTTCCTGAGAGAACCAAGAAGAGTGCAGAGAATGATTAATATCTGCTATCCGAAAAATGTGCAAGGATCATTAAATTTATAAGTTAGCTATGCTAAGAGTAACTCACCTGCTGGATCTCCTTTCTTGCACAATTTGATGCTGCAGAGAGAGAGAGAGAACAGAAATAGATTTATGTGGTTAGAACGGTAATCACTTCAAGTGAAAGAACAAGATAGTGAGACTTTTTTGGTACCGTAAGTAAGAACTTCTTTGTCTCCTTATTTCATTCACCACATCATTGAACTTCTTTGATAGCTGATTATCATACTCTTGCAGCACATACTGTGTAGACAAAAAACAGCGTATCATGTGTTAAGCAGGTTTCACTAACTTTAGAAAAGTGTTTCATCTTTCGTGTTCTTAATAATGTGATAAGTAAAAATATGTTGAAACAATCATTTTGGAGCGTGCTCGACCAACAATTAGGCAACAGTCAGATCCTACAGAATATAGCATGTGCTACGATGATGATTAGTTTACCTGACTTGGAAGGTCAGCAGCTGAAGAAACATCAAAGAGCTTCTTTAGGATATCTGAATTTACTGATTCCCCAATATATACCAAACCATCTTCACCGTTCTCAAGGAAAAATACTCCATCATCGCTAAGGTGTTCACTTTGTAATGGGATTGGAGAAGGAACCACATTTTCTTCATTATCCTAATAGATTAGAGAACAATCATCAACATTTTTGAAATAGAGTGGATAAAGTAAGGAATAAACAATACATGAGCTAAAAGTTTAGCTCCATACCTGTGCATCAAGGTCATGTATAGCAATCATCCTTGGATAAACTAGGGGGATGGCCAAAGGAGTAGACAATGAAGACACATGGTTTATCCAATATGATCGGTCATCAATTCTACCGTCCGTTCGTAACCCCACACCTTTTGTTAAGGCTGAAAAGGATAAAAAGTCAGATCATAAGTCGCATTGGAAAAATGACAAAACAAGATACAAAGCAAGAATAGTATCCGTACGGAACAGAGGAAATACATCCTAATGGAACGTAATAAAATAAACAACGTAATTAAGCATTTAAGTATCAAGCATGTGACAATGACTCAAAAGCCACATGAAAAGCAGCAGAGTTGGCTTGGCAGAAAGGGAGCACACATCTTTCATATTTTTATAATTAATATCCCAAATAACTCTAAGGCAAGAATGAGCTTTTGATTGCATATAAAGTTTCTTTGCATATAAGGGGCAAACCAATCTAGAAGTGGTATAATTTTTTTGTTTCAAACAGATTGCAAGTGATAAGGAAATACCAAGAGTATATAGTGGCAAAAGCTTGAGTGCTTCAGGAAGAATAAGTTGTCCGGTTGATGTAACTGTAGCGCAGAATTTACGATAGGAATGTAGTACGGTGATGCAACTATTAATTGCTTGCTCCTTTACCAACGGAAGTGCCTTAGAAGGAATATCATTAGCCGCTACATAAAAAAAAAACAACATATGTAAATTATATCTTACCCTGAATGGGTTTTTTTGGTGCTAAAATTACTACATGGCTAAGAGCCAAAATAAAGACACCTACCTTGTTTCAGCATACAAGCAAATTGAGAATCTAGGTCAGCTGAGCGGAACAAGTTACTGAGCATGTTTGTACAAGGGAGTGATAAGTTAAGAACCCTAATTCTTCTTTCTCCAGATATGGTGGTATACAGAAGGGCACACTGAAAATCAAAGAAAAATCATAAAAAAGCATAAACACTTTACAAAATGAGACAATTTACCAACATTTCAGCAAAGTAAGGTCTTGCCAAATCTATTACGAATGGGCTAATTGACATGAGTACAAAGTAAACCTGAAAACCGCATTCAGCTCCGTCTTGTAGTTTGTCATCATGCTTTAATGTCACCATGACAGCTTTGTCGCAGTCAATCTGCATGGCACTCAAGGCTCGTCAGAAAAATAAATAAATTTATACCAACGAACTTCTCCAGGTAAACTTGCAGCAAATAACATGTTTCCCTCTTGCATAGTATTATACTTTTAGGTAACAATGCAGCATGAATATTCCGTAGTCCCAAAGCACAAAAGAGAAATATTCATTTTTTTGAATTGACACAATAAACTGATACACATAATGCTTCAGAACAACTAATCGTAAATTTGAAGGAAGAAGCACCCACCGCAGGTAGATCAATGTCAGTTGGTATGCGTTTACAGAAGTTTCCTGAGTAGTCTTGCACTTGGATACCCTACAGTAATCAACAAGAGTGGTATTCATCAATATACCGTCAACCTCAATTTTGCCACAGACAGAACTCTCTGACAAAACATTACCTGACTGCATCTGACTCGCATGACAGCCTCAAAACCTTGGGGCCTCGTGATATTCCATCTAAGATCGTTGTATAACTTTGGGGGGTCTGTAAGAGCTGAGAAAGGGTAATAGCAATAAACCTGGAAAAATTATAATGGAAAGTTAAAATCAAAACTATGAGCTCAAAGTCAATAAAAGATCCCCAGGAAGACTATCCAGCAAAAAGAAATTTCCCAGGAAATTTAAGAAAGGGTGATGCACATGTCATGGCAATACAGTAGGCACATGCTTCCTTTGTTTGGTTGAGACAATAGACAGATACTTCCATGCGAAAAAATAATGAATAGTATAGAGACGAGATCCACTGTGGTAACAACTATTCTAATTGAACTATGTAAGTTATATATCACTAATGAAAACAAATGCACGCCATTTTCAACCAAAAGAATACGTAATATCCTGAAAGGATAAAGAAATTTGAATCTACCTGTCCTCCAGTTGTTCTTGGGATGTCAGAAATTGAAGCCATGTCGACATACGCTTGAGTTGTGATAAACAAATCTACACAGACCTGAGACATGTCTGGATGCATTAGAGAGGGTAAAATATTGCAACAACTATGAGAGAGAAAAGCGCAGTAGATGATTCATATGCAGATGGAAACACTATTGGTTAATTTTTTGCCACATAGATCCATTTTGGTATACCTGGTATTCAGCAAATTCAATAGCCATGGTCCTTAAAGTTTTGTCTGCAGGTTGTAGTAACTTATGGGCCTCCTGAAATCATATTAAAGAGAATTTACTATCAGTAATGGCACATAGCAATCTCAGGAACAGATGCCGTTCAAGTTTCTAAACAAAACAAGCCAGCAAAAGAAACCAAAGAAATGCATTTAAAAAACTATTACTTCAAGACCTCTAATGCATAGATCAGAATGCACTATAAGAAACAAAAAATAAATGCATCTGTACCTTGTCACCCGCAGAGGCATTAGCTCTCCCATCAGCCTCTCTAGAAGAAAGTGCTCCAATGCCAACAGAAGGCAGAACTATGGAGGACAAGTAAGAAGTAATCATATCATTTAAGTTATACAGGTACCAAACAGTAGGACAAGCAAGAAGAAGAATGAACTGGTACTAAAAAAACGATACAAAATCATCAAGGTGCATAGATATATTTCAGGTAATTCAAGATATATAGATTCATTCCAAGTGATTGGACACAAAAGCATTAGTCTGATGGCCTAAATTGGATAAGTAGCAGACCTGATTGAAACACCATGAGCTTTCCTCCAGTGCTCTTCATAGCTAAGAATGCGGCCTAGGAGGAAAAAGATTGCAGATACGTTAGACAATGGCATAAAGGAGAGATATAGACCTAATCCATCATTTTGCCAAAGGAAAATCGGGATTACACTAAAACAGATCCAAAGAGAGTCTTCACTTTGCTACAGCCCCATTGGCCAATTTACCCAACAAACCAACTTCACTTCCTTTATTATTCTCCCGATGATTAATCAATACTAATTAGTCGACACGTAAAATTCAAGTTACTATCTAACCGCATCCGATATATACTTAAGCATTTACATTTGGCAATCGCATACCTTAACTGCTGCACCAAAAGCAGATTCAGGACTCTTACTTTCCTGAAACATTGTTGGAATACTTTCCAGCAAAATCTCCAGGTGTTGACGACACTGAATTCCAGTAGAATAACAGAGAATAAGTAAGAAATTTAGGAATTGACACTATAAATAATATAAGCAGGGAGCAGCCGGAACAATGACAAGAGCTTACCTCAGATAGCTGAACAACGACATCTGTCTCTAAAGGTGTATACACGTCTTGAACATCAGGAACAATGAGCATCAACGGCTGCATGGAAACAGAACAAAAAATTTACATGGGAGTCGGCAAAACCTTATCCTAACAAGAAAAAGAAGCAGCAGAGAAGTGGCATTCAAGTGCAGTATAAATTTATTCAGCCAAGTATCAAAAAATAATTATTTTCCGCAAGATAACATCTTCACATCTATGATAGTGATACTAAAGGATGAAAGGTCTCCTCAGAAAAAGATAACTCCATTTTTTTAAATAGTTTAGCAAAAGAAACAAGGAAAAAAATAACATAACAAATCACCTGCTGCAGTGCACGCTTCAAGTTATAAAAGTGAATTGTTGAGTCATATGTGGCAATTCCAACAAATGTCCTAGGGCCTTCCTGCAAAATGCATACAAGACTTTCTTAAAATAATGACAAAATAAAACATGTTTATTTAGAATCATTACTATATAGCCTAGCCTAATTTCCAACTCAGCCGTTTAAAAAAAAAGGGAAATTTAAATTCCATGTCTATTATTAGAAAGAGCGAGAAAAATTACAGGAAGGTCAGAGAGAACTTGCTGGATTGCACTGCAAGCAGCTGCAGTTGCACCTGTTTGAATCGCATTCATTGAGACATCAATGAGGAAGAAATATACTGCTGGCATTGGTTCTCGTACCTGTAAAAAAGACACTGATATTTATCTCCACCTGGTTTCAATGAACCAAATTTGCATAACCAAGACAATATAATCATCATAATTCCCATTCCAGCATAGAAAACTCAATCTCTTAGCTCAAACGCAAAACTTAAGTAATAAAGGGTATCTTTTAATCTGCGATCAATATTAGTAAGAGGTGTCGCAATAATAGAGAAACACACAATTTCTGCCTTAGTAGAGGTTCACATCTTCTGAAAACATATGAATACATTACTGACTACTTCGTAAAAAAAAATTGGTCTTCTCTGAGGGCTGATAAAAGAAAACTGACATCTTATAACGACATCACAGAAATTTGGCATAAAATTATTAGAAACGTTCACAAACTAACCATATATTCTTTTGAAGCAACAAAGTCAACAGTTCCCCTACACAGCTCAGGCCTTTCATCAGCATCCCTACGTCTACCATCAGGACCCAGATTACTCACGTAGTCACGAGGAGTCTCATCAGTGTATCCTGTAACAAGAAAGTTGATGAGAAAATTGATCACAATAACATTCCACATTATCGAAGTCCTAAAGTGATTACAATGATAACAATTCAAAGGTGTCCAAATTCTAGGTGAATTCCAAATTTACATAATATTTCTTTCAATTCTTAACTTGGTACTTGCTATTGCACCGGATATAGCAGTGACTCAATATCTATGGCTTTTATATACTCACCACACAAGTTACATATGAACTTCCTTCCTTGGTCAATGAATTTCATGAAAGGATTCATGTAGCCCTTACAACGTGAACATCTAACAGGGCCACTCTCACCAAAGTCCACAACCTGCTCAATAATATGACTTCATGTCAACATTATTTTTTACCATAATTCTTAGGAAACTTAAGTGGTCAGAAAAGGTAGTATGTTAAAGAGTTTAGTGTTACTTGAATAGGCTCTTCAGATTGATGAGAAAGTGCCATTGGTTGGACTATTAACGCCAATTGCATACCAGATGTAGATAGAAGATCAACAGTGCATGGGATCTATGGATACAGCGAAGAAAGGTATCAATATACAAGGTATTCAAGGTATATCCAAGGTCAAGGGACACAGTAAATCAATACTTCAAACACAAAGAATTACATTTGGCTTAAGATATTTCGCTTTACAAACCTGATTGATTGTGCATCGCATGTAACGCGGGCTGCAGTTTCCAGTGTCTCTAGTGATATAATCAACAGTAGTTGGCTTCAAAGAGAAATATAAAAAATAAGGAGATTCAGGGGAAATACATAGCAGTTTTTCACTCACTTAAAATTAAACATTAATTTCCAAAATTAGAATTAAATGGCATACTGGTGGAGGATTAGCCTGATTCTGCACGCGAGTTTCATACACGATTGGACTGGAGCTTGAACCTGGCCTTGGTATCTGAGTGATATCAATCTTCGCGGGGCTAGAAACAGTGGTCATTGACTGATTTGGCATTGGACCCATGCCATACATTGAACCAGGAGTGCCAGGAGTAGAAGGTAGCTACCAATTTTCAAAGTTGTAAAGCCATCATAATGTGTCACAAAGGAAATACATCAGTTGTAAATAGAAGAATCGCACAAACCTAAAGATTCTACATATATTGTCCCCTATTCTATTACTAGGCAGAAGAAACCATATCTTAAAATTGTTCCCTTCTGGAAAGATCCACAAGTCACATCAAGAATAGGTTTAACTTTCATCTCTATAAAGGCATTGCATGTTTCACCAATTCATAAGTCGACTAGACAATTACTGCTAGACAAGAACATATATCATGAGCTTCAGTGGATATACCTGCTGTGGTGGTGCTCCATAAGGAAAGCCTCCTTGCATGGGTGGTCTGCCATAAGGGGGCCCAGGAAAAGTTGTTGGCGGAGGCAGTGAATGAGCAGGAGGTGAAGATAATGGTGAATTTCCTGAAAAAGGACCTGCACTAGGAGGCTGTCCATAGGGTGGCGGTGGAGCCATCATAGGACCACCTGGGAACTGTGATCCTCTAGGATATGCCCCGGGACCCATCATTGGAGGAGGAGGCCCATTACTCAACGGACCGCCAGGCATGCCCGAGGGAGGAGGGCCATTACTTAACTGACCACCAGGCATGCCAGAAGGAGGAGGGCCATTATTCAAAGGACCGCCAGGCATGCCAGAGGGAGGTGGCATGGACATGCGAGGTCCCATAGGTGGAGGTGAACCAAAACCAATCGGGCGAGCTCCTGACGGAGGAGCTGCAGCTACATTTCCTGGTGGACCTGAAGCTGGGAAACCACCAGGCTGCTGAAATGGCGAACCACCACCAGTCAATGGACCAGTCGATGGTCTAGAGCCAAACGGTGGCTGATTAGGGGGTGGAGCAACGGGTCTTCCACCTGGAAAGTTTGACGGAAACCCACCAGGTTGTGATACCTGAGGAGGTCCACCTGGTCTAGCCATTGCAGCAGGAGGAGGAGGACCAGGTCTAGCCATTGGAGAAGGCCTTGGTTGTTGTTGAACCCCATAAGAAGGTGCTGACTGAGGAAACGGTTGTGGTGACTGACCAAAAGGTGGTGATGGTCTAGGACCCGAACCAGGCATAGGAGGAGGTGGCCGGTTAATGTTCAAATTCTGCATATTAGCAGCTAAAGAATTGGGGTTTCCTTGTGAACCAGGAACAAAATTAGGAGGAGGACCAGAGTTTTGCGGATTGTTAGGTCTTTGTGCTCCTGGAGGCACTGGAGCAGCCATGCTTGATTTTAACCAAACAGATCAATTTCACGTACGTTTACGAATTACAAATCTACGAAACACAAAATCATCATCATCATCATCATCATCAACAATGCAACAAAAACAACATCAAAAATTCGAAATCGATACGCGATCAAAGATCAGAAAATCGAATTACCTTGTAAACACGAGAACCCTCGGATCTGTGACAATGAGAAGAGAAATGGATCAGATCTGGAGAATTCGGATTGAAACGATTAGGGTTTAAGGGAGATCAAGAGAGACAAATGCAACGAAGATCACGAACCTGAGAGAGATCACAGAGTATGAGAGTATCGGTGAGTGAGAGAGGAAGAAGAAGAAGAAGAAGAAGCTATGAGGGAAGCCTTCGAAGCTTATAGCGATTTAATTGAAACAAGTAACGGGTGCGTCATATCGAACCCGAGGCAGCGTTGATACAGATCCGGTTTGAATTGAACCGGACGATCACTAGCTTTTATTAGTTGATTTTAGTCCGGTTTGCGTTATTTTGGTTCGGTTTAAGATGAGTTATCTTTTTGGTACATGCATGAAAAGGAAAGAATCATATAAAGAGTAAGTATGACATTGTCGATCCAATTAGAATTTAACATATCATCTCTATTTTTGTATTTAATTCCAAATTTATTTATTTATTATAATTAATATATATTATTAGTCTGTAAAATTACAATGATTATTCTTGAAAAATATGAATTAAGAAAATTTTACAAAAATCAAATTAGTCTTTTTGTTTTATAAATTTAATAGTTTTGGAATTGAAATTTAAATATTTAGATGAAACAAAATTTGACAGTAAATTAAAAACTATAGATAAATCCACTTTACCCATGAAACATGATATACATTAATTAAAATTTATGATTATGATTAATTTATTATTATTATCCTGAAAATTATGCATATTCAGAGATTGAGAAGTATTTTTAATGACATGTTATTTTTTAATGACATGTTATTTTTTTATTGAAACCTAAATTTGTAATAATAATTTAATGTAAATGTATACTTTTAATGAGATTTATTTAAAAGTGTACTCCATAATACTATTAAGAGATACCATATACCACATGTAATTGTCTGCTTTTTAAATGTATTTTTTTTTTAAATTTCTATATACACAATAACAAGATAGACATTAACCAGAAGTTCTAAGATCATACTAATGATTGTGTAATAACACAAAACATATTGTTATAATTTGAATGGAATCTTGAAATTGTTCTACAACAAGTCTGCTACACTCATCACAAACGTAATATGATTATACACATCTACGTTGGCCGCAAAAACCAAGGACCTTGTATCATCTGGATCAACAGACAAAATCATATTGCAGTAATCAGCAGCATCACGTGCTAGACTAAGTTCATCATCCATATCATCGACATTACCTTTAGCCATTGACAACTCTGCCTTTTGTAATCCCTCAAGAACAGAATCTTTATAATTCTCCATACAACTCTTGAAACATGGTTTCTTTGGAGAACCGATGAGAAACTGCGTATGTTTTGTCTTCTCCATGGCAAGGTTAAGAGCAGCCTTAGCCAACTCCAATGCAGTTGATGCGGAGGCTGTGCGATGATCTAAGGTTAGAGATTCGATACATGCTTCTTCTAGGGACGAAATTGATGCGGTGCCTTTACAAGCTTTTGATATGAGCAATGATGGATATGGACATGTTTTTGGTTTTGTTGATAAAGTGCTAGCAATGTTTGGTTTTGCATTGGTAGTTGATGACCATTGTGAGATGAGAAGAAATGTTACAATATAGATTGATATGTATGGATGAGAAGAGTAAAAACAAGCCATTGTGTGTATATTTGTTGGATAAAGCTTTTTCTTTTGGTTATAGGTTTTCAATGGTTTGTACATATATTAAGTTTTGATGTTGTCAATGGTTTAAATTGTTCGCTATTCATTTCCACAAATTTCAAGCATGAAATATATTTATAGGTTTGGAATGAGCGATGGAGGATAAAACGAATCAATTCAAATTTTTTGATTTGCCATTTTTGGTAAAATCTTATGGATTTGTCATTTTTCATGTTACCAAAGTGTGATTATTAAACCTGCCCTTTACTCGTTATGCTTGGGTTTAGTCGGTTGTATTTGTCTTCAAAGTTTAGTATTACTACAAAATATGTGTTTAGCAAAAAAAAACTCATAAATATAGATTATTTTAAGTTTTCAAAGATTGCAAATCCATAAGATTTTAGCAAAATTAGCACATTCGTAAAATAATCCCTAATAAATAGCATTTCTCGTAAGAATCTCGGATAAAAAAAACTCGCGAACGCTTATAATAAGAGAGTAAATATATAGATATGGTAATTTATTTTCGCACTAGAAACTACAAAGAGAAACAAACAAATTTGTAACCTTAGTTTAGCTATTGTGTGTTTGAATAAAAACCAACAAAAAAATAAGTAACAAACCCATGAATAGAAGACAAAAGGAAAAGGACATAAGTAAAAAAAATTAGTGATCATCTTCAAGCTTGGTCTACTAATCCGGTTAGGCAAATGAATGTAGTGTGTTATATTTTACACAACATCTTTCTTACTTAACTACTACTAGTTTTTTACACAAAGCATACATCTTTGTATATTTCATAGCAAATGAAACATAACAAGTAATTTGATACGGTTTAAGACCAATTCATTTGTTCCCATTCCCAAAAAGGTAGTGATAGACCATCAACCATCTCCGAGATACTTTGTGTAGTAGTAGTAGTAGTAGCATTCACTGATAAATCAACTTTGTTTCCTCTTGAATGTGAAGTTTCTAGTGAGGTTGATGTTGTAGCACGAGATGATGACTCCACTCTATTGCTAGGAACCCTTCTCTCTATCCCATAAGTTTCTGTGGGACGTCTGTCAAAGGCTCTCGAGCTTCCTGACTTTATGTAGATTCGACAGATACTGAACTCGTTCCTCAACTATATTTGAGATTTCAACAATTAAACTTTGTTAAATATGATCAAGAAAGGGTTACTTTTGTTTTTCTAATTAGATGTTCTCAATAATTTATAGACAATAACTTATGCATCTTAGGATGGTAGAAAACTATAAATTCAATGAACCTAATTTAAACCAATAGAGAAAAATATGCCTTGTCCAAAAAAAAGTAATAAAAAAAGAGAAAAATATGCATGCATGACTCTTTTTTTTGGGTTTTTTGGTATTTATTTTTAATTTTTTCATTGCATGAGTTTAAGTTGGATAATTTCAAATACTTAAAAACACATGTAAATCACTCTTTACCACATATATCACTTTTGAATAGACTTGTAAGTAAAATCTGATTATATCATATATATCTGTATAGAGATAAATATGATTCCGGACAAAATCATAGGATAATTCGTTTCAGTTTTCTCTGTTGTAATATTTTTATAAAATATTATACAGTTAGTTCACTGCACATGGTTGTCCAAATAGGGTCTTGAGACATCATGAGTACTATTTTATATGTAAATCCCGCATATAAAATTTTATATATATTTGATGAAAAGCTTCATTGTAAAGTTATGGTTATATATATATATGCACCTTTGGGTTTGTAGATACACTAGTTGTTTCATCAACAGCTTTATACTCATTCATCTTCCACTTTGTTTTTCTCCCGGTAGGTGCTTTTCCGGTATAGAACACCATCGTCTTCTTGACTCCGATCACTCGGTTATCCGGTGAGAACACAGGACCTGGTGAACCAGTTGCTTTCCAGTAACCTGAACGAGTGGTTCTGCTTGGTCTTCCTCCTCTAGCTTCCCTTTCTTGTCTTGGCACAAAGAATAGCCATTGTTCTGCGTCTCCTCTACACCTCTCTCCCGCAAGATCTACAAACAAAAAACACAACACATCAAGAACACACTTATCAGTTTTTGTCTAATACCTCACTTTACGTATTCACGTTTACATGCATGATCATTTAAACAAAAGATATATATAGTTTCATAGAAATTAGAACTTTTTAGTTTTAGAAATACGTATGATTTCTTTGTTTATGTTATTAACATATATAATTCATATTGTTTCTGTTTATAATACTTTAACAATTTATATATATACAAAGACACAATTTAAAACCTATATTTTTTCATGCATACAATCTCAAGATCCTACTCAAGAAACGCAAGAAAGAAGAGTATACGTTATGCTCCTAATGATTGAGTACATACATCATCGACATGAGTTATAGCTAGTGACTGCATATATAATATATGTACGTACTTGGAAGCTGAGTAGGCTCAACGCTAAACACATCAAGGATAGGTATGAGACTATGAATGGTGTCACTTCCTCCACCAAGCTGGATCCTTAGGTAAAACGTAAGAAGCTCTACTTCCGTTGGATAGAACCTAAACCCTACGGGAAGCTCATGATGATGATCTTCTCCCATTTCGTTGGTATGTTGTTGTAGTTGACACATTTACTTCTTCAATAAAAAGTAGTGGAAACATTATGATGAGCTCATGAAGAGTATAAATAGTTGCAACTAGAGATTAGTTTAGTTTTTATTTTTCTCCGAGTGAAATAGGAAAAGTTTTTACGCGTTTGGACTTTAGTTTTTGGGATTTGGTGTATTATTATTATTATTATTAGAGATTATTATTATTACTTGTCTTTTCATATTTTGTTGAGAGAATTGTGCCGCGGACCCATATGTATTGTGATAATTTTTTCGTGACATTTCTATCATGTCTATACGTGTAACGTGTGACAGTGAAGTGTTTTTTCTTAAGACCACATACCTTTTTCATTTGAATAAGTCAAGGCTTCTTCTTACCAAGTCTCCTACATTGTTTGACAAAAAATATATATAAAAAAGGTATTCTTCGTTTAATTTATATCCTCAAATTTTCTCATTGGTACATATATTATATCCATGCATGTTCTGTTCTGGGTAAATTCCTCGAAATTAATAAATTATATAAAGACTTTTTTTATATTTTTGGCTTTATAGTTTATATATATATATATATCCAATATATATAATTTATTTGCCTTGTATTTTTTTGACAATAACTATATGGGTAAATTTAGTAAAGTTAATTTTTTAATAGTGCATACTAATTTTTAAAGGAAAAAAGATTATAATTTTGAAACATATATAAATGGTTATTATAGAACGTATACGTATATGGAAAAATTAAAACGAGGCATGCATTATTGTTTTTTTTTTTTTCTGAAAAGACATAATATAATCTTCAAGTATTTTGAAGAGTTTCGAGGTAGCATCATCGTGCAAGTGATCTTTTGGAGGGTTTCGATCATTTAGTTTACATTTTTTTTCTAGGTTTTGGATGAGCTAATATATATGTGAAACTTCAGAATTCAAACCATTAATTATCCATTCTAGCTAGCAACATTTAAATTTGTAAATACCATTTTTAGTTGCATGGAGTCATAAGGCGTGTGGTCACAATGCATGGGATGTGGAACCACCAAACACACACGATGATCCATACATTAGTTAATCCGAACACACACGATGATCCATACATTAGTTAATCCGAACACACACGAGTCATCGAGTGCCTTACATATGCCTGAATTGAATAGCAGCCGACTATTAGGATCCCTTGTTATTAAGTAGAAAAATATACGTCTTTTAAAAGAGTCTTTAAAAAAATTGAAATATATAATAAGAACTTGAAAGAAGAAATAATATTCATTTTTTGTTTTACTTTCCGGTTGTTTGTTTTAAGTTTTAGGGGTTAGTGTTAGAGTTTATGATTTAATTTGATGTGGAGCCACCAAACACACACAATGATCCAGCCATTGTTAAACGGAGTGTAAATTTTTATATATTTTAATTAATAATTATTGATAAAAATATAGGATAATTATTGATAAAAATATAAAAGAAAATAGATTAAGACTTGCAGGTTTATAATTTATAAATTTATAACTCGATCTCATCTCAATTCGTAAAAAGTATCCATAAAATCTAAGGGATTGAGATATTATAGAGTTGGAGCTTTGAGATGTTGACATAAACAATTCTTTAAAACTTATATATACCATTTAATTAATTTATTTATAGGTATAAAATTTCTATATTATCTTCAAATTAAACACATTGACAAATTTAAATTAACACATATGTCAACATTTTATTAATATATTTGATATGTGTCACGATCATGTTAACAAATATATATTTTTAATAATAATATTATGTCTGTAGTCAGATTATCTTTTTGCAGATTTATTCTTGTAATACTTTAAACCGAAAAATCTGCTTTTTGTGCCTAATCTACTATATATATATATATGTATATATATATATCAAATTTCTTCATTTCTAACGTAAGAGCTCCAAGTTTTATTATTCGTGGAAAAAAAAAACATGGTCATATACATGTGCAAGGGCTTCTCCGAACAAAACAAAATGTTGTAGTAGGAACCAAAAAGCAAAGAGACAAAAAGATGTAAGTGTGGTCCTCTTAATAGTTATCCAAGTAAGAGTGGAAATTTCAATTAAAGTTCATCAACAAGTGATCACTTAACAGTTTACTATATAAAGAAAACAACTAAAATGGTGTTGACAGATAAGAAAAAATAAATTATCAAACATTCATATTCACGAGTAGGGGACGTTAGACTTATTGATCCATCATGTTCACACAAGAGCTCGTAATTACTTGTATCTTTCTAAAATGTACGATTATAGCTAATTCATATCACTATATGATCAGTCTAGTAGTTGTGTATGTTTTAGTCATAAATAAATATATTTAGTTGTATTTTAGTTGAAGAATTTTAGGGTTTCATGCATTATGTGAGCTATATTTTTACATCAGTGCTTACTTAATTAATCTCAAACTTATATTTCATAAATTTAATTCTTAAGTATAAGTCCACAGAAGAGTTCTTTTTCCTATTGAAAAGAAAATTTATCATGATGCTCAATAAATTATGTCCTAGAAAGACTTCTTAGCTAAATAGTCAAGTAGTCAAGATACATAAAAAAGCAAAGAAAAGAATATATATATATATATATATATATATATATATACAATGAGACATATACTATATATTGAAAGGGAAAATTTATTTAAAAAGTAAAAACATCTTTTGTAATTATGTTTTTTTTTTCTTTCGGAATAAAATGTAAACATTGTTAGAAATGCGATTTATTAATAATTTTTCAAATTCATAGACACAAGTTTACAGGATATCTCCACTGACGCACAATTATAAGACAATAAAATGTCCAACATTAACGTAGAGAGGGAAATGTTGCCACTCGTAAATTTAATAGAATCAAAATGAATTACTCACAGTATAATCATCTTTGTAATAGAATTTATAATTTACAATAATTAAAAAATCTTAAAAAACTTATAATATACAATAGTTAATAATTATAAAGACAATATAATTATTAGAAATATATACAATTTACATTAACGTTTGGTTAGAGTTTTCCTCTAAATAAATTAATAGAAAAACCATGTTGAGAACCTATGTCTTATCTTGATGGGAACCAAAATGGCCATATATCTATCATGTCTTCTATCCCCTTGTTCTCTCTAATAGAGAATATTTTGTTTTGGACTTGCTTGTCTAATCCATGGATCAGATGAGAGTATAAAATTGAGATTTCTCCATGCCTTCTACTGTCTTTCGTAAATTATCTTAACATTTGTTTAATTTATTTAAAGGTTATAATAGTAAAACTAGGTAATATCTCATGCTATGCATGGAACTAAAAATCATTTTTAGTAGTCGAAAAAAAATTATACGTTTTAAATAAATCAGAGTGATTATTTTATGGCAAGAAATGGTAAAAATATTTAATTCAGATTTTGGATAAGTTGAGATTCGATCGGGTTTAGTATGAAATTAGTATTTATTTGAGTGAATGAAACAAATATATTTGCCTAAAAACAAAAATTTACTACAAGAAAGAAATATAGATATTCTTAACACATGGAAAACGCTATAATATCGTTTACAGAACTATTTAAGAGTAGTCACATACAATAATGCTTATATATATCAGTATATGCTATTAATATTATATGTTCCTACCAAAAAAAAAAACATTACACCAATATTTTATCTAAGATTTTAACTTCATAACTTTTCTAAGATCGTTCTTTGATTGTGACTACTATGTTATACCTGAAAAAAAAAATATTAATATTTGTCTCTATAACTCAACAAGTCCATAACCATCCATAAAATATTGTAAAATGAGAGGAAAAATTATAAACCACAATTGTGGCTTCTAGAGTTGTTGAATTATATATATCCTCACTTGTATCTGACCAAAAGGGGGGAAAAAAAAACACTCACTAAAATTTTTCCACATGTAATCTAACACCAAGGTAGATTTGGCAACATCCATAGGTCATCCTTGGTAAATCCCATCTAGTTAACTCTAACCTCAAACACACTAATTTGAAAAAATTTACATTACCACCAATGTGCATACATCCCTTTAAAACCACAAAGCTTCTGAATTCATAAACTCATTCACATAATGAATAGTTAGTGGAAGATAATCATTAGAAATGTGTGCTAAAAGGCACTCAAGTGTGAGACATATAGGTGTTGGTGTGGTCCTTTTAAAACAGTAGTTAATCCTAGTGAACAAATGACTTAAGAAATTAGGTGGAAAGTTTCAAAACATGAATGTGTTCAATGTCTTCGAATGTTCATATATTAGTAAAAGTGGTAAGTATTTCAAAACATTGATATGCAAAAGTAGTGAACGTAAGACTAATTAGTCCAAGTGGGTCAAAAGAGCTCATTACTATAAAAGTATAAACTATAATTCGTTTCCACCTAATTGTGAATATCATCGACTTTGAAGTTTCATGCATGTCTTTAAAACAACACAAAAAATAGTCGTCATGCCTACCTTTTGATTTCATTATTGCACAACGATATATGTATTTGTGAAAACAATGTTTTCAGATGTCTTATCATAAGACGATCTCAAATAAAGACAACCGCAGAAATTTTCTAGGAAACTGTCTTTTGGCTTTTGATTCCGGAGACCTAAAAGGCTAAAAAGTCTTGTTTCTTTTGTCCACATCCTGGAAATAACGAAAACGTCAATTCTTCATATCTTCTCCTGTTTTTTTTTTCTTTAGATTTATATAATTCTTCATATTCTCCGAAACCGTCCTACATTGTTAAAAAAAAAATGTTTTAGATTATTCCTATCTTTTCTTCTTATGTCCTAAAAAGTTTTTGTTTCTAGAAAAAAAACTTGTTTTGACAAGAGAATTTTTTAAATTATCAATAAATGATTAAATTTTTTTTACAAATTTCAAAATAAATAACTAAGATTTCTAAGAAACTGTGAATCACAAAAAATAACACAATTATCATCAATTATTAGATTTTTGTTAATATGTGTGAAAAAAATTAGAAGTTTGTTTCTATTTTTTGTTTCTGTCCTATCCTTAGTAGGGGGGTTGGTTACACCTACAACAAATTATCAATTAGGAACGGAGGGAGTATATTTTATACAATTAAGAGAATAATTTATCATATTTGATAAAATTTTGTATGATATTATTATTTTTTATCACATGGATATCTTATGTCCTTTAATTTTTGAGTAGGTTAAAATCCAATAAATATTTCATGTTAATAACCTTTTTAATAGGAGAAAATGACGTACTATGCGTTTCACCTATATCTATAAATATATATATATATATATATATATATATATATGTTTCTCATACTTTTATAATTACAAATATTGTTTTAGTCGTACTCTTAAAAATTACCTATTTTTAAATACTTATTTCTCCAGAAATTCTTACTTATTACAAAAAAGACATACAGTTTAGTAGTTTCTGATGATTATAGATATATTCTATTTCAACCAAATACAACACTACAATGTGTAATGCATCTAAAAAAAATCAGTTTATTATTATGCACAAACATGAATATTTAGTTTTAAATATTGATAACATATGCTTCTTCATGAGGTTCCACGAAACTAAAAGAGAGAGGGAGGGAGCATTCACGTGGGAACAAATGAAGAGATATATATTGTATGGTGCAAATGCATATTTCATAATAAAAATGGATCAATCAAAAAGAAGAATGAGATCATTCATAGTCTTCGAACGTGCACGATTACAGAATATATTGACTAATTGGTCCAAGAAGCTCTAGAGTTATTTTCTGTATCTAGTCTATGAACTGGATAATGTCTTAATCAAACCAAATTTTCTAGTCTAGGTGTTGACATAAATTGATTTTAAGCTTGGCATATTCATACATGTGCTGTAAATGAACTTATTTTCTACCATAATCCTACACAATGTTATAATTTATAAACCGAAATTTTGTATAACAACAAAAATTAAAGATGTATTATAGAATTAAGGTAATTTTAATTCCATAAATTCATCTTGATCTCTTTTTAGGAGAGGTCAAAGAATCATGAGAATAATGACCAAAGAAAGCTAAAAGAAAAGAACAAAAAAAAATGGTTATCCATGATCAACTTGAAGGACTTGAAAGATGATCTCCTATGAAGACTTTTCCATGTGAATTAGCTTTGGGTCTCTAGATGAAAGTCACAGGAAAATGAATTAGCTTTACAACAGAGGTTTTCATGTCAAACGGAGCAGCGGATCAAGAGTTATGACTAATGTAGTGAATGTATATACATCCTAATTGGACATTCAATTTGGCCCCGTTTCCGCTGATCAATAATTAGTATTTCATGTTTGCATGATACTAAGCCATTAGATTCACGCATATAGTTGAATGATTAATTCTCTTTTGTTTGTTGTTACTAATTTGTCTTTTTGACTTTTTTATACTTTCGACTTAAAAAGAAAATTAAAAAGACAAAGTCATTAGATCTGGACACTCATACAAACCTTATTCAAGCTTTACAACCTTAAGAATTGAGATTAAATCCAACTCATGCTTGAGATAACATACCCACAAGGCCACAATAAAAGCTTTGATGATCCTCGTTGTCATTTGTCAAGATAGCGCTAAGACTTTAGTTATTTTGGTTCGGTTACTTTGGTTTCGGTTTAATTTAAATTTTGAAATTGTTACCAAAATGACCGGTAATAAGAAACAGTTCGGTTATAGAAAAATTCAGTTATTTAGTTTTTGATCGAATTAAACGAAATTACCAACAATTCAGTTAATCTCAGGTGTTTCGGTTCATTCGGTTAGTTTTGATATTTTGGTTTAATTCAGATAAATTTGGTTAATTCGGTTTTGTCTTTCTAAATTGATTTTTATGCGATATTGTGTTTAAAATCAATTTAGAATGCAAATTCCATATCTCCTTTGCGGTTCTGCTTTTGAATCGTTTAGTTAATGATCTAACTCTAACAGCTCTTACCCAAACAAAGACGAAGCTTCTCAAATTCAGTTTATTCAGATAATTTCTGTTAGTTAGGTTTCATGTCTGCTAAGCTTGCTTTGTAATAATTAATTAATCCTCCTATTTGTAATCAGTTGGCTGCTCTAGTTATGTTCTTATTTGTACTAGCTTATGTACGATATAAAGCTAGTTTAGTTAAAACGCTTGTGGAAACAAAATTAAAAAGAATGCAAATCAAACACAAATAATGTCATAGTATTAGACAGCATAAGTCTTATTGTCTTAACACAAACTGAAAACACTCTTACAAAGATAGTGTTGATAACACAAAATCAAAATCAAGTTTACTTAAGATTTTGACACCACTTGTGATTCTTTGACACATATCGATACACTCCTTCCTGATGCTTGGTCAGAACCAAAAAAAAAACAGAAAACAAACAATAGTCAGAACAAGAACAAGACACTAATCAGACAAGAACAGGACACTAATCAGACAAGAAGAAGACACTAATCAGACCAAGAACAGAACAAGATACAAGTGGGAGCAAAGAAAAACATCAATCACTTAGAGACAAGCAAAGAAGCTAAAACAAAGCAGATGGCACCAAACCCCTAATATAAGCGAAGTATGGTCTTATCTTTGTTACTACATGGTATGTGAGCCGGTAAGATGGTACACATAGTCAACCTTGACGTGGGCGGATCAAGGCCATATTATTGTATAATATGAAAATAAATATGTATATTTGCTTTATGTTATTGATATATTTGCGTTTATTTTATTCAAAAAATGATAATTCGTTTACACATAGTTATTTTTAATAAACCAAGTAGCCATGGTCCAGTGAACAGGTAGTAATTTCCGCCACCTAAGATCGAGTAGTATTGGTCACCGGGTTCGAATAATTTAACGTGGTCTCCTCAAGACCCCGGGATTAGCTTTGGGTCTAGGAATCCTTTAGACTATCATTATTGATGAACTCTTAAGAAAATCTTAAGCTAAAAAATGTTAAGAGGATTTCTTAGGATCACATAAACTAAAAAAAAAAAATTTTTAATAGAATTAAAGAAAATAATCTATCCACATTTGTACTACATTAAAAAAAAAAAGTGCAACCCAAAATAAAATAAAAAAACAGTAAAGGATATAAGGAAAGGAAACAAAAGAGAGAAAAAAAGGTTATGAAGTTTTGTGGGTAGAATTAATTAGATGAAGAAGAAGAAGTGGGAATGGTGTCATCTTCTTCGCATTGTTTCAACAATTCACTGAAGGATGGATCATAAGAGCACCTCCAGTGGTTAGCACCATTGGAGGATGCTAATCAATTGTTTTTTTACTAATTTTCAAAAATTGTGCTTATGTGTTGCTTATAATCACAACTTAAGCTATGGTGCGTACGATATATATATATTTTTTTTATTATATTCATTACATATAATGATAAGCAACATGCTAAACATACATTAAGCACCTCCAATGGAGGTGCTCTAAGCCACCACTCTTCTCAAATACTTTGCAGCTAGCTACCTCTCTCCTTCCTTCATTGAATATAGGTACATTTTAATGTCCTTGAGTTGTGTTTTTTTTATCTCATTCATGTTTCATACATGTTCAATTCTTGGTAGTTTTGATGTTTTACTTAGGAACCTTTTTATTGTGAGAGTTGATTAAGTTGTTGAACCTCTCAGATAAAGCTTATCTTGTCTGGATCAGTAATGAAGTTTTAGTTATTCTCGTTTTATCAGTAAAATCTTGATCAGGCCCTTACAATCCCACCTTGATGTCACAAACTATGATCATTACCGATTTTCATTTTAGGACAGTTCTATTTACGATAGGTACTTTCTTAATAGTCAAGTCTCTCTTCTGTACACTGGTAAGCAAAAGACAATATGAATATACGATTGGTTTAACTGATGATTAACTCAAACAAGACCACAAACCTCCTTAAGGCAAAGAATCTTCTCAAGAAACACTTTAATGTGACTTCATTACCTTTGAATCTGAACCTAAAGACGAGGATGAACCTAAACCATACAACAAGACAGAAGCATAAGAATTAAAAGCATTGATGACATCAAGAGGAATAGCAATGGAGAACAAGGAGAGAGTTAAACCTTCGTTTTCGATTTCAGTGAAACGGTATGTTGAAATGATGTAATGAGTACAATTTTGACTCCATAACACATCTGCAACATCTTCTCAACAATAAACCCTTTGTATAGTTTTGGATGAGACTTGAGCTGTTTTAAGATTTCTTGTATAACACGTTTATGACAATCAAAGGTTTTATTTTTTTTATACAGTTTATACATAAAACTTTCATTGGAGTGTTTAATCTATTTTAAAAATAAATAAATAAACTTTAAAAGTTTTCCTTTTATTTATATTTTATACTTTTTAATTATATGTTTTTATAAACTTTTCCATTCCTATATTGTCTTAAGATTCCTTTTTCTTTTCTTTCATGGAGTATTATTTTCCTTTTCCTAAACTAAACAACAAGAGAGGGAGAGACATGGTACCTTTAAAACCAAGTTACTCGAACCCTTCACAATTATTTAAGTCTAGGGTATGTGAGATCGAGTGAGAGTTCATTGAAACACAAGATCGATTTTGTGAGAGTCTCTTTCAGTACTTTTAGTTTTAATCGTTTTCTTATTCCTCATGATGCGCCATGGAAGAAACTCTCTGGAGTTACATAAATGGTGTAGTTTGAGATTCTCAGCAAAGCTTGAGCAAAACGTTAATGGTGCTTATACATCACACGAGAGCCTTAATGATCTTTTTTCAATCTCTAATCTCATTGATTTATATCGTTTCATAAAAAGGACTGCAGAATTGATCTCAATTATCATGGACGAGAGAGAGAAAGAGGAAAAGGCAGATTCTGTTTCCGTCTCGAATCTTTTTAAACGTCATTGTCATATAGTATCAAGAAACATTACTTGTTCTCCACGGCTTCTTATGGAACATGATGTTGTTAAAGCACCCCTTGTGCCCAAATTTGAGCTTCTTCAGTTTAGAGGAGCTTCAAGCTTCTACAATGGTTTCGTTAGAGACCTTTCACGGGACGAGGAAGAAGAAGAAGAAGAAGAAGAAGAAGAAGAAGAAGAAGCGGATGATATAACCCGAGATGTATTCGTTTTGAAAGCATTAGGCGTGCCTCAAGAGTTATTAATCCCATTGTTCAACTCCAATACCTTAGGATCTGTCAGTGGCAAAGAAAAATACAGAAGAGCTATCAAGGAAGTTGTTGATAAGGGTTTTGATCCGACCACATTGAAAATATTCCAAGCTCTGCGTATTAGGAACAAAACAGTAGAAAGGAAAAGTCAATGTCTACTATAACAAAGGTTAGGCATGGCTGTGGGAGACATATGGGATATGTTTGATAAAGTTCTATCATTGCCTTTTTTTTTTTTTTTTGGTCAAAGTTCTATCATTGCCTATGTGGTCAAATTTATACAAAAATAATGTAGGAAATAATATCAAAAGAAGAAAAATTACATGAAAAAGCTTATGAATAAAGTTGTGTATGTTACTTGTTCATTGAATCATTGCCTTTTTAAGTTTTGAGTTGTGGTTCGGATTTGGATGTGTCGAAAAATACCCGAATATCGTTCACAAGCCGCAGATTTTTGCAGATTCGAGATGAAAAGTTGGCAGCTTGATAAATGGAACCAACTTGGCTCATTCTTCTTCTTATTATTCTCCTTCTCCTCCTTTGTATCTGAACATGTCACATCCTCATATCTATACACTTCTTGCGCTTGTCTTCTTCAAAGAAATGAAGGTTTAGTGTAGTTTTGGCAAGCGAATCAAATTACAATGTAGATTAGCCTGTCTGCGATTAATCAGAGTAGTAAAAGGTCGACGAGACTCAGCGTAATCGAGCTAAATAGTGCTACAAACCGTCACAATCACATGTATAGGTAATTGAGAGTCTTAATGGTTTTGTTGGATATGCCGAATGACAATGAGATTGGTACCAAACCCTTCATTATTGAAATGTCTACATTGATATATACCGAGTATGATCTTATTTTTGCTACTACATGGTATGTGAGCCGGTAAGATTCTACATATAGTTAAGAAAAAGAAAAATAAAAATAAATGGTGCAACCGCAAAATAAAATCAGTTAAGGATGGAAGGAAAGAAAACATAGAGAGAAAAAAACAAAAGTTATGAAGTTTTGTGGGTAGAATCAGATGAAGAAGAAGTGGGAATGGTATCATCTTCTTCGCATTGTTTCAACAATTCACTGAAGGATGGATCATAAGCCACCACTCTTCTTAAATACTTTGCAGCTTCCTCTCTCCTTCCTTCGTTGAATATAGCACTGACCACACACAAATGATAAGATGAACACATTACATAAGACCAAACACTTGAGAATAGTTAACTTGTTAATCTTTCTACCTTGAGTAGAGAACCAATGCGTCCAAGTAATGAGCTTTGCTCTTGGGGTCGTTAGGCTCTTCCATGTTTGCTACTCTTTCAAGGTGTGTGATTCCTTCTGATGTCTTTCCCTAAAGCCATGAGGGGACAATTCTTTTGAGTATCAACGTGTGTACAGAAAGATAGGTGATAACATAAAAATTTGTGAATAGTGCACCTGACGAATATTGGATACACCTGCCCACTGAGAGGCAACAATTAAAAGATCGACTTCTTCTACTTCTGTTGGACAGGCATCAAGAAGCTGAGAGGATCATAATTACCTCTGCATTAATATGGTTGTAGGTTTCTTATCCAGAATATCATAAAGAATAAGATCAAAGAACATCAAAATCTCACCTTTGAAGCAGCCTGCTCCAAGTATTTTGCAGCTTCAGCAAACTGGTCTTTCTGATATAAAGCCTGGCCAAGAATAACCATAGCTTGAAGATATTCTGGATCCTTTTCTAATGCCAATCTGAAAAAAACAGAGCTTAAGTCAATGGAACAGCCACATCGACAAATACAGATCCAAGGAAATGCTTTTCGCAATGTGAAGAAAACCTAGCTACATAGTTACCTTAATAGCGGAATTGATTTTTCTTTGTGCCCTCCGGACAAGTATTTGGCAGAAAGCTGGTAGGAAAAGCTGTTAGCATTAGTAACAAAGATGTGGAAGATTAAATATTGTTAAAACATCCCAATCCATGACATCGACTTACAGCAACCAACTCTTTAGGGGTTAAGTTATGCACAGAGATCAAGCGTCCTTTCAAGGATGAATCCGTATGTTGCGCTTCATTAATGTTTGTCAATGTAGGATTTCCAGCCTCTTTATGAACAGTGTCGTTTCCTTGTATACCCAACTTAGCACTTACAACAGGATGGTTGAGGATTGATTGCTACAAAGCCAATGCACTATATTAGAGAACCAAAGGGTACTTACATAATTATTGTAATAGGAGAGGTAGACCATAAAGAACTAAGAAATAAAATTAGATTATTTTGCTCATAGGTGCTAGATTCCAGAATTCAGTAATTTCTCTGATGTAAATTCTTGTCTACCCACCCATAACCAGCATAAGACCAATCTCCCTAAACAGAGTAACTAAACTTTTAAATAATTACTACAGAGTTATCAGTATCTTAGGGTTAACGTCTAAGATAAGCTTTGGATCCTCAAGTCAAACACCCACATCATTCATCCTTGCCACTATATAATGGAGTTTTTCCTTTACATGAATTCAAGATTAGGAACACCCTAAATAATTTTTTGATTGCCCAATTTTTCACAAAACTCTTCATCTAACCAATTTAACTATGATCTCAAGTTTTTTCTCAATTCAAGACTCTCATTTTTTAGTCCAGAGAAAGCTTGTCTCAATAGATACCAAATCATACAAACCATAAATTTGACACCATCAAAAAACGAACACCATTTGTAGATCTTAAGAGTGAAATCTTTAGAACAAACCTGAGCTATGCTGAATGACAAATTGGTAGCCCAGTAGAGCAGACTGCCCTGAGAAGTAATTATGAGAGAAAATAAGAGAAGAAATGAAACTTCTGAATAAAATACAGTATTCCCAATAGAAAGAATGGAATGAAAATGGCTGTCCCAGGGAGTAATAGTATCCTGAATTTCTGAGAGCAGTAGCTCTTAACATAACTCAGCCGGACAGGCTGACACTAGGTTTACAATGGAACAACACATGACTCCAGATTAGTAAGATGGTCTAGTTTGAATGGCAAAGTTTCAAGATCAGTCATTAACACGGGTTTAAAAAAGGATATAAGTCAAGTATATTGGAGTTTTGTGTTCTACGAAACTTAGTTGAAGGACCTTATGATGAAACGGTATCAAATTAAGTCAAGATAATTGAAAAGAATGTCTGGACTAGAACCTCTTTGAACCAACATAAGCGGAAACAGGAATATGTGAGATTCAGAAGGGCGTATATGACCAGAGAGATTAATCTACCTGAGGCATTTGGAATGAAAGGAAATAAAGACCAACTGTCAAAAAATTAAGAAATGTCTTGAAAGCCTGCAGAAGAAAACATCAACACCCATCAATTGTTAACAAATGTGCATAAAGAACATTTATGATATATCCTTTTTCAGTAGAATTTGGTATTTTTACTTGATGGTAGGCAACCAAGTCTCAGTTACTTTTTAGACCAAACAGTTCATCGAAGTATATATTATCAAATAGAGACTTCCTATCCCGCCAGTTTACCAAAAAAAAAAACTAGACTTCATATTGTCAAACTGCACAATAAAGTTGAAAAACTCACTTTTGCCAATTCCGCGAGGTTTTCAACTTTGTTAACTGAAGATGCTGTCAAAGTTATCTGCAGGAAAATGTGTATATATTTCAAACATGCAGGGATACAGAAAGTAACAGGAAGTATAGTTCAGGAGAAATTATTCTAGTTGATGCGATGAGGCATAATTTTTACTTAAGGTATCATGATCCAATAAGAGAAACAACAGTATATACCTGTGTGTTTGTGTAATGCAAACCAGCAATTAAAAAGGGGAAAAGTGGACCATAAAGACCATTGGGAATTTCAGTCAAATTCTGGAACCATAAAGCTCCACCCTGCAACCAATGAAACAAAGGATTCTATCAAAAGGAGAGTGTGGCAGAAGACATCTTCCAAAAAGCATAATAGAAGGCCAAATATATAGCTTCAAAATATGCTCATAAGTGATCCCAATATACTGGCTGGCAACTTACCGAATCAAATCCAGGATGATGATTAAGTGACATTCTTCTTATGCTAGTTATCCACAAGAAAAAACATGAAATCTGCAGGAAGAAGAATGGAGAGAGTAAGCCTACAATTTCTTGCCACTCAAAAAAACTATATTTCATGTCATGCGATACAATATAATTAAACTCACTGAGAATGTTACACAAGTGGTAATAACTAAAAGACGCACTAATAACACAAAACTAGCCATCTAAGACTAAGCTCCATAACTATGGTCTCATGATTCACTCGTGGAAGAGTCAACAGGGCTAAGAATTCAACATTTCTACAGAACTATAAGTGGCATGGAACATCAGATTACTTCTAGTCCCACAAGAAGATATGAAGTATCACCTGGATGGAGAAATAAGCAGGAACCCACAAAAACGAAGGGCACCCAATAGCTTTTCTTTCCGTCCTGAAAAGCTTCCACTGATCAATAACACTCCTTCCTGAACCCTGTGGAGGCCAGAAAGGCGGTACTACAAAAACAAAACTACCAAATCATCAGCATCTAATCATTATCAAGTGAACAAAAGATTTCATTTTGCCAATGCTTTCACAACAACCAATGCTAAGTTCTACCATTATTAGCATATTCAATCCCAAATAAGATTCATAATTTAAAGAAACAAACGGGCAAAAATATACTCACACTTAGGTAAGAACTGTGAAATCCGTTTAGTTTGCTTGCGCTGCAGAATCAGTACAGGAAGCAAAGCTGTTCTGAAAGCCACAGTAGACGAAGCAATCACTACCCACCTGACCAATTCATCTGAGACAAATTAACAAAACTAATAAATTTCGTAAAACCCTCAAAAGACACAAACTCCAAACTAAAACAAGATTCTTGATTTGTCACTAAAAAGGTGAAAGCTTGAAACTTTCCATCAATTCGGATTGAAATAAGCAGAGAACTAATCATACGACATAAACCCAAATCAAAACTAAGTATAGTATTTACCAAGGCAATCCAGTAAGGTCATGGTATGAATCAAGCAACGAGATCACAGGTCGAGTCAAGTAATCAAAGTTTGACACACTAGCTCCGATCAAATCTTGGCTTAAGTCGCCGAACTCTAATCCATGACCATTGCTTCCAAATCCATCGATTGAATCGTCTCTGAGTCGAGTCAGCTCAGAGTCCATGTCAGAGGGGGTGGAAAAGAATCGGGATTGGAAAAGACCGAGAGAGATCGACGGTTGTGCCGGAGCGGAGACATGGTGAGGAGAGAGAGAGGAGTAAGTGTGGTGGCGAGATCGGCGGAGGTGAGAGAGTAAAACCCTACGAAATGCCATTTACGGTGATGGAGACTGTACGGTTGGTTCTTGATGTGTGAAAAAGTCCCTCTGTTTTCAGATTTTTTTATTTTTTATTTTTTACTTTTTACTTTTTACTTTTTACTTTTGACATTTAACTGTTTTGTATTTGTGAAAATTGAAAATTCTAGTATGTCATCTCATCATTGAATTTGATTTGTAAATTATAATTATGTGTTAGAGAGTATTTTAAAGATATTGAAATGATGTGTTACTGTATTATTGAAATATATGAGGTACATATTCTATCAAATTGTTTCAGAAAATATACAAGGGGTTATTGTTGATTTAAGAACTTTTCACCAAAAACTTGTGGGATTGAGACCTTCTGTCCATCCTTATGGGTTTGGGTATTTTTATTTCTGTAAATTATCGATTATAACTCTGTTTTTATTTTCTTTCTAATTTTGCTCCGACCAAAAAAACTATATCGGCAGTCGGCAACCACCATTTCTGAAGTCCGGCGAACTCAATAAATTTAATCAATTGGAGGAAATTAAACCCTAAGAAAACTATGTCTAGTGAATTTCTAAAGTGATCCACCGAGCAAACCATCGTCACTCGTCACCCGATCTCATCATCACCACCCTATCCAGTGTCATCTTCTTCGTCTCGTCTCCGCATTATCCCCATATCTTGTCATCTTCACCACCATATCATTCCCCCGGATCTCGTCATCACCACCATGTCTCATCATCATCACCGGATCTCATTATCTTCACCAATCACCACCATATCGTTCCCTCGGATTTCTTCATCACCACCATCTGGTTTATCGGACTTCATTATCACTTTTTCGATCAAGAAGAAAGGACTTGAGGGCAAAATAGTCATTAGATGACCAAATAAATACCTAAATCTATAAGTATTGACAAAAGGTCGTAATAGAAAACATTCTGAGAAAAAGGGTTTTTCTCATAATTTTCCCAAATATACAATGTAGAAAATAACTCAAAATTACTACTTCTCATAAAAGTTGGACATGTTTTAGTCACTGTTACAACTTACAAGATACTCAAACCCTTGTAAATATAATTTATAAACCCAAAAAAAATACTTATATTATTTAAACCATCATTATTAACAAAAATGTTTAACATTTAGAGATCATTAGCATTGTTGAAGGTCTAATTATTGTATCGGTAGACTCTGAATGTTAACATCATTTGGTTCTGGTGTGGTGACCCTGATGAATGATTAGGTGATTTGGAAGTAGTTCGTTTCATATGCGTGGAGAGTGCTATTAGTGTTACTCAAAATACAAAAACTTCAAATCACGATGTTAGCTAATCGCATTGCTTTCAAATCACATCGCTCCCGCAATCGAATCTAAATCGCACTTGAAACGAATTACCATTTAGTGAAATACTAAAAGCATATAAATTTTCCTTTTGTTTCTAATTAATTCAATTGTTAGGTTTCTGCACATATTAGAAAAATATATAAAAGTTGATTATATATAAGCATCATTTTCTATAATTTTCTATAAAACAATAAAATTTGAAACCTAAAAAGTTGAAACAATCTTCACTTTTTTCTCTTGAAAATTGGATTAATTCAAAAATAAGGAGTAATAATAAAGAAAACTCAAGAATTCAAAAGGCTTTAATTAACAGAAAAATATTAACCGCAACCTAAAAATTGGTACAAATTAACTGATCATTATATAATCATTCAATTAAGTAAGAAAGAGATCCATCTGAGACTTATTCTCTTGACCAATAACATCAAGAAAAACAGGATCAACGGTTACAAAACTATCCACGTGTACCCTAAAACTATGATCCCACCACATAACCTTAGCCGCTCCTTCAATCGTAAGCTTAGCCTCAAGTTTCATCTCTCTCTTCGCCACGTCAGAAAAGAACTGCCGCGCGTGTTGCGCAAGCTCCATCCCGTTCAGACGCGCCGGTAGCCGGAGAAGCTGACAAGATCTCGCCGGCTGCGAGCCAGCTTTGACTTCGGCCGAGCCAAGAACCGTGCCATCGTAGAGGATAGTCATTGTGGTTGATGAGTAATGGATGGCTGCGATGTTAGGGTTTGTTACGTGTACTGTAAGCATTAGCTCTGCGTCTAGGACAGGGAGGTTAAGTTTCAGTGAGGTTAGGTCTATGGAGATAAGGTGGAACGTTGGATCTTTTGGCTTAGCGCTTAGGAGTGAAGCTGCTGCTGTTGCTGATGCTGCTCCGATTAAGGCTGAGCTCCAGCTCCATTTTAGCTTTTGGTCCCTAGATCCCATTTCAAGATCTTACACTCTTTTGCTCTTTGTAGCTTGTGTGGAGGTGGAGGAGGAAGAGAGCAACTTTGATTTTGGATTGTGCCGACGAGAACGAGGAAGCTATCGAGATTGAGAAGAGTGAAAATACTGAAACGGCCTTGAATTTTGTAGTTGTTATAGGAAACGTGACATGGGTGTTTTTGTCATTTGGACAACTAGTTGTGTTATTGTTCGAGTGGGTGAATTTATATGGTTCTAAAGTATCTTGAAACAATCACGGACCAACTCACATCTAGAGTGAGATAATATACTGTATTGGCATATATAAAGTTATCAAGAGAAATGTTCGTTGGTATATCTAAACAAGTCAAAATCAAAAGAGAATGCATTAGACAGTCTTAAAATGTTTTATCATTTTGTAAAATCTCTAAGCAAATAGTAACATCAGAAACGTGAAAGAGTAAAGTGACTCGGAGTTGTTGGCTCTACCAACTATATTTTTTTGTAATCTCTTTAGGAATAAAGCTAAGGTGATCATTGGTCCGGTGCTTCGGTTCGGAGGAAAGCAATTTCCAGGGTGTGATGGGCGAGTGTGTGTAAAGGCCAGGGTACACATTCACCGCTGCATGATGATCCGTGACTATATAGTAGTGATTTCAACTTCATGCTCCATCCAATTCGAAGTAACCGCGACTAAAAGTAATTATTTTTTCTATAAATATCTAAGACCAATATTATTGGTTGGATCTTGACAAGTATCTTAAGCTAATATTTGTTAAGATTTGATTTTATATATAAGGATTTTTCTTCACAATTGTTCAAAAACCCATGCAATAAGGATGGTTTTAGATCTTCAAAATCTTAGTTTAAGATACTTGTTAAGATCCCATCAATAATGTTGCCCTAAGCCGGATCGATTAGTAGTCACTCTTCTTTTTCATTCATTAATTCATAAAGAATAACAAAATCGTCATCGCTATATCTGACTTCTTTTGCTTGCATTCTTTAGTTGAGTGGATGGACCGAACTTTTTGATTTCTAAATTGTACTTCCATGTTTTTGGTTTTATTTTTTTTCATAAAACCATTTGATAAAGGTTTATAATCATCGATTTTAGGTACTTACTAAGCCTGATCAAGAAAACTACGATTCAAAATTCGATTTTGTTTTCAGCATTTTAAAAATTAACTAGGCATTAAAGAATCATCAATAATTGAGAGTTTGATGAAAACGTTGAAAACAAAATCTAACGGTTGATTACAGAATATCATGATAAGAAAATTGAAAAAGAAAAAAAAGGTATGAGAAAAGCTTGGGAAGAAAAAGAAAATTTAAAAGGACTATAATTTTCACAAAAGCAAGACTTGCATGTTATCACAAAAGCATGAATCCTTCACTATACAATATCCCAATCACTCTCTCTTAATTTTCCAATAGAAAATAAACTAATCCAACTCACGTTAATTTACGAAATCAAACTATATAACAGCCACACAAAAATTTAAGTTTGTCTCACCGGCAATTCTATTTACAAATCAAATCAAGTAGACAAATAGTACTATATGGAAACTTTGAATAATTTGTATCAATGGTTCAAAAATTCCAAAACCAATGTGAATAAGATAAGGCCGTATCTAATAAAACATATCAAAACCAAGATGAGAGAGTATTATTTGCATAAACATTTCTCTAAGACAAAATAGAATTAATCAACAAGAACTCTCAACTCTAAGACGTTGAGGTCTACTTCCTCTAGCACCAGCATCATCTCCAGCATCAGCCATTAACGCAGCTCTAGCAGAAACAATCTGACTCGAAGTAAAAGAAGCATCGAAAGCCGAGAAATCCATCCATCCCATAAGCAACCCTTCTTTACCCCAACTGTCCGGTATAGGAACTTTTCCAGCAACCTCTTCTCTATGTCTCTTAAGCCTCTCACGTCCTGACAACACTGTTGTCTCAGGCAAACATGTCTTGCTTTGTTTCTCGACCAATATATGATCTTTCTGAGAAGATCTTGGAGAGTTTGGTTCCTTGGTTTCTTCAGGCAAATGGGTGTTCTTCATTTTCTTGAAAATCTTTGGTTTTGCAATAGAGATTTTAGTGGTTTCGACGTGTGTGTTGTGTATATAAGAAAAAGGAAGAGTTAAAAGAGAAGAGAGAAAACAATATACAAGGTTGAAAAGGAAGGAGAGAATGTGACAGAGATATGTGGTGGCCGTGTCTTCTTGTAGGATCACATATATTATGTATTACCATTCTATGGTCTTTGACGTTTCTACGTCTCATGAGTCGCCATGACATGTTTTTATTTTTTTTCTTTATCGGTTAGATAAAATGTTAAAACGTCGAAAATAAATTAAATATATTTCTGTTTTAAATTATAAATGGGCAGATGTAATGTAACAGTTTGTTAATTATTATATGTACATGTGATTTCAGGTTAATTATAGTTTTTTGTATTATATATATATATATATATATATATTTTACGGTATAATTTGTATTTTTGTTTGGAAATTATTGGTAAAATTAGAATTTAATTAAGGTAGTCACTCTAGCAAACACTAGTTGTTTTGTCCAAAATACATAAAATATACTTTAGGCCAAAATTTTGTTATATGTATATATATATAATGTGTTTTTTTTTTATGTAAGAAAACGAAAAAAAAAATGTGTAAGGCGACATTTAACATACCATCATATTTTAATTTAAAATTATATATGTGCATGATTAAACAATAACTTGCTATGTTTACACGTTTTAATATTGGTTTATTATTTTGTGATTTCTGTAATTTTTTTTTTTTGAGTTAATTACATCTTGTCATTATTTATTATTTATGGACACCACATGCATAACAATAATAATCAAAACATGTCGTTTTAAACATATATGTTCATCTCTTAAAACAAAATGTTTTTAGCATTTTCGTTATAAATTCATTATTTTTTAAATAATTTATTTGAAAGATACATATTATTATATTATATTATATTTCAATTGATATATATGTGTGGTTTTGCTAGATCCTAGATATTTTTTTGGAGCCTCTCTTCTCAGATCTTTCGTTATTTCCACTTTGGGAAGAAAACAACGTAGCAAGAGGAATCAATTTTGTCTCTCCTTTACGTCACAACTCTCACACGCCATGAAAGTCACATTTCTTTTTTTCTTCTTCATCAGTCAAAATTTCTGAAGTTTCAAAACATATGAAAACATTCTTTATACTTAAAGAACTGATCGATAATGTTTATGTTAACTCAAATACATATCTTTAGTAACATATTTTACGTGAGTTTTAAATACCATCAATCTATGTAATTAGTTTCACTTAAACAGTTAAACAATATGATTAGCTTTCTTTTTTCTTTTTTTTTGAAATAATATTCATATTTTAGTTATTATATATATAAATTCTCTGTGAGGATTGGGTCCATATGTTAAAGCATCAAAATCAAAAGGTTGCATCGTAACTTAGCTTCATCTCTCTCTCTCCCCTGGCGTCAACTTCATTTGTAAGCCACAAAACAAGATATATTTGCAACTTGCAATAGCATCTGTCCACTCATGTTGTGATCATACTCATAATTTCTTTTTGTCGACTGAAAGCAAATGTGTGAAAACTGACCATTTCTTTAAAAGAATAAAGGAAAATATAAGGTTCGATGAATTTGTTCGTAAGTAACACAATAACCAATACAAATTTATTAACTAACTAAATAAATATTTACTATTAACTAGCTAATACAAAATTCTTGACTAACTAATAAAAAACAATTTATACTGTAAAATTAAACAATTTAACTAAAATTGAACTAAGAATGACAAATGAAACAAAAAGGAAGCAATATGCAAAAGACTACCACATTTGTAAATCAAACAAAGCGAGAAATAAGCAAGATACTAGGCAATAAGTAAAAGGTGAATCCATATGTTAAAATAATTGATTAGGTACCACAAAGAGATGGATGATGGAGTTTCAAACAACTTGTAACAATCAGTGATCCTTCTGGAATAAACACCAAACAAGAATAATCCCTCTTTACTAATTATCCAATTATCTACTTTTTTCAACAGCAATCGAATGATTAAATAGCATTAGTAACCTATTTAGTCACTATTATCCTAGTCAACATTTTTCAATGACAAGGAATGAAAAACTCTTTCGGTTCGGGAATTTCATCGAACACTTTTGGGACGTGAAGTTACTAAGACTATATTCAACATGATCAAGGTTGATGAAGCATTATTAATGATCTCTAGTATGGAAGCTAAAACACTCTAGCCGTAAAATCCATAACCCAACTCATAATCAAATTAATCTATAAAAACTAAAAGACTCCTAAGAGACTAGTCACTCATGATCATGAAGACACAAAGCAATGGGTTTGAGGGGTGTCAAAATGGGTTGAACTTAATGAGTCAACCCAAACAAATCGAATTCATAAATCTAATGAGTTGGAAATTTGGGTATTAATGGATTGATGGGTTAAAATGGGTTAACGAGTTTAGTGAGTTGGGTTGTAATGGTTTGGGTTGAAATGGTATAGTGCATTATCTATAACCAAACCAATAAAAGTTGAACAATCTTAAATCAAAAAGATAAACCAAATATAAACAAATCAAATGTCTAAACCAATTTTATCAAACCACAAGCCTAATTTAATTAGATCTCTTCCATCAATCTCTCCCAACCTAAAATTTTCCGCGAAAAATGTGATTCTATCTTTTTCCCACCAAAAACGTGATTCCATATTTTTCCTGCCAAAATCGTGATTTTGTAATTTTTCCGCCAAAAACGTGATTCCATTGTTTCCTTCCAAAAATGTATTTCTAAAAGAAAAATTCCATGTCGACCCTTCAACTATCATTGTACCCAGTGCCGGCCTGTCACATATGTCGCCCAATACAAAATAATTTTTTTTCAAAGGTTTTATAGATAAAATTTAAAATTTGAGACCAGAGCTTAAAATTTCAGAAAATAAAGCCTATTTGTGAAATAATAAATAGATAAAATTTAATCATGTAGAACATAAATTAAATTTTGTAAAATATGGGGCTTAATTTTGCAAAACCAAAATATTTTTGGGGTCTTTTTCTTATTAAAAATGCCAAAAAATGGCCCAATACTAATGTTTTTAAAAAATGGGTCATGGGTCGGGCCTGATTATACCTATAAATACTACAAGGTACAATGTGTGGAAGGACATCCAAGGTTTTCCGGAGAGCATAACACCAATAACTCGTTTCGTCTTGACACTCAACATATCTAAGTACACCATCCATGAATTCCTTCTTTAGTTACAAGCCGTGTTTTACGATCGATTAAGCGTAACACAAAACCCTCCCTGTTATTTCCTAAGTCATGGGTTGTAATGAAAATATTCCTTTTCTTAAGGTTTCAATTTAAATTTTAGCTTGCATTTCCTCTCTAAAAATATCTATCCTACAATCTCTAATCATGTTCTTGCGGAGACTACTTCTACCCAACTGGCCCAAAATGGTTCTTTTCCAAGTGTTATTACAAATGGTATTGGGCTTTATTATATGTCTACCCTATTGTATTGTAATAGAGTACATTAAGCCTTTTTAGTGTATCTTCGTCCCCCTTATGAAACCCTAATCACTAGTTACAAAAATTTCCGTCTCTCCTTCTCCAATCCGTGCGGCGACGCAAGAGGTAAATCTTTGCCTTTTCAGTACCTTCTTTAAAATTCTCTTATTTTCTCCGGTTTATCGAGATTACTGAATTTCTTAAGACTTTGTCCGGATATTTTTGTTTGAAGTAGAAAAGAAATCTACATAATTTGGTTCAAGATCTTTTGAAAATTTCAAAGTTAAAATTCTATTCCCAATATACAGATCTAAATTCTGAAGCTTTACATGATTTTAGCATCTTTATTTTTAAGCTAATAAATTCTTAACTTTTTGTATCAACTGATTTCTCTTTTATTTATTTTGTTGTTGTTAAACTTAAAGTCAAACTGAAAGAACTCTATTTGTGCAAAGCTTTAGATTTCATGGAAGTCAACAACGACATAGCAAATTAAAAATGGGATCAAAACTCGTCCCAGATTGGACTGAGTTGACTTGGGAATTTCTCATCAACATATTCTCACGGTTGAGCATGGAACAAAGGTGGGGTGGACCTATGTTGGTTTGCAAGACGTGGATGAACGTGTGCAATGATCCGTTGCTTAACTCGGTCTTCGATCTCGAGACTGGCTTTCTATCTTCCATCGAAACGTGGAACTGGTGGACTTCCGAATTTTCGGAAAAAGTGAACTCAACGCTCATGTCTGTTGTTGAACGAAGCAAGGGTGGTCTCAAAGAGATTCGAGTGAGGCATTGCACAAATAAATCTCTCTTTTATGTGGCTGATAGGTATGTTTCTATGGATAATTCTTATATTCTTGATTCCATGAAAGATTTTATCGAATTATATTATAATGTCTTCCTAGATTAAAAGTCTTCAAGTAACATATAAGGTACATGCTTCTTGATAAATTACTATGTCGAATTTGAAAATATTCTAAATATCTAACCACATTCCATGTTCAATGATATGATTTGTAGATGCCCTAATCTTGAAGTACTTTCGGTTAAGCACTGCCCAAATGTTACAGCTGAACCAATGAAGATGATTGCCTTAAAGTGCCCTAAGATCATGGAACTTGATTTCAGCTGCACTTATGCAATAACTCATGAGTGTATGGTAATGTTTGGTGAGAATTGCAAGAATCTTCAGGTTATGAAACGAAACTTTGTGCCTCTCTCCGAGGTCTCGATGTTTGAGTCTTATGAAAACTACATGGCGAATCAGGCTATCTTTACTCTAGTGAACATTGATGCTCATGCGATTGGGTTTTACATGCCTCAGCTTAAGCACCTGGAGGTTCGATACTTAACAATGAGTGATAAGGCTCTTGCTTGTATATGTAAAAACTGTAAGAAATTAGAGTATCTGGACTTGTTCGGGTGCCCAAACTTGACGATGAGCGGTGTGATTAACAGTACCTCGACTTTGAAGAATTTGGAGGAGCTCAAGATGCCGGATTTTACAGGTTAATTATTTTCATTAATTTCCTATGGTTTTGTGATAATGCTATTTTTTCTTCTTCGTTGAATATGTCAGTTAAACTCTTCTTTTGAGGTTTCCTTTACATTTTCTTTTAATTGGACAATAAATAATTATTTTCATTTGTAAGAAGATGATTGGATTATATTATTTTGTCCGCAAAAGTTTATATTTTAAAACCAAGTGGATTTGGTCTCGCTAGTGGTTTTCTATTGAGGAGAAGGTGCCATATAGGTCTAAATCACGAACCAATTCCTCTTAAGTGCGAAATTTACTAAATCCCTCTATTTGCCTATTCAAAATGGTGTCATATTTAAGGCCCATAAAAATCTGGTGATTAGAATACTCGACGATTACACTTCGAGATTAGTAGGTGGTCAAAACCTGGATCACCCAAAATTGAATTTGAACATGCCAGTTAAACTCCTCTTTTGAGGTGTTCTTTATCTTTTCTTTTAATTGGTTTTTATTTTGACAAATTCGTTGATTTTTTTATTTGTTAAGAAATATTTAGAATATATTTCTTAACTGATGGCCAGTTAGCTACATGCGAGAGAATGTAAAAGACTTGTTTACCGATCTTATAAATCACCATGAGATATTTCTCTGTGTTTTTTCCTCACTCGCACTGTTCCCCCAATAATTTCCCGGAAAATCACCAATCCTGAAACTACTTCAGCATAAATATGCTTAACTGTGGAGTTCTCTAGGGATGGTTAACACAACAAACGATACGTGTACGTTTATGAAAAAGATAACCAAATCAATGCCGTTAAACCGCTTCGCATATACTGCCATATTCCCGACATCGAGGTGTTACATTTACAATTTTTGAAATTTAATTTTATTGTAACTGAAATCACTACAATTGTATTTATAATTGTAGTAAATATAAATTGGAATTTTAAATTTTACATTTTAAATTTCAATTATAAATGCAATACAATCAATTAAAATCGTAACTATAGTTCTTAATTTTTAATTTTAATCGAAAACTTAAAATTATAACTACAATAATCTTGAGTGTCTCAGTTTTTTGAAAAATTAAAATCATAATATCAAAACAACGTCGTTTGTCGTACACAATGCTACTTCACTCTAAAATTATGACTCTGTGTGAGCATCTCCTCTCATCTATGATACAATTTTTTTTACGTGTAATTGTCATAGTTTTTGTCTTCTTTCTTTCATGCCTTATATAAACAATGGTATAGTTGTTTTTCTAGCTAATCATCGTTGTTGTTTGTAATCAGTTCATACTTCTTTGAAGAGTAAGCTTTTTATGTTATAAAACCCTTAAAGAAAATGAAATTCCAAAATTTTATTTCTATCCAACTGACCCAAAAATGAACCTGTTTGTTATATGTCAAATCCATTGTAAGAAAGTATACTATACCTTTTAATGAATCGTTGTCCCCTTTTCGATACTCTAATCACTAGTTGCACAATTTGTAGTGTGAAATGAATTCATAGTTGTATGTAGGGTAAGCCTTTTATGTTACGAAACCCTTCAAAAAAATGGATGTTCCAAAATTTATTCTATCCAACTGGCCCAAAACGGTTTATTTCAAGATTATTTACAAATAATATTGGGCTTTGTTATACGAACTCATGTAAGAAAGTCCATTAAGCCTTTCAATGTATCATCGTCCCCCTTTTGAAACCCTAATTATTAGTTGCACAAATTTCCGTCTCTCCTTCTCCACCTCCTGCGGCGATGCAAGAGGTAAATCTTTGCATTTTTCAGTATATTCTAGAATATTCTTCTATTTTGTCTAGTTTATCAGGATTATTGAATTTTTTTTGACTTTCTCCACGATATTTGTGTTTAAAGTAGAAAAGAAATCTACAGATTTTCGTTCAAGATGTTTTGACAGTTTTGAATGTTAAAATTATATTCCCAATATAGAGATCTAATTTCTGAAGCTTTACATGATATTTGCACCTTCATTTTTCAACTAATAAATTTGTAAAACTGTATTGTCAACAGATATTTAGTTTATTATCTTTTTTTCAACTGAATGTAAAATTGTAGAATAAATTTACAGAAAAACTCTGTTACAATATATGTTTCATAGAGAACTAAGATGGAAACTAGACTGAAAGTATTTTTGTATTTTTTCTTTTCTAATTTCCATTATATCAGAACAATTAACAGTCTCTCTTTTATTTATTTTGTTGTTGTTAACGTAAGTCAAACTGAAAGAACTCTATGGAAGTCATGGAAGACATAACAAATGCAAAGAGGGGATCAAAACTTGTCCAAGACTGGACTGAGCTGACTTGGGACTGTCTCATCAACATATTCTCACGGTTGAGCATGGAACAAAGGTGGAATGGACCTATGTTGGTTTGCAAGACATGGATGAACCTTTGCAATGACCCGTTGCTCAACTCGGTCTTCGATCTTGAAACTTGGTTTCTATCTTCCACCGAAACGTGCAACCGGTGGAGTTTCGAATTTTCGGAACAAGTCGACTCAATGCTCATGTCTGTTGTTGATCGAAGCAAGGGTGGTCTCAAAGAGATTCGAGTGAGGCATTGCACGGATCAATCTCTCTTGTATGTCGCTGATAGGTATGTGTCTTTGGACAATTCTTACATTCTTGATTCCAAAAAAAGATATTTATAGAGTTATATTATAAGATCGTCCTACATTAAAAGTCTTGAATTAATATATGCTTCTTGATAAATTACTATGTCGAATTAAAAGTAGTCTTAGTATCCGAATATCTAACCAAATTCCATGTTTAATGATATGATTTGTAGATGCCCTAATCTTGAGGTACTTTGGGTTAAGCACTGCCCAAATGTTACAGTTGAATCGCTTAAGATGATAGCCTTAAAGTGCAATAAGATCATGGAACTTGATATGAGCTCCTCTTATGCAATAAGTCCAGAGTGTTTGGAAACGTTTGGTAAGAACTGCAAGAATCTTCAGGTTATGAAACGAAACTATGTGTCTCCATCTGAGGTCTCCACGTTCGAGTCGTATGAAAAATTACATGGAGAATTTCCCTACCTTTATTATAGGAAATGTTTATGTTCATGCGATTCAGAGTTCCATGCATCAGCTTAAGCACCTGGAAGTTCGATACTTAACAATGACTGATAAAGCTCTTGCCAGTATTTGTAAAAAATGTCCAAAACTAGAGTATTTGGACTTGTTCGGGTGTCCAAAGTTGACGATGGATGGTGTGATTAACAGTACCTCGACTTTGAAGAATTTGAAGGAGCTCAAGATGCCGGAGTTTACAGCTTGATATGTCGCCATTAATCTCTTCTATGGTTTTGTGTTAATGCTATTTTCTTTTTCTCCTTGGTTGCATTTGAATAAGTCAGTTAACTCTTCTTTTGGGGATTCTTTTACCTTTTCTTTTAATTAGACAACAAAATGATTCTTTTAATTTGTGAAGAAAATGATTGGATTAATATTATTTTGTTCACAAAAAATTATCTTTTAAAATCAAGTGGTTGTGGTCTAGCTAGTGGTTTCCTCTTGAGGAGAGTTGTCATGTAGGTCTAGATCATGGATCAATTCCTTTCAAGCGCAAAAATTTACTAAATCACTCTATATGATTAGTCAAAATGGTGTCATATTTCAGGTCCATCAGAAAATCCGATGATTAAAATATTTGACGGTTACATTAGGGGATTAGTCGGTGGTCAAAATCCGGATCACCCTAATTGAACTTGTACACGTGAGTAAAACTCTTCTTTTCGGATTTTCTTTATCTTTTCTTTTAATTTGACAAAAACTCTTGTAATTTCTAAGGAAATTATTGGATTATATTTTATTGGTCATAAAATATATTTGTTAAACATAAGTGGTTGTGGTATAGCTATTTTGAGGAGTAGTTGCCATTTAGGTCATTCAAGGCCAATAGATCAATTCCCTTGAAACGCGAAATATAATAATCACTCTATTGGTTTAGCCTAAATAGTGCCAAATTTTAGATCCATCAGAAAAACGGTGGTTAAGCTAGTCGACGGTTACACTAGAGGATTTGTCGGTGGTTAAAACTCGGATCACCTTTAATATTTAGACTCTTCTTTTGAGGATTCCTTTATCTTTTCTTTTAATTAGTTTTTATTTGAAAGCATCATTAATTCATCTGAATTTTGTTCACAAAAATTTATCTTTTAAGGGACTTTGGTCTGGCTAGCGGTTTATTCTTGAAGAGTTGCTATGTAGGTCTAGGCTATAAATCTATTTCTTTTAAATGCATACTTTAATAAATCTATTCGACTAGTCGAAATGATGTTTTATTTTAGATTCATCAGGAAATCCGGAGATTAGGCTACTCGACGGTTATACTTAAGGATTAGTCCGTCGTCAAACCCGGATCACCACTAAAGTTTTTTTAGACTAGTTTACACTAAGATTATATATAATAAGAAAAGCTATATAATATTGTGGTCTTTATGTTTTGATTTCATGAAATGATGGAAGAGTGGATTGTATATTTTTTTTCTTCTTGAATAACTAAGAGGTTTTGGGTCGAAACACATACATTTCTTGAATAACTAAGAGGTTGTGGACCGACACACATACATCATCTTTCACCCCAGACCTTGTTATATAGTCTTCCCCCAAATGCTCAAGAGTGGATTGTATTGTTATGTAGCATTTTCGGAAAATTACTATGTGAGAATTAAGAAGTACTGAAGATAAATTATTTTCAGTTTTACAAAAACACAATGTAGTCTCTTCAAATTTTATTTTTTATCCACACTCACATTACAATACATGATCAAATGATCAAATTACAAAGATTACAAATGCAATTTTAGAATACGAGACAAAGACGCAAACAACACACATGGCCATCCCGGAGATACGTTATATGACTTATGAGTATAATATATGAAACGACATGATCCTTATATACAAACCCCAAATTTTATCTCAACATAAAATATAGAGATATAAATATTTATTTTATATATGTTGTATAGATATATAATAAAGTGACCAAATATATAAATATTATATGCAAATTACACAAACTTTCTCATATGCCTCTCTCTTAATATATATCTACCACCCTGCACTAGCCATCCTCCGTATCTTTCTCAGTTTGTCTCCACTCTTCTCTTTTGTCACTTGTTTGCTTCTATTTATTATCTACATATATAAACCATTTCATTAATTAATTATCTTCCAAAGAAAAACACAATAATTAAAAATAAATGTTGGATAACGATATTGTTATTACTACTTTATAAAACCCATGCAAAATCATATAATATAAAGTCAACTTTGAATCCAACAATTTTCACACATAAAATCCAAAATAATGTGTTTTGATAATTCGTTAAGTAACTGTTTTAGTATTACCTCTTGTCTTCTCTTCTTCTCATTATCCTCCTACCAATAAAAAAGTATAAAATATAAATGGTTAATATGATATTATTTTTCTTTAATACATAGTTATTATGACATTTAAAATAAAAAAAATCAAGAAATTACCACAGTTTTCTTCAGCTTAGTGTTCTCTTCAGTGAGGTTGTTCAATTCCAACTCCAATTCCACAGTATATGCCTATTAACATAGCCAAAAAGAAATAAAATTGCAAACCGGATTTAACCAAATGACACTAGTCATGTTATATACAAAATGCAGTTACTATATATTTTTGTGGTTCATAACTCCGACTTACTTGTCTCCGGGCACGAGACCGAGCAGCCGATTCGCGGTTTTTGATCATCCGTCGTTGTCTCCGCTCCATCAAAATCTCCGGTGGACCGTCAATGACCCGTTTCTTGATCCGGAAAGAATCTACACCGGTCATATACTGGTTATTACCCCTACCATTCCCGGTCATACAGCTTGCAGAATCTCCCAAAACCGGATAATAATGTCGGTTTTCACTATAAACCGACCGGTTATCACCAAAATTGTTTTGGTTCTGACATTGTAAACCGACTCCGGAACCAAACTCCGGGTTATTATTATTATAACCAAAGTCAGAACTAGACATCCTCATCGTTGTCTTCAATGGTTCTTGCACAACACCAGCCTTAACAAGAAAGTCCTCAAGAGTGATCTCACCAAGTGTTTGTTGCCGGCGGATATCCTCGTCGGAGTTCTGTCGGGAAGCTGACGACGGCGGATGCTGTTGTACACCATTTTGTATCTCAAGCCAAACCTCATCAACAGTTTTCTTGCACAAAGGCACGGGAACAGACAACGAACCTTGCCTTGGCAGCACCGTAGGCTTCTCTCCCTCATGGTGAGCCACACTTCCTCCTCCGTTGTTGTTGTCGTTCTCTTCAACAGTCGTCCACAAGTTCGCCAAGAACTCATCCATGTTCATAGCACCAAAGCTCTTACCACTTTTCATCTGAATCTCATCAAGAGTTAGCGACAAGATCGAGTTCTGTCTCCCGAGCGGAGCCTCCTCAACAGGTTCTTGCATAAACGCTTGCGGGAGTTCATGGTTGTACACATGAAAGGTCGAAGTCTCTGATTCAAAAACGGCCGACATCGTTTCGAACACCTAGATAACATGCATTCATATATGAGTTAGGTTTATATCAAAGTAATAATAATACAAGAAAAGATAAGTTTTGTTACCTTGAAGGAAGAGGAAGAAGAAAGGAGAGAATAGTTTAGGATTGTGTCAGTGGAAACTGATACTTATAAAGTGAAGAAGAGGCGGAGTCTACAATGGTGTAGTGTAGATATATATATGCATATGCAAATGCATGCATGCGAGTGATATATATTTTTTTCAATTATTTAATTAAAACACGTTTATTGAAGTAGTAGTGAAGAAGAGAGTGTAAAATTTTGTAACTGACAAAAGCCAAAAATATTTTTGACATTTATTAATAATGGTAACGTCGAATCTGGATTACATTATTTTTTGCCTTTATTCGTATATTGATTGACACGTTCATGACACTTGTCTAAAACGTTCTGCTAAAAATTCTTATTCTGAAATTGTTATCTTTGTTTTTTTTTACTCATATACGGATTTGTTTTTTTTACCTTGTAGCTCATTGGCCAATCATTGAATTGTATTGTAAATTTTGTTTGAATGTTTGATATAACACAATAGTTTTATATTTTCAAGTTTTTACAGTATATTTTCTACACGTTTACAATACATTTGAAGTGTTTTTATATTACAATATGTTGTACTCGACGCAGGTAGTATCTTCTAGAAGTTTGTTTTATAACGTGATATACGTTTTCATAAAGCTACAACTATTTATATACTATAAATATACTATAGATAAAGACACAACTATATATACTATAAATATAAATGTGTCTGTACATAGAAATTTTGTATACGAATGAGTCGGGTTGGGGAATTTATTATAGTGACTTTTGGTTCCAATTGGTAACATGTGTTTACTGAAACTGAGTTATAATAAATATTACAATTTGATGTAGTTTGTAGTAAAAGTTATATAGTAAAACTGTAGATATATAATGTCTTGAGTTACTGTTAAAATATGATTTGATTAATTTTATCATGACAGTTAATGGGTAGTATTTTGCTGTAGATGTTTTAGTATATGTACTATTTAATTAAATTCAATTTTTTAACACTTAAGTAAATCTTATTCTGAAATTGAAATTAGTGAATAAATTTAAGGATTTGTTTTAAGAATAATAATATTAACTTAAGAAAAGTTTACTAACAAATGTAACTTTGTTGTATTTGAGAAACTTTTATTTCATGCATAAGTAAATTATATTTTATATAAATTAGACACTCTTGTATAGTATTCAATATTCACCAATGCACATGTTTTTATACGGTTTTACAAGGTCTTTAGAAGATTTTACAATGTATTTATAAGATTTTATAAGGTATTTTTTTTAACTTTTCATACTTGTATAAATATAATTTGAGTATATCTCAGATATGTTGGAGTATTTTTATAATAATGTATGGAAAAGACATCTTTAAAAAGTTGAATTGGAAATAAGCTTTTTGAAATTCATCCAAAGAATAATTAATTAAAATATTCATTAGTTCATACGTTATAAACTTTTAATTATTTTACTTGTATTCGCCATAAATTGCGATTACTTTTTTCCTAAAATTAAGCCTTGATTCAATCATCTTCGCCCGTTACTTTATATTAAAAAATTCAAACAAACAAAAATGACCTAATTGAAATAATAATATTTTATTTCTTGTTTTCTAGTAGTTTAGTTTGTAACGTCTAAGAGAAGCATTGAATTTTTAAACAAGTTGGGTATTAGGTTAGGAATAGTAAATAGAGCCGTTTCGTTGACTAAAAAATGATCATATATAACTTCATCAAAATCCATTAACACTTAGTCATTACAATGACTTTAGGACTGAAATGGCCATACGAAATTATCTTTTCTTGTAGTTGTAAACATGTATGTCAAAAATACAAAGATTTTACATACACAAATTCAATTTTGTTAAACAAAATAAATGAATAAAGCAACAATGACGAATAAATTAGAAATCATGAGTTACTCCCTGTCTCAACGATCAATTTTTTTGGTCTGTACATGGTAGATCTTCTCCTAAAAGAAGTGACTTTAAAATTGCTTCGCATACTCTATCGTAGTGTATGAACAAGTGACCACCTTTAGGGACCTCATGGTTTATAATCCATGGTAGTTGGTGGCACAAACATCTTTACAGTTGAAAGACATCACTTTGTCTTCATAACCTTTCCATATTTGAATAGAAGAAGAGCTCTTTTCGGGTCCAGATGGAAAAAAGCAGGTAGGTCGGCCGGCCTAAAGTCCCAGTCGCCGAAGGCCACCAAAACATCGCTTCACAGACCTATCCACTCCACCTCTAGCAGAAGTACAAAGCATATCTCAAGAAAATACAACACTACACAGAACACTTAACAGCTCCTAAACTAACCTCCATGCAAGGAAGAACTGATAGCAAATTTTCTTCCCATGAAGGTACAACAAACCTAACAAGGAAACTAGATTTAAGAGGAGGACAAGTATAATTCCCTGTATGAAGTGAGATATTGTTATAATAGAAGGAAAGTACCTAAAAAGGATCTCACAGGTCAGGTTATCCACCTCGGAGTTCACTTAGAAAAGATCTCTCCACCCACAATCACTATAGCTAGGAGAGAACCAAATTTGTGTAGAATCTCTAATGGAGGGAAAAAAACTATATCTCATGAGGCAACTCATCTAGAGAACTCTGATTCTTATAGAACCTGTATATCTCTCCTAGAGAGAAATAACCTTTTTAATGATATTTATACTTTCACCAGCCTCCTGATTACATACCTTTTAACACTATAATCATTTATGTAGAAGATGTATCCTCTCCTCCATTTATACCTTCAAAAGATCAAGTAGTGGGTGAGTTAAGGGAAGTGACGGTCCAATACAAAATATGTGTTGATCCCACAGAAAGTTGAGCAAGAAGATAAAGAGTAATCTAAGAGGAGACAAACAATCTTATGTTTAATACGGCTAACCTGATAATTGATGCAGCAAAAAATTCGGCCAAATTTTTTTCTCCATTTGAACTCCTCCATGCTGGAGAACCAAGCTCCCCTAGGCATACCTTTAGTGATGTCTCCCCTCCCATGTAGCAGCTAAAGTTGTTAAGAGAGGAAGAGGTAGACGACCTCTATTAAAACCTAACCCATAGACCTCCCTGAGATTAGTGGGAACAAAATCTTAGAAAGAAACCTCATTGTTGGTCTCTAAAGAGAATTTATGGACCAAACTCATATAGGTAAGGGAAGGCAACTTCAGGACCAAGGAAGCAAAAGCCTTCCAAAAGAAAATCTTAGTCTATTGGGGAAGGGTCTACCTTAAGAAGTGAAACTTCTTCCTAAGCTGCTACAAACAAACCTAAAATATCTTTAGTTCCTGCAATATAGTTTCAATTCCTTAAGAATAGTGAGCTGGAGCTGTTGTGGCTTGGGGGACTCCATGAAAGTCTAGAGCTTAAATAAATTCACAAGAAAGTTTTCCCTGACTTACTGTTCCTTATAGAGACAAATAATCCTCGAATTGTTTTTCTTGAGAGGCTTTAGTGGATGAGATATGCCTCTAATCATCTATTTCCTCCTCTTTCACCAGGAGCTACATGTTTGGCCTTTTTCTAGAAACATCATATTGAAGAGGAAATTATCAAGTCCTGCAAAAACTTTATTGATAAGAGTAAGAGCAAGAGGTAGAAATGTTTTCTCCACCTTCCTATATGGGGACCCTGAAAAGGCAAAAATAATTTAGGCAAAGCAAAAAAAAACAGCTAATACGTTATAAACTTTTAATTATTTCACTTGTATTCGCCTTAAATTGCAATTACTTTTTCCTAAAATTAAGCCTCGATTTAATCATCTTCGGCCGTTACTTTATATATATAAAATTTTCAAATAAAGCCAAAAGTGACCTAATTCAAAAAAAAAATTATATATATTGTAATCAAGTAGCTATTGTAACGTCTAAGAGATGCGTTGAATTTCTAAACAAGTTAGGTATTAGGTTTGGAATAAGAAACATACTAGATTTGTTTACTAGGAAATTATAAAAGATCATATATCAACATATCAAAATCCATTAAAAATTAGTCATGGCAATAAATTTAGGAGAAATATGGCCTTATGAATTACCTTTTCTTGTAGTGGATGAAACATGACAAAAATACAAATAATTTACAAATACAATTTCAATTGTTGTAATCAAAATCAATGAATCAAGCAACAATGACGAATAAATTAGAAATCATGACTTACTCCCTATCTCAACGATCACATTTTTTTGTCTGTACATTGGTAGATCTCTACTAAAAGAAGTGATTTTAAAATTGCTTCGCATACTCTATCGTAGTGTATGATCAAGTGACTACCTTTAGGGACCTCATGGTTTCTAATCCATGGTAGTTGGTGGCACAAAAATCTTTACAACTGAAACGACATCACTCTGTCTTCATAACCTTTCCATATTTGAATAGAAGAAGGCCCTTTTCGGGTCCAGATGGAAACAAGTCAGGTAGGTCGGCCGGCTCAAAGTCCCAGTCGCCGAAGGCCACCAAAAACCGCTTCTCACCATCTCAAAGTAAGACAAAAATTTATAGAATTGATGAAATATATCAAAAAAGCTTTAAGAATATAGTAATATCTTACCAGACCTAGCCACTCCACCTCTCGCAGAAGTTCAAAGGAAATCTCAAGAAACTACAACACTCCACATAACACTTCACAACTCCTAAAATAACCTCCCCCTTGCAAGGAAGAACTGTTAGCAAATTTTCTTACCATGAAGTTACAACAAACCTAGAAAGGAAACTGGATTTAAGAGGAGGACAAATATAATTCCCTGTATGAAGTTAGAGATTGTTATAATAGACGGGAAGTACCTAAAAAGGATCTCACAGGTCAGGTTATCCACCTCGGAGTTTGCTTAGCAAAGAACTCTCCACCCACAGTCACCATAGCAAGAGAGAACCAACTTTGTGTACGTAGAATCTCTAGTGGAGGGAACAAAACTCCATCTCATGAGGCAACTCATCTAGAGAACATGCATACCTCTCCTCGAGAGAAATATCCTTTTTAATGATATTTCTACTCTCACCAGCCTCCTGATTACATACCTTTTAACACTATAATCATTTATGTAGAAGATGTATCCTCTCCTCCATTTATACCTTCAAAAGATCAAGTAATGGGTGAGTTAAGGGAAGTGACGGTCCAATACAAAACATGTGTTGATCCCACAGAAAGTGGAGCAAGAAGATAAAGAGTAATCTAAGAGGAGGCAAACATTCTTATGTCTAATACGACTAACCTGATAATTATTGATGTGGCAACAGATTCGACCACAAATCTTTCTCCATTTGAACTCCTCCATGCTGGAGAACCCAACTCCCCTAGGCATACCCCTCAATGATGTCTTCCCCTCCCAGGTTGTAGCTAAAGTTGTTAAGAGAGGAAGTGGTAGTTTGCCTCTATCAAAACCTAACCCATAGACCTTCCTGAGATTAGTGGGAGCAAAGTCTCAGAAAAGAAACCTCATTGTTGGTCTCTAAAGAAAATTTATGGACCAACCCATCTAGGTAAGGGAAGGCAACCAAGCATGCAAAAGCCTTCCAAAGGAAAATCTTAGTCAATTGGGGAATGGTCTACCTGAAGAGCTTGCACTTCTTCCCAGGCTGCTACAAACAAACCTAACATATCTTTAATTCTTGCAATATAGTTCCAACTCCTTAAGAATAGTGAGCTTGAACTGTTGTGGCTTGGGGACCTCCATGACAATTCAGATATTGAAAGAAATCCACAATAAGATTTTCCCTGACTTACTATTCTTTATAGAGACAAATAATCCTTAATTTTTTTCCTGAGAACTTTTAGTGGATGAGATATGCCTCTAATCATATGGTTCTTCCTCTTTCACCAAGAGCTCTCCTGCATGTGTGGCCCTTTTCTAGAAACATCATATTGAAGAGGAAGTTATCAACTCCATCAAAAGAATTTTTTTCTCCACAGTCCTATATGGGGAACCTGAAAGGCAAAAAAAATTCAGGTAAAGCCAAAAATAATTCAGCTAATACATTATAAACTTTTAATTATTTCACTTGTATTCGCCATAAATTTCAATTATTTTTTCCCAAAATTAAGCCTCGATTTAATCATCTTTGGCCGTTACTTTATATATAAAAAATCAAGCAAAGCCAAAAGCGACCTAATTCAAAAAAAAATATTATTACTTTATGTCTAAAAGAAGCATTAAATTTCTAAATAAGTTGGGTATTAGGTTTGAAATACAATTACAGAAAATTATAAAAGATCAAAAATTAGTCATGACGATAAATTTAGGACAAATATGGCCACGAATTACCTTTTCTTTTAGTGGATAAAAAATGACAAAAATACAAATATTTTACAAATACAATTTCAATTGCTGTCAATCAAAATCAACGAATCAAGCAACAAGGACGAATAAATTAGAAATCATGACTTAGTCCCTGTCTCAACGATCACATTTTTTGGTCTGTACATTGGTAGATCTTCTCCTAAAAGAAGTGATTTTAAAATAGCGTCGCAAACTCCATCGTAGTGCACAATAAGGTGACCTCCTTTAGGGACCTCATGATACCTAATCCATGGTAATTGGTGGCACAAACATCTTTGCAGCTGAAACGGCATCACTTTGTCTTCATAACCTTGCCATATTTGAACAGAAGAAGAGCTCTTTTCGGGTCCGTATGGAAACAGCTCGGGTATGTCAGCCGGGTCAAAGTCCCAGTCCCCAAAGGCCACCAAAAAATCGCTTCTCAACGTGTCAAAAACGCCGCGCTCTCGTAACTTCTCCTGTGTACAAATGTGGATTATATCCATGATATTATTAGTAAATTTGACTAAGCACAATCCTCGTCTGAAGATCAAATTCTAAACTAATGTTAAGACTTTGTAATTTAACATTGTAAATATTTATGTTTCGTAATTTTGTCTCCTAATTTTATTGGTTGTAATATATATATATTGTTTTGATCATTTAGTCTCTTTTATTTTATTGGCATATTGCTTTGATAATTTGGTCCCCTTAATTAAGTTATGAATAATATTGTGTGTATATGTGACGATAATCAAAAATTAAGACAATATAGTTTATAGAATTAGTAAAATATGTGAAACAAAGCTTCAAGAAAAGGATAATATGAACCTTAGTGAGCATTGGGAAGCCTTTGGTGTGCTTGAGGACTTCAATGTCTTGGTCATTGAAGTAAACAGGATTTTTCTCTAGCATCGAAGTTGTAGAGAACATGTTTTGAGTCACCAACCAATGTAGAAGTCCTGGAAAATACTTTGCGATCCAAAGTGACCATTTCGCCACTTCTCTTCTGTAGTCTTTTGGCATTAGACTCTTTGGAATCGACGGCCATCTATAGTTCACCACCGGAGCCACCATCGCCACTCCTGCTAGCCTGTTCAGTTTCATTTATTTTTGAAAATTTTATAATTGTAATTTGAGAATAATATATATAAGAAACAGATTATTCTTTCAGATTTGTAATTTTTGCATTCCTGTTTTTATCAAATTTATTTGATAACAGCATAATGTGGATCACTAGGTTCGAATTCGAGAAATTACAAGACTCTTGAGGTCTAAATAATATAATGTACTTCCAAAATCAAGTCTTATGATTATATATAGATTTAAATCTAAAAAAGTTTCTCCCTATTATGATTTTTTTTTTCAACCACACATTAATTAATAATTTACTACTTGATTGGTAGCCGAATTAAATAATTAAAAAACAAAGTTTACATAAGAAATTTGAGAAATTAAGCCTAGTATGATATTTTAACCGAACAAAACTGAACAGCTAGTCGAGTAAAACTATTGTTATGAGCTTTTTGTCAGAAAGATTAAAAACCAAATGATGCCACAATATGAATTTGAACATGTTAATTCTCTGACAATCTTGTCCAATCTAAATCTTGAAAGAACTATTTTCTTACAACATGTGTCTTGGCTTTGTTATCCTGACTTTTGTAAAAAACACTATAATGAGTTAATTTATTTTATTGAGTCAGTATATATTAGTTTTGTTTTACCTTTGTGGAATGTGTTTAAGACAACTCCAAACAGTGTATGAACCCATTGAGATTCCGATCAAATAAAACTTGGATCCAATCTTTAACCGATCAGCCAGTTCTTCAACATCATAGGCTTCACTCTTCAACGAACGTTTCGGATTCGGGTCGCTCTCTTCGTAACCAGCTCGATCGTATAGCACAAAGTATATCCCAATTTCATTCACAAGCTCCTGAGATTATAACTAAAACAAGTTTCATTACTCTTCAACTTCAACCAATGATCTCTAATAAAATCTAACTTAATTTTCCTAATTTTTTGGTCTGGACAAAACTTTTCAGACATCTACTTTTTCAGACACTCCACATTAAAGATTACGATGAGAAAAAAAAAAACATAAGTGGTCTCAAGAAGTCAGTTTCTTGGATCTTGTAATGGACTGGAATCTGAAGATTTGACAAAAAAAAAGATATTTGAAACAAGAGGGTCAAGAATAAAGGATAAGTGTATACTTGTGAGACATTGAAGTTCATATCTTTGGAGCTACCAAATCCATGAACAAGAACGATGGTGAACTTGGCATCATCCTTGGGGACACCTCTTTCCTTGTAAGCCAAGTATCTACCATCGCGAAGTTTGATCCTTCCTTGAGGATCCTCCATTGCTGTTGTTGACCTGGTGAAGAAGAGAAACGAATAAAGAGAAGAATATGTGAAGCACTTAGGACTAGGGGGAAAGTTAGATCTAGCTGGAATTATTAATAGAATCATTATTGTAAATATAAACTGTTGAATAAGTACTATTTTATTTTATATAGTCAAGATTTGGGTTTCTCTTATTGGTTTGAATTGATTATGAACTTTTTAAATAGAATATTTTAGGGTCATTGGAATATTCTTAGGTTCTTTTGAAGGATGATTGAGCGAGGGGGCCAAAGAAATAAAGGACAATATACAGAAATGTTTGATAAAACTTAAAATGTATAAGTTTTGCTAACTTTGTATACCTATTCACTCATCTTCATATTTTCATCTGTCTAGAACTGTTTAGTGTTGCTTTGGCCGATTTTATAAATAATGATGCGGTAAGAAAAACTGTAAAAAAGAGTGTAAAAAATTATTGCTCCATTTGGGGTACTCTCATGGCAATTCGCTTAATTAGGCAAATCCAAACCTGAGGCTTAGTATCAACTGAGAGCATTCGTTTTTTTAAGTATCAATTCATAGCTTTAGAGTAGTAGTTAACTTAATTAACTCCATACCCTTTCCGCTTTACAAATGCCAATTTCAAAATAAAGTCTTCCAAAACAAATTATTATATATTATGTTTGTAGATAAACAATATAATTTTGTTTTCCCTAGGTTTAAAAGTACTAGGAGCCAGCCATGCATCAAGGGTGGAATATCCAATTTTAATGTGCACATCTTTTACACTAAATATTGTTTTTTTTTTTCTTACTAACATCATATTTTTCCTCTTTATTACATTTCCGATGTTTGTTTGCTTTCGACCATCTTCTAAATAAAGAAGCGGTAAAAGATCGTATGAGATTCCACAGACAATCAATAATCTTTTTATTAGTAGAACGACCTTGGTGAGACTATGAAACTTGTGAGTTCAAGTTTTCTTTGAATTCATTGATTGAATATTTTAGGGATTTACTGTAATTTGTTTTTGTAATTTAAGTTGTTTATGAAATAATGTATCTTGGGTTTTGATTAATAGCTCATCTCGTTTTTAGACAAAGATATTTTAGGTAATCATAAAAATTAACATGATCAATATGTTTATTAGTTTATGATTAAAATGTGGCTTTTATTCGTGTTTAACTGTGATATATTTGACTTAAAAGTTTTAAGAAATTTATCGATTATAGACAAATATTGAATGAATAATTAATACGTAAAATACCAAAACAAATGGGTGAAAAAATGTTGAATAATTTAGGTAAAAACCTTTTATTATTTTGGGTGGAAATTGTGGTCTTTTTGGATGTAAATAGGTCCAACTCAAGATAGTTTGAAGTGTGGATCTTTAGTCAATTCTAAAAAGATAATCTTGTAAAGAGGTCCATTTTTTTAAAAAAGATTAAAATTACACCGAAAAGATTAAAATATTTTTAGATTTAAAAACCTTAAAAAAAAATAGGCCCAAATATTCAAAATTTCCACACTTGAATTAGGCCCAAATATTTTTAAAATAGGTCCAAGTATTTAAAAGTCGCACAAGCTTTTTAGTAAAGATGCCCCAAAGAAAAAAAATCAGAAAATTGTCTTAAAGCCCTTAATTATATGACCATGATACTCGAGGACTACATGGTCGTGGTAGTGAATTCAAGAAAATTGTTGACCAGCCAAGATCACCTGAGCTAGATGCTCAAAGTATGTGTGGCCCGTGAACAATGATGCATAAGAGAACATGGCACATTATAGTAAATGTCAAGCATTGTGTATGAGCATGAGACTATATGATTGGACAAACTATACACCACCACCAATATGATCACAAGGAGCATCGTCCGTTTCGTTTTCTTAGTGAACCAATCACCTAAATCAAGCAATGAAGCCAATTTGAAACAAGATACTCAAGTCATTTAGCTAAACAACCTACATTGGGAATTGCATTACCACTAATCATCATTAAAAAGACTTTTTAAACACTTAAACAAACATTGTAATTTGTATTTCAAGATTCAAAACTTATTATTAATCGAGAATCTTACAAAGAAGTCGAAGAGCTCTTTTTCTCACAAAGGTAGGGTTTTTATTCTCTTTACTCACACATTTCAAGTTTTTTTATACACAAACACAAAACTCTTGTCTTCTGTTACATTTATCCCCAATTTGGTTTAGGGTTTTTTTCTACTTCGTCTCTGCTCTAACCACGAAAAATTAGGGTTTTTTTTTTAAAAAGACAAAATTTTTACCGGTTGAGAGAAGGAAAAATTAACCTCGGATTTGACTTCATTCTCTAGTCGTAGCTTTTTGGGTTTTTGGTTTCGTCTATGAATTCGTGTTTGGAACTGTTGAGTTCTTAGTAAACTTCCTCAGAGCTTTGTTAATGGGTTTTGTGATCTCAATGGGGGTTTTGTTTTTCTAAAGTTTCGATTTTTTTATAGTTTGAATTGAGAAGAGATGATTGCGGAGAAACCCATTTGGGTTAAACATGAAGGGTTACAGATATTTTCCATTGATGTTCAGCCTAATGGTGAAAGGTTTGCTACAGGCGGTGGTGACCACAAGGTGTTTAATTTCTCCTCTTCGTCTTCTTTTTCTTCTATTGCTTATGTTTCCTGATGAGTTTGCTTGATGTTAATCTTTAGCTTGTTTGAATTGAATTTGAAATTGGGGTTTAATGCAATGGTGCAACCAGTTGAAGTACTTGATTTATGAGTATGTTGATGGTTCTGTAACTGCTTAGTATGTACATGTGCAGTTTCTTGGATCTTTGTTTCTTGTTTGGATTTGGTTCTGCTTTCATTGAGATTTTAGAATGTCTGTCTATTCAGCAGTATGAATTGTGGCTGTAAGCTGTGGTTTGTTATGCCAGTGCTTGTGTTCCTCTTGTTTTTATCAAAATTGTAGGCTTTGTATCATTTGGACCATGTCAGTGACATAGGTCTGTTTATCCTTTTAATTCATTGACTGGAACAGGGGAAGTTAGGAGCTGGTTTTTAAGCTGTTAAGATATGGGATAAATGGATGAATCTGTTGATTACTCAAAATTGTTTTTGTTTTCATGGTTGTAATTGATTAGTGAGTGTATACAGAGCTGAACCTTTCTGTTAACCGTGCTTAGTAGTTTTAGTAATTGTAGTCTGTAATATGTATATAGGTCCGTATATGGAACATGAAGTCTGTTGACAAGGATTTGCAAAACATAGATACAAAGGAGAGGCTTCTTGCAACTCTTCGTGACCACTTTGGGTCAGTCAATTGTGTTAGGTGGGCTAAGAACAGTAGGTATGTGGCATCTGGTTCTGATGATCAAGTGATTCAAATTCATGAGAGGAAGCCTGGTTCAGGCACCACTGAGTTTGGTAGTGGAGAAGCCCCCGATGTTGAGAACTGGAAAGCTGTAATGACATTAAGGGGCCACACTGCCGATGTGGTAAACGCCATTTTGTTTTTCTTTATCATCTTGAGTGGTAGTTTCAGTGGTTATGGTTATGTAATAACTGAGGTATTTTTTCTAACTATCCTTAAAGTAGGTGGATCTTAATTGGTCTCCAGATGATTCGATGCTGGCTAGTGGGAGTCTCGACAACACAATCCATATATGGAATATGCGCACTGGTATGTGCACTACTGTTCTCAGGGGTCACTTGAGCTTGGTTAAAGGCGTAACCTGGGATCCAATCGGGTCTTTTATTGCTAGCCAATCAGATGACAAAACTGTGATAATATGGCGAACAAGTGATTGGGGCATGGCTCACAAAACAGATGGTCACTGGGCAAAATCGGTATGTAATATTTGTTCTCGCAATTCTGTTTACTATTTACATAAAAGAAATGATTGTAGAAAGAATTTGATTAGTGATTCTCTTTTATCTGAAAGTTACTGCTATTGCTTCCTGCTATGTTATGATGTATTTTCACAAAAGAAAATTATATAAAGACTAAAGAGTTCTATTAGTGATTCCGTTTCTGAAAATTATTACAATTGCTTCCCTGTTCTCTTAGGACGTTTACTGCTAATAGGATCTGCTAATATATATATTTTATTTTCTAGCTTGGATCCACATTTTTTAGGCGACTTGCGTGGTCCCCTTGTGGCCACTTCCTTACTACCACTCATGGGTTTCAGAAGCCGAAGCATTCTGCTCCTGTGTTAGAAAGAGGGGAATGGTCCGTAGCATATGACTTCCTAGGTCATAGTGCTCCAATCATTGTTGTTAAGTTCAATAATTCAATGTTCAAAAGAACCCACTTAGGTACCCAGGAAACTAAACGAGTTGGGTGGAGCAATGGAACATCAAAGTCAGGGGAAAAAGATTTGCAGTCATACAATGTTATTGCAATTGGGAGTCAAGACCGTACCATAACCGTATGGACAACTGGAAGTGCGCGTCCTCTTTTCGTCGCGAAGCATTTCTTTGGCCAAAGTGTTGTGGATCTATCATGGTAAGGTTTTCCCTTTTTTGGCCACAAATCTGTATATCTAATGATTTCATGATTTGCAGTTATGTCTTCTTAAAGGGGTTTTGTTTGTGTCTCAAAAGTGCATTGATTTTTCCATATATTGGTTTCGTATGTAGTCAATTTAGATTTCGTATAATAAATCCTTGACTTCTTTTCTAGGGCCACAATTAATCTTCTAAAACATAAAAGAAGAGGAAAGTTTATTACTTTAAATCTTATATTTTATCTTCGGAAATTACAGGAGTCCTGACGGATATTCACTTTTCGCATGTTCCTTGGATGGAACAGTGGCGATGATTCACTTTGACCCAAAAGAATTAGGCGTCAGGCTAACCGATCCTGAACTCGATGAATTGAAGAAAGGTCGATATGGAGATGTCAGAGGCCGGCAAGCAAACTTAGTTGAGACCCCAGCCCAGTTATTACTTGAAACAGCCTTGACAAAGCAAACAGGTAGTAAGAGGTCGGCATCGGATGTTCAACAAAATCAGGTGACAGCAAAACCATCTCCTATTGTTGAGACTACTGCAAAGAGGCGTAAATCGCTAATCGATGATCGGAATAAGACAGCAGAGGCTACTACTGGTGACACATTAAATAAAGCATCTATCTTAAATAGGGTATCCAGTCCTGTGAATCAAAAAGTGTATAGAAGGCCTGATGGAAGAAAGAGGATTATTCCTGAAGCTGTGGGAATTCCCCAACAGGAGAATAATATCGCGATTAATGGACAATCCCATAATTTTCTGCCTGCAATCACTGCCGCTCCTGGGACAGGAGATTGTGGAGATTTTCCTGTGGAGATTGGCAATAGGGATTCATCTGTGAAAGAAATAGTGTGCAGAAATCCTGATCTTAAAGAGCGTGCAAGGATTACAGCTCGTGCTACCATAACTGAGAGCCTTGTGGTTGAGAAGGTTCCTGGAACCTCTGGTAAAGATGGAGTTTTAAATGTTGAGCAATCTGTTGGTATAAAAGAATCTTCTAGCACAGATCTGTTAATAAGGGTATTTGATTGGAAAGAAGGGGAAGCTGCACCACCTGTTTGCTTAGAAGCTTTTCCAAGGGAGAATGCTTTGGACACTGTTGGTGCAGTAAGTACATCTATGGTCAAGGAAACTGAAATTACTTGCAAAAAATCAAGTGAGATTCTTTGGTCTGATCGGATTATGGGGAGAGTCACTGTTTTGGCAGGAAATCCAAATTTTTGGGCTGTTGGATGCGAAGACGGAAGCCTCCAGGTTAGAATAATATTTTTGCTACATTGATTTAAAGTCTTTGTGTGCCATATTATATTTTACAAAGAAACTCCTTCAATCAGAGTAGACTATGATTCATGGTGCTTTCCACTTTTGGCATTTGGTATCGTTGATATCATTCCTATTAAAGCACCCTCATTTACTATTTGGATTTTGATAGCATCAGTCCCTCTTGGTGTTGATATTCTAACATATGTTTCCTCCACCTATGTAATTCTATCAGAGTCACTGAACTTTACACCAATAGTAATATTTCTGTTAGGACTTGATCTTCTTAGGAAATGCCTAGTTCAGGATCTGAGGCTTTGACTCTATATTAAACTCTTGGTGAAGGAATTTCTGTGGAACCTATATAACCTGAATGTCACGTGGTTCTTGGAATAATATGTGATAACATGTGTACTGTACTCTCTTTTGTTTTTTAAGGTGTACACTAAGTGTGGAAGGCGTGCTATGCCTACAATGATGATGGGGTCTGCTGCAACATTCATTGATTGCGACGATAGCTGGAAGTTGTTGCTTGTAACAAGCAAAGGATCTCTATATGTATGGGATCTATTCAATAGAAAATGCATTCTCCATGACTCACTATCTTCTTTGGTCTCTTCGGATGTCAGTTTATCTTCCACAGTAAAAGGTATGCTCGAATACTTGAATACATTGCTGGCTCTATATCGTCTAAAACTTATGTCTTAAGGCCCAATGTTATATTTTGAAACGGACTGGATGGGCAATCCAGTCAAAAGAATGAAAAACTGGTATTACCAATTTTATCTTGTGGTCGACTTGGTAGTGGAGATACTAACTTGGTTTTTGAATGAGATGTTGTCTTATAGTAGTTATGAAGAGAGCTTTGTTATTGGTTTGGGCTGTTAAACTTACCTAGTGGAATCTTAAAACGATCTAACCTTGTGTGTTGCGACAAGCTCTGTTGATACATTGTTACAATTATGCAGGAACGATAAAAGTGATATCTGTGAAATTATCCAAATCTGGTTCACCACTTGTAGTTCTAGCCACACGTCATGCATACCTCTTTGACACGAGTCTAATGTGCTGGCTAAGAGTGGCTGATGACTGCTTCCCGGCCTCAAATTTCAGTAGCTCCTGGAATTTGGGCTCAGCTCCATGCGGCGAGCTTGCTGGTTTGCAGGTTGATGTCAGAAAGTACATGGCTAGAAAGCCAGGGTGGAACAGGTTGGGCTTGTCTTCCATTCCTTCAATGTTGGCCCTGAGCTGGACCACCTATTCCAAGTCCTGAAAGAAGCTTATTTCATTTTACAGGATAACTGATGATGGAATGCAAACACATGCACATTTGGAAACTCAACTTGCATCTTCTCTTGCACTTGAGTCTCCTAATGAATACCGCCAGTGCCTCCTCGCCTATGTGAGGTTTCTAGCAAGGTCTGTGCCCTTTTCTCATATAAAACCTTTCAGGTCGAATTTGAATACATTTCAGTAACAAGGATTAAGTCTATCTTTTGCGAAACTCATCCAGCTAGAGGGATCTTTGGAGATTTATTTGCTTTGTGTGGCTTAAACATTTTATACCAAGGAGAAAATATATTCTCAGTTTCAGACTCTGTTTCGTTCTTTCTCTTGACAATAAAGTTCTATGGGGTTACTTTAATTTGTGATTTTCAACTCTATCATATTCCACCTACTTAAAGTCTGTGTCTTGTTCTGCAGAGAGGCAGACGAGTCCAGATTAAGAGAAGTCTGCGAGAGCTTTCTTGGACCTCCAACTGGTATGGCTGAAGCAGCATCTTCAGACAAAAACTTGTCTTGGGATCCTTATGTTCTGGTAAATACTTTCTCTGGATCAAAGTCTAACCTATTCCTTATCAGATTACTCCAAAACTTGCTTTACTTTCCAGGGGGTGAAGAAGCATAAACTTTTGAGAAACGATATTCTTCCTGCAATGGCGTCAAACAGAAAAGTGCAGCGGCTACTAAATGAGTTTATGGATCTCTTATCTGAATATGAAGATGCAGAACCAGCAGTTCCTGTCCCTAAGGGCTCGACACCTACCTTGAACTGTGGTGGAGTCCCATCTTCATTGGATAAAATAGGCTCTGATCTTCCAGCCTTGACAGCTACTACTCCTATGACAACAGAAAATGACAAACCAGTTTCTCTGGGAAATTCAGCGGCTTTGGAGATAAGTGTATGTGAGAAACCAGGTTCTGAAGACCGGGATAGACAAGACCAGAACTCAAAAGACTCGGGTTCTTGAACTTGTTCCCTCAATGTTTCTTTTGTATATCAAGCTCAGAGAGCTGTGTAAAGGTTCTCAGTTAGGCGTCGTTAAAGATTTGAGAACAGAGAAAAATGATGAGACGTAACAGATTGAGTCTCTCAGGTTAGCTATAGAGTGACCCTGTTTAGTATATCCCATTATAAGTGAGATGGTTTTTGTTTTAGTTTTCTTTCAATATTAACAATATTTTGTATCAATCTATTTCTGTTCCTTTCTTTTTTTTTTTGGTTAAAGTTTTGCCATTCTAACCTCACCATACACTAAAGTCTTAGTCAAATGTCAAGAAACAAGAAAAAGAAATGTAATGTTGGCCAAAGTTCCAAAGCTTCTTGTGTCTCGTCAGATATCTCAGTTTATGAGAAAGAGAACATAAGATACAAAGTTCATGATTGTGTTTGGCGAGCCTGGATCAATCAGTCCTTGGCTGGACTGATCATCGTTTGATTCAAGCAATTCAAAGCACATAATTCAGTAGCTAATATAGCGACGAAACAACGAGCATTCAGTGACGGGGTCTCAGATCCCGATCAATCTTGTATTTCAACTTAAACATGAACAAAAATCAAATTGTTTTGATTATCATCGTCGACTTCTTTCGATTTGTTGTTAAGAACATAGTTGTTTGTTTATTTTTTTGTCTCCCACCTTTTTATTAGTGTCACAAACCTATTATTCGATGCCAAAGAATAAGTTAAACTAGGCAAAGAGGACGACTTGGGGAGATTGGATAACCATATATATTGCTTGGTGTATGCTCCATAAGCAAATTGCTTATAACGGGAAATGGCAAGACACCATGTAATATCCATATTAGAAAGTTATGGGAATTATTAAAGACAATGTTTTCGGAAATGTCTTCCAAAATTATTATTGTTATTTTTTTTTAATAACTAATAAGAAGTTTTGGATCAAAGTCTATACATTCTTCTTGTTAAAAATCAGAAATGTTATATAATTTCGTCCCAAGAACAATTGTTATATGCTTTGGCCGGCCATATGATAATTGGATACGCTTTTAAAATTATATTTAGAAAAAGATAAAATTTCTTAAATAAAATATATTTGTTAAGGAAAATTAAGAAAACATGTGAATGTAAGAGAGAGAGCAAAAAAAAAGACCAAACATCGAAATTTATAAAATATTTTGTGTTTGTTTTAGTTTAAGTCACCATCCAACTAGTTGGGAATGCAACAAATATAAATTTCTTTGCCAACTATACCAACTTACTTCAAAACAGGTTCTTAATTATGAAACAACTTCCATCACAAATGCAAAAGCAAACACTAGTTACGTTTCAACTACCCATCAATTATAAATTTATATTGTGACATTTCTTTGAATTCCCTAGTTATTTTTAGAATATGATGTAAGCGCGTTCTTATCATTTGAAAGAGCTTTTGAAGCATGTTCTCGAATTAGAAAACTTTCAAAATATCGTTATGTCTTATCTTTCTATATCTGCACAATTTACTTTAAATGTTTTCATTTATATTTCATGAATTTTCAAAGATATTTGTTGGACAAGTTTTGAAAATACCATCGTATTGTTAACTTTTATACTATCTATTTCAATATAAGAGACGTTTACACGTAATATATATATTAAGTAACTTTGGTTCAGTTGGCTAGATGTGTTTTATTTGTATAGGAGAATTTGAGTTCAAATCCAGAAGAATAGTTGTTTTGTCTTCGTTTTTTTTTTTTATATAAAAAATGACTGAACCAACGTTGTTTAATGATATGATGTGCCAGTTTAAACTTCAAACACTACTAGTCAGAATTTGTTAATGGAGTAGTAATGCCGATTATCGATTCGAAGATTTTGAATTATTCATGTTGGAAATTCAAATTTTAATTAAGTTAATGTAGTTATAAATACGACTCAAAGTTTTGTGTATGAATAAGATAAAGTAATTAAGTTCGTGAGGAATATACTGTCTTCGTGCCACAAATTAGCGATCAGTATTCATTGGATATTATTAAAATCATAAAACCATATAAAAGATTATAAATTTTTCATATTTAAATTGGGGTATTTTTGAAAATGGATAGATAAAAGGAGTATTTTTGAAAGGAGTACATCAAAAGATCTATTTTTTTTAAAAATTAATTAATTCATAATTATTTGTGGGTAGAAAGAGAAAATATAAACCACTAGATAGCATGTGAAAAAAAGTTTAAAAAGTAATATTATTCTTTTAGTTTTTAATTTACAAAATCAATCTTATTGAAAAATAAAAATTCTCAAAACATCAATAAATGAAAAACATAGGGAGTATATATATTATATTTGTAATATAGTTGAAGAGTTATGTTAGTGCGGGTGAGACCATAAATATTTTCACAGAATTAAGCGTGGATTAGGTGAATTTTTATCAACAATATTAAAATTAGTAGACCTATAAATTTTTCAAATGCTTGTTAAAATTTAACATATCTTCATTCATATATATCATTTAATAAAGTGGTACTCTCATTTTTTCATTAAATTTAATCTAAAAACATGTTGTATTCGATGTTTCTATGTTTTAAATCGGCGGATTTTTTTCTGATGTTTCTAAGTTTAAAATGTTGTATTCGGTATTTCACTCACAACCAAAATAGTTATAAAAAGTCTCAAAAACATTTGTGGTAAGAAAACACAAGCTAATAAGCAGTGTATTATAGACATCATGTTACAAACAAGAATATAAAGCTCACATGCTCATTCCTTAGTAGAGTTCACATAACAATAGCATGTTGTTGCTCATTATTAGGTATTTAGGGATTACAATAAACCTTAGTAGAGTTATAAACTTCGTTTGTACGTTGTTGCAGCCATTATATTCATACCATTAGGAGTTGCAATACAAACTTAGTTTTAAAGTTATACGTATTAGTTGTTACAAAAAAAGAAAGTTATACGTATTAAACCATGAACCTTTTTATTAGCTTTTTTGACCTCTCACTTGAGAATTGCGTTTTCATTAACATTATTCGTGAAATGCATCAATAAATCATATATTCTACGTACGAGATACAAATTTTCAAGAGTTATTATTGAAATTGAAATAAAGTTTAAAAGATATTGAAATAAAATTTAAAAGTTTCAATATTGATTTATTATTTCTTCACATAAAATTTTGCACATATATAAATGAGACATGTAGCGTTTCAACTTTCAACTGTTGTCATTTGTGAATTTTGCCATTTTTGTTAAAATCTTACGGATTTATCATATTTGAGAAACAACATATTACACATTATGTTTGGGTTCTGTTTGTTCAATTTTTTTCTTAGTGTTCAGTATTATAAAGTACTTATTTTAGCAAAAATATTTCACAACTATTCAGTTTTTTAGTGGCAAAACCCACAAATCTAAAGATTTGAAGCAAAATGGCAAAATCAATTAAATGTTAAACCAAAAATGATATTTTCTATAGTAATCCATAAATATTTCAACAATTGCTAAAAGTGCCATTGTGAGTAGTTAAAGGCACTTTTATATAAAGTTGTTAGAGAAGGTTTCTCAAGATATAAACGTGACATAATATGTTTTCTGGAAAGAATCCGACCAGCTTTTAGAGGGGAATGACTTTTGAAGCAAGTAGACAACTAATATGCATATATATTATAAAATTCATGATTTTGATAATAATTATAAAATCCGAGAATGAGAATAAAAAGAAAAAAAATATAAGTAAAATTTCATCCTATTTCATTTCAGTTATTTTATACTTTTATTTTAAATATTATTTTAATCAATTGTAATGAATGTTGAAACAAATCGTATAACTTTTTATCATAAAATACAATATTTTTTCACAACATCGTCATTTCCATGTTGAGAAAATTTTGAAAAGAATGAAATTTCAAATTTGGGAAAAACATGAAATTTGAAATGTCATATAAATCTTAAAGTTTAGTTTGACTTGTCGATAAAATCGTTAAGTTTTGTTGATTTGGTCATTTCATCCTAAGTTTTTGTTAACAAAACGATAATGAGGTTAGCTTTCAGTCACACATGCTTAAACAGATATATACAACCTGTTTAAATATATTTATGAAAACGTGTGTTAAAACTTAAAACCCCTCCATATTATTATTGGTAATGCATTAGTTAAAACCCCTTAAAACGTGGGTTAAAACCACCCCACATATGAGTTTTTTGCTTTTTTCATATTCTTTTGTATTCCGATTGTTTAATTGTTTTTATTTTAAGCTCATCTTTTTCACCTTCATAGGTAGAGGATAATGTCAACGACTGATTCTACGCCTAAGCACCGAGATTTGAAGAGTAGACACTTTCTGAAATTTGAGAAAAGATTCTACTGTTTTTGAAATATTCAACTTGGAATTCAAGGAAATGGGAGAAGGCGACATTTTTCTCTCAAATTTGAATGTTTTTTGCGACATTTTTACTTTTCCATATAGGTGGAATGTAGAGAAGGTAAAACGCAAAAAGCTTTTAATGTATGATGCTGATTTGAAATTTCAATAAAAAATGTGCAGTTTTGATTATATTAATTGAATTTGAAATTTATTTTTAATGTTTACGTCAAGAATATACTTGAAAGCTATAACGCTTTACAGAATCTCATGATTTTTTTGATGTATTGTAGTTGTAGGTCTAATTTTTATTATTATGTTTGTTTAAATGTAAGGTAATGATAATTAATTTGGTTTGCATTTGTTTTTGTAGATGATAAAACTATTCAAAAGATACTATGATTTATTATTTAATCTATTTTTATCGAAATCTCCAATATTTATTTTATTTTTATAAACATTATATCTATATATATATATATATATATTTTTTTTAATTTTAGTTTATGTTAAAGAAACGATATATAGATGAAGACGACATAAACATAAAATAAACCGATGCATAAATCTCATCAACTAGTGTTGTTGATGGTTCATAAATTATGTAAGACAATTACTTACTCAAATAGTTTTATGTTGGACAATTACTTACTCAAATAGTTTTGAAAATTGTTCGATATGGATTTCCACATATTTTGGGTTTTAAAATTTTCATGGTAGGTTAATCCTTCGATTTTAGCTTATGTATGTGAGTATGTCTTAATATATTCTATTTTTTTGCTTATTAAACTGTGAATGAAGTAATATGTTAGATTCAAATTCAATAATAGATTCAATAAAAATTAAACAACATATATGAAATTTATAAGGGAAACTATTACTTAAAAAATAACGAGGTTATGATTGCAAACAAAATTGGTTAGATACATTTGTCAGAAAAAAAAAGTTTTTATATGTCAATAAAATAAATTATAATAAATGAAATATTTATTTTTCCTTCAATCATAATTGTTAAGCAATGTCATCCACGATTCAGCAGCTTGTCTGGACAGGGAAATGAGACATGGACTGAATATTCATGTTGACAATTATGATATTGCAGAATAATTTTTAATCAATCAAAATGTACTTCTTTAAAATATGTAGAGTAACCAACATTTATGAATTGGGTGAAAACATTAAAATTGAGTTATGTCAAACAAAGTTCTAAAATTGATACAAATTGAAACTTCCAGTTTTTGAAAAGACGATCATGAAAAAAAATATGCTTCATGGAGTACATTTTTTTTTTTCAAAATGACATGATATAGATAAAAAAAATATATGATATTCGTAATTACGATACCGAGAGTTTACATCTATATATTAATCGAGAATGTCAATCAAAACTGTTAAAAATATTCTATTCTATTCTAGTTTAGCAAAAAAAAAAATATATATATATATATATATATATATATATATATATATATCTATTCTATTCTATTTATGTTATTGTCATTATTTTAGAATTTTGTTTGTTTAGTAGAATGAAACAATACGGCTGAGCTACTACTGTGTTCGTAATTGGAGTCATCAAATTATTTCTCATTTTTATCATTTTAACTTTTACAAAAAAGAAATATGATAAAATATTGTTCTCTTATTCTGTAAAATATTTTGATATTTTGTTTTGGCTGAATGGAAAATATACAACGTGTTAATATCAGAATCTTGTAACGAATTGTTACTATGGATTTTAACTATTTAAAGCTTTAATATCAATTATCGAACAACAACAAAACACAAAAACTGCAATCAAAGAGGACCTACGACGAAAATAACACGTGATAATGTATCTTTTATTATCAACTATATATCAATGATAATGTCTACTACTTTTCTATAAAATATCTGTTGTAATGTCTTATTATTCTTTGGTTTTATGTTACTAGGATCCAGTTTTGCAATATTTATACGTTCGAAATTATTCAATCATTAATTATACTATATGTTAAAATATATAAACTAGTGATCCTATAGTGTAACTTTAAGTAAATGAGTATTTTAGTTAAGTCTTTTTCTCTTGTTAGATAAATGGTTTTAAAAATGACACATTCACGTAATACGTACATAGCTAAGCCGGAACAATGGATTTTATTACACCGACTGCGATGTTTTGGCATGTATACTTTGACACCACAACCATCATCATCATCATTGAATGGTCATCTATCGCATATATATGATATGTAATCGTACGTCAAATGGTCTTTGTATCATACATGTCCAAGCTTTCTAAGTGCTCTTGTAACCCAACCTAGAAGTTTGAAGTGCATTGCTAATTTTTAGCTCTACGCATTACTAGTTTAACAATAGTTATTTACTTCTTAAACGAATCTCTAATTCAATGGCTGATCGATCACTAGTAACATAAGTCAAGAACTTATTTTATATTCTAGTACCACTTCTTAATTACTTTTATTTATTTGAGCCCTAAGGTCTGAAAATATTCATATTATTTTAGAGCTGTTTATCATAGAATGGTAAAGCAGGATTAGTAAAATACACTCTCTATGCTTACTAAATTGGTGCTTAATTTGATATTACAAAGATAGTTATGAATATATATATATACCAAGACAGTTTTAAAGAGGATTGTCTATTTCGATCTTGTAAATTATTATTCTCCAAATTTTAAATTTGTAAACTCATTTTCATCGTATATTAGATAACCAACTATGAAAAAATCTTTTAATTAACGATAAAAAAAAATAGCAAGAGAGAGTTTTGTTTTTCTTAGTAGATTAAATCTTACAAATTACGTACGAGTAAGCTATAAAATAATGTATAACCTCGAAGTAGTTGTGGATGACCACAAAACGTCGATTTGTTCTTTAAGAGGAAGAATAAATATGCATTTAATAACCAATTGTTTGTAGTTGAACGTCGACCATTTCTTTAAGTGGAAAGATTTTAGTAACCCCAACGTTTGTACTTGTTAGATTTTTTATAAATCACAAAAAAAAAAAAAACACGTTTGTACATTTTAGTTTCATTGGTGTATAGTAACTAAGAGTTTGAATATAAAAATTATTAATGTTATTTGTCACCCTTGAAGTTAAAAATGTAGTATATATATATACGATATCGTATATGTTAGGTTTCATTTAGGTTAGACTTTCTAGTATAAATAAAAATCTTTTGTATACGTCTAAGTATTAATACAAGAAATAATTTCTATACGTTTAAGATTTCTTGATAAGTATACATATCAACCACAAATAATATTTTGGTTTTTTTTTTTTTTATTTTTTTTTTTGGATGTTGTAGAGTGAAACTCATTACTACCCATCGCTGTTAACATTTTCATCCTTTTATGTTATTGTACTGTCGGTGCGGACGAGTAGTGTTTGCCTTTAAAAAGCCAATTAAAAATCTTGAACTCTCCACAGAGATTTTTGTTGTTGTACTAACTAGATTTGTCCACACACGATATGTCGACTGAGAAGGAGGTCGTGAGTGTTCTTCAGTATCTTGACAACAAAACTATTTTGGTGATCGGAGCTGCCGGGTTCTTAGGAAAGAGTACTGATCTCTCTCTCCCTCTTCTAATCATTCTTTTTAGATATATTAGCAAGAATGCTTTAAAGTTTCGTGTCTAATTAGTAGTTGCAATTAATGGGGTACCTTGGAAATATTTTATTTTCATATAATGTGTTTCAAAAAATATATTCATTGATCATACTAGTAGTGAATTCATCTAAGGTTTTTGAAGATTTTAAAATTTTAACTGAACTGCCATGTACATGTTAGTATTCACAAGTCTACTCCATTTCAAAATTCATAACCTTTTAATTGCAAATCAAAACCCTAACTTTAAACTTATAAACATAAAACAATATATATTTTGTTTAATATTCGCTGTACGTAGAACATCATTGTTTAATATTCTCTCTCACAAGCATTTATAAATTACAAAACGTCAAAATCTTAATAAAGCAAATTGAATGCAAAAAAATGGGTTGGTTCTTATAATACTCGTAATTATAAACCCATGTACAGGTTAGTATTCACAGTAAAGTCTACTCTCAAATAGTAAGTACAGTATAACTATAATGTTATAGTTCTAAAATAAATCATATGAGATCATTACGAGTAGATTGGTCTAGCTACAATGTAGGTATTAATTATCAACCTGTCCACAGATAAATGTTGTGGGGTATATTTAACATAACGTTTGCGAGTCATTTAAAAGGTGACTATAACATGTACACTATACCATTTACGATCCAAAAATAACTGATCTGGCAAAAATTTATGGATAATAAGGACATAATTAAAAGCTTATATAGGATATTTTCTTTGGTAAATCTTACGCTTAAGATCTTCCTATTTACATAGCATATAAAGATACGAATATCCCATGCATGCAAGTATTTGTGGACCATTGTATTTGTTATGTATGGACGTACGAATGTGTCATTGTAGTGATCGAGTTACGTTACTCTTGTAATATAGATTTATATTTCCGATTTTATGTGTGTACATTATAAATATATATTTTACAAAATTAGATATTGTTAGTTATAAATAGCTGTTATGTTAACTTGTATGCAGTTTTTGTGGAGAAGATACTACGGGTTGCACCAAAGGTGAGGAAATTGTATCTTCTTCTAAGAGCATCAGGGGAAAAATCTGCTACTGAAAGGTTTAACGACGAGGTTTGTATCATTTTCTTATTAATCGAAGAGTCACACATCACAGGACCATATAGTAATTAAGAATTTGCCCTCTTAGTCGAGGCAATAGATAATAATTACATATTTATGTTTCCTACAATAATACTTTTTTCTTTTGTTTTTTATATAGACCACAAGGCCCATAACTATATATCGAGTGACAACAAACCTCGACTTATCATAAATTTGGGTTTAAGAACTGTCCAACTGATAAACAAAGGCAGAGTCTACATCATAATTATATATTTAAGATTTGTTTTTGTCTTACTAATACATTAATTATATTGATAAAGACAAATTTTGATTAATTAATGGCATAGTATTTCAAATTTTAAATTCAACTTACCATAATTAAAATATTTTTTTTTAACCTATGAATTGTTCCACATGTTGTCTATAGATTTTGGGAAAGGACCTGTTCAAGGTAGTGAAGGAAAAATATGGATCAAATCTAAATGATATTTTGGAAAAGGTCACTATTGTCAATGGAGACATTTGTCTTGACGATATGGGTCTAAATAAGCTAGACTCTGAGTTGGAACATGAGATGGTCCAGCAACTTGATGCCATTGTTAATTTAGCTGCAACTACTAATTTCGATGAAAGGTAACTATGAATTTATAACATTCAACCTGTTTGTTATTATTATGAAATAAATTTGAATACCACAAGACTCTAATTAAAATAGGTCTTTAAAACGCTTAGTAAGAAATTCTAAATATTATTGTGAAATCAGTATCATATGTTATGAATCTATTCCTAAGTTAATAGCTACCCACAATTTTGTTATTATTAAATATGATCACTGTCATAGTTTATGGAGTTCTAGTTCAAATCCAGTCATTATCAAATAATTCGAAAATAACATTTATATATTTTATCATAGATATTGTTTTAATCAAAACCTTTTTTTTAAGAAAACATCCGATCAGGAACATATAGATTGGTTTATGTCATTCATATATTTTATCAGATTTAAAAATAAACACATATGAATTTTCTAACAATATCTAACTTCCAAAGTATTTTAATCAATCGCAGATATGATGTAGCACTTGGGATCAACACATTAGGTGCTGCCAATGCCCTAAACTTTGCCAAGAGATGTGCTAAGATTAAAGTTTTTGTTCATGTCTCGACAGGTATATAAGATACACAAATTTGACAAAGAATTCACAATTTATTAATTCGGAAATGAAACATATTCATTTTTTGCGTCAATCTTTTAACGTTTATCATTTATGTCTTTTAGTGTTTAAAATCGTATAGTCTTAATTCATATGTTTAGTATAGGTTAACCTAACGTTAGAGATTCATTTTCGGTTAATTCATAGTAATTTTTTTTTTAATTCAAATCCGCGATAAATGATATAATATCTAAGAACATTATTATGTATATATATAGCAAACGTATGTGGTGAAAAACCGGGATTGATAACGGAAACACCTTACCGTATGGGTGAGACGTTAAACGGAGCCACCGGCCTAGATATTAATCAAGAGCAGAAGCTGGTTAAGGAGAAACTTAGCCAGATTCAAGCCACTGGAGCCTCCCCCGAGACCATCACACAAGCCATGAAAGATTTTGGACATACAAGGTGATCCTTATTTACAATATATATTGTTCATATGTCAAAGTTGTATTTAATCATAACCTCATCGTTGAATAAAATTCTAAATTTCTTCAATATATAAAATAGGGCAAAGGTTTACGGATGGCCAAACACATATGTGTTTACCAAGGCAATGGGGGAAATGATCGTTGGGGCGAATAGGGAAGATATGTCGCTCGTGATAATCCGTCCTTCGATTGTTACAAGCACCTACAAAGAACCATTCCCGGGTTGGACAGAGGGCATCAGGTGAAACAAGAAGATAGTTTGTTTCATAAGTTATATTACTTATTAGTCTTTTATCAATAATGAACTGAAGTAACGACTCTTTGATGCATAGGACAATTGATAGTCTAGCTGTTGGATACGGTACAGGCAAACTCACATGCTTTCTTGGTGATCTTAATGCTGTTTCGGATGTGGTACCTATGTTAATCTTTCTATATATATCTGACTTCTATTGTATAATATCATAGCCTCCACATAGAGAAACTTTATAAATATATGTTTAATGTATTTGATGGACCAGATACCTGCGGATATGGTTGTTAATACAATCCTAGTATCAATGGCTGCTCAAGCTGCTAGACAGAAAGAGACCATTTATCATGTGAGTTCTTCAATGAGAAATCCATTCAAAAATGAGAAAATGCCGGAGATAGCATATCGGTATTTTACAGCCAAACCATGGACAAACAAAGAAGGGAAGGTTGTTCGGGTTGGGAAAATAGAGATTTTGGGTTCTATGCCTAGTTTCCATAGATACATGACCATGCATTATGTACTTCCTCTGAAGGTAATGTTTCTGAATTCTGACCATAGATCTTGACCTTGTGTGTCATACCTAATTATCTGTATGCTTAACTCTGGCCTATATGTAGGGGCTCGAGTTACTGAACATGGTACTATGTAAGTCGTTAGAGAAGAAGTTTAAGGAACTCCATAGGAAGATAAATTATGTATGGAGGCTTGTTGATCTTTATCAGCCTTACCTCTTTTTCTATGGAGTGTAAGTTCTGTTCCTAATTCTCAATCTGGCTGGCTCCTTATATGTATAGATATTATAACACAAATTATGTATAATTACACGCAGATTCGACGATACGAATACGGAGAAGTTACGAAAACTGTTGCCGGGAATGGAGACCGAGATCTTCTATTTTGATCCGAAGATTATCGATTGGGACGACTATTTTGTCTATACACATATTCCAGGGCTAGTTAAGTATGTCTTTAAATGATTTTATTCGTACTTTTATATTTTTCTTATTCTGTCCTAAAGAATTTATGTGAGTTATGTAGATCGTAAAATTGTATCAGCTAAGACAAGTAAACAACCGTACTTACTTGTTACGACCACGATATGTAAAATGTACAACATACAAATTTCTTATCTACCAATTCGCAATAATATTGTTTCTTTATCTCAATTCTTTTCCTCAATCTTGTAGGTCATAAGTGTCTATCTATCTTGTCTTCAAGATGATATTGTAAAATGCGACAGATTGATTAATTTGGTTAGAAAGTCTTGCTACTTGCTATAATTAGAAAGAACTGGATAAAAAAATATTTTGTTTCTTTTTAAGGATAGTTTTGTCGGCATGCTCTGCATGCGTGAACCGCACCTCTAAAAAATATTTCAAGACATCAAAGATCCGGCCATTTGATATTTCGTGTGGATTGTGGAATAACATTATTGCTTTGAAGTTATTTTCAACTTGGAATATTAATGATTTCTTATACGTAAGAGAGCATGTCATTTTTTATTTCTTGTGTTTCTTGAGAATTAAGGAAGTTTTTTTTTTTCCTTCAAAATGACAACTCATCTATTTATAACTTTGTAAATTTAATAATGTATGAAATGATTTAAAAAAATTTAAGGAGTACAAAACATGATAAGAAATATCTACCATCTTCTCCTGGCTAGTCCACATCTTGTCCAATATCTGTACATAAACAACAATCAATAGCTTTATGAGGAAACATAAACAGGCTCAATCCGTAGTATTAATGGCAATCTAACACACACAAGAACAAGAAACAGGGCAACTCTAACTTTTAACACAAGAAGAAGAAGAAGAGTATGTTTGGATTGTTACTTTTTAATTTTCTTGTGGAAAAACTCTAACTTTATGACGTGGATTCAAAGATATAACCCCAATTTTCAACAACATTCGTTGCCAATCTTTGTTATTTATCGGAACCAAGATACGAAGTGAGATTGGTTTTTAATTTATAACAAAATCGCCGAAGGCGCGTGCCCACACGCGAACACTTCTCACTACACTTTTTCCTTCAAGTTAAGGCTAAAATTGAAAATCGGTATTCTAATGTACTAAATGTTAATAGAATACTTTTTCGTGGACCTCCCTAATAGACCCAATATAAAACAATTTAGTTTAGAAAAATTTTATTTTCAAAATTAACCAAGATTAAAAAAAAGACAAATTATCCGTTTTTAGTTGAAAAGAATTGACTGAGGTTTTTTTCTTTTTTTTAATTACAATACACGGTAATTAATAACTATACACATATGTTTATCAAGGTGACCTTTATTTTTTTTCTGACGTTATAACCGAATCAGGGGCCCTTTTGTATGGAATTGGTTTTGGTTCAAATCGTTTTGTTTCTCGAGATATGGCCAGTATTTGTTTTCTGATACATGAACAGGTTGTCAAAGATTAAAGATCTCTAGTAACGTCGTTTTTTGAACATGCATGATTAAAATGGGTAAATTAACTAATTAAAATAGTCAAAACTTAAAACTATGGACTTTGTTGTCTCTCTAATGGTCACATATTATAATTATATCAAAGCCCACTTTGTGGGAATAACAAGACTGTAACAGTTAACACTTGTGACTCTTAGATAAGCTTCATCCTCGATCAGTAAGCTCTTGAAAAGTATTGTTCTGATATACTGTTCATAGTTTTCTGAACGGAACTTGAAACTTGATACGATGTAGTCATATTTATATATTTTAGTTGAATCCTTAGGTTTTGTAAAAATAGAGGAAGATAGAGAGAAGACCATTGTAATGGGCCAATACATTTGAAATCATATATATGACTTAGTGACTATATCCCTGTAAATTTCCATCAATATAAAAAAGCCCAAGTTAAAACGTAAACATGGATATGCATTGTTTTTGGTTTTCACGGACAGCATCAAAATGTGAGGTACCTAATCCACAGAGTGCATAATCAATAGAATATAAGATCATAAATTAAATCTGTACTTTTATGTCCGTTTGTTTTTATTTCAATGTTGCATGCATCCGAATTGATCATGTGATGTTTATTTTTGACATTTATTTTTGTATCTCGATGTCACATTTGATTTGAATACGAGTTTGTTCATTAAAAAATGGATGCAACATATAGCAGATTGATATAAATGATATATGCCATGTAACTACTTTATTAAATGATCAAATTAATTTATTTATTTTAATTAATAATATAAAACTTTTATATTTTAGAATATGAATTAAAAATGGTATAATTACAGAAAATATGTTTTGGTTCTAAATATGAAAATCTTGGTTCCTAATTTCGGTTCTACAATTTCGTAAATTAGCCGACAAACAAATATTTGTGTTTTAGGGTTTAAATACGATTCTGTTGTTTATTTATTTAGTTGATTCAATCTGAAAAATTGGATTCCATGATTTTGGGTGCCTAACTCTCTGTGATTTTGATACCAAACACAAGTCTACGGTTATAACGCAAGTTTCCTAAAGCTGTAGACCATTTTTGTGTCAAACCAAACTAATGATTTTTCTATATTCACACAAAAAGATATAACATTATTTATGCTTTGGTTGTACATTTCTTAAACTCTATTTTTATTATATCTAAATATCATTTTGAGTGCAATCAATTTTATATATTTTTCTGGTATCCTAATAACATAATAAATTTGACGAAACAAACAACATGTAGATGGTAGCATCTAAATAATTCATTTCGATGTAGAAACGAACAACCACTTTAGCCTAGATCCTTCATTGAACACCAAAATTTTTAGGTTACTTAATTATATCTATCAAATTTAGCTCAATAGCTCATTTTATTGGCTATGTCAATTATTATTATTATTATTATTTCACGAACAATTATTCTATATTTATGCATAATTTTTTTTAAGTTACATATATGCATTCTTCCATAGAAGTTAATTTGCTATTCTGAAAATCCTAATTCAATATCATATACTTTATATAAAGTTCAAAGTAATCCCATGATATATCATTTCCACAGTATGTACTAATCATTGCCTATGAGCAAAATAAAGATACCATCATATTGAAACGATTTGACTAATGACACAAATTTATTCAGAATTTTTATAAATTTTACATTTCGTAAATGATCAAGTAATCCTCTATAAAAAAAATGGAACAATATCAGATAGGGTAAACTGTCACCATATATGTGTAGCTTTGAAATTTCGTAAGTCTAACTTATAAGAAAGGATGACTTGTAATTCTAAAACTCTAGAAATGTTGAAGTTTGAGGCATTTCTATAAGTTTGAGATTTTAATTCTTCCTAATGTATGGGGTTAGGTATTTTTCTGTCGCTTTACCAAAATGTTTTGACGTTTCCAAGACGTTTTAGCTTGTTATGTCATTGTTGCATAATTTATGACCTACCAAACCTAAGAAGACCAAAATCAGATTTTTTAGACAGTCCTCTTTCCTTTTTAATTAAAATATGTTTTGGTTGAATTGGCATAGATTTAAAAAATAAGTAAAATAATCATTGTCTAATTAGTAAGAATGGGACCCATGAAATGTCTACAAAAATAAAATATGTTGTGGCATAGAAAAAATATTTTGTTGATATACGTTAACGTCACAGAAAAAAATGCATCGGAATTATTCATATAACTCTAATTTGGTAGAGAACTAAATTAAATACACAATAATAGAAAATGAGTTTCTTTTTCTTTTTTTTCTGCATTATAATCTAACTCATATTTCGTTTGAGGAAAAAAATCTAACTCGTGCATATACAACCTTTAGAAATTGCATCTACAATAAAATTATAAATAGAAATATATATATTAGTTTGTTTTAACTTTTATCTACATACGCTCAAACACCGAATGTGTAGAGCTAATTAGCTAAATACATTTTCTTTTTGCTGTTTTTTTAATTTTTTTTGTTAATTTAGGGTAAATCCCCAAATATAAAAAAAAATCAAAAATAACTTTTATGGAAAAGGTATTTTACAGATATGGTCTCCCAAATTTTCAAATGAACCGTAAGCAATAGACACATATTATGTGGCCGAAAGGATGAAGTCATGAAATTCAGTAATTCTGCGCCTAAAAAAATCGATACCTTATTTAAACCAACAAAACGACTCTTCCACCGTATTAGAACCACTAACCCGCCACCTCTTAATTAAATTTTTAAAAATCAAATAAATTAAAAATATTATTTTTTCTCCTAAAACATCAATAAATTGAAACAATTGTTCCCATTTTGTTAACCATAGTAATTCACCTTGGAAAAAAACAGTGTTTAATGAAAACAATTAGGTGTAATGTACTGCACTAAACTAGAAGATAGTGAGACACTAACAACGCCAACCTTCCAATTCAAGATACCTACAGTTTAGTTCTGCAACATAAAACATTACAGCCAACCAAAACCTAAGAAACATGCATGCATGGAAACTTTTCGTGGCAAACACTAACAGTAAGAACAGTATCCTTACTCGTGTAGTCTTGTGTAAGGTGAAAGGTTCGATTCAATAACTTATAATTATATTTTCTAGTTTTTCTTCTAAAGCTCTTGATCCTTTACGTTTACTTCTATTTTGGGTGTTCCAAAATCTAAGTATGTTTTATCGACTTTGTTATTGTAACGTATCCTTAATCATTTACCTTATCTTTACCTGCCATGCACTCTTGGATTTTTGTGGCCCATGTTCATTTTCACCTCATTATTAAATAAACGGAAAGAAAACTTGACTGCTATAAAATTATAATATAACTATATATAATCATAGAATATGTGTAAACACTAAAAAATAATAATCTAAATATAGATCATATCAAAAATATAAATTTAAAGTTAGGCATGCAATATATATTTAAAATATTCAGTGTTTTATTTTTCTTCATGTAGTAAAAATGCCTTCATATATAATTTCAAATATACAATTATTTTATTTTATTTAAAGTTAGGCATGAAATATATACTTAAAATATTTTCATTTCATAAAGATGGGTTACATTATGTTTTCTCACCTTAGAGCTCCGAAATTTCAAAGCATGTTCTTCTTAGTTACGTGATATGATTTTCATATATAAACATTTAATTAAAATTGAAACAATAAGTAAAATTTAATATTATCTTTTTAAGTAAATGTAGGTAGGTCTACCAAAGTACAAATAGTAGATATGATGGGTCAACAAAACAGGGTCAACATTTACGAGTCTATATAATTCGTATCCTCAACTCCAAAGGTCTTATGGTCCAAAACAATCTATTCTTCTTTCTTATCTCATAGCATCAGTGTCTCCTGAGTAACTTGCTCTTCAATGGAACCCAATTGCGTTCAGTTTCTCCAGGACAAGACTATTCTTGTCACCGGTGTTCCTGGATTCCTCGCTAAAGGTACCAACTTAGACCTGTTACCATATAATGTTAAGTTTTATAACTTATGTTAAGCATCACAAACAAGATTATGTGAATCATCAGTCCAATTTTTGTGTTAATTGTTTTAGTGACTATAGTTCATTATAGCAAAACATTCACACTTTATCATTTATCACTGAGTCATAGTTCTTAAATAACTTAACTTTTGATATTATATAGTATTCATTTCTTCAACCTCTTTTTTGTCGTCCATACATAAATAATGTATAGTATTCTTTGGCTCTTTCTATTTTCATCTGGAATATGTCTAATTATAATTTTAACTAATGCTATCAGTTGTGATGGTGAACCACTTCCCTTAGCTTACCCGGGGGATTTAATCATAGTTAATAAATTTCAAAACTTAACAAATAATTTTTTATTAATATTATAGTGTTTGTGGAGAAAATATTGAGGATTCAACCAAAGGTAAAGAAGCTTTTCCTTCTCTTGAGAGCAGCAGATAATGAATCAGCCATGCAACGGTTTCACAATGAGGTACACGAAGTTAAAATTATAAGTGTTTTTACAGCCAAATTTTTTTTTTTCTTTTGTGTAAGTTCTATATCATATTTTGGGAATATGATTTGACTTACATGAGATATAATATAACAGGTTTTGGAGAAAGATCTTTTTAGAGTGTTGAGGGACGATTTAGGTGATGCAAATCTAAAAGCTCTAGTATCAGAAAAAGTTGTACCTATTCCGGGTGATATTTCAGTTGATAATCTAGGAGTGAAGGACTCTGATCTTTTACAACTTATGTGGAATGAGATCGATATCATTGTCAATGTCGCGGCCACGACAAACTTCGATGAAAGGTGAGAACAGATTGTGGTCGATATATAACTTTTATCTTTATATGTTTTCTTTTAGTTTTGTATGATTGAAATCTAACTTTAAATCATGTTTCTTATGTATATACATATAAAAAAACGAAGATATGATGTTGGTCTTAGAATCAATACATTTGGACCGCTCAATGTTCTTAACTTTGCCAAGAAGTGTGTTAAAGGACAGTTGCTTCTCCATGTCTCAACGGGTGAGTTAGATTATCTTATTAGTTGTTGTAAAATTCATATGAATTTTTTATCTTTTATATGTGTAGTAACCAGTGATTGTATTAACGGTTCATATATATATTGATAGACACCTCAAATTTGTATTTTTTGTAGCGTATGTGTGCGGAGAGCAATCTGGACTCTTACAAGAGAAAACATTTCACATGGGAGAGACGTTGAACGGTCATGGAAAATTAGTTATCGAGACAGAAATGGAGATAATGAAACAAAAACTGAAAGAACTACACAAACAAGATTGTCCAGAAGAAGAGATTGCACAAACAATGAAAGATCTTGGAATGTCAAGGTCAGTGTAATAACCATAAAACAGCTTTTATATTTATTTGAAAATGTCCATTGATCAAGAATCAAACTGGTCTTAATTATTAGGGCTAAGCTTCATGGATGGCCAAACACATATGTGTTTACCAAATCAATGGGAGAGATGCTTCTTGGTAACCAAAGAGAAAATCTTCCTGTCGTTATCATCCGCCCCACGATGATCACTAGCACTTTTTCAGAACCATTTCCCGGTTGGATCGAAGGGTTAAGGTAAATATATGCTTTATAGATTGATCATTCAAAACGTAGATAGTGAAAATTTATGATACTCTTATGTCGTATGTGCAGAACCATAGATAGTGTGATTGTAGCATATGGCAAAGGAAGGCTTAAATGTTTTCTTGCAGATCCAAACTCAGTTCTTGATCTTGTAAGTTCAACTCAACTTAATTAAGTTGTGATTTCTTAAACGTAAAATGTCACTGATCAGAGTTACATTCCACAGATACCTGTGGACATGGTCGCAAACGCAATGGTCAATGCTGCGGCAAGACACGCTGGGAAGTTAGGCTCTCAGACCGTTTATCATGTTGGCTCGTCTTGTAAGAACCCTATCACATTCGAACAGGTTCATGATCTCGCGGGTCGCTACTTTACCAAAAACCCTCTTGTTGGACGCGATGGTTCACCCATCATAGTCTCCAAAGGAACTATCCTCTCCACCATGGCTCAGTTCAGCTTCTACATGACCCTTTGTTACAAACTACCTTTGCAGGTACGTATCTTTTTGTATACTTTCTTAAATATTAATACTAACACCAAATGGTGAATGCTGAAAAATAGTTTTATTTTGTTGAAAACAAAATGAGTTTTTATATAATTCTTAAATTTATGACAAATTCTTACGAATATATTTTGTTCTACTATCAGATGTTGCGATTGATAGGTATAATTTATCCATGGTGGGATGGAAACAAATACAAAGATATTGATCGCAAAATTAAACTAGCTATGCGGCTGGTCGAGCTCTATAGACCTTATGTCTTGTTTAAGGGCATGTATGTATCATTATGAAACTTCCCCTAATATCTATTTTGATATCCATTCTTCTAAATACTTTTTCTTATTTTGAAGCTACTTGTTTTTGGTCTTTTTTTTTTTGCAGATTTGATGATTCAAATACCGAGTTACTACGGTTGGAAAGAAAGGAGGTTAATAAAGAAATGAATGATGTATTCCAATTTGATCCAAAGACTATTGATTGGGAAGATTACATCACGACCATTCATATTCCCGGGCTCATCACCTATGTACTCAGAAAATAAAACATCAAGATTTTTTTTTTGGTGTGAATAACTAAGAGGTCTCGTCTAGAGCATGTTATATCGTCTCGTCTCGAACCGGCGACCTTTAAACTTTAAAATTTATTTATATTTCTCGGTTACCTATGGATTATGTGAACTGAGTTAAATTGTGAATTGGTTGGGTTTGGTAACGAAAACAATGTGTTTATGGCCATAATTAAACTACTTTTATATCGCTCATGTATTGAGTTAAGTTTTTAGTTTTGATCTACGTACTAGGTCATGTGTAATCTTCAAATGTACTAAAAAAAAAGGTTGTTAGATTTATGAATATATACTGTTATACCTCTATATATAGTTGCCTTTCTTAATTTTCCAGTCATCAATATTGTTGTCAAATATTTGGATGAGTTTCCAGTTTTTCTTTTGGTTAAGAAAATGAGTTTCTAATTTAATTGACGAAGAAGAAGTTTCAAAACGTATAAGCTTCAAGAACCAATACATCTGGGACATCAACTTCTTCGTTCTTGTTCTTTTATCTTCTGGTTGCATTGGTTTTACGGTATGCGAAACAAAAACATACCCCTGTTTCATTATAAGTGATGTTTAAGGTTTTGGCACACTAAATAATAAAACATCTAATTTACCTATTTTCCATAAAAACATCATTAACTAATATGAATTCCACCAATAAAAAAATATGATGTAAAATATGAAATACATTAAATTTTTGCATAGAAAATTGAAAACATCATTGATACTGAAACAAAAAAAATTTGGCTAAAACATCACTTATAATGAAACAAAGGGAGTACTATTATCGATACCATAAAAGATGGAGAATTTTCTCTCTTGCTGTGTTCACACATTAGCTTTTAAAGCAGGTGTTGACACATCAGTTAAAAACTCTAAGTAATCTAATTATAACAATTAATATAAATAACCTTTAATTAATAACTAGAAATTTTAATCCGTCTAGCTGTAATTTATTGAATAAAAAAATTTTGTTTTAAAATATTATAAATATTGGAACTTTTAAGGTTTTAAAATATTATAAATATTGAAACTTTTAAAAAAATTTGACATTATAAATATTAAAACTTAAAAGTTTCAAATATTAGAAATATATAAAATCATTGATAAGGTTGCAACGGATCAGAAAAAAATAGTCAATTTTTTTATATATCGATAAAATAGTCCTACGCGCTTTTAACATTGTTACTGTTTTTTTCTTTCATTATATATATAAAAGTTATTATATTACTATTTACTCGCTTTTTTCCTTCTACTATTTACTCAAACTTATTACACAAATATATGATTTAATCGTAATTGACTACACCTGTAATGTAATAAAATAAAATAGCATATTCTAATATATTATAAACCGTATGTTTACGCAAATATTCGTCCGCGTTGTAGAGTGGGTCCAGTCCCTGTGTTCGTTGTAAATAGTGTTTTTACACAAGATACTTATTAGGAGAACCAATATAAACAACAAAGAAAACTAAATGATAATGAAAAAAACTAAAACTGAAATAAAGAAATAATAAATTCAGTCTAAGTCTAAGAGGGGGAACTCCTGAAAGTCTATGGCCAAATCCTTCCCCCTCTCCCCATAATAAAAATGAGCGCCAAACTCATTTCTATGTACGTTCTTAACCTCATAATAAGTACCCTCTGCCTTTGGAAAAAACTATGTGTACGGTTGGAAACTGGAAATGTTATCTACCACTTCTATTCACCGGAAATAACTCGGGTTTCCTGAATTTTTTTAGGGGAAACGTCCGTAGCCCACCTGCGTCTTCGTGTGTCATTCGGAGGTCTCTGAGTTAATAATTTCATCACCCCATGCAATTATCGTCGCATAATGGGCTAAAATGGTGAAAAGCTCACTAGGCCAATATCCTACCAGCGCATATATATTCAGACCCTAAGCTCAGCCACCAGTTTCTATTCTCGGGATCCACCAACTATCGTCTGAAAGGTAGATTCAGCAAAATGAACCTAGCTTCCAGACGAGAATCTTAATCTCGAACTGACTACCTCATATGCTAGATATAGGAGAAATAACGTCCCGTAGGACGATCTCGTTGCTGATTTATATAAAACCAGGTTTGCGAAGGTTTAGCCTTTGGTAGTAGCGTATGTTTCACTCTATAAAATATAATACTATCGGTTACATATTAGAATGCAAAAAAACAATATGGTAAGGTGAGAGAATATTGAAACTATTACTTGATATTACTATAATTATATAAAATTTTGATAATTTAGGAAAATCAAAAACCCAATAAAAAAGTAGTTTTATTATAATAAGCCATAAATAGATGGGGGCTTTGAAGTTGAACATAAATAAACAAAATTGAAAGAAAAAAAAAACAAAAACAACAAAATAAGCAAAACATAAGTAATATATAAGCAAAAGAAAAGCAAATGTACAATTTAGTTTTAAAGTTATATAGTGTTTTATTCATAATTTGAATCACACATGTCTCCACTAAATAAAGCAAATTGAATTTCACTATATCAAGGTCATGGATTTTTTCTTATAAATTTATATATATTCAACATCTAGGTTTTGTCTATCATAAACTATATTATTACGCAGATAACATTATTTAACAAACTGAAAAGTCGAATCCAAAAAATAGAGAAGTAATCAGATCTGAACGATCATCCGGTTAATCATAAGTTTGTTTTCTTCTTTAAAAGAAAAGTAAAATATCAACATCAAATTTTCATTCACCTAATGATCAGATACATTGTGTAGGTCCACAACATATGTAGTAAGTTTATGTGTGGTGAGTATCTTTTTCTCTATGTTCATATTTTTTTACTTTTAGTTTCATTTGGCAAATATTATGTAGGGAATATTTGTTTTTATTGTTTTACTAGATTTTTAACCCACACTACACCGTGAGATAAGCTTTTATTTTTTTATTTTTTTGGAATTTACTAATTTTGTTAAAGTTTGTTTAATAATTAATAAAATTGAATAATACCAGTCATCATTAAATCAGTTTGATTCGACATGTTTTGTATTTGTGTTGTTATAAAAATAGTAAAATAAATACAAACCGGTATTAAAGTATCAGATTTATAATATTTCAAATTTTTAATAATATCGATTCAAACATGTCTCATCATACAACCCGTCATGTAATATTACCAGTATGTGTTATTTTAAACTTTTCATATTTTTAAATATTAAAATTTTAGACCTTTTCTTAAGTTTAGATATATCAATTTTCATATTTAAGATTCTTAAAAAATTTTATAGATGGTGAAATTAAAATTTTCAACATAAAAACCGCACTAAAACAAATACAAATTTTACATTTGTATAACTATTAGGGGGACTTGTAAAAACAATTATTTTACAAAATTGAATTTTTTGGGGGGGGGGACAATCTGAATTTTTCATTTTATTGACTTATTAATTTTCAACTATTGGTAAAATGGTCATTAAAAATTAAGAGATGACAAAAATCAAAATGGCCCAAAAAGGTATCTTTGCAAAAGTCTATCAAAGAAAGAGAATTAGGTAAAATTTCTGTAATTATTAAGTGAACCTTCCTGCTTAGTCAGATTTATATTCATTTTGATCATACATAATAAAATTAATTTAAAAAGTTATGAATATTGAAACTTTTAAACGGTTCAAATATTATAAATATTGAAACTTTATAGAATGTAAAAAATATTTTAAATATTTAAACTCTATAAAATTCTTAGTATTATAAATATTTTAACTCTAAAATTTTAACCATGAGTTTAATTTTTTGGTCATAAATTGTGTTATGTGAAATACCTTTGGAAACAATCATTACAATTTTTTTTTGTTTTATAGAGAATGATTCACGGTCATATAATATATAAAATCAAAATGAATTCAAATCCGAATGAGTATAAAGCTTCATTTAATAAACATTCAAACTGTAAAGTTTTATATCATTTATTTGATATAGTCAATTTGAAACTTCTAAAAGTTTTAAAAAATTATAATTGATATATTTAAAATTAATAAAAAGTTTAGTATAACACGAGCATATTATATGACCGGACGGGTTGAAAGAACACGAACAGATTATATGACCGGACGGGTTGAAAGACGGGACGATTTCAATTGATATTACTAAGAAATTAAAATATTATTAATCTCATATTTCAATATGGATAAAATTTTCATTTTATAATTAACACCACCAATATAGACCATCTATAATTTAAAGAATTATGGAAGTGAAAGTTTAACTTAATATAAAAGTCTTTAAGTTTTACTAAGTAAATGAATGGTAAATCAGGTAAAGAGCATGCAGGCACGGATGAATACAATTTTATTTATGTTTATGTTTTTTTTTTCCTTGTAGTAAAAATGTATTTTGCTAGGGAAATAACTAAACGACAAATATTAAGAGTTACAAAATAAAAGATACGAAGCCATATATATACCAATGATTGTTACACTTTTAAAAGTCATGTCATTTCGCTGATAGCAGCTCTCCCCTGACCAAACAGTGCATGTTATATGGTTAGGTTCAAAAGACTATTTAGAGTGCACTCTGAAGTATCACTGACATCATATTCCACCTATTTTCTAGAAAGACATGAACATTAGTTACTTGGCAGAACCACGCTTTTGTTTTGCCCATACCCATATAGGATCTGCTCGGTAACATAATTTTTGACGTCAGCGGTAAGAGATGGATGTACATTTTGTTTTTGTTTGAGTTGCTTGTAATGTCACTTTACAACTTGAGCACTACTCTAAATTGTTTGATACCACTTGGATATATTCTGGTGTTACTTTAATTTGGTGTCATGCCACTTCTTGTTGGAACTGAATTTTCAAAAAGAAGTTTATGAAGAATTGCAGATTTTTGACGATGACTTTCCGGCGACTTTCCGGCCAAATTCCGGCCAAACGGCTGAACGGAATTGTGAGCTTGATAGTGAAATGGAAAGGTGGTAACGCGTACTACAAAATGGTATACTCATATGTCAAAAAATTTGAGTTGAATTGAATGAGAAATAAGGGTGTGAAGTGAGCCACTTGGTCTGATTTTTTGCGAAAAATCCTGAACCAAACCGAACCAAACCAAACCAGTCCTGGCGCGGGCTAATGGGTTTGTGGGCTTGTAGGCTCGTGGCTTTAGGCAATCTTGGAGGTTTTTGGGCTTTATTTAAGCCAAATTTAAGATAAGGTTTGGCGTGCACTCAAAAGAATATGCCGAGAATATTCTGCAGAATATGCCTAGCATATCTACAGAATATGCCGAGGATATTCTCCCGAAACCTTATCTTCTTCTACTATATAAAGGGGAGGAGGCTCTCATTATTTTTGACACTCAAAAACAGAAAAACATCTAAACCTTTCAGTTCTAAACCTCTCTTCTCTCTTGCTTATTTCAAGTAAGTTCTTAGTTTTATAGTTTCGAGAGTATATAGTAGATCTAGTTCAATTGAGTCTATTACTCGTGTGCTCGAGTAATAGTTCGCAACCGGTTGTATCCTGGGATTCATAAATCGTGATAGACCGAAACACTTACGGCCGATTTATTGAATTAAGGACAAAGATATCATATCTTGCCTCCGAGATTTAAATTTATGCTTTTAAATTATGTTGTTGTAATGTCTTTATGATATCGTTATCATTAATAAAATTTGTATTTTTCTCGATTCGATTTTTGCGCTCCTACACTTCTGACGACCATTTCTGAATCACTCATTTAGAAGCATATTTTTTTTTTTGTTTTATGTTATAGTTACCCTTGTCAAAAACTCATGGAAAGAAGTAGCCACAACAAATGAATGGCTACTTATTTCGCTAAATGGCGACGTATTTTGTAGGAATGCTAAGAACTCTCAAAATTCTATCATTAAAAACTTTCCGATAATTTTTTTCAAAAAAAAAAAACCTTCCTATAATAAAATTTCCTAGGATCTAGGCTAGCTTAAACAAAGACTAAAGCATTGTTCCATAGCTTGATTTTATTTATCTCCTTAAACTCCATTTTTCCTCCAAAACTTCTATCTACACTCCATGAGCCTAAAAATGGCAAATGCAATACTACAATTATGCACGTAAAGACTTAAACAACATGAATGCAAAATGATGAAAAACTAAAGGAAGTGAAGCTTTAAACCCGATAAAAATTAATATAGTACGTTTAGATGTAACTAGATGCAAAAATCATTTATGTTTGAAGATATTTATTGCATGAACTTGTGAAGTGCAACACAGTATATGTAGTGTCCCGACCGTCATTTTTCTCAATGGATCCTATATTCCTATATGTTGTCTCTTAGCCAGTAAATCTATCTTTTATAAGATGAGCTACGTTTGGGAAGCTTAAAAATAAAATTTTACCGATCCGTTAATTTAATACATGATTTTAATTTTTCCTCACAACCACTTTTGGATAGGTCACTCACTTTGAAATTGCTCAAACTCGATCGAACACACTTAATTATAGAGTTTTTTTGGAGATAATTGATGGAACATATAATTAATGCATTTTTTGCATGCACCGCCATATTTATTAAACACATTACATATATAGTGTGTCTTCATTGAACTGAAATACTCTGAATAGCTGAAATATCGAGGGTTCCATGAATTAATACACTTTTCATGGTATCCAAAGATCATTTCATATCACTATTGAATGCCCTTATGAAAAACCATATAATGTTAATAATATAGCTTTGAGCTCTTGCCAAAAATAATCGTTTAAATATTATTTTTATATTGCATGTGTTTGGTGTGGTTTTGACATATGGTTATGAATGGTCGTTACTATGACCCGAACATTTGAGTGGGGAAATGTGGTAATTATGATCCCAATAGAAGAGTGGAGACACACTGATCCGATTGAGACATCCGGTATAGCTTCCGAGCATCATAGCAAATCGTTTAACTTGATTTTACATTATTGGTTTTGGTTATATATTTTTATTAGTATTATTGGAGGGTAATAATATAATAGACTTTTCATACTTTTGCTACTATAAATACTCTTCTACTACAATGGGTTTATTTGCCTTAGTCATAACTTCTTATGAGTCAAATTGAAAGTTTTAAACGATGGAACTCAATTGTGTTCAATTTCTTGAAAACAAGACGATTCTAATCACCGGCTCAACAGGTTTCCTCGCCAAGGGTATGCATGCATGTTTGATTTTTGTTAATTTCCCATCAGTTTATGTTTAATATTCTCCAAGATTGATTAGAGTGATGGATGATTTGGCTTGTGCTTAGTTAAGACAATATCAGAATGAGACTAACGTACTCTCTCCGTTTCAGTTCAAGTGTCGTTTTATAAAATTTAAAATGTACTTGTTTTAGGTTTTGATATTTTAACTTAAAATTTTTTTATAACAAATTTATCAATAAAAAATAATCATAGTATATTAATAAGAGGTAAAACGATTAATTATTTTTTCGTCTTAATTATAATATCTTAAACGGTACTTTTAAATGGAGGAAGTATAATTTTTTCGCCTTAAAGCATGATTACTTTTGATGTATCTTTCTTACCGAATATAAATATATATGTTTCTTTTAATTTTTTTTTGATATTTATTAGTTTTTGTGGAGAAAATTCTGAGAGTGCAACCAAATGTGAAGAAGTTGTACCTTTTGGTGAGAGCATCAGACAACGAAGCTGCGACTAAACGCTTACGCACCGAGGTTTTTTACATACCAACTACTCCTAATTAACTACCTAATATTTCAAGAAATATATATATCATAGTAGAGTACATTAATGTTGTATCATTCTGATTTGTTACAGGTATTTGAGAAAGATCTTTTTAAGGTGTTGAGAGAGAATCTTGGCGATGAGAAGTTAAATAGATTGTTGTACGATAAAGTTGTCTCAGTCCCTGGTGATATTGCGACTGATGAACAATTAGGCATGAATGAATCAAAACTTATAGACCGTATGCAAAAAGAAATCGATATTGTTGTCAATGTTGCAGCCACAACAAACTTTGACGAGAGGTACTATGTATATATAGCTTTACAAGAAATTTTGTTTTTTTATAATTTATATCTCTAACGAAATTTAATTTTAATATATTCACATGAAAAGATATGATGTTGGGGTTGGGATCAACACTTTTGGAGCTCTCAATGTCCTTAACTTTACCAAAAAATGTATTAGAGCGCAACTGCTTCTCCATGTTTCTACTGGTAAGTAAGTCTCTTTGTTCTTATATTAAGCCTCTAAAGATGTTAATTATCACATTTACATTATGTCACTCTTCATATAGTTCTTTGAAACATGTATTTCCTTTTCTATTCTAGCTTATGTTTGCGGAGAAAAGCAGGGTGTCCTACCTGAAAACCTATTTTTCTTGGAAGATATTCGTAACGAGGACGGTCTTCGACTGGATATAAATCTTGAAAGGGAACTGATAAAGCAAAGACTGAAAGAACTTAATGAACAAGATTGTTCCGAAGAAGACATTACTCTTGCCATGAAAGAACTTGGAATGGAAAGGTTAATGTTATTGATGATTGAACACAAATTCATAGTTTAAACTATCAGAATGGAATGAAATATAAGTATATAACTTGATGATCATTAGGGCAAAGCTTCATGGATGGCCAAACACATATGTTTTCACCAAATCAATGGGAGAGATGCTTCTTGGTAACCATAAAGAAAATCTTCCTCTCGTCATAATTCGTCCCACGATGATCACTAGCACTTTTTCCGAACCATTTCCCGGTTGGATCGAAGGTTTAAGGTAAATATATATACATATATATACCATCTATAGATTGATCATGTAAAACATTTTAGACTGCATGAATTAGAACATTTAGATACTATGTTGTATGTGCAGAACTTTAGATAGTGTGGTTGTAGCATTTGGCAAAGGAAGGCTTAAATGTTTTCTTGCAGATCCAAACTCAGTCCTTGATCTTGTAAGTTTACATCAAATTTTTTTTTTGTATTTAAATATATAAAATTAAGTTTAACATACATTTCATATTTATATATTTATTTGTACAATTCAGTATTTGTACAGTTTAGTATATGTACAAACGTATATGTACAGACGTATTTGTACAATTTAGTATGTGTACAGACGTATTTGTACAATTTAATACATGTACAAATGTAACAACAAAGAAAATAATGGGGTAATTTTAAAATATCAAACAGTTTTTTTATAGTGTTTTTATAGATACAAATATGTTGGAAGGTGTTTGTCGTCCAAACGCCAAATACAAACATTTGTGATTATTATAATATATCAGTCATTGTTGTGCACTGAGAGTAACATTTACAGATACCTGTCGACATGGTCGCAAATGCCAATGGTCACGGCTGCGACAATACACGCAGGGAACTTAGGCTCTCAGATCGTGTATCATGTTGGCTCATCTTTTAAGAACCCTATCACATTCGAACAGGTTCACGATCTCGCGGCTCGCTACTTCACTAAAAACCCTCTTGTTGGACGCGATGGTTCACCCATCATAGTCTCCAAAGGAACTATCTTTTCGACCATGGCTCAGTTCAGCTTCTACGTGACCCTTCGTTACAAGCTACCTTTACAGGTACATGTCTAAGTCAAAATATTAATAGTAACACCAAATGGCGAATGTTGGAAGAAGAGTCTTATTTTGTTAAAAATAATTGAAAAGAAAACTAATTATTAAATTTATGAAAAAATCTTATGTATATATTTTCTTCTACTATAAGATTTTGCGTATGATGGATATAATATATCCATGGTGGACTGGAAACAAATATAAAGACATTGATCGCAAAATTAAGCTCGCGATGCGGCTGGTCGAGCTCTATCGACCTTATGTCTTGTTTCAGGGCATGTATGTATCAATCTCAAACTTTCTATAATTGATTGATTTATTTCTTGTTTTTATAATTTCTATAATTCTTCCAAATAAATTTTATTACTTTGTTGCTTTTTATTGTTCTTTTTCTAATGCAGATTTGATGATTCGAATACGGAGATAATGCGGTTGAAAATAAAGGAGGCTAATGAAGAAATGAATGGTTTGTTCCAATTTGACCCAAAGACTATTGATTGGGAAGATTACATCACGACCATTCATATTCCTGGCCTCATCACCTATGTACTAAAAAAATAAAATAAAAGAAATAGTACTTAGAATGTTTGCAAGTTTTTTTTTGTTTTCTTTGAAAATTTTCACCGAAAAACATTTTTAATGTTAAATTCCAAAAGGTGCATTGGTTTGGTCAAACAAGTTTGGTGCCACCTTATGGACATTCTCCTGTTAATTTTGTCATTGAGCAAGTTTGATTTTGCAAAGATTTTTGGAGAAGTAGTGTGTCATTTTTTCTAAGTCTTGTTGAGACAAATAGAAATCTTATGAGTTCTCTCCACCGCCTACGCACAAGGAGTTGACAAAAGACTTCTGAATTATAAAAAGAATGATCGACAAAAGAGTTTAGGTGTGGCTTAGTTATTAGATTATCATAATTATAAAAAATGTCTCTTGGCAGGACCGTCTGTTAGATAATTAGCTATCAAAAAAAAAAAAAAATCAGACTACTGATCATGATCTTTTTGTTATAAGAGAACTTTCATAAATAAATAAATAGATAGAAATCACATCAATTTTTGCTATAGTATTTTTGGATAATAAGTTTGGCTATAGACCTATAGTTCTGCAATATTTTACTATTATAAACCTTTTCTTTTTTTTTAGGGAATCATATGAAAGTAATAGGATTTTTCACAAAATTGTATGTTATACGTTGTTTTATCATATTTTAACTACAATGTTTTCGTTAATATGTCATACAATCGATAGAGTTGTAATTTGTAAGTATCAATATGTATGATATATATATATATATACACACACACACACAAAAAATAAAAAAAATAAATAGACTTGCTACTAAAATTGAACAAATTCGAATGATTGTTTGCCAAATTTGGGGGGGGGGGGTTCACCAAAATATATACTTAATTATTTACTAATTAAGAACATGCCAGTATTAAGTTGGGTACATTTGCACTTAATGTCTCTTAATAATTCTCAAGTTATTCATTGTTCATATTTTTCTGTTTGCTCACTTGAATACGTTTGTCCCCTGTCGATTTTGTGGTTAGGATTTAAACAACTCCTCCTTCATATACCTATTTTGGTCTCATTACATACATACTTTAATTGTTTTCATATATTTAAATTGGATGAGTCTCCAGTTTGCTAGACGAATTCAGCCTTTTGAACTAGATAAAAAAGTTTAAGAGGGACAAAATAAAAGACACGAAGCCATATATGCCAATGATTGTCACACCTTTAAAAGTCCCACGAACAAGACATGTTATTTGGCTGATAACAATTGTGCCTCAACCAAACAGTGCATGTTAATGTGGTTGGGTTCAAAACACTATTGTAGTACAGTCTCAATTATTAAAACCGTTTTCTTAGACAGCATTAAAGGTTTGAATATTTAGTTATTCTGCCCATACACATCGGATAAGATTTTAGACAGCAGTAAGATATGGTTGTACAATTCGAATTAATAAAAATGTTTGTTTGAGTTTCTTGTAACCTCAATTATACAAACTTATCCATTATTTTTAAGTTGTTTGGGTCGACGAATGTTTTTTCCTAAATTAAATTAGTAAAGATTAAAAAAACTTAATAATTATATTATATTAAAACAGTAAATCAATTACTTTCGTTTTGAAATAAGTATCCACATATAACGTATGATATATTAATTATCACATATTTTGATATTAATCATTTTTACTATGATTCTACTACCTTTTATAATTTTGGAATTTGGGATTATATCCTAATTTTCGTAGATTCGAAGTAAACTTTTAATTTATTCCGTTTGCGAATACTTCTCTTTTTAAGGGAGATTTAATTAGTGGCACAATGGAGCTTACTCCAAATGCTAACCACTAAACTACCATACCATTTGTACTATAATATAACTTTTACAATCTCAATATATGATTTTTATTTTCTAATGTTACATTACAGTAGTAATTCTACGAAATATTATACCATGATGCAATGATTCATAATAATAATTTTTCAAAACATTATTCGAAAAATTTAACCTCTTGTAAATAAATTGTAAAAAAATATTCATTATCATATTTTCTGAATTTGTGAAAGTTCACATTACAATTTATTTACAAGAGTTTACAATTTTTGTAAAGAATAAATCCATCTCAAAATTCGATTAGGTAGCAAACAAATTATATATATTTTAGATGAGACAAAATTTAAGACAGTGCCATAACTTCCCTACCGGTCACTACTGTTTTGATATAAGAAAGACAATTAGTTCGAAAATGAACAATCGAACCAAACATTAGTATCCTCTTTTGAGGTATAGTTTGTTCACCGTTGATGTTTATTTGTTATTTATGCACTGTTTTATATTTATTAGATTCAGTTTTCATATATCTGTATAAGATATATTTTTACGCTAAACAACAAATTTTATCCACCGTACCGTAATAATTCTGCATGGATCAAACTTATGAACTTAACCAAAATTTGTTTTTGTAATTTTAAGATATGATAGATGAAATAAAAAGGCAATGCAAGAAAAGAAGACATTTAAGTGATTTAAGAGCAAGGAATAAAAGAAAAAAATGACACATCAAATTTTAAAAGTATTGCTAGCAAATTTTTTAGATCAATGATTTAAAATTCTAATAATAATTTTAATCATAAACCATAATAAAATATCGTAGTCAAAGTATTTATTCACTGATCATTATAGTAAACTATAGTACTGTATAACCTTTAAAAACTAAAATTTGATAAAGTAAAATATCATAAATCATTCATTCAATTTTTTCTGTCTCGAATTATATCATAGTAATATTTAACATAATTTGATACAAGAATAGTATAATTCGATAAGATTATAGATAACGTGGATTTGTGAATCACGTGGAAATCATTTAAATTGATTTATGATATGATACATTTTCACATCAATACCAAATGAGGGAAATACATAAAAATAAAGAATTTAGCATTGATTAGGATGGTGGGATGTTACAAGCCACGTTGCCGTAACAATTTGATAAATCAAACTGCCCGTCTTTGATTACGTAGATGATTCGTCTATGTTTAAAAGACTTGTACTGTACCCAAACAATTAATGGTGTTTTCGAGCATATTACCCAAATTTTTCCATGCTAAATGGTATTTACATTGCATGTTTTTGGTGTGGGCTTTTTGAGATATGGCTATGAATGGTCGTTATAATAAGACCATCCTTAATGGTAGTATCTTAGGGCGTTTTTTGCTTAAATATATGATTAAAATAGATTAGAAATGTGTTTTCATTACTAAGAAAAACTTTTAGTTAAGAGATAAAACTAACATATTTTAGAGTGTTCTTAGCTCTTTAATACTAAATTAATACTAAGAATAAATATTAAGAGACTACCGATAATGTTTCTTTAAATCCCAAGGTTAAGAATGGGGACATGTGATGATTATATTCGCAGTAAGAGAATGTAGACACACTGCATGCTCTAAGCATCATAGCAAATCATTTAACTTGATTTATAATTTACTATAAAATGAGAGATTAAATTTAAATTTAAACAAAAATAATAAAGCATATATATTTTATTTTTTAATAACTAAGAGGTTCTAGATCAAATCTACACATTTCTTCCGCAACCAAAACAAATTATATAGTCTTGTACTAAAAACTACTCGAACCAAACAGCCTCTAAATTTTATCGACAACTTATTAGCTATTTTTTTTTTTTTGATAGGGGACAACTTATTAGCTATTGGTACTATAAAACTAGATAGCAAAAATTAAATAATAATTTTTTTAAAAAGTACAAGCTGCCTAAAACATTCAAATTTTGGATAGAAGTCCCAAAAACACTGCCGTAACAATTTGATAAATCAGACGGCCGATCTTTGATCACGTTGTTGAGCCACTGGTGCTCCTTTGAAGCTTATACCCACATGACACATGCGAACGAAATAAAAGTACTTTAGTCAACAACATACACACATGCATACGTACAAAATTGTGTCAATCAGAGTGTAAACTTCTATTTATTGGACATGAGTCTTCGTTTTTGTTCTTGCACTGTTGTCGTAACATATTGACCCATATTGTTGACCCATACCATATCTACTATTTATAGATCTACCTACACTAAGAAAAAATGGAATAAAAATTATAATTTTCAAGATTAGACATAAACACATCACCTCTCTCGTAAGAATGTTAACTATTGTATTGTCCCCTATTCGTCAATTAATTAAGAAAAAACACTAAAGTATATGTATAACAATTTGGCTAATGTATCATTTTCTAAATCTAGAAAATATTAGTTCAACAATCTGATAATCTATGGAATGAAGAAAAATCAAAAAAAAAAAATTCTTGTTCCTTAAGAAAGCTGAATTTTTCTTGAGTTATATATGCTTAAGAAACTAGAATTACAAAAGTTTCATACATTGAGTAAGGAGTGCTTAAATTACTCTTACAAGTACTTAAATTTACTAAAAATTGAATGATTTTTAGGTTTAGAGAAGAAGAAAAAAACTTACAAAGATTGTATTAACAATATAATTATATTCGGAGAAATAACCATTTCAACCACCGGTATTAAACAAAATTATAGTCAAACTTTGGCAGTAGTATGTTCATACCACCACATATACTAAATCAACCATTTAATTAATCATATACACTTGTTCAGTTTTTTTATAATTTTATTCAATTTCTTTGATTAAATTCGTTTTTTAAACAAATTCAAATAAAAGACCATTCGTTAAAAGCATGGCAAAGATTCTTCTTAATAATGTCATATATTGGATTAGACAGATATTGGTTTTGCTTAGTATATTAAATTAAGATTATTTGAGGGTATAAGAGACTTTGATTCAACGTCCTTTGCTACTATAAATACTCTTCTACTACCAATGGGTTTGTTTGTCTTGTCCATATCCAACTTCTTCTGAGTTAAACCATAAGCATACTCCAAACAATGGAACTCAACTCTGTTCAATTTCTTCGAAACAAGACAATACTTGTCACCGGCGCTACCGGTTTCCTTGCCAAGGGTATGTCTTCTTAACTATCTGTGTTTGATTTTTGTTAATTCCTCATCAAGATAGGTTTAATATTCTTCAAGATTCATTAAAAGTGCTTAATGACGACTTCGCTTGTGCTTTTAGGAAGATAGTCTCAAAATGAGATTATGTTCTCTTTCTTTTAGGAACACATGTTCTTGAAGATGATATGTATATATACACACGAGATTCATGTTTAAGGAGTAGTTTAAGTAATAATAATTTCATTAGCTCGTGTGCTCTATAATATAAGGAAAGAGTACCACGTTAATCACGACTAATCGGATTATAATATGTTTCCATTGATATTTCTTAGTTTTTGTGGAGAAAATTTTGAGAGTGCAACCAAACGTGAAGAAGTTGTACCTTTTGGTTAGAGCATCGGACAACGAAGCTGCGGCCAAACGCTTACGCACAGAGGTTTATATACCAACCAAACCTAACTTCTTACCTAAATATGTGAGGTGGTATATTAATGTTGTATCATTCTGATATGTTGCATTGAATCTATATTACAGGCATTTGAGAAAGATCTTTTTAAGGTGTTGAGAGAGAATCTTGGAGATGAGAAGTTGAATAGATTGTTGTACGAAAAAGTTGTCTCGGTCCCTGGTGATATCGGGACTGATCATTTAGACATAAAGGACTCAGATCTTGTAGAACGTATGCAAAAAGAAATAGATGTTGTTGTCAATGTTGCAGCCACAACAAACTTTGACGAGAGGTACGTAATATACCTACAAGACATTTTATATGCATTTTAAAATTAATAAAGTATAACTTTAGTAATATTCATATGAAATTAAAAAGATACGATGTTGGACTTGGGATCAACACATTTGGAGCTCTTAACGTCCTTAACTTTGCCAAAAAATGTGTTAAAGCTCAATTGCTTCTCCACGTCTCTACTGGTATGTTTTATTATTATGTCTCTAAGAATGTTTTAACATAATCAAATTATTTCATTGTTAATATGGTTCTTGTAAAAATTTATATAGTCTTCTCTTTTTCTTGTTCTAGCTTATGTTTGCGGAGAAAAGCCGGGTCTATTACCTGAAAAGCCATTCGTCATGGAGGATATTCGTAACGAGAACGGTCTTCAATTGGATATAAACCTTGAAAGGGAACTGATGAAGAAGAAATTGAAAGAACTCAATGAACAAGATTGTTCAGAAGAAGACATTACTCTCGCCATGAAAGAACTTGGAATGGAAAGGTATTATTGATGATTGAACACAAACTCATTGTTTCAACTATAAGAACGCAATGAAATATAATTTGATGTATCATTAGGGCAAAGCTTCATGGATGGCCAAACACATATGTTTTCACCAAATCAATGGGAGAGATGCTTCTTGGTAACCATAAAGAAAATCTTCCTCTCGTCATCATCCGTCCTACGATGATCACTAGCACTTTTTCAGAACCATTTCCCGGTTGGATCGAAGGGTTAAGGTAAATTTTATTCGATCATGAATTTGAAACTTTATTCTACAAGTAGAAACTATCATATGTTGTTAGATTTGGGTCACCAATCTTTCTTTTTGCCTCATATTTTATTTCAAAAGTATGGTTAGAAAATATTGATTTCAACCGAAAAAAAGTTGTTTAGAAAATATTGATTATACTATATTTAAAAAAAAACTAAAACATATTTAATTTTATTTGAGGTTTTTTAAATATTAAATATTAGAAGGACCACAAACTTTTTACTTATTTTGGACTACCATTTTCATTGGACAGAGTCTATTCATAAATTCTTACCAAAAAAAAAAGAGTCTATTCATAAATAAATTTTTTTATATATTGTCGGTTGAATAACTCAAGATATTTCTAACCAATATATTTTTGTGTCCTTACTAAATTACACTTGTTTCACATTTTTATTTATGTATAGAACCGTAGACAGCGTTATTATCGCATTCGGAAAGGGAGTACTCAAGTGTTTTCTCGTCGATGTAAACTCAGTTTGCGATATGGTAATTATTTAACTAAACATGATCATTCTAGCTAAGTTTAATACACATTTCATGAAATTGTTATTGGATGTGACATATACGAGAATCATTTTTTGACAGATACCAGTAGATATGGTAGCAAACGCAATGATCACTGCTGCAGCAACTCATGCAGGAGGTTCAAAGGTTCACATAGTGTACCATGTTGGCTCATCTCATCAGAACCCTGTGACGTTCGGAGAGATTCATGAGATTGCGGTTCGTTACTTCACCAAGAACCCTTTGCGTAGTCGCAATGGCTCGCTCATAACTGTCTCGAAATTGAGGTTCATATCATCTATGGCTTTGTTCAGCTTCTACATGACCTTACGTTACAAACTACCTCTCCAGGTACTAATAGTTCGACCAATACATTTTATACGTGAGCAGTATTTGACTACTATTTTATCAACCAAACCGAAATATAATCTCGTTTATTATAAAAATCTAAACTCTAAATTAACTCAAACCTAAATACAATTTCGTGTAATTACAAAATCTAAACTCTAACTACTATTTTATAAACTCAAACCAAAATATAATTTCGAGTATTTATAAAATTTAAATTCTAACCACTCTTTTATAAACTCAAACGGAAATATAATTTCCGAAAGAAAAATCCTACAGAATTTGTTTTTTTTTTTAATTTGTTTTATTTCTGATTTTATTTTGATTTTTTAATATAGAAAATGACATGGCATATTGTTGTATTTTGATTGGCTAATTAATACATATATTTCTTTATACATGAACGTTACAAGCTATATATTTTATAATATTTTTAATTCTTTTTCTTTGTGTTTTTCTCTTAATCAGTTACTAAAATTGATTGATATAATATATCCTTGGAGAAAAGGAGATAAATACGGAGACAAGAACCGTAAAATAGAGTTGGCGATGAGATTGGTAGAGCTTTACGAGCCTTACGTACTCTTCAAGGGCATGTACGTATTAGTATTCTATTTGTGATAGTAATGTTAATAGTTCACATACATCTACGTAATACTAATAATGTTATTTTTATCAAAAAAAAAAATACTAATAATGTTATTATTATTTTATCAGATTTGATGATAGAAACACCAAGAGCTTATGCGCAAACCAGAAGGAAGAAGAGAGCAAGAATTCAGAAAAAATGATGTTTGATTTCGACCCAAAAGTCATAAACTGGGGAGATTATCTTACAACTATACACATTCCTGGTCTCATCACTCACGTACTTAAAAGATAAAACCACATGCAAAAAGAAAAAAATTATATTACATTTCTGCATGTATATCACTTAATAAGACATATATCTTTATTTGTATACTTGTAAACTTAATTCTTTTAAAATAAAACATATATTATCTCTTCTGATTTTCTATTGGAAAGTAGTACTATTTATTTGATAATAATAATTGTATGATACATGATTTGTAAATTTGTTTAGTTTGTTATAAGATTATTGTTGGTTTGTTCATTTTACTATATGCGATGTTTGTAAGTGTTCTATAAAAGTAATTTAAGAGGTTAAAATGTTCATCTACACGCAAACATTCAACAATCACGATCGTTGTGCCAACTTTTATAACTTTTATAAGAAAAAAGGCAATGGCCTCATGACACATTTTAATAAGAGATATCTTTAGGTTAGCTTTGTTTTTTTTGTTTATCGAAGATGAAAAGTGGAAAAAGAAATTGTAAAAGACTTATGTATGGTGTCTTTAAGAGATTAATTTAATTATTTAATGATAAATGAATTATGTTTTTAAGTTTTGAATAAATAAAAATAAAATTAACCAATACCATAATGTTAACTGGCTAGATACCTATTAGTATTACCATAGTTTTTTTAAAGTTCTTCATAGAGATTCCCGTATTGAGTCTGTTCGTTTCGTCGTCTCATGTATTTTCTCGTTTGGTTATCGTAGATTTCTGTTGTGGCGAACGCTACATTATGCGGTTAAAAAGTTTAAACGTGGATTTGATTCAACAGTTAAAAATATTGCGTTTTCGACGACGAAACGAGCATGCCCTTAGTTATTTTTTAATTTTTAGACACACAATTAATATCTTCCATTGAAAGTAGTCTAAAGTAGTGGTGATTTAGTGGTTTTCAAGAGAAGTTGCGCTGTTTTAGGCCAAAGCTCAATTTTCTCAAATGTGAGTTTCTTAAAATTTACTCTTTGGCCATACTTTAGAGAGAATTCGGTGAATAAACTACTCAACGACTATACATTCATCTTTAAACTTAGTTGGCTGTTAAAAGCCCAAATTAGCTTCTGATCAGTTAGTTAATTACCACACATCTTCTGAAATTGACACGAACTTTACTAACAACAAGAAAATACAAAAATCATAATTTGTAGTTAGATGGTTAGGTCAGTTCCAAACCAGCAAAAGTTTAATAAAACTAAAATATTAACCGATTCATAGGCAACCAAATTAAACCAGTAACCAAAAAAAACCAAAAAGTTGAAAGTAAAACCAGAACCGTAGAGAACCGGAAACAGAAGAAAACCCTAACTATATAAATAACTCACTCATCGTCTTCCTCCATTTTCGTCTCCGAGCTTCTCCAAAACTCATAGCAATAAAGCTTCTAGTAGCTTCGCCTTTTTGGTAACTCTTCTTCTTTCAATGTCTCTGAATCGAATCTCTTTCGTTATATTCATTTCAATTTCTGACTAATTTGATTATTTATTTTTCCTTTTGGTGTAATCAAAAGCAGAAACGAAAATGAAGGTTGCTGCTGCTTTTCTCCTCGCTGTTTTGGGCGGAAACGCTAATCCTTCTGCTGATAATATCAAAGATATCATCGGAGCTGGTAAAGATTGAATTCGTTTTTTGAATGATTAGTTTCTGAGTTACTGTTAAAGACGAAGTAGTAGCACTGTTGATTTGAGAAGGTTCTGTATTTGCTTTGTTTTAGTTTTCATAGTTTAGTTTGAGATTAAGATTTTTCTATGAAACCTTTGTGATGTTTAATAGTATGAATCCCTGATTAAGAGAACAAAGTTTTGGTTAATTGTCTATGAGATTCTTTGAGGCCTTTGTTGTGTAGTGAAGTATGTGTTCATTATGTTTTGTATTTTGTTATGTAGTTGGTGATGATGTTGATAGAGAGTGTTTATGAAAGTTTTGTGATGCTTAATAGTATGAATTCCTGATCAAGAGAACGTTGTTTTGGTTACTTTTATATGATTCCTTCAAGGCCTTTGTTGTGTGTAGTGAAGTATGTGTTCATTGTGTATTGTGTTTTGTTATGTAGTTGGTGCTGATGTTGATGGAGAGTGTTTATGAAAATTTTGTGATGTCTAAGAGTGTTAATGAAAGTTTTGTGATGCTTAATAGTATAAATTCCTGATCAAGAGAACGTTGTTTTCGTTAATTTTATATGATTCCTGAAGGTATTTGTTGTGTAGTGAAGTATGTGTTCATTGTGTTTTTGTAGTTGGTGCTGATGTTGATGGAGAGAGCATTGAGCTTCTTTTGAAAGAAGTGAAAGGTAAGGACATTGCTGAGCTGATTGCTGCTGGTAGGGAGAAGTTAGCCTCTGTGCCATCTGGTGGTGGTGGTGGTGCTGTTGCAGCTGCTCCATCAAGTGGTGGTGGTGCTGCTCCTGCAGCTGCCGAGAAGAAAGAAGCTAAGAAGGAAGAGAAAGAGGAGTCTGATGATGTAAGTATTTCCGCTATATAGCATTCTATTTTGTTCTTGCTTACTCTTTTGTTATGATTCTTGATATTGGTCTTGTATCTGACTCTTTGGTTATCTCTCAATGTTGATGCAGGACATGGGATTCAGTCTCTTTGAGTAAGATTTTCGCACACGGATATGAATCGAGATTTTATTTTTGGTACTCTTAGTGGAACCATTTTTTGCTCCTCTCTTGTAGTTCTTTGTTATCAAAGATTCTTGGATTACCAATTTGACTCCTTAGTTAATGAAGTAAGAAGCTTTTTTCCTTTTGGATTTACATGATAGTTGCTTCGTAATTAATCTGGTATGAGCTAATTTACATAGCTCATAATATATCATTAAAACACTGCATAAATCTGGAAAAACAAATTCATTACAACATTAATTTAAAATCCATGGATTGATCCGTGTAAATATCAATACATATTTTAAACAAGTTAAGCTTATTATTGAAAGGAGACACAATCCTCCGGAGCACTCAAACTAGGAGGGCATTCGTTAAGTGAAAGAGTGAAAGATTCTCATGAACCAGTCACGTTTACATGAAGTTAGAATGTGGCCAATGGTTACTCCACACACAACACCAGGTACATAGCCTATAACTGCTGCAATCCAGCTCAATACTCGTTCATCATCTTCCTCTTCTGCATTTTGATCTTGCTTTGTTGTTGCTTCTTCTTCGCCGCAGGTGTTTTGGAGAGGAAGGTCGCAAGGACTGGAATTCTCTGCGAATGAAAAACTATTTGAAATAACTAGAACCTTGAAGATACTACAGAGATACAGAAATTAACTTCAAACTTGGTTTTATTAGCAAATCTTCAAACAACTCTTTTACAAGCTTGTTTGATCAGCTTTACGCAACATCACACACTGTGATTTGCCCCTGATCGATTCCTAATCTACCCAACTTACACGCACAGCAACAGCTATGCACACTCTTTTGTTCACTCACCAAAAGAACCCAAACAAGCCTTCGTTCGAATCTCAGACTTGAACACAAAGAACTCTCACACTTTTTTCTCTCAAAAGTGCTAACCCTAATAAGAAGAAAGCTCTCTTCTTATATAGGCAACAAAACAGCTCGCAGCTCCTCTCTTTATCCAGCGGACACTGCGCAGCTTCTTGTCATCATGTTGACTTCGCTAGCTCCCTAGTAGCCAACAACAACCACCTTTTGTCTGACAACTTTACATGCTTTTTGTTGTAGCTGTCACTCCTGCCCTTTGACTTCGTTACCAACGCTGGGCACCAAACGTGCTACTTCTCATCATGATCGAAGTGTTGCGCTGTCAACAAAATGCCAGCGTGGCATCTTGGTTCTATAGGCTTTTCTGAACATCTTCACGTTCTGCTCTGTTGGTCCTTCAAACACTCTGTTTCTTCAATCTCCCCCTTTTTGTCTGAGTATGTGCCTCAAGCTACCTGCACAGGAACATAACAACACAAGCAGCAATGGCAATACAAAGCACACAAATTTGTTCCAAAATGATCCAGACGACTGAGTAGATTAGAGTAAGGAGATAAGGTTCAGCACATACAACATGAAAAGCAACCACAAGTTCTCAACACGATTGAACATAGATAATTCCAAAAGCACAACTCACTACTCCCCCTAAACAGAAGATCTACTGATCAAACTAGTCACTATCTGCAGCATCATCCTTGTCGCTTTCTGTGTGCTCCTTACACTTACGAGCACAAACATCAACATATTCTCCCCCTGCTTGAGTGCACAGACTCATATAAAAACAGGTGTGAAACAGAGTAATGTAATATGAGCAAGAAGGACTTACTTGAGAAACGTTGCATGATGGTCGTAGCAGAGTGAGCCAGATGAGCAAGATCAGCAGCTAATGTCAATAAGGGACCAGCTGTAGGCACATCCACTTTCGGGGTCGCAAACATTGTAGGAGCAGAGGACAAAATATCACCAGTCAAAGAGGGAACAACCCGCTGAAAACGTAACAGCTGATCAATCAGATTGGGCAAGATCAAACGATCAGTCGATGAGGCAGCACCCGAGCGAAATGCACATGAGCGAATTTCGTCAAACACAATCTTTCCAAAGTTTAAGCGTTCCCCTTTGGCAATTAAGTACGAGAAGAACACATATGTCAGGGGACAAAGCACGATGATTCGAAGAAGGTAACCAGTTGAAACAGCTGATTTGATGAAGAACAGTCATGACATCGCCAAGAAGATCGGTTGACAAATCAGCCACAGTTGACACTTGCCCATCAGTAAGTAGAGCAGCCACATCATCCAGATCTCCAAAGGCGCGAAGTTGAGATGTATTCAAAGGATATGGCTCATTTGGGAGTTGGAAGAGGCGATTGATGAGAGACGGTGAGAACTCATACATAGACCCTCTAACAAAGACTCTGAGAACCTCATAGTCACCACCTTCAGCCTCCAGAAGATTTGCATAGAATTCCTTGACCACCGTTTCGATGAAACTGTCAATTTCGGTAACTGTTGGAAGAAGATCCGCTGTGAACAGGATGGTACGAACATCATCATTTTGCATTTCAGCCGATAAAATCTTCATGGGGATGAAGTCTTGACCATGGAGAAATTGGAACCGCTCTGCAGCTTGAGCAGAGATAAACCGAGAAGAGAAAATGGGAGTGGATGGTCTGTTTAATTCAGGAAACCGTCTGACCAGATCAGCAATGCGACGACGTTGCAAAATGTACCGGTTAAGGAATTCCGGTGGAGGAGATGAGTCAGTAGTATCATCAGAGAGATGAAGATGCCCTAACGGAACTTGAGCTTCTGAAATGTCAGGAAGACGCGCAGAATGTGAAAGAGGAACTTGAGCGGAGGAAAGACGGCGCATAAACCTAGCAAGTGCAGGATAGGCTTCGGCGGAAGGAGAAACGACTTTAGATCTCGATTTCTTTGCAGGAGGTGCACCAGATTTGACACCAGAAAAGAGAGGAGGAATCGCATGGGACGTCATGGCAGCGGAAGTCGGACGAACAGAGGACGGTTGCGATTGACTTGGTCGAGAACCATCGTTTGGTTGGGACATGTTTGCAGATAACCAATGAGATCAGCAGATCTGAAAGAAGGAGCCGCTTTAATTGTTGTGGAGAATGGGAGCAAAAGATAGAGACGATGTCCTTTTATATTGCAACCCTAGCGCACCTGAAAAGAACTTAACAAACAGATCAAATCCACACAAAACTAGTTAGGCCCACAGAAAGGCCCAACCATGGCCCAACACGAAATACAAAATACATAAACACTTATGCAGTTAAGAACTGAGCCAGATGAACCACAAGAGACATCCTCAGAGAGATACTGACAGGAAATGTAAACAACAGAAGTAAAAAGACAAAGAATCTAAGGGATTGATGATACACACCAGAGTTCAATCCCCAGACTATATGTAAAGATTCCTTTGGACAGGGGTGCACAGTTGTTTACGTCTTGAGTTACTCAGAAGATAAAGCCTTTGCAGCCCAATGAGATGAAACATACACATTGATCTCTTCAGGCTAGTCTACACTAAGCATACTTCTTTAGATTTCATCCTCAAGATGTGTAGGAGCTGCTCTCACGGCGAGGGGGGTGATATGATCAGAAAGAAGAGGGATCCTTTAACTTCCCTTTTTTTTTTTTTTTTTTTTCTTTGAAACTTTTTTTTTTTTTATGATATGGTACAGATGTACACAAGATGTACCTTTGAAGATAGAAAGAAGTATCACCCCTTTCCTGCCTACACTTTTCTGGAGATTTTCTTTTTCTTGCAACCACTACACACTCGTATTGGACTTGTTCGACAAGTAGTATGCAAAGCAGCTGTTTTCCTGTGAAGGTTTGCTGAAAGTTTTTTTTTTTTTTTTAAATACAGACATGAAGCTATGCAACCATGTACAGAGGAACCTGTTGCATACGTCTTATAGACAAGAATCATTAGTGATCACACAAACCAATAGATTTTTGCAGATTTACAAAACTGTTTAAATCTAACGGTTTAGTGAAAATATCAGCAAGTTGTTTCTCTGAAGAGACATGTGAGATTTCTATCACTTTGTTTTCAACAAGTTCTCTAACAAAATGATGTCTAATGTCAATATGTTTTGTACGAGAGTGTTGGACAGGATTTTTTGAAATGTTTATAGCACTCATGTTGTCACAATACACAAATAAGGTTGAGGAAACAATACCATAGTCAGATAGCATTTGTTTCATCCACATTAACTGTGTGCAGCAGCTTCCCAGGGCAATGTATTCTGCTTCAGCTGTTGACATCGTTACACAACTTTGTTTTTTACTGTGCCAGGAAATGAGGTTATTTCCTAGGAAGAAACATCCACCTAAGGTACTTCTTCTATCATCCAGATTACCTGCCCAATCAGAATCACAAAAACCAGCAAGATTCGGATTAGTTTGCTTAGTATAATACAACCCTCGGTCAGTGGTACCTTTCACATATTTGATGATCCTCTTGACAGCGTTCAAATGAGATAATCTTGGGTCAGCTTGATATCTTGCGCAGACTCCCACGCTGAAGCATAGGTCAGGTCTGCTTGTAGTGAGATACAGCAGACTTCCAATCATAGCACGATAGAGTTTTTCATCAACTTTTTGTCCCGATTCATCTTTGGACAATTTCACAGTGGAACTCATTGGTGTTCTGGACGTCTTGCTAGTCTGCATTCCAAATCTTTGAATTAAGCTCTTAGCATAGTTTCCTTGGGATATATGAATTCCATCATCTGTCTGTTTGATTTGCAGACCCAGAAAGTAGTTCATTTCTCCTACCATACTCATCTCAAATTCCTTTGTCATAACCTTCACAAAGGTATTCACCAATTCCCTTCTTGTGCTTCCAAACACAATATCATCAACATATATTTGGACAATAAGAATGTCCACACCCTCTTCATAGACAAACAGAGTTTTGTCAACACTCCCTCGCTTGAACCCATTATCAACCAGAAACTCAGTAAGACGTTCATACCAAGCACGAGGAGCTTGCTTTAGTCCATAGAGAGCCTTCTTCAGCTTGTAAACATGATCTGGAAAGTTTGGATCTTCAAATCCCTTAGGTTGAGATACGTACACTTCTTCTTGAATCAACCCATTTAGAAATGCACTCTTTACATCCATTTGAAACATCTTGATGTTTAAGAGGCATGCCATACCAAGAAGCAGCCGAATATATTCTAAACGGCCTACTGGAGCAAATGTCTCATCAAAGTCTACTCCTTCAACCTGTGAGTATCCTTGAGCAACCAGCCTTGCTCGATTCCTTGTGACATTACCATTTTCATCAATTTTGTTCTTGAAAATCCATTTTGTTCCCACAACATTTACATGAGTAGGTCTTGGAACAAGATTCCACACATCATGTCGGGTAAACTGGTTTATCTCTTCATGATAGGCTGAGAACCAAAATTCATCCCCAAGAGCAGCAAACACATCTTTTGGTTCCATAACAGACACAAAGCATGAATGTTGAAGCATTTCTCTGAAGTTTATCTGAACTCCACGGGTAGTTCGATTACCTCCCAACTGACCAATAACATCCGTTTCCGAGTGATTCCTTGGAACTTTTAGAGGTGTGTTTGTAGTTGTATCCACCGTTTCTGATGTCTCACCATGATCAACATTACTTATCCTTTCTTCGTCTTCTTCTGGTTTTTCCTGATTAGCCTTCTCATTAGGAGTTTCATCATTTACAGCAACCGGAAACAACTATGTTGGACTTCTGTCATCAAACACGATATTGACAGATTCCTCTACTCTCTTAAGGAGTTTATTATACACTCTGTAAGCCATGCTGTTTGTTGCATATCCCTTCATCACTTCTTGCATCAAATTTTCCAAGATGATCTTTATCATTTAGAATGTAGCATATGCATCCAAAGGTATGAAAGTAGCACAAATTTGGTGTCTTTCCTTTCCAGATTTCGTATGGAGTAGTGCTCGTCTTTGGTTTGACATAGACACGATTGATGATATAGCAAGCTGTGTTAATAGCTTCAGCCCAGAACCTTGGTGACACATTGTTTCCATGAATCATTGCTCTTGCCATTTCTTGAAGAGTTCTGTTTTTCCTTTCTACAATTCCATTCTGTTGTGGCGTTCTTGAGGCAGAATATTGATGCCTGATGCCTTGCAAGTTACAGAACTTTTCAAACTCCTCATTCTGGAACTCACCACCATGATCACTTCGGATTTGAACAATGCTTCCCTTTTCAGTCTGCAACTGAAGAGCCAGAATCCTAAAGCTTTCAACAGCTTCTGATTTTTCTCTTAAAAATCTAACCCATGTGTACCTTGAAAAGTCATCAACTAGTACAAAGGCATACCTCTTCCCATTCAGGCTTTCTGTTTGCATTGGTCCCATGAGATCCATGTGGACAAGCTCAAGGATTTTTCTTGTTCCAATATCAGCTGTTTTCTTGTGTTGAACTTTGATCTGCTTTCCTTTGCTACATCCCTCACACACTGCATCAGATTTCCCTTCCAGCTTGGGAATTCCTCTAACCACTTCTGCATTTACAATCTTGATCAAACTCTGAGTGTTGATATGGCCTAGACGTCTATGCCACAGATCCAATTTAGAAGTTGTTGCAGACAGACACGTTTCAGACTTCTTCCACATATAGCAGTTGTTTTCTGACCGCACACCTGAAAGCACTTCATTCTCATTCTCATCACAAGCACTACAGTTAATCTTGGTAAAAGACACTTTCAAACCATCATCGCAGAGCTGACTGATGCTAATTAAATTAGCTTTTAATCCTTCAACAAAGTAGACATTTTCCAAATGAGGTTGATTCGACTTGTCAATCAGACCTTTTCCTCTTATGTTACCCTTACCACCATCTCCAAAAGTAACTTTTCCACTTGACACACTTGAGTAGTTGTCAAGAGTGGTTCGATCTCCAGTCATGTGTCTAGAACACCCACTATCAAAGTACCAAGAATTACCATCCGGAGTCACAGTAGAGGTGTAAGCAACATGGGCATGCATAGCAGCTGCTGTGGGTTCTGTACACACGAGGTTGCAGTTCAAGTCGTGGATGTCTCCTGACTTCTTCTTCAGATGTTCTACAGTGACTTCACTTTCACAACTGTTGTAAACTGCCTCTTCTGTATCGTACATGTCATGAAGTCGTTTGTTAGATCTTTTTCCCTGCTTGTCTTCATATAGGTCTTTCTTTGAAACCCACATATGACAGAACTTGGTTGGTTCTAAGTACCCTCTGTTCAGACTCCACAGCAGACAGACTCTTTCCTTAAACTTATAACATCTGCTTCTTTGATGACCTTTTCTTCCACAGTGACCACATCCATAAAACCTTCTGTGGAACACTCTTCTCGTAGAGTAACTTTTAGTATTGTCTTTTCTCTTCACAGTGCTGAGTTCCGCCAAGTTATCAGTGTCAGATTGTTGATTATCCACTGTTTCTTCTAGCATCCCTCCACTAGTAAACCTCATAGAATTTTTGTTGCACCGATCTTGACCTTCTTGATATCCTAATCCTTGATGCTCAGGCCTTTTCAGAATGTTATTCAGGTCACCAGATGCACTGTTCAACATTCTGATATGCTTATGTTTGTCGTTCAGCTCTCGTTCTAACATGGTTGCTCTTTCCCTTTCTTTGTTAAGATAGATGTGAAGTTCTTCAGCTTTCTTGAACAGATCCTTAGTAAACTTTTCTGAACTTAGAGTAGGAGTGGGAGGACGGTTTTTTTCTTCATAAGCATTTGTGATTTTAGCTTCAAGACTCAGCTTTTCTTCCAGAAGTTTGAGCTTGTCTTGACTCAGTTGCATCCAACTGTCATAGAGCGTTCTGTATTCCTTTTTGGGATTCACTTCATCGTTACTATCTGAATCAGTGTCTGAATCTTGCAGTTCGTCTATTTTGGCTGTAAAGACAACAAGGCTTAGAAGATCATCTTCATCTTCATCTGTTTCAGACTCACTGAGGCTCAAGAAGGATCTTTCAGTGATTTTGTTCTTGTTAGGGCATTCTGATTTGACATGACCCATCCCTTTGCACTCTGAACACTTGAGCTCTTTTCTTTTTGTAACAGGACACTCTTATTTGACATGACCAAAACCACCACACTCATAGCATTGAATTTCTCTTCTTTTTTTCGAGCCTTCATTCTCTGAAGAAAGAAATTTTCCACCAGAATTTCCTCCTCCTCTGTTATCCCAACGTCTTCCATCTCTATTGTTGTTCTTTTCAACATTTTTTAGAGCTTTTCCAAAGTTCCTTGCTAGGAGAGACATACTATCCTTGATCTCTTGAAATTGATTAACCTCTACCTCTGCTTGATGAACAATATTCTTCTAAGCATCCACTTTGTCTTCATCAGCTTCCATTTCCTCAGACTTTAAAATACCAACCAAATCCACAAAGCTCATAGAATCCGTATTACCAGCCACTCTCATCACAGCCTTATGAGCAGCAAACTTTGCAGGCAGACACCTCAACAGTTTCTTCACAAGTTTTTGATCTTTATAAGTCTTTCCCAGAACTTCAGCTTCATTTGCTATTGCACTTATTTTTGAGCTAAATTTCACAATAGTTTCATCTGATTCCATCTGAAGATGCTCAAACTGAGTAGCTAGGTGATCTAATCTAGTTCTTTTAACACTAGACGTACCTTCATGAGATTTCTGAAGGGTATCCCACGCTTGTTTAGCTGACTTGCACCCTTGAATGAGCTTGAATTCATCCTCATCCACACCGCTGAAAATGGCGTTCATTGCTCTGGCATTGAACTTTGACAGATTCTTCTCATCAACTGTCCATCTGGACTTTGGTTTTGGAATCTTTGCTCCTTCTTCTGTCAACTCGAACGGAGGTTCCCAACCTTCTTCTACTGCAGTCCATGCGTCCTCGCCTTGACCTCTGATGAGTTGTGTCATCCTAACTTTCCAGTAGCCATATCTTCTTGTATCCAGAATGATGTTCTTACTTGTTCCCACGCCATCAGTAGTAGGTTCCATAGTTCAGGATCTAACCTGTTTGGAGACTAGAGAGTCTCACAGATCGGTTTCCCGCTCTGATACCAATTGAAATAACTAGAACCTTGAAGATACTACAGAGATACATAAATTAACTTCAAACTTGGTTTTATTAGCAAATCTTCAAACAACTAACTATTCTGGCTTTGAAACTGAGTAGCTTGTGGTATTGGACCTTCAAGTCTGTTGTAAGAGAAGTTCACCCGCTCTAGAAACGTGAGTTTCCCGAGCTCTGGTGGGATTTTGCAGGATAATTTATTTTGAGATAGATCTAATGATTCAAGATTGGTCAAGTTTGACAGAGATGGTGGGATACGGCCTACGAAAGCATTGTTTGACATGTTGAGCACAATCAGTTCCTTGAGTAAACCGATGGACTCGGGGACTTCTCCTTCAAATCGGTTTCCAGAGATATCGATGGTTTTGTAGATTGTGAAACCACTCCATACTAGCTCCATCTTCAATCCTTTGGCCGTCATAGTCACTGAGTTATGATAGTTTCCAGCGTTACGTCCCACACGTCTTGCATACCTACTCGGCATATCATCTATAATGATTAAGTGTTTTACATACTTGATCTGAGTACGATATTCTACAATGTCCACGACCAATGATGACATTGCAATCCAAAGCGCAAAGTAATCTGATGAAAAGACTCCGGTAAAGCGATTATCTGAAATGTCAAAGACTCGCAGCTTTGGGAAACTCAAAGAATCTCCTGGAGAAGATATTGGCCCATAGAATTCGTTACAGCGAAGGACAAGAATCTGTAAATTGTGAAACAATCTTAACCAGAATGGAAATGTGTCACTGATTTTGTTGTTTTCCACGTTTAGAAACTCGAGTTCAATACAATTGATAAGGGACTTGGGAAGTTCTCCTGATAACCGGTTGTGACCAACGTTAAGGGATCTCAAGTAATCACTAATAGATACCTCTCGAAGAATACCAGAAAGGATGTTATTCTGAAGATGCAGGACCGAAATACGTGTAAGATTCTTAAAACACTGTGGAATCGAACCGCTGAAGTTGTTGTTGGATAAAACAAGTGTGTCAAGAGAAACCAGTTTGCATATTGCCCTTGGAATCTCTCCCGAAAACCGATTACCAGAGCCGAAAAAGAACTTAGTAGAGTTTGGTAACAAAGGAAGATCCTGGAATGTGTTTGAACTTATATCAAGCATTTCTAGTTTACTTCTTTGAATAACACTTGCTGATCCTGCAAAACAACTGAAGGAATTATAAGAAATGTTCAAAAACCACAACTCTGGCAGTGTCCATAACCACTTTGGTACTTGGCCTTCGATTTGGTTGGCAGATATGTCTAAATAAGACAAACAGCTGGTTTTGGTTTGTAGAAACTTGGGAAACTCAACAATATTGCAGGAAGATAAACTCAAGGTGGATATGGATGAAGAAATACGGAGAGTTGAATTGATCTTCAAACTAATCCCTGAAAGATCCAAATAATCAAGTGACATGAGAAGCTGTGAGAAAATACTCATGTCAACCATGCTTCTTGTGTTAAGATAAGAGATGTCAAGGAACATAAGTGACTTGAGATGCGAGAAGATGCTGAAATTGACAATGCCCCTCTCTGTGTTCCATAAAAAGAGGTCAAGATAAGAAAGATTGACTAGTTTCGATATAGATCCCGGGATTGGTCCGTTGAAATTGTTTTCTCCAAGGAATAAGACTTCAAGTTTAGTTGGAAAAGAGATATTTCCAATCTCCAGAGGACCACTGAAGTCGTTTCTTCCCAAGTCAAGTTCTGTCAGCGAAGAGATCATGAAGAGAGACGAAGGAACTGATCCGGTAAACAGATTTTCGTTAATCTCAAAATTTTCTAGTTTGGAGAATGTACTCATGTTAGGCGGGAGCATACCTTCGAACTGGTTAGAACGAATGTCAATAGAGGTGAGCTCGGTCCAGTTAAGTAGCACACGAGAAAAGTTGCCACCGAGCTTGGTTGATACAAGTTTCAAATATCTTAGCTGGCCCCTGAGAAACCATTAAAAGAAAGATCAAGCTCAGTGAGGTAAGAAAGATTTCCAAGTGAAGAAGGAAGCTTGCCAAAGAGATTGCATCCACGAAGACTTAAAACCCTCAAATACTTGAGGCTACCGATGGAACTTGGTAGAGTACCCGTAAAATAGTTGTAGGAAAGATACAGGTTGTGAAGATGTTGTAGTCTAAACAAACTACTATTAGATCTCAAAGGGCCATTGAGAGTAGTTGCCTCAAGGTCTAACTGAACCACCTTACCAGTCTTAGGATCACAAGAGATACCGTCCCAATAACAACAATCAGTGTTGTTCAACCACAACTCGTACTGCAACGGCTCCTCGACACAGAACTCGTTCTTGAACTCCTAAAGAGCATCTCTCTGGTCTGGACGACACAAGTGCTTAGCTGGAGAACCAAAAACAAGTACCGAGTTAGAAAGTGACAAGACTATCAGAAAAAATCTCCATATTATCATCTTCCACTCACTACAATAATACATCATATAATCTCTCTTTTTCTTTGATGTTTTCTGTAAAAGTAAAACGAGGTTTGTTGATGAGTGTTCACTCTAATGCTGGATTGTCTCTTACGTTTGTGTAAAAAGGTTTAAATCTTGACTTAACAAGTCTCCTGTGATAAATGTTCGGTCATCTTCCACAAAGATTATAAATTTCTAAATGGTCCACAAAGGCACAAAGCTAATCAAGTATACTTTTGAAAAATGGTTACTCTTAAGAAACTGTGCTATAAATTAACGTGCCTAACCTAGAGTAGACAATCATAATCATATTAGGTAGACCAAAGAAGGAACTAAAGAGTCGCAAGTGAACTAGTTACCATCTGTATGTTGGTTGTCTTTTGAGACATAAACCCCGAAAACTTGATAAATTAGGGAACTGAAGTAACATTAGAAGTTGAAGCATTCGAATAAAGTTGTTTGACAAAACTAAGAATAATTATGTTCAGTACTATCAAGAAGATGATGCCACCAACTTAAATCAGCTCGGGCCCAACAAACATATCCCACAGTTTGATCCATCTCAGATTAACGACAAAGTTCAGATTAGCCGCAAGACCAACGTCCCAGCACGGAACCAATCATGGGGTATGGATCAGCAACGATTGTTCAGAATCTTTGAGAGAAGAGCAGAGATGCTAAGATTTCGGAACAGTGACGTTAACTATCTTAACATCTTGGTAAGGCCTGTCGTTCTTGTCAGTCTTCACTTTCTCTATACCCTGTTCATTTGGTTTTATGGTTAGACACAAAGCCACACTATAGCCAACAAGTAAAAACATTCTTTTTGGTTATCAAATCAATACCTGAACGACGTCCATTCCCTTCACAACTCTTCCAAAAACAGTGTGCTTATTGTCTAGCCACGGTGTAGCCACCGTTGTGATAAAGAATTGAGACCCATTTGTGTTTGGGCCAGCATTTGCCATAGACAATGTGAAAGGCCTGTCATGCCGTAGACTGCAAAGCCAAGAAGAACAACAACATATCACAAACTAAGTTACATTTTTCATTTGTTTCTAAAGGAGGGCTAAACTCAAAGCAGGCATGGCAGTAAGAAACGTTTACCTTTTGTGAAATTCGTCCTCAAATTCTCTGCCCCATATAGACTGTCCTCCAGTACCATCCCCAAGAGGATCTCCAGTCTGAACCATAAATCCTCTGATAACCCGGTGGAAAAGGTGGTTATCGTAATAGCCATTTCGACAGTGTGTTGTGAAATTCTCCACAGTTTTGGGACATTCTTCTGGGTAAAGCTTCATGTGAATGTCACCCAGAGAAGTATGCATGATCTGGATAATTAGGAGTTAAAATAATTATTGTTTTCAAGATCCAGCTTACAGACTATGTAATGATTATAGATGCAAACATCGGGGTTTATGAAAACATACCACATTCTCTGGAAGCAATGTTGTGGCTGAGTTTCCAATATCTGAGGCAGCCATAAGTTCATCAGCAGCAGGCTTCTCGTTGAACACATCTCTCCCTTGGCTTGCATCTTCAGGTTCTTCTGGCTCTCTCCGACTGCAAAAACCAATTTGTTTATAATAAATTCATAGTAGGCCTCGGTAATAATAAGGTATCTCTAGGGATATCTAGAGAAAACATAGGAGATATTTCTACAAATTAGAATCTAAAGGTGGGAAAATATTTTTCTTACTCCGGCAACATTTTAGCACAACATGAGTCACATACCTGAACATATAGATCCTGTGTTTCTTGAAGGCACAGCAGAGGATAGTCGGATCAGTCAAAGGCTCCTTGCTTTCATTTACATTTGCCGCAGCTGCTGGAATCTTCCTAACTTTCTTGCCTCCTTGATCACCTTGATATAATGCAACTCTCAGATACCTTTCATTACTCTCCACCTTTCCAAGGATCCTTGCAACTGTGTTGGTGTGTAAATTTATAACCTAGAGATCAAAAGGGTAGACATAGAAAATTAGCAGTTGTTTGTTATCATTCCATTTACAAAGCATGGAAGAGTTCTGATACGATCAAACTAGAGAATCTGGTCCGCTTTTACATAATGATCTGCTGGAAATACAACGACATTGAGGATTTGTGATAAAGGAGCTCCTCCACACCCCCTTTACGACAAACTCTCAAATATATTTTATTCACATTCACTATTTTGGCAGAGAGCTTGACCTTTTAAATATATGGTAACAAGAAAAGTAACCTCATTAAATCCTGATTCCTTTAATCACTTAAGTGAAGGCTAGCCGGTGGTGAAGGCTCAGGTCCTTAAGATTGTTAATTGTATCATGTGCATGTAAGACAGGATACATATCTTGTCTAGAATGATATCCTAGTCTATGGTACTTTAAAACGAAAAAAAAAGAGAGTGGATTTCTTACTTTTATTCCAAGAAGAGTGGCATATATAAGGAAATTAGAGCTTTCATCAAAAACAGCATTGGGTTGCGGAGCGCTCTCGGTTTTTTCAAGGTCTTTCTCAACTGCCATTCTTCTACCAAAATCAATTGCTTCAAGCCTGTATAATGGTGCATCACTCCTCTGCAGATCTTGGGCCACCTAATAGTGGAATAGATATTAATATCAATGTGAAGAAACATGTAAGGAAAGAAACATAGAGTATGTAATCTTACCTCAAGTGACTCATCATATACCCGCCTCAGTTTACCAGTTATAAACCAGAACACGCGAATCCTACGATCAGGAGATGTAACGGAAAATTGTCTACCATCTGGACTCACCTGAATAGAATTTCACTAAATTTAGAGACGAAAACTTGCACTATGCTTATATCTGCATTTTAAGCACATACAGAGAAACTAAAGATACGTAAATAGTTAAATGTCACATAAGTACCTCAATGGCAGAGATTGTTGTTTTGCACTTTGCAATCTCAAAGAGATTTGTATCACTCTTCAGTTTAAAGTTTACCCTACAACAGCAAGTAAAAGGTCAACCTCTGAACCATAGGTGAAAGCAGCCCAACCATACTTAGATTCTATAGATGGTCAACTAAAAAGTTGGCAACTAAAGTATTTCTACTATCGTCTGCTCTTTGCGTCATTCTCAGTAATATGATATTTAACTACATAAGCCACTCACAGGAAACAGGTATGCTCCTCTCACCCTACTGTCTACAGCTAATAGATAAAAAACAACAATACCGAAATGGAAATAATAAAAGCGTTTATGATAAGAAGTGAGACAAGGACATACTCATCCTCCGGAAACTGCAATGTCGTTGGACTCCAGTACTCAATGATTCCCTTTGTGTCACCAGAGATCATTGTGTCCGCAACAGGATTATACTTCATAACCTTAATTGGATTCATATGTATCTGCGCATACAAAGAAAAAAAAGCTTTTTAGCTTGCTAAAAAACGATGAGTCAAGAAATAGCAACAAAAGAAAACAGATTGAAGCAAACCTCTCTAGAAGCAATGGGTTCGTTGGAACCAGACCGGGGATCATATATGTGCACAAAGGATGAGTTTCGGTCACTAACAGCAAGTTTGGCTTTGACATCCCCTTGCTTGTAGACCCACTCAACAGCACCAGGAATATATGGCAAAGCGATCATAGCCATCATGTCGTAGTTGACAACATCATATATTTTAACAGCATGATCATTTGAGATTGTACAGCAAAGCAAACCATCAATGCTAACCTGCATTGCTGAAACGAGTCATGGTTGATAACAGAACTAGAAACAAACACAAAATATGTGGTACCATAACATGTAACTATAAGTTCCCACCAGGTGGTCAACTATCTTCATTCATTAGATAAATAAATAAAAGGTAATCTTTCAATCAAAGATGGAGCATATGCCCTGGATTCGAGGTGACAGTATCTTGAATCTATAACAAAAAAGAGTTCACACTAAAAATCACTGGCGCTACTTACCGCTAGACCTTCGATTGGACCAAGATGGGAGCGGAAATGCTTAGCAAACTCGATACCAACTCCCTTTTTCTTCCAAAATTTCAAGTGACCTAGATTATGAAACAAAACAAATTAAAAGAAATGCTTCACTGTAATCCATTAGTATTCGAGAGAAAGAGACTATAACAGATATTATTTCATACTTGGACATTACAAAACCAAAATGAAATCATAAATTTCATTAATATCATTAATATCATAGAGATCAGAAACATTACCATCCATACTTCCACTTATAAAGAAATCAGCTGCTGAAACAGCAACATGTGTAACTACATCGCGATGCATATAACTTTTCTCATACCTGGAGGAAAAAAAAAAACGAAAGATACAAGAGATTAATAACTTGCAAGCACACTGTTCAAGACCAACCAATTCACAGATTACTACAAATCTCATAAGCTGAAGTTGAAGCAGTAATGAGAATCACAAATGTATTAACTAGGAATCAACTAAGGCTAAATTGTCACTAATTCGAGATCTTCATTGAAATGTGAGCTAGTTAACAAGCTTAATTACAATTGGTTACGGAGAAGAAGCACCAATTCGTCGAAACTTAAACCCTAAACCCCCAAAACTTGACTGAACTAGATTGATGAGTAACAGAGAAAGTTCCAAAGCACAAGACATACTTACATATTAGCAGAAGGAAGCGAATCAAGATAAGCTTGCTCGAACTGAAGCGGACGCTTGCGTTTTCCTCGTGGAGCAGGTCCAGGTCCGACCAACGCGTCCTCCTCCTCCACTTCAGACGGCGGCACTGCAACCACCGCCAGTTCTTTAGTCGGACTCTCCGTGCCACCGTTCTTCGATACTTCCTCCATTGATTCCTAACTCTCTCTTCCTCTCAACTCAAAACTCCTTCGTCGATTGAAAGCAAAGATTGCTACAACTTCGAATTTTCAGAAAGAGAAAGAAGAGAGGAAGAGAAGGAGCTTATTGGGCCTTAAAAGCACATATAAATTGATGAGCCGAACCCAATTAGATATTTGCAGAGTTCGATTCGTAGTTTGAGATTTTGCTGTTGTTGTTGCAAACGACAAATGAACCGTTTTAATATGTGTTGGACATTTTAATTGTATCGACATACTAATCCAGAAATTATCACAATTATTAAAAGAAAAGCAATGATTTCAATTTATCACATGAAACTTTAAAGTATCCAATTAACTAACCATTACAAATACAGTTTTTAAGGTCTTGTAAATGTTTAATTGTTTGCTATAAATTTAATTTACAACATCAAATTTTATAATTTTTGATGTATAAGATCATACATATATTTAAATAACAAAAATAATATTTAGTTATTAATTTTTATTCTTTTAACTACTGACTCTTTTCGGTGTGTCTAATGTCTACATAGACATTTCTGTATATGTATTTAAATCCGAGAAACTGTGGTTTGAAAAAATCATTGGAGCATGTCTAGCTAATTATCTTAATAAGTCTCTTTTACTTATCACATATAGAACTGCCTAATTGAATGATTGTAAAGTTTGGTTTATTTGACAACCCATTGCAACCTTAGGTATATTTGAAAAACCGTGCAACATTTAGTTTTTTAAGTGAACCATTACAAGTTAAGATTTATTTTCATACCCCATAATCAAATATACCATTGCAACCTTAGGTATATTTTTGCACATACAATTTGGGTGCGAACCTTATGATGCTTATTATTTGTCTTATGATCTTATTAAGTGTGTTAGATTCTACTGTAGGAGATGAATTTGATAATGATGGTTGCACTTTTTCAACTTTTGCTTTATTTCTACTTAATACAATTTCACACTTTTCAAACAATTGTAGCGAGTTGGTCTCAAAACTATTAAGTACTGATCCATTTTTTCAGTGACTAATGACTTTAATCTGCTCATGGGAATAGATGATATGCATGTTACCAAAAGGAATCGACGTAATATGGAGTAGTCTTGATTAGTCCATGGGTCAACCAAAAAAGCAATTACTTAGACTTCCATAGGTTGTAGCCTCTTCCACAGAAGAATCTTCCTAAATTATATTTTTGATATTTAATTACTAATATATCTTTAAGTGAATTGTTGCTACCATTTAATTATTTGATAACAAACCATTGCAATTTTTAGTTTATTTAATTAAACGTTGAAATGTTTGTTTTATTTGGTGAATCATTACAATTCTTAAAAAAAAAAATTGCATATTCTCCCACTATATAAAAATATTGTGAGAAATAACTAATAGTAAAATAAAATATTAAAAATTTTAAAGAATTTACAAAATAAATGGAACACCTCTTTCCTAATTCACATTTCTCTAATTTTTTCTCATTGTGTTCTCCCTCGGAAGTAGAACCCCAACTCTCCAATTCTCACGGTTTTAACATTGTTTTAATTCAATTAATATTTTAATGATATACAAATGTGTGCTAATTTTGAACTAAAAACTTAAATCGATGTTATTAGTGAGAATTACTTTGAAATAATTATCATAAAATAGTTTTTCCGCGATATGCCAATATCTGATTAACCTAGTCTATATAATATCCATCTTCACTAATTTAAACGTTTGAGAGTCCTCAGAAAACATCAAATTAGTGGTTGGAGACTTGCATATGTATGTGAATCATCTACATAAAGCTTTTGTAAATGGATGTATTTATGAAATATACATAATTCTCAATCCCTTAATTAGCCTCCCTCCCCTACCAAACATATCACGTGGAATTAGGACATTTACATGAAGATTCAGACAAAACCCGTAAGCCTCTTTGAGGAAACTTAAATAGACTTCTCTATAAATAGTTATTATATTAATTTCACTATTAATTAGTAGTGCAATGAGAAACTCTATTTGATGAGTTCATCTCATATACTAAGACGAGAGACCAGATTCTTCTATTCATTGATTTAACAAAAGAGTACGTGTATTGCTCCCTACATGCATATATATGAAACAATTAAAACGTTACCTACATTATTGTTTCCATTGAATCGAGTCTTTATACTATGTCTACTCTTTCTTATATAGACAAGGTTTACGATACTTGAACTTAGAATTTATCTGTAAAGCATTTTTTTTTATGAACTATTCATAGAAATTAGAAAGTCTGAAATAGAATTCTACACCCAATCAATTTAACTCGGAAAAATGTTGAATTGGAATCTCATAAATGTAATGTAGATACAAAAGAAAAAGTGTTAATGTGATAAATCCAGCTTATATATAGTTCCCCTTTTGTTTGTTTCTGTTTCCATGTTTGCTACGTGTTTATGGAACCGACCGATCATGTTGTGAGCATTGACTTTTAACTAAACTATCATTTAGAAAAAATAATTTATATTGATTTTGATTTTTCTTCAAATTTTTGTTTTAATATATTTGGCCATATCTACGTTAATGGAGAACCAAGCGAATTATGAAGGTTAAAATATAAATTATTTGTTTTCAACAAATTTTTTATTTTGGAAGCAAAGACTCGACCATTATATATCTAACTTTCTTTTTAAAATCTAATTAAGTAAGTTGTTGGTTCTTAGAAAAAGAAAAATAAACATTTTCTCGATGAGTCGAGACTTAGCAAAGTACAAAATTGTGTTATGTAATTAAAAATTTCCAAAGTCGTGCTTGCTAAAACTACTACAAATGATTAAAGTCTAGCAAAAGTGGATTAGACAAATTTACAGTTCATCGAATAAACAATTTGATGAACTGTAAAGACTCCATATTAGTTGTGTTTAGACAAGATAGATAGGTATTATGTTTTCACGGAAATTGCGAATTATTTTTATTGCATTATTGCTTTGTATTTTCTGCATTTATAGAGATAAATGCTAGTATGTCTAGGCGAATTTCCAAAAATTCGAGAGTTTGGTTTATTCATAAGGTGAGTATTCATATATAATAAGATTTTTTATATGATAGAATCATACCACATCTTAATATTTAAGTATATCCTAATAACGATGTGACTCATCCTTCAAGCTTTTCAGTTGGATTTGCTCACTTAGTTGGGTCCAGCCCTTTTAAAGAAAGGTGAAACATGACCCTAAGGAAAACATCATCGATGTTCTAGGTAAACAAAAAGCAAGGTTAGGTGCATAAGAGAACTACTAGAACATTATTAGCCTCAAGTTCTTGGTGACACTTAACAAAGAGCACAACATGTAGATAACTTCGTTATAATTTTGTTGAATTTTAAAAGAATAACATTTTAAAGCTAAACCATATGAGTTTTTAGATCGAAAATTTGATAAGTAAAATTATGTGTTTGCTTTACAAAAATGATTATTTGATATACATTATTTTTCTTCTAGACTTGTCCGAAACCGAGGCAGCTACTATATGATTATGAATGAACTCATTAGAGAAGAACCCAATCCCATGACTACACTTATCTAAGGCCTACCCATGACGACGGTCGAACTTGGTGAAAGAATCAATGATTGGTTTGTAAAGTTTTAGGATAAGCCAAAAGTACAATTACAATAAAGCCATGAACGTGAACTTCTATGTATGTCATCAATGAGGCACGTGGGTCTTCTTCATTCAATTACGTCATTTATCTTTCCACATCTATTGGAAAATAATTTTTAAATTTTTTTTGCTTGTTTTAAATTCAAAAAAAATGTCAGTATTATTCAGAAAGACATCAATAATTTTCTTTATGTTGTGAATTGTGATGATCCATAAATGTGGAACTCATTTAGTTAGTTGTACCAAAATCTCAGTAAATAATAAATGACTGAAATGCATATTTAGGTGTATGATTGTTTTTTTGTCGCCAAGTTTAGAATTTACTATTTTAAAATATACTGAAAATTAATTCAACCAATCATACAAAATATTAAAGAATTAATATGGTCATAAAATAATATCGAAATATGAATTTTGGTCTAAGAATTTTATAAAAATTAAGCAGAAAAAAATTTCTAACAAGTATCTTATATATAAAACAATGAAACAGAGGGAGTAATAATTTCCGAAAACTTTTAAAACTTCTTCTTTTGGTATCAATTTTTTTTCCAACAATAAAAATTTTATTGGTTAGAAACTTAGCATAAATGGATAGCAAAAATAACGTGTTACATGTCTTGGTTTCTATTTGTGTGTCAGAATTATTATGAAAATATCTAAACTTCTTTTAAGTTGACAAAAAAGAAAAACATTTAAACGCATTTGTACTAATTTTTGTTTCATGAAATGAAACTGTATTACACATTTCTTAAATGCATTTCTGCTAAGTTTTTATTTCATGAAATGAAACTATACTAGTGCTAATTATATTACGATGATGTTGTTTCTTAGAAATAATTATATCCGAAGAATTTAATTAATTACGTAGTGCTAATTAAGATAATTAATAATAGTCTACATGGGTTTCAGGACAAATGTCATCTGACAAAAGGTCTTTGCGAAAAAGTGGAGGAAGAAAAGGAGGACGAGTACACATGAGCAGTGCCCAGTTCACTCCTTGGAAAAATGGGTGACGTTTCACGGCCGTTGCACCTAAAGATGACCCTAGCCGTCGGCTCGGGTCCTTGGCTAGTAGCTGAGAGATCAGATCCTTGGCCGCGCTAGGAATCGTTGGCTCTTTTGGGAATTCGAGGGCTCGAGCCACGATGTTTGCAAGAGTTAGCTCGTGGTCCATCCCTTTGAACGGTGTTGTCCCGTAGAACAGCTCGAACATGAATATCCCTAGTGTCCACCAGTCCACTGCACTCCCATGCCCTTCTCCTGCCATCCACATTTTACATTTCAATGTTGAGATTTCATATTGGAAAGTTACATGAAGAATCAAACAGGGGAGTTGAGAATGTGGTAGATTTGAATTTGAAGATTACCTGAAACAATCTCAGGAGCCAAGTACTCATGCGTTCCAACGAAGGACATGGACCGAACATCTACAGGCTCAGCTACAAGCTCAGGACCGTTGTTACGGTGATCGGTTTTCTTCTTTCGCCTTCGGATTCTCGGGTGAAAGCAAGAGACAGCAGGAACAATACAGTTAGGGATCATACAAGAGGACGATGTGGTTTGATGGTGGTCCATGCCTTGGTTCTCGTTCTGATCAGACGAGCCGTTAGGAGGATTGTTCCGGTTCAACACTATCTGTGGTGTAGAAGTCGATTCGTCACATTTTAAAGAGAGATCAAAATCGGTTAACATGATATGACCATCTGATCGAACCAGAACGTTCTCCGGCTTTAAATCGCGGTAAACAATCCCCAACATGTGAAGATACTCAATAGCTACAATCACTTCCGATACATAGAATCTGAAAAAAACAGTAAAGAGATGAAGATGATGATTAATAATGTGGAAATAAGAAGAGACAAAGAGAAAGAAAACATGTGGTGAGGACAAAACGAATAATAGAGATTTGCAATAATTTTAAAAACAAGAATTTTTGGTTACGATTTTTAGATATTGTGACAAAACAGCATTTGTTGGATTTGGAGACAAGAAGATGATGTTTTGGGTTTGATGTCACTATACACAAGGAACAAAAATGGACCTACAAGGTTGGTTTGGCTTAACGAACTCTTTTGTCTAAAATAGTGAGTTTCTGGTGCTAAGACATTACCCAAGATTCCTCTACCCGACCCTTTTTGTCTCCACTGGTCCACAATCAACAAACACACTCCACACAAAACAGAGTAAAGAAACTGTGTATTCTAAGAACAAGTTCACACAAAAGATAAACTTGTCCGGTTCATATATCCATTTCCATAGAGCCATTGTTCTCTATATCACTTATAGTAAAACCAGAATCTAATTGAGCAAAGCTTCTAATGTAGAAATGTAGCTGGGACCTTGGTTTTTTAGTAGGACAACCTTAAAAAGAAACGATAAGAACTTAGTTTCTGGTCCCAATTTCTCAATCCTTGTAGAACTCAGTTACATAAGAACTTAGTTTGTAGTTAACTTGTGGAATGGTTAACGTGTAAACTACTACACTAGTCAAAATCTGACAGAGAACTTAAGGACACAAAAAACAAATCAGATCTAATAACATATACCAAGAAGAAGGAAGAAGAACAAGATCCGGTTTTCTAGTAATTAATCACGTGATACAAAATTTGGTACATAAATGGTTAACCTCAACTAACTAAATGATATAACTTTCATCTACTACCAAACCAAAACTACACTATCGTTACCATTCCAAAGCCACAACTACTTTTCAAAATAAATTTCATAATTTTACTCGTAAATTGTAGGACCAAACTCATTAAGATCATTTGACCAAAAAAAAAAAAAAATCATAAATAACCAATGGTTTTAAATTTTTTAATAGCTGTGAATGTGATGTGCTTGTATTGTAACCACATGCCCAAATTATAAAAAACAAAAAACAAAAAATCATTTTTTTTTCCTTCCATGGTAATGATTTAATTCAATCACCTGGTTCCACCACAAAACTTACACGTGTCTTTAACTGATTCGTTATGGTATCAAAGTCAAACCCCACTCGTTTTGACTTTTTTATTTTTCAGCATCGCACCAGATTAGAACTACTACTTAATTATGATACCCTACGATACACGCACACATGTAAGTAAGAATGCCCACACACACACTTTTGTTAATCGTGCGTACATCTGCTTACATATAAAATAAAATAAAAACTATATATTATAATAAATAAAAATAGCCACTCTATGGTTTAAATTAAAAATACACTTTTCTCTTCACTTTTTTGTGTGGAGTTCATAACTTTATATAGACTTTTCCTAGTTTATTCAAAAAAGGCATTATCGAGCACATCAAATCAAATCACTAATCCATATTCCAATAACAAAATCTTTACGTTAACATTCGTGAAAAAAGCATATAATTATGACGAAATTACGGAAAATTAAACTTTAGATTGAGTGTGATTTTCACTAAGATAATTATTACAAGTAACAAACTTAACGGGCCTATGTTATATAATTAGTCTCTAATTGCCTTTATAAAAACTATATATTATAAATCATTACCCACTTATGTTAAATAATTATGAAGAAATTACGGAAAATAAAACCTTAGATTGAGTGATTACAAGTAACAAAGTTAACAGGCCTATGATATATAATTAGTCTATAATTGCGTTTTTTAAAACTATATATTATATATAAATAACCACTTTATCTCTATAGTTTTTTAACTTTTAATTTTTAAATATACACTTTCTAGTCCCTTTTCTGTGTGGTCTAAATAGACTTTTCTACTCTAATCTATAAAAAAAAACATAATTCCAACAACAAACAAAATTCATTATGAATAATTAAGTATTGAAAACTGCCAAAAATTACTGAAGAAATTACGGAAATTAAATCTTGTCTATGTGAATTTTTTTTCACTTTATATATCTAAAGGTTATAATAATAATTACGATATAATTACTGTTTTAAAAGGTAATAGATTAGTGATTAATTAACGGAACCATAAATTCAGTTAAGTGTTAAACTACGAGACAATTCGCCAGCTGGACGAGTCCCACTTCCCCCTGATTTCATCAGCTTTTTTAAAAATATTATATACTTCTTTCGTAATTATTACTTCCCAAAGATTTTTATTTTGAATTATATTTTTAGAAACTGAATATTTTTTTTTAATAACTTAACGGAAACTGTTACCTGACGGCGGATTCATGGAAACGTTTATAAGTTTGTTTTTGACGGAGAACATGAAGGTCACCGCCGGGACAAAACTCCGTCAACAAACAGAGCCATTTCGGCGAATCAATGGCGGCGTAAAGCGTCGGAAGAAACGGATGATCTAAAGATTCGAGAATCTCTCTCTCCGTCTTAGCTCTTCCTTCTTTGCTCCGGCTCGCGAGCTCTTTTTTATCCATAACCTTCGCTGCTAACAGAGGTAATTTAACGGCGGCGGTTTCCGTTACGGTTACGGCGGTTAGGGATTTGAATTCGGCTAAGAAAACAGAGCCGATGTCTCCGGAACCGAGACGGAGACGGAATCTGAGATCGGAGAGTGAGAGAGATGATCGGAGTGAAGGAGGGAGTTTCGAGGATGAGAATGAACCGTGAGCTGATGGTGCTGGTGTTAAAGCTGCGGCGGAGGAGGAGGAACGAGAGCCGGAGCTTGTGCTTCGATTCACGGTGGTTCCGGCTGATGTGAAACTTATGCTTTGTAAATCGTCGGCTAAATCGTCAATCCATGGCTCCATTTTCCGATCTACTCAGTGACGACGAGAGAGAAGAAGAGAGAAAGAGAGAAAAAGAGAGAGAGAAGTAACTGTGAGATTTTGCCTTTTTGGTGATGAGAATCAAAAAGAAGATTACAAAAGACGATGGCATGAGTTGTAATTTAAGGGTTTGGGTATGACTCGTTTTGTAATTTTAACGTATTGGCTTATATTTAAAGCAAATTATATATATATATCGATGGTTATGAGATGATGATATGTTTTATTTTATTTTATTTTATGGAAGTTAGACAATAATTAGGGAATTATTTGAGAGGATTTTATTTAAAAGATCTTTGTTGTTACAATTGTTTCAAAAGAGAGAAACAAAGAGACATTATAATCTAGGCCCCTACGGGGATAAAGATAATGACATATACATATTTTGTGTTTGTTTCTATTTTTAATTGTGATTATTATTATATGTTTGTTTGTATGGTACAATAAAATATAAAATATCTAACAATTGCTGTACACCATAACACCAAGGCACAAAGGAGTAGGAACGAGTACAATTTGAATAGTGAACTCAAATCCCTATGGTATGAAACCTTGGGGTCGTGGTTGGTAGCTCGATCGGCCTTTGAAAACAAATTTATCGAGTCGAAGTGAGTTTCCTTGTTATTGCATTTGGTTCAAGCCTAGTTTTGTTGCGTCATTGTAGAAGTAAACTTTGCTTTGCGTACCTACCTCTTGAAAGCGTTAAGATTGTGCTTTAGTGAAGCTAGTTAGGCTAATGGGTTTAGGTGTGGTGGTGTTTTGTCTTTTAATATTTCTCTGTGTTAGCCAGCCGGCTTCAGAATTGAATTAAGTAGAAGGAGCACACATTGTTGATGTAACTGGTGTGTGAGGTTTTCTTCAAAGAAAGCTCATAATAACTTTCACATTTTGTGCGGAGAAAATGCGAGCTAGTGTTTGGAACGCTACAACATTGACAGCTCGGTTTCGGATCTTTCGGTCTTTCACCCTTCTATTTTTGCACTCATTTGGGAAAATACTATAATATCGTCATCGCTTCATCTAAATCATTTAGTATATTTTGCTATAGCCCATTGGATGGACTAAAAATTATGGTTAATGTTTAGTGTTTCCATGTATTTTTATTTGTAATGAAATAGTTACATTCTTAGCATGAAAAAGAAATCGCATTAATTAATGATGGTTTTGATACCAATTTGTAACATTAGTCTCAATTCTCAAAGATGAAGTTTTCTAGAAAAGAAATATAGACAAGTAGGAGGTTCAAATTCATTCATAACTTAAAACATTCAAAACAACAACCAAAACAAATCTTTTAAGGTGCGGTTTATAACATAACATAAATTATAAATTGTATAAACAAACGTCGTGAGACTGACTATGCCGACCCGACCATCTTATCCTCCTGCCGTCTAATCATTACATGCCGTCTATGTTTGTTTATAAAAATACCCATGGTGGTTCTCACCGGCCGCCTAGTTTTGGTTGCTAACTAACTATTTTTTTGGCTCACGAGCCACGAAGTTGTGAATCTATTGAAATGGGCTGTGATGTATTACAAACCATGGGCCTGAGTTTATATTTTTCTTTCCTCTTAGGAAACTTTAAGACCACTCTATATGAATCTGTGTAATACTCTTACATACCTTAAGCTCAATAAAACTCATATGTCATTCATCAATCAACAAAAAAATCTGAACTCATGAGACCTAACTTGTCATATAAACTACAACACAACATAAAAGAAGGAAGAACTGAAGTACAACACATCGTCGGCCAAAACATGAAAAATTAAACCCTACCTACCTTTTTAAAACTATGATGCTCTAACCAAAACAAGGAAGAACATAAGTACTTTTGATTAAAGCAAAAACCTATTAGCAAACTATACATAACTTGTATTCACATCCAGAGCCGTCTCTATATTTTCGAAGGCCACAAACAAGTAAAAAAAAAAAAGGAGATCAAACTACAGCTCGAGAGCACTTTAAGAACCATTAATGCAACTAAGCTAACGAACTAGGACTGAAACTTTATTATATTATCGAGGGCCGCAAGCTCATGTTTCATGCGCTAGGTCTTTTGGCTTTGGGCCGACTCAGCATCCACATCCACATATGGCTTTTAGGAAGAAGAGAACCCCGACACCAAAGTGGGCAAACTAGATGATACACAGAGGTTACGAGAGATAAACGGAACTTTCATACCTCCATCAAAAGATGACTCATAGGCATAAAACAAGTTGTCCAAGATGTGTCATTGACTCCAAAAGTTGCTTGACCTTCACTATTTGCTTCTCTATGTTCTCAACGTTGATTAAAATCTCTAGCACCTTCACCGGACTTATTAATAAGCAAGTAGGAGGAGTCTCAGAAGCACCACCATTACTCAGTTGCTATTCATTAACTCGATACTGTACTTAACTTCACAGAAATTCAACATTTGTTAATATGTGTTCCCAATTTTACCCCTGTCTTTCTCTGTTTATTACGAAATGAGACTTTAAAAAGAGCAGAAGAAAAAACTCGTATATCCCCAAAGTCTCCAACTTTTCAGGGGTTGTAATGATGAACTGTCCCAACCTCACCACTTCTCCAACAATTCCTTCCTATTTACCGTTTTGCCACTATACTCACTCTATTCCTTCTCATTTCAATTCCACTTTCCGATCATTTGTTAAACACCCGAATCTCGTTTCTATTTTCAGAGAAAACCCCAGAATTTCTCATTCCCTTAAGTGCTTTGCATCATCTTCAATGGAGACGACGACTCCGGAACAGAGCAGCGAGACCAAACCTTACTCTGTTCTTTTTGTATGTCTCGGGAACATCTGTCGGAGTCCAGCAGCTGAAGGTGTGTTTAGAGATATTGTGAAGAAGAGAGGTCTCGATTCTAAATTCAACATTGATTCCGCTGGAACCATTGATTATCACGAGGTACACTACTCATTTCTGTTCCGTTTCCTTTTTTATTACTTTTTAAATTCAAAGAGAAGAACACAGAACAAGTTTAATTTTAGGGTTGTGTAAGAAGATTGATGCTTGATTTAAAGAATCAGTGAATTGATGCTTTCAGATGTAGAAAGGTTTGATTTTGGGTTTAGGGTTTCTCTTCGGTGGATGTAATTTGGTGGGAGTACGTAGCAATGGAGGATTTTGAAGTTTATGTTTCTGTTTCAGTTTTTGATTTGTGAAAGTGTTCTCTTTACAAAGGGATGAACAAATACAATAATCTAACTTTAGGATTGTATAGAAAGATTGATGCTTCATTTGAACAATTAGTAAATGTTGCTTTTCACAGACATAGAAAGGTTTGATTTTGAAGTAAGGGAGCAGTGGAGACTTTAAAATCCATGTTTCTGGTTCAGTTTTTGATTTGTGAAACTGTTCTTATAAAAGGGGAATATGGCGGATCCAAGAATGAGAAGTGCTGCGAAACGTCGCGGGATTGAGATAACATCATTATCCAGACCGATTAAGGCATCTGATTTCAGGGAATTTGATCTCATTCTTGCTATGGATGAACAGAACAAAGGTAGAAGAAAGAGTATATATTGAAGGCTTATAATGTATTGCTTAGGACTAGGAATTTGCAAATAAATATGAGTTTGAATGTTTGATGTTTACAGAGGATATATTGAAGGCTTATAATGTATGGAAAGCCAGAGGGAATTTCCCGCCCGATGCATATAAGAAGGTACCACCGTTTGTGTTTGTTGTTGTTTGCTTGACTATGGAACTCTTTCTAGGAGATTTTCTGAACATTTTTCCATTGAAATTTCAGGTTAAGCTAATGTGTTCGTATTGCAAGAAACACAATGACAAGTTTGTTCCTGATCCATATTATGGTGGAGCTCAAGGTTTTGAGAAGGTAATTACCATTAGAGATTGGAGAAGCTTATTGTGGAGTAGTACTAGCAACTATTGGTTTAGATAGATGAAATTCAACCACTAGAGATCTATCAAATGGTTGATTTTAGTCGATAAGACGTTAAAATGGCATGCCATTGTCACTACCAGGCCTTCCGTTGCAGAATTGTATTGTTTTGTTTGGACAAAACTCAAATGGAAACTTTAATCTTTGTCTGTTACTTGGTCTGCTGTTTCTTTTGCAGGTACTGGACTTGCTTGAAGATGCTTGTGCGTCTTTGCTGGACAGTATCACCGTGTAAAGTTGATGATATTGCAAGTTCAACGTCCCACTTTTGTTGTTTCCATTATTGAGATTAATTGCTTTGCACATAAAACTGAGAGTTGTATTACTACATTTATAGACATCTTAATAATGTCAAAACATGAGAAATGGTGTGAAGCTTGAATCTTTGACCTTGTTAAACTGAACATATTCTTAAGAAGAGATTTCTGTTGATGTTAATTAAAGTGAACATATTTTTTCATGTCTTTAGTTCTATCATTATTATAGAATGTGTGGACGTGAGGTGTTGTTGTTTGGGATGATAAAAGTCATATTTCCCTTATCTTTATTTGGCTTCCGAGAAATTAAGTGAATGGTGGTGGGAGCATAAGGACAGTGGTTTTGTCGTTAGCAATATTTTCCACGAAATCTCATCTTATTTTCTATTGTGTTTCTGAGACAATAGAGTCTCTCTATCTATATCATATAGAACCCCTTCCTCTTTGTTAAAATCCTTCTTTCCACCCATCGATCTAGGAATCCTTGATCCTCACTCTACCATAGTAATGAATTCTTCTTTTATCATTTGTTCTGTCGTAGCTGCTGTAGGCTTCTTTAAGGTTTATAAAAGATACAGATTCCATCAAGACAAGAAAGATACTACAAAATCTTCTTCTTTATCTTCTCCATCTCCTTCAAGTTCTCTGTCTCTTGCACCTCCCCCAACTTCTTTGTCTCTTTCATCTTCTCCCACATCTTTATCTCTTCCATCTCCTTCAACTTCCGTGTCTCAAACTTGGAAACATGATGTCTTTCCAAGCTTCCACGGACCAGATGTCCGGAAAAACTTTCTTAGTCACATAAAGGAATCGTTCAGAAGAAAGGGAATCGACACATTCATTGATGATGAGATAGAGAGGAGTAAGCCGATCGGTCCTGAGCTCAAAGAAGCTATTAGAAGTTCGAAGATCGCGATCGTCTTACTCTCGAAGAACTATGCTTATTCTTCTTGGTGTCTTGATGAGTTGGTAGAGATCATGAAATGCTGGAAAGAGTCGGGTCACATAATCATGACCATTTTCTATGAAGTGGAACCAACTGAAGTTAAAAAACAGACGGGTGATTTTGGAAAATCCTTTAGAAAAACGTGTAGAGGTAAAACAAAAGAGCATATTAAGATATGGAGAAAAGCATTGGAGGATGTGGCCACCATCGCCGGATATCATTCTCAGAAATGGTATGTCCTCTTGATTTATATTCTCCTTAATTAATATTTACTTAGAGTAAGATTTCAAACTATGTTTATTTGTAGCTTTTAAAAGTATCATCAAGACACATAACTTACATATCTTTAGGATCTGTATGTATTGAGAATTTTTCATTACTAGACTATTTGATAAATTTATGTTAATATCTTCTTATGTTAGGACTGATGCAGCAGACATGATCGAAAGCATAGCCACTGATGTTTCAAACATGTTAAATTGCTCCATACCTTCAAGAGATATTGACAATTTAGTAGGGATGGGAGCTCATATGGAAAGAATAGAACAATTGTTACGTCTAGATTTGGATGAAGTAAGGATGATCGGGATTTGGGGTCCGCCTGGGATTGGTAAGACAACAATCGCTAGAATTATGTTTGACCAAGTAGCCAACAAATTCCAATTTAGTGGGATCATGATTGATATCAAAAGAAGCTATCCAAGTGTTCGCTTGAATGACCATAGCGCACAATTGCAACTACAAAGCGATATGTTATCTAAGGTTATAAATCATAAGGATAACATGATTCCTCATCTAGGAGTTGTACAACAACGGTTGAAAGGCAAGAAAGTGTTACTAGTTCTTGATGATGTGGATGACTTAAGACAACTACATGCTTTGGCGAAAGAAATTCAGTGGTTTGGTCCTAGAAGTCGGATTATAATCACTACAGAAGATCGAGGAGTTCTTAATGCTCATGGGATCAATCATATTTACAAAGTGGAATTTCCATTAAGTGATGAGGCTTTTCAAATCTTTTGTTTGCATGCCTTTGGACACAAGCACCCAGATGATGGCTTCTATGAGCTTGCTAGAGAAGTTGCCAACCTTGCTGGTAAACTCCCTTTGGGATTGAAGATTCTAGGCTCCAGTTTGAAAGGAAGGCCCAAGGCAGAGTGGGAAAGGATACTACCAATGTTAAAGACCAACCTTAATGGAGAAATAGAGAGCATTATAAAGATCAGTTATGAGGCTTTATATTATGATAATTATAAATATTTATTTCTTTATATAGCCTGCTTTTTCAATGGCGTAGCCGTACATCAACATAAAGTGGAAGAGATTCTTCGAAAGACTTTCTCGGATGTGAGGCAAGGTCTTCACGTTTTAGCTGAAAGATCTCTCATATCTATTGGATACGGAATGATACATATGCATCCTCTACTACAACAATTTGGAAGAGAAACTTCACGTAAGCAATTCGTTCAACATGGCCTCAGGAAACATTATTTTTTGGTCGGTGCAAGAGATATATGTGAAGAGCTTAGCAATGATACAACAGTAAGTTATGTTGTAGTAATATTGCTCTTTACCAATTGACTTTATTTTATAACTTACCATATCTAATTATATTTATTATTTCAGGATAATAGGCGTTTTATAGGCTTAAATTTAGATTTATCTAATACTGAAGAAGAATTAAACACAAAGGAGAAAGCACTTGAAAGAATGTTTGATCTCCAATTCGTAAGAATCAATGGTCAGAACCTTGCTCAGGCTGAGACACTGCATTCAATACTTCATTATCCTCAAAATATTAGATCAGTAGATTGGAGTCATTTCCAGAATACATGTTTGCCATCTACTTTTAATCCTGAGTTTCTCGTCGAACTATGTATGATTTCCAGCAAGCTTGAGAAGCTATGGGAAGGAATTAAAGTAAGTAATTTTGATTTTTTAAAAATAATTTTCAAAACCTTTTCTAATATTTCTATAATTTGTTTCTGTAAATTTTTCTAATGTTTAACAAACTCCAACTTTTATAAGCCAATCTTGTCAACATTTTCTTATTGTGTCAATGCAGCAACTTAAAAATCTTAGGTGGATGGATTTGTCTGATTCTAAAGATCTGAAAGAGCTTCCCGATCTTTCAACTGCCACTAATCTTGAAGAGTTAAGTCTCCAAGGATGCTCAAGTTTAGTGGAGCTTCCTTTTTCTATTGGGAATGCAATCAATCTCAGGGAACTAAATCTCTCTAAGTGCTCAAAGCTGGTGAAAATCCCTTCTTCTATTGAGAATTTGACCAATCTCCAGGCATTAGACTTCTCTTCATGCTCAAATCTTGTGGAGTTTCCCTCACTTGGGAATGCAACTAAACTTGAGGAATTGAATCTCTCTTATTGCTCAAGACTTGTGAAACTCCCGTCTTCTATCAATGCCACTAATCTCAATTATTTGCTTCTAGCACAATGTTCTTCTATCGTGGAGCTCCCCGCTATCGAGAATGCAATTAACCTCAAGAGCTTGGATCTTATTGATTGCTCAAGTCTACTGGAGCTCCCTCCTTCTATTGGAACTGCCACAAACGTTAAGAGTTTGGAAATCATAGGGTGCTCAAGTCTCGTGAATCTCCCCTCCTCTATTGGAGATCTCACTAATCTCACAAGATTTAATCTATCTAATTGCACAAATCTGGAGGAGCTTCCTTCCTCTATTGGAGATCTCACTAATCTCGAAGAATTTCATCTATCTAACTGCTCAAATCTGGTGGAGCTTCCTTCCTCTATTGGGAACCTTCAGCAATCGATTTCGTTGAGAATGAGTGGATGCTCAAAGATAGAGGCTCTTCCAACCACCATCAACTTGCAATCTCTCAGTGAACTTGATCTCACAAATTGCTCGCAGTTGAAAAGTTTTCCTGAGATCTCCACAAACATTGGGTATCTGATTATCACAGGAACTGCAATAAAAGAAGTTCCTATGTCGATATTGTCGTGGCGTGATCTTTTTCATTTCCGTATGTCATACTTTGAAAGCCTCAAGGAATTCCCGCATGCTCTTGACAGAATCACGCATCTGCAGTTGAACGAAGATATACAAGAAGTTGCTCCATGGGTCAAGGGAGTGTATTTAAGAGTACTTAGACTCGACAACTGCAAGAATCTGGTATCACTCCCCCAATTTTCAGATTCTCTATCTTACATAGAAGCAGACAATTGTCAATCCCTTGAGAGACTGGATTGTTCCTTTAACAATCCGGAGATCCGTTTGAAGTTCAGCAACTGCTTCAAACTGAACCAAGAAGCCAGAGATCTCATCATGCACACATCGACTTCTAATTATGCGATGTTACCAGGTACACAAGTGCCTGCCTGCTTCAATCACCGAGCTGCTGCTGGAGGTTTATTGACAATCAAGTTGGATGAGTCGTCTCGTCCTAAATCTTTGAGATTTAAGGCTTGCATCATGCTGGTTAATATCAATGGACAAACTGGTGATGATCGTTGTTTTATATTTATTAAGATCATGGACAAACAGAATGATCTCAAAGTTCGGTGTACACCAAACGATCTTTTTATACATCAAGTTTTAGCAGAGCATATCTACACATTTGAAGTTGAAGCTAGCCCTGGGCACAAAGCGAATATTCGGAAATTTCGTGATATTTGTGATCTCTTTCGCCTCGACCGAATAGGTAATTTTGCTATTTGCTTCGATTCGTAAATTTTCGAGTATTCGGAACTTCGAATATTCGAATATTTTTCGTAATGTTCGCGATTATTCGCTTCGCTTTGCTTCGACGCATCTAATTTTTTTTTGAAACTAAAAACATATAGTACATAAACAAAAAGTGCAAAATATGAGATATTAGAGGTTCTTGTTTGACATGTTTTCAAAATAAGAAAGAAATGTAACCACCGTCCATAGGATTCTCACATTTTATTTTTAATATTTATTTTTCTAATAAAAGTTTTATTTGCTTAAGAAGCCCAACGAGACAAAATATAATAATTTGAATAATAGGCATATTAGATATAAACCCAAATCTATAAATACACATTATATATATGTAATGATTTATATTTATAAATATATATAAATATACAAAGCGAAGCGGATATTCGACATTAAATCAATATTTGTTATTTGCTTCGGTTTTTACGAATACTACATTTTCATATTTGTTTCGCTTCAATATCTTATAGATATTTGAATTTTTCGAATCGAATCGAAACGAATATCGAAGCTATTTGAATTTTTCGAATCGAATCGAAACGAATATCGAAGCGAAGCGAATCTAACGAATATTTTGCCCAGAGCTAGTTGAAGCAGAGGAGGTGACTTCCACCGAGCTTGTCTTTAAGATGGGAACATACGGTAATATAAACTATAAGATCGGAGAATGGGGTCTATATCAAATCTTGGAGGTTCCTTAGTGTTAATGAACATGATAATGAGAGCTTCAGAGATGGACAACGATGGAGGAGGTTGGGAAATTTGATGCCATTTTCGTCTTTAATAAACTCTAAGTTTATATAAGATTGTGTAATGTTTAATTGAAACTAATTGCAGATAAGTGAGATATATTAAAAAAAATAGACAGTGAAAATAGAGAAGAAGAAGGAAGAATCAAAAAGTCATGAGTACAAGAATCCGAAAACCCAACGCTGGGGAGCAGCTGTTGAGACTTTGAAATTCATGTGTTTTATTGCATTTGTGTACAAAGGTAAATAAATATGGCAGATCCAAGAATGAGAAAAATTATTCAACATTATACAGGAATTGTGTGGTTTGCAATTTTGAGATGTCAATAGAAACTTGAATGTTGATCAGTGATGTCAATAGTGAGAGATTATATGATATGAAGCTTTAATCTTTTGTTGCTGTTTTCCTTGAGAGAATATTTGAATTTATTTTTTCTTTCCTAAACCTTGTTAAACTGTACATATTCTTAAGATAAGATTTGTGTTCTATCTATCATTCAATATTATTAAAAGAGAGAAAAAAAAAGAATGTATGGACGTAAAGTGTTGTTGTTTGAGATGTTTACCTTATCATCATTATTTGGCTTCCGAGAAATTAAGTGAATGGTGTTGGAGCATTAATGTGGGACAGTGATTTTGTCGTTAGCAAACATTTTCCACGAAATCTCACCTTATTTTCCAAGAAACATCAATGGAGTTTCTGTGCCAAAAGAGTCGTGGACAGTCACACAAAGCCTCTTCCTCTTTCTAAAATCCAAAGCTAGGATCTTGCTCCAACTCTCACCATACTAATGGATTCTTTCTTTTTCCTTGTCTTAGTGACAGCCGCTATAGGCTTCCTCATGCTTTTTGTAAAATTCAGATTCAAACAAGATAACAATGGAAGTACTTCTTCTTCTTTATCTCTTCCATCTCCTTCAACTTCAGTGTCTCAAACTTGGAAACACGATGTCTTTCCGAGCTTCCACGGACCAGATGTTCGAAGAACCTTTCTTAGTCATTTCCTTGTAGTGTTCAAGGGAATGGGAATCGACCCATTCATTGATAATGATATAAAGAGGAGCAAGTCTATCGGTCCTGAGCTCAAAGAAGCTATTAGAGGATCGAAGATCGCGATTGTCTTGCTCTCCAAGAACTACGCTTCCTCTTCGTGGTGTCTTGATGAGTTGGCAGAGATCATGAACTGCAGGGAAGTGTTGGGTCAAATAGTCATGACCATTTTTTATGAAGTGGATCCAACTGACATAAAGAAACAAACTGGGGATTTTGGAAAAGCCTTTAGAAAAACTTGTAAAGGTAAAACAAAAGAGCGTATTGAGAAATGGAGAAAAGCGTTGGAGGATGTGGCTACAATCGCCGGATATCATTCTCACAAATGGTATGTCCTCTTAATTTATAATCTTCTTAATTAATATTTACTTAGAGTTAGAGTTCAAACTATGTTTATTTGTAGCTTTTTAAAAAATCAAGACATGAAAAAATTCTTTAAGATCTTTAAATACTAGAAAATTGCCCCACAATGGGTTATATATGAAATATTAATTTGATATATTAATTAAAATTATATTAAGTTATATATAGTGTATAAGTAATTGTTAATATATGTCGGGGAATTTGCAAAAATAACCTTTTTAGTTTACCCTTTTGTACAAATACCCTTATTTGGTGTCTATTTTCAAAAATACACTCTTCTATGTATAAAATGACTATATTACGCTTCTTTAGTGGAATCAATGATGAACTAAAGAATATTCCTTCCAACAAAAAAGAATATTTTTTCCAAATTTTCCGCAATTCCTTAAAAAACCTTTAAAACTTTAAAATCTATTTAAAAACTTTTGTAAATGACTCTAAAAACCATTTAAAACCCTTGTAAATATTTTCAGAACCATTTAAAAATCCTTGTAAACTTTTAAAAACCTTTTAAAAACACTTGTAAACCCTTTAAAAAATCTTATAAACTTCTAAACCCCTTTAAAAACCATTGTAAATCCTTTAAAACCCCTTGTAAACTTCTAAAACTATTTAAAGATACTTGTAATTTTTCAAAACCATTCAAAAACCCTTGTAAATCCTTTAAAAATCTTTTAAAAAACTTTGTAAATTTTTTAATTCTGAGAACAGTGCCTCCGCGTAAAACATTTTGGTGAAAAAACTTTGTCGGAAAATTTCAAGCGGGAAAAATTCATTTTTTTCATTTTGTTGACTTAATTTATTTTCAAATAAAGGTAAAATGGTCATTAAAAATTAAGAGAGTGTAAAAATGAAAATGGCCAAAAAGGGAATTTTTGCAAAAGAATATCATGAAAAGGACATTAGTAAGAATTTCTCATATATGTTTTGAAATAATTTTACGACAAAATAATAAGTTTATATTTTGTCAACCACCAAATAATAACTTTATATTCATTTATATGTTTATTTAAAAATAATATTCGATTCTATGTTTAAAACAAAATAATACAAAATAACTAATGCACAAAAAACCGTACGCAATCGCAAAAATTAATATAAAATATATTTTGGGTACATTGTAAATATTAAACTGAATAAGATCTAAACAAAGTAATACAAAATTGGGGGATTTGCACAAATAACCTTTTCAGTTTACCCTTTTGTACAAACACATTCTCTTGGTGACTATTTTCAAAAATACTCTCTTCTATGTATAAAATGACTAAATTACCCCCTTTTAGTATAACTCATGATGAATAATGAATTATTCTTTCCAACAAAAAGAATATTCCTTCCGAAAAATTTCCCGCCAAATTTTCAGACAAAAAATATCCCGCCAAATTTTCAGACAAAAAATTTCCCGCCAAAACTTTTCAGCCATAATTATTCCGCAATTCCCTAAAAAATCTTGTAAATATTTTAAATATTTTTAAAACCCTTCAAAAATCCTTTAAAAACACTTATAAATTTTTTAAAAGTCATCCAAAACTTTTAAAAACTTTAGTAAACCTTTTAAAACCTTGTAAATCATTTTATAACATTTATAGCCACTTGTAAATCCCTTTAAAACCCTTATAACCATCGTAAATCCTTTAATAATTTTTTTTGTAAACTTCAAAAACCCTTTAAAACCATTTTAAAGTAATTGTAATGCCTTTAAAACCCTTGTAAATCCTTTTAAACTAATTTAAAATCTTTGTAAAATATCTCTAAAAATCCTTGTAAATCCTTTTAAAACATTTTTTAAATCCTTGTAAATGCCTTTAAAATGACTTGTAAATCCTTTAAATTAAAAATCCTTGAAATTTTTTGAAAACCTTCAAAATCTTTTAAAAATCCTTGTAAATCTTTTAAAAATCGTGATAAACTTATAAAATCTTTTAAAAACTATTGTAAATCCTTTAAAAACCATTCAAAAACCTTTGTAAGCTTCTAAAACCCTTTTAAAACCATTACAAATCTTTAAAAACCCCTTGTAAATCTTATAAAAAACCCTTTAAAAATACTTGTAAATGATTTAAAAAATATTTGGCGGGAAAATTTTTGTAAATTTTTTTTGCGGAAATTTTTGTTGAAACATTTTTTGGCGGGAAATTATTTATCGGACATATTTTTGGCGGGAAAATTTTTGGAAGGAATATTTATTTCAATTAGGTATAAAATGATCATTAAAATTTAAGATAGGGCAAAAATGAAAATGGCAAAAAAAAAGAGGGTAGTTTTGTAATAGGGTATGATAAAAAGGTTATTAGAGAGAATTTCTCTACAAAATTAGCACATACACAATATAGTAGGCAATTGTAAATTTTATGTCAAAATTATATTTTGTTTATTAAATTTTAACAAATTAGTCTAAAGAAAAAACATTGGACAAACAGGGTGAAGAAGAAGGGCATGTTATCAAACAATGTAACCCCATATTCATAAAATTTGACATCCTTAACACTTTAACTGATCTGCTCTGATAAATTGAAAAGACCCGACCCGTTTTTTTTAATTCATTAATTAATAGTCTCATACCTACTAATTAACCTAACCGAATTAACCCAACAATAAATCATCATGCACAGTGGAAACATATTACCAAACTGCATATAACTCACTGATTATTAATCCGAATTCACTTCTGTAAAAAGGAGAATCAACGTACACGCCTTAGGAACAAACCTACCAAAATTCGTTACCTTTCGATAAGATTTGATACGTCGGAACTCTATTCTACCAAGACGTGACGAATCTGCTTCTCTTGCTTTAAACACCAAAGCAAAGCTAACACTCTCTTTCTCACAAGTGAACGTCTCCTTCTCCTTTTCTCAACTCAACTCTCAGAAACAACAGCGACAAAACAAAAGAGAGAAGAAGCGTTCTTTATAAAACTAGGGTTTTTGGTTTAATTATGATTAAACCAGGATTTACCTAAACCGATATTAATTAAACCTCTTTTGATTCGATTAAACAAATCGACCAGATTATAAAATCCACCGGAATCAAACCGACTCCACCCTAATTCTTATAGACACTCAAGTCTCATATTATTTTCCAGAACACGGGCGTTACATAAATACACTGATTCCACAAAATTATATTAAAATTAAACAAAGCTCACCTTAAATATGAGTAATTTCTTACCCCTTAGTTTTTATCATTAACTAAAAGTAAATAGAATTTAAAAAATGATCAAGTTCAACTTTCCAAAATAATAAATTAAAAGCTTGTTTAGAAAAGATATTTCAGTTTAGAATCTAAGATATAAGAGCATTTAAATTATTATTATGTAAAAACTAAAAAGAGAGAACAAAAGCCAAATAAACAGACGAAGATTACTTGAGAAGAAGAACTTTGTTTTTTTTTTTTAAAATCTATTTGATTGGAAAGAAGTTGACATAGGAAGTAAATGAGATTATATATATAAATACTTTTTAATATAGAATTAATTTAGATTAAAAATTAATATTAAAATTGTTAAAAACAGACATAAATATTTACATTAGTACAAAGGCTAAATAAATGAATCCAAATTAAAATTACATAACATGTTTATATCATCATTTATAAATATGATGAAAAACGATATCTATCTATTCTATGTACATGACCACAATGCGGAAGTGCTTATAACAAATTGATTTTATGTTCGATATCCTTAGAAAAAATAGCTTGGGGTAGATATACATTGTTATGAAAAGTAAAGTTATTATTTATTTATAACAAATTAGGCTAAGTTACTAAGACTGTAGAGTGGGGTATGATAATTTTGTATAATTAGGTTAAGTCATTTAAATATATATTTTTTCAACTCATACAACAAACAACAAACAACTAAGGAAAAAAAATACAAAACTAAAATATATAAGATTTAAGATAAAGTGGACGAGAGAGTAATCCAAAGAGGGTAAAAATTCAAATAATCAACCTAAACCATATCACATTTGGTCGATTTCAATATGGTTGAATGATGTTAACTTGGTTTTTAACGGTGTTGAGTCAGCCGACCCATGGTGCATAAGTGGCAACGAGATCCATTAATTAACGTCGTTTTGTTCAGTTTTCTCTCTTCTCCCAAAACACTCAAAACTGAACAAAGCGACGTTGTTTAACGGATCTCGTTGCCGCGTATGCGCAACAAGTTGGGTTACTTGGCAAAGCCAAATTAACACCGTTTGAACAGAGGTTAAAATTGACCAAATTTGATATGGATGAGGTTGATTATTTGAATTTAAAGAGGGAGTAAAACTTCTATTTTATGTATATGATTTATTTTATTATAAAAATCTCTGTCTTTTTAATAATGAAAAAAAAATGTAAAAAAATTGTTGTGAAGTAGTCTCATGTTTTCATTATGTGATAGTATCATATACAATATTAGATTTACTATTATTGGCAAAAGAACGTAAGATAAATAATCTGTGTATCAACCAACTGGTGTGTCACGCTTGCAAAGCTTCTAGGAATTTTAATAATACATCATGACTTCTCATTGTTATTTACATCAATATATTTTTTTAGAAAATTTAAAGTTAATTAAATGAAAATAGTAGTATATATAAAAGATAATAATTTGATTATTAAAGACAGAAAATTTTAAATGGCATAATGACATAAATGGTAAAATTTTATTAAAATCTTTCCACGTTCAAATATTTCGCGGGTGAAACGTACTTTGATACGAAATAAACGAAAATTTGTACTCAATATATTTTGTTGGCAAAAAACACAAATTTGAATTAAAAAATAGTTACGTATTTTGCTTTAGACAAATGAATCTTGGATTTCAAATAATAATTTTTGTCATAATATTTTTTTCAATGATAAATTAATTTAAATTGGTACATAGTTATGATTATTTGAAATTAATATTGATATAACTTCTTTTAATAGTTATAAAAAATGAAAAGAAATCAATGGTAAAGATGACATGTGTCACAAATATAGAGCGTCAAGTGTCGCATTGTGAGGCAAAGTTAGATAAAACCTTATCATATCTTCTTATATAATAAGACAATGTTTCTTCTTAACTTTGCCTCACAATACAACATTTGTCGCTCTTTGCTTCTGACATGTGTCATTTCTATTTAATTATAATCTAACATTTCAAAATTATTTTCTTTATGATATTGTGTGGTAAGTTATATGTTATATGTATAGTTTGCTTTTTAAAAGGTGTCATTGCTGCAAAAATAGGGTTTTCCTAATTTTTATATATTTCTAATCTAGCATTTCAAAGAAATATTTTCTTTATAATATTGTGTGGTAAGTTATATGTTATATGTATAGTTTGCTTTTTAAAAAGTGTCACTGTTGCAAAAAAATATTTATCCTAATTTTAGTTTCTAATTAAATTAAATATCATATAAGCTAAACATAAAATGGAGTTATTATAATTTTTTATTCAAAGAAAATTGCTATGAATTTTTTTCCTTCTCCTTTAAAGATACCTTTTTAAAGTTATTAATGTAGGTAATAACTTATTAATAACATTTTTTTAATTTTAAAAAGTTAATTTATAAGAGAAGAATTAAAGAGATTTTTTTTTAGTATGGTCAAATCTATGATAAATACTGAAATTAGAGAAAGCTTTATTGTTTTTCAGTATAATAAATCAGTAGATCTTATATAAAATTTGGATAAAAATTTTTTTTTAAGATAATTATTTCTATGTAACTATTTAACCAACAAAATTTATTTAATTTTCTATTACCAAACAGTTGAGAATATAATATAATGAATTAAATCAAAGAATAACTATCATATTATATAACTTTAAAAAATATTATATATTTGATTCACACTTTAATATAAAATTGAAAAAAACAAATAAACCACAAAACACATTTAATCATATACATTAAACTCACACTTTAATATAAAAACTGAAATAATATAAATTTGCAGTAACTATATTTTCCATTCAATTTTTGCAACATACAATCAATTATAATTGACTCCCATAATTGTTTTATGAAATTGTAACTCCCATCACTTCTCTTCCTATATATACTCATTTTCTCATTATATCATTCTCTCATTCTCTCATTATATCATTCTCTCATCCTCTTATTTATGAAATTTGTTTGGTTTGTTTTTTTTTTTTTTGTATGAGTTTTAAAAAAACAAATATTATTATATAAAATTTCAACTCTAGAAAATTTTAGAGACTATATGATATATTGATATACATCTTACGTTATTATATATATATATTTTTTAAATTCATCTCTATATGATATATAGAAATACCATTTTTGGTTTACCCCTTTTTAAAAATACCCCTTTTCAAATATGAAAAATTATAAACTTTTATATGGTTGATAAGGTACATCAAGATCATAATTACTACTGGGAGACTAAATCCAAATATTTATAAGGTTTTAAAAGGTTCTAAACGGCATTTATAAGGTTTTTAAAAGGTTTTACAAAGTTTTTATAAGGTTTTTAAATAATTTTTAAAAAGTATTTATAAAATATATATATATATATATAAATTTAGACACATATAAAGATAATTTGTGTATATAAGTATAGCTTACACATAGTTTTTTGATAAATTTCAAATTTTATAGTGAAGTTTTGAGAAAATTTGAAAGAGGTGTATTTTTAAAAAGTGGTATTGAAAAAGGGGTATTTTCGAAATTCCCCCAATAAAATTATACAACAATCAAAACTGTTATTTGTAGTCAAAGTGTTAAAATATATATATATATATATATATATATATATATATATACTTGCTTACAAAAAAAATGTCCTTAAATTTTGTTAAAGATCATACATTTTATGAAAGTTAAATTTAATTTAATTCATTAATTAAACTAAATCCACTAAAATCCTATTAAATTATGATAATTGATAACATATTAACTACACAATAATTTCATACCCCACTCTACACTCTTAGTAACTTAACCATATTTGTTAGAAATAAATAATAATTTATATATTCATAATAATTTAAATACCTACCCAGCTATTTTTCCTAAAGAGACCGAATATAAAATCGATTTGTCATAAGTAGTTCAATATTGTTGTCATGTACATATAATAGATAGATATCGTCGTTCATCTTCTTTGTTAATGTTGACCACTCTACACTCTTAGTAACTTAACCTCATTTGTTATAAATAAATAATAACTTGTCTTTTCATAATAATACAAATACCTACCCTAAGTTATTTTTTCCTAGAGAGACCAAACATAAAATCGATTTATTATAAGCAGTTCAGAATTGTTGTCATGTACATATAATAGATAGATGTTGTTGTTCATCTTCTTTGTTAATTTTGATGTAAACATGTTATGCTATTTTAGTTTGGATTCATTTATTTAGCTTTTATAGTAATGTAAATCTTCATGCATGTTTGTTTTTAACAAATTTAGTAGTAATTTTAAAACTAAACTAATGCTACATCAAAAATTCTATATATATTTTCATCTACTTCCTATGTCAGCTTCTTGTACAATCAAATAGAATAAAAAAAAATATCAAAGTTTTTCTTCTCATGTAATCTTCTTCTGTTTATTTGGCTTATGATCTCTCTTTTTAGGTTTTACATAACTATAGTTTAATTGCTTTTATAAACATATAAATGAATATAAACATATTATTTTGTTTTAAAATTAAGACATATATTAACATTATACACTATATATAACTTAATATAATTTTTAATTTGCGTGGGCAACTTTCTAGCTGAGGATATAAGATGAGAATTTTTCATAACTAGACTATTTGAGAGATTTATGTTAATATATCCTCCAATATTAGGGTCAATGAAGCAGCCATGATCAAAAAAATAGCCACTGATGTTTCAGACATGTTGAACTGCTCCACACCATCAAGAGATATTGACAGTTTAGTAGGGATGGGAGCTCATATGAAAAGGATGGAACAATTGTTACGTCTTGATTTGGATGAAGTAAGGATGATCGGGATTTGTGGGCCACCTGGGATTGGTAAGACAACCATCGCAAGAGTTCTGTTTAACCAAGTCTCCAGCAGATTCCAACTTAGTGCAATCATGGTTGATATCAGAGGAAACTATCCAAGACCTTATTTGAATGAGTATAGTGTACAATTGCAACTTCAAAAGCAAATGTTGTCCCAGATGATGAATCATAAAGAAATAACGATTTCCCATGTAGGAGTTGCAAAAGAACGGTTAAAAGACAAGAAAGTGTTTCTGGTTCTTGATGATGTGGATCACTTAGGACAACTAGATGCCTTGGCGAAAGAAATTCAATGGTTTGGTCCTGGAAGTCGGATTATAATCACAACAGAAGATCAAAGAGTTCTTAAAGCTCATGGGATCAATCATATTTACAAAGTGAAATTTCCATCAAGGGATGAGGCTTTTCAAATCTTTTGTATGCACGCCTTTGGACAGAAACACCCATATGAAGGTTTCTATGAGCTTGCTGAGGAAGTTGCATACCTTGCTGGTGAACTCCCTTTAGGATTGAAGATTCTAGGCTCTGCTCTGCGGGGAAGGTCCAAGCAGGAGTGGAGAATGATACTACCAAGGTTAAAGACCGACCTTAATGGAGAAATAGAGAGCACTATAAAGTTCAGTTATGATGACTTAAGTAATGACGATAAAGATTTATTTCTTTATATAGCCTGCTTTTTCAACTACGAATGTCCTTATGTCTTGGAAAGCGTTCTTCCTAAGAAGCTTTTGCGTGTGACGCAAGCTGGTCTTCAAGTCTTAACTGACAAATCTCTCATATCTATTGGCAAATACGGACATATAGATATGCATACGCTGCTTGAGCAATTCGGAAGAGAAACTTCTCGTAAGCAATTCCTTCATCATGGGCTTTCGAAATGTCAACTTTTGGTTGATGGAAGAGATATTTGTGAAGTGCTCGGTAATGATAAAACAGTAAGTTATTTTACCCTACAAACTGAGTTTATTTGATAACTAACTATGTAATCTAATAATTTTTTTTTTTGGTTATTTTTCAGGATAATAGAAGTTTTATAGGGATTAGTTTAGATATATCTAAGACTAAGGAAGAATTGAATCTAAGTGAGAAAGCACTTGAAAGAATGTGTGATCTCCAAATCGTAAAGATCTATGCTTGGGAGCAAGCTTCAAAAGCTATGGGAAGGAACTAAAGTAAGTAATTTTAATTAAAAAATAATAATTTTCAAAACCTTTTTTATATATCTATGATTTGTTTCCGTAAAAATTTCTAGTGTTTAACAAACTCCAACTTTATAAGCCAATAGTGTCAACATTTTCTTATTGTGTCAATGCAGCAACTTAAAAATCTCAAGTGGATGAATTTGTCTCATTCTAAAGATCTTAAAGAGCTTCCCGATCTTTCAACCGCAACTAATCTTGAAGAGTTAAGACAGATATTGTTCAAGTTTAGTGGAGCTTCCTTCTTCTATTGGGAATGCAACTAATCTCCAGAAATTATACATCTCTGAATGCTTCAATCTTGTGAAGCTTCCTTCTTCTATCGAGAATTTAACCAATCTCCAGAAATTAGATCTCTCTGATTGCTATAATCTTGTGGAGATTCCCTCTTTTGGGAATGCAACTAAACTTGAGGAATTGAATCTTAGTGATTGCTCAAGTCTACTAGAGCTCCCCTCCTCTATTGGAGATTTATTTAATCTCGAATATTTGGATCTAGATAACTGCTCAAATCTGGTGGAGCTTCCTTCTTCCATAGGGAATCTTCAGCAATTGTATACGTTGAGAATGAGAGGATGCTCAAAGCTAGAGGCTCTTCCAACCAACATCAACTTGAAATCTCTCTATTTACTTGATCTCACAGATTGCTCGCAGTTGAAAAGTTTTCCTGAGATCTCCACAAACATTAAGTCTCTGTCGCTCACCGGAACTGCAATAAAAGAAGTTCCTTTGTCGATCATGTCGTGGTCTCTTCTTTCTGATTTTCATATGTCATACTTCGAAAGCCTCAAGGAATTCCCACATGCTCTTGACATCATCACGGAGCTGCAGTTCAACGAAGATATACAAGAAGTTGCTCCATGGGTCAAGGGAATGTCTCGTTTACGCTTCCTTAAACTCCACAACTGCAAGAATTTGATATCACTCCCCCAATTTTCAGATTCCCTAGAAAGCATAGATGTAGACAATTTGTCAATCCCTTGAGAGACTCGATTGTTCATTTAACAATCCGGAGATCTTTCTGAAGTTCAGAAACTGCTTTAAACTGAATCAAGAAGCCAGAGACCTCATCGTGAACACTTCGACTCGTAAATATGCGATGTTACCAGGTACACAAGTGCCTGCCTGCTTCATTCACCGAGCTGCTGCTGGAGGTTTATTGACAATCAAGTTGAATGAGTCAACTCTTTCTAAATCTTTGAGATTTAAGGCTTGCATCATTCTGATTGGAGAACAAGAGTGTTATGGTCGGACTTGGCTGATTGTATCTATTGATATCATGGACAAAAAGAAGGATCTCAGGGTTCGGTGTACACCAACCAGCCATAAAATAGACCCACGTTTAACAGACCATATCTACACGTTTGAAGTTGAAGCAGAGGAGGTAACTACCACCGAGCTTCTCTTTAAGTTTAGAATAGACAACGATGACGAATGGAAGATAGGAGAATGCGGGGTATATCAAATCTTGGATGAGAGCTTCAGAGATGGGCATCGATGGTGGAGGGTTATAAAATTCTATGCCATTTTCGTTTTTGGAATTTTGGTTTCATGGTTTTGGTGGATGTAATAATTTGGTCCAAGTCTTTAGAATTCATGTTTCGGATTCAGTTTTGATTTGTGATATACGAATAGTGCTGTGAAACGTCGCGGCATTGAGAGATAAAATCATTATCCAGACCAAGTCAGGCATCTGAAATCTGAGAATTTGATCTTGTTCTTGCAATGAATGAAAAAAAGAGAGTAATTATTCAACATTTTACAAAAATGATGTGGTTAGTGTAAGAAATATTATATTTCTCTATTATGTTGTCGTATAGTCGTCAGTATTCTATCACAATTGTTATTCCGCTATATATATTGTTGGTAATCTAAAGGAGTTTTCCGCTCGTGAACAAATGGCAAAAAAAGCAAAGGGATGCACGACAAATGTCACGTAAAGGCGAACGTTAAGTGTCGTGGAATGGGGACAAGTGTCGCGCAATCGCAAGAAATGTCACGGAATGGCGACACTTTAATACTCGGACAAGGAGTTTACAAGTTGTGATGTGCTTAGTCTGTGAAGAGTTGAAGTTAAATATCCTTTACACCAAGGTACCGTTGGTGTTTGTTGTTGCTGTCTGGACTTCGGACTTTCTTTTTGGATATTTTACAAATCCTTCCATTGCATTTTCTGGTTAAGCTAATGTAGAACAAACACGATCCAGTCCTGTATAATTAGGGTGGAGCTCATTGTTTTGAGAAGGTAATAACTATATATTAAAGAACTATTATATCTCCTTTTGAATGGTTTTAGATAGTTTCTCCTCTGGTTAAGTCAATAGGCATCATTTTAAAGCTCATAATTGTAAGTGATCAATTAATCACTATAGGTACCTGAACCCTCCATGTATAGAAGAATGTCGTTTAGGCAAAACAAAGTATATCAGGAAACGGGAATCATATGGGGCAGTTAGCTCTTAATGACTCTGTCCATTCAAGCTCTCTGTCGGAAAGGTGCATAGCTTAATTAGCTCTTGTAGTCACCAGTCAGGCTGTTCGGTCAGCTTCATGTATCACTAGTCTTTTAGTTTTGTAAATGCTTATACTTATTCATTGATCTATTTTGTTAGGACAAAGCTCACATGGAAACTTGAATCTTGATCTTTTACTTGGTCTACTTGTTTGTTTGACAGATACTGGACTTGCTTAAAGATGCATGTGAGTCTTTCCTGGATAGTATCACTGTGGAAATTATTACAAGTCTTACTTTGTTGGCGCTGCACATCAGTGATGTCAATAGTGAGAGATTATATGACATGGAGCTTTAATCTTTTGTTGCTGTTTACTTTGGAAAAAAACCTTTGTTCTTTGAACTACAAAGCAAGGAACAGTAAGTTTCTCTTCCCACAAGCAAAATCTTTTTGAATAACACAACAGAGACCAAACCAGATACCTGCAATTTTTGCTTACGCTATATATAAAACCAACAACCAAATTTTGTTTGTTAATCTTTTCTGAAATCGAAAGAGTAATAATAAACTTCAAACTAAAAAGGACAAGAGAATCTTTCCTTGGAGTTTAAACATTTTAGCAACAGTACACTAAACTTGTAGCCAATACATACGCCCCATGCCATATGAGACTATAACCAAGTGAGAAGGCACAATATAACATAACAGAGACACCAAACTACATGCAAATGACAGTGCTCTCCTGTGCTGGAACCACTAAACTTTATATATAGGCAGGACGAAGAAGAAACCAGGTCAAGTGAAAAGTACAGGTTCAATTCTCAGCATGTCTATTGATGGTAATTTACTAGTTCAGTTTAAAACAAAGGTTCGATAGCACTCTTTTATGCTAAATATAAAAAGTCAAAATCAGTAACTATGTATACTAGAAAAAAAAAGAAAAAGAAAAAAGAAACTCCTGCATATTAAGATTTAAATGACAAACTATGTATTTAATAAGTTTTTAATTCTATAACCACATTTATAGATGGAGAAAAAACTACATTAACTCAAATCTAGAAGTTAATTACTAAACTAATTAATAAAATATATGTATTAATTGAGTTCTTTTCATGACTAAAATACGGGAAAAATATCATTTAAATCATGAACATTCAAATTTTGGCCATTTAAATCATGAACTTTCTATATGGCCATTCAAAACATGAGTTTTTCGTGGACTTACTTTTTAAAACATCATCTTTCGTTGATTAAGCCAAAATGAACATCATCCAAAATTATGTTAACAAAACAGCTAACAAACATTTAGACATCACTAATCCATCTTTATTAGTAAGAGACGACGTCGTTTAGAGATTTAAAAAGTGAGAAATTAGGGATTTGATTTTTGGATTATGACGTTAGAATCACGATTTTGAGATATCGTTTTAGCATTAAACGACGTTGTTTCTCACTAACAAATATGATTAACGATGGCTAGATGTAATGGACCATATCTTGTGGACGAGATTTATTTTTTTTTTTTTTTTTGATTTTGTCTATCGTTTTTTTGTCTCTGCTCTTTCACCACCCACAACTTCCACAAAATCTCTCTACTTGTTCTCCATTAGCACCCACCAATTTGTACAGATTTGGTTTACATTGTGCCCCTAAATAAATCAAAACTTTATTTGTGTCCTTCTATAGAACGTCCGTGGTGGACACGCATCAGAGTTAGAGGACACGCATCAAAGTTGTCTCTTGAATTCTGTCAAAGTGAGTTTTCGATGGACTACATGTACATTATATATTTTGTCCATCTTCTTATATTACTTACTCGTCCGTTATTTTTGACATAGTCCATTACCCACAGGATATTATGCTACAACCCAGCAATTAATGGCTATTGCTGCCAACTGAAAAAGCAAAGTTTCACTCTCCAATGTCAAGGGCAAAATCGTCATTGTAACTCTCTTTGTGGCATGATTTGAAAGAAGCTTTTGTTAATGGCAGTTTCAGAAAATTGAGTTTCCAAAGTGGCATTCTAAACAAAATTCCCTTCATTTTATACTTTACTTACTTTGTATTGCTTGATGATAATATTAATCTGCAGATTCAACTAGCCTTACTTGGCTGCTAAGTAACAATTTTGATGTTCAGACAACAAAGCTTTCGAATGAGAGACATTGTAAAATGTTTTACTATAACAAACCTATTTGTTAGATCAGAATCCAAAAGAAGCTGTGCGTTTGCAAAAGACATACTCAGATTTTTGTTTTTTCTTTAACTCGTATTTTTGTTTGTGACTACAAAGACTCTTTGGAGCGTACAGACACATATATACAAACTACAAAGTGTTGATACTCTTTTATGCCAAATATAAAAAGTTAAAAATCTGTAATTTAATTGCGTATCCTAATTAAAAAAAACAAAAAAAGAGAAATAATTTCGTTCAGATATAAGAATTTATATATCATAAAACAAAAAGTGAAGCAAAGCCAATTATGAAAAACAGGGGACGAGCTTGAAGAATTTTGTAATTTGGTTCAAATAATTTCGATGTATAAATTCTTATATTGAATTATAATACAATTAGGTTTTGGAATTTGCATTGATGAATTTTGGTTATGTTCGACTTACATATATATATAATCTACATTTTGTGACTATTCTTCGTTCTTAAAAACCTTTGAACAAATCTTAGCATGAAAATAATTACCAAAAAAAAAATCTTAGCATGAAAATATTCCATAATCTCCCAATAAGAATACCTCAGTCAAATAATAAACATCAAAGATTATTAATTGTAAGACACTCGATGACTAATAAATCACTAATCACAATGTCAACTTGCATTAGAAAATGATTAGTGGAATTAGTGGAAGTAGTAGGTGTGATCGTTAGCAAACATTTTCCACAAAATTTCTCACTGATATTTTCAAGGAAACATCCACTGTGCAAAAAGTGTCGTCAACGAATGGTCTTATATCCTCTCATTCACACAGCAATTGTTTCAACAACCTCTTGGAGATTTCACTGTCTTTTTTTATTGCATCGGTGAGATTTTCTTACTCTTCTCTGTCTTAACTAAACTCCAACATTTTATACTGTTTTTTTTTTTTTTAAGTTTTACTTAAGGTTGAGTCACTCTGTAATCGAAGTGACTGGACTGGTTCTTGATGATTATGATCTTTTATTCTTTTCTTGATGATTATGGTAATCTTGATGGTTTCTTTGTTTTCGATTAGTGTTTTGAGACCAGTTCTTGATTATGTGTTTTTGATTTTTTTTTTTGAATTTAATGTTAAATTATATTCAAAAGAAAAATATTCGGTTTTACAACTAGTGCCACGTTTGTTTAAGATAAGAATTTAGAAAGGAAAAGAAAATAAAAATTTGAAAGAGTAGGAAATGGCTAAATTAACTTCGAGAATTAAGCCAAGCTTGGTAGCAAACTTCGAGAATTAAACCAGTTCTTGATTATGTGTTCTTGATTTTTAACTTTTAGGTTTCTTTGTTTTATTCAAAATTTTCACCTAATTGTCGGAACAAATGATCGCTGCAGTGTGAAACTTCTTGATTCCATCAATGGGTTCTGTAATGAGTTTGAGCTGTAACAAGAGGAAAGCTACGAGTCCGGATGACGTGGAAACCGAATCTGTTAAAAGACAAAAGATATGCTCAACTAACGATGATGAGTTTTCTTGGAAACGTCCTTTGAGTTTCTGTGCCAACGGTCTGTTAACCTTTTCATATATCTATCAACTAATCTTGATTCTGTTTTTATCATACTAATGAATTCTTTTTATTTTTATTTTCTCTTTGAGTCAGTTGCTGCGGGTGTTTATACAAAATTCAGATTCCAACAAGACAGCAAAGATATTATATCGTCTTCTGTGTCTCGAAACTGGAAACACCATGTTTTCCCAAGCTTCCACGGGGCAGACGTCCGAAACACCTTTCTTAGTCACATCCTCGAATCATTCAAAAGAAAGGGAATCGACACATTCATTGATAATGATATACTGAGGAGCAAGTCAATCGGTCCTGAGCTCAAAGAAGCTATCAAAGGATCAAAGATCGCGATCGTCTTGCTCTCCAAGAACTATGCTTCTTCTTCGTGGTGTCTTGATGAGTTGGCAGAGATCATGAAATGCAGGGAAGAGTTGGGTAAAATAGTCATGACTATTTTCTATGAAGTAGAACCAACTGAAGTAAAGAAACAGATGGGGGATCTTGGAAAAGCCTTCAGAAAAACTTGTAAAGGTAAAACAAAAGAGCGCACTTGGATATGGAGAAAAGCGTTAGAAGATGTGGCCACAATCGCCGGATATCATTTTAACCAAAGGTATGTCCTCTTGATTTATACTTTCCTTAAGAGTTAGAGTTCAAAGTTCAAACTATGTTAATTTGTAGCCTTTAAAAATACCTCATTTATTTTTTATTTGGTACCCGATCTTTTTAGGTTGGAAGAATAATACTCAAAATAATAAAAATGTGTAATTTAATACCTAAAATATTAAATAGTGCATAAATGACATGAAATTAATTACAATTTTATTGGAAGAAAAATATTTGCTAGTAATATTTCATTGTATCATTAATTTATAGATTTAATTCAAAATATAGGAAAATGTCAATATTTAATAGTTTACGTATTAAATTGCACATTTTTATTATTTTGGGTATTATTTTTCCAACCAAAAAAGATCATGTATTAAACGTGCAAATAAAAAATAGATGAGGTATTTTTAAGCTTTTTCCCTTTTAAATATATCAAAATACATAAATTATATATCTTTAGGATCTGTATGTATGAGAATTTTTCATGACTAGATTATTGATTGATTTAGTTATGTTAATATCCTCCAATGTTAGGGTCAATGAAGCGGCCATGATCGAAGAACTAGCCACTGAGATTTCAAACATGTTGAATAACACGACACCGTCAAGAGATTTTGACAGTTTAGTTGGGATGGAAGCTCATATGGAAAGGATAGAGCAATTGTTAAGCCTAGATTTGGATGAGGTAAAGATAATCGGGATTTGGGGTCCGCCTGATATAGGTAAGACAACCATCGCTAGATTTATGTTAGACCGATTCTCCAGCAAATTCGATCTTAGTGCAATCATGGTTGATATTAGAAGAAGCTACCCCTATCCAATATCTTGTGGGGATGAGCAGAGTGCTATGTTACAACTTCAAAACCAAATGTTGTCTCAAATGATGAATCAGAAAGATATCAAGATTTCTCATTTAGGAATGGCCCAAGAATGGTTGAAAGAAAAGAAGGTGTTTCTCGTTCTTGATGAAGTAGATAAGATAGGACAAGTAAATGCCTTGGCGAAGGAAACCCGATGGTTTGGTCCTGGAAGTCGAATTATTATCATAACAGAAGATCTAAGAGTTCTTAAAGCTCTTAAGATCAATCATTTTTACGCAGTGAAGTTTCCAACAAGTGATGAGGCATTTCAAATCTTTTGTATGCATGCCTTTGGACACAAGCACCCAGATGATGGCTTCGATGAGCTTGCTAGGGAAGTTGCATGCCTTGCTGGTGAACTCCCTTTGGGTCTGAAGATTCTAGGCTCCACTTTGAAAGGAAGGCCCAAGGCAGAGTGGGAGAGGACACTACCAATGTTAAAGACCAACCTAAATGGAGAAATAAAGAACATTATAATGTTCAGTTATGCTGCCTTAGATAATGATGAGTATAAATATTTATTTCTTTATATATCTTGCTTTTTCAACGGCGTATATCAACATAAAGTGGAAGCGATTCTTGCAAAGAAGTTCTCGGATGTGAGGCAAGGTCTTGACGTTTTAGCTGAAAGATCTCTCATATATATTGAATACGGAAAGATACGGATGCATCGTTTGCTACATCAATTTGGATTAGAAACTTCACGTAAGCAATTTGTTCAGCATGGCCTTAGGGAACATTATCTTTTAGTCGATGCAAGAGATATATGTGAAGAGCTTAGCAATGATACAACAGTAAGTTATGCTGTGCAATATTTCTCTTTACGAATTGAGTTTATTTTATAACTAATCATATCTACTTATATTTCTTTTTCTAGGATAATAGGCGTTTTATGGGCATAAATTTAGATTTATCTAATACCGAGGAAAAATTGACCGTAAGGGAAAAAGCAATTGAAAGAATGTTTGATCTCCAATTCGTAAAAATCAAAGGTCTGGACCTTGCTCAGGTTGAGAGACTGCATTCACTGCTTCATTATCCTCAAAATATTAGATTAGTAGATTGGAGTCATTTCCAGAATACATGTTTGCCATCTACTTTTAATCCCGAATTTCTCGTCGAACTATGTATGAGTTACAGCAAGCTTCAGAACCTATGGGAAGGAACTAAAGTAAGTAATTTTGATTAAAATAAAATAAAATTTCAGAACCTTTTTTATATATCTATAATTTGTTTCCGTAAAAATAACTAGTGTTTAACAAACTCCAATTTGATAAGCCAATCGTGTTAACATTTTCTTATTTGTCAATGCAGCAACTTAAAAATCTTAGGTGGATGGATTTGTCTTACTCTAAAGATCTGAAAGAGCTTCCCGATCTTTCGACTGCCACTAATCTTGTTGAGTTAAATCACTCCTTTTGCTCAAGTTTAGTGGAGGTTCCTGGTTCTATTGGGAATGCAACCAACCTCCTGAAACTAAATCTCTCTTATTGCTCAAACCTTGTGAAAATCCCTTCTTCTATTGAGAATTTGACCAATCTCGAGAGATTAGATCTCTCTTATTGCTTAAGTCTTGTGGAGATTCCCTCACTTGTGAATGCAACTAAACTTGAGGTATTGTATCTTAGTGATTGCTCAAGTCTACTAGAGCTCCCTGCTTCTATTGGAACTGCCACAAATCTGAGGGAATTGGAAATCAGAGGGTGCTCAAGTCTCGTGAATCTCCCCTCCTCTATTGGAGATTTAACTAATCTCATAGAATTTGATCTATCTAACTGCTCAAATCTGGTGGAGCTTCCATCCTCTATAGGGAACCTTGAGAGATTGTCTACGTTGAAAATGAGAGGGTGCTTAAATCTAGAGGCTCTTCCAACCAACATCAACTTGAAATCTCTCTATTTACTTGATCTCACAAATTGCTCGCAGTTGAAAAGTTTTCCTGAGATCTCCACAAACATTCGGTATCTGTTGCTCACAGGAACTGCAATAAAAGAAGTTCCTTTGTCGATCATGTCATGGTCTCGTCTTTTAGACTTTCATATTTCATACTTTGAAAGCCTCAAGGAATTCCCACATGCTCTAGACATCATCACAAATCTGCAGTTGAACGAAGATATACAAGGAATTGCTCCATGTGTCAAGGGAATGTCTCGTTTACGTGTCCTTACACTCGACAACTGCAAGAATCTGGTATCCCTTCCCCAATTTTCAGATTCCCTATATGACATAGATGCAGACAATTGTCAATCCCTTGAGAGACTGGATTGTTCCTTTAACAATCCGGAGATCCGTTTGAAGTTCAGCAACTGCTTTAAACTGAAACAAGAAGCCAGAGATCTCATCATGCACACATCGACTTCTGATTATGCAATGTTACCAAGTACACAAGTGCCTGCCTGCTTCAATCACCGAGCTACTGTTGGAAGTTTATTGACAATCAAGTTGAATGAGTTGCTTCTTCCTAAATCTTTGAGATTTAAGGCTTGCATCATGCTGGTTAATATCAACGGAGAAACTGGTGATGATCGTTGTTCTATATTTATTAAGATCATGGACAAACAAAATGATCTCAAAGTTCGGTCACCAAGCAGCCATCATATATTTGGAGTTTTAAGAGAGCATATCTACATATTTGAAGTTGAAACAGAGGAGGTTACTTCCACCGAGCTTGTCTTTGAGATCGGAACATACGCTAATAAAAACTATAAGATTGGAGAATGGGGTCTATATCAGATCTTGGAGGTTCCATGATATGGGTACTTAGCACCCAAGAGGAGTCTCTGGATGCAGAAGAGGGCGTTCTTGGTGACCTCGTCATTCTCGTGGTTTCATCCCTCCTTCTTTCGCCTTGAGGTCTGATACAATTACTCTCCCCGCTTCGTGGTACTGTATGAACTGTGAGAGATCAAAGCATGCCACCGCCAACGATCTTGGATCCAGACAAGTTTTAAAACGTGATTAGGAGGACTAGTCTGCTTCGTGCCCTTTGATTCCCTAGACAGGTTTACGGAAGTAATACCAGGAAGTCCTTGTCCTCAAGCTTGTGACATTCTAACGCCAGAAATTGGCCTCTTTGTGCATTGGGTTCCAGTCAAGATGGCCAAGAAGAACCTCAAAGGAGCTTAAATTCAATGTATCCAGCAAGTCCTTACAAGTTCAGATTATAACAGTTTAACTATGATCATGTACTTAAAAACAGATCTAATGTTGTCGGAATCACTTATATAACATGATTTTTTCTCACTGTAGAGAATTAAGAATTTAAGTTCCAGATGACAGCTAAATAAAAAGCAGTCCTCAGGCTTTGTAACTAACTCGTCTTACCTCAATCACTCCACGCTTGTGTTTTTAGACTGTGGAATTCATGTGGGAGTACAAGATCAACCATCTGGGCACCAAATGTACCTTTTGGAAGCAAATTTCTGAATGTCAATACGACAACTCTGACAACCTGTTAGATAAAATACCAGCAGACTAACATAATAACAAGTGCATCACACCACATTTTATGAAAGTTGACATATAAACACTTTGTATTGCGCGACTGAGATTCTGGTTGATCAACCAAGCCATGTCGTATGATCTTTCACTTATTGCAAGATAGTAATTAATGACCAAGTCACACACAAGAAAACATAGCTCACCTTTTCCTTTGTCGAGCTCTTAATCACTTCTGTGAGCCTTTGCATTTTCCTAGATGTTGCCAAGTACTCTACAGCAGGCTCATAATTAGATAGAAGCCAGACGCAGAGACATGTTTCAGACAGAAGCTGTAGGGCACAAAAGCATACAAATCACATGAATTAAGTATTGAGTAAATATGACAAAAAAAAAAAAAGAGCAGTTCTTCTTTCTGAAATCTAATCGTTACTAATTTGTACATCGCCTTTCTGCCAAGAACATTGCATGATTTTCGGACTACAATTCTTTTTTTACAGCTTTCGTGAACATTTTTCACTGTACCTTACTTTTCAGTAAATATATAGTTACCTGGATAGACTGCTGAGTGGATGCTGGGGAAATTAGAGGAATAAGTAACTTAACCCATCTGCCTGAACAAACGATGATCTGACAACAGGTTCCGTAAACAATGACGACAGGCAGCTGATTGCAGTTGGAACACCATCGGTAAGATGAGAAGGTTGCTTCAAAGTGCATATCAAAATTAAGGACTGTTATATCTACCGTGGTCCGTGGACATCAAAAGCTTTTACGGATTCACCATGTCAGAACATAAAAATGTTCCTTCCATGTTATCAAACTTGCATCTAAATTTTAACCGGAATTAAAGAAAACAAAGAAGAATGAGAGTAATAGAAAAGAAGAAGAAACCTGAGCACAAAGCCATTCCACAAAACCCTTGAGAACATCATCAGTTGTTGTAATATGTTTCTTTGAACCCGAAGCTTCTCCATTAGCAATAGCACTAGTAACAGCTTTTGGCCTGGCACTGTATGTAAATGTAAAATGAGGTTGTATGTTACATATATATTTGATAGAAGTATGATAGATAAGCATTATTGAATACCTTATTATCCAAGCAATGACCTTGCAGCTTTTTTCTTGAATGAACCCAATTTCCCTTCCACAGAAACCTGAAAAAGAACATATCTTTTATCTTGCCTACTTTGAAGCTAAGCAGCCAAAGTCACACATAAATGTAACTAAAAGCAGTTTCATCTTTCGTCAGGAAGATTGTAGTTAATTTAATAAACTAAGCTGTTTCTGAAATCAGCTTAGTTTTTCATGTAAGTCTCCCATGGGATGTCTAGATATATCTGAAATTTGAATCTAGATATATCTCTCACTTGGTCTACTTGTTTTTCATTGACAGGTACTGGACTTGCTTGAAGATGCATGTGAGTATTTGGTGGATAGTATCATTGTGGAAAGTTGATGATATTTGCAAGTTACAAGTCTCACTTTGTTGGCTTTGCACATCAGTGATGTCAATAGTGAGGGATTAGGATATATGAAGCTTGAATCTTGGTTGGTGATTATTGGAATTACAAAGCAAGTAACACTAAGTTTCTCTGAACATTGCCATGAGGCTTGACTTCCTTGAACAAGCATCAGAACATTACAACAGAAGGAAACTATCTCTCAATCTTTAACTTCTCAAAACTACACTAAACTTGTAGCCAGTGCATATCCCATGGCATATGAGAGATTGAGAAGGACTCGATAAAGAAATGTAATTCTCGACCAAGTAAGAAGGCACAAGGAACAACATAACAGAGCAAAGACCAAACTACATGCAAATGCAGCTTTTAGGTGTAAGATTTTGCAATTTTGTTCCTCCCCCATAAAGACATTTTCCGAGATAACAAGTTTGCCTATTTCAAGGGCTCTTACATTGATCCAAGCTTTATGCTCTTTTGTATCTCTTTCTTTATGGATTCTCTTATTAGACGTATCTGCAGAAAGTTTTGGAATTTCTTTTTTTTTTTGTTTTTGTTTTGCTTGCTCTGTTTTATTTCATAGCCTGATGCCATGATCCATGGCATAGTTGAGAAACTTAACAACACTACTTGAGATTGTTGACCCAAAATAAAAAACACAAACTAACAAATTTTGTTATAAAATTCGTTTACAGCAAATTTCACCTTTTTCAATTATAAGAACCACGATCTACGAAACTGTCAAATAACTACAAAAAAAAAAAAAAAGGGTCAAATAACTAAAGAAGAAAAATATTATAAAAATTAGATCAAGTAGCAAACACAATTCCAATAGTTATATATCCTAAAAAACTCCTGCATGTCATTATAATTTGTAAGCCTGGTTTTTTTTTGAACAAACTTTCACATCCATATATTACATACAGAAAAAAAAAAAAAAAAAAAAAAGAAGATATTTTGACTAATGTCATTTTCTTGATACCCTTCTTTTCATTTTGACTAATGTCATTTTAACTAATGTCATTTTCACCTTCTTTTCATATCTTATTTAATTTTATTTATTTTGTTTTTACTCTCTTTTACACAATTAAAATATGTTAAATTCATATTTAGAATTCTTTTTAGTTTTGACTTCTCTATCTTACATTTAGAGTATAATTTTGAGAGGATAGGGTTTAATCTTTGGAGTTTTGAATTTAGAATTTTGTGAATAAATAAGGGTATTATACTATTATTGAAAATAGACAACAAGAAAATATATTTTTACAAAGAGTACTAAAAAATGTTATTTTTGTCAATGTCCCAAAAACAAAAGAAAGTCATGCATGTTAGATTTCCTAATAATTTATGAGAAATTGATACCAATAACCTTTTTATGATACCCTCTTTTAAAAATACCCTTTTTTTTACCATTTTCATTTTTGCCCTCTCTTAATTTTTAATGGCTATTTCACCCCTATTTGAAAGAATATTCTTTCCCAAGGGAAGGAATATTCCTTCCAAAAATTTCCCCCCCAAAAATTTCCCGCCAAAATTTTCCCGCCAAAAAATTTCCGCAAAAAGTTTCCCGCAAAAAAAATATATTTTCAAAATTTTCCCGCCAAATTTTTTTAAAGGGTTTACAAGATTTTTTAAAGGGTTTACAAGGGTTTTTAAAGGGATTTACAAGAGTTTTTAAATAGTTTTTAAAAGATTTGTAATGGTTTTAAAAGAGTTTTAGAAGCCTACAAAGGTTTTGAAATAGTTTTTAAATGATTTACAATGGTTTTTAAAAGTTTTTATAAGTTTATAACAGTTTTAAAAGGATTTACAAGAATTTTTAAAGGATTTTAAAAATTTACAATGATTTTTAAAGGTTTTTTGAAAGGATTTACAAGTGTTTTTAAAAGGATTTAAAAGTATATTTAAAGGCATACAAAGATTTAAAAAATAGTTTTAAAGGATTTACAAGAAGTTTTAAAGGGTTTTAGAAGTTTACAAAAGTTTTTGAAGGGTTTACAAAAGTTTTTAAAGGTATTACAAGTTCTTTAAAATGGGTTTTAAGGATTTACAAGGGTTTTTAACGGGTTTTAGAAGTTTACAAAAGTTTTTATTAAATGATTTATCACGGTTATAAGTGGTTTAAAGGGATTTACAAGTGTTTATAAATGTTATTAAATGATTTACAATGGTTTTAAAAGGTTTACTCAAGTTTTGAAAGGTTTTGGATGACTTTTAAAAGATTTACAAGGGGTTTTAAAGGATTTTTTAAGGGATTTGTAAATATTTACAAGGTTTTTTTAAGAAATTGCGGAAAAATTTTGGCTGAAATTTTTTGGCGAGAAAATTTTTTTTGGCGGGAAAATTTTTTGTCGGAATTTTTTGGCGGGAAAATTTTTGTTGAAAATTTTTGGCGGGAAATTTTTCGGAAGGAATATTCTTTTTGTTGGAAAGAATATTCCTTTTTTATTATGAGTTATAATAAAGGAGGGTAATTTAGTCATTTTGTACATTGAAGAGGGTATTTTTGAAAATGAACACCTAGAGAGGGTACTTGTAGAAAAGGGTATCATAATAAAGGTTAGTTGTGCAAATCTCCCATCATTTATTACGTACAGGTATCAAATCTGTCCTACGTGCGAGAAAAATGATAATTTGATGAACTTATATTTTTATTTTGTTTTAAATAAAATGAGAAATTTAATTGTAGGTTTCTATGGCAAACACACATACAAAAAAGAAAGATTTTTTTTTGGTAGAACACAGAAAAAGAAAGATGGAGGAATACATTAAAAAATTAAACAGAAAATAAATTGAATTTAATAGGGATTAAATGGGAGTTGAGTGGGTTATACTTATAAATCAGTTTAAATGTTGGTAAGTTAGAGTAAAAGTAAAGATGTTTTTTACTGATTTTTAATTCAAAGAATTCTGTATAACAATATATGAGAAGATATTAGAATTATATATATATATATATATTTATTTAAATAGTCATTTATGTGGCTGAATTTCATTGGTCAAATGAGTTATGCTTTATAATATAAAACATTACCTATTCAAGTCTTATATATATATATATATATATTCTTTTTATGCATTAAGACACTCTGTAAAGTGTGTTACATGATATAATGACTACATGTATGATGTGATGTACTTTTTAATAAAAAAATATTATATGATATGTTGATTTTTATAATAAATGTTTAATTTAAATAAAATAATTATTTTATTACCATATATAAAAGTTAAAGTAAATAGGTTAATTTGCAACTTTTATAAATAGATGATGTTAATATTAAAATTTAAAAAGAATCTATTTGGAATCTCCTATATATTAAAAGAGAAGTACATTTGTGTTTTGGGTCGGGTCAATTTAAAATTTTTAACCCGGTTTTTCTAAATTGGATCTTTGGCATAAATGTTAATTTTCATATTAAATATCATTACATATATTTAAATGACTATAATTATATTATTTCCATAACTAATTTTGGATTTCCTAATATTTCTCTAACTAATTAAAAATAATATATTAAAAAAAATTATTCTCCTTTCATATTTATGTGATCTTATTTTTAATTTATTATATTAAAATACATAATACAAATGTATGATAAAAATTCAACATTTGTTTTACATATGTTGCAATTTTAATATTCCAAAACGGAATTGACAAAAAAAAAGTGTATGTACAACGCAATTAAATTTTGTTTTTCCATTTTTTTAATATTAAATATAATTTTTAATTTTAATTATTAATTTTATTTTTCTTTTTTCTTTTTAAACTGAATATTAAGCATAAATATTCCTTATATTATATTTATTAAATCACTATATTTACTAAGAGTATATTCCATAAGTTTTTTCAAATTAAAAATTTAGTTATGTAAATCAATATTACGATTTTTATTATAGGAAAGTTTGAATTTATGCTGTTACATCTATTTCAAATTTAAAAGCTAATTAAACTCCTATATTATAGGGATTTAACTTTTCTCATTTTTTAGTTACATTCATTTTTATGTCAAAATTCAATTATACTTATTTAATTATACTTCTACATTTCAATTATTACTATTTTTTAGTACAAAAAACTTAAACCACTAATATGAATCCCTAATAATGTAGGCAGAACAAGCATAACCATCATGTCATTATTTGAATTCTATCAATCAAACAAACACAATCTAAATGAAATGTCAAGAAGCAAAATTTTGAAAACTCATATCAAGTTAGCAAATTCAATTTCCAATATCTTTCTAAAATCGATTGAATCAGAATGATAAAACAACGAAAAGTTAGAATTACGAGTTTTTGACATTACAATATTATCCCCATCTTTTCTGCTTGTATACTCAGAATTCGCCTTCGTCTCGTCTTCTTCGTTGAAGTTATCGTGTGGTTCTAACGTAGCCATATCGGTGTCGTAGGGTCTTTCTACGGAGGTTTTGTGTTTTCCGGCGCCGAAGGTTGAAGATAGACTTAGTTGTGTTTGTCATCGGTTTTGCTGGCGTTTGTTATAATTATGGGCCTTTAGGAGACAGAAGAAGCTCAATAAACATTAATGAGATTAACATATAATTGGCTATTTATGTTAAGCCCATTAATCAATTTTGTAAGCAAGTTGAGACAGGGATGATCACTAGAATATATGCGGTGTACACTGTAGAGTATATTTTTGAACGTATGGACAAGAAAGAAGGAACTGTCTAATATTGGTGTTGTTGATTGACTTTGGAACTCTTTTCTGAAATATTTTTCATTGAATTTTTCAAATTAAGGTAAATGTGTTTGTATTGTAACAAAATCTTTATTCTAAACTCATTTAAAGTTTGGAGAAGGTAGAACGCAAAGAAAAAATATGTAGGTTATAAAAGAGAAATCTTTTGTAGCCTGTATTTTTTATAAATGACCTAGGAAAAAAAAAATTCATACAAAAATAGTTAGGCTTGAAAATAACAATTTCTCACATCTTCAAAGCTTTGTATGATCTAAGAAAAAGACAAAGAAAAACACAAAAACAAAAAATTATTAGTAAAAAAAAAACACTTTCAAATTTTTAAAAAGTAACTGAAAATCTAACCTATAATTTTTTGGCCTTTTTTATTCAAAAACACTTTCGTCTTCAACAAAAAATTTCATCACATAATCATCTTCAAACAAATGTTTAAGATGAAATTTATGAGGTCTCTCATATAGATAAACTAGCAATTATATGTAAGGTCTTTGATAGAGGAGCACTCTCCATGTGTCTACCAAACATCTCAACTTTAGTACAAAAGATAAAACTCAAATCCAATCTAATAGATATTTTAGTATTACCTCAAGGTCTTGAAAATAAATGGTTTGCATGCCCTCGACATTATGTGTTACTTGGAAAGACACACATTTGTTCTTTTGCAAAAAAAAAATCAAGATGTTTCGATAGTTTCTTAGGCAGCACAATGCGCATGGTAATCTTCTTCCGAGAGATCAGATTATATTAAAAAACTTTTTAATACAACAAGACGATTAGGCAATAATCTTGTGGAGCTTTTTGACAATCATTCCACCAAAAATTTAAAACAAACTAATTCTTTAAACATAATCAAAAATTACAAACTAAAATGAATCAAAATAAATAAAATGTTATTATTTATGTTTTAAATGGATCTTACGGATATAAGAGACTAAACCATTGACAACCCAATGTATTTCTATATAAAAACGATTTTTAGTTTGGTAGAGACTAAACTAAAACCAAGACCAGAATCAGAGACTAAACCATTAATTTTTTTATTCATAGATTAAACAGTTTATATTTGTTTTTAAAAATTCAAATCATGACATATAGGAAAAATATCAAAATTGTTTTTCTTATATGGATGATATAATTAATTTTATATTTTACAAAATAACGATCATATTAAGATGAGAGGTGGAATATAATGATTAATAATAATTTAATATTGTAAATTAGATATCAAATCTTATATATTCATTTTTTATTTGCTTAATTTTGTTTGTAAATTAATAATGCATTTTCGTTTTAATAATTTAATTAAATTATATAAATTAGTATTGAACATTTTGATCCATAATGAATATTATTTAACCTTTTTAAAAACCTATTTATGTAATGACATTTTAATGTAATTATTTACCCTTAATAAGGTTTATTCTATAAATGTACTTCCGAATTAATAATAAGGAGATTATTTGAATATTTAAAATCTGTTTTCACAAATTTTTTTGGCTATTAAAATTAAAAAAATTGAAATTTAAAGAGAAAAACTAAAATTAAAAAAATTTGAAAATTCAAAAAAAAAAACAAAAATCATACCAAACTAAACGGAACAAAAAAAATTCAAAATACAAGTTGTTTCTATTATTGGGAATATAATCCCCGTAGAGTAATTTTTATTGGTCCGTGTTCATATTACTCCTCGATAGAAGGAAAAAATGTCATATATTTAAAATCTAAATTAATATAGTTAACTTAACCATGGTTAAAAAAAGTTAAACCTAGGGTTAAGATTTTGACCACCCTTTATAAAAAGAAAAAAACAGATATGTGAAAACCCTACCTCTCGCAGCCTCCGATAAATACCTCTGCACCAACAAAACTATTCTTTACTCTCTCTCTCTCAGTGCTTATCATCATTTTCTCTGTTTCTTTTATTCCTTTGTGTTGTTTTTCTTGTTTATTGTTCTTTTTCTAATGGTTTTTCTAATTTAGCATCGTCTCTTGTGTGTTACTCGATTTTTGTTTTATATATTCAATCTATTGCAAATGATGAGTTAATCACAATTGATAAAAAGAAGCTCAAAGTTCTTGAGCAGTGTTGGAAATCATAAACTTCCATGACTCTGATGCAATTTCTTATCCAAAAAAATCCTCAAAATTCTTGATCGGTTTTAAAAAAAATATATAATTATGATTTCCAAATTTTATTTTACATTCTCTATGCTTTTATTAACCTATCTCCTTCAATTATTGGTATTCAGAAGCAATTCTGACCACTTATTTTATTTATTTTCTTTTTGATTTTTTTTTTTATAATAATTTTGATTTTCAACTATGAAAATCAGAAGTTTTAGTTAACACTACTGAGAAAATATTATTCGTAATTCCATAATATTCTTTTTTTGTCAAGTAATTCCATAATACTTGTTAATTTTTATTTTGGTATGACCCAACTAATATATATAACTTAAGCCAAAAAAAAAGAAGCTAATCATAACTATAACAGTAACGAACAAAAAAAATTAGCAAGCTTAATTAAAAAAAGAAAGTTTCATCATATACATAAGACAAAAGATAGAAACAATCATAACTGGTTTTGGTTTAATAAGACAAGTATGAACATTTCACAATAATAATCATACAAAAATGGCATATCGATATACCAACTTTAAAGCTGTCATTTAATCTTCATGAACATGAAGTTTCCTCAACCAAGTCCAAGATTTGTAGTAGCCCCCATTCTCCAATCTTCCATTTGCCACTGTCTAATTTGAACTCAAAGATAAGCTCCGTGGAAGTCACATCCTCTGCTTCAACTATGAATGTGTAGATATGCTCTGTTAAAAATCGTTTCATGTTACGACTGCATGGTATACACCAAACTTTGTGATCCTTCTGTTCATCCGTGTTATCCATAGTTACTCCCATCGAACTATCATCTTCATCATCATCACTAGCATCATCATTATCATCATCATCATCAGCTTCGTCTTTATGCATATCCAGCATGATACAAGCCTTAAATCTCAAGAATGTAGGAAGAGTTGATTCATTCAACTTAAATTTCAATGAACCACCAATAGCTCGGTGATTGAAGCAGGCAGGCACTTGTGCACCAGGTAAGATCGCATATCCACGAGTTGATGTGTGCATGATAAGATCTTTGGCTTCTTGGTTCAGTTTGAAGCAATTAGTGAACTTCAGACGGATCTTTGGATTGTTAAAGGAACAATCCAGTCTCTCAAGAGACTTACAATTGTCTGCATCAATGCAAGATAAGGAATCTGAAAATTGGGGGAGTGATACCAGATGATTGCAGTTGTGGAGTTTAAGAACACGTAAACGAGACATTTCCTTGACCCATGGAGCAACTTCTTGTATATCTTTGTTCAACTGCAGCTCCGTGATGATGTCAAGAGCACGCGGGAAATCCTTGAGGCTTTCAAAGTATGACATACGGAAATCAGAAAGACGAGACCATGACATGATTGACATAGGAACTTCTTTTACTGCAGTTCCTATTATGTTGAGATACTCAATGTTTCTGGAGATCTCAGGAAAACTTTTCAACTCCGAGCAATCTGAGAGATCAAGTCTGTCAAGAGATTTCAAGTTGATGTTGGTCGGAAGAGCCTCTAGCTTTGAGCATCCGCACATTGTCAACGTAGACAATCGCTGAAGGTTGCCTATTGAGGAGGGGAGTTCCAAAATACTTGAGCATCCGCTAATATCCAATTTCTCAAGATTTTTGGCAGTTCCAATAGAAGGAGGGAGCTCTAGTAGACTTGAGCAATTATTGAGATCTAATATATTGAGATTATTCGCATTCTCGATAGTGGGGAGCTCCACAACAAGTGAACAATTGCTTAGAGACATTTCTTGGAGATTAGTGGCATTGATAGAGGACGGGAGCTTCACAAGCTTTGAGCAGTTATTAAGAATCAGTTGCTCAAGTTTAGTTTCATTCCCAATAGAGGGAAGCTCCACAACATTATCGCAACCAGAGAGGACTAACCTCCGAAGATTGGTCGTGTTCTCAATAGAAGTAGGAATTTTCACCAAACTTGAGCATCCATTAAGATCTAAAGTCCGAAGACTAGTAAGTTCTCCAATACATGAGGGGAGCTCTACTAAACTTGAACACTTTCCAAGATATAGTGTTTCCAGATTAGTTGCAGTTGAAAGATCAGGCAGCTCTTTCAGATCTGTAGAATAACTCAAATACACCCACCTCAGATTTCTAAGTGGCTGCATTGACAAATAAGAAAATGTTTATATAATTGGTCTTCAAACACACACATGGAAAATTTAGTAAAAAAATAATAGATTAGAAAAATAATAGATTACTGTTGTATCTTCGCTAAGCTCTTCACATATATCTCTTGCACCGGCCAAAAGGTAATGTTTCCTAAGGCCATGTTGAATGAATTGCTTACGTGAAGTTTCTCTTCCAAACTGATGTATTAGAGTATGCATCCCTATCATTCCGTATTCAATAGATATGAGAGATCTTTCAGCTAAAACGTAAAGACCTTGCCTCACATTCGAGAACTTATTTGCAAGAACCTTTCCCACTTTATAAGTTGATTCACTAAGGAAAAAGCAGGCTAGATAAAGAAATAAATATTTATCTTCATCACATAAGGCATCATAACTAAACTTGATAATGCTCTCTATTTCTCCATCAAGGCTGGTCCTTAACCTTGGTAGTATACTTTTCCACTCTTGCTTTGACTTTCGTCGTAGAGCGGAGCCTAGCACCTTCAATCCCAAGGGGAGATCACCTGCAAGGTTTGAAACTTCCAAAGCAAGCTCATAGAAACCCTCGTTTGGGTGCTTTTGTCCAAAGGCATTTATACAAAATATTTGAAAAGCCTCACCACTTGACGGAGTATTCACTTTGTAAATATGATTGATCCCATGGGCTTTCAAAACTCCCATATTTTCTGTTGTGATAATAATTCGACTTCCAGGACCAAACCATTGAGTTTCCTTTGCCAAAGCATCTAGCTGTCCTAAGTGATCTACTTCATCAAGAACAAGAAACACCTTCTTCTCTTTCAACCGTTCTTGTGCCACTCCTAAATGAGAAATCTTGATATCTTTCTGATTGATCATCTTAGACAACATTTGTTCTTGTAGTTGCAGTTGCGCATCGTACTCATCAAAACAAGGTCTTGGATAACATCTTTTGATATTGACCATGAATGCATTATGTTGGAATTTGTTGGAGACTTGGACTTGGTTAAACAGAACTCTTGCAATTGATGTCTTACCAATCCCAGGAGGACCCCAAATCCCAATCATCCTCACATCATCCATATCTAGGCGTAACAAACGTTTCATCCTTTCCATATGAGCTCCCATCCCTACTAAATTGTCAAAATCTTTTGATGGTGTGGAGAAAATCAACATACTTAAAACATCTACGGCTATTTGTTCGATCATGCCCGCTTCATTGACCCTAACATTGGAGGATATTAAATAAAATTGTTCATTAATCTAGTCATGAAATATTCTCATACATACATATCCTAAAATTATGTATTTTCTTGTGTCTTGATACTTTTAAAAGCTACATATAAACATAGTTTGAACTCTAATTAAGTATATATTAATTAAGGAGAGTATAAATTGAGAGACATACCAGTTGCGAGTATGATATCCGGCGATTGTGGCCACATCCTCCAACGCTTATCTCCATCTCTGAATACGCTCTTTTGTTTTACCTTTACAAGTTTTGCTGAAGGCTTTTCCAAAATCACCAGTCTGTTTCTTTATGTCAGTTGGTTCCACTTCATAAAAAATGGGCATGACTATGTGACCCGGCACTTCCCTGCATTTCATGATCTCTGCCAACTCATCAAGACACCATGAAGAAGAAGCATAGTTCTTGGAGAGCAAGATGATCGCGATCTTTGATCCTCTTATAGCTTCTACAAGCTCAGGACCGATCGACTTGCTCCTCTGTATATCATTATCAATGAATGTATCGATTCCCATTCCCTTGAACACTACAAAATTATGACTAAGAAAGGCTCTTCGAACATCTGGTCCGTGGAAGCTCGGAAAGACATCGTAGTTCCAAATTTGAGACACAGAAGTTGATGGAGATGGAAGAGATAAAGAAGATATAGTATCTTTACTATCCAGTTGGAATCTGACTTTTGTAAACTGAGTGAAGAAGCCTACTGCGGCTGCGGCTGAGTCAAGGACAAAAATAGTGTTCATTAGTATTGTAAAGAATGGATTAAGGAAGAGGAAGAGGCCTTTGTGTGAATGGGATACTGATGAGAACATAACTGAAGTAAACTGATATTAACTAAGATAAGGATGGAAACGACGAGATTATCATTTGTGATCTTATTATTGCTAGTGGTTTTGGGTAGATTATGTTAAATCTTCGATTCATGTATCTCCGATATTCTAGGATCATATATAGCCCTTAACATGTATAAATACTCATAACATCTTATGATGAAATATATGGAGAAAAATGTTTAAAGTCTAGTTTTCTTATAAGCTCTTGACTGGGACCTATCAGATACATACCGTTGAAGACTCTGTTGGCACAGATGCTCAAAGGACGTTTCCAAGAAAACTCATCTGGAAGAATCAATCTGCAATTCTCATCATCGTTGGTTGAGCATATCTTTTGTCTTTTTACAGATTCGGATTCCACGTCCTCCTGACTCGTAGCTTTCCTCTTGTTACTGCTGATTACAGAACCCATTGATGGATTCAAGAAGCTTCACTGCAGCAATCATTAGTTCCCACAATTAGGTGAAAGAATGAACAAAACAAGAAACCCAAAAGTTAAAATCAAGAACTGGTCTCACAACATTAATCGAAATCATAGAAACCATCAAGATCAACATAATCATCATCAAGAAAGAAAGAGAAACATAATCATCAAGAACCTTACGTAAAACTTCAAAAAAAAAACTGTAAAAATCGTTGGAATTTAGTTCAGACAGTGAAGAGTAAGAGACAAATGGGAACATGAAAATCTCACCGATGCAATAAAAAGACAGAAATCTCCAGGAGTTGGAAGAATCTTGAGATCTCGGATATGCCTTTGTTTGGTTCGGAGAGGAAACAGTTTGTTGTGTATGGATATTTCTATGATTAAGAGAGAGGAAGATGATCTCTATATGATAGATAGAGACCCTATTGGCACAAAACCTCCATAGGTGTTTCCTGGAAAATAAAGTGAGATTTCGTGGAAAAATGTTGCTAACGACAAAATCACTGTCCCTATGCTCCAATAAAGACTCGCAAGAAGTTCAAGATTCAAATTTCCAAGTGAGTTTTGTCCTAACAGAAAAGATTAAACAGTAACTTGGCCAAGAATAATTAGAAAGGTATACAAATGAACATTGATAAGAAAATGAGCAAGCTGAAAAAAAGAAAGCTTTCATTCATTCATATACACAAGTTAAATGATGGAAAAAGATGGAATCAATACAGTAGACAATCATCACTGGTTTTTGGATTTGTCTAGCCGTTAAAAAGTTGTTACCATTACAATTCTCATAACTAAACAAAGACAGACACATAAACCATCAATAGAATGTCTTTTGTAAGTATCCATGTTACGATGCATCGTTATCGTTGTCCCCATCGAAATATTCATCGTCCCTTTGGACCTGCTTATCCCGTGATCGTTCTGAAACAATCAAAACCGTTTACAATAGAGTATTTAGTCGCTGAGAAACCGAAGCACTTTAGATTAAGGTTACATTTCAAGGTAGTTTGTTTGGATACTTACGATCAACGCGTTCGTCTGGGTTTTGTTCGTCTTCATCGAAGTCTGGTATGTAGAAATCAGGTGGAACCTAAGAAATTCAAGTAAAAGAAAACTGATCAGTGTTAGATAACAAAAATAAGAAGGAACAAGATTGATCAAATCATCACTTGTCCGCATAATGATCCGAGTTTTACCTCCTGCATCTGCACGCTTGGAGCATGTTGAATGTATCGCAGATTCTCCAAAATCTGTACTTTAATCGAGCTGATGTACGATTTGGTATTTAGATTCTCCTGTTTTTATTTCAAAACACAAATGATTCTCAAACTCTTTTTTTAGATTTTGTTAAAGCAATGAGGAACTATAAGTTCAATAAGAGCTCCTTACAATGTGACCACCCGGTATCTTTAAGGAAAAATCCGGCGCAAAATACTTGATGTAGTCGTTTTCAGGAATCTCTGCAGAAACAATTAACCAGTAAGCCCTGAAAGTTGAAATATTATAATTTTTCTGACAAAAATTAAAAAAAAAATTACCAACCATTAGGAAGTTCTGTGTCCAAAAGAATGCCAGTCTCAACTGTCCAACACCTAGCAACATTCTCCTTTGTGTATCCTCCACCTCCTGTAACCTAATAAACAATCCAAACTGACTTCGCCATAGAAGAACATAAGATTACAAAAAGCCGTAGTAGATATAAGTCAAGAGATATAGATACCAGCAAGGGAAGATTGAACTTCTTCACAAATTTAACACATTCAGCGTGTCCTGGAAAACGCATCAGGGAAAGTCGATTCAGAACCCGAGTAGCATAGAAGCTAGCAAAAGAGAGATTGAAATAGAGAAAGAGATTTTGATTACAAGAAGAAAAAGCACCATCAATAGAGAGATTGAAGCATCCTAGTCGATCCCTGGCTAGTGAATCTGCCCCGCATTGCAAAACGATTGCACCCGGTTGATATATCTCAACAACCTTGGAAATTATCTAGAGACCAAAAGGAAATGATCAAAACAACAAAACAGTGAAAGCATCGAGATTTTGATTATTTCAGTTAAGGAACTTACTGTCCTGAAGAGACGGTTGAAACTACTATCATCAATACCATCCTTCAGCGGCACATTAATTGCGTAAAATTTCCCTTCTCTTTCTCCTATTTCCTGTTTTAAGAAAATTTGGTCACAATGAAATTTTATCCAAACACATCGAAACAGTCCTTATAAAATCAGGAAACAAAATATGAATATTACCTTAACATCGCCTGTCCCTGGAAAGAACTTATCCCCAAACTTATGAAAGCTAACAGTCATTACTCTGCCATAACAAAATCCAAAGATATGGTAATTAGTTTCTACAGAAACAACTTTCAAGAAGTCATTATGCACTATCTAAGCATACCTATCAGTAAAGTAAAAAGCTTCTTCAACTCCATCACCGTGATGAACATCTATGTCTATGTATAGCACACGGGGATGGTGTTTCAGCAACTCAAGAATTCCTAGTACAAGATCGTTGATGTAACAAAACCCAGATGCATCACATTTTTTGGCATGGTGCAACCCGCCCGCCCAATTTATAGCAATGTCACAGAGTTTATTGTTTAATCTGCGTGCAGCATCTACAGACAAAATATTCAGATAGTAAACATTGCTCTAAAGTCTAAAGTGAGAACCAAACATGAATACCGACATACTGCAAATATTATGATTTACCTATGGTTCCCCCAGCGTAAATTTGACAAAATTCAAACAAATCCTCAAAGACAGGACAATCCTCTCCCAGATTATCTGCATCAACGTTGATGTTAACACTGACTGACCGCAAGATTGTGAACTTAATTTCAGCTAGAATATAAGATTGCAAAATCCAATTAATCAAGACACAAAACTTACATCTAGCCATTTCATTGGGAAACAAGTTTTGATTCTCTGGATTAATTCGTTGCAGGAACTCCACATAGTCGGGAGAATGGAACTGAGCCATCTCAATCGGATATGCCTTGTGTGGACGCTGAAACAACAGAGAACATATAAAAAGTTCATACAAGATGTACAGTGAGATCATTAACAAAAGGAATAGATGGAACAAGATCAAGAAACGTGAAAGATGAGCAAGAGACTGACATAAACTTCCATCTTGCTATGGAGGCCATATGCAAGGATAAGATGATGAGTCATACAAAGCCTGTGAGGTTTCATTGGATGATTCGGACCAAAATAGACGCTCCCCACATCCCCTAAACCACAAAAAAGAAAAAAAAAACATCAGCATATCATCACAAAACCCATATAATCTGCCACAAGTAACAGGAAAATATAAACTGAACTCCCATAAGAGTTTGAATCGACACCTCAATATACAAAAAGAGTAAATAAATATCAAGAATGTAACAGTTACTCAAGAAAGGAACCTCGAAAGAACACAAAATTTGAAACATTATATGCAATGCTGAACAAAGCTTTAACTTGACAAAAAGTTATAGGGTTTCATATTTCAGCAAAGAAATAACAGAGACTTTGGCCATAACAATCACATAGTAAGCTCAAACTAGAGAATAAGGAATCGAAAAATTAGAACTTTACCTAAAACCCTTGTTCTTTTCCATCAAAAACCCTACTCAAAGCCTAAATCGAGCTGGATTATTTCCAAAACTAATTGTAACCCATAACCTAAACTAGAATTCAGATGTGAAAGATTCGACCTTTTGATGCATCTATTGAGCAATAAAGATACCTAGTAGTGCGGTTCAATTGCTCAAGAGTTACAAGTGAAACTTAGATGAATTAAGAATAAAGACATCAATTTCAAGAATCTTAAAGACATGAAAAAAAAGGGAGAGAGATGAATGAATATACCATCATAAAAGTAGGAGATTTTGTCCTTGGAGCGCATCTATTAAACCAAGAAGATACACAGAGATCGTAAGAAATTAATCTGAAAGAACGATTAGACAGAGAATTTTAAGGGCTTCGTAGCTTCTTCAGTAGAGACGAGACGATTTCTTCATTACTGAAGTCGCAGAGGTTTCACGACTTGCCGGCAGAACAGAGAAGAGAAGAGAAGAGCAAGAAGAAGAGAGAGAGAGAGAGAGACAGAAGAGCACAAGGGGATAGTCCAAAGTCAAAACGGTATCGTTTAATGTTCTGATGACATGGCAGATGACGTCATTCAAAATGCATAAAACCGAACTATTGAAACTGTAATCAAAATCGGTTTAGAATGTCTTCTTCTTTATCTCTAATCAACTGGTTTAGTCAAATTGGACCGATGATTGATCACACAACCAAATGGATAAACAAAACCAATTTCTTCACTAATTTTTTCACTTAAATCTTTTTTTTTTAGAGTCTTATAGAACTGTTCAATACTTTTTTTTTGTTTGAACTGTTCAATGTTCCATCAAGAAGTGACCATGAATACTACAAAACAAGAAGCCTTTCATGTGTTGCGTCGAGATTGTAACAAGAAAAAGTTGTTAGATTATATAAACTTGTTAAGTTATTTACTTGTTCAGACCCAAAAAAATGACCAACGTCTAGAAAACCACCGACCAAACAACTGAAAAAATCAACTTCTAAAGGCCAAGTTCAACGCAAAAAGAAGCATATCTTACCAAGATAATAACCTCAAATCCTTCCCCCATTGCCAAAAAATTCTAATCCTAGAACCTGTTTCTACCTTTTCAGACCATCAAGGAACCGAGATTACAAATCTTGAAACCCCTAAGTCTTGAATTCCTATGAGCATTTCTCTCTCAAAATCTTGTTCGAGGAGTTAACCATGTTGAGAGAAGTGACGACCTCGGGAAATAATATTATTTTAGTTCCTCTTATGGGACTTACCTTTTAGTTTTGGGTTCCTAACCTGATGCAGTCGATGTTTCACATGAACACGTGAATCTTCTTCGACACGCCCACCTAACCGCTCTTTGGCAGATAGTCGATGGCGCCGAGTTGATGTGTGATCAACATTACCATAATTCCTTTCATCAGCTGAGTGATGGAATTGTTCTTTGCTTGTTCCTCCTTCCACTGCATAATTCCCTAGCTTGTCTCTGTAATCATAGGCTACTTCGTGATCACGGAGCCTTCTACTGTCTAGCTTCTCGTAAGACTTTCCACGTTGCTTAACATCACGGTAGTTGTAATCATAAGCCATATTCTCATGTGTAACCTCACTTGGGTCGTCTCTGAGACCATGATCATGTCTTGTACGAGAAACTTTATCATTTGAATGATAAATCTCTTGTCTACCATCTGGATATCTCATATTTTCATGAACTTTAACATGGCCACCATTTCGTAGTTGCAAGCGCTCATCATCCAAGTAGACTTGATTTCGGTCATCAAAAAGATGCCTCCTACATCGAAGAGCTTCCTCATCTTTCTTGCCAGCTGATGATCTACTGACATCATGATGCGTCATCCCAAATGAATCAATTTCATGATCTCTTAGGAGTTTCTGGCTTTCATAGTGCAAATAGGCTTCATGTCCTTCATTCGAGGATACTCCTCTACGCTCTAGAGCTCTAGCACCTTCTCGGTCTACCACAATCTCTGATTTGGCGACATGAGGATACATCGTATCATCAATACCAGATTCATAGTCCTTCACGTGTTGTTTTTTGTAATGTTGATAAACATCCATAATGAACATTCCTATCCCTGATGGTTACTCTTCTATGCTCTAGTGCGTTGGTATCTCCATGGCCTACAATATTATCTGAACAGCTGACATCAGGATAAATCCTGTCATCAATGCCGTAGTCGTAATCTGTCTTCAGTTGTTGGCTTTCGTAACGCAGATATGCATCCCCCCTTCTATAATCTTTGTATGATTCCTTTTCATCATCAAAGTATGCCCTTCTAAGTTCAAGAGCTCTGGCATATTCCCGGTCTGCAATAATATCTGGTTTATTGAGATTGGGATGCATCATGCCATAAGGGTTAGTTTCATGAACTTTAAGGAGTTGCTGGCTTTCAGATCGAAAATATGATTCCTTTCTATCATCTAGGGATACTCCTCCTCTATACCTTAGACCTCTAGCATCTTCATGGTCTACCAGAGGATCTGATTTGTTGACATCGGGATGCATCATGCCATATGAGTCTGTTTCATGGTCGTTTAGGAGTTGTTGGCTTTCACATTGCAAATATGCTTCCTTTCTATCATTTAAGGGGACTCTTCTATACCTTAGACCTCTGGCATCTTCATGGTCTACTAGAATATCTGATTTGCTGACATCAGGGTGCATCATGACAGAAGAGTTAGTTTCATGATCGTTTAGGAGTCGCTGGCTTTCCTGTTGCAAATATGCTTCCTTTTTATCATTCAAGGACACACCTCTATACCTTAGACCTCTGGAATCTTCCCGGTCGACCAAAATATCTGATTTGTTGACATCAGGATGCATCATGCCATAGGAGCTAGTTTCACGATCGTTTATGAGTTGCTGGTTTTCACATTGCAAATATGCTTCCCTTCTTTCATTTACGGACATTCCTCGATACCTAAGACCTCTTTTATTTTCCCCTTCACGGTCTACCAGAATATCTAATTTGTTGACATCAGGATAAATTCTAGCATCAGAGCGAGAGTAATAATCTTTTTCCAGTTGTTGGCTTTTGTGGTTCAGATAAACATCCTTCCTTTCATTATTCAAGTATGCTGCCTTTCCTTTATTTAAGCATTCTTGTTTAAGCTGCACTACTCTTCCATCCTGATCTACCAACATATCTGCCCTATCAACATCGGAATGCATCCTACCATCATTGCCAAAGTGATAATCTTCTCTCAGATTTCGTCTTCTATCATCCAACAACACAGCATTTCTCTCCTTATCCAAATATGCTTCTCTTTCTTTGTTTAAGCTATGTGAAGCTTTATCATCTTGATCAACCACAGCATATGGCTCACTGTAATCAAGATTCTTCCTGCTGTCAACACCATTATATTGATAACCCTTTCTCAGTAATTGGCATTTGTTATCCAAGTAAACAACCTTCCTTTCTTTGTTATGGAAGTTCCTGTAGTGATCATGTTCATTCACCAATGTTGATCCCAACTCCACAAAAGGATAATGTTCTTTGACGGACTCATATTGATTAGTCATCCTCTCTTTCGTGCAAAACTCAAGATGGTTATCGGCCACATCAACATCAGCTATATTTAAACCACAGACATAGGAGTTTGGTAAAGATCCACTTGTCTGCATAAGAGGATCACTTCCTCTAGCCATATTCTTGGTCTCATGCCTAGCACTGGGAAACTCTTTCACTGCTATATCAGACCCTATACGATAATGATTGCGAGATTCATCCACAATCTCTTTGCCACACCTGCTCACAACTGGTGAATCATGGTCTCCACAACCAAAACCTCGAAACGATTTCTCTCGTTGATCCCTTGGTGAGTTTCTACCAACATAATCATCTACACGTCTAGTAAGTAGAACCTGTGATGCACAAATCTCCCCATTATAATCTCTTCTTCTTTCATCCACTCTATCTGAATCATTACCACGAATGCAACATCCAGAATCTGAACTTACAAGCCTAGAGCTTTCATCTTGGAAATCAGCCACACTAGATCCTACTTGTGACAGAGGTGATGATTCATATCTATTAGTATCTCTGTCTCTACTATGACGAGATGAATCACTACACTCACGAGAAATCGAATCCAATCGGTTAGTTTTATCGTTCTTAAGCAGCACATTGTTCCCATGAGACGGTGAATACTCGCAACCATGCGATGATGGGACGAATCTAGAAGGCTTAGGTTCATCACTCAATCTCGATTGATCAGGCGATGTGTTGAATCTAGAAGACTTAGGTTCCTCGCTCAATCTCGATGAATCCGCATAACGTTTGCCGGAATCTTCCTGAAGATGAAAATGCTTCATATAACGCTCGTCGTCTCTCTCTTCTTCTTCTCGTCGGTGTTTATTAGTTAATCCAATGTCTCTTTGCATATCTACGTCGTACATATCAGAATCTCGCCGGAATCCATCAACATCTTGTTCCCGGGCCTGGACTCCGTGAGAAAAAGCCACATCGATTTGATCGGAACGGCTTGAAACATCACCGGGTTTAATCACGCTCGAGTCGTTCCCGTCACGGTCACTCGTCGGAGAAGGTGACGGTTGTAGAGGTAGGGAATCGCGAATTCGTTCTCTTGTCAACATAACCAGAGAGATTGCAATCGGAAAAAGTTGGGAGATCGCTAAGAGAAAACCTCTGAACCCTTATAGCTAACCGTCGAGAAAGACGACGAAGAAGGGAAAAAAAAAGACTGGGCCTTATACTAGGCTTAGGCCCAATAGTTGTTAACCAACATTAGGCTTTTATTACTTGTGCATGTAACTCGTGCGTTTGCAATTTGAGAGTTTAGAGTTGTCATGTGAGCATGAGTAGAAGACAATTTAAAAACAAACAAAAGTTAAATATTTTAAATTTTTTCTCTCTTTTATAATTTTCAATAATGAAGTTTTTTCAATGACATTGCATATACTACATGATAAATCAAACCAAAAAAAATAGATGTAAGAGAATGCATAATTGAATATGAGAAGTAAAAGGGTTTTACATAACTCAAATAGATCTTTTTATGCCTCCATCAATTTCATCTCTTGTTTTGTTTCTTATCTTTCTATGCTTTGATTTTGATTTCCTATTGTGTAAGGTTGATATAATATTATAAGAGTAAATATCAAATAGCAGAATCAAATAGATCAAAGATGATACAAATTAAATCTACCAGTAATTAATGACATGAATAATGAAAACATAACAACTCTTCCAAGAAATAGTTTTGGTCATGAGGTCTCTACCATGTTTAGACCTCATCATTCACTTGGGAGGATGAAACTAGCCAAACATTGCAAAGAAGGCTTGAATTATCGTGAGAATGACAAGCGTCAAAGCAGCGCAAGATGAAAGAGCTGTCCAAGGACTATCGAAATGGGTATGCTTAAATCCCGCCCATTGTACATGCCATCCTCTTGAAGTATACTTGTTAACTCCTTCAAAAACATCAGCTAAGTAACTTTCACTAATGTCAAAGTTGATATCTTTACCAACAACCTTAAAGAATCGAGAGACATCATCCCCTGACCCGAAATAGTTCTCAAGAATCCCTACTTCGGTTAGAAACATCGGATCAGCCTCGCTTTTGAGAAGACATCCCATGAAAGCTACATAGCTCGTTATGTGCTTGTTACAATAAACATAAAACTGTTCATAGGCAACACAATTAAGGAAGACCGAAATGAGAAAATCATCCAAGATCAATGGTGGTATCTCGAGGTATTTTCTTCTACGCCTTATGTCCAATAGCGTTTCGCCATTCTTCCTCGGTTTGAACTTTATCCCTTTCAACTGAAGTTTTCTTGCTGAAAGAATCATTTTCAGATGAGGGCGGCCAGGAGGATCTTCTTCTTCTAGCGAATCTGATTTTTGTTTTCCTTCTTCGAGCATGGAATCCAATTCTTGTTTTTCTAATTCGTGTTTTTCTTTTTCGAGCATGGATTCTTGCTTTCTTTCATTGAGCATGGAATCCAATTCTTGTTTTATTTTTTTCAGCATGAGATCCACTTCTTGTTTTCCTTGTTCGAGCATTGAATGCAATTCTTGTTTCCCTTTTTTGAGCATGGCATCCAATTCCTTTTTTTCTTCTCCCGGGATACAAAACTTTCGAATCAAATCAAGAAAGTGTTTTGACTGTTTTTCTTCTTTAGGAATATCAGGCATAAAAATCTTTCGAATCAAATCAAGAAGATGATTTGCCTCAAGATTTTGGTGTTTTAACCAAAACTCTTTTGGTTTTTGGAACGAATAGTCGAAGAAATTAAATGTAAACGTATTTAGCCCACTCGAGGGCTCTATCTCTGATCTCTCGAATAAAGTTTGAAGAAGAAAGTAAGGAACCTGATTCTCCAAAAGTAGTAGGTCACTCCTTGTAGCCGGTATGATCCAAGGCATTACGAATATAGGATCATTCTCAATCTCATAGTACCTGACTATTCCGGCTACCGCCAAGAACAACATGAGAATGAAGTAACCGTCAAGAACCATCATTTCAATCAATTTCTTCCGGCCTAACATATCACCATTGTCATAAAGGCTCTCCGAATACGACTCTCTAATATCTTCCTCCAACTTTGAAACCGCTTCGATAAGATCTTTTGCATCCACACCCTTTTTCTTAGCTTCAGCCATGAAAAACCCGAGGAAACGATGTTTGTGCTCTTGAATCATTTGGAGATGTGGTTTTCCATTATGGTATGGGCCAAATGAAACAACCCTCGGTTCATAAGCCTTCTTGTTGTTTTCTTCGAGTCTCTCAGGGATTTTAAAGATGCAACACTTTTCTCTTCCGGCTGATTTCTTCAGAAGCTTCGGTTCATATCCTTCTCGAAGTTCTTCTACTACTACATCTATTGTAACATCGTCTTTATCATTTTTCTCTCCCTTTGCTTCTTCAGGAGGGTTCATTAGCTGATTCTGAATTTCTTACGATATATTTTGTTGGAAAGATCAAGGAAGAGCAAGTGTGGGAGGAAGGAGAGTAAATACAACGTTGCTTTCATAGAAGAAAACGAGATTTCCCAAATAACTAATAAAAATAATATTTCCATTTTAAAATAAAACATATTTTGATTTGGAAATATCACGTGATATACATAGCATACAAACATATAGACTATGTATTATTATTATTTTGAAACAACTTCGACTATGTATTATTATACAGAATTAGTTTTTGAATATTCGAAATGTTTTCTAGATAGTCATTATTTTCTCAAGTTTAATATTTCACCTCAAATACGTTCAAAAAGAAATTAAAAGGTTGATTATCTTTTTTTTTTTTTTTTTTAATTCAGGAGTGATTCCAAAGTTTTCTAGGGCCAAAAACTAATCTCTTGAAATCCGGAGGAAACCAGGTTAAATCTCGAACGCCCGTGGCCAATACTGCTCGAACTCATGTGGCGGGATTTACCTCCTTTTACCATTGGACCAAGGCGACTTGGTAAAAAAAAAAAGTTGATTATCGTCTAAGGTAAAAGCTTAGAAACTTGATACGTTTGCTTCTAATTCAAAATCATTCTAAAACTTATAAGTGCATGTTCATATACTAATATTTTACGCAAGTATGAATAATGACTTCTCTTTTTTTTCTTTTTAACTCTTTATTTATTATTTAATACAAATTATGATTATATTTTTTATTCTAACATCACTTTCTTCTCCATGCATAAAATCGGAGCGAACGGTTCCTAATTTCTAATAGTGCCTCATTGTAAATCTTATAAAAGCTTATTTCTCTAATCTATAAATTATTATATTCGAATCCCAAATCTCTTATTGTAAAAACATTATCAAGTCGACTACTATAGTAAGGCAGCTTCCACAAAGACAATGATAATTTAAAACAAACGTACTAGCAAACTCGCCTCTCGACGTAAAGAAGAAGAATTTTTTTTTTACTATTTGCCACAAAAGTCTACTTATATGCATTGGATATCATCAACTACGATGAATATTAGCAGTTTAAACAAGACTCAAAATTAATAACAAAAACCACTGACTAAATAATGCTTATCCATACAAAGATCTCATCAACAAAGATTATTATTATCGATTTAATTAAGACCATTGACTTTTAAAATTAATAACAAATGATCACTTTACTTACTAATGCCTATTCAAACTAATAATACTATTCACTCAACGAGTATAAAAGCAATATTATTGAAAGCATCTTAGAATTAAAAATGGGTATTTTAGCACAGTATTTTGTATATTATATATAAAACACAAAATACTGTACTAAAATACCCATTTTCAATTATAAGATGCTCTCAATAATGTTGGTCAAAAATCTCATCAACAAACATGAAATATTAGCGATTTAAATAAGACCATTGACCTTTAAAATTTATAACCATATCTATATTTATGTTCACATGTGCGTCAATAATGCAAGTTAATTATTTTATATTGTGAAGTCTAACATAATTAAGACTCTAGATTTTGACTTATTAAGAAAAAATAAGGCAGGTCAATTAATATTATATTCTCATTTGCTTTTATGGATCCATTATATGTACATCCTACATAAGCATTTATGAAGGTTTGCTAAATACACCATAGCAACGAAGCAACTCACAAATTTAAATGGAGTTGGAGCAAGGAACCAATGTGGGTGTTGGTGTAGCAACCCTTGTTCTTGTTCTAATAGTGTTGTTTAGAATGAAGCAATCTTCTATGCATAAAAGTAATTTAGTTGATTTGATAGGAATAATTAAATAGCCGAAAAAAGACCAAAAAAACAAAAAAAAAACAAAGGAGAAACAATAACTTGAGAAAGAGAAATATGTAAAAGGATGCAAATCTACCAAGAATGACTTCATTGGATCCCTACAATGTATAGACCTCACCACTCACTTCGGAGGACGATAATAGGCATACACTGCAACGACGGCTTGTAATATCGTGAGAAGGAGAATTGTCAAACCAGTGCAACGTGAAAGACATGTCCGAGAAGTATTGTAAGTCAAATGTGTATTCTTGTATGCCGCCCAATGTGCATGCCAACCTCGTGATATATTCTCATTAACTCCTATGAAAGTATCAGCTAAGTAACTTGCATCGAGGTTAAACCTGCAATCTCTACTGATGACCTGAAAGAACTGAGAGATTTCACTCATTGTTCCCATATAGTTCGTTATAATTCCTTTGCGGCTAAGTAACCTTGCGTCATCCTCGCTTTCCAAAAGACATTGCATGAAAACTACGTAGCTTGTTATGTGCTTGGTACAATAAGCATAATAATCTTCAAAGGCAACACAATTTAAGAAGAACAAGATGGTATAGTCATCAAAGATCATTGGTGGTATCTCCAGAAGATTCCTTTTATGCCTTATCTCCAGTACAGTTTCTGCCTTGTTCCTCAGTTCTAACTTTATCCCCCTGAACCGAAGTGTTGTTGCTGAGGGGATCAATTTTAGAAAAGGACTGCGGTGAGGAAGATCGCGAGGAAGACCCATGTCGTATTTTCCCTTTTTAGGAATAATAGGCATGATAATCACACGAATCAGATCAAGAAGATGTTTTACCTCAGGTTCAGCGTGTTTTAAAGAATATGATATATCTATGGCATACTTGAAGAAACTAATTATTATCTCAGTTAGCCATCTTGATGTCACTATCTTCGATTTCTCAAAAATAGTTTGAAGAAGAAAGTAAGGAACCTGATTCTCCAAAAGTAGTAGGTCACTCCTTATAGCCGGTATAATCCATAGCATTACGAATATAGGATCCTTATGATAGTCAGAGTACCTGACTTTTCTTGCTACCACTAGGAACAAAACCAGAATGAAGCAACCATCAAGAACCATCATTTCAATCAATTTCTTCCGACCTACCGGATCATCATCATTATAAAGGCTCTCGGAATACGACTCTCTTATATCTTCCTCCAACTCGGAAACTGCTTCCACCAAATCCTTCATTTCCACACCTTTTTTGTTAGCTTCAGCCATGAAAAGCCCGAGGAAACGATGTTTGTGCTCTTGAATCATTTGGAGATGTTCTTTTCCATTATGGTAAGGACCGATTGAAACAACACTTGGTTCATAAGCGTCCTTATAGTGGTTGTTTCTGAGTCTCCGAGGGATTCTGAAGATGCAACACTTTTCTCCACCGGCTGATTTCTTGAGAAGCTTTGGAACCGTTCCTCCTGAAAGTAAATCATGAGATTTTTCTACAACAATGTCTATGTCATAGTTTCCCTTATTTGCTTCTTCATGATGGTTCATTATACTATTCTCACTCTCTTTTGTTGGGAAGAAGAAAAAAGTATTTTTATTTATTTTGTTTTGTGTTTCCTTTCTTACCCACGAAAAAGACTTAGAAACTTGATACGTTTGGTTCTTTTCTTTTTTTTTTATCAGACTAGAACTTGATATGTTTGCTTCTAACTCAAAATCAATTTAAAACTTAAAAAGTGTTCATATACATTAACCAATGACATTTTGAAACAAAAATGAGAAAGAAAATAAAGACCAAACGCAAAGTCTATCAAGCAAACTCGTGTTCGACGTCAAGAAGAAGAATAAAAAAATTACCATTTGCCACGAAAGTCAACTACAATTAATTGGCATCTCATCAACTACTATGTATATTAATAGTTTGAATTAAATTTGAAATTAAACAAACTAAATTTTAACCCGCAGTGCACCACGGGATAATTTTGTTTTAAATAAAAAATTATATTTTAAGTTAATCCATAAAAAAGTTTTAAATATAGACAATTCGTAAGAAAAATATGATCATATTTATGTAAACTCAAACTCGTTCAACCATATTTATGTATAATAATGGGAGAATTTGAAAGATACTCTTTTTTCTATATCACTTTTTAAGTTCTTTCAAATTTTATCAAAAAGTCACTAAAAATTGATATTTATTAAAAAAAATATGTGTAAGCTTATATATATATAGACACAAATTATCTTATATGCGTGTAAATTTATATATATATATATATATATATATATATATATATATATATATTTCATAACTACCGTATAAATACCTTTTAAAACAACTTTTAAAAATCATATAAAAGATTTGAAAGCCTTTTAAAAACTTTATAAATGCCGTTTAGAACCTATTAAAACTTTATAAATATTTGGATTGAGTCTCCCAGTAGTAATGATGATCTAGATGTACAAATAAAATTTTAATTTAGATGCCCGAGAAATCAAACTTTCTTCTCATTTGTAGTTGAGAGCATATTAGTCATATTTATAATGGTTTTAAGCTATTATCTAAAATTTTCTACCTTATGTAGACGTGGTATAGAAATATTAGAAATATTTTTATGGAGACATAGATGTATTTGGAAACATTATTTTTATTGATAAGATATATTATATTTCGAACAATGTAAATTTTAGGTAGTTCACGGGTTAGTTTAATAAACTCACAATTATAATGGTAAAGCGAGTTATGAATAAGTTTTTTACGAAATGAAATCTGTTACCGGTTGACCTTCAAAAAATATATTGTAAGTATGTAAATTTTACATATATTTCTACTTCTACTACAAAATTTGTCAAACTGAATAATTTATCGATAAATATTCTTTCATGCTGTTAAATTCATTGTTTTTATTTTTTTCTTTTATATTTATGTTTTTATGTAACTATGACCCTTATGATAAATCTCTTATAGATAAGTTTTATATTTAGTTATAGGATACGTATATAGAGTTGTATTCTTATGGTAAATTAGTTAATTTAATTTTATGGTGACTTATACAATGTATGGACCAATAAAAATAACTACATATGTCAATTAATTTCTATTGATTATATATATAGTAACTAAAATACTAAGAAAGAGGTTCACTCTAAAATTTTGATTAATATATATATATATATATATATCGATGAAATAAATAAGTGACCAAAATGTAGACTGGTCAACATATGTCAATTTCTATATGGTAGATACATGGTTTTGAGATATTTTAATAATTCATGATAACTTTTCTAAAGTATATATACCGATAGGTCTACATAACTATGCACTTACTACAATTTAAAGTAAATATTTTGGTTAAAGATTTTTCTTTTCCAGAAAATGAGCTTATTTACACTTAGTCATCAAATTGTTAATTTGTTTTCAAAAAGTATCAAAACTTATTTAGAAAATAAATTTTTTCTACAAAAAGAGTAAATCATAAATAAATAACATATCATAAGAACTTTTATGAATTCACCTAAATTATTCAAAAAATTGTCAAAAGATTTGAAACAAGAATTCCATATAGTTTTAAATAGATTCATTTTTATTAGTTTAATAACTTTTAAATTCCTATAGGACATATTTTATTATTTAAAGTTTTTAATTATTATTGATTTAATAATTTTATAATAGATATATATATATATATGTTACTATTGGGATGAATAGTTTATCATATCTTATTTATAAAACACAACCTTCAAAATATTTATGTCGTACATAATCCAAGATTCAAATGTGGTTGAGTTACATGTTTATTACCATGACAATTAAGAAAAAGAAATCAAATATTGAAATTTTATTTATCAAAAAAGGATTCAAACAATGGACAAGTTTATTATAACATTTTATTTTCTTAATTTGATTACTTTGATAGTTCACATATCATATAAACATCATACTTTCAAATATTTGATTTATCATCATAATTCTTAATTCATCTGTGGTGGTGGTGGGCGCGTAGGACAACCCTAACCGGTTGGTTATTTTTGATTAGGGCCTGGTGGCACAAACCAACTGGTCGGTTTTATCTCATCATGGCTTGATGGTGGTGGCCGCGTAAGAATACCCCAACCGGTTGGTTTTTCCTGATTAGGGCCTGGTGGCACAAACCAACTAGTCGGTTTTTTTCTGATTAGGGCCTGGTGGCACAAACCAACTAGTCGGTTTTTTCTGATTAGGGCCTGGTGGCACAAACCAACTGGTCGGTTTTATCTCATCATGGTTTGATGGTGGTGGCCGCGTAGGAATACCCCAACCGGTCGGTTTTTTCTGATTAGGGCCTGGTGGGACAAACCAACTGGTCGGTTTTTTCTGATTAGGGCCTGGTGGCACAAACCAACTGGTTGGTTTAATCTCATCATGGCTTGGTAGTGGTAGCCGCGTAGAAAGATCAGCAATGGTTGGTTTTGTCTCATCATGGCTCTCTACATATCCTAAAAAGAAAAAGTATATTCAATAAAAAAAAACTTATTATTAGACTATACAAGTGTGAAATGGGTAAAAATCAGAGAAGATCTTTAATATTAATAGTGTAAAATATCTAATTAAATTATTTAAAACATGGGGGAATTTCAAAAATACCCCTTTTCATATTCGTCTTCTTAAAAATACCTCATTTTCAAACTTTATAAAAAAAACCACTAAAAATGTTGAAATTTATCCAAATATGTGTGTAAGCTTATAAATATATACACAAATTATCTTTATATGTATATAAAACTTTATATACCTTTCATAAATAGCGTAAAAATAAATTATAAAAACCTTATAAAAATCGTATAAAAACCGTATAAACCCTTTTAAAAACCTTTTAAAGACCTTATAAAACTTATAAAAACGATTTAAAACTATTTAAAACATTTTAAAATATTTGTATCGAATCTCCCAGTAGTAGTTATTATATAGAAGTACCTTATAAACTATATAAAACTTTATAATTTTTTATATTTAAATAGGGATATTTTTGAAAATTGTATAGATAAAAGGGGTATTTTTAAAAAGGGGTACACCAAAAGGGGTATTTCTCAAAAATTCTCTTAAAACATTCTCAAATTACTTGAAGAACACAATAAAACTGAAGAAGTAGCAAAAATTACTTGAAGAACACAATGGAAGAAAGAGCAAGAACGACATGAGAGCCACCATCTTCATCTTTGAAAGCATTTTTATTTCTGAGGACATAAAATATATGTTTTGCTTTTATTGTTTAGAAGAGTGACACAAAATTCTCTATATATATGAAACATACACATGTTCATAGTTATCTGTTGGTGCACTACACATTGACTACAATTCAAACTAAATCTTTTGGTTAAAGATTTTCTTTCTTGGCAATTGATATATTTACAATTAGTCAGCAAATTGTTTAAAAGAATCTTGAATATCTAAATATAGAATTAAAAAGGACTAGATGACTAGAATTAAAGAACCTTGAATATCCAAACGTTTGCTCAGGAGAACACATTTAGAAAACAAAAGTAATGTGAAACTAGATGATTCTAAGATCAGGATCAGTAGCTACTCACAAGTCAGGCAACGCCTATCCTAACTAATACTAATCACGTACGTAATTAAACCTCATCAACTACGTTAATAATCACGTACGTAATTAAACCTCAAGTACGGACTAAACTAATAGTCATTGTAAGAAAAACAAGTGCTTTAAGTTCCCCGGATCGATCGAGAGGATCATGTTTATTATAAAGATATGGACTCACATCAATGTTCAAGTGAACCGAATCGAATTTCGAAAATTTAAAGTAAAAATTACAATTTATTACATTTGAAAAGAAAACATTTTGAAAGGCTTGATCTATGATTAGAAAATAGATATAAACATACACTTTTAATCCATTAGTTATAATTAGTTATTCAGAAGGGAGAAAAAAAGTTATATCTATTTTTATGTTCGTATGGAGTTGGAGCAAGGAACCAATGTGGGTGTGGGTGTAGCAACACTTGTTCTTGTTCTAATAGCAGTGTTGTTTAGAATGCTGCGATCAAGATTGAGCCCGAACCTGCCAAAGTACGAAAGAGGTTATTGATTTGTCTCTTCAATCATATTATCAGCTTTAAGTTTAAGTAAATCAATTTGTTTTCTGTTTTTGTTGTTGCTAGGTATAATCATTATGGGAGCAATTCTTCTACTCGTTTTTGTGATACTATGCATAAAATAGTTTGAGCAACAATTGTTCGTCGACAACAAGAACAAAGGTTAATGATAATATATGATAAGTAGAAGATTTATGATTTCATTTTTGTAAATGAATAGAGTCAATACCACCACCCGTGATCGATTCAGCCACTATGTTACCGCCCTCGCCTCCTCTGGAGATTCCAACATACTCAAAAGGTACATAAATAAACACAAGTATTTTTGCATATTACTTTGTTGTGAAATACTCTTGACAAATATTATTCATTCAACTTGTATAATTCTAGACGTTTTCTTATATAAGAGTCATTTCTTAACAAATTTTAAAGTTAGGATTTGCTTAAGAGACCATAAATGATTCGTGTAAGACATTTAAGAATAATTCGTATAAGATAGGATCAATTGTGTTTGTTGCCCTATGTGTATGCTATGGAATTTAGAGCGAAATTGTCCACGACTGAGATGTATACGTAAGTCCATCTTTTGGAGAATGTAGAAGGCACTGTCACGCTTTTGTGATTTAATAATGGCATATAAGCCAAAAAAAAAAAAAAACTATATATTCTTCTTTTAGTATCACCATACTTGTGACATAGCTGATGAATGATGATGCTTATATAAAAGAATGTCTGTCTCTTTTTTATTTAGTCAAACAGCTTCATTTCAATTTTCTAAAACTAATTTATTCAATATCCAATTTTCTAAAAAACTGAAATATTTGAAAAGTTGGCTTCAAACTTTCAAAATATGATTTACCGATGGAATTCCGAAGAGTAATTTACCGACAGATTAGCGATGGATAGAAGCATTAGTAATCGGTCAATATAATGACATTTTTTGTCGGATTTTCGACGGAACTCGAGAACGTAATCTCGAAATAGTTCGTCATTATCAATGGTTTACCGAAAAATTTCTCAGGAAAATCTCCATCATTACTGATGGATTACCACTAGTCATTTCAGATTGATCTTGTATAGTTGTGTTACCACTGACATTGAGAACGAACCTCAATAAAATCTGTTTATAAACAAAGACCAGAAGTTAAATAAATCTCATAAAACTTTCACATACAATGTCAATAACATGTGTTTTGTACCTAGGTGGTAGCCGGAAGCAGAGAAATAATTGTAAGTTTCTGCTTGGTTGTAAATATTTTATAAAAAAAACATATGTATAATTTTTATAGTTATTTTCGAATATGTATAATATATATTCTAAATTTTTTGTAAAAAGTTTAATTTAAAAAATTTATAAGGTTTAGCAAGGCTTAAAATAGAGATTACATAGTAGTATTTGGTGAAAATACACAGTAGTATTTTTGAACAGTTTTTTTATTCGGTATTTCTCAAAATTTCCTAAAAGAAAAAACTTATCAAAATTTCCTAAAAGAGAACACTTAACAACTTTTGAAGAAATTGAATACAAGTGCAGGCAAACATCACCATTTGGAGATTCTGACTTAGATTAATGAATAAGAGTTTTACAAGTAATGTAAAAGCCAAATAGGTACTGTTTCTGTATTTTTGTATATTTTAAATTTAACATATGCTATTTTGAACTTTAATTAATTTGATAGATATCTTTATTATATATATTTTTGTTTAAACACAAAATATCAACAAATAACATTTAAAAGATTATGTAAAAAAGAAACTTTGATTTTGAAATAGAAAGATGAACTGTAACTTCAAACTTCAAACTTCAAATATGAAAATAACACTCTCTACTTTTTGGAGTAAACAAAAAATGAAATTCTTTAAGAGAAAATAAAATAGCCTCAAGAACTTTAACTTTATATGTAACTTCTGTTTGGTTGGAATTGGATTACCAAAAAACTCATACTCTCATTGTAAATTACTGAGAGCACAAGCAACAAAGCAGAGAGAAACAGAGATGCAAGAAACCACCAGCAAAATCCTTCTTGTACTTCTCCTCTTCTTTCTAATTCTCTCACCTTCCACACAAAACCCACAAGAACAAGACATATACTACTGTGGTAACACTCCAATCCCAAACCCATCTAATCTCATAACTTGCAGATCTGGAATACTCTACTTCAAAACCTCAACTGGTCTTCTCTCCCATGTCTCCAGAACAGAGGAAGTGAAATTGAGAGCAAGGGTCTCTATGGAAGTCGAAGGTCACATACCTGATTTATGCATCTCCTGTGAGAGACCTGATGGTAACTGTGGTGTTGCTCTAAGATGTCTCTGTCATCCTAAAGAGTGCAGTTAAGTCTTGACTTTATTACAATGTAGATTATCTCTCTGTGTGTTATTGATGTTTTGTTTTACTCTGTTTCTTTGCAGAGAATAAAGTTGTAAACTTTGGAATAAAGTCTCAAGCTTTATCTGGTAAAACACAGCTTGTTCTACTTATGTCAATGGGTTTGTTTCTCATCTGGTTTTGAATTTGTAAATTTCACTCATTTAGCTTCTAAATTAGAGACTTTGATACAAATTTGTGTGTTGTGTTTCCTTATGGAACACAAATTTGGATATAATCTGTGGTTGTTGTTTTCAATGTCTGGTTCTTGGAAAGGAGTTATCTACATAGTAGAGATGATTGATAATATGATTGGAGTTCATGGTTCCATCAAACTCTTTTTCTCCTTTTGGTAGATTATGATTGTTTTTGTTATATTTAAACGGTTTTTTCTAACTGAAACAGTTCCTTGATTGGCTTGGATAGTATAACATACAATTTTAGGTGGATATAAGAGGTGGAAGTTGTTGTGTTGGAGGGTAAAGATGTGCAGAACCAAGAACTAGAGTATGAGAAAGTTAGTTTTGATGAGGTAGCTTTGTTCTTCACATTTTTCTCCACTAGTCTTAGGATCCGAGTATCAGGTCAATGTTAGGGAGAGTGTGATTTTTGTCTTTGTAAGGGTTTGTGTAGAGAAAGGAGCACTAACATAGTCTGAGAGAAAGAGGAGGTGAAAGAAGTGGTTGTGCCATTCGTTGTGAAAACGCTATAAGAGATATATGTTATCAACTTGGAGACCCCAATTGATCAATCTGCCTGAGTAGGGATTTGATTTAGTGCAAAAGACCACACCAAATTCCCTGTTTTTGCTACATGGTTGTCACCTTGTTAGTTTTTAGCCCTGCAACAAATTCGTAAATTGTCGTTGCTTCATTTAACTCCTTTAACTTCGCGCTTTGATTGAGTGGATCGACCTAAATCTAGTTATGAATTATGCTTACATGTTTTTACTCGTTTTGGTTGAGACCATCTCTATAGGCCTATAATCATCGATTGTAAACTTAAAAGAGAATAGACAGTCCTACACGCCACACAGTTTCTATAAGAGTAAGAGCAAAGTTTAAGGTAAAATGAGATTCAAATCTAGTAACAGTGATATTTCGATGACCTCAGAGATACTCTTGAGAGCTTAGATTGAAGGGTATCGCTGTGGATGGATGGACCAAATGTTGAATACATAGGAGCTGAGTTTCAAAGTCTTTTGAAAGCCTAAGAATGATGTGACCAAGGAAGGACTTATCTCCTCAGAGATCTCCCCCAAGAAAAGATATTTCTCACTACAAGAGTACAACTAATACATAAAGACAAGATTGATATTTGAAAAGTTAGTATATTATTATTCAAACACACCTTAAAAGGTTTACATTTTCCTTTGTGACACTTTGACCAATGTAATTTGGTTTGCTTTTGTTTGGAAATAATATTGTTTTTATGAAAAGTAAGCCTCTATGTTTGAATGGTATTTTTTTTATTAAACTTCCACGAAACAACACTTAGTAAAGGAACACTAGTGATTTAGTAAATATGATATGGTCATTGTCTCTACATGAGTCCCCTTTTGATCAATCTTTCTTTCCTCGAACCTCTGTTTCCTCATTGTACGTATAACTCTCCTCATGTGAATCCCTAACCATGTACAAAACCATATATACTTGAAAATTGAAATAAAGCAACTAAGTATGAGTGCTAATTCGGACCAAGAACTCTCATGTGAAGTATAAATGTCATAACATGGAATGGTACAGAAGTAAGCCTTTCGAATTAGTTTATCACATCGCGAAAATGATTGTATGGAGCGGTCTAGTTCGTTTTAACGATCATATTTATCGCTAAATTACAAAGACGCAATGAACAAGAGAGATCTACCTTGAATTGGTATTTGGAGGGGTAGGACCACCACATTTGATCTTACAACGTTCAAAGCAATTTCCATCAAAATCGTTGCAATCGCGAGAACAATACCGAAAGCAAGCTATCCAAGTCCTTCTATGTCCATGACCATGAATATGTCTAGCTTCTCCTCCTCTTATTGCAGCAATCACAACCAACATTATCACCATTATCACATCCCATTTTGCCATTCTCTTTTTTTCTTTTTTTTCGTTTACCTTTACCTGATGAATCGTAATGTTCTATTTATAAGATGTTTACTACATCTCTATAGAAAGTTAGTTTGCTAGTGATCAATCTGAATTGGTTTTAGTAACAAAATTTGGATTTTGACTACATATTAAATGATTTTAAATTTCTGTTTACTTTTATTTTTCTTTACAAAATATTCCATGTTAATAAGGTAAAGATTTAACAAATATTGAATTTGAATTCAACGCGACAAAGTCAAACCTTAAATCATTAAAGAGTATAAATTGGTAATCAATTTAGTATTATTCTAATTCTGGTCTTCTTCTATCTATGGTTTATTTATTTTTGCGTTTTGAATAATTTGGTTTTGTTTTCACGACAATGAAAATTTGGCTTTGTTACACCTTGATGAACTGTAATTTAATTTTGTTTATACGAATGACTTTTTTATTTTTATTTTTATGGGCGAAATCTTTTTTCTTTTGTCAACTTACTAATGGTTAAACTAGAGTCTTTTCTACATATTACATATATTATTACTATATCTTTCTATTAAATAGTTTTAAGTTTAAGTCAATGTACTTGTACGTTTATATTGTACAAAACATAAGGTTTAAATGGTAAATGAGGAATATGACTGAATCTGGCTTATTTTTTACATTTTAAAATGGTAATATTGATTAATTAGTTTAGCTTAATTTTTGTTACTTTTTACAAAATAAATTAACAAAATTGAATTATTTTCCATTTTCTATTTTGAACTATTAAAATTATGTGAGTAATTAATAAAAAAGCTTTGTCAAAATATTATTAAGAAAAATAATTTAAAAAGTAGCATTATAGTATAATACAAAATTAAGCACTATTGGTGTAATTTTTTATATCTAAAATATTTTAATTCGAGTTATGTACTCGCTATTATCTGAATTTTTATACATATGTCATCAGATGTTGAAAAAGCCGTTGAATCTAGCTAAATTTAGTTGTATGCAAATGATAACCGTAGAATTGATGAATCTCGGTGAATATATTTATAATATTATCATTTACACCCACAATAATGTTTTTTTTTTAACAAATCACCCTATAATAACCCTATTTTTATATATACTCAAATAAAAAAATAAATTTTTCTTTTCATTGTAAGGTTAATTAATGAGTAACAATTTTTGCACTAAAATATTTGAAAACCATCTTTTAAAAGAAGTACACTTGTACATGAAACAAAATTTAGAAAACCCCACCACGTGTTTGATAAACGGAAAGTTGTGAACCATATGTTTAAACAAAATTTATAAGACCAACATTATTGGTAGGCTCTTATAAGTGAAACAGAGTATCTTAGCACAGTGTTCTGTAAACATTATTGGTTGCCCTAAGGTTTGTGAACCATATGTTTAAACAAAATTTATAAGGTTGTGAACCAAATGTTTTAAAAAAATTTATAAGGTTGTGAACGATATGTTTTCAACTTCTTACTGCGTATGTATAAAACCACACGCTTCAACCAATTATTTCATCTACCATTTGATTAATTACTAGAAACTAGGGATACTAAAATGAGTAAACCGATTCAATATCCAAAAAATTTATGTTACCAATCAAATAAAACTCATACTAATAATCCAAAATGATTGGTCATAAGATCATTATACCAAATATTTTCCGAAAGCGAACAAATAAGTGATACACATATTCAAAAATGTAATTGACCTACAACTTCATAATATATTACTATATGTAGTATATGTGTCCATTATGGTCTGCGCATGCACTCACATATTGACGATCGTGTCAAAGTAAAAAAAGGTGAGCTAACCCTTGTTATTATTCGTGGACATATACATTCCACATAAGACAAAGGTGACTTTAGCCCTACTACTTCAAATGTCTCATAATATATTTTATCAAATCAAAAACATTTTCGTAAGAAAATTTATATCATTTAATGTGGGGTAACTAAGTTTTTAATTCAAAAACAAAATAAAATTTCACTACTATTGATAGAAAAATCTATGGACGTAAGCCAACAATATAATACAAAACCATGGTAAAAAAAACTATGAAGATTAATATCGCTTTCACGTAAACCAACAATATTATATATTTTCATAAACACTAATATTATTTTTACATTTTATAACTTCTTACTTTCAAGCTAAAGCTTTCAGAAAAATAAAATAAAATTTATAGAAATTACATGGAAGGTGGTAGGTGAAGGATTACACCAAATTACAAAACGTCAAGACTCATTTTACAAAAAAATACAAAACTTATTCTCGTGTGTATATATAAAAGACCATCTCACTTCTCCCTTATCTCTCAGCTTTGAGCTTCTCTCTCCCAACGAAAGAACTCAAGCTTCTCAAACTCTATAATCTTACAATACGCCGCCGTTTTATAATTCTTCGTTTTTGTTTTTGTCATCATACCATCATTACTAAATCATGCAAGCAGCTACGTCGTCGTGTGATCTCAAGTTCCGATCATCTCTTCCGACAGCTAAAAACCAACGTCTCACCCACGCTATTCCAAAGCGCGTGGCTGTTACGTGTGGTTATAAGTCGGAGTCTTTTAGTTTCCCTAACGGCGTCTCCGTGAGTCGATCTGATTGGCAAAGCTCATGTGCTATTTTGTCTAGCAAAGTTGCTTCCGTTGAAAGTTCCGGCGGTTTAGCCGATAAAATCGCCGCCGTTAATGGTCACACAAACGGCTCCGTTAATCTTGGTATTGTTCCGGTTGAGTCGACTAATGTGAAATTAGCTCCGGTTCAGCCTTTGACGATTACTGATTTATCTCCGGCACCGTTGCATGGTTCTAGTCTCCGTGTAGCTTACCAAGGAGTTCCCGGCGCGTACTCGGAAGCAGCCGCCGGAAAAGCTTATCCGAATTGTGACGCCATTCCTTGTGACCAGTTCGACGTTGCTTTTCAGGCGGTGGAGCTTTGGATCGCTGATAGAGCTGTGCTTCCGGTGGAGAACTCACTCGGTGGTTCGATACATCGGAACTACGATCTTCTCCTCCGTCACCGTCTCCACATCGTCGGAGAAGTTCAGATTCCCGTTCACCATTGCCTCCTCGCACTTCCAGGAGTCAGGACAGCTTGCGTTTCGCGGGTGATTTCTCACCCGCAAGCCTTGGCTCAGACAGAACACTCCCTAGACGTCCTTACACCACACGCAGCGCGTGAGGCTTTCCACGACACAGCAGCTGCTGCGGAATACATCGCAGCTAACAACCTCCACGACACGGCAGCTGTTGCAAGCGCACGCGCGGCTGAGCTCTACAACCTCCAGATACTAGCAGACGGGATCCAAGACGATCCCGGGAACGTCACGCGCTTCTTAATGCTAGCGCGTGAGCCTATAATCCCACGCACGGACCGACCTTTCAAGACGAGCATAGTCTTTGCTGCACAAGAACACAAAGGAACAAGCGTACTCTTCAAAGTCCTCTCGGCTTTTGCTTTCAGAGACATTAGCCTGACCAAGATCGAGTCCCGGCCGCACCACAACCGTCCCCTCAGGGTCGTTGGGGACGGGAGCTTTGGTACGGCCAAGAACTTTGAGTATATGTTTTACGTAGACTTTGAGGCGTCGATGGCGGAGCCGCGTGCACAGAACGCGCTTTCGGAGGTTCAAGAGTACACGTCGTTCTTAAGAGTGCTGGGAAGTTACCCCATGGATATGACACCATGGTCCATGACATCCACCGAAGAAGCATGACCCCATCGCCTTAAACAAAACCAATAAATTTATTGAATTATTATGTTTTTATTTTTTGGGTTGTTGTGAAAAATTGTACTATAGTATATACTAAAATTAAATCGTAAATGTAGAGCTCGTTACTCACGTGGTGATTAGGAGAAAACAAATTTGTTTTATTTGTCTGTTACTATAATACAAGATCTCTCTTACTTAATGGAGAAAACAAATTTTATTGAAGAGTTCCTTGATTTTATTTTGTAACACTCGATTTTAATCAAGAAAATAAAAGAATAAATGCATTTCAGAAAATGTGATTACATATTCTTTTTTTTTGTTTAACCAAAGTTATTAGTATATGTTGATTTTTCTAATTATGTTTTAATCGTTAGGAATTTGAGATATATTGAAGGCTTCATACCATTTAAAATTTGTTTATTTAGCATTATATTTTACTATCTTTTCTGTGAAGACTTCATCTCCATGCATGCTAGTTCACTGTTGACCAAAGTTCTTACTAAACTAAGTTCCACTACTATATATCTAAACCGTGAAACAATCTATATACATGACCAAAAAGTCTAAAGACCAACCAAGATGAATGCGAAGAGAAGTTTGAATGATCAACTCTGCTAACAAAAGACCCAAAGTTCTATTAACTATTCATAAAATATATAAGCTAGCCTCCATTACATGTAAGTTGAAAGATATCATTATAGAATATTCAGTGAAATATTCAAGAGAGTTGCTCGAGAAAAGTCAAGGTCACGTGTGTGAACCCAAGTGTTCAACGTTTGTTTGTTTAAAACAAATCAATGAGCTTCGTCGTCTGATATTTCTAGGTAAGTCACAAGGAAATTGGCTATATAATTTTCAAGAAACCTACCTGTTCTAATATTGTAATACCCACATGCATTTTATATTTCCACCTCTAGTTCTTGGTGAGTAACGAGAGTGTACTAACTCTTCGAATGGCGAAACTTGAATTTTCTAATTCATTTTTTAGTTACAACTGTATGGAAATGTAACTCGGAAGCTATGAACAGAGGCGAATTCGAATGATCTAGCTAGAGAGACTTGAAACAAAATGACATATGGTTCTATTACGAATAAATTTGGACCAGTGAAACATTGTAGTCTTTTGCAGTTTAGTTTATAAATCTTTATTTAGATATAGTATTTTTTCTTTTTTGAGAAAAAATAAACAATAGTCGAAAACAATGACTTGTGCTAACTTTATAGAAAGTTAGGTCTCGCTATAAAAACTTGTTACAGATCCGTATGAATTCACAGTCTAGCTAACCATATAAAGAGTCTTCCACCAAACATTTTTGTTAATTACCAACTAGGAGGATTTTAAACCAAACTCCAAACTACACATCTAAAATGTATTTTTAAAAAGACTAGTTAATGTACTAACCAAAACGAGATTATATATAACATCTACGATCACGAATTGACCTGAAACATTAACTAGGATATTATCTTTAAAAATGTTATTTTATAACAGTCAAGAAAATATTTTCAGGTGGGAGAACGATTATATGATGATGGTAGGAGAGAAAAGAAAAACTTATTTGGGGTTTGGTGGGAGATGAATCAATGGTCCAAAATATTTGAAATATTTAATATATAAATCTTTTTTTATTATTATATGTAAATCTTAACATCATCATGTTGTCATTTTTTATCATATAAGTAAATATTTGGCAGTGTTTTTATGATCATAAAATTTGCACGTACATTATTATTATTTCCCCATAATTTAGCGTTACGCAGACATAAGAAGTGGCGTGTATGAATCAGACGGGTGTGGTAGTTGCTTTTGTCTCGTTGCATTTCTTTTGCCATCTCATAAACTTGGTTAAACGTATAACAAGTCATTTTCATTAGCTAAGCAAAATAGAGTTTATAAACTATAGATTTTTAAACATGAAAATATATAGTTATCATTTACTATTTTATTCCTCTGTTGTAATTTCGAAAAAAAATTATAATTTTATTTAGGAGAAGTCAAGAAGAATGGCGAAATGAGAAGTGAGGAGGAGGTAGGTGGGAGAGATCTTTTTGTATAGGAGTGGGTAGGTGGCGACGAAGGGAGCCATCAGCCATGCATTTTAGGATTTGCCCCGTTGTCCATATTTATTTTTGTTTTTTGTATAAAACATTCGTTATCAAAAAAAAAAAAAAATTAAGAGTAGTGATGTACAAACTAAGATTTATAACCTTTAATAGGCTTATATTAATCTATATAAAATTTATAATATTTAACCATAACTTTATTTAATTAATTCTCTCTGTTCTTATTCAATTAATACCAAAATATATATTTAATATAGCCTAACAAATAGAATAATGAGATAAAAAAGTTTTAATATTAATCAGCAGTACAAAAATAATTTTTTTTTGCAATAAATTAGGTCATGTTTTTCTGGTTAAAAATAACTATTCCTTAGTAAAAATGCAAGAATCACTAGAAAGAATCAACAAAATATGAAAACGTCGAACACTTCAAAAGAATAGACATGGTGTTTGCTTTTTTTCTCAATAGGGGTTGACGTAGTTTTGATCAATTCTACAAAAAAAAAAAATCATGTTACCAAAAACAAATCTTTGTTTGGAGCAGACCAAAATTGAATTATATATTGACATGATATCGACATTTCATACGTTATACGTTAGCTAAAAAATTACCAAAACAGGTTTGAACATTTAGTTTTCCAGAAAATTGCAAGATCATTTCACCATATTTTTCTCATCTTCGAGAAGTTAAATGTCTTTGATCAAATCTCTTTTCAAAGTTTAAACTTTTATTGTTGCAAACACTCTTCTTGTTTTGTAAGATTTTCAAGTTTTTTCTCTAAACAATACATATGTGAGGCATATGAGTTGCGTTATTATATATTAATGACTTCAAGTGCATATTTTGGCCGTTGATCAAAGAATATAAATATTAGTTTATTTAGTTTGATTTCCTGTTGAATTAAATTAATAATCATTATAAAAAACATAAATCTAAGAATCTTAATTTTATTCTTACCAATTCTCTTGAAATACACAACAATGCTTATTTTGTTTGTTTTAAGAATTTGAAAGACACCTATTATAGAAATGAAAAAATATATACTAGTGGAGCTACGGTCAGTGAAGAAGCAAGTGACTCTTTAAATTTAGGAAGTTGTACAGAAAACTTGAGTCCGTGTACCGGAGGGCAGAGGTTTTAGGCCTTTTAAAAATATGTGAAGTGACTTGTAAAATTATGTCAAATTTAAAATACTTTAGTAATGAGAAAAATATGTCGTGAACGATGATGTTTAGAGACTCGATATCCTAATGAGAAAAATATGTTATGTACGATAATTTTCAAATAAATTGGTAAATTTTGTATTATCAATTAAAACGCTATTAAGAAAAAAGATAATTTTATTTATATCTTTAAAATTGTTTGTTTGCATGATAAAGGGTTGTTTTTAGCAAAACATCTAAGAATCAGAAGATAACTAATAAACATTTATGAAAAATGAAGTAAGGAAAGAAAATATTTTTTAATCCAAAAACATAATTTGGATTGAACATGGGGGTAGGACGTGAAAGTGACATTGTAAGTGCATATTTGAAAATAAGATCTCTCTAGTAAAGTAGTAACTAATTAAGATGTGGCTTCAAGGTTCAAGAACTTGTTTGGTATGGCTTTTATGGATGGATCGTGCCAGGCCTAATAGTAAATTTCAATTACTGACTTGCCATGCACATCCTTGTAACACAAATCTACCATTATTCAACTCAAGATCTTAAGCATGATTGATTGAGCTTACATTGATATTTCGAACACAAATTTTTACAGGCTTTTGAGTTAGGCTTCTCACAAGTAATTACTTGGGCTGTTTATATTATAGCTCAGCCCATGAAAGTCCATAGACAGCATTTGCGCAATTAAAGGTGAACACACAACAAACGAAAGAGAGATTCATGCGCAAATGATGGGAAAGAAAAGAATGGACCATGCGACCAACAAACAAACAAAGCATTCTTATGGTCATAACTACTTCTTTCTTTCATCTTTTTTTGCTTTAATCTCAATGTCTTAACCTCTTAATTGATTGGTTTATGCAAAAACAGACCAAGTAAAAAGAGATATTGATAGAATTTACAAACTCATAATAACCCCTAATTACTTTTGTGAAATCTGAAACACAGACTTCTACATCAAGCTTTTTACTTTTTTTTTTTTTTTACTTTTGACAAACCTTGTAGATCAAGCTAGGGTTATATTTTCTTCTTATTTTCACCTTCCCTTTTTCTTGTTTTGACCGTTTTCAACTTATAACCATATAATATATTGTACTATTAAACTATTATTAAAAAGTAATAATACAAAAATTTGATATACAATCATATTATTCCATAGTTTATAATACAATATTTTGGCTGTCAAAAAAAAAAACTCATAGTTTATAAATTTTTTAAATTAATTATATATACAAGTTACAATGCAATTTATTTAATTTTTATAGGTTTAGATTTTTTTTTTATTTTGACATCTATAGGTTTAGTGATTTATAGTCCACTCTATGGTATATATTAGCAGCGATCAATTTACACTTTTGATCTTCTTCTCCTTAATCAACTTCTTAAAACATTTTTGCCATTACTAAACGATTTGTTAATTATTGTTGGAAGTAATGTATTAATTGGGGCAATTGCAAGTCAAATACAGATTTTTTAAAAACCATGATATAAGTTTGGAGTGCAGGCTTGAGATAAGGACATATATACTATGACTAGAACACAAATACTTATTGTTTACACTAAAAATTATAATTCTATTGGTTAAATCATTTAAAATTTATACTCTAGATAATTTTTTAATATTCTATAAAAATACTCATATAAAAACCCCTTTTTTGGCCAAGATTACTTTAACTTATGTATTACCTTCCCATTCATTTGTAATGATATTTACAAGTTAGCAAAAATAAAACACTGATTATTTTTTGTGATAACCACTAATTACTGTTAATTAATTAATTGTTTCGCTAAATTTGTGTTAGCAAATGTGAGAAAAGAAATAAAGAAAAAGCAAGCTTTCATTGTGCCGCCCGTAATCATTTGAATTCTCTCCATAGGATCCAACGTCCACTATTCCTTTATGATTTCTTCTTTTTAATTTTTGAGGAAATGAAATAAACATCCCCACCACTTTCAAAAATAAAACAAGAACAACTTATAAACAAACACATTATATTTCAATAATATCGTTGTTTAGTTTGTGCTTCGAGTGGCACAACAACAATTTTATAGTCGTTAGAAATAGTTTCACCTAACACTTAAAATTACATATATATATATATATATATATAATATTCAAAAGTCACACATGTGTATTTATATATTCCAAAGTCACATATATATGAACTAAAATACGATGACGAAAGCAAAATATATATACAAAAATATCATATGAAGATAAAAAATAATAAAGGAATGAATTGTTTCAGGGCAATATGATGCTGCTTAGTGAGGTATCAGGTGGGGCGACGTACGACTAGAAATTTCATTAGCATGACTTCCATGGATGCTTGCCACGTGTTATCTTTCATATTTTTAAAGGTCAACCATCTCATAATCTACAATAAGAGGAGTGAGAATTACGTTTTGATATTTTTTAAGTACAATAACAATATAATAATAACAATACTTAATTTTTTAAGTATTTTTTAAGTATAATAACAATATTTTTTAAGTATTTTTTATAATTCATGGTAAATTCACAGACTTATGGAAGAACGCGTAAAACTACTTTTTGGGAGAAGTTCAACCTTCGATAGATCTACTTTTTGAATATATTAATGGACTGTAAAAAGAACTTAATTCATGTGGTCACATTGTAATGAGAAACAATCATGTAAATGGGGAGAATTGATCATTGACCTAAACCAATAGAACGACTCTTACAGCAGACGAGAAACCACTCGCATATGAAAATCTAGCTAAGAAGTAAATCAACGATTATTTTGATGTTTTAGTGACCTTGTAAAAAGGGGTAAAGAGATTGTATAAGGTTTCCTCTCATGTCTTTGAATATTTCTTTCATGAAAATTAAAATAAACTATTCAAAAGTCTTACAATTTTTGTCAAACCATCTTGTGAAAGATACTAATAAATTAATAGTAAACAATACATCCCGATAAATAGTAGAAATAAGCTTTTGACGTTTTGAGAAGAAGAAAAAACGGAATAAATAAGCAAAAGGCAAGTGAACCAACACTTGGTTTTCTCTAGACACGTCTCTCTATCTCCATCTTCTCCTACCCGTTATAAAAAAAACAAATACACAAAAGTGCAAAAGGGCAGCTAATCAACAACTCTTGATCTTTTCTCTCAACACAAATCTCTCTTCTTTCTCTCTCTCTCTCACTCACTCTCTCTAGCTATCCCATCTTTGAAGTTACGACATCCAAGAGCTCATCATCCCAAAGTTCTTGTGTTCTGGTTCGAAAATGGTGTGATCAAATGAACAAGTACAACATCATCCGAGGATTGATCACTTTGTCCTTTCAGGTTCTAAACTTCTAATTCAGGTTAGTAACAAGTTCTCTAGCTCTACTCTCACTTCTTAATCTAGTTTGAATCCTCCATTTTATTGTTATCGAATTCTGATCTTGCTATCAGAAATGCTTAATATTCTTATGTGAAAATATTAAGTAGTCAACCAAATTAATATAGAGAGATATAGAGAGATCTATCACTTCTTCAATGGATTTCATATTATAATTATCTAAGATTATTATTTTTTTAATCACAATGTGGTCTTCTCACGCAATATAATCTTATACATATGAACGTCAACATTATGGTTTTTATATATAACCATTTTTAATATATTTCTATGTAAAATGCAAAATGTTCTTTATTTATATGTTATATCTACCAAGTTTTTTTTTTGTTTGGGGGTCAATTTTGAGAAATGAGTATTGATGAAACCGTGTGTTTTTCAGTAATTACTGTAGAGTACAATATTTTTTTTAATAAAATTTCTGGTATTTATAGAGTCCAATCTTGTGGAAGATAGAAGTAATAAATCAACTCAACAGAAAGAAAAAAAAAAACAATTAAAGAAGAAGAATTAAAAGGTGAAGAAGATGCCACAAGAAGTAATGAGAGGATTAAAAGGTTTGGTGGTGTCGTCCACAAGCAATGGAGATTATGAGCTTGCACAACGAAAAGCTGAAGAAACTGGTTTGTCTCATCATTCTTTTTTTTAACTATGAAAATAAATATAAAGTAAAGAAGAAAGAAAAAAGATGGACCATATTGTTAAGTTAAATTAGCTTTGTTGATTCAAAATTAAAATTGCGTTTGGGTTTGAAATTTTTAAAAAGTTGTTTAGAAGAATTTTGCTTTATGTAAATTGGCTTTCATTAGAGGGTAACCCACCACAACGGCACAACTATTATTACTTTTTATGTTTGGTGGATACACATTTAGTTACGACTAACTAAATTTTTCTATACACATTTCAAATATTCTATAGTTTTAAAAAAATATTCTAGAGTCTCCCAATTTTCTATTCCTACAAATTGTTTTTAATATTAAAAGTACCAAAACAATAAAAACAATTTATAAGAAAAAATAAGCTGTCAAAATCGATATTAATTAGAATTTTAGGTTTTTATTGTTGGTTAAAAGCGGTTTTAGTGAATTAATTAATTATCTTAGCTGTCATATCATGTATATATTTAATCAAAAATAAAAAAAAGTTTAGTGAATTTTGGTTGATTTTTTTGGTATTTACATAAACTTTTGGAATCGGTTCAAATGATCCGGTATATAAATTTCAGTGAGATTCTTTTAGTTTAAATGGGAAATTTGGTTTCGGTTTTGTTTGGTTTGCTTCCGTAAAATATAATAATGAAATGTGGACTACTCTTTTGAAGTCCATTAAGATAAATATTGGGCTTTTCATCAATATCTGAGCCCAATTAAGTTCCCGCGTTAAGTTATACTTCTTTCGATAATTTCAAATAATAAATGTGTTTATGTCAAAAAAAATTCATAAGCTTTGAGAAGGTACCAAGCGGTGGCATGGCTGAGACAGATGGACCAAGGCGCGGTGGAGACTCTACCGGAAAAACCATCGGAAGACGAGTTCTCCGTCGCCCTCCGCAACGGCCTCATTCTCTGCAACGTCCTCAACAAAGTCAATCCCGGTTCCGTTCTCAAGGTCCGATTCCTAATGGATTAAGAGCTTATTTGTGATCGATTTAACTTTGATTTTACTACAATTTCGTACAATTTCTGAAATTTGTGATTGTTGACTCAGGTGGTGGAGAATCCGATTACTCCAGCTATTCAGTACGCCGAGGGAGCTGCTCAATCCGCAATTCAATATTTTGAGAACATGAGGAACTTTCTTAAAGCTGTAGAGGATATGCAGCTTTTAACATTTGGAGCTTCTGATCTCGAAAAGGTTCTTAATTTATGTTCTGGCTATGTTTCGAATCGAGAGTACGCATATGTTATGTTCGATGAAATTCCTGAGAGAATGATTAGGTGATGATGCATTTCATAAGTTGTTTAGGATATGAAAGATTGAAACTTTTTTATTTTTTATTTTGCAGGGAGGATCGTCGAACAAAGTAGTAGATTGCATTTTGTGTTTGAAAGGTTTTTACGAGTGGAAACAAGCGGGTGGAGTTGGAGTATGGAGGTATGGAGGGACTGTGAGGATAGTTTCTTTCAATCCAAAAGGCAACTCTCCGAGACAGTATGGGATTGGTAGTGAAAGCACTACTGATGAGTCTGAGTCTTCTCAGTATGATCAGCTTTTGGATTTTCTTCACCTTTCTAATGAGATTTCGACTGAGGAAACTGAAACTGCAATCTCCATGGCTTTTCTTTTTGATCATTTCGCGCTTCAGCTTCTACAGGCTTATATCAAAGAGAGTGATGGGTCAAATGATCTGCCTTTAAATGAAATGGTAGGTAAGACATGCTTGAGTAAATTTTGGTTGCTCTGTATTTAGTGATGCAAGAATGATACATATTCATGTTGAGTACTTTTTTATCAAGATTGTTAGGATAATCTTTGTTTTACTTTTTAATTACATATATAGGTGATCGATACCTTGCTTAACAGGGTAGTAAAGGATTTCTCTGCAATACTAGTATCTCAGGGGACTCAGGTACTACTCGCTCTGCGTATACTTCATGGAACTTTTTTCTAAAGTTGAGACAATTCTCTGGGGGTTTATTATTAGTTTCTGGTATATTTGCAGCTGGGTTCGTTTTTAAAGAAGATACTAAAATGTAATAACGGGGATCTATCAAGGTCGGGTTTTCGAGAAGCAGTTTTCAGATATCTTCAGCACAGAAAAGATCTGGTGACAAAGGAGTTTTCAAAATTTTGTAAATGTGGCGGAAAGCTTGACTTTATTAGACCAAGCAATCGCGAGTTTTCTCATGGTCATGCAGATGCTATTGGTGTTCAACAGGAAGAGCTGGAGGTTAGAATTTACCAAGTTTTCTGGCTTTTGAACATTCTCAATTGGTCAACTCTTAAATGTTGAAAGCTGCGTGAGAATCTTGAATTTATGGAATGGATTTCTTTCTTTGATGAACTCCTGTAGGAAGTAAAATCAAATTTTGTGGAAACAAGAAGCCAAGTTATACAAATGCAGTCACAGTGGCAAGAAGAGATTCAAAGGATACGTAATGTTACTTCACTTACCCAACTTTTCTCTTCTTGGTAATTAAAGATTATATGGTAATCTCAATCACTCTCTTTATTGCAGTCCATCACGTTAACGCCATGGAAGTTACATCTTCTTCTTACCACAAGGTTCTGGAGGAAAATCGCTTACTTTACAATGAGGTCCAAGATCTCAAAGGTACAACTTATTACATTGTTGCATTTGATGTTTTAGTAGGTTTTAGTGTATGGACTTATGTTTTCGATGTACTGTAGGGACCATTAGAGTCTACTGCAGAGTCAGACCTTTCTTACAAGAACAAAAAGATATGCAATCAACTGTGGATTATATTGGAGAAAATGGTAATATTATTATAAACAATCCTTTCAAGCAGGAAAAAGATGCACGAAAAATATTTGCCTTCAACAAAGTATTTGGACAGAATGTCTCACAAGGTATGTTTTATATTTTGCTATTCCCATCGATGTTAGTTTCACCAAGATATTTTGAGACTTTTGCTATATATGACTTATCTTAGAATTGATTGTTGTTGCACCACCTAACTAATTTCGTGATACTTTCTTGTCTATGGTATATCATACTGATATTTGGTTGTTTACTTACCAGAGCAAATCTACATTGACACTCAACCGGTTATAAGGTCTGTCCTTGACGGATTCAATGTTTGTATCTTTGCATATGGGCAAACTGGTTCAGGAAAAACGTATACAATGGTATGAACATTTTAGCTTGCATAGTTACTCCCATAAACCATTTAGACATAGATTGGTTTATCTCTACTTTTCCTTACAGAGTGGGCCAGATCTGATGACTGAGACAACTTGGGGCGTGAACTACCGAGCTCTACGTGATCTCTTCCAGCTTTCAAATGCAAGAACACATGTGGTGACTTATGAAATTGGAGTTCAAATGATTGAAATTTACAATGAACAAGTTAGAGATTTACTAGTCAGTGATGGTTCCTCCAGAAGATATCCTTTCATATACTTTATAATGATGAATTCCTGAGTTCTATTGATATATTAACATTTCCCCCTCGGAGAGTCGTGTAATCCTTGACCAGCTTCTCACATTAGACATACGCAATAATTCTCAACTCAATGGCCTTAATGTACCCGATGCAAGCTTGGTTCCAGTTTCTAATACTCGAGATGTTCTTGACTTGATGAGGATTGGCCAAAAGAATCGTGCAGTAGGAGCTACAGCTTTGAATGAGAGGAGCAGCCGTTCTCATAGGTAAATTTTTATTTAATTCAAGCTCTAAACGTTTCCTATAATCACGGAATAGTCGTTGAACTGCTATGTATTTCTACTGCAGTGTACTGACAATTCACGTCCAAGGAAAAGAATTGGCCTCAGGATCCATTTTAAGAGGCTGCCTTCATCTAGTGGATTTGGCTGGAAGTGAAAGAGTAGAAAAATCTGAAGCTGTAGGCGAGAGACTCAAAGAAGCTCAACATATTAACAAATCGCTATCTGCACTAGGAGATGTCATCTATGCACTTGCACAAAAGAGTTCCCACATTCCCTACAGAAATAGCAAGCTTACACAAGTTCTGCAGGACTCCTTAGGTAAACACTATGAAGAGGTTTTGCAAGTCATTTTTTGCTTACACCCGTTCTGCTTTGTTTTCTTTTGTAGCTTCATTTCTCATCTATGAAATTATGTGCAGGTGGTCAAGCCAAAACTTTAATGTTTGTGCATATTAACCCTGAAGTTAACGCAATAGGAGAGACTATCAGCACCCTTAAATTTGCCCAAAGGGTTGCATCTATTGAACTTGGAGCAGCTCGATCAAACAAGGAAACCGGTGAAATCCGAGATCTTAAGGATGAGGTATATATGGCACCCGTTGTTTCACAAAGGGAAAAAATATGTGGTAAACAATTTTTCTTTCACATTTGCAGATATCTAGCCTTAAATCGGCAATGGAGAAGAAGGAAGCAGAGCTGGAACAATTGCGATCAGGTAGCATTCGGAACACAACTGAATGTCAGAAAGCGAGAGCAGTTTCTCCTTTCCATCTCCCAAGAAATGGTAACGGTGCTGGAACAAAGGCTGAGGCAAGCCCACAGCCAAATGACAGTACCAGAAGCTACGAGGTAAAATCACTCAGAGACAAGATTTTTCTTTTATAACTGATCAGTTGGCAAAAGAGACTATTATCTAATCAGTTTGGTGAATGCCAATTGCAGACCAGAAGTTGCTCAACTGGCAAGCAGAGAAAGTCAGGGTTTCCGTCTGCACTGAGAAACAGAGAAGCAAGCCCGAGGATGCCGAATCTAGCAGAAGAGAGGTTAAATCCGAGTCCGAATAGGAGGTCACTATCCACAGATAGAGGATCGACCATCAAAAGTAGGAATAAGCCGGACGTTACTCAAAACCTTCCGGTTTCAAGAACACCTTTTCCAGCTAGAGTACCAGTAGCCAAATCTTTTTCAACTGTTCCATTGAACCCATCAGCAGAAATCACTTCGGAGACATTTCACAGTCATCAAAAGTCAAGCGCTCGAAAGCTCTTCCCTGAGATCGAGGAGGAACACATAAGGCATGCACTTCACATACGTCAAGGTGGTGTTAAGAAGACCAAAGCCGAGAGCAGTAAAGCCAAGGCAAAGCAACCATCTCCAGCTAGGTTTCAGAAACTTGATGTTGGGATCAGTTTGCGTTCTGAGGCAGATCCCGAAGCAAAGGGAGGAAACTATCAGACCCAAAAGGGGAACAACAACCACAATGTGATACACTCAAGATTCCAAAACTTCGACGTAGGTATCAGCCTGTTCTCTGACCTCTGTGCTGGTGACAAATCAGATTCAACACTCAAGAGTGATTCCTCAGAGACAGACAACGAACCACCCTTGAAATCGAAGAATGGCCCAAGAAACTTGTCCAAAAACTCCCTGAACAATAAACTAAGGTTACTATCATGATCTCCACAAGATCTTTCACTACGTATAATCAAACACTTGTTAAATAACTTCATTTTACATATACCACGCAGGGTAATCTATGCTCATGAGGACACTTCGCTCATGGATGACAAGCCTTCAAATGGTACAGCCCATATCAAAGAAGTTAATAGTAATATATCTACGCCTGAGTTCAGGAGAAGCCGTTCAACGCATCATGCAAGGTTCATGGTACCATAGAAACATATCCAAGACTACAATATACCTTATCTCATAATTTCATCACACATCATATCCTTTGTACATTCACAATCTGAAGTTGGGGTTTCTTGGTTTTCTCATGTCCTTATACTCCATAGTTGTGACTGAGATTAAACCGTTCCGTTTATCATATGAGGTTCTTTGCCAACTAAATTGTTCACTGAGACAATTAGAGACATCAGGCAAAACAGATCATTCTATTTACTCTAGTGTTAGACACAATTTTAACAAATTTTGGAACATTAAAACAATCACTATATTTTAAAATTCTTCATTAGAGCTGAATTAACAATCTCAGATAGGGGACTTAAAAAACAAAAATTGGTTTTCTTAGAGCTCTTCTGTCACATAGGACTCATATACAATACTTATTCATCACAAAAAATATCTAAAGGTAACATCAACACAAAAAAACATTACATATATGTATGCAAATTAATAATAGTGTTAACAATGTCAATGGCTCAATGCTTATGGTGTTGTGTGTAAATGTAGTCTAAGTGAGCTTCAGTCATCATCCTTCTCTTCAAACACTCTTCATCTCCTTCTCCACAATCATCCATCCCCATTAGTTTCTATTTTTAGAAAGACAAACAAAAAAAACTCACAGTTTAATTAAATTTAATTTACTAATCTCTGGTTCTCCTTATAATTTACTAACTATACTTTAGTTTCTAGTTTCTATTATTTTGTTATTATGATATATCTTTTCCAATTAGGAAGAAATAAAAATAAATTTTTGTTTTTTTTTTTCAAGTTAAAATTTCAATTTAGGACAGTACAACATTAATACTCTATATATATATTTTTTATATAAACATCTATCAAAATTTCTTGGTAATGCATATGAAAGCATATTTTAGGGGGAAAAAAGAATTAGATGGACTTACATTAACTGAGTCTTCTTCTTCGACTGATGTAGCTGAAACTAATGGATTCACAAGCTCTGGATCCTCTTTTCCTGATGGTATAATAAGATTGAGAGTTGAAGGAAGAATGTTTTGGTATTATTGATGATACAAAGTTTATCAAAACTTAATCATTACTGTATTCAACATACCTCTTCGAATTGCAGAAGAACTTGTTGATAAAATGAGGAAGAGAACACACAAAACAAGGCACAAGGTTTGCTTCATCATGTTCTTGGGCTTAGAGAGAGAGAGAGAAAGTGAGAAGTTTGTGACAGACATATACCGAATATAAATACACACAGAGTCCATATGAGATTCCATATTTTATTAATAATTTTGTAATTAAAAGAAAAACTTTTTCCTATTTTTATTTTTGGTTCACATGATCACATCAAAATTGAATCCAGCTGATAGATATATAGACTAAATTAGCTCAAAAATATTAAATTAAAATGGGAAATAACAAATGTCAAATGCCAAAAATTATGTCATCAACAATGATTAAAATGTATACAAATCACATTTTTCAAATGTTTAATGAGATAATAATATGATTTGAAGTTGATTAATATGAGCCATAAAATGAAAGGGGGGGACAAGGAAATCTTTTTGTAATTCGGGTGAGTGCATAGTTTCACACTAAATAATTGAAAAAAGAAGTTGTGGTCCAACCAAAGTCTTTTTAGACATAACTAATGCTAAAGTCTTGTTGGCTGTTTTGTCAGAGTTTTTTCCAATCTAAGTCAACTCTTCCGACAATTGTTTGACAGCTGTTTCCCATCCCTCTTCCCCCATTCTCTGTTTCTTTTGTTTTCTATTTAAATAACTATTAAAATATGATATATTAAAATAAAACTAAGACTTTCTAACTTAAATATGACATACTATATAATAACTATTACATATATATTTTCTTCTCATATTCATATTTTTATATGCAATTTTTCTTTCCAAGATTTTCATTTAAACTTGTTTTTTCTTAATCTTCTAAACTATTTTTAATGGTAACTTAAAAATATATTACATACAGTTACAAATGAATTTTATGAGCTACAAAATATTATTAGCTTTATTTGGTTTTATAATAAAATATTTTGAATGTGTTATCATTTTATTTGTTAGGTATGCGAGTTTTTATAATATTATATATAACATTAGTTCAATTATACTGAATATAATTTTAAAGTTTGAATGGTTGTAACGGTTAAAAAACAAAACTATTGGCGGATTAAACTGTTTTTATTTACCATTCCTCAATTATATTAACATGTAGTTGTGTGGATCCAAAAAAACTAACCAAAAACTGTTTTACATATAAATAGAATCAGTTTGTAATAACTTATTATTTGTTTTAAAAATAGAACAGATTAAACCGCCGACAGATTTTTCTACTTCGACCATTATGTAACCAGTCAAACCCTAAATAACATTAATTATTATATAACTCAATGTGCCGATATATAAAGTCCGCAAATATTTTAGATGATAAAAAATTGTTACACACCAAAATACATATATATATATAGGTATATGTAATTTTAAAATACCTTTATATATAGTGTACACATGCTATATTTTTTTTGAAAAAAATTGGAATATAAAATGGTGGAACGTTGGCAGGTAATTAGTAGCATTGAATAAGAAATTAAAAACCATAACAAACAACTATAAATATTTTTGAAAATTAGATAATAACAAAAAGTTGTGGAGGAAATTGTAGAACACATCTGAGCAAAAACCTACGTAAGTGGCAACACTACGTCCGTCCTTTAATGCTATAGTCAGTCACTCTCCTTTCTCTCTACACCATTTATTCTGTTTTTACGTCCATGTCATGATGCCACTTACCAAACACTTCTCAACATAAATATAAATGTAGATGACATCTAAACAATAAGTACAATATTATATGATGACGAAACCAACGAGATAGAACGAAACATATATCATTGGTAACACAAAAATATACCATTTTGATTGGGCAATATCTAACATTTCATCCCATATGTGCTCTAGCTAGGAGTCAAACGATGAAGCTGAGGATGAATATGAGGTTTTTAGACTTAGGTTAATATATATATAAGGTGCGCTTGCGAGACTTAGGTTAATATTAATCACGTACGATTCTGTTAGTTTTACTATCTTTCAAAAGGTATATAAATTTTTATTATAGTTTCGTTACAATCGTGCTGTACCACAACACACAAAACAAGATGTTATTACCACTTAACTATAATATATATACATATGGATGGATTGATGCACACCGATCGAACAACGATGACTTTGTTCACATGCAAGCTTTCGAGATTTGCTAACTTTTACAACAACGTACATATGCGTACCACTAAAAACTCATATAATATAGTTCTATAGAATGACGACTGCATAGATCTACACTTTTTTAAAAAAACATATTTCTATCCATATTCTATCAAGATTCAAGAATGATGATGGATCATAATTTGATGTATACGTATATGATTATAATAAACTCACATATTTTGGGATACTCACTTATATATTTACGCCTTGATGAGGAGACAAACCCTAACCCCAAAGCTTTATCTCTTTAGCAACGACAAGGACAAGACACCACTTACTCCTAGAGAATCTTTATCACAAAACGATTAACTACTTTAAAATACACACACACACAGTGTATAACAGGTGACTGGAACCTGCTCACACTGATACTAGCTAGATACAAAAGATATTACCGTATCATTCATAAAATGTGTATAATTTGACTGAAGATATATATCGACTTGGTATTTTATTTGAATATAAGAATTTTCTGGATAAGAATTAGCTATGGTAGACTTCTACTCGATCGTCTCCTTCACTCTCAGTTTGCAACTAGTAAAGATTATTTATCACTTAAATAAGGTTGAGCTGAGTATCTCGAATCTGATATTTGTTGATGATCATGTGATGGTCTTTTTCGATGGAAGTGTTCATTTCTTGTATGTAGTGTCTAAATGACACAATGTATGAGTTTGTCAGCTGGCCAGGGCTCACTATGAACTATGCAAAGACACAAATCTTCTTCACTCGCTCTGCTCCATTTCAAAAACTTGTAATTCTGTTTACGTACTAGTGATGTAAATTTCATGCGAGATGCCAACAGAAGCGAGTGCCTTGGAAATAACTTTGGCTGAGGAAACAGAACACATTCAACTGTTCATCCCCTGCTTTGCTTGGCCTTGTGCTGAAACAATGCTCGTACAAACAATAAATGATCTGACCAAATCCCAAATGATGGTTCAATCATTGACGGTGTAAAAAACCGTTGGTGCTCTTTCTTTTTCTCTTTTGAGATTGACACCATATTCTCCTTGATGCTCACCTTTTTCTTTAGGGTACTACATACACAAAAATCAACTTCCCCTTTGTATTCTTCCAAGGTTGCTTTCATCTCCATAGCTTCTTGCTCATTCATCACCTAACAAAACAGTAAACCAAACAGGTTGTTTTACTGTAAACCATCACCATGAGACAAAGAAGCATTTCAGTAAAAACAATAGACTTCAGTCAGTCTACCTCCAATAATTCAACCACATTCTTTTTCTTTCCCTTGAGTGCAATCCCCACTTCTTTATTCACATGAGTAACCACAAATACCTGAAATAAAAGAGAACTTAAGGTCAAGTTATGAAGACAGAGATGAAAAATGTTGATTAGAATACCCTGCCATAGAAGTATACAACAAAGGATCCAGTCATCAAGTCTCTAGCTATCAAACGAAATGATGAAAACATATACAACAGGTAAGTTTCTTACCGAACCGGCATATAAGTTATATGCATAACTATCTGCAATCCCAACACATTCAATCCACCCATATGAACTCTGCATCATAATGGACCATTTCATTTTCTTGGCGTTGTCAATGCCAAGACTGACTAGGAAAAGATACACTCTCCCAATGAAACTGCATAGAGTGTCACTGTTCACAGTTCCCTATTCAAATACAGTTGCAGAGCCAATGAATCTTTGAAACATCAAGTTAAACAGATTAAGATCAGAGAGAAGGTTCTTCTTAATCCTAGCACCAAGCTATTCAGTAAAACAAAATCTTCCATAACAGCAACAACATCCTTAAAGGCAGAAGCTTTCTCAGAAGAAACGGTACCAAATCAATGCCCGTAAAAAGCCCAATTCAAAAACAAACTTCTGATCTATGAATCATGTTAAGTTCTCATCAATTTCTACTTTAATCAATCCCATATAAGAACAACCCTAACACAATCTCTACTCGACTCTATGAATCATATCAAAACCCTAATACAACCCTTACTTGAGCTTTAATTTATTGAGAGATCTCAGTGGCAGCATCGATCTCCGGCTGCGCTGCTCGTGAAGCTTGGTTAGCTCGGACGACGTTTTCCCCTGAGAGCTACGACGGAGGATGATTTCTCCGATTACGATTTACGAAGTATAATCTGATCGAACCAAACGATTTCACCGGTTTGTTTTTCTAATAGTCGAACCAATCTAATCCGAATCGAATTGGATTGGACGAAATCATAACAAATTCTTTAAACTCGTTGCACAAACCGGATTTTATCTAAAAATCGAATTAACTGTACCGAGAAAAGAACCGATATGAACCATTGGGTTCGGTTCGGAGAAAAGACTCAAGCTTTTTAACCTAAGCACTTGAAACTCTCTTTGTTATAAATAGTCTCTCAAAAACCCTTTCCGACACTTCGTCTTCCATTTTAGCTGTCATAAACCCTAAAAATCCCATCTTTTTCAAACCTTTCGACCTCGATTCTTAGCTATGGAGTTCTGGGGTAAGAACTTTGCCTTATCTGTTTGAGTCGTTTAATCAACGTTTTGTCTCAGTCGTTTTGGGGATTTCTAAAAACCTGTTTACTGTTTAGTGTACTCTGTTTTTGAACTCTCTCTTGTGGCTGCTTCTTTGTGTATGTAGCTAGCTTCCTCTAGGGTTGTAATTTGAAATATTCTCATATAGAAATGGATATATTGTATAGAAATGGTATGGCAGGGACTAACTTGAAGCTGTTTCTTGATACCGTCAGTCTGTTTTGGGCTTCCTAATACCTTTTTACTGTTTAGTGTATTCTGTTTTTGAACTCTCTTGTGGCTGCTTCCTTATGTATGTAGTTTCCTCTAGGGTATTAAGTTGGAATATTATCATATAGAAATGGTTATATTGTATAGGAAATGGTATGATAGGAACTAACTTGAAGCTGTTTCTTGATACTCATGTTTGAGGTTTTTTCTTCTCTGTAAATGATGTTATCAGGAATTGAAGTTAAACCAGGAAAGCCAGTTACAGTGGAAACTGAACATGACAGACTTATCCACATTTCTCAGGTTTAGTATCAAATGTTATAGATTTGATTCTGAGTGTTTTTTGAGGTTCATTGTAACAAATCTTGGATCTTTCTTTTGTTTGTGTAGGCATCTCTTGGAGAATGTAAAAACAAGAAGGAAGAGACTGTGGCTGTACATGTAAAGTTTGGCGACAAGAAACTGTTATTGGGAACCCTTTCAACTGTGAACATCCCTCAGATTTTCTGTGATTTGGTATTCCAGAATGATTTTGAGATTTCCCACAATGGAAATGGAAGTGTCCACTTTGTTGGATACACATCTCCCAACTGTGCTGATGAATATCCTTGATGATGATGTTTTTATTGTACTTTTTTGTGTATGGTTTTGAATGTTTTCTATAGATTTGAGTTTCCATGGTTACTCCTTAACTCTTTATTGATTGTGTTCTTCACATTTGGAGATGATGACTTTTATGGTGAGTCTCTCTTTTGATTCGTCTTTTATTTATTTATTGTGATATTAGCTTGGTTGTTAATTAGTCATTATGTCTTGTTTTTTGACAGATTCAGAAGAAGAAGAGGAAAAAGTTCCTGCCACCGTTACTGCTAATGGTATTTCTTATTACCTTGAAGTACTTAAACTAGGCAGAGACTACTTGATGCCTTGGTTTGTGTTCTTGATAATTGGTTCTTATGCAGGGAATGCTGCAAAACCAAAGGCCAAGCCTGCACAAGTGACAAAGAATGCTAAGGCAGCTGATGTTGATGAAGAGGATGACTCTGATTCTGAAGGAGTGAGTTGCTATATAGCTTTCTGTGATTTGTCTCTTTTGTTTAGAGTAATATGTATAGCTTTCTGTGTGATTTTGTCTCTTTGTTGAGTGAGGAGAGGAGACATATTTTCTCAAGAAATGTTAGTAACACATTTATTGTGTCATGATTATTGCAGATGGATTTTGATGAAGACGAGGATTCAGAGGAAGAAGAAGAGACACCTACACCTAAGAAGGCTGTATCAGGAAAGAAGAGAGCTAACGAAGAAGCTCCCAAAACACCCGTGTCATCAAAGAAGGCGAAAGTAGCTGTTACTCCTCAGAAAACAGGTGAAGAAGATACAAATCATTCTTTTACATTATTCACTGAATTTGGGATACATAAGTACTGATTTGAACCTGCTGTCTCTTCCTTCTTTGGCACACAGATGAGAAGAAGAAAGGTGGACACACCGCAACACCCCACCCGGGAAAGAAAGGTGCAAAAACCCCAACTACTGCAGCCCAGAGCCCAAAGTCAGCCAGTCAAATCTCATGTGGTTCATGCAAGAAGTGAGCTTTCCTCTCTATTTATCCAACTATCTCTTCATTGTTCGATACATTTGCTCTTTATCCAACTATCTCTTCATTGTTTGATACATTTGCTTATTGGCTGATCTTTATGGCAGAACGTTCAACTCAGGAAATGCACTTGAGTCTCACAACAAGGCCAAGCACGCTGCTGCCAAGTGAAGTGATGGTTTCTTATAGCTTATCAACAATTCCTCTGTTTTGGGTTAAGAGTATTATATCTTTGGAGTTTTGCCTGTAGTAGTCTTTATGAAAACCTTCTGATTCTCTTATCTTTTTCTGGATAACAAGTTTTGATTAAAGAGAGCCAAATTGAAATCTTATTACTCAAAACACAAGCAATGAAAATGGAAAAAATGTTTCCTTAAAAAAAGAAAATGGAAAATTTTCTTTTAGCTTATGTGTAATAGAATAGTTAAGATTCCTTTTTCAACAATTATATTAACGAGCTTATAAATATGTTAAGTTCATCATTCTACTTACACAAACACGCTCACAATTCAAACAATGTCTCCTTTATCTTCACTTTCTTCAAAGATTTCGAAACTTTCTTCTCTGCTAATCACAATGACACAACTAGGCTTTAGTCACAGATTGATTCCTTCAGACGCAGACTTCATAAAACTCGCAATCAAATACGACCTAATCCTTGCTGCAACACTCTTTTCACTATGGATGATAGTACTTGTTCAAACGGGACTACCTAAGTTGATGTTCGACTACCACAACTTCAAGTTATCAGAAGCAACTTTTCGTGAGACGATGAGGTATTTAGCTATGATGATGACATCAGTGAGTGTTAATTGGTATGTACCTGTTAACAGAATCATATACGCATCACTCTACGTTGCTTTGTTGGGAGGTAATAAGGCCATTGATATCAGAAGAATCGACAAAGAGATGGTTATGTTGTGTGGTTTCTTGGCTTTGGTCTTTTTGCTCATGAACCTGTTTGGATTCTTCTTGGGAGTTTTGTGTCTACTTGTTTCTTCTCCGTTTCTATTTCTTGTTCAAGAATTCATCAAGTTCAGAAAGTTAAAAGAATCTCGAGGTTAATTAGATTGCTTGGAGGTGAAGATTTCAAACCACACAGATTGGTTTTAGGGTTTTTTTTCCTTTTCTCTTAAGGTTGAATTGTAATTTTTTTGTGTCTTTCATGCGTTGTGTAATTAATTGCTATGAGTTTGGTATTATTACTACTTCATGTAATGAGAGAGTTTGTTCACTTGAAAGCAAAAGCAAAATACTGATTTTTTTTTTTCATTCTACAAATTAACATTTTTGTCTCTTTTGAGCTTGAACAATATAAGGCGTTTAACTTCTTGATAAGAGGAATGATTTATGAACTTTTCAGTTTATTTTTTCAATCGAAATTTTTGAATAATTTCATACAATTATAGGTATCTTCTTCAATATAACAAACTTAGGATTTCATTTTAGACCATGTCAACTTCTAAGCCAAATTATTGAATATGAGGTTCAAACTTGACATATATAGAGCTACAAAGCTTTGATATTTACACATCAAAACATATTTAATTGTGACTGTATAAAAGCCTAACCCACATTTTCTTGTCAAAATTATGATAATAATTAATTACATTATATATTTACTATAGTTCAAGTCTATTAATTATACATGTTCATATTACAACATCTTTGAAGGCTTTAAAATAACTTTTAATTTTATATTTGCTAATGTAATATGAGATTCACTAGAGCAATATATAATTTGTCGGTTTAAGCCAATGTTGATCTCTTTGTATATAAAACCTAAGCGTTTTCTTTTCCTGATTTGGTTCAACTCATCTTCACCTCCTTCTCTCTATGGAGCAACAAGTAAGATTTAGTCACAAGTTGATTCCTTCCGACGCAGATTTCATCAAATTCGCGATAAAATACAACATCATCCTTATTGCAACGCTGGTTTCACTTGGTCCAATGGGAAAACTTGAGATGATCGATTTGGACAACTTCGAGTTATCTAAAGTAACTTTTCATGAGACTATGGGGATGTTGGCTAAGCTTATGGCATTTTTTTATTGGCATGGATCTACTCAGTGCATCACGTCTGCTATGTTGGAAGATAAGAGTAAGACGACCACTACTGGTTTCAAAAAGATTGATATAGAGGTGGCTATGCTCAGTGGGTTCTTGACTTTGGCTTTTTATCTCATGAACTTGTTTGGATTCTTTTTTGGACTTTTATGTTTAACTGTTTCTCCTCCGAGTCTCTTTTTGGCTCAAGAATTTGTCAAGAGAAGAAGAAACTTAAAAGAATCTCAAGATTAGAAGTTGCTTGGAGGTGAAGATTCAACCACGCGGATTTGGTTTTTCTTTAGGGTTGGATTGTTTAGTGGTGGTTTTTTTTTTGTTGGTTTTCAGGTGTTGTAGTTTTTGCTATTGAGTAATCTAAAAATTAGATTGCTTGGATATGAAGGTTCAAGTCTGGAATTTAGGGTTTTTTGTTTTTGTTTCTTTAGTATAGGGTATAATAATTTGGTGGGGAGTTAGTTTAGTTTTTCTTCAGGTGTTAATAATTATTGCTATGACTTTTGCCACTTAAGTTTGGTTTTTGTGTTTCCAATTCAGAGTTTGGTTTGGTTTGGTTATACTTATGAGAAGTGAGATTAGATTAATAAAGAGTCAATCTAGTTCAATTTTCACACTAACTAAACCGGAACACAATAAGATTAGGAACCGGTTGATCCGGGCCAAACAGGTCAAAGAGATGAGACTAGAGAAGCCTAACATTGCGCTTATAAACCGAAACTAAAACCGCAAAGATAAAAACCACAAAAACTTGCAAGATTCTTGGATAAGTGTTTCTCAACAAGAAAAGATTTGTTCATCTTCTTTAGGATCTTTCTCAGCTGTTAAAAGAAAGAGATGAAGCAATTGGGATTGACTTGTAGATGGATACCTTCACAAGCAGCTTTCAACAAACTCTCGATCAGATTCAACATCATCCTTTTAGCAACGCTTTTGTCTCTAAGGATAACATGGAGATCATCTGAGTTCATCGATTTCGCAAACTTCGAGTTCTCGAAAGTAACTTTCCGTGAGGCGATGGGATTTGCGGCTCTGATGATGGCAGTTTCGTATCATACTGGAAGTGTTCGCTGGATTCTAAACGAAGTGCTTACGCTTGGAGATCAAGAGACACAGATAAGGGTTGATAAAGAGTTAGCTATGATCAGTGGTTTCTTGACTTTGGCTTTATACCTAATGAACTTGTTCGGATTCGTCTGGGGGATGTTGTTGCTACCAGTTTCTCCTCCGAGTCTTCTCTTGGTTCTTGGATTCGTCAAGTTCAGAAACGTTAAAGAGTCTTAAGATTAGGTTTCTTGGAGATGAAGATTCCAATCTATATTACCTTTAGATTGCTAGGGTTTTTAGCCTTCTTTTAGGGTTTGTTTTTTTCTCAGGTGTTGTAATTAACGCTATGAATAATCTCAAGATTCAATAAGATTGCTTGGAGATGAAGGTTCAAATCAGGGTTTTCTTAGGGTTGAATGGTTTGGTGATGATGTTTTACTTGTAATTACAACTAGTAGTTTTGTTTTGCTTTTGGAATTTACAGTTTGTTCCAAAAAAAATACGTTGAAACTTTAGATTTTACAGCTCTCCATGTTATACGAGAAGCTTTAATGATACTTTATATATACAACATACTGAAGCAATGACAAATCAAAAGCTCAAGCTTGAACCAAAGCTATGTATAATTAATCTCATCGACTCAGAAATATAAAGTAGAATAGGTTTTAAAAAAGCTCGATCATCATTAATATTTCAGTCTCATCTCATCGAAGTTTTATTAGGAATACACTAAACAAAACCAAACTAACTCATCATTATCATCACAATATATTTTTCGGACTAGGATTATATATGACATATATATATATATATATCTCCTATTCTTAGTCCTAGTCCTAATATAAAACCTAAACGTTACGCTTAAACCGAAACCAAACTATATATATATCATAGTGTCTTCGATTTGGTTCTCTCTATCTTCAGTTTCTTCAAGATTTGCGCATTTGTCTCTTCTCTTAAAGTTAACGATGACGCTAGGAAAGGGATATAGCAACAGATTCATACCGTCGGAAGCAGATTTCAACAACTTGGCGATCATATACAACATTCTCGTTGTTGCAACGCTTATTCCTGTTGGGATGATAGGACAATCTAAGTACATGGGTTCCTACAACTTTGAGATATCGAAAGTAACTTTTCTTGCGGCTGCAGTGATGGCAATTTTTTATTACTGTGGATGTGCTTTCTGCATTTTACTTGGCTTGGATGATGAGTTAGATGTTTCCTTCAGGAGTCTCAAAGAGAAGGCTATGGTATATGGTTTCTTGACTTTAGCCTTAATCATAATGAACCTGTTCGGATTCTTTGCGGGAGTTATGTGTCTACTTGTTTCTCCACCGTTTATGTTTCTGGTTCAACAATTCGTCAAGATCAGAAACGTTAAAGAATCTCAAGATTAGATTGCTTGGAGATGAAGCTACTACAAAGAATTGTGTTGTAGGGGGGTTTTTTTTTTCTTATTTCTTCAGGTGTTGTTAGTTACTGCTATGAGTTTGGCTCTAGTTTTGTGGTTTTGCTTTTCGAATTCAGAGTTTGTTACAAAATAGAAATCAGCGTTAAAGAGCAAAAGAAAACAAGATACAGTACAACAAATTTGTTCATCAAGAAATTCTCCTAATTCAATAAACTTAAGACAAGCTGATTAAATGAACCCTGATATGTATCTTCTCCATCACATGTCTCGTTGGTCCAGAAAAGCTTAACAAGTAGGGACAACATACTACAATTAAATACATAATAGTGTCTACGAATGTACAGACACACCTTCATAAGATTAGCTGGGGGTGAAAACCAAAGTACATCCATGACTGAAAGACATAAATAAGTTTTGGCCACATTAAAGAATCGAGTATACTAGAAAATTAGGCGGCTTAATAGACTGTTTGTTTTTTTTTGTAGTAGTAAACTAGGCGGTTTAGGCAGAGCTTGGTTGATCGACCCTGCAGCTATTAATTTCGAGAACCATATGTCCCGATATCCCATCCATGGTTCTCCTTACAACCGATTTGTAGTTGCGACTCTTGGGGCTGAAGGTTATATGGAAGATAGCATTACTCGACTTCAGCTTCAGACGCGGATCACTATGAGTTTCACAAGTTTCCACAATTATCTTCTTGATCTCCTCCACAGGCAAACAAGACTCAAATCCATCCTGCAAAAAAGAAAGAAAAAAGAAGCTTACTAGAATTAAAAAAAAATTGTCGAAGATAGAATAAGACTAAAGCCAATAAGTTCCCCACTCTCAAGTACCTCATTATAGCTGTAGAAGGAGAAAAACGCAAATTCAGTATATAGACGTAGCCAATCATATTCACATATGTCCTGCTCCTGAACCTGTCAAACACACACAAGACACCTTAAAACAATTTGGTAGCAGAAAGGTTTATTTCAAACACATATATATAGAAGAAACATGTAAAGTCACCTCGTAGAACCTCAGCTTATCATCATCAGGTCTTGGTTTAGACACAAACTTAGGCATAGAACCTCGGTACAACTTATCGATTGCTTCCTCATCCAGCAAAGATATATTGTCTTCCGCTACAGTATTAACAAACACACATTAAAACTGTTTGTATACCCCAAAAAGTCAGTAGTATATACTAATAAAGTTACTTACAAGGTGTCTGGGGTTTGATTCTGCAAAATTCAGTACAGATTCTCAAGTTCTCTCCGTTCCTAGGGAGAGGTCTATTGACTAAGGTCTGAAGAGTGTGAGGTGAATCATCGTTAAGATCATTCACCTCCACGGTTATATAGTAAGGCCTACTTAAAGAATAACATTCCATATTGAATTTGGGTATATGCACATACTGCAACTTCCTTCCCTAAGATGAAAAATAATAATAACTCACAACTCTGAACCAAGCCAAAAAAGCACAAGTCTAAGTAAAAGGGTAACACTAAAACAAACCTGCTCAATGTTGAAGCAATGAACTCCTAATCGGCCATAAAGAGCGATATGGCTACGGGGTTTACGATCGCCTAGAAAGACTGGTCTGATTCCATATCTTGGGATACGAACATTGCCATCAATATCGAATCCCTATTACACCCAATTCATATCAAAGTTTGGTTTCAGCTTTCCTAACAGTATTCTTCTTCTTCTTCTTCTTCTTCTTCTTCTTCTTCTTCTTCTTCTTCTTCTTCTTCTTCTTCTTCTTCTTCTTCTTCTTCTTCTTCTTCTTCTTCTTCTTCTTCTTCTTCTTCTTCTTCTTCTTCTTCTTCTTCTTCTTCTTCTTCTTCTTCTTCTTCTTCTTCTTCTTCTTCTTCTTTTTCTTCTTCTTCTTCTTCTTCTTCTTCTTCTTCTTCTTCTTCTTCTTCTTCTTCTTCTTCTTCTTCTTCTTCTTCTTCTTCTTCTTCTTCTTCTTCTTCTTCTTCTTCTTCTTCTTCTTCTTCTTCTTCTTCTTCTTCTTCTTCTTCTTCTTCTTCTTCTTCTTCTTCTTCTTCTTCTTCTTCTTCTTCTTCTTCTTCTGCTTCTTCTTCTTCTTCTTCTTGATGTTTCCTAGGCGTATTGTTTCCTAGGCGTATTGATTTAATTATTGAAGTTGCTAAATATAAGTGTTAGGAAACATTTAGCTTGAAGTGCCTCCTTTCCTACAACATCAAAAAACTCATATCAGAAGACTAAATGATCTCAAACTAATTAACAACAGCTCTAGCTACTACACTATAGTGGGATATCAAAACTAGTAGCCAAATGAAAGCAATAAGAGCCATATCACATTAATACACATGTGGTATTATATATCATAAAAAATGAACCAAATAGTTTATGTATCATTACTCAATAAAACTAACCTTTTTCGCTAGATGATCCGTTGTTATTTTCTTTTTCTTCTAGAAGTTCCGGATAGCAAAACCTCGTTAGTAGTGGCGTGGGCGTTTGGAAATAACTCTCCTCATCCTTGTTGTGGCATTCTTTGCTTGTTTGGAGGAGCATAACATCTATTGAAACTTTGAAGTAACCTTTTACTCCTATTTTCTCGCCATGAGATGATCTCACCATCATAAAACTTTCTCCGGTGCCCTCATCAACTCCAGCTTTTACCACTGATACTGCATGCATGCCAACAAACATTGAACCCTTGTATATAGGTCCTCGATATATCTCCTATATATAGAAACACACACATACCCTTTAAAACCAACATACAGAAAAAGCTGCAAATGAACTGTTCTAATCCTTCCATAAATTAAAAACAAGAGATCATCTATTAGACTTCCAAAGTCCCACATTGCTTGAGATTAAGATCTTTGGGCAATATATATAGGATGTGGCAATCCTTCTCCCTAGAGCTAGCTTTTGGGATTAGTTAGGCCACATTACTAATATATTAGACTTCCAAAGATCTTAATCTCAAGCAATGTGGGACTTTGGAAGTCTAATATCATCCATTTATAAGTACCTCTCTTATTTGTGTGTAATCCGGAAGGAAGATTGGGAAAGCTGCTCCAAGTGGCTGTTTTTGCAAGTGCACGAGTGCTTCTTCTATTGTTGGGATCTTCTTTGCGGCACCAATGAATCCGAGTTCCGAATTTAATAGAATCCGTGGTGGCGGAACTGCTCTACACCCAACGAATGGGCGATCCACCTCCCTTTGAATACCCTTTTCTACAATGTATGTCAAGGCTTTGATGATGCTTAGTGTGTAGCAAAAATGACCAGGCCTTTTGGAATACTTTCCCTTCTCTTGATCAACAAAATCGATAAGTTCTTGAATAGAATACTCCGTTCCGCTTTCACGTCCTCTAATCCATCTAATAGCCCTGACCAATTCAGCTGCTACTATTGCCCAACACATGTCTGAAAAAAACATTAAATATTTTATAAAATTCTTTTCTAAATTTGTAATTATAAAATCTAAAATATTTATAAAAATAAAAAGAGAAAAATTGGGCTACCGTGCTTTCCCTGATCTAGCACGATGCCATAATAAGGACTCCAGTCCTTAGTCTTTGTTTCATCTGGGACTACCTATTATTGATCAACATAGGAAAATTTGAAAGACCAAACTAATTAAATTTATACTCATATACAGTAATATGAAATGACCAAAAAGAATACACACACAAAACTTATTAGTATAATATATAAATTATACGTATATAGCTATTAGCAAAATATTAGTATAGTAATTACGTACCCTGTGTTTTCTCAAGCGAGCATAGGTTATATCAATACTTTCCTCAGTTGGTGTGTTTTTTCGTATTATGTTTGTCATTCGGATTAGCTCAAATTTAGCTTCAGGCTCTACTTCAAGAATCTTGATTAATAGTGAGAGTGGAATAATCTTACATATCTTTTTTATTTCTGAAAACACTTCATCAGACTCGTAGATAACCTGTTTAGATTATTACGAGAATCAAACGTTAATTATAAATAGTATAAACAAAGAAAATAGAATATCATATTTTTAATTGACACATATTAATTGAACTTAATCAGTACTGAAGCTAATTATTAAGTTGCTTAATAATATTATATGTACTTACCGGAAGAGGTAATAATTCATCTATCTCGGTAATACTCTCCATAATATCAGATTAACTTGCCAAAAACCCTGTCAAAAAGTTTTAAGTTTGAATTTGAGGTGATACATGGAAGACAACTCATTTTGGATTCTTCTTTTTGTTTCTAATTAATTAATTTCTGAAAAGTTAAGAGAGTTAAAATCTTACCCTATATGTTATGCAACAGCTTTTGTTTCACATGATTTATTAGATATTTCAACTTAACTTAAAGTTGTAATTAAAACCCATAAAAATGAAATCATTGTAGGAAAGACAGATCTAGAGTAGAGAAACAAAAACCAACACACTAGATGGAGTGTTTTATAACTTTGCAGAAAAGTTTTTTCAAGAAACCCTAGGAGACAAAGACTTGAAAAGAGACACGTTGATATTTTATAACAAAATCTGATGGATATGAAGCTTACCCTAGAGAAGATTCTAAGTAAGTAATGAAATGGAATAAAAAATGAAGGATTAATCTTACCCTAGAGAAGCTTTGGCCTCTTCCCACTTAACCAGCTAACCAAGAATGAAAGCACCTAAAAATCAACCATGAAACATGAAAACAAGTTAGGTCATAGATCTACAAAGTATAACTTATATTTTGAGTAAGAAATGAATGAGAAGATTCTAAGTAAGTAATGAAATGGAATTGAAAATGAAGGATTGATCTTAGTACCCTAGAGAAGCTATCGCCTCTTACACTAGAGAGAGAGAGAGAGAAAGAGAGAGATTGAGAGATGAACTGCATCAGCTTCGAAAGAGCATGGAGAAAGTTTACTCTCTCTGCATTCTCTTTCCACTAATATTTTGTTTTTCACCTTTTTATTAATCCATTTCTAATTTTTTTATTTCTCTCATAGTGTTAGTCTATATATAGTTTTTTTCTATTGTCGATCTCATTTATTCTGTTTCGTGATGATTTAACCACATATCGATGGAAATTTTGGTCTATATAGCTGACTTTAAGAATGAGTAAAAGGCTTTAAGAAGAGATTAGAACCGAAACAAATTCGAAAATCTAAACCGATAAAACATCGGAACTAAATCGGGATAAAATCAAAAAAACCTAAGGGCATCCTTATCCATGGTATCTTATAACTAATATTTGCATAAAAAAGTATCTTAGTATCTTACAACAAGATACTTTCTTATGCAAATATTAGTTCTAAGATACCATGAATAAAGATGGTCTAAGACACCAAAAGAAATTAAACTACATATAGATATAAGATCACTGATGATAATCGGAGAAGAAAACAAAGCATTCTTTAATAATCTTACATTTCTTACTTTATTGTATAATCTTATATCAAAATTGCTTTACTGTATAATGACATAACAAATTTCCTATTTTGAATTTATTTATCAGATTAATTTACTATTTATCTTTCTGGTTTCTTTACTTAAAATTTTAAGTTTACTTTTAAAATTAAAACTGGTTTTTAATTTAATTTGTTCACACTTTTCTAATCGAGTACAAGTGTATAACCCAATCTAAACAACATGTTTTTTATAAGTTAAGGGTTAACCATGAAACCAATTATTAATTTATAGTAAGTAAATTTATCATTACTAAATATATCTATCTGTGTCGATTTTAGTTATATAGTAATTTTATCATAACTAAATTAGTAATTGTGTCGTTTTAGTTAGAAATTGCGGATATATTACTTTTGTATGTAATCACGAGGTTCAAATCCTAAGTTTATACGAATCTTTAGGCCTGAGTAGATTTAGTCTTTGCATAGAATATAATTTCATTAAAAAAACATATCCTTTTTTTTTGTCGAGTTCATTTTAAAATTTTTATGCTATTCTAATCATTATATGTAAATAATTGTGATATTACCAATTCGGGTAACCATTTTAGCAAAATTGTAACTAAGTTTCCATAGATATCCAATATTTTATTTTAAAAAATACAGTTGTGTGTGATATTAATAGCAACATATTTTATCATCAAAATTTAGATTTCAAATTTTGTTTTTATCAAGTTAGAATTTTATTTATAAAAAATATTTTAAAAAAAAAATTTACACTCTGAGACCTAATATCAACTCATATCATTTTGATTGTTGAAATAGATATAAATCTGTATATATTAAATTTCAACTCATATCATTTTGATTGTTGTATTAATATATACAGATTTGTATATCTATTTCAATATGACACTTACATAAAATTGCATTAAAATTACAAAATTTTCCAAAAAATAATAATTTATCAGTTAATACACGTGTCTTATACAAAGATCTTACAAAAAAAAAAAAAAACAAAAAACAAAAAAAAATCTAAAAAAAGTTCAGAATCCCTAAATCGATTGAAGCTTAGGATCTCGGCGATGGCGGATGTTCTACGGCGGCTGTTGGATAGTGGAAAGTTATCTGACGAGAAGTGCCACTTGATTTTGCGTGGATTGGGTAATCTTGTCGACGAATTGTGTTTACCCAAAAACGAAGAGGAAGAAGAAGGCGACGATGAATTGTATTTATCCAAAAATGAAGAAGAAGAAGAAGAAGTAAAAGAAGAAGAAGAAGAAGAAGAAGAAGAAGAAGAAGAAGTAAAAGAAGAAGAAGAAGAAGAAGAAGAAGAAGAAGAAGACATCAATGACTTCGTACAATTTATTTTATCCGAAAACAGAAAAGAAGAAGAAGAAGAAAAAGTCGAAGGATGGACTTCTGAGGAAGAGGAAGAACTTGACGAAGAATACTGTCGCCAAGTTAACGACTCTCTGGTACTCTCTCTCTCTCTGTCTCTCTCTGATTTTGGATTTGGTATTTGGAATTTGGGATTTGGGTTCTATGTTTACTCTTTACCAAGGAAAGGTTTTGTTTTTAGCAAAATTTCGATACAAAATTGGCTGTAGAGTTCAGCTTTCATGTCTCTGCATTTGGATTTGGTATTTTAGGTTCTGTGGTTTGGGATTTTCTAGGAAAGCTGAACATTATATCTTACACCAGAACTGTGATATATTGAATTTGGCTGTAGGGTTTCGATATTGATGGCAATGTTTGTATCCCATCATATGGAATCTCACCAGTCTTTCTAGGCGATCGTAAACCCTGTAGCGAAATCGCTCTTTGTGGCCGTTTGGGAGTTCATTGCTTCAACATTGAACAGGTTTAGTGTTGCCCTTTTACCTGACTTGTGGCTTTGAGTATTTATTGATAACTGTGGAATCATGTTTCTGATTCTTTTATTTGTTTCAATCTTTGTAGGGGAGGAAGTTGCAGTATATGGGCATACCCAAATACAACATCCAGTATTCTTTTGCTATGTCTTACTATATAACAGTGGAGGTGAAGGATCTTGCAGATAATTCAGCACACACTTTTCAGACCTTGGTCACAATCTCTAGGTACAGAGACCAATTAAGAGTCTATACTGAATTTTGCAGAATCAAACCCGAGACACCTGGTAACTCTATTAGTATAGTGATTTTAATCCTCTAATGACAGAGTATGTTATACTTTGAGATATAAAAGCATTCAAAGTTGTACCTGAAAAGTTTGAATGTGTGTTCTTCACATTGTAGGGGAAGGGTGTATCTCTCTGCTTGATGATCGTGCAATCGATAAGTTTTACAAAGGGTCTATGCCCGATTTCTTGTCGAAAGCAGGAACTGGTGATGATAAGCTAAGATTCTACGAGGTAAGTAAACTGTATTATGTGTGTGAAAGAAACGTTCTTGTATGAAATTATTTGAAGATGTGTTGTCTTTGACAGGTTCAGGAGCAGGACATATGTGAATATGATTGGCTGCGTCTATATACTGAATTTGCACTTTTCTCCTTCTGGAGATATAATGTGGTACTTGAGAGTGGAAAACTTATAGTATGTTTGCGTGTAGTCTTATTATATCTTCGGCAGTTTTGTTGAACTTTAGTAAGCTTGTTTTTGCAGGATGGATTTGACTCTTGTTTGCCTGTGGAGATCAAGAAGATAGTTGTGGAAACTTGTGAAACTCATAGAGAGCCGCGTCTGAAGCTTAAGTCGAGTAATGCCATATTCCACATGAACTTCAGCGCCAAGAGTTGCGACTACAAATCGGTTGTAAGGAGAACCATGGATGGAATATCGGGACATATCGTTCTCGAAATTAATAGCTGCAGGGTCGATCAACCAAGCTCTGCCTGAACTGCTTAATTTAGTACTAGGAAAGAAGAGTTTTTAAGCCGCCTAATTTTCTGATTTTCATCGATTAATGTTTCCGAACGGCTTTAGTTTTTTTATCCGTTAATGTGGCCAAAACTTATTTATGCTCTGGATGTACTTTGTTTGTCATCTCATCTAATCTTATGAATGGTTTGTCTGTGTACATTCACTGGTTCATAGACATTTTGGTTTTTTTCAAAAGGGATACCAATTTATAGATTGAAACATATTACTGGTACAAGAGACCTACAGAAGAAAGAAACACAAAACGATACAGCAACACTTGGACAACAAGTGGCTTTAGGAATGAAACAAATCAAACTAAGTATCAAGGCACAAGTCTTGAGAGGGCGAGATTGGTTTGCTCCCTTGAGAGAGTATCAAAGCCTACACCTAATTGGATTCTTGATGTCCGCAATAAGAGCAGCTGATGGTCGAGAGGAAGAGTTATGAAGCCTTGCATGAAACCGTACGTTGTTAATTATGTTTCACAACCCTATAAACCAATCCTTGTAGCTTCATCTCCAAGGACACATACATAAAATTACTACTTTATGTATGTGTCCGAACAAACATGGTATTGATAGTTTAAAGACAAGGCATACATTCATCTACAAGTTGATCTTCACTTTGGTCCGTGATAATCAAGCCATTAGCAATCCATCTTTTCTTTTTACTCAGAAACGAAACAACAACAAAAAAAATCAAAAGCAACATAGACGCATAATAATATACTTTACGAGAGAAAACTTGAAACACAATCTCCTCAATCATAGTTTCAGCATCGTCTCTTCGAGTCCAACAACATTGACTCGACACGCACTAGAGCATCTTCGGAATCTTAGGATTTCCATGAAGATGATATACTCTTCTTTCATCGTACGACCGGCCACTCGCAGAATAAGTTTCTTGAGAAATCTTGAATTCTGAAGGAAATACTTGATAAGTTCCATTTCTACTCGAGTTCCACGAATTGGCGTTTTCATCTCCACACTCTCAAGGCTTGACAACAAACACCAAGGCACATATGAGATACTTATTTGCTCTTCCTTCTTAGTTGAACCATTAAGCTCCTAAAAATACCACAAAAAGAAACAAAAGTATAAGACGGGCTATGATAATCTTTTATGTAAACAAAACTAAGTAACCAAGAAAAACACGTACCAAGATGAGATATTTAAGATTCGGGCAGCTCCACAGAAGGATGGGCAACATTTCCAAATCAGCAACAAAGATTTTAGCATGCAAATGAGACATGTTAGGAAAGTAAGGTAGGGTTTCAAGTTTCGAGTATTGATGAATAACCTAGAAGGAAAACAAAAGAAGTGCATTAAGGAATATAATTACTTGATTCAATGAACATGATTAGAGTATATGTACCTTAAGAGTTTTCCAACATATGATCATGTCACGGACACTTGAGATCATGTTGAGAAAATTACGAATGTTACTTCTCTTTCCCGAGTCATTTGGATCCAAAACACCTTTCACATTGAAGCCAACAGCGATATCTACCTTGGCAGATGGACACAACTTGTATATGATGAAACTTGAGGATTTGTTATCTTTAAGACTCAAATACTTGAGTCTAGGGGAATAAATCTCAACTTCACACTTCTCAACGTCCTGGTGGTTAGTAACAGTAACATCGCGAACCAGATTGATACTACTTATTGTGTCAGAGAACACACGTATGGCCTTCAAATCATTTTGAACTATGCTCAAATCCTCAAGAACTGGACAAGACGCGATAAGTGTCTCTATCGCCGCATGATTTGTGAACCGAACTGCTTCTAGATGCATTGTCTTGAGACGCGGTAAAGAAACATGGTTCAACTCAAAAAATGCCACGTAACAAAGCTTCAAGCATACCAAAGTCTTGCAGACAAATAGACTAATTGGCAGAAGCTCAAAACCATTACATCTCCTAATCTCAAGATGTTGAAGTTTACGCGTAACAGCTTCATCCACCCATGAGTTGATAGCCAAGGGATCACTATTCACTCTCTTAGAAGTAAGCTTTAGCTTTACAATAGGTGACACAACAGAGAACTGAACGAAACTATTGACAAAATTCACAAAGGAACTATAATCCGTGAGTTCATAGTCAGCAAGATCTAACCCGGGAACCGAACGCCAAACTGATCTCCATCTAGTAGACAAAAGACTTGTCTTAACAACATCTTTTGTAGACAGATTCAAGAGTATCTGACCAAGAATAGGGTCTGGTAATGAGCTTATTCGATCTTCCCTTCTACTCATACGATACATTCTTTTGCATTTGTTTGGTATCTCTTTTCCAAAAAGAAACATCTCCACAACACCTTATTCTACAAAATAATTCAACATCAATAAAATAAAAAAATGTTTCTATGGTTACCAATATAATCTTATAAGATATATTCATATCTCTTAAATGTATCCATAATATATTCTTTGATCTAATCATATAAATCTGATAAATCCTTCTTCTATAGTATCTACTTGCTTCGACAATGAGTCGATGGAGTCCACAAGCTTTTGTATTGATTTTTTTCTTTTATTTATTATGAGTTTAATCTAAATGTCCTCATATTATGTATTTATATGCAAACATTTTTTTTGGTGAACTATTTATATGCAAACATTACCAAAACAATTTGTCAACTAAAGTCAAGATAAAATGAAAAGCAATCTTATGTTTTTAGGTATCAGATTAAAAATTTGTAAATTCAAAGTCAAATATTTCTTTTATTTTAGTTAGATTTTTGGTGTGTTATTTATTTCTCTTAATGAGTTATTTTGGCGGGTTATTTTGTTTTGGTTAACGAATTAATTATTTAACATCTTGAGTTTATAAATTACTATATTCTTTCCAAAATGTTATAGGATGCAGTATTAGTGTTGACTTAAATCATTTATACCAATTTGTAGTTTGAACAAAAGTTTTTGCATTGCAAAATTTATATATCAACATAATAATATCCAAATTCTAAAGTCAAGAAAATGAAAAGTAATCTTATGTTTTTAGGTATTAGATTAAAAATTTATAAATTTATAAAGTCAAAATTTTTTTATTTTAGTTAGATTTTTGGCATGTTATTTATTTATGTTAATGAGTTGTTTTGGCTGGTTATTTTGTTTGTGTTAACGAATTAATTATCTAACATCTTGAGTTTATAAATTAGTATATATTTTCCCAATGTAAATGGATGCAGTATTAGTGTTGACTTTTATTATTTATATCATTTCGTAGTTTGAACAAAAGTTTTCGCATTGCAAAAGTTATATGTCAACATAATTATATCCAAATATTCTAAAGTCAAGAAAATGAAAAGTAATCTTTTGTTTATAGGTATCAGATTAAAAATTTGTAAATTCAAAGCCAAACAGTTTTAGTTAGTTTCAATTTTGGGATTTTATTTCTCTTAATGAGTTATTTTGTGGCGTTATTTTATTTTTATTACTTATATCTTGGACTTAGTGTTATTATATATTTATCATGTTGGATTTTGGACATAGTTTATGCATTTATAAATCATACTAAACTTCCAACGTACAAATGTTATCCATACAAAGCCAAGAACAAGTCTGAAAATTGGAAACACAAAGACAAAAAAACAAATCTTCAAGCCACCATAAGACCTGTCTGAAACAAGTTTGAATCCACGAGACCTAGCATCTGCATATCTTTTTAAACACAAATCTTCAAGCCACCATTAAAACCTGTAAAACAAATTCCGCAGATTGTTAACAAACCTTTTTTACGCACTATCATTCCTACTAGGCCAAACCTGAATCTGCAAAAATCTTCACAAAACCGTAAGCATACAAAAAAACCAAAGCCAGAGAGAGAGATGGGAGTTTAGATGACCAGAACCAATACAGAGAGTTATGGTTGCATTCGCTTTATTCCCAACTTGCACTCGTCATATTGCCCTGACTGTAACAAACAAATTTCTACATGCACTACATATAACTCGCACCCGAACATAACAAACAAACAATGATCAATTCAATGACACTATGACTATGAGCAACAAACAAAGTTCTACAGTACTACATCCAATTCATAAACAAACTGAGCAATAAACACAATGACTACAAGTGAAGTATGAACCAACCCAAGAAACCACAGAGAAATGCATTCTTTGTTAGTACCTAATTACAGAACCGAGCATATTAAAACCTTGCAGCTTTTTAGAACGGTTTCACAAATGCACCACACAAGGTAAGGGTGGTTCACACTATAGCAGGGCAAGCAAGCAAGCAAGCACATGCAAGGACTACTAATAATACCACATACATGAGTTTCCCAAGAGAAATTGTCAGCAACCAATCAATGTAACTAAGCAAACTAATTAATTTTAATCACAGAGTATCTGACCCTGCACAGACCTGCACAGCGGAAAATGGGCTGTGAGCTATGTGTATTGAATGATGTAACACACTAATACCTAAATGAAATCTACCTATGAAACATTGACGAGATGTATGGGAAGGAAAATTTGCACTGACCAAATATACTTAGTGGTATCCACAGCCTTCTCGTTGCAAGGACCCTCCTGAGTCCTGATGATAGTCTTCCTTCTTCATGTGCCCATCACTGCAATTTTCATTTCCCCTGTTTATTGCATTTTCCTGCTCTTCTTTCTCCCTGTTCCATTGCTCAATCTTGGCACGTCTTTCCTCACTCCCTTCCCTAACAGGACTTCTCTGTCTCCTTCCACCAGGACTTCTACTTCTGCTCCTACTTCTCCGTCCTCTTCTGTGACGAGGACTATTACTCCTGTATCTTCTGCGCCTGGTACGGCTCTCACTATCATCATCATCATCCTCGTGCCTTCTACTGCGGCTATGCCTTTCATGGGAGCGATCTTCATGACTACGATGCCTGTACGGGCTCCTACTTCTGCTATGACTACGCCTGTTCTTGTATCTTCCATATAACTGCCTCCTCAACCCCCTGCCAGATCAAATTTATGGACAAGAGAGTCAAGTACAATAGCAAAATAACTATGACAATAAATGAAAAATGAGCAAACATATGACCTGCTAATGCTTTTAAGGTGCATAAAGTTGCAGTATCCACCACGTTTGCAAGTATCTTCCTCATACTGTCGACAAGTAGCTTCACGGAAGTCAGTGACAGGAGAGAAGTCAACAATGATTGGACGACCTGTGTTTCCAAATGATCCGACAAGTTAGACCAATATAAAAGCCTGAAAATCAAGAAAACTTCTTTAAACACAACATCGAAGTGATAAACAACCTGCATAGAATCTTCCTTGAAGATTGCGAAGCGCATTTCCTGCTTGCTCTTCTTCTCGAAACTGCACATACACATTACCAACCTACACAAGTAAAATATTATTATCATTAACGTCCATGAAACAGACAAATGAGAGAATGCTTTGCTAGTATCTAAAAAAAACAACTTACCATATGGTCAGAGAGATTGTCACAGATGTTCAAACTCTCAATCTCACCATATTTGTTCAGCTCCTCAAACAGATCTTCGTAAAAGTCCTGCAAAATTCACAATCACATAAAATCATCTCCAATTACTTAATCAACACTAAATCATTCATCCACGAGGATACAACAAGATAGCTAACAAAAATCAAAGCATACTTCACAATCTTCAAGAACATATTCAAAAAATCCCTAAAATAACATTCAATTCGCACAAATTCCCAAAAATTCAAAATCTAGTTAACCTTAAATTCAATCTCCTAAAGGAAACAAAAAAAAAGATAGCTAACAAAAAAATCAAAGCATACTTCACAATTTTCATGAAAATATTCAAAAAATCTCTAGAAAAATCACTCAATTCGCACAAAATCTCAAAAATTCAAAATCCAGTAACCTTAGTTTACATCAATTATTCTCAAATTCAATCTACTGACGAAGAAAAAGAGTTACCAACCTCGAAGTGTTCCTGAATCTTACGGGGATCGATAGGGTTACCATGAACATCAACACCAGGAGTAATCATATCGGGACGCTGATACATGTTCGAAAGGAGAAGCGTAGGGCTGATGCTTGGCTTGGTGTGGAGACGCGAGCATCGATCACCGTGACGGCAAGCGCCGATTTTGAAATAGAAAGGACAATTCACTCGATCCTTCTCTGTTCCGAATATAGATGCTAAGTGCTCCGCCATCTCCGAATAACTTTGTGAAAAAACACGAATCTCTTCTTCTTCTTCTTCTTCTTCTTCTTCTTTGAATAAAGGTCTAGATGTTTCTAGAATAAGGTTTAGGTGAGTAAATTACGATTTTACCCCTTCTTGTTTAACTATTTTCTAAACGAACCACAAAAAACTTATAGTAAATTGGGCCGAAGCCCATGATCCATAAGTGAAGAAGACCAGCGACACGAGTAGGTTAGACACAACAGTGCCAGTGCCACTCTGGTTATAGGGTTTCGTTGGTCGTCTTCAAGCTTTGATTGTTTTGGTTGTGGTACTTGTGAGGATTCGTCTTCAATGGGGTATAAGAAGTTCACTTGGGTGATTAAAAATTTCTCATCTTTGCAATCTGGGTACACTTGTTCTGATGTATTTGTGGCCGGTGGCTGCAAATGGTAAGAAGAAGCCAACTTTGTTTACATCTAATGTTTTTTGTCCGTCCAGTACATCCATTGTTTTCTATGGTGGTTTTGTATTACTTACAGGTATCTTAAGGTCTATCCGAAAGGATTTCGAAATGATAGTTATATGTCTATGTATCTGTATGTTGCTACTCGTACCACTTTGCCTTGTGGATGGAGAAGAAACACAAGACTTCGCCTAACTGTAGTAAATGAACTCTCTGATAAACTCTCCAAACGAGTAGGTGAGTTCTATAAGGTTTGCATTTTGTGAATTATGTGTTTTGTTTTTTGAGTTAGATCAGTTCTTATGTGTGTTTTTCGTGTCTACAGAAACAGAACGATGGTTTGATCAAATGCATTCTCTCGAGGGGTTTCAAAAATTTCTCCTCCTTGAGAAACTTAATGCTGAAAAAGGTGGATTTCTTGTGAACAATGAAGTCAAGATTATTGCGGAGCTAGATGTTGTTAAAGTTATTGGTAAGGTAGATGTTGTTGAAGTTATCAGGAAATTAGATGTTTCAAAAGGATCTCAAGAGGTAAAACAACCTCTGAAAAAGATGAGGCTAAATGGTGATGATGGTGCCGTGTCTAGTCATTTGCACAAGGAGACTTCATCAGTAGATGTCAATGGGTTTCAAGTTCTTCCTTCACAGGTATCAAGTTCATAAACTTCTTAGAAGCTTTGACTTATCATTTACTTCTTTGTTGTTGTTGTTTATGAATTTATCAGTAGCACATATCTTAATACAGAGGAAAATGTAGGGAAAAAATGGTATCTTTAAAAGTCTACCAATCAGGATAGATATATGTATACAACTTTACAGATGAGTTTATACTTTAGTCATTCTTTTCTACAATTGCAGGCGGAATCTGTGAAACTTATATTCGAAAAACACCCAGATATGGCACTAGAGTTCCGAGCAAAGAACCAAGATCTTAGGACTTCATGCATAAATGTTCTCCTCAGCCTAATCAAGACTTTGTGCCAATCACTGCAAGACCTTTCCATTGATGACCTGAGCCAAGCAGAGCAAGCACTAACGTACTTGATATGTTCCGGCTTTAAGGTGGATTGGCTGGAGCGTAAACTGGAGGAAGTGAAGGAAAAGAAGATCGAAGAACAGTTTGGGAAGACTCGGGTGCAACACTTAGAGGAAGAAGTGAAGGTCTTTAAGAAGAAGTGCTCAGAGACAGAAGAAGAACTGAAGGACTTGAAGCAAAAGTGCTCAGACACAGAAGCTCTGCTGGAGAAAGAGAAGAAAAAGGTGTTGGATGCTGCCAGGGCTCCTCCCCTAACATTGAATGATGTTATCTGATGACTTTGGTTCTACTAGGTGTTAGTATATTCATTTGAGTCTAGGTTTCAAAATTAACATAGGAAGCTAGAGACTTTTGTGTTCTGTCTACTGGAAACTCTTATATTTTGTAAAGAGCTAATCTTTTTGTGAAAGATAACTTGCTTGAACTAGGATTTTGTTAGTGGTCTCATTCATGACTATGTAAACGGAATGTTCAGTTATTTTCGTAGCTTATTAAGCATATCAAATCTTAACTTTGGTCTTAAGCTGATTTTATTTTAATGAAGTTACAATTCATTAAGGTAAACACTAATCCCTTATACAAAAGGCTTTTTAAAGCTGTTTCCAAGCTTGACATGTATAGCCATTATTGAAGTTAGAACATCATTAAGGTAAACACTAATTCCACTAATGAAGAGCTTACATGATTCCATTTCTCGATTCTAAACCGAGTTTAGTTTTATAAAGTTACAATTCATAAGAAGGAAAACAACAATTCCTATCAGCAAAAAAAAAAGCTTTCAAAGTTGTTTTTGTAGAGCTATGTTTTAAGTTGCTTGTTCATTTACTTAAAAATCTTCTCTAGTACTGTCTTATAGCTCATAACATGGTCATTATAAGAAGACTAGCTTCCTACCACATTCCACAACAGTGAATCAGATTGCACCAAGGAGGAAATTGGGCCGAAATGGTAGGTTGGGCTGTAAGCCCATTGATCCATAAGTGAAGAACACCAAACGACAGACACAACAATGCCAGTTGCAACTCTCACTCAAGGGTTTCGTTGGTCTGTCTTCAATGGGGAATGAGAAATTCACTTGGGTGATTAAGAATTTCTCATCTGATTCTGAATCTAAGACAATAGTGTCTGATAAGTTCGTGATCGGTGGCTGCAAATGGTAAGAAGAAAACAACTTTGTTAATCTCTGATGTTGTTGTGTTTCTTGTCCAATATAGGTTTATTAGAACATTCTCCATTGTCATCTATGGTATTTTTGCTTGCAGGTGTCTTGTAGCCTTTCCTACGGGAAATCAATTTCCTAGTCATTTGTCTCTGTATCTGATGGTAGCTGGTTATAAAACTTTGCCTTGTGGATGGAGAAGACACACAAGATTTAGCATAACTGTTGTAAATCATCTCTCTTCACAAGAAAGTGAGTTATATAAGGCTTTGGACAAAGTAAAGTTCGTATTTTTTTTAATTTGAGTTAGATCACTTCTAACTTTTCTGTGGTCTACAGAAAAAGAAGATTGGTTCGATGAATACAATCCTCTATGTGGGTATTCAAAAATGCTTCCCCTTACCAAACTTAATGCTGAAGAAGGTGGTTTTGTTGTGAATGATGAAGTCAAGATTATTGCAGAGGTAGATGTTCTTGAAGTTATTGGGGAATTAGATGTTTCAGAGGAATCTCAAGAGGTCGAATCTCTGAAAAGGATGAGGTTAAATGGTGATGATGGTGCGGTTTCTAGTCATTTGGACAAGGAGACTTCATTAGTAGATGCCAATGGGTTTCTAGTTCTTCCTTCACAGGTAACAAGTTCATAAAGATTCAACCTTTTTTAGAATCGTTTTGTTTGATAAGGACTAGTTTTGATAAATTATTCATAACTATCTGATTCAAACTCATGAGACTTATCATATCCTTCTTTGTTGTTGCTGTTTTGAATTTATCATTAGAACACACCTTAGTACATAAATTGAGAAAATGTAGGGGGAAAAGTGGTGACTTTGGAGTCTACAATTCAGTTTAATGGATATGTATACAACTATACATATGAGTTCATACGTTACTCATCCTTTTTTACAACTGCAGGCGGAATCTGTGAAACGTATATTCGAAAAACACCCGGACATGTCATTAGAGTTCCGAGTTAAGGACCAAAATATGAGGACATCATGCATAAATCTCCTCCTCAACATAATCAATACATTATGCCAGTCACTGCAAGACCTTTCTATTGATGACTTAAGCGAAGCAGAGAAAGCATTAACATACCTGAAAGATTCAGGCTTTACGTTGGATTGGTTGGAGCGTAAACTGGAGGAAGTCAAGAACAAGAAGATTGAAGAGCAGTTTGGCAAGACTCAGATACAAGTAGTAGAGGAGAAGCTGAAGATCTTTAAGCAGAAGTGCTCAGAAATAGAAGCTCTACTGGAGAAAGAGAAGGAAGAACTGAAGGACTCGAAGCAAAAGTGCTCAGACATGGAAGCTCTGCTGGAGAAAGAGAAGAAAAAGGTGTTGGCTGCTGCCAGAGCTCCTCCTCTAACTTTGGATGATGTTGTCTGATGACTTTTGTTCTGTAAGGTGTATGTATGTTCTTTTGAATCTGGTTTCAAATTTAACATAGGAAGCCAGAGACTTCTGTGTTCTGTATATAGTAAGTCCTGTAAAGAGCTAATCTTTTTGTAAGGATGACTCGCTTCGACTATGAATTTGTTAATTATCTCATTCGTGACTATGTAAATGTAATGTTCAGTTATAATCAATCAAATCTTTAACTTTGGTCTTAAACAGAGTTTATTTTTATGAAGTTACAATTTATCAAGGTAAAATACTAATCCCCTCTGCAAAAGGCATGAAAACATTGGTGGCCGAAATGGTGAATTGGGCCGTTAAGTCCAATATTCATAATCCATAAGAGTCAAGAAGACAAAGCGACGCAAGCTTGGTTCCATTTGAGTGTCTCGTCTCTAAGCTTTTGATGATAGTTTCGTTGCTTACTTGCAAAGATTCTCTTCAATGGGAAACCAAGAAGCAGCTGATAAGAGATTCACTTGGGTGATTAAGAACTTCTCATCTTTGGAATCTGCGTGCTTGACCATTCATTCTGATGAGTTTGTAATCGGTGGCTGCAAATGGTAAGAAGAAGACAACATTCATTATGTTGTTGTGTTTCTTGTCCAGTATAGGTTTATGAGAACATCTATCATTGTTTTGTTTTTGTTTGCAGGCGTCTTATGGCATATCCTAAGGGATTTAAGGATGGTAGTTATTTGTCTCTGTATCTGATGGTTGCTACTCGTAAAAATTTGCCTTGTGAATAGAGAAGACACGTGAAATTTCGCCTAACTGTTGTAAATCAACTCTCTGATCAACTCTCCCAACAACGAGGTGAGTTCATGTTTTGTGAGTTCTACATATGTTCGTTGTGAGTTAGGATCAGTTCTAATTTTTTTTTATTGTTGTCTATAGAAACAGAACAATGGTTTGATCGTAATGCTACTCTCTCTGGGAATCATAAAATGCTTCTCCTTAGTAAACTGTATGCCAAGAAAAGTGGATTTCTTGTGAACGATGAAGTCAAGATTGTTGTTGACGTTGATGTTCTTGAAGTTATTGGCGAGTTAGATGTTTTAGAGGCATCTCAAGAGGTAACTCAACCTTTAAAAAGGGTAAAGCTAAACGAAGATGATGTTGCTTCAGTAAAGGAAAGCATTAATGTCAATGGGTTTCAAGTTCTTCCTTCACAGGTAATGTTTGGTTATATATATGGGAACAGATTTGATCACTACTGATAGCTTTGAGGCTTCAAACTAATGATATGTGTGTTTTTTTGGATATGTGTTTCTACTGAAGGTGGAATATTTGAAACGTATATTCGAAAAACACCCGGACATGGCACTAGAGTTTCGAGTAAAGAACCAAACTATGAGGACATCATGCATAAATCTCCTCCTCAACGTAATTGAGACGTTGTGCCAGTCACTGCAAGACTTTTGCATTGATGACTTAAGCCAAGCAAAGAAAGCATTGATGTACCTGAAAGATTCGGGATTTAAGGTGGATTGGTTGGAGATTAAACTGGAGGAAGTAAAGGAAACAAAGATCGAAGAGCAGTTTGGTAAGAATAGGATGCAAGAACTAGAGGAAGAGCTCAAGGTCTTTAAGAAGAAGTGCTTAGACATTGAAGCTCTACTGGAGAAAAAAAAGGAAGAACTGAAGAACTTGAAGCAAAAGTGGTTAGACAAAGAAGCTATGCTGGAGAAAGAGAAGACAAAGGTGTTGGCTGCTGCTAAAACTCATACTCTAACGTTGGATGATGTTCTCTGATTACTTAGGTTCTACTTGGTGTTATTTGCTTTTGAATTTAGGAAGCTATATATTGTAAAGAGGACTCCTTGGAGGCTTGGACTAGGACTTTGTTAGTTATCTCTTTCATGACTATGTAAACGTGTTATCGCCGGCAAAGATTAAGCTACGAAGTGTACTTTTTAATGTTCATTTATAATCTTAGCTTATTAAGTGAATCAAACCTTAAGTTTGATCTTAAAACAGAATTTACTTTGACGAGGTTTCAAAATTAGAGTCGACCTAACATAGGAAGCTAGAAAGACTTATATCAGAAATGGAAGTATAGCTTCCAAACATCATATTAATTGCTTTTAGCGATACGAGAGATAATGGAAAGTACTGATGAAATCTACTAACAACATTTTACCATATAGAGTTAGTAACTGTCTCAATCAAACTACACCAAGTGATCAGAGTAACTCATGCATTTTTCATTATAGCACGTAATACGTATGCAAGAACATTAATTAGAGGCAGAATGTAGAAAGTATTTCTAGTTTTTTCTTCATACTTTCATGTAATTTTGCTCAGCCAAACAAGTTTTGATTATACACTGTTCAGAAGAATGTTGACAAGTATAAGTAGCCATAGTGAGTTAGTGACTATCCCCAAAATTAGCTTCAAAGGTCATGTATATATACGTACATGCATTATTATCCCAAATGAGCATACCCATTAAAACACATTTTTGTCACTGTTTCTTTTTCTTATTACCAATCCTTTACATTCACATATATAAGAATCAGTGAATGTGAAGGTTAAGGTTTTGGTATAGCTTCTTCAATTGCCAAAGTCAATGCAGTTTTAACGAACATTTTCATGGATGCTAGAATATATTGCTATCAATCTTATACTATGCAAGTTTTTCAGTTACTATTATTACTTTTATGAAAATGTAAAACATTGTCGTTCAACATTCAAAATTTTTAAACATTGTCATGTAAAACATTGTCGTTCAACTAACTCAAAACATATATATTTTTTTAAAACATTCAAATTTTTGTTTTTCAATCAAATAAAAATAAGAAGGTATTACTATAATTTTTTTTACAAAAATATATATATATATATATATATATATATATATAAATAAAAGTTTATAGCACACCATTTTTATTCTTTTTTGCATTCAAAAACATTTTAATTATGCATCATAATTTTTGAAAAAAGACAAGCTAAAACAATTGTACCGAACCAATGTGACATAACATGTCTTAAATATATATATACACACACTAATCCCTTATTCTCTCCCGCCACTTGCTTCTTGTATTTTCTCCAAACGCGAAAGCTTTCTCCTAAAATAATCATCACAAGCAATAGAGAATATAAACCCGACCCGAATAGCGAGTTAGCTCTCCCACACATTGTCGTATATTACTAAAACGAGTAATGTTTTTTTAATTTTCCCAACTTTGAATTCTCGTCTCTTTTTGTTTTCTAACGGTCGTTTTATTTTATTCAAGCGTATATTATTTTCCAAATTGTAGTTTATAAAAGTGTTTTAATTTGTTTCCTTTGTAATTTTTAGTAACATAAGTTGTCTCCATTTTCATATTTTTTCTGCATGTCGAGACTCTTATCATTATAGTTTAATTATGATTATTGATGGCACATGCTATTATTTTTAATGTCATTATGATATATTATTCTCAATACACATTCTACAAATAATTTTATGTAACACTTTAAATATAAAATTACTATTTTTTGTTTTATCAATTATTTTATTTTTATTACTTTTGTGATAAATCTTCTAATGTTGAAAGTTGTGTTTTCTTCGTTGTATTTAACCATATAATTTTTTTTTTGTCTTTTGTTATATGAATGCATCAAATTTTAGGTGATATTTTTTAGATGGTTCATGCATGTTGAGTATGTTTGATCCAATAATTTATTATAATGGGAACTTAAGGTTTTGCAGGGGGAAAAAAAACATTATTCACTATATCGAGGATTGTAAGTTATTGTGATAGTTAAGCATTTTTTGTTTTCTTCTTTAGAGATTCATATTTTAAGAAATTTTAATTATAACTATTTATCACTTCATTTGATACCATAAGCTTCATGACTTATATTGATAAACTGAACTTTTAGAGTTATTCTTTCGTTTCTATTTTTCAATTTTTTTTTGGCCTTAGACCAACAATCTTGTAAACCCTAAACAATTTTTTTAAAAATGAATTTTACATTCTTAGTAAAAAAATGATGCATTCAAAGGCTTTTTAACATGGCTATATGAGTTTAATAGACGACTCTGATATACAAATTTCAAATTTACTTGATTTAAAGAAAGTGTTAATAATAAATCTAGTTATCAAGAAAAAGAAAGTCTTTTGTGTATTATCAAAATTCTATTATATTCATATGTGAGTTACAAATCTCACTTTTGGTTTATCTTATAAGAAAATCTAAAAATTTATAAATATTTTATTTGATCATTTTCAGTTCTATAAATATAAATCTTGAAAATGTAGCGCTTATGTAGATTTTTGGAAATGTTTTTTTAATGATCAATAGTCGTATTATTGGTCATTTAAAGAGTTTCATATATAAACTTTTTTTTTTTTTTGGTAATCGAGTTTCATATATAAACTAAAAAATTGTTACAAGATGACATGAAAAACTGTCAACAATTTTAATTGAATTCTTGGTTAAAATATATATATATTTATTATTTGCTAAATTAAACTAATTTTCTTTCACTAATCAATTTTTAAATTGATAAATTCTAGATGAATATCACCAAAAAAAAGTTTTGTGCATATTTATCTTTATTTTGGTTATTCTGGTTTTGTTTTTTCGATTTTACTTTCAATATTTTTGTAATTTGCTTTGTTAACTTTTCACTTATCTGGTTGTTTATTCTGACACATACGACTACAGCATCTCCAGCCCCAAAATTTTGACACGTCATCCGTACATTGTAGAACGCAGGTGAACACGTGTGAGCGTGTTGTACCAGAACATTCCTCCATATGCGTTTCGAGAAAAATAAAAGTCAAATTCCATTTTTCAAAAATAATTTAAATTTAAAACGGGTCACGGCCCAATAACCCGACAACCGAGTCGAACTCGCTCCGTAAAAATCACAAATAATCTCTGCCATTGTGTGCGCGTCGAGGTTCGTTTATCTTTCTCGACTCGATTAGGGCTCTTCTTCTTCTTCTTCTCTCTCAGAGTTCTCGTTCTCGAACTGCATCATCAATGGCGGCGTTTCGATTCTAGCAAGTGTTCATCAATCAATCTCTTCGCATCTTTTATAATCCTCCTTCTCTGTATATCAATCTCAATCACTCGGTAAAGCAAAACAAAAGGATTTGAGTTTCTTTGCTTCTTCCTGAATGATTCATCTCCGGGTTGTAGTACTCTCGTAGATCTGGTTACGATTTTGGTGTTTTGTGATTCGAATTTTATGGTGATAGGGTGAGGTTTTTGGGAACCGTACTAGGTGTTTTGGATTGATTCCAATTTTAGGGAATTGATTCGGATCTAGCTTAGGGTTTGTTTCGATGGAAACGAAGGTTCCTAGACCTAGGGGAAGACCGAGGAAACGCCAGAGATTAGAGGATGATAATCGGAAATCGAAAGGGAAGAAACAGCAAGTTTTGGAGGTTGAGCCGGCGGTGCCGGTATCGTTACTTGGTCGTCATGTGCTGAAAGATTTTGATGACAATGGAGCTTTTCTAGGGAAGGTAGTGTCTTATGATACTGGGTTGTATAAAGTGGAGTATGAGGATGGTGATTGTGAGGAAATGGAGAGTGGTGATCTTCGTCGTTTAATTATTGAGGATAGTTACTTGGATAATGAGCTACGCGTTAGAAGGAATAAGTTAGATAAAGTTATACTGAAGAGGGAGGAGAAAAAGAAACGAAGTTCTCAGGAGAGCAAAGTGGTTGAGTTGCCAAATCAAGTTAATGGAGTTCAGGCATCTGAGGCAGAAGTTGAAGATGGTGATTCGTATAGTGACTCAGATTTGTCTGAGAGTGAAGTTAAGAGAGGTTCGGATTTTGACACTGAGGCTCCTCTTGTTCCACCAGTGGATTTACCTCCTTCATCAGGGACAATTGGTATCCCAGAGGAGGCTGTGGCACATCTCTTATCTGTATATGGGTTCTTAAGGTCATTTAGTTTTCAGCTGTATATCTGCCCATTTGAACTCAATGATTTTGTGGGAGCGCTGAATTTCCCGGGACCAAATTCTTTGTTGGATGCTGTTCATGTGGCCTTAATGCGGGCGTTGAAGGGTCATCTTGAGAGACTTTCCTCAGAAGAGTCTGATTCGGCTTCAAAATGCTTGGAGTAAGTGTAGACAAATTATTAATTTTGGAGGTTTCTGGTTTGCTTTCCGGATGTTCATAACTTATGTTCTCATCTCTTAAGCCTTTTCTGGTTTCGTAGCATAAAACTCATCTTACAAACTAGCACATTAGATCATTGGGTTAGGTAGGTTTCTGAACTACAAAGAATCTAGGTCTTTGTATATTGACGGCGGGTTTTTTATTAGTTATTTCCTTTCAAGCTCAGGAATTGGGTTTAAGCTTTAATGCGTAGTCAGGCAAACCTTTTATAGCTGTTAGTAGGAAAAGTTATTGGCTGTGGCTATAATGAACCTGAAAATTTAGTATATTTTGCCAGTGCAAATGGTCGAAAGAGCTTATTTTGGGATGCCTTACCTCTTTAGTTGATAGCATTTCACTGATTTTGTTGTTTTTCCATCTGCAGGTGCATTGATTGGAGCTTGCTCGATGTGCTAACTTGGCCTGTTTATTTGGTTCAGTACTTTGCTGCGATGGGGCATGCTAGTGGGCCTCACTGGAAAATTGTGAACAAATTTGTTGTGGAAATGGAGTATTATTCCTTACCTGTTGGGATGAAATTGAAGATCTTGCAAATTCTCTGTGATGACATCTTTGATGTAGCAGATCTAAGAGGTGAAATAGATGCCCGCGAAGAATCTGAATTTGGACTTGATCCTGATAGAGATGCCTCGGGTATTCCTGAGATTGGACCTAGACGGGTCCACCCCAGATTCGCTAAAACCTCAGCTTACAAGGATAAAGGGGTTACTGATAGCTCAACAAACGAGTTTAAATATTTGGATTCAAGAGGTACTGAAGGGGTTTCGAATGAAGTTAGCTCAGATGTCGATGGAAACAGCGATGAATGTAGGATTTGTGGAATGGATGGCACTTTGCTTTGTTGCGATGGATGTCCTTTAGCGTATCACTCAAGATGCATTGGTGTGGTAAAAATGTATATACCAGATGGGCCATGGTTTTGTCCAGAGTGCACCATTAACAGAAAGGGGCCGAAGATTGCTCATGGAACCTCACTTAGAGGAGCAGTACAGTTTGGAATGGATCCACATGGGCGACTCTTCTTGGGTACTTGCAATCACTTAGTCGTGTATGTTTTCGATGCCTCATTCGCACATGTTGTTTTTTGCAGTTATTGGAGTTAGCTGATCTTTCAAACTATGCCCCTGCTACATAGTTTAAGATTCATTACTTCCTAGGAAAATAGTTGCTAATTGGTTTTAGCCAGCATTAAGCTGGTTTGCTTGTTCTGACACTGATGAGCATTCTCCTTCTTGCATCTTAAATAACAGGCTAAACACATCTGTCAATGGAGATGAAGTTGTCAAGTACTACAACGCCAATGACATATCAAAAGTTGTACAAGTGCTTTTATCTGCATCAAATCATACACTAGAATATCTAGATATTTGCAAAGGGATCACCCAATACTGGGATCTTCCTGGATGTATGATCTCCTTGAAGGAAGGGGACATTGGTTTAGCTCAAGCAAAGGACAAAGAGAATGGTATGGTTTCAGAGACGACTAAGTCAGATAGTGCAAATTTTTGCAGTAGAAATCATACTCAGACTGTGTTCGATATCCCTGTATCTGCTTTGGGTAATACCTACAATGCTGTTACAGGAAGTTCAAGTGGAATACAGGGGAAGAAATTAGCTGTTGGTGTTACATACTTGGGTTTATCGTTTAAACCCCATGCATATAATAATCATTACACAAATGGAGAACTGGCTGTATCTGCGGCTGCCAGTTTGGCCGTCCTATCATCAGAGGAAACCCATGAACCTGACCTTCGCAAGTACAGTAGTGCCAGGAAAGCTGCATCAAATAACATCTTAGTGCAGATGAAAGCATTTTCATTAATAGCCCCACGTTTCTTTTGGCCAAGTCCTGATAAGAAGGAGATTACGAGGGAAAGATGTGGTTGGTGTCATTCTTGCAAACTCACATCTGCAAGCAAGAGAGGATGCATGTTAAATGCTGCTGTATCGGGTGCCACTAAGGGTGCGACAAAGATCTTTAGTGGTCTATTTCCTCTAAAGAATGGGGAGGGAGTTCTTTCAAGTATTGCAGCATATATTCTATATCTAGAGGAAAGCCTGCGTGGCCTGATTGCTGGCCCTTTTCTCAGTGAAAGTCCCAGAAAACAGTGGCGTAAGCAGGTAGAGGAAGCCACCACATGCAAAGCCTTAAAAGGACTCTTACTTGAAGTGAGTAGTTCTTTATAATAAGTTTCTTGGTAAACGTCGGAACAGTCATAGATTTTATCTCTCTGGATTAAAAACTTGTTTGTCTACACTAATGTGTGATATACCAAGCATTTGTTTTCTTGTTACATTTGGTCTATCTTGGTCTCATCTCCACAATTTGGTTTGTCTATCTTGGTTGCAGCTTGAGGAAAATATCTGCGGTATTGCTCTGTCAGGCGATTGGTTTAAACTGATGGATGACTGGTGGATAGAACATTCTATTTTCCAAAGTGCTCCAGTTGCTGTTGGCGTTACACAGAAACGTGGACCTGGTAGGAAAAGGCAAAAGAACCAGGCTGAAGTTACAGCTGAAGGTTACGATGATGATAGCTTTACATGGTGGCGAGGAGGGAAGTTATCAAAAGTTATTTTACTGAAAGCAGTTTTGTCACAGCTGGCAACAAGGAAAGCAGCTTGGCAAGGTATACTTTTTACTTGTTTGTTTATGTTTATGTGCAACTAATTTTACCTATTCATAAGCATGTGGAAAGTTTATTTGGTTTTTAAATCGCTTCTGATGCTACCAGTGTAGAAATCTTATTCCACGCCACTAAAATGGTTTTCAGGTACACTAATTTTTTTTTTTTTTTTTTTGTTCCTTGTTAGGGGGTTCGAAAAAGATTCCTGGATTTAGTTATGGTGATGCTTCTTACATCCCGAGAAGAAGCAGACGGTCTAATTGGAAAGCTGCTGTTGAAAGTAGCAAGAACATATCTCAGCTCGCTCTTCAGGTTTGTGTCTATGTTCTGTGATTATAGTTGCTATTTTGTATAGGTATATTTGATATATTTCTGAGACCCAGTCAAACGTTTGGGTCAGGTAAGATATCTGGATATGAATTTGAGGTGGAGTGAACTTGTACGGCCAGAGCAAAATCTCCAGGATGTCAAAGGTCCAGAGACAGATGTTGCCATATTTAGAAATGCTCGTATATGTGACAAAAGGCTTAGTGATAACAAGGTTAGTTACGGAGTTTTCTTTGGAAATCAAAAGCATCTGCCATCACGCGTCATGAAGAATGTAATTGAGGTCGAGAAAACCCAAGATGGAAATGAAAAGTATTGGTTCCAAGAAACCCGTGTTCCCCTATATTTGATCAAAGATTTTGAAGAGAGTTTGCATAGAGTACAAATGCCTTCTTTAACCAAGAAACCATCCAATAAATTATCAAAGCTACAAAGAAAGCAGCTGAAAGCTTCCCGCATGGATATATTTTCATATATAGCCTCAAGGAGGGACAAGATGGAGAAATGTTCTTGTGCATCATGTGATCATGATGTTCTGTTGCGGTAATTATTGGTTTATTTACCTTTGAGTTGCCTGTTTTACTTTACTGTGTTATTAACTTTCTCTTCCAACTCTGTACATGTAAGCAGGGATACAACAACATGTAATGCTTGCCAAGGTACAATACTATCCTCTTACTGTTTCAATTTTTGCATTTTCTCGTAACTAGAAAGTATAATATTTTTTCTAAGCTCTTCTTGGTCAAACGATGCAAATTACTGGTAATTGAATCACCAAACAGATTGGAATGCAGCCCTATGTTATCTTTTTCTATTGTACCATCTCATACCTGACAAAAAAGGATTACTTTCTCTGTTCCTCTAATAGAGTTTAGAGAAGAAAAAAAGGATTAATCACATGTTTGACAAGCGTGGGACTGTAAATTTCTGTTGTAGTATATCAGTATGTTTGTGCTTCAGCGTTGGATTGTCATATTTTGTTTCTTTTTAGGATTTTGTCACAAGGAGTGCACTTGGATGTCACAACACACAAATGGAAAAGTTGAAGTTCTGGTCACCTGCAAAAAGTGTTACTTTGCAAAAACTCGTTTTCAAACAAATATCAGTCACATACAATCGACAACACCCCAGCTCACGATCAACGGACGACATCAAAACGCAGTCACTCCAGTCATCAAAATTAAGCCTCCTAGTCAACAGATCAACGGACGACCTCAAAATTCAGTCACCCCAGTCATCAAGATTAAGCCTCCTAGTCAACAATTGCTATCCCAAAAACCACTTGAGAACACTTCAGGAGTCAAACAATTCACTCCTGATTCTACTGTGACATCCAAGAGTAAACAGAAGACACTGTCCTGTGGAGTCATATGGAGGAAAAAGAACTTGGAGGACACAGGTGTTGATTTCAGGAATCAAAACATTCTCTTGGCTGGAAGTTCAGATAAACCCAGTCTGGAACCGGTTTGTGGGATCTGCCAACAGGCGTACAATCCTGGTTTAACATATATTCACTGCACAAAATGTGAAAGTAAGGAGATCATTTACTCAACGACAATTGTTTTCGAAGTGTAATTTCTTGAATGCCTCCAATGTTATCTTACTTAATATTTGAATCGTAAATGCAGAGTGGTTCCACACTGAAGCCGTTAAGCTCGAGGACTCACAAATTCCTGAAGTTGTTGGGTTCAAATGTTGCAAATGCCGTCGTATACGAACCCCTGATTGCCCTTACATGGATCCCAACCTCAAAGAACAGAAGCAGATCAAAAGATTAGTCTTTAAGAACCAGAAACAGAGGCAAGGAAATTCCGGGCTGGATTCTGATTCTGAAAGAATGTCTGATCAAAAAGACTCAAAACCTTCTACTCCATTACCTGCTACACCTTTATACCCCCCTGATGACGTATTTATTCCAGAGGATGATCCTCTCCTGGTTTCAGTTTCCAAAGTCGAGCAAATTACACCCAGTAATTTCGATCTTGAATGGAGCACCACTTCTTTTGCGCCTGGACCCCAGAAGCTACAGGTTAGAAGGCAAGTGAAACGAGATGATTCTAATGTGGACTATCCCGAACCAAAGCCTATTGTGAAACCTGAAGCAGAGGAGCAAGCTTTGCCTGTTCTCACAGAATGGGATTCGTCTGGTGAGCTACTCTTCGACTACGATGACATGGAATTTGAACCCCAAACCTATTTCTCGTTGACCGAGCTACTGACTGTCGATGACAGTGGTGGTGGTCAGTACGAGCAAAATGGCGATAAGGTTGTTTCAGGAAACCCTAAGGTCGAACCAACAGAAGAAGAAGACTGTGAAGATATGGGTCCATGCCAAAGATGTTCGCGAATGGATCCAACGCCTGATCTTTTGTGCACGGTTTGTGGATTACTTATACATTCTCACTGTTCTCCATGGGAGGAAGACCCATCATCCTTACCCGGAAGTAGTTGGAGCTGTGGTCAGTGCCGCGAGTGGCAGTAGCTGAAACGAAGATTGCGAGTCCCTCCCCAATTTTAACTTCCACATTCTTTTGTTACCCTTTGACACATATCTGAGGGGAAGATTGTATCCTCCTCGCTTGGCTTATTATGGCAGATGATCTTGTAATTTTTTTCTTTCATCTTTCTTGGGTTAATGCTCGTCTACTTTATTTGTCTTGGTATATAGTGAGTGGATACATGTTTTCTTAATGTTATTGGGTTTGGTTCTGTGGCTTCGATATGCCTTCAATATTTATGACTTTCTTTCTCCATCTTCAGTATACTTCAATGTTAAGATATTGAAGACTATATCTCTTCGTATATAGCATTCTTATTGAGACTAGAACTCATAGGGAAGAGGAAAACTTCACATTATGAAGATACTAGCAGGAGCGTGAGAGGTTTATAATTTTGTTTTGTTAAATTTTTATTTATATTGTGATATTTTATTATCTTTTTAATTATTATCTTTCAATACTCAAATTTGGATTAAAAACATTTGATTCAATTTATGAAATATTATTTTTTTTCTTTTTATTATGTTATAAACTAATATTTCATTTTCAATTTTATTTTGCTTCTTTATAATTTCATATATACAATTACATCAATATTATTTTATTCTACCATAAATTTAAAATCTACTTCTATTCTAAAACTCAGTAACATATTTAAAAATTTAAACTATGATCTATTTAAAATGAAAGTTGAATTATATTATTACCACTAATAAAAACAATTAAATTATTTTTTTTTCTTATTTTAACATTTCATTTATTTTACATAATTTATTTTTACTTATATAAACTTTCTATTAATTAAATAAATAACATAAATATGCACTAAATGAATGTTTTAAATTTATTTTAATGTAAAAATAAAAATGTGGCTTAGGTGGCATCATGAGAAGAGAGAAAAACTAACTTTTATATATATAAACTAGGGTTTACTTTTTTTATAACTGTTGGGCTTAACCTTCGTCCGAGTGAGATATAAATTTTGGGCTTATCAGTAGATTCTATAAACTTCTTTAACATATTCCTTTTGTTTCTCAATTCTATATATTAAAAAAAAATAAAAATAAAAATCATAAATTAAACATGGATATCTTCTAGTTCTATTGTATTTTCTATGCAAAATTAGTATAGCATTTTTTATTTTTGTCCATCATAGTTAATATTATTTTGTCGTGGGATAAGAGTATACAAAGGTTTTGTCAAATATAATTCACTAGTTTATCAGTTGCCTTCCTTCAGTTCAATAGGTTTTGGCATTACAAAGTACTAAGAGCCAGTGGATATGACACCTTAGCTTGGCAAAAAAATTAAAACAAAGAGACAAGAGATTTTGGAAGTCACATAGTGTGAGTTCATGTTAACCAGACCTACATTATATTATGTGCACAACATTATTCCTTTGCTTTTTTTTTTTTTTGTTTCTCTTTGAATAGATGCAACAAAAAAACCCAAAATAATTAGGTATTTTCTTACGGTGGTTGAGGAAAAAAATTGGTTATATATAATATCCAAGAAAAGAAATAAACAACGAAACCGAAATCAACATCATAAATCCAAAACACCAAATCAAATATGGAGAAAAAATAAACCCTAAAAACCGACAATTAGAAACGAAACTTAGGGTTTTGGATCATCCTCAAAAGTTAGGGTTAGGGTTGTGCAACATCCTCAAAAGCCCATGCGTTCTCCGCACGAATCGTTTTCTCTTCTTCCTTAGTGAAATCGTTCTGGATGCCAAAGATTTCTCTAACTTGCTCTACAGACATGTCTTTGATGTGATCAACAACGTTCTGGATGCCAAAGATTTCTCTAACTTGCTCTACAGACATGTCTTTGATGTGATCAACAACGTTCTGACAAGTGAGATCAAGCAGTCCTTTCACGTTGAGATAGTTAGCAGCGAGAATGACTTGGAAGACGGTTTCCAAATCTAAATCCTGCAAGAAGCCTTTGTCAAAAGCCTCGATGACCTCGAGCTTCTTGTCGGTATGATCATCTCCAGAGGCTGAAGCAGCATCAGCTTTCTTCTTCTTCTTGTCTTCCTCGCTCTCTTCTTTATCATCTACATCGTTGACGTGTGTTTTGCAATACTCGACAACCATGACGAGGATCTTTCCAGTAACGTTTTGAAGCGGGATTGGTTTATGGGCACAGTCGTCGTCGATCATGTGTCCTACGATCTGAAGTTTTCTCGCCACCGCTTCCTCAACTTCGAAAGTCTCGCCATCAGAACTCACCAACACAATCTTTTGGGAGGACATATTGTTTTACTTTGAATGAGAGAGAGAGAGAGAGAGAGAGAGAGAGAGAGAGAGAGAGAGAGATGGTTTTATTAAACACTAAAAATCATACTTATATCCATATTCACTGCAACAAATACCTTGGTTTAGATAACCATTTGGGATTCACTATATATTTATTGATCTAAATTATTTAATAAATTCTCACTTAGATTTCAAAATATTATCGACTTATGGGCTTCTCTTTTATGTTGTGATCCCTGTGCTAGCTCCAACAGCCATGAGATAGCTTATTAGTTTGACTTCTTGTCTCTCTCTCAAAGGTGAGTTACTTCTTGACTAGTGATTGATACCTTGATTTCTTGTTGTTCTTGCAGGTTAGTGGTGTGAGACCTTTTGCTCTTCCGGAAATGGATAATATGTATGATAGTTTCCGGGATTGTAAGTATTCTATTTATTCTCACTTCTTCACGGATCTTCAATGCATACATATATGTAATATGCTTACTTTGGTATATTAATATGTGGTTGTACAACCTTTCTACTATGAAAATGAAAGTACAAGAGCCATGCTATGTTCTCGTGCCAGTTGCTAATTTTTTTCTGAAATTCGAAGCTGAGTGTTCTAATTGTTCACATATACATGCCATCTCAAAATATATTTAAACAAGCTGCTTTAACATATGTTATCACCTTAAGGTATGGCTTCTTGAGCTGTTTAATACAAGTCTTTTTGTCAAAAGAATTGTGTTCGTATTATTACGTTTTCTAGCTAGCTCTGATATTTCTTGATTTTAGTTTGGTGATGGGTTCTTCGTTCCTCCTCTATGCCACCTGCTGCCAAAGTCTATGAGTTTCACAGAGAAGGAAACAAACTGCTCCCTCTCTCCTTTTTATATGAATGTGTAATTTTGTTCATGAGAGAAATTTCGATATTGACATGGGAAAAAATGACCCTTCACTGGTAAGTACATACGCATATCAGAGAAATATAGTGTTGTTACTTGTGTATTACCTTTCTTATGGTTATGTAAGCACTGAAATATATGGATGATATGATACTTAATTACATGTTTAAGTATCTATGTATATTAGTAAATTCCGAGAGAAAGAGTTTTAGAAGAACTACTAATAACCATTCAAAGGGTTATGTTTGTGTGTGCATTTGCAGTTTTTTCTAGTGTCAAAATGTGAATATTCGTAAAGCAGTTTCTTAGTTTCTTTCCATACTCTCTGCTGCTGAGTACCTCAAAATGACGATTAAATACGGTGACGATAGATAACTATTTCTCAAGTCGAATCAACCCGGAAACTCTCTTATGTTATGTAATTGTTGTACATGAAGCCCCTCCAGTTAGCTCCAAAGTCTCCATAGTCGTTCTATGAATCAGATTTGAACACTTTTCACTATGGGAATGTTGTTGCTTCTTTAACAAGAAACACAAAAACAGGTTTTGGGCTGTTCTCTTGATATCTCCTTTGCTCCATCTTTTGCCCCAGTTAACCTATGCCGATATTGCTTCAGCTTCAAGGAAATAAAATTAAACATTAAATACCTATGGTGACTCTACCTAATATCAAATTTAAAGGCTTATCCTAACTCTATCTATTATGTGAACTGTATCTTAAAATTTACACTTGTCATCTTTTATGATTGTTATAATCTAATTATATATAATTTAAATACTTACCTAAAACATAATGGGAAATAAGAAAATACAAAATTTCCAGCTTGGCATAATTACACAGATTCTTACCTAGTAATAACCAATATATGATTAGTTTAGTGAATCTAATCTATCTAGTTATTGATAAAGGAGATGAGTAATCTAATCTAACCTTTTAAACAACATAAAGACCACACACAAAAAAAAGAGAAGACAAGAAAAAAAAAACAAAACCTCAAAACTGAAGCTTGAGATTGGGAGATTGAGAAGAAGTTGTTGGTCTTGTAAGTTTTGTCCTATCTCTTGAGTTTATTTTCAGTTGGATTAAATGGTTTTCTTGAGCTCTGTTTACTGTGTCTTAAAAGTTAAAACTCTCTCTCTATTGTATTTTTGTTTTTCAATATGGAACCTGTATCTATTTGCTTGTGGGAAGTATCTCCTCATCTTAATTTTTCTAAGTTGTCGGAAGTTTGAGTATTGTCTGTGGTTGTGATGGGTTCGTTGTGATATTCTTGGTTTTTTTTGGTATGTGTTAATTATTGATTGAGATCGAATTAAATTCATATTTCAGGTATCATCACTAAGGATAGGTTCTGTCTCTATGACTACATTGAATAATCTTCCAGATGAACTTCTTGCCAAAATCCTCTCCTTCCTTCCAACAAAAGAAGCTGCTTCAACCTCCATCATTGCCAAGAGGTGGAGGACTTTGTTTGCTCTCCGGCGTAATCTCGACTTTGATGACTCGAACATTTTGGACCCGGTAATGGCTAAAGAGGATAGTTACCGTGCTTGGTTCAGGTCTTTTGTTGATAGAACGTTGGCTTTACAAGGCGGTGTCCATATCAACAAATTCACACTTGGATGTGTTTTTGAACATGACAAGAATCATGTTGACCGCTGGATAAATAAATCCCTCCAACGCGATGTATCTGAGCTGCATCTACGCTTAAAAGACGATAAGTGGCTTCGTTTGCCATCGAGTTTATTCGTCAGCAGAACACTGGTGAAGCTTACATTGGGAGAAGAGCTCAGCATACAGTATCTTCCTTCTAATACCTTTCTTCCATTACTAAAGATTCTTTTCCTTCGTTCAGTTTGGTTTGAAAACCAAACGTTCTTTGATTTGCTTCTTGGTGGTTGCCCTGCACTTGATGAGTTAACCATACACGACGAGGATTTTTCAGGAACGCCCGAAGCCATTTCCAGCAAAACCATTACAAGACTCTCTATCCTCTCTAAATGCGCTAACGATGTTGATTTTTCAAGCTTCATGTCACTGGACACGCCAAATCTTGTCACCTTCTTCTACGTGGAATTTGCTCGGGAAAGGTATCTTATTCGTTGTAATTTGGATTCACTTGTCAAAGCTGTACTGGATCTTCATTTCCTAGAACCTGAAGATTGTGATGAGCCATTTGAACCAAATGTGACTGAACTCATGAATGGGATACACAACGTCAAGATCCTTCAGTTGACACAATCTGCTACTGAGGTCAGTTTTATTTTGTGTATGGTCGCATAATCACTTGGTTAGAACTTAATAAGAACAATATAACATTGTTTTCTTTTGGTGTGTGTTTAAGGTGATTTGGAAATGCTGCAAAGGTGGACTACCTATGTTCAAGAACCTCTTTCATTTGGAGTTTTTGGGTTACGAAGAAAGAGTTTGGAAAGAGCTACTACCACTTATGCTAGAGCATTCTCCAAACCTAGAACGTTTGTTCCTCTCGGTAAGAAACAAAAAACCTTACTTTGTATATATATATATGACTATGCATGGCATTAATTAAATATAAAGTGGTTTCTCATGTTAATTAATTACTTTTGCAGGGTTTGTGCCGTTGCAAGTATGAACATGAGTCCGATGAGATTCGCATACCAGAGACTAACAAAGTAAGCTTCTTGCATATCACATTCTATCTAGGAACTGAAGATGAGTTGAAACACGTCAGCCATTTTTTACTGAAAATGGAATGCCTTCAAGTGGTGCAAGTCTACTTTGCAAAGACAGTGGTTGATGAATCCAAAAGGATGCAACTCACAGAGGATTTGTTGAAGCTTCCCAAAGCTTCTTCCAATCTCATTATGCATGTCATTTGATGATCACCAGCATTATGACCATCAGTCCATCACCATCATCAGAAGCATAGACTCTCATCATTATCATCAACACCATAGTCCGCAGCATCATCGTCCATTTGTTTTTTCTATATATTTCTTCAAAACTCAAATTTATGTTTTGATGACTTATTGTTTCGGTGCTGAAACTATGGTTTCTTGAACAATGGTAGCGGATATCCGACTTTTTTTTAAAAACAATATTTTGTTATTTGCTTCGTCGTTTATGAATATTACATTTTCCCATTTGCTTTGCTATAAAATTTTACGTATATCCGAATTTTTCGAATATAATCGAAACGAATCTAATGAATATTTTGCCTAGACATAAAAGCCAGTCCTTGTTCAAGATACTAAACTACCCTCAGCCACTTGGTTGTGTATGTATTGTAACTAAGGGGTAGATTCGTGATTTAGCGAATCACTTAGACCAACATTATAGGGGTATCTTAACTCCCCCCAGATTTTCAAAGAAAGATATTTCTTTGAAAATCTGGGGGTATCTTAGCTCCTAAGATACCCCTATAATGTTGCCCTTAGATATCATAATCTTCACTTCTGTTTCGGAGAGAAGGTTCTAAATAAAAATAATTGTTGTGTTGTTAACCAATGCTCTGTCGTTTAAGCAAAACATAAAACTGAGTCTTGTATTTAAAGTTTTGGGATCCCGATTTAGGGTTTCCTTCCTCTTTGCCTCCTCCTCGTCTCCTTGTTCCCCTCTCTAATGGGCTCACCACCTACAACAAAAGCTCTGTCCTACTCCTGTAAGATCATTTCTATATCTTTACCTCCAAATTGATTTTGTAATAATACTGTATAGTTTGTTTAATATTGCGTTCGCAGGGGCTAGGGTACGCGTCTTCTGGGACGTCGAGGATTTCCCAGTCCCTGAGGGTCGCGATTTGACAGTAAATAGCTTGTATAAAGTTTGGAAAAACGTTCGAGGCTGAATAAGATGCTATTTGACATGATTGCGTGGGCATACCAGAATGCTATTGCCCGTGAAACCATTTTTCTCATAGTGGCAAAGGACATTTCAGAGGTAAACACGGATTTTGACCGTGTTCTTGAAGAACTGGCAAGAAGAGGTTACCATGTTTTCTTAGCAGTGCCTGATGACTTACCACTAGCAGAAGCTCCATCTGATGAAATTATAGAATTGATTTGGCATTGGACGAAGCTGTTTGATGGCAAGTTCCCTATCGAAGATTTTGGTGTGGATTCCGAAAGTGATGACGATTGTCCACAACTGATGAAACGTCAGAAGACAACTGATGCTGCCATGCTGGTGCTTCTCACTAGTACTAGCTTCTCTGTAATCTTCAAAGTTTCTTTCGACGTTTGTTTGCTTTAGAGATGATTGGAGATGTAATAATTAATAAATGCAAAAGGGTCGATTTTAAACTTCAAACTGATTGAAGAACAAATATGGTTGACAAAAATCAAGAACAAAATACATTATTGGGAAATTAGGATAAATTTGTGATTAGACGTTTTCATAGTGCTTACAAATTGAATTTATACAGTAATGTTTTTATGCAATCACCCTATAATTGGTATGAAATCACCCCTGATGGGTATTGACTGAAGTTTTAATAATGAACACAAGATAGACAAACCTTACATTTCTTTTCTCTTTTTTTTTTTGGTGGTGTGGTATCTTGAATATATATTTTTCCATTTTATGATTATATATAAATGTTATCTTGGCAAATGAAAATATACACTTATAAATATAAAATTCATATTATATTATACAAACATTTTTAATATTGGGTTTTCTCAAATGTTGTTTTATTAATATTTTACTCATCTTATTAGAGACTTTGGGCAGCATGTTTTGCCGAAAAATGTAATAATAAGAGTGATTGGCTTTGACAAAGTAATATTTAACCATAAATCATAAAAACCTTAAGATCTTATCAATTGGTTTTTGAAGTAATTGAACTACAGATTGATGATGCTGAGGAGGATAAAGACGATGATCAAATGACTTGCATTTTGTGAGGATGGGAGACTTCAACAAATCCTCTTTGACTTGCACACCTTTCTTGCACCAACCATTATCTCTTGAGGACACTCTATCAAACTGATCTTCTTATGTGCATGTCATATGATCATAGTCAGTATCTTCCCCAGTATCATCAACATCAAAGTCTATCACTATTTAACACACAGCAAGAACCAACAATATAGATAAAGCTCAAAAACTGCCAATACAAAAAGATGCTTCCTATAATCATATAGATCTAGTTTCGGCCATATTGAAATAATTATAGTAGAGACAAAGGGGTTTAAGACACAATATACAAAGCTTTAAGTTTCAATCTAAATACCAAAGCCCTAAAGGTTTTAAAAAATTCTTCAAGAGACATGGCAATCATATAATCAAACTGAAAACAAACTCAAAGAGATAGACAAGACTTGCAAGAACAACAACAACTACTAGCTAACTTCCCATTTATCATGGTTTCTGAGATTTTCTTTTCTTTTCTTCTGTGGTGTGGATTGATCTTTCATCTCTAGGTTATTTATAAGGTGAAGGATAATAAATCTTATCACTATCAGGATAGATTAGAATCACTAAACTAATCACCTATTGGTTGTTACTAGGTAATAACTTTTTGTAATTAAGCCACATGTGAAACTTTGTAAGGTGGAGGATCATTATTCTTATCACTAAGGTAGGAATCAGTGTAATTCCGCCATATGTCAAATTTTTTGTAAGTGCTATAAAAATACCGCCAGCATCCAGTATTGTAAGAAGCCATAGTTTATGAATTTCTCTATGGATTTTAGTGTTATAATTCCAGGTTTCCTTCTTTGCATTTCTTTTTATTGCTTAATTTCCTATGTAGCTTGATTTTCTTCTTTTTTTGAGTTTCCTTAATCTTGAACACAAACTTATTTTATACTAAATATTAATTTTCTTAAATCAAATTGATATAGTTTTTTAATCTAAATCATAAACACCCAACCATCAAAAACACACTTAGCATAAAAAAAAAAAATCAAAAGAACAATATTCTTTACAAGAAAGATACTGAAGAAATAAATCATAAGTCATTATAACATAAATCTGAGTTCTGAAGAAATAGAAGAACAAATATATAATGATGATCAAATAACATGCATCCTGAGATTGGAAGAAGCTTTGGGAAGCTTCAACAAGTCCTCTGTGAGTTTCATCTTTTTGGAGTCATCAACCAATGTCTTTGCAAAGTAGACTTGCACCACTTGAAGGCATTCCATTTTAAGCAAAAAATGGCTGATGTGTTTCAGCTCATCTTCAGTTCCTAGATAGAACGTGATATGCAAGAAGTTTACTTTGTTAGTCTGTGGAATGCGAATCCCATCTGACTCATGTTCATACTTGCAATGGCACAGACCCTGAAAAAGTATTAATTAACATGAAAAGTCACTTTTAGTTTAATTAATGCCATGCACAGTCATATATATATACAAAGTAAGATTTTTTGTTTCTTACCGAGAGGAACAAACGTTCTAGGTTTGGAGAATGCTCTAGCATAAGTGGTAGTAGCTCTTTCCAAACTCTTTCGTAACCTAAAAACTCCAAATGAAGAAGGTTCTTGAACACAGGTAGTCCACCTTTGCAATATTCCCAAATCACCTAAACACACACCAAACGAGAAGAATGTTAATTATATTGTTCTTATTAAGTTCTAACCAAGTGATTATGTGACCATACACAAAATAAAACTGACCTTAGTAGCAGAATGTGTCAATTGAAGTATCTCGACGTTGCGTACCGCATTCATGAGATCCATCACATTTGGTTCAAATGGCTCATCATTGTCTACAAGTTCTAAGACATGAAGATCCAGTACAGCTTTCACAAGTGAATCCAAATTACAACGAATTAGATACCTACGCCGAGGAAAATCCCTGTAGAAGAGGTTGACAAGATTTGGTGTGTCTAGTGTCATGAAGCTGGACAAATCATCATAGTCAACGGATTTAGAAATGAGAGAGAGTCTCTTAATGGTTTTGCTGGAAATGGCTTCAGGTATTCCTGAAAAATCCTCGCCGTTTATGGTTAAGTCCTCAAGTGCAGGGCAACCCGCAAGAAGCACATCACATAACTTTTGATTACCAAACCTAACTGAACGAAGGAAGAGAATCTTTAGTAATGGAAGAAAAGTATTGTGAGGAAGATAATGAATGCTAAGTTCTTCTCCCAATCTTAGCTTCACCAGTGTATTGCTGATGAACAGATTTGATGGCAAACGAAACCGCATCTCATCTGTTAAGAGTAGATGCATCTCAGAGACACCGCGTTCCAGGACATTATTTATCCAACCATCAACATGATCCTCCTCGTCAGGTTCATATCCACATTTAAGTGAGAATTTATTGATATGTACACTGCCTTGCAAAGCCAACGTTCTATCCACAAAAGACCAGAAACTCTCATAAACGTTGTACATATCTTCTTCATCTACTTTCGGGTCTAAAATGTCGGAGTCGTCAAAGTCCAGATTATGCCTGACAGCAAACAAAGTCCTCCACCTCTTGGCGATGAGAGTGGTTGAAGCAGCTTGTTTTATTGGAAGGAAGGACAAGATTTTGGCAAGAAGTTCATCTGGAAGACAGTTCAATGAAGTCATAGAGACAGAACCCATCCGACAACCTAGGTAAATCTCAAATTGCTAGTGGCTAGTGGTACCTGAAATATGAGCTCAAGCACTAGTTAACATATTGCAGCAACCAACAATATATATACCACAAGTACAACACTTTCAAGACATTACAACAATCCGACAACCTAGGTAAATCTCAAATTGCTATCACAAAACCTAAGATGACTAGATCCAGTTTCCATATTGGAAAAAAAAAAATACGATATATAAAAAGAGAGAGAGTTTAAGACAAAGCTTTAAGGCTCGATTCAAATACCAAAGCCCTAACGGTTCAAGCTTTATCTCCAAGAGCCATGAAAATAATTTCATCAAATTGAAAAGAAACTCAAAGGGATAGCCAAGACTTACACGAACAACAGCTTCTTCTCAATTCCCTATTTCTTAAGGTTCTGTTTTTTTTTTTTTTTTTTTCTCTTTTCTTATGTGATGTTGATTGATCTTTAGTTTTGTTTATAGGGTGGAGGATGGAAATAATCAATAACTAGATAGATTAGATTCACTAAACTTATAATCTATTAATAGTTATTACAAAGTAAGATTTATATAAAGCTGCCACGGGAGAATTTTTCTTTTATTTTGATTCTTTTATAAGGTTTTTTTTAGGGTATTAATTTATATGTAATTATATTGTATTAATTTATAAAGATTACAATTTACACTTGTAAAATATTTTATAATGGATTTATTTTAATATTAAAAAGCCTTTTACATTAAACTTATTTTAAAATTAGGTAGAGATAAATAGCATATAACTGCATTGTAACCTATATTTGATTTTGTAATCCCTCTTGGAATGATGTTGCATATACCTGTTTTTATGTTTCTTGTGAAAGAAGCAACATCATTCCAAGAGGGAAAAGAACTTCAAAGCTAGGGAGAGGGAGAGAGTTATCAGGTTGGAAAAAACTAAAATCAAGAACATTAGACCTAAGTGCCTCCACGACAATCATTTTGTAATCACCCTTGAGGCCTTGACCCTTGAGGATTAACTGTAATGTATACAATCAACGACGTTACAATGCATGTGAAGAGTAAAGAAGATTCTATATTTTAATTGACAAAACAGTGTAACCTTGCCGCATAATGAAGAAAGATTTACACATAAATAGTTACAAAAGTTGTAACTTACAAAGACATCTACACACACATATATATATTCAAACACAATCAAATCAAAACAGACAAGAACTATACCCCCTTTTGATCTATAGATCCTAATTCTAGTTATTTACTTCCACCGTGTGTATCGGTATCCAAAAAATCACCAAGATCAATCCCGTCTTTTCCCGAACTCTATCGACGACAACTTTGATGGTAATAAGAGTCTTCAAATGCTTTTACCTTGGGAGAAAAACCGCGGCAAAGACTCTAAACCGAAGAGGGATGATCAAGAACGTAGAACAGTTTACTGAACAGAAAGAGATCAATCTTCTTCTTCAAATGGCCAGCTTCTTTTTCCAGAAAAGGAAAGAAATTTCTGCTGGTTTTCCCGGGAATTAGAGAAACTTTCTTGAGGGAATGCCTCAAGAAAGGAAAAAAGAACTTTCTCTGTTTTGGGCTTTAAGAGAAGAGGGAATCATATATGTTTTTGGAGGGAGATTATCCGAAAAAGGAGAAGCTTTTACGGTGTTTGGAATCGCGGGAGGAACGAGGGAGAGTGTGGTCAGCGGTAACAGATCTAGGAGTGCTATGGACTGTATCATTCTTAGCATCCGAGGCTCGTGGAAGAAGAAACTTACAACCGAGTTTGACAAGACGAGGCGAGTTCATTGAGCTAGAAGACTTGCTCACTCTCTTCTTCATCTCCTGCTTTATACTCTGAAACTCCTCTTCAAGTTCTCCAACCCTTGACCTCATTCTCTGCATATCAACTTTTAAAACCTGGTTTTGGCCCACAACGGTCACCCAACCATCTCGCTGAACTATCTCCTGTCCCGTTCTTCCACCAGGGATCATAACTGCATGAGCTGTTTCGGTGTTTGCAACATTGACACTGCCTGCAAGAGCGGTTCTGAGATGCATTTGTTCGAAGAAGAGAACTTGAAGAACAACTCTTAGCGGTAACCTATCGTTATGGGAAGCATGAGCACAAGCGTCAATGGAGAGTCTTTGGTAGTCCATGATGTTGCAGAGTTGTTCTTTGTCTCTATCTGATAGCCATGGATGCTCCTGACAATTCAGATTCATAATTCAATATTGGATCTTTTTTGAGAAAAACATTAAAGAACTGAAGTTTTGATAATGATCCAACCTTAAAATAGATATCAAATGCTCTGTATAAACCATCATACAAGGGTCTTGAAGATTCTGGAAGAGCTGCTGCAAGAGACCGCATCTTATCCGGTTTCAGATTCACATCAGAAGCAACCTCTGCCATGTAGTTATCGACCAGCTTCGCCACTTTTCTTAAAGGCGCTGAAGAAGGAGACGTCACTGGATCCAAAGATGGAGGAGAGAACTCAGGTAACTGTGAAGATGACAATGACGATACAAAATGGCGAATGATTCGCTCAACACAATCTACATTGTACAGCGTCTCTGAATCAGAATAGTTAAGAATCAGAAGATTCTCAAGTGTTGCAAGATCCAACTGCATCCCTATTCTTTTCTCCAACTTCTTTACACAGTTCCCATCAACTCCTAAAATGTAAGCAACGCGAAGGAGACCTAACAAGAACTTGCAGAATGATCTTCCTCTCTTTTCGGGTAGTAGGCTAAGAATGGTTTCAAGCAAAGCAGTCTGATCAACAGGAGACATAGAGGATGGTGAAGAAGCCTTTGCCAAACTAAAACTCACAACTCTTCTTCTGCTTTTACTGCTGTCACTTGTTCCACTCTGCCACCGTCCCAAACCCGGTAAGTACTTTCTCGCGTAATACATCATAGCACCAGCTAAACTTTCTGCACGTATACCTTTTGTTTCCATCATCTTGATGAGCTTTTTAAACAAATCTACACTAAGATAAGAGATATCTTCGTACCACCAATCCGAACCCGAGCTTCTCATTCGCGCTCCAGTGTGTATTCCATTCCACAAAATGCTTCCACCCGGACTCTGCAATGTACCATACATCATCATGGGCCATCCAAACAAACTCGGGTCAGTACACACCATCGTTGACACAGCGTTCATGAGTTTTGGTATCGTCTGAAGCTTTTCTGCACTCTTTAAAACAGGATTGCAGCTTTGTAAGGCTAAGATACAGTCTTTCCAATTGCAAAGCACATGCTTGTGCAAAAATGTTTGAACTTGGGAAATCAAGTTATCTTCCCCATACTCATTCGTCATTTCGAGGTACTCAGCTGCACAGTGTATGGAAACTATGTTTTTCGAGGAGAAATCTACTCGAGCGCCGTAACAGAATCTAGCAACTATCAGGAAATTGTGTGCACCACCAGGGAACTCTTCAAGAACTGTAATCCAGAGTGATTCCTTATCAGTGCTTTTAGAATCTTCATACATCCGTGCTAGCTTCCCACATTTTGAAACCAATGGAAACTGCAAATACACACATACATAACTCTTGAAGTTACAGTTGCTACTAATACTCATATATACAAACACAAGCAGAAAGATGCATAAAACATATATACATATATTCAATGACCATAACCATACATGTTTTACATGCCTTACACACCATAACAAAGGTATTCACATAACTAGTAGCTGAATCTACTTAGAGTACTAACAAGACTTATCTTTTCTCAAGGCTACACAGCAGCAGAACAATTCTGTTCTTGAACTCATCATACTAAGAACCACCTAACTAAACCCAGCAATGTTCTCAGAGATTCTTCACACAAATTCTACTGCTTAATGTTCAAACACATACTTACAGTAGAAGACAAAGGAGATACCAAACTCATGAAGCAAGCAAAGCATCAAAGAAAAACCAAAAATGCTACATACCTTATGAAGATGGAACTTCACATCATCCACAACAACATTGATATCACTTGACAGTCCTGTCTTACAAAACCTGCATATTTTAAAATCCAAAGCTCTCTTTAATGTTTCCAAAGTACAAAATTTCATCTTATGTACTAATCTAATCATAGCTTATCTTCCATATTAGGATCCATATGGAAAAATTGATATGAAAAGTGAAGAATTGTAAAAAAAAAGCTGCAAACTTTAAGGACTCTGAGCTACCGACATCATAAATTAGAGCAATTGAATGAAGTTAGGACACAACCCATGAACTTAAATCGCATAAACAACACACACATACATGCAAGTAAAGAAGGAGGAAGAGAAGAAGTATGTACCAGTCGTTCCCTTCTCTGTGAAACTCAGAGACTTTAGCAACAGGTGACATCTCTCACAAAACAGAGAAGTAACCCAAACTCCAAAAACCCAGAAAGATGATCACAAAATAAAAATTGAAACTTTCACATCTCACAAGGAAAAACAAAATCCTACCAAACCCAGATAATAAATAAAATTGAATTAAGGAAAAATAAAAAAAGGGAAAAAACCACTAAACCAATATTAAAAACTTTCAGACAAAAAGCAAATTCTAAGAAGAAGAAGAAGAAGAAATTTTTTATTTCATAATTCAAACTTAAAAGGTCACATAAGAGAGAAGACGTCAAGAAAAAGGGGTCAGCTTCGTGGGCAATGGTGTGTGGTGTGGTCTGTGGACCTTTACAGCTAAACTCAACCAAAAAGACACAGAAGAAAACACAAAAATAGAAAAAAAAAAAAAAAAACTCGAATTAAAATATGTAAATACTTTTCTTTTTAATTACACTAAAATTGAAAACAAACAATTTCTTTGGTTTTTGGTAGGTAATAAAAATTTTAAGAGTGAATTCAGGGAAAAAGTTTTATAGATCCCAAGGAAGAAAAGGGTTTTATTTCCTTTATTTATTCTTTACGTTATGTAATGTATTGAGGGGAAATTAAAAAAGAAAAATGAAAAAAAAAAACAATAAATCTGAGGGAATTAAGGAGACAAAGAGACAAAAGTAACTGTGTGTGTGTAAATGTGTTAAAGTGTTTTCAGACAGTAAGAGAGAGTCAAAATAGACTCTAGAGAGATGTGTAGTAGATAGAGTCAGAGCTTTACCGTGGCTTCCGTTGGGTTCGGAGAAATTCAGGTTTGGTTGATGTGCTGACGAGTTTTTATTAGTTCGGGTAGGTTTTGGATTTGTATCCTTAATAAGTTGTTTAACCGGGTATCAAGTTAACCGTGTTTGAATGCTAATAGTTGTTTAACCGGGTATCAAGTTAATCGGGTTTGAGTGCTCGTATTAATATTAGGATAGCTGGCTACAGGAATGCATGATCACACATGCCAAGTATCATATTGTACATTTAACTACACGAACTAGATGTATTGCATGGTCACATGCATCAACTATACAACGTCATGTAGTTAACACCATAGATATAAAATTCTGGTACACCGGTCAACTGATTCTAGCGTTGACCGGTATTGATTCCGGCGTTGACCGGTATTGACTCCGGCGTTGACCGTTGACCAAAAAAAATATTCCAAAATTTTTAATATAATTTTATTTATATTGTTAAAAAATTAAAAACTATAATTATTTTTGAATTTTTTTATTATAAAAAATTATAAACAATTTCAAAATATTATATTATTAAAAAATATAATCTTAGGAAGAAAATGACGACGATGATTTTGTATTTAATTCAAGATATTAAAATCTAAATTAAAACTAGAAAAATTCAAGATAGTAAAATAATTCAAGATACTAAAATCTAAATTAAAACTAGAAAAATTATGTGAATTAGTAAGGGAATTACTATTTTTATATTGTTAATAAAAAACATTAACTTATTATTTGATTTATTTAAATACAAAATCATCATAGCAATTTCCTTCCTAAGTTTATATATTTTTATTATAAAAAACCATAAATAATTAAATTAAAAAACTATTTTTTATATATATTCAATATCTAAACACTAGTTTTGTTTATATATTTAATGTATTCATTCTTATTATAATTAGTTATTTTTAAAATTTAGAGCTAAACTAATAGTAAAATAATTCAAGATATTATAATCTAAACTGAAACTCGAAAAATCTTATGAATTAGTAAGAGAATTGCTTATTTTCACATTGTCAATCAAAACAATTAACTTATTATGTGATTTACTTAAATACAAAAATCATTGTTACAATTTTCTTTCTAAGATTATAGTTTTTAAAAGTATACAAAACCATAACAATTCATTATAAAATAATTATAATTTTTAGTTTTTTTAACACTATAAATAAAATTATATTAAAAAAAAAATTGAATATTTTATGTCTATGGTGTTGACTCCATGACGTTGTATAGTTGATGCATGTAGCTGAGTGTACAATATTATACTTGGCATGTGTGACCATGTATTTTTCTATAGTTGGTGTAGCCAGCCATCTTTTTTCCTTTATCCTTAATATTAGACTTACTCTCTGTACTTAAGCAAGTGTAGTATTTCTGTATTGGTTGTTCCCTCAAAATTATAAAATATTGTTACAGCTCAAATCATTAAAATATAATCTCTGTGATTAAACAAATGTAGTATCATTTAATGATTTTAATGATTTTTGAGAAATTTTTGTTATCAATTATAAAAAAATTTAATTCGAAACTAAAACCATGAGATTTGAATTTATGTATTTTTTATTAAGAAAGTTCTCTAAATAATATAATATCTTTTATAATTATTAAATGTCAAATCTACAAAGTAATTACTTTGAAAAAACATAATAATAATATTTTATTTGAAGTAAAATTTTAAATCACTAATTATTTAAATTTTTGATCACATACATCTTCTTAAATCTTTTGGCCTTTAAAACACATATATGCACACATGGTATCATGTTGAAAGATGATGATTCGAGTTGCCAAAATTAAACGTAGGTAGGATCTTCGTTTTCAGAAACGATGAACTCGAATACATCCATTTTTCCCAATGGTTTTTTTTAATTACATATTATGTCTCATAATTTTGAATATAGAACTTCCTTGAAATTAGACAGCTTCAAACGTTTTCAATTTATCAATTTAACCCAAAAAAAACTGATTCTACTTTTACTTATAATTTTGAGGTCTTACATAAATAAATTAAGTATTTTTTATTTTATTTATTCATTCTTTATTTTTGTTTAAAAATGATTGCGTATTTTTCTATACAAAACAGAAAAACAAAAATTGAGGCTAAGCACGAAATCAGACCAAAGCTGATTTACACCCATTTCAAAGTCTCTATTCATCTAGTTTGCTAAAAACGGTGACATGAATCATGAACGCCTAGACTGATTTTTAACATTGTTCCAATATTACAAATCTCATTTTAAGCTCTTCAGAATAATTATAGTTTGAATAATTTGATATCTATATATTACAAATTTAAAAGAAAAACTATAGTTTATAGGATATTACAAGTAATGTCATTGATTTTAAGACCAAATTAGAAACCTCATAAGAAGAAATATGGAATTAAAAAAAAAAATTTATACCCATGTATCCTAACAATCTATATAATCAAATACAATTAAAAGATTTTAACATGCATTAATCATTAAATTAGAAATGTTTATATAACGTTGATAAAGATATCAACCTGTCGAGACCTTAACTGTATGAGTATTAGCTGACCTTGTACTCACTAAAAGAAGAAGTAACAAATAAAAACTTTGACAAAGTCAAATGGTGACATAACAAATGGTGACATAAAGCCTGAACATTGTAAACAATATGCTTTCACCCTTCCATTTAACGGCTCTTTCTTTTATTTTATCTGAATTGTAAAAATTACGTAATTTAATTAATGAAAAACAATGTTTGTTTAGCGTCCGATATTCGTTCATATTTCTAAAAGTTAATTCAAAATCATAAAATAAATTAGAATAAATTCAATCCATATCTGAATTACCAAGATTCTTAACTTACCAAGCATACAAGTTTAAAATTTTGTATCAGTCTACTCCAGGTATCGAATAAAATAAAATTTATAAAAATTATAGTAGTATTACTGATATATTTAAACTTTATAAATAGTTTTACATATGAAATTTTAAAATTATAAAAAGTTTCAAATACCAAGAGACCAGTTATATGGCAAAACATATTATATAAGGGAAAGAAGTTGTATCAGCATTAATACAAATTAAACTATGGATAATTCATAAAAGAATTATTTTGTTAATACCACCAATATTTGTGTCGCATCTGAACAATATGTGTATCGCATATGAATAATTTCACCTGATACACATCTGAACAATTTCATTTTTTGTTTGTGGTATTAACAAAATAATGATTTCAACAAAAAATGAAACTTTTCATATGTGTATCGTATCTGAAAATTTTCATTTGATACACATCTGATTTCATTTTAGTTGAAATATAAAAGTAACTTGAATTCATTTTAGTTGAAATATAAAAGTAAGTTGATTTCATTTTAGTTGAAAAATAAAAGTAACTTGATTTCACATTAAGTATGTTGGTAAAAATAGTCTAGTGGTGATGAATGCACCCCCAATTCAAGAGGGAGTGGGTTCAAATCTTCTTAGAAGCATCTTTCCGATTATAATTTTGGTTAGATCCGCCATTGCTTCCATGTCTAGTACGTAAAGACTATTGTTCTCGTAAAATAGTTGCTCTGAATATAACAACTGTCACCGACGACACTGACATCACTTGTTAAAGTAATCGTTTCTTTATTTGTTGTTGGCGTTTAATTTTATGATATGGTAATGGAAAGCATCAGGATATGTGTTCATTGTTGAAATTATATATGTTCAATCATGAGGAATCAATACATGAAATCACTTGTAGAATATATTCAGCTCGACTACAGAACTTCATAAATAAAAAAATCATATCAAACGGAGTTCAGACGAAGGAGTTATTGATTTTACAAATCAGGTGATAGTTCATTTACCCAATTCAGATATGCATGTATTATATTCCACAACCAATTGCGACTAGGCTATAATGAATTAAGTTACAAATCAAGTTATTTTACAATTTTTTTCTATGAGATAAATCTAATTAAGTGCATTCAGCTTTAAAATAATCAAAGAAAATCAATTTTCCTCCATAATTTTCTTCCATAGCAAAAATTTGCATTTATTTTTGTCGAGTTTTCTCTCTTATATTTACTTTAGAATTTGAATTTTATCTCTTTAGATGCTCTGTATGTTAAAATATTATTATGAATGTGAATAATGTATTACCTTTTATATAATTAGGTTTATTACATGAACAAGAAGAATAAGCTTTTAATATTTCTGGAATCTTCGAGAGTGAGTTTCCATTTTTCGTTGATGGTATCTAGAAATCAGCCATGTATCTAAACAAGGAGCTTTTACAATTTGCTACAATTGCAAATGATTCATACGAGATGATGAAATGTCAAAATTCAATTTGACCGATCTATGTAGCCTATAATTTAATTTGGACATGACAACTAATTAACCGGGACAAATGGTCCATTTCGATAAAACATATGGCTTGTGCAATGTGAAGTAGTAAAGGTCCTTCCTTGTCTGAAGTAGTCCACTAGCGAATCAAGATCTCTTCTTACAAGAAGCTTTACCCATTTCTTATAGAGATATAGCTGTGAACTGAACTCCCATGTTCATCAAAACCCCTGAACTTGGGAATGTGTTTTTTCATGTGATGCCTTGATCGTCATTTCTATATCTTAGAGGGTTCACGAAGGTCGAGTTATTTTCTTTTAATATTTCAAGAAAACGTATGTAAGACATAAGCTTTTATCAAATTATGTGTATAGTGTATACGAGCGTATGACTATGAATATGATAATATATCTTCTTGTAGTATGTGATGTGCCCCAATGATTGAATAAAGAGACGTAACGCAATCTTTTCGATGATATCATTTTTTTAGCCTTTGGATTCCCTGGCTACCAAAATATAAAAATTGTTAACAACTTCTGCATGCACCTCTTTGTATCACTAGGGACAAATTGAACAAAAACAAAAAATACCAAAAAGGCCAAAATATTGGGAAATAAAAAACGAAAAATATATGATATCATGCAGCAAAGAAAAGAAACCTGATGATTAAGATGGAACTCTGTGTTAAAAGGAAAATGTGGAGAAGTTTTTGGTGGCATGTGATGGATCTGCGAAAATGGGTTTACGTGTTTTGGTATCAGTTTCTCATTTTGTCTACGTGCTCTTAACGTGTCTTCGTGCGTTCACGATCGATGCCAGTCCACAGATTTAACAAGCAAAAAAGAGAATCTCTTGGTTTAGATGAACTTTAAAATATCAATCAGTTCAATTAAAGGCACAAAGATGGTTGTGTATGATCCATTATGAGATTATTGATGCATTTTTTTTGCTTACAAAAAAAAGATTAATTGATGCATTTATATTAGAGTTGTATTACATAAATCATAAATGATAAAGTTTACATGCATAGATTTAGATAGGTGACTCTATAAAGTTCTTAAGCTATTTTTTGTTCTAAAAATCTCTTCCTATTTCTGATTAATTTCCGCCTAGTCGATAGACAATCCACTTTATCCGTCACAACTCACAATTAATATCTTTTATGAAAAAAAAAACCATCCCATTACTTTCCAATAATCTTACATACTCCGATTATTTATAAATTGAAATTATAAAACATTTTCATTTTTTTAACCTTTTACCAAAAAAAAAAAAAATTATTTTGTTATTCAGACATTTAAATTAAAAATTTCTCACGTTATACAATAACTTATGTTTAAAGTTTAATGAAAATTATAAGATTTTGTCTTAAAATACGTTTTCATGTGTTTATTATTTGAAAACAATATTATAGTATTGCATTTTATTTAGTGTTTTTTTATTAGCTAGATAGAGAAGTATACATAAATTTAATATCAAATATTTATTATTAATTAAAAAAACATCCATGCAGTCAAAAAAACATCATTAACTAACAATTGTTTTAAAACAAAAATGTCACTTGAAAGAATAGTGAATAAAATAATTTGATCTTAATTCTTAAAGTATTCATTTAGTAGCAACTAACTCTTGTGATTACTGATTACTATGCCTATAGAAAACAAAAAACAAAAGCAAAACTGCATGTAAAAAGGAAGACAAGTGTCCTAAAGTATAACAATCTCTTCATGCTTTTCACACACTTCTACTTCTCTACTAGCTTACAAGTCCTCACCACGAATATTCCTTCCATGCATCAAACTCAATAAATGTTGAAATATACAAAAATGGCGGCGTCATTACATAAATAGTAACAAATATTTCTTCACATTCTCAATCTTGAAATTGTCAATTTTGTTCTTTCCTTCTCTACATTTACAATATTTGCTATTTATTGCAATGTAATCTTTATTACTCGTTTTCTTTAGTTAAATTCATTTCTTTTAGCTCATACACACATTATTGTTTCAATGCTTCCTCTACTTCTCCGGTTCAGAAAACTATCTTTCTCTGAGGATACCGTTAACCCTATAGCCAAACAACAAACCACCACCGAGAAACCAAAACGTCGTCGTTCCGGGAGATGTAGCTGCATGGACTCATGTTGTTGGGCTATTGGTTATCTATGTACGGCTTGGTGGCTCCTTCTCTTTCTCTACCACTCAGTTCCTGTCCCGGCTATGCTACAAGCTCCCGAGTCTCCGGGGACTAGGTTGAGTCGAGAAGGTGTTAAGGCGCTTCATCCGGTGGTTCTTGTTCCGGGGATTGTAACCGGAGGGCTCGAGCTTTGGGAAGGCCGTCCTTGTTCTGAAGGACTCTTTCGTAAACGTCTTTGGGGTGCTAGCTTCACTGAGATTCTTAGAAGGTGACATATTTAGACCGTTTTGTTTTGCTTTTCTTGGTTAGGTTTTTGATAAATTAGAGAACCGGCTTGGTATTGGTCCGGTTTAGAGTTGGTTAATCTTGGTTAAGCTTGATTTCTTCTTGAATTGGCTTTAGGTACTGGTATGGTCGTTAGGAATCTGATTTGGTTATGGCCAAATGGTGGAGATGGTTTATGAACATTTGATTCAATTATAAATTTGAGAGATGATTTTAGGAAATTAATTATTCGTAAGATTTATATTGTTATAGTAAGTAGAAAAATAACTACAAAATATATTATGTCCAAAACATGCAATGGGGACATATTTAATTGTATTTAAAACTATACTAATGCAATGAGGATATAATTAACTGTATTTAAAATTATACTAATTGTAGAAGATCAGATTTTAGCATAGAATTTTTCAAAATTTCATATATTTCTGGTTAATTATGGTTTCAGATGGATTGTTGGTTATTGATTTATGTGATTTTTCTTGTTAGCATAATTTCGATATTATAAATTCTGACTTAATTGAGTTTGAAGTGTGTACTTGCTAAATAATTTTTGTTGTGAGTTGAATTTTTAGGCCATTGTGCTGGTTGGAGCATTTATCTCTGGACAGTGAGACTGGTCTCGACCCACCAGGAATCCGGGTCCGAGCAGTCCCAGGACTGGTGGATGCAGACTATTTCGCACCGTGCTACTTTGCTTGGGCAGTTCTCATAGAGAGTTTGGCGAAAATTGGATATGAAGGAAAGAACCTTCATATGGCTTCTTATGATTGGAGACTCTCTTTCCATAACACTGAGGTATGTACTATATTAGATTCCTAGATCAAATTAACAACACTTGTAGAGAACGATGATAATGATATATAAGACATTTGTGATGGTTACTAGCTACTTTTGTAAATGTAATAGATATATTGAGTTGTGTTTGGACTAATTGATAGTTTTGGTATTGGAACCAAGCAGGTACGTGACCACTCATTAAGTAGACTGAAGAGTAAAATCGAGCTAATGTATGCCACAAATGGATATAATAGAGTAGTGGTGGTTCCGCATTCGATGGGAGCTATATATTTCCTTCACTTCCTTAAATGGGTTGAAACACCTCTTTCTGATGGAGGCGGTGGTGGCGGTCCAGGTTGGTGTGCCAAACACATCAAAGCCGTTGTCAACATTGGACCTGCGTTTTTAGGTGTCCCTAAAGCCGTCAGTAATTTGCTTTCCGCTGAGGGAAAAGATATCGCTTACACCAGGTTAGGTCTATCGACGTTTAAAATGTAATTTTCGTTGTTATATGTTAGTTTTCATAAGAAATGTTATGTTAGTGTTCATAGATTTCTTTAGCGCTTTTAGGCTGTCTATTCAATATTTGAAATAGCTATTTTGATTGGTTACACTTATGGTTTAGATCTTTGGCGCCGGGTCTCTTGGACTCGGAACTTCTTAAGCTGCAAACACTCGAACACCTTATGCGGATGTCACATAGCTGGGATTCAATAGTTTCTTTATTACCAAAAGGTGGTGAGGCAATATGGGGAGATCTAGATTCACACACTGAAGAAGGCCACAACTGTATTTACTCCAAGAGAAAATCATCGCAGCTATCGATAAGTAATCTAAATAGACGAAATGACAGCGTTAGATCGGAGTCTTGGGTGAAAGAACCCGCAAAGTACGGAATAATCATAGCTTTCGGAAAACAAGCATCCGAGCTACCTTCCTCACAACTAAATACTCTTAACATAAAGGTTATAAGAAAATCTTGCCATGGTTTCCTGCCTTTACGGAGGTCGATGGAATCTAACTGCGTTCACTTTTCTCTTTATATGCTTAACAGGAACTGTCAAGAGGAGACGGCACTTCAAATGAGACCGCATCATGTGGAGAGTTTTGGTCAGAGTACAATGAAATAAGCCGAGAAAGCATAGTTAAAGTAGCAGAAAACACAGCTTACACAGCCCACCACTGTTTTTGATCTTCTCCGGTTTATATCCCCTAAAATGATGAGACGAGCTGAGGATCATTTCTCTCACGGCATTGCTGAGGATCTTGATGACCCTAAGTATGGACACTATAAGTACTGGTCTAATCCACTCGAGACCAAGTAAGTTTATAACATTTTCCCATTGTCCTTTCTCTATATAGCAATATGCATGCTATATCATGGCCAAACGGGTTTTGATCCTGGCCTATTTTGGCGGTTAAACATTAAACAATAAAAGAAAAGTAAACATTGGCGCCTTGGCGGGCAAGAAGGGCTAGGTTGGTCCCAATTGTCCCGTGTCGGGATCAGGCACTTAGCATCAAACGGTTCATGGCCAGTCTGGGGAGATCTTTTACCTGTGACAGTATCTCTTATAGATAAGCTGGAATTTGCAGAGCTTGTTTGTTCTTTTAACAGATTACCGGATGCACCAGAGATGGAGATGTACTGTCTTTACGGAGTAGGAATTCCGACCGAGAGATCGTACATATACAAGCTCGCAACCTCATCGGCTAAATACAAGAGCAACATTCCATTTCGGATAGATGGATCGGTGGATGGAGATGACGTTTGTCTTAAAGGAGGAACTCGGTTTGCGGATGGAGACGAGAGTGTACCGGTGATAAGTGCGGGGTTTATGTGTGCAAAGGGATGGAGAGGGAAAACGCGGTTTAACCCGTTGGGGATGGAGACATTTGTGCGGGAATACAAACACAAGCCGCCGGGAAGTCTACTCGAAAGTCGAGGAACGGAAAGCGGATCTCATGTAGACATAATGGGTCATGTTGGACTCATTGAAGATATTTTGAGGATTGCTTCTGGAGCTTTAGGTCATGAGATTGGTGGCGATAGAGTTTACTCAAATTTGATGAAGATGTCAGAGAAGATTAGCATCAAGTTGTGATATAACATAACTAGGAATGTAACCAATTTTTGGCCTTGTAAAAAATAATGTAAATAAGAAATCTCTTCGTTTTCGTTACTAAATTCTTATCTTGCTTTCTAATTGTATGTAGCTAAGAGTAGTTCATTTGTCTTAGGCTGTTCAAGATTTGTTGTGTGTTTACGGATCATACTCGGCCAATGAACATGAAACTGGAGATGTTAGATGAAGAAGATGTATATAAATGGTAATATAAATTATTTACCTTAAAGTTAAGCAGATTTCCTTATTACACTATGATATTAATAACAAAATATAAACTTTAAACAAATTATCTACTACTATAAATATCAAATTTGGTGATCATTATGAATAATTATATAAATACCTATTGAAGAAATTGCTTATTAAATATAACAAATTCAGAGCTTTTTTATAGGCAGAAAATAGAAAACTGCATGGATTTGACCATCTTTGTAACCAAAGATACCAAAGAATAATAATGATATAGAAACCATTATATATCTTCTTTATTTAGGTATGCTTTGTCATTGTGTAATATACGTTACAAGCTTAAGATTCTCACATTTGTCTTATAAATCCATGCTTTCTCTCAAACAAAAGAAATAACTATCTCACAAACTGATCTTAAACTAAACCACACCCATGGCTTCCTCAACAAATCAAATTTTCATTTTCTTTTTGCTAGTTTTATTTATCTTTGTTCTCAAAACGTCGGCATCATTAGAAAACTATTCGTCCAGCGATGGACTTATACCATTCTCAGCTAAACATGTTACTATCGTCAACAAGTTGGTCTCGCATGCAATGTTGATTGTGCATTGTAGAAACAAAGGGGATGATTTAGGAGTAATAAGACTCAACTGGAAAGACACTTTTGATTTCAGGTTTCGTGTCAATCTACGTAAAACAACAACGTACACTTGCAGTTTCGAGTGGCCTAACGGGACAGCTATGTTTGATATATTTAGAGCAGATAGAGACGACAATCCAAAAAGTGAAGCTGGAAGCTGCAAAGAATGTATTTGGTATATAACTGAGGCAGGTCCATGTCGTATTAAACGCGATGGTGGTCGGCCTCTATGTTTTCCATGGAATTCTTAGTTACTTAAAAGTTTTTGAGATAATATTTTGTAATTTTATCCTTTCGTTTTGTTTAGTAATGATAAATTAAAATAATTTTGATGTTTGAATTATGATAACATACTTTTCTTAAGTTTCGTTGTGATAATAGCCATCAAATTTCTGAATTCACGTCAAAGAACACATCCACAAAAGACCTTTAATGACAAGGCGATGTTTTGATAAGGACTCACGATTTTGCTTATTTGGTATGGTTCATCGAAGTAAACTATGTTTGCATGAATAGTTCCGATGCCTTACGAGTGCATTACGCGAAAACTTAAAAACATGTTATCGTCATATACTTAGAAAAACTATAACCAATAAAAATTAAACTAAAGTCACATTAATTTGATATTTTTCTAACCTTTTAAGATTTTTAGTTTTATATAATAGACCCCAATTTAATTTTAAATGATTTATACATACTGTATATGATTGGTTAAAAACATGTTATCGTCATATACTTAGAAAAACTATAACCAATAAAAATTAAACTAAAGTCACATTAATTTGATTTTTTCTAACCTTTTAAGGTTTTTAGTTTTATATAATAGACCCCAATTTTGTTTTAAATGATTTATACATATATGATTGGTTAAAAAATTCACTAGCTAAAAGAGGTCTTCAAAATTTGAGACTTGAAGCCTTTAAAATTCGTTTCAATAGATATGATGAAAGTGGTCAACTAATTCTCAATTATTTGTTTTCTTTTTATTCGTTTAAAAACAATTAAATCTATCAATAAATAACTTCAATTTTCAATATATATATATAACTTTATTTGTGACCTCATAAGCTAAAAAAATAACATTGATTTTGAAATGTTCATACTAAGATAAAAATTTTGGTTGATAAATTGTTTTCTTATTATGAAACTCTATTGGTGCTAAATATCCAAATAAATTTTATAGGAAATAAAAATAATAAAATAAAAGGGAAGATATTTTTAAAAGGTAAATTTTGATTACTTTTTTTTTGGTTATAAAGGGAAAATCAATATACAAACAAACACACATAATTCTACTTTTCTTTTTTACCTTTTTATAGTTTCCTAGAAGAATTACTAATCGCCCATGCCAATTTTGATTCCTTGGTCGTGTCTTTTCTTAACGTTTTTAGAGATTTGTTCTCTTTCTTATACTCAATATGTTTTCTCACTGTTTTTATGCTCTAATTGGGTTTCACCTAAGTCGCAGTTAGGCTAAGAAAGTTTTCATCCTTCTTTTAATTAAAATTTTTAACACAAAATGAGTTACCTTGCAATAACACACAAAAAAAATTTCGTAAAATATCACAATACCTCAATTGAAACATGGATTTACATAGGCAGCCTAAGAATATGTTAAATCACTTAGGTCAGCACAAAGTAAGTACAAAATAATAGAAGCATTGTAAACTATATGAGAAATTCATGCAATCTTTAAAAGAATATATCATACGCACATACATATCTCAAAATAAATAAATAAATAAAAATAAAATAAATCTTTTAAAGTGATTAAGATAAAAATCACTGTAGATCACTCAATATAAAACCCCTATTATTAATATAAAATGCATACAAATTAAAATAGGATTAAAATATATGTTACATTCACAGTTTTGAGCATCAAATTATCAGTATCAATCACGGTAATTTAGTTCTAGTATATAAACATTCTTATGTCATATTATTTAACAAATGGTTGTAGAAAATTGTTTTGTTTTATATTAAAAAAATAATATTCTCGAGGAATTGTAATTGAGTTAATTTGGTAATTAATTATTTAATATTTTTAAAAGAAAAGCAGCTAGACTTTTTATTTGGTGATAAAATGATGTAGAGAATTTTTGAGAAATGTCCCTTTTGGTGTACTTTTTTAAAAAATTCCCCTTTTTGTATCCATTTTCAAATATGAAAATTGTAAACTTGTATATAGTTTATAAGGTACATCTAGATCATCATTACCACTGGGAGACTCAATTCAAAATTTTATAAAGTTTTAAAAGGTTCTAAACGACATTTATATGACTTTTATAAGGTTTTTAAAAGTAAAAGGTTTACAATGTTTTTATATGGTTTTTAAAAGGTATTTATACGGTATTTATGAAATATTTCTGTAAATTTACACACATATAAAGATAATTTGTGTCTATATATATAAGATTACACATATTTTTTTGATAAATTTCAAATTTTTAGTGACTTTTTGATAAAATTTGAAAGAGAGGTATTTTTAAAAAGTGATATTGGAAAAATTGTATTTTTGAAATTCTCCCAAAGATGTATACTATAAAGTATTTATCATTAATATATTAAGTTATTCACTTTATCTAAAATTTGTTATGTTCAGTTTTGTTTGATAGCACTCATGACCTTTATACTGAATTGTCCAATGTCTCTCAGCTCCCTTAAATAATCAAATATCTCAAGCTCAAAGGTGTTATGAAATTGTGTTCCATTAGGTAGAATGTGTTTTCTTTCTTTTGATGAAGTAGAGAATGCGAGTTAGTGAGCTTCGTGGATCCTCACTGAACTCACAGTTTGTGTCTCCATATATTCACCGCATTCAAGCTTTTAACTGTTCTTAGCAACAAAATTCTGAATCTTCACCTCAACCATCAAAACAAAACACACAAGTCTAAATCTTCTACTCGGAAAAAGCCAAATCTCAAACAACAAACCGAAGATGACAAGCCGAACAAATAACTTTGGGGGCAGTTTAATCATTTTAATGCGCGAATATCCCGGCCACATTGACGTCCTCCTCTTGTTGCCACCTTCTCTTCAGAGCCATCAATGGCGATATTACCTACACCAGCCTCCATTGCTTCTCTTTCGTCCTTTTCCTTTTCTCTGTTCTCATTTACTGCTGCTTCTTCTTCTTTATTTGGTTCTTGCGGTTTCAATGACGGTTCCAGTAATCTCGGGCCTGGATTGAACCATGGGTGTGTTAGGCATTTGGCGGCTGTCGGTCTCTTCTCAGGCACAAATTCAAGAATTGGGATCAAGAAATCTGCCATGGCTTTTGCGTCCTGCTCGCTGAAATCATACTTCTCCTTTAAGACTTTGCTGATTGGCCAAAACCGCAACCGCCGGATGTGCCTTAGTTCACCTTGTCGGTTGAAGAAATCCCGTGAGTATCGACCGCCTAATGCAATCTACAGTTGAAGACAAAACAGGCTCATCAAAAGGAAATTAGGCTTTACTATTTATCCAAGTTTCAACCATCAAAATTTGCAGTCAAATGCGACAAAAAAACCTAATATCCAACTTTAGAAAGAATTCGATACTAGATGTATTCATGCGATCTTATGGTAACAACACTACGACTATGTTTATCAGCTTTACCTTCCGTGGCATCATCCCAAGAAGCTCCATCATCAGTGCCAGGTGATCCTGAAACAAAGGCAACCACCAGTTAAAGACTGAAAATAAGAATGATACAACTTAACTCTTCATACAAAACTGGCAAAGACAGTGAAAATATATGAAGGTACCTCATCACGGTCATAATTTTCACCACTGTGAGGATCAAATAGGACATCTCCGGTGGCCAGCTCGAAACAAATACAAGCAAAGGACCACATATCTGCTGAGGTCGAGTATTTTGATCCAAGAACAACCTCTGGACATCGGTACTGTCTTGTCTGAATATCGCTTGTGAACTGTTTATACGTCCAACAAGCATTCCCAAAATCAACTAATTTGCATTTGCACTCTATCTCACCCAGTAATTTCTTCCTTGTGGATCGGCTTCCTCTCCTATTACCCTGACTATTATTTTTTATACCCTTTTCTCTGGCTTCTTTGTCTTCCTTTGATCTTGTGGAACTTCCTTCTGACCTCTCCTCGGTGGAATTGCCATTTGTTCTTGCTTCTGAGTTAGAAATGATTTCATTTTCTTCTGAAGCTTCCTCTCCACCACAACCTTGAGCTACCACCTTCTTAGCTTTCTTACGGATCTTCTTTTTCTGATTCTTTGTCAAATCCCCATCGTATGTATAACTCTTAGTTTCAGGTTTAGCAGCTGCTTCAGAAACAACTTTTTCCTTGGTGGTTGGCAGAACAAGTGGAACACCTGATCTCCGAGCATCTCTTGATGGATCAATCGTAGACAGAAGCAGAACGTTCTCGGTCTTTAAATCAGTATGAATAATAGAGAGCTCACGGTGAAGAAAATCCAACCCAACCAAAATATGAAAACAGAGCTCTTTTACCATATGGAGAGGTACCCCTCGGTAATCGCTATATTTGATAACAGACAACAAGTTATCTCCCAAGTACTCAAAAACCATACAAACATGTTTCCCATTAGGACCTGAATGCTTGAAATGATCCAGTAGCTTAACAACACATTTCTTATCACCCGAGTCACCTTCAGCAATCTGTTTCAAAATCTTTATCTCATCCATGGCTGCCTCAGTGTAATGCTGAGCGCTCTTCTGGACTTTCAAAGCTACATAACGCTACAAACAATAAATTTTCTTGCGTTGGTCAACGCTTTGAAATGTACAAAGAAAAACAAAAGCAAGGTCCTCCAGCACAATACCAAACAAGTATAAGATACACATTGAGAAAAAAAACCAAAAGAGGTCAACCTAAGGAAACACAAGGCTAAAACAACACTACACATTATAAGTAAACCATAACTCAGACATGAAACTAAAGATCCATAAACTTCTCAACATATATTTCTACATGAATTCAAGAACCTGACTCAACCACATTACCAGACACAGAGCAAACATAGTCTATATATACTAAGAAACATAACCAAGCAATCATTTTTTCTTCTCTTCACACCCTAAATGAGTTCTCAAGAGAGTAAAAAAGCAACATACCGATCCATGAGTGTCCCAAGCAAGCCAAACAGTAGAGAAATGTCCCCAACCAAGCTTACTCTGAATCACATAAACCCCATTCTTAAAAGTATCACCAACTCTCACCGCATGGTACCCTCCTTTCCTGTAATCCTCTGTTCCTTCATCCTCCGACGAGTACTCACTCTCGTCAACCACACGTCCGCCGTTTTTATCCTCCGCCATTGCCGGAAACTTCAGAGCGATCCCGGAGATCCCAATTCCAGGAAATTTTTTTTATCAAAGTTTCGATTTTTAAAGATACCCAGATGAGAAGAAGAAGCGATTTCGAAGAAAAACCCTAAAAATTCGAACTTTTTGAACTGATGATGATGCAGTGGTACAAAATCAGACTAAAAACGAAAGATGATGAATTCTGGAATCTGATGATCATACAATTTGGTGACTGACTCGATCAAATTTGTTCAACGTGATGATGATTGGGAATTTGGAAAAGTCTCGAGAGAGAGAAAGAGATCGTTGGGTGGTGTGTCTCGTTGGTTGGTTTGGTAGTTACAAATCGGGTTTTGCAAAATTAGGGTTTTCTCACTTTAGATTCAATTTAAAAGAGAGAAACCGGTTTTAATTGGATCCGGATTAACGGCAAAATCCGGTTTAATTGGACCCGGTTTTAAGCATACACATTACACACCCTTTGTTCGATTTTATAGAGTTGGGTGCAAGCTATGCGATTTTGCAGATTTGTGTGTTTTAATTTGTGGGTTTAATGTAGTTTTGTTGAATTATGAGTTGTATAATTGAAGGGTTGGTATAGTTTTCCGTGATTACGAATTGAATTATGAATAAAGTTTGGATCTTTTGGGAAAAAGATTGATACTTTATATGTTGTATACTTGTATAATTGAATCGTGAGCTCTTTTGAAAATTTTGTTTTTGTAGAGAGATGGTTTTGGTGAACTTTAAACTCTGTTTCTAATATTAAACTTGGGTTTGTTTCTATCATTGTGGATCAAATCACTTATTGTTATGTTTCTCAGTAGCAGTTGGTTCAAGCCTCTCTCTGATGAAAACTTAAATAGAAGAGTTAAGTAGCTACTGTGTTTGCTTTCAGACAACAACGTTTGAACCAACGTTGTTAAAGAGTTCTGACTTCTGAAAACATGTCTTAGTCTAGTATCTTAAGTCAACAACGTTTTATTAGTATGTTAGTTACTGTGTTTTTGTATTACCTAGCTTAGTGCTTCTGCTTAGTGTTTTATGAGTTTTATAAAGCTTAAACAAGAAATATGCTTTCTCAAGTAGCCAAAGTTAGAAATACAATACCTCATTGTGCTCGGAAAAAATAATATCAATGTAAATATGTGAAATGAGATAGTTTAGAGACCGTTTATATTTGTAAAGTTTGTGTTGCCATGTGTGTTTTTGTCAAATTGTTCAAATTTCACTATGATATCCATATTAGGATTTACTCCGTGGTACAGCATAAATCTATTTTTTTAGATATATATGAAAATATTGTAATCAAAATTTTATTGTTTAATATTTTTTGGTAACAACATGAATATGATCATATCTTCAAATCTTTACTGAATTAATCTTAATGGTTTGAGACTAACAGTGTTTATAACACAAAATATTTTAGCACAAAAAATGCTTAAAAATATATAAATATATATATATATATATTGATCCCTTGCTTTGTTAAGCCATAATTACTTTTTAAATACACCTTAATATAACATTGTATTATATTTAAATTACTTTCAAATCACAACCTACAAATTTATAATTTGGATAAGTGACTCATGCTTTTTTTTTTCAATTAACCTAGTCCTAGTCGTCAATAGTCTACGATGGGTCGGAGACTTCAGGTTGACCCGATCTCTCAACTAGCAAACCTTGTTATGTTGATTTAGTGACACATTCTACTAATCTCTAAACTTTGAATATAATTAACAGTTTAACACAAGAAGATATAATTAACAAAGAGAAAACCAAAAAAAAAAAAAAGACAGAGAGAAAACAGTCAAACACCAATAGGCACGTTTTAGGAATGCAACAATTGGAAGACAAGTCAACACCAATTGGCTGCTTTTAATTCCACAAAAGCTATGGGTGAATAATTTCAATTTGTTTTTTTTTTAAGTGTTTGAATATTTTACAAGCATAAATATGTTTATATATACATATAAACATATATATATATATACTATCCAGTTGAATGAACTAAATGGACAAATGCTTTATAGGGATGTTGTTCGTTTGAATAAACTTTTATTTTTGATAGTTACTCTACATCTCCATCTACATGATTTGCGGTTCGGAAAGAAAATATGATTTTGCAGTTTTGACAAAAAAAAAAACATTATTTTAAAATTTTGATGAGAAACTTATTTTTGCAATTTTGACGGACAAAATATGGTTTTTTGCAAGATAATTTTAAGAAAATATCTTTAGAATTTTGTATACAACTTTATCATTAGTTATTTGTTATTTTAACAGAATCATTTCCATCCAATGCTCTAATTAGGTTCAATAAAATAAAAAATTGAAAATCTCTGGCAAAATTTTAGAGATCGTTGGTTCAAATAGCGCTTGGGACGAGACTATATAACATGTTCTGGTCTCGTACTTGAGAGAATGTATGGGTTTCGGCCTATAATCTTTTTAATTATTTAAAAAAAAAATAATAAAACAAAGCATAATAAACATCCAACAATCCTGGATCATTCTTTTGTCGTTGTCACAATTTCACGGTCATATCTTTACATGCACCACAACAAAAAGAGATAAGTGAATGCTTACATATATACTCAGTGAGGTGATCCTCCCATATACGAACTATATACAAACAACAAGATACCACATATAGAACATAAAAAACTAACCAACACGCCGAACATTCAATAACATCTTTAACATGCCTACACATCATCACAAAACAAGTTACTAAATCCCAATTACTTAGATAATTTCATGGTTCCACACTCACCTTAATAAAATTATTCGAACAACAAACACAACGAAAAAAACCGTCCTCACTACTACAACAATCCAACAATACTTTACAACAAGCTACACAAACAAAAACAACCTAAAGCAAACTAAACATAAATATCATAAAAATACAGTTAACTTTCAGCTCACTTGGTTATGTAATTTATCTTTTAACATTGTCACGGAATTATTCATATATATTTTGTAAGAGATCTCTTACAGCAAACACTGGCAGGGAATCAACTATAATATTACTATTCAACATAATGTATTATAAATTTGCACGTTCTTGTTTAGCAAAGAGTTGAAAAAGTCCACATTATTGGGCTAGCTGTCTCCAATAAAAGTTTATCAAGATATATGATTCCCTGACAATGCTTAAAATAAGATATCCACTGTACGTTTCCTAATTAAACTATTCTTTTGCTGCAATATACGTTTAATAAAACGAGGCCAATATGTTTATTTAATTAGACCAATTTGCAATATAAAGTAAACCACAAAGTCTTCCACTTAGAACATCACAGTCTTTAACACATCACAAGACAAAAGAGATCAAAGAAAGAGAGAGAGAGAGACATGTCGACTACATACTCTATGCTTGGTGGTGAAGGTCCTGATAGTTACAGAGAACATTCGAAATACCAGGTTTGTTGTATACTAATCGTTTTTGCTAATTCAAGAATCATATATCTCTTAAGTTTGAGGTATTGATTGTTTTAAAAATGTGTTTGGATCATAGGGAGCATTGGTTATAGCTGCAAAGGAGAAGATCAACGAAGTGATCTCCACGAAACTCGATATAGACAGTAGTTTAAACCTCATTAACGTAGCGGATTTCGGTTGTTCCTCTGGACCGAACACGTTCAACGCGGTCCAAATCGTGATTGATGCTGTGGAACAGAAGCATAAGGAGAAAGAGTTTCAAGTTTTCTTCAATGATTCTTCCAACAACGATTTCAACACTCTATTCAAGACACTTCCTCAGGGTAGAAGCTACTTCGCGACCGGAGTACCCGGTTCTTTCTTTGGTCGTGTTCTTCCAAGAAGTAGTCTCCATTTGGGAGTTTCTTCTTACTCACTCCATTTCATATCCAAGATTCCAAATGGAATCAAAGATCGTAACTCCCCTGTTTGGAACAATGAGATACATTGCTCTGGATCTTCGGAAGCCGTAGAGAAATTGTACTTCGATCAATACAAGACCGATGTTGGAAGTTTCCTTAACGCGAGATCTCAAGAGCTTGTGTCCGGTGGAATGCTATTGCTTCTTGGATCATGTCGTATAAATGGAAATAAATTCTTTGAATCCGTTGAAGGAATGATGATTGATTACATTGGAACTTCACTTAACGAACTTGCTAAACAGGTAAAAATTATATATATACTCTTCTAATCATAATATTAGTACTAACTGATACTAACATGTTACATTTTTGTTTCTTTAAATCAAAAGGGTCTAATAGATCAAGAAAAGCTTGATGCATTCAAATTGCCTATCTATGCTGCACAAGAGGATGATTTGAAGCAAATCATCGAGGCAAACGGGTGTTTCACGATCGAGGCTTTCGAAAAGATTACTCACGGGAAAGGCGAGTATCCGTTAGACACGAATTATTTGACGCTCGCGTTTAAGGCCTCTCTTGGAGGATCTATAACTGCGCAATTTGGACAAGATGCTATGGAGAAAACATATGAGCTTGTTAGAGAGAAGACAGAAGAAATGCTTCCTCAATTAGCCAAAGCCAAACCTGGAATCCAGTACCTCATTGTGCTTCGAAGAAACTGATTCTCATGATCTGTGTTTAGATCTGTGAAATGAAATGAATCTGAGACTTTAATAATGTGGTTACAATGGTGTGTGTTTTGTTTACAATATTTTCCCAACAGCTCTTTTGTTGCATTACTGTTATTTCTATCTTAAAGTTTTCAGTGCTTTGTCTATTCAATAACAATAAATAATGGTCTCTTTTGTCTCTTTTCTACTGTCAGTTATAGACTTTCAAAAGGCTTATCCAAAAGAGGCTGATCCAAATTCCAAAGGCCCAGCAGATGAACCCAAGAAGCCATACTAAGATGATTCAATTGTTATTTTCTTTTGCTAGCTACTTCTCTTCTATTTGTAAGGTAGATTTTTGCAATACTAATAACTGATAATAAGCATATAGTATTGCAACTAAAACATTCATCACAGTCACACACCAAGATTGCAAAACATGTATGGTTTGTTTATAGGGAGCATTGCTTAGTGCTACAAAGGAGAAGCTCAACGAGGCTATACCCACGAAGATTATAAATTCCCAAATTAAGATAAGAGATACGTATTATGCAATCGGAGAAAAAAGACAACAAACAAAACCAAAAACCATTACTTGAGAATTAAAAATTGATGCCAATGTTTAACAAACAAAAAATTACTCCTCGGTGTATCACGGATCATCATCTAGTATTCGTGTATTTTTGCCGGTTTTGACAAAATAAGGTTTGCAGATTTAGGTTAAATTTTACTTCAGCTTGTGATTTGTCTTTAACATATGAATCAATCTTAATCTGTGTGAATATATATACCTCAAAAAAGCATATATGAAATTTAGGGATGAATGATGAATCAAAGTATCAAACTGTTAAATGAGTTTAAAACTATACGTACTAAAGACTATACTTTAACATGTGCACCACAATGTAAATTTTTGTATTTCTTCTAAATTTACAGTTTTTTTTTTTTTTTTAGAATTTAGATATTTTGTTGGAGTTTGTATAATAATTATTAAGATTGCATAATACCAAACTTATTTATATCACTTTGATTCAAGATGTCTTATATTGATGTTGTTAAAAATAGCAAGATGAAGACTTAACTCATATTAAAGTATCAAATTAATAATATTTTAAATTTTAGTAATAGTGACTCAAACCCGTCCCGTCGTTCAACTCGTCATGTAATATACTTTGTCTATGTTAATTAAAAGTTTTTATTAAGTTTAAATATGAAAATTCTAATATTGACTATATATGTTAAAACTTAAAAAATTGACCTAAAATCAAATTTAATGATATACAAACTTTAAAGTTTGGATGTTTTTTCCGATAGAATTTGGATACAACGAATAATTCTCTTATTATCAACTTGTTTACCTATCTTAGGTTTAGGGTCATGATCATATGCGGTTGGAGGAGGTAGGGAATGAACAAATCCAGGGTAAATATATGACAAACTAAGATTTAGAAAAATTCCACTACTGACTCTAAATGGTGAAGGGTCGCAGCCACAAGTAGACTAGTGTATGTACTTTGAGGAAGACCTGTAGAAATAAAGTACTCAATACTTTGTTGAGTTATCAGCGAATCTGATTCCCTTTATGTTCATTCGGACTGAATTCATTTTGATGTATAATATGATTTTGAATCATTCTCTAAACATTTTAACCGATTTAGGATGTTGAACACACAAACTTTTATATTAAGCGAGTGAAATATGTCCATTTTAATAAGGTTCGAATAAAAAATATGCAAAAAATTATAATTTTATATATTTTATGTTTTATATGTGATATAAAGCAACTAAAAATAAAATCAAACAAATAAGATAGGAGAATTACAGTTTTAAATTCTGATTTTTTTTCCAAATATCTAGATTAATTCCATTTTTACCTTTTTCTAGCTATTTTCTATTGATTTTTAAAGATATTATATTAAATACAATAACATTTTTTGTAACTGTTTTAAATATGAAGATTTTTTCATATACATACTTAAGAAAATACTAATATAGAATGGTTAAGAAATCAAACCCATACACGGAATATATAACTAAAAATCCCATGGTATTATGAAACACAATGGAAAATCGTGATTTTTATGGTCAAACATGAAAAAGGGATATAAAATTCGCACGTTAAATATTTAATGAGATGAAAAACTTGAAAATATTTTTTTAGACCTTTGTACTATTATTTACAAATTTAATTTTAATTTTAGTTTTAAAACTGAATAAATATGACATTTTATTTAATTTGAAAATGGTTGAATATAATTATAGTTAGCAATAAATTTATACTACAAGATATTATAAATATTTTTGTGAGAAATACTCTTATCACATTAATGTTAATGCTCAACTACACGCCATTTTGAGAAGTTTCCCATAATATCAATGCAAATATATTAAAACCTCTATGAACTACTATTCAATAAAATAGTAAACATTATAAAATAATAAGACTGAATTTTAAGTCGATCAAGTAGTCTTATTAGTAATATAAAATCATAGTTCCTTTTTAACTTAATTCTCGTCTATAATTCCTCTCTATATTTTGCTGGTATCAACTAATCAGTGTGTTGTATTGCTAAAGTAATATATTAGGGTATCCTCTAATATTTTTCAAACAGTCATACAAATAATTTATAAGTTTTCAACATTTAAAATTGTATCACATTTAAAAATGTATCATTTTTTATAATTTTATAAGCTGCGAAATTGTGATAGAAAAAATCATTACTTATAGATTAAAATTTATGAATTTCTTATGCATAAATGAATTCATATTATAGTTTTTTACATCTCTCCAAAATAGTTTTTTTTTCAAATCAGAAAAAATTAATTTATTGCATTGAGAATTCTAATTTTATTCCTATTAATTTAATTTAGTGCATTTGTTAGAAAAGTTCATTTTTAATACTATTTTTTGAAAATATTCCTTTAGAATTTGAAAAACTTGCAAAACTTATATATCTGCAATGAGGAAGATTTCCAAGAGAATAGAATGCATGTGAATTAAAATTGAATCATATATTAATTGTCTTAATCATTTTAGCCGCACCCTACACGTCCATAAGTGGAAAATCTTAGGAAAACAACATATTCTTCTCCTTCTGATAAGCTAAATTTTTATTGTCTTAATTAGATTTGCTTCAACCAAATCGACTAAACCGGTTTAAACGTAGTATAACTACTTCTCTTAATTTGGTTTGAAACCTAGATTGTAGGTTAGTGGAAGTAAGTAATTTTTTGTTTTCATTGAATCATTCATATCCATATAAATAAATAAAAACTACATCAATAAATGATGAAGTGACAAAAGAAAAATACAAATAACCCTATATAAAAATTTATAATACATTAAAATTGAATCAAAACAATCACATTTGTCAACAAAGCTTTCAAAACTAAATTTGAGTAACAACTTTCCAAGCCACTAAATTAGTACCGTTTAATTTTGTGATTATCAAAGTAGCACTAAAAAAATCATGTGTTAAGACTAGTAGCGCTATTCTTTTTTAGACATTGGCTTTATAAATTCAACCCACATAAGTACAATATGAACCAGACATTTAATTGCATATCCACAAATCTAAAATTTTATATAAAAATAGATTCGTTCATCGAATTTAAAGCGAGAAAATTCTCTAAGTCCAATTGAGAATAGTTTATAAATTACACATGACCTAAAATTTCTAGTCACCTAGATCTAGATTCAAACAAAATCGAAATCTGTTTCCAAATTTGATTTATAAACTGAAATTAATAGTTAACTTAAAATATTTAAATCATAATTTCTGACATCTCTTTGTAATTCAGATCCATCGTCGTTATATTCGTAAGATTTTGAAATTGCGATAGTTTCTTTTTCTTAAATGAGTTTGGGTTGAACGATACTTTTGAGAATGATAATATAGGGAAGTTTTAAAAAATATAAAAAAATATATACATACTTCTATCTTAACTTAAATTTTCCTACATATATATATATATATATATATATATATATTTTGGAATTTCTACTTCTATCTTAACTTAAAATTTCCTAAATTTTATAATAAAATCTCATATAATAATTGAAAAAAAAATTATAGATTGGTATAGATTATAGTTTTTTTATAAAGCAAAATAGATCATATATAGATTTTACTGTACTCTAAAACAAAAAAAATGTAAATTTAGTTGATTTTTGATATTTTTCATTGCAAACAAAGTGTAGATGCCAAAAATCTATGTGCCATTGAACGATCAACGTTCTTATTTTGCAATGTGCCAAAATTCTCCACGTGTTAAACCCATTTGTTCACAGTTTCTCGTTACAAAACAAATGGTATCGATAGCCACGCGACATTATTGCATACTTGCACGCAAGCTCCACTTCTTCTTCTTCTTCTTCATTCTTCTCGCTTATTTCAGAAGCTTCATATAGATTCATCAAAACGAGTAAACAAACAATATCAAAATCTCTAATACAAGTTAGAGAAATGTCAGTAGTTTTACTCTCTTCTACTTCTGCAACAATCACCAAATCCCAATCCAAAAGGATTCCCTTTTTATCCCCCAATTCGGCAAAATCCCCATTCAAGGTCTCGTTTTCTCCATCAAGGTCGAAACTTTTCAACAACCCATTACGCGTGGCGGCGCCGCCGTCTATACCCACTTCGGATCCGGCCGAGGAGAAGTGGATCGAAGAGGACTTCGGCGGAGAGAAGGAAGAGGAAGGGTCTGAGTTCAAGTGGAGAGATCATTGGTATCCAGTTTCTTTGGTTGAGGATTTGGATCCGAATGTACCAACACCGTTTCAGCTCTTGGGTCGAGACCTTGTCCTCTGGTTTGATCGGAATGATCAGAAATGGACCGCCTTTGATGACCTCTGCCCTCACCGGCTCGCTCCTCTATCGGTAATCTCTCTGTCTTGGAACAAGTAGTTTAATTAGGTGTAGTGATTTGGATTAGAAGAATAAAGTATTGGATATTATTGTTTATTGTAAAGTATAGATCTTTAGTGTATTCTAATCTTAGGCCAGCTTCAAAACAAGTTTAGAATAAAATATTAGGAACTGTTGTGTGTGACTTTTGCTCAGTTTAAAGCTCTCTTGAAAGTGGTAACAGAAGTTTTGAGCTTTAATAAGTTTCTGGACCTTTTTGCATGATATGTAGAAGTAGATGTGTTGATGATTTGTGGTTTATGTAGGAAGGGAGGTTGGATGAGAATGGACATTTGCAATGTTCGTATCATGGATGGTCCTTTAGTGGGTGTGGATCTTGTACTAGGATTCCTCAGGCTGCTTCTTCAGGTCCTGAAGCTCGTGCTGTTAAATCCCCTAGAGCTTGTGCTATTAAGTTTCCGACAATGGTGTCTCAAGGTCTTCTCTTTGTGTGGCCTGATGAAAATGGCTGGGACAGAGCTAATTCAATTGAACCTCCTAGGTAACGAGCGGAACTCTTTATAATCTTACCTTGAACATAGCGTATTGGTTTTGTTGCTAGACTGTGTGAAGTAAATGCTTTGACATCAATGTGTTAGGTTGCCGGATGATTTTGATAAACCGGAATTTTCAACGGTGACAATTCAAAGGGATCTTTTCTATGGATATGATACTCTCATGGAAAATGTATCTGATCCTTCCCATATAGATTTTGCTCATCACAAGGTGATTTTCCTGCACAAAGCTTCTAATGTGTTTTAGTTTTGATAAGATTTATTCTCAGCTGATGATTTCGTGTTGTAAACAGGTTACAGGAAGAAGAGACCGAGCAAAACCATTGCCGTTCAAAATGGAGTCAAGTGGGCCTTGGGGTTTCCTAGGTGCGAATGATGACAAACCAAGGATAACTGCAAAATTTGTTGCTCCTTGCTATTCTATGAACAAGTGAGTCTTGAGTTTCCTCAAAAATTCATAATAAATAGCTAGGTGACAATTTCATACTTAATGCGGTTGTGTACGTTTGTCTATAGGATTGAGCTAGATGCAAAGCTACCAATCGTCGGTAATCAAAAGTGGGTAATTTGGATTTGCTCATTCAATATACCAATGGCTCCTGGAAAAACCCGCTCCATTGTTTGCAGCGCCCGTAACTTCTTCCAATTCTCTGTACCAGGACCTGCTTGGTGGCAGGTAAAACAAATTTGTATTCCGTCTCTTATTCCGGTTTTACCTGCATAAGTTTGCTTCTGACACTGCTCCTTGTTAGGTTGTACCAAGATGGTATGAACACTGGACTTCAAACTTAGTCTACGATGGAGACATGATTGTACTTCAGGGGCAAGAGAAAGTATTCCTCTCAAAAGCAATGGAGTCACCGGACTACGACGTGAACAAACAGTACACAAAGCTCACATTCACTCCAACTCAAGCAGACCGTTTCGTTCTAGCCTTCAGAAACTGGCTCAGACGGCATGGCAAGAGTCAGCCTGAATGGTTCGGCTCAAACAAGTCTAACCAACCTCTCCCTTCCACTGTCTTAACAAAACGCCAGGTGAGCCATCAATCATGCGTCCTAACATTATTTGATCTCTATATATACAATCACGCATGACTAAAAATGCGGTAATTTGAACAAACAGATGCTGGATAGATTTGAGCAGCATACACAAGTTTGTTCCTCCTGCAAAGGAGCTTACAACGGTTTCCAAGTCCTCAAGAAGTTTCTTGTTGGCGCGACGGTTTTCTGGGCCGCCACAGCTGGTGTTCCTTCTGATGTTCAAATTCGGCTGATTCTGGCTGGTTTATCCCTGATTTCAGCTGCTTCTGCATATGCTTTACATGAACAAGAGAAGAACTTTGTGTTTAGAGATTATGTCCACTCTGAAATCGAATAGATATGTTGTATATATGTACAATCATCATACAAACATTGTAAATCAAAATCCAGAGATACTTCTAGCAGTTTACATCTACACTTGTATCATACTGTAACAAGCCCCAAATTTTGAACTTTTTGATACTAAAGAGGCCTACAATACATGGCTACATGTCTCTAGTCTTTCAAAATTATTTAGCCAATGTTCGGTACAAAATCAAACCTTTATAAACTTGAAGGAAGAAAACGAAAAAGAAGAATAATTAAGGGGTCAAATTAGAAACATTAGAAAATTATTTGTCACTTCACCTTGTTACGGAGAAAAGCACACGAAAGCCGATAAGAAGAAGATAACACTATACTACGCTCTTATCTTTGCTCGGAACTGAAATCAGCTTTTGGCAATGGCTTCTTCAACAGCTTTGTCTCTCTCATGGAGCTCCTCGCCTTCTTGGGGTCACAGCTTCAGTAACGTCGCAAATGAAACCCTAAAAGTATCAGAGCGAAGGTTCAATTTTGAAGTTGTTTCCCAGAAGAAAGCCAAGAAACTTCGAACGGTATAAAGTCATTACCTTTCATGAGTTTCCTTCGAGAATTCGATTTGGGCTTTAGTTACTTTTTGATTTGAGCTTGTGGGTTCTGAGAAATTTTGATGGAGGTGAAAGCAAAACTTAAAGAAGCTTAATTTATAGGTTTAATGCAAAAAAAAAAAACATAGTCTTTGTTCATGTTTAGTGTATAGAATCAAAATTATATAAGTTAGCTCAGTTGTTCATTCAAATGTAGATCATATGAATGTTCTGTTATGAAATTGGAATGCGAGGAAATGGTGATTTGAGTTTCAATGTAGACAACTTTGTATTACCAATTCAGCTTAGAGATAGTAATGAGATATTGGGTTGAAGCTTTGTTTATGTGTAAAGAAGTGGAGTGAATGAAACACAATTGGTAATCTTGGTTTTGTTTCTTTAAGGTGGTCTTGAAAGAGGACGTGACAGACTTGGGTAAGCAAGGGCAATTACTGGATGTGAAAGCCGGATTTTTCAGAAACTTCCTTTTGCCCACTGGAAAGGCTCAGCTTATGACTCCACTTCTGCTCAAGTAATCTTAACACTTAAGTCACTTCAGCTTTGGAACATCCATTCGCATAGCGAAGTCTATCTTACTATTCGGTTTCTAAGGCCTTGTCTTTTGAGAGACTTTGCTATACTGTTGGAAGATCAACAAGAGATGATTCATTTCCTGTTTTCGTGTTGGTTTTTGTTTCCAGGGAATTGAAGATGGAAGACGAACGGATAGAGGCAGAAAAGCAAAGGGTAATCTGAGATGAATATGTTGATTGTTTTATTTGCTCATCATGTTAAGTTTGGTGTTTGAGTGATCACCGGAAAGCTCTCTTATGTAATTATTGAGTTTAATCTGAGAATTTTGTGTTTTGTTCTTTCGCTTTGCGTGGAACCTCTTTGCAGGTGAAAGAAGAGGCGCAACAACTAGCCATGGTATTTCAAACCGTTGGGGCGTTCAAGATTAAACGTAAAGGCGGTAAAGGCAAACTGATATTTGGATCGTAAGTCTTGTTCAAGCAAATCCTGATTATAATTGTCTTGGGAATCATGTCTAGCCTCTACTTTAACTTTAAATTTTCCTGCAGTGTCACAGCACAGGACCTCGTTGACATCATCAAATCACAGCTTCAAAGGTAACATAACACAAAAAAACTTGCAAGCTTTCTCTTGCAGTTTCATTGTATCATTCTGCATTTGGTTTTCACAGTTCTACCAAGAACCTAATTTGGTTTCCTCTGCTTCCCTGTGGCTGGGTTTTGCAGGGACATAGACAAACGCCTTGTCTCTCTCCCAGAAATCCGTGAAACCGGAGAATACATTGCTGAACTCAAACTTCACCCAGATGTCACTGCTCGAGTTAAGATCAATGTTTTTGCCAACTAAACCTTCAATGATTCAAGACTCCTACTGTATGCCAAGGTATTTCTTGATTCTCCACGATCACGCAACTATGTTTTTCATGGAAAGAGACGTTAGTGTTCTCTTAATTCACCTGGATATAGGTAGTTAAACCCATATTCTGAATCCTCAACAGGAATATTGGCCGTTGAATGTAGTTTTTTGTTTAAGGTTTAGCCGCAAACGCAGATGCTGATACACCATTGCATTGTGTTTGGTGTTTTGAGGTTGCAGGAACATAGAGAAAGGGAAAAGAGAGAGGCCAGTTTGTGAAGTTTTAAGTTTTTCTTGTAGATCTTTGCTGCATTTTGTATTTTTTGCTATTTTCTAAGTTAATTTTGGAATCTGAATATTAACTATGTTCTTCAAATTATTATATTTCCTTGAAATTATATTGTATTCATTTGTCTGTTAAAGTGATGAGAATGATCAAATTAACACTTAACAAGCTGTTAAAAAACTAACAAAACCAGAAACCTGTAAAAACTATGTCGCCGTCTCTATTTGCCACAGGATTGACTATTTTTAGAGAGTTGTTGTCTTTTTATGACAAAACCCAGATGTTTTGTTTGTTTCACTGCTTCTCTCCAATTCTGTTACCTTAACCTTCTTTTAAAACAGATATAGCTCTTCATTCGATTTTTTTACAATTCATAATCATCTTGTTTCTATCATCATTGTTCTTGTTAAAAAAGTTTTGTTCAATGGAGTTTGGAGATGATAGGAACTTGTACCTGAGAGATACATGGAGAGATGCAAACATGATCTGCGGTGTTTTGCCTATTTACCCGAGCTCGACCGGGCTGTGGCCATCCCCGAAGCTCGATGATCCTAAGGCGAACATTGAGTTCTGGAATTACATGTTTCCACATGTTCATATTATTTTCCTCATTGTTACCGTTCTCTGGCAATTCTTTCATTTCTTCCTCAAGCGTCTCGGCATGATTCGTTTCACCTCCCATATGCTTGTAAGAACTTGAATCAATCCTTTAATCTTCAAATCTTCTTTCTTCTAAGTTTTCATTGCATATGTTTGATATTTGAATGATTAAAACCTCGACCAAAGTCTATATGTTTGTGTTTTAAGTTATTTTTCGGGTTTTCTTCGTTTAATTCTGTGTCTGTTTTGCAGACTGGGATTCTCCTAAGCAAGTCATTTCTGAAGGAGAATACACCAGCTAGAAATTTCTTCTCGTCAGAAGACTACAAAGAGAGTATGTTTGGTCTGGTGGGTGCGTGTTCCTACATGATGTTTTGGTTCTTGATGGGAGTCAAAATGGACTTGGGTCTGATCCGCAGCACAGGGAGAAAAGCTATAGCTATCGGTCTTTCTTCGGTGTTACTCTCGATAATGGTTTGCGCCTTTATCTTCTACTACATCATAAGAGATGTAGGGACGAAAAAAGGAGAACCAACTCTGGATTTCTTTGAAGTCATCTTAATCTATTTGATCCAATGCCTTTCGTCGTTTCCTGTCATTGGAAACCTTCTTTTCGAGCTTGGGCTCCAGAATTCAGAGCTTGGTCGTCTTGCTATGTCTTCTGCAGTGATCAGTGACTTCAGCTCCTCGATTCTCTCAGCGGTTATAGTCTTTCTAAAGGAACTCAAGGACGAGAAAACTCGGCTTGGATCCGTTTTCATCGGAGATGTTGTCGTTGGAAACCGTCCTTTGAAGCGTGCACTCACAGTGGTGTTCTTTATCTGTTTTGCCATATACATTTTCAGGCCATTGATGTTCTTCATTGTCAAGAGAACGCCTTCTGGTCGTCCCGTGAAGAAGTTCTATATATACGCAATCATCATTCTCGTCTTTGGATCAGCCATTCTTGCAGACTGGTGCAAACAATCTATTTTCATAGGACCTTTTATATTAGGCTTAGCCGTTCCACACGGTCCACCTTTGGGCTCTGCAATCGTTCAGAAGTTCGAGTCTGTTGTTTTCGGCACATTCCTTCCATTCTTCGTTGCTACCTCCGCCGAAGAGATCGATACTTCGATATTACAGTCTTGGATAGATATCAAGAGTGTTTCCATCATCGTGTTTGTATCTTTTGTCGTCAAATTTGTTCTCACCACTCTCCCTGCCTTTTTATACGGTATGCCAGCAAATGACTGTATTGCTTTGTCTCTTATTATGTCAATCAAAGGCATTTTCGAGTTTGGCGCTTACGGTTATAGCTATCAAAGAGGGGTAAGTAAATCTATTAACTTCTTTCCTTCAAAATGTATTTTTACACATTTCAATTCACTCTCTAACTGAGACCTTTACTTGCATTTTCATTGCAGAATCTTAGGCCAATGACATTTACGGTTTTATCTCTTTACATCTTGCTGAACTCCGCAATCATACCTCCACTACTGAGACGCATATACGATCCTTCGAGGATGTACGCAGGATACGAGAAGCGGAACATGCTTCACATGAAACAAAACTCCGAGCTTAGGATTCTATCTTGTATCTACAGAACAGATGATATACGTCCCATGATCAATCTTCTTGAAGCTACTTGTCCCTCAAGAGAAAACCCGGTAGCTACTTACGTCCTTCACTTGATGGAACTAGTGGGACAAGCCAATCCAGTCCTCATCTCTCACAGATTACAAACCCGTAAAAGCGAGAACACGTCTTATAATTCTGAAAACGTCGTTGTCTCATTCGAACAGTTCCACAAAGATTTTTTCGGCTCTGTTTTCGTTAGCACGTACACGGCTTTATCTATACCTAAGATGATGCACGGAGACATTTGTATGCTGGCTCTCAACAACACAACGTCTCTCATCATCCTTCCTTTTCACCAGACTTGGTCTGCTAATGGTTTAGCCATTGTTTCAGACAGCAAGATGATCCGGAAACTGAACAAGAGTGTTCTCGACCTATCTCCTTGTTCTGTTGGAATCTTTGTTTACCGAAGCAATAATGGCCGAAGAACAATCAAAGAAACATCTGCAAATTTCTCATCTTACGAAGTATGTATGCTCTTCCTTGGAGGTAAAGACGACAGAGAAGCTTTAACACTCGCTAGGAGAATGGCTCGTGACTCAAGAATCAACATCACAGTCGTTTCTCTCATCTCTTCCGATCAGAAAGCCAAACAAATAACCGGTTGGGATCGAATGCTCGATTTAGAACTCCTCAGAGACGTGAAGAGTAACGTTCTAGCCGGTGCCGACCTTATCTTCACCGAGGAAGTAGTGAATGACGCGTCTCAGACATCAGAACTGTTGAAGTCTATTGCAAATGAGTACGACCTGTTCATCGTTGGAAGAGAGAAAGGAAGAAAGAGTCCTTTCACGGACGGGCTTGAAGAATGGAGTGAGTTCGAGGAACTTGGTGTCATTGGAGATCTCTTGACTTCAAAAGATTTTAATTGCCAAGCTTCTTTACTGGTTATACAACAGCAACAACAGATGATTTAGGGTTTTAAGAAATCAGAAGCTAACAAAATTAAAAAAGTGTTTCTTGGGACAGAAACATCGATGGATCAGCTGGAAATGGCGACAAGGCTTCATTAGGACTTTTGGGAACTGCAAAGACACATATACATAGTTCTGAATCCCTTGTAATGTTAGAAATACATACTTTTCTTGAGATACAAGTAATGATTACAATGTTCTTGGATGTTGTATACATTTCAATTTTTTTTTATCTTGAGATAACAAAATTTTTGTGAATTATTTGAAAAGCTTGACATAAATTTTTTTTTGTGAATACTTTGAAAATTTTCCTTCAAAATTTATGATGAGAAAAATAGATATCAAGTATTTCATAACAAAAATTAAGAAAATTATGTTCTTGCGCTTAATTTTGGGTTCTCAAACATCCCATACAAATTGTAAATAATCATTGTAAATTAACAGCAGAGGTTTTTTTTATTATTGCGCACTCTAGTATAAAAACAAAAAAAAATTACCAAAATTAATTTTTGTAAAAAAATAAAATTGACCTAAACAGTTTAAATGTTTATTTTTCCATTTCTCTCTTCTTTTCAGTCTCTCTCCCTTAACTCACAAATAGAATACAAATTTTTGTAACTAAAACAAATTAACATTCAAAATAACAAAATATAAATGTGTAAAGCAAAACATAGATTAATCTTGTAATTCTCAAGATACATGATTAGAAAAATATTAATTATGCTTTGTACACGTGAAAATTCATTAAAAGAATAATTAAATGTATGAACACTCCTCTAATATACTTTCACATTTGTTGTTGTTGTTGTTGAACTACCAAAACAGAAACCCTAGAGTCAAGATCTTTAGCCGCTAGCAAATCTCCGATAACACCCAACTCCGGGAGTTCAATCCACTCCTTGAGTCCATTAAAGTCCGGTGTAGCCGTGCCGTGATCTCTTCCAAGCACCATAAGATCATACTCCTCGGAGAGTAACCTAACCATGGTGGCTACTTCAGGACCACCGGTCACAATCCTCTCCGTATATGCAATACAATTACTAGCTTCTGTATTTATAAGTTCCTCTAAGACTTCGTGGTCAAGAATGTAATCCCAATTAGTCGTTTCTATTTCTTGATTAGAGATGAGTCGGATCACAGTGACTTTGACTCTAGGGTTATGCTTCATCTTTTTTACTAGTGAGAGTGCCTCGCGGTCGTCTTTGCCTCCAATGAAGATCAAACCAACATTGATGTGGTACCTTTTCGTGCCTTTGCATGAGAACTGTCCACGGTCTACGAGTATTCCGGTAGAACAAGGAGCGTTCTGGAGTAAGGACTCGTTTAAACGTCTCATGGCTTCGTCCTCTGACTCAAACGTCCCATCTATAGCCCATTTCCTCCCCGACGGGATGATAATCATGGACGTGGCTTGTTCCAGCGCGAGCTTGCAGATTTCATCATGCATAAGGTTCTCGTGCGTGAGGGCAGTGAACATGGCCATGGTCACTGACTCCAACTGGCTGAAGGCAAGGTTTGCGGTTAGGATGTATGAGTTATTCACTAGCTGTTTTGTTTTCTTGTTATGCGAGATTAGGACTGGGACGATTTTGCCAACTAGCTTCACGAGGTGGAGAACTGTGACCATGATGGTGGAGGGGAATAATTGGAGAAATGAAATGGCCATAGAGATGTTCTCAGGTTTGTGTACACAAGTCAGAATCTTAAGATCTGAGTTTGGTTTTAGATTCATAACGCTCCTCTTTTGGTAACCAATGTACTTCTTCTTCGGATCATACAGTCCTTCCAAGGCCGTGGGGATAATTCCGGAGTTTATAAGCGCACAAATAATCAAGAACGTATATGTTGCTTGTGATATATACTGCAAAAAAAAAAAAAAACTATATAAATATATGTAAATATCTTAGCGAAATGGATTGTGGATAGTGTATAGGATCTTACCGAATCGTCGAGTGTTGATTCGTAAAGAAAGATTTCAGAGAAGCTTTTGGTACATAACAGGAGGGAAGCAGCTATGGCCTCCTTGAATGGTACCTTGCAATACAAGCAAGGTACCATGGAAGCCGCCATTTTCAAAACGCCAGTAAAAACCATTAAGAAAATGTTGTATATGATGTCATCAAACTGGTAGATGATCTTCATAACGTCGCATCTCATTGTGCTGAATGCGATTGAGATCGGTATAAGAACGTTCATTGTAAGAGCTTCATACTTTGCTTCCAAAGCGGATCCTATTGGTGGACCTTCAGGTATGATAATACCGATAAAGAATGGTCCCAAAAGGTACTTCATATTGAAAAATGAAGAGTATGCTGCTGAACCAATTACACTCAAAACAGTAATATGTACATACACATCTGCCACGGGTTTACCTTCTGGTGTGCGTTCTACTATCCATTCTACAACCGGCCTAAAAATGAAAAAAACTACAAGAATCAAAACTATCACCGCTATTAAGTCACGGTAGGCTGTCATTGGAGAGACGTTCTTGTACGTTCCTCCAAGATAGGCTACTATGCTGACGAAACACCCCAAGATGTCATTGATCAGGGATGCAGACAACACAAGGCGACCTAGCTCAGAGTTAAGGATCTTGAGTTCTGATAGGAAATATGTGATAGTTGGCAAGAGAATTGAGGATTGGCTTGAGATGATCACAGTGCGCTCGGCGATTACTTTCTTATGCGGTAAGTAGTAAGGGTCTATACTCCCCATGTATAGATTCCGCACACACAAGCCACCAAAGAATGGAACGATGAAGGTCAAGATCCCGATCACAATAGGTAACGATCCATTGTGGAATGCCAACCGACGACTGATTTTAACTGTCATCAAAAACGCAAGCATAATGTTTCCACACACCGAAAGGCCTCTTAACGGCGCGTTTCCATCCAATACAGGATCCCAAGATAATTTCCCTGATGATATCTCCCTAAGATTGAACAATTGAGGCCCTAGAATCATACCAGCCTGAACATAATATGAGTTTATTAGCATTTACGTGCTTGTCAAGTTACATTCGATGCTACTCTTTCTTGACTGTCACGTTAACATGTGCAAAGGGTATGTACGTACCAGCATATACGAAGGAATCGGGGAAATGCCGATGCATCTAAGAAAGATGTGAATCATGATGATGAATATGAAGATGAGTAATATCTGAAGCTCCATGAGAGGCAATGAATACTCGAACATCACATCTGGCGAGTTTAGGTTTTCCCAAAATCCATAAGAAGAGATGTTGAACACTACGGGTATGCAACCGTTGAAATAGGCCGTCGTTGTATTCATAAATTTTTGCCAAGAGATGAGAACAGTTTTAGAACTTGGTGTATCAAAAAAACACAGAAAAATTAAGAAGAAAACAAAACAAAAATGCTATAAAGAACGTGTAAATTGATGATTTTGTTTAGTTTTGTTCTTTGATAAGTTTCGTTGGATAGTCAAAAACTGTTTGGACTTGTTCTAGAACATACAAGCTGTAAAACCTACACATACACCCATACATTTAACAAATATTTATTATGTTTAATATGATGTTGACAACAAAATCTTCCTGGAACTAATGGAATCCTAAATTTAGAAAACACATCCAAAAAAAAAAATTATATCAGTTGTTCCTTTTGTTTATTTCTAGCTAAGAATGTAAATATTTCATTAAAAGTTAAAAGGATTAGGAGTTACACAAGGTAGATCATACATTTTGGTCCCATGGCAAAAAAATTAGGATAAAAAACATGGAAGCAAATAACAATCAGACCAAAATCGACAAAAGCAGTGACGCTTTTGGAATCAATGAGTTCTGCTTGCTTTCATGTTCTTAGGATATACCTATAAACACATGAATAAGAGAAAGAGATCAAGAAAAACCTAAAACAAGCCAAAACAAACGGGACATACAAAACCATTAGAGAGAGGATATGGATGACGATTGGTTGATATGATTCATATAAAGTTAGAGTTATTAGATACTTTACTTAGGTTCAACATGTTTATTAAACGTAAATTACAACCAAAGAGAAGAAATAGCTTTAGGCTGTTCTGTTCGGTTAAGACGTGGCTGATCATTGTGGTGTTCTTGATCGTGTATGATTTTGACTATTTATAGGGATGATTATTGTGGTGTTCTTGATCATTATGGACTTTAGAGAAGACGATCGATACTTATATTAATGTCAACTTAGGATTAGTTTATGCTTATTTTAACATGTTTATGTAAAACAAATAATAAAATGAGTTTGATTTACTCATTTGAAAATATTTTGTATTTATTTATTCTATTGAATTCAATATCTAAACATAATTTTTTTTAACAAATTTTGTGTTTTCTTCTCTAACTTCACACAATGTTTCTATGAATGTATAGTAATATACAAATCAATGAATGACTACTTTACATAAAATCTTCTATAAGTCCTAAAAGAATGCACAATCCTATGGGTCAAAACATGTCACAATTGTTGTTGTTGTTGTTGAACTACTAAAACCGAGACATTAGAGTTGAGATCTTTAGCTGCCAACAAATCCCCAATGACACCTAACTCTGGTAGTTCAACCCACTCCATTAGTCCTAACAATTCTTTTGATGTCATATCATGATCTCTCCCGACAACCATAAGATCATACACTTCTGCCAGCGATCGGACAACGGTAACTACCTCAGCACCACTGGTCACAATCCTTTCTGTATAAACAATGTCATTGTTTTCTTCTGGAACCTTTATATCCTTTAAACCTTCATTATCCAAAATGTAATCCCAATCTGGCTTTGCTTCTTGCTTAAATACAAGTCGGGTCACGGTTACACTGACCCTCGTGTTATGTTTCATCTTTTTCACCAGTGCTAGTGCCTCTCGGTCATCTTTGCCTCCAATGAATATGACACCAACATCAATGTTGTACTTCTTTTTACTCGATACAATGCTTTTCCGTGAGAACTGTCCACGGTCCACTAGTATGCCTATAGAACAAGGTGCACGGTCTAGCAATGACTGGTTTAAATTTCGTATGGCATTGTCGTCAAACTCAAACATCCCATCCATGGTCCATTTCCTCCCCGACGGAAGATCAATCATCGATGTAGACTGGTCAAGTGCGAGTGTGCAAATATCTTCGTGCATCAAGTTCTCATGCGAAAACGCGGTGAACGTTGTCACGGTTACGGACTCTAAGCTTTCTAGCATGAACTGTCTGAAAGCAAGGTTTGCCGTATGGATGTACGAGTTGTGGTTAAGCCGTTTCAAGTTCTTGTTGTGTGGTACTATGATTGGGTTGATCTGACCAACGAGCTTCACCAAGTGAAGAACTGTGACCGCCATGGGAAAGTCTAGGTTCGGGGAAGATAACAATTGGAGAAATGCAATGGTCTCCGAGACGTTTTCAGGTTTGTGCAAACAAGTTAGAATGCGAGGATCGGAGTTAGGTTCAAGATGCAATATGTCCCTTTTCTGATAATTAACGTACTTTCGTTTCGGATCGTACATGCTCCTTAACACCATAGGGACAATCCCAGCGTTTAGTAGCGAAAAAATGATCAAGAAGGCGTAAGTGGCTTGCGATATATACTGCAAAAGTAAATCAGAAAAATATGTTTTAGATGAACGGAAAAATCAATTAATAGCAATCATAGATTGGTTTGTGGGGGTAAGACTTTACCTTGTCGTCTAAAACAGCTTCATAGAGAACAAAATCATGGAAACTTTTGTAGCACAAGATGAGAGAAACGGCCATGGATTCATTAAGAGGCAGCTTGTAGTACAAGGAAGGTCCAAAGCATGAGACTAGTTTCAAGAAAAGTGTTAGGAATGTTAGGAAGACGTTAAAGAAGATGTCACTGAACTGGGTATAGATACTTATTCCATCACATCTCATCGCGCTGACTGTGATTGAGATTGGTAAGAACACGTTCATTGTGAGCTTCTCATACTTGGCCTCTAGGGCTGATCCTAAGGGTGGACCTTCCGGTATGATGAGGCCGATCATTAACGGTCCCAAGATGTACTTCATGTTAAAGAACACAAAATAAGCCGCAGAGGCCAATGCGGTTATAATCACGGCGTCAACGTACATATTCTCCACGGGCTTGTCTTCAGGTGTGCGGTCTATGATCCATTGCACGGCCGGCTTAAAAACAAGAAAGACGATGAGAAGGAAGATGATCACCGCGATAAAGTCACGATAAGCTGTTAGATGTGAAACATGCGTGTAGGTCGCCTGAAGAGAAGCGAGTACCATGGAAAATATCCCCAAGATGTCGTTAATGATAGATGCTGACAACGCAAGGCGGCCAAGCTCAGAGTTGAGGATCTTGAGCTCTAGTAAAATATATGTTGTAGAAGGTAAAAGTATAGCAGATTGGGTTATGATGATCGCAGTGCGCTCGCCCAAAGCTTTATCTAGCGGCATGTAGTGAGGATCAATGCTATCAGAGAAAAGGTTTTGTAAACCAAGACCGAACAAAGGAGCAAAGAAGGATACAATCCCGATCACGACGGGCAATTTCCCGCTATGGAAGGCCACTCGTCGGCTGGTTCTAACGGTCATCAAAAACGTAAACATTATGGTTCCAAACACCGAGATGCTTCTTAACATCGCGAATCCATCCAAGGCAGGATCCACAGATAATTTTCTTGAAGATCTCTCTAGTACATTGAATAGCTGAGGCCCTAGAATTATTCCAGCCTGCACATAAATTGACACGATAAGATTTGCATTTTTAGAAAACTATCTTCTATAGCACGTATCGTTAAACATTATTTACGTGCATGTCAAGTTACGTACGTACATCTAGTTTTGTTTTCCTAAAAACCACAAATCTCTTATGTGTACGTGTTTTGTCAAGTTACATACATGGAAAGATGCTTACCATCATATAGGAAGCGATCGGGGATATGCCTAAGCGTCTGAGGAACATGTGAGACATGACAATGGCGAAGAATATAAGTAGTATTTGCATCTCCAAGAGAGGCAACGAGTACTCGAAAATCACATCAGGCGAATTTAGGTTCTCGAACAATCCTTGAGAAGAGATGTTGAAGAACGATACACGGCAATCACCACTCAGGTAGATAGTCGTATCGTCCATGAATTCAAACCTTAGGATTTGGGATTAAAATGCTTTTCTTTTTTGTGTGTAAATTATGTTTCTTGAGTCTTTGAATTTTGGTTTTCAAAGTAGTTGTTCATTTGTGTAGTTTAGGTTAATTTCTTGTTCTTTTGGTCTTTGTAAAGTATCTGTCAAAAAACTTTTTCTATGGAGAATTTGCTTTGCTAAATTAAAGTGGAAGCTAAGGTTTAATTTGATACAATGTTTCTTCCCCTAAATTAGCTTAAAGTGTCTGTCTGGAGACCCCAAGGTTAGGAGGTTTTAGATAGCTTGTAATCCAAATTTACGATCAAATTCTTGAAATATATTTTTTAACTGCTCTAATCTATCCTAAGTTTATAATGTTTTTTTTCTTAACTCTCAAGATAACACTTTGTAAAGTTATTTATTTTTGGTCTAATAATATCTAATAAAATTAGTGATCACGTTGGTAGTAAAAAGTTGGCTTGAAGTGGGCTAGCATTTGAATTAGTAGATTTTTAGTATTTTCTATATTTACAACTAATATATCTGATGAGATATATGAGCCATGTGTACACAGACAAAGATAGGATCATCATGAATGAAGAAACCTAATGTTGTTTATTACACAACTTACTTAATGGGCCTTAAGATTCAATATACATCATCGGCCCATTTAACATCTCTTATAAATAACACTAAAGTTTTCCATAACCTTTTCCATCAAATTCAATCTGCGTTTCCTCTCTCTCATTATATCATCAGCCACGAAACAACTCTTCTCTCTCTCTCTCTCTATCCGAATTTTATACTAACGCTTCATTCTCTGCAGGATCTGTTTAATTACGTTTCGTTTCTAATTTTAGATCTTCTCTAACCCGTTTCGTTAACCAATCGCTATACATCGTCGTTGTTGTTTTTTCTTTTGTGATTTTTGTATAATGGATTCAGGTATGAACACTTCTTCACACTTGAAGGCGCAAGCTCGATGCCCACTTCAACGAAGCTATCTCCCCAAGAAAACTTCCAAAGAAAACGTAAGTATCGTTAAAAGTTAGGGTTTTGAATTTTGTGGGTTTTGCTCTGTTCTTCAGGATTTAGGGTTTCGAACTTGCTTTGCTTTAAAAACATCAATTCCGTCAAAACATTAGTCTTTCATACAATTGGTTTTGTCATAAACCTTGTCCTGTCGTAAAAATCGCTTCTTGATGATGAATTGTGTCTTAAGAATCGTGTCTTAATGATGAATTGTCGTAAAAATCGATTTCTTGATGATGTGTTGTCATAAAAATCGTGTCTTGATGATAAATTGTCGTAAAAATCTTTACTTGATGATGAATTGTCGTAAAAATCGTTTCTTTGATGATGTGTTTCATAAAAATCGTTTCTTGATGATGAATTGTACTAACTGAGTTTGTTTTGTATGTTTTCACCAGTGGGACAGATTTATACCAAACAGATCAGCTATGGATTTTGACTATGCTCACTACGCGCTTACCGAAGGACGAAACGAGAAAGACCAGGCATCAAAGGTAAGTACTTCACCATCAAGAGAAGCCTACAGGAAACAATTGGCTGAGACAATGAATTTGAATCGCACACGGATCCTTGCCTTCAGGAACAAACCTCAAGCTCCAGTCGGATCTCTTCACAAACTTCACTCTGTTTCTTGGCTTGACCAACAGCCTAAACCTTTAAAGCCGCGTAGATACATCCCTCAGACTTGGGAGAGAATGTTGGATGTACCTGACATTGGGGATAACTTCTATCTTAACTTGCTTGACTGGGGCAGTGCTAATGTTTTAGCCATTGCGTTGGATCATACTGTTTATCTGTGGGATGCTTCTACAGGTTCTGCTTCTGAGCTTATGAGTGTTGATGAAGAGAAGGGGCCTGTCACAAGTATCAACTGGGCACTAGATGGTTGTAATCTTGCAGTTGGGCTTGACAACTCTGAAGTCCAGATTTGGGATTGTGCCACAAAACGTAAACTGAGAACGTTAAAGGGTGGCCACCAGGAAAGAGTAGGATCATTGGCGTGGAACAATCATATCTTAACAACGGGAGGAATGGATGGGAAGGTCATCAACAACGATGTACGGGCTAGATCACATGTTGTGCAAAGTTACAGGGGTCACACTTTAGAAGTTTGCGGGTTGAAGTGGTCAGGATCTGGACAGTATTTAGCAAGTGGTGGAAATGACAATGTGGTTCATGTATGGGACCGTTCTTCTTCTACACAATGGCTGCACAGGCTTGAGGAACACACATCTGCAGTTAAAGCTCTTGCTTGGTGTCCTTTCCAAACGAATTTACTTGCAACTGGTGGCGGTGATGGAGATACGGCGATAAAGTTCTGGAATACTAGCACAGGAGCTTGCTTGAACTCGGTAGACACTGGCTCTCAAGTTTGTTCTTTGATATGGAGCAAGAATGAAAGAGAGTTGCTTAGCTCACATGGTTTTACTGAGAACCAGCTTACTCTTTGGAAGTACCCATCCATGGTGAAAATGGCTGAGCTGACTGGTCATACATCACGCGTTCTATACATGGCTCAGAGTCCGGATGGTTGTACCGTAGCTTCAGCAGCAGCGGACGAGACTCTGAGGTTTTGGAATGTTTTTGGAGTACCAGATAAAGCCAAAAAAGCTGCTCCCAAAGCAGTACCTGTGCCATTTTCTAATGTGACTCGTATTCGGTGAAACTGTTGTGAAGCCATTGTCTTTTTGTATTTGCCACACAAGAGAAATATGCAGAATCATGTTAAATTGTTGAGTCTCTACCTGAAACCATTGTATTTCTAACTATGAATAATCATGAAGTTAACTTTTTGGGCTTTCAATTTTAAAAATTTTGTTTGGATTAATAAAGTTGTTTATTTGAGCATATAATTTTTTTTTAAAGTTTCAAAATATTTTAATATTTTTTGAAATCTTTAAAATATTCAAATATAAAAAATTATATAATATTTAAAATATTATGCAACGGGTCAAAATATTTTTGCAACGGATCAAAACCTGATACACACCACTTAAGTTTTACAATTAAATATTTTAAAATACCAAAATAAATTATATGCAAAAAATTTCATTCTTACGGGTCATTAAGAACATAACTAAATCAAATTTTAACAATGGTACATATAAAGTCTTATTAACAAAACATACTATTCAAATATTAATTAAATCGAATTTAGAATACGAATAAGTTTTACTGATAAACTATATAATGTATCAAGCTATATAAATCACAAGTAATTCATGAGTTATTTTGTTAAACTCACAATTATATAGTAGAACGAATAATCAATAATATTTTACGAATGCAATTAGTTACAGTTTGGTCATTCAAAACATATATCTGTTACAGACATGTATGATTCACCATAACCAACTCCATTTACTTAACACATCTACATGCACTAACCATACTCGCTACTGTTTTTGGATAATATTCAATACAAACTTATTAGAAAAATTAGTTACCAAAATCATAATATAAAAATGATATATTCGTAAAAAAAACAAATTTTGAAATACATATGTATCATTTTTTTGTCAAGGTTTAGTAAATTAAAACCTATTAACAATAGTCCGATAATTTTTCTCTGCGCTGTAGCGCGGATCCGATTCTAGTATATCTTCTTGAAAGATTTTGATTTTCTATGAAAGACAGATAATACAATATTCTTAAGAACAGTCACATATAAATTCTTCAAAAGTTTAGTAACAATGTAACATATACATTCATAAGGAAAATAGTTAATTTTAAAAAATTAAAATATTTTCCTCAGTTTTCTAATAATTCATTTTTGTACTTAAACAATATTTATTATAAAAAAATGAATTATTAGAAAAGTGAGGAAAATATTTTAATTTTTTTTGCTAAAACGTATTATTTTGTAAAAACATAAAAAATATTATACATATACACATACGCACTTATATGAGTATCATTTTCCCATTTAGTAAGTTTCGTTAATGTGTTAGTAAAAGAATAAAATAAGTATAATCATGACTTGTAGGGCATTAAACGAAAAGAAAAAAACAAGATTTTCTCGTACAATCGAAATTTTTCTTGTCTGAAAAAAGAAAGAAAGAAAAAAAAAAGTAATTTAGTAGTCCTGAAATAATTTGTAAGCAACACCAAGTTATTTGGCCTTTTGCTTTAAGGTAAAGACCAATTGAATAGAGACTATACAATCTAATATAATATAACCACTCTTAACTTTTCCCTTAAGTATGATTAATCATAACCATTAGTACATGAATATATATTATTAAATTGCATTACATAAGTTATTTATATTTTAAATTATACCTCATGTATGTTTTAAAATTTCTCATTTACAATAATTATTAACTTTTCTAAAATTACAATTTTTATTTTTATTTTATTTTTAAATCAATATATTGTTTTCCTAAAAACCCCAAATTAAGAGCCTACCATTAAAGTTACCTAAAAAGTAAAAACAAAAATACAACTCTTAACTCTTAATTTTCCTAATTTAAAAATAAACTATTCCTAAGAACTAAATTTAACCTATTGATAATGTTGCTCTTAGACTCTCTTAATATCATAAACTAGGATTTACCCCATGGTACACCACGGGTCCATAATTTAATATATTTCTTTGGTTGATCATTTTCGTAGTTGGTTTATATAGTTTAGTTTTATACGTGTTTATTTCATTTAATTTAATATAATTTTATGAATTTGTATTATAAGTAGATTCATAGATATATGTGGTAAACCCGCGGTACATCACGAGACGATTTTGTTGTAAATAAAAAATTATATTTTAACTTAACCCGTAAAAGATTTTAAATATAGACAACCCGCAGAAAAATATAATCATATTTATGTAAACTCAAACCCGTTCAATCATATTTATGTACAATATTATTATATTTTAAATATTTGTAGAGTTAAAATATTAATAATACTTTTAATTTTTGTAGAGTTTAAATATTTTTCATTATTTTAATATTCTATAAAACTTAAATAAAATATCATAATTTTCAGCTTTTAAAAGTTTTAATATTTATCATATTTTAAACTTGTTAAAAAATTAAAATTTATAATATTCTGAAACTTTTTTTAGAAAAAATTCTTAAATAAAGAACCGGATTAAACTAAGAAATTTTTAATTTGGATACTTGATCAAAATAAAATTTCATGCTCATTTGTAGTTGTAAACATATTAGTCTGTACATATATATTTTCCTTTATTGATTGAATTAAATACCTCCGTTTTCAAAAATTTAAATTGCAAAATGTGTGGAAAAAAATTTGTATTTTTATTATAAATATATTTTCTGTAATAATATAAATTTTAAACAAATAAAATTATATAAATATATTGGAGAGAGATTCAGTTTATTAGTGAGAGATTTTAAGGAAACTTTTTGATGTAATAAATATTTGTTTCCAATTTTGCCATTTGATTGTGATTTAATTACAAAATTTACTTTTAAATTTTGTTATTTATTCAAATGGCAAATGTTTGATTATGCAAATATTACAAAATAAAATATTATAAGCCAAAATATATTTTAGTACAAAATATACTTCAAAAATGTTAAGATAGATAAACAAGATTCTTGGATGAATCTTTTTGAATGACCAAATGGGAGAAACTTAATTAAACAACAACAAAAATAAATTAGGAGAGGCCCATGCTAATAGACAGAAGATCTGGTTTTAGATCTTCAGGACCCAACCAAAAAAGAAACATCAAATCCTTTTTGGTGGTTGGCTTACCCTTCGACTTTTTGGTTCCCACTTCTCACCCATCTCCATTGAAAAAAACAATTATTTAACATTGCATTAACATACCTTAAAATAAAACTTTTTTGTTGGCAATATACTTTTCAAGTTTCCAAATCACAAGACAAAACATAGACCTCTTAAGCCAATCATAGACATCATATTCCATTTCACTAGTATAAATCTCCAATAGATCTTTAGTATTTTACATGCACCAAGGGAAATGAACATAGATGATATAACAAATTGGAAAAACAAAAACATCCCAATATTTTTACATTCATGGAGCCAAAACATGGATGTGTAATTGGGTTTAGGAAACAAAACAAATCAATCATCAAAACAAAAAGAAAAGCAAATAAGCAAAACTCTCACACTTGGTAAAAAAAAAAAACTCAAGTTTGAGTTTTGAGTTAAACCAGGGGAGTTTCATTCCCATCACTCTCTAAATCTAAACCCTAAATGGATCAGATTCACACTCTCCTCACAAACTTTAAAATCAAGCTCTATCTACAACAAACTGACTAAAAAAGACCACTCTCACTAGAACCCTAATACTGAAAGTGATCTGTATATTGGTATATTAGAAGACTATATATTAGTACTTTGTTGAGTAAGGAGAAAAATAGATCAGTAGCAGCTCGGGCCTCGGCGAAGTTTCTTGTTAATGGAGAAGAACTTTCTGATACTTAGTTTCTGAGTAAGTTTCATCTGAGATTGAGAATGCCCTTTTCTTGTTGGAGTTACCACAACCACTGTTCTGAAACTGTGGTGGTGGGATGGTGACTGGAGGGATCTCAGAGGTCTCAAGTGGAGGAGGCGGGTGGCGCCATTGAGGTAAAGGACCGGCTAAGAGAAGTGTCTGAAGCAAAGGACCTGCCTTGATAACAGCTTGTAAGAGTTTTCCCTTTTCAGGAAGTGGCTTTTCAGGTAACAACGTAGCCATCATCTCATCTCCTGAGACTTCAATTTGTTGTTGGTTCATCATCACTGGATCGATTACTGATGGTGACATGATGCTCTCTTCAGTGTCTGAAGACGAAAAGCTCTTGTTTGAGTTAAGCTGAGGCTGAGGCTGAACTTGCTCGTCTTCAATAATACTTGAAGCTCCAGATAAAGGAGGAGTGATATGTTCTTGTTTCTGATTCTGCTGCTGTTTCTGTTGAAGCAAGAGATTGTTGATGATGAGATTATGACATTTCTCTAAAGCTTCGTCTCTTTCTTTGAGGGTTTTGGTTAAAACATCTTCAAGATTGATCAATTGTTCATCTCTCTTCCTTAGTTCCTCTTGAGCCACGAGCTTCGTTTGTTCTAGCTCTAGTGTCGTGTACAGAAGAGTCTGTCTTAAATCTTCCGTTGTCTGAAACAATTCAGCAGAGAAACACAAAACATTTAATCAGACAGAGAAACAGAGAAACCACTAAAAATTTGAGTATTCATTTACAGATTCATATCAAAATTAGGGTTTATAGCCAGAGATGACGAGCGCAGACACACCAAAGTTCCCAAAAATCTTATCTTTACATCTAATTTACAAACAGAACATGCAGATTCATATCAAAATTAGAGCTTTTGGTCACAAATTAGCGCTCATTACACAACAAAGTTTATTCAAACTCTTGTCTTTTCCGACAAATTAACACACAAAAATGTGAAATTTAAGCTAAAAGTCTAAGATTAAGAACACCCATTATACAGAATCAAGCTAATAGAATTTATCAAATTCTCAAGTTAGTGTAATTCGAGTAACCCAGTTACAGAGTATGAAACTCGACTTCAAAAAATCAGAAATTTCGTTAAAGGTTAGGTTTTTATTACACAAATAAAGAAGAAGACACAGGAAAATTAAGATTTTGGACACACATTATGCGTAGATCTAAGCAAAACAGTGAACACAATGCAAGAAAACAGAGAAAACAGAGGAAAACAAAAAAAGTATATACCTTTCCATGAGAGAAGTAAGCCCAGCTAAGAAGAGCATTGCTTTGGTCCATGTTCCTTACTAAGACTGAAGCTAAACTAAGAGATGTTTAGATTATGTAAACAAGTGTGAGGAGAGAGCAAAACAGAGAAGAACAGAGAGAATGGGTTAAGTGAAGAGGAGTAAGCAAGAGAGGAGAGTTATAAAGTAGTGAAGAAACTTCATGGACTGCTTAAAGTAAGCATATGGCTGTGCCTGTCATATAGAGAGCTTTCAACATCTTTTTACCTTCAGTATCCAATATATTCTACAAAAGTTGATAACCCCACCCAAAATTTTCTATTATTGTTTTCATTTTTTTCTTTTAATATTAATTCATTAGGTTTTATTAATGGGGGAATTTCAAAAATATCCATTTTCCAATACCACTTTTTAAAAATACCCCTCTTTCTAATTTTATCAAAAACTCACTATAAATTTTGAATTTTATCAAAAACATATGTGTAAACTTATATTTATAGACAAAAATTATCTTTATATGTGTGTAAATTTATATATATATATATATATATATATATTATAAATACCTTTTAAAAACCTTTTAAAAATCATTTATAACCCTTATAAAAACTGTGTAAACCTTTTAAAAACCTTATAAAAACATTATAAATGCCGTTTAAAACTTTTTAAAAGCTTATAAATATTCGGATTTAGTCTCCTACTAGTAATGATGATCTCGATGTATCTTATTAACCATATAAAAGTTTATAATTTTTCATATTTGAAAAGGGGTATTTTTGAAAATAGATAGAAAATAGAGGTATTTTTAACAAGGGGTACACCAAAAGAGGTATTTCTCAAAAATTCTCTTTATTAGTTTATTAATAAATTGTACTATAATATAACTAGATATCACTTATTATACAAGGAATATTTTTAGTATATTATAGATGTGTATCAATTATACCGCAAATTTCTTTAAAAATTACAAACAAAATAATTATAAATCGTAGACTTTACAAGCAAAACATTTTAATTTACCGGTTTTTGTAATGGAATTAATTATAAGAAACCGTTATTTTTAGATTTGTCATTTTTGCTAAATTTTTTTATGGGTTTATTATTTTTGAATATGTAGAAATTATAATAATAATATTGTGAAGGTTTAGATGATTGCACTACATAGTAGACTAATAAAATGGACATCCCAATTTAAAACAAATTGTAGTTTTAAAAAACCATAAAATGGTGGTATTTTCCACATATACTATTCAAATCCTCTAATAATTTTAAGTTCTAAAACAAATGCTAGCACTAAAAACAAAATATATACTGTAAGAAAATTATTGTCCATATTAATAAAATAATAAGTGATTCATACTTATTTTATTTAATTCGTTTATATTTTGGACCGGTATTCGCGGAATAACTTGCAAAATTAGATAAGTAAAAGGTTAGTTAAAAATATGAAATGAAATCGTAGCATTTTAGATTGCTAAATACAACCCAAGATATAAAAATCTGTTTTCAACAAAAATCTTTTTTTCTAAATAGTTATTACAGTGATAGAACTATTTATTTACTGTTCCTACTAAGTAAGTTAAGCAATAGCATCTCAAGGTTTTGGTGCAGTGACCAATGCCGTAGTTTACGTACTTTGTTGGGTCTCACTCTCTTGGGAGTATATCTGTGTTTCTTCTTTCGTGTTGTCAATGGATACAACAGCATTTTCTTGTCTTTTACACAAAGACGAAACAAGTTTATAATGTCTTTGACATTTACAACCATTTCACACTACATATAAGTCTATACCGAGAAGAATGCTATTTGCATTTAGTTTTCTTGCCATGTTTTTGTAACGTATATGCATTTTCATTATTGTCTTTGTAGAAAATTTTGGACATTGATTGTAACGCCCGTGTTCTGAAAATTAATAGGAGACTTGAATGTGTATAAGAATTAGGGTGGAGTCGGTTTAATTCCGGTTGATTTCCTAAACTGGTCGATTTGTTTAATTGAATCAAAGGAGATTTAATTAAAGTCGGTTTAGGTAAATTCTGGTTTAATCAGAATTAAACCAAAAACCCTATTTTTATAAAAAACGCTTCTTCTCTCTTTTGTTTTGTGGCTGTTGTTTATGAGAGTTGAGTTGAGAAAAGGAGAAGGAAAAGTTCACTTGTGAGAAGGAGAGTGTTAGCTTTGCTTTGGTGTTTAAAGCAAGAGAAGCAGTTTCGTCACGTCTTGGTAGAATAGAGTTCCGACGTATCAAATCTTATCGAAAGGTAATGAATTTTGGTAGGTTTGTTCTTAAGGCGTGTACGTTGATTCTCCTTTTTACAGAAGTGAATTCGGATTAATACTCAGTGAGTTATATGCAGTTTGGTGAGACGCGTTTTCTCTGTTGCGAACTGGGATCAGCGGAGTTTGTAAGTGCGATCGTGGTTTCATCGTTCTCCGATCGGCACCAAATTTTGTGGGGAGCTTCGTGACGTCTGGATCTTGCTTTTCACCGTAGGGATTAAGAAGTTAACGGTTGGTTTATGTTTTAGGGCTTCGTTTCTGCGGCTGTAGTTTTTCTGGTGTTTCTGTCCTTTTGGTTCTGAGAGATTTTTGTTTGTGTAGTTTGTTGTAGGGCGTTGTTTGGCTGTTGCAGTCGCGAGGAGAGTTTTTCCTGGTTGTTTTTGTAGTTCAAATCACCTTGTTAAGGTGAGTGCGTGACCATGAGCTTATCTAAGCGATTGGGATTGAGTGACTTGTTGTGTGATGATTTGTAGGTGAACTGGATGTGTTATTGGATGTTTAGCTTGCTGGATGGTTTGTTTTTGTTATATATGTGGGTGTTATCTCATTGCTTGTGTGTATAGCTCGTAGATGGGAAGATCGCCCTCACTAAGTATTTATGAAATACTTATGTATCTCTTTCTTTGATGCAGGTAAAAGCAAAGTGTGATCCGTGGAATCATGGCGAGAAGAGGAGGATGATCTAGGCACTCATTGGTGTTTTAGATTATTGTTGGATTTGTTAGGGTGTTAGAATGGAATTTAGAAACATGTTAGGATGATCATGTTTTGGAATAATGTTTGGTTGAACTTGTTGGTTTAATGGAATTGTTTTATTGGATTTTTGGTTAAGTCTTCCGCTGGTTAATATTGTTGGTTACTTTAATGAGATTGCTTGGTTTAATTGATTTAAATTATTATGGCCGGTTTAGTTGGTTCGAATTAATTGGGTTAATCCGGTTTGTATGTTTAAAAGAAAAAAATGGGATGGGTTCTTTCAATCCATCAAAGACTACGACAAAATTAAGAATCTCTCTATCAGTATTGGGGCTTAAGCTATCAATAGAACTCTGAATTGTGTGATACGACGATGGTACTTGTATAAACTAAACTACTAGTAATGTTCTCACTTATTGAAAAGAACCATTGTTTCCTTATTTCTTGAGCAAAAACTAGAGATTCTTACGAACAATGCCAATTTATAAGGTAAATTTTACGAACATAACATTATTGCTAAAAATTTTGTGAATTTGTCATTTTTGAACACTTAATTTTTTTTTTACGAATATTTTTGTTAAAATACATATTTTATAACAAATACTCTCTCTCTGTTTCACATTTTTATATTTCTTTTTTGTTTCTAAAAAATTGATTTTGTAGATTAAAAAATTAAAACTAAAATTTTACTCTATGCTTTTTCTACATGACAGTTATCTAATGGCTTATATTTTCTCTTTCTATCAAAGTTTAATTTATAAATAAATAATTAATTTTATTTTAATATGTGTGAAAATTAAAATCCAAAGCACCAACTTTTTAGAATCCGAGAGAGTATTAAACTTTAAAAACATATGAAATCGATTAAACTCAAACATAATAGCTAGGTCAAACACATAGTAATCATATTTTAATAGCTTAAAAATATAAATACATAAAATTTTAGAAATGGCAAAATCTATAAATCCCATCATGAAAATAGCAAATTTATAATTGATTCTTAAAACAAAAAGTACTAAGTACATCTCTTGGGATATTTATGCATATATTTGTACATGATTCTTGATTTCTATAATTAAATCGAGGTTACAAAAGATCTAGGCAGTGTCGTATTTATTTATAATCTAAGTGGACTTGCACTATTTCACATTGCTTTAGTTTTACTTTTTCTCATCTTAAGATATTCTAGTTTATACTATAAGATATGAAAAATAGCTACCGTCTCAAGTTCGATCATGATGATCATTTAGACGTGAACCATGTCTTCTTGGATCTTTGTACTTATATTATAAGTTTGTAGGATATATATGTTTTTTTTTGTTTTTGACAACTTATGATATGTTATTATATGAGTTTTATATGATTTGAAGATCTCTTTAACAAAAAGAAAAGATAATAAGATCTCATTTGGAATTTATAAACTAAATTCATAGTTATTATAATAAGGTGATATTATTAAAATTCACATATACAATCTAGCTTTACAGAGAAAGTGGTCAACGTAGACATTTCTGGTAAACTTTGGGACATTTCTCGAAAACATGTGCATGCAGCCCTCAACACAAACAAAGTCACTGGTTTTGTCTAAATGAAGGAAACATGTATTATCGTAAGTTTATACAGTGAAATTTTAAGAAAAAAATATGACTAAAATCATGTGAAAATGTAATTTGATCTCAAGGATTTATGCATTGTATTTGTATCATATGTGTGTTTTGTAAACGCACAGAGTCAAATATGACGTGGATTCCATTGTTAGCAAAAAGGAAGCTAGTAAGTAAAACATTTTCCACCAATATCTACAAAAAGTTTATGGAATCACTTTTCAATTATGAACCTCCACACACCAGTCATGTCTTGGCTCCCAAAATTCACTTTTTAGTATTTAGTATTTATAATATGACTAAACACAAATTTGATAAAAAGAAATGTATCCAAAATGCTTTTTAAAGTTATAAAATGTATTCAGTAATTTTATACATTGTTAAAATGTATTTCGATAGTTTTTGTTTTTGAAATCATTTTGACGGTAGTTAGTCGAAATTTGCAAAGCCATATCTTAGAGATAGTTCAGAGATAAAGCAAATAACCATACAATTCTAATAATGTATAGCCTTTAAGGTTTACATTTTTCAATATAAAAATTCTGCCTAGACATGCTTTTACATAGTCAATCAACTTTCTGGCTATTTTTATCTAAATTTGGGTTATAATATGTTGGGAGATGGACGAGATCGATTAAGCCGAATTAAGATCAACCATACAATTATTTAGAACTTTTTGGCTGGTAAATAAAAATTTATTAAGAAATAAAAATTATTTTTATGTAAATTTGAGAAAATTTAGTTTAATTTAATTGTTATTGTGTTATGCGTATTTAAAACATACGATTCAGACAAATATTATTAATGAATTATAAAATTATCCTAGAAATATTTCATTTAGAAAATAGATTTAAAAAGGATACCAATGTGTTCGAGTGTCGGAGACCTTTAAAAGAATTTTGGAGTTCAACTTTAAAACGTGAAAGTAATTTAAGAATTAAGTAATTTTTGTGAGTTTTGTAATAATTTGTTTACATATATCATTCTCTTTAATGTAAAAAGTAAATTTCTGAGGTTTTTATCCTTGATTGTTTCACATTTTCTATAAATGATTTAAAATATTTTGTAAAAATTATTAATAATTAAACTATATCAAATGTTGGTTATACATTCTGTGATTTTAAACAATCTAATTTTTTAACATATTAAAAAGTAATTTTTCTGGGTCGATAAAAGAGTTAATTAATGCCCACTTTTTCCTGGAAATGAAAAAGGAAGAAAAAGAAACATGAACCTTCATCGAAGTGGAAGTAAACAAGGAAAATAATATCTCTATTTTGGGTTTTTTTTGGAGCAAGCGTTAACATCATAATAATTACAATCATGATGGTCATATTAATGGGTATCACATGTAATAGTTTTTATTAGTTATGTTCATTATATTGAAATGACCCTAGAGACTTTAAAATTAAATAATAACTAATCAATTTTAGACAAAAATTATTCATTTTATGTAATATTTTCTAGTCTTATATGCAAACAATGTAATTATTTTAAGTTTTTGCATACATATAAACTACATAATATTTTTTTTTGCGTCTTATCTATAGTAAAACAGAATATTCATAAAAACCCATATAAAATACAAATATTTACGTTGAATTGTTTTAGATTAAACTATGTGTATTTTGGCATTTACAATGATGGGAAATTAGGGTCCAAATATATATAAGTCAAATTGGGCTGCAATATAGCTACATTATTTGTGACAATTAATCGTAATGATCAATCATATAAAACAACTGAGTATTGACTATGGGTCGTTCTGGCTAATACTTCCACATAACAACAAATGATCAATTTGACAATACATGTAAATGCGCACTGTGTTTTACGATATGTAGTTTTGGACTAGCAAAAAAAGAATTAAGAAATTTCTAAGTTTTGTTTTCGCTGCCACCTTTTTTTTTTTTTTAAATAATTAAGAGGTTCTGGGCTAAAACCCATACATCCTCTTAGACTCGAGACCAGAACATATTATATGGTCTCGTTCCAAACGCTATTCGAACCAACGACCTCTAAACTTTTGTCAAAGATCTTTACTAGTTAAGCTATTAGCACTTCGTTATTGCCTTCGATCACGTCCGTGATACAAACCATTTTCTCATGGTCATAATATAAGACATACAATACATTTTTCTCAAATAATTCACTTTTATCACTTTAAAGAGATTATTATATGTCTCTAGAAAAATCAAAGAAAAGAGAGAAGAGGAAAAATACTAAACCTATCTTTCAAAAGACTAAACCCAGACGATTGGAAGAAAAAAAAAAATTGACACCTCTTAAACGATGTAGCATGATTTGGTCCAGTGAAGACTTTAAGACGTTGAGGTTGACTCTTGCTCCCAATAATAAAAGAGACTATCAAATAAAAAATAAAAAATCCAGCATAATCTTATATTACTGTAAACGTATTAAGCATATATACTATATAATTTTTTTAGTTAGAAATAATATACACGGTTAATTTTTGTAAAATAGTAACACAATTTTTTTTCCAGATCTTAAAGCAATATTAGAGTTGAGACCTATAACGATTGGTTATAGTTATGTTGAAACTCCCAATGAAAGTAGGCATTTTTCTTTTACTAAAGTAGACAAATGATTTAGATAATTTATATCTACGAAATAGACTATATAAAGTAATTTAAATCGGAGAAGGACAAGTGGGCTAGTGGTTCTCACCTCTGTTGCCTTCTCATCAGATCCGGGTTCGAGCCCGGTCCCTCTCAAAGAAAGACTTATAATTTGTAATAATGACAAAAAAAGTAATTTAAATCGTTTAAAACGTAAAATTTAGTAAATCATCCCTATTTAATTAATCGGAACAATATCATAGTTTATACCCATTAAAAAATCCGATGAATTAATTACTCGACGACTACACTCAATTTAGTCATGTCATAAATATCCAAATCACTCTCTCTCTCTCGATATGTAAAAATTATAATAATAATTTGAGTTTTATTAGTCGATTGATTACATTTTCTCAACAAAAATAAATGTGACTCTAATTTTTTTTTCTTTAAAAACATTTTTATTTCCTTTTAAAACATTTGATAGACAGCTCATTTTAATTCCACTTTTATATATACACATGAAGATGTCTATAAATATATTAGCAAAAGGCCCACATTATCCAAATCTAAGTAACGCGCAATGAATATGATCGTGTTGGCGATTTGACAAACATTAGATTATTCACTCACACTTATTGGGTTAAGGTTTGTGTCCGAAGCCACATAAATGGGAAGCATTTCTTGTGTTTGTATGAATGCATAACACAAGACATGATGCTTTGCTTCCATTTTATTCAATATGATTAATCATGAAAACTCAACTTTTTCTTGTTCACGCATTTTTTTTTCTTTCTAATTAAGTTCCTTAATCACGATAACAAGGCAAGAACCAAATTGCATATTTTGTCGGCCAATAATTTCTCATGATGTTCTTAAAGTAAAAAAATTTGTGATAATTAATCCAAACATAGTTTGTAGGAATCTTAACTATAAATAACAAAAAACATAAAACCAACCGTTTTGGCAGTTAAAGAGGTATCGATTCTATAGAAATGCCTTTAAGAGAATCATATTGTACCTCTATGTAAGAAAATATATGCATAATGTTTTATACCTTTGACTGACACTTTGAGTAAAGTGTTTATTGGTTTCTTTGGTGGAATAATTCACTCTCCAATGTTATATATTTAATCTGATGTGATGGTACGAAAATTAAATATATAGTTTTGATACATTATGTGAGAAAGGGTTTGCATTATTTATTTATAAGGAATGGAAGTGTAACGATGGTCTATCTAGTAATGTGAGAGTGAAATTATTTAGACATAGAGATTTTGGTGTCACTTACATAATCAAAGATTTTAGACCTTCAGTTCATAGTCTATTTAGGTAATAGAATAAGAGTAAATATATTATTTTCTATGTTGTAAATAGGATTTGAATCCAAGACACATTCACACTTTGTTTTGCTAATTTTTGTTTTTAAGAGATAAGAAATACATTAAAGAAAGAAAACTTGAACACAATAATTCATATAAAATAATTCTTACTCGATTACCAGAAAAAAATGAATAATCAACCAAGTAGTTGGGCCAAATAGTTAGTATATTTTGTGTCGCGTAAGAGGATGTGTCGAACAACACTCACAAACTCTGTATAAAAAGTTATCTGTCATATGGTTAAAAATAATATGTAATTGTTGGTATTTTACAAATCTAGTAATATATTGAAATTTGAGTCTCCCAAAATTATCAAAATGTTCAGAGACTAATATTTTTTTGATCATGTGTCTGAGCAGATTTTGGACGATATTTTGGTCAACTACATCTTTTAATCTATGCTACATTCTTTTTGGGTTAATTGAAAACTGAATTACAATCCCCACACCATCTTTGTGTCTCAATTTTTGTATTTAGGATAGTTGGGAGGCTCATTGATGTGTTTATTCCAATTGCTAGTGTTTAATTTGATGACTTCTAAAAAATAGGCGAGTAAATGTTGATGTCTCTAGCGTTTGACATTATCTTATCAGATTAGGGTTTTCTATGATTGTTTCCGGAAACAGAATCAGAACAGAGATAAACAATAACGAACAATAATATTATGAAGTCAAACCGGTCCTCCCAACTCCATTAACCTCTTATCACAAGAAATTAGATAGTTGAGATTTAATCTTATTTATTTTATATATTTTTTTTTATCATTTTTGGCAAGTGTGTTGATATAATTTACACATCATTAATAATAAGACGTATTATATGTATTTTCCATTAAGCACCAAAGTCCAATGAATCCTATATGATTTTGTTGGTAAAATAGGAAGTTATATACTTAGATACAATAAACGATAATGGTAAACACTAGACATCCAATGAAATATTGATTTTTTTGTTTTGTTTTGGCTAAAATTAAAAATTTATGTTGTTAATAATATGCAATATGTAAATTTGAATTCCGGGGTGGTAAAACAACGATATGATTAGTACATATCACTTTAGTATATGTCCATATGCCTTATACTATTCTTAATATTATTTATTATTTTTGTAATAGATGATATTAGCCCGGTGATTACCAAACACAGATATAACTTTTGTACAAAACTAGCTAGTATTGTTAATATGGATAGCTAGGTTTTTTTTTGTTTTCAATAAATGTGAGATACATGATTTAAGCTCGTGAAATCTAACTAAATAGCACTTTTTGAATGCTTTGTGAAATTATATTTTATTTTTCCTAACTTTTGTATTTTTTTTGCATATATTTTGTTAGAAACCGTGTGGGTTTCATTTAATTTAAATAATTTCAAAGGAAAATTTCTATCGACAATTGGTCCATCGTCCACCATGTATGAACTTTTTGGTGGGTCGTCAATATCAAACAAAAACAAAACAAAAAGCACCTAAATTTATGTTACTATAAATTCATGTTACTAGTTAATCTTGCGAATAAAAACTCTAAAAGACTGTAACAGCCTATACAAGTGGTATTATATAATTTCCATTACTTTTATCTCCCAAGATACCCTAGAAAAGTGACAACTTAGCATTACAAATTTTTAAAAGGGTAGAAGATAACAAATGTAATAAAATTATTCAATTTTTAGTAAATGTTGATGTTTATGTTTTTGAATAAAATAATATTTTTAGAATTTTTTTTACATATTATCTGTACATCAGTAATCCAAATAAAAGCATTTGTAAAATGTTTTTCTAATCCTAACAACCTTTTTCTTGTTGTAGATGAACTTACAGAAACCAAAAGAGAAGAAAAAAACATATGCCACAAAAAGGCCTTCTAGAGCCTGTCTCGGCCCATACACTGAAAATGGGCCTATGGAAAATTAATAATTAAAAATTAAAAATGCGTCTGCCGGGAGTCGAACCCGGGTCTATTGCTTGGAAGGCAATTATCCTAACCGTTGGACTACAGACGCTTCTGATTAAAATTCGTTTTATATATATATTATAATTTAATTTACTTTTCAATCATACAGAAATCAGACTATTATACAATGCCTATGATTTTATTTCTATAATTTGTTATATACTACAACTCAAGTGACACCAGTTAAATTGATTGTTTAGCTTGTTAATAGTTTGATCAACATAGAAAATGCAAGTAACGTTGGTTATTAAATTAACAAAAATATTGGTTTTGTAATATATATATATATATATATATATATATATATTATTTTATACACATGTAAAGATTCATACCAATTTTCAAAATTTTATGTAATACGAGGATTCAACAACCAAAAACATAAGACCGGAATTTAAAAACAAACAACATTATGAAATAACATCGTAAAACTAAGATAGAACAATGTAAAGAACATTTCAATGGAGAAGGATGATTCACAATTCAATTGGTTTTGCCGTGAAGTCCTCCATGATCAGTAGTTAAATTTAATTAATGTCATTACTAATACCGTGATCATAGCCAAAAGAGACACTAACTCAGATACTATATCATCATCTCACTTTGAAATTGGTAACATGAAAAATATTATTAGTTTCACTTTCCATCCAAATGTTGAATGAGCTTTTACTGATATTTGTCTTTTGTGGTTCATTATGTAATCAAATATTTGAATATTATGCAACCATTATAGTTAGTAAACACATATTTACACGAAAATCCTTTAATTATTATATATTTTGTTTTAAAATCTTAAATTTGAACCTGTAATTATATATTTGCTATTTGTTTCTTATATTGGCTTAGATTTTACTTATGTTTTGCCTAGCTTTTGTTATATTTTTTTCTCATTTTTTTTAGTTTTTTTTAACAATTATATTATAATGTATCAATAAAGTTATATTAGTAATAAAAAACAGTTTATTCTCACAAGGCATTAATTTTGCTAGTCGAGGTCATAATTTTAGGTGTTTTCACTAGTATATAAATTTCCTATTACTAGGAAACGAAAGTTAAGCAATTTTAACTTACATGGGTGCCAAAAATAAACACCTGGTGGATCCCTATGTACTTATGAAGTTATGAACCAACGTGAGCCGAACCTCATAGACACCCATATCCCATGTAGTTGAACCAGTCCAAGAAATGTGCATATCCCAAAGGAAATCTGCAGAACAAAAAAATAAAAAAAAACAACTCCAGTTATCATTCAAATATACTTTAAACTTATTAACTTACTTGCGTACATTAATAAAATGATAGAACAATACCTTATAGAGAAAGCTACGAAGTTGATGAAGAATTTCTATGATAAATTAATAAGAAGATAACTAAACTCATCAGTTCAGTGATTATTTAAAGCTTTTAGGCAAAATTTACATATATATCATCGTAATAAAGATAAATATCGGAGTGCATGTCCATAAGCGAACCTTAAGCACCATATTGAAAAATTGATCTTTCATTTTAAAAAATTTAATCAATAAATTTTTTCCATAACAATACATGAGAAAAACTATTTGAAAGAAGTCATGTAATTTTTTTTTTGTCTACCCACTCGACTCTAATAAAATGAAAGATGGGTTACAAATTTGATTTAATCCAAAAAACACTTAAGTGCTAGAAGGCTTTTGGTTTCTTCAATCTTCTTTTGAAATATGAACATAATTCTCCATTCATATTTTTTTTCAAAAAAAGTTAAAATGTAACAAGTAGACCAAATAGTCTCATGTAGTCTCTAGCCAACGAATAAGGTTAATAGTATATCAATTTCATCCCAACTCCTTTTTGCTTTGGAGAGCCGTTGCCACAAAACGAACCATGCATACTCCAAACCTACTTTTAAAAACCACTTTCTCTTCTTTTCATTGTTTTTTTTTTCTCTTTGGCTCTTGTTTCTTCGTTTCCCTCCAACTTTTCTCTTTTTCACTATCTCTCAATTTTCAAAAAAAAGAAAGAATCTTCTTCTTTGTTTTGAAGTTCGAACAAAATGTGTATGCACTTTTATTTACTTTGTTTTAATTTTGACACTACTCTCTTGTTGTTTCTTTAGTTGTATGAAATTTGAAGTATCAAGAATTCTGAGAGGAGGATGATGAAAAGATCTCCATTTCGTTACAAGATGAGGCATAGTCTCTCTGATATCACTAACTCTCAGCCTCACCAAGAGCTTAATACTGGTTGGGAATCGCGTGAACACGTAAACCGGCTAATGAAGGTTACTTTCTTCTCATCCTTGTTTTCCTCTAAATTCTCTTCAGTTCTTTTTCCATTGACTGAACTCGATTTCGACAGGAGAATATAGCATTGGTTAGGCTTCTTGAAGATAGAGAGTATCCTTTTGTTCTATGTAGCTTCATTTTTTGGTAATTCAAGAAAATATCATTTTTTTTCTTTAACTATAAAAGTAAAACTATTGAGCTAAGTAGATATGAATTGCGGAATCTACGCGAAGGCATGCACAATTTGCAAGTACAAAATCTGAGCCTTGCTCAATCCAATTCCCAGTTCGTAGGGGTAAGATTCATTCGTCCCCTTCGTTTTCTGGATTTTCTTTTAGGTATATTGAGTCTGATTATTAAAGGTGTTGTTCAATTTTCAGGAGATCAATTTAGCCAGAACCAAGGTGAAATGAAACCAAAAAACTCTCTCTGGTCATTTGTTTTTGGGGTTGCATTGCTTTGTCTAAAAGATTTTATAATGTCTCAGGTGAAAGCATTGCACCATGAGGTTAACTGCAAAAATGCTCTGCTTAAGGCTAAATTTTGGGAACAAGAGGTTTGAACATGTTTTGTCGTTTCTCTTTATTCATTTTAAACTAAACTAAAGTTGGATATGTGTTGACACTTATTAAAACAGAGAGGAGAAAAAACACAACCAAGAAATGCACTATCAACTGAGAAGGTGATAAATACAACGGACGAAGACTCATCATCATTAGAGACACCATCACCGAGACCTTTTGTACCAAATAGAAGGCGATTCATCAGAAGCAAATGTATATATATCTCATCATTTTCTTACTTAGCCTATAACTATTGTCACTACATTCATTTATTTTTGATTGATCTTCTATATATCTTGATGGTATTTATCTACAGCCATAGGAGCATCTACTACACACAAGATTGAGGCAGAGAAGGAGAAATCTGAGACCAAAAGGTTTTCACTTAAACCCTTTAAATTTATGTTTTGCTATGCGATGTGGTGTCTTGATCGTTATGTTACAGGAGGCGGTCAAGAAGGAGATCAGCTAGAGTGAGATCAGCAACGCACGAAGAAACAGAGAATCTGTTTGAGATTGAAGATCTTGAGCTTACAATGCCACCTAATGAGATATGTCGACAAGATAAACCGACAATGGTGTCGCATACTCGAAAGAAGGAAGATTTACGAGCAATACATCAGGATTGTAAGGTCCATAAATCACCAGTCGATCAACCATTGCATAGAGCAGCTAAGAAGATACATCCTTATATGTCTTTTGTTACTAAGATAAGGAGGTCCTAATACATTAGTAGAGAAAATGTTTGTAATGCGAGCGTTTTGTCTTGAGAGTTACTTACCAATCTCTAGACACATTTGTACTTATTGGTACGAAATGTCACTAACATATTTATTGATATGTCCTTAGAACTTCGTTAATTATCAAGGTGGTGACTTGTGTATATGTTGGCCTCTTGGGTTTACTTTTATCTCTCATGCATTTTGTAACTTTGTTTGTATGAGAGTTGTACAATTTTTCCGACATCTTCTGTGTTCAAAGGACAATAAATGAAGTTCATCATTATAAATCGAAAGACAATAGTTTTTCATCATCTTTTTTGTGATTTTTATATATGTACTATATAAAATAGTTTAGTCGGTAGGCACATTTTTCAATGTATAGTCACATTTTTCACATTTTTGTATCTAATTAGTGAACACAAAAAAAAAAAAAAATTATAAAGTGGGATACATCATCTATTTAAGACCCACGATTTCATTGTTCCAAAGCACAGCAACATGAGTTTGTTTTGGATAATAGGATTGTGGGTTATAGCCTTAGTGGTTTTGAGGATTGGACATTGGTGGTACCGATGGTCCAACCCTAAAACTAATGGCAAGTTACCTCCTGGATCAATGGGTTTTCCAATCATTGGAGTTACTTTCAAGTTCTTTAAGCCTCATGGATTCTACGAGATCAACCCATATCTCAAGAAAAAGATGTTGAGGTCAGATTTTACTTTCTCTCTATATCTATACACAATTTATATATAGGTTATTTATGTGTGTTGTAATGAATGTCTTAGGTATGGGCCTTTGTTTCGGACAAACATTCTTGGAGTAAAAACCATTGTTTCGACGGATAAGGATGTTAACATGGAGATTTTACGACAAGAGAACAAGTCGTTTATTTTAAGTTACCCGGATGGGTTAGTGAAGCCATTGGGAAAAGATAGCTTGTTCTTCAAGATAGGAAACATCCACAAGCACATGAAACAACTAACCCTTCGTCTATTGTCCTCCGAGGGTTTGAAGAGGAAAATATTAAAAGATATGGACCGCGTAACGCGCGAGCATCTTTATTCGAATGCTAGCAAAGGAAGATTCGACGTTAAGGAAGCAGTTTTAAGTGTACATAGTCTTATCTTTTTACCATTTTTCTTTACAATGTTGGAATTAGTCTCACAGTCTTTAGTCTCTTTCTTTAATCTTTGTAGTTGATAATAGCCCACTTGACACCAAAGATGATAAGTAATCTCAAACCAGAGACTCAAGAAAAGCTTATGGGAAATTTCAAGGCCTTTAGTTTTGATTGGTTTCGAACATCCTATATTATCTCTGCTGTGAGGGCCGGGTCTTTACAATACCATTTGCGTGCGTTTTTTTCTTTCTTTTGTTAGCATTCTCGAGAAAGTAACTAAGTAACTAACTATAATATTATAAGCACGCATGTAGAGAAGGAATCCAAGGGATAAGGATATCTACGCGAGGAGAGGAACATCAAATGAGAAGTACGATGACTTCCTCAACACGGCAATAGAGGAGTTAGAGAAAACAGGAGGATTAGTGAACGAAGCTGCCATTGTAGCCCTCATCTTAACTCTTTCATGTATCACTCAAGATACTACATCTAAGGCCACTTGCTTGGCTGTGAAATTCATATCGGAAAACCCTAAAGTTCTCGCAGAGTTAAAGGTAATATTAATGCATATGGATGATGGATTGATAAGCTAGTAAAATAAATGTGAAAGTGATAGAAAGAGCATGAGGCAATCATTGAAAGCAGAGAAGACAAAGAAGGTGGTGTTACTTGGGAAGAATATAGACACAAGATGACTTTCACCAACATGGTAACTTTAGATTACTAATATATGGCTAAGACAAAAAATTTATCAGATTAGGTATACTCACTTGGCACTTTATCTACACTTCCTAGGTTATCAATGAGTCCCTTCGGATAACAAATCTGGCTCCTATGATGTTTAGAAAAGCGGTGAAAGATGTCGAAATCAAAGGTAAATACTACTTAGGTACGAAAATTGTATATAGATTACAAGCAAATGATGTTAATACATTTGTGGAAATCTTTATATCATCAGGATACACAATTCCAGCTGGTTGGATAGTAATGATTATACCTTCAGTGGTTCATTTTGATCCTGAAATCTATGAAAACCCTTTTGAGTTTAATCCATGGAGGTGGGAGGTATTACACACTAGCTAACTTTAGTCTACATATTTTATGTTTTATTAGTTGTACCATTTTATATATATTATGTTGATGATAAATCTGGTGTACAGGGGAAAGAGCTGCGGTCAGGGTCGAAAACTTTCATGGTGTTTGGAACTGGAGTTAGACAATGCGCTGGTGCAGAGTTTGCTAGGCTTCAGATTTCTGTTTTCCTTCATCATCTTGTCACCACTTACAGTTTCTCCTTGTCCCAAGACTGTGAGGTTGTTCGTGTACCAGGTGCTCATCTCCCCAAAGGCATCTCCATAAACATCTCCAAGTGTGCCAAATAACTTTGAATCAAAGAAACCGCCTTATGAATTCACACCATTGCTAAAAATAAATGTGAATTTAATACCTTATCCTACTTGTTTGTCCCACACCCTGTGTAATGATTGTCGTGAAATGTAATAGTTTTTAAAAATATATCATTATATTGTTATATAATATATAGTATTAATATTATAAGATCTTTCTATAAAAGAACGTGTTATTATATTTATAGCATGCCATATCTCGTCGTGACGTGTAACTTTGGAGAAGAAGAGACATAAGCCACATTACTTTCTTTTGTATAAGAATTTGCATGTGTGTCCATGAGGACGCCACATACATATACGACTACACTGTGAACACTGAACAATATGTTAAAACATGTTTAAGTCACCGTAATGTGACAAGTTGATTATGACATATCACAACAATGACATGTGCTGTATCTACTTCATGACATCGATTTGACAGTTCTGAAACGTTCAAATAATTGGTCACCAATTCTTACAAGTTACAAATCTTGAAAATAATATTTGTTGAAAATAAGTAGAGTATATAATGTAATCTATTAATGTAATCATAGACGGATCCACCATCCACGGTAGTGAATTATCATTTAGCCTAGCAAACTCATGGACCGATCCACCATCCACGATAAGTATGTAATGTAATCATTGGACGGATTTACTATCTACAATAAGTTGCATCCACCATAGGTAAGAGTATTCCATTCTTCAAAAAAAAAAATTCAAATTAAATGAATATCTTTAAAAATAAAAGACAAGGAATATGAGAGATCATGTAGATTTAAGAAGACATATTTTAGGCCATTTTTTCTCTACTTTAGAGGCATTAAATTTTACTTTTTTATTTTCTTTTACAATCACACATGTATGACCAATGAGGATGGTCTAATAAATCCAATTTTCTTGACACAGGGCCAAATCTAATTCTGAGAACAAACTATCACTTCTTTTACCAAAAAAAAAAAAAAAAAAAAACCAGTAACACATATAGCAATTGTTTGAACATTGATGGACCAAAGTACTGTCAACGACCACGAACATGATTGAAGTAATTGGGCCATTCAGAATCAGTTCTATCGTCTTTAAAGCCCCATTGTGACCTACCCAATAATTTCAGCTTATGCTGTGTGAGATAAGAAAATATTTTCGCATATGTATCATATATTGTTTTGTTTGCTTATTGTTCTCTATACAGTAAAACCTCTATAAATTAATAATGTTGGGACCATGTAAATCTATTAATTTACAGAGGTTTTAATTTATCGATAAATTAATAATTATTAATTTATAGAGAGATTTTCTTAATTTGGAAAGCTTTTTCAAAAAATATTTAAAAATAAGATTAAATCATGATAATTAGTATTTTATATAATCAATTAAAAAGAAAATAATAATTAGTATGTCTTGAAAGAGAATGCTAACAATTTTTGATATAGTAAAATATTATAAATAAACTCTAACAAAAACTAATGTGTCTATATATACATATATATATTTTTAAATTACCTAATTATTAATTTATAATATTGATGGGATCATATATTTACAAAGGATTTTCAAAAAAAATATTATCTTATTATTTTATCGAAATGCATCTAAAATTACATTGGTCCCAACTTGGGACCGGAGAAATTTATTAATTTATAAAGATTATTAATTTATCGAGTATTAATTTATTTAGTTTATATTCAATCTTACGTTTTTTTTGCAGAAACTAGAATAATAGTTCATACTGTTAAACAACTTCTTAAAACTATTATTACTAGTTATAATATTTACTAAATCCATCCTCTTGTAAAACATACACAATTTTTTTTATTTTAGTTAAAATTACACAACCCAATAACCCCCACTTTAAACATGTTTTTATATAGAAACATACATACAGTATATAGCTTTGAACAAAACTTTTGTAGTTGACAACTCCCAATAGAGGCTTATGTTGTAGAATTCAAATTGCATTTTCCTCCAAGCCTTATTCATAAATTCATTAACCACGTAAACCACGAGTTCTAGTTCCTCAATACATTTATGTCGAAAACGAAATTACACATGAAATCAACTATTCTAAGATATGATGATGCTCAGTGTCGGAGTTCTTTAAACCACACACGTCAAGCTATTAATTTCGTGGCTCCTTCATGCATGTTTCACACACAAATCATAATTATTATTTTCTTATTTTCTTTTTGTATATAAATTAAGTTTACACCATATATAGTTTTACCTATAAATACTCAACGTATACAAACAACTTACACACATCATTAAAAAAAAAGACAGTACTAGGATCAGAGCTGTCTGATTCCTTACATAAACTAAACATATCACTCTAGCTCTAAGAACATCACGATGCCACGTGTTGTTTTCTCGGAGAACAATGATATCTGTCCGGTCGGATCACCTTCCCTCGCCGAGTTGCTAAAAGACTGCGATAGTTTCAGGAAGGAAGATTTTGGCTACCGAGCCGGAAGCGAAGATCCTGTTCATCACACGATAGATGTCGAAGCTTTACACGTAGAACCAGTACCATTCGTCTTAGCCTTTAACAATCTTGAATACGATGTCACACTTCGCCAGGGGTTTGGTTTCTCACGAAAAAGCTCTGTGAAAAAGACTCTACTCGCTGATGTTTCCGGTGAGGTTTGTGACGGCGAGGTTCTTGCCGTTCTTGGTGCAAGTGGAGCAGGGAAGTCCACTTTGATAGACGCGTTGGCGGGGAGAGTTGCGAAAAGGAGCTTGAGAGGCTCAGTAACACTTAACGGAGAGAAGATTTTGCAATCTCGACTGTTGAAAGTTATATCGGCGTATGTGATGCAAGATGATCTTCTTTTCCCCATGCTTACCGTTAAAGAAACCCTAGTTTTCGCTTCCGAGTTTCGTCTCCCAAGAATCTTGTCCAAATCCAAGAAGATGGAACGTGTTGAAACCCTAATTGACCAATTAGGGCTCAGAAACGCGGTGGATACTGTGATCGGAGATGAAGGACACCGTGGAGTCTCTGGTGGAGAACGACGACGTGTTTCAATAGGCATCGATATTATACATGATCCGATCGTTTTGTTTCTTGACGAACCTACGTCGGGGCTAGACTCAACCAACGCTTTTATGGTGGTGCAAGTTCTTAAACGAATAGCTAGGAGTGGGAGTATTGTGATTATGTCGATCCATCAACCTAGTGCTCGTATTATAGATTTGCTTGATCGGCTTATTCTCTTGTCTCGCGGCAAGAATGTGTTTAATGGATCTCCAACAAGTCTACCTCGATTTTTCAATGAGTTTGGTCATCCCATCCCTGAGAAAGAGAACATCACGGAGTTCGCACTTGATTTGATTCGACAACTCGAAGGATCCAATGAAGGAACCAAAGAGTTAGTAGAATTCAACGAAAAGTGGCAGCAAAACAAGCTCAAACTAAGCCAATCCGCTCGAGCCACTCCACAAACCACGTCTCACCCAGGCTTATCTTTAAAAGAATCAATCAATGCAAGTGTTTCAAGAGGGAAACTAGTCTCAGGCTCATCTGGAGTCAATCCCTTTTCCATGGAAACAATATCTTCATATGCGAATCCATCATTTTTTGAGACAATCATCTTAGCCAAACGGTACATGAAAAACTGGATCCGGATGCCTGAGCTTATCGGAACACGGATCGCTACCGTCATGGTGACTGCTATTCTCTTAGCCACCATGTATTGGAAGCTAGACAACACTTCAAGAAGTGCAGAAGAGAGATTGACATTATTCGCGTTCGTGGTGCCAACAATGTTCTACTTGTCTCTAGACAATGTCCCAGTTTTTATTCAAGAACGATACATTTTCTTGAGAGAGACAACGCGCAACACGTACAGAACATCTTCTTATGTCATATCTCACTCTCTTGTGTCCTTGCCTCAGCTCATTCCCCATTCCTTAGTATTTGCGTCGATCACATTCTGGACTGTTGGTTTAAGCGGCGGGTTAGAAGGTTTCTTCTTCTATTCCCTCATAATTTATGCCTCCTTTTGGTCTGGAGCCTCTCTCGTTACCTTCATATCTGGCGTTGTTCCCAATATCATGATAAGTTACATTACATGGTCATTATCGCTTATGTCGCGTATTGTTTACTGTTGAGTGGGTTCTACGTCAACAGAGATAGGATACCAATCTATTGGATATGGTTTCATTACATTTCACCGCTCAAGTATCCGTACGAGGCTGTCTTAATCAACGAGTTTGATGACCCGTTACGTTGTTTTGTTAAAGGAGTCCAAGTATTCGACGGTACTCTTCTCGGAGGTGAGTCTTATTCCAGGAAGATTAAGCTCCTTGAAACTCTGAGTAGATCTTTGAGAACTAATATAACGGAGTCCACATGCTTGAGGACAGGGCCTAACTTACTTACACAACAAGGTATCACTCAATTGAGCAAATGGGATTGCTTGTGGATCACGGTAGCTTCGGGTTTCCTCTTTAGGATCTTGTTTTACTTCGCCTTGCTGTTTGGGAGCAGAAATAAAAGAACATGAATTTAGTATTCCCCCTCAAATATTTGTGTGTATTAGCTTCTTAGTATAAGCTTATTGTTATTGTAAGTTTGTATTCAAGTTGTAACTTTATGTAATCGTTTCATCATAGTATCATTCTGGAATATTTCAAAATAAACAAATATTTTCTTTAAAATCCAAATCAGCATAACTTGACTGCACATGTGAAAGCATTTCAACACATAATTCAATTTGAATTAGTTAGTGCAGTATATTAAGATTTCTAGTCCTCAAAATAGACAACTACAAAAAGTAACAAAAGCGAGGTTACGTTTAATATAGATTTATGGTATAGATTATAGTACTTAAAAAAAAATAACTAATACATTTCTTTATCGATTGTAACAAATGGAACACAAAAGTGCTTACATATGAAAACCACAAAATTGGTATATTTTACCATTTCTTTATGGGACCATTTTACCAATTCGATAATTGAATCCATTATAAAGTGAGCACTATTGAGTATGCATGCCTTAAAATTTTGAATAACGATGATGTACTATGTAGTTTTAGATGATTTTGTGACTTTTCTTGGAGTCCAAATAAAACGATCCATCTTACTCAACTTACTATACAGTCGGTAGAAACATGATTTTCTAATGTGGTGGACTTTTCTGATGTTAGACTGGTAACCAACCTGGTCGTCCGATATATTAACTTCTAAGAGTTTGCCATTTCTTACTTTTCAAATATACTATAGTACCGATGGAACATTAGAAATTCATACAATAATTGGTGTTAACTAAACACATTTCAATCGCTTAGACTTTAGAGATGATGATACTTTATGAAGAGAGATAGCTAATTGTCATATCATATATATAAAATATAGTATTATGCATGCATGCACACGTCATTTATATCAATATACTCCATCAAATTAATTCTAATATACATGCATACATCAATACTAATATATTTTGTAGTTTTCTCAAAAGTGTAACCCGAGCTAGTATATATGTGTATTAATTATAGACAGGAAAATGAATAATTTATAATGGTGTGTATCATGATTTTTAAAAAAAAATTAAAATGAAAAAATTGCTTTGTAAATTACAAATTAAATAATTTGTTTTAAATTTAATTGGTAGAAATTAGACAAAGCAAAATTGACTAATCAATGGAAAGAAAAAATCAAACGTTTCTGTACACAACTAATTAATGTCGAACCACTTAAATAGACAACTAAATTTAAAGCATTGAAAATAAGAACGAAGTTGGAGCCACTAGACCTAAATGTGTACTTAAAAAGAAAATAACACTAAAGAAATGTGTGTTATGTTATACAAATGTTATAAAGTCTCATGACGGGTGGATCCACATATACATTCAATATAGCCTCCTCTCCACGCATCTGCCTCTGCCATTTATTTTGCTAGAACTCTTCATTTAACATGTGCTCTATAGTCTTTACACATCTTCCTCTGCATCACACATGTATTTTCTCCTCCTTCCTCTGCACGTGGTTACGTGCACGTAACCAATTTTTGAAAGCCAACTCATATTTTGGAAGAATAATATTTATAGAGACAGTAAAGAGCAACTAAATATATAGGGTATATTAACTTTAGTGAATAGTGACCATCTCATTTTTGTTTTGGGGTAACCTTTAGTGATATGGGGTCAGCACCAAACTGGACTACAAGACTAACTAAGGCTCCGAATTGCAACTAATTTGGTTTAGATGCTACATGAAAACATAAGCAAACTATGTATAGAAATTGTAAAATAGTCAATCCAAATCTAAAAAAAAATAATTAAATTCTAGAAAATTATTTAATATAGAAAATTAGTGCTATTTTTGGAAATTTGTGGAGTGTATGCTATAATTGTCCATAAAACATTTTTGGTGCTATTTGAGGGTATTTTTCAAAAATACATCCGTATAGGTATCGGCTTTTTTTTTTTACCGATATATTCCCTTAGGCACAACTATAGTTGAAACTTCTGGAACAAAGATTCTTGAAAAAATTATACAGAAAACTGGAAGTGTGGTCATAGACCGACACCAATCCTGTTTTAGTGTTTTGCTCCAAATTGCTCTAAAATGCTCCAATATATCCTAAATCGTGCTCGTACCTACGATACCTCCAAAAAATACTCAACGAGTTTTAAAATAACTTTTAAATTTCGTACACGATCGAACAATATCCTAACCAAACGTACATGAGCCCAGTTCCATTCAAAGGCATTTTTGTCTAAATGTTTCAAAGTGGCTAATTAGTGAAAGGTGCTTCTGAGTTCTGACTTTGTTAAAAACGTATCCAATGGTTATATTACCCATAAATACAATATGGTTTTGTTAATTAATTCTTCGGGCACAAGCTAACAACGTTTGCAATTTTGAATCTAGAAAGCTTAAAAGTTCAAAGAAGCATTAAAAAAAACAAAAATTAATTAATATCTCAAAGAAAGACCAAGGAGATGAAAAAAAAAACGTGAATCTTGTACAACTTTACTAATGGCTTCTAATCAAACAAATTGGTACGTACTCGGATTCATGCGTCGTTCATGGCTACAGGCAACAACGAATCAGGTCGTGTTTTAGTCCAAAAGGTCTAAGTCCATCATTATTCATAGTCTTTTAACAAATCTTAGCTCTATGATTTGTTAAGAGATGTCGCTTATATAAGAGGTTTTCTTAACAAATTTTAGCTCTAAGATTTGTTAAGAGACTATGGATAATGATGCTTAATCTCTTATGTCCCTTACGTCTAGGGCTTTCCCGGTTTGAGTTTTATACCGTTCTAGAAGAATTTGGTGAGTTAACTCCACTATGATATTCATGTCCAAGTTTTGACCTCTCAACTTATCTTTGTCTCTATATATCTGTCTCTCTTTAGAAACCGATATTAGAATGCTAGGCGAGAATGGAATGACGAAGACAAATACCAAACGAGATTATTATATACCATGATTGAAATAAAAGTACGCAGAACATGAGATTACATTTGAGAGTAGGGCAAGCAATGATAAGCTTTGCCCTATATGTTTTATTTGGAAGCAAAAGAAACTTGAACACAACACACACACAAATGTCATGTCCTCAGACCAAATGGAAACAAAAGTCACACTTGGTACTTATATGATGATTAGGTTATTTCAAGCCTTTTGGTAACAGTGGCAGTGTTTGTCAGTTCCCTCAATAATCGCAAAGCAGACTGGAGGAGAACCGAATAAGCCAATGCAACACGTACAACAATTAGCATTTGTGGTTCCGTGGGCACTCGGGCACTCGCCGAGGAACACACGTGACGCGGCCGTAGTACATCCACCCGCACCACATGATTGAGCGTTGCTCTTAAGGATTCCTAAATGTTGACACATATTCATCAGAACAAGATAATTAAGAGACAACTACAAAGTACAATACATAAATGAGATCATAACTTTGTAAGAGTAATATTAATTATACCAGTTGAAGCCATCAGAAGAACAACCAAGAGAACAGTGAAGCTGACGGAGTTGATGAGGTTCTTTGCCATTTCTCTGATTCTTTGCTTTGCCTTAACTTAAAACTTGTTCTTTTTGTTTTTGTTTTCGATAAACTTAAGACTTTTGATGATTGTAATTTGTAAGTGCATGTGGTTATCTATTTATAGTCAAAATTTTGTAACTATGTTTTCTTTTTGTTTGATCAGTTCTCTCTTCTTTCTGATTTTCCCCAAGTTCATAATGTCGCCACAGTTACGCATGGCCGTCTTTGTTATCCTCTTTTTTTAATCATGCGGTCATCTCTGTATAAATCTTTTTCTTTTATATTTATTTTTCTTTAGTTTGAAATAACTATTGTTTAAAATTGATGTAGTTGTTGTTTTACAATGACTAAGCAGGAATCTTTTGCAATTTTGTAATCCAATAATGATAATGTGCCTTCGTTAGTATATTAATTAAGTTTAGGGTTTCAGCTATAACTCAGAAATCATGGCGACATTATCTCCTACCTACTATATATGTATATGTGAGAGTATTATTCTATCTATCTATATATATCTCCTAACTACTATGTATATGTGTATTTATAAATATATATGTATGTGTATATATATATATATATGTATGAGAGTATTATTCTATATATAGTTTGTCGTACACATCATATAATTAACAAAAAAAATTAACGCATGGTATACTGTATATTTGATATGTCTTATATCCCTACTATAGTAAAATAGAAGTACACAAGGGATTCGGGTCGGGTTTTTCAAAAAACTCCGGTTAAATTTTCAATCGGATACTTGCCAAATTTTTTGTTAAATATTTTTCAAATATTTCAATAATATACACCAGATTCCTATCATTTAGGAAACTATATTAATGCTAAATAAAAAATATGTCTTATAAGGAAAATTTGTTTATGAATATAAAGATCTCAATCTTTTAAAAATATTCTAATTATTATATTAATTTCTTATATGAAAAAACAAAAAAAAATTATAATTTTTTATAAGTTTAAATATTTGATATATAGAAAAATATAATTTAAAAATATTTGGTATAACAAATATAAAAATGCATCTAAAATACATAAATAATGGTAATATAATCAATAAAAATGTTAATTAGTTTGAATTAGTTAAATGTTTCGAAAAATAAAATTTGAATATATATGGCTATAAAAACGAAAGATTTTATTAAAGATTTTATAAAAAACGAAAGATTTTATATATATTAAATCTTTATTATTATTTTTTATATTTCCTAATATGTTAAATGAAAGATTTTAATCAGAATAAAAAAATAGTATATGAAAAGAGGTTTCAAAATTATTCCAATCTTTATCAATTTGAATTACCTATAAAAAAAGAATAATATTTTATCAATAGCATAATTAATGCAAAATTATAGAGAACCATATATATATATCTAGAAATGGTTATATTTGAATTTTGAAGAAAAAGAAATTTGAAAATCATTAATATATTTCAATGAGTAATACGAAATATTTTGGATACAAAAAAATAATTAAAATTTTAGGATAATTATTATAATTAACTAAAAAATACTTTAATAACAATATTTTATCTTTGTAATTATTAATCATCGAATCACTACTAATACAAAATCAGTCATAAAGAATATATTACATAAGTTAGTTTAAATAAATTATCTTAAATTCTGAATTTCCCTTAAAATGTTCTAAATATTTTAATATGTGAATAACAAGAATATTATGGTCTCTTATTCAATATGAAGTATATTAATATTTTTATTTTATTTTTATAGGATACAAGTATATACAAATCTTTCAAACTCATATGTTCTTGTGTGATACATGTATATACATGATTTTCATGATTTTTCAATATCATATATTTTCATGATTTTTTTTAAAATACACGGGTTTTTGCTGATTGGTTCGTCACCACATACATTGTGAGTATACAATTTGTTTAATAAACGTTCTTTTATTTAGTTTATAAAAATATTATATTTAATTTCCGAAAACACACTTTTCTCAAAGAATTGAAACCAAATATACATTTCGAAATAATAATTGTTGATACTAAAATGAACGAAATAATAACACATACGACAAAACACGTTAAAATAAAATAAACCTGAAAATATTCTTTCGCGCTGTAGCGCGGATCTGAACCTAGCATACGTGACAAAGTACACATCCACGATAGTACATATTCTCATACTTGCCAAATTCAACACCAACAATCCATTTTAACAGTTAAAAGTTTACGTAATTCGGGAAAAAAAAAACCGACACTTTTCCCTCGCGCTGTAGCGCGGATCCGGGCCTAGTTAGTTATGTTATAAAATAATAAATAAGGATACTTAAAAAACAATATTCATTAATATAAATTTAAACTTGTTTTGTCATATAAACAACTAGTTATGTAAGTATTTAAATCAAACTTCATTGGTCTTGAAATTATTTGCAGATTTCTTAATAAAACCAATTTAAATGATCTATTGACACGCACAAATCATGGCGACATTATGAACTTGTTTAGATATGCGAAATATTTCTATAATAACGGTCCCAAGAACAAACAACTATATAAGCGAGACTATTATTATAATAACTTAAAAGTTGTTTTTTTTGAATTTTTTTTTGTGGTAATTTTTCATGTTAATATTTTTATAACTATATTTTGTGAAGATATAAAACTATGATTTTCCTACATTCTTTCTTTGCTTTTATTTTTATTATTGGGAATTACAAGATAACCCAGATGACTAAGAAAAATATGTTGTGATTTTTATTTTTAAACGGATATATATTACTCAATTTATAAAGAGAAAAACATGTATTCAATGTTCCACTGGAATCATCTTCTCGAGCTCAAGGTCTGAAGTGGATGCTAAGACAGCCAAAGCGTCTGCTGAAATGTTTTCACTTCGTGCTACTTTAACCACTTCAAAATTACAGAACCTCTGAACAAATTAGTATGCTTCAATAGTTTTTGGCTTCGTACTCGCCATTAAATAGATAACGACGAGCTAGGAATCACAGTATGCGACAATTTTCTGAGCTCAAATACCAAATTGCCAACCATAACCGTACAATCAAGGCTTTTGTATTTTGTTATGTTCTTGGATTCGGGAAACAATAGCCAGAATGTTTGCTCTATAATATAATTTCCATAAAAAATGAAGTTATGTACACCCAAAGAGAACAAAAATTCTTACAAATAATACAAGAAAATTTCTAGCAATATAGTACAGGTTCTGTCAATTTATATTTTATATTCTGATTTCTTGTTAATTATTGTTTTCGAGTGATCCAACTTTTCGTGTTCCACAAAGATACTTGAGGGATCCGACACCCACACATGTTTAAGGCAAAATGGAATAAACTACAAGAAAAAACACATTTGAGGACAGTTTCATAGCACTTGAAGTTTTGCATCCATTGCATTAAATTTAGAGAACTTGAACTCCATGGAAATCTAAAAGATTCAAGATTCACGTCAAAGTAGAAGGAAGTTGATCCGATCAGTCATGATGTTTTTATTAAGGCCTATAAATACATGATGTGTTTATTAATTATTTCACCTTAAATACCACACAAAAAGTGCAAGTTCTTGACAAACATGGTTTTTTTCTTTTTTAATTGTGAAACACTCTAAAATTTCTATGATTCCTTGTGTTACAAGCTTTCTCTCATTGTTAATACCTGATGTTATTTAATATAAGTGTTTGTCTTTCTGTCGGAAAGTTATATTAGTGTCGTTTACGTATTATTTGAATCTTATGTTTTATTTTTATCTCTTCGTCCGCCACAAACTAAATACGTTTGCGATTTTGATTCAAGAAATCTTAGAAGCTCAAAGCATAATCCACTTTGATCTTAATGTCCAAGATTTGGTCGTAAAACACACAATAGACGAACACAAATACACAAACGAGATTGATACATATGAAATTGCACAGAACATGAGATTACATTTGACAGGGGCAACAAATGATAAGCTTCGCCCTTAATGTTTTATTTTAAAGCAAAAGAAACTTGAACATAAACACACACCAATGTCATGTCCTCACACAAAATGGAAACAAAAGTCACACTTGGTACTTATATGATGATGAGGTTATTTCAAGCCTTTTTGTAGCAGTGGCAGTGAAGGTCAGTTCCCTCAATAACCGCCCAGCAGACTGGAGGAGAACCGAATAAGCCAATGCAACACGTACAACAATTAGCATTTGTGGTTCCGTGGGCACTCGAGCACTCGCCGAGGAACACACGTGAAGCGGCCGTAGTACATCCACCAGCACCACATGATTGAGCGTTGCTCTTAAGGATTCCTAGATGTTGACATATTCATCAGAACAAGATAATTAAAAAGACAACTGCAAAGTACAATACATAAATGAGATCATAACTTTGTAAGAGTAATATTAATGATACCAGTTGAAGCCATCAGAAGAACAACCAAGAGAACAGTGAAGCTGACGGAGTTGATGAGGTTCTTTGCCATTTCTCTTCTTCTTTGCTTTGCCTTAACTTAAACTCGTTCTTTTTCTTTTCGATAAACTTAAAACTTTTGATGGTTCTAATTTGTAGGTGCATGTGGTTATCTATTTATACTCAAAAAAATTTAACTCTGTTATATTTGTTTAATCACTTCTCTCTTCTTTCTGATTTTCCAAAGTTCATAATGTCGCCACAATTACTCACGGCCGTCTTTGTTATCCTCTTTTCTCAAGCATGAACCTGTCTTAAAGAAGTCAACTAAAAGGCATGCCATCTTTGTACAAATTGTTTTTTATGTTCAGGTTTCTTTAGATTTATTAAAGAAATAACTATTTTTAATCATTTATTTAGTTGTTGTCGTAGACAAAGTAAGCCAATTTTGTAATCCGATAATGATAATTATTTGCCTTCGTTAGTCCATTAATTAAGTTTAGGCCTAGGGTTTCAGGTTCAACTCAGAAATCATGGCGACACTATCTCCTAACTACTACTATATAAATGCGAGAGTATTATTGTAATAAGTTTTCTTGTAAACGAGCCAAATTAAATGATTTTTCGTACGCATCATATTAGATTTGACTAGGAATTAACCTGTAATATACCGTGTATTTGATCTGTCTAATATTGGTAATATTAAAAAATTAGAAATGAAGATTGATTATCTGTCAAATTGTTAGATTAATGATATTTTAATACTTTTTTCTTATTAATATCAGTTCAAATTTTTTTTTTCATATAAGAACAATTGTCGAGTTTATGTAAGTATTTATATCAAACTTCACTGGTCTTAAGATCATTTAATTTGTAGTTTCTTATTAAAATCAAATTAAATGATATCACACAAAAATCATGGCGACATTATGAACTTGTTTAATTTAGATATGCAAAATATTTCTATAATAACGCTCTTTAATACACGCCAACTATATACGCGAGAATATTACTATCATAACTTTTTCGGAAATTAGCCAACATGAAAGAATTTTTTTGAATTTTGTTTTTAGTTTTCTCGTATCATATTTGGTTTCGTATTCACCACTGAACTGACTAACGAGCTGAAAATCATAGTATGCGACATTTTCCTAAGCTCCAATACCGATGGCCAACCATAACCTTACAATCAAAGCTTCGTATTTGGCTTTCTTGTTGGATGCGGGAAACAATAGCCGAAATGATTGCTCTATAATTTCCATATAATATGAAGTCATGTGCAACCAAACTGGAACAAAATTCTTACAATTAATACAAGCAAACTTCTAGCAATATAATTTCTCACAATTCATATTTTATTTTCAGATTTCTTGTTAATTATTGTTTTCGAGGGATCCAATCTGTCTTTTTTCCACTAGAATACTTGAGTGTGGGATCTGACATGTTTAAGGAAAAATGGACCAAACGACAAGAAAAAGTGAAAAACACATTTCAGGACAATTTCGAAGCACCTGAACTTTTGCATCCGTTGGAACTCTATCGAGATCTTCACGTCGAAGTAGAAGCAAGTTGATCTGATCAGCCAAGATTCACAAAATGTGATCTTCACAAGATTCACAGATTCTTGACAAACATATATGGTTGTTTATTTTATTGTGAAACACTCTAAAAGTTATATGATTCCTCGTGGTACAAGCTTCCTCGTCTCACTGTTTTCACAATACGTCTCAATTCTAAATCGATAAAATTTTATCATGGGACGGGGTCACATGGTGGTATAGATTTTGGTGGTTAGTAATATAAAATTAAAATATCACAATTTCATTGCTACAACACATGTAAATGATCATTTAATTATTTTGTTTATCAATATTAGAATGTTAAACAAATCTAATTAAGTTTCCAATATTATAATTGTTGTATCTAAACTTATTAAAATGTTTAAAAAGTGACCAATTCGTAAACATATCAAAAAGATTAAAATAACACAAACGGGGTATATGATGAAACATGTTTGAAAGTGAATCGATATTAATAAAACTTATCATTACTCAAACGCTTGAGTTCGGATAAAAAATTTCATTTTTATTATTGTTTAACATCACCAATATCAAACATATCGAATTAAATTGATTTAATTACTATTGTGTGAAACAAAATTTGTGAAATCCTAGTTAACTCTTATGTAAATGTAATGTATATCATTTAATTTGGCTCATTTTCAGAGAAGTTATTATAATAATACTCTCGCACATATAGGAGGAGTTAGGAGATAGTGTCGCCATAATTGTTACGCTGTAGCTGAAACCCTAAAGTTAAACTAATGACGGCAAATCGTTATCATTTTGGGTTAAAGAATTGCCAAGATTCCTGCTTACTCTGTCTATGACAACAACAATATCAATTTTATACAATAGTTATTTCAAACTAAAGAAAGATAAATAAAAACAAGAAACAATTTATACATAGATAACTTCCAATATTTAAAGACAAGTGCCAATTTTTAAAAAGGAGTAAATTAAATATGGCAGTGCATCATTGTGGCGACATTATGAACTTTGGAAAATAAGAATTACGAGAGAATTGTGACTAAAACGTAACAAAGTTGTAAAAATTTGTCTATAAATATAGAACAACACATACGAATTTAAATCATCAAAGTTTGAAGTTAATCCAAAAGAAAAACAATAAGAACAAGTTTCAGCAAAGGCAAAGCAAAGAAGAAAGAAGAAATGGCAAAGAACCTCATCAACTCCGTCAGCTTCACTGTTCTCTTGGTTGTCCTCTTGATGGCTTCAACTGGTATAATTAATATTACTCTTACAAAGTTGATCTCATTTATATATTGTACTTTGTGGTTGTCTTTTAATGATCTTGTGCTGATGAATATGTCAACATCTAGGAATCATTAAGAGCAACGCTCAATCATGTGGTGCTGGTGGATGTACTACGGCCGCTTCACGTGTGTTCCTCGGCGAGTGCGCGAGTGCCCACGGAACCACAAATGCTAATTGTTGTACGTGTTGCATAGCCGCATTCGGTTCTCCTCCAGTCTGCTGGGCGGTTATTGAGGGAACTGACCTTCACTGCCACTGCTACAAAAAGGCTTGAAATAACCTCATCCTCATATAAGTACCAAAGTGTGACTTTTGTTTCAATTTGGTCTGAGGACATGACATTTGTGTGTGTTTGTGTTCAAGTTTCTTTTGCTTCCAAATAAAACATATAGGGCAAAGCTTATCATTGCTTGCTCTCAAATGCCATCTCATGTTCTGTATAATATACTCGTTTTTTTCTCTATAATTACTGGCTCAGATACAGCGGTTCTCAAAACGCTATGATATCGTTAGATAGCGTTATTCAGATGCTAGGCAAATCCATTTTTCTTGTAGTGTTGATTAGTGAATGGTAATTAATAGTGTTATTTGTGGAGGGAATGTAGAGACTAGAAAACATCTTGTTGATAACAGAGACCACACAAAGAGATTGCTGAATAGTTCGATGTTTTATTAGCAAAGATACTTGACCTTTAGATAGTCAAGACCAAATAACTCATTCTTACAACAACTTGAAACAGAAATTGCACGAAACAAACTCAAAACAAACCGAGAAACCCGTTCTACTAATTGACTCCTAAGAAGTCGGAACTTATGGACTAAGAGAATTGACTAAATTGAACCCAACACATCTTTATATCAGTTGTCCCTACTCCACTCAAGTCTGTTCAATACTTACTCAGGATGCTTAGCGACCACTTCACGGCAGAACTAGACTTTATTTACTTATTCACAGGCCAGTCTAATTCACTACTTAGCACTTGTTTGTGTTGATGTATATGCTTAAGCTTGTAATCCACATTCTATGGCGAAAACGAAATAAGAGTGTTTGAAGGACTCACCGAACTGTGAAGTTGGTTTGCGCTTTTGGTTCTAAAATCACAGCCGTTAACTTCTGTTTTTTTTTTTTTGTAATCATTCTCTACACCTGTTAAATCTATTTCGCTTTCTTGTTGCATTTTTTTGTACCAATATTTGTATTTTTGTGAATAAATTTTACATTTATATATAAAAAAAAATGCCGTGATTTGAACCGTATCCGTAATCCACCTTGAAGTTTGTGAAGATGAAATGATGAACCTCCGGATACGCTCGATGGATCGAGGTTTGGTTCGGACGCGTCAAGCGGTGCAGCGGACTGTCGGGCAGAACGACGAGATGCGTGTTACGGGAAAACGCTCTCGTACAAATGAGAGACGCTTTCGGTGGGTGATAAATGGATCGTTACAACGAGACACGAGCGATGAGAGAACTCGTAATACGGTTGTCTCGTCGCCGAACAGCCCGGCTCGTTAGACGTCGAGGATTTCCGGACCTTTAAGTGGCGTGAGGCTTTTAGAGGAACGAAGAAATGACGCAAGAGAAATAACACTAGGGTTTTAGATTCAAGCAAGCGTAACCTTTACAAGTGTTGAGCAGCCCTTAAATAGGTGCGAATCGAAAGAGCGACCCTATTTTCCCTAGGCCATGTGTGTGGTCGAGCGGCTTACAACAATTGTAAAGTAAAGACAAAAACGAACGTTCGAAATTCAAATGTTTTAAAGATAAGGTTAGAAGGATAGAATCCACGCGTCTTTGGTAAAACGCGTGGATGCGCTAGGATTAACTGCCTCGTTAAAACCTTCTCGGTAAAACCCAATGGGATAAAAACCGAGTTAGGAAAAAGAGTACAGTCGCTCGCTAACGACTTAAACGTCTTCACCAATGGTGATGGTGAAGACCATCCACGAAAGCTCTTGGTCTTGGATCTTTGGCTCGATGAGATCGTGGATGTATTCTTGAAGGAAAAGATTGAATTGGTCTCGGGTATTCTTCTCCGATCGTCGGCTTCGAGTGATCGCTCCTTGGGCAATGATCGGGGCGTTGGGTCGAGTCATCGATCGAGTTTGTCGAGCTCCGTCGGTCGTTCCGTCCGTTTCATCGATCCGTCCGTACCTCGTTCGGTCGGTACTTGTTCCGTCTCGATCGCCATCCGTCCGTCCGTCCGTCTCGTCCGTCCGGCCCGAGCTGTCATTGCTCGATGTCGCATCATCCCTCCCCCCTTCAAAAGGTTTTGTCCTCAAAACATGCTCCTCGTCTCCTACATCAAACGGAGACAAGTCAGTAACATTAAAAGAGGTGGATATTAGGGGCTCACCCGGTAGTGCAAGACGGTAGGCGTTGTCGTTGATCCGCTCGGTGACTTGGACCGGTCCATCGCCTCGATGAATGTGTTTGTCCTTCCTTCGGGTTGGAAACCTCTCCGGACGAAGATGAAGCCACACCCAATCTCCTGGTTGAAAAATCATCGGTTTGCGGCGCTTGTTGGCTTGCCGGACGTAGTGCTCGGTCTCCTTCTCGATGTTCTTGCGGATCTTCTCGTAAAACTCCCGAACATACTTGCTTTTCTCAACTCACTCGAGACTGATAATTGGATCCAAGGGCAAGGGAATAAGATCCAAAGGGGTTAGAGGCTTGAAACCGTACACCACTTCGAACGGGGAAGTCTTCGTGGCCGAGTGCTCGGATCGGTTTTAGGCGAACTCGATGAATGGTAGGCAGTCGATCCACGATCCTTTACTTTGAGCAAGAGTCGTTCGTAGCAATGCGCCTAAGGTGCGATTGGTCACTTTTGTCTGGCCGTCGGTTTGGGGATGAGCGGCGGTTGAATACTATAGCTTTGTCCCGAGCTTCTTCCACAAGGTCCGCCAAAAGTGACCGAGAAACTTTTTGTCTCGGTCGGACACGATAGTTCGAGGGATTCCATGGAGCTTGACCACGTCCCGGAAGAAGAGATTGGCAATATGTACCGCATCGTTGGACTTGTGGCAAGGGATGAAGTGAGCCATCTTGGAAAATCTGTCGACCACTACAAATATGCTGTCCTTGTTGTCGATGATCGGGAGGCCGAGCACGAAATCCATCGATAGATCGACCCAAGGGCTTTCCGGAATCGGGAGCGGAGTGTATAGTCCGTGCGGTCGAGTTGTCGACTTAGCCTTCCGACAGATTAGACAACGGCTGCAAAACTTCTCGATCATCCGCTTCATCTTGGGCCAATAGAAGTGTTCCCGTAGCACGGCCAAAGTTTTAGCCACTCCAAAGTGCCCGGTCAATCCTCCCCCGTGTGCCTCTCGGAGAAGAAGCTCCCGTATCGATCCGTCCGGAACACAAAGTCGATGCTCCCGGAACAAGAACCCGTCATGGATGAAGAAACGATCGAAGTTAGCTTTCCCGTGTTCCCTATAGCACTCTCCAAATTCGTGGTCGTCCGCATACTGATCCTTTAATCCTTCGAAACCAAGAATGGTCGCGTCCATCGTAGTGATCAAGGAGTGTCGTCTTGACAAGGCATCGGCTACGATATTCTCTTTACCCTTCTTGTACTTGATCACATAAGGGAAGGCCTCGATGAACTCTAACCATTTGGCGTGTCTCTTCTTTAAGTTGGTCTGGCCCCGGAGATGCTTCAAGGTTTCATGATCGGTGTGAATAACACATTCTCGGGCTAGGAGATAATGTTGCCAAGTTTCCATCGCCCGAACTAGAACATAGAGCTCCTTGTCGTACGTCGGGTAGTTGAGGGTTGCTCCGCTTAATTTCTCACTGAAGTAGGCGACATGCCTTCCACCTTGAGTAAGGACAGCCCCGATTCCCACGTTCGATGCATCACACTCCACCTCGAACGTTTTGTTGAAGTCCGGAAGGACCAACAAAGGAGCTTCCGTGAGCTTCCTCTTTAACTCTTGGAAGGCTCTCTCCTGGACATTTCCCCACTGAAACTCAACATTCTTTTTGATCACGGCTGTAAGGGGTGCGGCGATGGTGCTGAAATCTTGGACGAATCGCCGATATAAACTAGCCAACCCGTGAAAACTTTGGACTTGTGCGATACTACTTGGTGTTGGCCATTCCTCAATAGCCTTGATCTTCTCATTATCAACCTTAAGTCCCTGTTCACTAATCAAAAAACCTAAAAAGACAAGTTCATTAGCTCCAAAAACGAATTTCGTGAGATTTGCGTATAATCTCGCCTCTTGGAGGGTTTGGATCACCATCTCGAGGTGATCCAAGTGCTCCTCTAGGCACTTACTGTAAATCAAAATATCATCAAAATATACTACTACAAACTTATTAATAAAGGTTCGAAGAACCTGATTCATTAACCGCATGAAGGTCGAGGGAGCGTTGGAGAGTCCGAACGGCATCACTAACCACTCGTACAATCCTTGCTTGGTTTTGAACGCAGTCTTCCACTCGTCCCCTTCCTTCATCCTGACTTGATGGTAACCGCTTTTGAGATCGATCTTGGAAAAGATCACGGAACCACTCAACTCATCGAGCATATCGTCTAGGCGCGGGATCGGGTGTCGATACTTGATCGTGATGTTGTTGATGGCTCGACAATCCACGCATATTCGCCACGACCCATCTTTCTTGGGCACGAGAAGGATTGGAACGGCGCACGGGCTGAGACTTTCACGAACGTAACCTTGCTTCATAAGGTCGGCTACTTGTCGCTCCAATTCCTTAGCCTCGTCCGGATTCACTCGATACGCGGGACGATTGGGAAGTTGTGCACCCGGTATTAGATCGATCTGATGCTCGATGCCCCGGATTGGAGGTAGCCCTTTGGGTAGTTCTTCCGGAAATACATCCTTGTACTTCTCCAAGATGGATTTGATTTCGTCCGGCACGTACGGTTCCTTAGTACCTACGGTCACATCATCTTTAAAAACCATGAGTAGCATTTTACAAGTCGGGTCACTTAGGGACCTTCTAACTACACTAGGATTAATTAAGAAATTTCTTTTAGTGCCCGTTTCCTTAGACAGTTTCGATTGCATTTCATTAACTTCGGATGGTGATAGAGGTGTTAAACAAATACGTTTATTATCATGCATAAAAGAATATTGGTTGGATCGACCGCAATGGTTGGTTCCCTTATCAAACTGCCATGGACGTCCTAAGAGGACGTGGCTAGCTTGCATCGGTACTACATCGCACAAGACTTGGTCTTGATACGGACCGATGGCAAAAGGAACCGTGACTTGTTCATTAACTTGAATCACGGTCTTGTCATTCAACCACTTAAGTTTATAAGGCTTCGGGTGGTTTGTGGTTGGTAAAGAAAGTTTCTTGACCATGTAGGAGCTCGCAACATTCGTGCAAGAGCCCCCATCAATGACCAAGCCACAAACCTTCCCACTTACAGTGCAACGGGTGTGGAAGAGGTTGTCGCGCTGATTGGTGTCGTCGGGCTGTTGCGAGACGCTAAGGATCCTTCGGATGACGAGCAGTTCACCAACTTCGGGTTCCGCAATGGCTTCCTCGATCTCGCCTACCGGATTCTGCTCGATCGGGTCGTCAGCTTCGTCTTGAGACTCAACCTCCCCGGCTGCGGTGATGATCATTGTTCGCGGATTCGGGCAGTCCCTCGCCATATGCCCTCGGCCTTGACACTTGAAGCAAACAATATCCCAGCTGCGCGTCTCGATCGGTTGTCGCCTCGGGTCGGCCCAAGCATCATTGTTATTTTCTCTCGGTCTGAACCAGGACTCCACAACAGCAGCCTTAGGCTTGTCCTGAGCTTTGTTGACTGGCGAAACACATGGTTACCAGCTCGGGGTTCCTTGGACTCGGCTTCGACTCAAAGTAGCAACCTTTCGCTTGATTTGTTGCTCGCATTGCATCGCGAGGTGTAATAGCTCCTCGATACTGGAGTATGGTTGCCTCTCGACCTTCCTTGCGATCCGGTCTTGTAATCCATCGAGGAATTGCGCCATAAGGGTTTCCTCAGATTCGTCGAGCTGGAGCCGGTTCCGCAAATGCTTGAGTGAGCCGTCGGAATCGCTTCTGGAGATCGCGATGCTATAGTGGTGGCACGTATCTCCTTCGCATTGTGTTCTTCATGGCTTCCCAAGTCGAGATAGCCGGCTCGAGATTTCGTCTTCGTTCGGCCATGTCTCGATCCCACCAGGTGAGAGCATGGTCGGTTAGTTGAGCAGCGGCATAGGTGACTTGCCGTCGCTCGCTGTAGTTGTAGCACGAGAAGACGTGGTCCATTCGTCGCTCCCAATCAAGATATGCTTCGGGGTCGACTTTACCGGCAAACGTCGGGACGGATAATTTGTGTCCGGGTTCTTGCGCTCGAGGGTCTTTGGGTTGACCCTCGTGTCGTCGGCGTGGTCGAGGACGTCGCTCATCGCCGGAAGACTCAAGTTGTTCTGGCTCATAGTAGGGTTGTTGTTGTCGTCCTCGGACGGCTCGTAAGGGTGCGCCCGGAGGCACGTGATTTTCCTCGATACGGGTCAACCTCTCCCGTATCCGTGTTAACTCTTCTCGGAACTCGGTCAGGACAGCACCGAGCTCGGGTGGGGGTAGTGGTTCAGCGTCGGGAGGACGAGGATCCTCCATAGGTGGTTTGGTGTCCGGAAACTCGTCGGGTAGCTGACCGGAAAAGTGTATTCGTCGGTCGCGGATGGTCGGGAACGAGAATCGGGCAACGTTGGGTCGGGTCGCTCGAGCGTTACTCGGATAATGCTCCGTTGCGGGTAGTACTGGGGTCGGTCGCTTTCGTCGGGTGCACAAACGGCTGCGATGACGGTTTGACCGGATCGATGGCTGTCGTACCTGGATCGATAAAAGACAAACAACTTTTTCAGTACACGCGCTAATAAAGCAAAAAGCTCGAGCGTGTCAGCCAAATGATTGGTAAAAAGCGAAAACAACGTAAGATCAAACAAAATAACTCGACACGTGCTCAGATCTAAGACCCAAACACGTTTTAAAACCGGATCTAGCAAAAAGGAAAACACTTTATCGAATCAAAATCTACTTTTTCATGAAAACATCGAAGAAATACGAAGAACACGATAGAACCCAGAAAAGTCTCGATCTTTACTAGTTTCTACCGATGCGAAAGCTAAGGCGATATCAACAAACGAAAAGTAAACTCGAAAAGGATAGATACAACCTGTTGTTAGGACCTTCAGCTCTGATACCACTGATGAACCTCCGGATACGCTCGATGGATCGAGGTTTGGTTCGGACGCGTCGAGCGGTGCAGCGGACTGTCGGGCAGAACGACGAGGATGCGTGTTACGGGAAAACGCTCTCGTACAACTGAGAGACGCTTTCGGTGGGTGATAAATGGATCGTTACAACGACACACAAGCGATGAGAGAACTCGTGATACGGTTGTCTCGTCGCCGAACAGCCCGGTTCGTTCGACGTCGAGGATTTCTGAACCTTTAAGTGGCGTGAGGCCTTTAGAGGAACGAAGAAATGACGCAAGAGAAATAACACTAGGGTTTTAGATTCAAGCAAGCGTAACCTTTACAAGTGTTGAGCAGCCCTTAAATAGGTGCGAATCGAAAGAGCGACCCTATTTGCCCTAGGCCACGTGTGTGGTCGAGCGGCTTACAACAATTGTAAAGTAAAGACAAAAACCAACGTTCGAAATTCAAATGTTTTAAAGATAAGGTTAGAAGGATAGAATCCACGCGTCTTTGGTAAAACGCGTGGATGCGCTAGGATTAACTGCCTCGTTAAAACCTTCTCGGTAAAACCCAATGGGATAAAAACCGAGTTAGGAAAAAGAGTACAGTCGCTCGCTAACGACTTAAACGTCTTCAACAATGGTGATAGTGAAGACCATCCACGAAGGCTCTTGGTCTTGGGTCGTTGGTTCGATGAGATCGTGGATGTATTCTTGAAGGAAAAGGTTGAATTGGTCTCGGGTATTCTTCTCTGATCGTCGGCTTCGAGTGATCGCTCCTTGGGCAATGATCGGGGCGTTGGGTCGAGTCATCGGTCGAGTTTGTCGAGCTCCGTCGGCCGTTCCGTCCGTTTCATCGATCCGGCCGTATCTCGTTCCGTCTCGGTCGCCATCCGTCCGTCCGTCCGTCTCGTCCGTCCGTCCGTCTCGTCCGTCCGGCCCGAGCTGTCAATGCTCGATGTCGCATCATGAAAGATCTGAATAAACACAATGAAAGGCTGCAAAGTGCACATATAATTTTGTGTAATTTTTAAATCGCGCTAATAAAATAGGCGACGAGTTTCCTAAAGAAGGAATAAGCTTTGCTTTCTGTTTTGATCAATAAAATCATATTTATTGAGACAAAATATAAAACTTGAAAAGTTTGCGGGGATGAAATGAGGAACATGAACAAACCAAATTTAGAAATGAGAACAAAACAAAAGTACACAACAACATCAATTTATTTTGCAGTAAGGGGTAAAGTAGTGATAAACTTTTCCTTTGTTGCTTTATTTGGAAACAAAAGAAACTTGAAAAATCAAACGTAAACACACATTGCAAAAACAACGAAAACATGCACCGGTCACTCTTTTTTGGATCTTTGGTAGCAATGGCAGTGTTGGTCGCTTCCCTCAACAACCCCTTTACATACTTTTTGACCCGGGTATGTGCTTCTGCAACATTTAGTGCAATCAAGATTCGTACCAAGGAATGGGTCTGGGCCGCACTCGTCTAAGAACGTGAAGCATCGAGGTTCAGCATTGCTCTTAATGATTTCTGCATGTTAACATATCATCATTAGTACAAGATAAGTAGAAAAGAACGAATAGTAGAGAACAGCCAAAATTATTACCAGTGGTTGCCATGAAGAAGACAATCAAGAGAACAGTGAAGCTAACTGAGTTGATGTTCTTTGCCATTTCTTTTGGTTTTGCTTTGCTTTTTCTTGAACTTTAGTGTTGGTGAGACATTTCGTATGTTTGCTGATATCTATTTATAGTTGAAATTTGTAACATTGTTATCATTGTTTAATTAATCTTACCTTTCAGATTTCCCAAGTTCATAATGTTGTAGGGTTCTTAAGTCCATGTCAACTTTCATTAGTATGATATTGTCCGCTTTGGGCCTATAACTTAAGCCCGCACGGATTTGTTATTGGGCTCCTTCCCAAAAGGCCTCATACTAATTGGAGTTGGACTTGACTTATATATTAGAAACTTCTCTTTCTAATCTTCCGATGTGGGATATTGGTTTGTATTCCAATACTCTCCCTCAAACCCATATCCACTCCCCTAGGTCCACAATTTTGACCTAGGCTCTGATACCAATTGTTGGGTTCTTAAGTCCATGTCAACTTTCATTAGTATGATATTGTCCGCTTTGGGCCTATAACTTAAGCCCGCACGGATTTGTTATTGGGCTCCTTCCCAAAAGGCCTCATACTAATTGGAGTTGGACTTGACTTATATATTAGAAACTTCTCTTTCTAATCTTCCGATGTGGGATATTGGTGACTTATAAATTATATTTTTACTATACATGTGTTTTATGTAATAATATAATTTTCACAACAAATAAGATCATATAAAGATATTGGAGAAATATTTGATTTATTAGGGAGATATTTTAGGAAATTTTGTTAAATGTAATAAATATTGATTTCCAAATTTGCAATTTTTTGTGATTTAATTACAAAATTTAACTTTAAATTTTATTATTTATTTAAATGGCAAGGGATTAATTATAAAAAGTTATAACCCAAAAGATACTTCAAAAATGTTAATATAGATTCTTCTTGTAAAAATAATTTTCATAGTTCACAGAAAAGTTTTTTATCTCCGTATATAAAGGGGAAAAACAATATTTTACGACATTTACCTTCTAATAAAAAAATCTAGTTGCCTCCACGAAAACACCACCAATTGAGATCTGAATTAGGATCCGTAGATTTCCACGAACCATCAATCCGACACCTTAGAGTTTGAGAAGTGGTAGCCGTTAACACCATGAGTTCATTTACTTCAATCAAGGATGAATTGAGTTTCTTCCTATAATAATTGTTTAGTTAGTACCTGATTTATAATATCTGACACTTTTTTTTTTTATATTTCAATTCGATTTTGTTAGGACTGAATTGGGACCTCTCATTCAATTTCTTGCGTTAAAACTGGATTTAACTTTTGTACTATATGATTGGTAGTAGTTGATTTGAAATCAAAATTTTATTTCATTGTTTAGATTTAAGATTGGATTGGTAGTATTATATTAACTTAATTGTATTTCGGTTGTAGTGGTGATGACCATGAGTGGGGATATCATATTACTTCTACTGTCTATATCTTAATTAATTTGTTTGTTAAAATAATTTTGTGTGCGATATTACATATATAAACATTGTTTGCTACGAAAACGAACTATCCTTGATACCACAAACAAAGAAGAAACGATCGATGGAACGAGGGATAAACGTGATTGACTCGCTCAATCAATGGACGAACAAGAGGGATGAATCACTCAACACACTCTTAATCCGCAGCTTCAATAGACTAAAGTGAATCACACACTTAAATCTAAAGAACAAACAAACACAAACTTATTCGGACTTTGTAAAGAAAAAAACGCTTTCTTATAAATTTCAATGATCAAGGGTACTTTACAATGAATCACGAGCTGAGCTTTTATAGGCTTAATGTACAACGGTCATAGAGTCTAAAACAAGAAAACAAATCGCAAAAACATAAAGAATATGGCCGTTGGAGCTTTGATGACAAAATCGGCCAAAATAAGGAAAGTCTTGTAGCTTGTATCTTGAGAGCTTGGGAAGATAGGTGCGACATATTGGGACTCTCTGGAATGTTTTGAGTATCTCTAAAACGCAGCAGCTTTGATAGAGAAAGAGCCGTTGTAGATTAAAAGCTCCAAGTGTGAATGCTTCTAGAATAGGAAAGTATTGGTGCAAGAGGATTCGCCTAATCCTCTGGTTGCTGGTGCATAGTGTGGCATCTTGGATTATCTCTAGATGATAAAGAAGTTCTCCATGTCGCCAATCATAAGACTCAAAGGAACCAAATAAGGAAAGTTCCATTTTCGGCGACATATGGCCCTCGGGTAAGGCCAAATGAGTAAGTGCAAATCCAACTCGAACCAGGGGTGGTTTGCTTCGATCATAATGCTCCATATGGTCGATTTGGTGGTGAATAGTAAAGCCGAGGTCAAATGGACGAGTGAATTCTCCAAACCGTGATTTAGCTCGCCATTGGACATGTCCGAGGAGCCTCTCATGTCCATCTCTCAAAATACCTCGATGATGGACTGATGTTTCTCGATCATTCTTCTTCAAATGCTCATATTGTGGCTGTAATTTGAATCCCAGCTTGTATAGACGTGTGGTTTGGTCGGTGGTTCCACACGCTTGCTCATGGTACGGTTGAAACGGGTTTTCATGAACCATCTTGATTTCTGGTCGTTCGTCTTCAATTCTGGCTCGATAGATCTTCCTCAAATGTGTGATTTGCTGATGAATCTTCATTATAGGTCGAGGAAAGTCTTCAAGTGGTTGATGGAATTGAACATGGTACGGTACGGATGGGTCGTCATGGGTAGTCTTGATTCTGGTCCGTTGATTTCTGATTCCTCCTGAACCGTTAGTCTTCTTAGGGTTGATTTTATGGTAAATAATCAATCCTAGGCCATGTGCTTCATCGGAACTCCATTTGGGCAAGAATCCTTCATTTTTGTCCGGTATGGTTGGTTTTAGGCTTGAACCGGCTGGTCTGGTTTGATCCTCGTATGATGTGGTTTGGATGTCCTCATCATACTCTCCCTCTTGAAAAAGTTTTGTCCTCAAAACTGTACAATCTGCACCAAGAGAAAGCAAGTTAGCTTTCATTCGATTTTTCGAGCTTAGAGTCTTACCTTTGTATGTTTTAGGTAAGGTGATGCGTGAGGCATCTGGTGGTTCTCCTTTCAGCAAAAATGATGATAAAATTTCTCTTGATTGATCCGGGGCCGTAATTTGTGTTGTGAAGTCCGCGACTTCTTCTCGGGTTTGGACGTGATCTCTTGTGTCCGGCGGTTCTTCTTTGATTAGGCACACGTTTGGGACTCCAATATTCTTCATGGCAGATGGAATGAACATCATTGATGTTGTTTCAGTCCAGTTTTGATTCTGGTATATGAGTTTTCCCAACTTTGTTGAACCTTCCTTTTTCACCATGAATTCTTTGTTGGTACCTGAAAATGATTCAACGCTTTGGACAAGAAACAAGTGTGTTATGGCAGTCATATAATCATAAAATTTATGTAAACACGTTTCAGCCTGTGCCAATTCATTAACAGTGCTAGGTTTCACAAAAACTTGCGTTTTACGACAAGAATTATGTATCATATGCTTATGATTTAAACTTAAAATTTTCTCACTAGTTCCTGGACATAATAAATAGTTTAAAACAACCTTATGTTCATCATACACATATGTTGTGAAATGTATACTTACCTGGTCTGGTATCTCGGAGAATAGGCTTTCCGTGTTCAACAAGGCTTGTCGACTCGAGGTTAGATCCGGTGGGTCTTCTTGTAACAAGAAGCTATGCATGATGATTTCATCCTCCTCAGGAACAGATTTTAACATTAGGGGCTCTGGATTTTGCTGCTCGGAATCATTCGTTGTTGATTCCTCTTTTGGTTTCGCATGTATCTCCTTATCACCTATATTTGTTTCAACACTTTTGGCAAAAAACAAGTGTATTAAAGCAGTCATGGGACGTTCATAAACAAAATGAAATAAGTTACTATGAACCTTTTCAATTTTAGGGTCGGAGTCAACTTCTTGATGGCTTTTATCCGTGATTAAGCTTAGCTTGGTGGTGACTGTTCTTTCTTTTCCATGACTCTCCATGATACCTACATCCCTCTCTACACTCAAAGGCAAGATCAAGTGTATTATACTTGAAATATAAAAGCTATAAATACAGTGCTTGAAACTTCTTTTAAATATAAGATAATTATATAATTGAACAACATTGAAAGTTTCACTTACTAGTGTACAATGATGGATGTGGTTTGGGACACACGTTGTTGTGGACTTAGGGACTACATCATGAGCTGTGGGCACCATAGTACGTCCTAAACCTGTATCAACAACCTCTAGAAAAGACAAGTGCATTACACAAGAATTGGGAATTTCAAAACATGTCGAAATTAGACTATCACTTGATTTTGATAAGCTCGGTTTCAACTTAAGTGATGATGAATTTTCTACTTGTTTTTCAGGGCAAGTTGCAGCAAAGTGACCTCTCCTATGACATCTATAACATGTTATTTCTTTTGATTTGAAAAGGTTAGATGACTTACCTTCAACCTCCTTGCTTTGTGGTTCACACAAGGACTTTGCACTCGGTTTTGGAGTCACCTCTTGGAGTATTTGTTGCACTTTTGGGGCTGGTGCTTTTGGTGACGCCTTGGTTTGCCTCTTTGAGTTATGTGGTGGCATTCTCGTTGGCTTGGGGCAGCTATCTTTCTTCTGTTTGAGCATTCTACTCGATGTTGTGGCTAAAATCCAACTCCTTGGCTTATTGTAGGAGTAACTTGGCTTATGGTATTGATGTTGAGCTGAAACTTCCTTTACAAACTGCTCATAGATTTCTAACTTAAAACTTTCCCATGTATGAGCTGGTTCATTGTAGTTGAGTCGGACGTTCTCCTCTTGCTCCCACCATTCATAAGCTGGTCCGGTGAGTGTGACAAGAGCGTATGAGAGCTGCTCCTCTATTGGCACTTTACAAGACTGAAAGTTTGCCTCCATGTTCTCCTCCCATCTTAGGTAGTCTTCTGTACCTTGACTATAACCTGAATAGGTTAGGTATTGTGGCTCGTTCTCCTCATCATATTCTGGTTCTTCACCAAAATTCTCTTCTAAACTTGCTTCACCGGATAAACTGTAACCTTCTAAACTGATTAGGTAATCAGTTTCTTCTTGGTATTCTTCTTCTTGATCTGAGTATGGTATCTCACACCATGGTCGGTTTTCAACATAAGAATCTTCATAACCGCCTTCAGAATCAGTTTCTCCATTATAAGAGACACGACCATGCTCTTCTCCTTCGCTATAGTCACCTTCCGGATCTTCACACCATGATTCAACTTCGTGGACTTCCTCTTCTCCTTCACTATCTAACTCTTCTTTGTATTCAGCTTCTGACTCGTTCTCTTCTTCAAAATAACCTTGAGAATTAGGTTCATAATCTGGTTCCTCTTCGAAACAAACTTCTGATTTGGCCTCCTCAATCCAAAGTTCTTCATCACTATCATATGCATCTTCTAAACTGATTTTGGAATCAGTTTCTTCTCTCCATGAGTCATAGCCATATATTCCCTCAGAATTAGGGCTTGTGTACTCATCTTCAGGCCATGGTGGTGCTGTATATTCAGCCTCTTCATCGGACAAGGCTTGGCTTTCTCCTTCTAGACTCCAATGGTCTTCAACGGCTTGGTAAGGGCTTTCATCATCAGATTTATCCATTGTTACCTCTGTTTTTTTCTTCTAGACCTCGCAACAAGTAAAAGAACAAAGCGTATCAAGATTCAATAATAAAAATAAGGTAAGAAAATAACTAAAATAATAAGACAAATTTCTTTTTTTTTTAAAAAAAAAACAAGATAATTTCAAAATTAAATAACAAAAGGATCAAAAATCAATTTTTATTTTCTTTTTCTGATTTTCAACAACTAAAATTCAAAACTTAATTAAATAACAAAATACGATTTTTTTTTTCTTTTTGTTTAAAAGATTTAAATGGAAATAACACAAAAATTAGACTAACTTTTTATGGTGTTTTTTTTTTCTTTGTAAAAATTTGAAATAAATAGCAAATAATATTTTTGTTTGTTTTATAATGATGAGGAAGCAATCAAACAATAACAAAGCAAGAAACAATTTTTTTTTTTTTTTTTTGATTTAAGAAAAAAAAATGCAACAATAGCTAGAATGAAAGGAATGGAGTGATACAACCTAGGTTGTAGAACCTTTCGGCTCTGATACCAGATGATACACGCTCCGAATGGCTAACGGACGGACATAAAGGGTTTATCGAGTTGGCCTTCGCTCTCTCTCGATGGAACCACAAACAAAGAAGAAACGATCGATGGAACGAGGGATAGACGTGATTGACTCGCTCAATCAATGGACGAACAAGAGGGATGAATCACTCAACACACTCTTAATCCGCAGCTTCAATAGACTAAAGTGAATCACACACTTAAATCTAAAGAACAAACAAACACAAACTTATTCGGACTTTGTAAAGAAGAAAACGCTTTCTTATAAATTTCAATGATCAAGGGTACTTTACAATGAATCACGAGATGAGCTTTTATAGGCTTAATGTACAACGGTCATAGAGTCTAAAACAAGAAAACAAATCGCAAAAACATAAAGAATATGGCCGTTGGAGCTTTGATGACAAAATCGGCCAAAATAAGGAAAGTCTTGTAGCTTGTATCTTGAGAGCTTGGGAAGATAGGTGCGACATATTGGGACTCTCTGGAATGTTTTGAGTATCTCTAAAACGCAGCAGCTTTGATAGAGAAAGAGCCGTTGTAGATTAAAAGCTCCAAGTGTGAATGCTTCTAGAATAGGAAAGTATTGGTGCAAGAGGATTCACCTAATCCTCTGGTTGCTGGTGCATAGTGTGGCATCTTGGATTATCTCTAGATGATAAAGAAGTTCTCCATGTCGCCAATCATAAGACTCAAAGGAACCAAATAAGGAAAGTTCCATTTTCGGCGACATATGGCCCTCGGGTAAGGCCAAATGAGTAAGTGCAAATCCAACTCGAACCAGGGGTGGTTTGCTTCGATCATAATGCTCCATATGGTCGATTTGGTGGTGAATAGTAAAGCCGAGGTCAAATAGACGAGTGAATTCTCCAAACCGTGATTTAGCTCGCCATTGGACATGTCCGAGGAGCCTCTCATGTCCATCTCTCAAAATACCTCGATGATGGACTGATGTTTCTCGATCATTCCTCTTCAAATGCCCATATTGTGGCTGTAATTTGAATCCCAGCTTGTATAGACGTGTGGTTTGGTCGGTGGTTCCACACGCTTGCTCATGGTACGGTTGAAACGGGTTTTCATGAACCATCTTGATTTCTAGTCGTTCGTCTTCAATTCTGGCTCGATAGATCTTCCTAAAATGTGTGATTTGCTGATTAATCTTCATTATAGGTCGAGGAAAGTCTTCAAGTGGTTGATGGAATTGAACATGGTACGGTACGGATGGGTCGTCATGGGCAGTCTTGATTCTGGTCCGTTGATTTCTGATTCCTCCTGAACCGTTAGTCTTCTTAGGGTTGATTTTATGGTAAATAATCAATCCTAGGCCATGTGCTTCATCGGAACTCCATTTGGGCAAGAATCCTTCATTTTTGTCCGGTATGGTTGGTTTTAGGCTTGAACCGGCTGGTCTGGTTTGATCCTCGTATGATGTGGTTTGGATGTCCTCATCAATCCTGGTACATTAGATGGCATATCATATTACCGGTTTAACTATTTAGTTAAGTTAAATCTCTGCAAAATTTTATGAAACTTGTTCGTAGTAAATAGAGACTTCAAGTCTTCAAATATATTTACTTAGAATTATTACTAATAATCCAAAAATTTCTATCAAATGTTACAATCCGTTTCCAAACAGAATTATAATTAAACTAATCACTGTTGAAAGTATATTATTTCACAATGTACTCATAATGGTTACTTCCTACCGAAGAAAATTTCTAGGGAGATGGGAACCAAACATGGTGGATGATGTATTGCACATAACCGTTCTAACCATTGTAGCACTTTTCAGCTTTTAGTTGTATCATCATCTAGTACTACAACTATAAGTTAGAACGGTTATGTTTGTTTATTTTATTGAACTAAGGAGAAAATATCTAGCTGATCGATTTTTCATTTACAAATACGTCCACATCAGATTTTAGAGGTTTTATTTTGAAATTTCTACCTTTGCTTCACCATTTACATAGATCAAATTTAATGACAATCATAGCGTTAATATTAAGAATCTGATGACGATTAACGGATAAATATCTTAAATAAGCAACCAAAACGAATAAAGTTTGTAATTTTTTTGTATTTCATAATTTTCATTGATTGGAGAAGATGACATAGATAGTTTAAACAATTTAGGAAAAGGAGAAATATTACGCTTAAACAAAATTAATTTATACACATTATAAAAATAAGACATATGTATTTCTAATCATTTTTTCTTATTAACTACAAAAATGAATAAATATATATATATATATATTTTTTTTTTGATATTTCGATCTATTTATACTTTTACATTTACATAGAGTATTAGCTTACGGTTTTTGTTTTACATCTTAGGATCGACAAACCATAGTTCAATCGAATTCGTGGAGTTCATATATATAAATAGATTATACTTGACCAAATATTAAACCTACTATAAATCTCATTTGTATTAAAAAACATCAATTTCAGTTATAAACACATCATATTCCGTTAATATTGAAACAAATGAAAATAAAACTGTGGGGACATAACTCTTTATCAAAAGATGATGTCGACAACCAAAATACACACACAAAAGGCCAAAGAGGAAAACAACATTTTGAAATAAGACAACAAACCATTAAGTGAAAAAATAATATATTTCTTTCAATTTTTTAACCCAAGAGGGTAATGAAATCTTCGAGAATTTAGATTTTTGGTCCACACTATTCAGTGTCGTCTCTTCACTATCTCTTTCGACGTTGGGAACAGTGGTCATCATCATCATCATCATTATCCTCATCCTCCCTCATGCACCATTAACCTCTCCCTTCTAGATTCTTGATATATTGTTGTATGATCTCTCTTGGATTTTATTATATATGCATATTGCTAACTAATTAATATTTTGTGAAATGTAGTATAGGATTTTTCAATGTTTATATGACATATATATAATTCAACATTTCGTATGTTGATTGTTTTTTTTTGGTTATTCAATGATCCATAATGAAAGTACAATGGTCCATCATTGTTTGGGGTTGCCAAGATTTTTTTTTTTTTTTTTGTATATATATGTATATGTATAATTTTGATATCTACCCAAGTTCATTGTTGAAATATTTCTTTTAATGATTTAAGCTCTTGTGACTTGAGCCTTGAAGTATATATAGCCAAATCAACTTACCAATCAACCACTAATCTCCTGATTATGTCGATTTAGAGATAATATATAAAGAAAACAAATAACTCAAGCCACTGTCGAAAAGACAATATTTTTTTCTTTCGTTCACACAACAATACAAATACCATATATATAATAATATGATCACACAATTATTAGGAAATTATCAAATGGAACATTACAAAGTATTGAAAAAAAACAAAAACAAAACCCTTTCTTTAAATTTTAATCACAAATCATAGAGAGGACCGGACGCTCAACTGCTTCAATTTAGTTTCCAGTGTGGACCCGTCACAAGACCTCTCTCCCATTATTAACTTTAATGTATGTTTTGATAATGCAATAATAAAAATTATTAAAACCTTTTGTTGCTTTTGTTTGTTTATGTGTGTGTTTTTAACACTCTGGTGTTTGAGTATGGTCTCTTTTCGGGTCATGGCAATAGTTATAGACCAAGAAGTTCCTTTGTGCCCATGCCATGGCCGCCATTTGCTGCCGGCTCAACCCTTGGTTGCGGGCTGGCGCAGGCGATGGCGGTCTGCATGAGCTTACACTATTAGCTGTGCATCCGGCTAGCTTAAAGTTTTTGTACTTAGCCACAAATGGTTGGTATCTATAGTCAGCTTTGATCCTTCCATTTTCCGTGGCCCAGTCGGATGCATCCCATATCGACCCGTAAACCCACATCGGTCTTGTTGGGAACGTAGCTTCATTCTTTCTGTTATACGTACGTATTGGTACATCATCTACGAAGAATCTGTATATATTGAAACAAAATAAACCAAATTTAGAATAAGATAAAAAAAAAAATACAAATGGATATAATTACTATAAGAATTTATAAACTTACATAATTTGGTTAGAATTCCACAAAATTGCGTAATGGTGAAAATCTTGAGTAGGGTCAAACCACAAGGTAAATTTCATTTCTCTCCCAATGACATTTCGGTCGCCACTTCCTCTAACGAATACGTTCGTTTGAAGCGAATAAGGTTTCCCCGGCGTCGTCCCTAGAAACTCTATATCGACCTCATCGTGGTCACCAGGATGCTCTTGGTTGTTTGATAGCTAGAAATCGAAAAAGTTATATATCAATAAATCTTTAATTTTAGTAACGCTTAAACAACATAGTTATTAGATGGTTTAGTTAATTATTGTTCGATCATATATGCTTACGTAGAGGGATGTATCAACTCCAGCCGTGAAGCCTGGTTGAAGCTTAATGGAAGCACCAAAGTAGCCCGACCGGTATGGACGAAGAGACTTGAATCCACTACCTGTTCATGTTTAATTAAGTCACTAAAATCAATTTATAACATACGACAAAATATAAGCATAATGAGTATAATTAAAAGAACATAAAGACGAATAAAAATAAAAATAATAAATATAAGCTACCGACAAAGTCCTTACAAGTCGTGCGGTATATTAAATAACATTAGAAGACATGAGTGAGTGAGGTTTGACAATGAAACAAACAAATCTTCACTTACCTAATATGATTCTAAAAATCTACAATGACATTCATCAATTTTTTTTTATGTATAGTTCCAAATGAATAGAAAATAACCTTTTAGTACATTATATAACATGGACCAACGAATAAGAAGAAAAAGCTAAAGGAAGAAGAAAAATACCAGTGGATTTGTCGAGCCAAAGAGTAACAACATCTTGCTCTCTACGTTGGTGTTGAGAGCCCCATAGAGTTCGGAATTCGCGATCAAAAGGAGAGGTCGGTACTCGGGAACTCGGGTAGTATCCAGGCGAAGGAGAACGCTGGCCGTAACCGCTAATAGGACACAATACTAAGAGAGCTAGAAGGATAAGAGACAAAGCCATTTTTGAGACTGAAGTAAATGCCCTTTTGAGTGGTTATTACTACTACAAAAGGGGAATAAAGAGAGACAAATATGTATGGAATGAATGAAGAAAAGTGAGAGGACACAGGTGAGTATAAATAGGAGAGATGTGTGGGTCAAACAGTTATAGGAGTGAGTGACTGTTATCCGTCGATTGGATGGGCCTTATGGATTGATCCCATTCCCATGTCATATATGAACATTTAATGTCAACTTACATCATATATATGATTATTTAATAGTAAAGAAAACAAAGTATGAAAAAGAAAAGAAAAAAATCAAGAAAAGGAAATTGAGTAATAAATTATATATTCCTTATAAAGAGATTGATATTTATAACTATTCTTTTTTTCGTATCAATGTTGAGTTTAACAACAATTGAAAGTGTAATGTAACAACTATCAAACTTTACTTCGACTACAAAACGAACATAATAGTGTATTTTGCAAAATTTTGGATCTAGATTTCAAAACTAAAATGTATGTAAATGTTTTAATCATAGCAATACCCACAAGAACAAGAGAGCCTAGCTCCACCGTCGTAAACAATGTATTTTCAAACGGTCTAATAAATACAATCGTAGAATATATAGTTAGGTTGCTACCTATTCAATACTGTATTGACTAATTTTTCAAATAATTTAGCTCAAAAAATCATTACTAAATATAGTTTTTTTCTTTTTGAATTTAATGTTAAATTATATATTATATACTATAAATATAGTTTTTAAGTTATTGTATTTTTCTTTTTGTTGAGCGCAAAGTGATAATTAATAATTTAATATCTGAATATTATATATACTAGAATAAAATCCCTGCTATACATGAATAAGTTCATGTGTGAGTTTATTTCTGGCGTGATCGTAAAAGTAAACATATGAAAAGGTTTAAAATTTTCTGAAAACATATGAAATATTATGCACTCATATATATAGAGATTATTTAGGCTTTTAATTACTGTAGTGAAATAATGAAAAATCAATATAAATTAAAATTCTATCGTATGAAATAAACTGTCGGCTCAATCCCTATAATAGTTAAAAAGGAAGAAAAAATTGAAAAGAAAATAATGAGAACGTATCTATATAAACCGAAAACAATGAAGAAATGACCCATTTCATATAAGACAATGACACTTTTTTTTTTTGCGGCCAATATAAAAATGACATTATCTTTGTTATTATACATTCGAACCCATTTCATTTCGGTTTCTCTTTTTATATTTCTATTTAATTAGGATAAAGTCGAAGATGTAACATGTTTGGTCAATTTCATATAGGGAGTCACATGCATGGATAAGAAAACTAGATCAATCCAATGTAGCTTCACAGTTTCTTTTTCTAGGAATTAAAAAAGTTTTATCAATTATTTTCCAACTCGAAATAGTCTATAAGAATGTGGAAGTCAATTAATATACAGAATTTTAGAAAACGGATATTAAATATTTATTAACATATTTCAACAATTAGGAAAAGTCAAATTAACTTTGTATATTTTCCTAAAGTAGTATGAAAAAATAGAAAATATAAACATAAAGAGATTAGGTTAGAGTATTGATTTGTGGAAATTTCGTTGATCTCTAGTCGTCGATTAAAGACCGAAGTGAATTAATGCGTTTATATTATGTATGAATGATGATTCAAAAAGATCGGCTTGCATATAGTTGTTGTGAAGAAACTGCATGAATTAAATATGCTAGTCATGTCATGAATGTTTGATTGATTATTTGTAAGATGATAGACAATAAAAACAAGAAGTCAAAAAACAAAACAAATATGATTCATTTACACCATATTCTCTAGATATAAATTAAACAAATTTATTGATGATGATAACCACAGGTGAGTAGACTAGGTTAACCCTTTAGAATATGCTAAATTTCCTATTTAGATAATGTTGGAACATGCAAATTTAGAATGCACAACATTGACAACAAACACCCAAAAATGGAGCAAACCACCCATGTGCCTGTTTTGATACTCTTGAATATATATCTTATATAATATAACAAGGTTTTTTCTAACTTTTTACCACGTTACGACATTTGGCGCTCTCTCTTGATGACATGTGTCATCCTTTATTTTTAACTAAAATATTTATGTTAATCTTAATTCCAAATAACCAGATAATTAGGTAAAAATAAAAATATTTCTCTAAAGCAAAAGATATAACTAAAGTTTTAAAACAAAATCACATATTGCATATGATATATCACATATATATGTATATATGATTTACTATCACATAATTAAAAAATCTATTTTACATAATTTTCTTACATTTTATTTAAATTTTCATCCATCATATTTATTCTATTATAAAATACTCTCTTCTTTTTTTCACTTTAATGATGGAAGAAACTTAAATAAAATGTATGCAAATTGAGTAAAATAGATGTTTTAATTATTTGATAGTAAATCAACAATTGTGGGAGTTAATTCTTATTAATTTGTGTTGAATAAAACAGAGTAGAGAAATATAGTTAATGCAAATTTATATTAAAGTGTGAGTTAAATGTAGAGATCTAATTAATTGTGTTTTAATTAAATATATAATTTTCAGTTTTAAAATTAAAGTGAGAGATAGATATATATGATCAATTGTGTTTTATTTGTGGTTTGTTTCACTTTCTTCTTAATGGTCTATTTTTCTATAAAATGTTTTTTTTTAAATTATGTTTTCAACTAAACCAAAAATAAAACACATTTAGTTATATATATTAACTGACACTTTAATATAAACCTAATGAAAAAATTATTTTAATCAAACCATAAATAAGAAAAAATTTGATCATCTATATTTATATTCAATTAAAACACAATTAATTATATACATTTAACTCACACTTTAATATAAAAACTGAAATAATATAAATTTGCATTAACTATATTTTTGTACTCAATTTTATTCAACACTCAATAAATTAGAATTAATTCCTACAATTTGTTCTTCTAAATTGTAACTCTCGTCACTTCTCATCTTATAAATACTCATTTTCTCATTCTCTCATTCCCTCCTCCTCTTCCACTTTATCTCAAATCTTCTATAATTGAGTTTGTTTTGTTTTCTGTTTTTTTTTTTGTTGGTTGTTTGTTGTTGTATGAGTTAAAAAACAAAATTAATTTGCATTGTAAAAGTTTAATCTAAATTTTAATTTTAGTACTATATGATATATATTTACATTGTTTTATATGACACTATTTGGATTGTTCTTCCAAATATCTTGAGAGTAGGAACAACTGAAAAATAAATGCTCTAATGTTTCCTCATCTTGATTGCACCTCTTGCAGATAGGAGAAATGCTAATACCCCATCTTTTTAACTCAGTAGTTGTAGCAAGAGCATTGGAAAGTATTCGCCAGAGAAATGCTTAAGCTAAGGAGCCACTTTCATCTTATAATTAATCTCTCTCTCTTTCTCACATTCTCTTTCACTACATTCATGTATCTTAAATATTTTTCTATTTTTGTGTTGTTATATGGATTGAAAATCAATAAAATTATCTTTCTAAGAATTTGATCTTAATTTATTTTAGAAAGTATGATATATATCAAACATAGTTTCAATTTTTATTTCTAATGCCTTATTATGCATACTTTTTCAATTTTTATTTCTAATGCCTTATTATACATATGTTTTCATACTTATGAGTATGAATGAAGAAAGTATGATATAACACATATGTAAAATAAAGTTTTGATTGTTATATAAATAAAAGTTGCAATTTAAACCTTTAACAAATAACTTCTTCTATTTTTTAAAAATCTCAAATAATATTTTGTAATTCATTTCAATATATGTATAATTATATTTAGTTTGTGATCCAATAGATTATTATAATATTTAATTTATTTAAAATTTGAGGTCTAACTGTTTAAAAAGAAACAAAAAGTACTTGGTTTTAAAAATTGGTCGTTAATATTTTTTTTTAATTATACAGTTCATAGAAGTTAAATTTAGTTTAATTCATTCATCAATTGAACAAGGTTTTTTCTAACTTTTCACCACGTTACGACATTTGGCGCTCTCTGTTGATGACACGTGTTATCCTTTATTTTTAATTAATTATTTTCATTTTTTTCTAACTAAACATTTATGTCAATCTTATTTCCAAATAATCATATAATTAGGTAACAATTAAAATAAATTTTTTATGAAAAAAATATTATGAGTAAAATTATTAATTGGGATCCAAAATTCATTTGTGGAAAGCAAAAGATATAACTAAAGTTATTTTCCTATAAATATAACTTGACATCTACGTCTGAATCCAATTTTTAATACCTAAAGTTCTTTTGCCAAAAAAAAAACAGATTATTTTATAATAAAATTTCATATTGCATATATATATATATATATATATGATTTACAATCACATAATTAAAACATCTATTTTACATAACTTTTTACATTTTATTTAAATCCTATTACATTTTTATTACATTTTATGAATTAATGAACTTCACTAAAATCCTATTAAATTATAATATTCAATAAGGTATGAGTTATACAATAATATCATATCCACCCTACACTCTACACTAATATCATATTTAATCATTTGTTCTAAATAATAGTCTTTCTTTTCATAACAATATAAATATCTAACCGAAGTTAGATTTTCCTAGAGAGACCGAACATAAATTCGATTACTTAAGAGCATTTCATGATTGTTGTCATGTACATATAATAGACAGATATATTCGTTCATCTTCTTTGTTAATGTTGATGTAAACATGTGATGCCTTTTTAATATAAATTCATTTCTTTAGCTTTTATAGTTATGTCAATCTTTATGTTTGTTCTTAAATCGTTTCAATATTAATTTTATTCTTGAACAAATTCTACATAAAATAATTTTTAATATATAAAAAAGGATCTCATCTACGTATATGTGAGCTTCTTTTCTAATCAATTAGAATGAAAAATATCAAAGTTCTTTTTTCAAATAATCTTCATCTGTTGATTTGGCTTTTGCTTTATCTTTTTAGTGTTTACATAATTATAGATCAAAAGCTCTTATATCTCAGGTGAAATATTTTCTAAATTGAAAAAAAAATTCTAAGTAAGGTCTAAAAAAATCATATATCTTAGGTGAAATATGAGTTTTGTTTACTTTTAATATTAACAATGTACACACAAAAAATTAACATCAATTTACAATTGCCTACTATATTATGTATGTGCTAATTTGTATCACTTTGTTTTGATCTCATTCGGTTTCATATTTTTCAAATATATATTTTATTTACTTTTATTGTTTATAATGTACACAAATATGTTTTATATTAACAGTTACTTATAAACTACATATCTTAATGTAGTTTTCAATTTCTAATTCAAATTAATATTTCATATATAACCCACGCATCGCGTGGGCAACTTTCTAGTATATATATATATATATATATATGTGTGTGTGTGTGTGACACGAATTAAGTAATTAACAACAAAGCTTAGTATGATTTGTGCGCTTGTGAATACGAGCTGCGAGAGTTATATGGTGTCACACAAAAAGATTTATTGGATCGTTGAAATATTGAATGCTAGGAGCTACTAATTGTGCAATTTGTCTTCACATATCGCTTGTCATATTCAGATTATGTTAAAAATATTTTTGAAATAACTAAGAGGTTCTAGACCGAAGCACATAGATCCTTTCAAGTCGGAAACTAAAACATGTTATATGATTTTTTTTCTAAATGCTACTCGAATTAGTGATTTCTAAAGTTCTGCCAGAAATCTTTATCAATTGAACTATTAACATTTGGTAAGTGTTTACATATTCTTTTTAGCAAAAATTTAAATTTTCTTTGAACTCGAACCACATGTATATTAAACGATATATATTCCAGTGGACTTATATTGTTCATTTTAAAACACTGTTGTGAATAAGTATTAATCTCCAAGAACTGTCAACACTATCCACCACAAAGCCATCCACGTATAACAAAATATGTAAATGAGATTCTCCATGAATGAATGAGAAACAATGTATAAAATTGAGAACTACCAACGAGTGGAGATTAACGGAGACCTTAGAGAGATTCCTTAAGCTGACACATGAATGTGGAACAATGAGAAAGCTTCATATAAACATCTTCCTAAGATCGCCATATAAAATGAAATATGTAAATCCATTTGATCTCAATTCTTATAGAAGCAACCTTTTACAAGAGCACTTTTATAACCCACAGGTTTTGACAATGAACCCACAGGCCACAGTACAGCACCATTCGTTTTAAGTAACATTACTAGAAATGAGATATAACCTAGTGTATATTTTATTATTTTATCACTTGAAGTTAGTTGTGGTATTGGTATTGGACTTATTGGCGACAAAATCAGGAGGCTTAGGTGCATGAATCATGCCGAGATAAGGGTTACTGACCGTACGGATATTAATAACTAACAACAATATTATTCATTATTGATAAAAATAATATAAAATATATATAGTATGATGTGAAACAATAATAATATAAATAAACGAGTTCCTTTTTTTATTAATTTCTTACTCCAATTTAAACAAACCGGATATTTTTACACTATCTCCATCGGGAGAATAGAGATGGGTTTCTGAAATTTAAAACATAATAAAAAATAAATAAATTGAAGAAAGAAAGAGATGGTTTTTGATTTTAGAGCGCCAGAACTCGTATATGAGAGACTGTAAAAGCAAGTATTATTTTCTGATTGGTTTAAACATTTTTTTTAAAATAACAATAAATAAGTTGTACTTATATATTAATATAAAAATAGATCAGTACGTACTATAGCACGAATTTATAGTTTTTATACATAATTTTACATATATTAATTGTAAGCTATATACCCAGTTGATCATTTAATTAACTATATGTCACTCTTCTTTTCATAATTAGGTCTACTTTTTGAAGACAATTTTAACCTTGAAGTATTTAGTTAGCTGATAACTGAATTAGTACAATAAATATAAAATTATAAATATATATAATACTTTTAATAAAACATGGTTTAATATATTTTGAAGGTTTATCTTTTATAATTAAAGCAAAGTTATATATCGGTTTAGGTTTATAAATGGGGTTTAGGGTTTAGATTTTACAATTAAAACAAAATTATATGTCGGTTTGGGTTTATAAAGGATTGGTTAGGGTTTAGATTTTACAATTAAAACAAAATTATATGTCGGTTTGGGTTTATAAAGGAGTGGTTAGAGTTTAGATTTTACAATTAAAACAAAATTATATATCGGTTTGGGTTGATAAAATAGTGGTTAGGGTTTAGATTTTACAATTAAAACAAAATTATATATCGGTTTGGGTTGATAAAATAGTGGTTAGGGTTTAGATTTTACAATTAAAACAAAATTATATATCGGTTTGGGTTGATAAAATAGTGGTTAGGGTTTAGATTTTACAATTAAAACAAAATTATTTATCGGTTTGGGTTGATAAAATAGTGGTTAGGGTTTAGATTTTACAATTAAAACAAAATTATATATCGGTATGGGTTGATAAAATAGTGGTTATATGTGTAAATATAAACTTAACACATAAATCATAAATTATCGCGATACAAAACAATTTAACACGATATATTTATAAACTTATATGTGTATATATATTGTTATCATTGTAATTTAATAGTTATTCATCTAACTTATAACATGATTTTACTTATGTATTTGATAAACAGTATCGTCGATACTTATATTATTATCTTGCTAAATAATTTGTTAGATCCGAAAGGATATTTTTGTCCACTTATACAAGTTGATGAGAGAGAACTAATTATACAAATATAAATGCTATATTCTTAATTTTGCAGTCAACTGAGTATAAAAATTTAATTCACCCTATTAGTTATAGTTAATAATTCTCACTGTCTCTTATAATGATCGTAACTCATTCTATCATATAACATACTACGGTTTACTCGTCGTTTGTAATAAATATTTTAAATATATTTGTTTGAAAAGATCAAATTATTGTATTTATAATTATATTTTAAATATACATAAATTTATTTTTTAATTAAGAATTTTATGATATTTATAAAAAAATAGCAAGTTAAATTATTATTAAATGTTCCAAATTAAAAGATTTAAAAAGTTTATTGTAGTATATAAAATTTTATTTAAATTTTTGACCAGTTACAATTTTTTTCTTTATAAGTTGAACAATTTATATTCGTTCTTCAAAAATTCAATCATGGCATATGCAAAAAAAAATCTACATTTTTATTTTTATATGAATGATATGATGAGTTATTTGTTTCACACCAATATAATCATATAAATATGAAAGGTGAAGTAAAATAATTAATAACAAATAAATATGATAAGTTAGATATCAAATCTTCTATGTTTATTTTGATTAGTCATTCATTTAAAAACCAATTAATAATGTATTTTTGTTTCACAATTTAATTAAATTGAATAAATGAGTATTTCACATATTTATTATTAATTCATCCCTTAAAACTTATATTTGTAATGGCAATAAAATGTAATTAAATATAGTGATGTTTATTTTATAATGTACTTCCCTTTAAATAAAGAGGGGAACTGTCAGGAACCTATGCATATCCACAGCTGATGTTGCTCTTAGTAGAAATTATTTTATTTAAGTTATTTTATATTTTATTTTTAAGTTATTTTTATTTAAAAATCAAAAATAAAGTATAATAACAAAATAAGAATTTATCGAATAACTACAAACAAAATGTTATTTTGAACTCATGGAAAAACAAAATGGCTATCCTTGCTGGCGATTGAATCAATCAAATTTGACACATATAGTGTGGCCACATTACAGCCATTGGGATGCTAGGGTATGCAAGAGCCGCTACAGCTATTTTGATGGACGAAATTGGCAATTATGTAACATCTCGACCTATTATGATTTTCGTTCCATGTAAAACTATTGTTTTGAGAAGTTTGGTACGTTTCCTGAAACATATCTTAAATTTTCAACATTTATGAATTTTGGATTCTTTAGCTTCTATCTAGTATCATCACCACATCTCGTGCTCCTCCATTAAGCCGCCATCCTCCTCGAACTCCAATCTCTTTTTTTTTTCTTTTTTTTTTGGTGAAACTAAAACCTGACTGATATGGTTTTCTTCAGATTTGACTCTAACTAAATTATTATAAAAAAAATATAAAAAAATTGTGGGACGAACTCTATATATCATTTCATACCGAGATCAAAACAAGTTATATGGTTTTGTTCCAAGTGTCACTCGAACTAGCAACCTTTAAACTATTGCTAAAAATCATTACCAGTTGAGTTATAGGTTCTTGGTAAATTATTAGTTTATGACCGTATAGGAATTAAGGAGGAGAGGGAGCCATGAATCTTCAGAAAAATCCTTTAAAGCTTATCAAATTTCCTAGTTCTGTAAGTATCAACTGCGCACGGTTAAAGTTATACATAGTCAAAAACAAGTCTTAAAGCTCTTGAAACGTTCAAACTCTTGCCAATATTGTTGAATTGATGGTTGAATGGTAGGTTGATTGCAATGATATCCCAAACCGGACAGGTCAACTTGGTCAACTAACTAAACTATATTAGAATACTTGGTACTTGGTTCTTGTTCCGGTTATTGACATTGCATATCGGTTTAATGTTGGTTATGCTATTGTAAGGTTAATTAGCATATATAAGCTGATTAATCACAAATGTAAACGTTAAGCATTTGTAACAAACTTTTAAACACAATGAATAAAGGTTTTTTCTCTCATCTTCTCCGATCTTGAATCTCCGATGATAGACTTTAATATGGTATCAGAGACAGGTTACACATAGCAATTATAGTACTGTTCAAAATGAAACAATAACAGATGCACTTGATACTCATGTTAATACTGGAACTATTGCTAGACCTAGACGACAGATTAGAGCTCCTAGTTATCTGACTGAGTATCATTGTTCACTGGTTCCTTTTACTTCTTCTCTACCACCTACAGATATTTCTACTCCTCTTATATCTTCTATAAATACACCTATTCCCACTATCAAACCTCATACTACTCCATATCCTATTTCTTCTTATATTTCCTTTGATAAACTTTCACCTTCCTATACTTCCTATATCTGTTCTTATAATGCTGAAACAGAACCAAAAACTTTTAGCCAAGCTATGAAATCAGAGAAATGGACAGGTGCAGCCAATGAGGAACTAAAAGCTTTAGAACAGAATCAAACTTGGGAGATTGAATCTTTACCACCAGGAAAGAATGTGGTTGGTTGTAAATGGGTGTTTACAATAAAGTACAATCCTGATGGCACAGTTGAAAGATATAAAGCTAGGCTTGTTGCTCAGGGTTTTACTCAACAGGAAGGGCTTGACTATATTGATACTTTCTCACCAGTTGCAAAGCTAACCAGTGTCAGATATATTCTTGCTCTTGCTGCTGCAAAGGGATGGAGTCTTACTCAAATGGATGTTTCCAATGCTTTTCTTCATGCAGAGCTTGATGAGGAGATATACATGAGCCTTCCTCAAGGTTACACCCCACCTAATGATACTGTCTTGCCTTCTAATCCGGTATGTCGTCTCAAGAAGTCCCTATATGGTTTAAAACAGGCATCTCGACAGTGGTATAAACGATTCTCATCTGTCTTGTTAGGCGCTAATTATATCCAATCACATGCAGCCAATACTCTTTTTGTCAAGGTTAGTTCTGTTGCTTTCATAGCAGTTCTAGTGTATGTTGATGATATAATGATAGCTTGCAACAGTGATAAGGCAGTAGGCCCAGCTAGATTTTTCTTGGGTTTAGAGATAGCTAGATCATCTGCTGGTATCTCTGTTTGTCAGAGAAAATATACTCAGAACTTATTGGAGGATGCAAGTTTACTAGGTTGTAAACCAAGTTCAATTCCTATGGATCCTAATCTACACTTGACAAAAGACATGGGAACTCTACTACAGAATCCAACATCTTATAGGGAATTGATTGGCCGGATGCTATATCTTACAGACACAAGACCTGATATTACCTTTGCTGTTCATCAATTGAGTCAGTTTATTTCTGCACCTACTGATGTTCATCCCCAAGCAGCTCATAAAGTACTGAGGTATCTGAAAGGCAATCCAGGACTAGGGCTGATGTATTCTGCCACTTCAGAGATTTGTTTGAATGGTTTTGCTGATGCGGATTGGGCAAACTGCAAGGATTCTAGAAGATCAATAACAGGTTATTGCATGTATCTTGGTACTTCTCTCATTTCTTGGAAGTCTAAGAAACAGAATGTTGCAAGCAGAAGTAGTACAGAGTCAGAGTATAGAAGCTTGGCGAATGCTACTTGTGAACTAATCTGGTTACAACAACTTCTCAAGGATCTACATGTGACTGTTACTTGTCCTGCTAAACTGTTTTGTGATAACAAATCGGCTTTACACATTGCGATGAATCCAGTCTTCCATGAAAGGACTAAACACATTGAGATTGATTGTCACATTGTTAGAGATCAGATCAAAGCTGGAAAACTCAAGGCTCTACATGTCACTTCTGAGAATCAACATGCGGATATCTTGACCAAACCTCTTCATCCAGGTCCATTCTATAATCTTCTTCAACAGATGTCATTGTCAAGTCTTTATCTTCACAATTCAGACTTACTGAAGCTAAAGACTTGAGGGGAGGATATTAGAATACTTGGTACTTGGTACTTGTTCCGGTTATTGACATTGCATATCGGTTTAATGTTGGTTATGCTATTGTAAGGTTAATTAGCATATATAAGCTGATTAATCACAAATGTAAACATTAAGCATTTGTAACAAACTTTTAAACACAATGAATAAAAGTGTTTTTCTCTCATCTTCTCCGATCTTGAATCTCCGATGATAGACTTTAATAAACTAGTTAGCAAACCTTTTAATTGTAACTTATATTGGACAACATAGGTCCTAATTAACAATAATGTGAGAACCAATGTTGTGTGACAATGTTATCGATCAGTTCTCTTTTGGTTGAGTGAGAACCAATGTTGGTTCACTATCGTATTTTTTATATGGTTCCCGTGAAAATTAGTTTGTCTATGATGGACGACGAGTGGGGGTTATGGACCATTTGGTTTACGGTTGATCGTCTTTAGTGGACAATCACGTATTGTTTCTACTAATTTTTTAAAATCAACTAAAGATTTTTATTCTAACATTAATCTTAATTTAAACAAATATTTTTATTTAAATCGACTAAATATCTTATTTTAAATTTTGCTTTTTTAAGAGTAAAACGTCCACTGATTCTTTATCAGCTCAAAGCCTTAAACAGTAATAATTCCTCATCAGTCATTTTCTAATTCAACTTTTAAAATTACCTAATTGTAGTAAACCACTCTTAAACTTTTGAACATACTTTCCTAAATAACAAAATCCAATAACACTAAACAATAATTAAATTCATACAATATGTTAAGTACCATGATTAAATAAGGTTCCCATCGAAATATTTCAGTTGCTTCTATCATTTTCATCAAATTACTTTAGCCGATAAAAAATCTGAGTGGAGGGAAATATTGGAATCTAAAAGCTTAATTACAAATGTGCTTACCGACAAAATCTGAGTGGGGGAAAAATATTGGAATCTAAGCTTAAATTAACTTGTGTCACTTCAACAAATGTGAAGAACATTCTATCCTCTTCGATGTTGTAATCATTTGGTTGTAATTTCGATAAGAAAAATATTTAATTTTTTCATTACAAAACCCAAATGTTATGTTTCCACTAAGAGAATATTATTAATGCAACTAGCTAAATCTGGTTTGCGGAAAAAATGAACCTACTGAATCTGGTAGGTATTATCAACTAAATAGCGTTGAGATGTGTCGGTAGAGTGATGAGATGACTTTTTTGATTTTGTAAGTTGAGAGGTCATGATCTTAGATACTTAATTTAAACCTAGTTGCTTTATAAAGTAAGATGATGAAAGTTTTGCATGGAAAGATGTCAAATATAGGATAAATTCGTTTTCGAGGTGCACACTTGTAGTTTATATATATAACCTTGAAATTGTAAAAATTGGTATCAAGTTCTTTGACTTTAACTTTGGTATCTATAGTTCCATGTTTCATTAACAATTTAATTAGGTTGATGACGTTTATTTGGGGGGAAAATTGGTATACGTAAATAACTTTGCATATTAAGTTTTTGATCTCTAACGTTTTTGATGCTGATGGATGTCTTAGCCATGCATGGTCCATGGATTTAGTAACCTTCGGAGATGGTGCAAACCTGGGATTAGCGATTTTAAATGGTCTATTTCATATTTTTACATAAACTATACATCTCATAATGTAAACTTATCGTACATTTTCAAATATTTGTACACTTCAAAAAAAAAAAAGATCATGAAAATAAAATTAATTTAAATTAAATTAAATGATAAATTCATTAAAGCAAATAAATAATATTAAGGAATTTTCATAAATAGCACTAAAATGAGTATTTTCCAAAAATATCATTATAAATTTTATTTTCAAAAATACCACTAAAATATATTTTCTTCCAAAAATACCACAAAACTTAATCTATAATTTTTAACATTCAAAATTAATTTCTAAATCCTAAATACTAAAATCTAACCCTTCAGCATTTCCAATAATTCCTTCAACAGAAGAAACCAAACAAATACTGGCCAATGATTGCTTCATAGTTGTTGTTACATAATGATTTGTTTATTAAAGTTGATAATAATTAACAAATCAATGATCACACGTTACTAAAAATAAATAAAGCAAATGACCCGAATCAATTTTAAGTGGCTTTCTTGTTGACAATGACTAATATTAATTAGGAATAATATTTCTTTCTTCAAAATAGTGAATCCAACTGCCGCCATAGAAACAAAAATATTAAATAGTGTATAAACTTAATAATCAGACTTTATTAAATTTTACTATTTATTATCAAAGAAAAAGACTATATTTAACCCAAAAACAAACAAAATTAACTCGTATAAATTGACCTTACGCGAACAGTTGAGATGTCAAATGAAATATTAGTTTATGTTATCTTAGAAAATATTATACGATTAAAAATATATGTATATATTTATGATATTAAACATTAAATAAAATATTTTTTTGTATACAGTTAGATATAGGATATAATGTTAAAATCTGTTTTCTTTATTTTCTGATGAGGTGTTTTTTATATGTTTTCATCAATATTATAGATCTATGATATATCATATTTTAATTATATATTACTTTTATAAACTATTGAATTGTTTCATGTTGTTCATGTGGAAGGTTTGTGCCATTGTAAGTGTATTTTCATGTAAAGAAAAATTATTGTAATGAACTTGGGTTGAAATATGATGAAAAATAGTGTTTATATAGCAAACTTAATATCTTGAATTAGTATATATTGTGTCATATGGATTGATGTTTTTCTAATACATAGCTGATATAAACATAATCATATATTTGGATACCAGATATCTATTTAAGTTTGTATTTATATCATAATATTATGGATTGAATATTTAATATTGCAATAATTCTATTAATACTAAAAATGAAAAAAGAAGGAACAGTTAAATGAGAAATAACTAAACGAACTTAGATTCATGGTTAGTTGGTTACCTCAATATCGTATGATGAACTCGCCCATATTAAAAGAATATAATGAACAAGAATGTTACTTACTCGAAACATTTGAAACAAATAAATAAGAAGCATTACTAGAGACATATCATAGAATCAGATATATAAAGATGGATCTTCTCTAAGTTTGAAGCGATAAAATTCAGTTGGACTCCACAGAAGAACAATCAATGTGTTGATGTGCTTGCGAAGATGATGATTCCTTATGAACTTCCTTTGTTTTATTACTATTATGTTCCAGATTTTCTCATATCTTCTCTTCATTGTGATCACAGTTTTAATTATTAATAAAGTTTTGTTGAGTTAAAAAAAAAGGATGGATCTTCTCATTGTATTCAGTCATTATTCATCGGTGAAATCTCTTCACTTATATCAAATTTTGTTCACTTTAGTTCACTCTCAAACTAGCCATTATTCCTCATAAAATACAATTATAAATTGCGAATGTAGGTTTACAAAAAGAAAAACAATTGCAAATGTTAATTTTGGTAACCACATACCTATTTAGGTTTATGTTACAATCTAATCTCAATTATTACTAGTGAACAAGTTTTCTAATCAGTTGAAAGATTGAAACTCAACCAAAACATATTTTGCCACATTCACCATGTTTAGCCACCTATGAATTTAGTTTTATTTTGTTTCAAAAAAAATCATATAAACTCTGTATTATATACTAAAAAAACACACTTCATTTTATTTCTCGGAATAATAAGATATTTTTAGTAAGATAAACAAAATATCATTTTTGCTTAATCATAAAAAAGAGTAGTTAAATATTTAACTATTTAACTCGCTATCATAATGATCATGATTAAATCCTTACACCTATATCTTTGTAGTTTATCACTAACTTAAGCTTTCAAGTTTTCTAATTCATAACTAGTTCAAATTTTGAGCAACTATAATTTTGTAACATGAAAATCGATCAAATAAACCCAAAAAAAAGTATTGATTACTGGACTTCACTTGAGCATAGTATAATATTATATAGTGTATACTAAAGTACTTTTGATCTACATTAACATTAGTGACATTACACACAAATACATGTCACTAATTTATCAAGAAAAAGTAGCCAAACATAACCTCAGTAAGAAAACTAATTTTGGGCCTGCCTTTAATTTAATTTGAGTTATATAAGCCCGAATTTGGGCCTTTTTATAACACTCATTCGTCGTCTATTCGAAAGTGTAATTTTGAAACTTTTGAGGGGCTCTTTGTTAATTTTCGTTTTAAGCGTCTGACTCGAAATCAAATGGTATAATAGCACAAAGACGAAGTTCAAAGATTTTAGAATTCGGGAAAAAAATTCAAAAATTTCAAGAAGTAAGAAAGAAATAAAGAGACTGATGAAAATGATAAAGCCAAAGCCTGATCCTAAGCAACAGCTCCGAGATTGGCAGAAGAAGCTACGACATGAATGCCTTAACATCGAACGCCAAATTCGAGGTTACAACTTCTTCTTCTTTGAATCTTATTGGGTATTCTTGATTCTTCAGGAAAGTTTCGATTTTTGAAGGATTTGGTCACTTAGTTGATGATTTAGATTGATGGGTTATGATAAAAATCCGATTTTGAGAAGTTGTTTCTTCATTGGGTTTATGATCGAGTGGTTATGACTAGTAGAAGAGTGTTCTTAGATTTGGATTCTGGTTCTTTCTTGGGTTTGTTTGACTGAGTGGGTTCGATTTCAGATATAGAGAGAGAAGAACGAAAAGTGCAGAAAGATATTAAAGGCTCGGTGAAGCGGAATGATATGGTCACTGCGAAGGTAATAAAGGATGAAGCTTTATTAGCAAATCTTATCAGTTGTGAAAGATGTTGAAGTTTTGGTTTAAGTGTTCCTCTGTTTTAGTGTGTTTAAAGGCACTTGCTAGGGAAATAGTGATAAAGGATGAAACTTTATCAGCAAATCTAATCAAATTGTGAAAGATGTAGAAGTTTTGGTTGAAGTGTTTCTCTGTTTTTGTGTGTTTAAAGGCACTTGCTTGGGGAATAGTGATAAAGGATGAAACTTTATCAACAAATCTAATCAATTGTGAAAGATGTTGAAGTTATGAGGTTTGGGTTTAAGTTTTTCTCTGTTTTTGTGTGTTTAAAGGGAGATAGTGCGTTCTAGAAGAATAGTAAAGCGACTATATGAAAATAAAGCTCAGCTGAGTTCGATATCAATGCACCTTGCGGAGAGTGTTGGTATTGATCAAAAGCTTTACTTGGTGGTTGAATGTTTAGTTTCGTATGATGTGTTGTTATTTACATTGGTTTTTCGTGTTTCAGGAACTGCGGTAACAGTGGGGAATCTTTCGAAGAGCGCTGAGGTTATGAATCTTGTTAATAATCTAATGAAAGTTCCGGATATGGCTCTTAAGATGCAGGAATTTAGCAAAGAGCTGACCAAGGTAGTACATTCATGCTTAGGAACTAAGGGCTTTTGAGTTTTCTTTGTCCTGTGTACTGTGTATGATCATGTTAAAGCATATGTATCTTACAAGTTTTTCTAAAATGTGGGGATCTATGTAGGCTGGGGTTATTGATGAGTTTGTGAGTGATGCGGTTGACGATGCCTTAGATTATGAGGATGTGGAAGAGGAGATTGAGGAGGAGGTTGAAAAGGTCTTGACTGCCATAGCAGGAGAAACTGCAGCACAGCTCCCAGAAGCAGTTAAGAAGGAAAAGATAAATGTACCAGCTCGAAAAACGAAAATTTCACCTGAGGTAAGCACTTCCACAGTTGAATGATTGCTAGATGGAAAGTGTACTGAGGAGAGAGATCAAAATCTGAAAAGGATAAGTGTAATGTATTGCAGGAAGAGTCAATTGCAGAAGGAGTTGGTAATGAAGAAGAACTCGAGGAAATTGGAGCTCGGTTCGCCAAACTTAGATCTTAACTGATACATATCAAGTGTGTAGTACTCTAGTGAGTTTTCTTATAACCATAGTTAGAATTCTTGGCCGATCTCTGAAATGGTACAATGTGTTGAAACCAGGGGAAGATACAAGCTTTTGGTCACTGATAGTGCTACTTGTATAGTTTGAAAGAGCTTTTAGTTTTAGTGTTTGTTAGGTTTGGTTATGTGTAAAGTTTTTGGAATTGGAGAAGGAGAAACCGATTCAGTTTTGGTTCATCTTGATTTGAATTGGTCCGGTTCGATATAATTTTGTTGAAATGTGATATATTTGGTTTGTGTTGATTTGGATGTATACTAATTGCACCCTATTGTATACAGTATAATACAAATTACACTACAATAAAATTGAATTATTAAGGCAAAGTACAAAAATTGATCGATATGCACATAAACGTGTAGTTGCGTAGAGTGTTATGTAAAATGGGCCTCATATTAAAGCCCGTATGATGTGTAATATTACGATTGGTTAAGGTACACACTATGTTAAAATAGTCCTGAGTATAAATAGACGAGTCACACATATCTTCATAGAAAACCCTAAACATTCCTTATCTGAGTAAAAATTTCTTGAGAAGGATTCTTTTTTGTTGCTTCTATCAGATTCTTTATCTTTAGTAATCTCAAGATTTCTCTCTTTTTTTTTGTGGTTTTTATTGGATAGTACTTACGATGGTTTCGATTCCGGTGTGGTCGAGGTACGATGACAAGAAGTTTGAGTTAGCTCTGAAGCACTTCTCGCAAGGTTCGCAGGATTCGCAGGAATTATTGAAGAAGATAGCCCTGCATCTTGTGAAACCTTACGAGGAGGTGAAGGAGTACTACTTAGCGTTGGTCTACGATGTTGGACTGATCGAATCGGGTAGGATTGCTATACCTAAGTACGACGAAGACTATTACGTGCCACTGAAGGAAGCGACTGAGTCCAAAAGCCAGGTCATTGAAAAAGCCAAGGGAACTCCTTGGTCAGCAGAGGAACATAGGTAACTTTGTCTATGAATAGAGATTTTTCTTGGATTAAAGTCCATATTTAAAACTTGCTAGTGACGTATCTTGCTAGGGATTATAAATTTAGGGTTTTTAGTTAGTATTGTTGACTAGGGTTTGTTTAGAACTTGCTATAGTATGGTTGATGATTTAGGGTTTTTTGTTTCTTAGGGTAAACGATGTAGAGTCATAGTTTTAATCTTTCGTTAGGGTTAGGCCACAGCATATATATAATGATTAATTGTTAGTTTGATCTTAATTATGGACTTTTGGTTGATTAATGATATTTTTTTCAGTCGGTTTCTGGATGGACTAAAGAAGTATGGGAAAGGAGATTGGAAGAACATAGCAAGGGAATGTGTGAAGTCAAGGAACCCGACGCAAGTGGCAAGCCATGCTCAGAAGTATTTCTTAAGGCATAGTTCTGACAGTAAGAAGGGGAAACGCTCCAGTATCCATGACATGACTCTAGGACATACGGACAACGTGACCGACCCAACTGGATCTAGCTTGAGTTCTATGGACCAGCAGCCACATTCCATTGACCAACTTCCTCCGGATCAGTATTACACCAACAACAATATAATTGACCCAACTGGATCCAATTTGAGTTCTATGGACCAGCAGCCACACTCCGTTGACCAGCTTCCTCCGGATGAGTATTACACAAACAACAATGTAGTTGACCCAACTGGATCCAACTTGAGTTATATGGACCAGCAGCCACATTCCATTGACCAACCTCCTCTGGATCAGTATTACACCAACAACAATGTACTTGACCCAACTGGATCTAGCTTGAGTTGTATGAGCCAGCAGCCACTTTACGTTGACCAACTCCCTCCGGATCAATATTACACCAACAACAGTGTAATTGACCCAACTGGATCCAGCTTGAGGTTTATGGGCTAGCAGCCACATTACGTTGACCAACTTCCTCCGGATCAAGTATATTACACAACTAACAACGTAATCCCTAGATCTAGGTTGACTTATATGGGTCAGCAGCCACCTTTCGTAGACCAATTTCCTCCGGATCCATCTTACACCCACAACAACTTTGGGCCTTTTTGATGATTAATTGATTATGATGTGTGTTTAGCTGTATTATTAAAGGCTTGGGAGATTTTTTTGGTTTATATATAGGAGGGTTTTAGAGTTTTAGTTTCTAGTGTAGAGTTTAGTTTTATAAGAAACTTGAATGACAATTTGATTTATAGTTGATGGGTGCTTAGCTATATAAGACATGTTTGAACAAACTATAAAATGTTAATTGATGTTAATGAAGAAGAACTCGAGGAGATTAGTGCTCGGTTCTCCAAAGTTAGATCTTAATTGATGTATATCAAGTGTGTACTGTGGTGAGTTTTCTTATAACCGCGGTTCTATCTCTGAAGAGGTGTTGAAAACAGGGGAAGAAATAAGTGTTACTTGTATAGTTTGATAGTGTATGTTAGGGAGGTTTTGGTTATGTGTAAAGTTTTTTGGATTTGGAGAAGGAGAAACCAATTCAGTTTTGGTTCATCTTGATTTGAATTGGGCCGGTTCAATATAGTTTTGTTAACATTTGATATATTTGGTTTGTGTTGATTTGGATGTATGCTAATTGCACTTTATATATAAAAAATGACACTTTGCGTAGAGTGTTATGCTAAAAGAAATTATTAAGGCAAATTAAATATGCACATAACATGTGTAGTTGCGTAGAGTGTTATGTAAAATAGTGTCTTAAACTTAAGACGGCACTTCCTCATTGAAGTGTCATGTTTTTGATGAGATCTAAATCTTAAATTATTCATCTTTTGGTTTAAAATTTTCATAAAGTGTATAATAATATCACAGATATGGATGACATGAATGTGGATATACCATACACACTTAGTTGCATAGAATATATGTGAATTGAATTTGTTGAAGACAAAAGTTTCGTCATGTTGTCATGTTTTCTGTTGAGGTCTCTAAATTTTATAAAGTTCTTTAGTATGCGCAAATTGTGCATAAAGCAAAGGCATTACATTGATGATGATAAAAAGGAAGAAAATGACGTTACATCAAATACATATAAATATTATTTTAGATTTACCGAAACTCGTTTGGAAGTGTCATTTTCGTGTTTTTATTCCAAATTTCAAAACACTAATTATTATTAGAAACTAGTTAGTTTTCAATCGTAAACAACTTCCATCGTTTTCACATAATTATAGTCATCAACCTAATCCTACTTAATTTTTACTGTTCTGAATTCCAATAACTGGAAAAATGTCATTTAAGTTTACTACTTTAATGTGTTTTCTGTTATTAAGAAAAAACCATATATAGTAGATATAGACACTCTTTTAATAAAATTTCTTAAAGTATGATTGGGCTACCACTTTTTACGCGTTGAAAATAAATGATTAAATTAACTTTTCACATTCACGGTATTTATCAAGTTTTCACGTTTAAAAAAAATACCCATTTAGCTATGTATTTACCGTGTCAAAATTAAAAGTAGAAAAACAGACAAAACATGGTTAATCCACTAAAACTAATTTTTTTGAATTAGTGTTCTATAAATATTTTTTTGTTTATCTTAGTACTTTCTGCTTGTAATTATTCAGTTATTCGGCTATTTATTCATTCGACATATCAATCAAGCTATAAAACTACTTTTTAAAATCCAAATAATCCTTTCTAATTAAATTTGTTAATTCTTTTTTGTATACAATGATAGGATGGAATGAAAAACCAAGAGTGAAGCAACAACACTTGGGTCGGTCAATAAAGAAACATAAGACGCATGTATTATTTGAAGATAAGTGTTTACATCATCTTTATTCACTTTCAGTTTTGTGTGAATTATAAGACACACCTTTAACAAAAAGCTAGCATAAAAAAAAGAATCGGAAAGAAAATAATAAATACTGGTTAATTAAAATGTCGTGGCAATAAAATTTAAGGAATCTCGTAACGTTTTTATTACGTGATAAAATTTTGGTTTGTCTAAAAAAAAATAATTTAAATTATATAATTTGCTTGGAAAAAAAATGAGAAGTATTATTAATACCTCTAAAAAAACCAAAAAAGGTTTTAATGCCTTGCACGCAACATTTTATGAGATTGATAATCTGAGATACCGACTTTACTATAAGTCTTTCGATGTATTTTCTTGAAAATGGAATAAAAAATAAAGGATTTATATTATTTACTTACACAGTTTGTTTTTATTTTCTAGTCATCAACATGACGTATATTATTGTTTCATTGGATTGAATGATTGATAATTACTAGATAAGAAAAAATATAAAAAACAGAAGCCAAAGGATATGATAATCTCATACGATTAACTGATTAAGCAAGAGAAACTGATAGCTACATATCACAAGTTTTGTCATTCATTTTCTTATCTTGTTTCTTTTTGAAACGTGATAAGTAAGGTAGTAGTAGAAAAGCAAGAGTGTGAGGAAGATTCCTTGAAAGAGAACTACCGAAGTTGTGGCCATATGTAACACTAGTCTTGGATCTTTAAGCATAAAACGAGATTATGATTGTCATCAACTTTGTTTGTATTTTTCCCATAATATGATTCATGACGATATGCATGTAAAAAAAATTGACAAAGAAGATTTCAAGAAGAGCTATAGCTAGCACTAGTGTTCTTGAAATAAGATATATGACCTATTATCGATCGAGTTTTTTAAAAATATTTTTTACCTATGAATATCGGACTTGCACAATAATTTTCTAACAAAATTGTATATATACAAATGTTTAATCGCATATTATATATATAACTAGATTTAGTACCCGCGCGTTGCGCGGGATTTTCATTTAAAATATTTTATATGAATATAAATCTTTGAGCATAATTGTAATTATTCAAATTTTTTAAAGGATAAATCTTAGAAATTAAACATTAAACTTATTTTTAAGTAATACTAGTGATGGACCCGCACGTACGTGCGGGGTTATTTTTACAAAATTAAGATTTTTTAAGTAGATGCTATTTTGGTAAAATTTTGTTATATGAGTTTATTTGATAAACTATATATAGACATGCAGTTGTAAAATATAGATATTGTATTACATAATAAAATTTTAAAATTGGTGACCAAAAAAAAAATAAAATAAAATAAAATAAAATTTTAAAATTATTTAAATGAAAATGATAAGTAATATTACGTGTTTATTTTTTAAACTAATCAAAATATTTCTAACTGTTTGCTTAGAGATGTTAAATCAGATTTGGGTTTGGCTTTAATTTGAATTGTTTTATCTGTAGTTTAGAATGGAAAACCTGTCATGTCCCTTTCCGTCTCGTCTTGACCCGTCCCGTCCCACCCCGCCCCGTCCCGTCCCGTCTTCTATATGTCATAAAATTTCTGTCCCATAATCGTTTCTTTTTAAAACATAATCATTTGCCAATGTTTTTTATAAGAAATTTGGTAAAAGATTTAGACGGGATACCCATATTCCTCGTTTAAATATTTATTTTTATCAAACTAATAAAAATCTAATTATCAATCTAAGTCACATGCTCCCACCATTTTCATTCACAAGGCAATGTCTGTAATCCTAACATACACAATCCTTGTTCGATTTTTAATTTTATTGATCTTTGAGTTTCATCTTTATTTCTCATTACTTTTTTCAATTCAAAGATTCATGTTTTAACCTTTTTGTTTTATAAAGATTTAGGTATTTCTATTTTTTTTAAATACATGCATTTATTGTAGTTTTGTTATCCGAAGTATACGTTATCTTCTTGTACTTGTCATTTCATGTCTAAATATTTGAAATAAATAGGAAAGTGGAAATTAAATTTAGCAATTTAAATTACATGTCCCCGTATCGTACTCGTAGTTTTATATTTGAAAGTTGAAAATGAATTTAACTTTATGACCGTGTCTCATAACAATTATATCTAATCATATTTTTTTTTTTATGAGAAATAATTTAGACAATGTTTGTTTTCGAATTATATGTTCCCATCTCGTATTCATCCCTATAAGTTTATATTTTTTTAATAAATAACACCATTTACATGTAACTAAATATAATTTTAATATATGTAAAATTTCATATAATCGTCCAAAAGTAGATATTTATACGTCCTAAAGTTGAATTTTTTTCAATATTTTGAGATTTTGAGAATTAAATATAACTACCAATTTTTTTTTTCAACCGGTTATCCAAAACTTATATATCATATTTGTCAAGGATAGTTTACAACTGTACGTATATGTGAGATAATGTTTGTAGATATTTATTTATTATATCATTTATATCATACCAATTTGACATTTTATTTGTTTTCAATTAGATTAAATCATAAATATATAATCATTTATTATTTAAAAATTGGTAATAAGTCATTAAAATCATTTAAATGTGATATATCCACTTTTTATTTAGTTTTAATCTTAATAGAAATTCTATATGTTTATAATCTCAAAATGTAGTTTATGATTTGATAAAACAATTATTTAATATTTGATAATAGTAATGATATGCAAATTGCCAATGGATGAAGATTTATTTTGTTAAGATTGTGGTGAAATTAATTAAAAAAAGAAGTTTAGAATAATCATTAACTAACTGTTTGACCAAATAAAAAATCATTAACTAATTGAATTAATGATAAATTTTGTAGATATCTTTTGTGCTATAATTGCTAGATTGCTTTTTGAATATGAATATTTTTTTATGTGAAAATAAGAAATTTATGTGATCTAGAATGTTTATTCGCATGATTTTAGCAAACAAATATTTAATTATTGATTTATTTAAATTTTATTTAAATTTTTAAAATTATATAATTTTTAAAATTTGATGATATGATCAGTTATGTATATATACTATGTAGAATTTGATTAGTTGATTATTTCATATGCTAACATATTTTTTTATCTTTTTATTTTTCTAAAAAAATGTTATCTTTGTTTTTTTAGATATATGATGATTTTGTTTTATTAGATTTCATTCTATATAAATTATTAATTTCGAAATTATATTAAAATATTAAATTAATATTAAATATGTTTATGTATATTCAAAATAGATATGTTTACATATATTTAATTTTGAATTTAATTGTCCACTTTTTATGGTAAAAGATTATTATGATTTCCATAAATATAGATAGTTTGTGTTTTTTGTTTTTGCTGTCATTAATTCTGTTTGGCAATTGGAATATATTTCATGAAATTGTTTTTTAAAATTGGGGGTGTTTGGCTTCAAGTTGTCCTTCCCAATTAATAGTATAGATACAACATATATATTGTTGACGGGGTAACAAAGATCATTTGAGAAATTTGCGCGAATAATAAACGACATTGACTACCAGCTCATGATCCTTTATCACGAAAAGAGTTTATTTCTTATTCATATCCATAAAAACATATCTTTAAAAAAATTCCACGTTAATTATCGACAGGTGTTGACCTAATTGGATTTCATTTCTGATTAAATGATGATATGAATATCACACCGTTCTATATAAAATATGAATATACATAGCCTCATAAACACTATTTAATGTAAAGATACATATATAATATCATGTTAAAAGAATAGGTTTTGCGAGCTTGCTTTATCCATCAAAGAAAGTGCATTGCAGTATTAGAGAATTCTCGATCAAGTTATGTATGTGCCTATTTTATCTCACTTTCTATAACTAACGGTTAAGCCTGACTTTGAATGTAATAATGTATGTCTTGATTTTTTCTAAACATTATTTGTTTTAGTGTAAAGATACATATATAATATCATGTCAAAAGAATAGGTCATTTCTTGTAATTGCTTTTAACTACCAATTCATTTGTCATTTCGGTTCTATGATGCATTTGTTGCCTCTCGACATCTAGTTTGTTTTTTCACCTTCTATTGACTCATATAATATAAATTGAAGTGTGAATTGATTTTCAAAACATATCATAACTTTTTCTTTCTTAATTATAGACTTTATCTTTTAGATATGCTACAAAAATTACATATCACTTCTCTTTTAACGACTTATATATCACTTTCTATATATTTTACAGTAAAATTCAAGAATAATGTGATCATTATTTATTTATTATTCAATAAGATTAATGATAATTTCTTAAATTTTTTAATATAATTTCACGACATAAAGTGGGACCTTTCAAATATCTCCGTCTTAAAGGGTTGTAAATTGAACTTAGTAATCTTGTATTTTTCTTTAAAAGTAAAAACATACAATTAAAAAAATGTTATATTATTCTACCATGCATTTAAAATTTACTTCAAACTCATTAACACATTTTAAAATGTTATATTATTTTAAATGGTTTTTCTGTTAAGAGTTTGGATCATATTATTATTACAAATGCAATTTTCATAGTATTGGTTTTAAACTGTTACTATTTTTAATTTTATTATATTATATTTATTTTGTTTTTAAATTTTTATTTATTACCATGAAAAGAAATTCTATGTTAAAATTATGTAAAATTCGTTTTTTATTTATCTATAATCTCATTTTATTATTTACAAATAACATATAATGCATTAAATGAATATTTCATTTTTTATTTAATATAAAATAAATAATATTGTTTATGTAGATGCTTAGGTGGACACTCTAAATGGAGAGAGAATTCTCCTATTATATATATAGAATCTAAATATGATGTTACATACAAATATAGTCATTTGTAATTAAGTTTATATAAACAACGCAAATAAACATAAAGAATTTAAAATAAATATAGCATCGTTAAGGAAAAAATTAAAAATCTTTCAAATACGAATTATGAAAACTACATATGTTTTGGAAAATATTTTAAAATTACTATATTATGAATTATATTGAACTTTTGTTATATTTAATTTAAGCTAAAAAAATTATTTTCGAAAACCTTTTATTTAGCCTTATGTTTTAGACAATGAAATTTCTCAACGGCATAAACATTCACACATAAATTAAAAATTAAAAAAATATAACATATCATAAAATCATGAATAAAAATATTTATTTAGTTAAACTCATAATCTATTCTATTTGTAAAATGTAAATCCTAATTTTCCTTTATGAACCCAAACTGATAAATAACCTTGTTTCATTGTAAAAAACCTAAATCCCACTCCTCTTTTATAAACCTAAACCGATAAATAATCTCGTTTAATTATAAAATTTAAACTATAATGCGCATTTATAAACCCAAACCAACATATAACCCTAATAATTGTAAAACCTAAGTCTTAATCCTTATTTATAGGCAAAAACAACATATAATATTGTTTAGTCGTAAACCCTAATCTCTTTGTTAAATCCCAACCGGCAAAACCAAAAATTAGGTTAATAATTTAATTTTTTTTGATTAAAAAGTTTGAATATATAATTATTTTATTTTTAATGTTGTTTTAAAATTCTATTTTATCTTAATATTAATAAAATTAGATATAACATGTTGCGACATCTTATGTTTTACTTGACACTTATCATGATCACGTAAGTTAGTAACTTTAAAAACCAAGTTTCAACATATAATCTCGTTTAATTATTAAACTTAAACCATAATTTTTATTTACAAAAAAAAACCATAATTCTCATTTATCATTTATATACCCAAACCAACAAATAACCTGTTTTAATTGTAAAATTAAAGTTTAAACCTTAATCCTCTTCTGTAAACAAAAACTGACATATATTCTCTTTTGATTATAAATTTTAAATCCTTATCCTATTAATAAACCAAATTGAAATAACTGAAATTATGTTATTTATTTAATTTAATTAATAATTTTTAATATATATTTCTTTATAATATTTATTATATATATTTTCTTTTTCGATAGGGTTAATAATATTTCTATTTTATCTAAATATTAACAAAATTAGAATCAACACGTATCAACATCCTATCGTTTATAATTAACACATGTCATGATCTTGTTAATGGCTGACTTTGAAAACCAAGCTTTATATAATAAGATATATAAGATTGCGAATTATTACTAGTTTAGTTAATTATTTGAGCATATATATATATATATGCATATATGCTCATATATATATATATATATGCATGTAAGTTTTCCGAATATAACGAAAAACATGTATTTTAAACTGAAATAATCATGTATTTTTAAGTATATATAACTGATCAAATATAATCAATACAAATAAGTTTTTATGACGATTTTTTCTCACACGGAATAACAAATCTAACCAAGAAAAGAGGGACTTTGCGAAAATGGGGAAAAGAACACCATGCATGGTGGTGTCGACGAGAATTTTGGTCATGACACAATACATAATGTGTGTTTTCTTTTATTTGTTCACTTACATATGTTTGATTATTCTGTTAAGTGATGTTTTGGGTAAGATACATTTCTATATTATTGTTTTCAAAGTTAGATCATAATTTCATATTCGCGGTCTACAATTTTTTAATGTTCCCCATGGACCATCATGCTATAGACAAATCAACACTGAACAGTCAATTATGACGTATATATAATATGTTCAAAACTATAGTATTATTTTTGTTTTGTTATTACTTAGAAGTTAGAGCGTTGAACCATATATTATTCTAAAGTTATTAAACTGAAATCAAATTATACAACGAAATTATTCTCTATTATTTTAGACATATTTAATATTTCATGCCTTCAAAAAAGAAATACTATTTAATATTTCTGTTTTAAAAATGCCATTGGTTTGACTCATTCAACTTTGTTTCGATTTCATATGTAAGATGAGTAGCAGAAGTTAATTACTAGAGAAAGAGTATCGTTTACTACTATTGGTCAATGGTCATTTTCACTGTAATTTGCTAGAATTTACTACCAAGATCATCACATCACTTTTCCTAATTTAAGAGTTGTTCTTTCTATATCTACTCCAACAAGTGATGAGTTAACCATCGGTTAATTTGATTATGAAAGTTTCAATGGATGATACAGTAAATGCAAACTAATGTTGGCAGTTTAGTTCATCTATTTTTATAGTGGATAATAAATCGTCATAGATCTCTCGCAAGTTCAATATTAAAGCGGATTTGTTAACGTGTAAAGTGCGTGTTAAACCGCTAATCTATTTTTATGTAAACAATAATTCTATTTCGTGGTTCTTCTAAATATTATTATTGATATTGATAAAAAGAAAATAGTGTAAAAATAGTTTGCAATTAAATTCGCAATGATTTCTGATCTCTTTTGTTTTGAACAATCGTCTTTTTTTCAATAATCATTAGAAACAAAGTTCATACAAGCCATAAGAGCAAAGGAGCAAAGGTAATGAAACTTAACACAACTTAAAACAGTATAAACAAGAAAAAAAAATAGATGCGATTATTTTTTCTATTTTGTTTAATATGCACATATTAGAAACTAAAGTTTATAAATGATAAAAAAAGAAATGATCTAACCCATGCATAAACATTTTTATCAGCTCAAACCATTGCAACCATTCGAACCAAAATTTGTAATAGTAAGAATGCACTATTTCAATACTTGTATCAAAGCGTTATTCCCACCTATCTTTTACTATTTCCTTTCACAAAGCGACATCGCTTTTAATTATTCTACTATTGTTTTTTTTTTTGTAAATTATTCTACTATTGCTTATAGTTTCTCTTATCCACTAAAAAGAATAAGAATATCGCTTTTTATTATTACTCGAACTTTCAATATTTGCATATTCTTGGACTATAGTACATACAACAATGATGAACTTGATATCAAAAGACAAACACAACAATGATGAACATATAATTTATGGAAGGAAAGAATCTCACCGTAATTTGATGATATCATTAGTTGGAAATAACAAGAATATTGGATTGTTTTACAAATGATTACATATCAAATTACATCACCACATGTTGAGATTCCGCCTAATTTACATATTTTTCGTAAGTACTCCAAACAATCACACAACATTTATCACTTGTTAACAAAAACATTAACACCCATGCGTTAATCACACTTTGGTTGGTGATACACGCCAAACTCATATAATACAACCTATTAAGGGGTGCATTGTGATTTGTCCATGTCTAAAGGATTCTTCAAACAACCTCGATATAACACAATTTTATACGCAAAGATTTCGAATTAAAGCAAGGATTTGGACAGTTTGTAAGCAAAAGCAAAACTAAATAGCTTACGTTCACACAATTTTCACATACTTGTCTTTGTCTTTTGTTCAAAGCGAATTAATTGCAATTGCGAAAATTTATGTACATAAGAATAAAAAAAAAACTAAGGATCCTAATATTTCGGTAGGTACGTGTATCTATCTTAATTTAATTTTTTGGTGTCTAGATTTTTTATAAAAAAAACCGAAAAGAGCAATCATATATATACACACTTTTCTACGACAGAACAAGTGGGGTTTATTTATCACACACAGCAAGAAAGCTTTTAAAAAAAGAGGAAACAAAAAGAATTGATTGGTTACAAATTGAAACTAAAGTTTGATTTGCTATTTAAAATGATTTAAAGGGAACAATTTGGAGAAAAAGACATTGTGATGATATTTTGGATAATAAGTGGTTGTGTTTTAGTCTTGCATAAACTTTTAAAGTAATGTGTCACCCGGAAAAAGATTTTGAAATCGATGGTATTCTGAAAAAAAATCATGCATGAAAATGAATTACGGTATTTATGTAAATTATGTATTACGTCTTTTCCAAATGTTAATGGTATTACTTATATAAAAAGTAATTATATGTTCTATGTTTAAACTAATTACCTTTTTTCAGCAAAATCAGATTTTCATTAATTTAAAAAGTTATACAAAGACATTATAGAGAGTTACCGAAACACAATTATTACATATGCCAATGTATGTATGATTCTAAAAAAAATAAGCAGAAGGGAGATTGACGACGCTTTCCAAAGAGTAGTCTTACTCGCTAACCAATCGTAAGATCCGTTATTGTCCAACTTCATATTTAATTTCTCTTTGTTACGATTAACATACATCATCTTGTTTAAATTAATTACCATTGTTTATTAATTAGCAATCGTCGCTCGTAGTATATTTTTAAAAATAAATTAATATTAAGTAACAATATAATAGTCTTTAAAAAAAGTTGATTATTGTTTGTTGTAAAAAAAAATAATTCATTCATGGTATAACCTGTTTGTTTTTAAAATTAAAATTTTGAATGGCTACAACGATTAAGACGATTTTTTATTTACTATTAATAAATTATAAATTGTAGTGGTACGAACCAAATAAAACAAAAATAGTCACTATAAATTATTTTATGTTGCAAAAATAAAGCAAAATTTAATATGATACGTTAGTATGCTTTATCCGCAATATCGATTCAAAGCCTAGAAATCAATGAAACCTCCAAATATAAGAGTTGGAAAAATGTGAAGATGATTTCATTGATTCTAGCAAAACCGTTACCTTTTTCGAGGTGGCAAACAAAAAAGGAAAGATTGACAATTTTCATAAGCAAAATTTGTAAATAAAATAAAATATTTTAAGGAAACTATATCACTTATTTTATTTATCAAATAAATAAAATCTAAAACATTTAAAACCAAAATTTCATCCACGATTTTGTGTAAGTTAAGTAGTAACCAAAACAAACCAACTACTGTATATATAAATACATCTTCGTCTCCTTTCTCTTCTCTTCAATCTCCATCAAAAAACTCAATTCTCTCCAAAAATGGACTCTAAAACAACTTTTCTCACATTCCTCCTCTGTATTTTCATTTTCTTACATTTCTCACCCTCAAGTTCTAAATCTCTTAAAGAAAAGCCCTTATCTTTCTCACCGTCGGCGAGTTTGCCGACCCTCACGGCGGAGAGACTCATCAAAGGTTTCAATCTTTTGCCTACACGTGACGTCAATGTCATCGACGAGGATAGCTCTGAGGCTCCAAGACTAGTAGAGAGAGAATTCGATTTCTCGGCGGAAGTTGACCGTCGTGGCTCCGGTGGTTCACCGTCGGTTCAAGAGTTTGGTCACCATGCTGGTTACTACAAACTCCCTAATTCAAAAGCAGCCAGGTAACTTCCAATTTCTTGTACCAAAAATTTAAACCGCTTTTTCTCTTAACCGTTCTAAACCGGCTTCCTAACTCTCAAAATTTTCATAATAATATAAACCAACTCGGTTTAATTAAGATTGATTAAACCGATCTAATTTAGGTTTTTTTCTCTTCACCATTCTTAACCGGCTCTCTAATTCTCAAAATTTTCACAATAATATAAATTGTCCCGGTTTAATTTAAGTTTTTTCCCTTAAGAGTTCTAAACCGGCTTCCTAATTCTCAACAATAATATAAATCAATCCGGTTTAATTAAGGTTTTTAAGTCGTAACTGTTCTATTTGGTTTGGTTCTGTTTCTGTTCACATTGGAATTTTAACTCAACCAGCCTTTTAAGTCACAATCTCTCAATCCGGTTTAGTGTTTGTTTCTATGAACTGTTTTACCGGGTCAAACCACCAAATTAAAGAGCTTGGAACCGGATTGGTTTACTTCGGTATTAATACTTAACCGGGTTATTCTCGATTTCTTGACAGGATGTTTTACTTCTTCTTCGAGTCAAGAACCAACAAAGCCGATCCAGTGGTGATTTGGTTAACCGGAGGACCTGGTTGCAGCAGTGAACTAGCTCTGTTCTATGAGAATGGACCGTTCACCGTCTCTAACAACTCATCTCTTTCTTGGAACGAGTTTGGTTGGGACAAGGTTGGTTAGAAAAAAATGGTCAAACCAAAAACACGTTTTCTCATAATCCCAACAAGAAACACAAATTAATCTCAACCACTTTTTATTTTATTTTTTGATTTAATTTGTTCTTTAATATTATTATAGGCATCGAATCTAATCTACGTGGACCAACCGGTGGGAACTGGTTTCAGTTACACATCGGACCAAAGTGATCTTCGACACGACGAGGATGGTGTCAGTAATGATCTTTACGACTTCTTACAGGTTCGGTCTTTAATTACTTTTTCCTCCTCTGTTTCAGTCACATTAAAATCATGTTCTTGAATCTTGAAGCTTTACATGACACACGATTTATTTGCAGGCGTTCTTTAAAGAGCATCCTCAATTTGTGAAGAATGACTTTTACATTACCGGTGAATCCTACGCCGGACATTATATTCCGGCATTGGCTTCACGAGTTCACCGTGGAAACAAGAATAAAGAAGGAACTCACATTAACCTCAAGGTAATAGAACCAAACTCTACATTGATTGTTTTTATCCACTCTTTGTGTGTTTTGGCTTTAACTAAACCTTGTTTACACATCAGGGTTTTGCAATTGGTAATGGTTTAACCAACCCGGAGATTCAATACGGTGCGTATGCGGATTACGCGCTAGACATGAAGTTGATTACACAGTCTGATCATGATAGCCTAAACCGTAACTACGCAACTTGTCAACAGTCTATCAAAGAATGCAGTAATATAACAATCTCTGAGCCTCTATCCTTTCAAGAATTACAATACAATGTTTGTGATTGTCATGAATTATGTTTGCTTAGGTGCGGATGGTGGTGAAGGTGATGCTTGTGCTTCTTCTTACGTTGTCTGCAACAACATTTTCCAAAAGATCATGGATATCGCGGGAAATGTTAACGTAAGCATAAAAACTGGAATTGAATGAATTCGTTATTGGAATAATAGGAACTAACAAGATTTTTCCTCTGTTTTGAAGTATTATGACGTGAGGAAACAATGTGAAGGAAGCTTGTGCTATGATTTCTCGAACATGGAGAGGTTCTTGAACCAGCAATCAGTACGGAAGGCATTAGGTGTGGGCGATATCGAGTTTGTGTCTTGCAGTACAGCGGTTTACGATGCAATGCAGATGGACTGGATGCGTAATCTTGAGGTTGGGATTCCAGCTCTTCTTCAAGATGGAATTAAGCTTCTTGTCTACGCAGGAGAATACGATCTTATTTGCAATTGGCTCGGTAAGTTTCGTTGCTATGTCCATGTGTTTCCTGAAAACTTATTTACATTTCCACATAACCAGTTAAGCTCTGAGATTGATTGGATATAATCTTCTTGGTTTATAGGAAACTCAAAGTGGGTTCACCAGATGGAATGGTCAGGTCAGAAAGAGTTTGTAGCAGCCCCGACAGTTCCATTCCTTGTAGACAATAAAGAAGCCGGTCAAATGAAGAACCACGGTTCACTCACTTTCCTCAAGGTAAACCTAACATAAACCCGATAACTCGAACTTATATCTATCGATCTTTACGCGTAACTATTGAAATTGGGAAAACATTTTATAGGTTCACGATGCTGGACACATGGTTCCAATGGATCAGCCGAAGGCAGCATTGCAAATGCTTCAGAACTGGATGCAAGGAAAGCTCGGTACACCCACTGGTCGGACTGCTCGTCAGTGAATCTAAATTCCGAACCAATTGAATTATTATGTATTTAGGAGATCAATATTTTCACTTTTAAGAAAACTAAATAACATATACTTGTGAATTATTTCTATAAATACACCGGAAAGTTCAGTGTTAAATCAATTTCAGTTTGTTAGCTTCTTAAAAATTTCTCAATTCATACAGGGATCAATCCTTGGCTCCTCCTACTATATTGCAAAAGAAACACACCACAAACTTAAGTATGGAGTAAATTTAAGACACCATGTAAGTAAAAGTTAAACTGAATGCAGAAACTAAAATAGTCTAAATGGTTAGACATGACTTTATAAAGAGTATAAGTACTTGAAGTCATTGAGCACTCTATGTGACAAAGATTTTACTATCCCAAGTTATACAGACTTGAATCTAAGATTCCATAATAGCTAGAGAATACGACAGAGAAAGTAAAGCTTGTGGATTCACCGATGACCCTCGAAAGAACGATCACGGTAATCATCATCATCATCATCGTCAATAATAAGTGTAACACCATTGTTTTTAAGGGAGTTAATAACAGCCCATACCTTGGTTCGACTCTTAAACCCTTTCTTTTCAATTTCTTTCTTGACATCGGCGTGGATACCTCTTCCTTGCCCATCTTGAAGCCCTTCCACTTTCAGCCTCATAGCCAAAACCTCTCCTACGATAGCCGCTGCCTTGGCATTACAAGTACGGCCACACTCTAGCGAGTTTTTGATTGCGTGCTCCACCGTTGAAGCTGTTGTCACTATTCTCCCGTTGTTTCTGTCCACTACGTTTGCTGTTATGTACTTGATCGACATGAACAGTATTAAGACGTACCTTTTTAGAACTGTCATTGCTTCTACAAAAACCTGTTTGATCTGAATACATACACACAAAAACACATCAAAGGCTCATAATTTGCGTTGTTCCAACATTGAAGATTGTAATATGATTGATGAATTTCTAAAATATCCCCCAAAACACAGTGTTCGTATCACAATAACTCAGTCTGGCAAATGATCAAACACCTTGCGTGCATATACAAACTCTGAAAATACAAAACAAGAACAACCAATCAAACAGAAGTTTTTTACTAACCTTGGAAGCTAAGAAAACATTACTGTCGGAGAATATCCCAATTGTCTCAGACAATCATAGCAGATTTAGTCGAAACCGAGAACCTGAAGAAGAAGATGGACAAAAAGATCAAAGGCACAAAACCTCATTTGTCACTTCCATGTTTTTTTTTTCGTTTCTATATCTGATCCGACCCTAATTAGTGTAATTGGGCCTTTTACTTGTTGAAGCCCAATTTAAAGAAGCCCATAAAGTATCTTTAACCCAAAACCAAAAAAAAAACGGAATTTTACAACTGATCCAAATTAGCAAGTTAATTGCACTAAGTTCAAGTAATTATTACTCAATTTTTCAACATTAATCTAAAATGAAGAATTTTACACATTTTTGGTTTCTTTTTGGATTTTGAATGGCTGTGGAAATAACATAGGGTATATATGTATATGTATCTCTGCTATTGCCAAAAGGCATGGTAGTATGGTACAACAAGTTATATGACTCTTTAAGAGATATGGGAACTATCAAGACTCAAGACTCAAGACTCAAGAGGAAGTGTGGTTAGTAGTGATATACTTTGTTATGTACAATAAGTGGGAAAAGAAAACCCGAAGAATGACTAAAACGCTTTAACTACCTACAAGCAGAGGAGTGAGTAGAAGACAAGAGGTATAAAGGCGTTGTCTAACTGCGCCGTGTAAGCTTCCAACATCCCAGTAGCTGTCACGGCTACCAAAAGCGACCACCATCCTTGGCTTAGTATATAACCCATTGATGCTAATACTGGGACCAGTACAAAGCAGACTGCCATCATCGATGTGATTCCCGCTGCTGTACCCTCGACTGTTTTCTCTGTTCCGCAAACATTGTTTTACGCACTTGACAATATTAGTTTCCGATGAAAGCAAATAGTTGAGATTATAGAAGGGAAATAAAATGCTCACTTCCTGTCTTGCTCCATCTCAACACACCATACTTGTGCCCAACCATCGATGCCTGTCGAGAAAATTGTTATTATATAATTGCAGAGACTGTGGTTTTCTAAGTTAGTATCTCCTGACAATGTAAATGTGAGATAGGAGGTTACCATTGTATCTCCAATCCCGAGGCTGAGAATTCCGGCAAATGGGGATAAAGCTCGGTCATTGAACCCAGAAGACATCCAAATTGGAAGCGCACACCCAAGCAAGAGTGAAAAGTGGCTACAGATATGACTCAATATAATCAAATGATTATACATACCAAACAAAAATGTGACAATTTTACACTGCATTTTTCCATACCAAACAGTGTATGCATACCTGACAATCAGATGCTCTGAGTCGCGATGGTCTGTGAAAGCATTCATAAATTGATGTAAAGGCTCTCCGAGTGGCTTAATTCTCCAGATCTGGTTTGCAAAAATGAGTATCTCGCATCAAGCCCATTGGAAGTGATGAAACCGAGAAGGTGAGTTATTTGAAAAAGAAAGGGCTTACTCGAATGATCTCCAATGCAACAAATACCGCCAATGCAGCACCAAACGCTAGATCGAGAAATTTAGGCTGAATGAAAGGACATGGAAATTGTAAGAGGCTACTAGAGGAGTGGACTAACAAAAACAGATTTCTGAATTGTTAAATAAGTTTTTATCGATCACCAGTCACCTGTAAGACAAGAGCTGGCAAGAACATTAAGACAGCCATCAGATGGTAGTACTTCCGAAGCAAGATTCTCTCGACCTTGCTACTCCTCGAGATGTTATAAAATCTTGAGACAGACACAACGATTAACAGAATCCAGTAGATACATAATGAAAGTCTCTTCTGAGGTTCAGAAAGAACAAATGTGAGCACCCTGCAATAGAAAAGTATGAATATTTAGTAAAAGGATGTTAGTGTAGAAAGGATCACTCGTAGCTGAGAGGGCACAAGTTAAGTAACTGATAGTAGAGACTAAGTACCATAAGAAGGGATGCTGATCGAAATTGTGTACAAACTGCATCCAAGAAGGAACAGTCACTATCATAAACAAGACAAGTGCAACAAAGAATAAGACAGATCTCGCAGTGTCACTGCAGTTTCTTTGTCGAGCATCTCTATTTTTCAAAGTGATTTTATATATATGCATAATGAATTTAAACACCATCGGGAAAAGTAGAAGCCCCAATAGTAGACCCTGAAAAGGAGACAGGTAAGTTTTATTCAGCAATACAGTAAAGGTTTTATGCAGTTGATTTCTATTACTTATTATCATACCTGGACAATAATGCCGGTTTCAGTTCTCTTTATTCCATAGCTTATTGAGACAAGATCCACAGGTATCAATTTCTCGAAAATCTGTTCAAAGATAAGTACAAACATGTAACAGTTGTCATACCAAAGTTACAGCGACGAAATTACTGGTTCATTCTTACAAGGATAAGTACAAAAATGTATGACCAGTTCAAAGATTGGAAAAAATAACGAATTCTAACCTTGGCAATTGTACATGCCAAAAAGTCACCAAAATAGAGGACAAGACCACTGGTCACGAGAAGTGCTTCCCCTACAAAAGTGGAGATGTCGAAGGTCAACTGGAAATTTGCGGAACCAAAAGAGTAATCTTGTAATCAAATCCATAGTTCCGTTGAGACAAAACCATTTCATGACTAACAAATTGGCACTACAAAAAAACATACACGTCGTGGATAGCATTGCAATTACCGATTGAAGCACACAAAGGGAAGGTGCAAAGCAAATGCCGAATTAACTCCACAGCTGCAAGGCCGTGAAACAACATCCACAACATTTTCAATGACGTATTCAAGCCTGTCAAGATAAAGAACAAACAGAGGTCAAAACCAAGCGAAAAAACACAACAATGAAAAACAATGAATAAACCCCAAACTAGATCATACCAGTATGTGATATCATAGAAAGTGAAACAAAACAAGCTACTCCATACAACACAGTGCCACTTAAGCTAACCATTGTGAGCCAAACAGACGAAGATGACAAAGATTTAGCTTTTCTCGTTTGTGACATAATCACTGAGAGATATATAAGTATAGCACAACAACTTGCTGATGCTGCCCAATACTGCATTGTCACATGCGCAAGCTCTACACAACAAATAAAATCAAAGCTACATTTGTGAAAAGATACAAAAGAAGAAAGAACATATACAAAAGCTGTGAACATAAAAATACCATCTTGTTCAGCTTCATGGATTGAGATAGCTCTTGTAAGCTGTACCAACTTAGACATCATAACAGAAGGAAGTGTTACAGCTCCTAGTAATATCCCTGAAGATGCACCTCGTCTAGCAAAAACAACAACATCTTCTTCAATTAAAAATGGGACAATTCGTAGCTAATCTCGATTCTTCAAGCTCTGAGACCCAGAATTTGAAATTAGATTGAAATTCGTAGCTAATCTCACCTGGCGTCGAAACGAGAGAGGAGAAAGGGAGAGCTCTCGGCGCGGATCTCGACGAGGAAGGCGGAGAAGCAGAGGAGGAAGAGGGAGAAGCCATGGGAGATAAGTGATAAAGGAAGAGATAAGAGAATACGAGAAACCACAACTGCGACTACAACTCTCTCTCCCGTCACCAACGACGTCGTCGTCGTCGTCTTCATCGTCGCCGGAGATGATGATTTCGCCGGTGATATGTTGTTTCAGGCGTGATCGTTAACTTCGGTTGTTGTTTTTAATGGGCCGCCACCAAACGTAGACTTGTATGCATTTGGGCCAACGAAAACACGGTTTGGCACGGACTTTTAAGGTTACGTTAATTTCCACGTGAAAAAGTCAATCTTGATCGATTGGTTCGGTTTGGTTTGGTTTGGTTTAGTACCGGTTATTGAAATTAGATTTTTTTTTAGTCCGTTGAGTGAGATTTTGTGAGGATAACACAGGTAACGAAGTTACGAGATGAGGGAGATGATAATTTCCCTCTTTTGTGATGGAGCTCTGTCTCAAGCTTCAATCTTTTTCATTTCCTTCGTCAGTATCAAGTAAGCTGAACAAAACCCTAATTTTAAATTTGGTTTTTGTTGTTCTTTCTCATAGAGAATTTGACGCAATTCTGGGGAATTTTTGGATGGGTTTTGACAATTTCTATGATGTTTCTGATGATATTGAGTCGAGTTAGAGAATTTACGACAATCTAATTTAAGTCTGAGTCTTAAATTTGTTTGATCTTCTTTAGTGTCTGAAGTAAAAATGGAGCTTGGAGTCGTTTCAAGCTTTAGTAATTTTAGAGTTTTAAAGTGTGTTCTCAAGCGATTGATATTGGTGTGATCATGGTGTATTCATTACTGAACAAGACTGTCTGATTCATATATGCTATTTAGTTTTGAGCATTTCACTTTTTGAGGTTTTGTTTACAAGCATCTGAGTTGGTATGTATATTCATAGAGCCACTTGAATTTACATTGTTAATTTTGTTTGTGGTAGGTGTTAAAGATGTGAGGTTTGTGAACGTTGATTTGAAATCCTCACATCATAGAGCTAAGAGATCATCAACAGTGGTTCCTGCTTTAGCTGAAACAGCTGTTTCTATAGCGATTGCAGCCACGGTTGTTGGTACTGCAGCCACTATCCTTGTTCGGAGAAGTTCCAAAGCCGCTGAAGAAGCTGAGGTAGTTTTTTTGTTTATGATCCTTGAAAACATAATCTACTTTTGGTTGAACTGATATATACCTTGAGAATCCTTACTGTTTTGTTTTGTTTCTCTGAACTGGATTGCAGGCTTCTATGAAAGAATGTGAAGTTTGTCTCGGTTCAGGAATCTGTCCTGAATGCAAAGGTGAAGGATTTGTACTAAAGAAACTATCAGATGCAAGTGCTGAGAAAGCAAGACTTACAGCAACAAATATGGCTACACGATATACAGCCGGGTAATCATAAACTCCCTCATTGTTCTTCGCTTAAGTCTCATCATTTCCATTTATTGATTTCTCAAGAAATAACATTCTTAGGCTTCCCAAGAAATGGAGCTACTGCACTAAATGTTCTTCAACGCGATCTTGTATAGCATGTGGTGGGAGTGGAAAGATAAGCATCTAGCGTCTTACGCAGAGTACACAAGTACGTTAAACTCTTTTCTTCGGAAATCCAATTCAAAGGTTTAGCATAGCTTTCTTGTGTTGTATTATTAATAACAGATTCTGTAATGTTTGGAAACTCTCATCAAACTTAAATTTTACATTTGCAATCTCTACGCTTCAGACTAGTTTAGTTCCTTCTTACTCTTTCTAGATTCTCTTAATGCAATGTTTCTGAGACGTAAAGATGACTAAAGTCAATTGCTTCTACTTTGGTCTTTGTTTATATCTCTATGACGTCTCTCCAAGGAAGAAAGACGTTACTCATGTAGACTCTTTAAGGTAAAACACTCGTCTCTTTTTCAATAATTGATGGATTCTTTGACTGAAAAGTTTGATTTTGGGAGATCTTAAAAGACATGGCTTTGAATAGAACAGAGAGAAAATTTGATGCATAAGCCTTTTTATTAAAATGACATTGTACATCATGAGCACCGGGCTCACTGAACCTTACTTATCAAGTTAGGATCTTACACGGTACATCTCTCATAGAGGAACATAAAACAAGGAAATATAAAGCTAGCTTTTGAGGGTTATTCATATGTGGAAAAAGATGTAATGTGACTATCCTTTCACTAGACATGAGCTGGAGATCCAGCCTCTGGTGTTGGAATATCGGCCAACATCGCCTTGCGGCCTCTCTCTGACCGGCTGTTTTCAGCAAATTTGATGCTTCCCTCGTGTAGTCCTAAGCTCTTTTCTTCCTCTGTCCATTCCGCGCCATAGTAATGCTCCTCCTTTGATTTCTCTCCGTCTTGCGATGGCCTCAAGAACATGCTTCCCCATTGTGGAAAATGTATAAACGCTACCGGAAGGGAACACACGACAGCCATAACACCCATTAATGATAGTCCTTCAGCTGTAGTAAACCTCGACGAGGAGAAGAAAAGAAGTTGAGTAATTCCGGACCCGAAATTTCCACCAGCGCCAGTTAATCCCGAGATAAGTCCCAGAGAACGGCGGGAGACAAAAGGAGCAACACCAAAGAGTGCTCCACAAGCAGCTTGTGTGCCAATGGAAAAGAGCATCATGGCTAAGATAGCTATAGGGAGTGAACTAGCACGACCGAGCCAGATGCAAAAGAGAGCTCCAACAGTTTGTAAGATCCACAAGATCCATAACCGTCCCCTCATGCCGAAGAGCCTTGCAGCTACATCTGAGGCGTAGCCACCAAAGGGACGAGCAAAGAAGTTTGCCATACCAAAGCTGGCTGCTATAATACCAGCTGTGTGAAGTGTAAGGTTAAACCTATCGTAGAAGTATCCAGATATAACATTGTTAATCGTTAATTCAACTCCCATAGAGAATCCATAGAGGACAAATAAGATCCATGTTCTATAGTTCCTCACAGCAAACCATAAGACCTTTGAGAATTTGTCTTTGGAAACTTGACCACTCTTTTGGAGGGTACTAAGGTTACCATCAGGAAGATCTTGGCCAAGAGTGAGGACAAGAATGCCCATAAGGATCTGAAGTATTCCCGGGATGAAGAAGGCGAACCTCCACGCGGTGAAGGGAGTGGCTCCGGCGAGTTTTATGACGTGGAAGACCATTGGCATGAGTAGCTGAGTCACTCCACCTCCCATGTCTCCCCACCCTCCGGCACATCCGTTAACGAGTCCTATAATCTTTCCAGTGAACATAACACTTGTCCAGTATTGGCATGACACGAACGTCGCTAAGCAAAAACCAATCATGAACCGCACGGCTAAGTAACTTCCAGCATCAGCTACAAACGACATGGAAAAAACGGCTGGAGCCGAGAGCAAAAGAGAGAAGGCAGTCCCGTAACGTGCCCCTAGTAAGTCACATACGGCACCCATAGCGAGTCTTGAGAAAATGGCACCGGAGACAGAAGCAACCCCGGCATTTCCAATGTCGGTTTTGGTCAGGTCAAGGTTGTCACGGATGACAGGGACTAGAGGTGCGGCCGCGAAGGTTGAGATGAAGCAAGTGAAGAAAGAGATCCATCCTAAATGGAAAGCTCTCATGTGTGGTTTAGCGAATGATAATGGTTTGAACACTGTTGCCCTATGCTCCGAGTCCACAGGTAAGGCAAACTTAGCCATTGTATTGTCTGACCGGACGGCTCGAGAGGAGGAAGGGCCACTTTCATCTTGTACAGAGAAGGAGAAGACTTGCTCCTTTCCTGTGACTCCATGCAAGGAGGTTCCAATAGAGCCACCTTCTTCATTAGAATGGTTTTGAGCCATTTGATTTTTAAAGAAAATGAGAGAAAGACTTAAAACAATGGAAAAAGAAGGTTTTGTTCTTCTTCTTCTTCTTCTTCTTTGTCGTCTTTGTTGTGTGTTTCTTGTTGTTGGTGTAAGTTGGAGAAGAGAAGTTGGATAGGTATATATAGAGAAATATGGTCGGTAAGGTTAAGAGATGGTCCAATGATAACATTTTAATAATACTACAAAAAAAAACTGAGTTTTATTATAATGATCAAAACTTATATTTATGGTTTAAGAAAATCGTAATGTAGTTCACACGGTAAAGAGAATATTCTATTAGTTACGAAAGCATATGCATAATGCAAATTACGTGCCTCTTTCATTATATTTTTTGTTCTTTTATTTGTTTTATAAGTTTTGTTAAATACGTTAATACGTTACATAAATCAACTCTATTAAGTCAGAACATTATATATAACCACCGTTCAATGTATAAATATCTAAATTTTGACTTAACGTACGAGTTGAATATTACAATAAGAAGACGAAGAACGACGTGTCATTTTCACCGCCGGCTATGTACATATCGTGTATTTTTTGCAGCTAATGTACAAACTATATAATGCATGGTTTGATTATATTATTTTATACACGTATATGGTTTGTTTATTACTTTATTCTATAAGTAATTAATTGATTGGTGATTAGAGATTTGAATATATGTCAATGTGACACTTGACGTTAACTAAAGGCCAACGAGACCGTACGGTTCATTCTAGAATTTTCCTTTTTAAAATTAATATTGGTTTGTCTTTTGTGCATTGTCCCATGTGGTCGACTCACCCAAATTAATTTCGTATTAATAAAAACATTTGTTAAATAAAGTAATCAGGTTTTGGAAATTAAAGAAAATATGTTTTCGCATGGCTAAGTTGTATTTGTATTTTATTTTATTTTTTTCAATGAAAATGTATGAACTTTTTTGATTTCTTTTATCCAATTAATGTCCAATTTTAGTGTTTTTCAACTTTCTAATTTCTCACCTAAAATAAAACATCTTATTATGTAAATTATTAACGACAAAAAAGGCCAAACAAATTAAACACACAACCGTAACGTTGGATATGAAGTATGTGAGCATAAATGAAAAAAAGAAAAACATGTACATAAACATGTCCAATACTGATTATGACCTTTTAATGGTTCCTACTTACTACATAAACATGTCTTAGACTGATAATGACCTTTTAACCCACAAAATCAAATGTTGCTTCTTAGCTTTGTCCAGCAAAAGAATCACTCTTTCTTAGGGTTTCGTGGATTTAACAAGTCAATCATAGCTAGTATCTCTATTCTTTTGTGTTCATGAAATTTGTGAGTTTGGTCGGGACAATAAACAAATCTATAAGGTGTTATATTTTGGGTATAATTGTGTTATCTGTTGGAAGAAGGTTGATTGATAACTCCAATACAATAGCTAGACCACTCTAGACTTTATAAGATATTAATTTCTCAATAATATAAGTAATCCATATGAGTTGTTGTTGGCAGATCATAATCCGCATATGCTCTTACAAGTTACAATGGAACGATAACGATAAGTTGACTTTCTTACATCTTCCTCAATCTCCGTACCATCTCAACCATCTTTATGTTTCTTTATTGTTACGTATAAAGTAATAAAAATTTATATACAAAGTCTTCTAAGTTATTAGACCTCTGGAAAGAAAGATTATAATAATCAACAAAAAAATCATGTATTAGTAGTTTAAACTAACCAGTTAATCATAATATACACATTAAAATTAATTGTAATTCAAGTTATTATATATAAATTTGTAGTTTAATGATTTGTACTTCTTTGTCAGCAACTAGTAAGTAACCTTCATAATAAAGTTTCAAGATTGAAGATCCACAACGGCGCCTGAGAATCTTAAGCCATCATCATAAAATTTAGCACTACAAGTTATACAATGAGTTTTGTCTTTCTCCATGTGAAAACAATATATAAGATAAGATTGATTGCTCTGTCTAGTTTGAAAGATTTACACTTTACTTGTTTTTCTTGAAATAAATGTGAGAATATATACGTATGCGTGTTTGAATAGTTGACTAACAAAACTTGTGATTAATTTTACGAAATCAATTTATTTTTTCTTGGATTGTTTTCTTCATTTCACAACCGTAAGCATGGGAAAAAAAAAGGTCCAACCTGTATAGGTAAAGAAAAAAGAAGAAAATTCCAATAATTTGGGGAGGTCAAACAAAAAAAAACTTTTGAAAAACTTTATAGGTATAGAAAAGAAGTAAAGGAAAAAAGCAATTTCATTAGGGATGGTCGTTGACTTGTATAGAGTTTAAGAATTTAACTCGGAAGTATATAGATACAACTTGGCAATTTGCAACGTATAAATTAAAGTACAATATATCGATAAAAAAAACATTATTGCACAAAAAGGGTCTTTCCAACATACTATTTTGTGTAAATAGAAACAAAATTAAACAACGATAGCTCGTATAAGTCAAAGAAAATGTTGTTTTCTCCTCTCCGGCCACCAGATCTCTAATTCTACTTGTAACATACTTACATACATTATAAAACCTAAATATATTTAAACTGTGCTTTTAAATGAAATCTGAAAAATATAGTAGCAATGTAAGATATAACTTAAAATACTTGTTTTTTGATTTAGTAATTTTCACTAATTCTAATCTTCTTCTAATGCATGTTAAAAACTTAAAGTTACATACATGTGGATTGTGAATTTTTGAAGTAAAAAAAGAGGTATATAAACAAAATTCGAATTGAAAATGCATCACATAACTTGGATATTTCGATTAATCGTTTAGTTATCGATTAGGTTCGATTTGGTTTCGATTAGGTTCCGAACTTTTTGGTCGGTTATTTTAGGAACGGTTTAGAATTTTTCAGTTATATTCAATCGGAAATTTTGTCTATTATCTTGTCTAGACTAATTAGTTACTATAACACTCAAAAATCTCATGTACACTGGCTAAAATTCCAACGAAAACGATGAAAATGTTCAAAACTAAGTTCACATCCGACTCTTTATTGCCAAATACTGTCCAAATACTTTCGTGAGACATACATGCATGCATGTCGTCGTCTAAAAATGCTAAAATATTCAATGGTCAATGCTTAATAAGTAAGTTATAAATCGTGAGCCTATATATTTTGCAAAATACACCAAATATAAAATTTTATTGGTTATATTATATTCAAAAATCGCCGCATATATTACGGCAAGTTTCACGTAAGAATCAACGTGGGGGTTGTTCAAAAGTTGTTGATGCTTATCGTGGTTTCTTTCTGATAGGCGTACTACCATTTTAGCCATTATGATAGTTTATTTGACTTATAATATTACAAAAGTCGTACTTTACGACTACTAAATTTAATACCGTACAGATCACATCTTGTTTTATATTCTTGGTAATGACGTGGAAGATGTACGGGCTTCTGACTCCGATCCTCATCATTCAACACATCTGAATTTAGTACACATCTCTTCTTCTCCTTGCCAGCTATAACTCTACTACTTAGACCAACATTATCAAAAATATCTTATAACTAAAATTTACATAAGAAAATATTTTATAAAGTATGTGCATTACCAGTTTTTTGGACCGTCTTCCACCATTTAGTTTTAAAAAAAAAAAAAAAGTGAAAGACGTTCCTTAAAACGCGATATTTTTTTATTTTGTTTCTTCACTATTCGCAGGCAGGGGCGGATCGAGAACCAAATTTAGTGTGGGGCACTGTTAAATTTAGTGATTAAGTTAGGGATAATTAAATAATTTTTATACTAGTTAGAATCAACGAAAATATTTAGTATGGAGTATTATTAAACTAAATAACTAAATTAGAGGCATTTAAATAATTTTTATACTAATAAGGATAAAAAAAAAGATATTTACTTATTTAGTATAGAGCATTATTAAAAGAAATAACTAAATTAGAAGTATTTAAATAATATTTATACTAATTATTCAAGAAAAATAAAAAATGAGGGTGGGACACGTGCCACATCTGCCCCTGTTCGCAGGCTTTATTGATATGTGGCAACTTGCGATTGGTTGTCTTTTCTTTTATTTTTTCTAAATCTAAAAATATTAATAAAATATTAAAATTACTATTTTTAAAGACAATTTTTGGGGAACACCAATGTATATGGTCTTACGAGTCGAAATGATAACAACATATTTACGGGATAAGTTCGATTTGCAATATTTTTAGACTACTAGATAAATATATTTTATATTTTTAAAAACATTTTTTGCCAATATATATGTTAGTTAATTCTGCAAAAAAAAAGTTAAAAAAATTAATAAGCAAAACATTAACAAAAAAAGAAATTGGGTTGGATGATAACATATGTACGTTATTGTGGTGGGAGTTATTGTGGTGGGAGATGAAAAACGCTCAACTTTTGTGTTCATTCGTTGCCTATGTCTACGGAAAAAGGTTCATTATATTTTTATATAAATACTAACAAAAAAACCTTGTTTATTAGTATTGTGTTTGGGGTATGATCTTTAGCAGAAGTTACTTGCTTCTTCGTAACGTACGACTTGCTTATTTTAACATAGTGAAGTATTGTATATACGTGACGAGTATTGTTTGTAAACTTTGTATTCAAGTTTGTTGGTCCATCATGGGTCATGGAGGTCTAAACTAATGATCAAACACTCGTTTAAAGTAAATAAAGTCGAGAGGTTTGTTTATTTTAGGAAACAACTTGATATATATAGTGACTAGTGTTGTTTATGTATGAAAGTAACTAACCTATTTATGATTAAAAAGAAGTTTCTGCCATATTAAAACAAATTATATTTATTAATCTATAATATTAAACATCACTTAAAATATTTATTGTCAGCCAATACAATTAATAACTAACTCGTGTGAAAGTGTAAAACTTAATTTTGCTCTGCAGGTTATACACAGAGATAAATAGTAATTGTTTAGTGATTTGATGAATTTTATATGACAAATTGACATATGATTCCCAATTAAACCACTCACATGTACGTCTCTTAATTATTGAACGATATATAACTCGATTAATATATAAATCAACTCAAATGTTTATGGTTAAACAGAAATTAAAAAATAAACATTGTACTTCATATACCTACCATTGATTAACTGTACACATGCATGTGTATTTAATAAAAAAATATTTTGCAGTGATTGTACTAATTCCCATTGATAGTTTACTTAGCTTATTGTATTAATGTTAATTTTACCATGATAGTTTAATACTACTAGTCACATGATTACTTTCTTCCCGGAATCTTTCACAAATTAAACAAATGATATAGAGGTAAACTGAAAAAATAATACAAAAACTAACATAACACGAAAACGAAATATTGATATATGAAAATATATACATATAATGATTATGATATATATATTCATTCGCATGTATAATGTAACTTACCAAAACCAATTCCAGACACTTTTCCCTTCTGCCAAGTATAAATGAATAAATCAACAAACATTTACTATAATTGTCAAAATCAAAATTACCTACAAATTATAGTAATATGAAAACCAGTCTACTACACCCACTTGCTTACTCTATCGTGTTTTGTGAATTATTAATTTTTTTTCACTCGTTGTTGCTATGTCGTAGTATGCATATTTTGACAAACATATTTTAACTTAATATTGGAGTAGTCATCTTGTAATGTATTCTTTATCTGTTATTATAACATTTACGTACACTTGATCGATACACTTTACCAATTAAGAAATTTGTCCGATATACAAAATATCTCTATAAAACTTTTCTTTGTGTGGTTTCATTGTATCACTGTATGTTATTAGTGAGATTCGTATCAACTGTTTTTGGCACAAAAATATAGTCTAATTATGACTCCAAGTCATAATAGTAAAATTGGTTCTTTGTTGCTAACTTGCTAACTCTTAAACCTTCTTTGTCCTTAGCTATATGTGTATAAGTCATACAGTATAACTAATACTGTTTTTATTGAGCAATACATTTAAGTATTTCTGACACTTTAACAACGAAATAACTATTACTGTTTTTATTGAGTAATACATTTAAGTATGTTTGACACTTTAACAACGAAAAACATATAATAATATTACCTTTCCTTTTCAAAAAAATATATTTTGAAACTATTTTTATAATTTTATTAATCTCTCCAATCTCATTAATAAGCTAGCTTTTTTAACAGTTGTATTCAGTTTTTTTTTAATGCACAATAATTAGCAACAAAAGCAAGATTCCAAGATCCAAACTATATATATACTAGTGTTTATTTTTATTTTTAGTTTATCTTTTGACTCAATTATATATATAGTATAAAGAAGTAATATACGGACAACGCGATATAAGTGGATCAATCAAAGCCACCACGTTTTGCTGACTACGAAACGCGTAAGATAAGCGGGACAAGTAAAGTACCATATGATATCAATTTATCTAAAACAATAATAAGATAACCACTTGGTCTTATTGTATAGTCATCTCAACCGATCCGTACTTTGTTATTGAATAGACGACCGTACAGATCATCATCATCACCATCACCATCTTCTACTTTTCAAAACCAAGTAGTTGTATTAATATTGATCTCTTCCGGTCCTAAGCTGACGCTGTTTCTCTTCTTCTCTTTTTGTTTAAGTGGTGGTCCAAAGAAAACAAAAGATATAAAACATGTAAACTAAGATCAGAACAATGATTCGTCTCGTTATAGCAATATATCAATAAGTCATGCATAAATTACAAACAAATTTTTCTTTTTGGAGAAAATGTGGATTTAAAACATGTCAATCACATGATAAATAATGGTATTAATGATGGAAAATAAAATTTCAGAAAAAAAGAAAGAAACAAAGCCACACCTTAAACTTGAATCAAGAAGACCATAGTTCATATTTAAAAGCTCATGATCATACTGTGAATCACAAACAATGTATAACCCATATCAACGAGAGAATAAGTTCTATATAATGTAGTATATGATTATATATATATATATATATATATATATATATATATATATATATATGTCTCACCATAGTGTGTTAATATGTTTGTGTGTGTGTGTGTACATGTGGAGGTAAAGAATAGTTCTTGGCTAAACATGAGCCTGATTTTCATTTTCCGGCGAAGAGGCACCGTCGGAAGCTGCTCTTTTTCCTCTTTCCGACCGACTATTCTCTGCGAATTTAAGGCTACCTTCATGCAAACCTTGCCGCTTCTCTTCCTCAGTCCACTCAGCTGCGTAATAATGCTCTTCCTTTGCTTTATTCTCATCACTTGTTGGTCCAAAAAACATACTTCCCCATTGAGGAAAATGTATAAACGCGACCAAAAGCGTAAAAATCGTCGCCATGATTCCCATTAGCGACAAGCCATCGGCAGTGAGGAATCTTGATGAAGAGAAAAAAACTAGCTGAGTTAGTCCTGATCCAAAATTTCCTCCTGCCCCGGTCAGTCCTGATATTAGCCCTAGAGAGCGACGCGAGACGAAAGGAACAATGCCGAAGATTGCACCACAAGCAGCTTGCACGCCGACTGAGAAGAGCATCATGGCTAAAATAGCTATAGGAAGTGAAGTAGCACGGCCGAGCCAAACACAGAAAAGACCACCAGAAGTTTGTAAGATCCATAGGGTCCATAACCGCCCTCTCATGCCGAAATATCGAGCTGACATGTCAGATGCATAGCCACCAAGAGGACGAGCGAAGAAGTTAGCCATACCAAAGCTGGCTGCTATCATACCAGCTGTGTGGAGTTGAAGTTGAAACCTGATATACGTAAACCACAAGTAACAGATCAGGTTACTTGTGATTAAAGAAACTCAAAATCTTACGAAACAAATGTTATGTATGTTAGTCCAAACCTATCGTAGAAGTACTCTGAGATAACATTGTTAATTGTCATTTCAATTCCCATGGAAAATCCATAGAGAAGGAACAAGACATATGTTCTGTAGTTCATCACAGCATACCAAAACACCTAAAAAGAAACAAAACTAATTTTGTTAAGGAAACAATAATTCTAAGTTAACTTAAACTTATGTATACATTGATGTGATTTATTTGTCTTAAGTAGCCTTGGAGAACTTGTCTTTGGAAACATCTCCGTTCTTCTGTAGAGTACTTAGGTTTCCATCAGGAAGATCTTGTCCAAGAGTAAGCACAAGAATGCCCATAATGACCTGTAGAAACCCGGGGACGAAGAAAGCGATCCTCCACGCCATGAAAGGACTAGCTCCGGCGAGTTTGATGACGTGGAATACCATTGGCATGAGTAGCTGAGTCACGCCTCCTCCCATGTCTCCCCACCCTCCAGCACATCCGTTGACAAGCCCAATGATCTTGCCGTTGAACATGACACTTGTCCAGTATTGACACGACACGAAAGTGGCTAAACAAAAACCAATCATGAACCGGACAGCTAAGTAGCCACCAGCGTCAGACACAAAGGACATACTGAACACTGTTGGAGCTGATAGCATCAGCAAAAACGCCGTCCCGTACCTGTTTCAATGAACATTTATAATGAAAAAAAAATAATAGAGAACATGCATTTATATGTAGATCATAAAGTTAAGCATACGACGAAGGTGATATTTCCTTAAGCTATAAAAAAAAACTGATTTGGTTAAATATTAATGCCTGACAAAATTTTGAAAAAATTGAAAATATTTAGATTTTTAGAAGTCTCTTTAGGTATTTCCTATTAGCCTCATATATATAATCTCTTCGAACTAAATATCATGGGTGGTTCCATGGAGATAATGGTACAAATATCTAATAGATTCATAACAATACAAGGAATAGTTTCATAAAAATAACATTTCAAGAGAGTAGAAAATTATATATAAACTTTATTTAGTTAAACATACTATGAAAACTTGATTAGGATTTATCATTAAGAATCTTATTGGTGAATCCTAGATCTAATGCATATGTTGTAATAGCACGTATGTTGGTTAAGTCCATAAGATTTACGGTAACTGGTTAAACACATTCTAATATAGTTGTAAATGAGCATATATAATTAAGTACCTAGCACCAAGCAAGTCACAAACAGCTCCCATAGCTAGCCTAGAGAAAATGGCTCCAGAAACCGAGGCGACTCCAGCGTTTCCAATATCATTCTTGGTCAAATCAAGATTATCTCTGATGATGGGAACGAGAGGTGCAGCCGCAAACGTGGAGATGAAGCAAGTGAAGAAAGAGATCCATCCTAAGTGGAAAGCTCTCATGTGTGGTTTGGCGAACGAGAATGGTTTGAACACTTTTGCTCTATGTTCTGAGTCAACCGGTAATGCAAACTTAGCGGTTGGATCATTGGACTGGACGGTGTGAGATGAAGGGACATCTTCACCTTGGACAGAGAAGGAGAAGACTTGTTCCCTTGCCGTGACTCCATGCATGGAGGTACCAATTGAGCCTTCTTCTTCGTTTTGGTAAGCCATTATTGTTCCCAAGAATTGGGAGAAGAAGAAGACTCTCTTGAGAGACAACAACGTGCGTCTTGTCCTTCTCACGCCTTTGCTATTGGGTTTCTAAGTTTGTTGGTTTTCATTTTTTCATACCCGTATATATATAAACGTAGAAATATCGCATATTCGTTTCGGAAAAATAAAACAAAAATTTTGATTGAAGATTTGGTAAAATAGGATTAGATCAAAAAAAGGTTTCCTCTTAATCTCTTATATGTCGAGTCATAATTCCTTTCCTAGATGTACCAACTACTAAGTTACGTTCTACGATTTGATTGACCTTCCCTAATCGGACATTTTACCTCTAATTTATAAATAAACAAATGTAATATATTTCAACGAATTAGTGTTGCTTAGGGTATTCCATATATATATATGAATAACAAAACAAAAAATAATTGCTAGTTGTTAATTAACAAAAATAATTAAACGTGAATAAGTTTAGTTTTTGTAAGAGAGTTATAAACCTTGAAAAATTACTCTAACTAGAATAATCAACACTTTTCTTTAACACCAAAATCAGTTTTCAAAAAACTAAAATTTAATAAATATTAGAAATAAATAAAAACAACTAAAATCACGTTTTTAAAAGGTGAACAAGCGCCATAGCCATACTAGGCCTTGGCATTTGGATATCGGATCGGGTTTGGTTCGGATTTTTTGGTTTTCGGATTTTTTGGATATTGATTTTAACATCCATTCGCATATTTATAAAATTTGGTTCGGTTTCGGTTCGGATAATTCGGATTTCGGTTTGGTTTAGATATAATTGTGATAATTAAATTTTAACCAAAAATTTATTGGATTCGGTTTTATTCGAATATTTTTTAATCTAATTATACTCAAATAATCCATACTATCCAAATATAAAAAATAAATAGAAATGAGGCAAATGACAAGTTCAAAGAACCAACTAACATAATACCATAGTAATATATAAAAGTGAAGCATTAATTCCTAATGAAAAAGTAGCAAAATTCAGTAACATCCTAAATCAAATTGAAAATAATTTTAAAAAAATTTCAAGACCATGAGAAAAGGAAACTCAAGCTTCTACCCATCTATAATCAAGATATGGCAAAGAACGATATAAAGTATATGCGGTAAACGTATATATCTTAAAGATATTAGAGTATATATTGTATATATCCTAAATATATTAAAGTATATATTATAAGTTCGGTTTTATATGGATATCTATTGGATATCGGTTTGGATCGGGTTTAATCCGATATCCAAAAATAATGAAAGCTAACAACCATTCGGTTATTTTCCTAATATCGGTTCGGTTTTAGTCCGATTTTTTCGGTTTGGTTCGGTTCGGATTTTCAGATTCGGATTTTATGCCCAGGCCTACGCCATACCATGCATTATCATCTTAAGTAGATTTGTTATCCGATATTGATAGTGTAATCGATATACACTAGTTGATTTATCTTAAGATAGGTAGATATATGGAATATCCAATTTCCAAAACAGAAGTAAACAATGTAATAAACATATGGTCGTTGACAATATCGTGTCGTATTATATATAATACACTCTATGTTTATGACTTTATGTATCACGCTGTCAACTTTTTAATAAATTATAATTACAACTTGGTAGACCTCACGAAGACATAACCAAAATACTAATCATGTTGTCATCCCGTGTTCGATATAATAATATTATCATTAGTCGACGATTAACTTGCTAAACTGACGCTCTAACCAAAATTAAGCTATATGCAAATGCGACAAAATTGACTAATGTTACAGTCTCGCAATCAGTAATATACAATTAGATATATGTTACGTACGTATGTATATATACCTACTAAAAAGTAATCTAGTGTTGCTGTCCGAGAACGTACCAACTTGATCGTCGACTCTATAACAAAACATTTGTATTTACATACCATATATTTATTTATGTTATTGAAGGTGTATATTTATCACATGTGATTGCTACATTTTACCGAAGAAGCAAGCATTGACTATGTTGCATTGGGCATTCGAATTCGATGGTGTATTATCACATCATCAAATTTATATGATGGCTACTACATTATACATGTTTATATTGATTGATTCAAGACATTCAAATTTAAAATGATGATTACATGTATATATAAATGAACCCACGATGAATGCTGGTTGAGTCATCGACTCATACGTGGGACGATAACTTGTCGAATTATCAACCAAAACAAATAAGATAGTCAGAAGCTCTTATCAAATGAAAATTGAAAACTGTTGAGTATTATAATGACCGTACAGATCATGTGTATCACTATCACAAAAATCCAGGCTGTGTGCTAATTATATATGTATTAAGCATATTCTCTGTTTCCATTTAACTTTCAAAAGCCAAATTAAAGATTAAAAATGTATTTCTCATTAGTTCAAATTTTACCCCTTTTAGACAATTTTTGTCAACTTTATGGACAATTTTTAAAAGGTAAGAAAGTCAAAAGTCTTCAAATGAATATTATTTTACTTCGATTAAATAATTATTCTAAAAAATGGAGACAATATTTAATGGATTTTGACAACTTGTAACTTGATGTCGAACTTGCTAGAAGAGGAGAGTATAAAATAAGACATGAAAATTATAAATATTACATTGGCCAATATAATGAAATAACTACTACTATACTTGCTTTTTAATAGAAAAATATACATGTCTTCAACAACCCCTGTTTTAACTAAGGAAGAGTTGAACTTTTTTTTTTGGGACTGTTTACTTTAAGAAAAATTTTGCTGCTTTTTTAAAGTAATATCTTCGTAATTTCATCGATATGTCTTTTATTTATTTGTTATGGAAGTTTAACTAATTATTCTTTTTTTTTGTTTTGTATTAAATGTAGGAAAATGGAGAGGTTTAACTTAGTGGTGATGCTCTTTACCATTCTGGCGAGTTCTCCAACTTGGATATTGGTCGGCCACATGTCTACAAATTTCACGCTCTTATCTGATCATGATTAATTTTTACTTATGTTTTGCTTAAGTTTTATTTATGATTTGCTTATGTTTACTTATATTTTAATTTGTAAAATTTAAAGCATGTAATTATAAATGACATACAAAAACCTTGAGAAATAAAAAAAAACTTCATAATAAACGTCACACTCGTCGAGATATTACTAAAATCAAAATTTTACATAATTCTTTTCTTCTAAAGGTTTGATAGTAGAATTACTTTACAAATGCCATAAGCATTAATATCAATTATACATGGCATTAGTATCAGTTTGACACTGAACTCTTCCTTAGTTCAAACATTTTATTTTACATATATTTCCCATATAAAATTATGTTCGCACACTGATATCTGCCTAGTATATCTTGTGAATGAGAAAAATAGTTTACAATTATTAAGTACTCTCGTATTTTGTAATCGAACAATATATCTTAGATATTTTGTTATCTCCAAATCCAAAAAGATATACTTAAAAATTATATTTTTTTGTAAGAGTAAATAAGCATCTCTTTATCCTCAAAACAAAATTTAATAAATTAATAATTACTCTATATTATGGTTGAATACAGTATGTGATCGTATCTTATGAGGATAGCACGCAGTTGTATGGCACAAAGGTCGTAATCAACATTTTGGGATCTGGCGATAGTAGAAGGAGCGGCAGAGATGTCTATAGCGCAGATTTGGATTGCCTCAAGAAATTACGAGAGTGGTGATCTTAACACAATTGAAGTAGGCTTGGCAGGTACGAATGAACGCTTAGCTTAAATTCTACATCTTAATTTTGTTTGTTATTAACTTTCTAAATTGTAATTATATATGTAATTACAAACGATTAAAACAATAATTTGTTTTCGTTATTCAAGTATGCTTAAGATGTATAACGACAACAAGCCTAGGTTATTCCTCTTTTGGACGGTACGTTTCATTCTTTATCACTATTAATTCATACTATACTCTAATTTTTTTCGTTTAGTTACTTTGCAATACAAAAATTATAATTATTATTGATAATATAATTTTACATTTATTGTTTATAATATGAGATGTATAAAGACAACAGCCTAGGTTATTCCTCTTTTGGACTGTAGGTTTCATTCTTTATCACTATTAATTCATACTATACTCTAATTTTTTTTTCGTTTAGTTACTTTGCAATACAAAAATTATAATTATTGTAGATAATATATTTTTACATTTATTGTTTATAATATGGATTTCATATTTAATTACTTCAGAGCTAGTAATACTATTACAACTTCAAATAAATAAATAAAATTAAACGGACCACTACTACTATAACTGAATCATGGAGTACTCTTTAGTCTTTATTTGTAAATCTACTCAGCCTTTTTTTTATCATCATTAAAATTATAAGTATAAGAAAAGACAACGGGATTAATATATATATTGTAAGAAAATAATAATATACCAAAAAATGACTTTATGTTTCCATTTTACTTTCAAAATCCAAATTAAAGATTAAAAACGTATTTCTCATTACTTCAATTCCCCCCCCCCCCCTTTAGACAATTTTTGTCAACTTTATGGACAATTTTTAAAAGGTAACTAAAGAAGAGTTGAAATTTGTTTTTGGGATGCTCTTTATTATCCTGCCAGTTCTTCAACTTGGAGTTTCAATCCCAGTTTTTACTAATTAACCTCTTTGAGAGACTTCTTCTATATATACGAGTCTTCTTAATCTCCATGTATGACGATGACGAGGTTCCTTCGAATAATCCACAATCTTTAACCTTAATTGCATTGCATACCAGACTCAAGATAATTAGGAATCCTAGAGCAAAATCAGATTTCTGGAAATTGGTGGTTAGGTCTAGGGCTTAATACTGTGGCGGTCGGATATTGGCCGGCCACAGGTCCACAATTTTCATACTCTTATCCGATCACGTTTAAGTTTTACTTGTGTTTTGCTTAAGTTTTATTTATGCTTTGCTTAATTTAATTATATTTTAATTTGTAAAATTCAAAGCATGTAATTATAAATGACATACAAAGACCTTGAGAAATAAATAAAATTTCATAGTAAACGTCACACTTGTCGATATATTATTAAAATCAAATTTTAACATAATAAGATAAGAAAACATTTACATAATTTTGTTTTCTAAAGGTTTGATAGTAGAATTACTTTACAAATGCCATAAGCATTTATATCAATTATACATGGCATTAGTATCAGTTTGACATTGAACTCTTCCTTAGTTAAGACATTTTATTTTACATATATTTCCCAAATTAAATTCCGTTCGCACACTGACATCTGCAAAATTAAATTCCGTTCATATATATTTTGTGCATGAGAACAATAGTTTGGAAATATCAAGTACTCTCGTATTTTGTAATCGAACAATATATCTTAGATGTTGACAAAAAAAATATAGATATTTTGTTATCTCAAAATCCAAAAAAGATATACTTAAATTTTTATTTTTGTAAAAGTAAATAAGCATCTCTTTATTCTCAAAATTAAATTTAATAAATTAGCAATCAATTAATAAATAAATACATTAAAATTAGTATAAATAACAGGTACAACTTCTTGATGGGATCGTTGCATCAAGATGTGTTCATATGGTCTTTTTACGACAAGATCGTTTCTATAGGTACATTAGAAGTCAACTTCGCTGCCATATAAACTGTATAACAGTTAGTCATTAGTTATATGACCAATCAGGTTTGGTAATCAACTTCAAAATTTGTTATATAAGTTCATAAAGTGCAAAAGGCCTCAATCGATTTGATACGTGCTTGAACCACAATATTCTCAAAAGACTTGGATATGTTGATATGTCCTACTGATCAATCCTCGTTGTTGATATGCTCAAGCCCATTATCTTTGTTATAAGTGTTGGATAGACATAGACTAATTCAAGGCATGGATCACATAACTTGAACCGTTGGACTTCGAAATTCTGTTTAAACATTACTCGACTTTGGATTTGTATGATTGTTGTTAGTATATACAGTAAAGTAAAAATTAAAGATGTTACTTGTTGATTTGAAAATTCATAAAAGTCTGTTTTCAACTTCGTTTAGAACAGTCTTATCGGTGAGAGATCCTTTTGGGTTAACTCAAAACTAAAAATTTTAAATTGTTTCGTAGAAATAGACACGTATTAGACGAGTCTTTCAAGTTAACAAAAGTCTCTCAAGAGAGAAACGTTTCTATTTTTCTCCCCTTATTTTCTATAATGTTTTACCTTTTTAGTTTTAGATAACTTTGACTATAAAGAAGATTCACCTATTAGTGGTATCAAAGCAAGTTCCATACTAGTTAAAATCTTTGAAGGGGTTGGTATCAAATCATACTCCATAAAACTTTGATCGTGGAAGAGTTTTGTACCATGGGAACATGCTTCAAAGATTTAATAAAACTGTAATATCAAAGGATCATAACATAAGAACAACATACATAGGTAGTCATATTACAATGCATAGGAGAATGGAGGAAAAGCACAAAACACTCAAAATTTCAAACTAGTGTTTTGAAGTTTCTCTTTGATGATCATGTCGATCTTGTTCTCCATTTCAGGACTCAAATAGTTCTTCCAATCACCAACTTCTCCTTTACGAAAAAATGTTTTGTTATCTCTACCATTATATAGCTTTCCAGTCTTATTGATCTCCAAGCTACTTAGATTACGTAGAGAGCAAAGATCTATAACCTCATCCACTGTTCCGCTCTCTTCTTCTTCCTTAGTAAAAGGACAACCTAAGAACTCAGCAAGTCTCTTGATCTGCTCACGAGGTTCTTCTTTCATATCCTCGAACCTCATGAAAAGCACATGATTTGGATCTTCTAAGCTTCCTCTCCAGTAGCTCAAGACATGGTCCCAAAAAGGTCCAAAAAGATTGATTCCTTTGCAAAAATACTCAAACGTATCCTCCAAGCTGCTTACAACTTCATCGTTACTTTGTTTCTTACAAAAGAAATGCCAATAAGAAACCAAAGTATCTTTCACGTTCCGACACATATACACAATCTTACAAGTAGAATCTTTAAGACCTTCTTGGAGAGGATGTATCGGCATGTGTGTCGAGAACAGCCTCGGAGACGACAAGAACTTGGTCATGTCCGGTTTCTCGCTATAGTAATAAAGATTCATCTCAAGGTAAGGTACAAGAACATGAGGGTTATCAGAAAGAAGAGGATGGTGTTGATCTTGAGAAGGGTGGTTTTGATCTATGAACAAGAGCAAACGTGAGTGCTTTGAGCCAAGTTGTACCACATTTAGGGAACGAGGCAACGATGACATCGGTGTCTTGAGGCTTGAAGTGTTTCTGGAAACGGAGGACACCTTGGAGAGCTTGATGAGTATACCAACATCCTAGGTACTTACAAAGACTTTTACCACAAGAATCTTTGTCTGAAGGAAGTGAAGAGATGAGAGTCTTTGTATCTTCGTTTAAGTCAACGTTTCTCATCACAATCTTTTTCTCATCCATTCACAAACAAATGTGTTTTTTTGATATTTCTAAAGCGGACAACAACACTATGTGGTGTATGTATATCATCACTATGATTTGTGTTGTTCAACGATTTGCAACCGACACTAATATAATGTAGTAATATTTTGTCGATTATTGTGGCTGGTAGGATTTGTTGCGGTAGTTATGATTTGTTTTGTGGATTAGAGACTTTCCACCGCCCTATTTTGGTATATAGCTCTAAATCCACATCAATAATACTTATACACATATATTTCAACTCTACAAGTGTTGTCTCCTCTTTTATAAAACTAAAAAGTTAGAGAGTTTATCATATACACACTAGAAAGTCTTACCCTTGTGTATAGCTGTCAATTGGGCTGGCCGTCCATGGGCTTGTCCGGTCCAAACTATTATGGACGGACAATGGACACGCTCAAACAAAAAATGGTCCAACTGGTCAAAAAGCCCATTTGTCCATTGACATGATGGACAAACCCATATGCACAATGGGCAGCCCAATTTTCAAAAATCCTAGGGTTTTAATTTTAAGAAAAATTTAAATTAAATTTTTATCTTTATGAAAATATAATTTTTGCGTTTTTAGCGGGCAAATGATTTTTTTTTTTCGTTTTTGGCGGGAAAACGTGATTTTTTTTTTCATTTTTGGCGAGAAAACGTGATTTCTCGTTTTGGCGGGAAAACATGATTTTTTTGTTTTTGACGGAAAACGTGATTTGGATTTTTTTGTCGGGAAAACGTGATTTTTGGTTTTTCGCGGGAAATGTTATTTTTTTTTCGTTTTTGGCGGGAAAACGTGATTTTTTCGTTTTGGCGGAAAAATGTGATTTTTTCCTTTTTGACGGATAGCATGATTTTGCGTTTGGCGGGAAAACGTGATTTTTTCATTTGGCGGGGAAACGTAATTTTTTTTTGTTTTTTGGCGGAAAGCTTGATTTTGCGCTTTTAACGGATATATTTACTTTTTAATTTAAACTTTATGAAGAGAAATAACAAAAATAAAAATAGAATGTCCATGGGCATGTCCATCTGGACATGGTCTTTATTGGACATGGACATATTTTAGACCCATATCCATTATGTATCGTCCAAATATAGCACATAAATAAAATTGTCCGTATGGACACGTCCAATGGACGGTGGACGGACCAATTGACAGCTCTACCCTTGTGTGTCACCTTTTTATTGGCGGAATTTTTTAAAAGCAAAATAAAATTTAAAGAAATAATAAAATTATGTTACAGTACTAATATAAAATGTTTGTGAAACTCAATGAGTCCTTAAACGGATGGGGGTGCTCTAACTCCATGCAACTTTGCATATTTAATGCTTATATTTCTTATTTAATTTTACAGCCAAAATCCTAAAGATATGGACACAACCAATCAAACATTTTGTTTGTTAATTTTATAAAATATTAATTAACCGGCTATACATGGTGAGAAAATATTTATTTATATATATATTAATTATCATGACATTTTTATATATTCTCCACAAGTTACAAAGCTTTTAACTCTTTTGTATTTTTTTTTTGTCAGTTAATAATAGGATAGTCGGTGGATTTCTCTTTACAATTCAAGATGTCATGCAAAGTAGTGTACATGCTTGGTTTCATGTTTTTCCTACTAATAACTGTTTTACTCATAAATCTAATTAACATAATGGATCAATTTGGCTCAAACCCAATATGTGCACTTCCATGACAAAAGCCTATGAGAAAGCCATATTGGTTCTCCCTTTAAATGAAAAGAAACGATATTGTATAATTCCACCAATAAACTTGGGAACTTTGTCGTATAATCTCTTCTTATGAATTTTCTATTGTTAGCTAACAAAAAAAAATACAAATTAAAAGGCATTAAACATTGTATTGTAGCGGAGAATATATAAAAATATCATGGAGATTATATACTTGGATTTCTTTTGCAAATCTACCACGGTGGGAGATAGAATTTCTTATTGCCCTAACCAAGTGAACAAAGTTGTCAAATGACATGTGTCTTGTCTTCTTGTATAGTTTCCCCTTATAGTTAATCCATTCATTATGTCCCATTTGAGAGACAATGTTCTTCTTGTTGTACTGTCTTTTTTTATGTGCCATAATAAATGTTGGTTTTCAATCGAACTGGATTTATTTTAAAAATATAGCACTTCATACATGTATTAATAAAAGTATAAAACATTAACTCAAAACATATTAATTACTTGCTAAAACAATTTTTTTTTTGTATTAATATCTCACCATATAATACAGAAGGTTTTTATATACTTTCACTCACACACAAAATCATATTTCTTTTATTTTTCAACATAGCAAGAAGATATATTTTCTTGAATCTGCTGAACATAAAATAACGAGTAAGTTAAAATAACTGGAACCCTCGTGATCTTGACCGTGGTCATAACTCATAATCAAGTTAAATAACAAAATGTCTAAGCGGTATAGGCCGTTTAAGATTTCATATAGACGACTTCAAAAGATTAGGTTTCGACATTAATATAGTACTACAGATCTGTCAAACTTTGCAAAAGATTTAAAATCTTGTGGGATAGTTTTGGCTCGTGAGATTAGGTAGAATATAACTTGGTTTAATATGTTTCGGTTTAATCCCCAAATTGGTAGGAACTAATTCTTTGTCAATCAATCAATATCCATTAACCTTTCAAAAACTTTTCAAGATACAAAGTTATTTATTTTTTAGTTTACGTTCTGGCATCACATTCACATATGGTAGTTTTTTTTTTTGGTCAACATCAATACTAAGAACTCAAAAAAGACAAGAGGGAAGAATACAGTTTATATAAAAACAAATCAATTACTGAACACGCACTTTACGTGCTAACATATCCGCTATAGTAAACTACAAAGAATTTTAACCAGAGAGAAAGATGAAAATACTTCGCAGTTTTTATTTTATTTGAGAATACAGTCAAACAACGTCGTTTTAGTTCGCATTAAATCAGACAAAAAGATGTTGATGTTGAGAAATGAAATTATTATAACTTGGGCCCTAATACGAGGTTATAAAGCCTTGTTCATGTCCTAGTCCGTTTGATTTAAATGATTATTATTATCAAAAGGGAAAGTCACGTTGAAGAGTTTTGTCTGGTTCTTGCCTTTTTGGTATCTTGGAGAGCTTCGAAGAAGCAGCAGTAGAACTTTTTTGAATTCTTGTGGATGAGACTTCAATCATCTTCTTGTCCTTTTGATCTTAAGCTCTTAAAGTCGATTTTCAAACTTAGAACCCTCTAACTCGATTAGGGTCTATTGCTTCTTAATCAACACAAACCCTACCTTGTATTCCAATATTTTAGGAGATTATGGCAGAAACAGAGAGATCGATACTAGGGTTCCTACAGAACAGTGATCAGATCCCTGATTCTGGTCAATTCTCTTCCGACCACAACCTTGACCATGATCAAGTCAAGAACGTCATCAAAAGTCTCCAGGCTTTTCGTTACATCGATGCTCAGGTACTCTTTTACGGCACGTTATTGTAATCTTAGAGATCTTGTTTTCATGTCTCTATGCGGACAAAGACAAAATCTTACAGGTTCTTCGATTTTAATCGTGAGTGTTTCTACAGGAAGTTACTAGGAAGACATGGGTTTTGACTGAAGAAGGAAACAAGTATGCTACACAAGGCTCACCAGAGGTACAACTTTTTTCAGCTGTGCCAGAAGAAGGTAGCATCTCAATGGTTGAACTCAAGGTGATCACTATGGATATAATATAATATATGGTGGGATTTGTTGCTTAGTCATGCTAATAAGAAAACAACGTCCTTAAAATTTCTTGTTCTTACAGAAAAAGTTAGGCAAATCGATCGATTTTGCCTGGAAATATGCTAAAGAATACAAGTGGTTGGAATTAGAAAACAAGCAAGTGTCAAGAAAGGTAATGCAAGAGACTGTTCTGAAGTTGTTTAGTCTCTGTCTGCATCAAATAGCTCTGAGTCTTTTATTTGTTTATCTTAGGTTCAACATGTAGAAGATAAAGTGAAAGGACTACTTTTACAGATACAACAAGGGAAGGTTTGTGCCATCAATAGCTATATGTTTGCATTTTGCCTTCATAGTTTTGATCTTGATTCTTAAATGTCCCTTTCTACTTTTCAGGAGATTGACAAAGACGGTATTGATTTTCTCAAAGGCAGAAAGAAACTCATAGAACAAGTGTAATTGATTCTTCTCTTTTGTTTCTTTTGTGAGTCTTTTGTTATCAAGATCTTTATATACTTTGTACTTCTTAGGAAATGGAATGGGTACTGTTCTATAAAGAAAGGTCCTAATTATGCTCCCGAGAGACGGAAGGTGTCCACGGATTTGACTCGAGAAAATCTTGAAAAGTTTGTTCTACTCCCTTGCCTCTGATCAAATTGTATATATAGGTTGAAATTATACAATAACATTAGTACACTCTCCTGCAGCTGGAAAGAGTTGGAGTTTAAGGAGTATAACTTCAATACTAAAGGAGCTCCTCTTGATTCTGGTCTTCTTCACCCTCTTCTTAAGGTAAAGCTGAAACCAAAAACATTTGTTGTATCCCTTTGGTGTTAAAGCTTATGTTCTTTTTTTTTCCGTGTCTATCTCAGGTGCGGAAGCAGTTTAAAGACATATTTGTTCAGATGGGGTAAGAGAGACTAGTTTGTATTTTTAACTTCCTTCTCTATATTGCTGGACAATATTATTAATGGTGAGAGCCTTATGTGGTAACAGGTTTGAGGAGATGCCAACAAATAATTTTGTGGAGAGCAGGTAAGGCTTAGGAAGATGTGTTATTAGAGACACTTCTTGTTTTTTTTTCTATTTGTGTCTTGGTCTGAACCTGTTTTCTTGTACTATTGTAGCTTCTGGAATTTTGATGCTTTGTTCCAGCCTCAGCAGCACCCTGCTCGTGATTCTCACGACACCTTCTTTCTAAAAGGTACAAATCTTTTTTGAGTACTTAAAAGTCTTGGTTGCTTTATGACATCCCAGTTATGACAATCTAACTCTTGTTATAAAATCTTTCTTTGATTAATGTAGCTCCTTGTACGACAAGGACACTTCCAGAAGATTATGTTGAGAAGGTGAAACGTGTTCATGAGTCTGGTGGATATGGATCAAGAGGGTAATAATATATAATGACTTGTATATTTCTGGTTACAACTGATTTTGTAATCACTCTGAGTCTGACATTGACTCTTTTTTAATGCAATTGAAGGTATAGTTGTGATTGGAAGAGAGAAGAAGCAAACAAGAACCTTCTTCGGACTCACACAACAGCTGTCTCTTCTAGGATGCTTTATGCACTAGCACAGGTCTGACTAGACTATTAGCTTATTTAGCATATCATCATTTTCAGTCCCATAACTGTGTTAATATTTACTAAATTTCAGTAGTATAACTACATTTCTTTGTATCATCTGTATGTAGAAACCGTTTCACCCGAAGAAGTATTTTTCGATTGACCGTGTGTTCAGAAACGAGGCTGTTGATAGGACTCATCTGGCAGAGTTCCATCAAATGGAAGGTATAGTAGTACTGATTGGCCTCAATTGGTGGGGTGAAATTTTTGAGTTTGGCATATTAATGATATATATGTCATGTTTTGATCAGGTTTAATATGTGACCGGGGACTTACATTGGGAGACCTGATTGGTGTATTAAAAGACTTCTTCGCACGCTTAGGTAAACCACTTCCGGTTCTCGTACACACTTGATTGAGAGAAACAAAATCTAATGCCATTATGGTTTTGTCAGGGATGCCAAAGCTAATGTTCAAGCCAGCTTACAACCCTTACACTGAACCAAGCATGGAGATCTTCAGGTAACTGATGAAAACTACTATTGTCTGGAGTACTAAGATATTTTACTAATTTACCGAGAGATTAAAAAAAGGTGAAAAACCGTTGTTATATTGGATTTCAGTTACCATGAAAAATTAGGGAAGTGGGTGGAGATTGGCAACTCGGGAATGTTCAGACCTGAGATGATTCGACCGATGGGTCTACCTGAGGATGTCCAAGTCATAGCTTGGGGTCTTGGTCTTGAAAGGTAATGAAATTTTGAATTCCCTCACAAACATCTCATATGTTCTCATTGCTGATATTTTGATATGTGTTCATAAACAACCAGACCAACTATGATATTATATGCTATTGACAACATCCGAGATTTGTTTGGACATAAGGTAACCACAAAATGTTTTTTTTTTTCTAACTTAAAACATCTTTTTTTTTTTGAATCTACTTAAAACATCTTCATATCAACATTGATTTGTTTTCCATTTCCATATACTCAATCCTTATTCGTTCTCCGTCGCAGGTTGATCTCGGTCTCATTAAACGCAATCCGATATGCCGAATTGGAATCTGAGTGAGGGATTTCAACTGTCTTGACAATATGGTCTTTCAATATGGTCTCCTTTTTTTAGTTTGTTTTTTCTTCAATCAACTTCAGTTGCATACAATTGCAATTTTACTTTTCCAATCTTTTTTAGTTATTGACTTGTAAATTCGTGCATAATACCAAGAGTAACACCTTCCTGAGTCGGTAACACATTACCAATGTAGGGCATCATTAATGGTGGTATCTTAGAAGCAAGATTTACACTAGAAACACCAAAAATCACAAATAATAAAGTAATTACATAAAACCACATCAATTTTAGATGATTTGGAAACATAACCAATTATTCAAACATACTTTTGGTTAGCAATTTCACAAAAACCAAAATAGACCAACACTCGCATGCCCAAGTTCCCCTGTAACGAGCTTAAATATGTGAACTGCTGGAAATGGTGCAGAGAGAGGGATGAGATTAGCAAATTTTATTTAAACACTTCGATCAGTTTTGCAAACCTAAGCTATCTAATAGGTTAAAAGTTACTTAAACACAAAAATAAAAACCCAAAAAAACACAGGCAGAGAGGTCATGGGGCGGGCACTCAAGGAGCTGGATCAGTCTGATAAGCCAAAATCTGATCATCTATGCTTGAACTATGTTTCCTGAGAGCCGGAATACTAAGAGAACGTTTCCTCATCTTGGCTTTATCCGAGTTGGCTACTCTCATTCTGTTCCCGTATTCACCCGTGAGTTCGAGGGATTCAGTTAATGGTTGGTTCGCTGTCCTGAGGAAACGATCGAGGTTTTGGGAGTATTTTTCATCTTTGTTGGGATTTGTGGCTTCGTTGTGGTTGTTTTCGGACACCATGGAGATTGTGTCTCGGGATTCATATTTTTCTTCGTTGTCTGTCCAGTAACTCTTGTCTTCCATTGCCAGATCATCGTACTCTTCATCTGACTTTGTAGATTCCTCATCAACCGATCCAACCTGGTTTAAGATTACATGTAAGAGTCTTATAACTAACGGAAAGATACACGAAAAACATGATAGTGGCATTGACATCATTCAACTAATCAAGATTTGGTTACCTCGTCGCGGTTGCGTTCATCATTGTTATCGCTGAGATCTTCATCAGAATCTGGCTCAGGAAAATCTTCATCGCCTTCTTCATCTTCATCTTCATCGCTCCCATTTACAGACTGCTCCTCCTTCAGCTGCATGGAGGATATGGTAAACAACCTTCACAAAATGCAAAAAAATATGTTTCAACACATTGATTAGTGTAGGATTTACCTCTTTTGAAGGCCCATCAGATATCCGTGGCGAACTGCAGCAAGAAGAGTGATGTCTGCTTCCGGTTTCAATAAAATCTGCATCCACACTCCCAGCATGGCTAGTTGCGCCATCACTAGGCCAAGCGCTGATCCCAAAGTGACCGAACTGAAGATTCACTGGTTCAGCTTTATGTAGCTGATGCTCTGACCTACCGTCCGTCTCAGTATCAACGACGGGCTTCCTGATCTTATCAACAGAACCAACAGGCCAAGTTTTTGCTACAGTACCATCAGTATTGCAAAGAGCCATAAAACGCCTAGAGGAGCCTTGTCTTTGGATAACCTGAAACATTCCCTTGGAACTTAATGAATTGGCTGCACATTGGTTCCTGTGCTCGTCGTCGATAACAGCAACAGTGTTTGTGGTTATATCATAGAGCTTTTCTCCTGTTTCACGTCTACGCAGGCAACCAAAGACTGTCGCGTGGATTGTAGCCACACTCTTGTCGACATTTGTGTTGTTTATCTTAGGAACGAGATGTTTGTCAGCCCGTTTACATAGATAATCCTGTATTGTTCTAATGTTACGTATGTATTTTACATACTTATTCTTTTCTGGGTCCAAAGTCATGTACTTGGCTCGGACTGCAAACCGTTCCAAGTGTTTCTCCTCGTTAGCGATGTATACCATGAAGGGAACAATCGAAGGGTGCTTTTTCATCAGTCCCATCTGCAAATAAATAAATAAAGCAAAAATTAGATAACCTAGTACTCTAGTAGCCTTACATCACAATGTGTAGTGGATACAGATAAGACTTACCACAAAGTTAAGGCTTAAGTGGACCCCTTCAACGACTATCGATTCTTTCCTCTTTTCCCATGTGGTAATGAGCCTATCGAGACTGTCAATCACCATCTCGCTTTGTGCCTTATACCCTTCTACAGCCATCTTCTTATGACTTAACAACTCAGTGGTGCTTGAGTTTGATCCAGCATCCGTCTTCTGGGTATTGGCGTTTACACCTCGAGAGCCTTTCAACTTTTTGGCTTTTCTTTTGGCTTTTGACTCAGCAACTGCCACTGGGTCGAGGCACTCTCCAGCATGGTATGTTGAAGCCCACAGCAAAGGATTCTGCTTCTCATCAGCAAAGCTCCGCATCATATGCCTAATAGAGTCAGTTGATACCACAGTCGTAATCCCCAGCCTGCTACCCTGTAACATATATTTACATATTGCATCTGTAAGGAAAAACTGAAACCAGAGACACTTTACGAATTTTCATGGAAAACAGCGAACTAAGACAGCCTAGGAATTAAATATAACAATAAAAGAAAAGAAAAGAGCTTCTTATTGTCGATCTAAAAGATACAAACAGAGGGAATGAATACTTACCAGCAATGCGGACAATGTAGATTTACCACAGCCACTGGTGCCACAGAGCAAAACAGTTACAGATTCTTTCCTTTCTCGGATTCTGCAAGTGATAAGAAGAGAAGTAGAATAATGTGTGAAAAAGGATGAAAATCTACAGTTTCAGAACTTAATATATGAGTGGGAAATAGCAAATCCAATGCACAGCCAAATTTTATCAATAACTAATAAAAGTACAGCCGTCCATGGGAAAGTTATGAAGCTCAATGCAAGCACAGCATTGATAGACATACAACCACAAACCAAATATAACTATGTACGGGAAAATCTAAGGAACATGAAGGAAAAGTATGATCAGCTACAATTTTACAGCATTAAGAGAGATATATGTACGTGATAACATCTCCTTATTGGCCATTCAATATGAACAGTCTGGCTACTATTTTATTTATATCACATATATGCACTAGATAACCATATAAATGCCAAAGAATATCTTAGAAAGGCACATTAAATATATTTTAGGCATCCCGAAGAAAAAATAGTGACAAAAGACACAGACATATGCAGATTCCATATGCCATCACTTTTTATGACATAACATATCAAGATATATTCCAAAAGTTATCTTACCTGCATGCCAGAATCAAATCTGCCCTTTGGTCGCGACCAACATACTTATACTCAGCCAGGGCATCACACACAACATCTAAGAATATTTCTCGTGAAACAACAACAGTTGTCCTCCTCTTGTACATCTCAAATGGTTTGCTTTTATTCTTGTCAACATCAACATCACCAGCAACCAAACAGTTAAGTTTCTCTACGCAAGCTGAACCACCAACTCCTTTTGCAAATTCAGGTTCCTTCCCATGCTCTGGTGAGGTATTACAAGATCCCTCACTTCTTATCAACTCAAAAACCGTACGGCTGATCTGCCAACAGAGAAAACAAAGCAGATTATCTTAAATACATCATGGATTTTTTTTTTTTTAAACTCCTTCTCCCCAAACCAAAAACATGCATAACAAGTCATGCCAGGGAAACCAAAAGTGAATCGAACCCATTCTAATCCTGAAATTTACTAAGGGTTTTAAGAAAGTCTTGTCCTTTCTATACATGCATTAATCCTCACAGGAGCAAGCTCAATACTAGTACACAAAAATTTCAAATTCAGAGATGAAGCAACAGAGACTCAAGCAAGTACATTAAAATTTAGCACTAGACAAGTATGAACCAATGTAAAAACATTGCTTGATCAAAACCCATCATTGATCCCTCCTCAATTCGTAATCCAAACAACACAAGACGACAAAAACACACATATAAGAGAATCTAAAACATTGAATTGAAAACGAAGTTGAAACAACGAAATCACCTTGAAGGCGTGACGAGCTTTGCAACCCATAAGCTGAAGAGTACTCTGCAAAACAGGACGCGTATACCGAAACGAATCATCTCCTCCATTATTATCATCATCACCACCTTCTTCTTCACGCACCACTATATACAAAACCTTCGTCGTCTCCGTCATCTCTACAAATCAAACAAAAATTACAGAGCAAAATCAAAAATCGAAAATCGAAAAAATCAAACAATGAGAAGGATAAATTCGGGAATGTAGATCAAATCGTTTACCCCTTGCCGGAGAAAAAAAAATTTGAGATCGGAGAAGTTTGTCAGAGAGAGAGAGAGGAATTGAAACTGTGAGAAAATTAGGGTTTATAATGAGGATCGTGATAAGAAGAAGAAGAGGAATAAGAAGAGAGGAAAGATGAATTCGCCATTGTTATTGAAGGTTTGGGTTGGTTTGGTCACTCGCCTTCCTTTGTTCAACGCATCGCTTTGATAAAGAGAGCCTTCACGACTTCTTTAAGATACCTTCTTCTCTCTCTCTCTCTTTCTCTTTCAGAGTTATGAAAAATACTTTATAAACTCAACCAGCATTTTAATTTATTTGACAAAAACATCCATAAACTTTGGTTTATATCAAAATTGCCCATTAGATTTCATCCAATAGAATTTGTTTTTGTCATTCAAATGGAGTATGATTTTGAAGAGCCATAAGAGGTTATAGATCATTTCCTAAGGAATATTTTAAACTTACTAAATAAATTTAAATACAATACATGTTTGTTCATTTGCCTATCGATGTAACATGTTGTTCGTTTCTCTATCCCTTATTTATACTTATTCATTTGTCTATTTATGTAACATGTTGTTTGTTTGTTTATCCCTTATTTATAAGTTAGAAGAGAGTTTTCTCACATCTAAAATATAAAAAAATTTACTTTAATATTTGAATTATTTTTTCAAATTTAAGACATTATGTGTTAAATGTCTTGGTGGAAACAAAAAGTATAAGTATAATAATTCTAGATTTTTTACATTTAATTATTAATATTTTCAATATTGTTAAAGATACTCTCCTCCTCACTTATGTGCAATGAAGATACTCTAATAATGACTAATGATTTAATTTATTTACATGAACACAAACATTGTTGGTTTTTATCACTAGCGACACCCAAACGAACATAATCATGGAGATAAAATTATCAACAGAAAAAGTTAGGTATGCGAATTTAAGAGATAATGAAAGTATAAGGGTTTTGTAGGTAATAAAGAAAGTAGATCAATATCTAACAATATAATATATGATTAATAAATTGAAAATATATCGTTCTTTTGAAGAAAAGAGATGTGAATTGAACATATGTGATATGCCCCCAAAGAAGAAAATAAACAGCACCATGAACTTGGTTTCGTGTTTTTGTTTTTAACGATTATTGAATCTATAAATTTTCATAGAATATATGCATTCTATTACCAATTGAAGTTGTAACTTGTAAGAGTATGTTCGTGTACGTACCTTCACACACAAAAGTATTTGGTTCCTTGCACAAAGTCCTCTATACTGATTTGCAGAGACACGTGACTACGTGAGTTTCAGTTTTGTGTTGTGTTTTTCTCTTGTGATGATGATAAAATAAAATAAAAACCATATTTATAGAGATTTTTTTTTTATTCTGAGAAATATTCTTTCTATCGTAAATTAGTGAACCTGGATGTATCTCTTACTTGGTTACATTTTTTTATATTTTAAATTAAAAACTAACATTTTGATTTTCTACCAATTTTGAATAATTTATTTACGAATTCCTTCTGTTAAAAAAATCATGGCAACTTAATTTGACCCCCAAAAAAAAAAAGAATCATTGCAAATTGAAGTTTTTGTGGAAACTTAATAAAAAAAAAAAATTTTGGAATTTTGGAAAGACTTAATGTAAAAGAAAAATAAAATCTAATTTATAAATGACAAATCACATGATTCAGATTCACCGTGTGGACCATTTTATAAACAAAGAATCTAATAAGTGGTAAAAAGTGTAAATATGTTGTGGGAACAATGGTAATAAAAAAAAGTTTGAACTGTGTTTTGTTTCTTCTTGTTCTGCAAAATGATTTGTACTTTTGTCGGGGAAGAATCTAAAAGAGAAGGACATAAGGAAGTGGGGTTCCATCGTTGAAAGAGAACAAACAAATTCTCAAACGTTACATCCATGAAGTTTTTTTTTGTTAAACCATCCCATAGATTTAGTCAAATTCTTTTCATATTAATTTCCATAGTGGATCAATAATTTAAAATAATACATTTAATTTTCAATTAATTTCCATAGTGTATCCATCTTATATTCTCTCATTGCTAGTAAGATTTATTACTTCTATGGCGGTGTAGCAAGCACAATGCTTTGGATTAAATAGGATTACAATTATAAAATTTCTTCTATCGTACATCAAGGTAGTAGCCGTTGTGTTCTTTGTTTTGAATTGTAAACTTTTACAATTTGTGGGTGCAAGAATCCATCAATAAAAATTACTACAAACGAAATATGATTTGGGGGACTAGGGCTAGACTCTCCGGCTAGGTTATCATGAATATCGAGATCAGAACGAGAAATGAACTTGTTACTATAAAGCAATTGTGTGTTGTTACAAATGGTTGTGTCCCTCATACTAATCAATCTACACCTATTTTTATGCTCGATCTTTTCTATTTCTATGAGATCTCTGTCTTTGTATATCGTCTTCACCTTCTCAATTTCTTCCTCGATCTCCTCTGATCTTCCTTCTTCCTCGCTAATGGGCCTAAACGCCTTACGACAGCCCGAACACCAATAGAGAATTTCATCAAAATAATGGGTCGTGATCATGTATCTTCTACTAGTGAAGCCTAGGTCCAACACAATTGAATAGCAAAGAGATTGAAATAAAAATGTCATTTTTTGTGTTTCTTAGGGTTTGTATATTAGAAAAATAAAAACATAGGAAATGATAGACCGAAGAAAGATTCTCAAACAAGCAACATGTCCTCTATTTATAGTTGAATTTGAATGCATAACAAATTAATATTAAAAATTTTACGAAAAAATTTACAACGGGTATGGGTATCTCCACATATGGATATGATATGTAATTGTAACTCATATTTTAGACATTAGTTTAATAGAAAAGTCTTGTTAATATGTTAGAATTTTATTGGCAAATAACTTATACGTTCATTCAAATAATGCATAAATAAAAAAGTTGATAATGTTAGTTTGGTAGATGCGATAATGGAACTTTTTATAAGAAATAGATCCAAATGGAACAAAATTGAGAAATACAACTGTGTACGAAGAGTTTGTTGATCCTCTTAGGCTTTTATCAACTGATCTAAAGCATGACTATATTATCAACTATGTACTTCAACTGATATGACATTTTTGGTCTGATTATATATTATGATTATAATTTATATAACAAATTAAATTTAGTTAACAACGATCATTCTAATGTTAATATTGAAGTAACACATACTCCTATTGTACCAAATATACACACAACATACTCCTATTGTACCAAAATATATGTGTTGGGTGAGGTGGTGCTTGACAATTTGCCAAAAAAATTATTCTCATTACCGCTAGCAATGATTAACAAAAATATAATACAGATTTTAAAAGTGTAAACTGCTTCCACGTCTACTAAATTAAATCTCAAAAGTTTAGATATTATGGGGATGTTGCAAAGTAATAATTAAGAACTTTACCATAAAAATTCTGTTAATTTGTAAAACTTTACCATTAAATTTTGTAATCATTAATTAAGTTTAAGAAATATAAGAATTTGCAAAGTAAAAAAAATATATTTTTTAAAAAACTGGAAGTTAAGAAATAACATTTTTTAGGATAATGGTATAATCATCTTTTGGGTATAATATCTATATTAAGTTTTTATCAAAGATTTGGTAATAGTAATATTATGAAAAAATGGTGAATAGCTCACAATTTTTTTTGGTGATCGATAATTTAACATTACTAGAATTTTATAATGAATGTTTAATAAAGATTTAAAATATGTATGATACATAAATAATTTTGTTCAACAAAAAATTACTATCTTAAAAAATTATCTTTTTTTAATACTATGGATATAACATTTTTACAATAAATTTTTTATTTTCATTTTATTTTAAAAATAAATAACTCGTCTATTAGACGGGCCCTACTCTATATTAGAAAATATAATATTCAATTAATATGATTAATTTTTTTTGTTAATGTTATGAGTTTCTAAATTTTAACATGTATGTAATATTTTGAGTACATACGTGAAAACATAAATTTTAATTCGTGTTTTTACGCGGACCCTTATCTAGTAGTTTAGGAAATCTAATTTTATCAAAATGGCAAGTAGGTAATTAACTTGCTTTTGCATAATCAGAAAACACAAGTTACAAAATCTGCAGCCAAGGCCTATCCCTTAATGGGCCTCAGCTTTCTTCTCTTGGACATTTCCAAAACACGAAGCCCATCTTCGTCTCCAAAATAATCTAACGGAACCGAGATTAGGACTAAACCGAGATCAACATATCAAATCACTGGTCCAATTAGTTCCGATCGCTTTATGTTCCTCAGCCTCTTTGCTCCGCCGTGATTCTTCCCCGTGAGTCATCTCTCTTCTTTTCATTTTCATTCTCAACTTTTGAGATTTCAAATGTGTAACGTTCTCTGATTAGAGCATCTGATTTTATAGTTTGGTTGCTTTGTTGTAGAACTAATCTTGGTGGTTTGAGTTTTAATCTATGGCGGAACCACCAAAGCTTAGGGTTTTAATGGTCTCTGATTTCTTCTTCCCGAACTTTGGTGGTGTCGAGAATCACATCTATTATCTCTCTCAATGCTTGTTAAAGCTCGGTCACAAGGTCAGTGTCTTCTATATCAAAAAAGTTCAAACCTTTTTGCGTTTTTAGCTATAGCGAAATCGAATTCTCAAAGCCCTTTCCATGCTAGTTCCATAGGATGTAGTTAGATTAAAGTTTCAGGTTTTATCATCTGTCGCTGTAATCAAGTAATGTAGCATAGTGTGATTAAGCTTAGGCCAAATTTGCATTCTTCTCTTTGTTGTTTTGGTGCTTCTACTGTCTTTGGTTTCTTCTATAACTTCGATCACAAGGTCAGTATGAGATTAAAAAAAAAGTTCATGCCATTTTGCGTTTTTAGCTATAGTGAAAGTAAATTCTCAAAGCCCTTCTATTCTAGTTCAATAGGATGTGACTAAAATTATAGTTTCAGGCTTTATCATCAATAGCTGTAATCAAGAAGTGTAGTATTGGTCTGAGGTATTGTTACCTTTGTTGCAGGTGGTGGTAATGACACATGCTTATGGGAACCGTTCTGGAGTTCGATATATGACTGGTGGACTCAAAGTATATTATGTACCTTGGAGACCTTTTGTTATGCAGACTACATTTCCGACGGTTTATGGAACTCTTCCCATTGTAAGGACCATACTTCGACGCGAGAAAATCACTGTAGTTCACGGGCATCAAGCTTTTTCTACGCTTTGTCATGAAGCTTTAATGCATGCCAGGACAATGGGGTATAAAGTTGTGTTTACAGATCATTCCTTGTATGGGTTTGCTGATGTTGGGAGTATTCACATGAACAAGGTTTTACAGTTCAGTTTAGCAGATATAGATCAGGCGATTTGTGTTTCACACACGAGCAAGGAGAATACGGTTCTAAGGTCTGGATTGTCCCCAGGAAAGGTTTTTATGATACCAAATGCTGTTGATACTGCTATGTTCAAGCCCGCTTCTGTTCGACCCAGTACTGATATCATCACAATAGTTGTCATAAGTAGATTGGTTTATCGGAAAGGTGCGGATTTGCTTGTTGAAGTTATTCCAGAAGTATGCCGTTTATACCCCAATGTGAGTTTACTCCCAGCACATATTAGTTATCAATCATTTTGCCATTTGTCTTTTGTATCCACGTTTAATTTTTCTTTATTCGGTTTTTGAAAGGTTCGTTTTATAGTTGGAGGGGACGGACCAAAACATGTGCGATTAGAGGAAATGAGAGAGAAGCATTCTCTCCAAGATAGAGTTGAAATGCTGGGTGCAGTGCCACATTCTTGTGTGCGCTCTGTTTTGGTAACCGGTCATATTTTCCTGAACAGGTGTGCTGATTCTTTCACTTTTTATGTTTAAAATTCACAAAACATGACATTAGTTTTTCTCAGTTACTGCTACTACAGTCTTGATCCTTTGACAGTTCTTTAACAGAAGCCTTCTGCATAGCTATATTGGAGGCGGCTAGTTGCGGATTATTAACTGTCAGCACTCGTGTTGGAGGAGTCCCAGAGGCGTGTAACGTTTCCAATAATACCTTTGTTTCCTTTTTGCTTCATTTACATTGTTTCTTTCTTCCAGAATTTTTATAATCCGGTTTTCTTCATGGTTTCCAGGTCCTACCAGATGACATGGTTGTACTTGCTGAACCAGATCCGGATGATATGGTACGAGCAATTGAGAAGGCAATATCAATACTCCCGAGTATTAACCCCGAGGAGATGCACAATCGAGTGAGTTCTGCTTCAAATCCTAGCCTAATGTATCAGTCTACTTACAAGAGTTAAGAGTCTCTTCTAAGCCTTTTGATTTTTTCTTTTGTTTTTGCTTGTTGCTACTAGATGAAGAAGCTCTACAGTTGGCAAGATGTTGCTAAAAGAACCGAGATTGTGTATGACCGTGCCTTGAAGTGTTCAAATAGGAATCTTCTAGAACGTCTATCGCGGTACATTATATTTGTACTCATATAGATTTTGTAAACCTCACCCTCTCCTTTTTCTTTTTACTGATGAATATCTGATCTTTTGTAGGTTCCTCTCGTGTGGAGCTTGGGCGGGGAAGCTATTTTGTATGGTTATGATCCTCGATTACTTGCTTTGGCGGTTACTTCAGTTACTGCAGGTGATCTCTCATTTATTCAGATCCTCTAGTCCTTGTGTTTACAGAAATGTAATATGTCCAAATTCAATGGAATTTATTTGCCTCAGCCTGATGAAGATATTGAGGAGGCTCCCGATATCCGTCTTTGCCATCACCGAGGTGCCGAGGTAGCCGAGGGTCTCAAGGAAGAAGATAAAGTGAGAAACGGGTGAGTCAAGTCTCACCTCTGGTGAATTTAGAAGTGAGCCCAAGATTCATTGGAACTAAGTAAATCCGTAAATTAAGTTTTTACAGTGTTCATATTTCCATTACAAGTTCTGTCCTTTGCCAAACTGAAAAATAACTATGGAAAAGTAAGAGACTAGGCATGGGTATTCGGGTACTCGGATCGGGTTCTGGTAGGAACCGTTCGGGACAAAGAGAGACAATGATGTAAGCCCTGCTCAAATTTTGTAAAGGCTCTACTAAATTTTGTTTTTTTAACTGTTGTTTACTACATAAATTCTTAACTAGCCGATCGTTTTTTCTGCAACTTCAAACAAAGAAACAAAAGTTCGAAAATACAAGAAACGTAAAACATCAAAACCAAAAGGTAGTTATAGAACAGAGAATACAAAAGTCTTACGAGCAAAACAACATTTAAAATAAAACACTACTTAGTAAGAAAACACTACGCTACAGGTCGACCCTCAACACATTCTTTGTTTTTCTTTTCCGCTCTTTGTTAATTATTTGTTTGGTATTTTTATGTGTTTAAGAAAAACTTAATAATACCAAATACTTTTGGTTGATTTTCCTTTTCTCTTATAAAACAGCTAATAACTATAAATGGTGAAAAAAAAATTACAGAGGTAAGTTTTTGGAGTTATCTTCCATTTCTATATAAAATCATAAAAAAAAAGATTCAATATAGAAATAAATATAAAAAAGATATGATATATTAGCTGTCTTTGGTCTGTAAAGGATTTAGATAATCTTTCCTCAAAATTACATTAGTATGGACCTATCATTTAAATTTTCCTATATAACTTTTAAGCTTCAAAAATTTTCTTTCCCCTTAATTCCAAATACAATTAAATACACTTATCACTTTATATTTATGAATTAGTTTACACAATTATTGTATTCAAACGTAACCGAAATGGAATACATATTTGTCTTATGTACATCTTCTATATAAACCATGTAGCACACATGTAGTTTACCACTTACACTTACAAAAGAGAGAACTAGAGCAAAAGAAATGGATTTGAGAAACAACACTGAGCGTAAGGCAAGGAGGACTCCAACTTCATCCAAGGATCGTCACCGTCGCATCCGGCTTCCGGTGACCTGTGCTGCTCAAGTTTTTCAGCTGACACAAGAGCTAGGCTTCAAGACTGACGGCGAAACTGTTGGTTGGCTCCTTCGTAATGCCGAGCCAGCCATCTTGGCCGCCACGGGCCACGGCCTTGACACCACCTCGGATGAGACCTCGAATCATTTCATCCACTCATATATGAATATTCATAATTGTAGTAATATCAGTTTTGGTAACAGTTACAATTACAGTTGTACTATCGATAACTCAGTCCATTATGCGGACACAAGTGGTCTTGTTAACCATCGCCGTGGGAACATTACTGGTCATCATGGACTGGTATTTCCGGGTGCTACAATGCCTGAGTATGGTTCTTCAACCGGGTTTTCGGAGAACTTGATTGTGAATCACAATAGGCCTGGTATGCTACGCCCCTCAGCGACTCAGCCGCAACCGCAGCAGCAACCGGATGACTTTGATGAGGTGGAGACGGTTATGGCTGAGCCAGCCTATTACCACCCTTGAGAGTATTGATTGGTGTTAGAGATGTTTCTTTGTCAACTTGCTTTGGTTTTTATTTTGTTTGCTTCATGTTTTTAATTGTGGTGTTCAAAAAAAAAAAAAAGATGAATAATTTTAACCAGATTTCATTGTTTGGATTAAGTTCAATATCAAAAAAAAAAATTATCTCTTGCCATTACTTTGAAAAGAGGAAATAACAAAAGTTTAATTGAAATCTAATTAAGTGAAAGTATATTTGGATTTCTTTTTAGAGACTTTGATTTAAAAATTAGAATGTATTTTAATACAAAAGGAAAAATATCCAAACCGGTTGTAACAAATATGATGTCAGACGAATATTGTCTGGCACTTTGTAATTGGTTGTAACAAATATGATGTCAGACGAATATTGTCTGGCACTCTGTAATTTTACTCCCTCTATGTCAAATTAGTTGTCAATTTTTTTAATCGTCTTTAGATTTACAAAGATAATCTACCATGGACAATTCCTTCCGACCCTATTAGATTCACTATTACCATCACTCATTTGGTGATCTTGAACGCCTTCCTTCTCCATGCTGATCTTGGACACCATCTTTTTCTTCAATAGCTAGAATCATGGGGTTCGAACCCCAGATCTCCTGGTGTAAAAGCATTAACTAAACCCTTGGTCAACACCATTGGGCCAAGGAGACTTCTTCAATTAGTTGTCATTTTAGAAGTTAATTTTATATTAAAAAAATAATTGTTGTCAATACATATTTTTAATTGATTTTTTCACTTATATCCCTAATATTCATTTTATTAACTAATGCTTTCTGGGCTGCCAATCAGGTTGGCCCGGCTCGAGTCAAAATCAGCAAAGCCCGCAATATTCAAGTTTGGCCCGATTCGAAAAAATCCAAGCTTATATTGCAAAACTTGGTTGCTTGACCCTTATTAGGATTACAACGTTTTTTTTTTTTTCTTACGAATGAGAAAGCAAACTTCTAAGTTTATAAATTATAACATTTCTTAAAAAAACAATGTTTCAAGATACACTATGAAACAAATCAATTACAAATTTGAATAACTCATTTAAGTGAGTTCTGCTTCAAATCCAAGCCTAACGTATCAATCTACTTATAAGAGTTACTATTCTCTTCTAAGCCTTTAAATTTCATTTCCTTTTTGCTTGTTGCTACTAAATGAAGAAGCTTTACAGTTGACAAGATATTGCTGAAAGAACCGAGATTGTACATGTAAAGTTCAAATTCTTCATACTTATTAATTAATGTAAAGCTCTCCCCCTCCTTTTATTGGATACGTCTCGTGTAGAGCTTTGGTAGGGAAGCTATTTTGTATGGTTCTGATCCTCGATTACTTGCTTTGGCGGTTACTTCAGTTAGTGCATGGTGATCTCTCATTAAATCAGATGTACTATCTCGAAATTTAATGAATATGCCTCAGAATTTCGTTATTTATACAAATCATATAGTTTTAATATGTTATACTATGTATCTATGCGTATTTTTAATATCAAACGTTCTCTGTTCTTCTTTTTGTTCTTTGTTCATTATTATTTTAAATATTTTTATGTGTTAAAAAAAGTTCATAACACAAAAGACTTTTAATTTTTTATCTTATAAAAACTAACTTTCTTTTTTGGTCAATTTTTTTCTTTCTTGGGTCAATCTTATAAAAACTAACTAATAACTAAAAATGGTGATAAAACAATATAAATAAGTAAATTTGGAGTGGTCATCCATTTCTATAGCAAGTGATAAGAAATTAAGATTTAAGATAGAAATAAAAAGATAAGATGCATGAATATTGTGTGTATTATATCTTAGCTGTCTTTGGTCTGTAAAGAATTTAGATAATATTTCCTCAAAATTACCACTAGTATGGACCTATCATTTAAATTTTGCTATATAAATTTTAAGCTTTAAAACATTTATTTCCCCTTAATTCCAAATACAATTAAATACACTTATTACTTTATATTTATGAGTTAGTTTACACCATTATTGTTTATGTAAATCTTCTATATAAACCATGTACATTACACTTACAAAAGAGAGAAAGCAAAACTAAAGCAAAAACAAAAAAAAAAACAAAAAATGGATATGAGGAAAAGCAAAAGCAACACTGAGCGAAGGACAAGGATGACTCCAACATCATCCAAGGATCGTCACCGTCGCATCCGGCTTCCGGTGACCTGTGCTGCTCAAGTTTTCCAGCTGACACAAGATCTAGCCTTCAAGACTGACGGCGAAACCGTAGGTTGGCTCCTTCGTAATGCCGAGCCAGCCATCTTGGCCGCCACGGGCCACGGCCTTGACACCACCTCTAAAGACACCCCGAGTGATTTTAACCACTCATATATGAATAGTTATAATTTCCATGGTAATCATATCTTTTACAATTCTCCTATAGATAACTCTGTTCATTATGCGGACACAAGTGGTCTTGTTAGCCATCCCCGTGAGAACATTACTGGTCATCAGTTTCCGGGCGCTTCAACCAGTTTTCCAGACTTGATGGTGAATCACTATAGGCCTGGCCATGGTATGTTACGCCCCTCAGTGCCTCAGCCGCAACCGCAGCAGCAACCACTGTCTGATGACTTTGTTGAGGTGGAGGCAGAGCAAGGCTATTACCAGCCTCGAGAGTGATGATTGGCGTTAGAGATGTTTTATTGTTCAACTTGGTTTGGTTTTATTTTGGTTGCTATTTGCATTTTTTTTTTTTTTTTCATGTTTTTCGAGTTTAAGATGAATAATTGTAACCAAACCAGTTTTGACATCTTTTGGATTCAGTTCAATTTCAAAGTTTCATCTCTATAGTCCATTAATCTGGAAAGAGGAGATATGACAAGAGTTTAGTTAAAAATCTAATTAAGTGAAATTATATCTTGATTTCAATTGTAGATATTTTTATTTAAAAATTAAATTAGAATGTGGTTTAATATAAAAAGAAAAAAAAAATCAAAACTGTTGGTAACAAATATGATGTCAGACTGATATAACAAATATGATATAACAAATATAACATATATGATGCTAAATTATATTCCTTCCGTTTGAAATTAGATGTCATTATAAAAAACACAATTCCAAACCAGGTGTAACAAATATGATGCCTGGTATTATCTAGCACTATGTGCTAAATTATATTTTTTTTCCGTTTTTAATTAGTTGTCATTTTGTATTTCAAATTACAAATCAGTTATCATATTATATTTTTTGATACAACCTTTTCATAGTTTTTCAATTTCTCCCTATTTTTAACCTTATTGTACAAAGCCCAAATAAAAAAATAGAAAAAGAGTTGAAAAGAAATGTCAAGATAACATACAAAGCCCAAAAAATAGAAAAAAAAAAACAGAGTTTAAAAGAAATATCAAGATCAACATACAAAGCCCAAAAAACAAAATTTCCAACTAAATTGCGATAAGAGCAATAAACTTTTTTTTATGAACGGATAATCAAAGCAGGCACTAATAGTTTCAATTTTACAAACTATACACCCAAAAGTAATACAAAGTAAGAAGCAGCTGTAAAAGAAAAGGTGCAAGGAAATGAGCTAGTAGCTAAACTATACAGACGCAGACAATATGAAGTTATGATCAGCGATTTTTCGCATCGGGTCTCTACGATCTTGAAGTCTCGTATATATGGTTGAAGCCTCGATGCATCAGTGACTCTTCTTTTTTGGTTGGTGTATACTTTTATTTTGGCAACGTAAGAATAATTTATATTCAATGTTGTCTATGTGTCTTCCGGTTTATTTATAAAGTTCAAATTCATATTAATGTTATAAATTTTAATATTAAATATGGCACCGTGATGAATCGGTTTCGATTGATGAACTAGAATTCGGGTGTATTGATAACCCTCTTCCCTTGCCTTAACTATATTATATAAGTCATATATATTATTGTATATATTATATTTATGCATTATTAAAGAGGTGGTTATTATAAACCAATACAACTCTCTGGAAGGATGCAATATACATGTATATATATGTGTGGTGTTGAAAAGTGACTCTCTACGGTTTTTGTTCTCATTGAGAGGGAAACACCACTGATTAAAAAACAATAAAAGAGATTAGTGATCTTCTTCATCAAAGATCACAGGAAAGCAATAAGGAGTAAGGGAAGAAGAAATCAATCTGTGAAGAAGACTTGAATCCATCATCAAACCCAATCAAGCAATGGATCAAGGTTAGTGTTTCTTCTTTTATAAGAAACTGTTCATGGTTGAATTAAATTAAATCTAGATGATCTTTGGGATTTAGATTTCATGATAGAAATCATAACAGTTAAACTAATAATGAGAGGTAGCTCTCTTCCCCACCCACTACTGCAAAGTTGTTTGAAGACCAAGAAACCAAAAGCCTTTCTAAAGGTGTGCCGTGGTGCCAACGCTAGCCGTGGTACGTACATTAACCTTAGACTCTCAGCCAATGTTTAATTGTTAATGTTAAAGTGATTAGTCATTAGTAATTCACAATTTGTTTTTGCACAAAACCCAAACAAAAAGACATTCTATGGATTTTATCTATAAGCTTTTTAGTATCATAAAATACATTTCATGTCTAAGAATATTAATTTAAAGAGTCACCAGATTTTAGAATATACATTTCAGGCCTGTTCCGCACTCTGTCGCTAGCGATACCAAAGAGCGACTGACAAAATACATGTTCTTCACTCACCGACAATAACTTTTTCATGGATCACAATCTCAACGATAGATAAATCTCATTTTTCTTTGTATTTTGCAGTCGCTAGAATATGTCGCAGCTACACCTAAACGAACAGGGCTCTCATGGAAGGATTTTTTTTTTTTTTTTTTTTTTTTGTCTGTCATCGCAGGCAAGATAATTAATTAAAGGGACACCAGTGTAACCAGGCCTAAAGCCATCTTGTGTTAGACTTTTGTTTTTGTTCCATTTTATTAGTTTTTTTTTTCAAGTTTCTATGCAAAATTATACATCTTTTGTTTTGCAAAAAGTGTCATTTTGACACATTTTACACAAATTAAGAAAACATTTAATTATTCATATATACCCTTATTTAATGGATGTTTAATGGTATAATTAGCTATGAATTGAGGGTAAAATTTACATTGAAATGTAGAATGACATTTTTTATGAAACAAGAATAAAATTTTAAAATGACACATTTTGTGAAATAGAGGGAGTATTAATTTTAGATTTTTATGACTTTTTAAATTATGCAATATTTATTTCTACAGGTCAAAAATTTCTATAAATAAGAAAATTTTATTATTTTAAAATTTTTGCTTTTTGAGCTAAAACATCTAATAAAATGGAAAGGAATAGCAGTCTTACAAAACATTAATAACCATTCATTATAACAACTACTAATGACATACCTCAAACATACTTTTAGACTATTGCTAGTTTTTTTTTTAATATTAAAACTAGATTTGAGAAAAAAAAAAAAAAACAACTTACCCAAACAACTTACAAAAACAACTTACATGTGAAAAAGTTGGAGGCCGTGAGCCCGTGACCGTCTTCATCCGGCTTTCTATTGTTTCTTTTGTAAATGGATCTGAAAAAATATATCTTTTTTCACTTGGTTTACATAGAAGATTTATATAAAAAATTAAAAACCACTCCATTTCTCATTCACTATACTTATAATCAGAACCCATTGTTTTATTAATTTAATAGCGCAAATCATTAGATGTTTTTATTTAGATAGGGATTTTCATCCGATTTTCCCCGATCCTAGAGAAATTACGAGCTTAAAACCTGAACCTCCTAATTATTAGGCAATATAAATGTAAATTTAGTCAATGTAAATTTTATACGTTACGATTGTAATGCTATATGTATGAGTCCCTAATAAGAGAGCAATCCAAGAGAGTTTTATCGATTCTAACATCAAACGACAAAACACATTGAAAACAGACATTTATTTTGTCCGTGAAAGAGTTGCTCTCGGTGAAGTCAAGGTTCTTCATGTAACGTCGGAGCATCAGTTTGCCGACATCTTCACTAAGGGATTTGCCTCTCCACCTTTTACTTATTTTCGGTCCAGTCTTAGCATTCGTCCACTCGACGTTAAGCCTGCAGGGAGTATTAGGCAATGTAAATGTAAATTTAGTCAATGTAAATTTCACGTTACGATTGTAATGCTATATATATGAGTCCTTAAGAGAGCACTCCAAAGGAGTTTTATCAATTCTAACACCAATTACCTAAAAAACAAAACTGAACGGTTAATCGAAAATCGACATAACAATTTGGCATATTCAAATGGACAACTACAATAAACGAGTTTTGTTTGTAGAATAGTACAATAATTGACATATAAAGCGTACGGTGTGGATTTCCAAAATTTGAAATTTGGAAAAGCACAGAAGCGAAGGTACATTACATTATTAGTTTGAATTTGGCAACAACAACAAAAACGTGCGTGCTTGCTGGAAAATAACAAATCTAATAACAACAAATTTTTTCTGAATCAAAATTGGATTCTTTTATCAATACTCAATAGTCATCATCTACGTGCTTTCATATATACTTTTTTTCTTTAGACACAAAAAATATAAATAACGTAACACATTTTTCTTGTTTTTTCTATCATATGCTCGTAATTGATCGAATAAAACGGATTTTGATAGATTGATGAAACTATAAAGAAAAATGTCTGTTTACAAAAATTTATTATTAGATTATCATTAATGATACATATATCGATTTATATTATTAGATTCTCATCAAAGATAATATACCGATTTATAGAGTTTTGAATCAAAACTTTTGATCTTAAACCTAATTTCCTATATTAAGATAAATTAACATGAATGATAACTATAATAGTATATATGTATTTAAGTTGAATTTACTAATCTATCATATTGACAAATCTATAATATTTCAATTGTAAATTTTGAATTCGATCTCACTGATCTCTAATACTTCTCGACAAGCTCATTGGAAACATGTATGGGATTAATGTACATGCTTAATGCTTATGGTGTTTCTACCCGGCTATTGGGTCATCAACAACGTTTTTACCCGATCATAGAGTCATCTTCGTTTTATATCCATCTGTAAAAACATATATATATATATATATATATATATAATATATATATAACTGGAAGCTTTGGGTAAGTTGACATCCACAATGCCATATATATATAGTTTGGACTATCGAACTCCATTTCAAGAACTTTAAATCATCAAGTCGGCTCAAACTAGTTAAGCCACAACTATAAATCAATATATATATATATATATATGTATGCATTCGATTCATCACTCCCGATTGGATCTTAATGGCCTTCATCTTGTTTGTAGCTAAACAAAAACCTTTTTTGTAATTAGCTAGGTTAATACTCTTACGAAACGAAATTTAAGACCATCTCCAAAGACAGTTGTATAACCAAGGGTTCTTAAGGTTTTGATGATTAAAAATAAATCAGAATTTGGTTAATTGTTAAAGGGCGATCTTTAAATAAAGAGTTTAAAGAGCGTTCCTAAAGGCCACGTGTTCAATAGATATTGGGTGAGAACTGTTGAGAAGAGGAAAAAAAATATCCCAATTTTCTCCGTCTTTTCTGTCTCTTCTTGTCTTTCGCCTCGCTCGTCTATCTGATGGCAAAATCGGAACCAATTCCTATGGATTCGTTGATTTAAGAGGATAAATGAGTATGATTGAATCGGTAGCTATTAGAAACATGATAGTCCAACAAATCACTCAAGCCTCTAGGTGAGGTTATATAGAATTCTACTTTCTGATGTTTTTTGAACTTTCTACAGACCTGATTTTAGTCTAGATTCAATGATCATCTGTATTTATACAAGAATCTCATATCAAATCTATTAAATCACTGCGTACATGAATCTCAAATTGAATTCATTGCTCTTAATCTGATTCGAGAACATATTATTGAAGTTGATGTGCTTATGTCTGTCTTGGTATTTTGCAAACCATTGTTACGTTTAACTTTGCTGAAGCGGTGGCTAGAATGTGAACAAATGTATGTTCTTTTTCTTCTTTGCATGATAACTTTTTGCTACTTGGATGTTTCAATGCTTCACATGTACCATTTATTTTTCAGTGAATACCAAAGTAGATATGTGCTTCAATACAATTTTGGTTTTAGAGAAAATGATCCCCGTTTTTGGATCAAACTTTGTAGAACCCCTTATAGGATCACCACTGGAGGAAGAAAAACAAAACATTTTTTAAGAGTTTCACAAAGTTTAATTAATCATAAAATTTAATAAAAATATGTTTAGCACTCCTAAATAAAGACCTCCCTTTAGAGATGATGGTACCACCTTCAAGATTCTTCTTGTCCAACGAACTAACATATATTATAACAAGTTTGCTAATCAATATGAAACCAGACGTGGCGGATCATAACCAAATCGATAATTCACGTCCCTCTTCTTCCTATTTCCTTATTTGGTTTCATTTAATGGGATATTTTTGAGTTTCTAAAGTTTGATAATCCGAATCCGAACCCAAAATACTCGATCCAAACCCAAATTTCATTTAATGTGTTGGTTTTACATACCTTTTAAATTCGAAAATCCAAAATACCGGATCTAAATCCGAACGTCCACGCCTAGATACAATGAATGGTTTTATCCCAGTTGAGAATCAAGCTAAACTTTCGAGTAATTTTGGATTTTATAGTACGCAAAAGTAAACAACCCTATCAGATATTTTTTTTCAGGTTTTCATTAGTTCCCAAAATATAAACCAAAATCGACCCGAATAAAAAAACGACTAAAAACAAATCCCCGAACGAGATTTAAATCTTAGAACCCTAATACCATAACCCGAATGAATCCAACCCGAGTACTCGAATATCCAGGCTATAACTTGGTGTTCCTCATGGGTAATGGAAGTAAAAAAAACAAGATATTGTGTTTTTATCATCATAGGAAAGTAGACTACGGATCCTTGGTTGATGCATTGAAGGAGTTGAAGTAAATTAAGACTGTGTTGGGAACAATGATATTTATTGTGATAGCAAATTGAAGTTTCGTATGACACACGTATAACTTCATTGTAATTTTATCGAGATGGTATTTACTATTTAGCATAGGATTGTTCAAATTAAGCATGTTTCTTAATTCAATATTCAAAGCACTTGATATTCGTTCATACATATTTCACTTATTTTTATTCAACTTGGGTACTCTAAATCCTCTTGCTCCAAACTCGAGAGAGATGGGGAGAGGTATTTAGGATTAGATTATGTGAATAACTCTTAAGATTAGACCTATTAAGATCCTGACTGGTTTAAACGCAGCGGTTGCAGTTACGGTCTCGGGAGTTTGTGGAAACGGACGGTTGCGGTTTCAAACGTTATTAAGCGGTTTCAAGCGTTATTAAGCGGTTTCAACTTATACTTAAATAGCTTAGAGCCGTCATCGTAAAACAAGTCAATGGAAAATACAAAAAGTGAATAACTCTTTTAGTTCAAGAGACGAACCAAATGTTTTAACCAAATTATAGATCATATGACATTGACATATATTTGATTATTAGCAATCACAAAAAGATACATTGAATAATTCAACTGATTAAATTCATTTAGGCATATTCGACTGGACCACTTCAATAAACGTTATCTTGAGATTGACATATTAGCGTATGGTGTGAATTGCCCGAAGGTACATCTTTAGATTCAATTGGACAAGAACAACAAAAACGTGCGTGTTTTCCATATACCTAATTCCCTAGAAAACAAAAATATAATACATCCAAATTTTGTTATAAATTGGATTTTTGATAACAGCTAGATTTATATATATATATATATATATATATATAGCTGGATATTTGTATTTGTTAAAATATATCTCCATTTTGCAGGTTTTATCAGCCAATTAAATTTGATACTCTTCTAAAATTCACACTTGTCTTTTATAGTTCATAGTTTCATCATGTGCATGCTTTCATACTTTTTCATAACCGGCCATAAACACAGCCAACTAAAACATTGGTTTGTAGCCCCCAAATATTTTGTTGCAAAATTAGTCCCCAAAATAATGTTTCTTGCACATATAGCCCTCATTTTTCTAAAACTTCAAGTTTTCATGTCAATTTTATTTTCTGCTTTGCTTTGTCCCGATATTTTTTGAGACCGGCCATATAAATAATATAAACCTTTGATCTTTTTTTTTGTTAGAGGTCATATGACATTTTTTCTTGAGAATGTTTTTGAAAATGTTTCTTTTATAATATTCCTCCTCTAACCAAATTTTTTTCCAAATTATCGTCATTTTAAATAAATAAAAAATTCAACAATTCCCCTTGGTGATGGCTATATACAACATCGGCATAGTCATCTTTGTTAAAAATTTAAATCATTATAAATTTTTTAAACCTTATATATAATCTTAATAAAACCATATCAAATAATAAGAAGTGAATTTTATAACCATTTTAAAAAATAAATTAAATTATCGTAAAACAATAAATTTGGTTCGGTTTCAGTTTCTAATTTATCTTTTTGAGAATCTGAATATCGACATAATCAAGATTGTAATTGTCGAATTTTCACTTTGGACTTATCTTTATTTTTGGACATCTTTCACTTTCGCTTTATAGAGTCATATATTGGATTGATTTAGGTGAGAGAGAAACAACCCCAATAATATCCCTCAATAATTGTCCGAAACCTAATTAAGTTCCAAAACATATCAATCCATTTTAAGATTTTAGTTTTTTTTTTTTAAACAAATCAGAACCAGAAAAAGAGTTGAAACAGAAAACGTGACATAAAGGGTGTTGTGTTTTTTTTTTTTCTTCTACTTTGATTTAATGATGAGGGAAATTCAACTTGAAAATGATATAATTATAAATTGACAGTATCTAAAGGAAAATTAAATATGAAAATGGATATTGTAAAAAGTATATTTTTAAAAATTTCCTTTTTTCATTGTCAATACTGTATATTAAAAAAAAAGTTATTGATTATAATATTACGTATTCACCGTTCTGGAAGTAAAACTAGTGGTAGCATCTTCTCCAAGAATCTTCACTTTTCAAAGTACTACTTCTCCCACTTTGCTCGAGAATATAATTGATAAGCTAATACATCTACCCTATTCGAATGCTCCAGACGTTTCGTGATTTCTTGAATACTGTTTTAGTTGTTTATATTTACATCACTGGAAGTTTTTGTCCAAGCGGGTACATTTAGAAGCAAGTAAATTACTTTTAAGAAAATAAACTCTATCAAGTACCATTTTATCAAGTAACATTTTATCAACATAAACTCAACATAACATTTTATCAAGTAACATTTTATCAACATAAACTCAACATAATATTTTAATAATAAAAAAAATAGGCCTTAGCCAACTATAAAAGGAGGATGTAATTTATTGGATCCAATTGGTAACACAAAGCGGTATAAGGCTATCATTAACCATGGTATCTTAGAAATAATATTTGCATTAAAAGTATCTTATATATAAACTGGTAAATTGTTCTAACGTTTAGAAGGCCATCATTAACCATGGTATTTTAGAAGTAATATCTTCCTAGCGTTTTTATCAGATGGTACTTAAACCGGTAAAAGAATCGCAGATAAATGAAATAGTATATAAATAACTTAGATATATTTTTTTTATCGATTTTGATATCATTTTTGTGATTGGTTATAGTGAAAAAGCGGTTTTATTTCAAGCAACCAAAAACTACAATGGTGCCTGTAAAAATGGTTTTGCAAATTCATAAAGATGTAAAAGAGCCCATAATTAAGTTTACTACGTCGTCGTCTGCTATTTGCTTCGTTAGCGATATCTTTTAGATACTATTTGTGGTTGCTATGAAAGCCCATAACTTTCACAAGGTGGTCCTCTTATATTCGTCACTTGCATGTATAGTCCACATTAGCACACTAAACGTTAAAATGTCACTTGTGAACAATTTTCTTGGACAAGTAATGGTCTTCTAAATAAAACAAGTAATTTGTCACTCATTGAGACTTTTACACATTGCGTATTCATTTCGTACAATATATACATCTCTATCATCTATCAACAATATATAATTTTATATATTTTTCGAAAGTAATAATAAAAATGTGCGTAATATTTAAAACTTGTATAAATAGATGAACGTTGAAGAGTCACATAGTCATTCTAAGCCAGATAAAAGAGATAAAACAAAAAGATGTTTTGTAGAGAGTCTTCCTCTAGTCTCCAGACCGTGAGCGTAGCAAAGAGTCTTAGTTCTCTGTTCCATAAGCCATCAGCGTTCATTAACCCCATCCATGTCGGACGTAGAGACAAGCTACCTCGTCGAGGGAGATGTAAGAAAGTCATCACCGCATCACTGTCTAATATTGAACGTGAAGGTAATGTAATGAAAAAAAATGCTAAGACAGTCAAAGTAAAGGGATTCATAACAGCCCAAGAAGAGTTTCGTGATGGTATAGCTTGGTCGAGACCGCTCGATCAAATAGCTGATCTCCGCGGTAAGTCACTACTTGTCGAGCTTATCAGCGCCGAGACCGACCCACGTGAGTAAATCAAACTTTTCTTTTTCTTACATGGTTGTTTAAGTTAATGTTACATGTATTAACCAAGAACATATACGTCACTATGTCAGGGACGGGGATCGAGAAGGATCCTGTAGAAGATTACGCGCAACGTGTATGGTTCGAGGCCCCTGATGAGAAGTATGAGTGTGAGTTTGACATGCCTGAAGACTTTGGAACCATTGGTGCCATCAGAGTTCAAAACCAGTACCATAGACAGTTGTTTCTCAAGAAGATGGAGATTGAGTTACCTGACGGGACTGTTACGTTTACATGTGAATCATGGGTGGCCTCTAAGACCGTTGACCCGGCCAAGAGGGTATTCTTCTCCACCAAGTCCTACTTGCCATCCGAAACCCCGGAGCCTCTTATACAGCTTCGAAAGAAAGAGCTAGAGACTTTAAAAGGCAACGACCGCGAAGAAGATGGTGAATTCACCAAGTTCGAGCGCGTCTACGACTACGACGTGTACAACGATGTGGGTGACCCTGACAATAACCCTGAGCTTGCTCGTCCAGTAATTGGAGGCCCGGCACATCCTTATCCAAGGCGTTGCAAGACTGGTCGCAAACCATGTGAAACTGACCCGGCCACAGAGCAACGATACGGGGGAGAGTTCTATGTCCCTAGAGACGAAGAGTTCTCTATAGCCAAAGGGACTACATTTACAGGCAAAGCTATCTTGGCAGCTATACCATCAGTGTTCCCTCAGATTGAGTCTGTTCTATTGGATCCACAATTGCCTTTTCCTCATTTTAAGGCCATACAAAATCTTTATGAAGAAGGTATTGAGCTTCCTAAAGATGCTGGTCTTTTACCTTTGCTTCCAAGACTCATCAAAGCTGCTACTGAAGCTCGCGACGATATTCTCCAGTTCGAAGCACCAGTCCTCATTAACAGTACCTACCTATCTCTCCTTTTGATTATTCCACTATACTGTTTTGGTTGAGACTTGTGACTAAACTCACTTTTCTAATATCATTCACATTGGATTCAGGGGATAGATTTTCATGGTTAAGAGACGACGAGTTTGCTCGCCAGACACTTGCTGGCCTTAATCCTTACTGCATTGAACTAGTTAAAGTAAGCTATAAATGCATCTCAATTATTGATATATTGTTTGCTTAACTCTTTCAGAGTATGACTTGTTTTTTATTTTCATAGTAAAACCTATATTTTAATACTATTTCAATTTGGCACCTTAGTAATTTATTTTTCTTCCATTTAACTAAGATAAATGTTTAAGTTTTTTTTTTTAAACATATAATGTATTAAATAAACTATTTAGAAGCCTAGTCTACCCTTATTCTATAAGTAAGTATAATTGTTTTAACTTTAATAATAACAAATACATGCATTAAGAAATGTTATACATATTTTGATTTGCAAAACTCAAAAAAAAAACCTTTGTAAAACAGAGTGAATATGATTAAAATATATTACTATTTACTTTATCAACTAAAAATATATTCTCTCTGTTTCACAAAGAGTGTCACTTTGACATAATGCACACAAATTAAGAAAACATTGATTTATACATATATGCCCATATTTAATATGTGTTTGATAATATAATTAATTTTAGATTAAGGGTAAAATTAAGAATTTTTGTGTTAAAAATACATTGAAAATCTAAAGTGACATTCTTTGTGAAACAAAATTAAAACTCTGGAATTACACTCTTTGTAAAACAGAGGGAATATAAAATATTGGCAATGGGTCTTAATTAGGATGTCAGTAATTTTGTATTGTTGTTATTTTCAGGAATGGCCAATGAAAAGCAAACTAGACCCGGCAATTTATGGTGATCCCACCTCACTCATTACTTGGGAAATTGTGGAAAAAGAAGTTAAAGGAAACATGTCAGTTGATGAGGTAACACTAATACACTATATTGTCACGTTTAAAAAAGAAAGCTCATGTGCATGTGTGTGTATTTAATTAGAGGCTTATTTTACTTACATGCAGGCTCTAAAGAATAAGAGATTGTTCGTGTTGGATTATCATGATTTGCTTCTACCATATGTGAACAAAGTGAGAGAGTTGGATAATACCAACTTATATGCATCTCGAACACTATTCTACCTCAGCGATGATAGCACATTGAGGCCTGTTGCCATTGAGTTGACAGTTCCACCAAATATCAACAAGCCACAATGGAAGCAAGTCTTCACACCAGGCTATGATGCTACCTCATGCTGGCTATGGAGTCTTGCTAAGACTCATGCTATTTCTCATGACGCCGGTTATCACCAGCTTATTTCTCATTGGTATTGAAAAACACTCTTTAATTCAAAACACATATTTATATGATCTTCTTATATACGGATTACTGATGGATAAATTTACAGGTTAAGGACTCACTGTTGTATGGAGCCGTACATTATAGCGGCAAACAGACAACTAAGTGCTATGCATCCCATCTATAGGCTTTTGCATCCTCACTTCCGTTACACGATGGAGATCAACGCTCGTGCGCGACAAAGTCTTGTCAATGCAGGTGGAATCATTGAGACTTGTTTTTGGCCCGGGAGGTATTCATTAGAGCTAAGTTCTGATGTCTATGATAAACTATGGAGGTTTGACATGGAAGGCTTACCTGCCGATCTCATCAAAAGGTGCATTTTGCTAATTAAAATGAAATATATTACCACCAAAGTTAAATTGCAAAGCTAATTAGTTTTTGTTTCCATCAAATTTTTGCAATATAAGGGGGATGGCTGAAGAAGATGAAAATGCGAAACATGGACTACGCCTGACGATACCAGACTACCCATTTGCGAATGACGGTCTAATATTGTGGGATGCACTTAAGGAATGGGTGACAGACTATGTGAACCACTATTATCCAGATGCAGGAATGATCATGTTGGACGAGGAACTCCAAGGATGGTGGAGTGAAGTGCGAAACGTAGGACATGGAGACAAGAAAGATGAACCTTGGTGGCCAGTCCTCAATACACAAGATGACTTAATTAATATCGTCACGACGATTGCGTGGGTCGCTTCAGGTCACCATGCAGCTGTTAATTTTGGACAATATGTATATGGAGGATACTTCCCTAACAGACCAACCACAACAAGGATAAGAATGCCGACAGAAGAACCAACAGATGAAGAGCTAGAAGAGTTCTATGAGGAGCCAGAAAAAGTAATGCTTAAAACATACCCATCGCAGAAGCAGGCGACTCTAGTGATGGTCACTTTGGATCTTTTATCAACTCATTCAGTTGATGAAGAGTATATTGGAGAGTATCCGGAATCATCTTGGGCTGATGAACCTATGATAAATGCTGCTTTTGAACGTTTTAAAGGTAGGCTTCAATATCTAGAAGGAGTGATAGATGAGAGAAACGTGACCCTTTCTCTAAAGAATAGAGCTGGAGCTGGTGTGGTTAAGTATGAGCTTTTGAAGCCTACTTCTGAGCATGGTGTTACTGGAATGGGTGTTCCCTACAGTATTTCTATTTGATCTATTTTGTTTTCCTTTCTGAAGTGTCTTTATTTTTCTGTATGTCTTCAAGAAATAAAACAACTGATCCATTGTCTTTTCTATATAAATCTCTCAAGTATATCAATTGATCCCATTGTCTTTTCTATATTTTTGGAACAGCCAAAAGAGTTAACTGACATTTTCTTAGGTATAGTAGCATACTTTTTTTTTATAATTAAGAGTAAGATTTTCTTTAAATAAGAGTTTTGATTAAAACTCGCATATGTTATTTCTGTTTTTAACAAGTGATTGATGCACCAAAAAAAAACAACAAACAAATAAGAAAAAGCTTACAAGCTAAAGGATTTTAGTAATCTTAGACCATTCTTATTGGTAGGTTCTTAGGCAAATCTTAAGTAATAAGATGAATAAGAATAAATATTGAATGCTGAATATTGCTAAGAACCGTCTCTTGAATAAGAGACCTCTCTTATAGAGACGGACATGTGTTGCCATGGGAATGGTCGAAGAAGAAATATACGCGTCGCCATGGATTAGCTCTTGTTATGAGAAAAAGTGATTTGTTGGAGACCAAGATCCCAATTTCTTTTTGTTATTGCAAACCTTTAACCCAATGCAACACTACAGTTTGAAGTAACCTCTTTGCTAATTGGCTCTTGTATTATACAAACCCGAACAATATTAAAAAAAAAATGCATGACATAAACCTAAAGTAAAGCCTTAGAAATTGAAGAAACAAGAAATTAAAAATTTAAAGTAAAGCCTTAGAAATGATGTTTGAGGCCGTCCTTTCAATATCTCATCTCTTACTACATCAAGAAGATTTCCCGGAAGCTGCACAAATGTTTACATGTTTGAGTTTGGTTATGGGTTTGCGTTATATGTTTGGGTTTGGATTTGCTAAATATGTTCTAAACCCAAGCACATATGTTTATGCTTGAAGTAATTTCGTGTTTTATTTTATTTAATTTTATAGATTACATTATTACAATCACTTTCAAACCAACAAACATATTTTTGTTTTAGTCTTTATTCTACTATAATAGGTTTCTCATACAACCTCTCAGTTTTAGTGGATTCGATGTCTAAATACTATAATATTACGCTATACTACACACTTGTAATTATCTTAGGATTGAAGAAGTTGGTCACATCATACGTTAGTCCTTCTACCTAGAAAAGAAAAAATCACTGTTTGATCTCACGGAGGCCAACATGACTAGATATGTTAGAGCATCATTATCGGTCATCCTTTTTTACAAATGTCTTAAATGTAAATTATTACAAATGTCTTAAATGTTAACTGAGAAGATACAAATTTTTGTGGGAAACACAAACTAACAATTTTTATATTGTTTTAACATTTAAAAACACTCACTTTAGATGACCAATATGGATGGTCAGCCAAAAAAAGAATCTGTCCTGATCGGGCCATGAATTCCAAGCAAGCCATGTATAGTTAAATAATATATTATTTTCTAAAGTAATGTTGAAATATCACTGATTTCAAAATACAAAGTCTAAATTTAAAATTAAACAAAAATGGAATAAAATAAGATTACACTTGGTCAACTGTATCATTAGTTTCTCAAAACTGGCAGTAGAAATTTTCTCATTTTCCCTTTTTTTAGTGAATCTATGATTTAGTTATTCCTATATAGCTAAGATATTCTCCTATATACAAATTTGATATAATTATTATTTATATATGAGTTTGTTACACCATTATTGCTTTCACATACATATTATCAGAAACATTTGATTCCTTTGTATTTTTCTTATGAAAATTTACTATATAGATATATATGTAATAATAATAAATTAATAAAAATCTTCTATATAAATCAACTGAAAGAAACATATCTTTTCACTTACCCCATTTACAAAAGAGAAAACATAGAAAAAAATGGTTTCAAGAAAGGAAATGAAGAACCAGCAAAAGGCAAAAAGGTCTCACAAAGACCGTCATGTGAAAGTTGGAGGCCGGGATCGTCGAATCCGGCTTCCGGCGAGTGTTGCTCCCCAGCTATTCAAATTGACCAAAGAACTCGGCTTCCATACCGATGGCGAAACCGTCAATTGGCTCCTCCAAAATGCCGAGCCAGCCATATTTGCCGCTACCGGGCATGGCATCAACACCACCCCAAAAAATGTTATCAATTCGAATAATAATATTCATAGTTATTCTTTAATCTCTGGTAACAACTGCACCATTAATAACATTTTCACTTGTACCGGAGTCAATACTGGTCATCCAGAGATGGTCTTTCCGGGGGTCACTACAATGAAAGAGCATGGCGCTTCATCTACTTTTCCGGTTAAAGCTGAAGAAGATGTGTCGAGTCAGAATCAGCAGCAGCAGCAGCCACAAGGCCCGCAACTACAGTTTGAGTGTGTTAAGGTGGAGAAGTCATATGTTTGGAGTGAGTAATGATTCAAGACTTAGTTCGATTTTGGTTTTGGTTGCTGTGTTTGCATTTTGTTTTTTTCTTTTCCTTCATGTTTTTTGTTTTCTTTTCAGTTTGGAGTGTTGAGTCTTTTTGCTTCTGTTGGTTGTATTCTCATGTTTTGCAGTAACCAAAATCATAATCATAATAAAATGCAATTTTTCCATCTTTAGTCCATGTCTAGTAGAAAATTCGATTTCAACAATGGATTGTATACATTTAACTACAAATTTGATTAATATACTGAAAATTCAAAACTTACAAATTATTGCATCAGTATTTTTCTAATTTAAATCTCAAAATTTCTTTCACCAAAACCAAAATCTCAAAATTGCTAGATGAATAATGTATAGTGAAGAGTATGCTAAATCTCTCAAGATGTTGACTGATTTTAGATAAATTAGGTGGTCTTTCGAATCTTAAGTTTCCAGGATAGTGAAAAAATCATTTAATTAAATTGTATACTAGTGATATAAAATTATTAAATATATATATAATATAAATTAAAAGGATAAACTCATCAAAAGAAAAATTAAGTAAGAGAAATATTTAAAACTCTTTAAACAAGTTTCCAGCTTTCAAACATATGGCATAATCTTATAAATATATTTTTCTTTACTTAGCTTCATACATTTATCATTATATGATAAAAAAATATAATGCAATAAAAGATAAAAATAATTAAAAGGAAGTACAAACACCTAGCATTAGTACAAAGTACAAACAATTAGGTGACAAAAGAACTCGAATTAGTACAAATTATAAGAGGGTAGTTTAGCACCACTCGGTTGATCCGATTGGTTATGGGCCTGGCCTATAAGGAATCTAATTCCGGAGTAGAAGCCTTATTAGCTCGGCATTTGTTGGGCTGAATCTAGGATGATATGTCAAGGATAGAGGAAGAATTCTCTCCGAAGAAATGGAAACAGGCCTAATATGATCCTCGTTGAGAAGATCTAGTCCCTTGAAATCTTTTTGTATGGATTGTGAACGACAAAGAAAGATCCGTGAATAACAAGACAAATGAGGGTGATATAGTGATAGACCATTAAAAATGTGTAATGTTGCTTCCTCTTTAGCTCCATTTTTTTGCGGGTTCAAACTGCTCCTTAACTCCATTCTCTTTAGGTACAAATTGCTGGTCCATTATCATATAAAACCTTAACAAGCGATTGAGATCTTAGCCGTATGCGAACAACACCACCTCCTGACTCAAGAACCGTAGGTTCAAAGTTTACTCTCGGAATATCCTAACTGGCCGATCAAGCTAGTTGGATCTTTCTTGTAATCTTCAAAATGTTCTTGATAAATAAAAAGAAGGGAACTCGCTTTCTTAATTCTTTTGGTCTTCTTTATTTTCCCGGTTAAGGTTAGCGGTGTAAGATTTGCTCGAACACAAACAATTAGGTTACATTTTCTTTTCATTAGTGTTAAAAAATTTAGAAGAATTATTGGTAACACTTTGGCACTTCAAATGATTTTTATATTAGATGCATTTAATCTTAAAGTAACAAAAAAAAGCAAAGAACAAAAGTTAAAATGTTTCCTTTTATTATTATTATTTTTTTTTTGAACACAAAATGTTTCCTAAAACTCATGATTATTTGAAAAGAAAAATCTATAGTACAAAATTTGGATATTAGTTGCGTTCACATATATAATTTTTCAAATTAGTTTTATACAACCAATCTTCATGTATGTACTGTTTTTAAGAATTCTTCGATCTGATGACAAAAATATGGACGAAAAATACATATTTGTTTTCCATAATAAGATTACTTTTAATATATACATAATGATAAAAGACAATACAATAATTATACATCAAAATAGATGATAGTAATTAGCCATGCTTAAGAAAACATAAAAAGATTCATATTGTCTCACATAGACGTTTTATTCATATCGATATCGTTTTCACGATTTCTTTTGAGTTAACCACCACCTCCATTGTTATCACCACCTCCAGGTCCATAGTTGTAGAAATCTTGTCTTGGGATGTAATGGTGATTCTGCACATTGTTTCTTGGGTGCTCTATTTTCTCAGCTGACTCCTCTTCCTTCCCTAATATATCTCCGGATATGTTTTCGTTTTCTTGATTATTTTCCCGGGAAATTATAGCCCTAGCAGCCAAACATGAGCTTGTCATGATCATCATGACTATGATAACAACCACAATATGCTTAGGTTTTATCCCCATCTCGGTTTTGTATTATGAGCTGCAAAAGAAAGAAAAAGACTAGTCTTTATATATATAGAACTTTCAAAATCTTATTATATTGATATGAAATGAGTAGAAGTGTTAAGTGTATAACTTATTACCTTTGCAACTAATTAAAACAAGCTTCGATGGGTTTAGTAGTGAAGTACCCTTGAGAGGTATAAGATGGAGAGTTTAAGATTTAAGACATTGATATATATATACATGCACGAGAGAATAGGGTTTTTGTTGCGGTGGGTTGACTATTTGAGATATATTGTAATATTATACGATTTGGGTGTGATGTGATGCTTTTAGTGGTGAGGCAATCACAAATGGGAGAGGCACCTTATTGGAGAATGAATTTTTCTTAAGAAGGAAAGAATTGTGATGAAAAAAATGATCAAGTTGGTTGAAAAATTGTTCTTTAGTGTTAGCACTACGAATAGGGAAAACCCACGTTATTCATTTTATGGATCACCAATATATCAAGTGGTGCTTTTCAAAAGGTGTTTTTTTTTTTCTTCTAAAACACCTGAATAATCAAAGATATATGCATAGGATACTCTTTGGATTGAATTTTTGAGTTTGTTATCGTCCGATGATTGGGGACATATCTCGTTAAGACAAATATACCATTTGATTAATAAAAAAAATTTAACAAAAAAAAACAAAAAGAGAGTAATTCAGAAGGTTCAAGAGATGAAGTTAGATAGTATTTTTGTCCAGAGATGATCGTAAAGTTAATTTCTCATTTCATGAGTTTAAAGATAGAAAAATAGTCTTGGCAAGTGTGGCCAAGCCAGCTTGATTTCGACTAGAGGTTTTGGTTTAAGGTTTAAAGTTCAAGGTAGAGAATTCCCAAATCTAATAAGTGACTAAGAAAATGCACATCCTTGTGAGTGTTAATCCTTAATTTGAGCATATTATCAGTATCATACTTTATATATTATTAAGATTCTTGTTTTGCTTTCCAATGTGAGATATTATATTTCTAATAATTTTCACTTAGAAAGTTATTTAGATCGACATCGTTAGATCTTCGCACCAAGAGCATAATCGCTTAAGATTTATGTTGATGCAATGAAGTTCAAATGTGTATATATATGTTTTTAGCCATGAAATCATGTATTTAGGTTATGCATAATGTAAATAACCTAAACTTTTCATTTTATAATGATATATTTATATGCTTGTAAAAAGCCATAATACAAAAATGCTTGGATTGTGAATTATTTTCCACTACTAAAAGTTAGAACCCAATTGATTCATTAATAACCCCTAAGGATTAAATTATAAAGTATAACAAAATAAGTTACAGTTTTTTGGCTTTAAGTTAGTATCAATGGGTGGCAAGGCAACTTACATTTAATTAATTCATATCGGACAGTAACTAATCCGACCATGCTGTAAAAATTTTCACCATTTGTCATCATTTCAGGATTATATTTAACTTTTGGAATTAACATATTGTAGATTGAAATCATCAAACTTCATAATGCTCTTTCCACGTTCGGATAAAATTATATAATAATATGAATAAAATCTCAATCATCTAATGCCAGAGACGATATCTATAACCAAGTATTGTTTGATTACTCGTTGACTGACCTGTGACCTCCAAAGGCTCACGACGTGTCTCCGTTCGTATCCATGATATCATCTTCTGTGAAGAATTTAAATGTTTCGTGAGTGAGGATCACACTTTTTTATTAATTTGAGACTTTTGTTTTGCATCAAGACGAGTTATAACAAAGAATGATTGATTTAGGTTTAAATTTAGGAGGTTTTTTTCTGTACTTTTTTTGTCAAAAATAACTAAAATTCACTCAATCAAACTAATTCGGAAGACAATTGTTTACATACTTGACAAGATGCGAGATGGAACGAATATCTAGTGCCGAAGTTTCTTTACGTTTTGTATTTATTATTTTTCTAAGAATATTATGTTTTAATTATTTTTTTAAAATATGAAACAAGATCCATGTGGTAGAATTTTATTTGTCAAGTGACATGTGTTTTCTAAGATAAAAGGATAGATGATCTCATTCTTAAATATGAGAGCGACAATTATGTTTATATTACATTAGTATGTCTATATATAGAATCTATTTTTTTCGTATTATTTATGTTTTTTTTAAGGATAGTATAAGCTACAAGATTTGTTCAGGATAATGTAATTTTCTTTTGAAAAAGATATTGCTATTGTCGTATTTCTCTTATCCAAACTCCTTAGGACATAACCGGATTAAATTAAACAAATATTTGATCTAACATCGTCTTAAAATTGGTGTAAGTCGGTTTGAGTAGAATATGCTGTCGAACATTATTATTGTAGTCTATCTCTAAACCGGAGAATTCTAAGGTAAGGAAGTCCCCTAGGAACTTCCATGGTCTAAATATCTTTACTTCCCTTGTACGATAATTCGAAATCTTGTAGTTTAGATTCATAAAAAGAGATAAATGCATCTATATATATCATCCTAATATTTTACCTATAAAGTTGGCTTTCCTTATCAAACAAGCAACCATGTCTCGTAACAATGTAGAAGTAGTTGTTGCACATGAGGAAGAAGAAGAAGATCTTGGAACTGCCATGCAGAAAATGCCAATCCCTTTGGACCAACTCGACCGATTACCGAATGATTCGGTTTACGGGTTAGTAGATGAAGTAAGAGACATCATAGAAGATCCCAATTTACTAGTGAGTTACTCACAAATCTCATAAAACAAGTTTTGGTTTTGAAAAAAAACTAAATAAAACTCATTAATGTTCTTTTTGTTATGTAGTTTGAAGATTCTCGAGAGTATGGCAATCTTCACCACGAAGAAGAAGCAACTGATGATTCAAAACTGTTTGGAAATTCGCCAACCGCGTTAAGTGGTCGTTTTATAGTACCACCAGCGCGATCTAGCAGCAAACGAGGAAGACCAAAAAGACAATGCTTGGAGGGCGAAGCATCACATGTCCTAGATTCTAGTTTTGTCGACATTACTGGAAAGAGTTGTACACATTGTGGTACGACAAAAACTCCAATGTGGAGGGAAGGGCCTAAAGGAGCTAGAACGCTATGTAACGCGTGCGGGGTAAGATACAGAACAGGTCGGTTATTTCCCGAGTACCGCCCTGCTTCAAGTCCCGAATTTAAACCTAACGTTCACTCAAATTTTCATCGAAAAGTAATGGAAATCAGAAAGGAGAGAAACTCACCTCCCACTTCACCTCCTACCCCATAGCTTCGGTTTCTTAGGGTTTCAGACACTAAGACACTCTCAACTCCGAATAACTTCAATTGTGAAGAGGTTGTAGCATTGAGACTCTTATCATCTTCGACTGTTAAATTAGGAACTTAGACTTTGTTATTCTGTTTTCTAATCATGGCCTTACTGTTTTTGTAGATATTGATAGAGTTAGTAGTTTTTGTTTTACAAAATCCCACTGAGATCATACGTTTATTTTTTCTTTTAGTTTTCCTAGAATTTATGACCCTTTTTTTAGCTATATAATGAATCTCCCATTCAGATTTGAGATTTCTAGTTGTAATTTCTTCTTTCAAATTCTTGAGTTTACCTACATTAATTATTCCAATTACACAATCTCATTGAGATCATGATACCAATCAAGTTTTTTTTTTTGATATTTTGATTTTCCTAGAATTTATGACACTTTTTTGCATGTTGTAATTTTAATCTTTCAAATTTTTTACTTCACCTACATTATTATTTCAAAGAAATTAAGATACTTTATTTTTGACTTGTTTCTATGATTGTTTCTATGAAGAAACAATTATAGTTGTAATCTTAGTATATAGACATAAAATCATAAGTGTATGAAGTCTATAATTGATGCATCCCGAAGTCCCGTGACTTTGTTTACAGACTGTTCAGATTTGGTGTAGATGGTGTCTTCTCCGGCAGAATGGCCATCGTTCGCGACATATCTAGAGGAGATTCAAGCAGATAAGGAAGTGTTTTCTTTTTTCTCTTTAGTTAAAGCTCCTCGTTGCTCTAATATCAAGGCGGACAAATTAGCACGCCAAGTGCGTGTTGAACCGCTACTTTGTCTTTATGTAATCAATGTTCCTTCTTCTTGGCTCATTTGAGTCTTATAGCGTTGGCAAAAAAAAAAAAAAATCATAAGTATCTTATATATTATGATTATTGTGTTGTTATTTATTCCTAAACTTACATTAGCTTTTGTTAAAATTCAATTTTAATAGATATTATGTTTTAAAAATTTATAGTTTTTTATTCAATGTATGATGATTTTTGTTTATCTTCTTATTATAATAATTAATTATTGTTTTGGCTGTACATATATATTTAAAAAGATTACCATATTAGGAAAATCTTTTGGTTTCTGCTGGTTCCAGTTTATGCCGCCACAAGCTTCTTGAGATCTCCGATGGTGTCGTCGTCCTCGTTAGACTTCACGATTCTACGCTAGCCGTCGTTAATCACCACTTCAGTCATAGATCTTCACGATTTTTTTTTCTTTTACAACCACCGAGACAATCAGTCAACAATATTCTCTTTCATTCTCACTTAGGGGATTATTGAGAGATTGATTTTTAAAGAGTTTTAAAGTTTAAGATTCTATTGTAATTGGTTTGTAGATTCTTATATTCTTAATAAAATATTTTTGTTATTGGTGTGTGAATATAATTCTATTTAAAATATTGTATTATTCAAAAAATTTAAGTATTTATTGATTTTGCGATTCTATCAAACTCTAGTTTTATTGGGAAAATGATTCTCTACATATTTAGTCATTAAAAACAACTTTCAAAATACTTCCCTCATCATAAGTATTTGTAAAATCTATCATAGGGAGAATCTACTAAACTCTAAAAACCTGGGTAAACATATAATATTGGAATCTACAAAATTATTTGAGAATTTCAAAATCTCAAAACTTTTGAAATCTACAAACTCTTTTAAATTCAACCTCCCAATAACCCTCCCTAACCTCTGATTGAAAATGTTTATCTCTAGTTTGAACCCTCCCTACCAGCGTGATAGTCATCAAATCTAAGAACACTTTGAAAAGAAAATTACCATAGAATTTCTATATTCTCTTATGACAAGTGTCCTCCCAATTAATATTCTCCATTTTTTAAGGTTTGCCTAAACTATAGTGATCAACTTCCCTTCCCTACAAATTACTGAGCTTGTACTGCTGACGCTATTAACCAAGTTTTTCACACCATTTCAACATGTTAATTAGTTGTGCATATTTATGAGAAGTTATTAAATAAAAAAACTAGATAGCCGTAAAGTTCTACACTTACAAATATATGTATCGCGTAAGTAAGTATTGTTTAACCATCACAAATTTTTTTTGAGTATTAACTCAAACATAATAATATCTGATTAAAATCTTTTAACAACCATTCTCGAATTCTATTTTGTACAAATTTTGTTTTCACGCATATACTATATACGCGAATACGATTTTCACCGCTATATCGATTGTAGAACTGTTTTAGTTAGATATGTTTTATTTTTAAAAAGACAATAAGCTTAAGCACAAATGCACAAACCTTAAATATAAGCTTAACCACAAATGCACAAACCTTAAATAATTAATAGTATAACAATCTAAATTTATACAACTTACAATTGAACCAAGTTACAGAAAAAAAAAAAAAAAAAAAAAAAAAAAAAAACTGAACTATGTAAAGTGTTAATTCTGTTTTCAAAGATTCCAGCACTAGTATAGTAGTATGCATCCAACAAAATGTGTAGCCAAACATTTCGCTAAATATTTACTTGTCTGAAGAAATGTCACTTTCGAATAATCTAACCACAAATTTTGTCATATGTGATTGTGTTACTAATGAGCATGTCATCTAGACGATTAAACAAACTATAGCTTCAAAACACATACGCAGACACTAAATTCAGAGTTTTTTTATTATCCAAGAACGAGCAACCCTCACGAAAGTCTTTACAACAAGAGTCCCAATAATCAAATATTTCAAACGTAATACGAAAAAAAACTGAGTAAAATAAATCCTTGATAGGCATAACAAAAGCATCCAAGATTTGTAAAAAGACCTAAAAGAGCATATCAGTCACTTGGTAAAATAAGCAGAAAATTAAAAAAAAAAAACAAAAGATGACTTAGACTTTAAGACTTAAGACTTAGTACTGTACATTCACACGTCCCTTCCCTTCCCTGTCTCTCTGGGAATCGTTTTAGACAATGATTGTCTCATGTCATCTCATCAAATCCTTCATCAGGCAACGATTGTGTCACGTCATTCAACTACAGTCACCTCCTGATCAACCTTCCAGTAGTTAGTGTCGTTGTACTCCTGCATACTATCATCGGGGCTCTCCTTTCCCGGAGAGGCTGTGGCGTTGTTCCTCTTCATTGGCCCTGCTTCTCCAACTATGCCTTCCTTGAGAGCTTGATCCATTGCCCTTTCGGTTCCTTCTGGCTCAACTCCCACAAACTCAACATCTTTTCCAAACAATGAAAGCACAGGTGGTGATCTCGGGCTAATGTCACCTTCCGAGGATGAAGAACCGTTTGGGATTCTTACATCAGGCATCTTCACGTCATCTTCCTGGAACGGATCTACTGTGACCGGTATCGGGGATGAAGAGGAATCACCACGTTTAACCCATTCTGGCGACAATTCATCTGAACCCACATCTTCATCAATCTCGATATCAGCGTCCACAGGGACAGCTTCTGAGGTTGAGGCTGTGGCTGCAGCTGAGTCAACAAAAGGGTTCTTGCTTTCTGTAATCAAACAGTCTTCGTCTTCTTCATCTCCACCACCTGAAGTTTCATTCAAGCTTACATCTTCCATTGCTTCTTCCGAAGATATAGCTCCTGTTCCTGTGTTTTCACCCAATTCATCTCCTTGGAACGTGAACCAGTTTGAGTTTGTGAATAAATTGCTGCATCAAAAATATACAAATTCATTGTTTTTAGAACCCATTATTATTTTTTTCTATCTGATACATAGATTGTATAACTCAGATTTGAAAGCTTACTTCGCCTGTTCATCACCAAGCCTTAGAGATGATATAACAACTTCAGCAGATTCATCATCAAAATAAACATCCTACAGAGAACATTACAGTCAGGCCTATTGTAAACAAGCAATATTTTCTTTGAATGTAGAACATTATTACATAATTAAAATGAAATACCTCTTCCTCTCTGTCATTGGAACCATGCTCCTGGAACCATAAACATGGATTTCAGATTCAGCCAAAATTTTAAAGAATATTAATCAGAGATATAAAAAATTACCTCCACAGCACCATTGTTCTCTTGCATGTTGTATCTGAACTGGTTTAAGTTATTAGCCAAACCGGCAAGATCATAATCCCTGTCGTGAACTTCATCATCGTCACTGTCCCTAGTCCTATCATGTAATGCAGTTGGACGTCTGCATGCGAAGGAAGTTAAAACAATGATTATCATGGGATAAATTCAACACTAGCACGATTAAATGCAGTTGGGCGTCTGCATGCGAAGGAAGTTAAAACAATGATTATCATGGGATAAATTCAACACTAGCACGATTAAATACTCTGCCATCTACAATCTTTAAACCAAGTTTCCTATAAATATATTTTTACTAAGATAACATAGCATGTAAATTCTGAGAAGTATATCTGCATCACAGCTCAATAGCAGCTCATTGCATAAATAATTGTGACAAGAAGCCATAGAGGTTTGAGAAGAGGCATACCCGCAAACCCAGCGATAAACATTCTCAACTGCATTTCGATCATGCAACGTATTCGCTTCCCACTCACCCCATTCGTTATTTTCCTAGCAAAGAAAAACTCTACAAGTCAAATAGTTGTATCTACCAAACAAAATGCAACTATATGTACATATATTTGACGTAAGACAATGCCTAAATAGAAAATAATATATATTCGCGGATAATTCATTATGGACACATCTTGAAGAGAGAATTTAAGTAAGTTACATTGGTGGACTCTCACGAGCACGAAACCAGTGGTTCAATAGATGCACATAAATAGATGTTTACAAATACCAATTAGCACAATTATTAAACAGTTCAAATTGTTATATGTATGTAGAAAGACATGTACTGCAGACAACAGTAAACTGCAATTATTGTAACAAAAAAAGTTACTGTGGCTGAAAAACAAACCTCAAGTATAGACTTTATCTGGTTACTGTTAGTTGACAGCTGAATAAGCTTGTTTGAAATTCTCGAGATATGACCAACATTTCCCACCCTTGGAGCTTGCTTTCCAGCAGCAGCTAATGTTGGCTGCAAGAAAGCAGGATCAATTATATATATAATATAACTCAGCGCATCGTTTCATTAGAAAAGTGAAAAAGTGGGTCTAACGGGTTTTATAAATCGGATAATAAAGAAGTATAACAATAACTATAATTGCTTGGCAAACCACACAATCTGATGTTCCACATCTTGCCTCACAGAACCGATGGAAAAATTTCCACATTTTGTCTCACAGAATTGGGGAATGTATTCTGTCCATCTCTTGACAAACTTTGCTCACCAATATGTAACAATTAATACCTGCTTATCACCAGAAAGAATTGGCTGTTTCTCTGTTTTGAGAATTTTTCCAATCAAATCGCACTCTTGGAGAAGATGGTCAACAATCTCATCGTTTTTGCTTTCCAAACACGATACTATTATACTCTCCACCTGATGGTGCAGTGCATTATTATATGGGTACCTGCATATTTGGAATACACAGTTATACAATGATTTAGCCAAGTAAAACATAAGAGACGTGCAAATTACCGAACAATTTAAAATTTTGTAATCAACACAGGGAGAAGTACTTACTCAAAGAACAGATCAAGAACTCTTCTAATAGCTCCTGAGCTGGCTAGTTCTTTTCCTGTTGCTTCACTTCGAGTTTTCAACAAGACAGCAATGAACTCCACAATCTAAGACAAGCCATCATAAGAACACGAATGAAATCAGACAACAAAATCATACAGAAAACACTCACAGGAGTACATATGTCGTTCCAATATCTGATAACAAATCCACCTTATATCTAAAACATCTTCAAGTTGACAGTAACTAAATTTCACAATGAAACCTGACCTTCAGACGATGACTGCCAAGAGGAGGCTTCAACTGCCCATAGGTCGTAGGTAAGATTTTTTCATCAGAGGTCACATTCAAAAGTGCAACAAAGTCACCTGCACCAGAAATGAAAGCAGTATAGGAAAATTTACATAAGTAGGTCTTCAAGAACATAAGAATTTGAGACATATTTTCAACAAATATATCCGGCTAGAAAGATCAAGCATATATGCAGAAGCTACTAACAAGAAAGTAGAATGAAAGCAGTACATGAAAATTCAAATAAGTTGTTCAGAACATAAGAACTTGAGTCAAATTTTCAAATATATTTTCAACAAGAATGAGAGCTCAAATATATCCAGCTAGAAAGATCAAGCATATATGCAGAAGCTACTAACAAGAAAGTAGAATGAAGCACGAAATTGCAGCAGTAAATAATAAAGTAAGAAATTTATCATTTTTGCAAACATTTCTCGTCACTAGGACCAGCATGAGATGCTAGATGTTAGGATGACCAAAACAATCAGATCCTAGCAATTAGTAAAAGCGCTAATACAATGTTATATTGAAAAGTATTCAGCAGGAAAAAAAAGTATGCACTCATGTACAGAACACAATGGGTCCTCGCAATCAGTAAAAGAGATAATACAATGTTATACTAACCAAGTCTAGGCAGCATGGTGGCAATAGTCTCCGGATTCACAGAAACTGGAGACTCGAAGATTTGTTGGCCCCTGAATGAATACATAAAGGGGGAGGAAACTACAGATCTTCTCGGGCTCAACAACGAAATGCACACCGAAAGTGTGTGGACAAGGCTTGATTTGGACTGGGGATCTTCGAAAGCATGACCAAATATCCTTGCAACAAAACTGCAAACAAAAAAGTCACTGAGTCATCTTAAAAACTAAATATGTTTCAGCATATTCAAGATTAAGACAACCTACAAACCTTGAACTAGAGAGTTTGGTAGCCAACGGTGACGGTGCATTTTGAGAGATAGTGCAGAGTGTTTCAGCAGCATTTGCATGAACTTCAAGAGAGTTCTGATCCAACAGAAAATGAAGACAAAACTTTTAGAATCTTCATGTCCGAGATAATCAAAATTAGAATATGCAACCCTTGTTATTTGACTGAACAATAACCACACATCCAGAAAAGGTTCTCTATACTGCATTCAGGGATTTGGAAGTAGGATAAAACAGAGACGTGCACGTGCGGGAGAGTCTCTCCAACTATTCTATATCGTTATATACAGGATAAAAACAATGTGCTTTTCAGTGGCAGTCACATGAAGAACCAACATATCCCACTTTTTATTTAAACAACAATAAGGAGAAGAATTTAGACGTAGCTTAAAAAATTCCATGGTTCCTATATTTCAATCATTGGAAGCAAAAAGAAGAGGAGGGGATGCATACACACTTTTAAAAATTATACTTACTGATGGGCTAAGCTTATCCACAATCATTTCAAGCAGATTGCTATCAGCTAACCATTGCATCACATCCAGGTGGTTGGGATACACATGATCATCCGCACCAACCAACCGAATTAGAACCTACATACATCACATAAAGATGGCTTAAAAGTGATTACCAGAATCAAATATAAGGATAGGAGAAGAAGGACGACTTACCTCCATAATAGACGTAATCCCTATCAAATCAACCAGTTGCTGGAAAACATTCTGATGGGCCTGTATATGGTATTTTGAAACATTATTTGCTACTTTCATATCGAATGTACACTACATAATTCAAACAGTTACTTTTTCGAACAAAAAGGTGCATATCAATGATATGTCAATCTATTCAAGGAGTTTCTAGCTAGGTCAAAAAATAAGTTCACATCGACATAGTACAATATGATTGACGCTAGGTCGAACCGAATTATTGAACATAGGAAATTAGAAGGACAGGGCACATCCCATTCAATATGCTTTCTGCCACACAATCTTATTTTCAATCAGAACTTAGCTTGATTTTCGTGCTATTAGCAAAATTTTCCAATAAAACTCACTTTTACATAGTTCATCAGCGGGACTGTCTTCCTCAGCATGAGGCATATGACAACCTATACCCAAATGTGACAAGATACATTGTTAGTAAGTACCAAACTTGTGGAGACATCAAATCTAAAAATCGTCTAAGAACTAAAACTATAAAATGAACAATTGAAAGTATACAAACCTTGCTGAAATACCCAGCTAGCATCACGCTGTGGGAACGGTTAGGTTCCAAAAAGGAGAAAAGTAGGTTCATAAGCTGCAACAGGAAGTAGAAACCATTAAATTAGACCAGAGGAATTGCAACATCAAACTCAAATTAACAATGTTATGCATTCATCAAAATAAAGGAAGAAGAAAATTGGTACAATACCTCCTCCTCGTCCACTAAAGTCTTTAGAATAACATCAATTTCACAGGTCAAAACTTCAGAGGAGATGAAAGGAAACCTAATAGAAAACATGCTTAAAGTTAATCAATCCTTGTTCAAGATAGTTCGCAGGAATATTCTAAATCAGGTCAACTGTACATCTGGATAAAACATAAATTAGTAAAAGCAAGGGAAGTTATCCCTGATAAATCACAATGCACATACTTGAAGGCGCGCTTGCTATCAGCATCTTCAGGAGATTCTTCAACAATAAAACGTAATAACTGTTCCACTTGGGCTCTTTCTCTCAGACTGCAAATGAGCATATAAAATAAGAGCATAAAAGGCCAACATTGCAACCCTTGCTACTACTATGAGAAACTAAAACTTCCATAGAATATCAAGGTGATCCTGCAAAGAAAACATAAAGAAGTATGCAGTGATTCTATCTACATATTTGTGCAATATATGCAAGATCGCATATCGTCTTCAATCTTTTTAAGTAATGGTTAATATAACCACAAGACACATGTCATAGTACAAACTAAAAATATAACAAATCTACACATAAACGACAACAAGGTTAAAAGAAAAGGAGGAAGCCTAAAAAATGAATTACAAATTTATGAGCCGGCTGTTCAAAGCTCTGCATTCCTGGATTATGTCTTCTTCATCCAAGAGTTCTTCCAAAGTGAAGTCTTCCTTGTCTAATATGGATTCGACCTGTCAATCGCAAGTAATAAATAAGGAAAACAAAAACCAAAAAATGAATAAGAACTTCACATTCACCGCAACTCCAGTGTTCCATATCTAATTTCTCTCTTCTCTAAACTACATCACAAGCTTCCATGAACTAGTTCCCTCAGAATCTCACCAGAAATGAATCATTACGACATAATAAGCAACATGTACAACAAAACATCAAAAGATTCTAGCTCCCACCACTATATAAAACATTGAAAACCTAAATCAGACACCACCATCATAGCTATTGGAACCAACAAATTCGAAGCAGTAAATGTAATCTGAAATCAAACTCAGTATCAGTACCAAAACAATTAACATCCACAGCCAATTCCTTTCATTTTCCAATCAAAGAACCATCAATCAGTTCAGAAAACCAAACGAAATCTCAAAACAATCTCAGCAATCGTCACTTTGCGTACGAACAAAGCAGATTCAGAAACGAGAAAATCGAATATACAACGATAACAAATTCCGAATTCATATGTAGAGAGAGAACTTGCTGTACTAACCGGTGAAGCAGCAGAGAGAGCAGTCAACTTCCAGAACATGGTGAAAGGAGAAAGCAAGACGATGATGAAGATGAAGACGAAGAAGAAGAACACGGAGCTAATTAGATCTCTGCTTCTCAGAGCCAAACTCAATCACTAAAATCTCAGGGCACTCGTGAAGAAAAAAGAAGAACTCGCCTGAAAAAACCCTAATTTGATGGTGGTGGTGGTGGTGGTGAAGAAGGAGAGGCACAAATGAGAAATCACATAATTTTAGAAAGCGTCCAAAAAAAAAAAAAAACTAATCTCGGAGAGACATAATTCAGAAAAAGAAAAAAAAAGTAAAATAATAATAATATTATTGTCTGACTCATCGAATTAAATTAGGCCTAAAGGGTTACATAAATTAACCAGAAATGTCGGTTTAGTTTGGCTTAATTCTCGGTTTAAATCTGAAATTAACAGAGTTTTTCAAGCAAACCGGTTACAAGCAGCTATTTTTTTGGTTATATTCAAGTAATTCGACTCAGTCAAATTTAGATGGTATTAGAAAAATAAATCTAATTTTGACACAAGATAATATAACTTTAATTTAATATAATTCCATTGGTAGACAAATTAATCGTAACCAAAAAAAATTGAACCAAACCAATCCAAAATAAATGATTTGGTTTGGTTATGAACTTATGATTCAGTCCAAAAATTCATTTGGTTGTCATATTTATTTATCGAATGTTTTAGTTTTGGTTTGGTTAAAAATCGTAAAACGGAATGGTTTTTTATGAATATTTGATACCTATATATAATTGTATTTTTCAGTTTATATTATAGTATTTAATAATTTCCTTAAGATATTTTTTATTGGACTTATAATTATATAAATTCTTTGAAATTTACTCTTTAAATTATTTGGGAGCTTTGGGTTTTCGAAACTAAATTTACATTATATTATTAAATTATGTATGACTTATTGATTGATATATTATTTCTATTATGATGTTTATGTTATGCTACAAACGTTTTTTATGTAAAAATATAGAATAACCTAAAAACAGAACTGATCCAAGTTACAGATGGTTTCATTTTCTATAAAACCGTAAAAATCAAACCATAACCAAACCGAAATACATATAGTTTCTATGGTTCCAATTTTCGTAAAACAAAAAAAAAACTGTAAACTAAGAAAGCGAACCAAAACCAAACCAAAAATCCATACGCCCACGCCAACAATAATTCAGAGCGATCAGTTCGATCCAAACTTAAACCAAATTTTTTGGACAATCAAACCAAATTGAAAATATGCAATCGGTTCAACCGAGAGAATAAAAACCAACGATAACCAAATTTAGTTCATTATTTCATTTCAAAATTGTAGCCCTACTGGTTGTAAGGATGTTTCGATGTTAGGCGAGATTTTTAATCTTGGTTAATTGTGGTTTAGTGTTAAAAGAATGTATAGGATGTATTAAATCGTAATATTTTATTCAGTTACGGATTTTAAAATTTTATAAGTTTTAGTGTTATTTGTTCATGTATATTAAAATCTAATCTTTTTGAAGTATTGATTTGAAAGAAAATCAATTATTAAAAATATTCTTTGTATTGAGTTTCAAAATGTGTTTATAATAAAGAAACCAAATGTGGTTGGGGTGTTACAGATGATATTAAATTATCAGACTACAACATAAAATAAATATTTTGGTATCACAAAGGTAACAAAACAAAAAAAAAACAATGACAATGTTTTTTTTTGTTTTCCTTTATCAATTATGTTGGTTTGCCCCTCTTCTCATACTTGCGAGCCCAAATGTGTTTTCCGTACATCAGAAATGATTTTTTCTGTGCATCATTGAGTATGCGGTCCACAGTAGCAACTGAATCTAAGAGAAGTCTTGCGTATAATGATTGTTGTTGGCGGCTGCTATTCACATTTGTTGTATGGGCATTTATGATGTCATGTTGCATATAAACGATGTCAACACAATCTTCCCCGAATTCTTTGGTAAAGAGTTCAATCACCTCTATATTACTTACAGGAAACCCACGAGAAAATGTTAGAAACAAGGTGCGGTCATTCTCAGTTGCGATGCAGTTAGCATTCCATCCCCATAGGCCATGAGGGATGAAAAACCCACGAACTTCATCAATCATTACATTGATGCTCCCAAAAATCGGATGGGGGAAACCAGGGATGTTAAGTGGTTGGCGAAATCTTGTACCGAAGGAAGTTGATGAAGAAGATGGAAGAACTCGTTGAAGGATGTCAGAGAAGATTCTGGAGCAAACGGTGTTTAAGAAGTTCTTGATTCCTATAGTAGCACTGTACCGATTTTGCTGGATTAGTTGGAGAGACATGTTATTAAGATATTTTTTGGTGAGGGGGATTTTGTAAAAGCCATTTCGAGGATCGGAAGAATCCAGGCATCGAAAGCATGAGACAGCCTCGTAAGAAAGAGCTGCAAGGAGTGGATCTGGGAGAGCCAAGATGATTGAGAAGATGTTTTCAAAACCAAAGTCCTCAAGCCAAAGCCATGTGGCTATGACAAGAAGTGACTCAAATGGAGGTCTTGAGAAATTCATGACCAGTTTAGAAAATATCGCTCTCTCTTGAGCATGAAAAACATGTAGTTGTTCTGTGCTGAGAGGAGACGACATAGTCGAATTTGATTGTAGAAAATTTTGGAGAACGTGAAAGTAATGTAATGTATTGTTATTATCTAATGGTATCGTTTTATACACATACAAGGCTCACAAGTCTTAAAGGTTATTTTTAAGATAATGAATGCAAGGATAAAAATTCATAATCCCCACTAGCAAGATTCTTTTCTAATTTGGTAAATTATTCGTATTAAATTCTAAGGACTAAAAAAAAAATAGAAAACTTAGCTTGTAAGTTTATATATATATACATATACATGTGTGTATATAATCTTATAAACTAAGATTTTATTTTATTTTTAGAACATAATCTTACTATATGGGATATACACCATAAGATTTTGTTGGTCTATGTTCCTTTCTTTTTATCTCATTCCCCTCTCCTTCTTTTTTTTTTGACTAAATGAAAAAGATATACTTTTGTAGTTGACTATAAAAAAATTGATAAATATATTTTTGATAATTTAGAAAAAGTAGTCAACCAAATTTAGATAAATATATCATCTTATCTAATATTTAATACCTTTCTTTGATAAATATATCATCTTATCTAATATTTAATACCTTTTTGATAAATATATCATCTTATCTAATATTTAATACCTTTTTGAGAAATGTCTTACTATTTATGCTATGTAAATTATTTAAAATATTATCCTAAAATTTTTTTATAGTATAATACTACCAATTTAGGTTATAAATCAGGACACCATCATTGCAAGAAAGTAGCTAGCTCATATAAACATTGGTTGGAATGTGATTAGAATAAAAAATATCTATCAAAATATCTTAATGATTCAACATCTAAACACCATCATACTTAGGCGGAGAACTGTCACACAATTCTTTTTCTTCATAAAACAATATGACATTCAAATTAACTTGTCATTCTTTAGTGCTTTAATAGAATGCATCACTTATATATTGACTATGCAGACACATGCTGAAATAGTTCACATTATTACATCATGCATCATAAAATTTTGTCAACATATATATCGAGACAACTTAAACATTTTGCTCCCATAGTTTGCAACTCATAAGTCATAAATCAGTGGCTGAAAAAAACATATCTAGTGACTTTTTTTGTTATGCATATCAATGGCTGCATAAGAGATATGATGATTATAGTGAACGATGTCATGAAAGCTCGTTAGAGAAGTAATTATATTGATATTATTTTGTCTAGTTTTCTAATTGAAAACCATATGTAACTAGAGCTGTCAATTGATCCGTCCACCGTACATTGTACGTGTCCATACGAACAATTTTATTTATGGGCTATATTTAGACGGTTCATAATAGACATGGGTCTAAAATATGTCCATGTCCAATAAAGACCATGTCCAGATGGACATGCCCATGGACATTCTATTTTTATTTTTGTTATTTCTTTTCATAAAATTTAAATTAAAAGTAAATATTTCCGCTAAAAGGATTAACATCTTAAAACTTAAATTTTTATTTTTTAAGTAATAATTTCTTCTGTTACCAAGTTTTAATAACTTAATTGGTAAAGATTTTTGGCAAAAATTTAGAGGTTACTGGTTCGAGTAGCGGTTAGGTGGAGATCATATAACATGCTCTGGTCTCGGGCATGAGGATATATGAGCTTCGGCCCAAAACCTTTTTGATTTATTCAAAAAAAAAAAAATTCTTCTGTTGAAACTTTTTTTAACCCTTATGAAATGTTTATCTACCTCTGCCACTAATTGGCTCTGATATTAATAGATTGTTGATCAAAATTCTACATTTTTGTTAGATTTGTAAATCTAAAGAAGCATATGAGCATAGACGAAGAAGAAACTGATGAGAAAAATCAGAATTAGATAGATGTAAGCATATATCCTAAGCACTCTGGATAGTGAAAGAAATGGTGGTCATTTTCAACATGTACAATCTCGAAAATGCAATTTCTACTTCAACTTTGATACAATGTCAATTTCTAACGGAACTAAATATTTTTTTTAATAAACTACTTGAACTATCAATTTTTTTGCCGAAAACAACATTAACCAAAATTGTGTTGGTCAATTATGATGAGTCATATGCCGTGTAAAATTCTCCTAAGTTAAATGCCACGTGTCAAACAAATAATTTTTTTAAGGAAAATTATCAAATTTAAAACGAATAATACAAAATTTTTTTGAAAATTAATACTCGAATTGATAATTTTATATCAATATTTTATATATATATATATTGGTGTCATAACTGAACCAAATTATCCTTTAAATGAATCAAAGCATATTAAACCGAGTTTTTGTTTGGTTGATTTCAATACATATAAACCTAACCCATTATATTGAATGATGGAAATACCCAAAATTCAACCGAACAAAGATCAAATTCACATGTATACCTGATGCAAATGGGAAAAAAAATAATTCAATTCGAAATACAAACGTTATAAAGTAAATTGCATATCTCCTTGACCTAACTCCAAGTCCTACTGGCATATAGGCAATATTGACTCAATAGAATTTGCACATTTTTCTTCTTCCAACTTGTATTCGTCACTTACTATATATATATAGACAATGTATACTGTTTTAATGATTAATAAAATCAGTTCTAATGACTATTTCATGGCCGTTGATCTAACTTTGTGTTTAGCAAAAATAAAAATTAAGTAAATTGTTGTGAAAACAAAATATCAACATTATCAGCAAAATCTATGAACATTGCTAGATATATTATCAAGATAAGGTTTGTTATAGTGAGAGCTAGAGGACCAAAGTTTTTGACCATAACATATTGTCTTGGTCATATCGTTCGTTCATCACCTTTAAAACTATAACATTTGGCCTTTCGGTATTCTAAGAGTTGAGTTTTGTTTAGTGAATATCAAAACAAAATAATGCTTTCATAGTTTCATTCATCATTGGAAGTTGAAGCTGACATGACTAAGTCAAAGTCATAGCAAACAAATTCATACTATTACATTCGTTAATTAGTTTGATATTCTCTAATACTCACTTCTTTTACATTATCTAATCTTTGATGGTTTATACCGAGAGTTTCGAATTTTGTTTTTTCTAATGTTCAAAAATCAACATGGTGAAACATAGTATTTTTAAACCTAATTGGTCACTTTCATGTAATTGAAACCTCTATGATTCTTTGTTTAATCTAATTGTATTGTATTATTTTATGTGAATCACAAAGAATCATTTAAACCTAAAACCATGTTTTAAGTGAACCAGGTTTAAGTGATTCTTTGTGATTCCCATACAATACAATACCAATTAGACTAAACAAAGAATCAATCACTTAAACCTAGTACGACCATTCTAACCCACTTTGGTAACACAATTGAACCATGTATATAACTCACTGTAATTTTTTTTTCGGGCAAATCGAACTCATGGCTTAATTCACTACTAGGCAAAAAAAAGTTGAATGTTTAACTTAAAAAAAAGAATTGGGCAAACATGTAGAAAATTATAAATACGGATGAAAATATTAGTATAAGATCATTTATATAAATAAATGGATATGTTGCTTACGCATCACTTTAATTAGCACCAAATATTAATCTTTGATTGTTAGTGAAAGTGGATAGTGCCATAGTGGCAACATCTAAAATTAGTGATTTATTTATGCTTTTATTATAAAAAAAAAGTATTCATCATTTTATTTTCTTAAATTATTTAAGAAGTTTCAAGTAAATTTTATTCATCTTCATTTTCGTTATCTATATTCCGCTAAATTCTCGTTTATATTCTTTTAAATATATTTGGAATATCCTAAAACAAATTAGCTTGAATATTTCTCAAATGCATGTAAATAATCCTCAAGTTATAAAAAAAAACCCCCTCAAAATCACATAAACTTCATGCTCATTTGCTACCTCAACAATAAAAACCTATCACATCATTTCTATTCCACAATTAAATAATCAAATTTCATTTAAAATTCTAATAAATACATAAAATATACACAAAAATTGAGAAAATTGTCAATTTTACATCTTTAAATGCAAACGAACAATACTTTGATAGAATTGTCCATTTCAAAATAAATTTATTTTCTCTACGTCGGTCCAATTTCAATTTCATTAGAAAAATGCATAAAAATATCTCTTAATTTTTTCATTATTTGAGAATAATTCTTTGTGTAAAACCAAAAACTAGTCACTTTCATGTAATTGAAACCTCTACTTTTCTCACCAACCACACCCACATCAAACAAACCCAATAATAAACCCCACCAATAATTATACTGTTTCCCCTTATTTCTTATTATTTTCGTTTTCTACCCCACAAAGTTTAATCAAGTACGAATTTTCCCGATTTGGAACTTTGTAGTACAGTTTTTACAGTACAATCTAACCACCAAAAAATTAATAACGTTGGGATTATAATTTTTATTAATTTATCGATATATAAATTAAGACAAGAAAAATCAATACAGGACTGAAAAATATATTAATTTTAAACCAAAAATACTCAATATTAAAAACTTTGCAATATTCCGAAAATTACAAAAAAAAGGCATAATCTAGAAATATTATATGCCTCTTCTCATCAGTTATTTTAGTAAAAAGTAAAAACTGTAAAAATATATATAAACCCTCAAGAAAAGAAAAAAAAGAGAGAACCTTATACTTTGAAGAAATTAATCTAAGAACCCAGTTTTTTCCAAAATTGCATTTCTAACCCTACTCATATCTCTCCCTTTCAATGTCCTCCCAACACCTTCATGCACAGAGAACGAAGCCATTCTCGTCTTCGCCAAATACTCATGCGGCGGCAATACCTCTCCTCCTCCGCCGTAACCGCCACCGTCTTCGTCGTTTTCGATGCTTTTTCTCCGTACATGGCGGTTATTCTCTTTCCCTAGAATCTTAGACCAGTCCGGTACGTAAACCGGAAGAGACGAAGATACCACGGTGGTGGTTTTCGCGGCGGCCGGAGATGATCGACGGTTCGATGAAGCGAAGAGTTTACGGCGAAGATCAGACGAATCGGATCGGGTAGTAGTGGAGTAGAGATCGGACTCGTCGAACTCGAATTCTGAATCGTTAGTGATGTTGTTGTGAGATCGATCTGTTGTTTGAAGGTAGCGATGACTCGGCCGTTGGTAATAGCTCTTTCTCGTCGCCGTCGTCGCCATTGATGAAGAAGTTTGGTATGAGAGAAGAGTCTCTCTCTTCGCTTTTTATAAATGCGTTTTGTTAACTTACAGTTTGGGTTAGGTTAAATGACGTAAATGCCCTTTTGGTTTTGTGGTGGAAGGAATATTACATGCGTCAATGTATAATGGATTTAATGGTTTATGACTTTTGTGGCATATTCTCAAAATATAATTTTGTTTTTCTGAGTTTTGTTATCTATGAAACTAACTACATTAATTTAAGCAAAAATCATATTTACACATGTTTTAGTTAAAGTATTTTCCTCATTTTTTTACTTTTTTTTTGTGTGTAATGATTAGTTTACTTTTTGTTTTGATGTTCTGTTTCTATGGTATATTAGTTTAATGTGTAAATAAAATTAGTAAAGTATTATTTTTTTTCTTTGGTTTAAAGGGTTTAGTAAAATATATATCTTCCTATATTATCGTTTTTATTTTGTTGGATTCCTAACGAATTTGAAGAATATTCCAACACCCAAAAAAAGTTCAGTTGTCTAGATTTTTTTTTTTTTTTTGTAAGATTTTGTTGCTTGAGAATATTAATGAATAATTTTGTTGTTTGAGAATTAAAATGAATAATTAGTTGACAAAAGAAAAAACTAAACCTTTTCAGTATTCAAATAAAGCAGCTGAAGACTGACTTGTGTAGTAATGAGGATGTGTTTTTTTTTTTTTAAAACATTGTTCTGCCTAAATGGTGATAAAAACAAGTATTGGGCTTAATCATAATGAAATCTGACGTAACCCAAAGTATATAAAATGCTAACTATCTTGAATACTACAGGCCCATTTAGTTAGTTATTAAAATCCAAGACAAATATTTTTATTTTATTTTTTGGTGTTGATCCAAGACAAATATATTGTACGCCCACTAAAGGTGATCATAATATTTTATCAGTCTATTAAAATTCCAAAATACTGACCCCGATACATCTATCTTATTTTGATTTTCAAAATTAAACATTAAAAATTAACGTGACATGTGATAATTATAAACGATAAGATATTAACAAGTATCGATTCTAATTTTGTTAACAAGATACGAAAAACAAATAGTATTATGAAAATTATATATTAAAAAAAAAATTATGAAAAAATTAAACAAAAAATCTAATTATAGTTATGTAAATTTGATTCATTAAGAAGATAAGAATTGAATTTACTATTAAACGAGACTATAAGTCGGTTTTTCAACGATGCTATATATTTTTTTAATTCTTTATGTTTATTAGCTTTTCATATGAACTTCTTTACACATATATTTAATTTTATTTCATATCATATTTTAGATTGGTAATAAATTAAAAGAACTTTACCATCAAATTTAATAATAATTCATTAGTTTTGATAAAATACAAAAAACTGCAAAGCATGGGAATGATTTTTTTTAAAAACTGAAAGTTACGAAATAACAATTTTTATAAGATGGTATAATCATGTTTTAGGGAATAATTGCTAAATTAAATTATTTTAAATATTTTAGCAATATTATGAATAATGGTGAATAGCTCGCAAATTAAATGTTTTGCTTATCTTTTAAAAGAAATCTTTGGATAGTCATAATAACGTTTTAATTTTAATTTTATTTTGAACAAATATAACTCGTGCATCAGAGGGGTACTAAACTAGTGGGATATAAACGATTGTGTGTTTTGCCTGAACAAAATAATTTTTTTTCTCATTTTCTATTTTCAGAGAAGAGAGAAAATGCGGCGAAGACGGAAGACAGAAGAGAGTGACGAACATGTTTAGGAAGAGAATGTTGGGTCTTCTACCCAGACCACTGATTCTAAAGAGAAGAGGAACAAGGTGAGTTTGATTATAGGTTGCTGGTAGTGAAACTAGAACTACTTCCTCTCTTTAACGTTTTCCAAAAGTTTTAGTGACCTGATTTCCAATTAGCAACGTTTCAAATAAGAGTTCAATCATCTGCTAGGTTGCTTTGTAGAGATGTGATGATTCTTTTTGTCTGTATGTGATGATTCTTTTTGCTTGTCTGATTGGTGTGTAGGGGAAATATTAATATGCCCATGTGAGGATTCAATATCGGTTATATGCTCAACTTCCTTGAAAAATCTTGTCCTCTATGAAAGAAAATCTTAAAATTTTATGAGAGAAAATCAATGAAACTATAATCTTTTATTTCTATGGATAATGGTTGAAAAGTTCTTTGCATGTGGGATCAAAGTGAAATCCTTCGTTTTGGTCGTAGCATTTGCTACTTTGTTGTCATCGTTTTGGTTTTCAAAGGGTTTTAAGGTAAAATGAGAGAATGTTATATTTTGTTCTATGATTGTACAATATTGAAAAGAGATCATTTGAATATATATATAAAGATATCAGTTTAGTTTTTTGGTAACCTAATTACAGCAAACAAAGTATTCTCAGGCAACAATTGTATATATCTTAATATTATTTTTATCAAAAAGTTTACCTTCTATATATTTTCTCTTCATGAAAAATACCTTCATTCATATGCTTTCTCTTCACATGTTGTCTTCAAATCCAAAACTTGCTCAAGGGAGGCTATGATCTGAATATATTTGCTTCTTGGTAAACTATTGAGAAATTTCTTTACAAGCTTGGATTCCTCAGTCATAGTGAAGATGATTTTGATGCAATCTCCGATAATTTACAAGCTTGGATTCCTCAGTCATAGTGAATATGATTTTGATGCAGGCCCATCGGTTCACATGTGCAACAAGTCCATTTGTACAGGGACCTTTTTGTTTTTGCAATTTTTTACAGCTATTTAGGAACAATTTTACATATTTTAGAGTCCTTTTACAAAATAAATATATTTTACAACTATAAATTTAGTTTTTTTTTTTATAGTTCTGTACAAGGTCTATTATATAAGTAAGGTCCTATCGCGACTTTGTTTCTGTCGTCTTATCCTTCACCATTTTTATTTTCAACAATATTTTCATCCTCATTGTTCATACCCTGTAGTCAGATACGTTTAGCATGGGCCATTGAATCGATGGTGGTGAAGTCTTTGTGCGTGGAGGGTTGACGTCTCCCATGGCTACATAATGTCAAGTAACTTTCTCACCAAAGTTACGATATATAGCCTAAAGCTTATGCTACCAAATATAGTTTTTAGAACAATCTTAGCTTTGTATAAAATATAACTCTCTTTATTAATGTTCAGAATTATAGCTCAAAAACCAAACACCAAAAAAAACTATGTTCTCACACATAATTGTCACAAACTCAACAATTATATTTATCACAACTTTGCTAACCCTAGTTCTATTAGAATTCGATAACTCATATTCTAATTTAACCTATCTTATATTAACTCAACTTGGTAAAGATGTCCCTCGTTGCAAGTAACATTGAAGCTTATTCAACAAAATATGATCTCCGGTGTAGGTTTGACGGCTCTCCTCTTTGAATCTACTCAATTTGTTGATTTCGATTGACGGGAAACCATTCGACATAGACGACATCTCCTCCTCCGATCATAGCCTCGCCGGAATATTATTTTCTTCTCTTTGGTTAAAAAGTTTAGATTACACAATGCTAATAACGTTCTTTGTTACTTTCCTTAAAGCACCTCCAATGGTAAGCACTATTGGAGAGTGCTAATCAATTTTTTAAAATTAAATTTTCAAAAATAGTGTTTATGTGTTGCTTATAATCACAACTTAAGCTATGGTGCTTACAATATTTTCTTTTTTTATGATTATAATCATTACATATAATAATAAGCAATGTGTTAAAGATACATTAAGGAGGTACTCTTAGTTTCTTCCTTAGATCTACCTTTAACTCCCAAACAAAGTTTCAGTGCTTTTCACACAATTTGATTTGCTTTATTACTACAAAAAAATACATGCGAGTGTGCGTGCCGGTGAATAAGATAACGTGAAGGGTCAGCTCTTCACGTGAACCCCACGTGCCCATTTCACAATTTACACATAAACGTGATCCACTGCTTCGCTCCTTTCACTACTCCCGTACTTATCCTACGTGTCAGAATCTCGTTAGTCGTACACTTTTCGTAGCCGCAAATCTAGCGATTCGTATTATTAGTTTTATTCTCTCCTTTTCTCACACTTCAAAAAAACTAAAAGCTTCTTCAGATCTCTTCTTCTTCTTTACTTACTCATCATCATCAGAGAAAGATCTGAGGAAAAAAAAAATTGAAGATGAAGCTCGGAGTCACCATTGTTGCTATGGTTCTAATGCTCGTACTCGTCTCCGGTGAGATTTCAACTAAATCTTCACCAGCTCCGTCACCGGATCTAGCCGTACACCCAGCAGATTCGCCTTTGATTCACCGCGTACCTACGGTGGATATCGGATCTCCTCCTACTCCAGCGCAATCTCCAATTGAATACTCTTCTCCTCCAGAACCTGAAAAAGAACACTCTCCTTCTCCATCTCCATCTCCGTCTTCTACTTCACCGTCGATCTCTCCACCATTACCAAATGCTTCTCAGTCGCCTGCTTCTTCTGCGTCTCCTTCTCCGTCTCCGTCGCAGGAAGCAAGTGATATCATCAACCACAGTGATATGACTGGGATCGAAGGGAAAAAATCGTCGTCCGGAGGAGGTGGTGGAATGAGTGGTGGGATGAAGGTTGGTGTAGCTTTCGGATTTATTGCGGCGGTGTGTGTGGCTGCAGTCGGCGGATTTGTGTACAAGAAACGGCAAGAGAATATTCGCAGATCTCGTTACGGTTACGCCGCCAGAGAGATTCTGTAGAGAGTCTTAAGATAGATCCGGCGAGAGGGATAGGTTGATTTAATTTTTGATTTTTGATTTTTTTTGTTTAATTACTTTAAAATTTAAATTCGAAAAAACATTTATTGATATATAGTTATTAATTTATTTTCGTTTGGTATTATCGTATAATCATCTTTTGAAGTTTTTTAATATCCGGGTGATAAGATTTATCAAATTCAAATTATATGTGATAACTTCTCTATTTATGTTTCAGATGTTTAATAATTCACTGTAATATAAATACACTTTGAATTATTTTATTGGAAATTTTTTGAATTATTTTATCAGGAAATCTTTGAATTTACGGCTAAATTTGAAGAAAAAAAAATATGAGACACAACTTATAAGTCAAAATTAAACATTTTTGATTAAAAATATATAACAAAACAATTTTAAAAAATTGAGAAATAAAACTTATAAGATATATTTAGCACTACATGTTGGCCTTTCGAATGGAAAAAACCGTATATTTGTTATTTACGATTCACCAAATGTATTTACAGTAGTACGGATTTAAAAAAAAAATAAAAAATTAATGCGGACCAACTACCTATTGAGTTTACATATAAATAAAGTCGATTCATTACAGTTTGTTATTCGTTTTAAAAATACAGGAAATTAAATTGCTGACGGATTTGTCTTCCCTAACCACCGTAACCATTCAACTCCAACCCTCGTAACCATTCAACTCCAACCCTCGTAACCATTAAGCCCAACCGCTGTAACCATTCAAAACCGTGAGAAAACCATTTAGCAATAAGTGTTTTTCTTTTTTTTTTTAATCAAAAGCAACAAGTGTTTAACAATACAATTTAGCACTAGTGATTTTTGAAAAACCAATATCTAAAACTAAAGGTCAATGTCGATTTAATACATTGGTAACGTGACCCGCGACACCGATGGCAGCTGACCCGAATGTGTCTCACTCTCATATGCTTATAAGTTTCACTGAATTTTCTTATAAGATCAAAAGATCCAATCACCCAAAACATGTTTCCTTTATAACAAAAAAAATAAAGAAAGCAAACAGACAAATAAAACAATCAAGAAGAGTCTTCAACGATGACGGTATTAAGTAAGATTGCCACAATGAACTATTACAACGATATGACTGCCATGTTCAAGTATACTGGTCCTAGCCTTCAGCTACATTTGCTATCCCATTAGGTTCTTCTTCTTCTCTAGCTTTGCGTTTGCACCAACAAAGGTATTCAGAAATAGCCCCGTCTTCACCAGTAACCCATGGATGCTCCGCTACAGCTTTCAACGTCATCCTCTGGTTTGGATCTGCCACAAGTGTATAGAGTCAGCAACATTATACACAAAAGGCGATATCTTTTAGCTACAAAGGGTACCTTTTGTATGATCATAAAGAACTCACCTTTGCAAAGGAGACCTTCAATTAAGTTCTTGAGTTGAGGATTCAGTCCATCCGGGATTATCAATGGGTTGTGAACAATCTGCAATATTAGGAGATGCGTGCATTAGTCAAATTGTTTCCTAGGAGAGTTCTCTAAACAATTAAAAAACATAGATAGGTGGAGCGTGAGAGGCGGAACCTTGTCATACGTATCCTGAAGTGTATCACCCCGAAATGGGTATTGTCCTAATATCATATGATACAAAGTAACTCCCACTGCCCATGTGTCTGCAGATTTGCCACTGTATGTTATACCTAAACAACATTCTGGGGCAGTAAAGACAGGAGTTCCGGGAGATCTACGCAGTTGATCATCATCATCCTAAATCAAATGAATCATGTTTGATCAGGTCAAATTATACAGTACAGAAAAAAAGACAAGACTGGAAATAATGAGACTATCAGTACCTTGCATGCTTGGCTGACACTGAAATCTCCTATTTTCACTCTCCCGGTGCTAGTAACCAGCAAATTGTCTGGTTTGATGTCCCCATGAATTACATTCTGTTTTACCATACGACAAAGAGAAAAATCATGAGTGAATCATATATACTTCAGAGTGGATGAAGAAGTATTTGACGTTGCAGATCATACATGAGCATGAAGGTACATGAGACCAGCAATTACATCGCGCATGTACTTTCTAGCAGTGTTTTCTCCGAGAGCACCCGGTGGTCCAGAATCATCATAGTCCCATTTTCCATCAACATATTCGAGAACTTGACAAGGAACAATATGGTATCAGATGACAAAATAATAACCAAAGAGAAAGACTTGAGGTAAAAAATATACAAAGTAAAGGGAAAGAAATACCCATGTAAAAATCGTCAAACTCAGGGTCATCAATCACCTCAATGAGATTAACAATATTAGGATGCTCCAGGATTTTCATAATCATAACCTACAACGATCAAGATATAAAACATATATGTAAGTTTTCCGAAATGAATCCCACTAGAAAATTCTATCAGGATTGTCCACATGTCTTTTGGTATCATGATACCTCGCGAAGAACATCCCCCATTGCAGTTTCTGAAGGTGCAACCCGTAGCCTTAATAAATGTGACTTGTGAAAAGACTGTAAATCCAAAAAATATAATCACCACATGTCCAGAAAGTTTGAATCCCATCATGTGATCAACAAAGGAAATATTGGTATAATCTGCTCTTTGGTAATATTATTTCAAATGAACAGTGTCATCATAGAAGACTAGCAAATCAAAATAAGCTTTCAAGTGGTGCCATGGAAATATAAACAAGGGCATACCTTAATAGCATATTGCTTGTCATCAACAGTACTGCGATATAGAACCTGTTATACATATAAAAACAATGTTACGGAATATATAACCCTTGATTAAAATGTGCTCAAGTGCGACCAAAAGAGTAGCTTTGAACTTTGATTTTACACTTACCACTTTCCCATAGCTACCAGATCCAATTTTACGCTCACGAACAAACTCATTTATTGTCTTATTTCCATCTTCATTCTGGACATTAAACAAGAAACAAAGTGGTATAAGAACACCATTCAACAAAGTACATTACTCATGGGAACAAAAAGTCCCATACTCGCATACCTCTCCGCGTACAAGCTTGTTAGTTTCCTTCACTGGAAACTGCCTACAGATTAATCCACTCTGTAATTTACACTTCAAAATTTCTTCAGATCGTTTAGAACGGCTCTGCTCCTCCACTTCCTCTTCTTCTTCTTCATCTCCTCCTCCCGCATTACTATTTTCATCACCATCATTGGAATACATATCATCATCGTATGGATTTGGCGACTGTCTTGATCTCTCAGAGCAACCAAAGCAACCAAAACAACCCATCACTTGGGCAAATGAAAAACTATCACGAAACATTATCTACTCCAAAACTTATGAAATCTCAAGTGCTGCTGACACGCTAACAATTTCGGAACCTACAAGAAACAAAAGCGATAATCAAATACCTGACTCAAAGAGTACCAAAACTACTCACCTAGAGATCAAAACCAATACCAAATCAAAGTCTTACTCTGCAAAAACAGGGGCTTCAAAGCCCTGTAAGCTTCGTTATTCCAAAGGATGCCACTCAGCAAGATGAATAAAACAACTTGAGATATCGAAACCACTACAACTGAAATGCAACATTTCAAAGCTCCACCTTTATACTAAAATTGATCTCTACTCTTCCTCCAGAGTGTATATCCCCAAAATTTATAATAACTATAACATAGATAGTTTCAACATCCACCAATAAACTCAATATGAACTCCAAAGCTTCTGCAAACAAAGTCAACAAATCAAGAACCAAAACAAATCAAAGGTCACAAATTTGAGGTAAAAGATCAAACTTTTTCGACGAAAGGTTTAAACTTTTCAAAACCCATATGACCAATTCACATGACACAAAAACAGAACCGATGAAAAATCCATAAAAGACGAGACTTTTAAGAAACCCAGTAATGATTGCTTCAAATTAAATAAACCCCAATAAATCAAAATTCACAAACCCAATAATTATTGAAGAATCTTACATTGAAATTAATTCCGAATTCGAGTTCGTAATCAACCAAAGGGACAAGAAGAAGCAATAGAGAAGAAGGGATTTGTCGGAAGCGAGGGCTCTCTCTCAGAGACGTCGTGCGTGAGAGAATTGTCACCAACCAACGAGATTTGTATTATTTTTGTTTTTGTGATATTTTAATGACAGTTAAAAAAAGGATTAGTATCAAACAAACATCACCAGCTAATCTGAGTTCGTCACTTCTTAAAATATAAAAAAGTAAAACAATCTTTTTTTTTTGTTTTTTGCCATTTTCTCATTATTTTCCTATAGCTCTAATTTGTTGATTAACTCTAGATTTTAGTTTTACTAGTTGAGAAATTAGAAAAAAAAAACTCCATATTTTATAAATCTTAAATTTTATTACAACTCAGACTCAAATATTAAAAATCTTTCAAAGCTTCAAATGAAAAATTTTAGAATACAACACACCTTTAAGAGTTTATGACAAGTTTTAGAATAAGACACACCTTTAAATGAACACAAGAGAAGAGAGAAGAAGCTTAGAAACATAATCTGATCCTCGATCATAGTTTGAGCATTGTCTCTTCGAGTCCAGCAACATGGACTTCACACACGCTAGAGCGTCTTGGGAAATTCAGGAGTTCCATGAAGATGAGAGACTCTTCTTTCATCGTACGACCAGCCAATCTCAAATTAAGTTTCTTGAGGATTCTTGAATTCTCGAGGAAGTACTTTATAACTTCCATTTCTACTCCAATTTCACTGATTGGTGTTTTCATCTCCACACTCTCCAAGCTTGAGTAGAAACACCAAGGCACATATGAGAAACGAATTGTCTCTTTCTTATTAGTGGAAACATTAAGTTCCTAACAAATACCACAAAAGAAACAAATATTAGATGGGTTTGGATGATACAAGAGTACAAGACCAAGAAAAGCCATACCAAGATGAGTGTTTTAAGATTCGGGCAGCTCCATAGAAAGATGGGCAACATTTCCAAATCATGAACAAAGATTTTAGCATGCAAATGAGACATGATAGGAAACTGAGGTAGGGTTTCTAGTTTCAGGTATTGATGAATAACCTAAAAGAAAACAAAAGAAGTGCATAAGGAATATAATTAATTAATTGGTTTATTGACATTATATAGTAAATGTACCTTAAGAGTTTCCCAACATATGATCATTTCACGGACGCTTGATGAGATGCTTTTGAAGAAATGACCAATGCTATTTCTCTTTTCCAAGTCATTTGGATCCAAAACACCTTTCACACTGAAATCAACAGCAATATCTACCTTGGCAGATGGAGACATTTTGTATATGATGAAGCTTGAGGATTTGTTATCTTTAAGACTCAAATACTTGAGTCTAGGGGCATGGATCAGAACTTCCCACTTTGCATTATCCTGATGGTTAGTATCACGAACCAGATTGATACTAGTTATTGTTTGAGAGACCACACGTATGACCTTCAAATCATCTTGAACTATGCTCAAATCCTCAAGAACTGGACAAGAAGCGATAAGTGTCTCTATAGCCGCATGGTTGGTGAACTTAACTTCTTCCAGATGCATTGTCTTAAGACGCGGTAGGGAAACATGGTTCAACTCGTTAAAGGCCACGTCAAAAAGTCTCAAGCATACCAAAGTCGGGCAGGCAAAGAGCATTATTGGCAGAAGCTCAAGACTATTAAACCGCGTCGAATAATTGATTTCAAGATGTTGAAGTTTACGCACAAGTGCTTCTTTCACCCATGGTTTGATAGCCGAGGCATCACTCTTCACTCTCTTAGAAGTAAGCTTTAGCTTTGCAATGGGTGAATCAACAGACCTCAAGAACTCAACAAACCTATCGACAAAATTGACAAAGGAACTATAATCCGGGAGTTCACGGTCATCAAGATCTAACCCCGGAACGTAACGCCAAACTGATCTCCATCTAGAAGACAAAACACTTGTCTTAACAACATCTTTTGTAGGTAGATGCAAGAGTACCCGGGAAAGAAGAGGATTTGGTAGTAAGCTTAGTCGATCTTCCCTACCAATGATGCGATATCTTTTTTGGTCAGGCTGGTGTATCTCTTTTGAAAAAAGAATCATCTTGCACAACACTTTATTATTCTGCAAATCATTCAACAACAAGAAAATAAATAAAAGGCAACTCAACTATATATTTCAATAAATACTCTCTACGGTACCAATGTACACCCACTTGTATTTACATGTATAGAATTTTTTATATTTAGATGTTTCGAGTATACATAGAAAGGTACGTACCTTGGCTTCAACCCTTGCACGAGCTTTTATATCTTTATTTATTTTTATATTTTTGGGAGAGAGTATGAAAGCTTAATGGATCTATACTTTGGATTCACTGTATATATAGAATTATAGCCAAAAGTTTCAGAATTATTTTGTCAACATAATAATACCCAAATTCTATAGTCAAACAAATGAAAAGTTGTAATCTCATATTTTTAAGTAATACTTTATTTTTTTTTTTAAATAAATTCAAAGTCAAACATTTTGTTATTTTAGTTAGTTTCAATTTTGACACGTTATTTATTGCTATTAGTAACTTACTTTGGCGCGCTATTCAGTTTTATTGACTAGTTACTTTTGTGTATGCACTTTTTATTTATGTTAAGTAATTAGTTATTTATCAGTTTTGATTTTTTTAAGTCAAGATTTAAGTATGCAATATTTCCCAAAAAAAGAGTTATAGGATACATTATTAAATGATAATTAGACTTTTACCATTTCTATCATGCTTGATTTTCATTTATAATTCTTTTTTTTTTTTAATGATGCTTGGGTCTCATACTCATGTTAAGAGTATCCACCCTCTTCCCCAACTCGGTTACTTGGCAGTTCATGTTCGCCCTCTCCCTCTCGGACTCACTCTCCATCGGATCTCTCTTCTCTTTCTCTCTGGTTTACATTCGACTCGCGAGGTTGGCCATGAGGGATTGTGATGGGGACGATTATCCATTAACGTAATATCCTTTGGGTAATAGCATCCCTCTTTTGCCATAAATGCTCCTATGCCAGTGAAGAGAATGTCCCATCTGCTCGATGTGTGCAAACAAGCGCTGCTCCTGAAAGAACCCATCCCATTTTTTTTCTTTTAAACATGCAAACCGGATTAACCCAATTAATTCGAACCAACTAAACCGGCCATAATAATTTAAATCAATTAAACCAAGCAATCTCATTAAAGTAACCAACAATATTAACCAGCGGAAGACTTAACCAAAAATCTAATAAAACAATTCCATTAAACCAACAAATTCAACCAAACATTATTCCAAAACATGATCATCCTAACATGTTTCTAAATTCCATTCTAACACCCTAACAAATCCAACAATAATCTAAAACACCAATGAGTGCCTAGATCATCCTCCTCTCCTCGCCATGATTCCACGGATCACACTTTGCTTTTACCTGCATCAAAGAAAGAGATGCATAAGTATTTCATAAATACTTAGTGAGGGCGATCCTCCCATCTACGAGCTATACACACAAGCAATGAGATAACACCCACATATATAACAAAAACAAACCATCCAGCAAGCTAAACATCCAATAACACATCCAGTTCACCTACAAATCATCACACAACAAGTCACTCAATCCCAATCGCTTAGATAAGCTCATGGTCACGCACTCACCTTAACAAGGTGATTTGAACTACAAAAACAACCAGGAAAAACTCTCCTCGCGACTGCAACAGCCAAACAACGCCCTACAACAAACCACACAAACAAAAATCTCTAAGAACCAAAAGACAGAAACACCAGAAAAACTACAGCCGCAAAAACGAAGCCCTTAAACATAAACCAACCGTTAACTTCTTAATCCCTACGGTGAAAAGCAAGATCCAGACGTCACGAAGCTCCCCACAAAATTTGGTGCCGATCGGAGAAACGATGAAACCACGATCGCACTTACAAACTCCGCTGATCCCAGTTCGCAACAGAGAAAACGCGTCTCACCAAACTGCATATAACTCACTGAGGACTAATCCGAATTCACTTCTGTAAAAAGGAGAATCAACGTACACGCATTAAGAACAAACCTACCAAAATTCATTACCTTTCGATAAGATTTGATACGTCGGAACTCTATTCTACCAAGACGTGACGAAACTGCTTCTCTTGCTTTAAACACCAAAGCAAAGCTAACACTCTCCTTCTCACAAGTGAACTTCTCCTTCTCTTTTTCTCAACTCAACTCTCAGAAACAACAGCCACAAAACAAAAGAGAGAAGAAGCGTTCTTTATAAAACTAGGGTTTTTGGTTTAATTCTGATTAAACCAGAATTTACCTAAACCGACTTTAATTAAATCTCCTTTGATTCAATTAAACAAATCGACCAGTTTAGGAAATCAACCGGAATTAAACCGACTCCACCCTAATTCTTATACACATTCAAGTCTCCTATTAATTTTCAGAACACGGACGTTACAATTCTCCCCCACTAACAAGGATTCGTCCTCGAATCCTTCAACATTCTCCATCAGTCGGACTCCGTGCAACCGTCTCAAACGATCTGCACTCCCACAACTGACTCATCTGAGGCTCCTATCTAATCCATATACTCACGTTCCAGACCCTATTTGCTCATACTCACCCACTTCCCCTGTCCACAGGTCGCAACCCATGAATAATACCGGCTCGTCCTCAGGCCTCTGCCTTAGACTACGGTATCCAGGAAGTCTCACCACTCTCCCCGCTCTCAGGTCGCAACCCTCAAGTCATACCGGCTCACTATTAGGCCACCCGCCTTCTAGCTACGGTATCCGGGAAGTCTCCCGCTCGCTCTCGGGTCGTCACCCTCAAGCGTGCACTCGAATCGTCATCCGAGGCCATCACATCATATCCGAGCAAATAAGTCTAAACGCCCCCGAGCATATCTCTCGATCAGACATACCTCTCGTGGTCCACTTATAGCATCGCAATGCTATACTAACCACCACCCCGAGACTTTCCAAAAATAGAACTGTCAAACCTGACACTTCCACTTCTCACAAGTGAACTTCTCCTTCCCCTTTTCTCAACTCAACTCTCAGAAACAACAGCCACAAAACAAAAGAGAGAAGAAGCGTTCTTTATAAAACTAGGGTTTTTGGTTTAATTCTGATTAAACCAGAATTTACCTAAACCGACTTTAATTAAATCTCCTTTGATTCAATTAAACAAATCGACCAGTTTAGGAAATCAACCGGAATTAAACCGACTCCACCCTAATTCTTATACACATTCAAGTCTCCTATTAATTTTCAGAACACGGGCGTTACAGCTCCTCTCCAAAGCATATGGTGAATCTACTACCACAAATCCAGAAACTGACAGATTTGGAAAGGGTTCTATGAAACTGGTAGAAACTAAAGATTGAGTTTCCAAACTAGCGTATTAGTGTCAGTTTCAATCATTTTAAGTAACCACAACAAAATATAAACGAAATTTATTTGAACACTGTTGATACATTATGAACAATTTATGCAAATAATTCTACACCATGAGTCATGAAATTATTATCATGAATAAAAACTTTAAGTTTCTTGGAGTTGTGGCAACCGCGAAAATGGCACTGGGAGAAAGGATTCGCACTATTCATGGCACACATTATAAATTTCGCTATCTTTTAAGAAAACTGACACTAACGGATTTCTATGTAATGATTCCCTCTTAAATGATAAAACTTCGTTCAACATTAAAAACTAGACCACAGGGGAAAAAAACCCAAGAGCATTGAATCCTAACTAAAATGTATAAAAAAAAAACTGAAAAATGTTTTAATTCTAATGAAAATTCAATACAAATACTCATAAAATCATCGATGCTATTCACAAAATAAGACAATTATATAATGTCTCTTCTACATGTTTGGAGTTCATTTAAATTATGCATTATATTCCAATATTATAGATTAGAGAAAAACTTATTTTTTTTTCTGTAATCAAATTAGATAACTAAGTTTGATGGTACAAAAGGTTTGTTATTCAAGCCTAATTATAAAGTAACTTAATTCCATTTCCTTTGATACAGTGATCCAAAAATAAAAATAGAAATACATAATTTGGGAACATATATTCATACTGTAACTACATTTAGTTTTATTTTATCTCCTCAATCAGTTAAAAATTTTAAGATATCTTATCTCATCAATCAATTTTAAAATTTAAGATATATTATATCAGAGAGTGCAATATATGAAAGAAAGAGGAAAGTAATGCAAAAAAAAAGGACAAAATGCAAACAGAAAGAGTACCAGACAAACGGATAGGTAAGAGATATGTAAAATATGGATAAGGGACAAATATTAATATGCATAATGAATAAAATATTTATGATTTTCTTACCAAACAAAAAACACAAACTATAATTATAAATACTATGTGACAATTTTTTTTATTTCAAACACAAATAAAGCTATACACACGAGCCGAACCATGACAAGAATGTGGTCGATGATCATGTTAGCTTTGATACTTATACTATCAATATCTATACAAACAAAGAGTGGTCATGAGAAAGAGAATGATATTGCCACTGCAGCTCCATCGTTTGCACCACAATCTGAAGATGGATTGTTACCTAACCCTATATCTTGTATGGCTGATGTTAAAACAATTCCGAATTGTGTAAAAGCAGTGAAGCATTTCAAACTCAGAACTGTCACAAAGAACTGCTGTGTCATCCTTCTAAATCTTCCGGAAGATTGTTTCGGATATATATTCCCTATTAAATGGGTCTATCGTATGCTTCTCAAGATTGCCTGCAAAGTATTTGGTCACATTCCTTAAAGACTTTTGTATGCTTTGCTTTTTATAAAAAAAGTGTATTACTAAAGGTTTTTAATAAATTTGTAAAAAAAGTTGATGAAAATATATGAAATAGATGTATCTTTTTTAATCTTTACGATGATAACATATATAATTCATGGACAAATTTTTTTTATAAGTTGTGGTTTATCATTCACGGCCAAAAGCCACTGTTTGGTTTGATGTTGGATGATCATAAGGTTTGTTATTTAAAACTTTTTATTTTATTCATGTATGGGTTTCTGATATGTAGTATAAAATATCTTGGTTTGAGTCACTAAAACGGTAAACCTCAAAAAAAAAAAAATATTATGATACCAAAATTTTGATTAAGCTTTGTATAGTTCTAAATTTCTAAAAGAACCGGTAACCGAACCAAAATTTTGGTAGTCTTAAAAAAACTGGTGGTTACTTTTTGTACCAAAATTTTGGTAGTCTATTTAAATTTTTTAAAATGTGTAATTAAATTTTTTTACCGAAATAATATGTATATGTATATATATATAAAGTGCTTGTATTTTAATTTTATTGTTTGTAGAGATCACAAATGGATACACAAGGTGAATTAAAAACCTACATTGATAAAAACAAAATATGACTAAAATCATAGCAATTCAATAAATTTCAAAAAAATAATTTAATCTTGTGCTGTTAATTAAGTAATTTGTGGTATATTTTCATCTCATCAATATAATTTTTAAAAAAGAAAAAAAAAACTCAAACATTAAAATTGTCGAACCAAATAGATCGAACTGAATTGTTGTATATTAAAACTCAGTAGAAACAAACAAAACAAGCCAAGAACACATCTAAACGTCAAATTTTTAAGAATAACCCAAACGATAAAGCTAGATTTTAATCTCTAATATCTATGTTTCTGGTCTAAAAACCAAAAAATTAAAACATGTCCTTAGTTTCCATGATTCTCTGGAGCCTTCATCCTGCTAGACACCATAAAAAGTGAAAACCCATTTTCAATTTTCTTATAAATAAGATTAACTTCACATAAAGATATACGTACCAATAAGCAAATGTATGTAAAAAAACCAAATAAAATAAAATATGGTAAGAGTATCTTAGTATAATTACTTAGAATGATGAACATTGGTAGGAAGAGGAGGACCGCAATTAAAGAAGATGCACTGACGAACACAATTCTTATCCTCAGGCTTATCAGCACACATCTTCACACACCGTTTCAAACAATCCTCATGTGACTCCTCAGTCTTGACCTCACCTATGATGGTTCCAACCAACACCATCATCATCACCACCATCAACATTACCTTCATCTTCATCATCTTCTTCTTCTTTTAAGTTTTGTGTCTTTTTTGTTGTTTGTGTTATGAATTTATTAGAAGATAGAGTGAATGATCTTTATTTATAGTCGTAAACCTAAACAGTTATTTATTCTCTTAGTCATAATTCATAAATATCGTATTTAGTAAGTTGACTAAACAAACAATGTTTTTTTCTTGGGTCAAATGTATCTTTATTAATATAGTAAGTAATACTACCATTTTGACAAACGTATATATCTTCCTTTTTTTTTTTCAAATTTTGGAGCAAATGAAATATCTTTATAATATTAAAAGAGAAGTATAAATTAGAACATTGTAAATTTATGATTAATTCCATAATTGTCCATTAATTATTGGTTTTAGAAAAGAATTTAGAAATCAATAAGGGTAATTTGGTTTTCATGATAATACATTTGGATCATCCAATTAAAATATCCAAAATCCATGGGTCTTAAATATGAATCCTACCAAACAAATAACAAAATCTTAATAGTAAATCAAAAAATTTAATTAATTATAAAATATTCTAAATAAAATCTTGATTTTTTATTAATGGAATAGGAAAAATATTTAAGAATTTTTTTTTGTTACAAAATATGTGTTTGTAATTATAAATAAAATAAATAATGATAATACTTTAACTACACCAATGAATATCATTCTTATATTACACATATAAAAACCTTAAGTCGAGTCTTATTCTTTTAAAAATATATTTACACACATTCAATTTTAAAAAAATTGTAGTGTGACAAAAAAATTATTTTGATGAAAACAATTTAGAGCTTACGGATCAATTGGTTGAGCCGGTTAAACATAACTATGAAACTGTTATTTCTTTAACACTTTAAAGTGTATAACTGCAACACTTCATTATTAAATTACATTGATACTACGGGTTGAATCTAAAAACATAAAATTTAAATCTTACATTTTAAATAATAAAATTTTAAAATTGTTGTATTTATAGATTAAATATTATATCACGGGTTAAAACCAATGTTCAAATCTGCCTAAAAGTTTCTATAAAGCACAAATTAAAAAAAAAATACAACATCAAATATATAACCACATTAATTCTCAACCTTTACATATTTTTGCAACCTCTAAATTAATGATTCAAAGCATTTGATAAAGTTAGGAACTAAATCTCGTGCTTTTCTAAGTTTATGCATGTGTTAAAGTTAGGAACAATCACTCTGTTTAAATCAATCAAACTCTATATTACTACAATAAGCTATACATTTGACTCCAAAAATATTGTTAGAGTCTTACTTCAAAAGAAACAAATATCATTAGGTTATATATAATGTGAGGTAATCTTCTTTTCTTAAATTAGCTTTTGGATATCAATTAGATTCATTACTAGTAGTTCTAATAAAACATGATTAGTGTGGCGTTCATGGCACAAAATTGCCACCATCTTCTAACAAAGGTAAACATAACTAATTCTTAGCAATGTTGGATAGCTTCTGTCTTGTAGTTCAACTCCTCGCATAATCTGTTAGTTAATCCTTTTTTTTTTTTTTTTTGCATATCGATTTTGTATATATGATATACTCATAAGACTTTTATTTAAGAAATTTAATTGTCTTCTAATCCCAATTACATGCATGATTACAAATTTGAAATCCCAAATGCTGAAAAAATGTCATCTCCATTAGCATGGGAAGAGTATATATGTATTTATTTGAGTACATTCTTTTTAGTCGATGATTTTGTTGTGCAAACTTTTTTGGAACACTTTTTGTATCAATTATTTCTTAAAGCCAAAAGTTTTTATTTAAATGATGATTTTGATTAGCATACAAATATATCAATAATATTCTCGATGCATGTTTCTACTCTCTGGGGTTTCTCATCCCTGCGGTCTCCACCCTGCAATATCCCCATATATAATTAAAACCATTGTCATTATATTATACACACAACACAAGAAAATACATCCATATGTGGACAGTTGTTTTAAACACAAGTACTCAAGTTCTATATCTTAAATTTTCTTGCATAAACGTAAGACTTAATGGCCCATAATGTTTTATTCTAAACTGTTGAATTTAGAAAAATAAACTTTTTAACAAAATAAGAAAAATTATTTAAGATAAAAGGCCCAAAAAAATTAATCTACTTAATTAGAAACTAATATTTCAGATAAAAGGTCTATTAATTTTTCTGTTTTGCTTAAGGTTGTCAAAATGATTAAGACGGACTACGTAAGACATAATCTGATATTTTGTGCTTATATATGTTAAGTTTATAACTTTTTTTTGGTAGAAACATCTCTTACAAAAAACCATAATAATTTGACACAATGTATTGTAATCAGTAAAGAGATCATTACTGTAGTGATTGAACTCGATGACTAGGTGGTTTATGGCAATGCTCACGTATACATGGATTGATGCATGCATCTTCAGGGACATAAAGACCACCACACTTAAACATGCACTTGTCCTCGCATGAAAGTCCTTGTACTTCTCTTCCCATGGTCGATATTACTACCATCACCACCAACAACATCAGTACAATGCATTTTCTCATAGTCATTTCTCTCAAATCTTTTTTATTTCATATAAAAGATTATGTTTATGTTATATATATAGTTATATACACATATGAGAACATTTTATAGTCGTAACGTACATACCTAATGCTTAGTTATTCTTTTAAAAGTCGACCTTCTTCATAAAGATAGGAATCATATATATGCAATAAATAGTAAAGGATTATATTTTCGATTTACGTTGTTTTCTTTTATTATTTTCCCTTGATTATATTTTCTTTATATCATTGATTTCCTTTTTAAACAATTGCTCATAACAAAAGATAACATAATATATAGTCTAGGGTTATATGGAAATTTTTTTAGCAACATATACAGTTTTCGAGACATATATTCTCCACCAATGTCTGGCTGACTACTAGTAAAATATGGAAAAATCTGATAAAATCTGCCAATATTAAACTAGGGATTGTATTGGAATGAGGATTTTAAAAGATTTTGGTTTTTTTCCTTAAAAGATTTTGTGATATTTAAATATCTTCTCAAATCCTATGTTATTGAACTTGAAATTTATGTAGAATCATTCAAAATAATTCATAATCACTTTTTATTCAATCAAAGATTTACAAAAGTAAACATTAAACCCACTGTTATTGAAACTTAACAAGAAGAAAGTAAGAAACTGAAAGAGATACTGAACTTTTTACCAAATCACTAATCATTTAAATAAAAATCTAACAGATCAACCAAAATATCTTTACAAAAGGGAATTTCAAAACTATCACTTTTTCAATACCACTTTTCAAAAAAAAAATCAATCAAACAAGATTTAAAACTATGTTTAGGGACATATATACACATTTTAAAAACTTCAAACAACGAGGAAACATGCAAAGAATTGTTACATGACATTAATAGATGTCCATGAATGAATTGTTATTGACATTATATATATAGACAACATTAGTATTTGACGTTATAAACATCAAAATATTTTCATTAGTATTTGACGTTATAAACTCTTGTTTCAAGTGATAGTGAATTTGTTTGTTTTTGTCGATATTTATGTTGTGTTCAGCGGCGTGTGAAGTTTTCAAGTTTGTGGAGTTTTCGTCGATTCTTGTGTGTTTCGTGGCAAGTGAAGTTTTATAGTTCGAGTGTAGAGTTTTTGGTCATTTTTGTATCGGGTTTCGTGGCACGTGAAGTTTTTGGTTTGAGTGTGGAGTTTGTTCTGTTTATCGTGTATCGTGTTTCATGTTTCGTGTTTGTCATTTTTTGTGTTGAGTGGTAGTCAAATTTTCGTGAAGTTTTTGGTTTTGAGTGTGGAGTTTGTTCGGTTTCTGTTGTGTTGCGTGCTTGTTATTTACGTTTAGTGTTATTTTGTGTTGAGTGGTAATCAAGTTTGTTGTTGTTGTTGTTGTTGTTGTTGTTGTTTGTGTGGAGAGGAGAGTCTGAGGGATTATACCTGACTCTTCATTTGTTGTACTCAGTCGACTACGCACAGATTTGTCTTGAGGAGTTGTGTAATAAAAAGACCTGTGCACATGCATGAAACAAGAGAAAATGTAAAATATGAGTGTAGTAGAGAAAGATCAGAAAATTACTTTACTCTTTTATGACAAAGAAACAAGAAGAAACAAGAAATGTACCCAACTCACCCAACTCTTCGAGAATGCGATTCTATACTTCGAATTTAATCCATTAAAGTGTTGTAGCTCTGAAACAGAAGGGGATTTCTTATTATCAACAAATCTATCACTCAGTCACACTGAATACAGGAAAAAGTATGGTGAAGAAACAGAGTCTTACTGTTTTGTTTTCCTTGCTTCAAGGTACCACTAGAAGTCGGTTTTGAAATCATGAAACACCTTTTGTCACTATCCCAACCATCATGAAAATCACATCGTTAGTAATAGCATGACTGAGACTATATATGATGTTAATCAAACAACCAGATCATGGAGAGGTATCTTGAATAAATCCTACATACTTTTTCAGGCACAAGAACTAGTGCTGCAGACGGATCAGCTACTAGTTCTAGCCATGAATAGAAAAAAAAAACTAACGCTAGGATACCTAAGTTTCTTGTCCATTGACTCTCAATATCTCGGAAATGCATCTTTATCCTGATTTTCACACAACAGTTGATTTTTCCTGGAATGTTTCATATAAATATAACAAGTTGAAGTCATTACACACAGGGATAATTACTGAGTGAAGCTGATGAGGTGGTATAAATTTGAAGTGACTCACTTTCAACCAATCAAAAAGATCTGTACGTCCTGATCTGCTCCCATTTTCCCATCTGTTAGAAACTAAGTAAGGAATCCGCATTAAAAGACAGCCATTTTGTGAAGACGCACAACAGTAAGCCACCAAGCAATAACATGCAAGGTACATTCTCTCATGTGCTTTCTTCTTGTTGTCACCAAGACATTCAAAACACCAAATTGAAAAGTCGGAAGTAGATCACTCAAGTATTTGGTGAAACAGGCAGCCATGTTATATTAAAATGTACAAATTTTATTGATTGTTTGACATGTATGTCCAACTTGGAATTAAAACACTAATAGTAACAGAGAATTATAGAAAAACTTCTAACCTCATATCAATTCTAGTTGGTCAGATATGTTTTTAGCCTCTTCTAGAATTTTATTTACAGTTTCAGTTGACTACACACGCACCTACAAAAGTAGAACAAACTGTCTTTTAACTATAAAGCTTATTATAAATTTCAACAAAACAACATAGAAGATTTCCAATTTGTAAAGCACCTTCCATTAGGAGTTTTAAAGCCCTTAAAAAGACAGGGGTAATCCTGCTACTGATTTCTTCTCTTGGTCTTAACAACTCTCTTTGAAGCTGCAGGAACAAAATATAATTACAGCAAGAAAACCAAGAAATTCAAAAATTACGACAATCCTCACCAGTGTACCTCAAAAGGGGTTTTCTCATATTCAACATCAAGTGCAGGCTTAAGAAACCATTTTGATGTCTGCAAACAGAAAAAACACAGTTTTATTCGTGACTAAACTATGTTTTTCTAACAAACACAAGTTGGAAAAAGCAAAAGTAGCTTAAAGAAAAAAAAATCAACCTTAGCTAAAAAACTTGTGAAAAGCACCCAAAAGGTTGATTGCATCCTAAGATCTTTACAAGAATCTATCAAATCATGTGATAAACAGAAAAAAAAAAAAAAAAAAAAAAAAAAAAAAAAACTCTTTCATCCAAATGAAAGTACATTAGATATTGTAGTTTTAAAAGTAGAGAAGTTAGGGGACCGAAATATCTAAGTAAGAAAATCTTTCAAAACCTTAAGTTAGCAGAAGAACCTTGGAATTTAGTTGCGCTTTCATGTTTTTGTAAAGCTACAAACGAAAGCCATGAATCATCCTTGTGATCAAATAAACATAAAAGTCGAAGAAAACTTACTGAAACAGTACATACCCTCTCGAAAACAAATCCAGAACCAAATGCTTCGCAGAAAGCAATAGGACACTTCAGCAACTCGATCACAAGTGTCTGCAAATTAACACAAAAACTCAAGCAAATAAGCAAGAAAAAAAAAGAACAGAGGTCATGAGATTGCATTCATCAACTGAAGGTAGGTTTTACTTAAAAAAATTTGGCATTCGAAGATATGTGAGTGACTTGTTGCAGCAATAGTGGAAATACAATATAAGAAGGTTTTTTGATACCATACCTGCACTTTCTTCTCATCCAATCAGGAACTGCACACAACAACCAAACCAAGATTTCCACTAACTTGTCTACTTCGATTTCTTCAAAACTTAAGATAAAGTTGCTGCAAGGAAATAAATGTAAATAAAAATCACCAAACTGAAATATAATTGAGATAAAATGGGCTTATACAGCTTTGATCTGAAGAAATAAGAGGCAACATGAAACAGAGTTGAACCATTGGGAAATTTTAGAACTCAATTCAATAGGAAGACAAGCCAGGAAAAAAATAAAACTAAACTACAGAGAAAACAGGAAGTTAAAGCGAGAAACAGAGAATCAATTATTACATGTGAATTTCATAAAATGGGAATCATACCGCAATGTTATGTAGACAAATCCTTTGCCATCTTGTGAACGCTATCAAAGTGCTCCATATTCAGTGGCTGCCAAAAGCTTTAATTTTCACAAGAACGCTGTATATAAATAATATCATGTAAAATAACACTGCTACAGTTCTACTACATCAAAGATGGATGCAGAAATGGCTTAGAATTTTCCTCTTACCACACACTAATAATCAGTAGGAAAAAATGAATGAAGCACTAAGGTGTGCTTTGTACCAACACGGTTTACTTCTCAATATCTCAACTTCTTTCCATATGTAACTTTTCCTTCAATCGTCCCTGCTTGCACATCAACAGACAGATGAAATTTAGTTTGGACACTAACGATACTTACAAAAGCTTGAGTAGGACAACACATGCATACCTTCCTATAAAATTTCTCTATGGTACTGCTACTACTGCATAAGCCGAAACATCAATCTGAGCAGTATTCATCAGATACCAGATGATTGGCTATGAAACCATATAATGAAATTTAAATGAAGAACTAAGACTGTTAAAACAAAATATTCAGCTTGCACAACACAAAACATATACAGAAAATTCAAAAATGGATTTGCAATACCAGGCCATGATGATTTTTTTACGTCAAGACCCGCATGCCTTCACACCCCATTTGCCGAAGTATGAACTGATCTGATTCTAGACACTTAATTGAACTCCGCAGATTACTGACACATACAATATTAAGAGTGAGGTCAATGAAATAGAGGGGAAGTGAAAAATTACCATTCACCTCTTCATACATAGGGTTTTCTGTACATAGCTGATCCTTTTCATGATTTCACAAGTCACAAGAAATTATCAATGTGCAAGGGAAGCAAGTTGACAAGTATACATGGATGTATGGATGTATTGATGCATGGATGAATGCATGAATGAATGTGTGGATGCATGTATGAATGCATGAATGAATGTATGAATGCATGAATGAATGAATGAATGTATGAATGAATGCATGAATGAATGTATGAATGAATGTATGCATGATGTATGAATGAATGTATGCATGAATGAATGAATGCATGAATGTATGCATGAATGCATATATGAATGCATTCTTGAATTGACTGCGGACAATCCATATAGACGCTGCTCCAAGAGTAACTGTAATTTAGGTTTATTAAAAGAGACCAAGCACAAAAAAATGATAAAAGTCAAAGACAAACGTACTTTGTGTTTATTAACATTACATACCGCTTCCTTGATTAGCAGTACTTCAAGGTTAGTTTGCGATACTGAAATCGGTAACTATGATGAACCAGAACCACACTTATACATCAACCAACTAAATAATTTGCAAAAAAAAAAACATATTTCAAGAAGACGAAAATTGTAGGAGAACTCACCACTGATACGTTCTTCATCAAAAACTAAATTGACCATATTCAATTATTTATTTTCTCCACAGTGAGCTTCCCATACAGCTTCACACCAACATAGTAAAACCTTAGATGCTTCTGAAAACTCCAGAAAACACAAGAAATTATGAAAGTTAGACAGATAATCCTAAAAACCGTATTGAAATGGTGGGGTAACTAACATTTAAAATCAATTTTTCTGTATTTAGAGTGTGTATATATTTCTTTTCTTCAAGCAACAAAGACTTTAAACGACCTGTAACATCACAAAAATGTAAACCATAAAGAACAAAGAGCAAGATACAAACCGAAGACACATTGATCCAGAGCAAATCTAACCCAAGAACAGAGGAGCACACAACAATTTTTTATCTTCGATTACTATCCACAACCAGTGATGATGACGAATTCAGAATATTCTTTATCTTCCTGTCAGAACCCAATCAAGCAAATCACAAAACTATCACAGAGATGGTAGCGATGAAAATTAACAAAATTGATTGATCTCTTGGCGCATAAAAGCAAGAAGATTGGGGATAAATTAAAGAACAGTCACAGTGATCTAATCAATCGAAGGAACCAAAAAATTTTTATAATCGAATCAAGCAACAAAGAAACAAAACTAGTAAACAGATCGACTAAACCCTAAATGTTCGATAATCGAATCTAGCAACAGAGAAACACAATTTGTAAACAGATCTATCGACTAAACCCTAAATGTTTGATAATCGAATCAATCAACAAAGAAACAAAACTAGTAAACAGATCTATCGACGGAACCCCTAAATGTTTTATAATCGAATCAAGCAACAAAGAAACAAAACTAGTAAACAGATCTATCGACGGAACCCCTAAATGTTTGATTATCAAATCTAGCAACAGAGAAACACAATATCTATCGACTAAACCCTAAATGTTTGATAATCGAATCAATCAACAAAGAAACAAAACTAGTAAACAGATCTATCGACTAAACCCCTAAATGTTTGATAATCGAATCAAGCAATAGAGAAACACAAATCCTAAACAGATCAATCGAAGGAACCCTAACTGTTCAAAATCGAATCTAGCAACAGAGAAACACAATTAGTAAGCAGGATCAACCGAAGGAACCGTAAATGTTCAAAATCGAATCAAGAAACAGAGGAACACAATTCGTAAACAGAGTAATCGTAGGAACCCAAATGATTAAAAATCGAATCAAGAAATATAGAAACAAAATTCAAAATCAGAATGATCGAAACTCTAAATCCAGGAATATGATCGCTCATGTAAACTGACCTTAGAATTGATAACCTTAGCGAACGCCATTTCTAGTGTTTAATCGCCGGAAAACGAAAAAGGCATTGATGCGAAACTTCTAGAGACAAGTTGCGAAGAGAAGAATTTTAGGGTTTCAAAATGAGAGAAAGATTTGTTTACGGCTCTTCTTCTTCTTCTTCAAACGGCCTTGGTTCCGTTATAAAGAGAATTCAAATTTCGAAAAAAGCAAAATCTGAAGACAAAAATTAACTGTTTCAAATTCCAGCTTTTTTTAAATTAGAAAAAAAGTTAAAACAATTATTTTATCCTCGACCAACGCCGGTTAAAGGTGGTTCGGCCGGTTTCATCTTGAATTTGGTTTTGTAAAGAGAACAATTATTTTTACTTAAACCGGTGTTTCTTAAGTTAAACCGGTGTTAGATATAACTACCTTGGATCTAATTATATTTATGATTTATATATGTGTGGGACTTAAATATAACGTATTTTTTTAATCAAAGAAAAAAAATATACAATATTTATAAAATACTATATTGAAAAATTATATTTACAAATATATTACTGCATGCATGTGCGGGTCCCATCTCTAGTTTCTTTTATAAACACCAACATAGACATGGGTTTGAATCAATCATATTATGTAATATATATCCTCGTCCAAAAAATATACGAGAATAATATTTGCTGATTTTAATTTTTGTTGTGTTTTTTTTTTAATATTTTAATGTGATAAGTGGATCATCTAGTTACAAATGCAGGAATTGCTCCACTCTATTTGTTTGAAGAAATCAATAAACTCTCTAAGGCGTCACTGACTATGGTCATTTTAGTCAGACCAAAGATCTTTCTAAGAGCATCCTCAATCGAGAGAATTTTAAGCAAATCTTAACTTAAGATTTGTGAAGAAAAATCTTTATATAAGGATTTTTCTTCATAAATTTTAAGCTAAGATTTGCTTAAAATCCTCTCCATTGAGAATGGTCTAAGATGATATGTGTCTCTATACCTAAGAGAGTCCAGAGGAAGGATCGTCGCGGTTGCTTCTAGATGTGGTTACATTGCCTCACCCCGATTGAGCTTTTATTGTGTAACATCTTTGTATTCATTTGTCTCTTATAATTTACTTAATGACATCTTTATCTAAAACATTCATTTGATATATATCTTAATTTGTTGTCAATGAGTTCAGGCAAGTAAAGCCGCTTTGATCGCCTTTTATGAAACACTGAGAACAGAGTTTGAATCAGAGATAGGTGTTACAATAGTAGTACCATGGGTCGTTGACTCGGAATAGATCCAGATATAGGTGTAAACTTATAAAAAAGTTACACAAAATATTTTTATGTGTGCGTAACGTTTTATATTTATATATTTAAATAAATACATCATAAAAAAAATATAACCTCTAAAAAAATAAAATCTTATAAATATTTGAATCGAGTCTCCTACTAGTAATTATTATCTAGAGGTAACTATAAAACATATAAAATTTTATAATATCTCAGAGTTAAAAATGGATAGATGAAATGAGCATTTTTTAGGATTATTTTGTAGTTGTATCCTAATTTTAAGTAGAAATTTGAATTCTACACCAACTCTTTTAAATATTTGAAATGTATCTTATGTATGGTGAAAAATGACTATTTTACCCTTAACTAATAATTGAAAAATATTAATACAAAAACCAAATAACAAAACTAATATATTTTACAATATTATTAAAAATATATTTTATTAAAAATTAATTTATTATGTTCGTATTTTTTATAAAAAATTAGATATTTATTATAGATAATATTAATTAGTAACTACAACTGAAAAACTAATAATTTATTTTTAAGAATATTATTTAAAATAAATTACTGGTTATAAATTAGATATTCAAATTATAGTAATCATGAATTAATTTATTATAGATAATATTAAAAAATAATTAAAATTAAATACGAAATTATAATATTTATAAACTTTTAGATTTAAAATTAAATTCGAATTTTAAATAAGAAAAATATAAAAATAATTTTCATAAGTTTTTTTCATTTAATATAAAATTTTGAAAACGATATTTAAATGTTTTTAACTTTAATATGATAAATATCTAAACTAGTTAACCGTAAAAATCAACAGTTCAAAAAGTCGACAATGTAAAAAATCATTTAAACAAATAACAAGTCGACTCTTGCAATATAAGTCAACAACAACAAAAATCAAGTCGACAAACATAATATATAAGTCGACAGTTCTAAAAGTCAATCAAAGTAATAAATTAATATAAAAATAAAATAAGTCTACTAAGACCAAACAAATCGACCAATTTTTTTAAAAAAATCAACAAACATAACAAATAAGTCAACTGTATAAATAAGTCGACAGTATAAAAAAACAACGAAACAAAATATAAGTCGACTCTTGTAATATAAGTCAACAACAACAAAAATTAAGTCGACAAACATAATATATAAGTCGACAGTTCTAAAAGTCAACCCAAGTAATAGTCAATATAAAAATGAAATAAGTCTACTAAGACCAGATAAATCGACCAATTTTTTTTTTTTAAATCAAGAAACATAGCAAATAAGTCAACGGTATAAATTTGTCGACAATATAAAAAACAACGAAACAAAATATAAGTCGACTCTTGTAATATAAGTCAACAATAATAAAAACAAGTCAACATAAGTAAATAGACAAATTAATAGTTCAAAATATCAACCTTATTAATAAATCAACATTGAATAAAATAAGTCTATCAAAATATATATATTATTGATTACATAATCTTAAATTACATATTTTTTAATAAAGTAAAATTTTGGGCATCTATTTTTTTTATATTGTATTGACCAAAAATTTAATATAATTATTACTTAAAAAAAATATTTTTTAGTTATTTAAAATATTAATACGTTTTTTAATTTAAATTTTTAATTTTTTAAAATTTTTTTTTTTCTTTAGTTAATTTATTTAATATTAATGATTAAATAAAAGGGTGTTTTCGTCCATTTAATATTAAAAAGTATAGTTTTCAAATAACAATAATATATAGTATAGTTGTCAAATTTTTTACACAATTTAGCACATTTTTAAAAATGTCTTTAAGAAGAGTAAACTTAAAGGTATTTCTCAAATTTTCTCATATCAAAAGTAGATCATATCTATCTTAACATTTTTGAAGTACATTTTGTACTAAAATCTAATTTAGGTTATAACCTTTTATTTTGTAATATTTGCATAATCAAACCCTTGCCATTTGAATAAATAACAAAACTTAAAGTAAATTTTGTAATTAAATCACAAGCAAATCTCAAAATTGGAAATAAATATTTATTACATCAAAAAAATTTCCTAAAATATCTCTCTAATAATTTGAATCTCTCTCCAATATATTTATATAATCTTATTTATTTTCCATTTATATTATTACATAAAAAATATTTATAATAAAAATACAAATTTTTTTCACACATTTTGCAATTTAAATTTTTGAAAACGGACGTATATAACTCAATTGATAAAGGGAAAATGTTTATATAAGAGTTCAAAACCATTATAAATATGACTAATATGTTTCCAACTACAAATGAGCATGAAATTTGGTTTCTTAGGCATCCAAATTAAAAAATTTATTCTGTTTAATCCGGTTATATATTTAAGAAAACTAAATTTTTAAAAAGTTTCAAAATATTATAAATTTAAATTTCTTAGAAAGTTTTAAAATATTATAGAAACTCTTACTAATGCCGTAATATTCTAACATTTAATTGAAAGTATTAATAATATTTTAACTCTAATTTTTTAAAAATATAATAATATTGTACATAAATATGATTGGACGGATTTGAGTTTACATAAATAGGATTATATTTTTCTTACGGGTTGTCTATAATAAAATATTTTTACGGGTTAAGTTAAAATATAATTTGTTTTACAACAAAATTATTCCGTGGTGTACTGCGGGTTGACCACATATATCTATGAATCTACTTATAATACAAATTCATAAAAGTATGTAAAATTAAATGAAATAAACACGTATAAAACTAGACTATATAAATCAACTACAAAAATGACCAACCAAACAAATATATTAAATTATGGACCCGTGGTGTACCACGGGGTAAATCCTAGTATAAAGCATTTCTTTACAGAAAAAAAACAAGAGAAATTGATTCCAATAACTTTTTTATGATACCCTCTTTTAAAAATACCCTCTTTTTTTACCATTTTTATTTTTGCCCTCTCTTATATTTTAATGGTCATTTTACCCCTATTTGAAAGAATATTCTTTCCCAAAGGAAGGAATATTCCTTCCAAAAATTTTCCCCCCAAAAATTTCCCGCCAAAAAAGTTTCCGAGAAAAATTTTCCCGCCAAAAAAATTTCCGCAAAAATTTTCCCGCAAAAAAAAAATATTTTTTCAAAATTTTCCCGCCAAATTTTTTTAAAGGGTTTACAAGATTTTTTAAAGGGTCTTTTAAAGGGTTTACAAGGGTTTTTAAAGGGATTTACAAGAGTTTTTAAATGGTTTTTAAAAGATTTGTAATGGTTTTTAAAGGGTTTTAGAAGCTTACAAAGGTTTTTAAATGGTTTTTAAATGATTTACAATGGTTTTTAAAAGTTTTTATAAGTTTATAACAGTTTTAAAAGGATTTACAAGGATTTTTAAAGGATTTTAAAAATTTACAAGGATTTTTAAAGGTTTTTTAAAAGGATTTACAAGTGTTTTTAAAAGGATTTAAAAGTGTATTTAAAGGCATACAAAGATTTTAAAATAGTTTTAAAGGATTTACAAGAAGTTTTAAAGGGTTTTAGAAGTTTACAAAGGTTTTTGAAGGGTTTACAAAAGTTTTTAAAGGTATTACAAGTTCTTTTACAAAAGTTTGGTCGGGTTTTTTGGCGGGAAAATTTTTGCCGGAAATTTTGGCGGGAAATTTTTCGGAAGGAATATTCTTCTTGTTGGAAAGAATATTCCTTTTTTCATCATGGGTTATAATAAAGGAAGTTAATTTAGTCATTTTTTACATTGAAGAGAGTATTTTTGAAAATAGACACCTAGAGAGGGTACTTGTAGAAAAGGGTATCATAAAAAGGTTAGTTGTGCAAATCTCCCTAAAAACAATCATAAGTCAGTTATATGTAAATATTTCTGCTTTGAATCTTTTCCAAATTATATATAAAAAAGTAAATTTTTTATAAAACGGATATCTTTCTTTCAAAGCATATAAAGAGTACCAAATTATATATAAAAAAGTAAAATGTTTTCTCACATTTATATATAGGGAATTCTTGTAATAAATAAAAGTGAATTAAGTAAACGTATATTACGCTTTAATTTTGTTTTGTTTTGTTCCTTACTTAAAGTATATTTTACTGGTCTTCTACCAAACAAAAAAAGTTTATTTTACTTTTTTACTTTTTACTAAAAAAAGCCTTCGTATTTAGTGAAAAAGAATCTAACGTCAATATATTCACATAGATTTCCTTTGTTCCCAACAGAACAAAACAAAAAAAATAAACAATACAAATTGCCAGCCCAAAAAAAACCAATCAAACAAGATTTAAAACTATGTTTAGTGACATAAACACATTTTAAAAACTTCAAACAACGAGAGGAAACATGCAAAGAATGTTAATTATGCTTATGATAGCTTTGGTTATCATGCTATCAATATTTACACATGCAACAGGAAATGATCTTGCACCTGCTCCAGCATTAGCCTCAGGACCTGAATCAGAGCAAAGCTTTCTCCCTAGGCCTAAAGCTTGTCTTCACGACGTGGAAACAATTCCAAAATGTGTAGACGCAGTGAAACACTTCAGATTCCATAAGGTCAACAAGCAGTGTTGTAATGCCTTACTCTCTCTTCCTGGAGATTGTTTCGGGTATATCTTCCCTGCGCGTTCGGTTATTCGTTTTCTTCTTAAGTTGGCTTGTAAAATACTTAGTCACATTCGATAAAATAAAAATTTGTATATTAGAAAAAAATTAAATAATATGTATGGACTATTTTATGATGATTTGTTCAATAGAAACTTTGATCTAACTATAAATGGCTACATATAATATAGAAAAAAAAAATCTAATTATATTGTTTTTATGTTACAACATTGCGATACTTATTGGAAGGTATGGAAGGTATTAGAAATTGATCAGTACAATAAAGAATCTCATGAGTCTCAAATTTACATCAATTTAAACAGAGAGAAATGATCTATTCTCCAACTTGGTCATACTTTACGCAAGTAGATCTAAAGTGTTATTTTCTTGGCTTAGATTCTATTGAGAACTTAGATTTTGTTTTACAATATTTTGTTTTATTGTTTTAAGGACCACGATATGTAATATGGTTCCTTCCCATGTGTTACTCGAACTTGGTTTGTATATGGAAAAATCTGAGAAAATCGGCCAATATTATACAAAGTTTGTCATATATCATGCAAAGTTTAGAAATCTGCCATTTGAAAATGATTGTAGCATTAGAAAGTTGTATGATTAGTTATTTATTTTTCAGTGTAGGAAGACTTTTATCAGTAAAATAGATTTTCTTTTTTTAACTACTTTTAAAAAGTAGGTTCTTTTACAGAGCATTTCTTTATAAAAACAATTATTTGTATATTTTTCTGTCTTTACTCTTTTCCAAATAATAAGAAAATAGTAACATTAATTTCTGTATATTTGTATTCTTTCAAAGCTAGTATAAAAGAGTATGTACTATGTGTTTTCTTATATTAATTTATATATAATTAATTCTTGTAATAAAATAAAGTGAATTAAGTTAACGTATATTACACTTGAATAATCAAAATTTTGTGTTTTATATTTATTATATTTAAAGTGTATTTTTAAGCTCAGCATTGTATCTAGTGAAAAAGAATCTATTTATATTAAAAACATTTCGGAATGTAATGCATGAATAAACATAGATTTTCTTTGCCAACAAAATAAACATAGGTTATAACCTTTTCTTTTCTTTCTATAAAAACTTTCTTTTTTCTAAATAACTAAGAGGTTCTGGGCTGAAGCCCATACATCCCGGTAATTATATAAAAACTTCAAACATCGAGAGGAAACATGCAAACAGTTTTGTATATGATCAAAGCCTTGGTTATCATCATGCTATCAAAATTTATTATACACACAAGAGGAAATGATCTTGCACCTGCTCCATCATTAGCTTCAGGACCTCAACAAGAGGAAGGACTTATCCCTAAGCCTCAGGCTTGTCTGCACGACGTGGAATCAATCCCAGGTTGTATAAAAGCATTGAAACACTTCAAATTCAAACAGGTCACGAAGAAGTGTTGTAACATTGTACTCTCTCTTCCCGAAGATTGTTTTGGGATTTTATTCCCTATGCGTTTCGTCTTTCGTTTTCTTCTTAAGTTGACTTGTAAAATACTTAGTCACATTGGATAGATTTTTCTGTATTTTATATATTTATTTAGTTAATTTCAGCAAAAAATTATATAACTTATGAACCAGTTTTATGAGATGATTTGTGAAATAGAAACTTTTATCTAACTATGGCTACACAATATTGAAAAAAAATCTCTTATGAAGACTATTTTGAGGAAGATAAATAATAATTATAAAGATAGTAGAATTAAAACTGTTTGGAAAATAATCGTAGTATAAAATATAAAAAATAAAAATAAATAAACAGAAAAATGGTTGAGAAAATGTGAGATTGCCACATAAACACCAAAAAATCTCTCAAAAAATATATTATATGAGTTTTCATATCTACATATAGTGAATACTAGTATTAAATAAACAGGAAATAAGTTAATTTCCCTTGAATAACTAAAGTGTTTTTATATCTAAAAGAGAAATAAAATTTATAATTATAAATGTAAAAATAATTTAGTTCCCCTTTATATAAAAAAAACTTTAATTATTTTAATTAGGTATTCTTTTAATATATATTAATTAATGTGTACTTAAATGCAATGAATTAACACAGATTGTGTTGACAAAAGAAAAAAAAAACATAGATTGTGTTTTCGAGAAAAAAAAAAAAGAGAAAAGAAAAACTATATAAAATGCTAACCAAAAAATCCAACCATATATAGAAGTTTATTAATACTAAGAAACAATCAAACAAGGAGCTAAAACATGCAAATAATGTTGACTTTGACTATGATCATGCTACCAATGTTCTTAGAAACAAAAGGAGATGATCTTGCACTCGTACCATCGGTGGTAATGGCACCAGGACCATCGGTGGCAGTGGCACCACGACCATCGGCTACACCAGGACGACCTGAACGAGAGGACCAGTTCTTGCCTGACCCAATAACTTGTTTCCACGACGTGAAAGCAGTTCCAAAGTGTATGGAAGCAGTTTTGGAATTCCGATACAAAGAGGTTACAAAGAAATGTTGCAAAGTTATGCTCTCTCTTCCCGAGAGTTGTTTTGGGGTTTTGTTTCCTATTCCTTTTCTCTACCATCTTATTCTTAAGGCAGCTTGCAAATTCATTAACAAATGATGAGATTTTTTTTGTAATATTATGTTCTCTATCAATGTCAATAAATAATATGTGTAGAACAACCTTTATAGTTTATAAACTGTTTTATGGCTAAGTATTACAGCGCAAGATCTACACAATTTTAAAATCTTCACACTCTCTTTTTGCCTCAATAGTGTATAATAGATTCTAATTGGTTTTAATTAAAGACATAAGCATAAGTTGTTGTGTGGTCTGTGAAAAGCTTGCATTGGTCAAAATTGTTTATGTAACTTCTATAATCATTTTCGTGGTCACGAATTAACAAAAATGAATCTGTACGCAGATTTAATAAAATAACTATAATTAAACCTTTTACCAAAAAATAATAATAAAAAAAAAATAAAAGAAAAAGAACTATTAAAAATCCAATTATTTTCAAACATAAAAAGGTAAGTTTAATAACTAAAGAAATCTTGTCAAAACAAAAAATAATAACTAAATAACTTTATAATGTTTTAAATTTATCATTATTTTTTATGTTCCATTATAATTTATCACTTCCTTAATGTCAAGATAATCTTTTTTATATATAAATTGTGTTTGTCAATTGTCATATCTATAATGAATCCTTGTAAGTTGTAGTAAAGATAACTTCCATTGAATGATAAGATTTTATTATTATTATTATTATTATTATTATTATTATTATTATTATTATTATTATTATTATTACTATTATTATTATTATTAATAAGAATTGTTAAGTTTTGTTATTTTAATTAATGTAAAAATTTATGTAATGGAAATTATTTTCTTAAATATTAATGTGGGGAGAATACACACAGATTTCTTTTTTTATATATAAAAAGGCTGTATAGAGAGTTCCACATACAAAAAACCCCAACCAGAAAAGATTATCAATACTAAGGTAATAACATCAAACATCAAGCAGAAGAAATATGCAAAGAGTGTTGCCAATGATCGCGATAGCATTGGTTATCATGTTATCAATATTTATACAAACACAAGGAGATGATGATCTTGCTCCTGCTCCTGCTCCATCTCCGAAATCAGAGCTCCCATGTCTGCACGACGTGAAAGCAGTTCCGGATTGTGTAAAAGCAGTGTTTCACTTCCGATTCAAAGAGGTCACAAAGACATGTTGTGATATCTTACTCACTCTTCCTGATGATTGTTTCTTGTATTTGTTTCCTATTCCTTATATCTACCATGGTCTTCTTAATACTGCTTGCAAACATGCTTCTTAGTTACTCTTCATAAAATATTTGCGTTATTTTTCTTTCATATGTTAATTTCAACAATCTTCACTAATAATATTTGTAAGAAAATTCTTTTTTAATTTATGTATTATTTTATAAAGATTTCTTGTGAAATAGAAAACTTTATACAATTTAAAAATCTCCTATGAAGAGTGTAAAGAGTGTTAAATTTTATTTTGAGCTGGTTCCAACGTTTGCAGGCCCTTAATTAAGATTACAATTTTTGTTATCATTTTTGAATGTTATAAATTCATAAACGAAAGAAAGAGAAAAGTTTATTGCTAATAACAAAGAGAATTAGTAATCATCAAAACTAAGCAAAGAATAAATAAATAAAAAGACCTTTTGATACAGATCTTTCATAACATTTTAGAGAAAAACCTCCGAAAAATCAGAAATCACATGAGAATTCATAAAAGTTTGGGCTCTAATCCTTGGCCTATGTGGCTTATGCTCCAGGCCAGTCCTCTCTCAAGTTGTATTGGACTCTACTTTTCTGGAATTGGGCCGGCCATACTCACAAAAAGCTCATACCATTGGCTTGGCTTACTGGACGAAACCACTAGTTCCATCACATCTCCCCAAAACTCGTTGTTTAAGATAACCGACACAATAATATGAAACAGGAAGGTTAACATATATAAGTACCATTATATATGTTACAACTTACAACTACATAACTTCTTCAACACTTCTATACAACCCCATATGCCTTCTCTTCGACATTATCGCAGCCTTCTAACTTCACCTAGGTGCAAAATTCTATTATTACGAAATACGAATGGTTTGATAAGCTCACTAATGACTTGGTTACTTTTGTTGGCTACCTCGCAAATTGTGTCAAATGGACTTTCTCATTTTAAATAAAAAAGACCCCATTCTAACTAAAAAGTGACAGAAACAAAAAAAAAATCAATAACATGCAATACAAAAGTTTAACCTTTTTACAAGGAAAAAACAAAAAGGTACAACGACTTAAAGTTTAAGTTCTTTTTCTTGTTTCTTTTTAAGTTCTTTCAAAACTTAAAAAGCATGAAATAATTACAAGAAAGAAAAAAAAAACAAGAATGAGAAAAGACATAGCGTATGCTTTGCTGTGCATGCATGTTCAGAGTTCAGACGCTTCGCCATGCATGCAGAAGTGGACCCGAATTAGCTTCCCATCTCCGTCAACCGAGTTAACTCAGAGATTCTCTCCGAGTCAAAAAACTCATCTCTCACGGTGTTACTCCGCCGTGCTTAAGCTGTCCTCGTCACTTGGTCTTAAATAGTTTACGTTTCTGCATTTAGGAAAAAGAAACATCATAAACAGAGGAATCCTACCTTTTCTGCAACTTCATACACACATGGCACTTATAGATAACATATAATGTGATATAGCTAGTTACCTTTATCATATACATGGACAACAACGATATGTGTTTTACCAAACTACTGGTTCCTGTCGGCGGTTGGTGTACCGTCGGCGTTGGCAGGAGGAGACGAGTCGGGAATATTATGGTTGACCATCATTAATGGCCAAGTACGGTGTTGACTTCCCACACCAAGAAAGTCTCTAGTGAAGCCTCCTTCATCAACTTCTTTAGTTTTGATATTCTCCGTTTGCTTGTTGTTGAAGATGGATGTGGTACTCATTAGACCAAAACCCTTGCTATTGTTTGAGTTTGATGATGATCTCTTTGATCCCATTTGAGCAGCCTTTTGTAGCAATGCCGTAGCTGACATGGATGTTACTTGTCCACCGTTTTGGTTGTAACTATTAGAGTTGTTGTGTGATTCCGAAGAGAACAAAGAACCACTAGTTACAACGTTTTTGATCTCATGTTCTTCTTCATTCTTGGAGATTCCCCTTTGGAGGATGTTGTTATTGTTGTTTTCGTTGAGAAGCCATTGGTGAGATGATTGTCCTTGTAATTGCCATAGATTTTGAAGCGAGTCGGATTGGCTACGAGTTGATGGGGAGGCAAAAACATTGGTTTGTGTGGTGGGAAGCTGGTTGGTGAAGGTTTGTCCCAAAAAGGCTTGGCGGTTGAAATTGAAACCTTGTTGATGATCCAATTGGGAAGATGTAGTATTAAGCTGTCCATGTTGATGATTTGGATTGATGTTTCTAAGGTTGATTTCTGCGTCCGGGGCATTGTTCATATATCCGGGTGTGGCTGAAGCTGCAGCTGGTGGAACTGAGACAAATCTAGCACTCTCTTCAGCTAAGGCATCACAAAATGCTCTATGTGTAATGAAACTATCCTTCCTGTTCCATTTCAATCATCCATTAATTATACTAAATTAATAACGTTACATATGTATAATCAAAGATCTTAATGTTGGTTCATTTACCTCCGTAGCATATGTTTTAGTATGAAGGTTGTGTAATTTTAATTTCTCTCTTTAACAAAAAAAAAATAAAAATAAATATTGAGTTAAAAAATGGGTGTTGTAATATATACCTGGAAAAGAGGGTACCACAGTCACATCTGTATTCTCTAGTACCACAAATCTTGCTATGAGCTTTCCAATCGGACATGACAGCATACTTCTTGGAACACTTTTCACATTTCCACTTCTTCTCACCATGTTTCCTGCTGAAATGCTTCTTGATTCCCGTTAAGTCACCGAGGGCTCGGGCCGGGTCGTGGTGTACGCAAGTCTTCTCAGGACATATGTACACTTTTTTCTTAACTAGCTCCTTGTTAGTCCTTTGCTTTAGCTTCCATGGAAGATTATGGCCTCTCCGGTGAAGCTGAAGGTTCTGGTCTCTCTTAAACCCTTTGTTGCAAACCTCGCATATGAATCGGTTAGTCGCCATGAGTGAGTTTGGCGATAGAGCGATGACTTCTGCATCTGGATCTGGTTTAAGAAATTTAATTAACCAAATAAAAACCAGTGAAATAATATATAAGGAAACATGACAAGAGAAAGAACAAAAGAGATCCAAAGTTGGAACAAGAATCTTGTTCTTGATTAAAAAAAAAAATTATCAAGAAATTATTTGGTAAAAAAAGTCTAAGATTTAGATTAAGTGTTTATATATATATATATATATAGACATACCTGGATTTCCCGGTAGATTTCTCTTCCTCTTGGCTGAGTTAGAAGAGGTAGCATTAGGGTTAGGGTTAGGATCATTTGGTGTGATGTGTTCTTGGTGAAGGACATAGCTGGGAAATGAGAGGTGATGATGATGATCATCTGGCATCATCATGTTGATATGGGTTTAGTTGAGAGACAGGGAGAGAGAGAGAGAGAGATGGAGAGAGAGCTTCGAAGTAAGAAGACAAAACAGGTGGACAGAGAATACAGAAACACTCTTTAATTTGTCATACAGTTCTCTACTAAATCAAGTAAAATTCTGAGAGCAAGAAGACAGAGAGTATTAAGAAGAAGAAAACAAGTGAGAATGTAACTAAATTATTATATTTCCATTATAATATATAGAGTATAAAAAAAATACACCTAATTTACAGAATTATATAAAAATAATACACCTAATTTACAGAATTATATTGTTTATTATTTTTTATTCTGAACCTCAAAAAAATTATATTAATGTATTGTTTTCTTACGGTTATTAGCGTACAAGAAGTTCAACTATATCTATATATAACTTTGACAATTAAGCTTTATATATAAAGTCATCAAGTGTTCTTAATATAAATCTCACAAGACTTGTAGAGAAATAAGTAAACGCAAGATATTTCTTAAGTTCGATGATTTTGAAAAAATGGGATAGATGTTTTATATTTTCCAAGAAAGCTTCGAAAAAGAATTATGTATTTTTTGTTGGGGGTGTCGTCGGTACAAATTTTTAATAAAATAATAAAAGAAAATTTTGTTTTATTATTTGTGATAGTAAGCTTTTGGACAGTTGCGAAGAGTCCTGTAGTATAAAACCAAAAAGAAAGCTGGCGAAGAGGGAATCTCTCTCTCTTCACACACGACTGTTCCTCTTACAAGTCGGTCAGCGATAGACTCGAACTGGACCACTGTCTATATACTAACACCTACGTTAACGTTAAGTATGTATATATACATAAAGTCTACGTACGTACGTATACAATCTAGAAATGTATAAACACATGTGTTGATCTTTAAAACTTCATGTTCATTCATTTCTAATTACGGTGTTGGCTCTTTGGATTTTTGGAATCGATTCATTAATTCACATATATAACATATTAACATAGTGTAGTAACAATAGCTAGGTTGAACCAAGGTTAGGTACGAGTGCAAAATAACATAAGTGATATTGTCTACGCACCTTTTGCAATAGTTTACAAAACAATATATAGCTATTAAAATATATCTAATAATAAGAAAACTATTATTTTTTGGTAACCAAAAATAAGATAAAACTTTGGTTTCGAGGATTTCTAAGAAAGAGACACATATTAGAAAGGTCTCTCAATTTTGCTAACAAAGTCGTTTATTAAACCGTTTCTCGTTTTCTCTCATGTTTTTCCATTATTTCTAAAAAAATTAATCTTGAGTTAGAAATGAACGTTGGAGATGCTCTAAAGATTTTACAGAAAACCAATTTCTTTAACTTATTATTAACCGTGGATTTATTAGCTTACTTAGATAAATTTTTTATGAGATTTAGATCCATTACTTATTGATTAATCAAACAGAACAATTCTTGTTAGGTTAATTAATTATATGAGATCCATTTCATAATTCTTTATTTTTTTTCTATCTAGAATCTGTAAGAAGTAAGAAGAACCTAGGTAAGTTGCTGATCTTTAAATCCTAACAACATTCTTGGGTAAGAAAGAATAAAATCCAAAAGAAGTGATGTAGAGTTCTAAAATAGACACAAGGCTCGACAAGGTATGTGATTGGGGTCCCTATAGATAAAGGAGATTAGATCTCATCTTATTGTTCAGACAAAGATATGACTGTTCCCTCTCCTCTGCTTCTCCCTATCCAAAAACTTTCTCTGAATCTTTTCTTTACTGTGGTTTTTTCCTTTTAGAGAATCAGAATATGATTTAAACATTTTGAATAGATCAGGCAATCTTGTGGTAGAAAGAACAAAACTGTTAATGATCATGTAAGTATTCATGCAAATTGATTATATCACTGATATGCTAAGATGAATGGTGGTGATACAAAATCTAAGATAAACAGTCCATTTGATTCTGCCAGCCAAAAATAGTTTTTAGATTTTGTTTGTCTTATTGAAAAAAAAAAAGTAAAACAAGACAGATTTTTAAACTTGTATGTCTACTTTATTTATGTAAATTGTCTATCAAAGCAATAGAATGTTCAAAGTGTGGCTTTTAAATAAAACTTTTTGTCTCATAAATCAATCAAAACTATCATAGCTAGGCCTATGATCCATAGACCATAGTCATATACTACAACAACTGGTAATATGGTTGATGTCCAACTCCGGTAGGAAAACCACAAAAATGACAAAAAATAATAATTTTCCTTATTGTTAATGGTTTTAAAAAAAAAGTAATTTCCTTGGAATATATTTTTATTTTATGGATTTCATTTCATTGTTTGAAAAATTTGTTTGGACTGCATTCACTATAGTGGGCTTAATATGATTTAGTACGTGGCTCACTAAAAGGTCAAATACAATAAATTAAGCCCACTACATAATAATTTCGATATGACTGTTGTCGAGAATGTATAAGCCAATGTGTAGTGATATTTAGATGGGTGTATTGAAAGTAGAATTCTGGAGGACTTAGAATTTCTTTTAAAATATCCTGTTATTCAAGTAGAGATTTTTAAATCACTTTTTAAATCCACTGTTATTGAATATGAAATTTGTAAAAAGTCTTTTAAAATCACTTACAATCCTTGTTATTCCATCAACAATTCGTAAAAATCATATCAAATCCACTTTTATTCAAAACATAACTTTTTTTTTTTTTTGAGAAACCCACAAAAGTGATTTTAGGAGACTTTGGTACAATTTTACAAGAGAAATCCAGTTTAAAAAGTCACACCTTATGGGGTGTGATTTTAAAAGATTGGTTTAAAAAAAAACAATGTACATAAAAACAAAAAAGTCACTGTGTTCACATGACGATGAATCACGTGTTCATCTCATCGGAGCTCCGGCGAGAAAAAAATGGCAGCAAAAAATTTGTCCACAATTCTGAGGCCTTGCTCGGCTCTCTCTATCCCCAAGCCCTAACTGGCCATGATGATTATTTCCCCAAGAATATAAACACAGAATCATCATAAATGTTGTCTTTGTGGATCCCTTCCGGACCAACGACAGCAACAACGTGTTCATCCCCACATGCTTACCTTCAAAACAGTCAGGCCATGGAACTCGGGTATAAGAAACCGAACCGGGATGCTTCTAAAAGTAATACGAGGCTCAAGCCCACTGTCTTGTGGAGGAACATTCCCCCACATCCAAAGACCTCCAACATTATCGATGGCAAGCGACATCATGGATCCGGCCTTGACAAAACAAACCTATCAAGCGTAACTAAAATTGTTGTGGTGCTCATGGGTGATTTTTGACCAATGACTAGCTATTGTTTTTTTAACATGTGAGCTAGTTTAAAATCATCCAAAATTCTTTTTAAAATCTCACCAAACCTCAAACTATTTTCCTTTTTTAAAATATGAAACGATAACAAATCCACCAAAATACCTTAAAAACTCACTTAAATCTCACAAAATCCAAAATATTATAAATTCCACAAAATCCTTCCAAATCATGAATTGAATACAGTACTTATTTTTTGGGTTTATTTATTTGAGTGATTATTCACTTATAATCTATTTTTGGCTTTATTCATGTCAGATATGAAAGATTTAGAACCCCAAATACCATCTTAATTATGATAGTAATATTTTGTTTGTGAGAAGTTAAGTATGATTTATATTGTAATATATTTAAAAATATAAATACATTTGTATAGAGGAAAAAATGAATATGATGCAGAAAGAAAATCTTGCAGTAAAAATACACTGAAGAGTTGGTGATAGAGACTGGTTGCCGAAATTACATTATAAACTAGACTATACAAAACTATATACTATAATATTTGTGTGTTGTTTTGTATACAAAACTAGACTATACAAAACTAGATACTTACTAATATTATATAAATAAGTGCAGTTTATATTTTTAATGTCTTTACCAAATTTACTCTAGAAAGGCATCGATTGAAGTTATAAATTCTACGGTAAAATATCATCTAGATCAAAAATAATTGATAAGGACTTGAGAGAAATGAGGAAAATCATGTTCTCTTTACCAACAACGATCCAACAGCTTCCTTCCAAAAATTACTTATCGAGTATTAAAACAAAAAAGTTAGGAACAGAGAGAAATATATATATGTGTGTGTGTTTTGTGTATAAGTTTGTGTCAGTCTAATGTATATGTATGCATTGTGCAAGAGAGAAACTATATTACAAATCATTGTCTTTATGTACATGGAACTTACATTTGGTCTCTACAAGTACTAGACTTTGTGTGTTCTTTAATCTAGGTTTTGTTATAAACGAATTTCATGCATGTTTGCAACTTAGTGAATCTCATTTGCTATAATTTACCTTTTAATTACATCGTTTTAGGCAAACCGCGTCACTTTTAAGACAAACTAAAGTCGATTGGTTTTAGTCTATTTATTATATAGAATTTTGGTAAAGACTTGTTAATACTCTAAAATAAATATTGTACTTAGTCTATTTATTATATAAAAAATTTAAATTGTATACATACATAAGCACAAAATGCTTGAATCTGAATCCAAAACCGTAGATATTGTATATTTGAAATGGATCAAGTAACAAATTGTGGTAATGCAAGAAATCTTAAGCATGCATACATTTGATGCTTATGAGTTATGACATAATCATTCAAGTTATAGTAGCCAACAAACCATAAAAATATTAGTAGTATGAATTACCGTAGTTGAAAAAATAAGAAAATAGCAAAAGATTGATATTTGAGAAAATGAGGTTAGATGACTCTTTATTATATATTTTTACCAAGTTAAATCTGTATACATATGGTTAAAGCTTAAGGAACTATCTTGCTTTCTTGCTTTCCAAGAAAGTAACATTTATAGTTTGGTAGAGAAATTAAATTACCATAAACTTCACAACAACGAGAGAAATGTCGATGTATGCCATCTCCAACTTTAGTTTAGAGCACTGCAATTGAGAAACATAGTGATTTTTTTTTTACAAGTTAGAGAGTGAATAAAATGTACATATAGAGTTAAACTTAGACATCAGGCTTACTTGTAGATGTAAGAAACGATGCCAAGGATCACACAGAGAAGAACAATGTCGATGCAGAAGTTGCGGTTTGATCTCATCTGAAATCCTCACCCGATTTTAGCACATAGAGTTATGATGAGACAATAATAGTAACTGATCAAGAACCTAACTCTGTTTTAATTTTTACCTGCACAAGCTGTTTCTTGAGTCGAACATTGGTGTTCTTTAAATCCGAAGTTGCTCCATCAACCTAGAACAATCATGCAGATCTATTATATGTCAAGCGTTTTGATAGAGAACCAAACGTAACCTAACGAGCAATATCTTGAATAGTTACGGATCTATGTAATCTTGTCGGCTTAGACTCTAAATCTCATGTATGAGACGAGCTACAAGACTTTTTAGATGGAGGACGAATCATCACAGGAGAAAGAAAAAGAATTTCACCTTTGTTTCCATTTCTTCCATCAATGGGACTTGCTTGTCAAGTTCCTAAAAATCGAAAAGTCGTAAATCCGGATTGTATAGTAAACTCGATTACATGTGCCATATGATGAGTGAGTACAACAAACCTCGTTCATGTCACGTGCTAAGTTCTTCAGTGCATCCAAACCTTCTGATATGACATCGAGACCCTCGTCCTAAAGAAAAGACAGAACATATATTCATATGTACACGTTACACTTACTAATATGAACATATACTAAAGACAGAACACGTACTTGTTTCTTTTTCCTCATCTCATATTCTTGTCGAAACTGGCTAGATTCTTCAGATTCCTGGAAAAATCCATCGTCCATGTCTTCCTCTAATAGTAACCAAGGAAGAAAAAGAAGAAAAAAAATCATATTCATATATATACATTACTCTTGTGTTAAGACAAGAACATGGAAACAAAAGAAACATTATACTACCAGACATATCAAACTTGATGTTCTTGTTAGGTGCAGAACCACCTCCTCCCCAATCATTACTAGCTTGCTTTGCTGCATGTTCATTTCCACCAGGTATCACTTGAATCCTATCGGCTAATGAGATAACTAGATCACATCGGGATTCTTGTTCCTCTCTCGTAAGCCCTTTAACCTTTTATAAAAACAATTCAAACACAACCATATGATATATTATTCCTCATCTTGACTCATTACTCATTAGTAGTAGATCATTAATAACTAATAATGTTAAACCTTCTTAACAGCGAGTTTCTGTAGTTTAACAACATCTTCAGCTAATCGCGCTTTTGTCCTTCGAACCTCAGCATTCATAGCCACCGCGGCAGCTCTATTCTTCTCCGTTGACGCCAACTCCGCTTTCTACATGAGTTTGATACAAATGCAAGAGTCTTCACTCAAAATGAACTACCTTAATATATATATGGTTCGAGTAGCGCTTGGGACAAAACCATATTACATGCTCTGGTTTCGAGTCTAAAACTACCTATATCATATTCTACAATTCTCACATCACATTCAATCTCAAAATCTTCTTAGATGAAAATAGAAAAATAATAATAAATAGACAAAACCTTTTTACCGATCATCATCATAAAACCAAATTTATAAGTATGAATCTTGGCATTTTAAAGACTAAAAGAAGCATCCAAAAGATTAAGAAACATATTTTAAAAGAGAAGGAGACGACGAACACGAAGAACAGCTTCGATATCGGAATCGATGGAAGTGTAGAGACGAGAGAAGGCATCGTCCCCGGAAGCTCCAAGCTCACGTTGCTTGTCGATGTCATACTTGTCGTATTTTTTGCAAATCTCATCGACTCTAAAGATAATATCAATGACAGGCATTTTCTTCTTCTTCTTCTCCAATGTCTCTGATCTGGTTCCCTGTTTCTTTGTTCACAATCATTCTCCATTTTTTTGGAGCCTCTTCCTCTTCAATAATGAGGCGCAGAGCGTAATCGTCGGTGTAGTAATAATAGTTGGATTTGTTTTTTTCTTTTTTCTTTTATTTTTTAATAGTAAATTGAAATTTGAGTATACTGTATTTTCAGCCCATATACGGCCTAATTAAGTTTTCTTGAATCAAAGAGTCATTTAATTTGGGTATTAAATATTAAAACCATTAAAATTGTATTTAAAACCACCTTGAGGACTTAGCACTAGATTATGAACCTTGAAGAACTTTAGATTATCAATAACAATTGATGGAGATGATTTTAGATCTGACTCAATTGTTAAGTGGTCGAAGCAATTCAGCTGGATAAGTGGATATGCGAGTTACTTAATTACCACATTTTGAGGTATTACGTTATTTTAGTCGTAGGCAAATTAAAAGAGGAGTAACGATGGAAGAAGTGCATGCATAGAGATAGGTTCATAATTCTTCATGTTTGTTTTTTTTGTTTTTACTTCTAAATGTAAAATAAAATATATATATATAACCAAGTGCTAATAGCTCAATAAGTAAAGATATGTGACAAAAGTTTAGAGGTCACCGGTTCGAGTAGCGCTCAATAAGTAAAGATATGTAACCAAGTACTACTCGAACCGGTGACCATATAACATGCTTTGGTCTCGGGCATGAGGGGGTGTATGGGCTTCGACCCAGAACCTCTTTGATTATTCAAAAAATAAAAATAAATAAAGTATATAATAAGACCATATTTGAAACCAACAAAGTATAATAATTTAATTTAAATCATAGAATATTTTAAGATATTGTAGAAAGAAAGTTGGTGATTTTAAATGATTTGATCTTTGAATATTGAATAATATTTTTGACTTAAAAGTATAACTGATTTTCCTTATTGAAGTAGTTTTGACTATTTGGATATACTTTACTAACTATTATGAATGTGTTGACTATGTGATCAGTTTCCATTAATGTGTTGGTCATTTCTTCTCTCTTTATATATATATAAAGAGTTTCCATCAAATATATACATATATAGATAAAGAGTTTTCGTCAAATATATACATATAAATTTTTAAACAAAATAATCTAATTAAGAAGAGAGAGATATGGAGAACAAGTGGAGTGGTATGTTGGTTTTGGTTTTGGTGGTGATAACTGCCATTGGAGGAAAAGCAAGGACGCTTCCATGTGAAGAGACGTGTATAGAACACTGCGGCTACCATGGTGCCCAAATAACACCGACTTGCTTGAAAAAATGTTTTGATAAGCTATGCATGCATCTTCCACCAACAAGTAGTACCTTTCAATCTATTTCGCACTCAGAGTAACTCTCTCTCTCTCTCTTTCTCTCTCTCTATATATATATATACTTGTGTGTATAGTGAGTTGACATAGTTTATGTGGTGTTAATGTAGGATGAAGACTAAAGGAATGGAAGAAATGCATGCATAGAGAGAGTTTTGCTCATGCTTGATCTATTTGTATTTCTTCTATTAATATATGTAAAATCAAATATATAATAAGATAAATATATACACAAATTTTCATATTCAAGCAAAAATTATTGGTGAACGTGTAACAGATATCCTGATACTTTGTGTGAGATTTGTGATCCATTCTATTTCGTTTTTTTTTCTTTCTCACATATCCTTTCAACAACTAACAATATAGAATAAGCAAATTGACTTTTTAACATGGTTTTTGTTTGTTACTTCTGCTTAATATTAATTAAGAGTTTGAACGTGATTACAATTATGCAACGCGTTAATAAGAAATTGAGGAACATAATGAACTTTTAAACATGGTTTACGTGGAGGTAATGCAGGATGAAGACTAATCAAGAGATTTTAATTTCTAAGACTAATTAAGATACTTTCTCAACAACCGATAAAGATGCCATTAAGATAGCACTTAATATAGAACACTTGGTATAAAGAAATAACTAAATTTTAACTTTATAAATAAAAATAACCCATTTAAAAGATAACACGTGGTATAAGATGTTCTAGTGAATACCTAGAAATTAAGTGATTCTTCTTATAATCTCAAGAAAATGTATCTCAAAAGATATTAAAAAGTATGGATAATAGTTTAAGATGTCATATATAAATTTATTTTTTCTTATTGTAATTTTCGGGTTTGTATACCAAAATTATATAAAAGAAACGTCTTAGAATAGATTAATGATGAGTATATTATTGATGTTTCTTCGTTCACAATCGTTCTCCATTTTTGGAGTCTCTCACTCTTCAAGAACGAGGCGCTAAGTGTAATCGTAGGTATAGTAATAATAGTTGGAATTGTTTTCATGTTTGATTTATATTTATCTTCTTTTGTTTCTATTTATAAAATATATATATATATATATATATATATATAATGAAATCGATAGAAATTTCTTTTATGTATAATGAAAATATTTTAAGATTATATAGAAAGAAATTTGGTAAGTTTAAACTGTCTAAGTTTTGAAATTTGAAAATTAATAGTATTTTGACTTTAAAGTATAACTGATTTTGCTTATTGAAATAGTAGTCTTTTGTTTGACTAATTAAACATATATTTAACTATAGTGATTAATGAATGTTTTGACTATAATGATTAATGAATGTGTTAACATATATATATATATATATAGTCAAACACAAAGATTTTGGTAATTTCTTCTCTATATATATAAAGAGTTTCCATCAAATACATACATATAAATCTTTAAGCAAAAGAAATTGATTAAAGAGACATGGAGAACAAGACGAAAGGTATGATGGTTTTGTTTTTGGTGGTGATGACTGCCATTGGAGGAGAAGCAGTGACGACTCATGTGAACAGATGTGTTTTATACGCTGCCGCCAGTTTCCCGGCTTACCGAACTGCTTGCAAATCTGTCGTGACAAGCTATGCAAGCATCCTCCACCGCCAATGAGTACCTTTCAATCTACTTCACATTCGCAGTTACTCTTTCTCTGATCTTTCTCTTTTGCAAGTAATATGCATGTATTGGTATATACTTGTGTGTATGGTGAGTTGATATGGTTTATTATGTGGTGTTAATGTAGGATGAAGACTAAAGAGATGGAAGAAATGCATGCATAGAGATAGTTTCTCTATTGTTTCGTGCTTGATTTATTTTTACTTTTACTTTTATATGTAAAATAAAATATATAATAAATATCTTGAAACCTTTTGTGATATTTCAGATTTTACTCTCTTGCGTTAGGAACATTATTACTTTTATACATATCCGTTCAACAACTAACAATATAGAGTTAATTGGCTTTGCTTACCAAAAGCAAGAGTCTGTTCGGATCCGGTTCAGTGTATGGATTTACTTGTTAACATGGTTTATGTGGAGGTAATGCATTTTAATGGCAATAGTGGCCAAATCAATTATTTTAAACATTTAATATTTTACTATTATTTGCTATTTTTTTCTTTTTAATCATTTGCCGTTTAGAGTTTTACCACACAAATTAGAAAACAATTAAATTTTCTACTTTATCATTCTTTAATATATTTTATAAATTTTTATTGGTTAAAACATTGAAGTAGTGGGATAAAATTGTAATTTTTATAAAACATGTGTATTGGAAATTTAAAACGGCACTATTATGAATTCTTTTAACTTTAGAACGATTAAAAAAAATACAATCTTTTTTTTTAGACAAACAGAAGAAATACTTTTTATGATTGTAGATTCCCACTAAATTTTTTTTTGATGGAGATGCTTTTAGATATATCTGACTCAATCATTAGCTATATTTAATTAGTGCAGTGGTGGAATCAATATAGCTGGATATGGAGTTACTAACCAAATTACGAGGTTTTGCGTTATTTTAGAGCAAGTGCATTAGTAGGACTTGCTTTAGTTCCAAAAACAATCAATCGCAGGCCGCCACGTGTCAGTGGGGCTCGCGAATAATGGATAACAAGAAACGGGACGGTCCCGTTTCTGCGTACGTCCTACCTATTAGTTTTATTTTTGATTTTTCTTTTTACCATAAATTCGGTGAGACTTTATGTTGGGTACTCTAATGCACTTACTCTTAGTTGAAGCCAAAAGAGAAGAAGTAACAACTAACAATGCGTTGCTAAAAACAGAAAGCAAAGACATGTTTGATGTTTAGGAAAGTCTGAATAATCATATTAGTTTAATTTTATTAAATCAATTAACAAAAACAAAATTGGATTTGAACTAGACCTACTGAACTGGATACTGCCTCCAGCCTTCTTTACTTTAGGCACGGCTTAGAGTACCTACAAGAGTTGCATTAATAAAGTATATTATTATTTTAACATAAATTACATAGATAATTTTTTTTTTTCGTCAAAATATAATTATATTTGATAATTGTGAAAATCGTAATACAATTGGTCCGATAGCCATATAGGCGGATTCAAGAAATCAGAATAAAAGGTAGTTGAATTACATTCAGAAGAAGCTAACAAATGAGCAACTTTATTACAATTTCTATTACAAAAGGCAAATGAAACATTGGAAAATTTATCAACCCAAAAGAGAATGTCACGAATAACTGCTTCAATTGTGATGTCATAATGTTGCTTTTGTAACTCGTTTAAATTTTATATAGATAATTAAATTTTATTTTAGCAACTAAAAGTAACTCGTTTAAAAGATAACAGTTGGTAATTAAGTGATTCTTCTAATAATCTCAAGAAACTGTACCTAAAAATATATTAAGTCGTATCCTCAATAGTTTAATATGTCATATTAGAATTTTGTTTTGAATAGTACGTACTTCTTTTTCTTATTGTTATTTTCGGGTTTGTATACAAATAAAAAAAAATGTTTTATAAATGATCTTGTCTAACCGAAAAAGAAGGTGAGCTAAGTAGATAGATTGCTATATTATTGATGAAATTAATAAATAATTAATAATGTGATTAATTGTCATTAAATTGTATTGTATTTTCAGTTAAACTATTGAAATTTGGAAACATATAGTTTTTTTTGTAAAGTGCTAGTATTTGTTAAGTGAATGTCTAATTTTATCAAATGAACACCTCTAACAAAACTAAAGCTCTAAACCCTGATATGTATCTATTTAATAAATAAGATATCACTAACATTTCTCAAGAAAAAAAAATTCACATGTTTGCTAGTACTAAAATAATGATTAAGACCGTCATTATTTATTTATTTTTTTTTACAAACAACCCAAAATCAATAGCTCAATTGGTAAAAAATTCAGATAATAGCCTAGATCACCGGCTCGAGTAGCTCTTAAAATGAGACTATAATCTCCTATAATTTGGACTCGGAAACATGTATGGGTTAGGTCTATAATCTCTAGTTATTGGGGAAAAAACCAAAAATAAATATACATATTTTCTCCATCTTCACTTCGTATAGTAAAATATCAGTTTTTCCCAATCCAATTCATGTTTTAGTTTTACTAGCAAATTATACACTTCAAATTTTTACTTATACTATAGATTTTTTTTTACTACTAATGTACTGTACTCAGTCTTACCGAGTCAAACTGGGCGGTACAAAGTGGGACTTGGGATTTAATGTCATATTTAAAGCTTACCCAAAACTTTGAAAAGTTCTTTGTTTGCAACAATGATTGCAACAACACTATAAATATAAAACTCAACACATATCAATCTTCTTCATCTTCACAACTGCAATCAAGTCACCGGAAAAACATAAGAGATGACGGAGAAAGAAGAAAGCAACCACCACCTTGGCACCGTCAGATCCCTCCAAGAAACTCCCACTTGGGCTCTGGCCACTGTTTGCTTCTTCTTCGTCGCGGTTTCCATCTTCCTTGAGCGTCTCATCAATCTTCTCTCCATTGTAAGTACACAAATGTTTATTGAATCATCATACACTTCTTTTTATATAATTCTGTTTTAATTTTCTCCTAAGTTCTTGGAACTTTTTTTGCTTTTCTTGCAAGAGTAACCATATATGTATAGTGGAAACAATAAATATATTAGTTAAGAAAAAAATTAGTATTTTAAACAGTTTTTATATACAGTATAAGATAGAACTACGAACGTACCTACCAAATTTTTTTTATAATTTCTGATTAAGTCTTTTTTTTTTGTTTTGGGATTTTTTTTCAGTTCGAATCTTTAGATACAAAATGTTCGATTCTTCTTAAAATATGCGTATATAAATGATATATTAATGTTAACTTGTTATATTATTGTCTTTTCTTTTTTTAATTTTTCTTTTCTTGCAGAGACTTAAGAAAAATAGAAAAAAATCGCTACTTGAATCATTAGAGAAGCTTAAATCAGGTAAAAATTGTTGTTAGTGATTAATCTTTTTCTCTAGTAGAAGCTCACACGTATTTGTGTTTTAAACAATCTTTTAACAGTTTTATTAATCTATGAATTTTGAATGTTTCTGTAAGAGCAGTTCTAATGGTGCTAGGATTCATGTCACTGATGCTAAACGTGACTGAAGTTGAAGTTTCAAAGATATGCATTCCCATAAAGTATGCAAAACTAATGTTGCCTTGCCGTAAAACCATTAATTCATTACAAAAAGATGATGATAAAGCTAGTGATGATCATGATGATGATAATGATCAAGATGATGATAATGACTATGACAAAAACTTCCTTCACCAATGCTCCAAGGTTCTTCTTCTTGATCCTTATTACCATCATTTTTCAAATGTTTTTAAGTTTCATTTATCTTTTAATCCAAATGGAGTATACACAAAGATGTTTGTTTAAAGATTTTCTATTTTTTTCACAGATTAGTATCTAAATTAAGTCATATATGTTTAGAATCCGAAATTTTTCTACATAGCTTCTAGAAATCAAAACAAAGGATCTAAATTGTCAAATAAATGTAATATTTTTTGAACAAAATTGTCAAATACTTTACTTTGACGTTGGCTTGGAGTCTTTGGACATATATATACGTATTGTCGTTAGCAAGAGTCAAACGAATATTACAACATATCAGTTTGATTTAACTCCAAAACTATATATTATGGGATATATTCTGATATTCATGTGGTGATAACTAGTCTTGTCGGTATTAAAAGTTTGTAAGGAACAAATAAACTAATAAGTCAAAGTGAAAATGAAATGTAGACTTTTTCTTGGCTTACTAGTTGTAGTAGTAACCTTAATTAAAAAGCATTTACGTACTAATTGCGAACTAATTAACTAATCTGACTTAGTCAAATTAAAATTTTGCAGGGGAAGACGTCATTTATATCACAAGAGGGTTTGACTCAGTTGAGTTACTTCATCTTTGTGTTGGCTTGTATGCACATTCTCTACAATCTTGCTGTTCTTTTCCTTGGAATGGCCAAGGTACATACATACATATTTTTATATTACGCAATCAAATATTCTAAACATCATATTAACATTTTATAGAAAATATTATATTGGTCAAATTATTGTTTATTAAACTTTTAACATTTTTTAAATAAAAAATATATGCATTGGTCAATTTATTTCATGCCATTTTAATTAGACCGTAATCTATTGGTCACTTTACTGCATGCTGTTTTAGTTAGACTGTATTCCATTGGTCAATTTATTCGCTTTCGATTAAACAATTTTTTTCCTGAAATAATAATACTGAATATTTTATTATCATAGTATTAATTCTATAATTTACATATAAACTTTGGAATATGTAAATAATATAGATGAGGAAATGGAAATCGTGGGAGAAAGAGACTCAAACAGTGGAGTATTTAGCTGCAAATGGTGAGATTTTCTTTTTTATATATATATATTCTCTACTACAAAATTAATTATAAACTAATTTCTTAGTCGAATTTTTTTATGTTAACTTAATAATATGTTGTGTAATTTACAAGATCCGAATAGGTTTAGAATGACAAGAGATACAACGTTTGCTCGACGACACTTGGGTTGGACTGAAACATCGATTCAACTTTGGATTGTAAGTTAGTACATACTCTTCATCTTTTAATCACTTCATTAATATTAAGTATATAAAGATTAGTAATTAACAATTTTTTTCTTTTTTCTTAGAAATGTTTTTTCAGGCAATTTTTCAACTCGGTGGCGAAAGTAGATTACCTCACACTTCGTCATGGGTTCATCACAGTTAGTATCCCAATTTGTTTATCAATGAATAATTATTCTAGAAAAATAAAATTCTTTATTAATATGATCATTTTTTAATTATTGATGCAGGCTCATTTATCATCAAATAATGCTTTTAACTTCCAAAAGTATATACAAAGATCTTTACATGAAGATTTTAAAACTATAGTTGGTATCAGGTAATTCAAATTTGGTCATGTTTAATCATATTTTAGTAACACGTATTAAAGTGAAAATATCAAATATTAACTTTATTTATAAATTATAACAGTCCTTTGATGTGGCTAACTGTTGTCATCTTTATGCTCCTCGACGTTTATGGTAACTTAAATTATATATTTATATAGTTTATATTAATAGAAACTAGTGATTATTCTCATTTTTTTTGTTTTTGTTAATCATCAGGTTGGAGAGTATACTTTTATATGTCATTTGTGCCACTAATTGTAAGTTTTTTTAACTTAATATAACTAAACCAATTAAGATTTTTTTTTATATATAATTGATGAATTAATATTTGTGATTTTAGGTAGTTCTAGTGATTGGGACAAAACTAGAGATGATAGTGGCGAAAATGGCTGTCACAATTAAGGAACATAACAATGTGATTAGAGGAAGCCCTGTTGTTGAGCCAAACGACAAGCATTTCTGGTTTTCTAATCCTCGTTTCCTCTTGAGCATTCTACACTACACGCTGTTTTTGGTAATCTCGTCTAAACTCCACGTCGTTTTTCTCTAATGCTTCATCATATGATTTTGCAACATTTTTTTAAGCTAATTTTGGTATATGATATATTGATACAGAACACCTTCGAGATGGCATTTTTTGTTTGGATCACTGTAAGTTTTTAATTCTTTAGTTCCCTTTGAAAAATACGAAAATTGAAATTGATATATCTAATACATTTCGAAATTTAATTATGAAATTAGTGGCAATTTGGGATTAACTCTTGCTACCATGATAACCGAGAGATCATCATCACACGACTTGTATTAGCGTAAGTACTACAGTTTATACATTTTCTTTCAATCTCACCCAAAAAAAAAACATGAAATTATGTTTTGGTATTATAAATTATATCGTTAATAAGTATATGATTTTATAATTATAGGGTGACAGTCCTAGTCTTGAGCAGCTACATTACACTGCCTCTTTATGCCCTTGTAACTCAGGTAACTAAGTCCCATACATATATAACTACTACTATTCTTAGTGTAACATTGTGATCTTAAGTTGATTTGGATGCATGTGTGTATAGATGGGATCAAGCTATAAGAAAGTAATCTTGGAAGAACAGTTAGCAAATGTGTTCAAACAATGGCATGGTAGGGTTAGAGACAAGAGGAAGACAGGACAAACTACCGAAACGAACAACGGTAACGATAACGAGGGTGATAATAATGGCGACGATATCGGTTTAGCTGCGAGTCCAACTCAGTCTGAAGTTGCTTACGATTTCAGAACTATGGGTAGACAACCACAGGTTTTACAAGAGATACCGGTAGGTATACACAAGCAAGCTGAAAGGTGATAAGATTGATGGAACATAAGGAAGAGAGAGTGTTGGTAGTAATGATAAAGCAAATAGAGTTTGCCTTTACTAATTATTGACTTATCAAATGACTTAAACACTTAGTTAGCCAGATGTTTAATTATAGCTTATTGTAATAAAAAGGGAGTGTATTATGTAGTATGATCGTAACTGAAACATGAATAATTGTCCGAAGTTATCTTTTTTATTTATTGTGAGGTTGCTGAAGACATTGTGAATAATATATACTTGTACAGAGTGTGAAAGTGTCGCATTGGCAAGAAAACAGACCTATTGTTCTTTGAAAAGCCCGCGACCGATGACAATCCTTCTTATCTCGCTTGTTCCCGCACCGATTTCATATAGCTTTGCATCTCTCAGAAGACGTCCTGTTGCATATTCATTTATATATCCATTTCCGCCTAAACATTGTATCGCCTGCAACATCAAACCATATCTCTTATATGTATAGTTGTGTATAGTTATGTGCCCTTCCCAGTTTTGTTTTGCTGGTAACCATTAGAAAGACGAAATATAACTCTTAAAACTGGTTTTCCGGTTTAATTCAGCTTTACTCACTCATGTGACAGTAACTTTAAGCTGATGATTACATACAGAAATGGACTCGATGTTTAAGATATATCATATTGAGGAGAGAAAGGGTAATTGACCTGTAAAGCGACCTGCGTTGCTCTTTCAGCTGCACAAAGAATAGTTCCGGCACAGTCCTAGAAGGTAAGCAAATACATAAGAGGACTGGTGTTATTTGGTTGCGGTGGTGGTGTAGGACTCTTTTCAAAACAGAATAGGAGAACTATATCAAAGTTACCTTTGGGTCAATGTTCCCATTGTCACAGTCCCTAGCAACAGAGTAGACGTATGACCTGAGATGCCAAAGGAACATTTTTTTTTGCTTGAGCTACATTTCCGCGGTACGGACAATATAAATTTTAGAGTACTGAGAGAAGTTTTCTACCTTGAAGACTGTAATGCAGTGTACATGTCAGCAACTTTACCCTGAAATTATTCAGCCAATTTAATTTTAAGAATCTAAAGATATTTTGAAGAAGTTTAGGTGAAGGATGATCTAAACCAACCTGAATAAATTGTAATTCTCCAATTGGACGACCAAACTGTTCTCTCTGGCGAATATAGGGAAGCACAGTGTCAAGGCATGCCTGCATGATCCCTAATGGCCCAGCTGCTAAAACAAGTCTCTCCAAATCCAGACCTGACATCAGAACATACACTCCTGCACGTACAAACCTTATGTTCATCAGACAAGTATAGAGATGGGGGTTGTAGGACTCAAGAAATGTACAAAGCGTGAATGTAGCAAAACATGTGTTGGTGATTAAGTACAGATTTCAAACAGGCAATTACTTTATCCCCTTAGAATACTTAGCATTTTAATTTCAAATAGTTGATCATATTACTTGGAAAAATAAACCATGCAATGTTAATTATCCATGAACATAGAGAATAAGAGTTAAAAAACGATGAAGTTGCATCAGTCAAAACCTTTTCCTTCCTTGTCAAGAATGTTTTCTTCTGGAACAAAGCAATTCTCAAAAACAAGCTCACACCTACTCAGAAGAGACAGAGGTCAGAGAAAAAGAGGGATTTAATTTACACAGATATTTTTATCTTGAGAGAATGGGGATTACGTGTCGCTTCCACGCATTCCTAGTTTGTCCAATTTCTGCGCAGTACTGAATCTGCAAAGCCATCACAATGAGAAATGGATTTAAGTAACTTGCTCTCTGGATTCCCTCTTTCTTATCTTTATTAAAGATTATACAAAGTCAGTTCCAACAAGACTGAGAATTTACATACCCAGCCATTCCCTTCTCTATAATGAAAGCTGTGATTCCTTTAGAACCTGCTTTTGTATCAGTTTTCGCGTAAACAATCTGATCCAACCAAAACAAAATGGTAGAATATATGTTAAAACTAAATTAAAAGAAGTATCAAATAAAACCAATTCGAGAAGTTAACATATAATCTAATGTATATTACCAGTGTTTCAGCAGATGGACCATTAGTGCACCACATCTTGTTGCCATTTATTATATAACCACCATCTACCTTATCAGCCTTGCATTTCATGCTAACAACATCTGAACCAGCTGTGAAGAATATAAAAACTAAAATCAGTATCCATCAGAGTAAAGCATTCACTATCTGTATGTATGAGTGTGTGTCCTCACACTCTCAAAGTCTTCATCCAAATTATATGTATCTTACCATTTGGTTCACTCATTGCTAGAGCACCAATATGATCTCCACTGATAAGCTTCATAACAGTAAATCATTAGTTAGCTAAACTCTAAGAAGATTTTAAAAAAGAAATGTCAGTTAAAAATCAAATACATTCTTTCTTCCATTCATAATCAATTCACTAATAAGGTGAGATTTCTACCACTGGTGTTAATTGCTGATAAACCTTTAGCATAGCAGTGACAATACAAAAAGCTCAGATGAAATCATACCTTTGGCAAATACTTTTGCTTTTGGGCTGTAGTTCCATTCCTCACCTGTAAAAAGTAGTAATAAATCTTCTCCCTTCATTTTTTACAGCAGCTCAAATACTGTTGTGAGCAATATATTTTTACCAATTGATTGATGCAAAGGTTGGAATGGGCACCATAAGACAGAGCAACAGACCCCGAAGCCCGACTGAGTTCCTCCATTGCTATACAATGATACAAGTAACCAAGACCTAACCCTCCATATTCCTCTGCAGGTAAAGGACTATACGATTAGGTTCCCGTTCTAGACATAAAACAAAACATGATTGAGCTAATAGCAAAAACATATTTATCTATGCTAGGAGATAGATCTACCTGGAGCAGTGATTCCATGGAGATTAAACTCGCCCATTTTCTTCCACAAGTCAACATCCTAGTTAAAAAAAAGTATCAAAAAATTAGATTTTGATTAGATATCTAAGCAACAAAAACGTAAGAGGAAGGAACTAAAGACTATATAAGTAAGACAGACCTTTGGAAATGAATTTGTTTTATCAATTCTTTCGGCATGAGGAGCGATAATATCTTGCGCAAACTTGGATACACTCTCTTTAAACTGCAGTTGCAATGCATCCAGCCATCCAGGGGATAGAAAGAATGTCACAAACAATTACAAGTCGCAACAAATGCAATCAAGATAAAATTAGATAAACTACTTATGATGAATACCACTGAGAAAACCATATAGAAAAATATAAAACTCTTGGCAAACATATTAAAAGTCTCCCCTAGTGATGTAACAAAGACACACCATCAAATTCACTTACTTAAACTCTATTAACTACTTAACAAAGGGCACATGTATGAACACATGCACAAAGATGAGTCTTTTCTAAAACAACACCATTTGTTATCAACAACCAAATGCAACAGCAAAGTTCTGACTTCCTAAAATCTGAACAGAGAAAAAAAAAAAAGAAAGAACCTGTAACTGAGTATCGTCGAAGAGGAGAGAGGAAGAGAGAGAAGAGAAAGACCTCCTCCGAGTCTTGACGGCGTCACCAAGAATCGATTTTGCTGCAAAAACCCTCTGCATCTTTCGATATACACGAAGGAGACGACAAAGAATGTGTTGGTCAAAATGCCAAAAATCGGGTTTTTAGAGAGACCCAAGAATTAAAGTTTTGGAACATAGATTTTAATAATAGTAAAGTGATAAGGATGGGAAAAGAGAGAAGATATGAGCAATGAGTCATGGTCTATGCAGTGAGTTCCGTATACCACTTTGTTATTGTTTATGTTTACTAACTACTACTCTCCCATACCATCTTTGTCGTCTCGTTTCTAGTATATATAACATTGACACTGTTCTAAGATACCATTTTCAATATTAAGTACTGTGTTATAATATGTTAGATGTTTCCAAGAAGTGTTCAAGAATCGAGAGGAAGAAGAAAGAACTGATTTTTTTTTTTTCTTCTATTCAACAGAAGAGAACAAAAGTTAAAACCCCACATATACAAAATGCTAAGTTTCCTCTACTTGTCCCATAATATCTGTAGTAAACAACTTTGTCCTATCGAAAATACAAAAGCTTTCCAAGTCTTTTCATTAACTTATATGTATAAACCTAAGTTTACTCCTTTGCAAATAAACATCCTGCAATGAGACAGAGTAGCTTCAGTTTCACAGAGATGATATATTAGCTTCGGATATGTTGATCAAGACTTAGATTGGCTTTTTTTTTACCTTGCATGAGAGCCTTTAAGATGCCCGAGCACAGAGAATAAAGCAAAGCTTTCCAAACTCTGGCTCTGATGATGATGATGATGATGATGATGATCCATTTGATTGTTCTGTGCATATATGTATATGTAAAGAATCAAAGTAACACCGGATGGATCATCCCCGCAAAATAAAACAAATAAGTTGAGGTAGGCTATACATATGGGTAGTAGCATCATCCAGACAAATAAATCATGAGTCATTCTGAATCTGAGTTAATGGAGAGATACAGCCGGGGTCTTACTGAACGCTTCTGCCTAGGAAACGAGAACGGGCTATCTGATCTTTGTCTACTTGCCTTCTCTTGTTTACTACTATCACTCATTCCCAGAAGCAACGACGATGCAAATAAGTTAGATTTTAGTCAGTAACAAATCCCCGATAATTCAGACCACTCTTGTTCAGTTGTCCCTACAAGACCCAACAACCCATACAAGTGAAGGAAATCTAAATGCAACAGTGCAAATAAGTCGTAAGCATGACAATCTGTATTAAAGATCTCTTCATGTTTCAAGAAAAATAAAGCAAAATCAGTTTCAGTCAGGGAAACTAACCTGTTTCTGACAAGGTATCCAAAACACCCTCGCTCGTCGACACTGGATTGTTTTCATTAACTCTGTTTACATTTACTGTCTCTCCATGATCACCAAGTCTAAGGGAGATCCAATCATCACTGGGAGTTCCATTTGACACCTCCGCCTGATTTCTTAAACCAGACTGAGGTGAGGTATCAGGTCTTGTTGGCAGAAATATTTGAAGTGAGGGATCCTCTTCACTAATTGCCAGAGGATTGTCCACTAATCCACCGTTTGCATCTGCTTCACGTTCCCCAACCGATTCTGGAAATATAGGAACAGATGGTATTGATTGCTCTGGAGCTATTGTGTAACCACTACTTATTGCAGGGGCAGAGTTCGGTAGACCAGGCTCCAAACCAACTAAATCCTCTGATACTTCAGCATCAGAAGCAAATAATTGGAACCCAGGGCCTCCTTGGGGTTCTGAAGAAAACTGCCAAAGGCGCATATCATAATCGTCGTCAATGTTGGTGAAAAGACCCAGGCCCGAACTGCTCCCAGCCATGGTGTGAGGGTCTTCACTGTATGAGTTAATACCAGGTGGGTGCAATGGAAAGTTTGCCTCGCCATCAGGTTGATTCTCATTGAAAGCAGGACCCCCAGTGATTACAACATCATTTTCGTCATCAGAATCACTTAGAACGATGACTTCATTAATACTTGCAACTGCTGGTTGATGATTCCTATCACTAAAGTTGTAGCTTGGATCTGCATTCATGGATAGAGAATCAAGCTCCAACCCATTGTTTCCAAAGTCAAAGGTCCCAACAGCGTCCTGGTTTACGCTAGGGTCATCGCCATCTCTACCACTTCCAGTTGCGCTACTGCTCATTGGTATAACATTTTGCTCCTGATACTCAACCTTCTCTTGCCTATTACTGGAAGACAAACCATTGATATTAGATTTGCTGACTTCCCAAATGCCATTGCGATTCTTCCTTATTCCAAGTTTCAAAGGGGTTAGATCGTCTGAGAAACCTTCTTGTTTAACTGAGGTTAGCATTTCCATCTTAGGTTTAATCTCATCAATCGTGGGGATGAGACTACCATCAGGTGTGTGCCATTGTGAGAGTTCCCCCAATTCCCTACGATCGCTGTCACTTTTGAACTTCACACGCCAAGAACCATCAGGCTTTATTTCAATCTCAGTCAACTCTGCATCACAATGTCTCATCTGCATGCAGGAAGAAAATCTTTGTAAATGTACTTTAATGAATAAAACATCGAATTCATCAAGAATTAACATCCACCAAATTTTACCTTTGATGTAATACGGCTAAAATAAGGATCTACAATTATATGCTCCAGAGAGTAGTTCTTCAGACAAATAGGACATTGCCACTGTAGTTACACAAACCACGGAACATATAAACTCAGTATACAATAGGAATAACCCAATTAACAAGACTACAATAGGATACCTGCCTTTCTGGAACGTTGATTTAGCTCCACAAACACCTCAAGGTCAAAACATCCCATGTGCACACAGAGTTTAAATCTCCCAGCAACTTTCATCCTAGAGCCGCTCATCTAGTGACATCAACAGAAAGGTAATACTAATCAGTCTAGAAACGTTCTCATACACACAATAAGGTAGTCAGGAGACAAACACACCTATTGGATTGCAACAACTTATTAAAAACAAGGAGTAATCTACCAAAGGAACTTACAGGACAACGGAGATTGACACCAAAGAAATCTGCAACAACCTCAATATCACTATCACTGTCAGCATCATCATTTCCAGTTGCACCTCCAATACATCGGCGTACACGCGCAAGAGCAGTTTCAAAAGGTTCACCTTTATCCTCATCCGGAATCATGTTTAAGACCTAGATGAAAAAGTAGCGGTAGGTTTATAGGAAACTCACACGAGTGAAATAGATCATGTTTTGAGCATTTAAGAACACTAGAATTAGTGATTAATACAGTGAGAAAGAAGATTTTACAGCATAACACACTATACTTAAGAAAACAATATATAACCACAAACTGTAGTCAATTATGCCATTGCACCATGGATTCCTGACCCAGCTCATCATCAAAGAGGACCAAACTCAGCAGTCAGCACTAAATAGCCAACAAAATGTACTCACTTATGCCATTGCACCATGATCTAAAAAGACCAGATTGACTTAGCTCAGGATCAAAGAGAATATATCTTTCTTAACATTGTATAACTAACAAATTGTAGTCAACATAGAACTGGGAAAACCTAGAACTTTCAGTGCAACCAAAGTGTAACCCCCACACAGATTAACTTCCTTCGCATGCACATGCTCTAGTTCATTCTTACAGATTAAATTCATCTTATTTTTCCCTCGCATTGACTCTAGTCTTTTAATGTTTCTCATGCAACATCTTACAGTAAATACAAGTACCTGTTGCAGAGTTCGTCTCTTCACAAGTCTTACACCCAAACAAAAACTGCGGGAATCACATCCACTCAAGGATATCTTGTTAATTCCATCTCTAACACAAGGTGTGATCTGCCAAAAAATATGGATGCATACTAGATTACAAACAGCTTCATATTAATTTTAGAGAGAGTAAAATATCCATAACAACAAACAACTGTTACTGAAAAGAGATGAAAAACATACCATAGGTCCATCATCGCGGCCATTGGCCCCCAGAAGCTGTGATGCTGGTCGGTTAATTGCTCGAACAGGTACACCTATAAAAAAGTAACAACTTAACCATGAATCCATATCAAAAGAGAGCACATTTACTGAGATCTGCAAACCATACTTATTCCATGAAACCCATGTTCCTCATATGCCTCCTATAAATCGCTAATAACACTAACACATATCATCCCTAAACAATGAATTGGACTCACATACCATTGACTTGCAGATCAGCATATTGAGGCCACTGCATTCTAAATAGAACTTTGTCATTCAAGAGCATACACCAAGCCTGAAAACAAAACAAATAGAACTGCCAATTAGAAAACACACACACGTATGTAGTGTACATATCTAACCTCCTTTTAAAATCATCAACCTGAATATCGTACTCATGTTTCACCAACAAATCTTTGTCTACCCTTGTTATTTGAAATGTTCTGTCCACACTCTGCATTGGGTTTGAACTGAAAATTGTGTCGGAGTATTAGAAGAACACACATGTTATTATCATATTTAAGTAGGTGTTATAGATCTGCCTAGGAACAACCATGATTTCTTTTCTCTAAGTACTAAAATGAAACATAAGTCCAGCTACGAAAGCTGAGTGACTACGGTTCACCTCATCCCTCAATTGAAATTAACCCTACATCCACAAACAGTATGCAGACCGCAAGACACTATAATGTCTTTGAATTTCCACTACAAGTACACAAATCTTAACATGATAGTTACAGCAAAAGACTTCGTGTACATACCCATCAGTTGGGGCTGTCGTTGTAGTTAACCTGACAGGATACAATGGATGCGCCATTGTAACCCAAAATCTGCACATAAAAAAAAAACAATTAAGACGCGAAAATCAACACAAAACGATTTTTAAACAAAATAAAAACACAGAGCATAAAAGTGGCATGTAGGAACCCCCCCCCCCCTTTTTTCATGTTATGTAAGACTTTTACTCATTTCCCAATCAAAAGAAGTTCATGAGCATCTTACGGGTCAGCACGGGTAAGTCGGCATATTTCACAGTAAAATGATTCAGGAAGAGGTGGGTTTACTTCCATAGGCTTCTCCGGAATAATGACACAACCAACATGCTCCCAGATATGACATCTCGGATCCTCACACTGAAATTTACAAAATCGTCTATTGAAACCAGAAAGTACCACCACCAAGAGATATTGCTAACTCAAAAAGGATTTGAGACGACTATTGTGTAACAGACTTACCTGTATCATTGACTCTGTCTCTAATGAGCTTCCACAAATACACCGAACTTTGTTATCTGGTTGAAAGGGATCTTCAAGTTCTCCCTTAACTTTAACATTACTGATATCCGAACTAACTTTTCCTTTGGACACTAATTCACTTGCCCCAGATGCTTGCATTTTCCTGTGGAAACAAAAAATTATTGTGGTAAACCAAAAAGTAAATTACTGTCCACAAGGAAAAAACAAGCATGCATAAGAAATCCATGGCTAAAACATACACTCACCTATATGCATCCTCCACTAGTTTTGCAACCTTTTCCCTTGCCATGGCATCCCTTTTAGACCACAACCTGCCCGCTGTCAGTAGGTAATGGAAACAACACTTATCAGAACACTCAAAACTTTCTCAGATTACACAGTACATGCATGAATAAATAAATATGAGTGCGCAATATACCATGCTCATCAGAAAGAATAGTCAAGATTCGCTGGACAAGGTCCTGCATAAGTAAAAGGATAAACGGAGAAAAACTCAACATTAATCACAAACTGGATCCCCAATAAACAGTAGCCTATGAAGTTCATGAAATTTCCTGGTAGCTAAGCTGCAATCTTCTATAAAAGAACACAAGATAGCTATATAACCAGTACAATCGGTAAAAACAAAACAACTACTACTTTCAAATGAAACAGGTAACCCTCTTCACCAAGTAGATACATAAGCTCACTATTAGCAAATCAATTACAATATAATGATAACATTGTCTCCCTCAAAATGAGAAAAGTCCAACTACGATCACCCCAAACACTATCTTCTATTCGATATTAACAAACAGATATAACACCATAACAATAGCAAGTGGAAAGATCAGCAGCAAAATTCAAACCTGCTTTTTCCCTTGTTTAGAAAGTCCCAGCTGAGTAAGCACATCCTTGAGCTCTTTTATCCGGAAATACGCAAGTTTCTCCTGAAATATACATCTCAGCTAAGTAACAATAACGTCCACTCAACTCAAACAAAACCTCCATAAGATCAATTTTAAAGAAAAAAAAACAAATTTTTCATACTGATCATAAGAAAATTGACTATATATAAAAAAAAGCAAGCTCTTTTGAAAAGTTCTTCTCAGTATAATCTTAATTAACCCATCACAATCAGTGTTAATACCTTGCAGCTAGCAACTAAATCCATCTCTTAAACCCACACACACAAAGACGTCTCAGTTCAAATCACAAAACCACCACCGGGAAATTGAGTAACACCGCCGGAGAATCAAGTCTCTATACAGCAACCGATCTAAACAAAAAAAGGGATTGATCATTCAAAAAAATTAGTCCTTTTAATCGAGTTCTAAAAATTATCAATCCAAGAACAAGCAAAAATTGAAGAAATTTACCCAGAGATCGGATACTGCATATCAAATCATCAAAAAAAAAAACTCAATTTTTAGTGTTCAAGAGATTCAAAACAACGCCGACAAATTTCAAAGTTTTCGGCTTTATTGTATTTTTGACTTAAGGAGGAAGGAGACGAGAAGAAATCGATTTTTACAGATAACCGGAAGAACAAAAGCTGATTTTTATCAAATCCGGTTTAGTTTACCGCAATACGTCCGGGTTTAGTTCCAGTGTGCTAACATGTACGTAAAAAAAACAGATTCTCTCTACAAAAGCTCACCTAACTTTGTCTTCTTCTTCTTCTTCTCTCTCACAGAATCGTATCGTATCGTATCGTAAGTTTTTGTAACTTATATCAATCAGGTTTACTAGGATCACGCCACGTTGAGAAACACTAGCCGTTGGATCAGATTGCTTACCTGAAATTAATTTTGTAATATAAAGTAAGTTATCTATTAATTTTGGTAATTAGTGAAAAAAGAAATCAAATTAAGGAAAAACTGGAAAAAATAAACTTACAGATAAGATAAATGACACGTGGACTCAAGACAAATAACGATGGCCAAAAACTATAGTGTTTGAAAATTTATCACGTGGTTCAAAATCTTACCGTTAATAATTTATTTTTGCACGTTATTTTAAAAAAATATCAACAATTTATTTTTCTTAAACAACATCAGCAAAATAAAAGAAGGGGGAGAAAACATTGAAAATTTGGCTAAGAAATTTTGAAGAGATGTAGTAAGGATACCCTAGCTTCAATAATTGAGTCAATCAAAAGCTACAGTTGAACATCCAACAATGTATATCTCTTGAAATATGCAGCAAGGCTCTTATTTTAATTTATAAGAACTAAACATAGTGGATTCACTATATATATATATATAAATCTTCAATATTGTTTTGGTAACAAATTAATATCATTTTGTAGTCAAGAATATAAAAATTAACCTTTTATAAGGGATAAAAATTTAAAATTATATTTAAGGTTAACAAATTTTTATTATTAAGCAATGGAAACTTTTGACGCGTCAATTACTTCTGTTAATAAGTAATTTGGCACGTTATTAAGGTTTGTTAATAAGTTAGTTATTTTTTAGTATTGAGTCTTTAAATCACTTAAATCTAAGCTACAATATACATTATTTCCCAAAATTTGGTATGACCAATGTTGATTTTTTTTTTTTTCATTCTTACAATATTTTAATGATGGTGAGGCTCATTTTAGAGCATTGATGCTCCATCACATATGATAATAGAAAAATCTTTAAAAATGTATATATAATGAAATCAAAAGGAAAAGATAACATAAAAATCTTCAATAAAATTATAAAAACTTATTTTATTTATAGAGCATTTAGGAAAAATTTAATCAAATATTTGTCAGAAAGAATTATAGAATTAATGTCTCTTCATTACAAGTTCATTGAAAAATGATCAATGAAAATTAATCAAGATTATCCTATATTAATGTAGCATGTTTCATATAAAATAGTGGATTTTATAGAAAATGATGGATCACGAAAGAAAATTCAATTACTGGATACAAACTTGAAATAAGTAAAATTATAAACATATGTGTTTACACTTTGGCTAAGATATTCATCTTTGATGTTTCTTTCAGTTGTCATTATCATAATTAGAATCACCTTCATTGATCTCTTTATCTTTACTCATTAGTATCACCTTCATAAAAATCATGCATTTGTTGTTTAGTTATTTATAACAAAGTTAGAAGTTTCTGCAATTTGACAATAGACACTATTTTTCTTTTCTTTGGACGATATTATTTGGGAAACATAAGATACACATATAAAAATTCAAACTTTATTTTGTTATCTTTGATTCTTTGAACCTCACGCCACAACCGGATACGATGAACAAGTTGCAACACCTACCAAAACCAAAGGAAACAATTCAATGGGAGAGTAAAAGAAACCAAACCAATTCGTTTTGAAAACAAAAAGACTTACCACACATGTTCTTCCCCATTTCCATCTTGAAATAGCCTTTGTCTCCCCAAGCACCTCCCCATGAGTTCTTTATAAGCCAGTATGGAACATTGTCTTCAACTCCATAACCAACTGCCAACACAGCATGGTTTACATCCTGCAAATTATAACAAATCCATGTTAACATTTTCGAAACAATTTTGCGGTTTAGAGAAAGAACGAAAAGAAACTCACCATAGGAGTGTTTCCACAGGTAGTACTAGTAAAAACTCCCTTCTTGTAAAACCTGAATTCATGTACAACCTCAAACGCGATACTCACTGGTCTTACCAGTCCTACCGCGTGCTTCAGTTCATCTTCTGCACCCTATTAGTTTTTGTTTATATCTTAGAGAACTAATGTATGATTTGTGTTAGGTAATTAAGTATGAATCTTATTCCAAATTAGGCTTTACCAGTGTAATGTTGACAGAGTCAAGAACTTGTACACCGATGTTTTTAGCTGAGAATTTGCAGACACCGTCTTTACCAACGTAAGGATAAGCCTCCTCTGTGTCAAGCCCACCATTGTATTTGATGTATTCAAAGGCTTGAGAAGGAAGTCCACCATGGCAACCAAAGTTGTTAAAAGTTCCAGCACAGTCCACTAGCTGTTGTTCAGACAGAGATATTCCTTTTCCAAATGCTTGATGGTAAGCTGCTTCTAGAGCTCCGGTCGTGCTGAAGTGGAAGCATTGATCATATATCTCAGAGATTCTGATCTTGCTTACATCAAGAAATCACTGAAAAAGTTATGATCATGAGACTTTTACCTGAATGTCCAGCAAGATCCACAATGTCCTTGGTCTTTAACAGGACTAACAATACCATCTTCTCTCCAATCTTTCTGCAGTTTACATAATCTGAAGACTCAAAACCAAGCACCACAAATTTCTATCTCCATTCAAAGATAAAGAACAAGAAGAGAATGTTAACCTTGTCTGGAACTGCAGCTTCGGTGACCTTGTGGGTACCCTTCAAAGTAGCTGAGCAGTTTTGAGCAGCTCCAAGCCTGTGTCTTTGAAACTCTTGCCATGTCAAATCAGCATATTCTGTAAAACAGAACATACTCATTAAACATATACAACACTAATGTGGCTCAATCCATCAACCATCAAGGAATCAAAATACAAGCCCAAAAAAGTAGAAAAATGTTGTCACAATGTCACATAATCCTTCAAGGTTACTACTTACTAGAAACCACTTAAGTACTCTAAACCATTAACAATCTTGAACTATGTGAATTGAGACAAAGCTCATATACTACGTTCTTGAATCTTGAACTATGTGAATTGAGACAAAGCAAGCTAAAATAAAACATTCTTGAACCATGTAACTGAGACAAGGCTCAAACCAAACGTTCTTAAACTATGTGAATTGAGACAAGAAGGCTCAAATCAAAGCGTTAGAGATAAGACTTACGATTAACAGAGAGTTTATAAGGCAAGTCTTTCTTATTAGTGGATCTGATTAAATCAAGATTCTCTTTAAAAACTGAGAATCTTAACTTAATCTCCTCTTCGCTCTGATACTTCTTCCCATACCTTTTTTTTCACAAAAACCCAAAAATTAACCGAAATCGTAAACTCCACATTACAAATACAAGTCAACGGAGAAAAATAAGTCAACGATGAGAATTTTTACCGGTGAGCGAATCGAGAAAAGGAGAGAACATGACGAAACTGGCCTAAGATCTGAACGACTGTGTCTTCAAACTCGCGGAGATTGTCGGAGACCAATCTGATTGGATTTGATTCATCGAATCCGATATCTTTATCAGCCGTTGTTGCAGCTATGAGAATCAAAAGGATCGATGAAGATAAGATTAGTTTTACAGACATGGCTTCTTCACTCTGGTTCTTTAGTGTTTCTTCTTACAAAAGTACAGAAGAAGAAGATTGGAGGGAGATTGGGTTTCGCTTTCTCTATGTTTTGTTTTGTCGCGTTGGGTTTTTTTATGTTTTGTCTGGTTTACACGTGGTGAGTTTGAATTGGTTTAAACATTGGCTTCAATAATTGTATTGCTGATGTGTATGGTGACGTGTGACGTATATAACGGAACATTGTTGTTTTTTAGTTCTTCCACTATATTGTTATTGGAAATGGGAATCTTATGACAGGATAATTTAAAATAAACCATAAATCAAATTGTTGAATTATCAATTGCCAAAAGTGTTTTTTTTTTATAGAATTTACAAAATAGTGGAAAATTGATTGTTGTGAATTGAATGTTTAATTTTTATTTAGTTAATCACGAATATTTATTGATTTTACAAAAAACACAATATTAGCGGAAATTAAACCGTTATATTAGTTTACTATATAGCATCATTTATTAACGGATAATCAAATCATCAGATTCTTATGTCAAATAATTTAAATTTTTATATTATTGAGTTATGTAACTAAGCCAAGTTAGTGATTTTTATAAATTTCACAAAACTTTAATATTATTTATCTGAAAATTCAATAAAAATTAAATATTACATACACAATAAGTAAAATTTATATATTCACCACTTTTGCTAAGCTGATATTGCTTCTTAACATCTTTCTCATTACCCTTACCAATTACCAAATTTCATTATTTATTGGTTAGAGAGATCAAAAAGATTAAAATAATTTAGAATTTCCACTTTTTGTTTAATTCAAACACTTATTTTCAAATTTAAATTAAAAAAACCTGTAAAACTTTTTGGAGAAAAACAATAGTTTAATTTCACTAATCAGTAATCACCAAGTCAAAAGAAAAAAAAATCAGCTAACTAACAAAATCAAAACTCACCATTGATCTCTCCAACAATATCTCCTAACCATTTTTTTTACTTCAAATGTTCTCATAACTTTCTCAACGTTATTAGACTAACAAAAACAACTTTAGCCCATAAGTGAAGATGGAGAGTAGTAGTAGAACCTCTGGTTCTTCTTCTCGAGGCATCTCTTTTTGTTCAATCCTACTCCACTCTCTTTGGACAACTCTTATGGGAATACTCTTCTTCCGTCTCGCCACAACCAATGGCCACAAGTTACCTTTCATCCATTTCTTTGCCATTACCGGAACATTACTCATTACCTTACCTTGGATCATCCAACTCCTAGTCTCCTCGACTGCAATATTCCTCCATAAGACCAAAGGTTACAACAACCTCATGTGGATTGTTCAGTCGTCACCAACAGTGTCCAAAGATGTCGTTGATCACACAAGAAATGGTACTAGTTCTGTTTCATCCTCTCGCCAGGTTTTGAAAGAAAGTGATGCAGAGGAGATTGCTATAAGGATCGTGATTGGTGCTTCTGATGATAAAAAAGACGGTTCCTCTGCTGCTCCTTTGGGTATGTTCATGGAGATTGAAGGAAGAAATAAGACTAAACTGCTCACAAATGGATCTACTTGATTCTTTTAAGTCACAGTCTTTGCTTTTAGTTTTTCCCCTTCCCATTTCTGTAGTACTACTCTTAAGATAATAATATTTCAGTACTTGTTCATTACTTTACTTGAACCTTATGCTTAATCAAAGACACAACATCAATCACATAAACCATGTATAGACAAAAGTTAACTAGAGAGATTTGTCACATCTTGGGTATTACAAGTAACTGTTATAAAAACTTCTCTACATAAACTGATACAAAGTTTAGACATTAGGGACAATGAGACAGATGGGGTCTGGTCTCTATGCTGTACATCAAAGAAATGTGAATAAAAGTGGATAAATTTCATCTTCCATCACCATATATGATTGTGTGAGAAATGAACATTGAGTTGTTTACGGAGGAAGGAGAGGCTGATGAGGTAACTGAACTAGAAGTGATTGCCAACGATGGCAGTCCCATTAAGACCGGAGTGGAAACTCCAATCCCCGGAGTGTCTGGATAGAACTCAGGCAATCTTTGGTGTCTGTTTATGTACTGCACCACTTGTTCCATGTTAGGTCTTGCTTCTGGTACAATGCTTGTACAGAGCAACCCTAGTTTCAGAACCACTTCTACTTCCCCGGGTACGAACTTACCTCTCAGTCTTGTATCTATAGCATTAAGTATAGAACCTTTCCTCCAGCATTCACAAACCCACTTGACCAAATGACGTTTCTCAATCGGCATCTCGGGATCAAATGGTCTCCTCCCACATGTTACTTCAAGCATAAATGCACCAAATGCATACACATCAGTTCTTGTTGAAGTTCCCGTTGATGTTAGCTCAAGCGCCATGTAACCTATTGTTCCTACAGCAGCTGTTGCAGAGAGGTTAGCTCCATGATCATCAAACCTAGCCATTCCAAAATCTCCTAAGAACCCTTGGAGATTTCCATTTAACATGACATTAGAAGCTTTGATATCTCGGTGTAAGACAACTTGGCTAGCTCCTGTATGCAAGTAACAGAGCGCAGACGCGATATCTCTCAATATCGCGAGTCTTTGAGACCACGAAAGAGGCGGTTTATCGCCGTGAAACAAGTACTGATCAACACTACCTCCTTCCATGTACTTAGAGACAAGCAATAACTCGCCTTTTCTTCTGCAATACCCAAGAAGAGGAACCAGATTCTTGTGTTGTAAACTTCCCATAGTCACAACTTCAGCCACAAACTGTTTCATCCCTTGCTCTGCACCGTGTGATAGCCTCTTCACCGCTATATCACCTAAAAGAGGGAGAGTTCCTTTATAGACTTCTCCAAAACCGCCTTTTCCAAGACGACCATCTTTGTTAAACCCTCTTGTTGCTTTGTACAAAGATTCATACGAATAACGAAGTGGACCGTACTCTTTTTCCCATGGCTCTTTAACTTCTGCATACTTCTTTCTTCTGTAGTAATAAAATCCTCCAAGAACCGCGATTACTATAATAGAGAGTATAACCAGTAAAGCAATAAGTAGAAGAGATGTTTTCTCCGGTTTCTTGGGACGAGGAACCTTGGGAAGGACGTCAAGACTCTGTAGCAATACTCTGCTTCTGCTAAAGCTCCATCCTAAGATGTATTGATAACTAATCAATGAACCTGTTGCAGCCGAAAAACCGATAAAGGCTTTTCGATCTGGGAAGATTGCGGTGAGATTGATAGTTCTTGACAAAAGAGGCTTACTCGGCTTCTGAATCTTGAATGGTGCTAAAGTAACATTGAGTAGAGTATCTTCATAATCAATCCATACCTGAATAGGATCACCACTCAAGAGTTTCAAGGTTTTGTTCTTCCCTTCCTTGTCTGAATAATAAGAAGCTGAAGCAGAAACTAAAGATTGGAGGCTGTTCTCATCTATACCGACATGGTTTTTGTCGATATCATCAAACTCAGCGCTCTGTACAGTATCAAGCTCAATAGCTAAGACATGAGAAGAAGGTGATCCATTAGTTGAGATGTTGAAGAGTCCTAAGTACTGAGTTGGATCTGTTTGTGTAAGATCCATTGAAGATGATAGAACAAAGGCAATCCCATGACCACCATCAACTCCAGGCTTAGGAACAAGAGCGCAAACGAAATGAGTCGAGAAAGAAAGAGACTGAGATGAAGCTGAACCGAAATCGAATGGTCGGTTGTAGAAAGCATGACCCTTTTGTTGAGTTGTGGCGTTGGTTAGCTGCAAAAGTCCATCTTGGACTTTGGCAGAGCCGTCAAGGTGAAGATTGGTTTGGTCTTGGTTAAAGCCATTGTAGACGAAACTCAAGTCTTGTTGACTTGATGATAAGCAAATCAGATTAACAAATAAGATCATCAAGAGAAAAATTCTAGCTATTGGTAATGGACAAAACAAAAAAAGACAGACAAGTTATGGTTTTGGGTTATGAGTTTTGTAAAATCTTAAGTTGTGGTTATAAGGGAAACGGCTTCAAACACAATTTTTCTACATATTATTCCAAGTTCAAGAATAATATTCCTTATATGCAACAAAAAGGGTTGACTATAGATTTTTTAATTATATATAACCGTGATAATTACTCTAAAAATACGATTAAAAATCTACTAATATACTAATTGAGAAAGAGTACTTGGTCTACTCTCGTATTATCAATATATCAAGTCGAATTAAATTAAAGCGACGTAACCTCAAAGTAAACCCATTATTGGTGAAGTGATCTATAGTAAGACCAAAGAATCTGAAGTTACACGACTTTGGAGACGACGGAGTGGTTTAGTGCCGAGTCCATCCATGTGAAGAGAAGATGAGGTAACTTGTTTGACAAGTATCTGGTGCAAGCCCTACTTTGTCAAACCCATATTTTTGCTTTATACATGAATAATGTTGAACCGGTCCACTTTATAAGATCAGAATGATTTATGTATATATATATCTTTCTTTGAAAATAGATGGATGATTGTTAGTTGTTACAATACAATCCTAGAATGCAGCAGAAAACAAAAGCAAATATATGAAATTTGTGCAGTCATCAGACGCCAGATCAGATCGCTAAGGCTGCAATGTCTTGTACTCTCGATTTTGCATATTTGGATTGTAGTCACCCTTTTCTTGGCATAGGCCAATAATGAAAGAGACTTAAGAGCGAAACCTTGTATGGTTTTTAGTATTTTTATGAAAGTATATTATATGTTTTTAAGTTAATTAATCTGTACTCCAATTTTAAAATAAATTAAAAAGTGCTTTTAAATGAGATTAATTTGATCTATTTAATTTATAACTAGGTAAGAATCCGGTTGTCACCGAGTTTATCTCATGTATTTAATTATATATATGTATATATATAAATGTCATTAGCTTGTTAAGAATTTTTATTTATTTTTAAAGAGTATAGAATGCTTGTGTTTGACTTTATAAACACAACTCGGAAATAACACTTACTTTAATTTTTATAATATACAGTCACACTTTGACAATCAAACTAGAATGGACATGTTCATTTTATCGCCGCAGCTTTAATTTGCAGCTATCAAACGAACAAGAGTACATGTGTTTGCTGCAGCCGCATTTACATGCAGCGACAAAACAAACATATCCGATATCTTTTTATGTATACAAAAGGAATTATACTGATTGTTTGACCTACGCATTCAAACTTTTGTAAAACATAATTCAAATAGTACCGATTGTTTTTGGTTTGAACTGAAATTTTTTTGCTGAATATTTAGATTTTAGATTAAACTTTATAATAAAATATTAATTGTAATTTAATTTTAATTAATATGGTAGTTCTTAAGGCTATTTACATAATGTAAAAAAAAATCAACATATTCAAATTTCAACATATTCAACTAACATATATAGAATTCCGTAAATAGAGAAAACAGAAATATGGTCTTCTCCGCCATTAGTTACAAAAAATTTGGATTTTATTAGCATTATGTTGTTTGGTACTTTGGTATAAGCGTTTTTATACAGTACTTTTCAGATTGTAATTAAATTTGGTTTAGACTCAGATTAATTGAAGTTCAGGTTTGGTTTGGTTTTTGCGTTCAATCATTGAAATTATTTCTAAAACTGTTCATATATGGACCGACCTTTATCCTAATTCCTAATGTCCTAATTAAGTCTTATCTTATAATATCCAAAACTATACTTATTTCCTTACAATAAACTTGTAATCTTTTAGTTTAACTTTAATGAACTTATTTAGCACAATTATTTTGTATCTTACAATAAACTACTCAGTTACAAAAAAAGAAAAGAAAAGAAGAATGATTTGTTTACCAAAAAACTGTATACATAACGTAGGAAGAAGAAGAGTCGACAACTCCCACATCGGTTCAAGACAGTTCCAAAGTACTCTTCAATCTTCATAGAATTTCGATCTCCATCGATTTTATAGAATTTCCTCTTAAGAGCTGAGATGTACATTTATCAACTCTTTTAGCTCCAAAGTACTCTTCAACCTTCAGATTCACATGTGTTTTGATCTCAAATGATTGCTAAAACCATACATACATCATTGAAACGAAATATGATTCACCTAAATTGAAAAGTAAGGAAGAAGAAGAGTCAACGATTCCCACATCGCTTCAAGACATCATTTAGTTTATATTATGTCATTATATATTAAAAGCCTTGTTTAAATGTCACATATCGGTCATATATTGAATTCACCTCCGCATTTAGTCTCTATATAGTAAAATCTCTACTACTTTATTCAAAATTACATTTGGGCAGCACAATGTTGTTTATTAAAAAAAAAAATTAATTGATTATTTAATTTGTGAGTTAAATAATTAGTTAAATTTTTGATGTCAAAATAAAAAACATATTAAATTTTCTTTTAAAACACATATTGTTTTTTTATTTTGATGATTTTTTTCCTTTTCTAGTTTATGATCTATGTAATTTGTATTACCTTTTCAACCATATTAATTTTTCTGTTAAAATTTATGTTGTTGCAGGAGAGATATACCAAAACAAGTACTAAAAAACAGATCCATAAATATAAAAATTTAAAAAAAAAGTTTTAATTATAGAAGACTTTACGATCGCTGAAGCTTCATTACCATTTGTTCTTCCTTGTTCTCCGCCGCATTGTCTCGGCTCCATGATAGATCAAACTCTTCCCAAAGCTTCTTCTTCTTCTTCTTCTACATTCCCCATAGCACCAATCACGCTTTCGCATCCCAATTCAAAACCTGAGTTCTCCTTTTCCCCATTCTCGATCGAATCGAGCAACGAGTGTCGCGAGAAACACTTTAACCTAGATCGATGATTCGCTTTATAATCAATCTCACGAGCTGATTCTGTAATGTAGAAGCCCTAGTTTCTTGGGTATGTATGTATGTTGTGTATGATCTGATTTGATTCTCTTTGATCCTTTTATGGCAATGGTTGAGAAGAATGGTTCTGCGATTGGGTATGTAGCTAGGAATCTGTTACTATGCTTATTCGTCGTAACTACGATCTTATTCGCGCTTTCGTGTTACTTTGTGTTGCGTTCCACTGCTCATAATCGATTCCTCAGCTCCACATTTTCATCTAAATCATTCGATGTGAATGTGAAAGGGGTAAAGAGGGAGAGAGATGATTGTAGTAGATGTGTTAAGGATGATAAGTCAATGATAGCGAAGGCGGCTCCTCTTAAGGTTTATATGTATAATATGGATCCAGAGTTTCATTTCGGATTGTTAGATTGGAAACCTGATGGGAAGAAGAAAGGTAGTAGTGTATGGCCTGATGTTCAGAAGTTTATACCTCCTTATCCTGGAGGGTTGAATTTGCAGCATAGTATCGAGTATTGGCTTACGTTGGATTTACTTGCTTCGGAGTTCGAGAATGCGCCTAGGGCTGTTGCTGCGAAACGTGTTTATAATTCCAGTGAAGCTGATGTTATCTTTGTGCCGTTTTTTTCATCGTTGAGTTATAATCGGTTCTCTAAGGTGAATCCTCATCAGAAGATTAGTAAGAACAAGGATTTGCAAAGGAAGTTGGTTAGTTTTTTGACTTCTCAAGAGGAGTGGAAGAGGTCAGGTGGTAGAGATCATGTGGTTCTTGCTCATCATCCGAATAGTATGTTGGATGCTAGAAACAAGCTGTTTCCTGCAATGTTTATACTCTCGGACTTTGGAAGGTATCCTCCTACTGTGGCGAATGTTGAGAAAGATATCATTGCGCCTTATAAGCATGTTATCAAAGCGTATGAAAACGATACATCTGGTTTCGATAGCAGACCGATTCTGCTTTATTTTCAGGGTGCTATCTACAGGAAAGATGTGAGTTTTTTTGTTACCTTGCTTTAGTGTTTGAGTTCTTTAATTTGCTATTCAACAAATCAGATTCAACATTTGATATGTGGAGATATTTTTTCTGCAAAGTGAACTGTACAAGTTAGAGTCCTTCTGATCAATTACTAAATAAGGTTTTCTCCAATGTGTCACATATCTCAGGGTGGGTTTGTGCGTCAGGAGTTATTCTACCTCTTGCAAGATGAGAAAGATGTGCATTTCTCGTTTGGGAGTGTTAGAAATGGAGGCATAAACAAAGCAAGCCAGGGAATGCACAACTCTAAGTTCTGCCTCAACATTGCCGGAGACACTCCTTCATCAAACCGTCTCTTTGACGCCATTGCCAGTCACTGTGTGCCTGTCATTATTAGTGACGACATTGAGCTTCCTTTCGAGGACGTTCTTGATTACTCTGAGTTCTCGGTGTTTGTTCGCACCGCTGATGCATTAAAAGAAAACTTTCTAGTTAATTTAATTAGGGGAATAAGCAAAGAGGAATGGACACGAATGTGGAAGAGATTACAGGAAGTGGAGAAACATTATGAGTTCCATTTTCCGTCGAAGGTAGATGATGCAGTCCAGATGATATGGCAAGCAATTGCACGTAAAGTCCCGAGTGTTAAAATGAGAATTCATAAGTCTAGAAGGTATTCTGGATCTGTTTCTGATACAGGGAAAGAATCAAGATGGTCTTCATTGATACCTCGGAGTTTTTGGTGAATAAAGATGAGATTTTTTTTTGTCTGTCTTCGTTTTCTTAGAGGACATTCTTTGTGTAGAGAGAAGTTTATGTTGGATCAGATGATTTGTGAACTTTTTCTCCAAATCATAGGTTATATAGCCAGAGAGATAAGTTTATTATTCTAGTTTTATTTCTGCTTTTCACCAAAGAAAAAGAATAATAATGTTGTAAGTTGATTTGTTAAAATTGTTTCATTTTAATCTCTTTTTGTTAACAAAACTACTCAGATTTCTTAATCTCCATGTCTTTTTTTTTTCACTTCTGAGGGTTCTAAACACCAACCTGTAATGTCAAACTTGGATTATTGTTCAATTTCACAGGTAAGCATGTCGAATTATGAAACTTACAGATTCTTGGATTACAGAGGACATGGCGATCTGTTTGAGTACAACATCAACAGACAACATAGTCAACAGTTTTAAGTTAAAACATTTTTAAGTAGCAAGACAGATTTAGATGCAGAACATACACAGTTTCTTAGATTTCTCATCTTCCATGCCCATCCAAGATCGTGTGAGTAATAAACATAGAAACTGACGAGTTCCTTAAAGTGGAGACCTCAATGGCAGATAATGCTTCGACTGAAACTGGCATAAACGCCCCGATACCTGGAGTAGATGGCGAGAAATCCGGCAAAGGTAAGTCCCGGTTAAGGTATTGCACCACTTGCTCCATGGAAGGCCTTGATTCTGGCATAGCATTTGTGCAGAGCAGTCCAAGTTTCAGAACCATCTCCACTTCAGCAGATACGAATCCTGCTCCTAATCTTGAATCTCTAGTCTCGAGTAAACAAGCATGTTTCCAGCATTCAAATACCCACTTGACCAAATATTGCTTTTCAACTGGAAGCTCAGGTTCTACAGGTCGTCTTCCACAAGTTACTTCAAGAAGGAAAGCACCAAATGCATACACATCGGTTTTCATAGACGTTCCCGTTGTTATTAGCTCTGGTGCCATGTAACCTATAGTTCCCACAGCAGCTGTTGCAGATAAGTTTGCTCCATGGTCATGAAACTTGGCCATGCCAAAATCACCTAACCTCCCATTGAACTCAGAATCTAACATTACGTTAGAAGCTTTTATATCCCGGTGCAAAACAACGCGCTTAGTTCCTATATGCAAGTAACTGAGAGCCGAGGCAATGTCCTTAATAATACAAATCCTTTGAAACCATGAAGGAGCAGTGTTGTCGTCATGAAACAAGTACTGGTCAAGACTACCATTAGGCATGTATTCAGAGACCAGAAGTAACTCACCTTTCCTCCTGCAATACCCGAGAAGAGGAACCAAGTTCCGGTGTTGTAAATTTCCCATGGTTACAACTTCTGCCACAAACTGTTTCATCCCTTGCTCTGCATCATGAGACAATCTTTTCACAGCTATATGCCTGCCTCCAGGAAGAGTTCCTCTGTACACTTCTCCAAACCCACCTTTCCCAACACGAAAATCTTTACTAAACCCATTTGTTGCTTTGTACAAAGACTTATACGAGAAACGGTGTGGTCCATATTCCTTTTCCCACCATTCTTTAACTTCTGCATATTTCTTTCTTCTGTACCAATAAATTCCTCCAACAACCATCAACACAGGGATCACCAATAAGACGACCAAACCAATATGCAGTGGAGATAAAAATAGTTTCTTTTTAACCTCTCTAGGAAGAGGAACCTGAGGGAGTATAGAGAGGTCCAAGGTCTGTACTAGTTCTCTGCTTCTACTAAAACTCCACCCAAGTATATAATGGTTACTTAACATGTTCCCTGTTGATGCAGAGAACCCAACATACATCTTCTCTTGAAAAACTTCTGAAAGATTCATGGCTCTTGATATAAGAGGCTGATTTGGCTTCTGGATATCTATAGGAGCCAGAGTAACATTTAGAAACAAGCCATCGTAATCCACAAAGACCTGGATAGGCTCCCCACTCAGAAGATCTATGCTTATATTCTTCCTTAAGACATTGGAAAAGTAAGATGGCAGAGCAGATTCAAGAGATATTGGACTGTTCACATCAATACCAACATGAGGCTTTTCCAACTCATTAAACTCTACTGTCTTAACAGTATCAAGCTCAATAGCTAGCAGAGGAGAAGTAGAAGAAGTCCCATTATTGCTGAAGACTCCCAAATACTGAGTTGCGTATGCATGAGAGAGATCCATCGAAGGAGACACAACAAAGGAAATCCCATGGCCACCAACACCTCCCAACTTAGGAGGAACCAGCGCACACACAAAATGTGTATAGAACGAGAGTGATGATGATGGACCAAAATCAAATGGCTGCTTGAAGAAAGCATGACCCATCTGCAACTCTGTAGAGTTTGTTAACAGCAAGAGCCCACCAGGAAGGATCTTGGCAATCCCATCAATAAAAAGATCAGCTTAATCAAAGCCATTGTAGAAAAACCGAGTTTCTTGTTGACTTGACATACAAATTAGATTAACACAGAAAAAGATCAAAACCAGTTGCAGTCTGTAAGCCATGGTCACTGAAGGAGAGAGTCTGATAATTCTATGGTAACAAGAAACCTCTTGAGCTGAAAAAAACAAGGTCTAGTAATAACTTCAAGGACAAGAAAGTCAAAACTCGAATTTTCAATATTCAAATCTCCTCCTAATTTCTAAGCAATTGCTAAGGATATAAAGTTGACTTCATGATAGAGTGTGACATACTATAATTAAACCAAAGTCTAATCCCTCATGTACTGTGTCAACATCTCATAGTTAACACTCTACACTGGTCAAATAAAGCAAACTTGTATTAAATCCTCCATGCTAATATAATCAAAAGTCAAATGAAGCAAACAAAAGAAAGCTAAGTACTTACTTCCCTCTTTCGAAAACAATTCACGCTATACTCCCAGAGGAATCTGAAATGCCTTGCGAGTAAAAGCTGGTTCTAGCATTAAGAAGTCAAGAGTTAGATGAATCATATAAGTTAAAAATTTGATGAATTCAAACTACAGTCACAATCTCTGGAGTCTGATCATCTCTGATCCCTAAAGTCATATCTTAAGAATTCCAATTAGCTTATGCAAAAAGTCTCACATAGAACAAAGCAGAGTCTCTCGTTTAATTTGATCTTTTAGTGCTTTTAGTTACTACGAATTCGGGCCAGAATAAAGGCCCATTATTTGGCCCAATTAAAAAACTCTATGGAAGCCAGGGAAGCTTGTGAATGAATCATTTGGGTTTAATCTCTTTTCCCTCCTCTCTAGGCTCTTCGATGTCGAGGTCCGAGCTGAGATTGGTTCTGATGAGGTTATTGACAAAGTCCGAGTGTGTGTAAAGCAAGAAGCGAGCTAGGGTTATCAAGTGGCAAAACTTGTAAATAAATGTAAAATTACAGGGTAAAATCTTTATTTAATTCTTTGTTAGCATTTTTTATTTGCTTAATAACGCAACGGGTGAATCATTTTGAATTCATCGCTCTCTCACTCTAAACCCTCCATCTTCTTCATCGATCATCTCTTTTTTTTTTTCTGGGTAAACCAATCGTCTCTGTTTTTGGATCTAATTTGAAGGTTAGATTAATTCTTTTTTCTAGTAATCTATTCGATCATAATTGAGATCGTTTCGAGTTTCGAATTGTTGTTTTCATTTGTATGTTTGAATTCGACGAATCTTTTTCTGGAGATTTTTTGGGATTAATTTATGCATCAAAATCAGAAGAGATCATCGATTTTTGAATTGTGATGATTACTTAGTGTGCATCCATGTTCTTCCGATTCTCAATTTGTTCATTTCTTATGATGATGATGATATACTTTTTGTAATCGCCGTCTAATTAGGGTTTTGCTTTGTATATGATTTTCATTTTTTTTTAATCAACTAGGTTACGCTCATGGATTATTGATAAGCAGGAGCTCATCATAGAAACAAAAGCAGAATGAGGTTTTTTAGAACCAAAGGGCTTTAACTCTGGCTTCATCTATTCAATATATATGTAAGTTACTTGATCAGCCTTAGGTAAGTAACTCAAACTCCCTCTCGTCTCTTTTCTCTGCTCTCTAGCTTTATAAATAAGTTCTTTAGCATGTTGATTTTTGTTTCATGGGCTAGGATAGCCTGGCATGTTTGGTTAAACCACCAAAATTTCACTTTATAAAACCACAAAACACAGCACAACAAACAATCCAAACGAAAACATATAACTACACAAACACAAAACATAAAACACAAAACACAAAACACAAGAAAACATGAACACGTATACACAACACTCAAATCTTAAACTTCACGTGCAGAAACAAAACAACAACACGAAAACACGAAACATAAACACGTAAGCACAACACTCCAAACATAAACCTCACGTGCAGAGAACAAAATATTCAAATTGGCAAAACAAAAACACAACACTAGACAAAAAAAAAATCACGATCACGATCATAGACCATAATTCGTAGAACTGCGGTGTCAATGTTTATAAGCTATGTGTTTGGAATCAAAAGTTCAATGCAGATGACCTTGGAGAAGCCTACAGCAAAGGAATATACGAGTGTCAAGTATTATCTTGATCACCACAGTTCATATATCAAATTCTACATTCTGTTCTACAGTAGAGGAACTGATGTTATAGTCTTTTAGTGTTCCTTTATGAATTCTTTAGTGAAATACGTCTTATTGATTGCTTATCTTGTCTTGTCTTGGAGTGCTGAATTCTACATTTTTCCTTGGATATCTTCTGAAGGTATCTCTATCTCTTCTGAAAGTATCTGCTTGAAGTGGACTATTCATTTCATAAGCCATAATGACATGATTGTGTTTGGGCAACGTTTAGGTGCTATTGATCCGGAAGTTGACCACTATATTTGATGGGAAATTCTTTATGAATGGGTAATCATGTCAAACTTTGCTAATCATTTTAACTTTTTGGATTTAGCATCAAGGTGAATTTATTGTCTTTATTCTCAAGCTTAACTGCTTTAAGAGATTTGGAAATCAGTTATAGTCTTCATTCTTTTTTATTTGTAGGCACTGGTTTGGCTTTTGGACATTGCATTGTTTTGGTTGGGTTTGGATTTGATGATAAGATGGCTTAGATCGCATTAACATGTTCTCACATATATGGTATGTACTTTATCACACCTTACTCTTAAATGCAATAATCTTTGTACTTTTTAACAACTGAGGATGTTCTGTTATGTTATTGGTTCAAGAGTGAGCTGCGGTTTTCAAATTTAACTGTAAAGACTTCGAGAAAGTGGCGAAAATTTTGCTTGGACTAGATGATGTAAGATTTTTACTAACTTCAATACTCTGCATAGTTTGTGATTTTGTGTGTTCTAATTCAAGTTCACTCTCTACAGAACTCTTGCTAGATGAATTCAAGAGAAGGGAACTTTGAGGATTCAAATATTGAACGAAGATGGGCTCAAATAGGGAAGTGACTTAACTATTTCTTTCTCTCTCTATTATATACATCAATGCATAAGTCCACTTTTAGGATAATACAAGTAGACTACAACACAACAAAGCATTATCCTGGAAAACATTAGAATTGTGGGTTAAAGCACCATCACTTGTTTGTGATTTTGTGAATGCTATTCTGTTTTTGATATTTGTTTTTTTTGGTGACTGCAGTAAAATCAGTTTCAAAAATTGTTGGTTACTTTATAAGAGGGTGTAGAAACAGGAAAGCTCACCATGTCCAGGTAAGTAGTCACATGTTAGTTGTAAGTACTCATGTATCTAAGGTGGAGCGTAACATGTTTTGAAACTCTATGGTTAAAGTATGGTTGACTGTTACTTTTCTTTTTCATTGTGTTTTCCTAAGCAGGATCTCATACAAACAAAAGCAGAATGAGATTTTTTCGAACCAAAGGGCTTTAACTCGGGCTTCATCTATTCTGTATATATGTAAGTTACTTGATCAGCCATGGGTAAGTAACTCAATCTCCCTCTTGTCTCATGTCCCTACTCTCTTGCTTTATGAGTAAGTTCTTTATCGTGTTTATTTGTGTTTCATGGGCTAGGATTGCCTGACCTGTTTGGTTAAAACACCAAACGTGCAGTTTATAAAAACACAAAACACAGCACAACAAACAATCCAAACGAAAACATATAACTACACAAACACAAACACAAAACACAAAACACAAAACACAAGAAAACACGAACACGTATACACAACACTCAAATCTTAAACTTCACGTGCAGAGAACAAAACAAAAACACGAAAACACGAAACATAAACACGTAAGCACAACACTCCAAACATAAACCTCACGTACAGACACAAAACATTCAAATAGGCAAAACAAAAACACCAAAAACACAACACTAGACCATAATTCGTAGAACTGTAGTGTCAATGTTTATAAGCTATGTGTTTGGAATCAAAAGTTCAATGCAGATGACCTTGGGGAAGCCTACAACAAAGGAATATACTAAGTGTCAGGTATTATCTTGATCACTACAGTTCATATATATCAAATTCTACAGCAAAAGAACTGTTGTTATAGTCTTTTATTGTTCCTTTATGAATTCTTTAGTGAAATACGTCTTATTTGATTGCACATTGATCTATTGGCTTGAATGATCTATTAAACATTGAGAGGAAGCAAACTTATGATCAATCTGCTTTAAATTTCACTTTTTGAGTCTAAAGTGAATTTAGTTTGACATATGAGCAGGACATTAGGATTTTCTATTCGTGGTGAGGAGAAACTTAGCCGCTTTAATGGATATCCCTCTGACTGCAGCAGCGTTTTTCTGCAGAATAATCTTTATCGATGTGCACCAAATCACGGTTCTACATGTTCTATATGATATTTTATAATTCTGTGATATGAACTATTTTCTTTACTCTAACATATATGAACTCTTACACATTCTAGGTAGATGACAAGCGTTACGTGTAGGTGTTATATTTACATGAGTGTTAGAGATGTCTGGGAAAAATAGCTCTGTTTGCTTGTCTTGGAGTGCTGATTCTACATTTTTCCTTGGATATCTTCTGAAGGTATCTCTATCTCTTCTGAAAGTATCTGCTTGAATTATACTATTCATTTCAAAAGTCATAATGACATGATTGTGTTTGGGCAACGTTTAGGTGCTATTGATCCGGAAGCTGACCACTATATTTGATGGAAAATTCTCAATGAATGGGTAATCATGTCAGCCTTTCTAATCATTTAAATTTTTGGATTTAGCATCAAGGTGAATTTATTGTCTTTATTCTCAAGCTTAACTGCTTTAAGATATTTGAAAATCAGCTATAGTCTTCATTCTTTTTTATTTGTAGACGCTGGTTTGGCTTTTGGACATTGCATTGTTTTGGTTTGGTTTGGATTTGATGATAAGGTGTGGCTTAGATCACATTAACATGTTTTCACATATACGGTATGTACTTTATCACACCTTACTCTTAAATGCAATAATCTTTGTACTATTTAACAACTGAGGATGTTTTATCATGTTATTGGTTCAAGAGTGAGCTGTGGTTTTCGAATTTAACTGTAAAGACTTCGAGAAAGTGGACAAAACTTCGCTCGAACTAGATGATGTAAGATTTTTAGTAACTTCAATACTCTGCATAGTTTGTGATTTTGTGTGTTCTAATTCAAGTTCACTCTCTACAGAACTCTTGCTAGATGAATTCAAGAGAAGGGAATTTTGAGGAGCCAAAAAAAAAACTGAGGACTCAAATATTGAACGAAGATGGGCTCAAATAGGGAAGTGACTTAACTCTTTCTTTCTCTCTCTATTCTATACATCATGCATAAGTCCACTTTTAGGATAATACAAGTAGACTACAACACAACAAAACATTAGAATTGTGGGTTAAAGCACCATCACTTGTTTGTGATTTTTTGAATGCTATTTTGTTTTTGAAATTTGTTTTTTTTTGGTGACTGCAGTAAAATCAGTTTCAAAAACTGTTGGTTACTTTATAAGAGGGTGTAGAAACAGAAATGCTCACCATGTCCAGGTAAGTAGTCACTTGTTAGTTGTAAGTACTCATCTATCTAAGGTGGAGCGTAACATGTTTTGAAACTCTATGGTTAAAGTATGGTTAACTGTAACTGTTCTTTTTTATTGTGTTTTTCTAAGCAGGATCTCATAAAACCAAAGCATAATGAGATTTTTTTAAACCAAAGGGCTTTAACCCGGGCTTCATGAATTCAGTATATATGTAAGTTACTTGATCAGCCATGGGTAAGTAACTCAAACTCCCTCTCGTCCATTTCTCTACTTTATAGCCTTATGAATAAGTTCTTTAGCATGTTGATGGGCTAAAATTTGCCTGACCTGTTTGGTTAGAACACTGAACTTGCAGTTTATAAAACCACAAAACACAGCACAACAAACAATCCAAACGGAAACATATAACTACACAAAACACAAAACACAAGAAAACACAAATCTTAAACTTCACGTGCAGAAAACAAAATACAAATCGACAAAACAAAAACACAAAAACACGAAACAAAACACGTAAGCACAACACTCCAAACATAAACCTCACGTGCGACAAAATATTCAAATATGCAAAACAAAAACACCAAAAACACAACACTAGACAAAAAAAAATCTTAGGAACTTTAATACTCTGCATAGATTGTGGTTTTGTAGGTACTTATTCAAGTTTACTCTCTACAGAAGTCTTGCTAGATTAATTGAAGAGAAGGGAACGTTGAGGAGAAAATAAAAATGAGGAGTTGCTTCCATAGCAAAGATTGAACGAAGATGGGTTTGCAATGGGAAAGTGACTTAACTCTCTCTTTCTCTCCCTTTTCTATACATTATGCATATTTATTTGCATGATTAGGCAAATTAATATCTCTCTGTTGTTTTGTATGTTCTTGATCGATACTTATTCACTCTTATCAAATCTCTTGTAGGGTGAATTCAAGAGAAGAACAAAGAAGGGCTCAAGTGAAGTTCTCTCTCTCTCTCTCTCTCTCTCTTTCCTCAAATCTCTTACTTCTTTAGTCCTCACACTTTCGAAATATAAAAATACACTAAAACACCATAAAGCAAACAAACGACAAACTCAACACTCATAACAAAAACTTTGCACGCACGAAACAAAACAAAACAAAACAAAACAAAAAATATATGTCACTTGACGCACTCAATCAACAAACTTTTTACAGACAACAAGCACGTCAAAATTCAACACAACAAAACAAACATAACACAAATTTGCACGACACAAAACTCACAAATAAAACATAAAGAAAATAACTTGAAAAAAAAATCATTATCCAATCGGGAAAATTCTTTTTAAAAAACGCGACTTATTTAATATTTGTTAGAAAATTATATGAACTTTTTTCGTTACCAAAAAGATACGTGAATTGATTTATCGTAGATAAAAAAACTATTTTTTTGTTCTAATTTCTCAACCTTGCGTGAAGGACACCGTTATATTTTTTGAAAAAAATCCAGAAAAAAACTCAACTCATTTAATATTGGCCCAAAAAACTACACAAAAAAATTTATTGCCATAAAAATACACAATCAACATTTTTTTTTCATTAACAATGCCAAATGATAAAAGCTCCTTCTTAATCTCTAATAAATTCTCCAATTTTCAAATTAGAGCAAAAAAGATATAATTAGAATATAGTAACGGTTGTTATTACATAAGTAAGTTGATTTGAAGTCATTTTTATTGTAGAGAACATGTGAAGGGTTTACAAAGTATATTCACTTTACTTTTCGCTTCCCTTGTTTCGATTATGAGTTTATGACCATTAGCAAAGTAGTTAATCTCAATTGTGCGCATATTGCTTCCCTTGTTTTTTCTTTTTTTTTTTCTAGCTTCACCACTAATTTTTCTAGAGCTAATGTGTAAGAATCTTTTGTCTCCATGACAAAGAAGATGATATAAAAGTTGGTGTAAACTCAACAGCTCTTAGATTTGGTGATAATACAAAGCTTTGGTTAAGTGGATTTGGCACATCGTCTATGAGCTTTCTTGCACTTTCTTGGCGCTATTATATTTAGTGGAGTTTTACTTGGAAGAAGTTATCAATAGAGACTCTGTCTCTATCTCTCTATGTCAATGAATGAGGAATCATATATGAAGAATTGAAGTAGCACTGTAAGTGAAACAGAGTACATGGTCTTGCTTCAGAGTGGTCTCCTTCAGGATCGAAAAGCTCAAGGAGCCATTGTGAGATAAGCTGAAACTTGACTCTTTTTAGATTAGTTTCTGGTTGTGGTAAAAGGAGCTGCTGTTGTTGTTTTGGGATCCATGTCTTCTCAAACTGTGGATAGAGCAATGAACAAAGCTTCTGGACACACAAGAGGCTTTAATTTTGGCTTGTAAATTAAGTACTGCTGGAGCGAAAAATCTTATGGTTCTACTTCTACACTGTTTATTCTAAGTCAACTGAAGTAATCTTTGAACTAAAGTTTCAAAGCAAAGCAAGTGAAACACAGACAAGGTAGAATCCAGTGGTAAAATACATATCGTTTAGATATTAAAGTTACAGTTTCTATCTTTAATATGCATGATAATGGATCATAATGGTTTCATATACTAAACACAAGAAAAGTGATACACGTTTAAAACTCTCTTGGCCACTTACGGTTAAACAACACTTATTAACGATGAAAGAAGACAAGAGTACACAGACTCAACCAACAACGTAGTTAATTATCTAAAAGACTAAAAATTAAACATTTGGGTAGCAAAAGAGACTTAGATGCAGAGAATACATAGTTTCATAGATCTCATCTTCCATAACCTCCCAAAATCGTGTGAGTAACAAACATAGGTATAGATGAATTTGGGACACAAATGGCAGATGATGCTTCCATTGAAACATGCATAAAAGCCCCAATACCTGGAGTATACGGTGAAAATTCCGGCAAGGGTAGGTCTTTGCTTAGGTACTGTACCACTTGTCCCATGGAAGGCCTTGATTCTGGCACAGCATTTGTGCAGAGCAACCCAAGTTTCAAAACCATCTCGACTTCCTCTGGTAAGAACTCTCCTCTCAATCTTGGATCTCTTGCCCCGAGTAAAGAAGCTTGTTGCCAGCATTCACAAACCCACTTGAGCAGATATTGCTTTTCCACCGGTAACTCAGGTTCTACAGGTCGCCTTCCACAAGTTACTTCAAGAAGGAAAGCACCAAAGGCATACACATCAGTTTTTGTAGAAGCTCCCATTGTTATTAGCTCAGGGGCCATGTAACCTATGGTACCCACAGCAGCTGTTGCAGATAAGTTGGCTTTGGGGTCATGAAACTTAGCCATACCAAAATCTCCTAACCTTCCATTATACTCAGAATCCAACATGACATTAGAAGCTTTTATATCTCGGTGCAAAACAGGTGGACTGGCTCCTGTATGCAGGTAATGGAGAGCCGAGGCAATGTCCTTAAGAATAGAAATCCTTTGCAACCATGAAGGAGATGGGTTTTGGTTTTGAAACAAGTACTGGTCAAGACTGCCATTGGGCATGTACTCAGAGACCAACAGTAATTCGCCCTTTCTCCTGCAATATCCAAGAAGAGGAACCAAATTGCGATGCTGTAAACTTCCCATAGTTACAACTTCTGCCACAAACTGTTTCATTCCTTGCTCTGCATCGTGCGACAGTCTTTTCACAGCTATATGCCTGCTTAAGGGCAGAGTTCCTTTGTACACTTCTCCAAACCCACCTTTCCCTACACAAAAATCTTTACTAAACCCATTTGTTGCTTTGTACAAAGACTTGTAAGAGAATCGGTGTGGACCATATTCCTTTTCCCACGAGTCTCGTACTTCTGCATACTTGTTTTTCCTGTACCAATACAATCCTCCAATGACCACCAAAACTAGGATCACTAATAAGACGATTAACCCGATAAGCAAAGGAGATAATTTATCATGTCCATCTCTAGGGAGAGGAGCCTGTTCATCTTCTGGTAGGGGAACTTTGGGGAGTTTAGAGATGTCAAGGGGTTGTAATAATTCTTTGCTTCTACTAAAACTCCACCCAAGTATGTACTGTTTACTGGTCAATTTCCCTGTTGCTGCAGAAAACCCAACAAACATATGTTCTTGAAAAACTTGTGAAAGATTGATGGCTCGCGACATAAGAGGTTGATTCGGTTTCTCGATTTCTATAGGAGCTAGAGAGACATTTAACAACAATCCATCATAATCCACCCATACCTGGATAGGTTCCCCACTCAAGATATTTATGGTTATATTCTTCCCCAAGGCACTAGAAAAGTAAGACGGAAGAGCAGAGTCAACAGATATCGGGTTGTTTACATCAATCCCAACATGAGCCTTATCTAGCTCTTTAAACTCTGTTGTCTCAACAGTATCGAGCTCAATAGCCAGCAGTTGAGAAGAAGAAGTCCCATTTGTTGAGCTGTTGAAGATGCCCAAGTACTGAGTTGGGTATGCATGAGAGAGATTCATGGAAGGAGATACAATAAAGGCCATCCCATGGCCAGCCTCAGCTCCAAACTTAGGAGGCACCAAAGCACACACAAAATGTGTATAAAACGAAATTGACGAAGATGTATTAAAATCAAATGGCTTCTTGAAGAAAGCATGACCTGTTTGCAACTTTGTATCATTTGTCAACTGCAAAAGTCCACCAGGAAGGATCCTGGCAAGCCCATCAGTAAAAAGATCAGCTTGATCAAAGCCATTGTAGACAAACCTGGTTTCTTGTTGACATGAGACGCAAATCAGATGAAAGCAGGAGAAGATCAAAACTAAATCCAGTCTGAAAGCCATTCTTACTGAAAGAGAGAGTCTGCAAAAACAAGGTCTACTCATCATCATAACTTCAAGATCAGAAGTCAAAAAGTCAAATTTTCAACATTCCATATCCACAACATTTTTATAACATATACCTCATTAGGAATAACAGCAACAACCATAAATATATTCACAATAGACATCACACATTTGACTCCACGATAATATAAGCATATTATATAACAATGGCAACTACCATAATTATTGCATATTGTAATCCATCATGAGAATTTAATACTACAGGAAAAACATTTCATGGTCTATACACTGCTTATCCCAAGGTCAACCAAAAGCAAAGTACTTCCCTCTTGCAGAAGTATTTCATTGCTACTCCCAATGGAATCTCAAATGTCTTTGGAGTACAGCTAATCTCTAGCACATTAAGAAAGTATCGAGTTAGATAGCATTTTATATATCCACACATATTATAAACCTGTACTCTCTATTAGTCTTAGTATATTCATATGTACCAAAAACTTTGGAGTATAAATTTTCAAATCCAAATTAAGTTTAATATAGTCTTGCTTCTTTCCCAAGTAAGTGAAAACTTAATCTAAGTTTAATGTAGTCTTGCTGCTTTCCCAATTCGATCGTTTCTTCAAATTAATTTGCCAAAGAATTTGATAAAGCAAAAAAAAAAAAAAAACTTAGCAGGACCAAGTCATCATGTCTGAAGGATTCTTATGAACTCATACATAAGCAATTTTAACAATGAATAAAAACATTCTCTGGTCATCTTTTCTACGACTGACTATGTCAACTCATAAACCCTAAAATTTCTCTTGAAAAAGTCGAATAACGTGAGAATTAGACGTGTCAAAATGAGCCAGCTCGCTCAGCTCGGCTCAGATCATGACGAGCTCGGATATTTTATGAGCCAGCTCAGCTCAGCTCATTTATTATATGAGCTTCAATATGTAAACTCGAACGCAGATCATGTTGATCACGAGTTAGATGAGCAAACTCGCGAGCTAATATAAACAAATATTATAATGGCAATAATTCAAGCTTTATTAAAAAAAATTATAATAAAACCGATAACATAATGCAAAAATTAAACATTAAAACTAAATCGAAATAAAATAAATTTTAGTTCTCAAACTGTAAATAAAACCAACTACTAAAAGTTAAAACTTAAATTAAAATTAATTAAAAATAATAGAATGCTAAAAAAAACTATTCCGGGTGAGAGTTTTGTTTTTGAGATGATCCAAGAGCAACATCTTCATCGTCTTCATCTGCAAGTAAATTTTAAAAATTAAAACTTGTATATACAGTTCATGCTAAGACATAGGCTAGCAAAAAACAATGGTAATCCGTTGTAAAGCCAAACAACCAATTTTGTTTTATTATGATTTTCCATTAAGATTTTCTATTTTGTTTTACTTAATGGAAAATATATATTACAAATATTCTATATATTGTAATATATATATATATATATATATATAATATAATATTTAGTTTTTAAAAAAGTGGAGCTCATAATCTACCTCATATTCATTAAAGCTCGCTCATATAACTCACGATCTAAATTGAGCTCGATCATATAGCTCATTTATTACATGATCCTAAAAAATAGAGCTCATGCTCATAAAAAACTGAGCTGAGCTGACCCCAAACGGGAAAATTTACCGGGAAAATATTATAACTATGGTCATGGAAGCCCAAACGCACGAACCGGCTAAACCAATTAAAACCGAATTTGAATTTAACCTAAACCAAAAATATTGACTTAAACCGTTTCATTATACCACACAAAGTTTACATAACTAATCCGGTTTCATCGAATCCCAGTAAACGTGAATAATTTACCCGAGCAGTAAAAAAGTAAAACACAGACTCTAAAATACAATGAGATCACTCAGCAGCCACTGTTTGTCCTGGAGAGAGCTGACTCGATGTCTTCGGGTTCAGAAACTTTGTTTAGAGAGTTCTTTGATTCCAATATATGTTCAACCTCCTTTGAGTTGTTAGCTGAAGAAGAAGAAGCGGAAGGAGCTGACCAGTTTTTTTAAGTAAACGAGACGTTAAGTGAGGCTGCATCAACCACCACAGGAGTGAATGAACCGATTCCAATTGTGTATGGTGAAAAATCTGGTAATGGTAGATTCCAGCTCAAGCAAAGAACCACTTGTCCCATTGCTGGTCTAGATTCTGGGACAATGTTTGTACACAGCAACCCTAGTTTCATAACCAACTCGACTTCCTCCGGTGCAAATTCTTCTCCCAATCTTGGATCTTTAGCATCAAGCAATGAATCTTTCTTCCAGCATTCACAAACCCATTTTATCAGAAATCGTTTCTCAACTGGCACCTCGAATTCCACGGGTTTTCTCCCACATGCTACTTCGAGCATGAAGACACCAAAGGCATAAACATCTGTTACAGTGGATGCTCCCATTGATATTAGCTCAGGTGCCATGTATCCTACAGTGCCAACCGCTGCTGTTGTGGCTGCGTGGCTTCCATGGTCATGAAACCTAGCCATACCAAAATCTCCTAACCTACCATTCAATTCAGCGTCTAACATAACGTTGGAGGCTTTGATATCTCGGTGCAGAACAACTTGTTCAGTTTCTGTATGGAGATAGAAGAGAGCTGATGCTATATCCCTGACAATCACAAGTCTTTGAGACCAAGAAAGAACTGGACTTTGGTCATCAAACAAGCGCTGGTCAAGACTACCATTAGGCATGTACTCAGAGACCAGTAAAAGCTCGCCTTTTCTCCTGCAATACCCGAGAAGTGGAACAAGGTTCCTGTGTTTCAGACTTTTCATACTCACAACTTCAGCAACAAATTGCTTCATCCCTTCCTCGCCATCATGGGATACTCTCTTTACAGCTACAGTTCTGTTCAGAGGGAGATCTCCTCTGTACACTTCTCCAAAACCACCTCTTCCAAGAAATCTATCCTTATGGAAGCCTTTTGTTGCTATGTATAAGGATTTGTAAGAGAACCTGTCTGTACCATATTTCTTTTCCCATGGTTCCCTTAACTCTGCATATTTCTTCTTCCTGTGGTAATAAAGTCCCGCAAGAACAGCAATTACTATGATAGCAAGCGCAACGGGCAGAGCGATAATCAGAGCATATGGTGTCTTATGCTTAGCTCTATGCGAAGGAACTCGAGGAAGTTTTGAGATGTCAAGTAGCTGCAATGATTCCCTGCTTGTGCTGAAACTCCACCCCAGAAGATAATGGTAACTGATTGCTGTCCCTGTTGCTGCAGAGAACCCAACAAACAATCTTCTACTCTGGAAAAGTTCTAAGAGATTGATGGATAGTGACAAAAGAGGCAAACTTGGCTTCTCAGCTTCAAGAGGCGCCACAAAAACATTCAGTACAGTTTCTTGGTAATCAACCCAGACCTGTATAGGGTCTCCACTCGAGAGGTTTATGCTCACATTCTTTTGTTCTGTCTTTGAAAAATAAGAAGCCGGTGCTGATTCAACTGAAATGGGGTTATTGACATCAATCCCAATGTGATTATTGTTCATCTCACGAAACTCTTTGTTTCTAACAGTGTCGAGTTCAACAGCAAACAGGTGAAAAGAGGGAGATCCATTTGTTGAGGCGTTAAAAATCCCCATGTACCGAGTTGATTCTGCCCGTGTGAAATCCGCAGAAGGAGATATCACAAAGGTAATGCCGTGGCCGCTTGTAAATCCCGGCTTTGGCACCAGAGCACACACGAAATGTGTTGAAAATGCAAGTGGTTTAGAGGAGCTGAACACAATTGGATTCTTGATGAAAGCATGACCCATTTGATGCTGCGAGTCTTTTGCAAGCTGGAGTAACCCATTGGGAAGCAATGTAGCAGACCCATCAAGAGAAAGATTTCCTTGACCAAAGCTGTTGAAGACAAAACTGGTATCTTTTGATGAAGTTGACAAAGAGATAAGATGAACACAGGAGATCAACCAGATCAGAAGCAATCCACTAGACATTGCTGCTGCTGAAAAAGAGAGCTTTCTCTAGCTGCAGAGAAAATGGAAGTAATTATGGTTACAACAATTACAGAGTGTACTAGCATCTGCATCAGGCTAACAGCTAAATAATATTATATTAATCATCATAACTTCACGTGGTTAATGTTCAAAATCAGATAGTAGTTTAGCAAAACTACTACAATTTAGGCCAATGAAACAAAAATAAGTATTAGAAGAGTACTAACAAACATAAAGTTTGATTATATTAATCATTCATGACATGTGTCTTGGCTTTGGCACCCACAACACAATCTTTCACCAGATTTTACTCATACTGCAGCTACTTATATAATATTATATGATGCTTATTGCTTTGTAAGAAAACAAATACATAAAAATATACCAGATCAGAAGCAATCCAGAAGCTAAATGCTGCTGATGAAGAAGAGAGTTCATCCTTCTCTGATCAAACTTCGCTGGCTGCAGAAACAAGATGTGAACTTATTTTAATGGTAAAATTGGTAATCACAGCCTACCAGAATCATATGCATTTCCTTTTCATTGGTATTACAAGCTGGACTCTTAACAGCTTTGTAAATTTATATAAATTTCATTGGCATCATATGCTTCACAGTGTTTAATATTCTAATCCCAACATCAGCCAGAAACTAATGAAACTGCTACACTCTGTACCCACATAGAAAAAATTCCATTAAATGAATCGCATCTTTAAATGAGATCTTATTTTATAGTAAAGGAAAGAAGTACTCAAAAAGTAAAAAAGAAATCAAAGCTTAGAGTAAAGCGAAGCACCTACCTTTTATAGAATATTAAAGCAGGTACATAGATAGAATCAAGCTTAGGCAAGTCAAACAGAGAACAATGCAGTGTTAACGTTTAAGTCTTCTACCTTCTCAGGGAAATAGAATACTCAAAACTCCCTGTAATAACAACTTTTGTTTGTGTATCTAAGAGAAAAATCATCCATGGACAAGTTGACTCCAAACAATGTGATAAGAATAATACAAATAAAAATAACATACCACGTTTCTCACACTAGTTTATTTAAATCCATATGATCCTATGTATTTAATGTCCATACAGAATTGCATCTGAAACATCTATGTTATTGACTTCAAAGAAAAAAAAATCATCCCTGCAAAATAGACTCCAGATAATGTGATAACAATACTACAAATAAAATACAAACCACATTTCTCATACTAGTATATTAAGTCCGTATGATCCTATATATTTTACGTTCACACAGAATCGCATATGAAAAGATCGATAAAACTGACATAAAAACAGAGAACAATGCAGATATGACGGTTAAATACAAAACTTTACTGTACAGAAACATCAAAATTTACAATGCTTAACAGCACTTCTACAGGAAAGACTCCAAGCACTACTTTTCAATGGTAGTGAAATATCAAAAATAGACTTCACAGGTGGAGCACACTGGTAAGCCTGCTAAACCAAAGTACCTTCACACAAGCCTATCATGGCTTTTATCATTCAAAAAAGAAAATTCTAAAAGTTGAGGGAGCAAAGTTCAAGTTTACCGTCCATGCCCATGGACAATTGAGTGAGTAACAAATGTAGAATCGTTGGCCGAGGAAGAAGAGTAAAACGTCTTGGTAGTGGGGGAGACAGGGAGGGAGCTTGATCCGATAATCAGCGGGGAATAGGACCCGATACCAGGAGAATTTGGAGAGATATCAGGCAGCTTTAGGCTTCCGTTTAAGTATTGCACAATTTCTTCCATAGAAGGTCTTAGTTCTGGCACACCATTTGTGCAAAGCAACCCTAGTTTCAGTACCATTTCAACTTCCTCAGCTGAGAATTCACCTCTCAATCTTGGATCTCTAGCTCCGAGCAAAGACGCCATTTTCCAACATTCACATACCCACTTAACTATATACCATCTTTCAGATGATAAGGAAGGTTCCACAGGTCTTCTCCCACATGCTACTTCAAGTAAAAAAGCACCAAAGCCATACACATCAGTGGCAGTGCAAGCTCCCATTGTAGCAAGCTCTGGTGCCATGTAGCCAATGGTTCCTACAGCAGCAGTTGTAGCAGGGTCTGCTCCATGATCATGAAACCTTGCCATACCAAAGTCCCCTAACCTTCCATTAAATTCAGTGTCTAACATAATGTTAGAAGCCTTGATATCCCGGTGGAGTACAACTTGGGGAGCTCCTCTATGCATGTAATTGAGAGCCGAAGCTATATCCTTGATGATTACAAATCTTTGATGCCATGAAAAGGGCGGTTTTTCGTCATTGAATAAGTATTGGTCAAGACTACCATTTGGCATGTATTCAGATACCAGAAGTAACTCACCTTTCCTTCTACAATACCCAAGAAGTGGAACCATATTCTTGTGCTTCAAATTACCCATACTCACGATTTCAGCCACAAACTGCTTCATCCCTTCCTCTGCATCATGGGACACTCTTTTCACTGCTATTTGTCCTTTGGAAGACAGAGTTCCTTTGTACACTTCTCCAAAACCTCCTTTTCCAAGAAGTCCATCCTTGTTAAACCCTTTCGTTGCATTGTACAGAGTTTTATAAGAGAAATGATGTGGACCATATTCTTTTTCCCATTCTTCTCTTACTTCTGCATATTTCCTTCTCCTGTAGACATACGCTGCTCCAAGAGCCAAAAGCACTATGATAGCCAGTAAAATGAGTAGAGTAATAAGCAGCGGTGATGGCCTTTTATTTTTAGCTCTATGACGAGGAACTCGAGGAAGTTTAGTGACATCCAAGGCCTGCAATGACACCGCGTTTCTGCTAAAACTCCATCCGAGTATGTATTGGTAGCTGATCAATGTCCCTGTTGCTCCAGAGAACCCAATAAAGAATTTTCTATCTGGAAATGTTTCTGACAGGTTCATAGATCTTGACAAAAGAGGCCGGCTTGGCTTCTGAATTTTAGGAGGGGCCAGCGAAACGTTAAGTACACTTGCTCCATAGTCCACCCAGACTTGAATAGGATCTCCACTCAAAAGCTTTATGCTTTTGTTCTTACCTTCTGTCTCGGAAAAGTAAGCAGCTGTAGTAGATGAGACTGAAATAAGGCTATTGACATCAATTCCAACATGATTGGCATCAATGTCATCAAACTCAGCGCTAAGGGCAGTGTCAAGCTCAACAGCAACTAGGTGCGAAGAGGGGGATCCTTGAGTTGAGATGTTAAAAAGTCCCAAGAACTGTGTTGCGTCTGCCTGTGTGAGATCCATAGAGGCAGATAAAAAAAAGGCAATACCGTGACCACCAATGAACCCCGGCTTAGGCACCAGCGCACACACAAAATGAGTTGAGAAAGAGAATGATTCAGGTGAACTGAACTCAAAAGGCTTCTTGAAGAAAGCATGACCCATTTTCTGTCCGGATCCATCAGTCAACTGCAACTGTCCTTTGGGAAGGATTTTCGCAACACCGTCAGTATAAAGGTCTGCTTGGCCAAAGCCATTATAGATAAACCCATCTTCCTGTTGACTTGAGATGCAAATCAGATGAACACAGAAGATCATCCAAATCAGATGCAATCCTTGAGCCATTTCCAACGAAAACAGAGAATCTGACAATTCTGAACGAATCTTTTCTCCTGCACCAATGGTGGATAATAATGTATCCTGCTGCAAAACAGAGTCAGGTCAAAACCTCCAAGTATATAATATAAAGTCCAATCCTTTTCATTGCTAAGTCCACAATAATTTCTTAACATTTCTACCCATTGAATTTGTGTCTGAGCATTACAGAGTTGACTTGAGATATATAATGATGTTGTTAACGACGACACCCCTTCGCATATTCTTAGCCATCTTATAGTTTCGAAATAATACCCACTAATAGATTAAACAAAAGTTGGCTATAATATAAACAACTCTATCATTTCCCTGGTTTTAAGAATATTCTCCACTACTCCCCTATCATCAAGAACAATGCCTATCATGCTAAAGTCAGAATCTTTAGCTACACAAATGTGTTTATTGGCTTTCTCAAATACTTGACCTCTTCTTAACTCCACTTATAAATAGATTCTTACGAACTGAGAAACAATTTCAAAGTCAAAGTAAACAATTACAAGTCAAATGCTTCATTCGCCCACATTGCTCAGAAAAAGAAAAAAATGATCTCTTCAATTCACCTTATACGGACACTGTAATCGAGAGCCGGTGGGAAGCAAGCACACTGTCGCCACGAGCCGGCCCCGGAAACAGGAAGCTGCGACGTCATCTCGGCCGAGAGATTCTGCGACGGAGGAGAACAATGCTCGTGAACGAATCAATTGATTCGATATACCAAAACAAAACGACGACGTATGCAGTAGTATTTAGACGGTCTGTTGGCTCCAGTGTAATTATTGCTTTTATGGGGGACTGATATGCAAAAGAACCCAACTTTTGGGGTAAAATGTAATAACTTAAATAAAAGGACTGCTTAATGAAAGTCTCACTTTGGTCTTCGAAGGACTATACTATTACTATAAACAAGAGGTCAACTTCGTTACTAAATAGTTTTCTTCGTTTGGCAGAGGATCCTTTCAACATCATCTAGATATGAAAAGTTTCACTTTAACCTTGAATCTTGAGTATTAGAGTTTAAGAAAATGTCATTTCTGTTCCAAGAATTTGACAAACCGAAACATAGAATCCAAAACATCGAAGATCCGATCAAGTTTCCAACAACCAGAAAAACCGAAAAGCCTAATGGAAAACAAAACCATTAACTGGGTCTTTTGATTCTACAACTGTTACCTGAATCATACCCTGTTATAACCTACCTACCAACCAAACATTCCACGCAATGAACCAGACATTCACCTCCTAGGGGGTTGGGGTGGGGGTGGGTTCGCAATTCTTTGAGGTTGACGGATTATGTTGCGTTCGTCCCAGATCGGACAGGAACATGTTGCACGCTTGTTCTTCCATTCAGCTCCACATGTGTAGCAAAACTCATATCCGCATCTGTAATCCGCAAGATAAACCATTAACTCAATACTAGTAACAAAGTTACCAAACGTGGTCTCAATTGTTTCTGTTGAGGTTTTAATTAAGTCTAGTTATCTTATCATCTAGATAAGCTACAACTCCTTAGTTTACCTAACTCATTGATCGTTTTAGTGAATATAGAACGAAGTACCTGCAGGTTATATGGTAGCAGCCGAAAAGAAGCTCAACCATATTGTTACACTTAATGCATTGTCGCCACTTCTTGCTATGTGCCAGAGACTTTAGCAATCCATCCCCAGCATTCAGATAGACCTTTGATTTACAGAAGTCAGAGCAACTGACGCCATAGTGCCACGGTACCTTGCATTGGGTGCAGAAGAACTGCCCACATTTCATACATTTTCTCGCGTTAGATTCCTCAGCACGAACGAAATACTGTTTGGTGTATTCCAAGACCTCAGATTTCACCATCAGCTCCGAACATGTGGGTATCGGACAATAGACTTTATCAGTAACATTAATCGAGCCTTCTTTCTTTCTTTGGATCATCACACCAACCAGCTTAGGATCCAGAAATTTTGCACAGCTTTCGATCTTAACTTCTGATTTGCACCCTTCACTCGGACAACTAGCAGTTTGCCCTCCTAGTATCTTCACTTCAACATGTTGTTTCATGCAGGAAAAACAGAAACGGTGGAAACAATCATCTACCGAGAACATCTTGTCAACAGTGATACCTTCAAAACAAATCACACAAGTTTCCTTGAAGGTTGTGCCAGTACTAGCTTCCTCACGCCATTTGATCTGAGACACAATAGCATCTCTTGCTAGCTTGAAGACAAACTTAACACCATTTCTTGTCACAAGTGATGGTTGGCAATATGAGAATTTACTTCGGAGAATAGCCACTTTGTTTACAAGCGTCACAACAGCGATCTGACTCGGTGTCAACTTACCTGTCACCTAGATTACAACAGAGCAAAACATGACAAGCCATATCAAAGCCTAACAATTTCAATAAAAGTTAAGGAACGGGACATAAACTAAAACGTTTTACAGCTATAAAACAATTCTGCATCTTTAAAGCTGTGAAAATAATCCAAATTCAGGTTTAACGATTTGCAAATGATTATGTATACCAAATGTTCAGGTACAAGAATGCAGAGCTATAGTTATTGTAAGTATAGCAAACAAGTTACATAATGTAGTAAGAGATGTAGTCATAGGCATCAAGTATCACAAACAAACAAACAACAACAAAGAGGGAAAAACTGTAAAACACCAACTTAGCCACACCAACACCACCAACCATAACCTCCCAAATCAAATTACCAGTCGAATCACAAAGAGCCACACCAACACCACCAACCATAACCTCCCAAATCAAATTACCAGTCGAATCACAAAGAGCCACACCAACACCACCAACCATAACCCTCGCATCTCCAATCATCTCTTCACTAACCAAACCTTTACAATAAACCTTAAAGCTCTCATTCCCAATCGCAGAGGATGAAGAAGAAGAAGAAGCCCCAGCACCGAGAGTATACGGCTTTTCGTAATCATCACCATAATTACTCCAATCTCTTTCAGGGATTCTCATAATCTCTTGAGCAAACTTCTGATCATGAATCCGACGGTCTAGATCAACCTTGAGCCTGTTCATCTCCTGTTCACCAAACTCACGGTCTCTCCTCTCCTGGTCGGCTCGTTCAATGTTCTGTAGAATCAGCGAAGTGAAGTCGAATTCGTCATGCCCTCCGGTGAAATCGACGGTATCGACGTCGCCGGAAGGAGAATCAGGGACGGAGGAAGTGTGGGCTGCCCTAGAAACCGCTAGGGCTTCTTGCATTTGGAGATTAAAAGCCAAATCGTGGTCGCGAGCTAGGGTTTTCGCCGCCATGATTTCTTCACGCTGTTCTTCGAGTATCAACGAGACGTCGTCGTCTTCAAACTTCGCCGCCATTAGGGTTCCGAGTAGAGAGACTACGGGAGAGAAGTAACAAGTGCGGTTACCTTGGTTAAGAAGGTATATACGAAGCGTTCTGAGAAAGACTTGGCCTTGACTTTGTTCTTTCTTTTATTACTCTTTTTTTTTTTTTTGGTTATTTTGCATAATATTAAAGATAATAACAAATATTGAAATAAACTTGGAATATGTGGATTTTTTATTTTCTAGTTAAATATATTTTTTTTTTTGAAAAACACCGAATATTCATTCGTAACATATAGTAATGCAATAAATTTCTAATAATTAAAAAAACTAAAACTTAAATCACTAAAATATATATTTATCCAAAATTTTAACATTCAAAACTAACCCCTAAATTCTAAACACTAAACCCTACTCATAAAATATATACTATAAATATAAAATAATCAACCTAAACCTAAAATAAATAAATTTTACACCTTCAAAAATTAACTTTTTATGTTTATGGTATTTTTTGTGATATTTTTGAAAAAAAGTAAACAAATTGTGTAATTTTTGGAAAAATAAAACTTTAAGTGTAGTATTTTAGAGAATTTATCTACTTACAATATCAAAAATATATATAACAAAGAAAAATTAAAATTTCAAAAACACATAACAATCTTGTGTTAATGAATAATGATTAACACAAAGAGTAATTGTAAAAAGAATGATTAAAAGAAAATCAACGAAATAGGGAATTACAAGACTCTCCAACTGGCGATTATGAGAGCAACCTCCAAGCTTCCATTGAGCTCCACATTTGTAACAAAACGTATAGCCACACCTAAACACATCAAAGCCATGATGAAACGTTACATGCAAGAATCATTACCTATATCTATAAAATATGATAAGAGATGATATATAATTTATACCTGCAAGTTACAACACTACGTTCCTCCGATAGTTCGATCGTGTGTTGGCAACATCTATATTGTCGCCACAATCTTGTAGTAAGCTTTGGAACTGACCTCATGTACTCATCACACGACAAGTTACTATGCCAAGGGACTTTGCATGTGATGCAAAAGTGTTTACGGCATTTAAAGCAGCATCTCCTAACTCCCTCTTCTTCCATGGATTCAAATAGCTTAGTGTTCGACATCCAAGCTGAGCAAGTTGGATTTGGGCAGTGAAACCTGTCCCATTCTGGTACCAAGTCTTGTTTGATCCTTCTCTCCAACATCTTTTGTACTTTAGGTGTCAAAAGATGAGTACACCTTCTAAGATCAAGGTTCGATTTGCAGCGATGATCAGGACATCTCGGTACACTTCTTCCATCTTGTAGTTCCACTTCTATATGTCTTTTCACGCAGTTCAAGCAGAACTTATGAGGGCATGATCCATTGGAAAACATAGGTACAGCTTTGATGATATCATTATTGTCTAAACAGCTACCGCAAGTCTTCTTATGAGCAGGAGGCATACCTATCTTTATTGAGTCTATTGCAAACTTAACTTGAATTTGATCAGTCACAAGAACAAGGAAGCTAGATGGCAACTGTTGTCTGATGCGTTGGACATCATTCATTATCAAGGCGATGTTCTCTTCCTCAGGCGCAGATCTCTCCATGATCTAAAACATTCAAAAGACAAAAGAAAATAACATCAAACACGAGATTGAAGCCTAAAAGACATGGTGAAGTACCGTGAGAGCCAAGAAAACTTACCAAGTCAAAAACCTTATAATCATCGCAGTAGATTGTTATATGATTGATCCCCAAACTCACAGCTTCAGTTAGTCCTCGCTTCAATGCTATAAGCTCAGCCTCCAAAACTGTAATTAAAGAGTCACAAAAAAAAGATCTTTTCATCTGAAACAAGAGACTATCATCTTCTTCTCTCCATATTGCAACCCCAAACCCTGTTATCTCCTCCCACATCAAACCCTTGAAGTAAAGGCTGTACCCGTCAGAACTGAAGTCGGGTTTTGGGACATCTTCTCGAGTTAGAGTGCCTTCTTTCTTCATGTATCTCATCTTCATAATTTTAAGATTTTTTTTCTTTTCTTAGGAAGTAGGGTTCTTTATGACTCGTAGTTGACATAATAAACGGAAAAGGATATTAAATTGTAAGACTTAGAAAAGGAAAATATGTATAAGAATAGGAGTTAAAGAAAAGACTAAGAAAATCGTATTGTTCTTTTCATAATTTGAAAGATAATAGTAACAAATAAATTCGGATTTTTTATTTTATTTTGTGTTAAATATAGTATTTAAGAAAAAAGCATAGAATATTCATAATAACAGTAATGAAAATAAATTTCCAATAATTAAAAAATATCCAAAAACAATTCAACAAAAAAAATATCGAAGGAAGAGATGAGGAACGTAGAAAATCTCAAAACACATAATATATGTGTTAATGATAATAAAGAGTAATTATTATACAAACAATAATTACAAAAACTAAGGAAAACAAGGGAACGGTCAACAAATCCTTGAGCCATTGGCGATTATGAGAGCAACCTCCAAGTCCAAGCTTCCATTGAGCTCCACATGTGTAGCAAAACGTATAGCCACAGCTAAACAAATCAAACGTGAAACATTACATTAGCCCAATTAAGAGGACTCGAATTATAATAACTATATAAAATATTGTGATTATAGATTATATATACCTGCACGTTACAGTGATATATTCTTACGATAGTATCTTGCGTTGGCAACTTCCACATTGTCGCCACATTGTTGGACTAGGCTTAGGAACCGAACTCTTGTACTCCTCGCACGATAAGTTACTATGCCATGAGACTTTGCAGTTGATGCAAAAAGGTGTACAACATTTAAAGCAACACCTCCTAACTCCCTCTTCTTCGGATGACTCAAAGAGTTTAGTTTTCGACATCAAAGCCGAACAGCTTGGATTTGGACAATGAAACCTGTCCCATTCAGGAGACGGGTCATGTCGTTTCCACATCTTTTGTAATTTAGGTGTCAACAGATGTGCACAGCTTCTACGATCTAGGTTCGATTCGCAGCCATCTTCAGGACATTTCGGTACACTTCTTCCATGTTCTAGTTCCAATTCTATATGTCTTTTCAGACAACTCTCGCAGGCTTTATGAGGACAGGATGCAAAGGAAAGCATCTCCGCCGCTCCGATATCAGATTCCAAACAGAATTCGCAAGTTGTCTCGTCAGCTTGATTTCTAGTATCAAGAACAGGGATGCTAGATGTCAACTGTTGTCTGATGCGTTGCACATCATTCAGTAGCGAGGCGATGTTCTCTTGCTTAGGCTTGGATCGCTCCATGACCTAAAACATTCAAAAAACAAAGGAAAACATCAATTACGAGATTGAAGACAAAGAAACATATGGTGAAGCGTAACAGGCAAGAAAACTTACAAATTCAAAAACCCTATAATCATGGCAGTAGATTGTGATATTACTGATCCCCAAACTCACAGCTTCCGTTAGTCCCCGCTTCAATGCGATGAGCTCAGCTTCCAAAACTGTAATGAAAGAGTCATCAAGTGATCTCTTCATCTGAAACAAGAGAGTATCATCTTCTTCTCTCCAAATTGCAACTTCAAAACCCGTTTTGATCTCCTCCCACATCAAACCCTTGAAGTAAAGGCTGTACCCGTCAGAACTGAAGTCGCTCGGCGAGGCTTCGGCGCCATCTTCTCGTGTTAGGTTGCCTTCTTTCTTCATTCTCACAGCTTCGGTTAGTCCCGCTTCTTTTTATCTTCGTAGTGTAAAGAGCAGAGGTGGTTCCGAGTGAGAATGTGACAGAGTTATTGTAAAGTAACTAAGTCTCTTTATATAGGGATCGAACACTTAAACGCAGAAGGATTTTGAATTCTAATTTATATAGGAATCGAACACCTAAACGCAGAAGGATTTTGAATTCTAAGACTAAAAAGAAAAAAAAACCTAAGAAAATAGAAAATAAAGGACTTGTACGGCAAGTAACTAAAAGCTTTTTATTCTCAATTAGCTTCTCAAATTTCTCTTATTTTTAAAAAGGGACCTTTTCCAAACATACCACTAAATTGGGTTTAAAATAGCATTGAAATGCATTTTTCCATTAAAATACATTGTTTTCTTCTATAAACACTGCAAAACTATACCCTAAAATCTAAATATAAAATAGTCATATTTTATACTTGCACAAATATTTCTTATATTTATGATATTTTTGAAATAAATAAAAATTTTGTGCTATTTTTGAAAAAATAAAAAATTGTTGTCTTTCATTGAAAAAATTGTGGTATTTTAAGAAATTTCTCTTTTAAAAATAATGAAATAAAAGTTATAGGTACGATCTGATAATTGATAAATATTTCATTATCCTAATTATAAAAAAATCCCTAATATATTTATTGAAATATCAGGAAATTGTCAAAACTTTTCTTTATAAATAGATTCTGAATTAGGCTTCATTAGCTTGAGGCCGTAGCACATGCTACATAAGTTCAATTTTAGGCAGTATTTGTTAAAGTCAAAACCGAGCTCCCAGACCAGAATCATAATTAAGAAGACATACATATAAACAACGAAAGAGATGAAATCATCCTCTCGGACGTCGTTTTCTTCGTTACCGGAGGAGATCGTTCTCCACTGTTTGGCTCGTGCGTCGAGATTCTCTCCTCCAACTCTATCCTTAGTATCTAAATATTTCCAGTCTCTCATAGCGTCACCTGAGCTCGAGGCCACACGAACACGCAACGGAATAACAGAAGATTACCTCTACGTTAGCTTAGACTTGGATAAAGAAAACCCTAACCCTAGCTGGTTCACAGTTTCCTTAATACCCAAGCAACAAAAACTCAAACCTGTCCCTTCGTTTCCTCATCAACATCCCAAATCCTCGAGTGTTGTTTCAATCGGTTCAGATATTTACATAATCGGAGGAGTCGTGAATGGACTAAGAAGCAATAGAGTGTTGAGTCTTAATGGTCGAACTCATCAATGGCTTATACTCCCAAACATGCTTCAACCTAGAGAAGCTCCAGCTGCTGATGTAATCGACGGTAAGATCTATGTGATTGGAGGCTCTGGTTCCAACTTTATACAAGATGTGGGAGAGGTTTATGATCCAAAGACCCAAACTTGGGAGCCAATACTACCAACAACACTAAACCTCACCACTCAAATGAATGTGGTGCCAGGTAAATTAGTAATGAATGAAAAGGTTTATGCCATGAATGGTTTGATGGTTAACTTGGAGAAGAATATTTTCTTGTTCGATAACACTTTGCGTCTAATGTCTGTATCCAATCAAAACCTTTTTTGGAATGATCCAAAGCAAGATTCGGCGTGGAGGCTGGTTAAAGGACTTGAAGAACTCTCTAAGTATCCATATTTTTCTAATCATCTTAATTCACTGTCGAAATCAAGCGGAGGAAAAGTAATAGTGTGGTGGAAGTCGAGGGTGAGTCGCTCTCAAGATCACCAGTGCACTAAGGATTGTAAAACGGAGGTTTGGTGTGCGGAGGTTTCGTTTGAGAGACGCGGTTTAGAAGAGGTTTTGGGATTCGTTGAATGGACTAAGAATGTGTTTACCTTGTGACCCTCGTTCAGATTTCTTTTTGCATTCTGAGATTATCTCACATTGATCCAAGGAGTTTTAGAAATTAAAGATGGATTAATTGAGAGGTTTTGGTTTTCGTGTGAGCTACGCTTTTTAGCTGTTTTTTTCTGATTACTAGATGTTTTTTTTTTCTGATTTCTGATCAATTTTTACTGGTTTCAATTATAACTATATACAATTCATGATCATATTTTAGAGAGTCCAATAAATTATAACTAAAACTTACATGTAGAAATACCTTTAAGTTTATCAGAAATAACAAAATGAGTCTGCATAATTAAAAAGTATAATATTTTGATTGATTTAGAAAATATACCCGTAATATTACATTACCAACTTAAGCTAAACCTAATTTGCTTAGGGTTTTTCTATTTGCACATATTCTTTGTTTTTTATTTTGTTTCATCTCTATTAAAATATTTCTAAATTTCATCGAACTTTCTTCTCAATAGTTTGATTCTGATCTTTGTGAAAAAACAATATGCAACGTATAAGTCAAGGATTTGCGTGGAGCTTTCATATGTTGGCCCGAAATAGTATCAGATATGTTTATAAACTAGCAAAGGAAGCAAGAGTTTATGTGTATCCTCCTCGCAAAACGACTTGCAGTATCTGTTTAGATGATAACATCGACACAAATCAGATGTTTTGTGTTGAAAAATGTCGTCATGAGTTCTGTTCCAAGTGCGTGAGACGACATATAGAGGTGAGGCTACCCGAGGGAAGTGTGATTAGATGTCCTGCTTACCGTTGCAAATCCAAGCTTACTTGTGAAAGCTGTGCCAATCTTTTGACACCTAAACTAATAAAGATGTGGCAACAAAGGATCAAAGACGACTCAATATCTATAAATGAGAGAGTTTATTGCCCAAACCCGAGGTGCTCGGCTTTAATGTCGTTAGACGAGCTCTCTAAACCTGTTAAAGAACGTGGAGTTTGGAGATACTTCTCTATACCTACGAAAGAAGATGAAGTTAGAAGAAAGTGTTTTGAATGCAATCAACTCCTTTGCATTAAATGTAAAGTTCCTTGGCATATTGACTTGTCGTGTGGCGATTACAAGAGATTGGGTCCAAATCCTAATGTTAATGATATGAAGTTCAAAGGTTTAGCAAATAGGAAAATGTGGCGTGAATGTGGAAAGTGCGAACGCACGATCGAACTTTCAGAAGGATGCATCAAAGTAACTTGCATGTATGTATATCATCTCTACTAATAACATTTTCCTTTAGAATTTCATTATTATATATGTTTTTATCTGATTTTTTTAGCTTTTCTTTTTCTTATATATAGTTATGTTTTAATCTGATTGAGCATTATTATGTTTTTCCATTGTAGATGTGGACATAAGTTTTGCTACCGATGTGGAGCCGAGGCTGGAGGTTGCCGTCATGGTGCTTACCATATCTATCTTCCAACGCCACAACAGCCGTTATTGCGCCACCACCACGGTGGCGAATATAACATCTTGAGCATGACTTTAGTTTTTGTTTTGGTTCTATTATTATATATCTTTTTGCTTTATAAAATAGTATGACTGGTTTTGTAGGTTTTTGGGATTAAGTTACAAGTCCAATTAATGTATGACTTTGTCCCTAACACATTTAGTATTTACTTATGTTACCCTTTGTTAAACTTTTGAAGTGCATCAGCTTTACGGCCATTGGTGATTAGACAACCAAGCTTTCGTGGTCACCTGATATATCATTGACAATATCAAGCTATGAAGATTTAGACTTTTTTACAAGTTTACAGAATGAAGAACAATTCTTAAAGTTATAAAATAGATTAGGATCGGCATAATTAATTCACGGATATAAAAAAGCTGAATATAGTCATATACATGTTTTATTGAATTTCCTTGACTAAATAATTATTTGTTTGCTTTTTAACAAAAACCTTTTAATTATTTTTAAAGTACAAGCTAAATTTTCTATTTGAAGTTGTTAGATTCCTAAGTAAATAGCGAAATTGAAATTATATCTTGTCGCTTTATATGTAAAGTTGAGTTAGTTGGTTATCTTTAAGTTCTTATACAATTGACCAAATTTCATGTATATTTAGGTGCATTCTTTTATAATTTATAAGATATCAAATATATATCGCGATACGGTTGAGAAAAAGTCTTATTTGAAGTCTAAAATTAAATAAAGAAAAGATATGGAAAGTGTTTCAAAACAACAACTATTAACCTAAAAGTGTTAATCTAAACACATAGACCAATCCATGTAAATAGTCAATGTCGAAACCATGGAAAGGATTATTAGAGAAACCAAAAACCACAACCTTAGCCCATAAGCTAGATAAGCATAATAAATGAGAATGTTATAAGAAAACTAAAAAAGAAGATCGAAGCAGTGAACACATCCATGACGAATTCGCGACGGTGAGAGCAACCTCCACGTTTCCATTGAGCTCCACATTTGTAGCAAAACGTGTAGCCACACCTAAACACATCAGAGTCATGACGATGAACATTACATGACATTAAAGTATCCAATATAGAATGTGCATGATTAGAGATAGTACGTACCTGCATGTTACAGTGGTGCTTTCTTTCGATAGTTTGATCTTGTGTTGGCAACTTCCACATTGACGCCACACTGTTGTACTAGCCTTTTGACTTGACCTCTCTTTGTACTCCTGGCACGACAAGTTATAATGCCAAAGATCATTGCAGTTAATGCAAAAGTCTTGAAGGCATTTAAAACATCTTCTCTTGACTCCATCTTCAAGAGATTCAAGAAGCTCGGTCTTGGACATCAAAGCCCAACAGCTTGGATTTGGGCAATGGAATCTGTCACATACAGGAACTGATTCCTCTTTAACTCTTTGTTCCCACAACACTTTTAGTTTAGGTGTCAAAAGATAAGCACAACTTGTAAGATCAAGGTTTGATGTACAGTCAGGACAACTTGGTACATCTCCTTGGTTTAGCTTCAGCTCTATATGTTTTTTCATGTACCCCGCACCGAACTTATGACCGCATGAATCAACGGAGAACATCTTCTTCTCATCTCCAGTTATTATTTCCATAGCAAGATCAAAGACAAACTTAGTTTGAGTTTTAGGAACAAGAACAGGGATGCTTGTTTCAAAAATTTGTCTGATACGTTGCACATCATCCATCAACGAGGCGATTTTCTCATGCTTAGGTGCAGATCTCCCCATGGCCTATAAGGCAAAAACAATCAAATAAGATATTGTAACAATAAAAACAAACGAAAGCAAATAAAAAAAAGACTTACAAATTCGAAAATCTCATCATCGTCAAAACAGATAGAGATATGTTTGATCCCCAAACTTAGGGCTTTGGTAAGCCCTAGCTTAAGTGCCATAAGATCAGCCTCCCAAAGTGTAAGGAGGTCAGAGTCATGAAGTGGCCCATTCATCTGAAACAAGAGATTCTCACATTCGTCTTCTCTGCAAATAGCAACACCAAATCCAGCCGATGATAAACCCTTTCTGATCAGTAACTTTCTCAAACCCTTGAAGTAAAGAGTGTACGAGTCACAACTTAGATCGCCCGGTGAGGGTTTTGCGGTGGTGCGGTTTGGTACATCTGCTTTCTTCATGTTACTTGTCTTGTGCATACTTTTGAGATTTGTTTTTTTTTTTCTCCTTTGGTTTAGTTATGAATTTATGACGAGTGTTAATATATATAGACCAAAGGCGGCTCCAACTCCAATTATATAATGCAGACGGAAATTAGCTTTTAGGTCAGAGATTAAAAAAAAAAAAAGGAAAAAAACCTAATATATTCCTTGTATGTTTAATGGTTTTATATTATAGTTTCTAGTTTTTAGATTTTGAATTTTACAAAAGGAATAAAAGAAAATCATCGCTTGAAAATAGTGAAAATCTCAAATATTTTTGGGTTTTGGATTCTTTGTAAAATCCTAAAACTAGATTCCCTATAAAAATCTATATTCACAAAAATTTTGATTGGATAAAATATGAGTTTTGAGAAAATAAATCCAAATCTAATTCTAAGAACTGGAAAACAATCAAAGGATAATTATTGAAAACAGAAAACTTATCGGGCAAGTATAATGCTTATCGTTTATCAAGCTGGATAAAGATTTTTGTGTTTAAGCTATTTAGAGCTAGAAATTAGTTTAGCAAATTAGAGCTATTTTTTTAACAGAAAGAAAAAGGCTTTTAAGCATTAGAACATTATAAATGATATAATTTTGTATGCTCTAGTTGATAAGTCAATAAAAGAAGGTTGTTTAATTCACCAAAAATATGGTGATTTGTTTCAAGATTTTTCGGACATTTTTTGTGGTGAAAGGGATTTATGGAATTATGGTACTGGATCTGTGTGTGTATTTGTGTAAAGAGTTGAGTCTTCTTGAAAAGTGTGCAGAAAAAAATTTCACTAAACATCCATATATATGAGCAAATGTATAATATATTAATTAACTAATGGATGTGGTTCAAATTGTTCGCATATTTTGGTTATGATAAGTATGCTGATATAATTTTCATAAGATTGTTAAATAGTATTCACAATGTAATTATGTCATCATCGGAAAAAATATCCATGAAAACGCAATGATGGTGGGGGATATTCATGCAAAATACCATGATAGCAACCACCAGCCTTAGCTCCACATTGGTAGTCCACATCTACAATGAAAACGCAATGATTAAAACATATATGTATAACCAAACTTGAATGTTACTAAAACTTTAATAGAGAGATTATTATACCTGCAAGTTACTTTGATGCACCCTTCCGAACGTTCAATCATTTGTTCGCAATTTCCACATTGACGCCACAATTGCTTATTCGCTAAAGCTTTGAGCTTTAGATCATCTTCTGTAGGATTTGGACCTAACCTCTTGTAATCGTTGCACGACAAGTCACTATGCCAAGGAACTTTACATTTAATGCAAAGGAGTTGACCACACTCAAAACATTGTCTTCTAACTCTAGCTTCTTTGGTAGAAATAGACAAGTATCTCCAAAATTTAACAGATTTAGAGAGCTGGTTCGCCATTAAAGCCGAGCACCTCGGGTTTGGGCAGTAAACTCTCTCTTTTATAAAAATTGTGTCCTCTTTGATCCTTTCTTGCCACATCTTTTTTAGTTTAGGTGTCAAAAGATAGGCACAGCTTCCACAAGTAAGCTTGGACATGCAACGGTAAGCAGGACATCTAATCACACTTCCCTCGGGTAGCCTCACCTCTATATGTCGTTCCACGCACTTGGAGCAAAACTCATGACGACATTTTTCAACACAAAAAATCTGATTTGTGTCAATATCATCATCTAAACAGATACTGCAAGTCGTTTTGCGACTAGGGTTTGCTTGGCGAGGAGGATTCACAAGCCTACTGACCTCAGAAACTATTGCTTCCTTTGCTAGTTTATAAGCATATCTAGGACTCTTTGCGGCCACCAAAATCTGAAAGCTCGACGCAAATTCTTGACTTATACGTTGCATTATCTATTCAAAAAGACGAGAGAATCAGCGAGCAAAAGTGGTAACGAATTCTAGAAGAAAGATCTCGTAATTTTAGAAACGTGAACTAAAAAATTACCAGAGCCTAAAGAGAAACCCTAAGAGAAAACGCAATCTCTTGTATAAAGAGAAGGCTTGTGTCTCACGGATTATAAAGGGAAAAAAAAAAAAAAAGGGAATTTCTGTTTGCAAATTTACCATTTTACCATTTTTTGGAATTTGCTTTTTGCAAATTACAACTTTTTATTTCCTAAGTATAATTAAGGGAAATTTATGTCATAGTTGCTGCAGCAACATCATTACTTTTTAGAATTTTATTTAGGTTATCGATGTAGCTTACGACACACAACTTTACATATGTAGGGAGAGTTATTGGGAGATTGATTTTAAAAGAGTTTGTGGATTTCAAAAGCTTAGAGATTTAGAGATTTTAAGATTTTCAAAAAGATTTGTTGATTCTAAAATAATGTTTACCCAGATTTTTAGAGTTTAATAGATTCTTCATATGATAGACTCTACAAATCCTTATGATAATTGCAGTATTTTGAAAGTTGTTTTTAATGACTAAATATGTAAGGAATCATTAAACCAATAACACTAGAATTTGATAGAATTGGAAAATCAATAAATACTCAACTTTTTGAATAACAAAGGATTTTAAATAGAATTACAAAATACATACACCAATAACAAGAGATTTTATTAAGAATCTAAGAATCCGTACACCAATAACAATAGAATCTTAAACTCTAAAAATCTTTAAAAGTCATTCTCCCAATAACCCCTGTAAATTCTAAATTTTCTAGAATATTTAAAAGTATAAAATGTAAAAGTTCTAAAACTACAACAAAAATAAATTTGCTAAATAGGTAACAAAAAAACAAGAAAATTGTAAGTTGTTTTTCCTGTTAGAAAATGAAACGGGAAATTGTTTATCTTATTTATAAAAGATAAGATCCTAACCTGATCTGATAAATCACATCAGTTCTGATACCACTTGTAAAGCCTTGATAACAACGGCTCAGAGTCTCGTAACCTACCTTTTTTAGTTTCTCTTCGCAATTATTTGTGTATGTTTTTAATTTTATAAAATTTTATACTTTTTTAAAAATATTAGATATCTCTAACTTTTTGCCGCATCATTTGAGTAGTGTGGGATAATAACTTTGTGGCTGCATCTTGTTCTCTTTGGCGTTTCAGACTCGATAATAAGCGAAGTAGGTAATTTCAACGTCCTCCGAGTGATTATCTAATGTTTTATTGGAGAAGATTCCTGTTGTAAATTATAACACACGTAACTGCAGTTTCTTTGCCCAAAAATTGGATTTTTTTAGGGCTAGAAATTTTAGGGCTTTTGTTTGTCTTCTTACTGTGTTTCTTAGGTTCATGATGATGGCGACGAAGGAGACTGAAACATTATGGTAGATGATAACTTGTCCGGTTACCTCGTCAAATGATGCTAGTCTTGTTAGCCCGTGTATAAAACTAGCATTGAAGAATTTAGGCTACTTACTTACTTAATCCCATTACTGGCCTTTTGCATATATAGAGAGTCTTTATTCATAAAATACCATTTCGTTCTTCTTCTCCTAATCAACAAGTCTTAGACTCCATTTTTGACAAGCTTACAAGCATACAGTTGTATATTTAACTTATACACTGAACTGAGTTGGAACCATATAGATGTTTTATTATTTAATTGTGTTTATTTATTTATAGAAATCTTACTGAATAATAAATCAAGAAACCCACAAGTAAAATACAGAGAAGGCATAAAATACTCTTTTCTGCCGTGGATAGCGGCGGTGGTGGTGGTCTTGGAGGAGGACCATGATCGCAATGTCCAGCCTGGACTCCACATCGGTAGCAAAATTTATATCCACATCTATCAAAAAATATATAGACAATACGAAATCAGATTAAAAACATATATATATAACCAACTTCAAAAGGAAAAATGTTATCAGTAAAGATTGTTACCTGCATCTTACTTGTACGCATCCTGAAGAAAGTTCAATCATGTGTTGACACTTTCCGCATCGACGCCACTCTTTCTGATTTGCCAGAGACATAATCTTTCCATCGTTTTCGGTAGGATATGGATGCAACCTCTTGTAAGCTTGGCAGGACAAGTTACTATGCCATGAAACTTTGCAGTTTATGCAAAAGAGTTCACGGCATTTTAAGCACAATCTCCTAGCTTTACCTCCTCCAGTCGATTTAGAGAGCTCGGTTTCCGACATTAAAGCCGAGCACCTCGGGTTTGGGCAGTAAATTCTGTCTGTTACGGGAATCGAATCATCTTTCTTCCGTTTTAGCCACATCACTCTTTGTTCATGTGTCAAAATATGTTTACAGCTTTCAAAAACCAACTTAGACTTGCACCGGTGATAAGGACATCTAACCACACTTCCCTTGAGTAGCCTAACCTCTATGTATTTTTTCAAACACTCGAAACATAATCGATGACGACATCTACCGACCCTAAACATCTGATCAGTGTCAATAGCATCATCTAAACATATTTTGCAAGTTACTTGTATAGTAGTAGTCTTGGCTTGTGTAGGAGGATCCATAGATATAGGTATGCTGACTTCAGAAACGATTGTTTCTTTTGCTAGTTTATAAGCATAACTTATACTATTCCCCTCAACTAATATCGGAAAGCTCGACTTAAATCCTTTTCTAATACGTTGTACATCCATCATTAGCAAGGCAGTTTTGTTATCCTCTGGTACGTATCTTCCCATGACCTAACTCAAGGATATATAAATATTCAGATTCTTGTAAAACATCCCAAATACTAATGACATACTTAACTTTAAAAAAAAAAGAAACAATGGAAACTTACAAATTCGTAAACTGGATGATAATCACAGTAGATTGAGATATGAGTGATTCCCATACTCGCAGCTTCGGTTAGTCCTCGGGTTAATGCAGTAACCTCAGCCTCCAACATTGTTATTGTGGAGTCATGATGGATTGGTCCTTTCATCTGAAACAAGAGATCATCTTTCTTCCCAAATATTGCAACCCCAAATCCGGCCAACAAGTTCTCACTTACCAAACCTTTGAAGTAAAGGCTGCACAACTGATCAGGAGTAGTATTAACGTCGCCGGAGAAATTTCCCGGTGAGTGTTTTGCGGTGTCAGCCATTCTAGGGAGAACCTTCCTATGTTACACAAAGTCTTGGAGGAGATTGGTCTAAGAGTCTTGAAGCTTTATAAGAATGAAAAAACAAGAATCCAAATTAAAAGGGGAAATGTATATCTTTGGATATATTTGTATAATGATTCTAGTTAATCATATCCCGATATACTTGGTGTTTTCTTTTCTTTTTCTTTCTTTTATATAATTACTTTTAACAGTTTCGTATATTATTATGTAGAGTAATCTTTTTTTTTTTTTTTTCAAAACATGTTTGGGATTCAAAAGTTGAATTGTAATTCATTGTTCAGTTTTCTTTTCCATGAAGTTTCGATTAGTTGACCAATTTTTTTATTTTTTTCGTTCAACTTTTTAAATTCTATAGGAATGAGAATAAGTAAATATGTAATGAGAAATGAGAATGTGTGCAATATCTATTTGTTTTGTACTCTTCTTTTCCCATGGTCATAATTTGATACTTCTAAGGTCCTCTATGATATTTTAAGGTTGTTGCACATATATTATTAACAAACGATTTTTTTTTTAATATACAAAAGTATTATTTATCATCCATCACAAAAAATTTAAAAGCAACACGCGGAAGAATCGTCTATGTAAATGTATTCATAATTTGAAATAATAAATAGATCCAAAGACGGAGAAATAAACACTTAAGAAAAAGACATTGTTGTATATCGGAGATATAAAGCTAATAGCACAATTGGTAAAGATTTCTAGAAAAAGCTTAGAAGTCGCCGGTTTGAATAGAGTTTGGAATGAAACCATATAACATGTTCTGATTAAGAATTTAAGGGGATGTATAGATTTCGAGCTAGAATCTCTTTGTTATTAAAAAGGAAAGGATATAAAGCAAAACCAATCAAGATGAGGTTTGAAACAATATTACAAATTTAATTCATCTAACTAAAACAAGAAATATTATAATGACAAGAACAACTAAGGAAAAAGTACAAATAACACAATCTTTAATTATCCTTTGTCGATGAGGACAACCTCCTTGCTTCCATTCGGCTCCACATGTGTAGCAAAATGAATATCCACCAATTAACCATGAATATCTTATGTTAATCAGGCAAAAATTGTAATCAAACTTGAATAGATTATAAAAGAGAATATGATTAGAGATGACACCTGCAAGTTAATTTGATGCATCCTTCTGAAAGTTCGATCATGTGTTTGCACCTTTCACATTGACGCCACAATTCTTCACTTGCTAGAACTGTTAGCATCATATCATCTGATGTAGGATTGGTAGATACTCTCTTGTAATCGGAACACGACAAGTTACTATGCCACGGAACTTTGCAGTTAATGCAAAATCGCTCCCCGCATTTGAAGCATTTCATAGATTTCTCTTCTTTGGTAGATTTAGAGACCTCGGTTTTCGACATTAAAGCCGAGCACCTCGGGTTTGGACAATAGATTCTCTCTGTTAATGGAACCAATTCCTCTAAAGTCCTTTGTTCCCACAACACTTTAAGTTTAGGTGTCAAAAGATGGACACAACTCCTAAGAGTCAGCTTAGACTCACATTGATAATAAGGACATGTTGGTATAGTTCCCATGAGTAGGCTCACTTCAGTATATCGTTTCATGCATTCTATACAGAAACGATGATTGCATAAAGCAACATAATACATCTCCTCAGCTTTAAAATCATCATCAAAACATATACTGCAAGTCACATGATCCAAGAGTAAGCTGATTTCAGAATCTGCTGTTTCCATTGCAAATTTATAGCGTATTAGATGATGATCCGAGAAAAACAAATGATTTTATGATTAAATAGGTTGAATAACCAATATATTCTGGTTGTATTTTATGAGTATAATATGTTTGGAAGCAACATATATCCTACATCAACCAGAGAAGTTTAAGACTACGGATTTTATTGGACATGAAAAGGAAAAGTAATACTCAAACTAGATAAAATCACTTTATATCTAAATGATGTATTAATTAATCTTACCAAAAAAATGATGTATTAATTGAAGATTTAAATATCTTTATAATTAATTGTTAATGTATTTAAATTTACATTTGTAAATGTAAGTAAATATGTATATAACTCTAAAGTAAATTGTAACAATGTATCCCTTATATAGTTTTGATATTGTATGAATATATGATAGTTATTATGGTTTAATAGATATAAAATTATAAATTTCCTTCTCTATATAAAATAATTAAAAATTTCAAAATATTAAGTTTTAAAACTTATTCTAGATTATCTAGATAAAATAGAAAAATAATATTATTTAATGATGTAGATAAATTAAAGTATATAGATGTAAACCAAAAGAAATTGTAATATAATAAATTAGTTCAAATTCATATCCAAAAAGGGATAGCAATAATAAACAATAGAAACCATACTAAAAAGAATGGAAAAATAAAAGATCAAAAACAAAATTAAAATGTAGAACAAAAACAAACAAAATCTCTAGAATTTTTTTTTTTCTTTTTCTTTTTGCTGGATGGTGGTGATGAATGAATTTTCTTTAGGTAGTGAAGTTTCTATTCGATTATTCAAGAGTGAGCCTTTCCAATGATTTGTCACAGACCGTGTTAACTATGCATGTCCTGAACTTAATCTGTTGAGATTTATAATATGCAAGAACCGTAAAACATATAGTCGTATGGCTTTTGCTTTCTGTCTCTCTCTCTTTCTCTGTTTTGTTCACTCGTGTGTTTACTTTTGGAAAACATAAAGATAGAAGAACTTGAAATGTAAGGACACGCAAGAATTTAACGAGTTCGGATCCTTGGGAGGAATCCTACATCTCGCCGGAGAAGATCTCCGGAAAATCCACTAAGAACTTTGCTCTACCGAGCCTTCAATCGTTTACATTTTTCAGATGCACACTCACTGCAATGGCCACTCGTGCTCAGTTTTAAGGAATAACAGACACGGCTTCATGACAATGACATAAAGCAGCACTAGCTTGAGGCAAGTCCTACTGTATCTTTCCCCAAACTTCAACGATGCATCCGGAGTTTGGCTAATTGTGGTAGGCCTGATATCATTATTTTGTCCCTATGCATCAATCTTGAGTGCACGATCGAGTTTGTAACTTGCAGAGTACGTCCAAGATTTAGGTGAGGTTTGAACTTATTCTTGTATGGCCCTCGGTGTTATGCTGAGACTTCTGATATTTTATCTTATCGTCATTGGATTTTCCCTGCTCCGGTAAATTCATCTCTTCATCCACCAATTCAATAATATTTTTGTGGAGAGCATTGTAAGATGATGACCTAGCAATATAGAAAAACCACTCCATTAAAGAATCTTAGACATGATCATGAGCTTACTATAATATTTTTGGCACATAAACAAACATTCAAGAAACTTTGAGAAATATACGTAATTAAAATTTGAAAATGAAGTTAATTACATTTAATAAATTATTTTTAAGTAAAATGGTTATTTACGAGAAACTAATATAAACAGTGGTAAAATTACTAAATATAGGAAAAACAAAAAAAAATGGGAAAGAAAAGAGGAAACAGAGAGTTTTGCTAAAAATTAAGCTAACAAAGAAGAAACAGGGTGAACTGTGAACATGTCTGTCATCATTAAACCCCAAATAAAATACCAAATACACCAAAAAGAAAATCAAAGCTAAGATGTGATTCTTGAAAATTTTCAAGAACTGTGGTAGTGACAACACACAAAAACACAGCCTTATTCAACCTCTTCTTCTTCGCTTCCTCTTCTCTCTGTCGCTTTCAGATTCAGAATCAGAAGAAGATGAGTCAGAATCAAAACCAGAAGAAGATGAGCCCGACTCAGAACCAGAAGATGATGAGTCGTCTGACTCAGAATCTGACTCGGAACCAAAACTGTCGGATCCTGAAGACAATCTTGGTTCTGATTCTGCATCTTCCACCTGCTGTTGCATGTTGATGAGGTGTTGCATGTACTTCATATACTCTCTGAGATGCTCAGTGATGCCACTTAGACCAATGGAGGTAAAGAAACTGATTAAAAACCTCATGTTCTCTTGATTATCTCTAGGGAAGATAGATTCAAGTGAGTCCTGCATTCTTAAAACTTGAAGCATCTTATTAAGCAACCTAATCCCCAACTGTTCCCACAATTCCCCGAAAAGGAACTTCAAGAAGATACGAGATGAAGAGGTTGTGTCCTCCTTGGTTAACCTAATGTAGGAAAACACACGCCAGGAAATAGCTTCTGTGGCAAGTAAATGAGCAAAAAAACTTAGCAACGTTAGGCAAATCATTAGTCTCGATACAATGGATCATCGAATACAGCTGAACGAAACACTTCTCAAAATTCTCTTGATAACTTTTGCTGATCATACAGATAAGCTGACCCAACGAACTGTAGTAACGCAGATAACTTCTCTCCTGACCGCAACATTCAAGAAGTATTACACATAGTTCCATCTCTTGACCTGGTTCAAGTTTAAGTTTAAGTAACTTGTGACTTGCTTCCTCCAAATCAATGCTGGACATAATGGTCTGGTATATTTTCCTCCTAAGATTAACAAGATTAGTCTCAGTCTCGTCTCGCAATTCATTTTCATCAAACTCATCATCTTCTTCCTCTGAACTAGCATCATAGCCAATTTCTTCCTTAGCAAGTAACTCCTTCTTGAATGCCTCGTATTTTTTTTCGTTCTCGAGGAAGTCAGGATCAGGTTTGAAAACATCAATAACGGTTTCAGGATCTATTACCTTTTCAAGAGAGATATAATGCGAGTATTTTTCTTTGGCGAGATCTAATTCAGGACGAACAGCGTAATGTCCCGGAAATTTCGCAAAGTAGAGTCCTTCAATCAAGTACTGAACTCCCTTATCTATCTCTCCATCATGTAGTATACTACGAAACCGCTCAAAAATCTCATTCAGTCCTTTTGGAGCAAAGTCCTGAAGCCTTGCGCCACACTCTTTAACCAACACAACAGCTAGTTCAACACTATCATCTGTCGGGTCTTCAAGAAGTAGAGTGACTAACTCAAGTGCCATGGTCTCCTCAGCAACTTGCTGGTTTACTAGATGTGCTATGAATTTAACAGCAGCAAGAACCTGAGGCTTGTCGTTACACGTATACGCTTTCATTAGCTGCAAAACAACTCTTTTCAATAAAAGTAGACCAACTTGAGGGAACTTGGAGTTAACAACCGCGACTAAAGCTGCAAAGACGTCAGTGAATTCAGGAGATGCCATTTGAGACTTGATACATGAACGGCAGAACAGTCCTCTTCCTCTGATGAGATTTTCAGCAAACACTTCAGGGACTATGTTCTTGATGTTTCTTGCATTAACCTTATTGAAAATCCCATTGATACTTTTACGAAGAGCGTCCCATGTAAGACGTTGATACTCTACGCTGCTTTTATCTTTAACCTCCTTCATGATCATACGTTCTTTCTTGAACGGTGGAATATAAACTCCTCCTGTTTTCCCCAAATCCTTACCATTGTTATCATTCAGTTCTGGCACGTTGGGCTTTAAAGCATCCTTTTCACTGCGCTTGTCTTTGTGTTTCTGTCTTCTTCTCCTATCTCTCTTTCTATATCTCTCCTCTTCCTCAGAGGAACTATCGTGCCTACCCATTAAACGAAAGTTCTCACCTTAAAAAAAAACCTACCCTAAACCTTTCTCGTCTAGCAAAGAAAACCCTAGCCACCTATGCAACGATATATAGCAAGAACACTACGTACTGAGGTTCTAGCCAAGACTGTATCGATCTCGAGAAGCAAAAGTGGTTGTGAGTTGAAGGAAAAGGTTGAGAATAAGTTCTCCTTAAATACTAGAATAAGATAGAAAACCGAAATTAATTAGGAGTTGGAGTAAAGCAAACCTGAACCATATAGAAAAAGGAAACAAAGCTGTAAACGTGTTGGGCCAGTAATTACTTAAGTCATCATCAAAACCCAAAAGAAAATTTTTTAACTACTGAAAAAGTGGCCCAAAGTTAAGAAGAATATGTAAAGAAAAAAAAAACTGTTCTCTGCTTTGTTACAATTCTTCTCACTTGAATATGTGAGATTCATAGTTTTGAGACAGTTGCATGAATAGTACAGTACGCCGAGTGGAATGCTTTGAAGGGGTTTTGGAAGATGTTTCGTGAAGAAGATGAGCTACTAAAAACATACGTAAAAGCAACCAACCTTTTTTTCTTTTTTGTCTTATGGTAAATCATTAGAACTATAACATGAACAATCAAATGAAATATAACTATTACATGAACCAATCAGAACCGACGTAAAGGAGACGTACGTAAAAGCAACACATGAAAAATCTTTTTATAAATAGCAAGTAGCAACACAGTACACATGAAAAACTAAAAAAATAAAATGTGTTATTATTATTCTTATTCTGTTGAGAAAGAAACTAAGAGTTATCAATGTTTTTTTGGAGAATCTGAAAACTTGAGAATAGCAAAAGCTGCACCAACCATAAAAATCCCAATGAGACCATAAATGTCACTACACTCCCAAAACCTCCTTTCACGATGAGAGCAACCTCCTCGCTTCCATTCAGCTCCACATGTGTAACAAAACTTATATCCACAGCTATTCATACCAACCAATGAAAATTATAATGTTAATATAAGCCGAAAACGAAATAAAAATTTGAAAAGGAACCAATCCTAGCTAGTTATCATTAGAGATGATGATGATGATGATACCTGCAAGTTACTACGTCGATGTTATCTTTTCGTAGTTTGAACATGTATTGGCACTTACTACATTTTCGCAACATTCTTGTAGTGTTAAGATTTGGACCTAACTTCTTGTATTCCTCGCACGACTTCTTTTTATGCCATTGAACTTTACAGTTGGTGCAAAAATGTTTACCGCATTTAGTACACCATCTCCTAACTCCATCTCCGGTTTTCGAAGTTAAAGCCGAGCATCTTGGATTAGGACAGTAAACTTTGTCAGCCACAGGAACCGTTTCCTTTTTGATCCTTAGTTCCCACATCTCTCTTAGTTCAGGTGTCAAAAGATTAGCACAGCTTTCATGAGTTAACTTGAACGTGCAATAATAATGACGGCATTGATAATTAGGGCATCTCATCTCACTTCCTTCGAGTAGCCTCACTGATATATGTTGTTTCATACACTCCACACAGAAATGATGACCGCATAAATCAATAGAGAACATATCCTCCGGTTTGAAATCATCCTTGAAACAAATACCGCAAGTCTTCCTCTCAGCAGGGCTAGGCCTATGATCTATGGTGACTTCGGAAACTTTTGTTTCCATTGCAAGCTTATAAGCAAACTTAGCTTGATTTCTAGTCATTAGAATAGGGATGCTACATGTAAACTGTTCTCTAATATGTTGCACATGATCCATTACAAAAGCAATGTTATCTTGCTCAGGCGCGGATATCCCCACGACCTACATTAATTCAAGGCAAACGAGATCTAATGAAACCCTAAAAAAATTGAAATGTTTAGTATGAGCCGCCTACATGTTAGCTTGCTAAACAAGTAAAAGTGTTCATTGATGACCTATATGATGAAAAGCATGTGAACCCTTAAAAGCTAGAATTAAAAAACTTACCAATTCTAAGATCTGATCATGATCGCAATATAATGAGATATGATTGATCCCTAAAGCCACAGCTTCGCTTAGTCCTCGCCTCAACGCTATAAGCTCAGCCTCCAAAACTGTTATGGTAGAGTAGTCATGATGGCGTGAACCCTTGACATGAAACAAGAGGTTATCCTCTTGGTCGCAAATTGCAACCCCAAATCCTTTTGTTTCCTTGTTCACAAAACCCTTGAAGTAAAGCCTGTACATGTGGAACGGTGGTGAGGGTTTTAGGTCAACCATAGAGATATGCTGCGAGTTGTCTCTGAAGCCAAAATAAGGTACAGAGGCAAAAATAAAAAATAAAAAATTTAGGGTTTTACCACTCAAGTTTTAAAATCTAGTCACTCACCAAATTTTACAATATCCCCCAAATTTGGGAAACGTATCTTTATCGTTAGTCACCCGTTTCCTAAAATCATAAACCCTTAATTTCACAGCATTCAATTATCTATCAGAATCGAAGCTAATAATGTTAATAACAATATACTTTATAAATCTTTTTTGCTTAAAAATAGTAACCACTTAACTATATGCTTAATTTATTTCTAAATCAATTTGTATAATTTGTGATGAGCTTGTTCTTGGCCTATTAAGGACCTCGACCATTTCTGAATATATCCGGAACGCTCAGGACTAATCTCCTCAGAATAAGTATGTTCTTTATAGATTGTTCTTCAATGTATATGATCAAGAACCAAACCCTTTTATAACCTTGAAGGTTGTTTCTTTTTAGGGTCAATGGCTAAGAAGGGAGACAGGAAAAAAAAAAAGTTGCACAAGTTGTAAAAACGTTATTTTTTCTTTGAATATAATTTAACATTTTATCCAAAAAAAAAAAAAAGAAGGGAGACAGGAGCATTAGCATATACTGAGTGCAGCTTAAAAACACTATTGGTAGCTAAAAAAGTAGTTTTACAGCCTCCTTAAAAGACTAATAAGAAGCAAAAGACAAAGATTGGTTTATGCTATATATGTTCTTTGACTGGTTTACTCAAATCTCTAGCTTTTGTATATCTTAGTGTGTTTCTTCCTATGATTCTATGAACAACTCTTGCAGATTATGTTTCATTATAGGAGTTTGATCTTGTAGTAGAGAGAGTGTTAACAGAGTTTGATCTTTAAAGCTAAGTCTCAACAACTATAAAATAAACAAACGTTAATGATCTTTGAGTATACCGAGTTCTAGACAACATTATATAAACCGGTTTTAACCGTCTAACCGGATTTTTGGTTTTTGGCTATATAAGTGAAACCGAATTGAATAAAACCTCAATTCCTTTGAAAAGTTGACTCACTTGTTCTCTCTCGTCTTCCTCCTAATAACTCTCCGATGTCTAACTCCGACGAACCACCGCTAATAACAAACCATCCGCCGTCATTGTTTTCACTGCCAAAGGACATTGTTCTAACCATCTTAGCCTGCGTACCAAAACGGTATTACCCAATCCTCTGTTGCGTCTCCAAGAAGATGAGGAGTCTTGTTCGCTCGTCTGCGATATTCAAGAACCGATCTTCACACGGAAAAGATTCTCTTTACATCTCCTTCATCGACACAACAAAACGACCCGAGGCTTTTCACTGGTTCTGTTTCGGCAGGAGTAAGAACGATACGTCTAAGACTAAGAATGCCCTCGTCTCCATCGATGTCCCTATGCTTCCTGAGCCTTGTCGTTACTCTTCTTCAGTCCTCGCGGTTGGTTCTGAGATCTTCTTTATATCCGGAACTAATACTCTCTCATCAAGCGTTTCGATCTTTGATACCAAATCAAGAAATGTTCGTCAAGGACCGGAAATGCTAGTGAAGCGAATGTACAACTGCGTAGGACTAGTCGGGAATAAGATCTATGTGATCGGAGGGTACAGAGGAAACGAGATCCTCGCGGAAGTATTTGACTTAAAGACGCAAACTTGGGAAGCAGCACCAGTCCCTGAGGAAAGAGGTTGTTTCACATGGATCACTGCAGCGAAGGTTTCAGTAGACAAGAAGGTTTGTGCTTTAAGCTTTCGTCTAGGAGGCATGACTTGTTACGATACTAGAGATGGTTCTTGTGAGAGATCTGAGTTGCCTGATGACAAATGGTGGAAGACAGGAGTGTGTGTTATAGAAAATGTGCTCTACGTTTACTTTTCAAGATTCGGTTTAATGTGGTACGACACTAAGCGGATGGTATGGAGAGTGGTTAATGGTCTTGATCTTGGGAATTCTGGATGTGTTGCTATGGGTGAATACTATGGGAAGCTGGCGTTTCTATGGGAAGAACCAAGTCTTGTTAATGGTGAAAGGAAAAATATTTGGTGTAGATTGATTGGTTTGCTTAGGAGTGACGAAGGTATTGATGGAACTATTGCAGAAGGCTCTCAATTTCTGAGGACTGTTCCTAGCAGCTTTAGTTTTTACCATTGTCTGTCTCTTGGTTAAACTCGAGATCTATTGTTTAGTGCTTACTTTGGTGGACAATGATTGTTTTGGATAGGAGTGAAGTTAAGGTATCATTTGACTGTAGAGCCGTCTCAACTTCTAGGGTTTGTTACTTGTGGTTGTGGCTATAGATTTGCAGCATTGTCTTTCTCTTTCGGGTCAAAACACAAAAGCTATGTACGTTGTTGATACGTGATTTTAAAATGATGATGTTTTCGTTAGTCAATTTGAATGCAGTTTACAGGATTATGAATGTTCTGTTGCACTTAGCAAGTTTTGGAATACCTGGGTGAAGAGGAACCGTGAGATACACGCACCATTCGATTTGGACCTATTCTTATCTTAATGGGCTGTATGAACCAATCCTAATGCATAGTGACGTTATTAAAATTGGTGTGAGTCCTGTATATGAAAGTATATATTAGTCTTCCATTTTTGTTGATTTCACAATTCAGTTTTATTACTGAGCAAGTGAGCATCATCATCAATCCGAGTTTGATTTCTCATTTTTTTAGTATCTAAAGAGTATCTCAAAAATATTTAAATGAGATACTTTTTTCATTCTTTCTTCATTAGTTTTTTAGCTTTTACTTATTTTTTAGATATGAGAATTCTACGAAAATGTTAGTGATGAGATATGTTTTTATTGGTCATAATTGATGTGATTGTCTCAAATATTCTTATGAAGCCGTACCATTATTATAAGAATATAATCATTTATTTAATACATAGTATAAAATGTGCAATTTGAAAAATTTTGGATGAGCAAAATGATATTTGAGAAACCAATTAAATTGACGATGGTTGATTTCTAATCGAAGATGACAAAAAAAGAAATTGATATGCTTTGTTAAGGGTCGTTCTTAACTTGCACTGAGCTTGTGACATAAGAACACATAATTAGTGATTACCTCTTAAATTTGTATATTTGTTTAGACCTAGTTTTCTTAAGTATCATTATTTTCCAATGATGTTTTTATTGATTCCAATACAGATTAAAAAAGCACATAAAAAGAGAGATCAATTACACCATTTTATTAACTTGATTCAATTAAATTTGTTTGAAAATATACAACGTCGTCATATCTTGGCGTGCAAAGCAGGGAAGCTTGAAATGTATTTTTTATCGTTGAATTTTTTGAAAAAGTTGATTTAGTTATATGCTGTGTAAAATCTTGTTACATCATATTCATAAATCATAATCCTCTGGTCTATATTCCCAGATGTGACATTGTAAATCTCTGTAACGAGATAAAATAATCACATAATCCTACAAACAATAACGTATTATAGATGATCCGCTGCATTCTTGTCATCACTGAAAGCCTCAATCACGGGGATCTCCAGGACATCAAAAGTAGCTTCAACTTTTGGTGTAATCATGTCTGATTCCTTAAAAGCATATAATACAATTATTAAAAATATAATACATAAAAATATAATACAATTATTAAAAATATAAATTTTTTTTTTAAATTAGATTAATCATAAAAAATTGCTACCTACACAATAATTGTAACAATGTCATGTATGTCAAAGTACTATTTTTGTCTTGACATACATGGCAATAATCATAAAAATTGTTACATACACAATGATAGAATACTATTTTTGTAAAATTAAATATTTTGTTTTGTTTTATAACAATGCCATGTATGTTAAATATTTTGTTTTGTCTCAGTAGCTTTATATATTACACGAAATGACTTACACCATCTTTACATTTCGCACAGCCGTATATGAACCTATTGCAGAACCAAGAACACAACAATAACATAAATAATAATAACATATAAATATACATACTGAACTTAAGTTTTGACCCCTGTACTTTTGTAGATTTCGTTTTAATTCGTTGGACCCTTTAGATATTGAACTTTATCTTGTTGTTATCTATTCAGAATAAATGTTATTATTTGATTATTTCCAAAATTTGGAGTAGTTATATTTTTAATTATATTTTGATCATTGTAAAAATATGAAATAATGGGTCTGCCACTATCCACTTGTATGTATGCATCATCTCCTACAATGTATATAAATGTGAAAACGAAATATATAACTTGTTAAAATTATTATTTTAACACTCGACCTCATCAAAGCCAAAAGTATCTAACATACAAAGTTGTTATTTTACTTTAGTCATTGATAAAGCCACAACATATAAAAATTATTAAAACAAAAAAAATCAAAATCAAAATCAAAATTTCGTAAAGAGACGATCATCTAGAAATCAACCACTTGTCAAAATTTCTCTTAATTTTCTTCTCACAGTAAAGATTCATCACTAACCATTACCAATTGTTATGTTTGTGTCTCTCTTTGATCTTCGTTTTATAAATAAATACACAAACGTAAAATTATAACTCTAATTATAAACATAAACCAATCAGAATCAACATGGCGGAAATGAATTACCTTTTGTAGATCAGTCTTCTAATAACAAGATAGAACAATCTAAAAAATACCATATATGTTATTAAAGTTTCTCTAGGTAGTCGTAAATTTTTGCAACAATAAAAAAAGTGCTTATCATAACTAGGGATGGTAACCAATCCGCAAGCTTCATTTTTCGATGAGCACAACGTCGTCCCGTCCACTCGGTTTCACATGTGTAGCAAAACTCATATCCGCATCTATTCATATCAATTACAACATGTAGTAAACTTCGTAAAGTAATTAATTATATATCTATACTATATATATAGTAGGTAAAGATTGTGATTAGAGATGATATATATATGTACGTACCTGCAAGTTATTACTTCGACGCGATTTTTTGGTAGCTCGATCACGTTTTTGCACTCTCTGCATGCTCGCAACATCGTTGTAGTATGATTTAGACCTAACCTCTTGTATTCCTCACACGACATGTTACTATGCCACTCAACTTTGCAGTTGATGCAAAAGGGTTTACGGCATTTAAAGCAGCATCTCATAGTCCCATCTCCTGTTTTCGACATTATAGCCAAGCACTTTGGATTTGGGCAATGAACTATTTCCACCACAAGAACTGTTTCTTCTGCTTTGATCCTTTGTTCCCATATCTCTCTTAGATCTTGTGTCAAAAGATTGACGCAGCTTGTAAGTGTTAGCTCAGACTCGCATTGGTTATTAGGACATCTCATCTCACTTCCCTCGAGTAGCCTCGCTTCTATATGGCCTTTCACGCATTTCATGCAGAACTGATGACCACATGAATCTATAGAAAACATATGCTCATCATTCTTGAAACAAGTACCGCAAGTCTTCCTTTGATCAGACCTACTATCTATGCTGATTTCAGAAACTGTTGTTTCCATTACAAGGTTATAAGCAAACTTAGCTTGTTTTCTAGTCATCAGAACAGGAGTGCTAGATGTAAATTGTTGTCTAATACGTTGCACATCATCCACAAGACCGGAGATATCCCCAAGACCTATATTTTCAAAGGAACGTTATCTAATGAAACCCTAACACATTGCAGTATTTTGTATGACATGACGAGACAAAAGTTACCTTGCAAAACAAGTAAATACGAATTGGAACCTTAAAAGGCCAAAAGAAAACTTACCAATTCGAAGATCTGATCATGATCGCAATATAATGAGATATGATTGATCCCTAAACCCACAGCTTCGATTAGTCCTCGTTTCAAGGCTGTAAGCTCAGCCTCCAAAACTGTTATAGTAGAGTCATCATGATGACGTGAACCCTTGATATGATACAAGAAATTGTCCTGTTGGTCACAAATTGCAACCCCGAATCCATTCGTTTCGTCGCTCACAAAACCCTTGAAGTAGAGCCTGTACATGTAGAACGGTGAGGGCTTTAGGTCATCCATCGATAGTAGTATGTTACGAATTGTATGTGAAGATTCTTCCCCCATAGATATATAGAGGCCAACATGTTAGGGTTTTTTTGACCCCTTGTGACATATATCTTTAGTATATTTTATTTTATAATATCGCTAAGATTTAGGAAACGTATCAATTGACGATTTATCAAAAGTATACTATTTTGCACATTCACACCTAAATACTATATTATTTTAAAAATTTTATTGGGAAATTCTCATAAATAACATGAACAATGTTCAAAATTTAATATACGCAGGCTCTAATTAAATACTAGTAACATTAAAACTATAAATTAAAATATGTAGAATTTGATTCTTGTTTGAGATTTTTTAGTCATGTGTAGGTTCTTGTTGTTTTCGCTTGTTGGAATGGTCCACTCACCACTGTCTTGTCTTTAACCAATTCTACATAATACCAAGAGGGTCATCATCATAAATCTCCACTCACTCTTCTTTCAATATGGTACATACAAATAGTATCTTTAAAACAATAATTTTCAAATGTAAAAATTCAAATAAATTTTCATTATGTTGGCAATTGGCATGTACGTAGAGTTGGTAAATCGCAAGGAAAAAAAATAAAGATATTCTTGTAATCTGCTTCACATGTTCTTACAAGTAGAAGAAGACGAATGACGACCAAGAAATGAAAACGACTCAACCACTTAAATTTTTTATTTATTCACTTGAAGTCTGTAAAGTCCTCAACAAAAAGCAAAATGACAATGAAACATTTCTCTCTGTTTTCTAGTTTTCTTCTGGCCATTGCTTTGGCAACAACAAGCCACACTGATGCCTTTACAAGAAATGATTTTCCAAAGGAGTTTCTCTTTGGTGCTGCCACTTCTGCTTATCAGGTTTGAGTTAGCTTCTGAGTTCTTTCTTTTTTCTTTTCTTTAGTTAGTGTTATATTTTGTGAACTTGTGGATAAAATAGTGGGAAGGAGCTGTTGATGAAGATGGAAGAACTCCAAGCGTTTGGGATACGACCTCTCACTGTAGTAAGTTCTTTTTCTTTTCTAACGTGGTCGTCAATGTACTGGTCTAGGAGAGTTTGTTTCAATAGATTCATAGATCCCTTGTTTGAAAATATTGCAGATAATGGAAGTGTTGGAGGAGATATAGCTTGTGATGGGTATCACAAGTACAAGGTTTCTCTTCTCTCTGCCGTTTACTTTTCGAACAAGTTATCGTAAATCTCTGGCTCAAATTTGATGTGTTATTGTAAATTTTTGCAGGAAGATGTTAAGTTGATGGCAGAAATGGGCTTAGAAGCATTCAGATTCTCTATCTCCTGGTCAAGACTTTTACCTAGTAAACGCCTCTAGCTTCCTTGTTTCTTTCTTTGCAAGTAAACTAAAACCCTTTAAAACCCTTTTTTCTTCATGTGTATCTTTTTCCAGATGGAAGAGGAGCCATTAACCCAAAAGGTCTATTGTTTTACAAGAACCTCATCAAAGAGCTACGAAGCCATGGTGAGGATTTTTTTGTCTTAATACTTTATTTTCCTTCTGTCTTCAATACTTGATCCCAACTAAAGCCTAAACTATTTAACAGGAATCGAACCACATGTCACGCTTTACCATTATGATCTTCCTCAGTCTCTTGAAGATGAGTACAGAGGATGGGCCAACCGCAAAATCATGTAAAGCGATCAAAGATGATTCTGTTCTAACAAAGTCACTTTTCATAAATATGAATAGAAATGTTGTTTATTTTGTTATATTGCAGAGAGGACTTCACTGCTTTTGCAGACGTTTGCTTCAGAGAGTTTGGGGAGGATGTGAAGTTATGGACTACAATAAACGACGCTACGATATTCGCTATTGCTTCTTATGGCCAAGGAATCAATTTTGGACATTGTACTACTACCAATGGTTCTACTGGAAATTTATATACGGAAACATATATTGCAGGCCATAACATGTTGCTAGCTCATGCCTCTGTTTCAAATTTGTATAAACTTAAGTACAAGGTATATACAATATTTATCTTTTTGTTATTAAAATTCCATAAAATCTTTATGAACGTAATTTATATGATGGTGGTGCAGAGTAAGCAAAGAGGATCCATAGGCTTGAGTATATTTGCATTCGGGTTATCACCTTATACAAACTCCAAGGACGACGAAATCGCAACTGAAAGAGCTAAAGCTTTCCTCTTTGGCTGGTGAGGAATAAAAGATTTTCTTTGATAACTTGAGGAACAAGAAATCTGAAAACACTAAGAAAAGATTGATGATTCAGGATGTTGAAGCCATTGGTATTTGGGGACTATCCAGATGAAATGAAGAGAACCTTGGGGTCGAGGTTACCGGTTTTCTCAGCGGAAGAGTCGGAACAAGTTAAAGGGTCATCTGACTTTATAGGAGTTATTCACTACATGACTCTCTATGTCACAAAGCGACCCTCTCCTCCTATCTTTCCTCTCAACACTAACAAAGTCTTCTCTGCAGACATTGGCGCTTATATGATCTGTAAGCCTAGTTTCTTTTTTCATCATCCACCAATCGAAAAAAGCTTCAAAACTCGATTTAGCTGATAAAACTTCTTCTTCTTTGGACACAGCCATTGGAAATTCTTCATCCTTCTCGGTGAGTAAGTCAAATGTATTTGTGTCAAAAGCCTCCATGGGGTCTTGAATCTTGAAATATTCCTTATTGAATTGTCTTCTTGAAGTTTGATGCAACTCCATGGGGTCTTGAAGGTGTTCTTGAGTATCTAAAACAGAGCTATAACAATCCTCCAATCTACATTCTTGAAAATGGTACACTTTATTCTGTTTTTTATCTTCTTGAAATCACACCTTTTTGCTTTCAAGATTCTTCATATCACACCACAACTAAAAATAAAATACAAAAAAAAAAACAGGTAAACTCATGAAACACGATTCGATGCTAAATTGGTGCTGTGCTCAATGCGATCAAGTACAATTATCTTTCTTAGTCTTTCACTTCATCACATTAGCACTGATTGTTTTAGTGGTCTTATGTCCACGTTTAATTATGGTTTAGTACTTGACAATCTTGTTACTGAAAAAAATATTCTGAATGATCAGGAGTGGATCAGACACGAGAGGTTACTTCGTATGGTCGATGGTTGATATGTATGAGATAATAAGTGAATACGAGCTAAGCTATGGAATGTACTATGTGAATTTTAGTGATCCTGGTCTCAAGAGGACTCCAAAGCTCTCTGCTTCTTGGTACACTGGTTTTCTCAATGGTACAATTGATGTTGCTTCTCAAGATATTATTACTCAGTTGCAACAAAACAACTTCTCTGGCTCTTCTTCAGTGTAATGTTACAATATTTAACGATTCTTGTTCATTTGGTTTGATTTCTTTTATTCATATGGAAAAAAACTCAAGTGAATTTTCAAATGGTGTATCTTGTGACTTGTGAGACCAAAATGAGTCCCTCCCACGGTATCGACCAGGGTTCGTTTCCCTGGATGCTCAATCTTTGGCTTTGCTTGTTTAATCTTCATATATCATTGAGAATTATGAATTTTTATTGAACTGATGTCATTCTTTTGACTTGTTCATTTCACTGTAATGTATATCTATTCTATGGAAAAAAAAAATCAGAGAGTTGGCAAATGGTTTAATTTGATAAAGATTTGCATATCAATGATATACATGTAAAGCTTTTTGTGAGCAACCACATATTAATGATAACGACACTCGAACAAAAGCATAAAATTCAAAGTTTATAAAAAATTGTGTGCCATACGTACTGCCATTATAGGATTATATATATCGTATATATAGAGTCCATCGTACGTAAAGTTTTTTTTTTTTTAACTCAGATTAACATGTAAATATATAAATATAAAATTCTTTAGTCACACAAGAAGTTGACACATATTGGCATGTACGTAAGATTTGGTAAATCGCAAGGATTACATTTCACAGAAACAAAAGGAAAAAAAAAAAAAAAAAGAAGAAGATATTATATTGTAGTCTGCTCCACATGTTCTTACAAGTAAACGAAGACGAAAGACACAATGGACCACGAAAACGACTGGACCATTAAAAGTTATTTAATTCACTTGAAGTCTTTCAAGACATTAACAAAAAAAAAAATGAAACACTTGTCTCTGTTTTCTAGTTTTCTTCTGGCCATTGCATTGGCAACAACAAGCCACACTGATGCCTTTACAAGAAATGATTTTCCAAAGGAGTTTATCTTTGGTGCTGCCACTTCTGCTTATCAGGTTCGAGTCAGCTTTTGGGTTCTTTCTTTCTATCTTTCTTTAGTGATTTATATTTTGTGAACTTGTGGGATAAAATAGTGGGAAGGAGCTGTTGATGAAGATGGAAGAACTCCAAGCGTTTGGGATACAACCTCTCACTGTAGTAAGTTTTTGTGATCCCAGGGAATGTACGGGTTTAGACCCAGAACCTCTTAGTAATTCAAAATAAAATAAAAAAAACATAGGAGAATTTGTTTCAAGAAATTCATAGATCCCTTGTTTGAGAACATTGCAGATAATGAAAGTATTGGAGGAGATATAGCTTGTGATGGGTATCACAAGTACAAGGTTTCTTTGTTGTTTACTTTTCGAAGAAGTTATCGTAACTCTAGCTCTGTTTTCTTCTTTCTCAAATTTGATGTGTTGTTGCCAATTTTTGCAGGAAGATGTTAGGTTGATGGCAGAAATGGGCTTAGAAGCATTCAGATTCTCTATCTCTTGGTCAAGAATTTTACCTAGTAAACGCCTCTAGCTAGGTTCCTTGTTTCTTTCTTTGCAAGTAACTAAACAACATTGTTCCTGACCGAGGACCCATTAACCCAAAAGGTCTGTTGTTTTACAAGAACCTCATCAAAGAACTACTAATCCATGGTGAGTTATTTTTTTTTTTGTCTTAGTACTCATTTACTCAACTAAAGCCAATTCAATATTTAGAGAGTCTTTGCCAAAAATATTTAACAGGAATCGAACCACATGTTACACTCTACCACTATGATCTTCCTCAGTCTCTTGAAGATGAGTACGGAGGATGGACCAACCGCAAAATCATGTAAAGGGATCAAAGAAGATTGTGTTCTAACAAAGTCACTTTTCTTAAATATGAATAGAAAAATGTTGTTTATTTTTTTGTTATATTGCAGAGAGGACTTCACTGCTTTTTCAGATATTTGCTTCAGAGAGTTTGGGGAGGATGTGAAGTTATGGACTACGATTAACGAAGCTACAATATTCGCCATTGCTTATTATGGCCAAAGAACAAAGCTTGGACATTGTACTCCTACCAATTGCTCTACTGGAAATTCTTGTATGGAAACATATATTGCAGGCCATAACATGTTGCTAGCTCATGCCTCTGCTTCAAATTTGTATAAACTTAAGTACAAGGTATACAATTTTTGTTTTTTCCATCTTAAAACATTCTCAATCCATAATAAGCGTTATTCATATGATGTTGCAGAGTAAGCAAAAAGGATCCCTAGGCTTGAGTTTATTTGCATTGGGGTTGTCTCCTTATACAAACTCCATGGACGACGAAATCGCAACTCAAAGAGCTAAAGCTTTCCTCTTTGGCTGGTGAGGGAATAAGCTTTCTTTGTTTTCAAGAAATCTGAAAGACTAAAAAAAGATTGATGATTCAGGATGTTGAAGCCATTGGTATTTGGGGACTATCCAGAAGAAATGAAGAGAACCTTGGGGTCGAGGTTACCGGTTTTCTCAGCCGAAGAGTCGGAACAAGTTAAAGGGTCATCTGACTTTATAGGAATTATTCATTACTTGACAGTCTATGTCACAAACCGACCCTCTCCTCTTATCTTTCCTCTCAACACTAATAAATTCTTCTCTGCAGACATAGGCGCATATATAATTTGTAAGTCTAGTTTTTGTTCATCATCGCTCAATCGAAAAAAACTTCGGAACTCGGTTTAGCTAATAAAACTTCTTCTTTGTACACAGCTACTGGGAACTCTTCATCATTCACGGTGAGTTCCTCATATTTATTTGTGTCAAAACCTCTTGTTTGATCTTGAATCTTGAAATATTCTTAATTGAGTTGTTGTTTTTGAAGCTTGATGCAACTCCATGGGGTCTTGAAAGTGTTCTTGAGTATCTAAAGCAGAGCTATAACAATATTCCAATCTACATTCTTGAAAATGGTACACTTTCTATTATTTTGTCTTCTTGTTCTGTTTTTTGTCTTCTTGAAATCACACCACAAATAAAATAACAAAAACAGGTAGAGCCATGAAACACGATTCGATGCTACAAGACACACCAAGACTTGAATACATACAAGCTTGCATTGGTGCTGTCCTCAATGCCATCAAGTACAATTATCCTTCTTAGTCTTTTACTTCATCATATTAGATATAATGATGGTTTACTTGATACTCTTGTTTTTTAAAACATCTTCTGACGACTGATCAGGAATGGATCAGACACGAGAGGTTACTTTGTATGGTCGTTGGTTGATCTGTATGAGATAGAGGGTGGATACAAGCTAAGCTTTGGAATAAACTATGTAAATTTTAGCGATCCTGATCTCAAGAGGACTCCAAAGCTCTCTGCTACTTGGTACACTGGTTTTCTCAATGGTGCAATTGATGCTGCTTCTCAAGATATTACTCAGTTGCGAGATAACAACTTCTCTAGCTCTTCTTCAGTGTAATGTTATAAGATTTAATGATTCTTGTTCATTTTGTTTGATTGTTTCTATGAAAAAAACTCAGTAAACTTTCAAATAGTGTATCTTCTTGTGAGACTAAAATTAGTAGCATGGATTCTGGGAGTTTAGTTACATAGATAACAACACTCAAACACCAGTCACAGAAGCTCTAATGCTTCAAAAGTTAAAACTTTGAAAATATTTAAGTATTTTGTGACTACAATAACAAAAGCGCATCTGGTGTAGTGGTATCATAGTACCCTCCCACGGTACTGACCAGGGTTCGATTCCCTGGATGCGCATTTTTCTTTATTTTGTAAGTAGCACACTAACGTTTACTACTTATGTGTTGGGAGGCTACTTGATATGGTTGATAACCGATTTGTTTGTATCAATATCAGCAATCCTCATCTCATGAGGTCTCCAAACGTCTCTTTACTTTTGGACCTCTCAGCTCATCTCAAAGCCAAACGAAAACCGAGGTCTTCCCAGTACGCCTTGACATTAGGATTTAGGACTCTCAAACCGGCATGATTCGTCTTCATGAAGTATGTAGTAAGTGTAGGGAACCGGGCGAAAACTGCGAGTGTGTAAGTAACTCAGCTAAGTAGTTGGTCTTCCCAAGTCTCTCTTCGTACATGAGTTTTTCTCTAGTTTCTCTAGATTCTGCTCCATGATGGCTAGATTAGGATATGACTCGCCTTGAAGCGGCACGACAATGATCGAGCTGATGGATGATGGCGAGGATTGAAAAACGAGATGGACACACAAACACGACAATTCCACTTATCAAACATATTTGTCACCAATCCATCATCCAAAGTTGACTCACGCTGATCAAGTTAACTAGAAAATAACACAAATTGACACTAACAAACAAGCAAAAACACAAAACAATTCAAGTATCTAGCCATAATAAGACAATAAAACTAACAAGTTACAATACTAAAAATTAAAAAGGTTTAACATATTTAGCCCTCAAGTCTGCAAGAACATATCTCGGCAGGCGGGATTCAACCGTCTGCCATCGTCATTTCGTTCGAGCCAACAGATTCCATAGGGCTTCCACAACCTTCACAATCAAGCTCATTCTCAACATTCAAAACCCTTCTACGTCCTTGTTTATCCACAGCCGAATTAAAACGAACAACATCTTCATCATCAAGGATATACATTGGTCTCTTAGGATTAACTTCAAGTAGAACGTAGCTAAGTATTAGACTCAGCGTCACATTAGCTTGAATCTTGTTGCATATTCTACTAATCACCTCAGAATAAGTGACCTCCTCTTTAGGTTTCTTAATCATCAAACTATACAGTTGATGTCTTCTTGAAATCCATCGTTCTTCATTACCGTTCTTTGAATAGTAACCACCGTAATCAAAAAATATGATTGTGTAATCATTATTATTCATTGTCCCCTAATAAAATAAAAAACACATTAGGATGTAATTATGTAACACTGTCTTAGTAATAATACTAGTTGCACCAGATCTATAAATCGAGTGTATAGCAACATTACTAAATTCAAATCTATCTACGATTCGACCATAAAAAATCATATAAAAATCAATATATTAAAGTTTAATAACTCAATAAGAAGAATAGGAATGTTACAAAATTACAAAACTATAAAAATTGGTTCCTAAAAGCAAAAAATCGAGGAGAGTATTATAAGAGAGTACCTGAGTTCTGAAACTTGAACCTTGAGCTTTCAATGGTGGAGGAACTTTTGACGAGAGCAAAGACGACGCTGTTGAAGTTTAACAGTGATGTTCTTAAAAGTGAACTGAAGCTGTTCGACGAAATGTCTGAGAGAGTGTGCAGTTTGGTTTTTTATTTAAAGGGAAAAAGACAACATCGTCCTCGGGGACTAATTAATAATTAAGAAAATAATAGGGGTATTTTATTAATAATTAAGAAAATAATAGGGGTATTTTAAAAAATAATATGGGTTGTTTTCTTCTTCTTCTTCTTCCTCTTAACGAAATTGGGTAAAGAAGGAAGAAACAATAATATGGATTCTGCAATTTGAAGTTTCAGTTTTCTCGTTCGTAATGTTAGGATCTTTACTTACACTGATGTGTTTCGAATGATATAGATTACGGAGATAATTTTGATTTTTTAATGTAGTTTGTGTAAAATATTTTAGTGAGCGAAAGGTGTTCACCGAAATGCTTCACAGAGTTGTTGTTTTTGAGTAATTCAGTATGTTTTGTGTTGAGTGTGTAAAATCTTGAGCTTTAAATGATGAGTTCAATTTTAATAATTGTTTGAGTTCAATGCACCAGATTCATCTAGCTTGTTGGTTTTGGTCATTAGAATTTAGCACAAGCAGCGAATATTCTTGTTTTGGTTAGGGAAATTTTAAGAGAAGGTTGATCTTTTCTTCTGTGTGTAGAGAGATCCATCTACATGGTCTCAAGGTGGAAATGGAAAGGTGCTGAGGCAATGGCACTTACAGAACCTGTTTCGAACTGAGGCCTTGGCTTGATGGCTTCTTCTCAGCTTGATCTGTTGAGCCAGAGCAAGCTGATCTATTGGACGGTGGTTGTTTTGGTAGGCCTATTGTTAGTACCTAGAAATATAAGATGTGAGATGGATTCAATTGTCTTTTGAAGAAGCTTTCTTTTTGCGCGACAAACTCAACGGCAGATCTTTCTTCACCGTTGTTCCTTGGAAGATGAGTTAGATCTATGGCGATCCATGAGATTCTCTAAGCCAAGTTTTGCGATCTTGTACAAGGCTTATTCGCCTCTACGATCAAAGAACTGGATTGTGAGATCATGGTTACTATATGGAGCTGATTTCGTGGTCTGATATAGACATCATCCATCTCTTGTCCACTCTCACTACACTGTTCTGGTTCAGTCCATTGGCGAGAATGATCGGTTTAAGGTGTTGTCACCTCGTGAAAACATTGTTGATTCTTGACGTCAATGGAAAAGTTGATACAGAGAACATGAACCTATCTTTGTGTTTAGAAGACTACACAGTGGAAGAGCAAACAATTCGTAGATGGAGTCCAGAACTTACCCGTGAAGATGAAACCAGAACATGATTATGCTTAGGAGTTATGAGTCTTACAAATATTTTGCTCATTCTAGAGGAAGATATAAAATAGACTAGAGAGCTTCTGATTCCAACATAAATAATATACACAAACAAAAATAATGTGTTACATATACCAAAAACAAACACAAAAAGTTACTAGGAGACTTTACCACAAGCCAGTGACAAACATAAATCAAATCTTGTTCCTCATCAGATTTTTTCATTACCATCTAACGAAGAACTATACCAAGTTTTTGATCAAAGGTGGAAATGACTAGGATGTGACTTAGTCATCCTAGCTTCACCAGCCGGCTCATCGTTATCCATCCTCTTGACATTCCTATAAGCCGCATAAGCAATCACATAGAAGATAACGAGAATGATTAGTACCACGATGTTAATCACCGATACTTTTCTCCAACTCTTCTTTATGCTCCCAAGAACACCAGCTTTACAAGAGCTACACTGATAACAAAGCATGCTCTGGTCATTGCTCCACAACATACAGTCCGAGTTTGGTCCTGCCATCCCTCCTCTCGTGTCCCAACCCGTCTCGTTCACATATGAAAATCCACAATCTGTTGGTGGCTTGCAACAACCGGACTGCAAAATACATAACAACAATTACATATCATAAACCGCAATATTAATCACTCAAGCTCAAGTGGTATGCCTAACTACTACAACCATAAAGCATTATGATTTTCTAACAAAACTCAAGTATATAAAGAATGGAAAACAAACAAAACAGAGCATTCTAGGTTCATGATTTATATGACAAAACAAAGGAGTACTTGAACAACTACACTTTATAACGTTCCATGCATATTCATCATGGTTTTGGCTACTCACGTGTAAAGCTAGGAATAATGAGCACATATTTGTCTACTTTAATAAAACAAAAAAAATTCAAAAATACAACAAAGTAATATTTATTTTCCAAAAAGTTATATACTTTTTTGGGGTCGGTCCAAAAGCTTATAATATATTTTACTAACATATAAAAACAAACCTGCAAAGGCCAGACATAAAATTTGCAGATATATCTCTGGCAAAAATAAGAATCGAAGCTTACTACATCAAATCATTGTTCAAGGAATCAATCTTACCTTATTTTACACTTACACAAAACCTTAGTTTGTCCCAAAAAAAAAAAAAATACAATCAATAAATAAACTAAACTTTTCTACACTTTATTATTTTTAGTTTTTGCTGGAGTAAGCTAGAGGCAAAGCTGAATCAGATCTAGACTCAATACTCATATAGTCAACTAAGTTTATCATAAAAAAAAAAGTTTATCTTGTTCAATAATTGAGTCTCTCGTCATATGGGTCTTCAACACATGGAGGACCAAAAATATTTATTTCAAGAAAATAACATTAAGAAAAAAGACTAATATCAAGAAACACTTTTTAAAATTTCTGAATCTGAATATCTCAGAATCAAAGATTAAACAAAGAGTAGATTTTGATTCTAAACTAACCAAGTATTAGTAACACAACAGGGCTAAGTCTGATATCAATATGTGTAACATAAAAAATTTACCTCAACAGGGCTAAGTCTTCTAAGGAAGAACATATCAGCAGTTTCAGGGACACCATTAAGGTTTCTTCCGATCTTTCTACAAGCTCCAGAATCTCTAAGACAAGAACTGATCTTACCCCAATAACCATCATCAGAGACTCGATCTTTCAACCAACCAGAGTAATCTTGAAGATAGTAGTCAAGATAGCCCCGGTTAAGAACGGTTCGACCGGATCCTTTATCAGTAACCGCGTAAGCAAAGATGATGAAACCTATGAGTGCGGCTATGATGAGGAGCATGACGACTAGGTAAAGCCACATGAGGAACTTGTTACGGTAACAAGCTCCAGCGAACCCTGCTAAAGACACGACCATGATTGAGATTCCTATGACTATGAGTGGCCACTGTAGGAATCTTAAACAGTCAGTGGAGTTAGCTCGGCTGCTTAGCCATATCCCACCGCCGAGGATTGGGATCGAGAGGAGGAACGTGAGGAAGTTGACTAGACCTATGAGATGGTTACTTGTTCTCATAGCTTTTTTTTCGTGGTTCTTGAGCTTTCTAGATCTTTGAGTTTGTTGTCTTGAGCTTTGTTTCTTGTGCAAAAAGACTCTGAAAAATGCAGAGAGGCGTTAAAGAAGAGGAATGGTGTTGAAGTCTTGAAGATGATGAAGTGAAGACATGATGGGTTTATTACATATCTGCACATGCTTTGACGACACGTGTCGATACAGTTTGTTTTTGCTATTGGTTAGTGTGTTATTGTCATTTGATTACCTAGAAAAATAAGAAAAAATGTTTCTTTTCTTGTCGTTACGTGGATATACTTGAATTTACAAGGGATTTAATTTTTATTATTTTCATTTTAGTAGAAAATATGTTTTCAATGTGAAAATGAGAAAAACAAACGATATTTTTTTTTATCTTTATGATATTGATATGTAAGCTAAGATACAAAGATAGATAAAGTTAAAGTGATACGTTTTTATCGTAATAATTCATTATTAGGTTTTGAAAGTTATATAAGGCTAAAGAAGAAGGATTAGATTTTTGAATGTTTGATATCCACATATTAATATTAGTGACCATGTCGGTAGCTCAGTGATATTAATGAAAGATTTTGTTTTTGTAATTACTTAATTAATTCATGATGTTGAACATTTTACTTATGGAGATGAAGTCATATTCACCACTTGGGTTGGTTGGTTTGGTGATATTATCTACATAGTATTTTACTTAATGCAAATGCAAAATGCAATGATTGGATTTGAGACCAAACTAGCTTATTCATACAGTGGCTATAATAGTAACCAAAATTATGGGGAAGCCCTCTAGAGTTCATTTAACAGCTTGCTAGTGAACTCTCTAGAGATTTGGTATGGTAGATTGTGTAATTTAGACTATGCTTTTGATATTGATCTTGATGACATAGGGAGATTAATCTCTCAGGCTTTGTCTAAATTTTCCAATTGTAAATATTAAACTGTAAAATGATGAGAAATGACTTAACTTCTTTAATTATATTGCTCAACCAATTTTGTTACTTTGTAAGTTACTCCAAAAGACTTTTAATTATTCAACACTCAAGAGAGTTATAACTATTCAATACTCCAACAAATTAATTTATATTTTATGTCCAGTGTTTTTAAACACTAGGCACTAAATTATCAGTAATTTAGTATCTAACACTGACGTTACGCAACTAAAATTAAAATAATTTTATTTATTTTAGCCGTTTCAACATAAAACATTAAAAATATAATATGATAGAACTAAATTAGACAAAAATATATATCGAAAGCATAATATATATGTTAAAATGCTATTAAAGTTTATACTATAAGTATGATGTGTATTATGTTGCCTAATTAGATGAGAGGTGCTTAATAACTACTACAACTTTGGCTTATTCAAGAAAATAAAATAAAAATAAGGCTACGTGTAGGGGAATAATGCGACAATATACAAAGGAATCGATTCTCTTATTTTCCAAGTCTTTGTTAATTTATTCGTTTTCAAATCAAAATTTGCATGGAACACATACAAAACCTGGTTGTCATCAACGTCCATCTCTCTTAAATATAAAAGTCAATTAAATAAATCTCGATACACCGACCAAACTGATTATACAAATAGTAAGTATTCACACATATCTATTTTAGTAATATATATCCAAAAAGTTGTACTTTCATAAATTATACTCCTAAAAAGTGTATATGATATGATAATTAATCAATGAATGAAGTTTAATTATTGATCTGCATATTAAAAAGATGACTCTCAAAAGATTGAAATGGATCCACATCCTCTTCAGCGTTGGTACTGTTGATTTTGATATTGTTAGAAGTTCGTAGTTTGGTCTGTATGAAGACAAGTTTGAACATGTTTTGAGTTTTTGATCTAAAGACTTGTTGTTTTGATAGATTCATAGGACCACATGGAGGCACTATCGTTGACGAATGACTTCTTCTTCCTCGAATGAATTATTATCCAGCCCGTTTACTTGGGCTAAGGCCCATTGGGTTACATAAACAATATCATTGAAGTTGTATGAATTTTGAAAACTAACATATTCATGGCTGGTTTAGAATCTTTGTTGAAATTTAAGGTTTTGGCTATAACCCATCCAAATTTATTTTAGGGTCATTCTCTAAAATACCATCGTTTTTGTTTTTAGGACAAAAATACCATAAGATTAAAATTAATTTTAAATTTTCAAACTCTAAATTCTAAATTCTAAACATTAAACCCTATCCCCTAAATACTATACCCTAAATTGCAAATAATCAACCCAAATCAAAGATTTAAAATTCCATACCATTGAACAATAATTTGATTTTAGTGGTATTTTTGGAAAGAAAACCAAAATGGTGGTATTTTGAGTAATTCCTCTGGCCAAAGTTTATGATGCTATAATCGCATCCATTATAACTATCCAACACGTAGCTCAGAAATGATTCTCAATCGATCTACGTATGATCTTTATATATTTTTGTTAATTTTATACATATTTAATTATATTGTATATATAAAAAAAAGTATATTATTAGATAGTATTTTTTCGTCGCCTTAAAATGTTTTTTTTTTTAAATTTATGGATATTGTAAAAGAGTTAAATGGTCGAGTTTGAGAATTTTTCTAATTTACTATGGGATGTTTATAACAGAGTTAAATACTATAATCAAGAATCGTATACTTGCTTATGTTCTTAAAATAATTAATTTTGATTTACACACGAGTGGGCAAGAACCAACAATAACCAATATTATGGTTATTTCATATACTTTATGTATTTAAACAGCGTATTTAATTTGTCTAATATTAATATTAATTTTCTTACAATTAAACTTCTATTTAATCAATAACTAGTTAATTTGGCAGTTGGCTCAATTTTTCTAAAATAAACATATTGGAGGTGTGTGCAGAGATGGTGTAAAAAGAAAGGTGATATCCCAATTACGTTTAGAATATTTTTTCTTTCTGTTAAATTATATTTAGATTTTTGATTATTTATAAATGCTCTGATAAATTCCGATAAGATTCAAAATTACGTTTAGATTTTTGATTATTTATAAGACTATATGATAAAACTTTGGCTTATGTAATTTATTCTTTCTGATAAATTAAATTCTAGCATCTATAAGTTTTTCTAATTTTTTCTCTAGAAATGGTATAGTAGTTATGTTCAAGGAAATAGTGGTTATATGATCTGAAAACTACTCTCATTGTAGAGAAGTGGGACAATTCCATAGTCTCAAGTCCATTTCGACAAAATAGAGATAGTGGTCTCTACAACTTTCAATACTATCATGATCACAAGTACGTAATTATTCACTATCATTTGAATTTAGTAGGTTCTTAATTTTATTAATCGTAATATTGTGTTTATAGTCTCTGACAACATTTGGGTCTGGCGAAGTTTTTCACTTAAGGTAATATTTAGGTTAACTGCACGAAGAACGTTCACCTATTCATTTATGATTATGTAAAGCGTGTCCACAACATAATTTTGCGATAACTTTCAAAAGAATCTTTATATATATAATTAAAATAATATATAACTAACCGCTTTTTCTTTTATTTTTCTGTAAAGTATGCACTTTTAAGATCATCAAAAAGTATCCACTCTTATTACTAACAACATTTAGGTAATTAATAGTTATTTCACTTGCGTGTTCAAGTAGTTTAGCAAAGATTTACAGAGCAAAATACAAAACGTGATGAAATTATTCCTTATTATTTGGATTTAGCAGGTACTTAATTGTATTGAATAACTTGAATTTTAACATTTTTTGCTATTATAAGTTATAACAATCCAACCTTCTTTTTTGGTCAAATTTTTGTGTGGGATCTGGTGTATTAATTAATGATGGTGTAATTGCATCCATTATAACTATTCAACATGTGGCTCAAAAATGATTCTTAATCTATCTACATATGATCTTGGTATAGTTTTGTTTCATACATATATATTTATTTTATCGTATGTATACTTATATCTAAAAAGGATATTATTAGATATTATTTGTTATCCCTAGAAACATTTTTGAATTTACGAACATTGTAAAAGGGTTAAGTGGTCGAGCTTGAGAATGTTTCTGACTGATTTATGGAATACTTGCTTATGTTTTTTTTTTCCTTTTTTGTATATTTGTTTGTATATGTTCTTCACATAATTAGTTAGATTTAAACAAGAGTGGGCAAGAACTAGAGAAGTTAAAAGCTTATGATCGATCTTAGTTAAGGTGAGAGCAAATATAAAAAAACAAACCAAGTTGATGTAAGTAATAATATATACTAATTATTATTACTCATTTTCGTGGTGTTTGTACTTTTTATGCTCGGTGTATTTTTCATTTTATAGACTAAAAAACAAAGTAGAGTAAACTTGAACTAAGAATTTGTTCAATTTCCAAATAGTCTTCCACTATAGTGCCCAATTCCAAATATTATTTCTTGAAAAGCCATCACCACTAAAGGACAGTATAGCACCAAAAATCAAAATCAAACCGTTTTTGGGGATTCAAAAACATTATCATATTTTAATAAAACACTTTTGGCAGTTTCTTCAACTCTAACGAGGATTTTGTCACGCCACAATCTTCCAATTGGATTTCGTTGGTACGTACGTCCTGATATATAGTATAATTTTGTGTATAAGTAACTATGTAATATACAAATTTCATCGTGATTTTAAACGACTGAGAATATAAAAGCTTATAACATCCGATATAAATCTACTAAAAATTTCTAAAATGTTCATACAAGTTTAGATAATCAAACATTTGGTTTGGGTCTTCGAGAATATTACTTTCGACTTTGGTACAAATTTTTGTTTTTCTTTGGTCCATATGTTATGGTAAAGAAAAAAAAGTTTCTAAACGAAGAATCCGAAGTTTTGAATTGGAGACAAAGAAAAAAAAAACACAATTATCATTTTCCAAGTAATTGAAAATCTTTAAACGAAAGCACCACTTATCTATTATCTCTTCATCATTAACCCCAAACTCATATGATCCCTTTCTTTAACCAAAAAGACCAAATCCAAACCCTAAGCAAATTAAACCCAAAACTAATGAAAATGGTTTATATTATAGTTGATAGACTACAATAGAGCACCAGTGTTAATGTAGTTGACAGTATTGCTCCAAACCTCTCTCCCTGAATCATTCTGTTCAACATGACCACTTCCTCCTCCTCCTCCTCCTCCCATGTTCATCTGCCAGGGGAACCCCCACAAGACTTTGTTTGGGTCACTTGTCGCCATCTGCTCCAAACCGCCTCCACCATTCCCAAACGCATAACTTGCGTTCTGCATCTGGTGGCTTGTAGTACCAAACATGCCATCCATGCTCATTGGGGACTGAGAGCTTCCGAACCCTAAATGTGAAGAAACCCCTAGAGGTTGCTTGTTAAGCAAGGCAAATGCTAATCCAAGATCCATCTGCTGTTCATTGTTAATGTTGTTATTGTAACCGCCGAAACTCGCTGTGGAGAATGTTCTGCCGTCGTGTGTCGTCGTTGTCGGTTCAGGAGTTGTTCTGAGGCTTTTGGTTGCTGAAGTGGAGCGTTTGTGTTTCCTGTAAGCACCACCGATTGGGATGTTTCTTAAAATGCCTCCTTTGGTCCAATATCTCCGACAAGATTTGCAGAAGTAGCGAGGCTGAGAGAGACTGTAGTTGTTGTAGTAACAGAACTTAGTGTTGGTTGAGTCACAACGAGGGCACCTCAGTGATTGCTCCGGTGGAGCTGGCCTTGTAGCCTGAGATGGTTTCTTCTGGTTGTTCTGATAATCTTGTGATGAACAAGAAGATACTCCCACCACATTCTACATATATAAATAAAATTTAAAACTCAAGTCTCTCTAACAACATAGTCATTATAATGTGATGTAAGTTAGTAGTACCTGGTGCATCGAAGAGTAATCCATATATCAACTAGTTGATGAAGCTTTCTTTGAAACGTAGAGAAGATAGAGAATGAGATAAAGCGAGAGAGAGAGATAAAGAGAGTGGAGATAAAGAAAAAGCCAAGCATCTTATCTCACTATGTATAGAAAAGAATGTGGAAGTAAAGCTAGCTAAGACAATTTGGTGGCTTCCTCAATATTTTTATATTTGTATCATTTTTAATACGTTACTATTTAATCAATGTTATTTATTTATTTCATTTTTTTTTGATAAAGAGGGAATAACGTGATCCAACTCAGAGCATGAGATGTGAACTATTAAGCCGTTTTTAAAAGAAAAAAAGATTTATCATGCCGCCTACTCTGATTTACAACTAGATTATTTTTTTTGTTAGTTGTCTCTAATTTAATTATCATATTAATCACAATATATATTGCGATATCGAGATCTTATGTGCGAAGAGTTTTCATAATCATTAGAGGTTGCTTTTTGCATAATTGTGATATAGAGATACATGATCCTTTCACTTTACGAATAACTATGTGTTCCATTACTTCCGTAAACTTACAAAAACATGTTGATATATATGTTGAGTACATTACATGTGATGATGTGGGAAAAATTGTTTAAAACTACCAAACATATTTAGTACTCTATGATCGAGATTGGAAACTCCAATGTGGTCGTGATGTAACAACAGCATATATGTTTCTTGCATTTATCTTGGATTTTATTTGGACAAAACTTTCTATATACAAAAACAAACTATTATAATCCTTAATTAGGGTTTCTAAGAAAATAACTAATAAAATTTGTGCCGTTATTAATTAACACAATTAGCCAAATATAAATTTGTCTTTGTTGGTAGAAATGATGAGAAGTGTGATCGAGGACCGTACTACTATGATGTTGTATCAGAATTGGTTTGTTTTGTACGACGACGTCCATCTTCATGTGTCCTCGACCTCTTCTTTTGTGTGTCACCATTCTTCTTGAGTTGTCGTCGATCACCACATGGAACCCACCTTCACCTCTTCTAAACTTAGTCAATATATTTTCTACTACTCGCGTGAATCCCACCACTCACCTCTCTCAAGATGGTCCTAATTAGTGTGACAAGTAATACTAGTATATAGTTTTTCTCTATGTTCTTTTCATTTTTAAAATTTTGTTTTTATGTAGTTTTGTTTCCTCTCAGTATTATATTCTCCAAAATGTTGGGTGAAGAAAACTAGAATAATTCTTACTACATAATTATTTATGATTAATCATTTCTTGGACCACATTTTTCTCTGTAAGGACTGAGGAGCCAAGGTCCACAAATATCTATGTGTCTCTCTGTAGCACATGGTTCAATGACTTTTGCTTTACTTATTTTAAAATATTCTTGCATGTAGTACTAGTTTAGGTTTTGTAATTTTGAAAATATGATTGCTGGATTCATTGGTTGGATCGATGTAATGTTTAATAAAACCATCACGGTTCAATATCTTGAGTTTATGATGATAGCAAATGTGAGAAAACAAACACTGTATATATAACAATAATGATCCAATCGTTTATTAAAGGTGTAACATAAACTTTCATTAGTTATACAACCTACATGCACATAGCATTGTACTTGATACCCATGAGCCGACTCAAGCTTCTCAACCTAAGGCATTAAGTTAGTTAAATTACCATTTTGTCGTCATCTCCTCTTGCGCATATTCCAAGATTTATTTTGTTAAACCCCCTTGTATAGCATTTCAAGGTATATAACTATAGTTTGAAAACTTCAAAAAATCTTTATGCTAATCAAATACTAGGCTAAAAACATTCCTCGAGGTACGTACGTACCTATCAAATGGTTAGATTCATAATTCTTTATGTAAACAAATCTGTTTCAATCTCTAACATGATCGTAGAAAAAAACACATGCACATTTTTTTATATAACTTTAGAAAATTGAAAAATAAAACATTCTCTCTAACGGAACATAGTGACCATGTAAAAGCATAGATTTGGCCGGACAATGCGTAGCCCATGATATCCCTATCAATTAAAGTTAGAGACATAACAACATCGGTTTTCGTAAAAGGGATTTGTAGGAAGACCAAGATTTGGTCTAAAAGACATATGTATGGGTATGGATTTACCAACCATTAATATCCACAGCCTAATACATATATTATATGCATGTACCTATAACATGTCTTCTTTGTTGTTCAAACAAAATGTTATTATATATACCACCTAAATCCTTAATTGTTGTTTTAGTTATGTTAAAGAAGTGTTAAATTTCATAATGAGGTCATTACATAAATTTTTTAACATCCCCTGCCTTGATGAGTTGATATTTTGTAGCTAGACAGTTTGGAAATTGAGATGAATATATATTATAAAAGTGTTGCATCAGGCTGCTGTCATATTCTACGTACCACTAAAATTAGTGATTTCGTAAACAATGATTGGTATCCGAGAAAGAAATGGTGATCATTACAATCTAGTTGGACCCGATCCTTGTGTGTTGTGGCTCAAGTGCAACCAAACTATAATCATGACCATTTCATATCTCGTTTAAACTTCGTTATTTTTATTAGAATAGTCAGGGTTTGAACAAAATGACTTGCCATGAAAATAAACCCTAAGTAATAAGTTCAAAAGATTTCAATATATAGAGGAAAGAAATGAAGAGATATGTGAATCCGCATGGAGACTAAAAGAATGCGACACGTGACTAAAAGAAGAAGAAGAATCTTTGAAGAAACCGAGGAGTAGTGAGTGAGAGACAAAGAAACAAAAGTGGGAAGCTCTGAGAGATATGAGCATGTCTGCATGTGTGTGTGGTCTCAGTCTCAGTCAAGTCAAGGCTAAGCTTCAGAACTCAGACCAACCCACTTTCACAATCTTTCATATTAATTTGTTTTTTAATTTTATATGATTAGTACTATATGATATTTCATATTGTATATATATGTATCGCTCAAATAATTTTTGAAACATTCTTACCAAAAAAAATAAAATTTTAGAAAGATTGATTGATATTTATTTTATATTAATTGTATAAAAGTTTACAGTCCATATAAATAACGCATTATTGCGTTATTTTAATTTGTTTAATTATATTTTATTTCATTTCATAGAAAAATTAGTAAAAACAAAATTTTACCTATTTTACTTTTGCAGAAAAAATCCTACAAAATTTTTAGAATTTCGTAATTCTTACAAATATATTAGTAGAAAATCGATCATAAATATCTTTTTACGTTCCTTCTAATTTCTTACCAGTTTATTTTTGTACAATATATGCAGTAGGAAATCATGTATTTTCTTGTAATTAATGACGATACTAAATATTTTGGAAATTGTATAAAATTATATAAAAATAAGGAGTAATACAATTATATAAAATAAGTTAAGCTAGTAAAAGTGGATCGGACCAAAGATATGAGGCGCAGTTTCCAGAGCGAGACCTTGTGGCAATGGCATCTATACTTAACTCCATCTTCAAGCAAAGCATCAAAACTTCTATTATATTAGATTCCCATGCATACGTTGTTTTCTTTTAATCTTCTTTAATTATATTTTTCTTAAAATGTTTCTGTTGCCTTTTTTAATTCGTTTTCAGTACTTTCCTGACATCATTCTTTGTTTATTCTTATATTATAGAATTTTATGAATCCGATGACAAAAAAAAAAAAAGAATTTTATGAATCCTAATACAGTATGAGAGCTCTCTCGCACTTCCATGATTTTGTCTTTACGACTAGTCACTCCAAACCCAATCTTCTACCCTTGACCCAACTCAATGGGCCTAGCTTGTTCAATTAAAAGGCCCAATCAATTATGCCTAGTAAAAAAGATTATCTTACGACAAATATCGGAACATATTTATAAGATCTTTTCAAGTCTTGTTTCTTTTTTTGGTAAAATTTCTCTAAGTCTTGTTGTAATAATGGGAACTGAAAGAAGAAGATATCATTGTCTGAACTCAAGAAGTCATAAAGTATCCGTTAATAACTAAACTTTTGACGCTTCAGTTCTGAGTTCTGAAGAACAAACGTAAACTATTTGCACAGTGTGGCGTTTTGGAGTTAACAAAACAACAAGCTGTGACATTTTTCTTACGTCAGACGACACGGTGTTCATACCCGAGTACGAATCACGACTTTCACAAAAAGCAATGGAGAGACTTGAAATTGTACTATGGCGAGACGAAACACAGAGATCGCTGATGGCTTCATGGAGTTATACAACAGAGAGATTGGTTCCTCTCATCCTAGCTCGGTCTCTCATCGTATCTCCGCTTCTGAGGTTCTCATTTTTATTCTCCTTACTGCTCTCCATTACTTTATTCCTCCGATCTTTAATCCTCCTCTCTTACTTGGTTCTGCTTTTAGATGAGACTTTTCTAACTCGGGAAGATTAAAAGTTGCCTATTTCGTTCTCAAATTTCGTATAGAAATTGTGGGTTTTGGATATTTATGTCATAATAATCATAAAGTCTCCTCATTTCTTGGATTTGTGTTTCGAATCATGGATCTTAGTGTTCTTAAAGACCAGGTTGGTGGTGTTAAGGTTGTTTCCAAGTGAGAGGTCTTGTGTTAAAGTTGGAATCTTTTGATTCGAGCTACAAATGGGTTGATGAATTCAGACAATCTGATTAATTAGTGTTTTGTAGTATGTGAGAGAATCCGAATTAAATACAAAGACTTGTCTAAAGACTCAAAATAAGTTCTTAGGGTTGAACTGTATTGTTTATTTGACTACTTCAGGGGATTGTGAAGAAACTCGATCTTTACGGGAAGTTAAATGGGCATGAGGGATGTGTGAATGCCTTGGAGTTCAATTCCGCTGGCGATATTCTTGTTTTGGGTTCTGATGATCGACAAATCATGCTTTGGAACTGGTTGAATGGAACCAAGACATTGTCATATCCCTCTGGCCACTGTGAAAATGTGTTTCAGACTAAGTTCATACCTTTCACAGATGACCGGACTATCATAACATCTGGTGCTGATGGACAAGTAGGCTTGTAATCTCGAAAATCTTTTAACACTCTCCAGCATTTTTTTTTTTTTTTGTTTTACCTATTTAAATCATTCAGAGTATCATTCTGTTTTGCAGGTTAGACTTGGTCAGATCTTAGAAAATGGCAAAGTGGAGACAAAAAGGCTAGGGAGGCACCATGGTCGTGTGTACAAGCTTGCTGTTTTGCCTGGAGATCCTAATGTATTCTACAGCTGTGGTGAAGATGGTTTTGTTCAACATGTTGGTTTCTATACCTCTTTCATCCTCCATTTTGTGTTTCTCATGTTTGGCTTTTGGATGTCTTTGAAAACTCAAACTTAACTTGCTTTTGCTTTCTTTTTTGGCAGTTTGATATACGTAGCAATAGTGCCACTATGGTTTTGTATTCCTCTCCTTTCACGCAAGGCTGCAGGAGACATCACTCTAGCAGTAGGATTAGATTGAATTCCATTGCGATAGATCCGAGGAATCCATTTTATCTTGCAGTTGGGGGTTCTGATGAGTACGCACGAGTTTACGACACTAGAAGAGGACAATTAGCTCCAGTATGTCGCCACATCTTGCCAGACGCGCCTGTGAACATTTTCTGTCCCCGGCATCTTCGAGAAACCAACAGTGTTCATATCACAGGATTGGCATATTCCAAAGCTGGAGAGCTATTGGTATCTTACAACGACGAACTCATTTACCTGTTTGAGAAAAACATGGGTTATGGTTCGTCGCCTGTTTCTATCTCTGCAGAGAAACTGCAAGAAATGGAAGAACCACAGGTGTACACAGGACACCGCAATGCACAAACAGTTAAAGGAGTGAACTTTTTCGGTCCAAATGATGAATATGTGACGAGTGGTTCAGACTGCGGTCACATCTTTATATGGAAGAAGAAAGGGGGTAAGCTTGTGCGGGCTATGTTGGGTGATAGACGAGTGGTGAATCAGCTCGAGTCTCACCCGTGCATACCATTTCTTGCATCCTGCGGGATTGAAAAGAGTGTTAAGCTCTGGACGCCAATGTCAAACAATGTTCTTCCTCTGCCTGAAAACATCGAAAAGGTAAACTACTAGTTGGTCAAACCTTCTCTTAGCCAATGTTTTGTGTTGAGACACGTTCCTAAACACTGAATCTGAGTTTTGTGGGAAATTGCAGGTGATGGAATCGAACCGAGTGGGAAGAGAAGACCAGTCGAGGGTGACACTGACTCCTGACGTAATTATGCACGTTCTCCGGCTACAGAGACGTCAAACGTCAGCTTTTACAGAGAGAAGATACGTTTCAACTAACATCGACAGTGATGAAGGAAACGAAGCTCAATTCATTGGAAGCTTAGTAGTAGCCAACGACGATGAGTCTTCAGAAAGAGAATGTACTGTAAGCTAAGTTCTTCATGTGATCCAAATACTTGAGGATTTTGCTTGCGTGTTGTAATTTTAATAAGCAAAGGAAAATAAGAACGAGTAATTAGTAATTAATTCCAAGAGACGACCAAAGCATAAATCTCGGTTAAGCTTGTAAACAAAAGTTGTATATAAGTCTAATGCTGTAAAATTTTGAATAAGAGTAGCGAGAAAAAAGATGAAGAGGACTCTCTTTTTTTTTCTTCTGACAGCAACACTCTTCTTTTACAAAAGCATAAACTGATACTGTTCCTGAAAGCTCTATAGTCTATAGCTCTATATAGTCTATACAGAGGATGAATTCACAGTAGCGCCAAAAATGCTGGGGAGTTTGCTAGAAGTTCAGCCTTTTGCAGAATGCACATGTAGACTAAATCAGTAGGCACTGCAGCATCAAACTATTTCGCTGAGACACACAACATGGTAAGGTTTCCTCCTGCAAATGAGAGAAACTTTGGTAAGCACAATACAATATCAGTTAATCACTGTCTGCCTGTCTATATTTGATGAGGAACGAGATGTCTATACCAATTGAGTTTAAACTGCTTATGGGAAGCCAATATTGCGATTGTTGGTACTGGATCTGGTTTGATATATGCAAATAGACAGAGCAGTTTCGACTATGATTCTTCCAACACTGCAATCAGCCAAACAATCGTTCTTTTGAGAAAATCCAACCAAGCAATCACATCCCGTATGTTCTGTTGTACGGATCTCCAGGACTGGGCCTCCGGTATTTAGGCTCTTCAAAACGGTTGTAGACATTGTCATTAAATCCCATCCGTTCGTTCCTTAGAAGCTGGGTAATACCAAGAGTGTTAACACTTTGGGGATCATTCCACTTATCCCAGTGTCCATTTGACAACAATGAATTTGGTGAAGCTTGTCTAGGCAACTGTGTGAAAGGAGATAAGCCATTGCCTTGAGTTTGATCCATTAGCCTCGAACTAATCCCATATGGGTCTGAGAGTGAAGAAGAGAAGTTGTTAACGTTCCTGGGATCGTGAAATCCATTGACTTGTTGTGCAGCCAGAGACATCTGCGCCAACAATTGAAGTCTTGCATCGTTCTCAAAGGAATTCAGCTGAGAAGAGAACCCTGATCTCATATCGAAGTCTGCTGTTTCCATCACATTGTGAAGTCTTCCCCTTCCAACAGCTAAAATTGCAGGATCCATAAACTCAATATCTCCAGCAGCATTTGAATTGCCACGTGGAGATGGTATATTATATGTGTTCTTCAAGAAAGCGGCCGCATCAAGTAAACGAGTTCCTGCAAGATATATATTAAAAGAGTTTCAGTTTATGGATAGTTGAAACTATCTTTTTTTAAGAATGTAATATATAATACCTGATGCACTATCAGAAGACACATCAGTCCTTTCATGTGAAGAGAAACCGGGAGGAGGTAACCTGTTGGGAGCAGAGAATCCAGGAGGAGCAGAGACTTGAGTCCTTGCCACTACAAGAGGATAATGGTGAAAAGTTTAGAAAAGAAGAGAACTATATAGTCTTGGTGAATTACTTATTAGTCAAGCCAATTTTAAATTGCAGAAAACAACTATCAAAAGCGATAATATATACTAACCAGGACTCTTGTAAGAAGATAATCCAGGAGTAGCAGCAAATTGTTCATATCCACCGGAATAATTTGAGGCAAAACCATTTTGACTCCCAAGCTTATCCTGATACATATCACGGCTCACTCCAAACTCTTGAAGAGGCTGATCTCTTGACAACTGCCCATAGATGCTGTAACTCTTATTTTCATACACTTGATTATTTGATTCTTCATGCCGAGCAAAAGAGAATCTAGACTGGTCATTATGTTGCTTTAGGAAGTTAGAAGATTCCAAAGTACTGGCCCTATGATTACTCTGGCCAAGTAATTTTGCAAAATTGTGTGGTGAACTCAAGGTATCATCCCAGGGATCAAAGTCTAAAATGTTTGAAATTATATCCTCCTCTGCTTTCTGAATGTTGCTCTTCCCTTCATTACCAAATAAAGAATGCTCCATACTGGATATTGGTTTCTCAGAAAATCCATTTGGAAGATGCAATCTATCGTTACCTATGTCAAAGGAGGATCCAATATTATAATCCATCCTTCCAGAAGTTTCCCTGTTCTGTAAAGAATGAGAAGCTAGATTATTTGAATCCAGGACAGAACTTGATGAGCTAAACATATACGCTGAGTTGCTAACAGCCTCCGCGACATCTCGCCTACTGTTATTGAATGATGTGAAATCATCCACTCCCAACGTTGACCTGACATCTATCTGGGATTGTGAACCTGAACTCCAATTCCACTCTGGCCTTGAACCATGAATCCCATTTTGTAATATGTCAGCTTCTGCATCAGTGTTTGTAGGAGAATGTTTTCCATATTGCTCGAGATTTGATACATCATTACCAGGTTGTCTAATAGAACCTTGATCACAATAAGTACCAATAGTCACTGGAACACTAGGGCCTTCATCTTTAGAATTTGTAGTTATCCCCATCCGTGCAACATTAGCCGACAAGTTACTAACATCAGGGACATCTTCAGCAATTTCATTTGTGTGTTCAAAAGAACTCTCAACAGCAGAAGGCTTGTCAATGACTCTGCTATTGTGTGAAGATTCTACTAAACAGGATATCTGATTGCTACTAGCATCTCTATTAGGTGATGTAGTTCTCTTGGACCCAGGATCCACCACATTGTTATGCTGCAAAGGCTTCAACACGCCAGGTTTGCTTTTTTCAGCCAATATTTGGATTTCTTCCTTGTGAGGTGGTTTTTGAAGAGTGTTACTAGAAAATACAGGCCCATTTGCAACAACTGTAGACATAGCCAACGTTCCATTCTCTGATGTTGATCTTTGATTATCCAAAGATCCATTTGACATAGCTGAAGCTGCTAAAGAATTTTGATTTGTTAAACGTGCCCCCCTGCAACACAAATTCCAATTTTCTAAATAAAAACGACCCCTTCAAAACTGCATATATACAACAGCTTGCATCAAGAACTTACCATGATGCTGCAGCAGGAAGAGCAGTTGATTTACCAGAGCTCCCACTAGGTGGAGAACTCTTGGGAACATTAACTGCAGTCTACACCAATGAATATAAGAGAGAACTAAACATTAATCTCATACAGCCTTTTCTTACTAAGAAAAATATATGAAAATGTCAGATTGTAAAAATAAAACACATGTACACAATCTGTAGCTATAGCAGAGATAAGTTTCTATGGAACGCTGCACATCCACTTAAGTTTCTAGTGAGCAATATCGTAATGAATTTAACCATATATGAGTATGACCCTAACTAAGGCTACAGGACATAAGAATGCAAAATATTAACTCTATTTGATACAAATGACGGAAGCCAAATAGCACTCATCAATGTTCAGTAGAAAATTTTGTGGAGCTTACAGTAGATGGAACTTTTGCAATTGGTTTTGCAGTAGAACTGTCACTGCAATAAGCATCCAATGGTGGAGGTAGCATGCTCCCTGAACGGTATTGCATAGTATTTGAAGCTCCAGTGATTTGCTGAACTCTGCTCATTCAAAATTACTAAATGAATTAAAACTACATTTTCTCCACAGATTTATATGCGTACCAAGAATAATCATGACTATAAGAGGAAACCTTAAACAATATGAAAATGAAGCACTGAAGATTACCTTGTATAGGCTGATATGATCTCATCCTTGGTAAAACTATCCTCTTGGGAGCCCACCTCATGCAGATAGAGGCAATCAGGATTGTTGCATGCCTGATAATAGAAACAAACAATCCATATTCCAATAGTATCAGTTGCGAATTTCAACTGAAAAGAGGAAAGCCGGAAGAAAAATTATGTGGGCCAGAGAGCAGAACAAGAGTATATACCACGTTTCTTAACCATGCATGACAATATTTGGTTGTCCCAAAACATGCCCTGCAATATAAAAAGGAAAAAAATATGAACTTAACGAAGCTAATAGCCATTATACACAACCAGTTTCATACAAAAGGGTGCTCGACATGACTTACTTCAGTGATTTACCATCCAAGATAAACCCATGAACGGACTGAATGCATCGAACAGCCTCTTCTTCTTTGCCATAAGTGATATATCTGGAGTAATAGCAGTTTATAATCAGAACAAAATAATAACGCCAAATAAACATGTAAAAACTCATTCATGCTAAAAGATAAATTTGGTTGATTAACATTAGAAACAACAAAACTTACACACTGCATGTATTGTTAGGGAACTGTTGAATGAGACCCGTTGCTGTTCGGGACATGGAAACCTTTAGAACCTTTCCATACTGACCAAAATATTCTTTACGCTGGAGAAGCTGAAAAAAAAAAATTAAACTTTCCCGTCACTAGCAGATCATATGAAATCATTACAAGGTTTTCGAGGAAAGAACCATTACATCTTCATCTGCTAGATTTAGTGGTAACCCAACAATGTAAACAAGATTTCTTTGAACCACTCGAACACTAGTTAGTTGCTTTCTCCCTTCAGAAGGTTTCAATTTTGACTTTTGTGTTTTTTTGCGATCCATGTTGCCTTCAGAGGTCAGTCTGAGAACAGGAAATAGATAAGATTCATCAGCAAACCAAAGCTGAATAAGTGATACAGAACAAAGATTCACATTCCAGGTGTCATATCTCAACCTCTGATCAACAGTCATCCCAACAATCTTTTCTTTGTCATAAGGAGTGCGGCAAGCTGGACAGCGTCCTTCTGATTGATCTTTCTCTGCCATGTCCATTATGTGGTGCCAGCACCAAACACAAATCTATAAGATTGGAGGTAAACACATCAGACCAGGAAATTATCAGCAGAACAAAGATTAACAATCCCTTAGGCCACCATAATAAATATAATCACAAATCTTTTAGTCATAGTTTTGAACTTATAAACCATATGTTTTGTATGCTTTACGTATACCACAACACAGCCTTCAAAGTAAACCATAAGAAAACAATAACTTAACCTGATAGCCCACAAACAAGAAAAGAGCTGCCAAACACTCATAAGCTAGATGTATATATCAAAAGAATAACCTGATAGCCACATTTGCAAGGCCTCAATTGCTGGTCAGTCAAATCCATCTCCTCTGCACACAATGGGCAAGTCTTTTCACCGTAATCACTCATTTTGTTCCTGAATAAGACAAATCAAGAAAAAGAAAACCGAATGAGATATATATACGAATCATGGCCTATCAAAAGCAACCATACTGACAAAACTAGATAAACTTTAGTACTTCCACAACAGTTCGTATTAGAAAGGTTTAGCAATCTAACTAATAACAGTTCAAATTGAATGATCTCATCAAATATTATATTCCAAACCAAATTGCTACTAAAGATTTCAAACTTTCAGATCGAAATCAAGAATCTATAATCAAGAGACTGTCCACAAATTAATCCGTGCATGCGACGCGACGGTTCAAGTAGAGACTGCGTCAACGGACATAGACAAATCAAAATATCAATTAAGAAATCTAGTAAGATTTATACAATCCGAATCAGTAGAATACGTGATTGATCCCAGAAACTACGCCGGAGCTAAAATCGTGAAATCAGAAGAAGAAACAGAACTAGGGTTTTGAGATTCGGCGATTCTCCTAAAATCAAGAGATGAAAGAATCGATCAAAGAGAAGAAGTGAAACATACGGCTGAGTAGAGAGAGAGATTCGATCGGAGATTGAGAGAAGTGGGAGATTCCGAGAGAGAGAGACGGGAGCAGTGAGATTGGATGGCTGAGATTTTGGCCGCTGGCTCTTTTTTTTGTTTCTTATTTCTTATTTCTTTTTTTTTTATAACCCTTAAAAACTCTCTCTCAGATCCACGATTGCATAATAAGAAGAGATAATATGGAAATAACTATGCCCATAGATTCTTTATTTATTACGTTTCTGCCATCACCGCCGGTTCGATTATTTCGTTTGGTGTCGGTTTAAGACTTTTGAACTTCTCGTTTTTATTTATTTATTAAAATTTAACATTAGCTTCTGCTGATGTTAAGTCTTCACATTGATACTTAGAACATGTCCAATGAGTGGTTTTTAAGTTATTTCTTAGTAATAAAAAACTAAAAACTAATATATTAATCATAATTATGTTAAGATATGGGTGTATGTTAATAAAATTTCTTAGTAATTTTTTTAGATATAAATTGTGTATTTTTCTAAAATAAGAACTTTTTGAAGATAATTAAAATTATCCACCTCCAATGGTAAAACTCTTAACAGAAACTCTTAAAAAAAAATTGAAAACTAAAATTTTATAAAATATGAAAATTATTACAAACACATAATATTAAAACATAATAAAAACACATAGTACAAATCATATTTTAATTGTTGCCAAAATTTTGTCAAATATTCTCAACCAAATCAGATTTTAATTGTTGATGCATATGTTTTTCTGTTTTATGGACAATTATAGCAAACACACTCCACAAATTTCCAAAAATAGCACCAATTAACATAATTATAATATTTTAAATAATTTTCTAGAATTTTTTTAAGGTTAGGGTTGACTATTTTCCACTTAGGACTTTGGTACGGAAGTTTTGGTGCCACCATGTCTACATTTCAGAGTTATTTAAGGACACATCGGGTTTAAAGTTACGGTATGTGAACATAAAGTTCAGCCACAAGTTGCTGCATGCCGATCGTAACAAAGAGAAATCAAATATGAAGTTGGACAATAACGGATCTATTGGTCGGTTAGCGAGTAAGACTACTCTTTAGAAAGCATCGTCAATCTCCCTTCTGCTGTATTTTTCTTAGTGTATAGCACATACATCTGCGTATGTAATAATTGTGCTCTAGTAATTCTGTAAATTTCTTTGTAATAACTCATTCAAATCAATGAAAAGCTGTTTTTGCCGGAAAAAGGGGGTAAGATTTATTGTTTAGATTTAAGGATTTAATTTTGAAAGATTAATTTTAAAATTTGGTGCTAATTTTGGAAAATATGAGAGTGTGTGCTAAGTTTAGAACAAAAACTTAGATTAGTGCTATTTTTGAGAATTTCTCAAAAAATTATTAGATTTTATAAAATTTGTAACATACATAATATAAAAACATAATGTAGTACCAAGTTATAACTTAATATAAAAAACATTTATTGTTTTTTTTAAAACTCAAACCACTCACAATCGAACACGTGGCACTAAGAAACACTCACAATTTTTATTAACTAAGATACATATTTTAGCATAATTATGATTAGTGATTTATTTTTAAGGTTTTTATCACGAAGAAACAACTTAAGAACCACCCATTGGACATGGTCTTAACTCTTACATTGGTTCTTAATAAGACCATCTCCCAAGGTGTACTCATGCATGAGGTTCTTAGGCAAGTTTTAATTAAATTTTGTGATTAAATTAATTATTTATGATCTTTTTATGAATTTTTTTTGTTTTACTCCTCCAATAGTAAACCCATGTGTAGGGTTCTTAAAAAAATAAAACTTTTTATTATTTATAAACATTGAATTAAACACAACCAAAAAGTTTTGTCCAAAACAAAGACATTGAATCAAACACAAGAAGTTTTTCAGTCCAAAAGAGACACATTGAATCAAACACAAGAGAAAGGTTCATTAATCACATGATGCACATTGAATCAAACACATGAAGAAGGTTTTGTCCAAAAACAGTCACATTGAATCAAACACAGTGAGACAACAATTCCTTGTAATATTTTGAGTTTATCTTGTTTTGTCATGAGTTAAAACAACAAGAATACACGTTAATAAGAAGGAAGAAACAGAGACTTGGCCAAACAACAAGACATAGTTTTTTCACAGGTTTTGGACTTAGGAAACTGAAGCTGAAGATGGACATGCTACGGTTATCTACTTAATCAAGGATAAAAAGAGGATTTTAGTATACAATTAATGCCTTGATTAATTCAGTGCAGCAATGGGGGTCAAGAATTATTTTATGATAAAGTCTTGACATTGAAATCGCAAATAGGGGTCAAGAATTATATCAATGGGGGTTACTATAATTTCTTAAATATCATATACTTATTATTCATTTTCTTAAACTTATTGTAGGTTAGAGAAATTAAAATTGTAGGCTGTCTACCGGTTATGATATAAGAACTTGAAATTTTTCAGATTACGATAGAAAAGCATGATCCTAAGATTCAAAACAACTAATTACGATAGCCATCTCATTACTTAAATTTATCTAAATTTTTAGAATTTTTATATTAAGTATTAATAATTGTCGGTATATAATTTGTATATTAAAATATATTTGTTTAGGAAACGTCCCATATGTGAGTTCTAAAATTATATAATGAAATTATAGCTGTAAGTAGAAGCTAATTTAGTAAGTAACTAATTTTTTTTTGTCTTTAAACACTAATTTATTTTTTTATCATTTAAATTTACTGTAACAATTCTTACAACAAACCCTAACACAAAACTTTTGCCAATTATTTATTGTTATTATTATTGTCAACTCAAAAATTGATTTCACAATCTCACATAAAATGTGATTCTACAACTTATTCACAAAATAATTTTCATGCAACACACGCGTCAAACCGTCGTCTATATGTTTTTATCACTAAAAATATGTAGATATTTACTTTTTAAAATGAAAAAACTAAGAAAAGTAGAGTTTCCTATGTACTTGAGAATATTCTTGATCCAAATTAAATATTCACACATCTATACTAACATACTAACAAAGACCAAAAAAGCAACTTCATAAATGGTCACATAATAGCTAACTTTTATAATAAAAAATCATAGTCTTCTAGTTAAAATTTTCAAATTTACACAAAAGATCAAACATTTTTGGTGGAAGTTACATTCATGCGTTTTCCCTATTAGTGATAATCTGAGATACTCACATATCTTTGAAGAGGATATCATAAACCATTTATTATTTGGTTGTGATTATGCTCAAGCAACTTGGAGAGGATCATGTATTTTAAATCCAATCTATTTGACTCGTCAGCTTCATGTAAAGATGAAAAAGATATACTGTATATTCTTCACCTCATTTACAAGAACACAACATTTTAAGATAATTTTATTTTGTGGATACTTCAGTGTCCATGAAAAAAATCAAAATACTTTTACTTTCCAACAAAAAAGCATTAATTGGAGAACCAATCTAAAGAATTATTCATCGATAACTAATACATATTTATTCATCGATAATTAATATATATTTCTCCTATAACCACTACTATATCATATTTGAATTGTGACACATGGCAAAAAAAAAAAAAAATTTGAATAGATATAAACATGTATGATTAATTTTATTTTTAATAAATATCAAGAAAATTCAAATATACTAAAACATTAAATTATATTATCACTTTTTTAACTTAAACAGCCATCTCATGCTGCCTAACATTAAAAAAAAAAACAAAAGTTAATATTTTTTAATGTTTTTTCTTCTAAAGAACATGGTAGTGATTTAAAACACGTAACAGAAGTATAATATATCATTAACCCGCATAAATCACATATGAGATACTCAATACTATATAATAAAAATCGATAATCACATTAAAAAAAGTTTAATAAATATGTAACATATACAATACTAAATATTTAATTGCTTAAACGAATAAAACGAGTATAGTTTATTACTTTATTTGACCTATCATATAAAAATCGCCACGCTATAAACTAATTATCATGTTTATCGGAGAAAAAAAAAATCTTTTACAGCAAAATAAACTGTAAAAGGACGATGAGAGGACCAAGACCGTTGACAAAGTCAACAACAAACATCAACCGTCAGATATGAGGCGGCTCTAATCTCCACCACACAATCTTCCCATCTTCTCTATTCCTCTTCATCTTCTTCCTCGCAGTTACCGCGAAAACTCCATCTCTGTTTAATCGTCTCAGTCTCTCAGTTGACTCTGGCTATATATCTAAACGATTCAGTATACTTTCAGATTCACTACTTCGAAACCATCCACTGAAGCTTGACTGAACAAATCTTCAACGCTTATTCGATCGATCTATAGAGAGAGGGGAAATGAACACCGGCGGCGGCCAATACACGGATTTTCCGGCGGTGGAGACTCACGGAGGACAGTTCATAAGTTACGATATCTTCGGTAGTTTATTTGAGATCACATCTAAGTATCGTCCTCCGATTATACCAATTGGTCGAGGAGCTTATGGAATCGTTTGGTATGTTTCTCTTCCTCTGAGTTTTGTTTTTGATTCTTTGATTGAGATCGGAGTTTTCTGACTTTTGAGATTTTTATTTTTGAAGCTCTGTGTTGGATACGGAGACGAACGAGCTTGTAGCGATGAAGAAGATAGCAAATGCTTTTGATAACCACATGGATGCTAAGCGTACGCTTCGTGAGATCAAGCTTCTTCGTCATCTTGATCATGAAAACGTTAGTTTTGTTTTGATTTTGTGAAATTATCTGTTGAGATTAGATGAACAAATCATGATTAGGGTTTTTTTGATTTGGTATTGCAACAGATTATAGCTATAAGAGATGTGGTTCCACCACCACTACGAAGACAGTTCAGTGATGTTTATATTGCTACTGAGTTAATGGACACTGATCTTCACCAAATCATCAGATCTAATCAGGGATTATCAGAGGAACACTGTCAGGTAAACTAAACTGTTCATGTTTTGGTTATTTTCTTGGATTGTGTGGTTTCTAAGGTAGAAGAAACATGTAACTGATTTGTGGATTGGTCTTTGATGTGTAACAGTACTTCTTGTACCAGCTTCTTCGAGGGCTTAAGTATATCCACTCAGCTAACATTATTCATAGGGATTTAAAGCCGAGCAATCTTCTGTTGAACGCGAATTGCGATTTAAAGATCTGTGATTTCGGTCTTGCTAGACCTACTTCAGAGAATGACTTTATGACAGAGTATGTTGTGACGAGATGGTATAGAGCACCTGAGCTTCTATTGAACTCGTCAGACTACACAGCTGCTATTGATGTTTGGTCTGTTGGTTGTATCTTTATGGAGCTTATGAACAGAAAGCCTTTGTTCCCTGGTAAAGACCATGTTCATCAAATGCGCTTATTGACTGAGGTAAGAGATTAGAAAGTTATCTACTTTTTGTATGGTTTAAAGATTCTGCATTTGCCGGAATATGTGATGAATATGTGTGAATTTTTGCAGTTGCTTGGCACACCGACAGAATCTGATCTTGGCTTTACACACAACGAGGACGCAAAAAGATACATCCGGCAGCTTCCTAGCTTCCCTCGCCAGCCGTTAGCAAAACTTTTCTCTCATGTTAACCCAATGGCCATTGATCTAGTTGACAGAATGTTGACGTTTGACCCCAACAGAAGAATCACTGGTAAGTCACATCATTCATCATCTGTTCTCTGTTGGTTTCCTATAATCTTTGGTTTGATTCAAAGCTAAAAATACTGTCAATTCTTCTGTGTGCAGTTGAAGAAGCTCTGAATCATCAGTACCTTGCCAAATTGCACGACCCAAGTGATGAGCCAATCTGTCAAAAGCCTTTCTCTTTCGAGTTCGAACAACAGCCTCTGGACGAGGAACAGATCAAAGATATGATCTATCAGGAAGCCATAGCACTCAATCCAACGTATGGTTAAAAGAGCAGCAGTCCCGTGAATGCCGGTATTACCTAATAACTATCCGAATGGCTGCTTAGTATCTTTGCCTGTTCTTTTATTCATGTACCTCCACATATATAAATCTTGTAATTTTATTTGTTTGTTCATGTTATTTACTACTAGTGATTGAGTGTAGCTCCAATGTAAAGTACTCCAGTTATAAATGCATATCTGCAGACTATTTTCTACTTCACGTACTTGAGTCTTCGCTAGCAAACAAAGAGAAGAAAGAATATAGTTTTGCAATGTACCCATCTAGCTGGAAGCTCTAATTCTCAAAATAAGTGGTATAGCCATAAAAGAGCTAGAACCAGAGTCAATGCTCTTGTAAGAGTAGTCTATTATCATTCAATGATTACAAAGACACTTTTGTGGGCTTGGCTTTAAGTGCTACTTGCATTATTGAAGCATAAATGGTGGGTCAATTAATAATTAGGCACAAATGGGTCTTTATTTAGCAATATCCATTACCTGACAATTTAGAGTTGACTTCTTAAACGTTGGGTTGGAAAAATTTTGTCTTCACACAGGATGTTCGAAGCGGACAGTGATGGCTCAACTAGCATCAAAGGAAAGCTTTTAAGTGTTTTTTTTTTTTTACTTTCTTAAGTTTACTTGTTTGAAGCTGCTGCACATGGAGAATAAAATATCATGGACCCGAGAAAGTCATCATTGTTGTATTATTATTTATACTGTATATATATGTTTCAGCATCTCAGGCCATTGTTGACAAAAGAAAGTGAAAGAACTCTGCTAGCTTTGAAGACATGGCTGGTTCAGTTACTGTCGACGCAGAAACACAGATGGCAGCAGTTTCAAGCACAAAACGTCGCAGTGGAGGTTGGATCACGTTTCCGTTTATGATTGGTGAGAGGTTCTGTTTCTCTGTGTTTGATTCTAATTCATAACTTCATAATCATTAGAATTTGGAGGAGGAATGTGAAAATATGTATCTTTCTTATGGTGCAGCTACGTTGTTAGGCCTGACGATAGCTGCGTGGGGTTGGTTACTTAACTTGATCGTTTACCTGATTGAGGAATTCAACGTGAAGAGCATCGCAGCGGCTCAGATTGCTAACATTGTTAGTGGTTGTATATGTATGGTTCCAGCCGTTGCAGCCATTGCATCTGACTCTTTCTTTGGAACCATTCCTGTTATCTCAGTTTCAGCTTTCTTTTCTCTTATGGTAAAGTTAATAAATACTCACTCAACATTTGTTTTTGTTAGTTTCTATCTAAAACAGAAGTTGACCAATTCTACTTCTTGATCAGGGTGTAGCTCTGCTAACTCTAACAGCTTCGCTTGAGTCTTTAAGACCCAAACCCTGTGAAACAGGTTCTAGCCTATGCCAATCTCCTTCGAAAATCCAGCTAGGCGTCCTTTACACAGCCATTACTCTAGCCTCTATAGGAACAGGTGGCTCACGGTTCACAATAGCAACTGCTGGAGCAAACCAGTATGAAAAAACTAAAGACCAAGGAAGCTTTTTCAACTGGTTTTTCTTCACAACATATCTAGCCGGAGCTATAAGTGCAACCGCCATTGTCTACACCGAAGACAATATCAGCTGGACCCTTGGGTTTGGTCTATCCGTAGCTGCTAATCTTTTCAGTTTTTTGGTTTTCATCTCGGGAAAAAGATTCTACAAGCACGACAAGCCTTTGGGAAGTCCCTTCACAAGTCTACTATGCGTAATTATCGCTGCGGTACGCAAAAGAAAAGCCGTGGTGTCCACCTACGAAAAAGACTACCACAATAAATCAATCACAATGCCCACAAGTAGTTTCAGGTATAAAACCATCACCAAAACCACAGTTTAACTGTTGCACTGAGAGGCCATTCTAATGAGTTCTTAAATACGCAGGTTCTTTAACCGTGCAGCTTTGAAACAGGAAGACGAGGTTAAACCAGATGGCACAATTCGCAATCCATGGAGATTATGCAGTGTTCAACAAGTGGAAGACTTCAAAGCAGTCATTAGAATCATCCCTCTTGCGTTAGCTACAATATTCTTGAGCACTCCAATCGCAATGCAGCTAAGCTTAACAGTTCTGCAAGGTCTGGTCATGGACCGGAGGCTTGGCCCTAACTTTAAAATCCCTGCAGGCTCTCTCCAAGTCATAACACTTCTCTCCACTTGCCTATTTATCATAGTCAATGATCGGTTTCTCTACCCATTTTACCAAAAGCTAACAGGAAAATTCCTCACACCACTCCAACGAGTCGGGACAGGCCATGTTTTCAACATTCTTAGCATGGCCTTGACTGCCATAGTTGAAGCAAAGCGATTGAAGATAGTACAGAACGGTCATTTCCTCGAATCATCATCAGTTGCAGACATGTCAGTCTTGTGGCTATTCCCTCCTCTAGTTATAGTAGGAATAGGTGAGGAATTAACACTGGCTTATTCATACCACTCAGACTTAGTTCAAATTGATCATGTTCTTGGTTTCTTCTTTCTATTGCAGGAGAGGCCTTTCATTTCCCAGGAAATGTAGCTCTGTGCTATCAAGAGTTCCCAGAGTCTATGAGAAGCACAGCAACATCGATCACCTCGGTTGTGATTGGGATATGTTTCTACACAAGCACTGGTTTAATCGATCTTATTCAAAGAACGACCGCGTGGTTACCAGATGACATTAACCACGGAAGAGTTGACAATGTTTACTGGGTTTTAGTGATAGCTGGAGTCTTGAATCTTGGTTATTTTCTTGTGTGTTCTTGGGTTTACAAATACAGAAACCTGAAGAATGATGATCATGACCAAGATGTTGTTGTCTCTCACTCTACTACTCTCTCCTCATGATCTTATAAGCTACAGAGAGAGAGAGAGAGAGAGCTAGACAAGTCCTCTGTTTTCATAATTTGCAGTTCTGTAAAGGGAGAGCTTTTTCTGAAAGTATCTTCAATTTGTAACCATTGAAAAGCTCTTTCCAACTGTTTTTGAGGTATGTAATATTGATTTGGACATTTGTGGTAATATAATCGATTTGTGTCTACGATGCCCAAGAGAAAACCGTATTGTGATGGTTGTGATTCTTCTGCGATGCGCTTGAAACAATAAGGCAAGTGATACTTCTGTATAGTACCTAAGAAAACAATTTTGTGATTCTCGGGCTGCTTCGTGATGTTGCTTCTCATTTTGACAGGGGCACTCGTGATATTAGTGACTATTTGCAGAGGGAGTTATGATTTTGCGGTGTACAGAGGACCACTGCGTGGTTACCAAAGGACATTAACCTTGGAAGAGTTGACAATGTTTATTGGGTTTTAGTCATAGGAGAGTCTTGAATCTTGGCTTTTTTCTTGCTTGTTCTTTGGTTTACGACGATGATGATCCACTAGCAAGAAGCTTTTCATCTCCTGCATTTTTAAAGTTGTGTTTTAATTTATGTTTTGGTGATGATATAGTGGAAGTAACTTTTAAGATCCGCCCAAATCGGTTTAGTTGTTTATAATTTCCATGCACAACGTGATATTAGAAAACGACAATAGTAGATGAAATGTAATTGGACCAATAAGTTTGTTACCAAATCCCAATCATGAAACCAGCAACATTGTTCTGTATTCTGTATTTGCTTCTATAAGGTTCATTCAGTATTTGTCTCTGACTACCCTGCTTCCTTTGTTCTTTGTCATGGCTGGTTCAGTCTATGGTGACACAGAAGCTCAGAGCTCTTGCAATTCAAGCAGCAAGCGCGGTGGCTGGATCACTTTTCCCTTCTTGATGGGTAAGAATTTTTTTTTTTGTTGTGTCATATTTTGAATCTAAAACATACACAAATATTGATGGTTTTTGTTGCTTATTCGTTATATATATTTGGTGCAGCTACGTTATTTGGTCTTTCAGTAACTTCTTTCGGATGGTTAATGAACTTGATCGTCTTCTTGATCGAGGAATTCAACATTAAGAGCATTGCTGCTGCTCAGATTTCAAATATTGTCAATGGATGTACTAGCATGTTGCCTGTTGTTGCAGCAGTACTAGCTGATTCTTTCTTTGGAAACATTCCTGTAGTCTCAGTCTCAGCTTTCATTTCTCTTCTTGTAAGTTAAGAGCTCGTTTATTCGCAACTATCTTTTAAGCTCTAAAACAAAGCTCACCAGTAAACTTCTTATCCAGGGCATATGTCTCTTGACTCTTATTACATCTTTCGACTACTTGAGACCTAAACCGTGTGAAACAGGCTCAATCCTATGCCAGTCGCCTTCAACAATCCAGCTCGGGTTCTTGTATGCAGCCTTAGCTCTAGTGACTACTGGAACAGCTGGGACAAGGGTGACTTTGGCATCTGTTGGTGCAAATCAGTATGAAAAACCTAAAGACAAAGGAAGCTTCTTCAACTGGTACTTCCTCACGCTAAATGCAGGCGCCGTTATTAGCGCGACAGCAATTGTATATACACAGGACAATGCTAGTTGGAAACTCGGGTTTGGTCTATGTGCTGCTGCTAATTTGATCAGTTTCTTTCTTTTCATCTCCGGGAAGAGATACTACAAGCATGACAAACCCATGAAAAGCCCATAAGTCTGATCCGCGTTGTAGTCGCTGCTACAGTAAGAAGAAAGGCTGTGATTTCATCCAAAGAGGAAGACTATCATCACAATGAGCTCATAGAGGATACCAAGAACTCTGATCTAATGCCCTCCAAGAGCTTCAGGTGGTAAAGAAAACCCTTGCATGATATATAAAACTTAAACACAGAGCTAAAAGAGTTTCACATTTGCAGGTTCTTAAACCGGGCAGCGTTGAAGGCTGATGGAGAGTTAAAACCCAGTGGTGGCTCATTTCTATGTTCTGTTCAAGAAGTAGAAGATTTCAAAGCCGTTCTTCGACTTATTCCTCTGTGGCTAGCCATCATACTGGTTAGTACATCCATAGGGGTTCAAGCTAGCCTGATGGTACTCCAAGGCCTAGTCACAGATCGTGGGATCGGGCCTCACTTTAAAGTCCCGGCTGGGTCTCTCCAAGTCATAACAATAATCTCTGCATGTATTGTCATCATAATAAACAACTGGCTTGTCTTTCCTATGTACCAGAAGCTAACTCACAAACCGTTGACACCACTTCAAAAGGTTGGTATAGGCCAAGTTTTCACCATCCTAAGCATGGCCATCTCTGCGGTTGTGGAAGCAAAGAGACTAAAAACAGTTGGAAATGAGCATCCCATGTCTGTCATATTGCTGTCTCCTCCTCTTGTTATAGTAGGCATAGGTGAGGCCTTCCAATTACCGGCGAATATTGAATTATTCTATGGAGAATTCCCCGAGTCTCTAAGAAACACCGCGACTTCATTGACCTCTGTGGTAATTGGAATCTCTTTCTATCTTAGCACAGCTCTTATCGATGTGATCCAAAGAACCACGGCATGGTTACCAGATGACATTAACCATGGAAGAGTTGACAATGTTTACTGGGTTCTAGTCATTGGAGGAGTCTTGAACCTTGGCTATTTTCTTGTGTGTTCTTGGGTTTACAAATACAGAAACTTCAAGAATGATGATCAAGAACAAGATTCATAATATGTTGCAACCTAACATGTTTTGTTTCAGGGTTCTCCATGTCTTGAATCAAAATATCTTACATGCTCCTCTTATGTGTTTTTGTTTTGTTTGCAATGTCTTTCAAGTGTAATGTGTTTTTGTATACCTACCACATTCCAAAAATAATACTTAAACCACAGAAAAATATATATAGTAGGTGTTCTATTTGGTGCAACTACTTCGTTAGGTTCTTGTTCTTTCAGGGAAACATTTCTTTTTTTCTATCTAACCTTTGCTCTCCATATTCTCTTCAAATATAGGAGACAGTAGCATCGTTAAATTATCTAAAACTAGTTACTACATATATAGAAAATTTCTGCAAACTAAAGCTCCTAGAAGCTTAAGTCATATATAATGAAACAAATTACAAATTGGTTTTAGATATGTAAGAGTGTTGTGGTTATGAGTTTACAAGATTACAAAAACTGAAACAGGGTTATATATATATATATATGTGTTGTTGTATTCATGGACTGATGATATATCATTATGCAGTCCACTAAATATATTAGTGGAGGCTCCATTTGATCTCTACCATCCCAACCACTTCCAACTATGATCAAGAAGGAGGTCCACCCCTAGAAAACTTGAGACTTCATCCATAGGGTTTCAATCATGTAACAGAGAGTTAATATTCACAAATATATAAGATATGGAAGTAACAATATACCTTCAAATAAAAATATTAAAAACTTGCATATTGACACAATATTGTCTAGAAGGTTTTTTCTTGTAAATTACAAAAATGTTCATGCACATAAATTCTAAGATTGTTGTTTCCAAAGATAACTTTTTAGATTTATGGAAAAATGGTGATGCTATGTGACTGTTCGTATACTGAGCAAGTCTAGCCACTAACTATGATGATTAATGGGATACTGGGAAGATCTGGGAAAACGCATTTTAGTTTGTTTTGGTTAAAAGCACAACAATTAAAAAATAATAAAAATAATATCATATATTAAAATTCAGCTAATAGAAAAAAATACTGCAGAATTTAAATAGTACTAATAGATAAATATAGTAATAGAAACTATGAAAAGAAAATTGAAAAAATCTAATAAAAATGGGACAAATTAAAAATGCTAAAAACTCTTATAATTTGGAACATATAGAGTATAAGATGTTTTAGGCTTTTTTATTTTTCCATTTTTTTCAAATTCTCATGCATACTTTTTTTTGTTTGATAATTTATGATCATTTAAGTTTTGCTGTATTTTTTCTATTGGTTTAATTTTTGTAAATAATCAAACAATAAGGGGGTGTATTGATCAATCTAACATTTCTTGTGACTTGGATAAAACTAACAAATCCTATGTTATTCAATCACGGATTTTAAAAAGTCTTATGAAATCCAAAGTTATTTAACTAGTGATTTGAAAATCTAGTTTAAAATCCACTTATTCAAAAAGTTTTGAGATTTTGGTTTTTAATGATTTCAAAGGAAAGGATTTTAGAAGATTTTGTGTAAAAAAATTTAAAAGATTTTAGAGGGTTTTGTTTAGTATAAAATACAGAAATCCACATCTCATGGTTTTGGGTGGGATTTGAAAAGATTTAACAACAAATCATACCAACTTCTTTAAAGTCACCCAAAATAATATAAAAATTCAATTAATCTCAAATTCCTCAAAATACTTACTACAAGATTGAACAGACCTTCTTATTAATGTTTCTTAATCTTTGTGATTTTAACCAAAGCATCTTATATTTTATTAGATTCATGCAACACGTGATTTTGGAAACGACAACAGATGAATGGTCAGAATCTGAGTAGGTATTTGACATTATATAATTGGACAAACCTGGATGATTAACAAATCATTACACAACATATCTGTTCTGAACTTGCTTATATATACTGTTTAGTGTTTCCTTTTTATATTCATTATTATCTAATTACATCATATAACACAAAAAGTCACAAAACACATTGGACGTGACTCCTCTGTTTCCTCTGTCAATGGCTGGTTCAGTCTCCGGTGACACAGAAGCTCAGAGCTCTAGCGATGCAAGAAGCAACCGCGGTGGCTGGATCACGTTTCCTTTCATGATAGGTTAGCTAGCTAGTGATTTTGATTATTTTTTTTGGTCTATGTTTTTGAAAGACAAAACAATGACAAATGTTAGGTTCTATGTGGCGCAGCTACGTTGTTAGGCCTTTCAGTGACTTCTTTCGGATGGGTAATGAACCTGATCGTCTTCCTAATCGAAGAGTTCAACATCAAGAGCATCACTGCTGCACAGATCTCAAATGTTGCCAATGGATGTCTTAGTATCTTCCCTGTTGCTGCAGCCATTATAGCTGATTCTTTCTTTGGAAACATTTCTGTCATCTCTGTCTCTGCGTTCATATCTCTTCTTGTAAGTCCAAGAGTCATTTGATATTCTTCTATGTTTTTGATAACATAAAAGCTTAATTACTAAGTCAAAAACGTTTTCAGGGGATCTCTCTCTTGACCTTGATCTCATCTTTGGACCATTTGAGACCTAGCCCTTGTGAAACTGGATCAATCCTATGCCAGTCTCCATCGAAGCTCCAGCTCGGGGTTTTGTATGCAGCCTTAGCTCTAGTGACCATTGGATCAGGTGGGACGCGGTTCACTTTAGCATCCGCGGGTGCAAACCAATATGAGAAACCTAAAGAACAAGGAAGCTTCTTCAACTGGTACTTCCTTACATTATATGCTGGAGCTATTACTGGAGCAACAGCGATTGTATATACACAAGACAATGTTAGCTGGAAACTCGGGTTTGGTCTCTGCGCCATCGCTAATTTGATCAGCTTCATTGTTTTTGTCTCTGGGAAGAGATTTTACAAGCATGACAAACCTATGGGAAGTCCCTTCACGAGTCTGATCCGTGTTGTGGTCGCTGCTACAGCAAAAAGAAAAGTTGTGATCTCATCCAGAGAAGAAGACTATCAACATGGGATCGACATAGAGGGCAAGACTTCTGCTGCAGTGCCCTCTAAGAGCTTTAGGTAAAGCTTTCTTAGAACCTTGTGGAGATCCTCAAATCTTGATTTTAAAGATTCATGAAACTTAAACCAGAACTAAAAGAGTTTTACATGTGCAGGTTCTTGAATCGTGCAGCGTTAAAGACTGAAGATGATATGAATCAGAAACACGGCTCAGTTAAAAACATTTGGAGACTATGTTCTGTTCAGGAAGTAGAAGATTTCAAAGCCATTCTCCGAGTTCTTCCTCTGTGGCTAGCCATCATCTTCGTTAGTACTCCCATGGTCATGCAAACAAGCTTGATTGTACTCCAAGCTCTAGTCACTGACCGTGGACTAGGACCTCACTTCGAAGTCCCAGCCGGGTCCCTCCAAGTCATAATAATCTTCACAGCATGCATATTTATCATGTTGAACAACTGGCTTATCTATCCCATGTACCAGAAGCTAACTCATAAGTCCCTGAGACCGCTTCAAAGAGTTGGTGTAGGACAAGTTCTCACCATCCTAAGCATGGCACTCTCTGCGGTTGTCGAAGCAAAGAGGCTGAAAACAGTTGAAAATGAGCATGCCATGTCGGTGCTATGGCTGTTTCCTCCCCTTGTGATAGTAGGTATAAGCGAAGCCTTCCAATTCCCCGCGAATATTGAACTGTTCTATGGAGAATTCCCCGAGTCATTGAGGAACACCGCGACTTCGTTGACCTCACTAGTGATTGGAATATCTTTCTATCTGAGCACAGCACTGATTAGTCTGATACAGAAGACAACTGAGTGGTTACCAAATGACATTAACCACGGAAGAGTTGACAATGTTTATTGGGTTTTAGTCATTTTAGGAGTCTTGAACTTCGGCTATTTCCTCGTATACTCTTGGTTTTACAGATACAGGAACCCCAAGGATAATGATAAGGATCAGGATTCAAAAGATGTTACAACCTAAAGGCGACACAAACATGTTGTTTCAGTTTTCTCTAGTCTCTCTATGTCTTGAATCAATAGCTTTTGTGTTTTTTTTTATTTGTTTGAACGTTTTTAAAAGTATGTGTTTGTATGTTTATCACTTCACATATGGAACTACATTAGAAAATGATACGTTCAAACCGATTTAACAGAGTAACTTGTTAAAGTTATTGAGTAAAAACAAATTAGGTCATTGGACCCAAAAAAAAAAATAGTATTTTGGAAAGAAAAAGTTAGGTTTTCACTACATTAGAAGTAAGTCTTGCTTCCTCCGTGCGTCATGTCAGGTTGTCAGTATCTTGTTACCCAAACAATCTTTAGGTTTCCTTACAAAGATAGTTACAAATTATCAAGATTGGATAATTATCTTTAGTCACCAAAATCTAAAAACAAAATTTCTATACCTCTGAAATTTTTCTTTTTATGTTTATTTTATTTTTGGGAAAATAAAATTGTGGTATCTTTGGAAAAACTAAATTAAAGTGAGGTGTTGGAGGGAATTTCTCTTTAATCAATTCCATTTTAAATGCACCATTATTATTACCCAACATATACATATAGTTTTAGAATAGAATAATTTCACTAAAAACATAATTTTCATACACAAAAGTATGATTTTGTAATAGTAATAAGAGAATTTCCTTAAAATACCACACTTTAAATGTTTTTTTCCAAAAATTACCACAATAATTTCCCAAAAATATCGCTTAGATAAAAATTGATTTTCAGGATGTAAAATTTATTTGATTGATTTGGGTTGACAATTTTAAATTTATGGTAGGTTTTAAGGGTAAAGTTTAGCGTTTAGGATTTAGTATTTAGATTTAAATGTTTAATTTTAATTTTGTGGTACTTTTTAGAAAATATATATTTTAATGGTATTATTGGAAAAATGTATTTTAGTGATATTTAATAATTATACGACGTGTCACATGCATATAATTCATAATATTAATTATTGTAAAACAATTTTAAAAATCATTCTAGAGTTTTTTAGTTAGTGAGCGAATAAGTGAATCATGGACGCAATAAAACATGTAAAGAAAGAAGTGAAAGAAATCGAAAAGTAAAGAAGCAAATAAAAAAAAAATTTCAAAAAGAAAATAAATTCCAAAAGAAGGAAACAATAAAACAAATTGAACTTGAACAAATAATGGAACACGTAGAGAAGTAAAATCATGTAAGTAAGCACTGACAAAAAAAAAGTAAAGGATCAAAGAATCAAAGAAGCAAAAAAATAAGCAATATTTGAATCAATTGAGCAAGCAAAGATCAAACAAACAAAGAAGATATATATATATTATATATAAACAAATGGAGCATGTATGGTGTGAGCAAACAATGAAGGAAGAGTAAGTAAACAAAATATCAAAGAATCAAAGGTGGAAGCAAACAAGTTAAGCAATACATAAAGCAAAGACCAAAAGAAATAAACACCAAATAGAGAAGACACAATCACACATCAAGTAATTAACGAGCAACAAAACAAGCAAACAAGCAAATAGAGAAGACACAATCACACATCAAGTAATTAACAGAGCCATCAAAAGAAGCGACGAAGAAAGCAAGTAAACACGTTGACAATGCAAGTAAAGAAGCAAACAGTGTATGTATGCATCAAGAAAGAAAATATGCATGAATGTATATATGTATGCATGCACATGTGAATGTATGTATGCATGAATGGATGTATGTATATATGTATGTATGTATGTATGTATGCATGCACATGTGAATGTATGTATGCAAGAATGGATGGATGTATGTATGTATGCACATGTGAATGCATGTCTAAAATGCAGTCATGGATGGAGGATAATTCAAGATATCAATCAAAATCAGGCTATCGAAGTGGTCAGGTTGTCTGGTGATGCAGATCTTTAGAGTCCCGAAAGCTGAGTACGGAAGATGTCGTGTTGCTCTGAGCCGGCATACCTATTCAACTGCCAGACATTCCATTCTGATTAGTTTAAATTTTGGAGCTAGGTATGTTCTCTACGTCTCTTACGTGCCGAAGATTAAAACATGTGGCAAAACACATTCTCTGTTTTAGGACAGTTTAGATCGCACAAAAGAATTCTAACACATGCTTTCAACTTGTGGATTGGTTGATCATGACATGTTACCTTCAACAGACCAATATCGTCCATGGGTTTGTTGATTCCTACCGCTTGTCTCTGCCACATATTTGGAAAGCACACTCTTCACACACGATTTCTTTATCTCCTGCAAGTGATTTTGAAGACAATGTCAATTGAGTAAAACCTCCTTAGTCCTTACTTAATGGTATTTTTTTTTTCCGGTTAAAAACACTCATTATTATCTGCAAGTAGATTCTTCAAACCAAGGTCTAGGAATCATGGAGAGATGGTTTAGATTGTATCTATCAGATGGTGTATTAGTTATGAAATTTGCTCCTGCATAAGAAAACACTAAGTACTAAATAGTTGAAATACTATATATAAAAGAAAGTTGAAATACTAAATAGAAGAAAAAGGTTTAATACATACTTGAAATTGAAACTAATGTCCTCTGGCTTTTTTGTTTTTGGAATCATCCTTTCCACAATCACTTTGGTTCTTGGTTTCTTTCTGTAACTTTACCAGATTTCGCAATTGTTAATAAAGAAGTTGTGACATATAAGTACTAGGATGGTTATAAACGTTATAGATGCAGAGTTACTTACTGAACACTAATTGATGAACATTCAGTGGACAAATATTCCTAGATGGCATCGATAGCATGTCAATACTTTTTCAACTTTATCAGGTTCATGCTACTTCACAATACTGAAAAAGTTTGAAAACTTAACTTATGGCAATGAAGCTCTCAAGTAAGACTTAAAAGAATCAAATAAATCAAATTGCCTCACCTGCCTCATTCCTGAAAAGCACATCCATCAATCTACTCTCTTGCTACTGCAATGAAAAAGTGCACTCTGGTTTTTGATGAGAGTTTGTAGTAGTTTCACATTATCCAGCGAATTAAAACGTAAAGTAGTTTGTTGAAAGCAAACTTAGAGAATGGCCCATGTAAAGAAAAGGGGGCCAATTAGAGACACGATTTCTAGAGGAAGACTTGTTTTTGGTTTGACACATGATATTCAAATAACATCCTTGTCCCTAACCTTGTAGAGATTGAAGGTAAGCATTTGACACCTGAAGTTTATCAAAATGTAAGCCTCAGTATCAAGAAAGCAGTCCCATATGGTAAAAAAAACAGCATATCGAAAATGCAATGATGACTTGATGAGGGAGGATGTCTTGAATACATTGTTGTTTTCTTGCCAAATTGACTGAGCAGTGAACTTGGATAACTTTGTTAGTCTCTTTCCTGCATCGTCCTTGTATGTCGAATTATACCATATGTGCACATTGAAGTTGTTCCTATCTGTGTTTAAGAGATCATATGCTAAAGGCTAAAGCAACAAAAAATCATACAAGAAGAGTAAGCAATCTCATGTCCATATTAAGCATTGTTATAGATAAACCTATTGAGAATTTGACCAACCTGCAAAGATCTCATATATCTTCCTTCAGGATACTTTTTTATGATAACCCTTCGAAAACCTCATCATTGACCTCTTTGGAGGTATTTCTCCAGAGATTTAATCCTGGAACACATCTCAACTCTGGTTATGATACAACCATTAATTTAACCGACTACAAGAAAGTTTCCTCAGAAAGATAGATATTGAGTGAGGTCAATCTATGTTTAACAAACTTTGGATATGCATAAAAAAGGTACACAGGAAAATTACATTAAAGCTAACACTGCTATAAACATAGAGAACACTCAGTATCCCTCTTAAACATTTTCAAATTGATATCTTAAACATTTATGAGATTGAAACTCAATACCTTTCTCAAATTTGAGACGTGGTTGTCCGAATGAGAAAGGCTAAGTGGCATTGAGAATGCCCCAAGGTGAAATCTGCCTCTCAGGTGTTGTAGCCTAACACATGAGCTCAAGAAAGCTAAGAAACAGATTCAGATACTTCATAGTGGAAACAAACAGAATCCAACCACAGAACTCACCAACACATTGTTAGCTAAAGCATGCAATAGGTCAGACTGTCAAAGGCGTTCGCCGGTGTATAACTAGTGAGCAGATTCCCAGATAGAGCTAGAGAAAACATAAAAGATAAGTTCCAGTGAACATAATATAAAACATACCATAAGGATAAGGGAAAAAAGAAGCATACTTCCTCTTAAGAGACTGATTATTTCTTTGAATGCATCAAGGTAACATAATTTCCAAAATAATTTGTTCGAATCAAAATTTGTAGAGGTACATGAATTTTGAGAAACACGTCAATAAGATCAATAGCTTACATGTGTCTGATTATGAACTAAACTTGATGACAAGTCTCTACTCTTGTTCTAAAGCTTCGTTCCTGTTAAGATAAATACGAGACACATAAATACGAATGACGGGACTAGGATAAGAATAAGAGCATTAAATTACAATACCTTGATATATATTCATGTTTCTCTCACTAAATTATCTCGTTCTCTGCAGCTGAATGTGGTACTAATCTATCTGAAACAGCAGAAGCTCATCACCATATTTTAGTATAGAGAATTTAAACTTATAAGCAAGACAGATTTCTAAGAAAATGTCTGAACATATTAGAAAAATGAAACTTACAAAACCTGCGAGACTAAAAATATGATCTTGGTTCAACACCAAGACGACTTACATTTTTTACTTCCCCATTATCTCCTTGAATGGACGGTGGGATTCAGTAACACATAGATTCTGCACACATTAAAAGAGCATCATGTTACATGGATATATATGAGCATTACTTTGCATTTTGAATCATTTTGAGAAACCATAACAAAGTTTTAAGGTTTTAAATGAATTTACCTTAAGATCGTTTCCAGAATATCCATTAGTCATACTAGAAACTCCATCAATATTCAAATCAGGGGACAAGTCTTCTTTTGCAAGTATAACCTTTAGTATCTTTGCTATATTAAGAGCATCTGGTAGTCTCGCCATCAACCTGTAGAACTTAATACCACAAACTTTTCATGAAATGTCAATATGATAGAAAGCTTAGTCCAACAAGGAAGCTGTTTCTAAAGTACTTACGAGGCAAACCTTTTCCTTTGTCCTCAAACAGTTCCAGTATATCATGAACTCATGGCCTGATGTAGGAAAGCAGAAAGAAAAAAAGGAAACAAGGAAGCGAGGAAGCAAGCAATGAATGAATGAAGGCAGAAGAAATAAGCAAGTAAACAAAGTATCAGACAAAGAAGCAAGGAAGCAATTATGAATGTGCAAAAGAAGCAAATATGTATGTATGCAATTATGCATGTATGAAATGTATGCATGTATGTATGAATGCATGGATGTATGAATGTATGTATGAATGTATGTATGCAAGGATGTATGCATGAATGTATGCATGGATGTATGTATGTATGTATAAATGCATGTATGTAAAAGCATTCTTCAATAATTGCCAACAATCAATCTGGAGTCCTCTGTTTCTGAGTTCTAAGATACGCCAGATTATCTGGTATTCTCAAGAAGTTGCAGCTGCAGAAGAAACGAGACAAAACAAAATCAAACTCCAAGAACAAAATTAAAACATCAAGCAAGAATTAAGAAAACATTTTGGAAAAATAACTTAGAAAGCCATACTATGTGGTTATTAACATATGTAAACCAGAAAATCAAAACAAGCAGAAGAATAATCAGAACAAGAATCAAACCGAATAATACATTATGATTTAGTCTGACAGTCTTATAACAACAATTGCACACTTACAATTTTGTTAGTTTTAACATATTCCATTGTTATCTGCTTTAGTTCTAATTCGTAGATGATCACTAAAATTCTAAATTAGTTTTGTGCTATTCTGAATGAAAGGTGAAATAATATATCTTTTATTTTTTACAACTTAAATAATAATAAAAATCTGGTGTTTTTCCTTTGCTCTGGGAGGAAGTAGGGTGTTAAAAGAATGAAAATTTCTCTGAGAAAAAAGTGGACACATGAAAAGATTTTTTTTCTATTGTTTTTTTTTTATATTAAAGACATAGTTTTTCCAAATTTTTTTTTATCCTTTCCAGAATAATTTTCATATTTTTTAAAAAAATTTAGAAATAGGATATTCAAAAACTTCCAATTACTCAATTCATGTATTGACGAGAAAAAAAAGTTAGCACCCTATTTCTAAGCTGCGTGGTTGTAACTTAAGGACTCTATATTTTGTAAAACTATGTTAGATCATGAATTTTTAAAAATAAATGCAGAGATATACACGAGGCATTATATGAGTATATTTTACTTAAACATTGATTTAGTTGGTCAGTCCATGAATAAAGTATAGTTAAATCCAACCGTATATAAAAGATTTATCTGTAAGTGTTTTCTCCATCATAGCAATTTGATCATCATTCAAAATACTTCGGTTTTTTTTTTTGCTATGAAAGTTTTCAGGTTTCTTAGAGTTTGGATTTGCCTCTCTGGTGTTCATCTTTTAATATTCCATGTATTCAGAGGGGTACATGGTTACATTTTACTTTATATAATAAGATATAGTTAGAATTTTTTGAAAATTGAATAAACCGAACCGAAACAAACCAAACCCAAACCGAACCAGAACTTAAACTGAAATGCCCATCCCCACTAACTATGATGTTGGGCAGATTTGAGAGTTATGAACTTTTATTGTGTAATTAAGAGAATTTTTAAAAAAGTAAAAAGTATCTAGGGGTCTAATAAGGTGACAGCAAAATCAACTTTTATTTTTATTTTTATTATGATTATAAAGTCTACATAGTCGTAAAATCACATTTAGTGTGAATCTTGATTCAATCACTCTCAAGGCTACTTTTGCAGATTATGTAAATGGACATTTGACAAAAAGATTAGTAAAGTTTTTGTTTTCATCTTTTTGTGTTGCTGCTTATTAGTAATAGTGGATACTGTTATTCATAGGTTGTTTAAATTCGATAACGTCTTATACAAGTAGACTAAACATAATCTGGTATATTTAAGTGTTTGGCGTATAAGAGAAGTGGAAGGAACTCCCCTGATTCCTCTGTTCTCTGTCATGGCTCGTTCAGTCTCTGGTGACACAGAAGCTAAGAGCTCTAGCGATCAAAGAAGCAAGCGCGGTGGCTGGATCACTTTTCCATTTTTGATCGGTTAGTATTTTTTAGGGGTTTTTATTTATGTTTTTTCTGAACCAATGATAATGATTGTTGAGACTCTATGTGGTGCATGCAGCTACGTTGTTAGGACTGTCCATAGCTTCATTCGGATGGATAATGAACTTGGTCGTCTTCCTAATCAAGGAGTTCAACATCAAGAGTATTGCGGCTGCGCAGATTTCAAATATTGTACATGGATGTGTGAACATGTTCCCTGTTGTTGCAGCCATGTTAGCTGACTCTTTCTTCGGGAACATTCCTGTCATCGCGGCCTCTGCCTTCATTTCTCTTCTTGTAAGTTCAAGAATCATTGATTCTCTTTATCTCATGTGTTCTGATAGATAAAGCTGACTAGTTCTTTTCTAGGGAATCTTTCTAATGACCTTGATCACATCTTTGGAAAACTTGAGACCTAGACCGTGTGAAACGGGCTTAGTCCTATGTCAATCGCCATCGAATCTTCAGCTTGGTATCTTGTATACAGCCTTAGCTCTAGTGATCAGTGGATCAGCTGGGACGCGGTTCACCTTAGCATCCGCGGGTGCAAACCAATATGAGAAACCTAAAGATCAAGGAAGGTTCTTTAACTGGTACTTCCTCACACTATACGCTGGATCTATTACTGGCGCAACAGCAATTGTATACACACAGGAAAATGCTAGCTGGAAACTTGGGTTCGGACTCTGCGCTGTAGCTAATTTGATCAGTTTCATTGTCTTTGTGTCCGGGAAAAGATTCTACAAGCATGACAAACCCATGGGAAGTCCTTTCACAAACCTGCTCCGCGTTGTAGTCGCTGCTATTGCAAAAAGGAAAGCTTTGGTATCTTCCAGAGAAGAAGACTATCACCGTGGCTTTGAAAGAGAGGCCAAGATGTCTCATGCAATGCCCTCCAAGAGCTTCAGGTGACAAACAAAAGTTTTGGAAATTAGAATATTCATGAAACTAACAAAAGAGAGCTGTACATGTGCAGGTTCTTTAACCGTGCAGCATTGAAAACTGAAGACGACTTAGTTAATAACAAATGGAAGCTATGCTCGGTTCAAGAAGTAGAATATTTTAAAGCCGTGTTTAGAGTTCTCCCTTTGTTGCTAGCCATTATCTGTGTTAGTACTCCCATGGTGATTCAAACAAACTTGATTATACTACAAGCTTTAGTCATGGACCGTAGGCTCGGCACTCACTTCAAAATCCCGGTCGGATCCCTCCAAGTCATAGTACTCATCACCGGGTGCATGGTTATCATAATGAACAACTGCCTTGTCTATCCAATGTACCAGAAGTTAACCCAAAAGCCATTGACACCGCTTCAAAAAGTAGGTATAGGCCATGTTTTAGTCATTTCAAGCATGGCGATATCCGCGGTTGTGGAAACAAAGAGGCTGAAAACAGTTAATAATGAGCATCCCATGTCAGTTCTATGGCTGGTTCCTCCCCTTATGATAGTAGGAATAAGCGAAAGCTTCCAATTCCCGGCGAATATTGAATTATTCTATAAAGAATTCCCCGAGTCTCTCAAAAGCACCGCGACTTCACTGACCTCAGTGGTGATTGGAATCTCATTCTACCTTAGCACAGCTCTGCTCACTCTTATCCAAAGAACCACCAAGTGGTTACCAAATGATATTAACCAAGGAAGAGTTGACAATGTTTACTGGGTTTTAGTCATTGTAGGAGTCTTGATTTTTGGCTATTTCCTTGTCTGCGCTTGGTTTTACAAATACAAAAACCTCGAGGATGATGATCATGGACAAGATCCACAAGATGTACCAACCTAAGACACAACATCCTCTGTTTCAGTTTTCTCTACAATAATTTTTTTACAAATCTTGAATCAGTATCTTACATGCTCTGTGTAAAGTGTGTTTTTTGCATTTCACCACTCCACATATGAATGGTCTATAGTGATATGTATGACCTCAAGATTTGGCTTCAGTAAATGGAAACTAGTAAACAGTAAAAAAGATTCATCAGTCTCTTTCAGAGAACGAAACTAATATCTTGGAATGAAAAGAGAGCTATTACTGGAGCTATTACTGGCGCTATATACAGGAGCTATTACTGGAACAATAGCAATTGTATATACACAGGACAATATTAGCTGGAAACTCGGGTTTGGTCTCTGCGCGGTTGCTAATTTGATCAGTTTCATCGTTTTCATCGCCGGGAAGAGATTTTACAAGCATGACAAACCCTTGGGAAGTCCATACACAAGTTTGATCCGCGTTTTAGTTGCTGCTACGTTGAAAAGAAAGGCTGTGGTTTCATCTAAAGATGAAGACTATCATCACTATGGTCTCGGAACAAAGGTGAAGACTTCTTCTGCAATGCCCTCAAAGAACTTTAGGTGAAGACCAAAACCTTTGATGATTTCTTGAAAGTTAAACCAATACTAAAGAGCTTTTTACATGTGCAGGTTCTTGAACCGTGCAGCATTGAAGACTGATGAAGATTTAACTAGTAACACGTGGAGGCTATGTTCTGTTCAAGAAGTAGAAGATTTCAAAGCCGTCCTTCGACTTCTCCCTCTCTGGGCAGCTGTTATGTTCCTGAGCACTCCTGTGGCAGTGCAAATGAGCATGACGGTTCTCCAAGCTTTGGTCGTAGACCGCGAACTTGGCCCGCACTTCAAAGTCTCTGCTGGTTCTTTGCAAGTCATAGTACTCTTATCTGGATGTGTCTTTATAATGCTCAACAACTGGACTATCTATCCCATGTACCAGAAGCTAATCCGCAAGCCGCTAACACCACTTCAACAAGTCGGGATAGGCCATGTTTTCACCATCATAAGCATGGCGGTATCAGCTGTTGTTGAAGCTAAGAGACTAAAAACAGTTGATAATGGCCATCCAATGTCAGTGCTATGGCTGGTTCCAGCTCTTGTCCTAGTTGGAATAGGCGAGGCTTTTCATTTTCCGGCTAATGTTGCAGTATTCTATGGAGAGTTCCCCGAGTCTTTGAGAAACACCGCGACTTCATTAACCTCGGTGGTGATTGGAATATCTTTCTATCTTAGCACAGCGCTTATCGATGTGATCCAAAGAACCACCGCGTGGTTACCAGATGATATTAACCATGGAAGAGTTGATAATGTTTACTGGGTCTTAGTCATAGGAGGAGTCTTGAACTTTGGTTATTTCCTTGTCTGCTCTTGGCTTTACAAATACAGAAACCTCAAGGAGAATGATTCAACAACAAGATCTTAAAGATGGTACAACCTAAAGACACAACATGTTCTCTGGGAACTCATTGTTTGAACGTTTCCATTTACCACTTTATAACTGTGTTTTCCTTTTATATTTTATATTTTCACCACTCTGTAAAGACTAAAGAGTATAATTATGTAGTTTCTTCGCAAATGATCATTATGAGATAATTGAAGACGTATTCCAAAATTAGAAAAACATGTTTTCTGAAGATCATCCAAAAATCATTATCTTCAGAAAACATGTCTTTCTTATTTTGGAAATTTGGAATACGTCATCAATGAGCTTATAATGATCATTTGCGAAGAAACTTGCATAATTATACTCTTTTTTTATTTTATCACAACTCTATCCACTAGAAAATGTGCTCATGATGTAAACATTAAAACAAAACGCGTATAAAATATAGATTTGTGTACACACTTTATAAGAGAGATGCATGTAATTTGAGATCGATGTACTATCATGTATGAAAAAAAGTTTTGGAGGGCTTGTATATTATGTTGTAATAAAATAATTAAGAAAGTTACTAATATTTCTAAGAGATGTTTGAATATGTATTTTTGCTTATGAAAAGTTGGCTTTTGTAATCATTTGTAAAATATTTAAAATTTGTTACATATGTCATAAGTAAGTACAAAAATAAAATAGGACCTCGTGAGTAGAGTTCAAACTTCGTACTAGCGATGCTTTTGGACCAAACTGAGATGATGCTAACGAGTCTTGGGACAAAAACTGAGATCTGTTGGGACTTGTTAGACCAAGAAAATGTCATCAATTTTGGATTCACTTTTGGTGAGATGATATAAAAGATGGAGAAACTTAAACTATTTACAGAGTAGAGAATTGTTCAGTGTGGAGTTATTAGAAAAGATAATAGTGGGATTAATTTGAACCAATTTCATGTGTTTTACATTTCTGTTTTAATCATGTTTAATGTGGTGATTGAGAAGGATCTACAACCCACTGACTGATTAAGAGGTTTGAGATTATGTCTACTTGCAAGTTGCAAGTCAACGTCAACGACAAATAACTGTTACAGGAGTGACCACATTCAGATTTATTTTTATTAGATCACACAGCTAATGAATTAATTACGCGTTATTTAGATAACCTTACGTTGCTTATTCAGTAAGTAAAAGAGTTTATTTATTAAGGGACTAGCCTCTGCTCCTCGAACAATCACATTCGAGTTGCTTCTCTTCTTCACTCTTTTCATTTTCTTTCTACTTCCTCTGCTTTTTCAACACAGATCTTAGATAACTGTGTGACCATGGAAGTACCATCTCCATACTACTCCAAAAGGGAAGAACAAACCGTTCCTCCGAAGAGAGGTCAAATCAAGATCATGATCGCTCACGATCTAATCAGATCAACGACCTCAACCACAAGGCTAATTCCGAGGAGAGGCCAAGTCAAGATCAAGATTGCTCGCGATCTAATCGGATCATGGACACAATAAAACAACATCCATGGAGGAGGAGGGTATAACTAACTAAGCCGCCACTCGGATCATCAGATCTTCGAACATCACCTGAGAATCTTGTATATACAATGTAATGTTATTGTTGGCTTCCGGTTCTTTTCAAGATGTGTGTTACTGTATAAATGTTTTTGGGGTAAATCTTACGGTGAATTTACTGTGTCATATAAAAGTTTGGGGTGAATTTGAAAACTTTTGTATATTTGTAATATACTAATGTAAAATAATATTTTGTTGAAACAAAAGTTTATTTTAACTTGGATGTGTAAAGAATATGATTTTGATGGAGTCAAACAAATCGGTTGAAAATTGATGGGTGTAACTGAAAATACTAAGTATTTGAGATCGAATTTCGCAAGAAAAATGAATATATGGGTTAAACTGTTAATATATGGGTGAGGGTGACCACACCACTCAAGTTGAATGTGTTCACATTACAGTAACTGAAAAGAAAAATACAAATCATATAGCTAAATTTATAGTTTATAAAACAAAATTAGACAACTATTATTTTCTTTCTGCAGCATATATAATATTTTTTTTATATTATTATAGCATATACAAACGTATAACTCGTAAGATGTTTTTTTTGTTTCGATGAATTAATTTGTATTAAATAGTTATCTTATCATATGACTATGTATATCCAACACAAATTAAATGTTTTTTGTTTTCAGTACTATTTTTTTAAATAAATAAACTCTGTTTATTGTTTGTTCTATACATATTTCTTAGGAGAATACATCAAATATTTCTTCTCCTACACGTTCTGGTCTTTTTTTTTTTTTGCTAAAAGTGTAAATATTCATTAAAATGAAAATGTTTAGGTTTACAATTATGGATTTTAAACCTATAGAATTGGTCCCATGGCAAAAAAAGATAAAAACATGGAAGCAAATTTCAATCAGTCCTTCGACTCAACCTATGCCGTGAAGCAAACGGGGTCAGATGAAGTGATACATGATTATGAAGATCCTCCAAAATAAGCTACTGAAGACAAAAATTGACGATAGAGATTGTAAAGACGATAAAGATGAAGACCCCTAGTAATGGAAGCCTTTCACAGGAGGTCCAAGGACTGAGCTGTCAACGGCGCAAGTCTCAATGCCCTCGATCACAGACTCCCCCTTCATCATGTGAGAGTGGCGCTTCGAACTAATCCATGAGCGATCTCAGATTGGAACCATACAAACCAATGTATTGCGATTGGCACTAGCTCCATCTACCAAGTACATTCCCCGTAGTCGGCTAGCACAGAGCAAAAATATTGCAATAAGACCCATTAGTCTTACTAACTCCTCCAGAACCTAGGGAAAACGCGATGACAAACTAGACTCCATCCAAAGCCAAAGAAAGTCAAGTAAGCAACAAGTGAGGATCCCAACAAAACCCTTTAGAAAGGCAAAGTAAAGGAAACGTGAATTGACCAGAGAAGAAAGAATGGAGAGGAACAAGACCACCACCGGCAGCCACTACTACCCCAAACTACTCCGCTAAAGCTGCTACAAGAAAGCAACAAACTCAGACGACAACTAAAACCTTACGCCACCGAGAACGCAATCACCCAGCAAAGCTTTAAAAGCCAAAGACGTTCAGCCACTCATTGACCCGAGAAAGACTCCGCTGTCACTGAGAAACATCATGACAACCTCAGACCTGTTGCCTCACGAAACCACCATACCGCGCCTCGAGAAAGAGAAGGACACGATTCTAGGTCCGTCGACGAAGAACTAGACCAGCTCCTTCCATGGCGAGGAAGAAGAAATCGAGCCAAACACCACACAACACTTTACCCAACTCCCCAATCTGAGGCTTCTGGCGAGTAGCAGACACCAAACCAAAACCTTGCAAAGAGCTAAGAATCTGAAATTCGATGACACGGAACCATCTCATAAACAGATTCGCCGGAGCTAACCACCGTGAGGGAAGTCCGGAGCCCCTCCACAATCTCCACGAAACCACAACCACAAACCAAACGACTCAATACTAACTCGGTTAGAGAGACGACCACCAAGGGCAACCTTCTGAAGCCATAAAAACGAGGTGTCCTCGGGCCACAACTCGAAGCAACGTTCAGCCGCCGCGTCTCTCCTAGCCACTACGAGAAGATTGAGATCTGATTTACCACCGCCTGGAGAACGAGAAGGCACAGTTACGGTGAGCCACCACAAACCAATGACGGAGAGGAAAAACCAAAGCTAAAAAGAAAAAGTGAGGCTCTCTCCGACATCGGAAAAACACGTCGGAGAGACGGAGGAGTTGCAGATATGAGGGAGAAACAAGAAAAATAGGTTTGAGAGAGAAGTCGCCCGCGCGTGGATCTTACGCGCTCGACTTCGTGGTTTTTATCTCTAACGTTCTGGTCTTATAATAACCAAAATATTCCCCGACCAAAAAAAAACAAAGATGTTGCTTGGCCTCCAAGGGAAAAACCAAAGAAAAGTCCTGTCTCTCTATAAATAACACTTTCTCACTTTCTTATATTGTCACCTCATCATCATCATCACTCCCTCTGCCTCTCTTTCGTAACTCTCACTTTTTTACATACTTTTAAAAAAAAAATGGAGTTATTGTCTCCCAACAACAGTTCTAGGAGAACCAAGCAATGGCTTCCTCCGAGAAGAGGACAGGTCAAGATTATGATCGTTCGCAAACTCCTCAAATCCACGGCTTTGGTCGCTTCACTGTGGAAGAGACGAGATTGTTAAATAATTATATAATTTCTTATGTTTCTTTTAATGTTACTTATGTACACACTTCATAAGATAGATGTAATATTATGTGTGAACAAAGTTTTGGTGGACTTGTAAAATATTTATTGTAATACTACGTATCTTTCTAAAAGAAGATGTTGTTAGAGTTCAAACTTCGTACTAGTGGATGCTTTTGGGACCAAACGTAACTGAGATGATGTGCTAACGAGTCTTGGGACAAAACTGAGATCTGTTGGGACTTTGTACAAAGGCTAACACTTCTTAAATGATTAGTATAGGTAGCTCTCAAAAACTTCCTATAGAACTAAAACCCACTGCCTTATTAAGAGGTTTAAGAATAAGTCTACTTAAAACCAGCAAAGTCAGCGACAACGACAAAAGACTGTTACAAGAGTGACCACATTCAGATAATTGCCAAACACCAAAACATAAAATTACAAAAACCTTCACTGTCTTCTAGATCACTCACACAGCTAATGAAATCTTGATTTAACACGTTTTTAATAGATTTACCATATTAACCTTACGTAGCTTGGTTAGCAAGTAAAAGAATTGGTCTGTGGTATTTGTGAATCAGTCTTGTGGGCTTTGTTTATTTATTTAAGGGATTAGATTATAGCGTCGCTCTCACATATAACAATCACATTCGACTCAGCTTCTCTTCTTCACTCTTTTCATTTCTTTCTACTTCTTCTTTTGCAACACAGACCTTTAGATAATTGTTACCATGGAGTTACCATCTCCTTACTGCTCCAAAAGGGAAGAAGAACAAACCATTCCTCCAAAGAGAGGTCAGATCAAGATCATGATCGCTCGTGATCTATTCGTACCAGCGACCTCGACAACACCACTTCCAAGGAGAGGCCAAATCAAGATCCTAATTGCTCGTGATCTAATCAGATCATGGAACACAAAACAACATCAAGAAAGGACTCAAGGAGGCTAACTAACTAAGTCGCCACTAAGAAGCATCAGATCTTCGAAACTCACCTGAGAATCTTGTATATATATACAATGTAATGAAATTGTTGGCTTTGGGTTCTTTTGAAGATGTGTTACTGTATATAAATGAGTCATATAAAAGTTTGGGGGTGAATATATATACTTTTATATATTTATAGTACATTTATGTAAAATAATATGTTTATTAAAGAAGATTTTATTTTATTTTGGATGTGTAAAGTGTAAGAATTTGATGAAGTCAAAACAAATCTGATGTAAATTAATAGGTGAGATTGAAAATATTAAAAACTTTAAGGTCAAATGTCGTAAGAAATATAAGTATTTGGCTAAAACTGCTATTAACCTGTTTTTAAGAGAGTGTCTCCTATTATTATTACAGTATCCTTCGCCGCCGTCTTTTTAGATTTTGGGTAAAAGTAAAAACAAAAATGAATCATCTTCGAATCTTAGCGAGAAGATCGCTACGGCGGCGGGATTTTAATTTCCGATCACAATCTCGGTCCTTCTGTAACACCATCTCACCGGAATCGAATCGGTGAGTTCTCTCTTCTCCTCTCCCGCTGCTGCATTATTCCATAATTGTCGTTTAATCCTGAATCTGACCTAAAAGAAAAAACACAGCTCGTCTTTTGGTATTGCGTTCGATATCGATGGAGTTATTCTTCTTGGTTCCTCTCCCGTCGGTGGCTCTCCTGGCGCTCTCCGACGACTCTACGATGATTCCGGTAATACACTCTCAACTCTTGCGTGATTGATTTATAGAAGTTGCTTTTTAGGTGTTGAAGAAGGAGATGAACTTGATTGCTTAGTTCTAGCTTGTTTAGAATCTTGTACATGTTACCAATCTATAATTGTGTTTGCCTTTGATGAGTGTTGACTTTTTGCAGGTGCTTTGAAGATACCTTTCTTATTCTTGACTAATGGTGAGCGTTAACTATAGATAGATTTTGGATATTTATTACGAATTTCTTGGATTTTTTTCCTCATCTACATGTTTCATTGGTTATGGTAGGAGGTGGCTTGCCTGAATCTAAGCGGGCCTCTGAGATGAGTCGTTTATTAGGTGTTAATGTTTCTTCATTGCAGGTTGAAACCTTGTCACATCAATTCCTTTCTATTTTCTTTCCGCAGATTGTTACGGTGATAACTAAGCTGGGTTGAGTAATTGTAACACTTTTGGATGTACTTTCTTCGATATTATGGCAGATGCTACAAGGACATTCACCTTTCCGGAAGCTAGTGAACAAGTAAGTCTGCAAACAACTTACAAAAGGCACAGGACTTTGCAAACAATTTTACAAGAAATTAAGGATTTTATGATCGCACAGTCCTGTAACAAAACCATTGGTTTTGTTAGAACATTGGTTAATGATCGTGTGGAACAGGTTTGGAAATGAGCTCGTTGTTGCAGCTGGAAAAGGGGAACCTGCTGCGGTGATGTCTAATTATGGTTTCAAGTAAGCTCAGGGCTCTTTCTTGAGTTTTCTGATTTTTGTTTGTTTGTGATTCACACTTCTATTTAGGTAAGTAATATATATGTGCTTGTGTTTTCAGAAATGTCATTTCAATGGACGAATATGCCTCTTACTTTGACAACATTGATCCCTTGGCGCCATATAAGAAATTTATGATGGGGCAGGATGATCACAAGGAGCTTAGATCAAGAGAAAATGTTCTATCCCAAAGAGTTCAGGCAGCATTTATTGTTAGTGATCCAGTCGATTGGAGCCGAGACATCCAGGTTTCTCATTCCCCTTTGTGATTCAAATTACATTATGTTTAAATTACATTATGTTTTTCTTCAGTGATACTTATCTGATACATGTTATTTTCATTCTTTTGGTTGAAAAAATATTATAAGCACACATCGTTATAAACATGAAAAAGTTGAGTTTATTTCCATGTCACTGGACTCGCGATTGTGTGGAACAAAAGGAAAATAAAACACAATATGGTTTCTTGCGGTAGATTCTCATAGATATAGTGGCAGCAGATATACGTTAGAAGTTTTGGTGTTCACAGTGAATTAAATAATTGATATTGATTGATGCTTTTCATCAGGTTCTTTGTGACATTTTACGAACTGGAGGACTTCCTGGGAAAGAAATTGGACCTCAACCTCATTTGTATTTTGCCAATGACGATTTAGACTACCAGGTTCTGGTGAATCCGTTGTTATTTCTCCATTCTTTTGATTAACTATATGGGATACTGATGCATTGTGATATAAAGGCAGACTGCGTTTCCTACTGAACGTCTTGGCATGGGAGCTTTTAGAATCGCATTAGAATCAATCTTCAACAGGTAATAATACCCAAAATCAAACACGCACCTTCCATATGACACTGAATATCTTTCAAGAAACATGAAAACTAGTCTTCAAAGACATTATGTATGAGTGATATTTTTCCTCATTTGTCCAATTCAGTTTTGCATAATTGAGTTTAAATACATACTTGCAGAATCCATGATAACCCTCTGGAGTACACATCTTTTGGCAAACCAAATCCATTTGTGTTCAAGAACGCAGAAGATGTTCTGAAAGAAATTGCCACATCCCCTGATTCCTTAAAACAAGGAAGTCGCCACTTCAAGACCCTCTATATGATAGGAGATAACCCCAAAATCGACATCAGAGGCGCACAGCAGGTTTTGTGCTCTTTCTCTCAAAACTATCGTCGGTCATCTCGCCATAAAACATTCCTCTAATCTTACCTTAAACTATAAGTAATCTGGTAAATGTAAATCTGTGTGACAGGCCGGGGCTCCTTGGTTCTCAATCTTAACGAGAACCGGAGTTTTCAAAGGGAAAGATAACCATGCCGAGTTTCCTGCTGATCTGGTATGCAACACTTAAACCTTTGGAAGAATCTTATTATTACTGCCGTAATTTTATGTTCATGTGAAACTGGTTATTACTTCTTCAGGTAGTTGACACCGTTGAGGAAGCAGTTGATTTTATTTTGACAAGAGAATCGGCGAAGCAAAGCTGACTGATGACTCATTTTTTCTGGCCACTCCAAGTATTTCTTGACTATTTGAAATTTATTCAACTTTTTAGACATATTGGTGGTTTTCACGGCGAGGCCAAAGTAAACAGAATCTAGAGTAACATATTGAATCCAGAAGTAATCTTTTTGACACAATGGGTTTCTCGATTGTTTGAGATTATATTCAACTTTTTATAATACTGTGATCTTCACAATTGTGATTACATTACTATACTAAATCGAAAGATCATTATTTTGGTTTTAAATCGTTTAAATTCTCTTCCAGTTAAAGGTTGGTAAGGATCTAAAAGACAAATTGGCATTTATGAAGAACCTTAGTTAAACAATAATTATTAAGAAATCCATTTCTTGCCATATCTTGCATAAAAATGCAATTTGTATGAATCTTACTAAGATTATCTTAGACAAGTCACCTAGTAGCAATATCACTTTAAATCTTATAAAACAAATTTGGTTATAATCCACCAATTCAAATTTAAACCGAATCCAGCATAAAACAGTAACATACAGACACTCACGACACTTTCTTATCACACCCAAAACTGCAGTTACTTCAGTTCCACATCTCCACAATTAAACCGAAGTAACCAAAACCTGTACTCTCCCCCTCCCTAAATTGATTCCGACCAATTATATAGTATGAAATTATATTCATCTTTAAAAATGGTTGGTGATTGCTGACCATAAACCTAGTAAAACGATCTACCAAAATGAGGTTGGTGAAGGTTTTGAGGACGAAAGTTCTCATAACCAACTCTACCATGCAGTGGAGGTCGCGGTGGCTCTGGCAGTGGCGGACCAGTTCTTACACCGTACTCGTGCCATTGTCCCACAGGCATTGGTTCTTCACCCCTATATCTATCATCATGCCACTGTCCCACAGGCATTGCTTCTTCACCCCTGTATCTATCATCGTGCCATTGTCCCACAGGCACTACTTCTTCACCCCTATATCTATCATCATGCCTATGGTGAACCAAATGACCATTTGGTTCTCTGTTCAAGGGGACTCGTCTATAAGTATCATCTAAAGGCTTAATATGGTTTCCAAACAGAGGAGCTTCATTAAATTCTTTAAGCCCATTATAGTATCCGATATACCTGTTTCGTTTTTCTATGAGATCATCGTAACCCTCTTCCTCTCTCCTGTGACCTGTTTCTTCTTCAGCTCTGTTGCCATTTCCCATGCAAACTCTTTTGTTGTAATGTATTTCAGGAAGACCGCAGAACCTGTTTCTGTAGTTGTTCTGAGATTGCTGCGGGTATTCATTGAGTGACGGCATAGGAGGACGATGCTCCACAACTGAATGTTGGCCAAAAACCCTATCACTAAGATGTGTTCCAGCAATATTGCCATTGAATGGCAGCACTACAGAAGGACGAGGCTCCATAACTGCTTGCTGACCCAACAACCTATCACTAAGATGTGTTCCGGCGATATTGCCATTGTATGGCAGCACAGAAGGACGAGGTTCCACAACTGCTTGCTGGCCAAACAACCTGTCTCTACGAAGTCTTCCAGCCATATTTTCATTGAGTGGCAGCACAGGAGGAAGAGGCTGCAAAACAGCTTGTTGACCAAACAACCTATCTCTGAGATTACCATTGGGTGGTGGCACAGGAGGACGAGGCTGCACAACAGCTTGCTGGCCAAACATCTTGCGTTTAAGATGTCTTCCAGCGATATTGCCATTGAGTGGCGGCACAGGGAGAGGAAGCTCCACAACTGCTTGTTGGCTGAACAACTTTTGTTTGAGATGTGTTCCAACAGTCAATCCATTGAGTGGCACCACAGGAGGATGCTGTACAACAGGTCCTTGGCCAAATAACTTGTGTCTGAGATCTGTTCCAGAGACCTTGTCATTAAGGAATTCAAATATGTCTTCGACTGTTCTGTCTATGGAGCTGTATATCTTTTTGGCTCCTAGGCCATTAACCCGCCTTGCAACATTTTGAGACACGTCTGTAAAATCCTCAACCTGTAAAACACACGGAAAAAGAAAGAAGACATAAGAAAAAGTAAGAATGCAAATGTAATAGTACTGAATAGAGTTTTCTTTGAGTTTACACTAATAAACCCAGCGCCAACTGTTTTCCACTTTTTTGATATCCAAAGACCATTCAGCACACTGACGCAGAGCCCTTGCCTCCAAAGGAATTCTACAGATTGCAACTGCAAGACAGAAATGTTTTTGTTATAACAAACGCATGTGCTGCAGCTTGCTTTTTTGTTGGGTTCAAAGGTAAAAAAAGATTAGCACCTTGATAAAAAAAGTCGCAAACAGTTTAGCCACCGATTCTTGATTACGCTGTCCCCAGTTTAAGAAGTTTTGCGTTCTTTTCTCCACCTTAAGAGGATCAATTCCATCTGGAAAGGAAGAGGGTCACTTAATGTCAAAACGGAAAACTATATAAGCAAAAGCAAGAAGAGAAGGATAATAAAATAAGAATATGATTCTAACACGCACTGGAAAAGACGAGTATCAAACGCATGTAATATGAGATTTGACAATCATCAAATGCTCTGTTGGTGCATCAAAAGCTTAAAAAAGCCTAAAGAGAATTATGTAGACTTAAAAAAGGCCTAAATAGACCACACCAAAAAGAACAAAACCATCATAATTATCTTTTACTTAGTTTAATGTTACCTTTAAATAGCATAGAGAAGGGAGGTAAGATGGGAGGATTTTGAGTCTGCGGATAAGACAAAGGAGAAGCAAATTAGACTCGGAAGTATTTAGCCATTGGTCATTCAAAGTTTCTCATACACCTGAATAGTATCTGATTGGATATAGAGTCATGTGTAACTTAAAATGATGCAATAAACAACCTGACACTTTTATCCTACTTACTTATAGAGAGTAAACTCATCCAACAAGTAAAAGAAACACATGAAAAAGACACAAAATTATTCCCCAGTAAACAGCCAGACTAACTACCTACTTGAGCATCCAACACGAGTAACAAAGTTGATACCTGTAAATGAAGAGCGACTAGCAATGTTATTGATACAGAGTTCAAGGTTCTGTGTAGCGCACTGTTAACTTCATGTGCTTTGGCCCAATGCTTAACCTGAAATATAAGAATAGTCACATTAGTAACTATATTGACTACAACTACACATCTCTGTAGCCGAGTTAACCCACAACAAAGAAAAATCTATATGATCGTTTTGAACTCTGAATACTTCATCAATATGAAAATTATGGTTACCCAAACAGTCCCTAGCATTTTAAACTTCATGTGGTTAACTTTTGTTGAAATAAAAATCATAAAAAAAAAAAAATTGAAGAGACTTGAAAGAAACTACAGCAAGAAACCATAGTCAGCTCAAAAGAAATCTAAAACCAAAAAATTCAAGTCATTCGGGATATTTTTATAGTTTTAACCTAGCGACAAGAACTAAATTCTGTTGAATAACTTGCAAGTCATTAGTACTATAAGGATAACAAAAGCCATTAGAACAGAACCTAAAATCTTACCAGCATACAAAGTTTTTGAAACCTGCCATCAATTTGAGATACAATGCGAATGATCTGTGAATTTAAAATGCCGTCTTTGTTTTCGACTGACAAATCACATTCAACAGCAGTCTCTTGATCACAGAATTTGACAATTGGCACCTTAGCAGTGACGATAGACACAACATTCCGAACATGCCCTTCTCCTACAAAAGAAGTTTAGGCAAAATATATATGAAACATTGAAACTGATCATTTTAAGAATGTTGTATTCAAGTGTCACTATAATTCACATGTAGATGCCAAGAAGATTTCCATATTGATTGTATCAACTGTTAGGGTTTTTAGGATATATGAGAAACAGTAATAGGAGTTTAAATGCACCTTAACAACTTCTAGTGACTTAAATACCTCAGTACTTATAATTCCATTTCCCATAATGGAATCAGCAACAAGAATGGAACAAATCTCTTACCTTCCAAAATGCGGAGCTTTTTTGTAAATCTTTTAAGTATCTGAAGCTTCTTTTCACGAGGAAGTTCAGATGTTCCATTACCAAAGTTAATAGACACATCCAAATCACTCTGAGGGGAATACATATCCATCACAAAAGACCCATACGCCTCAAGGACAGGGCTGCTCTCCTCTGAATTACCTAATGGAACACAACAATAAATAAAACCTCTGCGAACTTTCGATATCAGCCAATCTAAATAAGATTTTAAAAGAAAAAGACTACAAAATCAATCTTATATTTACCATAAATATCTATAGCCATAGCATTAAGGTTTTTCACCAATTCCTTCCTAGTTTCGTAATCAGCAGAAACCGGTCGAAAAGAGCCGTAGACATCATTTAATACCTTATCAAGGTCCAGTAAGATATAATTATCAATTTTAGATCTCTTTAACGCTATGGAAAAAGCGTTCTTCACCTTCTTTCGAATCGCTGACATCCATAAACCAAAGAAAACAAGAATGATTGAACAATCTGAAATGAAACACAATCTAAGAAAATATCATGAAAGAGTGACAAAGTATTAACCTTTACTCGAAACATTTTTCTCCACAGCCACATTTCCTCGAGAATCCATCATACTTGCCTCTCTACTCCTTATCTATCTAGAAGCAGAGATACTAAACCCTGCAGTAACATAGAAACCTTTCACATCAAAACTAATGAAACTGAAAGTGATACAAAGATTGGAGTCAAAATACGAATCCCCAAAATTTATTAAAACCTAGTTATTATCAAAACTAAGATCTAAAGGAGAGTTTTTTTATATCATTCGAGTAATTTTGGGAGCAAAGACTCAATTTTTAAGCATAGATTGGATCATACTTCTACTAAGAAGTAAGGTAGAGGTTTCGTAATCCAGAACCTCACGCAAAATCTGAAGGAAAGGAACAAAAATTTTGAGAATTAAGGAAAGGGTTCGAACAGAGGAAAAGACGACAAGCCTTGTCGGGGAGGTGCGGTTGTTTTACGGTCCCGTCCGTACGTGAACCGTGGCGAAGAGACAATTCCGAGCAAAACCCAATTTGTATGGAGGAGAGAGAGAGAGAGACGAAGGTGGCTGTCTCGTTTATTTTAATTTATTTTGTATTTTGTCTTTGTGAAAAGTAGGTTAATTCGGTATTTATACTAGATGCGTATAATATTGGTATTTTACAAGATGAGAGTATCCGGCGCGTATGTTAGGTTTCGAAAAAAAATGACTAATGTACATTAAAATTTATAAGTTTTGTTTTTATATAATATTATGAAAACATATGTTAGGAACTTTAAATCTATGTTTTTATAAATTTTTACATTATTTTTGTTTTATGTATGTATATATTATAGAAGATTTTTTAGTAAATAATTAACTTTAAATAAATATATTAAATTGTGTAATTTATGATTAATCAAATATGAATTTTAAAGTTAACTTGTACATTTTTATATTTTCTACATATAATTAATAGTCTTACAAAGGTCAATTTGTTTTTTTTTGGTCAACAAACAGGTCAATTTGTTATTTGTTTAACGAGGAAAGTAATTTTATCTTTGACTATTATAATCCTTTTGTAATCAATAGTAAGATTCTCATGTATAATTGAAATCTTCTAATGCATTTGATTGGTTTACAAAATAATTTACTGACTTGAAAGGAACCAAAAAAAATGAAACTCATAATTTTTTTCAAAATGACTTTTTCTTTTTATTACATGATTCCGTTATATAATTTCGGAAACTAAACTGGGACTTGACTTTAGTTTAACTCGGGCATGTGTTCTAACATGAACTAATTAATCCTAATCATAGACCAAATAGATCTACACTAAACTAGAGAGACCAACAATAAATTAACTAAAGCTAATTAAAATTGAGGTTAAAGCAACTTTGATCCTCTAAATCTCATTAGAGCTAATCTTTCTTGAAGATTTGAAGTCTTATTGTGGATACTTCCATGATGATGCCAAATATATTAATTACTGAATCTGAAGTCATTATTTTGGTGATAATATAACGAAGAAACGAAATTTAAACAGTTTAACTTAAGACACAAGTTAGCTACAAGTTCTCCAATTCAAATTTAAGTAAAAACCTTACTGATGAAATGGTCTACCAAAATAAGGATGAGGAACGTTTTGAGGACCATAAGGTGGTGGTGGTGGTGGCGGTGGTAGCAGCGGTGGCAGTAGAGGAGGAGGAGGACAAGGCTCCAATACACCTTGTTGGCCAAAGAACATATGTCTGAGGTGAGTTCCATCGATATTTCCAATAAGTGGTGGCAGAGGAGGAGTCTCCAAAAGCCCTAGTTGGCGAGACAACCTGTGTCCGAGATCTGTTCCAGCATTGAGTAGCTGCACATGAGGAGGAGGCTCCATGACATCATTTTGTCGTGACAACCATCGTCTGAGTTCTGTTTCAGCTTGCTGTCCGAACAAACTATGTATGAGTTGTGTTCCATTAACTTTACCATCGAGGAATTCAATAATGTCTTCGACAGTTTGGTTTATGGAGCTGTATATCTTTCTAGCTCCTTCTTCATTAACTTGCCTTGCTACATTTTGAGTCACGTTTGTAAAATTCTCAACCTATAACATATACGGAAACAAAAAAGATAAGTAAGAATGCAAATAAAGATTGCTGAATAAGATCAGTTGTTAAGAAAAGTTTTACATACACTAATGGACTCAACGTCGCCTGTATATTCCCATTTTTTAGATATCCAAAGACCATTCAGCACACTGACGCAGAGCCCTTCCTTCCAAAGGTACTCTACAGATTGCAACTGCAAGGCATAAAAACATATTTTCAGTATATAACAAGTATGCATATGTACATTGCAGCTTGTTTTGGGTTTAAAGCCAGAAAAGAAAAAAAAGATTAGCACCTTAATAAAAAAAGTTGCAAACAGTTTAGCCACAGATTCATGATTAGGTTGTCCCTGGTTTAAGAAGTTTTGAATTCTTTCTTCCACCTTAGGAGGATCAATTCCCTCTAGAAAATCACAAGTGGCATACAATATAATGTCATGACAAAAGCAAGAAAAAGTATAACAAATTTGTTACCTCCAAATAGCATAGAGAATGGAGGTAAAATGGGAGGATCTTGAGTCTGCGCGTAAGACGAAGGAGAAGCAGATTGGTTCAAATTTTAAGCATATGCAACTTAAAAGAGTAGCTGAACAGTTGATACCTGTAAATGAAGAGCGACTAGCAAAGTTATGGATAAAGAATTCAGGGTTCGGTGTACGGCGCTGTTAACTTCATGTGCCTTAGCCCAATGCTTAACCTAGCAGATGAGGATTGTTACATTAGTTACACATATCTATCTATAGCTTGGTTGAACATTTTTGAATGCGCTTTATTAATATGCAAACTATGGTTAGCTTTGAAGTCCCTAGCATTTTATATTTCATGTGTTTATATACTTTTACTGAAAAAGTCATAATTAGTATTAGAAAGATAAATGAAAGTGTCATAAATATAGAATTCAATATCTTACCAACATACAAAGTATATGAAACCTTCCATCAATTTGAGATACAATGCGAATGATTTGTGAGTTAAAAATGGCGTCTTTGTTTTCGACTGACAAATCACATTCAAGACCAGTCCTTTGATCACAGAATTTGATAATTGGCACCCTAGCAGTGAGGATAGGTTCAACATTCCTAACAATCCCTTTTCCTACAAAAGAAGTTTAAGCATAATATCTATGAAACTCATCATTTTAAGAATGGTATGTTCATTCAATTGTCCCTCCATTAATAAAAGTGTCATTTTAGACTTAAAATTGTTTTCTGATTCGATATAACTACAAGAACAGAACATGAATAAACTAAAACTTACCTTTCAGAAAATGGAGCTTTTTCGCAAATCTTTTAAGTACCTCGATCTTCAGATGTTCCGTTAAGAAAGTTAATAGACACATCCAAATCACTCTGCCTAGAAAACGTATCCGTCACGAAAGACCCATATGCCTCAAGGACCGGGATGCTCTCTTCTGAATTACCTAATGAACAACACAAAAACGAAGATTAAAGAAACCTCTAGCTAGGTGACATTCTGATATTTTCTGATCTTAATAAGATAACGTGGATTACAAGTAAATCTTATATTACCGTAAATATCTTCAGCCATATCATTGAAGTTTTCCACCAATTCCTTTCTAGTAATGTAATCAGCAAAGACAGGCCGAGAAGAGCAGTAGACATCACTTAATACCTTATCAAGGTCCATGAAGTTATAACTATCAATCTTGTGTCTCTCTAATGCTATGAACTCAGAGTTCTTCGCCTTCTTTCCAATATCTGACATCCATAAACCAAGGAGAAACGATTGAGTCACTCTGATGAACAAAATTGTGTTCAATAAATGCTTTTTTAGTATAGATTCAATATATATTTCAAGCCAAGGTTTCAGAAAAAATAGAAGCCATGGGAATGAATTAAGGAGAGAAGCTGCATTGGATTCACAATGATTTTGGCTTTTTACTTTCTAGGGAGTATTTATACCCGAACTACCCGCGCATTTTTAAAATCTTTTATGTAATATAAATTAAGGTAATTCGTCTGACATATTGATTTTATTTATTTATATACCATAATTTTATTGAACATAGAAGACTAATATGTAATGCAGCTAATTATTATAACATGCAAAAAATGGTGGTAGAGATGACGTTTAAATTTTGCATGAATGAAAAAAAAAAGTTGAATAGAAATATAAGTTAAAGTCTCCTATCATTTAATGTTTTGAACATAAACAATTTCCAAATTTAATGATGTATTGACTTTTATTACTTTATTTTAATAAATATAATTAGTAGCTTTTTGCCAATAATATAATTATAATCTTACATATTTAGTTTTTAATGTTTTGAGGTATTCATTAAGGGAAGTTATTATATCTTTTGACTATTATAATCTTTCTATTAGAAATATAATAATTGAAAAGTTTATATTATTTTTTAGTATAATTAAACTAATGCATTTGGAAACTTTGTAAAGGCATTTATTAGTCAACAAAATCATTTTGCTAATTAATTTAATATGGAAAATATTATAATTCCATTAAATGATATAATTTAGTCAACCTAACTAGACTTGAGTTCTTTGGCTAGTATATATATCTTGCTCTGTATTTTGTTTATCTTTCATTCATACATATAATTTGCTCTTGTAGTCTTCATTCATATATATGTCATGTCCTTGTCTTTTTTAATTAGCCTCAACATCTTTGTCATACTAATGTCAGAGGGCTATGGTGTTGTTCGAGTCGGCTCACCAAGACTTTTGCATATGTGTATTCAAGGAGATACAAATGTCAAGTCACATATATTCTAACAAATGGGTATGCATGTTTCTTTAATAGATAATACATATATGTTTATGAGTCCTTTCATTCATGTATAAGATATATGATATATCATGATGATGTGAATTATTTGTACAGGGGATAGTTGAATAATCTAGCCAAATGTACGAGAAAGCATGTTGAAATAAGATTCCGAAGTAAGGAAATATTTTTTAAAAATAAAATAAAATCAATATGATTTCTTCTTTATTTACGTTTTAACTTTGAGTTGTAACACTACATATGTAGGGTTGGAGGAAAAGCCATTCAAAAGCGAAGCTTGAGAATTACGTAGGTATAAGGTTTTATACATTTTTGGGTTATTGCATCATATTGTTATTCAATTCTTTATTTTTGGTGTTACTGAAAAATGAGTATTCATTCACCTTGACTTGGAATGTTATTGTATTACTCAGCTATATTATTTTCAGAGGCCATAACAGAGCATCTACTAAACCTGCAATAATATAGAACTGTAAACACTTCAATTTCAAAGTTTTAAAGGTTTGATATTATTGTAGGTTTAGTAGCTTTGTTATGGCTTTTCAGAATAATGTGGCTGAGAAATATAATAACACTTCATGTCATGGTGAATGAATACCACTCTTTTTTTTTCGGAATCATTTTGCGCAAAATGAAGAAGAAAGAAATGAATTGGAATATAAATTAAATGTTTTGAACTTAAATAATTACCAAAAATTAAACTAAATGATGTATTGACTTTTTTTTTACATTTGTAAATATAATAAATATTTTTTTGTCAATAATATAATTAATAGTTTTACATATTTCTCTGTGCTTCTAAATGATATATATTGTATGCAGTAAGAAAAGTTATTTCATCTTTGACTATGGCTTGATTGGTAAAGCATCTCATGAGCATAATGCCTTTTAACATCTAATCATGTTTTATTAGTTAAGCATGAAATAAAGCACATTGAACTTCCATGCTCTTGTATGCTTTGCAAGACTTTTTAAATTGTATATTTCTTACTAAGCTTTTAAGCTATAATTCACAATTATTTAGCTCAATGAAGCATTTTATAAGCATAAGACCTTTTAAATTCTATTTATGACTAATTTACTATTGTATAATAATATCTAATAATATACTAATGTCTAAATGACAACCGTGTGGTACCAATTACATATAATCGTATCTTATTATACAAAGTTTAGTTTAGTTTTTTTTTAACATCTATATAAGTTTAGTTTGTACACGAAAATAGTATGATTAAGGCAAAAATAAGTTTATCTATTTACTCTTAAAGATATTTTTTCACTTACGAGTAAAATAATCGCAACTAAAACCCTAACTAATAAAGACCAAATTTCTCATAAAGAACACTATCATAAGGTGGTGGCGGTGGAGGCAGATCTAAACGTTGACTGTACTCATGCCACAGACCAACAGGCATTGGTTCTTCACCACTAAACCTACCATCATGCCTATGGTGATGAACCAAACCACCATTTCCTTTTACAGCTCTGTATCCGTTTTCCAAACCCACCCTTTTGCTATGACGTTCTTCAACAACACGACCATCAAACTCCTTTCTCTTGTTGTTATGGGGTTGTTGTTTTGAGCAAACATTGATCAGTGTTGGCGACACAGTAGTAGGAGAAGTCTCTACAACATTGTTAACAGTTTGTTGTTCAAACAAGATGTGTTTGAGATCTGTTCCAGTGATCTTGCCATTGAGGAACTCCAAAATGTCATCCACGGTTTTGTTTATTGAGCTGTGTATCTTCTCGGCTCCTTTGGCAGTAACCGCCTTTGCAAAAATTTTAGACACGTCTGTAAAATCCTCAACCTATATAACACACACACACACACACAAGTAAACCAAAAAAAACAAACTGAATGTGATAAGAGCAAAAGTAAGAATGTGAATGAAATTTTTACTGTATAGAGTATTACACTAATAAGAGCTTTTTTCCTCTTTTTCGATATCCAAAGACCTTTCAGCACACTTGCACAGAGCCCTTGCTTCCAAAGGTCTTCTATAGATTACAACTACATGCAAAAACATATTTCATTATAACACAGAAGCATGTTTGTGTTCATCAAAGGCCAAAAAAAAAAAAGAGTGATATATATAGCACCTTAATAAAAAATGTTGCAAACAGTTTACCAAGAGATTCTTGATTACATTGTCCCCAGTTCAAGAACTGTCGAGTCCTTCTCTCCACGTTAGGAGGATCAATTCCATCTGTGAAAGACATACGCAAAGACAAAGAGGAAAAAAGATGATGAATCAGTAATGTAACTCTAGCTCAAAGAGACTTTGTAAAATGTTACTGATCTGCCATTAAACAACGTCCAAAACCCTCTTATGCGTAGATATATGTATTACCTTTAAAAAGTGTAGAGAATGGAGGTAAAATGGGAGGGTTTTGAGTCTGCCATATAAAGACAGAGGAGAAGCAAAATAGAGTTTTAGAGACAGATGAACCAAAATGAAATACATAAGTAACTGTGGATATACCAACAAGAGTAACTGTGTTTGACCTGTAAATGATGAGCGACTAGTAATGTTATAGATATAGAATTCAGGGTTTGGCTTGATGCATTGTTAACCCCATGTGCTTTAGCCCAATGCTTAACCTGATCACAAAATGAGAATACTCACATGCATTAGTACTAAAACAATTGACAGTACATTGAATAATAAGCAAACTGAAATCTTACCAACAAACAAAGTTTCTGAAACCTGTCATCAATTTGAGATATAATGCGAATGATCTGTGAATTTAAAATCCCTTCTTTGCATTCGACTGACAAATCACAATAAACACCAGTCCCTTGATCAAAGAATTTGACAATTGGCACCCTAGCAGTGAAGACAGTTACAACATTCCTAACAGAGCCTTTCCCTACAAAAACAAAGTGTAAGCAAGAAAGATGAAACTCATCATTCTAAAGAATATCTTACCCTCCAACGAGCGAAGCTTTTTCGCAAATCTTTCAAGTATATGAAGCTTCTTTCCATGAGAAATTTCAGATGTCCCGTTACCAAAGACAATAGACAAATCCAAATCACTCTGAGAGGAATACATATCCATCAAGAAAGATCCATACGCCTCAAGGACCGGGCTGCTCTCTTCTGAATCACCTTATGTAGACACAAAAATAAATAAAAACCTTTGCTAAGTGCTAAACAAGATTGTTTTAAAAAAGACTAACAAGTAGAAAACTTATATTACCATAAATATCATTAGCCATTGTATTAAGGTTTTTCACCAATTCCTTCCTACTATCATAATCAGCAGGAACCGGTCGAACAGAGCAGTAGACATCATCTAATACCTTATCAAGGTCTAGTAAGATATAGCTATCAATCTTATGTTTCTTTAATGCTATGGACAAAGTGTTCTTCACCTTATTTCGAATCCCTGATCATCCATAAACAAGAATAATTGTAAAAAATCTATAATGAACACAATCTAGTTAAAAATTCTGCAAAAGAGTAGTTATAACCTTTACTCCAAACTTTTTTCTCTTCAGTCATAATTTTTGGAGAAACCATAATATACCTATCTCTCTTTATCAAGCTATTAAACCTACAAATAACATAGCTTCTTCTTCAGTATGGAAAAGCAACTGGTAAGGATACAGAGGACAAAGAGCTACGAACCTAATCGGAGTTGCTTTCGGCAAGAGAGACGAAGGTGGCTGTCTCGTTAACATATTTTTCTTGGCTAAGTAGGTTATTTTTTTAAAAACAGTAGTATCTCGTTAATCCGATTTGAACTAAAAAGTAAATTTATTTTGATATTTTGGATTTGGCCCAATAAGGAATCCAGTTTCGAAAAGCAACTTTGGTATGAATGAATGATTCGACTAAACTCTAACTTCATCACCAAGTCAGCTTCTGATAGTTATCTTTCAACAGAGTTAGATTCTTCACCAAGTCAGCTTCTGAAAAAATCATTATGCTCATGTTGAATGATTCGAGTAAAAGCTACTAAACACATGACCATGGAGTTACAATCTGAACAAGAGCATAATGATTTATTTTGGTTTTATTCAGTCTACATTATTCTCATATCTATCTCATTGTTTTCTAATACGTTAGATCAGAGGACGCAGATACCGTATAATAAAGTACACATCACGCATCATCATATTAATCTAACAGAGTGGCAACGGTTACTAAATGGCTCACATGAAGGAAGCTTCAGAATGTGATGACTTGTTTAGGTTGCCTACCTAGCTTCCCGAGAGCTTTATCGAGAGCAACAGGGAACTCGTCGAAGGGAACTAATTCCGTTCTGTCAGAAGAAAACAACCATTGATTTATATGGTAAACGAAGATAGTTTTTCAAGGGAGCTAAGAAACTTTAATTAAGAAAAAGACTCACTCGTATTTAAGCTTTCCGTCTCGTGCAAGCCCGAGGAGATAGTCTATCATCTCTCTGCATTCTTTTACTTTACCCATACTCAACCAACTCTGCAGCCAGAATCCTCTCAAGGCCAAATCCTGTATGGCAATCAAACTTCAACACAGTGCACAAAAGCCATAGATCTTGAACAGCAGTGAGAAAAAGCAGAAACCCAGCTTGTGCACTTGAGAGTACGTTTTCAACTATGAATGATGAAGATCTAAAGTTACTACTCTAACACACACTGATGCAAGATTTATTTTTCCAAATGATCTAGCAATTACCTTAAAGATAAAAGATGTTGTTGACACAGTGATTGGCTTCTTAGACATCCCACCATATGTTACCATGGTTCCTCCTTCTCTGAAATATTTATGTACGCACAACCTTCAGCAGAGGGTGGTGATTCATTTAACTAAAAGTACGCCGAAACAGAGATGTTCACTGCACCTGAGATATTTGAGCACAAGAGAGGCAGCATTGCCACCAACACAGTTGAATCCCAGAGCTGGTTCAGGTAAGTTACCCTAGACCACAAACACACATAAGCTTTTGGTCAAAGTCAAACACACATATGTTAAGCTTCAGATACTCAGCAATTTTCTGCGATAGAATTGCTAGACTTAAATCTTACCAAAAGACTTTTCACGTTCTTTACATTCAGCTGACTCTCTGAAAACACTTCATCTGCACCAAGAGCTTTCAGCTGCTCTCTTGCTTCATCCGACCCAGCCCTAAAATCAGTACCACCGGACAGTTCACTTGAATAGAAACCGCTTTGACTGTTCGTATGCAATATCTTAAATCCAAAATATATTTCACCTGTCACGAATAATGTTGATGGTACTGATACCACGAAGTCTAGCCAACTGGATGACACATTGACCAACGATACTTGTTGCGCCATTCTGTACCACAGAATCACCTGCTTCAGAGGATTATTACTTCCTTAGGAAAAAGAAAATAAAGAGCAGTTTACATTAAAGACATAAGATACAATCCAAACCAGAATTCAAGTTCACAAAATCCTCAAGCATCCTTAAAGCCGTCAATGGATTAACAGTGATCGTCGCCGCATACTCCATAGGACACGCCTTATCGATTTTGTGCCACACACTCTCCTCCTTCACAACATACGTCTGCCAAGTCCCTAGTCCATAAAGATTTCCATCAGATTCCACTAAACTGTTACCAATTCACATACATATTTCGTTGTTTCACTTAACCTAACAGCCTCCATTGTTTACATACTGATATCCAAATTTCAGATTCCTCCTACGAAACGAGACTTGTCTAAATCACATAGAGGAGAGGAGATAGTTAACAGTTTACCTGAAGATGGTGGAGATGGGATAACCCAATCACCAGGAGAAAGACCATTGACCTTAGAGCCAACTGCATAAACTTCCCCAACTCCTTCATAACCACCCACCGCTGGTACCGGTGGCCTCACCGGATACACACCTGAAACAATCATCGTTTCCCAACATTGAAACTCACTTATCTAAATCAAAGAACAATGGAGAAAATCTAAACCTTCGATTCGATTGATATCAGAAGGATTGATCGGCGCGGCGATCATTTTAACACAAACATCGGTTTCTTTCACTTCCACCGGCGGGAGATTCACTAATCTGTTTTCACCAAGAGAGAAAAATGTGAATTGAAAATGGAGATTACGCGTTCGTGTGTATATGCAGAGATTAAAAGTATGTATATACGACGAACCTGGTGACAGAATCGGGAGAGCCGTGATCTTCGTACACGATGGCCTTGGACGGTGGTGACATAACAGTGGAGAACGATCTAATACAGAGTCTTGGTGTTTGGCCGCATCGGTTTAAGTTGAAATTCGCCGCCGATGATAATTTCAGAGCTCGGCCGGCGAGTGACTTCATCAACGCCGCCATATTTCTCCGCCGTCGCCACACTCCCTCTCTCAGCTATTTCAAGTAACGACGTCGTTCTATTGTTTTCTACTTAAGAAGTTGAAAAGTGAGGGAGATTCTTTATAACGACGACGTATGGTCTCTGTAACCGGAAAAATCGAAACCAAACCAAAATTAAATGTCTAAACCGAAACCGAATCGGGTTTGTTTGTAGTCCTATATCCGTGTGAGTGTGTGTTGTTGGTTATAACAAAACCAAACCCAAAAGAAATTTATTGGTTAGATTATTTAAAAGCCAAAACAAACCATAACAAAACCGATATTAAACCACCAACGGAATAAACTGAAATGTATGAAAATTGTATGTATTTGATTGAATTTTCTGACCCGGTTATTGAAAACTATCATGAAGCAATCTATTACACAAAACAAAAGTGTTTAGATTACACAAATATAAGTTGCAAAACAACATAAACCGCAATTAACGTGAATTCTTGTTTCCATGCTTTTGTTTTCTTTTTCGATCTTTTTTGTTGTATATTAAGTTTAGGTTGTGTAGTTTTTGTAGGTATCAAAAATAGTAGTCAGAGTTTAATTCTTCGGTTATTTCGAGTTTCGAACATATAATCAAAATTTAGTTTGGTTTTTCGATTAATTTCGGTTTAAAATTTCATAATCAAAACTAAAACAAGCTTTTAAAAAATTCAGTTATTTTGGTTAGTTTCAGATAATACGGTTCGATTACGAACCAAAACTGGTTTTTTATTTTTGTAAAATCAATCTAGTTATGCTATAATCCGCTTATTTATATAAAAAGTAAAAAAGAATTATACTTTGGTTAACTAGGAACCAAACTAAACTAACTGAAATTTTCGGTTAATATTACCGATTGGTTAATGATCCATAATCGAAACGGAATTGAACAACCAAAATTTTTGGTTCAGTTTGATTATTTATCCCAGCTCTAGTAAAAAATACTCAAGGTGTAAATTGGTATCTCCTTACCAAATTCTTCTTTGGTTCTCTTGAATCTTGATATCTTTGTTGTACTTGATAGGGCTCATGTTGGACATTGAGTGTTGCTATTGGCGTTATACACCTAGTAAAACTTTATCATCTAAAAAAGGCCTTAAGTATAAAAACTAAAAATTATAAGAGTATATATAATGTTGGGTTGTATTTAATATAAAACTCAGATTAGAGCATAAAACCCACCAATTTTTAATTTTTATAACAACCAAAAAACACTTAACCACCAACACTTTTTTTTTATAATGTGACAATTGAAAATGCCATGAATAAGATTACCAAAAGAAAAAAAAAGAGTTGCACATTAATGGAGTAACGAGTAGAGGGACAAGTCATAAAGATTGATGAATCAGAAAATTGCCAACAGATTTATTAAAAAAGACGTGTAACTGTCATCTTCTTGTTAGGTCGCTTTAACGTTCTTCCTTTGCCAAATTATCTTATGCTTTTATTCCTTAAAAAAAATAAAATAATTGCAGCTATGAATTAAATTATGTAACTACTAACTAGGTTATATCAAATCTATGAGTTCTTGTACCTTGATTTTCCTATATTTTTTTCTTTCTTTTTTTTGTATTAAGTTTAGGTTGTGTTTTTGTATGTATTAAAGATATGTGGGTTGTGATTAGTATCCTTCTATTAATTTCATTTTTTGGGATTTAAGTTTCTTATCAATGGAAGTCTTTACAAAAATTTAAAAAATAAATAATTTTAATACTATTAGTGTTGAATTCAACATATTTGACTGATTTTTGAAATGTCAAAAACTTCAGGTATTAACTTTTTCACAAAAATATTTTTTTTCTTAAACTTGCAACTAAAAAACTGAGAGATTTGTGATTAATAATATGTTGATATATTGTTCTTATATAATTTTGGATGGGTAGCTAATCGTTTAAGAAGAGAACAATTTGGAGAACCTTATTTATCTAAATTTATATAAAAACTCTTATAGGTTGTGTTTGAATGATTCCATTTATTGACAAAGCATATGAGATATAAAAATCTAATGGCATTTGCAGCCTTAGTTACAAAAGTTTATAAACTAAAAAGAAGGCACTTTTCAGCCTTAATACATCTCTTCAAATTTGCTAATTTGCTATTTTGCTGCTTCTGGAAGACTTTCAAACCTGGCAACAACGTCTGTCTTGGTAGATTGACCAGAATAAGCATTTTTGGTAAACAAATTAATATTTGTAAATTGACCAGAAGAAGTGTTCTTGGTAGCATTCTTGGTAGACTTGGCAACAAGATCATTCTTCGTAGATGGACCAGAAAAATGATCAATTCCCTTGTATTTTTCAATCAAGCAAGCATATTGGATCAAGTCCAAGGTACTCGATTACAGCTTTAGCTTCTTTCTCCATCTTTTGGAAGAGGGGGGTCATCTCAATCTCCTTTTCTAAGAGTTTGTACACGTTATTATATACTTTTACGTTCTCATTGGATTCAAGATAGCTAACTTGATCTAATCATTTTATATCACAAAAGAGATAACGTTAATTTGAATATGAATTATGAAGAGTTCTTCACCTTCACCACATGAGAATATTCATATATTTGGCCAAGTTTTAAAGTGTATAAATGTATAGAATAAGACTAACCTATATTACTTTTGAGTCTTGCTTGTACTATCACCATCCCATATATATCATCTTCCTTCTACTAGCACCATGGTTTTGATATATCTAAAGGGGAAGAGAAAGGGGTTGGATGGTTTAGAAAATTAAAGAAGCTAAGCGGCCAATGTGAAGATTGATGTGACATTAGTTGCCCCACACCACACACTCAAACCCACAATAGGCACATGATGGATAAGATAACAACACAACCCGTTAAGATTTTTTCTTTCTTCTTTCTCTTTGATAAATCTTCACGTGGGTTTTGGTCCTACTTGTGTTTGAAATGTAACCATACTCTTCTCTATGCGTATTGGTTATTATCCTTCAAGATTAATCTTGTCCACAAGGTCTCCGACAAAAGTGTTTGTATCTACAGTAAAACTATCTGAATTTTTTTTTAACTAACTTTGATCGTGATCGATTCGGATGATCAGTTTGCAGTGACAGAACCATTTCTTTTCTTTTTTGTTCTTACAAAGACCATAAGGTAAAAAAATTGTGTGTAATGAGGGTTAATTAGCCAAGATTTACCAAATAATTACATGCTAACTCTTTGGCTTATTCAATCTTTACAATGTTTAACCTAGGATCCCCATCTACTATATGACTCAATTATTGTGCCACTGAGTTTTATGTCACACACTCACACCATTGATGAAAAGTTACATACTACTCCTATCAAACTCTTTAAGACCACCCTCAATGCAAGCATCTTAGGGGGTATCTTACCCTAAGACTTGCAAAAGAGATATCTTATATAAGATATTAGGATAAGATACCCCTAAGATGCTTGCATTGAGGATGCTCTCTACAATTGGAAAATGCAAATGCTCAACTTGTATATTGGTTTAAGGTTTGGTTTGTGCCTATAATTTGGTGCAGTACCTTTAGGGTTATATATTAAAAATTGTGGAAGGATAAATGTTTGAAATTTTATTTTCGGAAAATAATTTAGCTAGCGAGATTGAGTAAAAACGGTTAAAAGGAGAATTCAGAAAATTCATCCAAAAATGCATTCGAAAATTGGAGAGTTGTCAATTTTTGTTTGTAATTTTTTTTTCGGACTTTTGAGTTCGATTTTTTTACCAATGATCACTAAAATATACTAAAAGTGTTTTAAATTAATGTTTTTGCATGAAATATCTTACTGTGGATGGATGAGGACTTAAAACTCTACCATTATAGAACTATAGCTCACTATAGAATCCTCACTATAGTAGAAACTAGAAAGAGATCTCCTTCATTGGTATTGGGTTTCTGCATTTGGGTTTTGGTTTTGGCGGTTTTCAAATGACAACTCACTCCCACAGTCCCACTTATAGTCACTGACACAAAACAGAAACCTTTAAAAGAACAACCATCACTCCCACACATTTGTGTGTTCTTCAAACTTTTTAATTATATTATATACTTCAATTATAATGCTCAAGTTACAACAACGATTGTTTTTTGTGCCTTATTAGAATTTTATATCTTGTTTGTCTTATACCAGAACTTACATTAATCACATTTACAAAAGAAATTCACAACCAAACCAACATTAATAGTGTCGATCGGTTAAGTCATATACCATTCGTGTCTAATTATAAGCAAATTAAGTACCATAAAAATGGAATCTTAAGCATACTCAAAACTTATATTCCTAAATATCAAGATATGTCTCTTATGTTATATATACGAGATTAATGTTCTGTTAATGTAAACAAAAGAAAGCCATGTGGAGTCATCATGAACATAAGAGGCATGGGAAGATCAAATAATCTAGTGATGGAGCTAAGCCAATCATGAAACCTAAATAGTTTTTATATCTTTCTTTGAATCACTTCTTGTCAAAAACTCCATTAGTTTTTAAAGCCCTCAGCAAAGTTAAAGTTCTCTCATCCCAAACTCTTTACTCAACTGATCTGTTTTCTTTCCCGACGACGAGGGCTAAGTCAAACAAAATCATTCGATAAACCTGTTTCTTACTACACAAGCTAAGTAGCTAACTTGCAAGGTAGTGTTTTGCCTCTTCGACTCCTGCTGTTTATTTCCCTTTCCTAGCTAGATCTTTCTTTCCCTTATCTTTGCCTATTCACTCTTTTAGGGTTCTTGTCACCTATAGTATTACATAACCTAGTCTAAGATCAAACTAGAGGGTATAATATAAATATATATTGCATGTTTAATCATAGGCCATATTGTATACAATATTGCATGCATGTATATGGAATAAAAAATGAATTATTTGAATGTCAGGTTTTGTTTTTGTTGTTTTGGTGAAAGTCACAGATCACATGGCAGTGGCATATTTTAAAACTTTACTGAATTTGATTCATAATTCCCCAATCATTAACATATAAATTTTTAAAAATGTGTTATAAGTAAATGTTCGAATTACCAAAAAAAATATTCCATGTACATGCGAGCATATTACATAAACTAGTCAAAACTATACCAGATGATGTCATGTGTAATGTGTTTAAACCTTTTTAAAAGCAAATAGATATTAAAAAATATGGACCTCTTTATATTGTTCAAAGAAAATGTGGGATCTTATATTATTAAGAAGACTAAAGAATCAACATTATTAGTCGGAAACCATTTCAAACTCGGGATAGACCGTGTGGTGGCACTTCCAGAAAATCAGCCAATAGAGTTTATCTAAAAAAAGAAAGAGTCAGAATTTAAAAAACAAAAACAATGTTTTTGCATTCTCACACTCACATGCTCTCTATAAGATGGTGCCTAAATAAATAGTTACCAAATTCACCATGCAAAAGTTACTATTTGTCATCTATAAAATCATTTTCTCATACAAATAGTGTGATATAAAATTCACATAAATTCAAAACCAATAAAATGACAAGAATATCGAAAAAAGACAAAAGATTATAATTTAGTTGAAATCTACGGATCGATTCCGAATAGAATCGGCTCAGTGCTACTGTTTTTGTAATAACACTGTCTATTTTCATATACCAAAACGTCTAAAACACCCTTTGAAAGATGCTGCATGTGTTTCTGTGGTTTACACTGAATTCATACTCAAAAGAAAGAAAGAAAAAAAGTCTTGGAACTTTACAAAACTTTGTGTCGTTTTCTTATAATCTTACCCCCCGCTTCATTAGGAATTGTCACTCTCAGTCTTGGCGTATTTTCCAGTTCATATCTCGGTTTTTTATATGGCCCATATTGCCATAACTCTCTTCTTTTGAAACCAAGATTTTTATTTTATAACAACAACAACATGCATGTAACCTGCATATACATACATATATTGATTCATTATTTCATTATCATGTTGGATATGTCTTGTCTATTATTTCCCAAAAGAAGACACCAAAGAGAGCGAGATTCTTGTTATCCATGATAACAGTTCTTGAAGATTCAAACCCAATATGAGTGATTGATCAATTATTTATATTGTCAACATCTAGTAGTAATATTAGCTAAGACTTAAGAGTATTATATTTTTTGTTTACAAATAGAATCTATTTAGTCATAAGCTTAAGTGGTTTTAACTTTTAAGTTAACTAGAATACATACGAGACCGTAGGATACTAGGATATGTCAAATGATAAACAGAACATTTAAGATACATATACGACCAATATTCATATATTGTATACTAATTTTTGCAAAGATTAATTTCTATATTTATGATTAAACATATCCAACCATTATTAGTTAATATTCGTATCACGTATTTGTATATGTATAGACTATAGTGTTTTCATTTTCAGAAATCAGTCCATCCATCTACCACAAAAGAACTTGGTCATGTGTCCATATATAGAAAGCAATATAATTAAAATATTATAGCACATATTTTATGAGAAAATGATAATTTTCATTTGCCGATTCATATACACACATATGCGTGTGGTGTCTATGTCTATCCATCCACTTAACTAAAATAGATATATAAACTTATTTTTTGAGCCACAAATTTTGTTTTTCGTGTATTAGCTAAACAAAGATGGAACCAACAGAGAAACCATCGACCAAACCGTCTTCTCGAACTCTACCTAGAGACACTCGTGGCTCTCTCGAAGTATTCAACCCATCAACTCACCCGACCCGACTCGAAAGCCCCGTGTTCCGACCAGAACCACCAGCATGGCAAAACTGGACTGATCCACGTGTCGGCACCAGTCCAAAACAAGAACAAGAACCATCTCCTTCTAACCCTGTTCGGTCTGATCAAGAAGTTCCCGTCACAACCTCATGGATGGCTTTAAAAGACCCATCAACGGAGAACATCTCCAAGAAAACGATCACCGCCGAGAAACCACAGAAATCGGCGGTGGCGGCGGAGCAGAGAGCGGCGGAGTGGGGACTTGTCTTGAAGACCGACACAAAGACTGGAAAGCCACAAGGAGTTAGCGTGAGGAACTCTGGTGGAGCTGAGAATGATCCGAACGGGAAAAAGACTACTTCCCAAAGAAACTCTCAGAATTCTTGCCGGAGCTCCGGTGAGATGTCTGACGGAGATGTCGTCGGAGGTAGAGGAGGGATTCCAAGAGTATCGGAAGATCTGAAAGATGCGTTGTCGACGTTTCAACAAACGTTTGTTGTCTCAGATGCTACGAAACCTGATTACCCGATTATGTATGCAAGTGCTGGTTTCTTCAATATGACTGGTTACACTTCCAAAGAGGTCGTCGGCAGAAACTGGTAAACACTTCTTTACAATTTTAAGCAATTCTCACCAAAAAAAATATTTAATTTTTCTTTAATTACCACCAAAATTATTAAAAACTAAAGGAATTATCAAAGATTTAGCTATATATATATAATTTTTTTAAATGATCATAAATTCTTAAAACACTATAATTTTTTTTAGGAAGGTTACTAAAAGTTTAGGAATATATTCTAAATGATTTTGATAACTCTTACGAAAGCGACCTATATATTTTTTGTCATTTTTAGAATTTGTTGATTATTTTTGTAATTTTTTTGTGTGATATTATATATATATATATATATAACATTGAAAATTCGTAGAAAATAAATTTATGCAAAAATAATATACTAAAAGTTTAGGAATATATTTTAAATGATTGGACCACACTTACACCTATATATTGTGTTATTTTCAGAACTTGTTGATATTTTGAAATCATTTAGTTTTGTTGTGTATTTTCTATATATATATATGACGTTGAGAATTCGTTTAAAAATAAATTTATCAAAATATAATTTAGTTAAATTTTAGGAATATATATTTTTAAATGATGGGACCACACTTACACCTATATTTTGTGTTATTTTAGAATTTGTTGATAATTTGAAATTATTTAGTTTTGTTATGTAATATTTTCTATATATATATTTTTTTTGTTTGATCAAAATATAAATTTTTTTTTCTTTGTTTTATTGTAGCCGATTCTTACAAGGAGCAGGAACAGATGCAGATGAGTTAGCAAAGATAAGAGAGACATTAGCATCTGGTAACAATTATTGTGGGCGAATATTGAATTACAAGAAAGATGGAACCTCTTTTTGGAATCTTCTCACAATTGCTCCCATTAAAGACGAGAGTGGCAAAGTTCTTAAATTTATCGGGTTAGTCCTTTATTCCTTTTTCCTTACTCATTTTAGTCCTTTTGTTTTTGTTTGTTTTCAAAAATACATTCTTTTTTTGATGGGACTGAAGTGTAATGTGGTGTGGACCTTTTTGTGTTGCTTTCTCTGCAATAATTCAAAGAGAATTGTTTCACTGGCTGATTTGATCTTCTTCAATCCAATCCAACGGCCGTTTATTTATTTATTTGATTTTATATTTTCATCGCGTAAATTTATATTTTTAATATTATGGCCATTAATATATATATTTAAAATGGTTTTTGAATTAAAAATTTTGGTTTTTGGATTTGCAAAAAGAAAAAAAAGGAAAAAGTCTTGTAACATTTCTACAAACTCAAAAAATGGAGTTTTGGATTTTTTATTGAATTAAAAAAACTCTACTAAATTCTCTAATTTTCTCTAATTGTAGAATCCAAGATCATATTATGTTTTGTGAAATAAGAAGATACAAATATGTTTTGTTTGTTTATATTTGGACCAGGATGCAAGTGGAGGTGAGCAAGCACACTGAAGGGGCCAAAGAAAAGACTTTGAGGCCCAATGGGCTTCCTGAATCTCTTATTCGATATGATGGTAACTTCACTTTCATATTTCTACATTTTTTTTTTGCAATATTTATTGAAACAATATTTAAATTTTGTTTTTGTAATAGCCCGCCAAAAAGATATGGCAACGAACTCAGTGACAGAGCTAGTGGAGGCGGTGAAGAGACCTCGAGCACTAAGTGAATCGGCGAATTACCATCCTTTCATGACAAAATCGGAAAGCGAAGAACTACCAGCAAAACCTGCTCGGCGAATGTCCGAGAATGTCGTTCCTTCAGGCCGAAGAAACTCTGGCGGCGGGAGAAGGAACTCGATGCAGCGAATCAACGAAATTCCCCAGAAAAAGTCGAGAAAATCTTCTCTTTCCTTCATGGGGTAATAGCAACTCAAAAATCTTGATCAGCTCTACTTCTTACAAGATCATTTTTTGACCTAATAACTTTTACAGGATTAAGAAAAAGAGTGAATCTTTGGATGAATCTATGGACGATGGATTTATAGAGTATGGAGAAGAAGATGATGAGATTAGTGACAGAGACGAGAGACCAGAGAGTGTGGATGATAAAGTGAGACAAAAGGAAATGAGAAAGGGTATGGATCTTGCTACTACACTTGAACGTATCGAGAAGAACTTCGTCATCACTGATCCTAGGCTTCCCGATAACCCCATTGTAAGAACACATATTTGAAAACAAAGAGAAGAATTGTTATGTTTCATTTAGATTGGTCTGAAAATGTTTTGTTTGCTTTGTCCTCTGTTTCTAGATCTTTGCATCTGATAGTTTCTTGGAGCTCACGGAATATAGCCGTGAAGAAATTCTTGGTAGAAACTGCAGGTATTTGTGAATTATGAACTCATCTAAGATTCTTATTGCAAAGATCTGAGATTAGAGAAAGTCTTTAATCTTTTTTATTGGTTCATGGTTTTAGGTTTCTACAAGGTCCAGAGACTGATCCAACGACGGTAAAGAAGATTCGAAATGCTATTGACAACCAAACCGAAGTTACGGTTCAGCTCATCAACTACACTAAGAGCGGTACTCAATTTTGGATATACCTATATTGATCTGACGATCGATGTATTGAGTTTTTAAATTATACATTATTTTCTCTGTTTCAGGAAAGAAGTTTTGGAACATTTTCCACTTGCAACCTATGCGTGATCAGAAGGTATAATGATTCAAATAGATACCGTGCATAATACGTCACTTTCAAATTAACCCTTAGGTTTTTTGACCTATGAATTTATCACTAAAGATGAGTATTCTTTGTTTTTAACAGGGAGAAGTACAATACTTTATCGGAGTCCAACTAGATGGGAGCAAGCACGTAGAGCCAGTCCGCAATGTCATAGAAGAAACCGCAGTGAAAGAGGGAGAAGAGCTGGTTTGGAACCCTAAACTTTCAAAATCTTGATTTTGATTGTAATCATTTGATATAAAACCAAGAGTTATACCTGTATCTGAACTCTATAGGTGAAAAAAGCGGCTGTAAATATAGATGAAGCGGTACGAGAACTTCCTGATGCCAACATGGTAAGTGAATGATCTGAATACAAGAATTTTATAGGTACTGGTTTATGAAGATATATTTGATTGAATGTTTTGGTTTTGTTTTTGTTTGAAGACGCCAGAGGATTTATGGGCAAACCACTCAAAGATGGTTCATTCGAAGCCTCACAGGAAAGATTCGCCACCATGGAAAGCTATCGAAAAGGTATTGGAAAACGGTGAACCGATTGGTCTGAAGCATTTCAAACCGGTGAAACCTTTAGGTTCTGGTGATACAGGAAGGTCTGAAACTTTAATCTAGTGAACAGTTTACATAAAAAGATTATTGTCATGATCAAGCTTATGAATGTCCCTTGTGTTGTTATCAGTGTGCACCTAGTGGAACTCATTGGAACAGATCAGTTGTTTGCGATGAAAGCAATGGACAAGGCTGTTATGCTTAACCGTAACAAAGTAACTACAATATAAACAAATCACAAACTTATATTCTTGTTCTTGCTTTATAAGTAGCAAATAATAACATATTTTGGCAGGTTCATAGAGCTAGAGCTGAGAGGGAGATCCTAGATTTGCTTGACCATCCTTTTCTTCCTGCCCTCTACGCTTCATTTCAGGTCTACTCAAGATCTCTGTGCACACGTATGTATATGAGTGTCTTAGTCTAAGGTTACTAATGGATCATGTTTTATTATGCAGACAAAAACACATATATGTCTTATTACAGATTACTATCCAGGAGGAGAACTCTTTATGCTTCTTGATCGACAACCTAGGAAGGTCCTTAAGGAAGATGCCGTAAGGTACAAGTGTTCTTAGCTCGATAAAGTCTCAAGAGTTCTTTTTACTAAATCTTAAACTAACACAAAAGCTGATCAAATTTTCAGATTCTATGCTGCTCAAGTTGTCGTTGCACTCGAGTATCTTCACTGTCAAGGCAAGCTGATCCTCTTTTTAATAACAAAAATAAAATTGGATGCAAATTAATGATTCTGACATGATACTAAGTTGATCTTTCTAATCTTTTCTTAAACTCAGGGATAATTTACCGAGACTTGAAACCGGAAAACGTGTTAATTCAAGGCAATGGCGATATCTCTTTATCGGATTTCGATCTGTCTTGCTTGACATCTTGCAAACCTCAGGTATAATTTCTCTCTTCTTTCCCTAATAAACTTTACAAAGACTTCTGGTCTGTTCATGTATACAAACTAAGGGTGATTATTAATGGACCTTGCAGTTGTTGATTCCGAGTATAGACGAGAAAAAGAAGAAAAAGCAACAAAAGAGTCAACAAACTCCAATCTTCATGGCTGAACCAATGCGTGCATCAAACTCATTTGTTGGCACTGAAGAGTATATTGCTCCGGTTAGTATATTTATGCATACCAGCTTAAGGTATTCACTCTCTGTCTTACTTAACCGGTTACTGATGTCTCATAATCTCAGGAAATTATATCCGGGGCAGGACATACAAGTGCAGTGGACTGGTGGGCTCTTGGTATCCTTATGTATGAAATGTTATACGGATACACTCCTTTCAGAGGCAAAACAAGACAGAAGACTTTCACCAATGTTCTTCAAAAAGATCTAAAGTTCCCAGCTAGCATTCCTGTAATAGATCTGAATCACTATTCTTACATTAACTATATAAATCGGAAGATTGTGTTTAATTGTTTTGGTATTGGTATGCATGCAGGCAAGTCTTCAAGTGAAACAGCTGATCTTTAGGCTATTACAACGAGATCCGAAGAAACGATTAGGCTGTTTTGAAGGAGCAAACGAAGTCAAGAAACATTGTTTCTTCAAAGGCATAAATTGGGCTCTGATTCGATGCACTGTAAGTAACTTGGCATAGAAGAAACATGTTTTACTTGCGAAAGAAGAAAACAATATTTTTATGAGTTATGTTTTGATCTGCAGAACCCTCCAGAGCTTGAGACTCCTATATTTTCAAGCGAAGCTGAAAACAAAGATGAAGTTGTGAATCCTGAGCTGGAAGATCTTCAAACAAATGTTTTTTGAGATTTTAATTACATGTTTCTTGTTTTCTTTTACTCAGTTTTCAAGAATCGTGAAAAACTCTTTGATCTGCCAAACCTTCGAACAAGAATTTTTTTCTGTTCATCTTAAGATTCATCCTTATATTTTTTTTTATGCCCAAAGTGTTTCTAATAATTTGTGTGATTTTCTTAAGAACATTTTTTTTTTACTTGTCAATAAAAGTAATCAAGTTTTGCATATGTTATTGTTCGTTATTTATTATGATAATTTTGCTTACAAGAAGAGGCCAACAAGACGAGCCTGGGAGTTCTTGACATATTTCAAGAACGGTTTCGAACATAAGGACGTGAAGCTGAGTTTTGTAGGCAGAGATGGGTACAGAGTAACCATTGATGTGCGCACAAGAAGGTCTTATTAGAGAAGAGCAAGTTTTTCATCAGAGAAAATATGAAGTCTCAAAGAGAGATTGGAGTCTCTCATTCTCAAATGGTGAGTCAGTGTGATGATGTGTATTATGTAGAGACTGTGGTCTTGATGTATTCCGATGACCTCAAGACTGTGGTTAGTGAAATTGTCATTAAAGTCTTGGCCTTGCTTAATAAGGTATGTTATATATATGAACAATGATTTGATTAAGTTATTTCTCTTATATAGTGAATTTGATTCTGGTGGATACTGACATTGTCGTTGAGACAGAAACAGGTGATTCTAATGGAGTGGTTATGATCCGTTTATGAGCAAAGGAGATGAATCAAGATCAATGTCCAAATATTCAAAGAACATTTGAAGTTGGGTGGAGAAGAGCTTTCATAAGACAGGTCATGGTTTGAGCCACCTGATGCATCTCAGATACAGATTACATTCTAATGAGACTCTTACAAATCTTATGTTTTCAACAAAGGCTTTTATATTTGTAGTTTTCCATACACAGAACTAATAATGAAACAGAACTCAACATGAATCTATATATCAACTAGAAAACTTTACCAATGTACTACAAAAATATCATTTACCAATCCTAAAAACAAAAACAAAATCATTCATATATAAAACCATTATGAGAGAAATCTTGATTTGAACTGAGGAAAGGATGATTGAGGAGGTCGTTGATCCCCCACCTTGCATAAGCCTCTTTAACAAAACATTTCTTCAGAAAGTCTTTTGCTTCTTCGGATAACCAACTCGGTATGTTCGGAATCAGATCACTATGACCTATTAGACTGACCCAATCATCATAAACGAGATCACCATGCTCTCCCCAAACTTGTACTCCGGTTAGCATCTCTAGAACCGAACAACCAAAAGCCCAAATATCCACAGCAAAGTCTATAACCCCATGGCCTATTAGCTCCGGAGCCATGTACCTCGTCGTACCTATCTTATGACCACATCCGTTTCCATACTCCACTGACCCTTTCTCCATAGCTAAACCAAAATCCCCAATCTTTGTCAAAAACCCATTAGACCTAACCCGGTGATCAACAGGGGTGAGTAAGAGATTGTCCGGTTTAATGTCACAATGAATAATGTTCCTGTCGTGAATGTAACTTAGACCAGACAAAACATCCTTAGCGTATAGCTTCACATCAAACTCCGACAACCCTCCTTGATAATCTTCAATCACATCCGCAAGACATTGACCAGAGCAATACTCAAGTATCAAGTTGTAACAATCACTCGTCCCTTCGCGTACAATCTCGTCGCCGTAACAGTAGATCACGAAGGGAGATTTTAAACGTCTTAAAATCCTTCGTTCGTCCATGAGACTCGACGCACGTGAAAGCTCTGCAGTTTTGATCGCTCTCTCTGTTTTGTATCTGCCGTCTTTACTCGTAGCTAGGTAAACAGAACCGTAACCCCCTTTTCCAAGTAACCTAGATTTAACCCAAGACGAAGACTTTCTCACTCCTCTGTCGTGGGTTACGGCGACGGAAGGTTTCTTAACGGCGACGGTAGGTTTATTAACGGCGGCGTTGAAAGCTTCTCTGCTTATCACTTTGACACTGCCACTACTAGAAGGTGTAAATTTCCTTTTTTTAGTGTTCCTGGAACAACGTTGTAGATAAGGAATGATCGGAGATGGTGTTACGGGGAAGATGAATGATTGAAAAATAGGGTTTTGAGGAAGAGGAGGAGAAGGAGAGATGGAGTTGCTTGATGAAGAAGAAACCACAAAGACCTTCGTTGGTGAATATTTAGTCTTTTTGAAAGACGGGTTCGAGAAATCGTGGAGCTTGAGATGACCATAGCGACGGCAGTAACTAGACATGGAAACAAGTTCAGATCTCATCATCTCTTCCATAACTTCTCTTTGTTCTTTCTCTGAAACAGAGACGAGAGAAGAAGATTGCTATTTATGATTTTTTTTGGAACGTTTCCTCTCAGGTTTTGGAGTTGACTTTGGTCAACGGTAAATTTTCCTTTTTTTTTCTTTCTAGTTTCCTAATTTCCTCTAAGAAAAATGGGAATATTGTAATTCTTAGAAATATTTATACTAACTTTTTTCTTACTTGTTTGAAATATTTATTGACTTACACAATTAAAATATTTCCGTTTTGTAGTAATTTCGAATATATATGTTTGTTTGTTTTAAATATACATATATGTTTGTTCAATATTCATTATTCACACGTAATTTCGAATATATATGTTTGTGTTAATTTTTTCTTACTTATCGATAACTGTGAATTAGCCGACATTTTTCTTAAATTTGCTCAGAGACTAACTAACTACCAAACAATGCCCTGTTCAAACAAGGAATCCTCCAAACAATTAAGTATATATCTAATGAGTTATTTTTTTAAATATATAAATTATAGACATATAACATATTTATGTGTATTTAAACTTTCTTAATTGTACTCCTAAGCTTATCTTAATATTATTTTTTTGTTTAAGCATTAGTCATTAACTGTGACACGTGAAAAAACAATCATTACGAAATAGAAAAACTAATTTTGTTACAAAATAATATTATATTTAAGTAATATTAATGTACATGTTTATATCTAACAAAATTAACTAATCAAAAATTACACATACTAATTTGACATTATCAACTTTTTTTTAAAATTCAGTTAGCATGAATATTAACCAACAAACAATATATATTGAAGTTCAAAATGACAATTTCAGTTATTTAACATTAACATGAAGACAATTTTAAGAAGTATCATTAAAATGGAAACTTCATACCTCATCAACTCCATATCTTCTTCTCTCGCTCTTTCGATCTGATAGAATGAAACATATCCAAGAGAATAAGGTAAAAGACAACTTAAGTTGAGGTATAAAGTGTAAATAACTTCATACGTCAACATTTTTAAATTCATTTAACTACATGAATTTAACCAACAAACAATATATATTGAAGTTCAAACTAAAAATTGAAGTTATTTAACATTAACGTAATTAGGGTAATTCTCAAAATACCACTAAAATGAGTTTTTGTTTCAAAAATATCATCACTAATTTATGTTTCTCAAAAATATCACTAAAATATACTTTTCTGATTTTGTTTTTTTAGTATTGGTATGTAGCAAAAAATCTCTAATATAAATAATTTTGAGTTGATGGTATTTGATAAACTATTCGCATGTTAAAAATGTCCGATCCTCAAAATAAAATTCTATTTTGAGATCTATCTTTCGGAACGTGACAATACATCACAATTACCTAACTACAAAAAAACTGTCCTTAAATCTAAGTGAGATAACAAAAATCAAAATTTCTTGTTTCATGTAATAACAAGTTTTACGGAAAGAAAAAAATAGTAATTCAGAAATTTTCTTTGTGGAAAGTAAATCGAGTGGACGACTCGAGACTGAACTCTTGACAAAGTGAATTTAACGTTCGAACAAGCGTTGGACTTCCACAATAGAACACACCTGAAATCAAAACCATATATATAAATTAAGAGATCATCTCAAATAAAAAAAAACATTACAAAAATAATATTCAAATGAATGAGACACTCAAAACATTTTGCTACCAATCTTAAAAGAATGTTTTAAGATAACAAAATTTTACCTATGCGAGAAGTTTCATGCTTGCTTGACAATTCAGAAAAAACTTTCCTCCAATTAGGTCTTGCAAAATGTGTTCGTATCTGAATTAAGACCATTAGAAAAACATATATATAAAGTTAAAGAACGATGAGAGATATAACTAAGGTAAATGAAATAACAAAGAGATTGAACATACTCGGCTCTCGGAGACAATGTCAACACCGTTTTTGGCATGTTGAAGTTTCTGGACCATAGCGATTAGTGCAGATCTTGCATCTCCTGCTTCGTACATACTTGTTAAGTAGTTATGCATCTCTATCACGTTCTGCCAAATTAATTAAACATTAAGATATATATAGATAACAAAAATTATACGTTGAATTGCATATATAGAACATCGTTAAGTTTTCTCAAACTTACGGTTTTGTCATACACGGCGATGTCATCCATAACTCCTTTGAACCATTCGAAAGAAGCTTGCTCTCTTGTCACCCAATAAAAATATGCTCTTTGTGGAAACTTCCTAACTCCACTTACGCTAGCTCCTCCTACACTTTCACCTCCTACGCTTTCACCTCCTAAACTGCCTTCATACTTTTGCCCCTATATTTTCCAATCTTTCACACTCCATTACTATTTTTTTCATATAGTCTTGTTTCTTCAAGATTTACTATGGTTAATGATTACTTACGGCTTTTGGAATACCAGGTTTGAGATTGTTCAACATGTCTTTTAGAATACTTATAAATGGGGTCGCACCGATCCCTAGCCCAATTAACAAAAGAATATCGAACTTCTGATAGTTTTGTGCGGGAGCCCCGTATGGTCCTTTGATAAAAATTCTTGGAAATCTAGTTGTGAAGTTATGGATCACATAAGATCAGATTTTAAACATCATGTAAGAATATCGTTGATCGATCGGGTAGTAAAGATTTTCACTTACAAGATTTGTGATTCTTCAACAAGAGGATTTGTACCTCTCGCTCTTGTTTCCATTCTAATAAGATTATTTGGACTAGGTTTTGTTGATTGATTAGGCTGGCATGTCTACAAGGAAAAAGAATAATATATAATATCAAATTTGGATTCTTGATTTTGGTTAAGACAAGTATATATTGAATGTGATAATAAAAATTATGTAAGAAAAAAGACAAATAAAGAAAATTACCTCGGCAAATCTGTTCCTAAGTTCAGATGTCCAATCTCCTAATGCTCTTATATGAACGCTCAAATATTCATCTCCGGGTGCAGAAGTTATGGAGAATGGATGCCTAAACCACAAAATCAATATGACAATTAAATACTTACAATGATCAAAATATAATATTTTATTTTGGTAACTTATATTACAATTGGTTAGATCTTTTGTCGAGAAAGATGTTATTACCATTCAAATTTGGAGATATCAGGGCACTTGACAAACATGTACATACCACTTTTGTACTTGAACCCTTGAGGTTTTGTCATATAGAGTGCAAGAACATTGCCTGAATATACGATTGCCTAAGCAAAAACAATTTACAAGAAAAGAAAAAAACAATCAAATTGTTATTATTACATTTCATATATAAGAATCTTAATTATTACCTTGATAATATTGACACGATGATTATGTTCTTGAACTCGTGAGAAGAGCCTCTCGCTCGCATACAACACCATTGGTACGGCCACATACATCCATGTCTTTTGTAATCCATATACACAACAAAAAATATTTGTAAGAAAAAAGACTCTTTAAAGTTTAATCAATACATTAATTTTAGTATATTCAAATGTATAAACTTACCGTCTTTTGATACCAAGGCTTCTCGATGATAAGAATGTAACCATGGATGATAAGAAGAGCATAAGCAATAACCAGCAAATGATGAGCATACCAAAACGAATTAAATCCAGCTAGACGATTAAACGGTATAGGCAATTTCACTATGTTCCTTCTGAAGTAATGCATAGCAAGCGTGAATGAGATACCCATAACGATGATCATTAGAACTCCTGTGACCGAAACCGGGGTCAGCATTAGACCTAAATAGGTCGGTTGCTTGAAACCCACGATATTTCCCGCGTATTCGGAATACAAACCGTGAGGGCAAGTGCTTAGCCTAGGGTAGTTGCAAAGCATGTGTAGAGCCGTGTGTAGCAAGGCAATAACCGCTATCGCCAATGCTATCAGCTTGTGGAAGTTGATGTTATCGTCGAACGGGATCAAATGGCTCAAGAAAGTGGATCTAAGGAACGTTAGGGTTCTTCTTAAAACAGGGACCAAGATCAAAGCCATGTTTAGTTTTAGTATCTCGGCCGTTCCTTTCGCGGCGCAAACGCAGCGGCCGGTGATGTTGTAAAGAGGGCTTTTGGTAAACTCTTGGTATTTCCATGTGAAGAGGCAGGCGTTTACTGCGAGCCACAGTGTAACGACCCAAATCTTCTTCCAGTGCTCGTACATTAGCTCTGCGGTTACTACAACGTATTTGCTAGTCGAAGTTCTGTAACGTTTTGGGATCATGGCTTTAGTTAGCTGCTGTGAATTCCTCACAATCTTATGTGAGTCAGCGTTTGACACCATTCCGGTTAATAACACCTCGAGTTGCCACATCTGGTCGATGTAAACTAAATAAATGTCAGAATAGATGAAGCATGCAACATATATAATTGATATTTATAACAACAACAACAACAAAAATGCTACATAACATATATGCAACGCCAATTATGGTTTACGCAAAAAAACTCATGATACTATATAGTATTATGAAAGCTAGTTTCACAATTATGCTTCTATAATATTTAGTAGAGAATTATGGAAATGGTAACAAGATGAAACCTCAATGTAACCGTTTTGGTCAGTGTCGAGTTCTTCCATGATCAAAGAAGCATAAGACGCTGCGTTCTTCTTAAGATTCACGAGCTTGTTCGCGGATGCACTCAAGACTATAACTTCTTTAACCTCATCTTCTGTTAACTTCCCGTCTCCGTCCTTGTCACACCTAAACCGCGATAATTAACCTTTTCTTGCTCTATACGTTTTCAAATCAAAACCAAGATAAGAAACATACATGTCGAAGAAGATTTGGAGGCGACAGTCGAGATCTTTCTTGATCATGTCTTCCCAAAAAAGCTTGAGTTGTTCCTTGTCAATCCCATTTTCCGTGTTTATTTGTCTTCTCCTACCCAATGCTTCATATACTTCTGCCGCAAACTCCATTGTATCTCCCATTCCTAATACACAATACATAACAATACTATTACTAACAAAAATTTGTATAAACTTATTTTTTAAAGACTACATTAACGTGTGAAGTGATCTTAGTCTAGTGGCAAATGATAAGTCCACTGATGGACATACACCATCACACCAGGGATCGAGTCCCGCTCCCTACATATTTGTAGGGATTAGCCTAATGGGCCGGCCAGTTGTCGCCCAATGTTGACAAAAAAAAAGAAGACTACATTAATGTTAAAAAAAAATGGTTTTATACCAATGCAAACGCCGAATTTTTCCTTGGGAAGTCGCCCGTCAACGGCAAATTGATTAAACCGGTTCTCGATGGATCTCCATGAATCTCGTTCCCGTCCTGTGACAGTCCGATCAAGGAACCGGAGGCTTTGTAGTCCTCTAGCCGCACTAGAAGTAGTCCTCTCAACTCTTTGTGGCCCTGGTCTTTTTACTTGGGCCACAGGTAGAGGAGTCCCCAAATTTCCACTCTTCCTTGTGCTCGCGGATCCAATATTACCGCTCTTTCTCCATTTCGACACACTCATCGACCTGATTACTGATCCAACCCCGAGATTCTTAGACATATTCCTCAAGATCCCACCACCACCACCAGTACTACTCTCGGGATTATTGTTATTGATTATGTTTTCAGATTGTTTCACCGAGCCACCAGTACTTGGATCTATCTCGACGCTCTCTAACATCCATTTCGTGGAATCCTCGGTCCCAGCCTTTCTGTTGTTGTTCATGATGGCTTATAACTTTGTATCGTTTCCTTTTCGCAGATGAGGATACAATACACTACTGCTTCTGCGCTTGACCCTTAGAAATCTTTGTTCTTGGTTAGTAACGAATCATGAGAGATCTTGATCATCTCTATCTCTCTCTCGATCTATCTTAGTTCGTGTGAGTTCTTGCTCTTTCTTTTGCGAAGTTTTCGATATCCATAATTCTATACGAGAAGAGACTAAGAATAGCCTCTTGATATTGTGTGTCGTTTGTAACATTGTCCATAGTCTCTATTTGCTTGGGAAGAGAGACACATGATCAAGAGTTACTAAAAATAGGAAGTTCTAAGGAAAGTTAAACTTTGAGGTCAATTTATACAAAAGCCATACGTGTAAAGGAAGATATAAAACGAATTAACGAATGGCCGTGATTAACTAAAGTAGTAAAAATGCATAAAACGAAACCATACGTGGATAATTATGGTTTAGTGAGTAGTAGTACTTTCCAGGTGGGTTTAGTTTGGTAATTATGGTTTAGTGAAAAGTTGGGTTTGGTTTGTCTTCAACTTTCATCAATGAGCTTGTAGTATTACCTATATATATACCTAAGTTCTATGATCCTATCTTTGTGTTAATTTGTTGCAAAGATAAATTGGAAAAAAAAAATCAAATTTTTGATAGCAATGACAGTCATGACAACAATTTCTATGATTTATTTGTAATTGATTGAAACATATTGCATGTATACGAGTGAAGCAATCACAATTTTGTTCACTAATTTTATTACTAAACTACTAAATTTAATTCACAGTTTTGTATTGTTCTTAACTTTTTTTTTATAAGATAACAAACAAATAAGTTTTGAAAAATGAATATTATATAATTCAAAAAAGAAATTAAAAGAGATAATAAAATACTACAATTAATCAGATATAAAACAGAACTTTATAAGTACGATGAAATATGATATGTTGATAGTCTAAAGATTATAAAATACACAATATAAAATATACAATATTTAAGTTAAAATTTTACAAAACGAAAGAATCATATATTGATCTCACATAATTACAATTGAAAAAAAAATCAAATAGACAATATGGAAACTTAATTTAAAATCAAAAACATATTTCTAACTGGAAAATGATATACTGAATTCATAACACTTGACAAGACTTTCCATAGAAATCTTTTTACAAATGTCATAATCATGTTAATCAGTAATTTTCTTGGCAACTAAACACTATATAATAATAACATTTGTCAAATACTAGTTTATTATTACTTTTTTAGTTGACTAAAGAGATAAAAACAGAGAAATACGTCTAAAGTCTAAAACGACGTCGTAAAGAGTAAAGTGAAAAAATAAAAAATATCACAAGGCTGGATCGTCTTTCTTCTCGTGTCGACTCGTAATGAGTCGACTCATTTACAAACTCGGTCCGTCTCTTCCACTCTCTTTCCCAACTACTTTTTTTTTTTTCTTCATTTTTTTTTTTGTTGTTGTTTGTTGCAATTTCACCGTCTTCTTCGTCCTAGTATGCCCTAAGTCTCTGTGGCTTTACCCTTTTTCGTCTTTTCACATAATCTCCACTAATCTGACGGCTCTGCTTCCTTCCACGTCAGCTTCGTCTTCTTCAACCCTCTCTCTCTCTCCGTCACCGTCTTCTCCTCCTTCCTTTAGTTTATCGCGTTATTTATACGGTTTCGCTTCTAGGGTTTCCTCTAGATTCCATCTTCCTCTTCTCTCCTTTTCGTTTTTGTTCCTCTCTTCTCAAGAACTTGTTCAATTTTGCTGAAGCAGAGACCTTGAAGCTCCAATTTTTACTCAATTCTGGAGACAATTCGAGGTATTTCGATCATAGTTCATCGAAATTTTTAATTTTTATTGAATTGGTACTGTGAAGTTTTTGTTTTTCTTTGTTCGATTTCTGAGTGTGTTTTGTTTCCTTGTGTTCTGGGTTCGTGCGTTTGTGTTTAGGGTTAAGAATCATACTCTTGATTTGAAGGTTGAGTGGGATTTGGGGTTTTTTTATATGAGGGATGGCGATCGAGAAGAGTAACGTCAAGCTTTCGAGGTTTGATCTAGAGTACTCTCATGGTAGTGGTGAATCTATGTCAAGTTACGAAGAACATCGTAAAAACACAGTGGCTAATAATGTTGATTCTGAGGATGAAGATGATGATTTTGACGAAGATGATTCTGGAGCAGGCTCTGATGATTTTGATTTGCTTGAATTGGCGGAAACTGGTGCTGAGTTTTGTCAAGTTGGGAACGTGACTTGTAGTATTCCTTTTGAGTTGTATGATCTCTCTAGTTTGGAAGATATACTCTCTGTTGATGTTTGGAATGAGTGTCTCACTGAGGAAGAGAGGTTTAGTCTCTCGAGTTATCTGCCTGATATGGATCAGCTCACGTTTATGCGTACTTTGAAAGAGCTTTTCGAGGGTCGTAATTTCCACTTTGGCAGTCCTATTAAGAAACTGTTTGATATGTTGAAGGGTGGGCAGTGTGAACCGAGGAATACGCTTTATCTTGAGGGACATAATTTGTTTCTACGAACCAAACATTATCATACTTTGAGGAAGTATCATAATGACATGGTGGTGAATCTTTGTCAGACAAGGGATGCTTGGGTAAGTTGTAAAGGGTGCAGTATTGATGAGAAGCTCCGTGTCCTGAATATTTTAAAGAGCCAAAAGACTCTGCTGCGTGAGCAAAAGGAGGATTTTAAGGAGGATTCAACAGAGAAAGAAGAACCTTTTGATGGGCCTTGGAGCAGAAAGGAAAAAGATAGGAAGTCTACAAAAAAAAAATTGTCCCGTCGTTCTGGTTATGGTGTTGATTCAGGTTTGGAATTTCCTAGCCGGCGGCAGTTGATGCCTGTAGAACAGGATAGATATGGAAAACCAAAATCGAAACTGAAGTTTCCTTTTGCTAAAACGTCTGTTGGGCCACATGCTTCAGGTTATAATGGGTACAACCACTCTTCTCTAGCTAGAAAGAAGTATAGTTCAGGTTTGGTTCTTGGATCAGAAGATAATATTGATGATGATGATCATGATCCACTCTTTGGGATGGGTTCTCAAAGAAACCGGGATATTGTTGCCAGAGAGAAATCTGTATATTCAAGGCCTGGAAAGAAACATAGATTTTCAAGAGACGGAGAACCAATTTCTGAACTTTTTATGGGTCCACCATATTCATCAAGGCAGTCCCACAGCAACTACGCAAAATTGAGTAAATATGCAAATAATAGTCAGCCTCGTGCATTTGCCGACCAGATGATACCTGTAAAAGGTAGTCTAGCAGACCTTCGCGGTGACTTATATCGCCATGGGAAGAATTATGGAGATGGCTTTTCCGATCCCAGATATATATCTGATGACTTGAATAGTAAAAGCAAAAAATTGAAGTCTGAGAGGGGCTCTCCTGATACTAGTTTGAGATCTTATAGAGCTTCTATGCAACAAATGAACGAGAGGTTCTTAAATTCTGATTTTGGTGAGAACCAAGTGCAGGAAAAGATTAAGGTGAATGTGGTACCAAATGCGAGGTCTGGTATTGCGGCATTCAGAGATAGCAGAATGTTCATGGAAAATGATGATACAGAATCAGATTCGTCCCAGGGTTATGATGATGAGGAGGAGAGAAATCGCTTTATGCGGAACAAATCATCCGTCTCAGTAGATGGGCTGAATAATTCTCGTTTTCCAATGCTCAAATCCAGGCAAGATACTAAAAAGAACAAATCCAGAAAGAATGATATGCAGGATCATCAATTGCTTGATGGACGGGGAGCTTACTTGAAATATTTAGGTACACCTGGGGAGCATATCTATGTGGCAGGGACAGAGAAGCATTCCTTCAAGGCAAAACAGAAGGGTAAGATGCGTGACAGGAGTCCTTTAAATCACTTCTCTTCTCGAGATTTTGAAGATGGCCTTGTCACAAGCTTTAGTGAGTTAGAGGACAGAAACAACAGGAAGGAGTTTTTCAGGGCAAACAAGAATAGTCAGACAAGAGAGCAAATGATTGATAGACAACTGTTTCAGAGACCATCTGCAAAACTAAATTTGTCTGGGAGAAAAAGAGGCTTTGACGAAGATGACGAATTATTTGAGATGAGAACATTGGATAATGATAGTGCCCGGGGCCGACTTAGTAGGAAATATGAGGTTTCTGAGGGTGATGGCAATAGTTGTGATGAAAACTTAGATGCCAGGCTGTTGGTTACTTGCAGTGCTGTGTCGAAAAAGAGGAAGACTAGAGAGTCTTTGATGGACATGGAGAGGAAGGAGGATAATGGTGATCTGCAGCTATATTCCGACATTCAACAGCCGGTTGATGATGTAATTGTCTCAAAGAGAAAAGGAAAGAAGAAAATAGAGGTTGATATTGTTGATCTGGAAATCTCTGACATACCAAAAGAAAGTGAAGCAGAGGTGGAAACTAAGCCGCAGAAGAAGCCATTTGTGTTGATCACACCAACAGTTCACACTGGCTTCTCTTTCTCTATTGTACATCTTCTCTCGGCAGTGCGTATAGCAATGACAAGTTTGCGTCCTGAAGATTCATTAGATATTAGCAAACCTATGGCAGTGGAGACCGCAGAACATGAAACAGGAGAAAATGGTGCTCCCGTGCCCAAGGAGACAGAGGATGACAAGTCGCCACAGCAAGAAAATGGGAACTTCCCATCCCTCACTATCCAGGAGATTGTTAGCTGTGTGAAGTCAAACCCGGGAGATCCTTGTATCCTTGAGACACAAGAACCGCTTCAGGATTTGATTAGAGGGGTTCTGAAAATCTTCTCCTCAAAAACGTCACCTTTAGGGGCAAAGGGTTGGAAGCCACTTGTAACATATGAGAAGTCCACGAAATGCTGGTCTTGGATTGGCCCTGTTCTCCGTCCTTCTGATCAAGAGGCTGTTGAAGAGGTAACATCGCCTGAAGCCTGGGGTCTTCCGCACAAGATGCTTGTCAAGTTGGTTGATTCATTTGCAAATTGGCTGAAAAATGGCCAAGAAACTCTTCAGCAAATAGGAAGTCTTCCTGAACCACCGTTGTCACTCATGCAGTGTAATCTTGACGAGAAAGAAAGGTTTAAAGATCTGAGAGCCCAAAAGAGCCTTAGCACAATCACCCAGAGTTCCGAAGAAGCAAGAGCTTATTTCCGCAAAGAGGAATTTCTGAGATACTCAATTCCAGACAGAGCCTTTGTGTACACAGCTGCTGATGGTAGAAAGTCGATTGTTGCTCCTCTGAGAAGAGGCGGAGGGAAGCCAACCTCGAAAGCTCGGGATCATTTCATGTTGAAACGCGAGAGACCACCACATGTCACAATTTTATGTCTGGTGAGAGATGCTGCCGCCAGATTGCCTGGTAGTATTGGGACAAGAGCTGATGTTTGTACCTTAATAAGAGACTCACAGTATATCGTGGAGGATGTGTCTGATTCACAAGTGAATCAAGTAGTGAGTGGGGCCTTGGATCGTTTGCACTATGAGCGGGACCCTTGTGTCCAATTCGATTCAGAGAGGAAACTGTGGGTGTATTTACACAGAGACAGAGAAGAAGAAGATTTCGAGGATGATGGTACTTCATCCACAAAGAAATGGAAGAGACCAAAGAAGGAAGCTGCGGAGCAAACAGAGGAACAAGAAGCCGCCACTGAAGCTTTCAATGGGAATGAAGAACAAACCGAAATTGAGATGGGTGCAGAGCCTAAGATTGCTGAGCCCACTGGTTTGGACGGGGATCAGAGTGCAGCAAACCAACTATGTAATGAGACTGAACAAGCTGCAGAGGAGCAAGATGATGAGAACAACGCTCAAGGTAATGAGCCAACAATGTGGGAGCCTGATCCTGCTGTTGTTTCTAATCCTGTTGAGGATAACACATTCATCTGCCAAGAGAACTCAGCGAATGATGATTTCGATGATGAAGAAACATGATTTGTGACACCAGGTGCGTTTCAATCACTCTATTCATATTCAGGCTCAATTGATCAAAGATCATCATATATATAAATCAATAGGTTCATTAGTTCTGAGTCTAAGTCCATTCCTATTGTGTGATGTTAATCCTTCTGACAAGACCACCGTCTTCAATCATTTCTATTTGCAGGTGAAAAGGCCAACATATGGATAGTTGTTTAACAGAAAGAGAAGCTTATGGATTTGTATAAAGACATAATTGTTTGGTCCCAATAGATGTGAAAAGAGTGATCACATAGCTCTCTCTCACAGACAGGTTGAAAAGTTCCCTATTGTTCCCATGTCATCCATGTTTTTTATTCTTAAAGAAAAGAAAAAAAGAAGTTAGTTAGTGGTATTATTTTGATTAAACGTCAATATATTTGATATATTATAGGTTATAGTAAGAAAAAAAAGAGTTTCATTAGGTGACCTTTGATATACAAGAAAATGTTACATCTATATGACAATGGTCGACCAAAAATCATAATTCATTGTAATGATTTAACATTTATCTAAAACTAAAACACTGAGTAACAGAGAACTGATGAAAGGTGAATCTTTACAATTCTCAAAAGAAACTTGATCCAATTTCTTATCCTTCATTCATCAACTTCAGTTATATATAAGATTATATTTCTTGTTCACTTTAAAATCACTTTCAGTTCTGAGTTCTGATAATTGTATTTCTTTCAAAACACACTTAACGCAATGATCACAACCAAGCAAGTTATAAAACAGCTCATGATATGAATCAGGATTCGACTTTGTAATATAAGAAGGCAATACTTTTTTTTTCGAATGCTAGGATTTTAATGTGAATGAAACCCTTTCAATCGCCAATTTTTTATTATTTAACTGTTCATCTCCAAAAAATTAAAGATCAGTCCTACAAAGTCAAAAAATAATATTCAATCTCATTTCTACGTATATTATAAATGTTTTCATTGTTATATACATTAGTTTTTCTTTTATAATTCTAAAGGTAGATTAGGATTTTTCATCGTCAGGTTTCGTTTTGATATACACCCTCTAGTTCTAATTGATGTATTTTCTATTACTTTCACACATATTTAAAAAAATATTTAAAAGTTGATTTGATTATAATTGCATCATTTTTATGATTTACAGCCTTTTAGAACTCTAAACCAATAATATTTCGTTATTTACCTTAAAATGTGCAAATTCTAATTAGCTTAGATAACTTTTTGAAACAATTTTTTTTTATCGAAAATACATCAATTAGGAACGATAAGAGTATTATTTATCAAAGTTTTACAAATTTGAAAGTAACAAAACAAATTATATTGCGTACTACTTTTGATCGCATGATTGACCTACATCTTTATAAGATAAAAAATAAAGTTGAAAAATTGTGACTTAAATGGTTTTAATATTCTAACATTTCATTTTTTTCTTTTAGGTTTTAAATAATTTAATATAAACTTTTAGTTACTATATATATATATATATATTGTCGAAAAATATTTTATGTAATCAATAAAAAAGATAGGCGGAAAAATTGATTTCACATTGTGTGTTTAGGCTTTTAATAAATTTTCACTTTACAAAATATATAGCATTTTAAACAAAAATTGATATACAAAAATCGGTCTATAATCAATCATCCACCATCCACCGTCTATCGATAACAATTTTCAGTTAATATTTTCTCAAATGAATATTTTATTTTAAATTATTTTTGATATATAATCATATGACAAATAATCATGATAACGTTGGAGTGTTTGCAAACACTGGCGTAGGAGTGGTGCTTGCGTAGAGTGGTGCTTGTAAGCACTCCTACGTCATAAGATTTTTTTTATCTTTCGAACCACTGCAACAATGAGACATGTGTTTGATCCTTTAAGATTTTTTATTTCTCTATGAACAAGTTATATGTGATTGATTGAGACATGGTAATGGTATTTATTTAATATCGATAAAAATCCATTTAATAAATTACTATACAAAGTATCATTTCTTTGTATTTTATATTATGATAATTTTCTTAAAATTTATTCAAATAACTAATGATGACATTGATATTTTGAGAACAATTATCACTTTTTCTGCATGTATTCAAATGGATTAATTAGTTTTGTGGGTTTTTGCTGAAAAAATTATCCAAATGACAGTCTTTTGCAAGTTGAACCTTCGGCTTGTAAAAAATACAAGTCGAACTGTAGATGTCGCAATATCACCATCCTATGTATCTTCTAAGAGATTTTGTGATCACATACATTAAAAATTAAAAGTTTTAAACGTAACTTTAAACTTTTCGTTGTAAGAGTTTCGATTTGATATATTATTTTTTTTCATAAATTTAAAATTTTGTAAATTGTGGCGACGAGTTATATTGAGGGTATTTAGGGTTAATTAATTTTATTTGGTTGGTTATAACCTGCATTTTTTGCAAGTTGAAAGTAAAGTTGCATTACATAAAACTCTTAATTTTTGGTTGTTTTAAGACCAAAGAACTAACAAAGTAAATGAACATTACATTGAAAAAAAAAGTGTATAAAAAACAACAGAAAAAGAAACACATCAAAGTCAAATCTTGACAGATTAAGAAATCAAATTGAAATTACAATAATAAATGACACTTATATAGAGGGTAAATAAGCCACTAGATGGTCAAACGTTGTTTCCTGATATCTTTAGAAATCTTAAAGGCACATTTCATAGAACATGCTGTGTGATTGTATGTTTTGTAATTTTTACCTCGACAAAGATTATTGCAATACTCGCATAATGGTCGAGAAAGATTACTTTTGTCAAAATTTTCAACCTCCATCCCCATTACGTAGAAAATGTGACCAGGCTTCATGTATGGGTCTTCACCCAATAAGCATTCAATATGAAAAGTGGTGCAGCACTCATCACACCAATAGAACACTTCTGTGTTTGTATCTCCTAAGTCACGTTCACACACCTCGCACCAATCTTTCTTACATACTTCTTTCTCAAATACAAGTTTGAGATAGTGTTGATCATGCTTATACCTTTTATTAATTTGATTAATTACAAGTGTTAGAGATGCATGACGAGTGTTTAGAAGCTTTGTATGGTAACGTATAACAATTAAAACATACAATAAAATTGCATGTAGTGCAATTTAGTTGTTTATAATCTTTCCTTTTGCATACATGACATATGGGTTTTTCTTCGAGACCTAAAGCTATGTATAAGGGATGTTCATGACTTATATAATAAAATGGTTCAGAATTTGAAGCACACCTTACATCGAGATCGAAAAAGCATTCCCTCATCGGACATTGATAGACAAAGCCACTACCAAACCGTTCACAAGCATTGCATATGAAGTGATTATCAATATAACCACTTTTAGCCTTCAATGTAAGTGGATGAGGATATAACGCATGTTGTACTTGACGGGGAGCATTGGCACATGTTTCATGGATGATGTAGTCATCACACTTGATACAAGAATAGAAATCACCTTCAAAGATAGGTAAAACACACACTTGGCAACGGTTCTTTTCATTATAAGGTACGTTGACCTCGAGCCGAAGATGATGTTCATGGAAAAAATAAAGTATCACTCCATCAGATATCATTTCAAAAGGTCTAGCATCTTGTTTGATATCATCTTCTTCTGGTACACCTTCTAGTTCTTTTCCATCCCACACATCTTTCCCGGTAGCACATCTTGAATGTACTACATAATCACTACATTTGTCACATATATATGCACAATAACCATTGATAATACTTTGACGGCAAACCCCACAAGACCAATCTCCGGATGGTAAAGAAGAAGTGTATGAGATACGATGGTGATGACGTGATATCTTGATGATATGTGGGGAATACAAGCAATCTTTATGTGATACAAAGTTGCATCTCGCACATATGTAGGTGGGATCATTTTTTCTCAACAAACCACAAATGTCGCAAACTACAAAGTTTTGTCTGTGGAAAAAGGTTAGGGTGTGGTCATGTCTTTTAGGCTGGTTTAAGAAGAAGGGTATGGGCAACATTGCACATGATGGATGCATGATAGCTTGACAAGTTGTACAATAATAGACTAGAGATTTTGCTACTCTCCCACAGCACAAACACTCAATGTTACGATGATTAGAAGGATAATGAAAAAGCTGAAGAGAATGCTCAGGGTGGTAAGGGTGTTTGATTTGAAGTGGAGACTCAACACATTCTTTATGGTACCCTCTATCACATTGATAACAGTAATAACATTCTTTGCCAAAACTTGAGCCGTTGCATGCATAGCACCCATAAGTATCATCAAACTCATTGTAGCACACAAAAGAGACTAATGTATGATGATAGTCTATAGATGGATGTTTTCGAAATCTTGTAAAAAAGACCAATTCAGGGGGTGAAATGGAAGGGAAAAGAGTGTAATAGTCTATAGGTGGATCTTTTTGAGATCTTGAAATCAATAATCTCGTAGTAGGACATAAGAAGAGAGGTTGAAGAGAGTTATCGTGGCGCCCGGCTGCTTCACCAGAGGAGGATGGGCTTGAAGTTTGTAGTATGGGATGATGATATACCATAAAGAGGTTACCATCTTTTTCTTCCTCATGAAATACACCGATGGAAGCCATAGATAGATGCTCCTTGATATGTTAAAACTATTATTAATAGATTCCACTATATATATAAAACTTTGAGTCCAAAAAGATCCTTAACGTGAACAGGGCGTAGAGTCGTTATTCTTTTCTTTGTAGTTGTGATCATTTTTATTAGGATGAACTCGTCTTCAGACATGGTTTTTGTCCTTTCTTACATTATCTGACACGAAAAGAACTTACTTCTGCAATCAAATATTGAGCCAAGGTTGAAGATAAAGAATAAACCAGACATTAGCGACATAATTGTAATGTATAAACGATTTGTATGTCATTTCAATATTTTTCTCTAGTACAAATAAATAAACAATAAAGAATATTTAAGTAAAAGCTGATGTTTTAAATTCCTCAAACCAAAAAAGCTTCATGAATAAAAAGAGTTTTTTACGTGTATGCCACAATACTCTCTATGTACAGTGTAACACTTAACCTTCCTCATGGGTTTTGCAATACCAAGCCTCTTGATGTTTCAGTTAACAGCAGAGAGGGGGAATCTTGAATCCGACACAGCTGCCTCGTAAAGAGAAGGAGCACGGATAAGGTGTTGTTGCTGCTGCTGCTTTGCATCCCCATTGGCTTGTTTCAACAATTTCTCATCTCGAAATACTCTCAGTAACTCCTCTGATGCTGGAGTTCTTAGTTCCTCGATTGACTCAATGCTCGGTATGTCGATTGGTCTTTTCCTTGGCGTTGAACATGATGGTTCATCTACCTATTGCAATAAAAAAGCATCAGTACTGTAACTAGACTCTAAGACCAATTATAATGTATGAAATGTGTAGTCATCTTGGTTTGTTTTGTGAGAGTTGAAAGCTTAATTAAAACTTACTGCATATTCATCAAGAAGACATTTCCCTGCATTCTCTGTGATCTCTACGATCTTGTGATTGTGATCACTCTTGAGCTCTACCAAGTCTCCACAGCATGGAATGATCATGGAGTTGATCTTTGTACATGCATCATTATCTAGTTGCAATGAATCTGTAAAGGAAGCAAAATTTCAGCAAAAAACGTGAAGAACTTTTTTGAATCTGTAAATTTAAGGGGGATGATTAGCTCTACTCACGATCAATGGAAGTAAGGAGGCTGCCATTTGCAGCATCAAAAGCATCAAGTGAGGATGATACAGCGGAGGAGAACTGAGAGCGTAGGTTCTCATTGGCATCCATGCCACCTCTGTTGAGAGATTGAAGTGAGAAGTGACTTAAGACAAATGAAAAACGGTGAAAAAGGAGAATTGGTTTATCTATGCGAAGATCATACCTAACAATGGAGTCAACAGAAGCCACGTTGTTTCGTTCTAGACTGACTAGTGATTCTTGAGCTTTCCTCCATTGATGTACACTCATCTCAGCCTTCTCCAAGCTACAATTATCCATTTCAAAAAGGTCAAGAAAAGGCATGGTAAAAGATTGGTGCTTGGGTTAATATATGTTGTTAAGTTTTCTAATCTGAGAGATTTTTATTTGTACCAGTTTAAGAGAACTTCTTGCATAGATTTCTTCCCACTCTCAACCGCTGAAGTGTCCTCGTGGTGGCTCGATTCTGTTTTCTCCATGTGAAGCCTCCACTCAGCTTTAATGGAAGAAGTTGAATCTTGCATTGTCGACATCTCATGCTGTAGAGTGGTTGTTCTGGTGGATGTACTCTCGCGTAAATCGTGTACAGCCATTTGGACCTAAAGATTGATTCAAGAGTTTGGTCAAAGCCTTAAGTCAAATGCATTTTCTAAAAGAGCTACCATGCAGAATTGTATACGTACAAGGTTTTTCTTCCTAGCATTAGAATTTGCCAGAAGTTCTGCTACTTTCTCTAGCAGTTGTCTCTCTTCATTTGCAGCACATTCCTACAAGACAGATGAAATAGCATTAAAAGCCTACGCAAGGCATTTGCAGCTGTACATGTGCCAATAAGCCAAGAACAGGAATCACCTCAAACTTGTTTTCAAATTCACTCAATTTCTTGTGGTTAACTGTCTGGGCCTCTTCCACAATCCCGGTAAGTTTGGTGGCATGTGTGTCTAGAGTCTTGAAGAATTCCACTGTTACTTTTGAAACAGACCTTGCTGTATCCACAGCTCGTGAGTGTGCCTGCAGACGATAATGTTTTAACCAAAATGTCTGATATTAATATTGTAACATTTAAAGGATCATCAAAGATTATTAAACCTTCCGTTGCTGCTGAGCAAATGTAATAAGCTTTTCTTCCTGTTTGTTAAGGCTACTCTGGAGATCTTGCAATAACGTATCAGCCTCGGAAGCAAAACCCTTGAAAACCTTCACGAGACAACAAAGGAAGGAGATTCACTCAGAACAGAGATAATGATGGGTATCGTGGGATAGATAGAGTACTAGACTTACATTCTCAAGTTCATGCGAATGCTTAGAAACTTCTGAGTTCAGGTTACCAAATGTCGATTGAGAATTTCCATCTAGCTTCACAGCTATGTTATCAAGAGCTTCGATGCCAGAACCATACATTGTCTTCAGTTTTGAAAGTCTATCACGGAGTTCTTCAGTAGCCTTTAAAAGAAAAAAAGAAAAAACAGAATGAGGCAAAAAATGGTCGGTGAAAACAAAAGCAAGCCATAGAGAAAGATTAAAAACAAGAAGAAACAAATTTAGTTCAGATTATGATGTTTAACCTCCGATTTTGTCGAGACAAAGGACTCCATATCTTCCTCCATGTGTTTAAGTTGAACCTCTTGTTGAGTAACAGAAGAAGCAACAGTCTTATGCAATAGCTCAAGCTGTTGTGTGAGCTGTGACTGAAACTTTTGAATAAGGAATCTGTTTCCGTCCTCAATTTTGTCCTTTCTTTCTGCATGACAACCGCATATATTAACCAGGGAACATCTATCAACAGAAGTTGAAAACTTCGGTCCATGATTAATTTACCTATTTTGGAAAACAAGTTGGAAACATCTGATGCTGCCGTTTCTAGTTCTGTCCGCAGCTGAAAGGCTCGCTCGACAAGTGATTTTTCTGAAAGTCGCAAGATAATTGGCAAAAATCTCTAACTGCTAAAGTATCCCTCATGAGTAGACTAGTAACTAGTAAGGCATATCAAGTACCTGACTTGAGGAGATTAGATATTACATATTCCTTCTCTTTAATGGTTGCATTCGCCTGTCTGTATTTTTCTTCAAGATCAAACAATGAGCACTCAGTTTCCTTGAGCTTTTTCTGATATATGGAGAGAGATACAGTTAGCTTTTCAAGCATTCCAATCAGCATATATAGAAAATGGCTTTGGGAGAAGTTAGAAGAGAAATCAGGCCCACGCGTATACCTCAGTTTTTTCAAGTTTCTCACTCAACTCTGCAGTTAAAAGCTGCTGAGAGTTGTATAGTTCCTGAAGGTCAACTACTCGCTGCAAGGCCAACATAATTGTCACAGAAATATCATGTGAGGCATTGATGGGATATGGAATAAAATAATGTGAGTTCATACCTTGTCCTTGGATTCTGATTGAAGTTCTAATCTTTCTATCTTTTCAGCCATTGCCTATGATTAATAACGCAGCTGAATAGTGTTACTTTTCACATTCAGGATTGGAAATGAGTAAGGAGTAGATAAGAACCATTCAGTTTAGAGGAAAGTAATACCTTTTTCTCAGCCTCTTCTTGAATATAGCGGTCTTTTGGAATATAAATCCCATTTTTCTCTCTCGCAGCATATACCTCTAAGAAAAATATAGGAAATTTATTAAGCATATGGAACAATGAAAGCCAGAATGAATAAAAATTACAATACCAAATAAAGAATACCTTGAAACTAATAGATCAAATGATCATACTCATACCTTGCTTCAGTCGGTCAATCTCAGAGTACAGATCTTTCATGACAGCAGTTTTCATCATCTTCTGGTTGATCTGGAGTCAAGGGGAAGTTATTAGCCCTATTGTTTTACGCAAGAGATAGTATTGCAGAAGAATGTCTTTAAAACTCACCTCTGGTTTGTTCTTGATATTCTTGGCGCGATGTGCATAATCCAAAGTGCTTAGAGTCTCTTCTAAACAATGAATGGAAGGTGAAATTGTAGCGATAACACACGTTTTCGTCTTTCCTCCCAATGAATCCCTCAAGAGCCTTGTCAACTTGCTATCTCTGGAAATTTAAAAGCAATAGCTGAGTACCCTCTGATGGTAACAGGAAGATTACAAACTAGTAGTTTATTTCAAATTTCAACTGATCACTTGTACCTGTAAGGAATATGACCAGAGTGCTCAACAAGAGCGTTAATGACACGGCCAAGAGTAAGTAAACTCTTGTTGATCTCTCCAGCTTCTCTTGCTCGTCCCTGTAACAACCATTGTCAAGTTACCTAGCACTAATTTCCATGAGTGCCTTAAAGACACTGACATTAGAGGACAATAATAATAAGATGTATACCTCTCTTGCACCAGAACGTGAGATATTTTCTGAACCAGCAAGGTCAACAAGATTTAGTTTCCCACATTTGATCATCTCTTCTCCCTCTGGTGTATTTTCCTTGATGTGAATGGTGATAGAAAATATTGAATGAGAGCGACTACTTTGCTTGTTCAAAAGAGTTTCAGCTGTACGCCTTTTCGCGGAACCTTTTTCCAAGATCTTGTATATTTCATTCGCTGTACTCACTATCTCTTCTTCTAAGCCACGGACAAAGACACTCCCTTTCCCATCTTCCATGAGGGCAATCGATTTTTTAGACTTCTCATCGACAAATTTTATAGTCTCCTCTGGTGCTAAAAGATCTGAGATTTCTTCATTATATAGTTCTAGGAAGGTGACCTTCATGCTATATTCAGCCCCCTGAGCTTCTAATATGTCGAAAATTTGCTTGACAGCTCTTGGAATAACACCTGCATCACTCGGGAACTCACCATTCTACAAAAAAAAGCAACCATAACTATTTAACAAAAATACATGAAAGATATACTGAATCATACAGAAGCACAACAGGTTTGTTTTAGAGCGATCAACCTTTTTCCTTGCACCTCCTTCCATCGTATATGTCTTTCCAGTTCCGGTCTGACCATACGCAAAGATGGTACAGTTGTAACCCTCAAGTACTTCAAACACAATTGGACAAATGGCTTGGTCATATAAGTCCTTCTGTTGAGATGCCGGACCAAAGACCTGAGTAGTTCAGAGAGAAAAATGAGACAATGGAGGGACAACCATAAGCAAAAAACAGGCTTAATACAAATATATCAACTCTATAACCTTATCGAAAGCAAAATGTCTATCAATATGCTTTCCAGCAATACTCTGAGTTGCAGCAACTTCTCTACGGTTCTCGTTACAAGAAATCACCACCGGTGTATGTATTCTGGCCTCATCCTCACTCAATGGTCTATAAAGAACCAAAACCCATCAAGAAAGATCAAAACCCAAAAGAGACTAAAAATACAGAAAACTCAGAAGTCAGAACAGCTTTGGCACTAAAACCAACCTGCAACGCAATATGACCTGCACATTCACACCCTTTTCTTTATCATTTCTACTGGTGGAATTTGAATCAGAAGATCTAGACTCTCTCGCTGATTTATCACTTGATCGTGGTGTCTGAGCTGGAGATACAATCCCACCTCTTCGTTGCTGAATCGAATCCATTCTACTAAAATTATCTACCATTTAGGTTCTCTCAACACTTTCAATTCCCCTCCTGCACAAACAAATCGATCACATTGAGTAAATGGATCCAAGGGGAACCAAAACAACATCCTCAAACCAAACAAGCATATGAAGTTAACATTTTTTCAGATGCCCAGAAACTAAAACTACAAATTCTATACTCAAATCCAAAAAATTTCGTACTTTGACCCAAATTTAGCAACTTTCTGACTCAAATTGACTCCATTTCATGAATCAGCAAAAACAAAATCACTTGACAAAAATGTGAACACATGGGTGAAGCTACTTCAATATGTAGCTAACCAAACACCAAGCTCATCTATAGATCCTCCTCTCAAGAAACGAAATCGGATCAAACGATTGATCACTAAAAGAAGAATCTTGAAAAATAAGAAAATGATTCATCGAGTAGTACTTTGATTTCAGGGAAGTAATACACACTCCGGTGATTTGAAGACTTACAGAGGATGAAAAGGGTACAACAATGGCGGATACGAAAGAGAGAGACTTGGAGAGAGAGAGTGTGTGTGACTTCAAATGCATTTAATGTTCCTTCTTCTCAAAGCAGAGATGAGATGAGAGAAGAAGAGAGATGAAGTAAAAGGCACAAAACTAAAGTTAAAAGATGAAAGTTTGTAAACGATGTCAATATAACGGTTTAATAAAACCGGATCAAACCGAGATTTCGGTTCTGATTTGACACTTAATTATCATATTTATTTTATCATTTGTATGACACAAATAAGATAAATTCTTATTGTACAGGACATTGCTAATTAAGTTTTTAACTCGTGTATAGATAACACTAAATTGTGAAAATTGATCTGGTTTGATTAATTGTTACAACCGGTTAAGTTTGGTTTTTTTGATCTAAACTTGTTTTGTTTTTTATGGTTAACGGCGTCAAATCAAATCGTCTACTCGAATTAAGCGTAAATTACTCTTTCTATTTGTTTATGTTATTAAATTAATTTAGATTTTGTTTATTCTTTTCTGCCACTAAATTCTTTTTCTGATTAGAAGACAATTTTGTCTTTCCCGTTATGAGGGGAAAAGTTAAAACCTTTTTAGATTTGTTTCTTTTCATACTCAATTTTAAAATTAGTTTCATTCCCATTAACATAAACAATTTAAATTTAAATTTTGAATTTTGGGATATCAGTTTAGTAACTAACGGGCTTATTTTTATTTATTTTTAAAACTCTAATGTGGAAATAGTGTAATTTCTCACCTAAATATATCTACTGAAAAAGACAGCCACACATAATGCAAAACAGTATTATAAATTAGATATGACACAATAGTCAAAATATTATTAATTAAAAACACTAAAACTATTTTCCCTTCTAAATCTTACAAAAAAGTCAAATGTGTTCATCAATAGATACAAAATAGATATGTCCCAATTTAATATCAAAAACATAAGATTTTCTACATGATTAAATTAGTTTTAAGAGTTATTAATATGACTTCTTAATGATTAAATTAAGTAATCTCTATATGTTATACAACCAATTGTCAATGTTAGACCACAATTAATGTTCTTGGAATTAGCAAGAAAATAAAATATAACCTATTAGTGAACAAAACTATAATATGGTTTGGTGTAAATATGTATATACATATATGTTTGGCAATATTTTGTGTTTTCTTCTTTTACATAAGAGTGGGGTTAAGGGAGCATGTGATATGATCCCAATCAACATGTGGTCGTCTTCTTTTTCCTAAAACCCCTTTTGCTTTTTCTTGTTTCTTCTTCTCTTCTCTCCTTATCATCACACACATATTATAGTATCTAAGTGAATGTGTGTGTCAAGCTGAGAGTCTTGCACTCATATCTACGCAGCATCTTTATGGTACCAAACACATGTGGGGTTTCTTACTTTTATGGTATCGATAGTTTGGTTTCAATATTTGTTGGGAAAAGGTGATGATGAGATTATTAAAACTAGAGAGTTACATCAATTTGCTGAACAAAACTAATTAAAGCTTAATGATGTTCTTATAAACTAGTGATGATTATGAGAATAAGGTAACACAATTTTCTCTCAAATTTGAGTTTATTATACGAGTTTTTCGAGGTAATTAATGAGTTCAGTCTTGTATATTATGTATATATAGATCTCTTTGCATGTAAGTTTGTATACGTACATATGCTTACTGCATACATCACATGTATTTTTAATACATTTCGCTTGCAAGACACTCTATCAAAAGTATTGCATTAGCTTGTGTCTTACTTCAACTCTTTTAATTCGGTAAATATACTCTAGTAGTAGTGATTCACTCACATGCATTGTTTCAGAAGGTTTTGATTCCTTGCCTCCACCATTACATTTACACATTTTCATTTTCCAATACTAGTTTCACGTTTCGTTTGTATTAGAAGAACAATGTAAATAACGTTTCTTCTCATTAGCTGTAAAGAATGATACAAATGCTGTATATATAAAGCAATCAAACTCAACATTTAATTTTGTCTTTATACCCACTCTCGCATCTCTCTCTCTCGGGGAATACGAATCGTCGGGAAAAGAAGAGACCGGCCGATGGTGAGAGAGATAGAGGCGTTAGAACCAACTTGTCTTCTGAATGCGGCTTTCGTGATCTCATATATCCCTCTCTCAAAGTCTCCATCCTTACTCCTCTCGCTTATCTCCATGCTGTCGAACAAGATGATTTATCAATGGCCTCATTATACGTACGCTCATATACGATGGAGAAGATGCACCAGCTAGCCGTTGCAATCAAAATTTAGAATGATGTAGAGATTGAGGATTAAGCATGCAACAGGTAATTTTCAAGTTTAAGTACTCGTCAATAGTGACTATGATGACCGATACTGTGGAAAAATAGTTATCTCTATGACTATAATTTCTCTTGGGAGCCAAATAGTTAAGTCTAGGTTGAGTTTAATATGTAATTCCACTTTTAGTTCCTTTGTATAAATTTCAACATTAAAACCAAAAAAAAAAAACAAAAAGGGGTAAAATATTTGACATATGATCAAGGATTTAGTATATAGCCTATACCATTACTAGGCATTGGATTATCTTATCAAGGAATGGTCAAGTGAAATGGATGATTAGACCTAATAAAACCAAATTTCAATTACTTTTTTGAATGAAAAAATTTAACTCAATGAATATTTTCATATCATCGATTTTTGGTAATAGACTAAATCATATATATATTACAAACTTTTATATTTAGAAATAATTTTGTCTTCAGCGAGGAGTTAATTGAGTAATGGAAGCATCATCGACGGAGCAGAGAGCAGACGTATTGATAGATAGATCAACTAGTCCTGCTTGTTCATGTTTATTACGGAAGAAAAAACCAGGTCGTTGAGGAACAGCCAGAGCCATTGAGCTAGTAGTGAGCATCTGGACAATAGCTGACATGGTTGGACGGTCGTCAGCTTCTTCTTGAAGACATAGTAAAGCGATATGGATGCATCTTGAAACTTCTTTTATTCGATAGTTATCATGAAACGATGGATCCACGAGCTCTAACAGTGACCCATTGCTCCACAGTCTCCAAGTCTATAATGAAAATGATTATGGCTACTCTTGATTAATGTAGCATAGTTATAAAGTGGAAAATTAATATTCTAAGGCTATATAATAAACTCACATATGTAACCAAGTTGCCAGGACCACTATTCATTTGATAGAGATTGCTATTCTTTTTACCACTTATAATTTCAAGAACTAAGACCCCGAAGCTATACACATCTGATTTCATGGAGAATTGGCCATACATTGCATACTCGGGAGACATATAGCCACTGTGATGACAAAACTCAAAGCTATAAATATAGAAGAAGCATGTTACGTGTAATATATATGGGAAATGAACTTACTATGTACCAACAACTCTCCTCGTATTGGCTTCCGTTTGATCCATTCCAAAAATTCTAGCCATTCCAAAGTCGGCGATTTTCGGGTTCATATCCGCGTCTAGGAGAATATTACCTGCTTTGAGATCACGATGTATGATTGTAAGTCGTGAATCTTGATGAAGATAAAGAATCCCTCTAGCAATTCCTCCAATGATTTTGTATCGCCTAGTCCAGTCCAGCTGGCTTTGCATTGTAGGGTCTGCGCACGTACGTATATTTACAATGTTACAAATTGAAAGAAGTGACATGCAAATTCGAAATATATTTCTAAAGCTTAACTGACCAAAAATGAAGTAGTCGAGGCTTTTGTTGGGCACAAACTCATAGACAAGTATCCTCTCATCTCTTTTCAAACAAAACCCTAGCAGTCTTACCAAATTTCTATGTTGAAGCTTTGCCACAACAACAACTTCGTTTGCGAACTCTCTCTCACCTTGTCCTGATGTCTTGGACAACCTCTTCACTGCAACATGTACTCCACTAGGAAATATACCCTACGTACAAACATATTTTATTTTTTTAAGAGAATATACCCTAAGTTGGCAAATTGGAATGGATGCGTGTAAGATTACTCATGCAAAAAGAAATACATCTCTCATGCATACATCTCAATGCTCAAAGTATTGTGAAATGGAGTATATCAGATTTGAAACTTGTTTTGTGGCCTTAATTAGGATTTGATTGAACCATGGTAACATATACCTTGTAAACTTCACCGAATCCACCTTGACCAAGTTTGTTAGTCTCACAAAACCTATTTGTTGCTGCCTCAAGTGCCTTAAAGTCAAACTGAAGTGAGCCTGCATTAGTAATATCATCCCTTTCTGTACGTAGAAACCATTCTAACAACTCAATTCAGGATATAGAGGTACACAGAGAACATTCAACGTCAAAAAAGAAAGAACAAAAAAAAACAATTAAGAAGATTGGTGTCTTTACCTTCAGTAGGTAGCTCCCCCTCATAAGTTGTCCTTGTTTTCTTAGCCCGGACACTAATAAAAACAGCTAAGAACACAAGAAAAAGAACAATGACTGGAACAACAACAACAATGATTATGACACAAGTGTTTCTGCCTTTTCCTGTATTCACAGAAATAGCTGATCATCAGATTACATATGAACCACTATATAAGCTTTAGCTGTTTTTTTGTCGATATATTTAAAAAATTTGGGATATAATTTTCTTCTTTTAGCAAATCTTGAATGTGCCAAGAAGAAATAATGTTCACCATGAAATGAAATCGGCCGTGAAGGAGGTAACTCCAGCTGCTGTGGAGGAGTACATGCAGGCGGCAGTGGTGGTAATGAGTACATGCAGGCTTTTTTGAGTTTCTTCTGTTTTGTGTATTTTTTAGATCATGAAATTAAAGCTCCCATGCATTAAATAAATTTATTTTTCTTGACTAATCAATGTATTAACGTGAAGTATGGGATGTGGTTTGTGACTTTTTTCCATAATAATACACATTTTTTTTCCATAATAATACACATTTTTTCTATATATATATTTACTTATTTTAACACTCAAAATTGTGTATTTTTTTTTTTAAAAAAGGGAAATTGCAAAGTACATGGTGTGTTTTTATGTTCTTTTTTAAAACTTGGGTTATTATTTCGAATTTTATCAAACATTAAAAAGTTAAGTTTTGTTTTTAATAACAAATTTATAAAGACCGAGTTGGCACAAGAAGAGTACGTTAAGAAATCTCCTAGGCAAATTCATATCAAGTAACGCTCTTAAGACCATGACCAAAAAGAGAAGACAAAGACAAAGACTTATTTGCTACTTCTTTTTTTACAAATACAAATCAAAGACTCATGCATGTCCAAGAGAATGTTCTAAACCATATCAAATCCCACATGAGGAATTGAGAATCCTATCATCCGCAATAGCAAGATAAAAAATGTTACGTAAGAGTCAAGTTACATGAGAAGTAACGGATCCACGTAACGACGTACCATGGCGTAAATATATATACACAAATGATAATTTAAGAAAAATTAGTGATCATGGAGAGGCGAGTAAATAGGATCAATCGCAATAAATGCATGCTTGTGTCCGAAGCATGATGTCATCACTTGTTGTTCCTCTGTCTTGTTCGATCGAAAGACACGTTTTGACAGAAGAAGTGCTAATCAAGCAATCAATTTTCAAGACTTTAGTACTCTTTACCCACTCCTCACCCTGGCTTTCATATCTTTCTCCAGGAACAGGAATCGTCGGAAAAAAAGACACCGGCCGATGGAGAATGCGGTGGAGAGAGAGGCGTGGAAGGCTCACGTGGCGATGATCTGTGTGCAATTGTTTAACGGAGGGTATCACGTCATTACCAAAGTGGCTCTCAACGTTGGTGTAAACCAACTAGTGTTTTGCGTCTTTCGTGATCTCATTGCTCTCTCTATTCTTGCTCCTCTTGCTTATTTCCGTGACAAAAAGACTAGACCTCCTTTGAATCGACGATTACTTTTAGCTTTCTTCTTCCTTGGCTTAACTGGGTAAGTCTGATTCTAAAATCTCCTTTTTTAGTCTTTATGACTGAAATCATCAAAAGTGTTGTTGTTTGGTGTGGTTAGGATATTTGGCAACCAGCTTTTGTTCCTTATTGGTCTCAATTACACCAATCCAACTTATGCTGCAGCCATTCAGCCCTCGATCCCGGTTTTTACTTTCGTCTTGGCTCTCATTATGGGGTATCAACTCCATCCAAGTCTCTGTGTTTGCTTCTCTGACTCTTGCAAAACTAGAGATTCAATCAATGTCTTGCAAAATTTATGTTGCCGCAGAACAGAGAGACTGAATTTATTTAAACTAGAAGGTCAAGCTAAGGTAGGAGGTACAGTGATTTGTGTTGCTGGGGCGGTTCTGATGGTTTTGTTTCGTGGACCAGCTTTTTTTGGGGAAACAGAGGCTGACGTCTTGGGTCATGGTGAAGCAAGACACTCTGAAACATCTGGGCACTTCATGCCTGGCATTTTCAATGGACTTGGGAGATGGAATTTGGGAGTTTTGTGTTTGATTGGGAATTGTACTTGCATGGCAGCATTTCTTGCTATTCAGGCATGTCATTTTGCTTCCAGATGATCTAAACACTTCAGTTTCAATGATCTTCTTGTCTTCGGACTGACCCCGCATTGTAAACATATGATCAGGCTCCGGTTTTGAAGAAGTATCCGGCGAATCTTTCTGTCACAGCATACTCGTATTTCTTTGGCACCATGTTTATGGTGACATCTGCTTTTTTCATGACCAATGAGTCGACAAAATGGAGTCTCACAAGATCTGAGTTCTTTGCAGTTGTCTACGCAGTAAGCTCCTCACAGCATATGTTTGCTGTATAGTCTTTTAAGTCATTAGATTTCTCCAAATGAGTAAACTCTGCTACTTCCTCTGTGAAGGGAGTAATCGCGTCTGCACTTAACTATGGTCTCTTGACGTGGTCAAATAAGATCTTGGGTCCTTCTTTGGTTGCTCTCTATAATCCTCTTCAACCTGCAGCCTCAGCTTTCTTGTCCAGAATCTTCCTTGGAAGCCCGATCTACTTGGGGAGGTTTAAAGCTCTCTCTCTCTTTCTTTCCCTGTTGGTTATTCTAACCGATCAATATCTGAAGTTGCCTAACTAACTCTGGTCTTTTCTCATTCTCTCTTTATAGCATTTTAGGCGGATGTGCAATCATCTCAGGTCTTTACAGTGTCACCTGGGCATCTTACAAAGAAAAAAAAGCAGTAGCAGCGATGGGTGTCATCCCCATCACCACAAAGGAAGCCGAACCCTTGATCTACAAGGACCATAAGAACAAACCAACAGGACATCTATTCACAAAGCCTCCCATCTCTTCACCAAAATCCACTGATTGAACAAAAAGTTTGGCTTCTTGTAACTACTTGGGCGCTCCCATGTTTTCTTGACCTTTTGCCGACAAGAGAGTGACTATTAAGTTTTCGAACAGTATATATATGCGTATACACATCAATATTTAGCAAAGTCTCAATATCAGGCTCATCTAATTCAAGAACGTGCTCTGGACTTTGATGCACCCGCTTACATGTGATAGAAAAGCTTAATGTGCTCAATGTGAAACCCACTCTGCATATAACCGAAAACATAGCGTCCAGCAGTTTAAACTTCTCTAACCCTTCATAGCTCTGAACACCTTCTCTGCATTTATCACCAACCTATACTTCCTGTACATATCAACCAGCCACTTTGTATTAAACCATTTGATCCAAACATGAGATTTCTGGCATTCACACGCACTCGCTGCCAAAATCTATCCCCATTACCAATATAAGTGCAAGAAAGATACAAAATCTTGTCCACTAAACCCCAATTTGTGGCATAGGAAGTGAACTTGCTTCCCTAATGTAGTAATGTTAAATCTGCGATCATGGCAAATGTTTTTAGAACACATCACGTTACGGTATTCAACATAGCAACAAATAGAGAAGTGGCATTTTGGTTAACATCCATTGCAGCTCATAAGCCCAAACAGCGTTCACATGTGTCAGTTGGTTCCTGGTCGATAGAATAGTATAGATCTTCAGTTCTAGGCGGGGAATGACAATCCAGTAACCCAGAAATATTGGAAGTCAAGCAACAAGGAGTTTGATTCTCTGAAAACGGCCTTTGGCAATGGGGGTTCTGAGTTTTGGGGAATGTGATCTGCTTGAGACTCCTGAGAAGTTCTGTTTGGGACTCCTAAGAAGGTGTTGACCATGGAGCCAGGTCCAGAGGATTTATCTGAATTCCTCAGCAGAGTTCAATTAAAGACCATATAAAACTAAACACAGACACAAGAGCTTTTATATAGATGATGGCTTCAGAGATACACCATTAATTCAGGGAACAATCTGAGAAAAAACGAAGTCATCAACAAAAGAGATACAATTAAAAAGATTCTCAAGGCTTTTCTATCATTTTATGGTTCTTTTATTCTTTATAGTTTCTGGGAGATAAAACTCAAGAAATAGTGGAGAAAGCACCATTGTACATGACAAGTAACAAAATAAAAACCATACAGACAATATCTCCTTAGTCCTAAGATTTCATAATGTAAGTTAAGATCTTCTCTGAACTTTTTAGTTTTTACTATGGCCGATAAAACTTGAACTCAGCAACAAAGGCTGTTTCATACCTCTGCATCATTGGATTCCCATTCTCCGTCTTCTCTCCAAGACAGAATTGGATTGAGTGAAGATGACTTGTATGATAAAGATTGCAAGAAGTTGAAGTAAGCATACTTGATGTCGAACTGCATGTCATACCCTGCAAATTAGATGCATACGTAGCTTATTAGAGGCACAGAGAGCCGAAAATACTGGTTTGTCACCTGAAGACAAACAGATGATGGAAGTAAAATAAACTCTTACAATAGTTCACTGCAATGGTATAGCCACCATCTCCAGGGGTTTGACTAACATGATGAAACCACATGCTTGGCCTACAATAATTCAGATCAATTATGAGTCGAAATCATGACCGAAAAATCCAATTGTGTAAGCGTATCATCCATTTCTAATCTTTCTTTCTTATAAAGTAAAAGCTTGTAAGACTGAACTAGACACATTAGTGATTAAACTTTAGCAAACTAAGTTGAGGAAAATTAGTTCTGAGAAATCTTAACTAAAGAGCAAAGGGGTTGAGATTTTCTTACAGGTAAAGAATCTCGCCAGCCTTGACAGTACAATGAAACGGCTTCGGGCCATTGAAGAACAACGGATATTTCAATCTCTCACTTGCTTCTTTCTCTGGTGAAGGGTATGGATCCACACTACACCAGGGCACATGCCTCATCGGTTCCCCAAGCTCAAGCTTAAACGATTCAGTGTCCTACAAAGATTCAAACTTTATCTCATTTAACATCACTTAACAGAAGCAAAACTCATTAAACTTTAATCTGAGAATCTCACAGACTCGATGGTAAGAGTAATTGGCTGCTGGATACTGTTCGATATAGAGGCGGTGTACATCAGTCGGAGGGAGAAGAAGGAAATGTTTCTCCCCTGAAACAACGGCATATAGATTTTCATAGTGATCTTTGTGAAAAGAAGTCACAGAGTGATCAGTACCAATCCAAAGGTTCACAGCTTCCGGCGAACAACCAAACGCCTCCGTAGCCCACGCTATATCGCCGTCGCAATCTAAACCAACAGTCGAATACTCTGTTCTGAAACAATCATTCTGCTGTTGTAAATATCCAACCTTTCTTCCCTTACACGACGATTGAACAGCACGAAGAGCCTCCGGAAACAGAACTTTCTCCACATGAGCCGAAGCGAAACAGAGATCATCTCTATCTCCACTGCTCTGAACCGGAGTTAGGAGTGAGATGTAATGAAACAAGATCATTCGACAAAGCTCCGGCGAGGTACGCCGGATCCGACCAGTGTTTTAAAGCCGGCCAATGAGCAATAGCGTTGGAGATTACACAAGGCTTGCTCTGAGACACGTAGTCTCGGAGAAACTTCACCGGAGACGGTGAAGATTCAAGTCGATCGATTTTAGTTCCTAAGCTCAATTCTCTCACTTCTCTCCATAAACTCTCTATCTCCTTAGCCATTGACGATCTTTCAAAACCCCTAATTGATAAAAATTGGCGGTTCTTAATACAAAACCAAGAACCCTAATTTATTTTTTAAATTACAAAAAAAAAACTATTTTTGTTATAAAAATAGGATTTTGAAGTTAAATTTGAAGTCTTTAGAGAGGAAGAAGAAGATGAGTTGTTCTTATCTAATTTCCGGAGACGCTTCAGTCGTTGCTTCACGGCGGTGGAGTGATGTTACTTCCCAGCAGCGTTTATTTCTCCCACGGCAATTACTCCGGCAACAACCGGTTTCTTCGTTTCCGCGATGCGTTCGATTAGTCGCCACTGTGAATGATAACTTCAGTAAACACTCGCTAGGGAGGAGAAATTGCTTTGCTTCACTGTTTAGTGGAGACGTCGGTGGAAGTAACGGCGATAGTGATAGTGGAAATGACGGCGGTGGTGGTGGCGGAGATGGAGGTTGGTGGTTTAATGGCGGCGGCGATAACTCTGATGATTCTCCTTTCAATTTGAGATTTCTCTGCTTTCTTGTATTGGTGTTGTCTTGCTTCTTCCATTTCCGATTATCAGCTGCTTCCGCCATAGCCAAAGCTGAGAAATCGGATAGTGACGATGACACCGAGAAAGAGACGGTTTGGGAAGTGAGAGGAAGTAAAAGGAAGAGACTTGTTCCTGATTTCGTCAAAGATGAGTTCGTCTCTGAAGAACCAGCTTTCGAATTATCATCTTCCCTAACACCTGAGAATCTCCTAGCTCAATGTAAAAGCCTTCTGACTCAATTCCTCCTTCCTGAAGGTTACCCCAATAGTGTCACTTCTGATTACCTTGATTACTCTCTCTGGAGAGGTGTTCAAGGTATTGCTAGTCAAATCAGCGGTGTTCTTGCCACTCAGGTAAGTGACTGAGCTTATCAATCTCTCTTAGGCATTACCACGAGTGATCATTTTTTTTTATTTGGGTTGTTTTGGTAGTCTTTGCTTTATGCAGTTGGGTTAGGTAAAGGAGCAATTCCTACAGCTGCAGCTATTAACTGGGTGCTGAAAGATGGAATTGGGTATCTTAGTAAGATAATGTTATCGAAATATGGACGACATTTCGATGTTCATCCTAAAGGATGGAGGCTATTTGCTGATCTTCTTGAAAATGCTGCTTTTGGGATGGAGATGTTGACGCCGCTCTTCCCTCAGTTCTTTGTTATGATTGGTGCCGCTGCTGGTGCTGGCCGATCTGCTGCTGCATTGATCCAGGTTCTCTTTGGTCTCTGAAAGCTCTATTTGCATAGCTCAAGAACTGCATTGTGTATGGTAGTAAAGTTTACTATATCATTTACTTTACTGCAGGCTGCTACTAGAAGTTGCTTCAATGCTGGCTTTGCTTCTCAAAGGAACTTTGCTGAGGTTTGATATGGCGTTTTTAATGAGTTATTCAAGTCTTTATCACTTATCTACATGGAATTGAAACTGCTAAGCTATTTGCTCTTTTCAACTATTCTGGGCCTGTAGTGTATTTTCATCAACATCTTCTTTTGTAGGTAATTGCCAAGGGTGAAGCTCAAGGAATGGTTAGCAAGTCAATGGGTATCCTGCTCGGAATAGTGGTTGCCAATTGCATAGGAACCTCTACAAGTCTTGCCCTTGTTTCGTTCGGAGTTGTGACAGCAATCCATATGTATACCAATCTCAAATCGTACCAATGCATTCAGCTACGGACTCTAAACCCATATCGTGCAAGTAAATGCCTCTCCTGCAACTGCCCAATTGGTTTGAATTTATTCATCAAATTCTTCTGAAAAAACGAAAGTAACATTTCTCTCTTTACTATACAGGTTTGGTTTTTAGTGAGTATCTCATCAGCGGCCAAGCTCCTTTGATTAAGGAGGTCAATGATGAAGAACCGCTCTTCCCAGCTGTTAGGTTTTTAAACATAAAATCTCCAGGAAAGGTGATGTCATTCTCCTTATTAAAAACCAAAGTTTCTTGGATGAAAAAAATAATGCTGGATAGCCTGATTCTCATTGTCTGCTTTATTCAGCTGCAAGATTTTGTCCTATCAACAGAAGCAAAAGCAGCAGCCGCAGATATAGAGGAGCGGCTTCAACTAGGATCAAAGCTCAGTGATGTTATCCACAACAAGGAAGAAGCAATAGCACTCTTTGATTTGTATCGCAATGAAGGCTACATCCTTACAGAACATAGAGGCAGATTTTGCGTAAGCAATAATAGACATTTTCATCATTAATATCCGGCCAAGTCTCTCATCATTTCATCTCCTCTTCTAATTGTCAGGTGATGCTCAAGGAAAGTTCGTCACCACAAGACATGCTCAGATCGCTGTTTCAAGTGAACTATCTTTACTGGCTAGAGAAGAATGCTGGGATAGAACCTGCAAGCACTTACTCAGACTGCAAACCGGGCGGTCGCCTTCACATTTCTTTGGATTATGTGCGACGAGAGTTTGAACACGCCAAAGAAGACAGCGAATCAGTGGGTTGGGTCACTGAAGGACTGATAGCAAGACCTCTTCCGACCAGAATCCGTCTAGGTTATGATAGTGAACCGTTATCTTCTCCTTCTAGCTCATAGACTCAGAGCAAAACTAGGTCCAATGGATGATATATTATATTAGATCCCATTTTATTTTTCGGTATAAAATAGATACGTTGCCTCTGTTTATCTGCCATTGAAATGCTGTAAGCTGTTTAGAGATTTACATGTCTCTCAAGTCAGAAGATGCGTTGCTCAGATTTAATTTGACCTCATGTGAAAACCAGATCACTCTCTGGACTAAAATATACATATCATATTCCAACAAAACATTATGCATTTGTGTACATGTGAACATTATTATTTATGACTTGAGAGATTCTAATCTTCATTATTAAATTCATTGCGACTTACAAAGATGACCCACTTAGTTCACACTTGACCCTACACTTGACTCTACACTGGTCTTTTACAAGGTTAACCACAGTTACAGACACATACATAACATTAAGCCGAAGGAAACAAAAAAATGGCGAGTTAGCCTTAAAGGATGTGAGAATTATGAATTCTACTGAACAAAAAGGTATCGAGCAACGTAGAATTCCCTAACACGCGAAGCCCCGTCTCTAGCAAGTATGCCTTCGAGATCTCCAATGATCCTAGCCAGCCAAATCTCCAAGTTTCTCTGAACTTCTTTTAAATTGTTCTTGATCACATCCAGCGTCCTTCCTGTGTTCATCTTGGCTTGGTTTAGATGATCTCCTTGATTACTCCTAGAGATTTCTGTCTGCAATGAAACTAGCTTCTGCCCTGTCTCCGATGCCCGCTGCTGAAGTCTGAAACACTCGAGCAGAAACTCGGTTTGTCTTTGCGTCCTGAACTCGGGTCCTAATGTGGCATCACACGGATCACTACTCTGCTGGAAACAGTAATAGTAAAACACTTTTAGCTCTTCTGTATCAAAACTCAAGCATCTATGTGTTCATAAGCAAGCTACAAATCGTGTTTAGAGAATTTACCATTCTTCTGCATAGATCATCAATCTTCCCCGAAAGAGCTTGATACCTCTTAGCCTGTTTTCTCAGCAAAGAGGGAACTTTCGAAATGTCACTACGACAAACTTTCTCAAGATTTACTAATTCCTCTTCAAGTAACCTCAATTTCGCAGAAACACCAGTCGCTTCACTATCAATCTTCCATGGTGATTCCCTTCTGTGTTATCAAAGATAAAAGGTTACTACACATTACTGATCATCATCACACAACACAATCTTAAATTCAATACCTTGGGACAAAATGCTTCATACGGTACACAGATTCCAAAGATTCATACTGTACATCCTACAAACACAGAAACCAAAAACCCTAAAATCAAAACACATCCTTTCACACTCAAAACCATGAAATCCAAAATCAAGAACCTCAAAATAAAAAAAAACCTGGAAAGGATTAAAATTGGAACTTGGGTCAATCCCATAAGCATTAGGTGATGAAGATACAGTGAGGTGATCAACACCGTAACGTTCAATAGACTCATCTCCTCCTCCTCCTCCTTGTCCTTCTCCATCATCATCTTCTTCCTCAACACCTCTTCTAGACATAAACCCAATCATCTCATCTCTCTCACTCACCTCTCTCTCCAATTCATTAACCCTATTCATAAACTCTTCCCTCTCTTCTTCCATTTCATGAATCCGATTCATCAAACGTTTCTCCTCCTCTTGCCAAGCGTTCCTGTGATTAGCGAAGATATCGACCACGCGCGCGTTGGCTTTTGAGTCCTCCACGCGCCGAGATTTCATCTGACGGACTTGTTCCTCCGCCGCCGAGAGACGACGTTTCAGCTCTTTGATTTCGGATGTTAACCTCGGGACGAGAGAGATTGCGTCGTTTGGGAGATGAGCTAGCATTACTGAGAAACTTAAACCTAAAAATGACTTGGCTAGCTTCTTCAGTTCATGCTCTTCTTCTTCTTCCTCCTCAACGAAGCTTCTCATTCTCAATCTCTCTTCTTCAGGTTCAGGAACAGTCGCCATTTTTGTGAAGCTCAGAAAATTCGCTAGGAACAACAAAAAAAAGATTCTAAGAAAAGACAAAATTTTAATTTTTTTTTCTTTTTTAATAGTATAAAGCAAAATAAAGGGAACTCACTTTTGACGAATATAAAATAAAGATAAAATTATGTGATTAAGATATATAAATCACATCAAGAAGTTTAAATTTAATATTGACATAGATAAATGATACAATACAATTACCACCTAACAATACAAGTACAATATAAATTGGTTTGATTATTTCTTAACTTTATTATATTTGCAGAAGTTTAGATTTTAGATCACATTTGTTAATGAATAATGAAAATTATTGTATCTTAGATTAAGAACTAGTAAGCACATGCTGTTACAGACATTTTATTTAATTAGTCTGATCACTTTTGATAGTATAAATCAGATTACCAAAAAGAATATAAATCTAGTTGAAATATTTTTTAATTCATTTTATAACTATAACAACATTGGGTTGATTAGAAAATTTCAGTTATTTGTTTGTTTACAATATTAATCTACACTATATAGTTTATATATATGGATATGTTTATGTGATGAGTAGTTGTTGTCTGACTTGATTGAGGATGGACCATAAAGATAAAGAGAGAAAGGTTTGGTTTTGGGTATCTTGAATGCAACAAGAAGATGAAGATCAATCAAAATCATATCACGGACCCGACCAATCTCCACCTCCCAAACTGCACATGATTTTTCATCTGTCCATGAACGAACCAAGTATCTCATTTGCATTCAAGAATTTTTTTAGACTTGGTTAGGTTTAGGTTGCGGCTACAATGGTTTCTTCTTGTGAATTTGCTTTTATCAAACCCGAGCCATTGTTTGTTTTCTACCTCTACAAAAGCGTGAAAGTTATCAAATTTGCACGACAACACCTCAACCAATTGATTAGCCATGGGCATAAACCGGAACCGGAACCGATAACTCATTCGGTTCGGATTCAGTTATTGCTTAAATAACCGATGGATATTGTTTTTCTCTCCATGAATATCGGATCGGATCCGGGTATTACCCGAAAAGGTATCAGTTTATCCGGATCTAGAATAAATTTAATTTATTTTATTTTTTATTTATTTAATTTTTGGGTATATTGTTAACATTTCATATACAAACGGGTCTATTTTATCTGAACAAATGGATATCCAAATATTTTGGATATAATACGGTTCTAAAAATGTGGAACCGGACCGACTTGGAACCGAGAGGAGTCGAACCGGTATCTGAACCGATACTTGTTGAATCTTAAATGGATAAAAAAAATTTATACCCAAAAAATCCGGAACCGACCCGAATACCCATATCCCAAGGCTACTATTAGAGTATTTGATTAACCGGTTTAGTGAATTTTGGTTTAGTCTCTCTTAGTTAAAAGTCTCTCTGTTATAAGAGAGTTGATTTACGATGTAACCAGATAACGATAAATGAGAATGAAATTTCATAACAACTTTTCTTGAATGTTCTCTCGTCTAACAGTTACAATTGATCCAAAATATGAATTATTTTATCAGATATTGAAGTTGGTCACATGATTTTATGAAGTTTCGATGAATACAAAACAAATAACAGTTTTTTTTACCTTTTTACCAACATCACAGAACAACACAAAGAACAAAGTACGCAGCAAACGACAGCGTTTCGTTTAAACTAACTAAACGGCGTCGTGTTAAAGAAGGGGGAAAATGAAAAACACGCAAAAAATGGAACCGCAAAAATTCTCCCGCTATGATTTAACAAAACTTTGGAGACATTCGTGTGTCACGCGGATCGACTCTACGAACCGTTGATTAAATCTTTATCAACGGTCAATAACTATCCTCAAAATTCACCGAGATTGAGATCACTTTACTCTATGACTATATAACAAACACACCGCTCTCTCCTTTTACCTCACATCTCAACAATTTTAATTCGTCTCGCAAAGCAAAATCAAAATTTTCTGAGAAAATGTCGGGTCGTGGAAAGGGAGGCAAAGGTTTGGGCAAAGGAGGAGCCAAACGTCACAGGAAGGTTCTGAGAGACAACATCCAAGGAATCACTAAGCCGGCGATTCGTAGATTGGCTCGTAGAGGTGGTGTCAAGCGTATCAGCGGTCTGATCTACGAAGAGACACGTGGCGTTCTCAAGATCTTTTTGGAGAACGTTATCCGTGACGCCGTTACTTACACCGAGCACGCTAGGAGGAAGACGGTGACCGCCATGGATGTGGTTTATGCTCTCAAGAGACAAGGAAGGACTCTTTACGGATTCGGCGGCTAGGGTTTTGGATTTGTTTGCCTTTTGCTGTGTTTTTCTACGTTTATCTAGAAATGTTAATTTTCAGAATTTGGTGTTAGTTCCCAAAAACCTCAAAAATATCAAGGATGTATTTGCAATTTCGTTATTGTAGTTGCCGATTTCGTGTTCGTTAACAAATACAAATATTGCAATTTCGTAGTCTTAACTCTTAACTGTGATTCTCTTGAGTAATTACAGCTTCTATATGATTGTTTGGTTCCCATTGAACACCCTCAACGTCGTCATCAAAATGGTGAGATCTCATTTGTAATGTCTTGGTTAGCTATAATAACCGGATCGGTTCAAATTGGTTGGTTGAAATATTGATTGAAATCTGTCATGTAAAATAGTCCCAACTGCGTTCATCTGGTTTGTCGCAAAGATACCATAGATCAAAAGACTAACCGGATCGGTTCAAAATATTAATCAAAAAACTGTCCTATGAACCGGACTGCGATCATCGGTTATCTCGACACGTGTTTGTATTAGATGTAGCGAACCGGGTTTCCTCTATTTAACCGAGTTAATTTGGGTTTAAGATAAATTTCGAAAATTGTCAAATCATATAATCTCTTTCATGTTCTAGAGTGAAAGGGAAGGGTCCAGAGGAGACGATGCTTGGATTTGCATCAGCTCTTCTGTGAGCTCTCGCCGTGAATTTGATCGGAATTGATTCTCAAGAAATGGGAGCTCCGGAGAGTGAAGACACCGTCGTAATAGAATTGGGGAAGAAGGTGGGAGATGCGCATGTTATCACTGTGAATTGTCCTGATAGGACTGGTTTATGTTGCGATCTTTGCAGAATCGTCCTCGATTTCGGGCTTTACATCACAAAAGGAGGTATGATTCTTCCAGAAACTGGCTCTAAATTCGAAATGATTGAGTAATTTTGATCTTGTTCTCTGTAATTTGCTTAGATTATTTACCTTGATTTGGTGTGTAGATGTTACAACTGATGGAGTATGGTGTTACATAGTATTGTGGGTGGTTCCTTATTATGATTCTCTTAGATTGAGATGGTCACATTTGAAGAACCAGCTTGTATCTGTATGCCCGTCTTGCTCTACCTATTTTGTGCTCAATTTGATGTCTTCTTGTCCTGCATCTACGCCTGTTTACTTGTTGAAGTTCTTTTGCTTAGATCGGAAAGGACTCTTGCACGGTATTGTGACGGATCTGCTCGTCTTATGTGTTGATTACTCTTACTGAGTGGTATTTTGATTGTGTGAGAATCTTGTTTTGTAGATGTTACTAGAGTACTAACTGAGCTTGAGCTCTCAATTCAAACCGTGAAGGTGACTACGACGCCAGATGGGAGAGTTATGGACCTTTTCTTCATTACAGATAACATGTGAGTGAGCGAGTTAGATTAATCTGCTTCTTTAAGACTTGCCGTTTAGTATTCGGATGGTGATTCGTAGTATTGTCTGCTAGGGATCTTTTACATACAGAAAAGCGCCAAGAGGATACACGAGGGAAGTTTCGTTCTGTCTTGGGAGAATCATGTATAAGCTGTGAACTTCAGTTAGCTGGTCCTGAGTATGAATGTCATCAGAATATTCCATCTCTTTGTCCATCAGTGGCTGAGGAATTGTTTACGTCTGAGGAGCTTACCGATGAAGACAATCGCGTACAGCTTCTTACTGATGATATGATAAAGCTGAAGGATTCTACTATCACAGTTGACAACCGTTTAAGCCCGGCTCATACATTACTCCAGATACGTTGTGTTGATCACAGAGGCCTTCTCTATGATGTATTAAGAACATTTAAAGACTTTGACATTAAGGTAATGGTAAAACTAACATACAGATTTTTTCAGATTTCAAGTATATTTGTACACTGCCTATTTCTTTGTGTTATCTTAGTTTGTGATCTGTTTCTGCAGATGTCTTATGGTAGGTTCTCACCTCAAACACAAGGTCATCGGGATCTAGACCTATTTATTCAGCTGAAAGATGGGAACAAGATCGTGGATCCTGATAAGCAGAATTCGTTATGTTCACGTCTGAAAGCTGAAATGCTTCACCCTTTACGTGTCATAATAACAAACCGAGGGCCAGACACTGAACTTGTAGTTGCTAATCCAGTTGAGATATCTGGTAAAGGCAGACCAAGAGTGTTCTATGACGTTACCCTTTCACTAAAAGTGCATGGAATCTGCGTATTCTCGGTAAGAAACAAAACCTATATTCACGGGAAGTCTTAAAATCAATGTTCAGTAACTCTTAACTGTGAACTGTGGTGTCTTTTGATTCAATCTTAGGCTGAAATAAGAAGGTACACGGCTAGTGACAGAGAATGGGAAGTGTACAGATTTCTTCTGGATGAGAGCTGTTTGTTCGAGCTTGGAAATGCTTCTGCTAGGAATGAGCTTGTTAATAAAGTGAGAAGAACATTAATGGGTTGGTAAATTGCAGACCTAATATACTGACTGCTACGTGATGTATCATATATGGTATGCGGTTTGGTTATGTGTTATTGTAATGCTTTTACCTGTTTGTCTGTTGCCAATATCGGCTTTAGTATATGTGGTATTTTTCCCTTGGAAATGTCACACCACTCACATCTTCACCATAACATAAAGGGAAGAAGATGCTCATCGAAATAGGTAAAACATAGACACAAGTCATAAAATCATAACAGCACACGGTGTGCTGCACGACATAGGGCAATATGAGGCCAGAGCAGTTTGCCGACCATGTGGAAAGTGCTGAAATGGATAGACAGACATTTCTTTGATCCCACGTTTGGGTGGTCCTATCGCCTTGTAGTCGCGGAGATGACTTCGAATACAATGGTCTGTATCAAGAAACCCGTGCGACTTGAGCCGAATGTCACAGTAGAAAACGTTCCCTTCGGTTTGCACACACTTTCTCCTTTCGGTGGTCTCGATTCCACAGACATTCCTAGGGTAAATTATGATCAAGTACAATAGCTCATGTGTCCACAGTGCCGGTCCTGTCACATATATGTAGCCCAATACAAAATAATTTTTTTTTCCAGAGGTTTTATTGATAAAATTTATAAGTTGAGACCAGAGCTTAAAATTTCAGAAAACGAGGCCTATTTTTGAAATAATAAATAGATAAAATTTAAACATGGAAAACAGAATTTAAATTTTGTAAAATATGGGGCCTAATTTTGCAAAACCAAAATATTTGTTGGGGCCTATTTTCTTACTAAAGATGTCAAAAAATCTGGAGACCCAATACGAATGTTTCAAAAAAATGGGTCACGGAGCGGGACTGTGTGTCCAGGCTTGTAACTACACGAGATGACATTCCATTTTGTCTTTCTTATTAACTTGTGTTCTTTTTCTTTGTTTTTTTAGGATTTACGGCTACGAGTTCTTTTACTAACCTGATTGATAGGCTTGAAATCGATAATCTACCTGTCTACCAGATAACCTTAGGCAGATTGCTAATAAGTATATGTATGATACTGAGGGAGAAGATTACTAAACGGTGTTTATCGACCTTAAGGATTAGGTGCATCATTCTCAAAAGGTAAGAAACTTTGATCTGACATGCATTTTAATGATCTATAATATTTTTTTTAAGTATAAAATTAATAATATCTTTTAATATTTTAGTAATGTTGATTCAAAACCATCACGTCATACAACCTGTGTATAAATGTTAATTTTAAAACAAACATAATTTTTCATAATTGCTTTCTTATGTATTTCGCATAATAATATTAAGTCGTTTTAACCTGTTTTCAAATATATATACGATTTGTTGTTCTGTTTACATGATAATAATAATATATTGATGTAGTCTAGTGGTAAAAGAGTAACTTTAAATCAATATAACCGGTTCTAAACTTTCCTCCAACATGGAAAAATACTAATTGTTTTTGCTATAAATGTGCATTAAATTTCCTCCAAAAATTCTTGCAAAAATATTATAGTAGATAAAAGAAAAATTATAAGTGATGTGAATAAAATAAACTTTCCTTTGGCAAGTTAAAGTCACTTTATATTTCTCGATTAGATCCTGCGACGGGCAAACGAACAATACAATAATATAACAAGCTTATCATTAAATAAATCATTGAACTTTCATTCCATTATATATGATCATGGATGTCTTGCCTTTGTATCTTCTGGATGAGATTCTCTTCAGATTGGAACTCAAGTCTCTGGCAATGATGCGATGCACAAATAAATATTTCCAATCTTATTTATCCGACGACTCCGATTTTCAAATCGCATATTTTTCCATGTTCAAAATCAAACCAATTTTATATATGAACCAAATATATGATAGTATCATTTTAATAAAGAGACATTTGATAGAATTTCTATTTTAATTAGTTTTAATCCATTCTTATTTGATTACTGTAACTATAATTACAAATATCCTTTCTAGCATACATTCAAATTCATAACTAATAAAATTAAACTTTCACTTTCTTAGACCACAAATAGTATATTTAGTTAATATATATGGATTTGATAGAATTTCACGTTTAGCTTGATCCATTGTTATTAAGATCATAAGAACAAAATTTAAAAAAAAAAATTAATTATATTTGGATACTATAGTTTATAACATATCTTTGGATTTTAATAATTTCATTAAAAACAATTATTTTTAAAAAATATTATTTCCTAATACCTCAAAAATTAATAAATTTTATATCTACATAATTTTAATTTTGTTACAATGATAAGATTTTCTTTGAATTTAAGTTTTATTTCCTTTCATGTTATATAATGTGTTGCATATATATGACAAGCTGGTCAATAAACAAAATCATTGAATTTTCATTCCACTCTATATTTTTCCATGTTCAAAATCAAACCAATTTTGTTGAACCTTCATTGTTGTGGCGACAGTTGCATCATCTGTCACCCTTTGGTTTCTTCATGCGATTCTATGTCAGTGAGGTATAAAGATATAGAATTGGATTACAGTTACAGATGTAGCATATTCGGCTCATGCTCGTGCCTTCTCTTACTATACATCAATGGTCTCTTCGTAGCAAATCCCCTCACGAAGAGATTTCGAATCATTGATCACTCTGGGTCAAAGCTTATACCTATGTTAGTTAAGGAAGATCATACATATGGTTGGGATCTCCTAAAAGAGAAAATCACTCGCACGGAGAGAGCAATGTGTGTTGGTTTTGCTGTAAATCGTCGAACCACCAAAAATTTCAAGATCGTATGCATTCTTGAGATGGGAACGTTGTACGGTTTTGAGATCAGCGACGGATATACATGGAGATTGTCGGAAACAACCATCAACGCTGGTTCGAAAAGTGATCTCACGACACGGATGAAACATGTTTACTTGGACGACACTCTTCACTGGTTGAGAAACGACGGGAGCATCATAGCTTTCAATCCAGAGACAGAACAAGCACGGCTGATTCCGTCCAGATTCCATCGAAAACAGGATATGAAGTTACTCTTTGCAGCGGACGATAAGATCAATAGCTTAACTTTAATATCGGGGACAAAAGAAACAATCTCTGTTTACACACTAGTCAAAAAATCCAAGTGGACCCTTTCCAAGAAGATCAATATCGTATCCATGGAAGATAGTACGCTTGTACGATGGAACATGGTTGCCTACGATGGTAAGCGTCTTGTGGTGAGGGAGATGAAAAACTATACGTTCCAAGGTTTTGTTCATGTGTTTGACATGGAAGCTAACAGTTGGGGATCTTTGGGGTCAATTTGGTGTGCTCCTAATAATTATAGAGACTTTTATATGTTTAAGCCCTCGTTGTTCTCTATTGACAAGGATGAGCAGACAAAGGTTCTTGTAGCTTCGGATGACCAACGCATCCTCTATCTAACCAAGGTTATGGGACTCACTGACATAACCAAGTGAACACTATATATATATATATCTCCTGATTTACTTATTATAGGTCATGTGTCCTGATTGATTTTATAGGAATTGTTTGTTTCCTATATGCTTTTCTAATTTCAATCTCGTGGTTATGTATTTTTAAGTCTTAAATCATTTGTAAGATCAGTTTGTATAAGAAATTTTTTTTTATTAGACTCAAAGAGAATCTGGTTATGGTGAATGAGTAATTAACGTAGCAATAGTTAATAACGAGGAATGATAGTCAAACCTAGCTCTAGAGTTACAAGACAAACCACACAACAAGTTTCAATAGCATTGACTCACATGCACGATTAACAACCCAATCATGCATGTTCACATATTAGAGAATTTGGGAGTGTTCTCCAATTATGAATTTTTTATAACTCACCTTTAGCCTATAAAAAACATTTTCTTTCATCAATAAACAAAAAAAAAATGAATTAAGGAACTATTTTAGAAATTATTAAGAAATGTTTAATATTAAAATATATTAGATTTTTGACTTTTTTCTGAAATTTATAACTAATAGATTATATTATTTTCCAATATTGAAAACCTATAAATATACCAGTATTTAATCTATGGCTATTGGCTACTCCGAATTTCAACTTTTTTTTTCTTACAAAATCAATCAAAATTCAATAAATTTTAGTATACTAAAATTATCTTTGGTTGAACATAGATATATATATATACTCACAGCTCTTTTTTCTTTGGTTGGTTTATGTGTATATATCAGTTTGGTCTATACATATTATTTTTGTAGGATTTTCAAGAAGGTTTCGTGGTGTAGTTGGTTATCACGTCAGTCTAACACACTGAAGGTCTCCGGTTCGAACCCGGGCGAAGCCATTCACTCTTTCTTTTTTATAAAAAATATTTCTTTGGCCATTAACTTTTTTGTTTACAGTAATGAATGAAATTAAAATCGAGGGTGAAGATATGAATGCATGAACATAGAAATCAAGAACAAGAGTCTTTTTGTTTTTAATTTGGCTAACACTTCAAGCTTTGTTACCAAAACAAGGGTCTCATTGTCATCTAACACACGAAACAATGTTTGTTATTCGAACAAAACTTAATAAGTTTTCTTCATGTCACATGGTTAAAGAGAAAGAAACTTATAACTCTATTACAACGGATCAAGTAATCTTTCATTGGATCCCCATGGTGAACTCTCTTTATAATCCTCCAGCCTGCTCAGTCATACTCAACCTTATCTTTCACTTTATCCAAGCAAAAGCTCCCTCGGGATGTCATCTTTTGCAGCTGCATTCCCATACATTGCCATGATTGACTCCTTCATCTGAGATCTCTGGTTCTCTTTTCCAACCTTAATCCTCTTATTAAGCAACTCAGCTTGGGATGGAGCAGCTTGCATATGTATGTCATGTAGTCCCTTTTCAAGGGCTTCACATGAATGGGTGTATAGCTGTTTGAACTCCAGAGCTTGGCCACTGTTTCTATATTTATTATCTCCCATACAAAAACTCTCATTCGGATCTGCATGTGGGAGCGGATCTTCACGCATGGATCGAGACTTAGGGTCGTAATAAGCTGAGTGGACATCAAGGTTCTGCAAGTACTTTGCAGTGTCTTCTCTTATACGCAGGTTCCTTACAGTTCCTGTGCTACCACCATCACTTGTTCGAACACGTTTTGAAACCCTTCCAAAATCCCTCTGCTTGCTCTCATCAACTCTTAAGTCGTTGTCTTCTTCTTCCTCTCCATCACTATTCTTCTTATCCTCTAGTTTCTTAAGGTGCTGCTCCTTGAGATACTTCTTACGTGCATCCTCTTTTGCATCAAACCTATCCATCACATCACGATAGTTTGAAGTATCATAACCATTCCATCGATCTCTCTTACCATCATAGTCCAACTCAACATTCTCGATTCTCTCATCAGGTGCAATGTTCTTGTTCGTGTGTTTTGCTCCAACCTTACGAGGTCTTTCTATACATGTTTTAACATCATGTGTCATTGCACCACAGTTTTGACACGCTCCTTTACGATACTTCTCGGCTTGATGATGATGATAAGTCTTTGCACCAGTTTCATGATCACATGCTTCTATGGAAACGGGTTCTTGAGTTTTCCTATTCTCTTGATGCTTCAAACTAGGTTGTTCTTGAGACTTGGCATACCATGGAGTAAACAAACACTTAGGTATGTGAGGATTGATCTCTTTTCCATTCTTGTCTACCTCGGCTGGAGCAAGACCGGCTTTACGAGCTTCCTCTAATTCGATTTGCTTCCTACGATCTTTCCTAGACATAAAACCAACTGAAGCTGTTGCCATTGTTATTAGAGCGTTAAGCTTTGATTACTCTTTGCCAAGGTAAGAAATTGAAAAAAATAAAAAATAAGGCTGCAAAGAATGAAGCTTGGTGGGATTTGTCGAAAACCTAGTTGAGTATATATGAGAGGCAATGCCTTTTTATACATACCCTTAGATTAAACCTAAAACCGTATAAAGAAGCCAACAAGGTTTGATCTATAAATATAAGAAATTAAAAGTTTTAACAAAGAAGGTTTCGTGGTGTAGTTGGTTATCACGTCAGTCTAACACACTGAAGGTCTCCGGTTCGAACCCGGGCGAAGCCATTTTCTCTTTTCTTGATTTTATCTTTTTGTTTACAGTTCCTCTTTACTACTTGCCTTTAACATTAGCAAATTACTCACTTGAACCCATATGTTTATTTTCCTTAAAACTAAGAGGTTTTAGGAAAATTGCGCAATTAGATATGTTTAACTTCTTTTGATAAATACTAGAGATTCTATTTCTACCTGTACTTGTGATAGTGTTCCTCTTAAGAAAAAACAAAGATGAGAAGCTTTGATAAATACTTCTTGCTTTTTTAATCTCATCTTTGATAAGCACTAAGCTCAAGAAGACATGAGTGTTACTTTTATTTTATTTTGACGTACACATTTAACAAATCGTAAACTTTATGTTTTGTATAACCCTAAGTCCCCCTGACCATGAAAACAAAGAAACAAAGAAATCATCTACTTATGTCTTATAAACCTAATGCTCCATTATCTTTGACCATTAGCCTAGTAGTGGAATTGTGTTTTTATGAACTAGTTTCAAAATTATCAAATAATTTACACACGAAAAAGTAGAAAAGATGAGATCGACATGTTAACATTTTTACCAAAAATAATTCTATATGAAGTAATAAAATATGTCATTTGACTCTACTTATGATCTATTAATTAAATTGTTCATTTGACTAATTAATTAATATGAATAAAACACTTGATTAGAAAGAAATATAAACTGACGCTATGATTTGATTCTGTACGTTTGCTAGATTATTATTACTCTTGATCATCTTCACTATTATATAATCTCATTCTTTGTCCTCTCTTCTCTCTTCATATTAATCTTTTGTTCATAACATACAAAAATGAGAAGCTTTCTCTACCTACTTGTAGTAGTGTTCCTCATCTCATCATCTGTTAACGCATGTGACCGATGTGTTCATAGTTCTAAAGCAGCTTATTTCTCATCTAGCTACGATGTCTCTTGTAAGCATTCTCATCTTCTCTCATTACTTTTTCTATAACTACTTGTTTCTCATGTCTTGTAATGGGTTTTTGCAGCCGGAGCTTGTACTTATGGCACTCTTATGCTTACAAGATTATATGCCGGACACTTTGCAGCGGCTACACCTTCCATTTACAAAAATGGTGCTGCCTGTGGAGCTTGCTTTCAAGTTAGATGCAAGAACCCGAAGCTGTGTACAAGTAAAGGAACCTTTGTGATGGTCACAGACATGAACACCATCAACAACCAAACCGATCTTGTCCTTAGTAATAGAGCGTTTAGGGCTATGGCTAAACCTGTTAGGGGTGTTGACTTGTACCTTCTCAAACAAGGCATTGTCGATGTTGAATACCAAAGGTTCGATTCTTGAAACACACTTAACTTCTTGTTTTTTTTTTTATGGTCACTTGATTTATACTTTGGTACTAACAAATAAAATTTCGAATATGAAAAAACAGAGTTCCTTGCAATTATGGGAAAAAGAATTTGAACGTGATAGTGGAAGAAGCAAGCAAAAAGCCATATTACTTGGCGATAAAGCTTTTGTACCAAGGAGGCCAAACCGAAGTGGTAGGTATCGAAATTGCACAAGTTGGTTCGTCACAATGGATTAACTTGACAAGAGGCTACGGAGACGTGTGGGCAACTGGAAAAGTACCCACCGGAGCTTTACAGCTTAGGTTTACGGTGACCGGCGGCAAAAAAATTTGGGCGAAAAGAGTTCTTCCAGCCAGTTGGGAAATTAAGAGGATCTATGATTCCGGGGTTAAGATCACTGACATTGCTCAAGAACGTTGTGATACATGCAGTAACATATGGAAGTGACTCATTATAATTCTCTTTATATAGGCATACAACAAACTTATATACCACTTCATAGTATTATATATATTGGACTTCATTAATATGGAGCAAGCACAACAAGAAAATCATCGAAAATTTTTGACGTAAACTTTTGCCAAAAATAAGTTGGAAAATTATTGTCGGTAATTGGTAAAAAAATCTAGTCGGAAAATGGTCAGAAACATTCGTCGGAACTTGGTTACAAATTATCGTCGGAACTTCGTTGCAATCTTGTCGGAAAACGTAGTCGGAAAATCGTCAAAAAATACAATATTGTTTTTTAAGAAAAACAAATAATTTAAATAAAAAATTAAAATAAAATTAAACTGAAATTATAATTAAAACTTCAAAAAGTTCAAGAAAATAAAAACATCCAAAAGAACTACAATCTAGAAATATCAAAATCAAAACTATCTCTAGGAGTCGTCTGATTTGGATTTTGATTAGTTTGGGTAGGAGCAACGATGTCTGGATGAAACCGGGCCATAATCTGACTCCAAAAGCGCACTTCCTTCATTTATGCACGTATTTTTGTTATTTCCATGTTTGCTTCCTCCAAGTTTTTGGCTGTACTTTGCTCAAACATCATCAAACAGATTGATCTGACTCAATATCCACGTCCCTTTTTAATTTAGCTACAAAATTTTTGAATTTATTAACAATTAATCATATAAATTTAAATATATGTAAATGCAAGGTAGAAAACTTATAGAACGAAAAAATTCATCTTTCTCCGCCAAAGTTAATTGGTAGTCAGGTAGAGTATCTTCAAGTTGAAACAATTGTGGCAGCTTTTCCTGCTGTGCAGCTCTACATCTTTGAGTAATTGCTTCCGCCTTTTTATCGACAAATGTTCCATCCGATTTGAATTTGTGTGACTCTTCCATGAAAATCACCATGTCAGGTAGAAGACTCGTCTCTGGATCACGCTTTTAAAATTTTTTTATTAATGTATGAAAAATATACAGAATAAACTATATATTTAGGAAGATAATGAATATACCATATTTTTCTTTTCCGAACATATGGTACAGCTCCACAAGTGTGTTTGACTATATCATAACCTTCACGCTCGCTCTTTCGGTTTTGGTAGTTGGTTACGCTACACTCATTATTTTTATCATTTTCCCAATACGCGATCAAGTCATTCCAAACCTTTTCATAGCATGAATTTTGGCTTGTCTTTCCTTTTTCGCCACATTTTTTTCCTACTCGTAAATGTTGTCTTTGAGATGTTTAGCACAGAGTTCATCGAATTTATCGCGCACTTCGCTATTAATCTTGTACACCCAATAATATTTTTGCTACAAAATTTTAATAATTCTTTTACTAAAATTATTATAAAAATTAAATTAAATTATAAAAAAACTTAAATTATTGATTTAAATTTGAAAGTTAAATTGAGTAACATACCCGCAAGTGTTTTAAACTATCGGTCTTTTGTTTCCCTCAAAACATAAGAAAAATTAGGAGCTGGTTCAGAAAATCACTCTCCTTAATCCTCTTGACGGTTTTTATTTAGCCAACTATCTTATACAAAATTTTATATATAATATATATATAGTCGCTAACTAGTCATCAATATGAAAACAATTAATAATAACCATAAAACTCTTAGTAAAAAATACTAAATAGTAGTAATGAATAAATATAAATAAAACTTACAAATAAGACCCACCCATGAAGTAACTAAATATGCCATTTGACTCTACCTAATGAGCTAATAAATTTTTTATTTGACTAATGAGTAATGACTATGAATAAAACGCTTAATTAGAAAGATATGTAAACTGACGCTATGACTATGACTCTGTACGTTTGCTAGATTATCTATCTTGATCATCTTCGCTATTATATAATCTCATTCTTTGTCCTCTCTTCTCTCTTCACATCAATCTATTTTTTACTCATAACATACAAAGATGAAAAGCTTTCTCTGCCTACTCGTAGTAGTGTTCCTCTTCTTATCATCTGTTAACGCATGTGACCGATGTGTTCATAGTTCGAAAGCAGCTTATTTCTCATCTGACGATGATCCCTCTTGTAAACATTCTTATCTTCTCTCATTACTTTTTAAAACTATTTGTTTCTTTCTTTTCTCATGTCTTGTAATGGGAGTTTTTTTTTGCAGCCGGAGATTGTACTTATGGCACTCTTATGCCTACAAGATTGTATGCCGGACACTTTGCAGCGGCTACACCTTCCATTTACAAACATGGTGCTGCTTGTGGAGCTTGCTTTCAAGTTAGATGCAAGAATCCGAAGTTGTGTACAAGTAAAGGAACCTTCGTGATGGTCACAGACTTGAACACCATCTACAACCAAACCGATCTTGTCCTTAGTAATAGAGCTTTTAGGGCTATGGCTAAACCTGTTAGGGGTGCTGACAGGTACCTTCTCAAACAAGGCATCGTCGATGTTGAATACCAAAGGTTCGATTCTTGAAACACACGTATACTTCTTGGTTTTTTATGGTCACTTGATTTATAAACTTTGGTACTAATAAATACATTTTCGAAATGATTAAAACAGAGTTCCTTGCAACTACGGCAAAAGGAATTTGAACGTGAGAGTTGAAGAAAGAAGCGCAAAGGTAGAGCCATACTTCTTGGAGATAATGCCTTTGTACCAAGGAGGCCAAACCGAAGTGGTAGGTATCGACGTTGCACAAGTTGGTTCGTCACAATGGAGTTACATGACAAGAAGCGACGGAGCCGCGTGGGCAACTGAAAAAGTACCAAACGGAGCTTTACAGTTTAGGTTTACGGTGACCGGCGGCAAAAAAATTTGGGCCAAAAGAGCTCTTCCAGCCAACTGGGAAATTCAGAGGATCTATGATACTGGCGTTCAGATCACTGACATTGCTCAAGAACGTTGTGATACATGCAGTAACATATGGAAGTGAAACATTATAATTCTCGTTATTTAGGTATACAAGTATACAACAAACTTGTATACCCTTCATAGTATTATATATATTGGAGTTCATTTATATGAAACAAGAGGACCATGAAAGATCTATATATGTAGACGACTAGATTGTACACCACTCAAGAACTAAAGATCATGCTTAACAAAAAAAAATCTAGAGTCAATGTCACTTAAATATTGCAAGCAAAGAATCCGACAAGAAAACAACATAACATAGAGATGTAGACACATCTTTGAACATAGATAATAGATATACACACAGCTGTTTGTGTGTATATATCAGTTTGGTCTATATACATTGGTTTTGTGAAATTGCCGTAAAGGTTTCGTGGTGTAGTTGGTTATCACGTCAGTCTAACACACTGAAGGTCTCCGGTTCGAACCCGGGCGAAGCCATTTTCTCTCTTTAATTATTTTAAAATTTTTCTTAGTCCATTACCTTTTGTTTACAGTCCCTCGTTCTCCTTTGAAATATAATGGATTCATCTATTTACAGTTAGTTGTTATCTTGATTTTACAACATATGTTAAGAAGCAATGATGGAGATAGAGAAACCTTTACCAAAACGAAATCTATAAAAAGTAATTAAATATGTCATTTGACTAATGACTATGAATAAAACGCGTAATTAGAAAGAAATACACACTTGACTCTATGACTATGACTCTGTGTGCTAGATTATCTCTCTTCAGTCTTCATCATTAGTATTATATAATCTCATTCTTTGTCCTCTCTTCTCTTTTCATATTAATACCATTTCACTCTCTTTTGCTCATACATATTTTTTTTTGTTTCCTCTTAAGAAAAACAAAGATGAGAAGCTTTCTCTACATACTTGTGATAGTGTTCCTCTTCTCATCATCTGTTAACGCATGTGACCGATGTGTTCATAGTTCTAAAGCAGCTTATTTCTCATCTGCCTCTGCTCTCTCTTGTAATTAAACATTCTTCTATTGTCTCATTACTTCTTATAACTACTTGTTTATTTCTTTACTCATGTCTTGTAATGGGGTTTTTGCAGCCGGAGCTTGTGGTTATGGCTCTATGGCTACAAGATTCGTTGCTGGACACATTGCGGCGGCTACACCTTCCATATACAAAAATGGTGCTGGCTGTGGAGCTTGCTTCCAAGTCAGATGCAAGAACCCAAAGTTGTGTACAAGTAAAGGAACCATTGTGATGGTCACGGACTTGAACACGAACAGCCAAACCGATCTTGTCCTTAGTACTAGAGCTTTTAGGGCTATGGCTAAACCTGTTGGTGGTGCTGACAAGTATCTTCTTAAACAAGGCATTGTCGACGTCGAATACCAAAGGTTCGATTCTTGAAACACACATAACTTCTTGTTTTTCTTTTATGGTCACTTGTTTTATAGTTTGGCACTAATAAATACAATTTGGAAATGAAAAAACAGAGTTCCTTGCAACTATGGGAAAAAGAATTTGCAAGTGAGAGTGGAAGAAGCAAGCAAAAAGCCATATTACTTGGCGATAAAGCTTTTGTATCAAGGAGGCCAAACCGAATTGGTAGGTATTGACATTGCACAAGTTGGTTCGTCACAATGGAGTTACATGACAAGAAGCTATGGAGGCGTGTGGGCAACTGACAAAGTACCAACCGGAGCTCTACAGTTTAGGTTCACGGTGACAGGCGGCTACGATGGCAAAACGGTTTGGGCGAAGAGAGTTCTTCCAGCCAACTGGAAAGCTGGGAGGATCTATGATTCCGGGGTTCAGATCACTGACATTGCTCAAGAAAGTTGTAATACATGCAGTAACATATGGAAGTGATTCATCATAATTCTCGTTATTTAGACAAGAGGACTAAGAAAGATCATGCTAAACAAAAAAGCTAGAGTCAGTTTCACTTAATCATTGCTAGAAAAGAATCCGACAAGAAAACAACATAACATAGAGAGATATAGACACATCTCTGAAGTTGTATAGCCATCAAAAACACACATATTGGAAGCAAATGGCTGTCACTTAATAAAAAAATAAAAATGAGTGGAATGAATAGTGACAACCATTTTGGAGCCATATCATAGTATTGTGAGGATCATGATGAAAAAGAAAAAGAAAATTTTCATTTAAGATTTTTAGAAAACACCAATCAAGTAAAAAAAAAAAAATTCAAAGAACAATGACATAAAATTGCACAAATACTATTTATGTCTCTTTTTAGCTAAGCACAAGTCGAACATAGATATATCATATATATACAGCTCTTTTTGGTTTATGTGTATATATGAGTTTTGTCTATACACATTCTTTTTGTAAATTTGCTATAAAGGTTTCGTGGTGTAGTTGGTTATCACACTGAAGGTCTCCGGTTCGAACCCGGGCGAAGCCATTTTCTCTCTTTTAATATTTTTTAATTTGTATGTCACACAATTTAAAACCGTTGCAACAATTGGTATCAAACTCTGTATCAAAGCCATCAATGATCCTTCTATAATGCAGCCAAAGAGAAATATCAATAACAATGGAACGAGAACGTTGTTGTTTTTGAAGAATTAGCAAACTCTTCATCAACAAGTAAAATTATATTATGTATATCTGAAATTTATATCAAGTATCACTAGTATATAGACTGATAAAATGCTAGAACTATATGAAGTTATATGAATAATTAAAAGTATAAAACACACTATCATTATGTTACATAAATATTGTTATTCAAATTTTAACAAATCAAAAATTTTGGACTAAACCAATGAGCATAAGAGGGCTAAGATTGGCTAAATAATATATATGGTTTTGGTATTGGTCATGCTCACCTCATAGAATACTTTATAGCCCCACCACTTAAGAAAAAGTAGAGAGAGTATCAAAGATATACACTTCTTATTCTAGACATTAGCCTTTACCAAATCTCATTTAGCACTAAGCTCAAGAAGACATGAGTGTTCCTTTCCTTTACGTTGTTCATATGCATCATTTCCATTAAACTACATCGTCAATGATCGATATAGAATCTAGACAATCGTAATCTTACATTTTGTATATTTAGTTCCGAGTTCCGACAATGAAACAATAAGAGAAGGAGTAGTATGAAGATATGTATATTATTCACATCACATGTAGTAATCAATGCCGTGGATATGACAGAGTCGTTCTCACATGGATATGTTCTATATTCAATATTTTGCAAGATTTTTCATCGACTTTAATCAACAATTTAACAAACAAACTTTTGATATGTCCTGATAGATATGATTAATACCAACACAAGTAGATACGGGTTTAGTGATAAAATCACTTAAAATGAGGAGAGGCTAATGCTCTCTAGCTACATCCTAATTATTATTTTGTGTATACTTTATACACTTTGGTTCTTGATTAGTGGAAATGAGTTGTTTTGGACTAGAAAACCTAATGGAATGGTTTTAAATTAATTTCACGAACATCTCTCATTTTCTTTTGACTTTTTAACAACAAAAATAAGTTTAAAATAATAAAATACTTGGGTAGAGTTATCAACTTTAATTAACCAAATATTATATACAAAAACGTGTGTAGAGAGAGTGGTGAAAAGGGTTTAGTACAAAAAGATAGAAAGTGAAATTTGGGGGTTTGGAATTTGTTCTTATCTTTTCTCTCCTACTCAAAGTCATCTCTCTCTTTTATTATCTGTTATTAACTTTATAGGTTTAAGACGTGTTTATGGATATACTTATTTACTCCATTATCAATGGATTTTATAAAGTATTAATAAAGAAAATGCTATTTAAATTTTTTTATAGTTTACATTTTCAAAATATTTTGAAACTAATTAGGATCATTTACAGTTTACATTTTCAAAATATTTTGAAACTAATTAGGATCATTGTTTGTAAGAGTTGTTCATCGTAATCACATATAACAAATAACTCAAAATTTCTAAAAAAAAACTAATACAACATTTTTTATAAAGATTTTAAACAACAATGATCTAATAATACGTGAATTTGTTTAGATTTCCATATCAACTAAAATCCAATAACCCATACTATTTCAGAAATTTTGTTCTATCACCAAAGATGATTTTGTTTAGATTTCCATATCAACTAAAATCCAATAATCATACTATTTCTCCTTTTTAAAAAAATGTTGTGGTTGTCACATTTCAGAAATTTTTGTTTCATTACCAAACAAGAAATGTATATGTTTGTTCCTTCATAATATAGCTAACTACAAAAATAATTAATTGGATTAGGTTACAAAGAAACAAAATACTTATGGGTTGTTGTTTCGTTTATTAATCAATTTCATCAAAATACTATACAATATGTTTATGTTACCTAAAGAGAAAGAGGCCGACATGTACAAAAGCAAGAAGAGTCGGTGCAATGGCCTTGTCATCATCATAATCTTCACCCATGACTCATTGGTAAAAAAAACCCAAAACTATCTTCTCTCTTTCACACTTGTTCCCTTTTTACTTTGGTTGTAGTAAACTAATTTAATTAAAGATGTCACTTTAACATTGTATATGAGTTTGAGTAAAACGCGTAATTAAGGAAGCTACACATCACAACACATACCCAGCTATGACGTGACTGTGAGTGTTAGATATGGAGACGCTGAGCTGGCTTCAACTCTCTCCTTCAATATCTTCTTCTTCACTATTATATAATCTCATTCTTTGTCCTCTCTTCTCTTCTCATGTCATTCACATATCTCTCTTCAATCTTCTTGATCACTATTACATTTGTCCTCTCTTCTCTTCTCATCTAATTCACATATCTCTCTTCTTTGATCATTGTTTCTTTCAAGAAAAAAGAAAACAAAAGATGGGAAGCTTTCTCAACCTCATTGTAGTCATCGTCTTCATCTTCTCTTCATCTGTTAACGCATGTGATCGATGTCTTCACAGTTCTAAAGCATCTTACTTCTCCTCTGCTTCAGCTCTCTCTTGTAAAGATTCATTCTCATCTCTTTACTTTAATTTACTATCTGTTTTGTTTCTTTTTCTCATGTTTTGCTTTTTATGGGTTGCAGCTGGAGCTTGTGCTTATGGCTCTATGGCTACAAGTTTCTTCGCCGGACACATAGCTGCAGCTACACCTTCAATCTACAAAGACGGTGTTGGCTGTGGAGCTTGTTTCCAAGTCAGATGCAAGAACCCAAAGCTTTGTAGCAGTAAAGGAACCATTGTAATGGTCACAGACTTAAACAAAAACAACCAAACCGATCTTGTCCTTAGCAGCAGAGCTTTTAGAGCTATGGCTAAACCTGTCACTGGTGCAGACAGAGCTCTTCTCAAACAAGGCATTGTCGACATTGATTACCAAAGGTTTAACTCTTTAAAAACCCTTAAAACTCTTTTCGTTTCCTTAATCACTTATCACTAATCATAAAACAAAAACAAAAACAGAGTACCTTGCGATTACGGGAACAAGAACATGAACGTAAGAGTAGAAGAAGCAAGCAAAAAGACAAACTACTTAGAGATAAAGCTATTATACCAAGGAGGTCAAACAGAAGTAGTAGCCATAGACATTGCACAAGTTGGTTCGTCACGTATGGTCTACTGATAAAGTACCTACCGGAGCTTTACAGTTCAGGTTCATAGTCACAGGAGGCTACGACGGCAAAATGATTTGGTCGCAAAGTGTTCTTCCGGCTAATTGGGTAGCTGGTAAAACTTACGACGCCGGTGTACAGATCACAGACATTGCTCAAGAAGGTTGTGACCCTTGCGATGCTCACATCTGGAAGTAATAAACTCAATTCCAAATTCTTTTAGGCACAAAACAACATAATCTTTATAGATTCATATATATGTAATGTGTAACAGAAGAACACAAGAATATAACATTGTGCTAAGAAAAAGCAAATCTTGATTCCATAAGAGATTCATAACATTTACTTTACAACTGGGGAAACGATAATTCAAAAGAAACGAAGCGGAAACCCTAAATTCGTAAACAAGATTTGATCAAACCCTAATTTCCCAAATTCAAGAACTGGTGAATTTGGTGACAGCTTTGGTTCCTTCAGAGACAGCGTGTTTAGCGAGCTCACCGGGGAGAACAAGTCTCACAGCAGTTTGAATCTCCCGAGAAGTAATCGTAGGCTTCTTGTTGTACCTAGCGAGCTTGGATGATTCAGAGGCGAGCTTCTCGAAGATGTCGTTGATGAAACTGTTCATGATTCCCATGGCTTTGCTTGAGATTCCGATATCGGGATGGACTTGTTTCAGAACCTTGAAGATGTAGATCTTGTATGTCTCGACGCTCTTCTTCTTCATCTTCTTCTTTTTGTCGCCGCCTGCTCCGGCTTCTTTCGGGAGTTTCTTGCCGGCTTTTGGTTTCTTCTCCGCCGGAGCTTTCTCGGCTTTTGATTTCTCCTCTACTGGTTTCTCGGCGGCTGGTTTCTTCTCCGCTGGCTTCTTCTCTGCTCTCGGCGCCATTGTTTTGACTTTGTTTTTTCTTTTTCTGGGTGAAGGATTAAGGAGAAGAAGCACAGATCTGAATTGTTTTTGAGTGGTTTTAATGAAGAAGAGTTTTGGTTTTATAGTAGTTCGTGTAATTGATTTTATTGGTTCTTAGATATTGACGAGGATCGATGAGGTTAGAAGATCTTAACCGTTGAATTGTTTTTTAATCGACGGTTTGTAAGAAATGCTTATAAATTAGGAAAACTAATAAAGCGGGATCGCTGACGTGTCAAATATTTGGTGTATATTAGCGCGGCGTTAAATTCTCCGTTCCCGCTCCATTATATTCTCAATGGGCTTTTATTGGGCCTGATCTAAACAAATTAACAAGAACATAGGCCGACGTCAAGAACCCAAAAACACTATCGCGATCCGTAGCTAGATTGATCTTAGCCGTTTATTACTTTCCATCATCTTATAACAAACAAGTCTCGTTATACAGTATTTTGAAAGTGAATATTATATTTAGAAAAAAGAAATTTGACTATAGATACAAATATTATAGATAAATTCACTTACACAAATGATATACATAAATTCAAATGTATATTGATACCTCAATTTTTATATTTTAACATCCTATATGTTAAAAATAAATATGATGCATATATAAAAATTGAAAACATAAAGAAAATTTGGTTATTTATATGACTTGTGATGGTATATAATACAAGATTATTGTTTAAAAATAGTGTTAACATAAAATTATTTGTTGAGGTGAACTCTAGGAAAAAAATCATTTTTACAAATAAAAACTAAAAACATATATTAATATATCTACTTATATGTATATATAGAGTGATTATTAATTTATGATATTATTGGGACTTTATTTTACATGGGAATGTCAAAATAATTATTATCTTATTATCTTATCAAGTTTGGTCAATTTTTACACTGGCCCGACTTGGGACCAGCAAAATTTATTAATTTATAGTATTTATTAATTTATAAAGTATTAATTTATAAAATATTAATTTATAGAGGTTTTACTGTATAATGTAACACTACGTTTTACGTACATAACTTTATCAGCATTTTACGTACAAAGCTAAAAAGACAAACATAGCTAATAAACATACATAAGTCCTCATATATAATCCTAACAAGCTAGTCACCATGCATGTCACAGATAAGATGCCAAGGAACATAGCAATCTCTTCGAAAACCCTAGCGTATGATGGACAAAACATGAACAAGGCTGCTATGAATCGTGTCCCGGAATAAAAAACTGATATCATGAACGTTATATTACCCATCATCCAACTAAAACTCCATTATGGGATCTCTGAACTCTTGTTTTTTCCCTTTTTAATAAGTATCATCGCAAACATTACAAGAAACATTACACACTGTTGTTTATGAAAACTTTTAGCAAATTTGTGGAAATGATCTTCGTTCGGTATGAGTTTTGAAGTACATCCCGATAGCTTCATCGTGAAGAAGTTTGTCTATAACTCTAGATATCGTAAAAATGCTGATAAAAGTTATGTACGTAAAACGTAGTGTTACACTATATATATATTAGAGTAACATTATTGCTAGACTCTTAAAACCCAAAATGGATATTTTAGCACAATGTTCTGTATCTTATATCTTATACCCATTGTGTTAAAATACCCATTTTGAGTTTTAAGAGTCTAGCAATAATGTTGCTCTTAGACTTTTTGGCTTATTAGATGATAAACTCTACAGGAGATTTCATTCCTATCATTAAAGATTTGTAGAGATTTTATATCTTATCATTTACGAAGGTGTATAAATATGATCATATATGGGTGTGTTTTCTTTATTGTAATTTAGTTTTGATATTGATTATATTATTGTATGTTGTTGAGATTGTTATATTTGATCATCGAAAGAAATTTTTCACATTCTCTATATTTTTACCGAAATCAACGGATTCGATAAAATTCATATACATTTCTATCTAGATTTTTTTTTTTTTTCACGACCGTAAAAAACATCCATTCCCTTGTAACGTTCTTGAATTTAAAATGCTTCACTGATTTAACACATTGCGGAACTTTTCTAAAATCTCCCAAACAAGTCAATGGCTTTGGTAGCCACCCTTCTTCTACATTGGAGCAAACACAAGATGATCTCACATTTTATCTAATGGCAGCATCAATACATTAGCAAACATATATATATTGGCAAAAGCAACAAACCTAAAAGGTAACAAACTTGTGATACAGAGCTAATCGTTAGGTGATATTTAACCCTCGTTATAACTTGTTTACCAGGTCGATGATTCATCGCTAAATTAATTTATCTAATAGAATTGTTCAAACTAGGTGGATTTCAATAAAGGGTTTAGAGATTAGAAGACGGTCGTTTATGAAACACAAGTGTAATCTAACTAGAGGTGAAAATATGAAAAATACATTGAGAGAGAGAGAGAGAGAGAGAGAGAGCGTAAGAGTGACCTTTCTCGTGGAGAACACGCCTTGTGTGTTGGTGGGATAATAAGGGTACCCATAAATGAAGTCTCAAGTCAGCTTTCAAGAATCGGATGAACACAAAAGTCAATGTTCAAGAATGAAAATCAAAACACTAATTAGTAGCTTAACTTTAAGATAACATGTTTTAATTCATCAAAGACTCTTTTATTGAAGATTGCATTCAAACCAATCACTCGGTAGCAGAAAAAAACAGAGTACACACGAAAAGAAAAACAGAGTTTATGAGAATTAGGTCATCGCAACCTTTATTCAGTCTTGTGACTAACATTTTGATTCACTTAGAGAACCTTCTGAGCAGAAGCCCTGGAAGTGATGTCAGAAACCCAAGCACTGACATGGGGACGCTCGTCGAAGAGTTTCTTAATTGGAGTACCAAGCAAGTACTGAATCGCGGGAATGGTGTGAAGATCGACCAAAGTGAAGTGATCAGCAGCCAAATACTTAGACTCACCAAGCCTGTGTTCGTAAACATCGAGGACTTTGGCAAACTTAGCATCTTCTTCTTCAACAACAGCTTTGTCTGTGGTCATACCATACAACGGCTTGAGGACTTGCTCCCAAACAAGCTTTGAGGCAACTGGATCAAACTCATGCTTTTCAATTTCGATGCCCATGGCTATGATCGCCATGTTCTTGCCAGGTGCGAGAAGGTCGTTTCCTTTGTCTGAGAAATTATGAGCTATGTATTGAGTAATTGCTCTTGATTCTGCCCAGACAAGAAAAAAACGAAAAAAAAGGGTTAACTTATAGTATTGCGAGCCTAAAGTTAAGTGTTTTGATGTTTTACCAAAAAGCTTAAAGTCCCCATCTTCAAAGGCTGGAACCATAGCGCAAGAATAGTCTTCTGTCTACTAATCAAAGTTTGACTGCCGTTGTTGGGTTCTTGTGTTTGTAAGATCATCCAAGTTATTAAAATGTAGACACTAAAAGCTAATCAGTGTGTTCTTGCTCCTCTCTAGAGAAAGACAAAAGCAAATCAAGAGTAAGAATTTGATCATTGAAACATTTTTGAAACTGAACTGAAAACATAAAAAGACACAATTTTAACATCACTAGCTTCAGATTATGGTGATTCATCAAAGGAATGGGAATAAGCCAAGAATCTCATCATCTCATAGAAAAGAAGCATGCATTATGATTTTTATTATAAAATCTAACCAACATGAATCAATTGCATTACATTTTTATATTTAATAAATTGGTGGCCTGATGATACCCAATACCTCGCATAAGTTTATAAGGTAGTCTAAATACACAGGAACTAAATACCCCAAACAATGTTCGGGTAGATCGAATAGAGCGATACAACATTCCTTTGTAACGCTCTTGAACTTAAAATGCGTCACTGACTTAACACATTGCGGAACTTTTTTAAAATCTTTCAAACAAACCAATGGTTTTGGTAGCCACCCTTCAGCTGACACTGGAGCAAACGCAAGTTCATCATCTGACGTTGGAGCAAACACAAGACCATCATCGTTACCTTTCGTGATTTGAGAAACTGATAATATCATTACAACTATCATTGATAAGATGGAGACAGACATCTTCCCACTCATGTTTAAGTGTTTGATTTGTATAACTTGGATTCTTGTATTGTGATTATGACTGTGAGTCTGTGAGACTTTGGGACTATCATTCTTAGTATTTATAAGGGGGAATTACTCTAATATGACTCAAATATAACTAGATGACTCACTCTAGTGAGCCAAAATATTTTGGAATATTCTTTAATTTGGATAAAACAGCTAACCTCTCATCTTTTATATGATAATCACAAATTATTTTTCTTTGAAAGAAATCTGACCACATAATTCTCTTTCTTAACTTTCTTCAATTGGAAAAAAATAAACAAAACAAAGAAACTAATATATATCTTTAAGACCATCTCCAATGTATTTCTCTATTTCTACCTCTAAAAAGGAATATTCCATATAGATTAGATTTTAAATTTAGTATTAATACCTTCTACTTTTAAATTTTACAAATTAACCCATCTAACTTTAACGTGCTATTTGTAAAAACTACAAATTAACCTATTTATTTAAAGAATTATTCTAAAAACAAAAAAGTTGAACTTTAAATAAAGGAAGACATTATTAGTTTATTTTGGTTCTATTTATAAAAATTTTAAACTTAAAATGTTTTTAAAAATAATTTTAAATATTTTGTTATATTATTAATTTTTAAAAGTTTTAATTTTATTTATTATAATCATAGATACCAAAAAATTAAAAGTTAAAGGATTCTTTTGTAATTAAAAAAGTTGAACTCTATTATAAAGGAAAAAATAGAGTTCATATATATATATATATATATATATATATATAGAGAGAGAGAGAGGGTAAAATGTAGCAATCTTTATCTTAGAGGTGGATATAAAAATGAGTCGGAGTGAATTTTAAAATAGAATATAGAGGCAAATATAGAGGTGTGTGGGAGATGTTATAAGAAAACTTAGTTATGACTTTTGAGTTTTGACCAAGACAGATGTGATATCTTGTCTTGATTGCATGAGTTTGTAAGACCACCTCCAGTGGGCGTTCCTTAGTGGGATGTTTAATAGTTTTGTGGGCAACAAATGAAATTAAAACATTAAAAAGGGCCCATTTTTAAAAGAATCGTTGCTCAATAAGGCAATTTAAGCAACTATAAGACACCTTATGTGTCAATTATGAATGGAAGAAAAGTAAAAATATATTTTTTCTTTATTTTGGCTCATTTTTCCCCTATATTTTATTTTTGTTTCCTTTTCTTCTCCTCTTTTTTCGTTAATTCATTTTTGTAAAGCAACTTTCAAGTGTGATTGCAGTAAAGATGCTCTAAGTATATATTAGTCGCAATGTCTCCATTGCCATAGAGAAACAAGGATTAAGTAAAATAATTGGAGACATAACTAGGGTAGGGGGAGATACAAGACTCACTAAAGATATAATATGTATACTTAATCAGACTGATATTAGCATTGTCAAATATTACATGAAAGAGAAGCTAATAAGTAGCTTAGTTTCCATGACATTTTAGATAGATAGATAAATCATGGGATGATATGAGACAAGGCTTGAAGCTTTAGCAATAAGCACCAATCTGGTTCCTAAGTATTGTACATGTAAAATATTTTTTTTCATAGGTTTTATAAATAAAATTTAAAAGTTGAGACCAGAACTTAAAGTTTCTGAAAATAGGGCCTATTTTGAAATAATAAATAGATAAAACTTAAACATGGAGAACATATTTAAATTTTTTTGCAAAAAATGGGGCCTAATTTTGCAGAACTAAAATAGGTTTTTGGAGCCTATTTTCTTGTTAAAAGTGAAAGAAAATCTAGAGGCCCAATACTAATGTTGCAAAAAAATGGGTCAAGGGCCGGGCCTGCTAGTCAAGGCTTTGAAGATTTCTCCATGCATCTGAAATTCAAATTTCATGTAAGCATCTTAGCCACACAGATATAAAAACTAAAATTATTCATCGTCTAACCATTTGATTCAACAATGTCCTCCTACCTCAGATTTTGACCCCCATGCTTATCTCTTTCTACAGGATAGGAATTTAGTTGAAGAAGAAGACGAAGAAGAGTTCGTAAGAAAAAGAAGAGGAAGAGTAAATAGGTCAAGTGAAATAGCATGATTACAGTTAAGTTAGTAGTGTAGCAAGTGGAGATATGTTTGTGCGTCTTGTGTTTGTTGACATTAAAAAGCTAATCGTGTGTTCTTGTTTCTCTCTAGAGAAAGACAAAAGTAAAACAGATGGTAAAGCAAATCAAGAGTAAGAATTTGATCATTGCAAACATTTTTGAAACTGAACTGAAACATAAAAGACACAATTTTGACATCACTAGCTTCAGATTATGGTGATTCATCAAAGGAATGGGAATAAGCGAATAATCTCATCATCTCATAGAAAAGAAACATACATTTGATTTTTATTATAAATCGTCTAACAACATGAATCAATTGCATTACATTTTTATATTAATAATTAAATTCTTGGCCTGATGATACCCAATGCATCGCATAAGATTTCAAGCGAGCCTAAAAACTCAGGAAATAAATCCCCCAAACAATGGTCGGGTAGATCGAGCAGAACGCTACAACATTCCCTTGTAACGGTCTTGAACTTAAAATGCTTCATTGACTTAACACAATAGGGAACTCTTTCAAAATCTTTCAAACAAGCAAATGGTTTTGGTAGCCACCCTTCAGCTGACACTGGAGCAAACGCAAGACCATCATCTGACTTTGGAGCAAACGCAAGACCATCATCGTTACCTTTCGTAATTTGAAAAACTGATAATATTATTACAACTATCATTGATAAGATTGAGATAGACGACATCTTCCCACTCATGTTTAAGTGTGTTTGATTTGTATAACTTGGATTTTTGTATTGTGATTATGACTTGGGACATCGATCATTCTTAGTATTTATAAGGGGGAATTACTCAAATATTTGATGTGATATAATTTGATGACTCACTCTAGTGAGCCAAATATTTTGGAAATATTCTTTAATTTGGATAAAACAGCTAACTCTCTCATCTTTTATATGATAATCACAAATTAAGTTTCTTTAAAAGAAATTTGACCACGTAATTCTCTTTCTTAACTTTCTTCAGTTGGAAAGAAATAAAACAAAACAAAGAAACTAATACATAGTTTCTCATCTTTAAGACCATCTCCAATGTATTTCTCTATTTCTACCTCTAAAAAGAAATATTCCAGATTCGATTTTTAATTTAGTATTAATACATTTTACTTTTAAAATTTACAAATTAACCCATTTATTAGTTTTTAATAAAAAGGCCCAAATTTTTAGTAAAAGGGCCCAAATTTTTCTAAAAACTATTAAATTTACTTTAAAAACCCCCATATAATTTTAGAAAGTTTTATAACATATTATAATTTTTCTTAAGAAGGTCCAAGGGACCAGAATAATGTTGAGCCGGGGCTGGTCCTGCAAGCACTATTTTCCTCTGGTGTCTCTCTTTCTAACATCCGAACCAGTAAGTTAATAAACCCTTAGAGCACCCCCAACGGGAGTTCTCCGACCAATCTCTCACCATTAAAATAATTGAAAATATATAAAAAGAGAGGAAAGAGAGATGATCGGTTCTCTAAAAAGAACTTTGCCAACCCTCTAAAGAACCTCTCTCGCCACATGTTTTAATTTTATTGGTTCATCTCTATTTATGTATTAAAATTTAATTACATAATAAAACTAAAATAAAAAATAATATATATTAATTTCAGAGATACACTTGGTGTGACCACCGATGGTGATGGCCTTATGTCATTCTAATTAATAGAATGGGTTTAAACCGTTTTCGTTTATAGCTGCATTTATAGCTTAATCCTTTGGTTTGTGAAACGGGATCCTACATATGGCCTTCAAAGTCAAATCTCTGGTTGGATAATCCAATGCTCATATCTGTTGAGAGGAAGGAACTTCCTTCCATATCTTGGCATGCTTGAGTCTAACCGTGTCCAAGTTATACGGGAACTACCACTTGATGATCTTCTTGGAACAAAAGCCTCCACTCCTATAGAGCTTTCTGTCTGTGAAAGCTTTCTAGTGGCAAGTACGTGTTATGTTTGATAATTTTGCATGATACTTATTGAATCAATTAAGCTCTTTTTTTTGTTTTATATCAACTAGTTAGTTTTGTTTTCACAGATGGAGTGGATTCAGAGGTACTTGATGAGGAGGATCATGTTTGGTCTTGTGAAGTATACCTTTCTACTAGTCGTCAAGGCTTTGAAGATTTCTCCATGCATCTCAAATACAAACTTCACGTAAGCATCTTAGCCACACAGAAATAAAAACTAAAATTATTCATCGTCTAACCATTTGATTTCAAGAAAGTCCTACCTCAGATTTTGACTCCCATGCTATTTTTTTTCCACAGGATAAGAATTTAGTTGAAGAAGAAGAAGAAGATTTCGAAGAAGATCAAGAAAAGAAATATGCATTTAAATTTTACAATAAATCTATCAAAATGACTTAAACTGTATTACATTTATCTTAATAAATTACTGGCCTGATGATGCCTAATGCAGCGCATAAGCTTTTAAGCGCAACGCGATAGCTAAAACGTACAGGGAAAAAAACCCCTAAACAATGTTCGGGTAGATTGAGTAAAACACTACAACACTCCTTTGTAACATTCTTGAATTGAAAATGCTTCACTGCTTTTACACAATTCGGAACTTTTCTAAAATCTCCCAAACAAGCCAATGGTTTTGGTAGCCACCCGTCATCTCCCATTGGAGCAAACGCAAGATCTTCTTCTGACATTGGAGCAAACGCAATATTATCTTCAGACATTGGAGCGAACGCAAGATCATCATCGTTACCTTTCGTGATTTGAAAAACTGATAATGTTACAACTATCATTAATAAGATAGAGACATAGACACGTGTTTTTTGCATATTCCCACTCATTTTTTAAGTGTTTGATTTGTGTAACTTGGATTTTATATTTGTGATTGTGACTTGAGAGACTGGGACACTTGGGATTTTATATTGTGATTATGACATCTTTTGGAATATCCAAGCTAAAATAACCCATATTCTTGTGGATCAAAATACTGTTTAACACTTTCTTTTTGTGATTATCACAAAATTAAGTTTCCTTAAACGAATTTTGACCACAGAAATATAACATATAAGAAACAAAATACAGCGAATTTAGTCTTCCATTGTTGTCTTTCAAATTGACTTTAATTTCTCCAATTGGAAAAAAAATGAAACAAAACAGAGAATACAGAGTTTCTGATCATCTTAGGGAAACTAAGTTTTTGACTATTGACCAAGACAGATGTGATATTTTGTCGCGAGTTTTCTTCAAATTAGCTTTTGTCTTGAATGCATGAGTTATTAACTATATCCTAATCTCTCCATTGTTGTAGAGAAATACAAGGAATAAGCAAAATAATCCAAGACATAAATTATATTAGGGTAGGAAGAGGAGATACAAGACTCATTGAAGATATAAACTATAGTATAATCAAAACTGATATAAAATTATATGATGCTGATACACATTTTCTAGTAATCACCCATTTTGGAGAAATAACTGAAAACAGAAATTTGATATTTTGTCATCTCTTAGCATTGTCAAACTTTACATGGAAGAGAAGCTAATAAGTTAGCTAGCTTCAATGACATGGGATGATGAGACAAGGCTTTGAAGCCTTAGCAATAACACAGATCTGATTCCAAGCATTGTACATGTAGCAACACATCTCATAGTTTCTTTGATAGACATTAAGATAGACAACAACAATACCAAATAGAATCAAGTTTTGGAAGGTGTTAAAAAAAGTTTTGATAACTGTCAGAGGAAACATAATCACTCCATAAACAAACTTATTTCAAGAACCCTGTAAGGGACGGTTTGTCTTCTTCTTAGTTGGTGCGGCTTTTGAAAACATCAAGACCCATTTCGGTTGGATCGGTTGCTTGAAGCTCCACTTGAATCCCATCTAGTTCTCTCTTGAACCTATCCTTAGAGCTCGCGTAAATCATCTTGTCTCTCACTTTAGCAGTGTCTGGAGACCTTTTGCCACAAAAAAAACAAACACATTGCTTGATCATAACACATATTAAAGAAGATATGATTTTGTTAGTTGAAGCAGCGAATTTTACCACGCGATGAAGAAGATCTTGCTCTTCTGGCAATTCTCAGCAGTGACAAAGTCGAAATCGTAAATGCAGTATCTGCATTCATTAGCAGGAAGACTAGCTGCAAAGTCATCATATGATTGTTCAGGTTCACCGAGTTTCTCAACGATCACTTGCTTATCTTCAATCTTGTAGACTATGGTACGAAATGTTCGTTTCGCTTTGAGTTCCATAAACTTTAGCTTGCAATCATCATGCACAGCCATTCCCGATGCTGCGTTTGCCTATTATCATTTCCAATACACACACTTGTAAAAGATGCTCATCTCTCTCAATAACACAAATTTATAAACCAATGATCACCCAAATTTGGAGAACTAAATAAAATTTAAGATTGTAAAACTGAGTTTAGACTTCATTTGGTGACGATTCCGGAGAAAAGAAGCAACTCATATATGGATCGAACAACTCATATGAACTTCAAGCTGAAGAAACACCAGATTCCTCATACTTGATTTCAAAATTAACTTAAAAGTCTTAGATATATATAAATTCCGATCACACACACACACAAACACAAAAACATCAAAGATCCGAGTACATAAGAGTTCAAATCCCAGATCTAACGAGCGAGAAGCAAACGAATTTGAACTCGTATCGACTAGCAAAGCAATCAAAAGCTTCAGAAATCGAAGAAACTTAAAAAGAGAAGAAGAAACTGAGCTCACCATGGCTGAATCAAACCGATTTCAAAATTCTGGTAGAAAAATGAAGAAGACGGAAGAAAGATATTTTTCTCCGGTCGTCAAAAATCAATGGAGAGAATTATGAATTTGTGTCTTTTTTTTTATTTTTTCTTCACTGTTTCTTCTCTGTTTTTTTTTGGGGGTTGTGTAAGCGTTATTTGTAAGCTATCCGAATCATTTTATTAATATGGAAACGTATTTCATTTTGTTATATGTTTCTTTCCATTTGGATAAGAATATATAATAAAGTTTTTTATTTTGCTCACTCTTCACAAATTATAAACATTATTACCCTACCTTGCTTTATTGAAAATGTCATCGATTAGGTGATAAATTCGTGGACAAATTCGTTCTCAAGTTTAGATATAGATTTGGTACCTCTTCATGTTTGGGGATATACAAATTTGGTCAACACAACCAATTTCAAAGATAATTCTTTCGAAACAAAACCATAAGAATGAATGAAAGAATGGTCAATACGACCAAATCCGATCATAATCTTCTTAGTTAATGTATCTGTATAGGTCAGTCTGGTCCTGGACAGTTTGTTAAAGAGAAACTTTACTCATCCATTTCATAAAATGATACCAAAATGGGTTCATCATCTTCAATAGACGATATGGTTCTTTACACACCATTTTAGAACGACAACATCGAACACAAGAACACCGCGATATAAACGGAAGCTGTTTAGGTTTCATAGATTCTTCACAGCAAAATGTATAATATAAATTGGTAACATCATCACTCCGAAACAACATGATATAGATCTTTCTCAAGGGGATAAATGGATAATAAACTTTTGGGTTTACTTTTTTAGTTGGCACGGCTTCTGAAAACATCGAGGTCCATCTCGGTTGGATCAGTTGCCTGAAGCTCTATTTGAATTCCGTCTAGTTCCCTCTTGAACCTGTCCTTGGAGCTCGCGTAGATCATCTTGCTTCTCACCTTAGCTATGTCAGGGCACCTTGGCAAAACACAACAGTACATATATAAGATGAAAACCATTAGAGAGAGAGAGATAATGAGAAAGGAAGACACAAGAATTGAATAGCTACCAAGTGATGAAGAAGATCTTGCTCTTCTGGCAGTTCTCAGCAGTGACAAAGTCGAAATCGTAAATGGCGTAACGGCATTCATCAGCTGGAAGACAAGCTGCAAACTCATCATAGGTTTGGACAGGCTCACCGACTTTCTCAACAACAACTTGCTTCTGCTTCTCTTCGATCTTGTAAACAATGAAACGGTGTGACCTTTTCGCTTTCAGTTCCAGAAATCTCAGCTTGCAATCATCATGCACAGCCATTCCCGATGCCGCGTTAGCCTGTTTTAAACCCAAATAACCATGAAGAACAGAACATCTTTTCACAGTACTACATAATCAACAGTCTCAAACTTGGAATTGATAAACTCGTGATAGCAATTAAGGTCACATTCTCAAACCTCAACATGACAAAGACTGATAATGTGAGATGAAACTCATGAATCAATAGTGGAAACAACATCCAACAGTTCAAGAAAGAAATGATTAAAGATCAGCAGCAAGCAACACAAAAAAGCTAAAGATCAAATGGAGTGAGAGTGAGTGATCGAGGAGAAATGGATCGAACAACCCTAACAACACCAAAATTGATAAATGTTCAACAAGAATAAGCCCTAAATCAAACTGATTTCAAATTCTCGCTATCAAAGAGAAGCTCTCTCACACAGTTTTGATCCTAGATCAGTCACACAACGATCAACAAAAACACTAAATCTCAGAGATCTACGAAACCAAAAGTCCATTAACAGATCTAACGAAACAACAAAAATGAGCAAAAGAAATCGGAAGCAGATGATTTAGCATACGAGAACCAAACACAAATCGAGAGAGAGGCGGACGCAGTACAGATCGAGGAATTGAAGGTATGAACAAACAAAAAAAGTAGAAATTGAGCTCACCATGGCTGGAAACACACTAGTATCAGAGCGAAGTCGTGCTTAGAAGAAGAAGAAGATATTTTTTCTTCAGGCGGCTAAGAGAATCGACAGAGAGAAGAAGACGGTCACCTTTTTTTTCTTTGTCAATTTCTTTTTCTCTCTTTCTTCCTCAATTTATTCGGAAGTCCAACCAAATATTAATTATATTATTATTGAATATTGTTTTTTTTAATTCAATACTATAATTAGATTTCATTTTATTCAACTCAGTCTTTTTGGTAGGTGTTTTAATTATATCATTGAATTTTTGTAAATTAATTAAAACATTGACCAAAAATATGTACATATAAGTTTTTAAATTAAAAATAAAAATATAAGTGATATTCCGAATTAAAATTTTGAAATCTCATTATACCATTGAATCAATAAGTAATTTGATGGTCCACAAACTTGAATTTCGATAAATTTTGGTTAATTCAGAAGAAATAAATAAAAATTATTAAGTTAATCTTTAGTTTAAATAAGTTAATCTTTTGTTTAAATACCGATTTAAGATTAGATGGTTAAAATTGTATATATAAAAAAAACTTCCAAAGATTAGAGAAAAATATCACAAATAAAAAAACTACTGCAGAATAGTTCGACAAGAGTTTTGGGTTCTTTAAACCGTTTACAAAAATGATTCTTCTCCTATATAGTTTTAAAAAGATGAAGAATGGAGACTCTTCGTAATTTTATCTACCGGTCTAAACCATATTGGTACTTGTAATGTATCATTTTCAAAAGTTTTAAATACTCTAAGTTGGTTTCCTATCTTACTAATAGATCTACAAAACTTCCAATACAAATTAAATGTTTAATTAGTACTTCTCTATTATAATTCAAATACTAGTCACATATATGAATGCTGATGGCTATTAGCTAAGACTTTAGAGCCAAAAAGAATCTTTGAACACTTATACACACATTTGGTATGGGTCTTTTTGTGCATAATGTAAAAGAAATGTGAAATTTTTCCATATGAAAAAATCAAATCAAATCATATGCCAAAACAAAATTGTATATCGTATTTTCTTGGCATAGAGTATATATATCTTGGTGAACAAAAAAAAAGTGTATATATATTTTTCAATACCCAAATTACAATAAATGAGATTCTTGCAAAATTCAAATAAAAAGAAAGAGAGGTACGTGAATCATATTGGCTCTTCAGCATCTCTCAGTTGGCTCTTCCACACTTAGCGGTTACATCCAATCAAATACAGACACGTGAAGATTTTGGAGTTCTGATTTGTGCGACAAGCTTCCTACCAGGCAAGTTACACTAGCCTCACCGCTTATTAAATTGAAGCCCATTACCTAAATTAGGCCCGATATTTATACTGTATTTAAACAAATTAAGCCCAGATCAGCTCAAGAGCAAACATATAGTGATTAGTGAAGACTCGTTACAAATTGCTTCTATTTATTAGTGTTGTAAAACATGGAACTGATGATCTCAGATCAATTCTGTAAACAAGTCTACATGATTATAGTAGTGAGTCTCTATACCCAAATTACAATCAGTCATCGGCTTTCGAACTGTTAATATTCGTTGTCACATCCTCTGCGTTCTTGGCAACTTCGACAAATATTAGTCTACCATCTACAATCTGAAACCAAAGAAACACACAAAAGAACCCAAATGTAACTTCAGTACATCTGTCAAGAAGTTCAATAACGTTCTCATCACAATGAACACAGACCAACTTCAATATATCTTCAGACTCTAATCAGCATTTCTACAGTAGATTCTAATACAATGGATCACACAAGTGTCCTGACTAGTGGTGTTGAGGTTAAGGACAATATTGTGCCAAAGAGACGAGTTTTCGATAAGTAAACTCATTACAGTACAAAGTCAAACCTATTTAAGTGTTAATTAAAGATGTTCAATTGGATTTTCTAACCTTCCCATCTAAGCTTTTCATTGCCTTTCGAGCATCATCTTCAGATTCGTAGGTGATAAAGCCGAACCCTTTTGGTCTCTGTGTTTTTGAGTCCCTAATAAGCCGAGCTAAAACAAACCCACATCACAAATTTAGCTGATGAACAAAACTAAAACTTAAAGACATTCAATTTGTGTCTGCACCTTCTTTAATTCGACCAAACGGAGAAAACAATTGCCTCAGAGATTGATCTGTAGTGTAAGCAGATAACCCTGCACAAGATATAAATCTGATCAAACAAGACCAAGCATACGTACAAAGAATCTAACAAGAGAGATAAACCAATAACATACTGCTTACGAAGAGCTGAGCTGAGACTCTCTTAGCCATCTTTCAACAACCCAAAACTGCTTCGAAAGAAAACCCTTTAATAAAGAACGAAAACTATTTCTAGGTTAAACACTCGAACGAAACGACGACGTTTTGGAGAGAAACACTAAGATTCCGATCTACGCAACGACGTTTAACTGAAGCGAGAAGGTGATTCAATCACCGATACATTTGCAGTGACAAAGATACGATTTTTATTAAAAACATTAAACTTTGATTGATTAAAGAGATACATCGGATTTGATTCGATTACACCCAAAAGATAACGAAACAGAAATCAAAATTACATAACTTCTAATAGTCAAATTCTAAAAAAAACCCTAATTTTAACAAACACCATAAAATCCCAAATCATCGATTCCAACAAAAGATACCACAAATTCAAGAACTGGTGAATTTGGTAACAGCCTTGGTTCCTTCAGAAACAGCGTGTTTAGCGAGCTCACCGGGAAGAACAAGTCTCACAGCAGTCTGAATCTCCCGAGAAGTAATCGTAGGCTTCTTATTATACCTAGCGAGCTTGGAAGATTCAGAGGCAAGCTTCTCGAAGATATCGTTGATGAAGCTGTTCATAATCCCCATGGCTTTGCTTGAGATACCAATATCGGGATGGACTTGTTTCAGAACCTTGAAGATGTAGATCTTGTATGTCTCGACGCTCTTCTTCTTCATCTTCTTCTTCTTGTCACCACCAGCACCAGCTTCTTTCGGGAGTTTCTTGCCGGCTTTTGGTTTCTTCTCCGCCGGAGCTTTCTCGGCTTTTGATTTCTCTTCCACTGGTTTCTTCTCTGCCGGCTTCTTCTCTGCCTTTGGAGCCATTCTTCACAGGAGTATGAAAAGGTATTAGAGTAAAGAAAAGGTTTTGGAGAAGAATGAATCGTGAGATCAAGAATTGTGTGTGTTGATTAATTGACTCGGTAGCTGATGTATATATATACGACTATGAGTTTGATATTGATTGGTTAGTTCTTGTTTCACGAGGATTGATGACGTGGAAGATACTGCTCACCGTTAGATTAGAACAAGTCCGTCGTTGCAGTGAACGGCTAAGATAATTTTACCTTTTTAATTGGGCCATTAAAAAATTAGTTACGAGTTTCAAATCTCTGAGAAAGCACCTTTTAATGGGCCTAGAATAAAATGGGCTTAATTTATACCCCACTAATAATACAATTAAAACAAATAAAGATAAGAAAATAAAAATCTTTTAACTTTTTTTCTATGAGATTTTAATGGCAAGGTCAAGGAGAAGCATGAGTTAGAACTTAGAAGAGTCGTCGGTCATGTAATGGAGGAGGTTATGGTGTTTCGATAACTTAAAATGGTTTTTGTTAAGCATGATTTTACTATGTGGTTGATATTCATTCTTTACACTTAATGATGTTTGTTAAGAAATAATTTAAAAAGCATAGAATAACGTCGGATAGGAAAATTCAAATTGTTTGGACTTTGGATTAATAATAAAACAAAAAAATTGAAATTGACAACAAAAAGTTGGTTGTTATTTACGAATATGAAAAAGGATATGTAGTTGAAAAGGCATTAAACTTGGTTTAAAATACTAGTACACTGTTAAGATTATTTTTTTTTGACATCGTTACAAATTATACGTGTTTCTTTGAGAGGGACCGGACTCGTTACAAATTGTTAAGACTTGTTTTTAAGTTTTTATATAAATTTTCAAACATTTATATTTATTATCACCATAATACAAGAAATATAATATATCAAATCTTAGCAATGTTATATTATTTATTCAAAGTAAGTTTTCCACAAAATTTTAAGGATCATTATCTAACTATACCAAGAGATAAAAAAACATAATAATAATTCAAATGATTCAACATAGAGATACATGCTTGTCAATTTCCAACTGTTTGCAGTCCAGAGAAATCTTATTCCAGTAATCTAGATGAATATTTTGAGTTTTCACTTTCGTAATTTCAATTTATACCAGCACCTATCTTGTTGTGTGATGAATATATACACACTACCCAAATTTATTATCGGCATTTGCGAAGGAGAGTTGATAAACATGCTTGTTGTTGATCATTTAAGTTGGAAGATGTTGATATTGTACTGATTTTTGCTTTCAATTATTTATCATGTTTATTATAGGATTATTTAAGAGAAATACATTTTGATACCACAATTTTAGTTTTTTATTCCAAAAATATCATAGTTTTATTATATCCAAAAATAGCACAAAAGTTTAATTTTTACAAAAATACCGTAGACTTAAAACATTGATTTTTGAATATGTAGATTTTTTTAATGTTTGAATCAAATATTTATATTTAGGGTATAGTTTTTAGTACATAGTTGGGTTAATATTTATGATTTATAAATTAGTTTTGAATGTTAAAAATAGAAGTTTTATTTTTGTAATATTTTTGGAAAAAATATATTTTAGTGGTATTTTGAAAAATCTTCATAATAGTACGTTTGAACAAAAAATGTATGAGGTAAGTGAGTATACATTATAAATAACTCTTTAATTTTTCAAGTATTTTAATAATTTCTTTTTTTGGTAGAGGTATTTTAATCATTTCTTGAATAAAGTACTAAGTAATTTAATTTGGTAGTTCAAATTTAATTTTAAATAACTCTTGTCTTTTTGAATTTGTAGCATCTATCATGATATTAAATTTTTGAAATTTGACGGTAGAAATTTTGTACACATCAGATAATATTCTCATTATTGGCAAGAAATATTTTGTATTGATTAATGGAAAAGTAATAGCTACTGAATTATGACACATGCAAACTAACTTAATGTTTTAGAAATTACACGAACAATTGTTAAATCATGCAAACATTCACCAACTAACATAAGCATACTATCTCTAATATATAACGAGCAAAAATGGGCCTAATTACGCATAATGGGCCTAATGAAACATGAATCTAACCCGTGAAAGCGATAAAGGCGAAAACCCTAATTTTTGGTTCCGTCTTCTCGGTTTAATCTGTTCTTCAAGGTCAAGGCGAGAGACGTCGGAGCGGCTGCTACTTAGGTTTCAGGTTAGTAAACGTCGGAATCTTCATCTCTTCTCAACTTCTATGAACTGAATTATCGTATCTCGGAACATGCCTTTAGTTCATTTCCCAAATTTGATGTTTCTCCGGAGAATCTAGGTTTTAAGCTTTCGTTTAGTGTCATTTTCAGAGTCATAGTGTGTGGGAATCGAATTCGTTGCCTCTGTAGATGTTTCAATGCGAATATCAATAAGCTTAAGATTTTGTTGGTGTATGATTTTTGCAGATTTTTGAATTTTTTGAAGAATGGTGAGAATCAGTGTGCTAAATGATGCTCTTAAGAGCATGTACAATGCTGAGAAGAGGGGAAAGAGGCAGGTTATGATCAGGCCTTCTTCTAAAGTTATCATCAAGTTCCTCATCGTCATGCAAAAGCACGGTATGTTGATTTTGCAGAGCTAGCTTTGACTCTGTGTTACTTTGCTTTCATTGTATTACTGTTTCCAAATGTAATGATGATTGCTTTGTGGTATGTTCTTGGATTTTATAGGTTACATCGGCGAATTTGAGTATGTGGATGACCACAGGTCTGGTAAGATTGTTGTGGAGCTTAATGGAAGGCTGAACAAGTGTGGAGTCATCAGTCCTCGGTTTGATGTTGGTGTCAAGGAGATTGAAGGTTGGACTGCTCGTCTACTTCCTTCCAGACAGGTTAGTCTAGAGACTATAAGCCTTTTACTCTGTACTCTTGGTGCCAATCAATTATGTTTTAGAGCGTAAGATTGTTGTTGATGCACATGCTCATATCGATCTGTTGCCTCACTTTGCTGTTCCTGTTAGGGTGTAATCAGGTGTTAACTGTTATTATTAGTAGAACATAATCACTTTGCTGTTCCTGTTAGGGTGTAATCGGGTGTTAAGTGTCATTATTAGTAGAACATAATCACGTTGTTGTTCCTGTTAGGGTGTATAGGGTGTAAGTGCTATTACTTGTAGAGCATAATCTTACTTTATCTTTCAATGTCACAACTTCATTGAACACATCTCTCTATGCGCAGTTTGGTTACATTGTTCTGACGACCTCAGCGGGAATCATGGATCACGAAGAAGCAAGGAGAAAGAACGTCGGTGGCAAAGTTCTTGGCTTCTTTTACTGAAGCATCTTCTCGAGAACCATTTTATCGGGTTATAATTCGATTCTACTTATGTGGTGGGAGTAGTAGTTATGGGATTTGACTTTACTTGTTAAAGTAGTAGTTTTGTATGTGGTTTTACTCAGATGCTTAAAAACTTTGAAGATGAGTAGACATAATTATTTCAGTTTTTGGAATTCGTTAGACTTATGCGATTTATGAAAGCAAAATCATCTTTCTTGACTTATCGTTATGTTGGTTACTCAGTTTTGGAGACGTGCTCTTCCTTCTCGTTTTATACCTTCATTCAGGATCAGTAAATTTATACGATTCTAAAGAAAATTTTGATTTTTCTTTGGAAACTTGCAATCATCCTCAAAACTACTTAACATAATAAGAGTTTTGATTACTAACCGAAACCCATACATATTGGGCCTCGTTCTCTTCTGGCCCAATGGCCTTGTTCTCCCTCGTTACTAGTTTCTTCTTTTACAAATTACACAATGACGTTTTAAAAATATATATACTCATCGGCGAAGTGTCGCGCGTATATCTAAAAAAAGAAAAAGACTTTGCAATATGCGCGAGCTAGCGCTTAGAAAATTTTCCATATTTGTGTGTATATACAAATCAACATACCTCGCCATCTTCTTTGTGTCATCATCATAAACTGGGTGTGCTTTATTTTCTTCATCTGTTGATCCTTATCATCAAAAGTTCTGATTACAGGTTAGTTAATTTCTATATTCTCATTCAAAATATTTACCTATTGTTTCTTTTTAATGGTTTGATTAGATTTATTGGATACAAACTTCTTTTTTTCTTCTTTCTAACAATCGTAAATATGCATTATATTAGGAGAATGGAATCTTGTCTGTGTAAATGCAAAAAAGAGTGTGCGTTTGCACCATACTTGCCGGCGGACAAACCAGAGGAGACATATGCATTGTTGACTGAGGCGGGATTTGAAATTGCCACTATTGCTAGGTTTCTTGTGTGCGCTCCTACGCATCGCCATGGGCAAGAATACTTCGACTGGATATGTCAGTTTGCAAAATCTGTCAACGACCCTAGCTTAAGAATCCGTGATCCTGAGTTGATGAAGCTTTCCCCTGAAGAACTTGAGGCCCGAGCGGACATTGCACTGTTGTCTTTTCATGTTTCAAGTTGGACTGTTGTTTTTTATTTGCTTTTTTTTTTTTTTAACATAGATATTTGAGTTTTGAGGGACTAGCTAGATAAGCATAAACTCTAGTTTTTTTTATATATATATATAAAATTTCCTATATAAACAACAAAGCATATGTCAATTTGTATTGTTGATTGGATTTTCTTAAAATATAACTAATAAAGGCTTGTTAAGATATATGAATTGATAAAAGAACCATAATCACACATTCACATGGTATGTATTTCTCATGTTTAGTGAATTTACCATAGATGCATATCAAACTATGTATTGACTCAAATTCATCACAGGAACTTTTAATTGTTAGAACATACGAGATTTCAAAAATATCTTTATTTCTTATTTATCTTTTGCCCTTTGATAAATTTAATGTCATAGTTTTGTAATATCTCCACAGCAACGTTACGGTATTCATTAGAGTCATGGCTAATTGCTTACCAGGACAAGTTCTAGGACCGACCGACGTTAGAAGACAAGAACTTGAAGGAAGGTGGTGCATGTCTCAACCCTCCGGTCTGAGAAACCCATCTCTCTCCTGGCTTGGACTCTGTTGCACCTTCTCCCCAAACCGCTCTCAACCTTCCCAACCCGTAAAGATATGACAGATTATGATGACTGAGTTTGCATCTACCTCTACCTTATGCCCACTTGGAAGCAAATCTGCTTATTTTGTTTCGTTTTCTAAAGTCTCCTTAAACTTACTGGCTCTACCTTTTGTAAACAATGATATTTAAACATTTAATACATAATACTAATTGCTCACGATAATTAAAACTAAGAAACTCTGATTCTTGGTTCTGGAAAGGTCTGCTAAAGCTTAGGGACCTTGCTCGCAGGTTCATTAGTTTTCAAGTTGGATCGGGTTCTAAAGCTTAGAGAGTGTTTATTGTTTGTGAATAAGGCGACAATGTGCTTCCAGAGAAGGTTCAGAAGTGGATGATTAGTAACTACGAGAGCCTAACGAAGTGAAGCGGATTGAAGTGGATGGTCACACATGGCTATGCTCAATAAGCCTCAACAGCTTTCTCAACTGCTACATGAAATAGCAGCTATCATAGCAACTGTGTATGATTTGGGCTTAATTACAACTGCGTATGAACGGGAGCTAAGGCAGATCAATGTTGGTTCTTCTCTTATTCCTATCCAATGCCAGCACCATGCTCCATGACATGAGCCGTGGACGAAGACGAAGTGGTGGACTTGTTGTTTCTGCATGTGATGTGTTTGCATGCATTTGGTATTGTTTGGTAAGTCATGTTTTCTTTGTCTACTCGTGTGTTGTATAGGCAGCCATATTTACAATGTTATTTATGGGGATTATCATATTAGCACAAATATTGATCAAAATTAGCATTTTTCATACTTGAGTTTACATAGTTAATTTCAAATTGTTACACTTTTTAGTTTCTAGTATATAATATTCTACTTACTTTTTCTGTTTTTTAAAATTCTTTATCCAGTTTGGTTTAATGTAGGTTTTGATGCTTAACCAAAAATAAATGCAGTTTTTAATGATACTGCATAGTATGTGACCCGTAAGCAGGATTTAAGCTTTAAAAATGAATTTTGGTTTAATAGAAGTAATAACAATGATTTGGATTTTAAAGTAATTAACAAGTAATTAACAAAAGGCCCATTAAGGCGTCGTGCCTTTCTACAAGCCCTCTCCAAAAGAATCTCTTCTCTCTTTGTTTTTTTGTGCGCGCTCCTTCGGTTCCAATTGCTAACGTGCACGCGAAGCAGAAGACGAAGAAGAAGAATACGAAGTAAAATAGAAGAAGCCGGGAAAAATCTAAAAAGCTAAATCGGGACTGGCGCATTTTAGCCGTCCGCCATAACCTTCGCTCTTCGCTCCTCTCCGATTACATCGCTCTCTCACTTGCTCCGGTACATGATCTTCTTCTTCGCGCAGCCGATTCATTTTTTCCTCTTTTGTTTGATCTAATTCGATTTCGATGAAACTAAGATTTACAGATTTTGATCTTTGAAGTTTTTGTTTCCTTTAGATTCAATGGCTGCTCCACCTGCTAGAGCCAGAGCCGATTACGATTATCTCATTAAGCTTCTTCTGATTGGAGATAGCGGTACGTACGTTGATCTGAAAAACCTCTTCGATCATGGATCCGATGAAATTTTCTGAATCCATTCGTGTTTTGTTGAACCGATCTATTCACTGTGATGTTTTTGATTGTGATGAGATCGTTGTATGGACTTTGGTGATACAGATTTGATTTTTCATTATTTGATCGGTGTTTGTATTTAGAGATCTCTGTAACCTTAGTGTTTGTTTTTGCAGGTGTTGGTAAGAGTTGTCTTCTTCTACGTTTCTCTGATGGATCTTTCACCACTAGCTTCATTACCACCATTGGGTTTGTGTTCTCTCGGTTATGAAGATAAATTGACTTTAGTGATGTGTGTTTTGATTTTGTTCCTTGACGTTTTACAGAGTCTTGTTTCTCTTTTATTTTTTTGGCCTTGATGTAGCATTGACTTTAAGATAAGAACGATTGAGCTTGATGGCAAACGTATCAAGCTTCAGATTTGGGACACAGCTGGTCAAGAACGGTTTCGGACTATCACCACTGGTGAGTTTTCATCTGTTCATATAAATTTGCTTCGTGGATCAGTACGTAGACCATTAACCATCCCAGTATTGATTGAATGAGATGAACACCTAACAAAATGTTGAATAGCCTCTTACAGGTGCTATTATCTCTTGTAAAGAGACTGTATTTGTGTAATGTCATTTGACTGATTTGCTTTGTTGGGCTTATTACCTTGCTAGGTATTGTATAGTTGGTGTTGTTGGGCTATTTCAGCACTTTATAGTTCATCTTTTCATATACACCTGCTTGCTGGTCACTTTACTTAGCATTCACCATTGCAATAGAAGTCAAGTTAGAAAGGTTGTCGAGATGAGATTTTCGACAAACACCTATAAGAAGTCTTTGATAGCCACTTATTGGTAAAGGGGATGTATTTGTACAATGTCACTTTACTGATTTGCTTTACTAGGCTGATTATTTTCCTAGGTGTTGTCTAGATGATGTTGTTGGGCTAAATCGGCACTTTATTTTTGATCTTTACCTTTGTTTCAATACCAGTCTGAAGATTCTTTTCCTTTTGCATTTTTTTTACAGCTTATTACCGTGGGGCAATGGGAATTTTGCTGGTATATGATGTTACTGATGAGTCGTCCTTCAACAGTAAAACTCCCTCCATCAAGTCTTTCCCTTACTGGTTTCTATAAAACTCCTTAACCGAAGTGATCATATCTTTTACACACCAGATTCTTAACGTAATTGCAGACATTAGGAACTGGATTCGTAATATCGAACAGCACGCTTCAGATAATGTTAACAAGATCTTGGTAGGGAACAAGGCTGACATGGATGAAAGCAAGAGGGTATGAATCACAAGCCCTTTATCCCTGTCCTATTCACGACTGATCCTTATAATAATAGCTTCTATGTCCTGTCACAATATTCAGGCTGTACCTACAGCAAAGGGTCAGGCTCTTGCTGATGAGTATGGAATCAAGTTCTTCGAAACAGTAAGTCTAACAATGCTCTTAATCATCGAAACTAGATAACTAGAGTACACATTGCTTACTTATCTAACTATATATGTGCTGTCACAGAGTGCCAAGACAAACCTAAACGTGGAAGAGGTTTTCTTCTCAATAGGGAGGGACATTAAGCAGAGGCTTTCAGACACCGACTCCAGGGCAGAGGTTTGTTACATCTCTTTCTCTTCCCTTTTCACATCTTTGCGTTTTTGCTCATTCAACGGTCGTCTGTTGTCAATTGCAGCCTGCAACTATCAAGATAAGCCAAACAGACCAGGCAGCTGGAACCGGACAAGCCACACAGAAGTCTGCATGCTGTGGAACTTAGAAGTTCCAAAAAGCCTTAAAAGTGAAGTATTAAGTCGAAAAAAAAAGTTTGGGGTGAAGTGAAAAAACAAACTAAGATATCTTTGGGTGCTTCTGTAATTTTTGTTTTATTCCAACATTCCTGATTCGTTCCAAATTGTCCTTCTTATTTGTACGAAGGTTTTAATCGAAACTTGTATTTTTCTCTCTTATATTATCCTCTCTGTTCTTATGTTTCTCTTGCTTCTTCTTTGTACCAAATCTTGAAACATTACTTCTAAGAGTATAGGAAACTTAGCTTCGACACAACCAACACTAGTTGAAGCATTCATAAAAGAAGGATTCGAAATTTTTCAATAAAATGTGAAACCAATAATATTTTAGCAAACAAGAAAAGAAATCTTGTGATAGTAAATCAAACTGTATACACATTTGATCTGTATGATAAGAAATCATCAAAAGAGTACTAAACCATGTGAAAGCTCTATGCAGATATGTTTGTTAATCTGTGAAAACTAAAAACCTAAGTGTCAATACATGCTTCTTCCCAACTCCAAATCAGTATTGACCAAAGTATCCACGGCAGCGAAGTCGTGCAAATCCAAACACGCAACTCTCTTCCCACTACTCGATTTCTTCAAAGTCGTCATAGTAGTAAACGTTGCGTTCTCAGGCAAGAAAGATCGTGTAACCAACTCGTTTGATGAGGCTTTCTCTTTCTCGTTCCTATGTTTCCTCATGTGACCACCAAGTGCTTGTCCCATCGGAAAATTCAACCCACAAATCGGACAAACATGAATCGTCGTCGTGGTCGTCGTCGTTTTACTCGGCGTCTTCTTCTTAGGTGATCCAGTAAGTGACGACGTCGTATAGTCACCGTTGTTAACGAGTTTATTATGGCTTGCACGGTGACCTCCTAATGCTTGAAACGAAGAGAACTCTTTCTTACAAGTCTTGCATCTGAAAACTCGTTTCTCTCCTCCTCCTACTCCGTCGTCGTCACCAACTCTCGTTAACAACATCAGACACTTCGCCGCTTTATCCACTGCCGTCGACGGATCAATACACTCCTCTCTGTTCGCAACCATCGAGTTAAGTGACGCTTCTAGGGTTTTTGTTTTTCTTGCTAGTGTCGGTGTAGTGTGTCTCGTGCGTGTTTGGGGAGACACTACTCACCTATTTATAGGGTTTATGACGTAACGTTAAGTGACGAAAGTACCCCTTGATGACGTGGTGGGTAAGTTAGTGTAAGTGGTGTTTATGTTAATTAATCTTACTGTAGTGAATTGTATTCATAATTAAGCCGCCTTATAGATTTTTTTTTTTTTTTTTTTTTTAATTTATAAATCTTGTCGATGTGGATAGTGCAAATCTATGTACTTGGCAACTTATCCATAATATTCACTGTAAAAAATAAAGTTATCTATATTAAGTCAAAGTACATGCATGTACAGATTCTTTTTGGTTAAATGACTCAATATATTTTTCTATTCAAATAAATGTATTTATATATTTTTATTCATTGAACTGTAGTTTCATGTTTTGAATAAATTCATTTTTATATATTAGTCAGAAATATATATACATGTCCATCATCTTCTAAAGCACATATAAACACTTTCATAATCTTCTTTGTAAAATAAATTTACCTACGTGATAGTTTTATTCAGGTGATCATCTCATTCAAGAATCTAAGAATTTTTTCATACAAAGTTGTATTCATATGCAAATAGATGGAAAACATATAATTAATTGAATAAAGTTATGTCTGTAATTAAGATAAACATTTGAATTATCAGTATATGTTATTTGATTGTCGAAGTTTACTAAACATGAACTTTTAAAAGCATCTTTTGCCTAATTATTTAATTTGCTAGTTTTGGTTGTTTAAATTTGAAATTCATCATTTTATATTCAACCCATAATTATAGGAATACCCAATGCGTTAATGATTCAATGTTTGACGATAACCGATTTGAATTTTATATACGTTTTTATATATTAGTCTATAAACCTTAATTAAGATAACATTTAGGAATCTTAACTAACTTATCACAATAGTTACATAAGTATTGTGAGATTATAATAACTAAAGAAGAACAACAAAGTTGAAGAAGTAAACTAGGAGAGAATTAAGAACTAGTTGATCAGAAGGTTTCAGTTAATTTCCTAGTGCAGTCTGTTTGGTCACACGTAAAAGCATATACCACATGGGAATCAAGCTTTGTACCCACAAAGGTGGAGAAAGAGAGACTAGAATCGATATAGACTTCAAAGTTTTGGCGATTCATTTTTTCCTTTAGCTTAGTTTCGTCTATGTTTCTTCTTCTTCTTCTTGATCTAGTTGATACCACACTAATATTATAGTTTCAGCACTACTTAAAGCCATTTATAGCTTAACCATTAAAGGTTCATCTATACAAACCAAGAAAATTTATATAGCAAAGAGTACAAGAAATAATCTCGGATGGTAAAATAATATTCACATCGATCGGTACAATATATGTATCCAATGAAGACTACAAGAATGAAACTAAAAAACTAACCAATACTAAGATTCAACTCCAACTTCCAGTTGACCAAACTCTCCATCGAATCTAACTCCAAGTTATCCAAACACGCCACTCTCTTCCCACTACTACATTTCTTCAAAGTCGTCACCGTCGTAGTCGCCTCTGGCAAAAAAGATCGTGTAACCAATGCTTTCTCGTTCCTATGCCTCCTCATGTGACCACCAAGAGCTTGTCCCATCGGAAAATCCACTCCACATATCGGACAAGGATGAGACGTCACTTTAGTCTTCTTATGGGACGACAAAGATTCAAGAAGTGATGCATCGGTACTATTAGTGAGTTTCTTGTGGCTTGCACGGTGACCTCCCAATGCTTGGAACGAAGAGAACTCTTTAAGACAAGTCTTGCATCTGTAAACGCGTTTCTCTCCTCCTCCGCCGCAGTATTCTCCAACTCTCGGTAACAACATGAGACATTTCACCACTGTATCTTCCACAATCTCACTTCTCGTAACCATTTTGGATTTGTCTTAGTAATGATCACTTCTAGGGTTAAGTTTTTGTACGTGTTTGTTGTGTGACGACGATGAGTACTACTCTCTCATTTATATAATAGAACTTGTGTGAAGATTTATAGTAAAATACATAACTAGCCTTTGTGGCTTGCTGCGTAAGTAAGCTGATGAGGTGTGTAGAAAATAGAAAAATCAGTGTCACCGCGTCACGAGTTGCGTCACCGCGTTAAAGCTTTAAAAGGAGACTGACTCAGAAAAGTCGTTGTACGTTAGTTCAGATAAAAGGAATGTTCTTCGTGCGTTCCACCACAATATACAAATATTGGTATTTTGTAGTCTTAGTCTAGAAGAACAAAGTTATTATTTTATTATCTTTAGTTTTTGTTTGGGTCTTCGAAGGTATTCGTATCTAGATAAGTTTACTCTTCAACGTACTATATATAATATTCTTCATGGATTGAGCAAATGAGTTTTACTTAGCTAACTACTTAACTTATCCATATACAATTTACAATCTAGATACATCTAGAATTTTTCTTCTTTGGATCGTCAATATTTATTCGTTAAACTTATCTACTAGTAATATTTCTTTTTGTTTCTTTTGCAAAAAATTATTCATCTTTTTGTATACTTATAAATTATAATATCTCATATAATTTGGGCCAACTCGATTGAAATATTAATTTAATTTTACATATATTCATAGTAATTATTATCGTAAGCGGGTAATCAGGGTTATATCTCGATTAATTCGTAGATCGAAAACATGTGTTATTCGTTCATGAATTTCTGAATACTAGTTAAAATTTTGTGTGTGTTTACTTGATGATCTTATATTGGATTCCAAAATGCACATTAGATTTTAAATAAATTTGAAATGGAAAAAAATAAAACAATGCTATGCGTAAAGTATGTTTTTTCAAAACCCCTATTTCATGTTCTTCTTATAGTATGTGTTGTTAAGAGTTTTTAAAGAAGTTTTGAAATAATTTGGGCTGTGTATATATTTCTTCGGTCGGGACCATTCTGTGATACATACATGACATACACTCTCAAGCCAAAGTCCAAAAAAGCGTGTAGAACGCAATTTAATATGGACTAAATAAAACAAGAGGAAACTACCTACAACTTGATATATGTCTTGCTATGTTTATATCTCCCACAAAAAGACATACTGATATTTTTGTTCGTTCATAATTAATTTTGTTTGGATTACCAAAAATCCTAATTTATCATTCACGTCAACTTCTAAACCACATATAAATATATAGTGGAATGTACGTAAACATTACGATATTATTCCTGATAACTTAATCTTCGCATGCACGTCAACTTATTCATCAGTTCGTCATCTCATTCCATCGAAGGTGTGTGTGTGTGTGTGTTTCTCGGAAAGATGAGAATGATTTTATAAGATTGTGAAAAGGTTGGTTGTATGGAAACTAGAGAGAAATGTTTGGAAGCAAAAACAACAGAAGAAAATAAGAAAAAGGAGTTTGTGAGTGATGTGATGAGTCATTCTTGATAAGATTACGCGGTTTCTTCTTAGAACACACAAAACATATCTCTTCTTTACTAAGTTTATATCGCACTAAATTTCCTCTCTCGTATTCATACTTTGGTAGAGAACCATGTAGTATAAAGCTTAATATTTCTATGTAAGATCATATATATGTATATGTATTCAAATTATGATTTGTAAGGATTTTGTAGAATTTATTATGTTTTTGGATTTAAGAGATTTAAGTGAATTTTAAAGGTATTTTAGTGGATTTGTTATTTTTTTCCATTTCGAAAAAGATAAAAAACATAGTTTGTGATTTGATTAAAAACTAACCAAACCATAAAATAATGTTTTAAGTAATAATGCCAAAAAAAAAACTCAAACCAAAACCATTCTTGCTCCATATTGATGCATCAAACTTCATTCACTTGGTTTACGAAAGGTTTCGTATAATCCATCCCCTACGCTCTTCTATGGACATATGCACGAACCCTAATTTCATACCTAAACTGTGAACCAATGTCATAGCTTCATAACACATACCATATTCACTTCATCAAAATCTTTGTTCAAATTACATGCATCACTTCTAGCTTTCTTACGTGGATGCCTCATAACACAAACCATATTCACTTCATCAAATTTTTTGTTCAAATTACATGTATCACTTCTAGCTTTCTTACTTGGAGGAAACTTTTTCTAAACTGCTTTTAGAAAACTTCATGCACAGATCTTTCATCGTATGGTATGCCCTCTAGATCATTCACCATCTGGACACGACTTGATTCATTTATCGCATCACGACTTGATTAAGATTGAGAACAACATACATTCAGAAACATACTTTAGTTCATTCCATTTCCCGCAAACCAAACCCACATCTTTATTCATACACTGGTGGAACAAGCGAGACAAAATCATATTCATAAAAATCCAAGATTTTTATAATCATAACTCATAAGGATAGATATATTTCAAAATAACATTCAACTCAGATCCCAAACGACTAGCACCATACCCAAGACCCAACACCGATCTAAGTCCCTCTTACCGGTTATATTAAAAGAGCTCTATGTGCAAAGAAGAGTCTGATAGATAAGAGGGTGAATCGAATTTGAACACAAGGCGGCAAGAATTTGAAGCCCTGACCACACCATCCAATTCGTTGAGCACCTTACGTCTCTCTTTCAACTTGTTGAGCTCTTTCGATTCAACGGTATTTGTTGAGAATGTTGCCTGCTTCAATCGTCTTGCGTTCTTTAGAATGTATGTAGCCACTTCTTTCTCTTCTTTTCTTCTCCAATCAAATCTTCTCCACACCAATGTCTCTAACTGTGACAACAAACATTCAGGGATATACTTCGGCTCATTCCATTTGCAGCCGACCAAATCATCATTAAGAAAATTCAGACGTTTCTGAGACCAAAGAGACAAAGGGCAGTCAATGTACAGCAACATTACTACACCATAAAATACAGCTAGCTGACTAATAATGAAATTTTCTTACATTAGTGAGCTTGAGAACTCGTAGTTTAGGAGAAATTTGGAGCATGAGCTTAAGTAGATTCCACCACTCTGCTTTACGTGTATACATCTCTAAAGATACCAGCTGATAGAAGATACTTCCACTAGGATATGTAATCTATCCATGAGACCAATTATTAAGAGTATAGAAACAATGTGATAACTGATAACTGGATAACAAATCCGAAAAGTTACCTTAAAGGGTGATAAATCCAATAAAAGACGTCTGACTGAAGTGACAGATCGAAGAAGCTTCTCACTGGTTACAGATGTATCATTCGCGATACTTGCCTCCACCAGCTTAGGCGCATTCAGAGAAAACCCTGGACATCTTAAGTCTTCAATTTGCAAGTATTTCAAACAAGGAGCGTTTATCATATATCCCCAAAACTCTGGTCCATCATTGGTATCATGAATCGTTAGCCTCTGCAAAGAAGGGGACTCAACATTGAAAGTCCCAACATCACAACTGTCACTTCGATACACATCCAATTGTTCAAGACTAGGGAAACTATATAAAAGGTTACGGAAAGATGCATCGTCTTTGAAGTCCACAAACTCAAGGCGCAGAGTTCTAAGAGACTTCATAAGACCCGGTGAAGGTATATCAACAACGATGAAAAGTACGAGTTTCAAACTCTCAAGTGTGGTACAAGTACACAAGCTACTCGGAAATGTGAATATCTCATGCATAGTGAAGAAATCGAGCTCCAATACACGCAAATGACGAGAAAACGCGGTTCCAACCCAAAATCCTACATCTACAGGGGAAACGTTATCTGATCCAAACCGGAGACGAAAGCTCTCTAAAACAGGAGCTTCATGTGAAAAGAAAGATTTGCAAACAATATCTGAAAATGAAAGGTGTTCACTTTCGTAATCCTCAGTGTCGAACTCGAGATTTGGCACCAATTTCCAACGGGACCGCCATTGTTTAGACAAAACACTTGTGGCTGTGACAAGTTTCGTCGGAAGTAAAGACAATATCTTCAGAATCAAAGCTTCCGGCAACAGATTCATCCTATCCTCCTCATCATCACCTAGATTTCTTCTCAATCTTTTCACCACCAAAAAAATCAAAGAATTCACAATAAGACCGCTATGATGTATCGGGATTTCAAAATGCTCTAAACATGAACAAAACTTACCGTTGTTCTTGTTCCATTTTTGCTGTTCCTCGAAGCTAAAATCGCACTTCAATCGCTCTTAACGCAAAAACTCAACAAATTTGAAGCAAAGCACTGAAGCTCGCGTCAACTGAACAAGACTAGGGCTTTCTAATTCAAAACCGGTTTTGAATCAATATCGAACCGAACCCAACCGGTTTACTTATTAATAAACGAAGAAAAGCCCAAGATGGTGGTATTACACGGCGGTTGAGGATGCAGAACTGAACAGTAGGCGGTGTAGGCCGGTAGGGTTTTGGATCATGCGGCGGATGATGACGTGTTGGGCTATAAGTGGGCTTTTCATACTTAACGATTAGTAAGTCTCTGGACCAGACATGAATAAACAGATTCTTATAAAAAAAAAAACATTATACTGTTTTGTATGTAGTCAAAACATATACTATTTTGTGATCATTATTATAGTTATAGGAAAAAAATATTCAACATCCATGAATAAGATACTTGATAAAGAAAATTTCGACGATCATAAAGAGTAAAGACAATGAAAAGCCGTAGATGCTACTACTCTAAGTCATTGAGTTTGACTTGGAACTGCTCACCTGAAGACAACACCTTCACACTGACCGAACCATCTTCCCACTCTGTCTTCCCAACTAGAACTAGCCTTCTTGCGTTTACCCGAGCTGCTCTCTTGAACACCCATTTCAGCGGTTTACTCTCCAGTACCAAATCAACGGTTTGGCCTTTGTCTCTGAGAGCGGTTGCAACTGTGGCTGCAGCTCCTTGGAGGTCTTTGTCCAAAGCACATACAATGTTCTCTACTTCTTGTCCCAGTTCTGGCAACAAATCCTTCTCCTTGAGCAACTAAAAATGAAAGTGGGAAATTAAAACCAGTTATTAAAAGACGCAACTTTTCACTGCGGGAAATAGAAGCTAAATGATAGCGACTAGCAAGTTTAACTTACTTCAACAATTACAGCATCGCCGAAACCAAAACCACAAGCTGGAATGTCATCACCTCCATAGGTAGAGAGTAATCTGTCATACCTCCCACCACCACATATAGCTCGCAGCTTCCCTTTTCGATCAAATCCCTGTCACAAAATTTTTCTATCAATTGATATTAGAAAACTATACACAAGTATCCATGTATGCAGAAGATTATGGCATAAAATCTAACCTCGAAGACGATACCAGTGTAATAAGCAAGACCGCGGACAACAGATGCATCAAACTGTATCCACTCTGAATAACCAAACTTTTCAGCAAGTGAGAAGAGTTGCTTCAAATCTGAAATGGCTTCTCCTGCTCCACCAAGTATATCTGCTTATACAAATAAGAGTTTCTTATCAACTACAATTCTCGGAGAAAGGGACTCACTAGAAATAATGAGACGACATACCTTCCAAATCATCCAAGGACTTCACAGAAAGCACTTGAAGTAGCTGTTCAATAGCATCTTCTGATATTCCCGTGAACCCAAGTTCCTTTTTTATTTCATCAATTGGAATCTTTTCTATCTATTTAGTAGGCAACATAAAAAAGTAGGGTGACAAAATCAGCAATAGCAGAAACATTCGTAAAGCTGGAGAATCTTTTGATATAAGCAGGTGAAGTAGCCCTGGTTTCAAAGCAGTAGTATATTGATGTTTAGACTACTAACCTTATCTATAATGATACAAACTCTTCCAAACAGGCCTTCGGGTACACCATATTTTGTTAGCAATTCTTGTAAAACCTGTACAAGGAAGAAGTTATGGGAGATGATAGCTACAGTATATATACACATGCTGTAGATAGTGCAAAAAACACTCAAATCATGTCTGCCATTGCGAGTAAATTCCTTGTTTCTGTATCATATAATCCATATCAAAAGAGAACATAAGCAAAAATACCTTGCGGCTTGAAACCTTAAAACCCACATCTGCTGCAGTGATTCCAATTCGCTTGAAGAAGGTGACTATAGATGAAATTAGTTCAGCTTCAGCCTAAACAAAAAGGTTTGAGAACCAAATTAGCGGCAGGGCTTATAGCGAGTTAAAAAACAAACATAGGTGAGGTTAATATAGCAAGAAACTCGCAAGCAAGTGATTGAAGATGTGACTTGAGAGATACATACTGTTACTTCAGGCACACCAATAATATCCATATTCCACTGGTAATGCTCACGTCGCCTTCCTCTTGTCATTCTCTCATATCGCCAACACTGCCCAACAGCAAACCACTTCAATGGAAGGGAAACGGATTTTCTGGACCAAAAAGAATATGGGAATCAACATTCTCACATCCATACCTGGATACAAGAGTTTTAAAAACAAAATAAATAAACTGTCCTTTGAAGATTCCATGGACAATTCTGAAGACTTGAAAATACAATTCTTAGACTTGTAGGTTTATTACCCCTTCTGGATGACAAGCCTGGCTAAAGAAGGTGTAAGCTCAGGCCTCAATGCTACACGGCGATTTCCTCTATCTTCAAAGCAGTAAAGCTACATATAACAAAGTTTGCAATAGTTCAAGCTAAGGAACTAAATTCTTCTAACAAATCTACATACACAGAGGTTACTGCACTATCCTAAACTGCAGATAAAGATCCTAAAGAATGAAAATGTAGAAAAATACTAACTTGGTCTCTAATCTCTTCCCCTGCTTTTCTGATGAACAATGCCTCCGTCTCCAGTACTGGAAAATCCACTTCCTCATACCCAAATAACCGTGAGACCTTCAAAGCAAAGTCAACATAAAAAAAGCATCAAACTTTGAACACAGAGTGAACAAAGTATTCAAATTTCATCGAACCAAAAGAACATTTTCAGAAACCCAATAAGTAGAGTTCATCTCTGACCTCTTTGAAGTGGTTGAAGAGCCAATTGCGGAGTCGCATATCCTCAGGAGGGAAATCACGAGTTCCTTTAGGAGGATTGACATCGATCTTCTGAAAGTCTTCTTCAGTCACCAACGGAGGAGCCACAATCGAACCTGACCTTCCTCCTCCATTGGCCTTGGCCGCCGCGGCACAGATTAGGCGGCGCCTAGGGATAGAGCACTGACGAGGATGCGAACAAGAAACGAAGTCAACAAGAATAGGCCTGAAGCTCGAGCACAATCGCGTCGTCACGATCCTATGAATTGCTCGCATCTCTTCTTTTTCTTTGCTTCTTCAAATGAAGTGAGATAGAATAATCAAAAGAAGGAGATACAAGTATGAACGAACGGGCTCTAATGGGCTCCATTTATTTCCGGTTAAAGCCCAATTAGTTTGGTTTAAATTCATTTCCTCTCAATCCAATTGAAACTCTAATGGGCTCTGTAATGGTACGAAATATGAATTGTTTGATACGTGTAAATCGAGCTTGATTGTTTTTTTGTTCATAAAATCTCTCAAATCTTATTAGGGGCCACATATGTATATCGTCCGTGAGCTGAGGAGAAAAAAACAAAAATTTTACATTTGCCAATTAAAACATTTTTGCTAAGTGGTTTGTGAAACTATGAACACGTTGAAGCAGGCTCCACTGGTGCTTCTCGTGTTAGACATGTAGTCAAAGTTAGGTGTGGATATGTGACTCTAAGTAGACTCATTAAAAACTCAAGAGAAATATTTGAATTCTCTCAATTGTAACAATACTTTTCTTTGACTATACTTGCCTCCTATATTTTGAAATTTACTTTATTTTAATCTCATGCTTCATCATAGTTTTAAACGTAATGTTGGACACAATATACATAAACTTGCTATGTTTTCTGAGTGAAACTTTCAAATTCTGTTCACAATACAATCAAATTCAAAAAACAAACTAATTTTGAAAAACTCATCATTTATCTCAGACAGTAACTTTGCACGAATGATTATTTTGTAGAAGTACAAGTGCCGGTCTAAAAAAAAACCAAAGAGAGGAACAAAAAAGTCTGATTTGCTGTCTTGTCTCTCTTTCTCAAATCTCTCGTGTTGTGATATCTCTCTTTAATACATTCAAACTTTTCAACATTTTACGTCCTCTTCCTCTTCTTCACTCCGAGAGGAAGAACAAACCCAATAAAGCTCCAAGATACCATTAATGGCGTTGATGAGTTCAAGAGCAACAACACAAGACAACTGCATTATGGTTCCTAGCAGATTGAATCACCACCAATTAGACTCAAAACCCTCTGGTGAACGGAGAGTCTCCGTCGTTTATTATCTCAGCCGTAATGGTCAATTCGATCACCCACACTTCATTGAAGTACCTCTCTCTTCTCAAAACGGTCTCTATCTCAAAGGTATTAAAAAATCTCATATTTTCCTCTGTTTTTTACTTTTGCTCTGTTTTTGGTTTCGTAAAGTTTCCATTTTTATTTCCTTTTCTCAGATGTGATCAATCGATTGAACGAGCTACGAGGCAAAGGAATGGCTTGTCTCTACTCTTGGTCCTCAAAACGGTAAAATCTCACTTCTCCACCGTCGGATCTCTAGATCTTTCTCACCGTCCGATCTTCTTGTTTACTTATACTCTGTTTTAATCTCAGAACTTACAAGAACGGGTTCGTATGGCACGATTTATCTGAAGAAGACTTCATTTTTCCCATTCATGGCAAAGAATATGTACTCAAAGGCTCTCAAATTCTCGACCTTGATGACAAATCCGGTAAAGAATCTAACATCTCCGCCGTCGTCACTCACCGGCGTAACCAGTCTTGGAGCTCTAATGATCAGTACAAAGTCTACAAATCCTCCGATGAGTCATCGAGTCGTAAGCTCGCGACCGATGCTTCCACTCAGACCGACAATCACCGGCGGAGGAAACATATAGCGAAAGAGGAGGTGGAAGAAGTGAATGAGATCACTGAGCTGAGCAGAGAAGAGATTACTTCACCACCACCGTCAGATTCAAGTCCAGAAACGTTAGAATCATTGATGAAAGCAGATGGACGGTTGATGATGCGTCAAGAAGATCGAACGGTTGAGAAGATGCGGCCATCGGCTGTCCTGATGCAGCTGATATCGTGCGGTGCGATGTCGTTTAAGAAATGTGCGCCGACGCTATTGAATGGGAGCACGAGGTGTACGGTGGAACGTGGAACAGGAATTATAGGCTGGAGAGGGCAGAGAAGGAATTAAGGAGTTTTGGAAGGGTGAAATTGGAAGAGAAAGAGTATTTTAGTGGTAGCTTGATTGATGAGAGTAAGAAAGAAGTTGTTCCTGCTTTGATGAGGTCTTCTTCTTACAATACTGATAGGTAACGACATGCATTTCGACTTGTTATAGGTGAAACGGCACGATGTTTTTACTTTGAAATCGCATTTTCGAGTTGAACATGCGACATGCCAATATAGTTTTGGTTGTTGTGTGAGTAAAATGTGTAGAAGTACGTTTTGGCATTATAAATTTAGCTAATTAAGTCATTTGTATTAAACTATAGAATTGAGATGACTTTGGTGATTAGGTGTTCTAAATGGATGTATTAATCAACTAATGTTTGTCTTAGGAGTTTAAGGATGAGGATGACTAAGGATAAAGATGACGAAGAGGTGGCTCGGGCTAACATTGTTCCGAGAAACACAAAGGTCATGGTGGATCATAACAAAGCCAAAGCCAAAGCAAATGTTTGATACAACCATTACTAGAATATAGCAAAATGGCATAGAGGTGTTTTTCTTTTATATATATTTTTTGGGTGAGTAAAGAAATACAAAAGTATGATTGTTACATGTAAATATGTTGTAGTTTGACGTTTGGTGTGATTAATATGAATTCATATGACTATTCTTTGGGAATCTTTCGTTTTCAATATTTTTCAATACATTTTTGACTATTCTCATTTCTTTTCAGATTTCAAATTTTCAGGAGTCCACAATTGAAAATTCTAAAATAAATTCAAAGCATATTGACTATTCCCATGCAAATTCAAACCGTATTGGAATATTTTAAGTTTTAGGGTTTTATAATTTATAAATAGTTTTCTTACGAAATATTTGAAGACAATGTTTGAAGTGTAATGTTATGGCCAAAGATTATTGAGTTTGAGTTTGGTATAAAGTTGAACATTGGACTGATTCTGACTTCCATGAAAACATATGGTGTTTTTTTTTTTTTTTTGCGTAACGAATATATGGATGAGGCTGCATTGACACCATTAGCACGGCCACTAAAATACATGTCTTAGCACTCAAGATTGTTAAGGAACAAGATCTTTCTGAAGTTAAATATAAAACCAAATATGATCCCAACTATGATTTAAAAAAAAAAGGTATGATTAATAATAATAACAAAATTGTGAAAGAATTGTAGTTGTTATATAGACTATTTTCCTTGTGATTAACATTTTTTATATAAAAAGTGAAGAAGATTGAATGAATCACAATTCACAAACCGTAGTGAACTCATATCGTCATCGGTCACAATTACACCTAGCATATTTGTTAGCATATGGTTTATAAAAACAATTATACACATTTAGCATAATGTATCGTGAAAAGCGTTACCAATCTATATAAAAGTTGGATATTTGTTGTAATTAAATAACGAAAGTTGCATATATTGTTACTTTGTTAGATAGATAATTAAAGTAAATTAAGAAAAAGACTTTTCGCAAAATTTAATGGTTTCTATTATATATGCGGCTGTAGATTATGGCTGATGAAATCGTTATCTCCACTCCACCCGATGGCATAAAGAGCTAGTGATTGCTTAATTGGACAACACTTTTTTTTGTTCTTCCTAAATGGCAAAATATGGATTACTAATTAACTAGTGTAAAAAATATAGAAGCTGCCCCTATAGATTTGTTCCACGATAAGGCAAAGTGATGATTATATTATTGCACAAATTTGTCTAAATTACCAAGAGAGGAATGGAATATATATAATTTAAGACACAAAGATGCAATCATCTTCTTTTGCTTAAGACAAGAGTTTACTCTTTTGGACGAAAGATGTTAGAGTTTTTAAAGGTATCGATTCCATTTTCCATAGACTATGGATCTAATGCTTTTTTTTTTCTTTCTTTTGTTGGAAGTTATTCATCACCTACAATCTTAATTATTAGTACCAATAGACATAATATAAAGGAAAAATTAGAAAAGCTACACAATTTTGCCTGCAAATTCTATAAAAATAAATTTTAGTGAATACAGTATATATATGATGTACCTATAAGTAACTTTAGGATATGTCTATTTAAATTACAAATATTTTTTAAAGTTAGAAGTTATCTTAAAACTCAACCAAGACTTTTTTTTTCATATCCTTTTGGATAGGGTGATATGGATCACTAGGTAAGACCACGATCCATGAGACAATATGTGTTTCATCCATTCATATCTCAATATGCATTTTGGAGCCATTAATTTTATCCCACTAAAAACGAAAAAAGTAAGCAAAATTAGCTATAGTAACTTCATTTTTGGAATCTATTAGCATCTCAATATTGATGGTTCTTATGTTTTTGAAGCGGTCGGTCTTAAATCTATTCAAAATACTCCCAACAAGACTGATGACATAGAATTCTACTTCTACATGTATTGAGATGCTAATAGATAGAGAAATGGAAACTAGTATATACATATCATTGCATACGTACGTAATATTTGATGCAATGAAATATCATTTTAATGCATACGTAAAGCTAATATTATTCCATATATGGGGGATCACATATCATTGCATACGTAATATTTGATGTGGAAGTGGACTTTATACCTTTAAGGTGTGTGCTCATGTCTATAAGAATATCCACCGCATCGATCCTCTTTTGTCTTTTACAACTACCCGCGGTACATGAAGATTGAGAAAAACACACATGCAACGCAAGCATGTTTCCATGTGTACGTATGGAGTGACGACATCTTAAAGATATACACATTTTGAAATCAAGAAAGAAATGATTACAACAATAGAAATCTAAACACTTGAATAAAAGTGATCAGGAGACCATCATCTATATATGTAACCATTGAAAGAGTCTTCATATCCTTTGACTAGCGGCTAGCTCAACAAATGAATCATTTTTTCCAGACATATGTTCGGATCACTGGCAAGGCTGGTCCGAACCAGTTTCACATATTTCTATTAGCAACGGTGATTAGAAGAACTATAGGTATTACTATATTAGCGTGTGGGAGTCACAAGGCAAAAGAGGCGATGATATAAATATTTTTAGTGGAGATGGGCCAAAGAGTGGTGTGTGTTGGTGACGTCCACGTCCCTCAATCTCATTTCTTAATATGGCTCCACTATAAAGAATATGTTATCAATTTACAATCATCTCCGTTCGTTTTGTTTAAGCTTATAATCTAAAGTAAATATTCGTTAGATTTCTAATTATTTCATAAAAGAATATGTAGCTAGACACGATGATCAAACCCAACTAATACAATAGAATAAATTTGTTTATCAATCATCTCCTAATCATGTTCTTCCAAATGTATTGGTATAATTGCCTCATGTTTAAGTGGTCAAATCCAACTAATAGTCATGCTTCACTTCGAATGCAGTAGCTTTCAGAGAGTGGAGTGTGTTGTGTAGAATATATTTTAGATAAAAGGACAAATTTAGGAATTCCAAATCAACACGCATGAATGATAAACCCCTAGAACCCGAATCTAATCGAGCATTAAAAAAGAAAGGCCAATTAAGTTTTTTTTTGTAATCTATGTAAGATTTTTGAAGATACATAAGATCTTTTTAACGGTTAACGGTCAATTAAGAAAGTATTAGGTGCTAAGGAGGCGATGATCCAATATCTAGTGCTTAGACTAATTAATCAAAATTTAGACGGTTTTTGGGGTTTAAATACAACGTAAAATATTTTGTAAATATGATATTATAGATAAAATTATAAGAAACTAATTAGTAGCAAAACTAAAATGTGAAATCGTAAACAATTTTTTTTGTCAAAATCTAATTAACGACATCATTTTTGCAATACGGACTTTGTAAAATTATAAGATTTAGATTTATGAGATAGAATCCATTGTGCGAAGTACTAAGTTGTAAATAATTTCTTCTCTACCAAAAAGAACAAGTTTTGAAACCTCGCGCTAATCATGGTCTATGGACTAATTTGGTTTGATACAAATGGAAATATTCCCAAATTTGTCATAGGAGATATGCTGCACATATGCAATACATCAATAGTGCCTTCTTTCCATGTTCATATACTTGGAAGAACCACCCATAAATAAGGGATCACTATATGTTCAGTACTAAAGTTTGGAACCAAATCAAATTCATAATAGGTGTCTCACCTTTCATCATTTTCTTAGATTTTTTTGTCCTCCTCTTTTGGCTGACTACACATTTTACTTCAACTCAACAAAGCCTATAAAAATCAACACTTCAAGCTAATATTTTTTTTAAAGGCTTTCAATTTATAAAATAAAGAGGGCTATTTCCGGATTAGGCCCATATAAATCCCCTTAGGGCCCGAACCATTTACATCAAACCAAACTAAACCAAAAGAAACAAAACCGACCAGGTTCACAAACCAAACTAAACCGGTCATTGAAACCCTAATCTGCAAATGCAAAACACATTGCAGCCGCCGTCCAGATCTGCGAATACCCACCGGAACAGGACCTCCGGTGAGCCTGGACGACGCTAGTCGAACGGAGATGGTGATCCAAGATTTGTTGCCATCCCGCCACTGTAGAGCTGTTTTGAGAAGGAGGAAGAGAACCGAGTTTTCCTTTGTCGAGGAGGATTCTTGTTCAGTCGTGAGAGAGGAAAGCAGTAGGGAGTAGAAGAAAAGACCTTTGATGGTAGCTTAGATTCACCAGATCGAAGATTACCTCCCCCATCGAAGCCGATCTCGTGAAACCTCCAGAATCTCAGGTCCCTAGATCTAACTACTCTCATTTCTCGTTCTTCCCCTATGTGAAGCTACACCCCTAGTGGAACTAGCCCTGTTAACGGAGCGGATATCCGCTTTTTTTTGAAAATCCGCATCCGCATCCGTATTATCCGTGATTTTTGAATCCGTATCCGCATCCGAAGATCCGAATATCCGTGAAAAAAACAAATATCCGCGAATATCCGCGGATATCCAATTTTTTTTATTTTTTATTTTAAAATTAAAATACCATGTATTTTAGACCAAAATACCGGATATCCGGGTTTTTCAAAAAAAAAAAGCGGATATCCGTTATCCGTTTTTTAAAATCGCATTATCCGTGTCCGTATCCGAATTTATCCATAATTTACTATCCGTATCCGTTTTTCCGGATATCCGTTTTTCGGATAAAAAATCGGATACGGATACGGATATTTCCGGATGCGGTTTTTTTCTCAGGGCTAAGTGGAACTCACTTCAAGCTAATATTTCCAATAACTTAATTAATATAAGAACCTATCTCTCCATTCCTATGAATCTTATTTTTTAAAAATGGAGGAATGTAGCTCTAGCTAAATTTCAAGAATATGGTTTATGGCCTCTTTAAAATTTCTTTATAATTGTTTATGGCCTCTTTAAAATTCTTTATAATCCTTATTTAGTACTTTAATTTCTCAGTCTTAATTAACAGGAAAATTTAGTAAAGATACTCTTTCTTTTTCTTTTTTTTTTGCTTTTGGCTTGAACTATTGACTATGACATAGGAGATGGTGCACTAGCAAATATGGAGTAATAAGAAAGAGTTCTTATTACCACACACACCCACCATAAATTTGAAGACAAAAACTAATGGGTTTGTTACGTCAGTACATCAATCACCTGTTTTCTCAATACATGTTTTGCTAACCCCATATGTTCATAACCAAAGTCCCGAAATACCAACTGTTCAGAATATGCCAATACAACTCACCCTATATCATGTAAGAGCCATGCTTAATGAATCTTGTGAACACTATGCCAATGAAAAAGAAGCAAACGCATAAAGTCTCTGCTTCTTATGTCCATGCACACATCATGACTATATTAAGATGGCACGGCACCCTAATCTTGCTTATGCATCTACAAGAATCCACATGCAATATACACATGTAACTTAAAAGTTCCACAACTTGATTTTGTTGTACTTGAGTGTGTGTTTGGACAATGTTAACCCTGATCAGGCCCAAGAGAAAGAAAAAAAAATACAAGCCACAGACTCAAGAATCTTTAAAAAGTATCAAATTCCAATCTCAGGTACTGCTACTAGATACAAAAACTCACTTATCAGGCCCCCATAACAACAATTTCGACTTCTAAAGCTGTCAAAGCTTTTGTCTGTTTCTTTCTTCTCTCTTTTCCTTTTCTAAGATTCAACAGTTGCTACCATTATAACCCTTAATAAAGTCAAGAGACACTTCTCTCTTATCCCCACAACAAAAAGAAAGATCTAGGGTCTTTCTATATTTTTTCTTTTCAATCTTTTTAGCACCATAGAAATTTTTATTAATAGTACTACTAGTTTTTTTCAAGACACTATAGAAGAGATTAATTTAAAGAGATTTTTCTGATCCTGTTGATCTCCATGTTCGAGATAGTGCCTTGCCAAAATATATAAGAAAGAGTTCTTATTATCACACACGGCACAAAAGATAAGAAAAGGCAGAAATTATAATGGGAGTGTTGCATCAGTAACACCAATCACTCTCTCTATCGATCAATTTATTTTTGATTAATGGCCTTGTGACATCACAATAAAGAGACCCTACATTATCAATAGGATAATCCCTCAAGCATATGGACACTAAAGATTGGTAAGAAAAGAGATATCATTAGTGTTTTTAATATTAATGTGAGTGTGATATGCATAGATACAGCACAGTGTTAAAAAAGTTTTAGCTTATACTATATATATAGTGGCCAAAGGATGCTATGGTGAACCAAGCTGAGAAAGAACTTTTTAGAAACAAGAGAGGTAAAGAGAGAAAGATAACAAAAAAAAAAGAGAGAGAAAGAGATATGATGCAAGAGGAAAACCGAAAAGGTCCATGGACAGAACAGGAGGACATACTTCTGGTAAATTTTGTTCACTTATTTGGAGATCGAAGATGGGATTTTATAGCAAAAGTATCAGGTTTGAAGGTGGAGGGAGAAAGATAAGAATAGGTAAGGAGCCTCCATTAATGTGCTAGTTTTGGTTGTAGGTTTGAACAGAACAGGAAAGAGTTGCAGGCTTAGGTGGGTTAACTACCTTCATCCTGGTCTCAAACGTGGCAAGATGACACCTCAAGAAGAGCGCCTCGTCCTTGAGCTTCACGCAAAGTGGGGAAACAGGTCTGACTGATCCATCTTGACAAAGTAACACATACTTTTGTAACAGTATCTTTATACAATCTTTTTCATATGTATGTAGGTGGTCAAAGATAGCTCGGAAATTGCCGGGACGAACAGATAACGAGATCAAGAACTATTGGAGGACGCATATGAGGAAGAAGGCTCAAGAAAAGAAGCGTCCTATGTCACCAACTTCCTCATTTTCCAACTGCAGCTCTTCATCTATGACCACTACCACCACCAATACTCAAGAAACATCGTGCCACTCGCGTAAATCTTCAGGGAAAGTGAGCTTTTACGACACTGGAGGATCCCAGTCCACGGGGAATATGCTGAATCAAGAAACCGAAGATGTATACTCAATGGATGACATATGGAGAGAGATTGGTCACTCCCCGGTGAACATAATCAAACCGGTTAAAGACATCTACTCAGAACATAGCCATTGCTTAAGTTACTCAACTCTGGCTTCTCCAACATGGGAGAGCTCATTGGATTCCATATGGAACATGGATGGAGATAAGAGTAAGATGTCGTCTTCCTTTGGAAATGATCAGTTTCCTTTCTGTTTCCAACACAATAGATCACCTTGGTCGTCAGGTTAAAATTAAGATTTAATTCATTGAGATAAAATCTGTTGTATAACTTATAAATACGTAATAAATACAATAAACCTAATGACTGTAATAGTTTTGTTTGATGAACACAAAAACATCCCAAGTCTGGACTTTGTAATCATCCTATATGGAGTAAGTAACTAGCCTAAGTTTGTGTCTAGATGAATAAGAATAAAGTCTTGTGATCCCACTTTATTTTTTTATCTTGTCAATGTATAATACAAGTCAATACCCTAAATCTTAAGTTAACTATTCAGTAGAAAATTTTATATGTTAAGAGTCTTTCTTTTTGGGGATAATCTCTTATGGAGAGCTGAATTTTTATATATAACGAACGAGAACACGAAATCTCCAAGTAGATTCACAAACGGATCTTGTTTAGAACGTTGAAACTTGATGAAGGAGCAATAAGGATAGGACAAAAATCCTCTTCTCAGGATCTACTCTCATTCCATCTAAAAAGAAGCATATCTAGAACGGTGATGTATGGATCGTTAAAAGCTTGAATCCGAATATCTATCTTAACATTTTTGAAGTACATTTTGTACTATAATCTATTTTGGGTTATAACCTTTTATTTTGTAATATTTACATAATCAAACTCATGCCATTTGAATAAATAACAAAATTTCAAAATAGATTTTGTATTTAAATCACAAGCAAATCGCAAAACTGGAAACAAATATTTATTACATCAAAGAAGTTTCCTAAAATTTATCTCTAATAAATCGAATCTCTTTCCAATATATTTATATAATCTTATTTGTTTAAATTTATATTATTACATAAAATATATTTATAATAAAAATACAAAACATTTTCCACACATTTTGCAATTTAAATTTTTTAAAACAGACATATATAACTCAATCAATAAAAAAAAACTATATGTACAACGTTTACATAAGGTATAAAATTTTAGATAATAATTCAAAACCATTATAAATATGACTAATATGTTCACAACTACCAATGAGCATGAACTTTGATTTTTCAGGTATTCAAATTAAAATTTCTATTCAGTTAATCTGGTTCTTTATTTAAGAAAAATAAAACTTTTAAAAATTTTCAAAATATTATAAATTTTTATTTTTAAAAATTTTAAAATATTATAAATATTAAAACTTGTAAAAGCTGCAAATTATAATATTTAAATGAAGTTTTATAGAATATTAAAAATATTAAGAATATTTAACTCTACAAAAGTATTATTAATATTTTAACTCTAAAAATATTTAAAATATAATAATATTGTACATAAATATGATTGAACGGGTTTGAGTTTACATAAATATAATTATATTTTTCTTACGGGTTGTCTATATTTAAAATCTTTTACGGGTTAAATTAAAATATATTTTTTTATTTACAACAAAAGCGTTCCGCGGGTTGACCACATATATTTATAAATATACTTATAATACAAATTCATAAAATTATATAAAATTTAAATGATATAAACACCTATAAAACTAGACTATATAAACCGACTACGGAAATGATCAAACAAATAAATATATTAAATTATGGACCCGTGGTGTACCACGGGCTAAATCCTAGTTTTAATTAATTTCCAAGTCCATCCTTAAACATGTTCAGCATCTTAAGATTAAATTACTTTTGTGAGATCAAATTTAAACATTTTCAGCATGATATTAAAGTTCGGGTATGTGTCGTCTCTTGTAGCTTTGTCGGATAAATTCCAAAATGATTTGACAAAAAACTCTTGGTTATCCTAACAAAATTATGGCTGATTAAAGAAAATCAGCAACTTTAAGATATCTGAAAATAACATTTTTGTTGTTATAAACAATAATTTTGTAATATATGTATAATATAAAACAATGCATCGACACAAAAAAAAAAATCAATGACAAAAATTTATGTAAACCAGTTTACACCTATAAAATTTTCATAAATTGTAGATGATTATTGATTGTGCTGATGATTTTTAAGTTATAATTTTCCTTATTTTTTAATTTAGTTCATTAAAAGTGATTTTGTTTTGTATATTTTACAATGGAGCTTTGGTGCTCTTAGAAATGCCTATAAACCTAACAATCACCAAAGAAATTATAACTACAACAATATGTGAAATGATAGAAGTTAATTAATTATGCATCCTGTAAATTTTTAGGAAAGAATGTAATTTTTTTCCTCTCTCATATACCAGAACTCAATATCAAACAACCCGCCAAAATCTTAAACACTAATTACGCGCGCAAAGTAACTGATTTACAAGTTAGATAAGACGGGTAAGTTGACTGAATTCTTAGAAATGCCTATAAACCTAACAATCACCAAAGAATTTATAACTGCAAAATATGTGAAATGATAGAAGTTAATTAATTATGCATCCTGTAAATTTTTAGGAAAAACTGTAATTTTTTCTCTCTCATAGACCAGAACTCAATATCAAACAACCTACCAAAGTCTTAAACATTAATTACGAAAAAGTAACTGATTTACAAATTAGATAAGGGGGGTAAGTTGACTGAATTACAAAATACACTTGACTAAATAGTATATAGATTTTAACAAGTTACCAAAAATATTGGAATAATTTTGTCTGTTACTTTAACTATTTGGTTATAAATACTTTGACATACCTTCTACCTCCTATTCATATCAGAGCTTCTCTTCTTATTTCAGTTCTTAAAATACAAAAAAAAAAAATACAATAAGTCGTGCAAAAGGTTGAAGTAAACCAATTTTGAAAGAGACACAAATTTTGGTTATTCAACAACTTCGATCGCCTCAATTGTTGAAGCTGAGGTATCCTTTACTGCATTTTGATATCAAATTTTCATGAGCATCATTTTTAGATCTCAATATTTCATCAGCTATATACCATATATATTAATCTGCTATATTCAACCTTTAAGTCTTTTATTTATCGGACAACATACTCAAAACATATTTATGATATGCTCTTTTAAATTGAACACATAAAATACATGCACGATCTTATACATTTTTTTTGTTCTTGTGCCTTGGTCTTGTCTTTGCTTTCACTATCAGATTATTTTACAGAGAAAGCGAGATGGATTCTGTTAATGGTCATGTCATGAAGTTCAACGATCACTCAAGCTCGAACCAGTCTGTCAAAAAGCTCATGTGTCCTACTACGAACGTCGTCACAAAGAACTCCTCCGATTCACCAAGCGACACAAAGATCCCTCCTCTTCCCAAAAACCCTACTTTTGATCTAAACCTACCTCCGACCAATTCTGATGGAGGAAACTGTTCCAAGAACAAGAGAAAGAGGGAATCTATAAGGGAAGAATCAATCGACGCAGCTGTTCAGAAACCTCCCGTTATGTTCACCCACCAAGGCAGCCTAATAGAAGTAAAAGAGTCTTCCCCTTGGGTCAAAACTGAGTTCCTTGGGCAAGGGGCTTACGGTTCTGTTCACCTAGCGAAGTGCAATAACCAAGAGAGAGCTATCAAAACCGCACATGTCTCACGTGCTTTGAGTCTCATGGATGAAGGAAAGATCCTAAGACGTTTACAATCTCCCTTCGTGGTCGGCTGTTTCGGCGAGGAGATTGTACGTGAAGGGAATGATTTTCATTACAACTTGGTCCTTGAGTATTGCCCTAGCGGAAGCATGGGAGATTTTCTCAAGAATGTTGTCTCATTGTTAGTGGAGGTTCCTGTTAAGCTGTACGCTAAAGATGTTCTGTCTGGTCTGAAATATATTCATGACAGAAACATTATTCACTGTGACATCAAACCGGACAATCTCTTACTCACCCCGGTTTTTGATCAAGTACTTCAGATTGACCGGTATTTAATGAAGCTTGGGCATTTTGGTTTAGCACTGGAGAAAGGGACGGTGGCGTACCAAAATGCATTGGGTCATAGGAGAGGTACTAAGAGGTATATGGCTCCGGAGCTACTAAGCCATGGCATTGTGGACTTCAGTGTTGACATTTGGTCGTTTGGTTGTTCGTTTCTGGAGATGTTAAGCGGAAGACGTGTTTGGGCTGACTATCTTCACTTAGATTATGAAGATTTCGTCGATCTAATTGGTAAAAGTGATCTCGTGCCCTATGTTCCGAATTTTTTATCCGCTGCAGCACAAGATTTTCTCAAAAGATGCTTGGTCTCATGCAAGGTCGGGGATCAATGAACTCCTGAACCATCCATTTCTCAGGTTGGATGTTTAAAAATTGTTGGACGACTAAGATTTAATTTGGGATTAAGTAATCATCATTATCCTTTTTAATTTCCATTAATGCAAATGATATATGAATAATAAATAACAAAATGTAAAAGGCTCTGGTTGAAAAGATAAATGTAATATGTATCCTTTTATGTTCAATGTTCTAATTAATATTACTATGCTTCTTCTTTTGAATAGATTACTAAATTCATTACTAAATTCACAATTAGTTATGCAAAATCTTTTTAATAAATAAATGAATATTCTGAATTCTGAATGTTAATTTTTTTTTTCATCAAGCCATCTATTAAAAAAATTTACACGTGGCATAAGAAGAAAATGGAAGGTTCTAAACGAACCGACTAAAATTATCACCGAACCTTGGTACGGTTTTGCTTTTTGACTCTCTCAGACCGTTTTAGCAGAGGAAAAAAAAAGAAGGAAACTTGAGTCCAAACAAATAAAAAAAGGAAACTTGAGTCCAAATAAAAAAAGGAAACTTGAGTCCAAACAAAAAAAAAGGAAACTTGAGTCCAAATAAAAAAAGGAAACTTGAGTCCCAAGTAAACTGAACACAGATGCATTAATATAAATATAATCTATCGCCTCCTCTCTTTGTCTCATCGTTTTAGTATCAGACGAAGAGATGGTCAGATAGAGAGAATTAATATAGTTCTAGAGAGAGAGGACCAGAGTTCTAGAGAGAGGGAGAAACAGAGTTCTAGAGAGAGAAAGATGTCGAAAACAACATCCTCTGATAGATTAGGTCAGTGGGAGGACGACGACTCGAACCGTCCTCACAAGAAGCTGAAGTATTCACCAACCTTATCTGATACGAAAGTGATAGAGGATGATGCAGATTCGTTGACCAAGAGGAACCGTTCAATCATAAAAGCACCAGAAAGTGATTCGTGGGTGGTGACTCGTTATCTAGGAAGCGACTCATACATCTCTGTTTACTTAGCCGTCAGAAAGACCGACGGAGACGAAGACAAACTTCCTAACGAGATGGTCATCAAGTCTAGTGTGTTCTCTCAATCAGCATATCTCATGAACGAGGAAAAGTTCTTAAATTGTCTCAAAAGCCCGTTCATCGTCTCCTGCTACGGCCACGAGATGACAGATGAGGAAAACGACAAGAAGCTGTTCAACACAATTAACGAGTACTGTCCTGGCCAATCCCTTGCGAAGCACGTCAGGTCCAACGAAGGAGGCTTACCTGTTGATGATGTGCAGAGATTCGCTAGTGATATCTTGTTTGGTCTCAAGTGTATACACGGAGAGGAGATCATTCACCGTGACATCAAACCAGCGAACGTCTTGCTTAAGCCTGTGAATAAACGACTTAGGGCTTCTGGGTTTATTGCTAAGATCTCTGGTTTTGGTAACGCGATGGAGAAAGGGTGGATTGAGGATGGTGAAAACTGGTATCACAGGAGTGGAACCGCAAGGTTTATGTCACCTGAGCTTATAGGGGAGAAGGTTTTGGACTATGGTGCAGATGTGTGGGATTTTGGGTGTACTGTGCTTGAGATGTTGAGTGGAGAACAGGTTTGGGGAGAGTATGGTGAGCTTGATTGGGAAGATTGGGTTACTCTTGTTAGTAAAAGTGGTTTAGCTACCACTATCCCTGATTACTTGTCTGAAAAGGCTAAGGACTTTCTCAAAAAAGTGTTTGGAGAGAGACCCTGCTAAAAGGTGGTCTGTTGACAGTTTGATCAAACATGAGTTCTTGACTGATGATGATGATGAAGAAGAAGAATATGAGGAAGAAGATGGGGAAGCATATGAAGAAGTAGATGAAGATGAAGATGCATATGATGAATTATATGATCCAGAGGTAGTAGCTTATGAAGCAAATCTAGAAGTTGAAGCTGCATCTGAAGAAGAAGAGGAAGAAGAAGAGGAAGAGGAAGAAGGAGAAGAAGCTATTGAGATAGATGAAGAATACCCTAAAGAGGAGGATTCGGACGAAGATCTATCTTAGATTAAGATAAAAGAAGTAGATGCTTTATGTGTCAATTCACTCTTTTTGGAATCTTGTTTCATTATTGGTTTGATATCTGCACAATTAGGATGGTTGTTGTAAGGTAAAATCTGTTTCAGGTGCTCTGTAATTATTGATTTTTTCAATAGAAATTAAAAGCAAATTTCCATTATTTCAAAACGAATTACTATTACTAGTTTACTACTGATTACAGAAGCTGAAAGAAGAATGTTCTGTTTTGAGAGAAAGGTTCCAATCTTGTTTTGTAGCATCCAACACATAACAATCATGTTTCAACCCTCAAATAATCTTCTTCTTGCCATAAAGATGTTAGACAATGAATACAAGGGTATTGTTGTCTTCGATCACAGAGTCGGTGGTGAGATTTGTCAAGCTTGTTTCTAGATATTCTATGTTCCTTTGGTATTTTGGTTAGTCATCAGAGTCATTGGTCTGTAAAATGTGACTTTGGTTCTGATCTTGTTAGCCTTCTTCTTGAAAATTTCACCTGACTTTTACAGCTTATCACCTCCTGAGTCCTCTGAGTGTTTGGCCTTTTAGTAATGTCACCTGCAAGTGTTTAATATTGTGAACCATAAGCCACTTACTCTAGGAAATAACGGTTGCAAAGAGACATAGATCAAATTTGTCCACCTAGCTCAGACAAATCAACTTTTAAATTGCCAGAGACTTATTACTCCAAATTGCAAAAGACATTTACACCAACTGACAAGAAGAAGCAGAGGATAGTGTTAAAGAATCAGAAATCAGAAGCAGTGGTTTAGAACATTTTTTCCTTTTTCTGATAGATTAGTTAAGATAATCTATTCCGGTTAAGTGTAAACCGAACAAATTAGATTGTAAATGGTTCAGTGCAACCGAGGAGCCATTGGCGAATTTGGATGAAAGATGACGAAAAAACGACGTCGTTAAGTAGTAAAAGGTCTAGAATATAAATAAAACTTGATAACCAATTGGTTTAGATTAATTCCGGTTCGGTTCGGGGGACCTGATTGAATGTTTTGGTTAATTGTTCCTTTTGTTTTGGCGAGGAAGAGAGAGAAGCGGATCAATGGAGAAATGGCAGAGCCTGATTCTGTAAACGAAGCCAAGGAGCAGAAGCTATGGAAAGCTGTTTTCGCTATCTCTGGGATTATGATCACTCTCGTCATCTATGGTCTTCTTCAGGTATCTCTCTCTCTCTCTTCTTCTCTCTCAGTTGTTATATTTCTGAGTTCCTTCCCCCTCGAATCCGTCTCTCTTTGTTCAAATTGATTGAAGAAACGATATGGGTTTTTCGAAATTTGTGATTGTAATTTCAGGAAAAGATCATGAGAGTGCCTTACGGATTGAAAAACGAGTACTTTAAGCACTCTTTGTTTCTTGTTTTCTGTAATCGTCTCACTACATCAGCTGTTTCTGCTGGTGCTTTACTGGTAACAACTACCAAAACCTGAGTTGTTGTTATATTCATACTATCTCAATGCTCTTAAAGAAGTGTGCTTTTGATTTTGTGATCCTTGTGTGTTCGTAGGCAAGCAAGAAAGTTTTGGATCCTGTAGCTCCGGTTTATAAATATTGTCTCATATCAGTAACTAACATCTTAACCACAACATGTCAGTATGAGGTATGAGTTGTGATAGGTTTGTTCACCTTAATCTCAGTGCTTTTCGTTTTGCTTGACCATAATGTGTGAACTGTGATGTCTCTAGGCTCTCAAGTATGTGAGTTTCCCAGTTCAAACTTTGGCTAAATGTGCCAAGATGATACCTGTGATGGTAAGTTATTAACTTTATGTTATGTAAAGTAGGAAACTTTTGTACATGTGAGTGTATCACAACTGTTTAATCTATGTGGTTGTTACAGGTTTGGGGAACCCTCATTATGCAGAAAAGGTATAGGGGATTTGACTATTTCGTGGCTTTCCTCGTGACCCTTGGGTGCTTTGTGTTTATTCTGTTTCCGGTAATAACCCAAAACTTTCACTGGGATCTCTGCTAGTTTTTATAGTGAGCTATCACTATGAACATTAAGATAAGATGTAATGGAGTTTTGTTTATGTATTTGAGCTGTAGGCAGGAGATGATATTAGTCCGTACAACAAGGGAAGAGAAAACACTGTCTGGGGTGTATCCCTTATGGTTGGTTATCTTGGGTACATATCCTTTTTACTTGATTAGTTTTGGAACCTCAATACTCTCTCTTCATATATCTATAATCGGGTATTGGTAAACTGGCTAACAGGTGTGATGGCTTTACAAGCACATTCCAAGACAAACTCTTTAAAGGTTATAATATGGAAATACATAACCAGATATTCTACACAACAATTTGTTCCTCTATTCTCAGTTTCACTGGTGAGAATTTCTCTTTCTGCTTCTTTTGTCTCTTTTACTCTCATTTTGTTTGGACTCTGGACCATGTAGTACCTTCTGTGATGATTCATTCTTTTCCATTACTGATTAATCACTTTTGGGGTAAATTTGTCCTCTTTCTTACTATGTCTTAGTCTTTTGGTTATATGTATACTTCTAGTTTAAGTTCCAACTAAGATCACATGTTAGTGATGCTAAACCCTGTACTTTTTTTTTTGGTCCGAAGCTAAACCTGTAGTTAGTAGGAACCTTTCGTTCGCCTTGTTTATTTCTGACTATGATTCTCGAGTCCATAAGTGCTTTTCAATATAGAATACATTTCCCTTGCATAAACCTCAATCTGTGGACCTCAAAAAGCTTTATATCAGGTCAACCATGCCTTTTGCTACTCATATATGAAATTTCTTGCTTGATAGGCCTTATACTGCAAGGGCATTTACTCCCAGCAGTGGACTTTGTTTCCCGGCATAGAGATTGTCTATTTGACATCGCTTTGCTTTCCACCGTAAGTCTTCTGCTTAGTCATTACAATTATCATGTTCTAGAAAGATATTCAAATTAGAGTATGATAGCACTCAGTAGTGGTCACAGCTGCTATAGTTAGCGATAAGCTAGAGTTGAATTTTTATTGAAACATATGCCCTAGCAATACGGAAAGTAAACGGTAGTATAAAACTTATCAGAGATGAACTCGATTTTCTGCAGGTGGCAACAGCCAGCCAATTTTTCATTTCTTACACTATTAGGACATTTGGTGCTCTAACGTTTGCTGCCATAATGACTACAAGACAGGTAATTAGTTAGTTACTCTGATGTCAACTCTATAATTCCTGAGCACAATTTGTTCTATCTAATTCTTTCTCCGTTGTCTGAACATCAAAAAGCTTGTGAGCATCATGCTCTCCTGCATTTGGTTCTCACACCCGCTTAGCTGGGAGCAGTGCATTGGATCTGTAAGCTCCTCCAAGCCATTCTTTAATTTTGTCTTCCCTCTCTTGCGATCTCTTCTTGTTCCCAAAGCTAAATCCATTTTTTCACCGACGCAGGTAATTGTTTTCGGGTCTCTATATGCTAAAAACTTAGCGAACAAGAGATCAGAAAAACCGCAGGCCGCTCAGAACCTCCACGGGACGAAGAGGCTCAACCTCTGAAGGGAAACCCTTAAAAGCACAGTGAGAGTTTTTTCCTTCACTGATGCTTAAACAGTTACCAACCAAATTTAAATGATCCCTCTGAAGCTGAGGCATCTACTAACAAAACTAAGCGGTTGAGATTGACTCAATTGTTTTTGTTTGTTTTTTTTTTTTCAAGAAGAACAAGTCATATAGATCACCATATGAATAGAGACTAATGTATGCAAATGTAGTTTCTTGTTTCCGTTTTCTACTTTTTTTCCTGCAATCAAGAACCTAACTGTTTATTGTAGAGTGGTTACTTGTGTAAAAACTGTAATGGGATTTTGGTATCTATATATATAAAGTTAACTTTTTCTCTCTTCTCCTTAAGCCACATCATCATCCACCTCATTTTATTATTTAATTTTTAAAATTAATTATACCATTTTATCATTTAATTTTAATATTTAAACCTATGTAAATAATTTTTTCAAAAATGAATATGAAAGGTCTTTTTTTTTATATTATACATTATAAACTAAAAAAGATAATTGATTAAAATTTAAAAAACTTACTAATTATCGATTATGCTAACAAATATATAAATAATAGATTATAGTTTTTAGTGAATGTTTAAAATATATATACGATTATATTTACACAATGTAAACTTAAATATAATGGGATTTAACGGGAATAGAACAAAAAATAAGAAATTTTGAGAATATAAATCTATCTAATTTATGTCTCAAAAATATTTCTAACATAAATGAGATAGGTCCGACCGAAACATAAATTCTCATTTTTTATAAACATATAAAAAGTTAAAAATAAAAATAATATTTCTTTAAAAGTTTCTAATACGAATTTAACTATTTGTTTCCAATACAACACATATGTTAAACTAATAAACAAAATAAAAAATTAACTATATTTCATAAAATTGAAAATTAAAATAAAAAAAATTATTAAATGAAATAAACTAAATATAAAGTAAATTATAGTAATATGTTAAATTTAAAAATTGTTCCATATGAAAAAACAAAAAAAAAAATATATAAAACATAAAATCAGAAAATATATAATAGTATATAAATGATCATTACGAGATATAAAGTACGACAAATTCAAAAAAGGAAAACGTAAAACAAAAAATAATAAATTATGACAATATATAAAGAGATAATGTAAATAATTAAAAATACAACAATCCGCCCGTAACCCACAAATCATGTTCAAATTTCATGCCAACATATAAAAGGGCCCAAAAATTAACATCTAGATCTATATTTGGTAAAAACTCTAACAGCATACGTTTCTCAATGATTCTCAACCGCACTTCCATTTATGCCCACACTTCGACTTATACTATACACACTTAATTTCTCAACGACTAATGAAGCTAAAACTTAAATTGTGTTTGTATAACTCAATAATTTTTCTATACAAACACAATTTAAGTTTTAAAAAAGTAAAGTATGGTATAGTGAAAAAAATAAGTAGGAAATAAAATACGAACCAATTACTCATAAACAACATAATAAACTCCCGCGCGTAGCACAGGCAACCGACTAGTTATATATGAAACTAGATGTTTCACTATCAAATTCTTTGTTTTAAAAGCTTAATCTTTTTGGTAAAAGGCTTTATATATATAATATCCAAAACACCAAATTCAATGAGACGACTCAAACAAAAATCTTTTCTTTAAACTGAAACTCTTTGTCAGACACAAACAATTATCTTTTTTAAACTAAAACTATTGTATCAGGTTGCAATAGCCAGCCAAAACGCCAAAGTCAATGTGACAACTCAAACTTAGAGCTGAAATTTTGCTTAATAAATATGAGACTCAAACAACAGTCTTTTTTTTTTTTTAAATGAAACTATTTCTTAATATTTAATCAGACTTAAAAAAAAAGTCTTCTTCAAAATTGAATTTTTTTTCTTAATAAATATCAGACTCGATCAAAAGTATTTTTTTTTTAAACTGAAGCTATTGCTTAATAAATATTAAACTCAAATAAAAGTCTTTTTAAAAAACTGAAACAATTGCTTAATATTTTATGGGTTTTGTGGAAAAAAACCATTTAAGTAATTTTTTTTGCAAGAAAACCCTCCACATCAAATAAATGCAGGTCAATATTATAATCTCAAAAGTACCCCGCAATATAACCATTCTCTGTATTGATGACGTGGCAGTTTAAACACCTTGCTGTTTTGAAGACAAAAAAATGACAACATATTGATTTTTTTAATAAAAAGTTTTTACAAAATTGTTTGTCTTCTTTGTTTGCATCTCTGCAACAATAAAGAAAATATGAAAAACATATATATCAAAATCGAATCCCTTAATCCAATTATATATATATATAAATCCGAATTTTTCTCAGTTTTTTTCATATTTTTCTCAGTTTTGTTTTTCATATTTTCTCAGTTTTCTCAGTTTTTTCATATTTACCATTTTTTTTCATATATAAAATTGGATTAAGGGATTCGATTTTGATATATATGTTTTTCATTTTTTTTTATTGTTGCAGAGATGCAAACAAAGAAAACAAACAATTTTGTAAAAACTTTTTATTAAAAAAATCAATGTGTTGTCATTTTTTTGTCTTCAAAACAGCAAAGTATTTAAACTGCCACGTCATCAATACAGAGAAGGGTTATATTGCGGGTGACTTTTGAGATTATAGTATTGACCTGCATTTTTTTTATGTGGAGGGTTTTCTTGCAAAAAAATATTACTTAAATGGTTTTTTTGCACAAAACCCATATTTTATCAGGTTTTTATCAGACTCAAACAAATGTCTTCTTTAAAACTGAAAATTTTGCTTAATAAAACATCAGACTTGATCAAAAGCTTTCCTTAAAACTGGAACTATTGCTTAGTAAATATTAGACTCGAACAAAAATCTTTTTCAAGAAAAGAAAAACTGCAACTATCTAATTATATAAAATTTGGTTTTCAAAGTTAATAACTCACGTCGTGACATCATGTTAATTTGATCGATTAGAGATTTTTAATTATTTTTATATCGGAAATATAATTATAAAATTAAAAACTTACACAATTAAATTTTTTTTAAAAGATAATTTCACTTATAAACAAATTTTTTTTATGGTACTTCTATATGAACCTCAAACAAAAAGGATGATTATGGATTTAAAATATAATCATTGATGATACATGCAACCCGATTTATTAACAAAAGTCGTTTTAAAAAAAACTCAAAACTATAGCTTAATAAAATATCAGACTAAAACAAAAGTCTTTTTCTTTAAATTGAAATTATTGCTTAATAAATATAAGACTAAATCAAAAGTCTTTTATAAATTGAAACTTTTGCTTAATAAATATCACACACAAACAGGGAGTTTTGAGATACATCCTAAAGTGTTTATTGACTTATTGTGAGGGTTTTATTTTTCCAATCATTTGTTTCTTGTTTAATCATGGATCCAATTAGTGCAATCAAAGAAGAAGAGATGACAGGTTTAATCATCAGCGACCCTAGTTCTGACAACTCTTCTCATCAGGTTCAAATTACTTAAAACTGAGCTTTTCTATTTTCGTAAATTTTGCGATGATCCATGCATTTTTTACTTTTCTTTCTTGTAAGTTTTGCGATGTATGATGGATTGTGAGGTATACTAAAAGTCTAAAACACAGTTGTATCTTGTACGATACTGTTGAACCGTGGTCAAAATGTATAAACACAACTATCACAACACAACGTCCTATCATGAGTAGTCTTTTTGAGTCGTTTATTCTGAAATGGGCCAATGATGATTTGTATGCAAATTTTGTGATTATAAGTGAAAAGTTATTAATGTCAATGAACTCATCATCTATATTGACCAGTGTTTGACGTATCTTCTCTTTCTTTTTTCCCATTTTCCATTAATTTGAATACAGGAGGATCCTGTTTCTGGTATGCACGAAGGTACGTTGATGTGATTACCAAAAAATGGACAACCTCAATCGATCGTGTTATGATTGAAAATTATATTCTTTTTTGTTTAACTATACCTTTAAACCAACTTTATAAATCTTTTATATAGATATATAACATGATAATTAGATTACTTAAGATTCGCTAAACTTTATAATTAACCTCGGAAAAATCTTAATAACGAAAAACTTGTAAAGGGTTGCAAGAACACGCGAAGCTCAAGACAGATATAATACCATATCTGAGATTAAGTCCTCCGGGGTCTTACACCATCACGTTCGAGTCTTATGTGAAAATGGTGGACCAGGTCAATGATGGATATTACGAGTCCCTTCCTTTCACTTCCGGTGGATATACTTGGTACGTCATTCACCTCAAGACCATTATTACAACAACTTTAAATGTTGGTAGCTTATATTACATATATTTCTATAATTTTATCCTTTTTTCTTTTGTTTTTGTTTAAATAAATGTTAAAAAGGACGTTCAAAATCTACCCAAACGGAAACGCAAAGCCAGGATATGTTTCGGTTTATGCAAAACTCTGTAACTCAACCAACTGCCCACAAGATGTGTATGCGGAGATAAAGTTCTTCGTCTACAACAAGGGTAATGTGATCGTGGCGCCTTACTATTATACGCGTCAAGGTACGTACGTAGGTACTTAATTTTAGAGGATCGATTCAAATGCAAATTAAAATACAAAAAGAAAGAACTTTAGTTTGTCACCAAGATCACAATGATTTATAATTGATATTTCGTAAGATTGAAGAAGGAAAGTTGTTTTGCACACTTTATATAGTAATCTATATCTTGCTAGAGAATCCTAGTTACATGGGCTTGTTTGTCTTATAAGATTGGACTTGTGGCTCTTCAAAGCCCTGTCTTAAGGATGCTCTAATAAAGACTACCACATACGAATGTATATTCTCTTTGGTTAATGAGGATTTCACGTGATTGTTTAAGATGTTTTTTTTTTTGGGTCATAGAATGTGAGACAGTAAAGTTTGATAATGAAAATTCGGAGTGGGGAGTGGCACAGTTTCTGGCCACAACCTGGTTCGTCGAGGAACTGGGGTATATTTACGACGGAGGGAAATGTCAGTTTGGAATCGATATCTTCGTTTGTCCACGCAAGGGGGAAATTTTCTCGTGTGACCAAAACGTCACCAACCCCGTTTACACTTGGTGCATCCCCAATTTCTCTACCCTCTGTCATTGCTCTTACACATCCGATACGTTTTGTTCTGGAGGCAGCAACTGGTGACTCTCAATCTCTCTCTACGCAAACACACTATGGTATGGTATATAGCTAATATGTATGTGTTTGTTATATGATGGATTTGATGATGATTAGGGTTTTGAAAGTGTATCCAAATGGAGATCGTTGTGCAAAGGATAAATATTTGTCACTCTACCTATTGAGTGTGGATAATGATATCAATTACGTTAAAGCCACGCTACGAGTTCTAAACCAAACCCCATGCAACAACGTGGCGAAGCAAGGTACGTGAGTGCATGGTTCACTCAATATGTCCTTTCATCATCATGGCGATATATATGTAGTGTGACAGAAACGTACAATGTTGCGTTACGTGGTTAGTTTACGTTATTATAATTTTATATGTAATTTTGTTGCTCTTTTTTTTTTCTTATGGTAAGTTGAGGGATGGCGTAATGCAGCATGCAATAATGGATGGGGTTTCCAGGAGTTTATAAGTCTTGCAGATCTTAAAGATCCATGCAAAGGTTTTGTCGTGAACGATGTGCTTCAAGTTCAAGTCGAGATCACGGCCTTCTCCAAACACACTCCATGCCATTGCTAGGGCTTATGGTGAGCCCAACAACAACTTACCTACCCTCTTTTGCTTTTATTTTTATTTTTTTACGATCTTGTGTATTTTGTTAACATTGTTTTCGTGGAAGGCTCAAACCGGAGATCTCTTCAAACTACTCAAAAACATTATATATCATCAATGGATCGCCGGAGCCATGAGATGCGAGACCCTCACCTACCTTTTGTTTCTATTTCCAAAATAAGAAAGGTTTCTATAACTCTTTCCCACAATCTACTCTTCCTTTTTTTTTTATCAAAATAAAACAAAACCCTACTCTTTTGTATGTATTCTGATTTTAATAAAAGACCTACCACTATGTTTGTAATAAAAAAATTCTAGTATGGTTGTAATACAAATAATCTACCATGGTTGTAATAAATATAATCTATTTTGGTTTGTACTAAAAAAAAAATCTACTCTTTTGTGTGTCCAAAATTCTAAAGAGTTTTGAACTCTTTTCCCACATTGTGTGTGTTGATTATCCTTGTTCCTTAATTATAGTACATATATCTATATAATAATAGCAAACTAAGAAAATGTCACCAATATTGTGTCTTTCCATCGTAACTTTATGTAATTTGATTTTTTATTTATTAAAATATGATGTATACAACCAAAATTTGTACCTTTATTGTACTTTATGCAAATTGTATTATTTATTTTTTGTTGAAAATGAGTTCCTCGCCATATATAGTATAATATATACATAAACAAAAGAAGAAGAAGAGAGTATGGAAAACATACCCATAGCACATGAAGGAAGTGATACATCTCTTCTTATTTCTCTTTCAGCTAATACATCTTTATTGCTTTTTTTTTGCTTATATTTTGCTTAAATTATGTCTATTGAATATTGATGATTTTGTTATATATATACACAATTGTAATATGCTGTATAAAAGAAACTATATAGTAAATGGCATGATGTGTTATTGATGAAAATATATTGATTTTTTGAGTGAGCAAATCACAGTAAGAATATATAAATGTTGTAGAAATCAATTCCTTAAAAGTCTTTTTGGCTTAACACTAAATATTAATGTGTGTAGAAATAAATTAATATTACAACATTGATCATACCTTTCGTCGGTGACCTCTTGAAGAAGACTCGTGTGATGAGACAATGGTATATAGTCAACGAGAGATGGACGTGCACCCATGTATACTATATACATCTGTAACATTATCATAATCATAAACTCATCGTATGTAACATTAGCAAAAAAACAAAATATAACCATGCTTGGTTACAGTGCTACATGTTTTTCTTGGTCATTCCCTGCTGAGCAGAAGACATTCAGAAACAAGAGAGAGAAACAAACGAAGGAAAGAAAATTTCGATATTTTCTATTTCATAAGTTTAGGAGAATGGAAAAGTTGAATATTTATAAGGGATAGTTTTTATTTTAAGTAATCCCTTTCTCTCTATAGTTTTTGAAAAATTAGTTCCAATACAACAAGACTACCTCACATGGTAATAAGTGAACTATGACATATTGTTTCACAATGGGCACTACCAAAAACTTTACACCATTTTCACATTTCTGGCTATACATTTTACAAAAGTCTAGTTCTCCATCCCCTATATATTAAAAAAGAAGTACAAAAAGTACTCGGATCGGGTCAATTTAAAATTTTTAACCTGGATTCTTAAATTGGATCTTTGAAAGAAATGTTTATTTTCATATCAACTATCATTACATATATTTATGTAACTATAATTATATTATTTCCCTATTTAAATTTGGATTTCCTAATATTTCTCTAACTAATTAACAATAATGCTTCTTTTATATTTATGTGATCATATTTTTAATTTATTGTATTACAATATATAATACAAATTTATAATAAAAATCCAACATTTTTTTTACATATGTAGCAATTTTATTTTTCCAAAACAGACATATATTACTAGATTGAAAAAAGTGTATGTACAACAAGGTTAAAAAATGTTTTCAAATCTATTTTTTAATATAAAAATTTCTTTTCTTTTTTATTTATAATTTTAATTATTAATTTTTTTTTTCAAACTGAATATTAAGCATAAAATATTCCTTATATTATATTTACTAAATCACTATATTTACTAAGAGTATACTCCATAAGTTTTTTTTTAATTAAAAATTTAGTTAAGTAAATCAATATTACAATTGTTATCATAGGAAATTTTGAATTTATGATGTCACATCTATTTCAAATTTAAAAGCTAGGTTATACTCCTATATTATAGGGATTTAATTTTTTCTCATTTTTCAGTTATACTCATTTTATGTCATAATTCAATTATATTTGTTTAATTATACTTATATTTTTTTTAATTATTACTCATTTTTATGATTCTTTTTAAAATACACGGGTCTTCAAGGGTTAGTTTTTTTATGGTAAAAATGTCAAAAAAATCCCGAAGTTTCAAATTTGAGACGATTTAATCATAAACTTTCAAAAAGTCATTTTAATCACAAAGTTTATGTTGACTTTTCCGCAAAATAGTTAAGTTTTGTTGACTTTGCCAATTTAAGCACGACGTTTTATCTGTCTGAAAATTGTGAAATAAGGTTAATTACTATCCGTGAGTTGCTTCCATTTTAACCTAAACGACCATGTATTTTAAACCACAAATCAGCGTCGTAAATAAAATTAAATTCTAGTGCAATCGTTTATACTATAATTTCTATCAATGGTCTATGCATATTATTAGTCACCATATATGATCGATTAATAAAATACTGTATAAAGCATTTGTGTGAGATTGAAAACAAAAAAAAATTTAGTAAGTATTATATTAGATAAATAAAATATTTTTTGCTGTAAGAAAATATATATTAAATATTTACAGTTTTTGGTTGAACTTTGAAATTTAAGTTAAGCTTTCATGCACTCAACGGTATAGTATTTACAGTTTAGCAGACGTCTTTTCTTTTTTTTTGGGGTAACGACACATTTTACCAAATTATTGAACTAATTGGTTCTATTATTTGGGGTCTGTGCATAGAACATGTGCAGTAGTGATAGACTCTCGCATACTTTTACCAAAACATTATACTAAAATGTGTATGTTTTTTTTTTCCTTTTTCGTTACTGTGCATCTATGATTTAAAAAAAAAGTCATATGTCTATCATCTATCTTTGTTCTACAAAAAAAAAAAAAAAAATTCATCTATTTTTTTTAAAAAATCTTTGTATATTTAATCAAAGTTTAGAATTTATAATTGTTTTAGAGAATATACACACTTTTGACCCACTCCCCTTACCAAAATTTCTCAACAACTTCATAAATCATAACCAAACATATATATCGTTCATCCCACGGATTAATAAACATTTTCCTTCCTAATCCATAAGTCACGGCCATATATATATTGCATGGCTCATGCATATTATTTCAATCTCCAATCTCATATCAAGATATAAGTACGTAGAAATTAAAATGACTTCTTTCAAAAGGATTTTGCAACCACTCTCACTTCTCTTACTAACTTTGTTCCTCACTTCCGTTACTTCCGGCCGTTTTCTCATTGACTTCGACCCTGTTCCGTCGTCTGCCAGCACGCCATTGGAAACTGACTCCGATTGTAGCAACGGTAGCCTTCCGTTAGGTAACAACGTCCCTTTGATCAGTAATGAAGCGACGTCGGAACAATCGAGAATCGTCGTACAAATGTCCAACATAACCAGATGATAATCTCGTAGGTACAACAACATTATAAAACTGTGGTATTAATATACAAAATACGAATTATATGATTGGTTATATTACGAAATACACATTATATGATTCGATATTAAGGTTTTCCTTAACCTTTCACGATGAAAATGACTATTCTACATTTATATATTCAAAATTATGCTATGTTAAACCTTTTTAAGTGTAGAAAGACCAAATTTTACGATCAACTGAATGCAGTATAATTATAAAATGAAATGTCGACTGGTCTTGGTGAACCTTGAAAGTGATGAACCAAGAGTTTTAGTTGACAATTTTTAATTTCCAATTTCCATAGATCGGAGGGGTAACTCCGCGACTCAATCCAGCAGCTCATGTCCGGGACCATATGGTTAAAATTTAATTTTATTAAAGTTTTTTTTTATTTCTGCAATCAATTTTTAGTTGCAATTTCTACTTGAATATCAAACACAATATTTGATAATTTCTTTGTACCTCACAATTTGCGGAATTACTCCAATTGCAAGAACATAGAAATTACGAGTTCCTTCTAATGACCACAATCCAAGATCAAAAGTACACCTCAGTGAGCTTGAGCTTACAACAAAAATCCACTAATTCTTTTTGTCAAAAATGTTCATTACAAACGATACACGCAAAGATGACTAGCTTGGTATGATGTAAAAGAAACATAATTACCTTTTAAATTCAAAACTATTAAAATCTATATTAATTTGTCTCGTATGTTGTAAAAGACATGTTAAAAGTGAAAACATGGAAGTCTACTAGAGAGAGTTTAGTTAAAAAATGATGTGATCGATCGTAATTTGCCAACTTGCTATTCTTGGCTGTCCTTGACTTACCTACACGACCACATCTTGTGAACGACTTCACTTTGCAAGTGTGGTCAGTCTGTGTGGTCCGTGATTTGTTAAGTACTTAAGTGCAATGTTTAAACCACTTTAATCTTCTTTTACGTATATTAAAAAAAACAGCTAACTATAAACACTTTACAACAAACCCATCATTGTTTACAAGATTTAATAATCCCGTATTAGTATTCGACGTTAAGGTAAAAAATAAAATCTAGTTGTAGTACCAAAAAGGAGCTTTTGTTTGTAATACCGAATCTTACTCAATAATGAAGAAACCCATCATTCCACTTGTATATAGTAACGTACCCATTTCATTTATAATATATCCTGATCTTAGTTTGTCTATATACATCTTTTGTAACCATCCTCTCACTTTATCTTCTTCGGTTATATCAACAAAAGTGTCTTCACTGATTAAGAAAGAGAAATGGGAAAACATTTATTCCGATCATCGTCTCCTCCTCCTCCACCGGCGAAACCAAAGCCTCACCACACGCTCGTAGACTCAGCAATGGAGGAGTACGAGATCGAAGTCCACTCTATGACAACCAAATGGACTTCACTATAGTCCATTGATCACTTTATCTTCTCCTCAGCTAGCCACCAAGAAGCAGAGCAGTTCGTACGAGCCGTAAAAAACTAGCATAACTCAATACACCGTCTAGTCTCCGTAACACCGGAGTCATCAGAGAATCTTAACCGTGCACAAAACGTGATGAAGACGGCGATGAAGCTTATAGAATCAGAGTTTGGCCGTGTGTTAAAGGAAAATAGAGAGTATTTAGATCCTGAATGTGTTTCTTTACGTTCTTGGAACTCATCAAGATTCAGCGTTTCTACTCCGAGTACTGTCTCTGATTCCAATTGTACAGATGAAGGCTACTTCGCCGACGAGCATAGATTCTTTGGTGGAGATCCTAACGCCATGGATGATCTGAAAATGATCGCTGAGTGTATGATTTCTACAGGACACGCCAACGAATGCGTTAGGGTTTACAAATCCGTGCGTAAATCTATCGTGGACGAGACGCTACACAGTTTGGGAGTGGAGAAGTTAACTCTACATCAGGTACAAAAACTGATCTGGGAGATTCTTGAAACAAAGATCAAATCATGGCTCCAAGGAGTGAAATTAGCGGTTAGGTCTCTGTTTTACGGCGAAAAGATCCTTGCTAAACACGTTTTCTCTAACTCCTCCATCGCGGATTCCTCTTTCACCGAGATTATTCAAGAAGGAGCTTTGAACTCGCTCGTTTTCCCTGAAAATGTAGGAAAACTCAAGAAACTAACCTCGGAGAAAATGTTTCGCGTTCTTGATATGTACGAAGCCCTAACCAATCTATCTTCAGACATCGAATCGATCTTTACCTTCGATTCAAACTCTGTCGTCAAATCTCAGGTAACAAGATCGCTCACTAAGCTTAGCGAAGCCGTTAGATCGATGATGTCGGATTTCGAAACGGCCATTGAGAAAGAATCATCCAAGAAACCAGTAAACGGCGGTGGGATACACCCTCTTACACGCTACGTTATGAATTATCTCACCTTCCTCGCTGATTACAGTGACACCATAGCTGTGATCTTCGAGAACTGGAAGCTTAGTGTAACATCTCCATTGCCGAAAACTCTGTTTCCTTGTGGCAGAGGAGATGAAGCTAAACAAGTAAACATGAGGATTTGTACACTTCTCCTGTCTCCGTACGCATGGCTTGGGTTATCGTTCTTACTCTATGTAAAATCGACGGCAAAGCTCAGCGTTTAAGGACATTGCTCTGTCTTATCTCTTCCTCGTTAACAACCTCAACTACGTTGTCGTTAAGGTTCGGTCTTCGAAACTGAAGCTTCTCCTCGGTAGTGAGTGGGTGGCGAGTCACGAGGCTAAGGTGAAGCAGTTTATTGCAAAGTTCGAGAAGCTTGCATGGGGGAAAGTGTTGACGTCACTCCCAGAAGATCCGACGGCGGAGATCTCGCCGGAAGAAGCAAGAGGTTATTTTGTGAGTTTTAACGTTGAGTCTGAATTGGCGTACCGGAGACAAATGCCGTGGGTTGTACCGGATTCGAAACTTAGGGACAAGATTAAAATCGGGTTGTCTCGGAAGATTATTCCGGTTTACGCTGAGCTTTATAACCGGGTTGAGTTGTTTAAGGATAATGAGATGTTTAGTGAGTCTATTGTCAGATATACCCCTGATGATTTGGGAAATTATCTCTCGAATCGTTACTTTGTGACCAAAGACTCAAGGAGTATTTCGTCAAAATAGATCTGGGACATCGATTAAGCAGTTTGGACTTTTTTTTTTGTGTGTAAAAGTTATTTTCTTTATTTTTGCATGAGGTTGGTGTTGTAGTGGAGTGATTGATTACTACTCTTACCCTACGTGATTTGTGCATAATCACAATGTTGTGGTTTTAATCAACTTTGCAAAGTGGATTGAATTCGCTTTTCTACCAAACAAATATTCGATTTTGGATATGACATCCAAGATGTGTGGGGATGCACATCCCTGCCCAACATATATAGCTCGACATAATTTACATATTTTTAGCAAAATAATTTTTTGTTTTATTTTAATGAAAATATATACATGTTTTAATGAAGATGCAGTTCCAGAACAGCTTGCTGTGAAGATCAGGAAGCTGCATCTGTTCAGACGCCTGAGACCACATCAGACGCTTGGGATCACATCAGACACTTGAAGTTGCTGATATGGAGTCGTAAGATGACGTGGTAAAGCTTAAGTGGATGGAGTGACGTGCTCAGGAAGATTTATTGCTTGGCAGCAAAGATAGAGACGAATTGCGTGTGAAGATATGGTGAATATTCTTCACATCAAATAAGGAAAAGATGAGCTTGACAAGCAAGCATGTTCCGTTTCGGTGAGATTCTCGAAGATCCTAGGGTTAGGGTTTTGGATAGTTAGTATAAATAGTCTAGGGTTGGCCACGAGCCACTTTGAACACTTTAGACTCTTTGTACGTGATTGTAAACTTCGAAGCTAGAAAAACAAAAAGCTGAGAAGCTGAGTGTTTGTTTTCTCTTGGGACTACACGAGTGTAGGAGAGATAGGCTTAGTTCTCGTTCTTTAGTCGGGTTCAATTCTATTGGGAGGAATAGATTGAGTAAGAGCCGAGACAAAACTGTATCCTAGGAAAAGATAAATTTGTTAATAAAGATCGAAAGGAAAAGCGTTTGCTTGGCGCGTTCCAAGCGTAATTGTCTGTGTGTCTCTCTATACGTTTTCATTTGGTATCAGAGAAGACGCCTAATAAAAGATCTGTTATCTTTTCAACAGGTGAGATCCTGCAACAGAGGGTATGGAGAAATCACAGCAATACGTTGCTATAACTAAGCCGTTTAAGTTAGATCCAGAACATTACGGGTTCTGGAAGGTGCAGCTGAGACAGGATATTCAGAGTGCTGATCTTGATGCCTGGATAGCTGTTGAAGATGGATGGACAGCCCCTGTGAAAACAAATGAGGCTGGAGATGCTGTTTCGAAACCCAAGAAGGATTGGACTGCAAAGGAGAAACTTGCAGCAAAACACAACGCAACAACTCTGTCCTTAATCTTCAAATCGCTGCCTGTAAATTAGTTCACCAGAGTTCAGGGATGTGAATCTGCAAAAGAGGCATGGGATATCCTTCAGGTCACCTTCGAAGGAACCAGCAATGTGAAGAGAACCAGACTTGACATCTTAGCATCTGACTTCGAGAACTTGACTATGGGAGATAGTGAGACCATTGAGGAATTTAGCAGTAAGCTGAGTAACATCTCTCAAGAGGCTATAATGTTGGGAAAACGCTATAAAGACACGAAGTTGGTTAAAAAAATTCTCAGAAGTCTGCCAGAAAATTTTCAGTCGCATAAGTCTGCAATTGATGTTTCGTTGAATTCTGATGAGTTGAAATTTGATGAAGTTGTTGGGATGATGCAGGCATATGAGCTGCAAGTTAAGAAAAAGGAGCAGTCGAGTGGGAAATCTTTCGCACTAAACGCTGTTGATACTAAGGAATCTGCAGATGTTAATAAAGTTGGTATGCTTGTGAGAAAGTACTTCTGGAAGATGGAGCGAGGTTAGCAACGTGGGTCTGCAGTCAACAACAGATCAGAGCAACAGAAAGAATTCAAGAGGAGTGATAAGTCTGAGAAACAGTGTATTGAGTGTAAGGGCTATGGTCACACCAAGGCTGAATGCCTAGGAAGAGACTCCAAAGAGAAATCATATGTGACTTGGAGTGATAGTGATACTGATGAAGATGAAAGAAAAGGAGAAGTGCTAAACAATTTTGTGGCATTTTTGGGTATCATTGAGGAAGGCGATGAGAGTGTTGGTGTGACAGCTCAAGAGGATGTTAATCAAGTCGGTGGTGATGAATCAGAGGATGATGAAGCAAATCTTCCAACTGAAGAACAAGTTGCTCTTTTGATCAGGAGTCTGATGAACAAGACAAAGGAGATTTTTGATCTAACCACTGAAAGTAATGAACTTCAATTGAAAGTTTCTATGATATCCAAGGATCTTGAAGCTGAGAAAGTTAAGTCGCAGGGTCTTGAGAGGCAGTTGAAGGATCAACTCAGAAACATGAAGATGCTGAGCAAAGGGACTAAAGATCTGAACAAACTCTTAAATGTGGGACGAACGGCTAATGTCAACTGGGGTTTAGGGTATCAAGGTGGAAACTTCAATGGTACAACTAAGTTTGTTAAGGCAGCTCCGCAGTCAGCCGAAGCTACTCAAAGGAAGTCTGTTCCTCAGAAGAATCAGAGACGTGTAGTGTCCTCATTTAATCAGGAACAATCAGCTCACGGTCGAAAATCAAGAATGGCTCCTCGAGAACAGGTTCAGTCAGCTTACGGTTCTGTGTTTCGTCTTCATCGTAGCAGAAGAACAGGTTGTTGGTACTGTGGTAATCTGAATCACTACAAAGCACAATGCTATGGATTTATGAATCGTGTGTCTGCAATGATGCAACATCAGCAGTATCACAGGGATCCAAAGAATACGAACAGAGTTTACATCAGAAAGGAAGATCTGTACTGCAATGTTGCTTACACTGCTGATGAACAAGAGTCAACTCAGGAGAAGTGGTATTTTGACAGTGGATGTTCAAGACACATGACTGGAGCTCAAGACAATCTGTCAGAGTTTGAACAGGTTTCAGCAGGCAGAGTTACTTTTGGAGATGGTGCAAAAGGAAAAATCAGAGGAAAAGGTACCACAGGTGGTGAATCTCAACCAAGCTTACATAATGTGTTTCTGGTTGATGGACTGAAGGCCAATCTGATTAGCATCAGCCAACTGTGTGATGAGGGTCTGGATGTAACTTTTACCAAGGCCAACTGCAAAGCTGTGGATCATCTAGGACGTGTTCAACTCGAGGGACAGCGGTCTGGTAACAATTGTTACATGTGGAGTTCAGGTAATCGTTGTTTTCAAGCAGCTGTAGACTTTCAAACTGAGATGTGGCATAAAAAGTTAGGACATCTGAATGTTCGTACGATGCTGAGGCTTGCACATCAGGAGGTAGTTCGAGGAATGCCAAAGCTAAAGGCTGATCCTTTCTTTGTGTGTGAACCGTGTAACAAGGGCAAACAAGTGAGGGTTGCTCACAAATCGGTTCCTGATGTTCGTGCTGTTCATGCTTTGGAATTGGTTCACATGGACCTAATGGGACCAATGCGTGTCCAAAGTCTGACAAGTAAGCGTTTCATTCTTGTTATGGTTGATGATTTTACGCGCTACACATGGGTCCGTTTTCTACGAGAGAAATCGGATACTCTTGATAATTTCAGAATTCTTGCACTGCAACTCAAGAGTGAAAAATGGGGAATCAAGACAGTACGAAGTGATCATGGTGGTGAATTCCAGAATGAGTTGTTTGATCAGTTTTTTGCTGCTCAAGGGATCACTCATCAATATTCTGCTCCTCGCACACCTCAGCAGAATGGAGTTGTAGAGCGGAAGAACAGAACGCTGTAAGAAATGGCTAGAGCTATGCTGCATGGTAATCAAGTAGCTCAGCATTTCTGGGATGAAGCGATAAACACAGCATGCTACATCATCAATCGGGTCTATGTGAGGAAAGGAACCAACAAGACCTCTTATGAGCTGTGGAAAGGAAAAACACCATCAGTCAGCTACTTCCATGTTTTCGGATGTATGTGCTATATCCTTAATGACAAGGATCAACTGGGCAAGTTTGATTCCAGGAGCGACGAAGGCCTGTTTCTGGGGTACTCAGGAAACAGCACAGCCTACCGAGTCTACAACAAACGGTCCAGGATGGTTCAAGAGACTGTTAATGTCGTGTTTGACGATGCGTCTTTTCGTGTATATGAAGATGTGTCCTCAGTAACTAATGCTCCTAAGGATTACAATGAAGGAGTTGTGGGGTATGAACCAAGTTCAGAGCAGGAAGTTGATGATGGCTCAGACGCTGATGAAGACACTGCTGAGCCTCTGCCTACTCCTCAGGTGCATAAGAATCACACCTCTACTGATATTATAGGTACGATTCAGGGGGGCAGAGTTATTAGAGGTAAGAAGATCGACTTCAAGCAACTGGCTGGACAGAAGCAGAGGAATGCTGCTGCTGAAGTTCCACAAATGGCGGCTATTGTGCAGTTTGCTTGCTTTGTGTCAACCCTGGAGCCCAAGAATCATAGAGATGCACTTGTCGATGAATACTGGATTGCTGCTATGCAAGATGAACTAGAGCAGTTTGAACGAAGTGATGTCTGGGAGCTCAAAGAACGGCCAGCTGATGTCAATGTTGTGGGTACTAAGTGGATCTTCAAAAACAAGAGTGATGCGCATGGATGTATTGTTCGCAATAAGGCGCGTTTGGTTGCTCAAGGATATTCTCAGATAGAAGGCATTGATTTTGATGAGACCTTTGCTCCTGTAGCAAGACTGGAGTCCATCAGGTTTCTGTTCGGGATGGCATGTGCTCTGAATTTCACATTGCATCAGATGGATGTTAAGAGTGCCTTTCTAAATGGAATTCTCCAAGAAGAAGTGTATGTAGAGCAACCTAAAGGATTTGAGAATCCTCAGCGTCCTGATCATGTGTACAAGCTAAAGAAGGCTCTCTACGGACTGAAACAGGCTCCAAGAGCTTGGTATGAGCGTCTAACAACATTTCTGATCAAACAAGGATACATGCGTGGGAATGTAGACAAAACGCTGTTTGTGTTTCAAGATAACAATGGTGTGATGTTTGTTCAGATATATGTTGATGACATTGTCTTTGGATCCACATGTCAGCCGCTAGTTGATCAGTTTGTGAAGAACATGACTCAAGAGTTTGAAATGAGCATGTGTGGGGAGTTAAACTATTTCTTGGGGTTGCAAGTGAAACAATCAGATGATGGAATATTTGTTTCACAAAGCACCTATGCCAAGAATCTAGTTGAACGTTTTGGTCTCGCTAAGAGTAAAGAGGCGAAGGTTCCAATGAGTGTGACTGACAAGCTCTCAAAGGATGAAGCAGGAGAGGATGTTGATGAACGAGTTTACAGAGGAATGATCGGGAGTCTGTTGTACTTAACTGCCAGCAGACCAGACATCTGTTTATCTGTTGGAATCTGTGCTCGGTATCAAGCCAAACCAAAGAAGTCTCATTTGTTGGCTGTTAAGAAGATCATCAAGTATATCAAGGGGACTGTAAATCTTGGGATATACTACACCAAGGATACAACCAGGAGCTTGACAGGCTACTGTGATGCTGATTGGGCTGGCTCATTGGACGATCGTAGAAGCACAAGTGGTGGATGTTTCTTCATGGGCAATAACCTGATTTCGTGGCACAGCAAGAAACAGAACAGTGTTTCTCTGTCAACAGCAGAAGCCGAGTACATTGCACTGGGAAGCTGCTGCACTCAACTCATGTGGATGAAACAAATGGCTGCTGACTATGGTATGGATTCTGATACTCTTTTAATTCATTGTGATAACCAAAGTGCAATCAACATAGCTAAGAATCCTGTTCAACATTCACGTACTAAGCATATTGATATTAGGCATCATTTTATTCGTGAACTTGTTGAGGCGAAACTGATTGTGGTTGATCATGTGAGTACAGAATTTCAACTGGCTGATTTGTTTACTAAACCTTTGGATTTTAACAGATTCGTGAATCTGAGAAAATCCATTGGGATTTGTGAGATCTAACTTTCTCTGTGAGTTGTGCTGATCTAAGACAGGGGCTGGAGCTAGAACAGACCATGGAAATCCTAAGAATGAATAGAAGATCAGCACCCTGTACTTCGGTTTAAAGAGAGTGGAAAATAGCTGCCTGTCATGCCAACTCTTGTGGACATTCCTGTAAAACGTTGTCGTGATAACGGAGGTCAAAGAGCTGAGGAGAGGTGGAAGTGTGCATGTCACGAGATATACTTGGAATTGTAATACATCAACAATTCAATTCCAGTAATCTATTAATGGAGCTCTGAATACGCTATTGAAGACATGCACAAGGATCAGTGGTTGAGAAGTCAAGTGATATCATTGATCCACAAATCAGGAGGTTTAACAGAGGCTTGGTCAAAAATCAACGTTCTGAGAGAAGGCTCTGCTTGACTGTTAAATCATGGCTCCACAGGTAGTGTGTTAAACAAAGGAAAAAAGGGAGAAGAAAAAAAAAAGGGTTTAACACACTCCTGGTCCTGCACTCTCCAAAGGGTATTCCAGCTGCCTGTTCATGTTGGGTTTGGAAGCTTGAGTTGAAGGTATGCCAGAGTGAAAGACTAGCCACTGAACTCAGAGCTGATCTGTCAAAGATTCAGAAGGTTGTGGTAGCTTCTAGCTCTGTCCTGAACAAATGATTGGCACAAATCACAGAAGAGAGAGAGTCTCTAGGTACATGTTTTTGAATGATTTTATGATAATACTTCAAAGTACTCACATGTTAATTATCATTCTGGGTCCCTAAAACATGTTCATGAGTAGATTGAGTCTTGCTAAAAGAAAGTTATTTGAGGTTCTGGTTTGAACTCAAGAATGTGAAAAAAAAGGGTTGAAAATCGGATTTGAGGCTTGGTTGATAAGTGTGCACTAATGGTTTTATTAAGTGTTTCAGGTTCGTGGGTCATTAAGTTTTTTTCCAGATGAGGCCCATTTGCTTCAAAGCCCACATCGTTCCAAAGTGTATTTAGGAGGGAAATTCTAGGGCTGAAACTAGTCGTGGAAGTTGAAAAGTTTTGGTGATTGCTCCTTGTTCTTTTCTCTCTCAAGTCCACGATTTCAAAACCCTAAGTCGAGCGAGAAAGTCATCATTCGGTCAATCTTCAGTGGAATCCAGAAGCTCATGTCGAGCCAGTCGCCAGAGCCCGATACACCTCTGCCGGAAAAACCGTCGCCGCCGAAAGAAGATCAACTCGCCGATTCGCAGAGATCTGAGTCGCCTGCGCCGAATACCCAGCTGGTTCCGTATACAGTGGGCTTCCCTGAATCGGAGACCCAAGAAGTAGAGCCGCTTGCCATTCCCAGTTCTCCGATGGATGTTGATGGGGATTGCGAGTCTTCGGCTCACCCTCGGGTTTCACAGCCGATTGATGCGAATGAACCAATTCGCAACCCGCAGATTGAAGAGCTCTCGGATGATTCCGACTCAATTCAAGTAACCGGAACTACGGGACCGCCTATTTCGTCCCGGATGATGAAACGCAAGCAGTCGATTGCGATGCCTTCTGAGCAGAAGAAGAAACGACAGGCGACCCGAGGAAAAGGAGCGGCTGTAAAAGACGAGCATTCATTGGAGTTTGATCAAACTCGGTTCGGGTCTGCTGTTACATTTCAGAGGTACAGTTCTTTCAATTCACGGAAATTGCATGCTGAGTTGAACACCACCTTTGGTGAAATTGATGAGGTTAGGGATCTGATAGATGCTGCGGGGTTACTTAGAACTGTTTCTGAAAGCAAGCCTTTTGATCCCCAAGTTGTGTATGAATTTTGGGCAAATCTGCCAACTGTTGAGCCAGAGACAGATTCAGCAGAAGTTTTGGTCAGGAATTGGGTGTATGAGTTTAGTCCTGACAGGATTAATGCGTTGTTTGGACTGCCGGCTGTGGATGAGCGCACAGAACAACGACATATGGCTGAAGTGATTACCTCAGACATAGCTCTGTTTGTATCAGGTGGCAAGGCCAAGGTCTTCAAGCAATTTCAACTGTCCAAGGTTGAAGACAACAACACCAAGGATCTTCTCAAGATCTGTTGTACGAATTGGCTGCCTACTACCAATGATGGATATGTCACTCCGGACAGAGCCAAACTCGTCTACAAGGTGATGCATCAGAAACCGTTTGATTTTGGGAGGATGGTGTTCAAGCTGATCATCAACATGGGTCTGGTTCCTGTTTCCAAGATGTGTCTGCCGTTTCCCAGCTTGATCTATCAGCTGATCCAGTCACAGCACCCTGTGCATCCTGATGTATCTCAGCCAGTGCCAAAGTCTACCAAGAAGGGCAAAGCAAAGAAAGGACAGACTGCTGAGGTTCCAGTGTGCTCTTCAGATGATCGTAAGGCGTTGCGTCGTGCTATTCAGATCATGCAGCGTATCATCGATGCAGGTAAGTGTTTCTTCTTTCAATCTGTCATTCATGTGATCCATAAGTTACTTGTTTTTGACTTAGTTGTGCAAACAAGCAGGGGGAGATGATTCTGATTCTGATGATAGGACTGTTTGACTGTGGGGGAGCATTTGTCCTGGGGGAGCAGTTGCTGTTGTTGCTGTTTGTTTTTGGTTGTTAGCAACAATGTATTTTGATTACAGAACCTTGTTTCGTTAGCTTTTAGCTTTTGGGTCTGTAATATGTTTAAACATGGCATTTTAGGATTTCTTATTTTGGGATTTATGCTAGTTATATTGCTAGATGTTTTCCTTGTTGCTGTGTTTTGGTTTTGTCTCTCTGTGACTTTCAGGTTTATCACAAAGGATGCTTGATTATCAAACTAAGTCAAAAAGGGGGAGATTGAAGATGCAGTTCCAGAACAGCTTGCTGTGAAGATCAGGAAGCTGCATCTGTTCAGACGCCTGAGACCACATCAGACGCCTGGGATCACATCAGACACTTGAAGTTGCTGACATGGAGTCGTAAGATGACGTGGTAAAGCTTAAGTGGATGGAGTGACGTGCTCAGAAAGATTTATTGCTTGGCAGCAAAGATAGAGACGAATTGCGTGTGAAGATATGGTGAATATTCTTCACATCAAATAAGGAAAGGATGAGCTTGACAAGCAAGCATGTTCCGTTTCGGTGAGATTCTCGAAGATCCTAGGGTTAGGGTTTTGGGTAGTTAGTATAAATAGTCTAGGGTTGGCCACGAGCCACTTTGAACACTTTAGACTCTTTGTACGTGATTGTAAACTTCGAAGCTAGAAAAACAAAAAGCTGAGAAGGTGAGTGTTTGTTTTCTCTTGGGACTACACGGGTGTAGGAGAGATAGGCTTAGTTCTCGTTCTTTAGTCGGGTTCAATTTTATTGGGAGGAATAGATTGAGTAAGAGCCGAGACAAAATTGTATCCTAGGAAAAGATAAATTTTGTTAATAAAGATCGAAAGGAAAAGCGTTTGCTTGGCGCGTTCCAAGCGTAATTGTCTGTGTGTCTCTCTATACGTTTTCAATTTTCAGATTTAATTTTCTTAGTATGCAAATGGATGGCATAAATTAAAATATTGAAAGATTGAATAGATTATTCTAACATATTCCAATAAATTACAGATCTTATCGCCAAAAAGAATAAGATGAACATGATGAGATTTTAAACAAAGAGCAAATGACAACGCAAAAAAATTCTAAGAAAGTATAAAATTTTATATCATCATCATCAAAGTTCAAAAGATACACAAAAGTTATACATATGGGCCTGGAGCTGAAGGAATATCTTTACAAGCCCATCGCAAGACAGTCATTTGTACAGTTACGCCAGGTTTGGTTTTCAAAGTGCAAAAACCAGGAAGTGTTGCGTATACTGCTTTACAACACGGTGTGTTTAACCATCTAATGTCTTTGGTGCCTACATAGAACCTCAACCTAGCGTAACATCCCGGCACAGCGTCTATCCATCTTGTCAAGCAATAATTATGCAGTGGAGCTGCTGCTTCTGATGGTCGGCTAATCAATGCCAAGATTAGGACTAACGAGAACATCATCACTTTGGTTTGTTTTAGTTCCATTTGTCTGAGACAAGTACCAAAAAAGAGAATTGGTTTCACTTGTGGGAGTTTGAGATCTTTCATCTTGTCTCTATGAATAAATAGTAAAGAGTTAGGTATTGTATTAGATGTTGTATAAATTTTTGACTAACATCAATTTGGTAAGTTCATATATTTGACTAAAATATAAAGGAGATTAAAAAGTTGACTAAATGAGAAAAATGGTTTTGATTAATGGTTTTTTCTTTCTCCGGCCCATTTACTGGTGCGGCCCATTAATGGTTTCTTTCTTCTTTCTCATTTGCTTCTCCTTCTGTGTTCGAGCTTCTTCTTCCATGGCGAAATTAGTAGAAGAGATGAATCCTGAAGGTTCACGGTACCAGATTCTTCTCTCATGTCCTTCTGGGCTCTCTCCGTCTCAGGTAATTTTCTCTTATCTCACCTTTTTCCTCTGTTAATCGGACTTAGACACATTGGTTTCGTATCCGTTATCATCTGATTTTGCTGTTTCAATGCTAAAAGGTCTCGGTGGATTTCTCAAAATCGCATGATCGTGTTCCTCATTCCGATCCTGATCTCGAAGATTCTATTGCTCAGGTGAGAACCCGAAATGATTCATCTTTACTAGAACTTGTGTTGGTTTCTGATTTCATACTTTTTCATGGCTTAATTTGAAAGTTTTAGATTTTGATCCGCATTGAAGTTTGATGACTCTTGCCAAATTAGGTTTGGGATAAGAGAACACAGGGCAATTCATCTTTGTTCAATGGCCAAAAATTCAGGGTATGATCTTTGAAATTGTTCTGTACTTAGTCACTAATCAAATCAGCTAGTACATTTTCGATGTCTTTAAGTTTCCACATAAATTGTTGTGTTTTCTTTCAGTATGGATCATATTGTCTAGATGGTGATGGTGGTACCGATGAAGTGCCACACGTTTGTCTTCGCCTTGGCCTGACAGATTACAGGTTTCTTGTTTATCTTTCCTCTTCAGTGTTTGTGTATGATTATGCTTCTAACTTTGTTGAATTCTGGTAATGACCATGACTAATGGAGAGAATGTATTACTAACCATGGACATGGTTTCCAAGGACTTTTGTAGGAACAAATTTGAGTTCTCTGTGGGAGAAGTTCATTGTTACATCAGAAGGTATATCCGCAAAATCTCACACTTCGAGAGATTTTTGTTATCATTACATCTAGTTTTGTGCTGGGGAACTTGTAGAGCTTCCAGGTGGTTTGATCAGGTTTCTTATCGTTATGGTTTTGTTCTCTCGCAGATGACTCAATAAGATGTCGACATACCTCTAGTCCTTTGGGTAATGGAGCAGTTATCGAAACTTCTGACAAGAAGGTTATCGTGTTACGCCGGAGTAATAATGTCGGGGAATTTCCAGGACATTATGTATTCCCTGGGGGCCATCCAGAGGTATTCACATGAAGCATCTTCTTTTTACATAAAGCATTATCATATTGTCTCTGTTTCTAACTCTTTGGTAGTTTGATTTTAACATTGTAGCCAACAGCAGTAGGTATTGATTATCATCAGCCTGAGATAGATGTTCAAACCAGCGAGCTTTTAAACAAGAAGGTAACTCAAGAAATGTTTGACAGCATTATCTGTGAAGTTGTCGAAGAAACTGGAATACCGGCATCATCACTTGTAAGTCAGACGGATTCTTAAGGATTTCTTTTGGTCTCTCACTTAGGCACCCTGAGTGATATCTGATAGGGGTTTCTTTTATACAACTACAGAGCCAGCCTCTCTTCATCGGTATATCTCGTAGAGAGTTGAATGTAAGACCAGCTATGTTTTTCTACCTCAAGTGTAGTCATCATTCAAATGACATTCCAAGATTATACTCTGGCGCTGCAGATGGGTTTGAATCAACACAGCTCCACACAGTCTCATTGGTTAGTAATCTAATCCATCGAGGATGAAAAACCATCAAGTGCATGTTTTACTCTCTAGTTATGATCCCATCACAAATAAATGTCGGTTTGCTTTAAAATAATCGATCAGGATGAGCTGAAGATGATGACATCGAGAATGCCAGGTTGCCATCATGGTGGATTCGCTCTCTACGAACTGATGCTTCAACACATCTCAAGAACATAAAGGAAAGCTCTTTAACGAAGACCTAAGAGGACAATACTTGAACTTACACCTAGTTGTGTGATGGTATGGTAATGATCACAAATTTTTCTCTTGTTTTATGCCATTGGTATTACTAGAGTCTCCAGTAAATTTAATAATGAACCGCAATAATTTGTTTTGTACGTGATGATGAGCAACTATAATGTAACTGAGACACCAGAAGCTGTAACCATGTATTCCATTTATGTTAAAGATAAAAGGTTCATTTGTTCACATATGTAACCATTCTAGCTTCTATCATTTAAGTTTAAGTTGAAACATAAATGGCACGAGTTCTGTAGAATCTACAACAAGGGAGATTTTATGCTTATCTAGCTACTCCCTCAAAAGTCTTAATTATTAGATGGCTTAATTAAAAATTAAAACAATTCAAATTGAAAACTGAAAAGACTATATAGTTAATTAGATGGCTTCGTTATTGGAGTCTGATCATCATCATGGTCACGTGTCTTTGCAGCATATATAAGATCCAGTGCTTCTATGATCTGCGGGTATTCCCTCAGTGCAATTTCCGCTCGGGCCTCAAGTTCTTCAGGGGAAAGCTTCATCAACTCAGGATCACGGATTCTTAAGCTAGGGTCGTTGACGGATTTTGCAAACTGACATATCCAGTCGAAGTATTCTTGCCCATGGCGATGCGTAGGAGCACACACGAGAAATCTAGCAATAGTGGCAATTTCAAATCCTGCCTCAGTCAACAATGCATATGTCTCCTCCGGTTTGTCCGCCGGCAAGTATGGCGCAAACGCACACTCTCTTTTGCATTTACACGGACAAGATGATTCCATTCTCCTAATATAATGCATATATACGATTCTTAGAAAGAAGAAAAAAGAAGTTTGTATCCAATAAATCAACAAATCATCTCGAAATCATTCTAATTTATTTATTTAAACTTCATGAACATAATGAAGCTTGTACGTGTATGGAACTAACAATTCGAAGCAGTTACCAAATTTACTTAACCAACAGTACAAGATATTGATGCTTAGGTTTTTAGATGTCATATATAAGACTTTTGTGATCCTTTGTTAACAATCAATCAATAGAAGAATAACCTAAACTTAACCTTGGAAAAACACCTACAAATTAAACCCTAAATCTAATCTAATTATTATAGAAAAACAATGGTTAAATATTTTGAAAGAGAATAAGAAATTAACTAACCAGGAGACGATGTTTGTAATCAGAACTTTTGATAAAAGGATGAAGAAAACAAAGCACACCCAGTTTATGATGATGACGCAAAGAACATGTCGAGGTACCATACTATATATATACACACACAAATATGGAAATTTTTCTAATCGCTAGCTCGAGTGTATTGCAATTTGCAAAGTATTTTTTTTTTTACATATGCGCGACATGTCGCCGTATTGCAAAGTCTTTTTTGTTTTTTACATATGGAAAAAAAATTATTACGTTTTATGCCATTAGTATTACTAGAGTTGTCAGTGAATTTTATGAACCGCAATAATTTGTTTAGTCCGTGATGCTGAGCAACTATAACGTAATTCAGACATCAGAACCTGTAACCAGTGTTATTATTTACGTTATAAAAGGTTCATTCTACAACAAGTCAAATGCTGAAAGAACACAAAACCGCAAGCAAGTCATTGTTGATTCGTACTTTAATTTTACCAGGGTTTGAATGAGTTCCTTTGGCTTTGTTAGCGAGAAGATTTCATTCATATGCACAAGAGGCATTAGACATCCTGGCAGCTAAAGGAACAATGTTGTTGGCACATTCATTCTATGAAACAATGTCAATACTTGATATAAAATCTTTTCATACCTGACATTTTGCAGAGTTAAAAGTTCAGCCAAGTCTTTGAATTGTTCCCTGTTTGATAAGGCTTGTAGGTCGTGCTCCAATATGTCGTGGGCTTTGGTCTTTTCATTTCTACAAGATCCATCATCCATGAATGGGGTAACAACTTGAACAATCTTGTTAAAGGCATTTTAATATGTACGGATGCAGATAACTCATATCGGTCAGGAGCTTCAATGTATTTCGTCTTCTCAATATCAAATAAAGTCTGCATTGAGAAGACATTATCTTTCACTTTCATAAACCCTCCAAGATACCTCTCAACTTCTTCCCATTCACCCTCAAGAAACTTTTATGCAAAGTATTTCATACTGAAAATATAACCCGTCTCGCTCTCGAGCCTAAATTCATGGAAAACAAAATAAAGCATCAATCTTTCAGAAATCTTGGTTCCAAAATACAATTTGTGAGAAAAAAAACTGACTGGGTCAGATAAATAATCGTCAATCGCGAAGATACCTGTGCATAGTCTCCGTTAACTTCTTTATTCAACGTGACTTCTTTAATCATCAAATTGGATATTTCCAAATAAAAATTTACAGAGGATCGAGCATATCAGAAGCACTTATTTAGCTTGTGATTGAAACAAACAAAACAATGGTCTTTTACATGTACACATTTTGTATATAATCTTACTCTCTTTTATTATTTTTTTCAAGTTCTCATCTACTAATAACGAGAAACAGATTTTTCAAGGGAAAACGACTACCTTGTCTTCTAATATTTAAACAACAACGCTGGTGAAGCAGTGATCTTTGGTCCGTAAAAGTGAAACCCAAGTTGTGATATACCTCTGATGATCTGATTAATCAACGTACAACTTGTGTCTAGTATTGAGCTGGCACCATCAGCTTTAATCTGAGAGTGTTGATCGGACAGGCCAATTTGTTTTCATTTCTACTTTCTATTCTTAAAGCTTGGTGTGCTTATCTTTCCTATGTTGGATAGTTGAAATCAATAGCTCATCTGCTCTCATACTAGTCCAAGAAGAGTAACGATTCTTTACAATTGATTCAAATCTGATCCCCACAGGCTATTTTCTTCACAAATTAGATTAGGTGCTTTGAATTACAGAAAGAATGTCAAGAGGAGAAAGTAATGAATCAAGTCTTCAGATTCAGACATACAAACAGGTCAAACCATGGCTACCATTTGTATTAAGGATAGGAGATTCATCTGTTAACATATCTAACGATACAAGATTCTAGGCCTCTAGTATCTCAAGTTTGATTAGTCACATTGACGAGAAGGGTTCTATAAAAGCTACAACAGGAGAAATATGAAACCGTTCAAAATCTCAAGCAAACCATAATGGGTTCGTGCTTTTACCCGGCTTTGGATGTTTGGCTTTGTTGGAAGTTCTTTCTAAAAAATGCAGATAAACTAGCAGTAGCAGCGCGGCCATTCTCTACACACAGGAAATAATCGTCCACTGAAACAACACAGAAACAAAAGGAATTCAGAATGATACATGATGCAGTGATAGAATAACAATTTCACTGAAACATATCTCATACAAATGAAATGTATAGTCGATGAAAAACTGCTTCAAACAAATCGAGCATAGTGATTACTGAATTCTATTCAAGAAAGAGAAGTTATAACATTACCAGACATTACTCCATGGGTAACTGATGTAATGATCCCATGCTCTACTGGCTCGCCTTCTGCTACCGATGATCCTTCCGGAAGAACAGAGAGAGTTGTATTTGGAAAGACTAAATAAGCCAATGCTGTCATTTTCTGTACATTGCAGTTCAAGTAAGTATAACCAACACGCAAAAGAAAAGATAACAATGAACAAGAAGGTTTTTTAAATAACCTTTTCTTCAAGCTTGTTTGGATCGAGTACCACATATCCATTATCAGCCAGGCAACAACATATAGCAACTGAAAAATAAAAACGCCGATAAAATAGTACGAAGAAACACACAAAGTTCTCAAAGTCAATTAGAGAAGAGTATAAAGTTACGAAGAAGTACCAGCGAGATGCTTCATAGGGATTCCTGCATCGACAAGAGCTGCACATGCTGCATTTATCGCACACGGTAGAAGCTACACAGAATTGAATCAAGGAAAAAGCAGCTAAAACTGTCTTTTATTTTAATGCACCAATTATTTCACTAAAACATATTCACACTCCCAGCTTATGGGATTACAAGCTTTCACTACTAAAAACTCTATAAATGCTGAAATCGGCATTGCTAATACCAGATAATATGTGTTTGACTAACACAGCATCAATAACTGGTTACCAAGGGGAAAGACTCAGAAAAAGGATACAGAACCATCATCATGTACAACCTACATGGGAATCAAAAAATGAAAACATCACATACAGCTCAAATTGATAAATTGAGAATCTTACAATGCATGAAAATTATTACAAGGGAGTGGAGTTACTGAAACGGATGAAGAATCCATATACACAACATTGAATAGCTACTCACTTGAATTATCACTGAGGTGGTGGTATTTGGATTAACTGTCAAAACACAAATACTCTGTATTGTCCTTTTCAGTATCATCTCATACTCCTTTTCTACTTTTCCTATCATTGTGCATAACAGAAGTCAGTCAGAATCTAAAACCCAAGAATAACCTTTACCACATACTCAAGCAACAAAGCAACATCCAAACATGATTAAACTAAATGCTTTTTAAGATTACCAATCTGCCCGGTTTTAGGCTTCCATATGACTTCAAAACAAGCCTTCTCAGCATTTTCGTTCTTCTTCGTTCCTGCTTTAGGTCCATAAACTGCAGCTAGAACTTTTGTATCCCCTGAAATAAAAACAAGAAGCAATACCATTAGAAAGTTTCATCAATCCCATTCAAAAAGTACCCATCTGAGATATATCGAGACATGGAGATTGAAACAAGTACCTTGCGACCAGCTAGCAGAGCCATGAGGACGATGAAGGATGTTACGGGAACATGCAAGTGGCCTCAGCTGATTCGGTGTTCTTCCATCTTCTCTATCAATTTCCATCGCTCTAATACTCCTTTCACACAAGAAGGGTTTCAAAAAGTAAGGATCTTTGGTCAAAAATTCCAACTTTCATATGCTAAAACTACAAATTGTACCACTGAAAACAAAAACAGAACCACTTCTAGCTCAACACTACGAATTGTATTTCAATGGTTCTGACCACAATCCGTGTAAGGGTTTGTTAATTGAGATAAAAACTCGTTCTTTCAGTTCTACAATACTCGTATCTCGCACATAAAAGACAATGTATGAACAAACACGAACCCACAGAGAACTACTGTAACAACCTAATTTTGAAGAAGCTAGAAGACGAGACGATTCCTTATCAAACAAGAAGACTAACCAACGAGAGAAGAATACACAGCTACGGAACTGGAAGCTGGACGAAGAAGACTAACCAGAGCAGAGAGAAGAAGAATCGTTCTGAAGAATTAGGGTTTATTTGGTTTAAGTTTCAAACCCCTCAATCTCAATTCAATTAAACTGTACCGAGATAAACCGGATGGTCCGGTTATTGTAACTTTAACCAGTAATCTCGATGAGGAAAGAACTTAATGCGGTGTTTGAACATAAATCAAAACAATCGTCCGGTGAGAAAAATCTGAGTATAACTGACGGAATAAAAATCCGACGATTCCTTTGAATTGACGATATTCAAAATTGATCTGAGATTCAAATTCCGGTGATAAACGCGAAGAAGATGGATGATGAGTTGTTGGAATTGCAGCGTCAGTTCGAGTTTGCTCAACAGGTGAAGTCAAGCGTGAGATTATCAGATCGAAATGTCGTCGAATTGGTTCAGAAGCTTCAGGAGCTTGGAGTTATAGACTTCGATCTGCTTCATACCGTCACCGGAAAGGAATACATCACTCAGGTACTGATTCTATTTTCGTTTCCGGTGTGAATTTAGACTCTTCGAGAATCTACAAATGCATGATGTGAGTAAATGTGTTGGTGGAGTGAAAAAATTATAAATCTGCTTGTTGCATGAGGAATTGAATCGGAAAATGAAGTTAAATTTCTTGATCGAGGTTTTTGCTGAATGCTGCGAAGGTTTTGGTGCAGATGATTGTTGTTTTTTTAATTGTTCCTCTTGATTTGTTGCAGGAACAATTGAGGAATGAAATTATTCGTGAGATTAGTGAACTGGGACGTGTATCTGTTATTGATCTGGCAGATACGATTGGGGTTGATTTGTATCATGTGGAGAAGCAAGCACAAGATGTGGTGTTGAGTGATCCAGGGTTAATGCTAGTCCAGGGAGAAATAATATCACAAAATTATTGGGATTCGATTGCCGAGGAAATTAATGAGAGGCTTCAAGAATGCAGTCAAATTGCTGTGGCTGAACTTGCTGGTCAGTTACAGGTTGGCTCTGAGTTGGTCCAATCAGTTTTAGAGCCTCGACTTGGAACTTTGGTAATTGTGCTTCTAGTTTTGAGCTTTCCAGTTTTTTTTTTTTAAGTGAGTGTGAGTTTTTATATTTTTTGGATTTTCTTATGTTTCAATATTTTTTAGGTGAAAGCAAGGCTAGAAGGTGGGCAGTTATATACACCTGCTTATGTAGCACGTGTGACCGCTATGGTTCGAGGTGCTTCCAGGGGTATCTTTGTTCCCTCCAACTTGTCGGTATTGTGGGCATCATTGCAACAGTTGGTACAAGAGATGAATGGAGCCAGTGGAGTTTCTGTTGAGAATTCATTTTTCCAGTCTATATTCAACCGACTGTTGAAGGAAGAGGAGATGCTTGGATCACTACGTGCTGGAACCCATTGGACTCCTAGCGTATGTCACAAAATTCTTTTCTTTAGGGATTCTGGCACTAATAGATTTACAACTCTATCACTATACAGTCTGCAAAATATCATGAGAGCACTCTTGTCTATGCTTGTTGATACCCATGTTCAGTTACCATCCATTAAAGTAACTTGTTTGATTTTGGTGGCAGGCTTTTGCAATTGCTCAAAAGGAATGCGTAGACTCTTCTTTTTCACAGGTTTGGTCATCATTTTTCTGAAGTGTCCTTAGTCCGTTTATTTATCAGCTTGTTTTGGAGAAAACTTCATCAGACTGCAGTATTAGCCTGTTTTATATATTATTCTTTCTTGAAGAAATGGTGAATCGATTTGTTTATGGTTTGGATTGTTCCGTTTTCCTGCAGAATTCTTACATCTCCTATGAGACCATGCAGAAGCTTGGGATTTCTCAAGCTGTCCAATTCTTACAGGTATCGTATCATGTTTGTTTAGCGTGATTTTTCTGTAATTTGGGTAAATCAAGTTATGGAATGATAGCTAGAATGAGTATTACGTTGCCTCCCTTCACTTTTTTTTTCTCATTATAAGTTATGGTTTATGACATGTATAGTCTAGATATCCAGATGGTACACCTTTAGCTGCTGTATTTATTCATTCCTCAATGATTGAGATGCTGGATTCTGCAACCGAGGATGCTATTGAGCAAAACAGTTGGTGAGATTAATTTCCCGTACTCTTTTTCCTTTACGCTCCTTGTATCACTAGATCCGTTTTCACTGACACCCTTGATACTGGGTTCAGGATCGATTCACTCTCTGTATTACCTTCATCATTCACATCACAGGATGCAAACAAGATGTTGCTTCTTTGTCGCTCTGTCCAATCAGCTCTCAAGGTGAGATTTTGATCAAATTTGATAACAAGTCAACAGTCTTTTGTAATAAATTGCTGATTTATTTAGCGTTTCAGGCTGACAAAGCACTTATATTGGGCGAATCTTACGTCCTGAGCAGTGGGTTTATCAAGGTAAACATATGAAATGAAGGGTATTATTAGTAGTTTCATTGAGAGCTGCTGTCTTTCCCATTTGGTTTTCTCCATCTGAACTATGCCTTGGTTTGACCTACTAATGTTTAGGGCATATATGATCAAATTGAGAAAGAGGCAGAAGCTTTTAGCATCCAAGCTTCTACTGCTAGTTTGATAGATTCTTCAAGCAAATCATCAGAGTCGACAGAAAGCATACCTGCTAATACAGATAAAGGGTCAAGGAAGAAAAAAGGAAAGTCTGTCAGCATGAAGGCAGCTTCCGTAGAAACTGTTCCAGATGATGAAGAGGATGCCCGTCCAAAATCTAAGAGAAACCAGAAGAAAGGCAGGGATTCATCATCATCACAGAAGTTGGATTCAAAAGCAGGAGGCAAGAAAGAGCCGGTTAAGGCGCAAGAAAGTAATAATATTATTCCGCCAGACGAATGGGTGATGAAAAAAATCGTTGACTCTGTGCCTGAATTTGATGATGATGGTACATCTGAGAACTTTTTCTTATCTATGCATAAAAAATTATGTAGCTATAAATTTTGAGTCCATTTGACATAAATTCTGGGATTTCTTGCAGGTACGGAGAACCCAGATTCGATTCTTAATCATTTAGCTGATCATATGAAACCTATGCTCATTAACTCACTGAAGGAGAGAAGAAAGAAAATCTTTACAGAAAATGCAGATAGATTGAGGCGCTTGATTGATGATCTGCAGAAAAAGCTTGATGAGGTTGAAATCAACTGCTTCAGTTATAGTTGTATCTTTAGCTTGACTACCAATACCCAATGTATCCCCTCTGTTTCTCATTTTGTGATATTATTATTCTTGGATTTCCTTTTGGCAGTCTTTCCTAAATATGCAGCTGTACGAAAAAGCGCTAGAGCTTTTCGAAGATGACCAATCGACTTCAGTAAGTAATTTTGAAAGTGATACTCGTACTACTCAAAGAACTTAGTGTGGGTACTCAAAGAATCTAGTGTGTAATACTTTCGTTTCTTCTGGTCCTAGGTTGTTTTACATAGGCATCTGCTGAGAACAACAGCAGCTACAATTGCTGATACACTTCTTCATGGCTTGGTAGGACAAAACAAATGGTGTTTCTAAGATCATCTTCGTATCGATTTAACTAATCAAGCTTTGATTATCAAAACAGGACATCCACAACAAACTGAAGAATGGTATTGAAGTTGGAGAATCAAAAACGCCAGATCCAGTTTTGCTTGATTCTTCCGAGAGAATGGCCCTTGTAATGCAATCTTGATCACTAGTCTAACTTAGTACTTTATTGTTGCAGTATTTTTAATTTTATTTTGGATAGTGCTAGCCGATGTTTGACTCTCCCATGTTTCCATTTTTTTGGGGCAGGCTAAGAATCTCAACGGTTCACTTTCGAAAAAGGCTCTTGCATTAGTTGAGGCACTGGAAGGAAAGGTTAGATCTTCGTCAATGAATTTTTTCCTTAGTTGTTAACATAACGCCTGGCATGTTGAAATAGTGGTTGCCTGTTTCATTTCTGTTCTGCCGTCTCGATTTCTCTTCTCCTGTGGGGGACCATGTTTATATACAGCCAAATTTTCTGTTCTGATAAAATTTTAATGGGAGTCAAGGATGACAAGGATATGGATGTGCTATAGACTCAGAGAAAAATCTTTATCATAACTTAGGCTTGATCTCTTTTCCGCTACCTAGTTAATAACCCTCTTAAAGGGTGGTTTCATTTTGGCTCGTCTAGTGAATGCATCTAAGCGCCATTTGATGGGATTATTTTTGTTTCCAGCGTGTAGACACTTTCATGATCACCTTCAGAGACCTGGCAGAGGAAAGGTATAATATAATTCTTATTTTTTGAGAAATCTCTGAAGCAAGTCTGCTTGTTTTTTACCACTGGATTTGAACTGTATAGTGACTGTATTTGTGCAGTGGATTAGTATTGAAAAAGCTTGACAAAAAATTGGAAAGGACACTCCTTCATGCATATCGTAAGGTATGTACCACACCATATTGTTGTTTCTATAATTTTATGATCTCTGTTCACTGCTTTTAATCCCTTTAGTGATAATGTTATTTGTGCTTGCAGGATCTGACATCTCAAGTTTCTACGGAATCAGACCCAGTTGGACTTCTCGCTAAAGTTGTCTCTCTCCTTTTTATTAAGGTACACATCCACGTTCGTGTAACTATATACTGTGCTCAAAATCCGGAGTTAACTTATGGTTGAAACTCGACAGATTCACAATAAAGCTTTACAAGCCCCTGGTAGAGCCATTGCTGCGGCTATTTCACACTTGAAGGTATTACATCTTAGGAGAGATTCACAATAACCCTTCTCTCCAGATCATTCCCTTTTTTATCTGCAGTCAGCTCACTATGCGATTTTCAAACATTGTAGGATAAACTTGACGAATCTGCGTACAAGACTTTGACAGATTACCAAACAGCAACTGTAACTCTTCTTGCTCTAATGTCAGCTTCATCCGGCGAGGTTCATATCCTTCTCTTATCTCGTGGGCAACAAATGTAAATACAACCAATTAAATCTCTGTAGCGAATGATTTCTTTAAGCTCTTCATTCACATGTACAGGAACATGACTGCTCATCAGACAGAATCTTAACCAAACGGGAATTTCTCGAGAGCCAGATGCCATTGCTTAGAACCCTCGTCCTTGGCGAGTCACAGCCACAACAATCCTAATCCAACAGAGTCAAGGCCGGAAGGTTCCCTTAGTGTTCTGCTGTTAAAGCCTAAGTCACTCCTCTAAAACTTACTAGGAGTAGGAAAAATCGACTCATCTCTGGAGGGCTCTGTTACAACTTTTGTACACAAAAAGATTTGCATGGTCCAGACCTTAACCATCAATGGAGGTCTATATATTCCAAAACACTCTTTTATTAAGATTTACTCATATTGATACAACCAGATAGATTATTACAAGAAACAGAAGAAAAAAAGAGAGTCACACACCACTTATGTTATTACAGCATCACACGTTACTATCTTCAACGTTCCAACTTCCTCAAAGTTACGCTTAACCAGAGATATCAATAGACTTGACCTCAGGCTTCCTCTCTGGAACTTTCGGCACCATAACCGATAACACACCATTCTCCATACTAGCCTTCACTTCCTCCACCTTCGCATTCTCCGGCAGCCTAAACCTCCTCATGAACTTCCCACTCGACCTCTCCACACGGTGCCACTTGTCACTCTTCTCTTCATTCTCACTGCTCCTCTCTCCGCTTATCTGAAGTATGTTCCCATCTTCAACCTCCACTTTCACCTCTTCCTTCTTCAGCCCCGGCAAGTCCGCCTTGAACACGTGCGCCTCAGGTGTCTCTCTCCAATCCACTTTGGCGTTTGTGAACGCTGCCACGTCCTTACCCGTTGCGCTTCCCATCCCCGATGGTGTCATGAATCCTTCGAACGGATCCCATACGTCTAGCGAGAATGGATCGAACACGTTTGTCCTTCGGCCTCCAAAAATGCTCGGAATTAGAGACATCGTTTTCACTTACTCTTTGCGAGATTGCTCTGTTTTGTTTTTGCTTAGCTATATATGAACTCTTTTAACTCTTTGTTGATGCAGACACCTATGTGCCTTGGTATATTTATAGGTAGAAAAGATGGAGAGTATAGAATAAGAGAGAGAGAACGTTCGGCAAAGTTCTTGAAAATTCAAGTTTTGTCTATAACGTTACTACCAGATTTCTCAGGTGCTTTCAAGAAGTTTCGATGTTGAGAGGGTTTAAAACGACGTGCAATTCATAAGCTCGGCCGGTGAACGCCATCCCGTTTTATTTTACATGGGCTTCGTTAATGGGCCTTTAATACGACATGCAATTAATCACACGTCTATAGTTAAAATGAACAACACTTGTCTTTTGGTTCTAAACAAAAATGAACAAGTGCTTTTACTAAACCGCCGGATCATGAAAATCACAAAAATGTGTCGTGGTTAAATTTAAATTATTTGGTACTGGTACAACAAGTCAACAAGCACAAAATGTGGTTATTAATTGTTATATATATAAATGTTTTGTAAAAAAACAAAAAAAAAAACTTAAAATCGCCAACAATATTCATACACAATCCGTAAATTTTAATAATCACCGCATCTCTGTAGTCAAGTGGGTTTGGACGAATATAGGGATATTTTGAAAATTAATTTCAATATTTAATATTTTTTAATTACTGGTTATCTAGGAGCTTAGTATTGGTTAACCATCTCATGAAATTCTCAAATCAATAGAATTATTTAATTTCTAATGATTGATCCCATTAAGTGCTTAGCATGCAATTCAGAGTGATATCCATCCAATTTGATTAATACTTTATGATTTGATGTGATAATAAAATAGTTTTAATTTTGTCAATTAACAATAATTATTTGAAGTTCTCTAAGTGACGACTACCACTTACATTGTATATTACCACCATTGGCCTTTGCTCCTCTGACTTGGAGTTCCTGCCAAGTCACTACAACTTTTAATTGTCAACTCACATTCTTTTCGGTATATTTTCATTTTCAAGCAGTCCAACATTCAAAAAAAAAAAAAAATATTAATTAAGTTCAAAGCTTATACAATTCAAGCTATAAACATTTATTTCACATGATGTTCAATGGGGTTGCACTACATAAGACTGGTTCACTCCAATCAGGTCGTCGATATCTCCCATGTCCGCTTCATTTGTAAGCTGGTTTGAGTTGTTGCCCAACTGTTGTCCGGACAGAGTTGACACTCCCGTCTCCATATTAGGCACTATTATCATTAAAGCATTTTAACTTTTCACATCTCTAAAGTAGATCGATAGAGATCAGCCATGCATGACCAAAACTTCATGAATGGATCATATATACTCACTATATATATACAAATCATACCAAACACATCAAGAGATAACTTAATGTATTATATTACCTGTGGACGTAGGCATAGCCAAGGCTTGCAGCTTTGCTTTGCGACGATTCGCTAAGATTATAAAAATGAACACATACGCAACAAAAACAAACGCTATCGCAGATACCACCCCGATAATAATTGGCAGTTTACTGCTCTTGTCGTCATTGGTTGATCCACCTGACCCTATATCAAATATTATTTTTGAACTTAGATTCAAGTGTTATGTTTGTTATATTCCTTGTTATGATCACTAAGAGCTTTCATAAAATTAATAAAGACAACACGTCAAAATGGATAGAAAACTTCAAAGACAAACCTGAACTCACTCCATTGCTGCCTCCAGCTCCTCCTTTGCTAGTTCCACCGGAGCCTTAACACATAAATAATTTTTTTAACATATATCACATTACATAAGTATATAATACATATATACCAATAAGTTTTTGCTTTTTGGTAGTTCTAGATTATATACAAGTAAAGACTTAAAAAATGCATTTCAAATAAACAAACCAGATCCGGCTCCACTCCCAGATCCTCCTCCTCCTCTTGCGCTTCCACCTGATCCATTTCCGCCTTGGCTTGTACCTTTACTTATAACATAAAGCTCGGCTGCATTTATCATTGGCGGTAAAAGAGCAGTAACCGTGGAATGGAACACCAGCAGGGTGCTTGAGCTAGCCACCACATCTCTCACGACCACTTGTGTAGTTTTTCCAAACACAGGCACAATTGGACCCTTTCCAACTTGCTTACCGCCAAAGAAAATGTTAAAAGATCGTAAACTCGATTGGAGAGGCTCCGAGAAATACATAGCCAAGTAAACAGGAACTCCTTCTGAAGGAAGAGTGGGATCGGCTAATGCTAAGCCTTCCCCGGTCCAAGAGTTACGGAGGACGGACTCAGGCGGCTTGTTTGATGCACCAGTTGTATCAATCGTTACAGCCGTGGATGGTATTCCTGCGACCAATATGTTTATCTCCGAAGGAAGCCAAAACCTACCTTGAAGATCCGATCTAGCAAAAATAAAAACAATATTCTTAAACCAGCCAAACATAATTACCAATGGACATAGTCATGGTTATTTAGACTATGGTATAATTGTAGTTGAAATTTGGCATTTACGTATGTTTTTGTTTACGTTTAAAACAATACACATTGTAATCGTGAGCACCAAAACTAAAAATATTAAGTTACCGTAGAACTTCTGTTGCACCATACGCACGTCGTTGTTGGTAAAATAAACCTTCACCAGGACCAAGCTCATCATACATGCCAGTGGCCAAGTCCACAACTTCAATGGATGATACAAAAGGGTTCGATGAGGAAGACGTACGCACAAAGCAAACGCTGGTCTCTCCGCCGGCCGGAGCATATATCAGCTCCAAAATGTACGGTTCAAATGCCGAGGATATCGATACGGTGCCTCGGTGTTTCCCTTCAAACACTACGCTGAAGGTTGGGGTTGAGGACTTCCCGTCGTAGTTCCCGTAGTAAAACATCGTTCTCACTAGAACTTTTCCGCCTTTTGTAACCGGAATAGTGGAGTAGCAATTGGTGTCGCCACTCGGAAAGTACCGCAGCGTGGTGAGGGATTTTTCGATGGTGGTGGATGAAATGGTGGCGACCTTTCCGGATGTGATGAAGTCGTTGTCTCCAACCCATTTTAGGTTGTTATTGTCTACTAAACGGAAGAGAATCAATCTCTATGTCTTTAGAATAGCATCATGGTGCTCATATATATTACAGAGGAGAAGATATTCTCTAATTACAATCAATTTACAATCACAATCACATCTTTCCATATGTTGTGACGAGTATTACGGGACGTAACTTGAGGACCAAACTTCGGTTTGATACCCTCCCTCAAGTTTGTGCGTGCAAATCTTGGAGGCCCAACTTGAAACAGAATTGTGCATAGTCTTGTGTTCCTAACGGCTTCGTGAGTATATCAGCCAGTTGAGATTGACTAACAACATGAGAAAGCGAGATGTTCTGCGACAAGACTTCATTCCTAACAAAGTGACAATCCACCTCGACATGTTTGGTACGTTCATGGAACACCGGGTTTGTAGCGATGTGAATAGCAGCTTGACTATCACAGTGAACGATCATTGAGTTGTCGTGAGTAACACCAAGAGAAAACAAAATTCTCTTAAGCCATATCAGTTCTTGCGTTAAGTGTGCCATAGCTCGATATTCAGCTTCGGCGGAAGATCGACTCACTGTCTTTTGTTTCTTTGTTTTCCAGGATATCGGTGAGCCTCCGAGTTGAATGAAATAGCCAGTAACTGACCGGCGTGTTAACGGACAACTTGCATAATCACTATCACACCAACCAGTAAACTGAAAAGAACCTGTTGCACGAAGCAAAATACCTTGGCCAGGATTGTTCTTGAGGTATCGAACAACACGCAATGCCGCATCCCAGTGATCTTCACGCGGCTGTTGCATGAATTGAGCAAGAAAGTGTACACAGTATGCTAAGTCTGGTCGTGTCACTGCAAGGTATATTAAACGACCGACCAATCTTCGATACTTGGCTGGATTCGGTAGACACGGAGAGTCCGACAGAGATAGCTTATGCGTCTCCTCAAGAGGAAATGAAGCTGGTTTAGCACCAAGAAGTCCGGTGTCAGAGATGATGTCGAGTGCGTATTTTCTTTGACAAAGATACATACCCGAGGAGCTTCTAGCCACTTCTATCCCGAGAAAATACTTCAACTGTCCCAAATCTTTCATGTGAAAACAAGTAGATAAGTAGTCCTTGAAGGCTTGCATCACTTCCATTGTACTTCCACTGATGATTAAATCATCAACATATATCAAGACATGAATCTGAGCCCCATCCTTATCCATGGTGAATAGCGAATAATCAGACAAACTTTGTTCGAAGCCATAATTATTCAACGTCGTGGTTAACTTGGCAAACCAACAACGAGGGCTCTGTTTGAGACCATAAATCGACTTGCGAAGACGACAAACCTTATTAGGATCAGACGTTTTAAAGCCGGGAGGTAACTTCATGTAAATTTCTTCTTCAAGGTCGCCATGAAGAAATGCGTTGTAAACATCCATTTGATGAATATCCCAATTACGTTTAACCGCAGCATCTAAAAATAGTCTAACCGTACCCATCTTAGCTACCGGGGCAAATGTTTCACCGTAATCTTTTCCTTCAATTTGCTTGTTACCGAGAGCAACCAATCTCGCTTTGTGTCTTTCTAACGTCCCATCCGAGCGATATTTGAGTTTATACACCCATTTACAACCGATGGCCTTCTTACCCTTTGGGAGATCTTCAATCGTCCATGAGTAATTGCGTTCTTGAGCATCTATTTCACTAGACATGGCGTCACTCCATTTCTTATCTTCAACCGCCTCTCTATATGATTTTGGTTCCAAACCCGAGGTGATTGCAGCCATGTATGCCTGATGCTTAGATGAAAACCTTTCACAACTGACATAATTAGCAATCGGATACTCTGAACTCGACGCATCTTGCTGTGCCTTCTCTTTTGAACCCGTGTTCACTACAAACTCTTTCAATTTGACTGATTGTGTCTTCTGTCGTGTGCTACGACGTAGCGGAACCGCTACTGGTGGTGCAAGAGGCGCCGGTGCTGCAACAACCGGTGTTGGTTGTGGAGGCGGAGGTACCGGGATCGTGACTTGGGAGGTGGAAGCTTGTGAATTCTCCACGACCACGTCGTTTTGAGTTGTTTCCCCTTCAATTGATGGGCTATTATCACATGGGTTTGATAAAGGCCCAATAGCATCAATAGTAGGAGGCGAGGAAGTAAAAGATTGGGCTAGGCCCATTGACTTTTCTTCTGCTTCGTGAAACAAGCTCGACAATGGCAGCCACAAACTCTTGTCTTCTTCGTTCATAGCAGTGATGGCCGATTGATAAGGAAATTCTTCTTCACAAAATACGACATCTCTAGAGACAAAAAATTGTTCCTTATCAAGATCATACAATCTCCAACCTTTCTTCCCATATGGATACCCCATGAACACACACCTTCGACTTCGAGAAGCAAACTTATCTCCTTTATGCAACTGATTATGAGCATAACACAAGCTCCCAAATACTCGTAGATGCCCATACGAGGGCTTCGTATTGTAAATACGTTCATAAGGAGTAGCACCTTGTAAGACTGAGCTAGGCGTGCGATTGATTAAGTAAGCGGCAGTTAAGACGCATTCACCCCAAAATTCAATGGGTAAACTAGCCTGAAATCGCAGAGCTCTAGCAATATTCAGAATATGACGGTGCTTTCTCTCAACCCTCCCATTCTGTTGAGGTGTTCCGACACACGACGTCTCGTGAATAATACCCTGTTCCTTAAAATAATCTCCCAAACAAAGAAATTCAGAGCCATTGTCACTACGAACTGTTTGGACCGATAAGGTGAACTACCGCAATGTCATTGCAATGAAGTGTTTGAGATGAATAGGAGCTTCAGTTTTGTTATTCAACAAATAAATCCAAACACCCCGAGAATAGTCATCAACAATCGTCAAAAAATAACGAGCACCCGCGTATGTTGGTGTCTTATAAGGACCCCATAAATCACAATGAACCATTTCAAAGATCCTTGTTGTTTTATTCTCACTAATCGGAAAACTTGTTCTTGTATGCTTAGCGCGGAGACATACATCACACGCTTTATTCAAAATTTCAGAAGAAATAACATCAGAAACTACAGGAAGTAGACCAATTGCTTTAGCTCCAGGATGTCCCATCCGTTTATGCCAAAGCTCAAATGACTTCGTGTCTTTGACAGTTACAGATGCAGCAACCTCCATGTTTCTAAAGTGATAGGTCCCTCCCATACGTTTACCAGCTCCCGTCACCATCCTCGTAATACGGTCCTGAACAATAAGGAAATGATCAGCCAACTGTACTACGCAACGGTTTTCATCCATTAGCTGACTAAGGGAAATCAAATCCGTGTGAAACCCCTCAACATAATAAACAGATCGCAAGATCAAGTCCGGCCCAAGTCGTACAGAACCCTCTTTAACTGACAATTTTTCACGACCATCAGCTAGTACTACTCCAACTGGCAACATATCTTTAACATCCGTTAAGATATCTAGACGACCCGTCAAATGATGAGAAGCCCCTGTATCTAGTAACCAGAAAGGAAGAGAAGACGTACCAGTTAATTTTTCGTGTTCGTTGGCAGCTCCGAGATTGAGAAGACTCTTAATGGCACGCCATTGTGAGTCACTCACTTTAACCGCATCACGGTCATTGTCGGTGACGACGTAATGAGCACTCGCAGAGGATGAAGAAGCCGCAGTTTGGACTGCATTTGCGACAGTGACTCCACGACCACGTCCAGCCCCTCTGGTTAGTCCTCCACGGCCTCGACCACGTCCGGTTGCTGTGCGAGATCTCGGTCTTTCTCCCCACCATTCCGGATACCCGATCACTCCATAGCAGCTCTCACTGGAATGTCCGGTGCGATTGCAGTGCTTACACACAACAGACTTGTCTTTGTCATCTTTCCGGTATTGTTGCGTTTGAATCGCGAACGCGCTCACATCAGCATTCTCTTCCAAACTTTTAACACCATTGTTCACCAAATCTTCTTCTTGACGAACGATATTATACACCTCTTCCATGGACTGGATCGGAACTCTAGAAACTAAGCTCGATCAAACTGTTCGGAACGATGCATCATCAAGACCAAAGAGGAATTGATGAACCTTGTCTTCCTCACGATCTCTTTCTTGAAGCACCTGAAGACCACAGTCGCACTTCCCACACTTGCACAGCCTCAAGGGACGATAACTCGCCATACTATCCCAGATGCGAGTCAATTTCCCAAAGTAAGTCTCTATGGTGAGACCCCTTTGTTTGCAGCAAGCAAGATCAGCCTTAATCTGTTGAACTCTAGGTCCATTGGTGACTGAAAATCGCTTGTTCAAATGATCCCAAAGATCCTTAGCCACGTCGCGATGCGAGATGTTAGAACGAAGCGTTGGATCAATGGACATCTTTATCCAAGAGACAAGAAGAGCTTGAATGGTCCACCAATCTTCCAAATCCGGTGATCCCTCTACTGGTCGTGTGATGTTTCCATTAAGAAACCCAAATTTCTTGCGAGAACACAAGGTTGTCTTCATCCCACACGCCCACTCATCGTAGTTAGCGCCGGTGAGTAACGGAAGCGAGATTACAGCCCCTGGGTTGTCCGCCGCCGTTAGGTCATAGGGAGAAATGGTGCGTCGCACCTCCGTCACGGTCGTTGTCACTGTCGCAGTCGGGTTCAGGTTCACAGGTGGAATCACTCCTCCGTCGTTGTTCGCCATTGGTTCGGGTTCGGGTTCGTTTGTTTCTCAACTCAGATTTGCTCTGATACCATAAACGGAAGAGAATCAATCTCTATGTCTTTAGAATAGCATCATGGTGCTCATATATATTACAGAGGAGAGGAGAAGATATTCTCTAATTACAATCAATTTACAATCACAATCACTATGCTGTGACGAGTATTACGGGACGTAACTTGAGGACCAAACTTCGGTTTGATATCTACCCCTGGCAATGACGTTCCACAGTCTATGTTTACGCCTGAAATTGATTATGCATGCATGAATCATAATTATAAACTTATAATAAGGATTAAGGATACAACTCATTAATTTCTTGAACAATATATATTGTTTACTACGTGGATTGTTCCAGACCAATATGCTAGATTTTACGGCCAAATTAAATCCAAGACTCTTCTTGAATGAAGCTTTTACATGATAGCGTAACAGAAAGAAGAACTTTAGTTACATGCGAATCAAAAATACTTATTGGCTAGAGAGTGGGTAGTTTGTTGGAATCTCAAGTCCAAGTGATGTATCTCCTAGCCGCTTGTTGCCGCAATAGCTATGAGTAACCTTATGGTTTCAATACGAGCTACCGGTGCAAAGACTTCATCGAAATCTATACCCTTTTGTTGAACATAGCCTTTTGCCACAAGTCTTGCTTTATACTTATTCACTGAACCATCTGCATGCCTCTTGACTTTATAAACCCACTTCACTCCTATGGGCTTAACACCATCCAGCTTCTCAACCAACTCCCATGTCTTGTTTCTTGCGATAGAATCCAACTCAACTTCCATTGCTTCTACCCATTCTCTTAGGCTCATAGCCTCCATAAGACTCTCTGGTTCTCTATCTACAGTGAGTAAGAGTTTTTCACTTTCAAGATCAGCTAGTAAAACGTAGTCGTTGAGATACCTTGGCTTTATAATGACACGACCAGATCTTGTCGTTATCGGTTGATTTTCAGTTTCCACTTCTACGTTCTCTTCTTCAACGTCTTCATCATGATGTATAGGCTCATGATCTGGACCGTGATGCTCATCACCAACTTGTTCTTCCACGTCATCATCATTGTATCCAGCACCATCTTCTATATCACCTTTATACGTTAATTTAAATCTCCCCGGTTCACCTTCGGTTTGTTTTGTAGAAACTGACCAATCCCAAGCCTTTTTCTCATCAAACACCACGTCTCTACTCACAAAAACTTTCTTAGTAATTGGGTCGTAAAGCCTATAAGCTTTCGAACCCGGTTCCGTTCCGAGATTAATCACCGTTCTCGACCTATCATCTAACTTCTTAAGATGTGGTCCCGTGATCTTTGCATATGCTACACATCCAAACACTCTTAGATGCTCAATGTTTGGTTTCTTTAATGTGAAGCATTCATATGGGGTCTGGCCTTGCAAAGCTTTTGTTGGAACTCGATTTATGAGATATGTTGAATGACGTACGGCTTCTCCCCACATATCATTCGGAATCTTCATTGCTTTAAGCAAGCTTCTTGTCATCTCCATAAGTGTGCGGTTTCTCCTCTCTACCACACCATTTTGTTGTGGTGTATATGGTGCCGTTAGATGCCTTATAATACCGTTTTCGTCGCAAAACGTATTAAACTCAGTCGAGGTAAACTCACCCCCTCTATCGGTGCGAAAGGTTTTAAGCTTCAGTCCGGTTCTCTTCTCTACCATCTCCTTAAAACTTTTGAACCGATCGAAAACCTCGCTCTTCTCCCTTAATAACCTCGTCCACATATACCTTGAAAAGTCATCAATCAAGACAAATACATACCGATTACTTGATGGTGTAGGTGGTGAAATTGGTCCACACAAATCGCCGTGTACTAACTCCAAAGCTTGAGCCGCACGGTAAGTTGCTTTAGTCGGGAAAGAATTTCGAGTTTGCTTCACGGCCAAGCAAGCGCTGCACACACTCTTCTCATGTGTTGTTTGTGGCATCCCAACAACCATCTCCTTCTTCACCATGTTGTTCATAACACCAACACTAACATGCCCCAATCTTGCATGCCAAGTTTCTGTGATGTCATCATCTTGTGAAAGTAAACACTTAGGATATCCAATCTCCATTGGAGCTTTGTAAAGTCGGTTTGCAGATCTTGTGACTTGTACAAGCAACCTTCCAACTTGATCTTTTAGTGTCAAAATATCACCTTTCATGTTTACTTCACACCCATTCTCGGTTGCTTGTCCAAGACTTATGATATTATGCATGAGGTCGGGTATGTAGTAAATCTCCTTAAGTGATCTCCTCTCACCCGTTTTACCTACAAAAATTATAGAACCTTTCCCCACAATGTTAACAAACGAACCATCACCAAACTTGACTCTCCCCGTGATGGTTTCATCAATGCTCGTGAAGAACTCCTTGTTGCCCGTCATGTGATTGCTCGCACCATTGTCTAGATACCAAATACTTTTGTTGTTTGTATCATACAACTTTGGGAACACCTTTTCTTCATTCAAGAACACCACCTCATGAACATAAAGAGCATCATCCTCATGTGTCTCGTTTAAGTTCGTCTCTTGGTGTTGTATTGGTTTGTCGGGACATGATGATGCATAGTGACCCGGCTTGTCACATCGCCAACATATGACTTTGGTCATGTCTTTCTTTGGTTTTTGGTTTTGATCTGTGGCTTCTTCTCCACGTTTCTGTCCATTAGACCTTCCTCGGCCTCGACCTCTACCACCACGACCAGAGCCACCTCGGTTAGACCCTCCACGGCCATAACCTCCTCTGCTTCCTCCTTGATTACTACCATGTCCTCCACGGTTACTTGAATTAGAAAACATGAGTTTTCCTTGGTCTTCACTTTGGGTCTCTTCCTTAACACGTTCTTCAAATGCCTTTATCCTCCCAACTATGTCTTCAAACCCGGTTGTTTCTAGGTCAAGAACTTGTTCAAGGGAAGCTACTATATGAATGAACTTGCTCCTTGGAAGTGCCGTTAAAAACTTTGTCACCAATTTTGCTTTTTCCATAGTCTCTCCAAGTGCTGCGGATTGAGCTGCAAAACCCGATATCTTTTCCACAAAGTCATCAACCGAGTCGGTTTCGCTCATCTTCAGTCTATCTAGTTCCGCCTTGATCGTTTGTAGTCTCGCTGCCTTCACACGATCAGCACCTTGGTGTCGAGATTTGATGGCATCCCATATGCCTTTTGCTGAGTTTTGCTCTCCAACTTGCAAAATCAAAGCCTCGGGAATGGACTGGAACAAGAGCGCCGTTGCGACATCGTTCTTCTTCACGTCGGTGGATCCCGGTTCTATTGTCTCCCACACTTCGCTTACTCGAAGGGTGACCTTCATCCTCATCGCCCAAACCGTATAGTTTGTCGATGTCAACATAGGACAATGAATCGATGGAGATCCAAGGTCCTTTGTTCTCGGTGGAGGATTCTGCTCATCCGCCATCTTCTTTGCACACTACTCTTTAACAAAAGCTTTAACCTAAGCTCTGATACCAATTGTTGGAATCTCAAGTCCAAGCCAACTTTCCATTAGTATGATATTGTCCGCTTTGGGCCTATAACTCAAGCCCGCACGGATTTATTATTAGGCTCCTTCCCAAAAGGCCTCATACTAATTGGAGTTGGACTTGACTTATATATTAGAAACTTCTCTTTCTAATCTTCCGATGTGGGATATTGGTTTGTATTCCAATATTCCCCCTCAAACCATAGACCACAAACTTTGGCCTCCACTAGGCCCACTATCTTGACCTAGGCTCTGATACCAATTGTTGGAATCTCAAGTCCAAGCCAACTTTCCATTAGTATGATATTGTCCTATGTTGACATCGACAAACTATACGGTTTGGGCGATGAGGATGAAGGTCACCCTTCGAGTAAGCGAAGTGTGGGAGACAATAGAACCGGGATCCACCGACGTGAAGAAGAACGATGTCGCAACGACGCTCTTGTTCCAGTCCATTCCCGAGGCTTTGATTTTGCAAGTTGGAGAGCAAAACTCAGCAAAAGGCATATGGGATGCCATCAAATCTCGACACCAAGGTGCTGATCGTGTGAAGGCAGCGAGACTACAAACGATCAAGGCGGAAAGTTGCTTGTACAAGTCACAAGATCTGCAAACCGACTTTACAAAGCTCCAATGGAGATTGGATATCCTAAGTGTTTACTTTCACAAGATGATAACATCACAGAAACTTGGCATGCAAGATTGGGGCATGTTAGTGTTGGTGTTAATGGAAAGAAAGAAGAGAAGAATAAGCAAAGCAGCAGCCATGGCGGAAGCTAAAACTTCAACTAATGTTATGTTATCATACAAAAAATTATACACACACCAGAACATATATAGTTGAGCTGTCTATTAATATAATAAAACCAAGTTGAATTCGACCAAACTATATAAAACATGAGAACATTCTTTGAGAGTTTTGATAATTGGTTTCTTCAAGAACGGTCAATTACAAGATATTCCAACATGCATTTGAATTTTGATAATTCATGTGCATGCTAAGCATGTAAGAAAATTTAGTTTCAGTGCCAATATACTATATAGAAATCTATAAAATTATATGCAATTTGATGTCTTATTTTACCAAAAAGGAAAAAAAAAAAGAGAGTAAAAATGATAACAACTTGAGCCCTTGTGATTTTAGTTAACTTGAGTGCTTGCTAATGTGAAAAGTAAAGAGCAAAAAGCAATCATAGAAATTTATTAAGATTAACTTATATTAATGACCAATGGGGATAATTATATTTCAAAACACTCTCTTATTAAGATTAACTTAAATTACATGAAAAAAGAAAAGTCACATTATTATAAATTTCACACCACAAGTCCACAAACACATCTTTATTCTTCAATATCCAAACTTGAAAGTTCCACTTAACCGGAGATATCAATGGACTTGACCTCAGGCTTCTTCTCAGGCACTTTTGGCACCGTAACGGACAACACACCGTTCTCCATACTCGCCTTCACTTCCTCCATCTTTGCATTCTCCGGCAGCCTAAACCTCCTCATGAACTTCCCACTTGACCTCTCGACACGGTGCCACTTGTCACTCTTCTCTTCGTTCTCACTGCTCCTCTCTCCGCTTATCTGAAGTATGTTCCCATCTTCAACCTCCACTTTCACCTCTTCCTTCTTCAACCCGGGCAAGTCCGCCTTGAACACGTGCGCCTCAGGTGTCTCTCTCCAGTCCACTTTAGCGTTTGTGAACGCTGCAACGTCCTTGGCTGGTGCGTTTGCCAAAGCTGATGGTGTCAAGAATCCTTGGAACGGATCCCATACGTCTAACGAGAATGGATCGAAGACGTTTGTTCGTCGACCTCCAAAGATGTTCGGAATCAGAGACATTTTGTTGTTGTTGTTGTTGGTTAACTCTGTTTTGAATTTGCTCTGTTTTTAAATCTTTAGATTTTTGTTTGATCCAAATAGATACGTGCCCTAGCATATTTATAGGATTAGAGAAGAAGAGGGTACGATGATAAGAGAGTGTTCTGCTAGTTTCTTCACAAATCAAGAATCTTCGTATGTATGTAAATGTAAAAGCATCGGTACCAGAAGTCTCAGGTGCTTTCAAGAAGTTTCGGTGAACGCCATGTCGTTTTTCATATAACATGGGCTTTGTTAATGGGCTTTACTATCCGTAGCCCATTTAAGATCTCGTCGAAATTGTAGCCCATTTACTATTCTGTTCATCTTGTATTTCAATTTACTTCTTGATGAGTTCTGAAATATTCCAATCGAAATTTATTTTATTCAACTCATTGATGATTGATGATATCTGTAAGTGACCAGATACAACCTATGCTGATTCTTTTATGTATACAAGTGGTGTGAAAACCATCGTTGGTCTTTGATTCTGTGAGCTGGCGTTCTTGCCAAGTAATGTCAAATACCAACAAGTCAATGTATATTTTCATTGTCAATTACAGTTTATTTTTTCCAATTTAAATTAAAAAGTCCAACATGAACATTTTTGGGATGGCTAAATATTCCTTATAGTGCTAATATTAAAAATCCCTACCTATCCAAAGTGACATAACACTTTTTTCTTACTTCTTTCTTTGTGTCCTTAGACCATGTGCATCACTAATCAAATCTGAATCTCCATCAAAAATAAAATAATGATGAGTTTGATATACGAAAATTTGCCGCTCTGGCGCTCAAAATGCGAAATAAAAGATTTCGGCTCTACAGAAAATTTACATAAGAACCCTTTCGCATCAGGAGCGTTATTAACTGGAGTCCCCCACATTTTAATTTAAAAAGAAAAATCAAAAAGAATAAAAAAGTCGAGATGTTCGTGAAAAATTCTTTACCTTCTTTTTTCACTATTCGCGGCTCCACTGACACGTAGCGGGTCACGATTTAAAAAAAAAAAAAAAATTGGGACAAAAAAAAGTCTCAACCAATGCACATGGTCTTAATCTTTTAACCGGAAAAAAAAAAAATTTACGACATGAAATTTTATAGGATCCAAAAAGCTTACAAGAAAAACCAGAATTTTTTTTAATAATAATCAATGTAAACATGTAGAATTTAAAGGTAAAAACATCTATTTTCACATGATGTTCAATGTCATTGTGCTACATACGACTGGTTAACACCAATCAAGTCGTTGATATCTCCCGACTCATATACAGGCTGGTTTGAGTCATTGCCCATTTGTTGTCCGAATAAAGGCGACGCTCCAGTCCCCATATGAGACACTATACATGATCAAAATTAACATTTAGCTAGTCACATCTCTCTAGGGTACGTAGATAGATATTAGTCAAGACCAACAATTCATATACAGTTAAAAAATTTAGAACGAACGAATAAAATATAATTACGATTATACACAAACTCATAAAGGAATCATTGTTTACCTGACGTAGGTATAGCCAATGCTTGCAGCCTCGCTTTGCGACGATTCGCAAAGATAAGAGCGATAACCACATATGCAACAAGAGCAAATGCTACCGCGGATACCGAACCGAGTATAGTTGGCAGTTTACTCTTCTTTCCTTTACTTGTTAACCCACCTACCCAAAATTATCAAATGTAATATTTTTACTTAATTGCATGATAAACTAAAATAATAAATGAATTGTTCCATTTGTTATTTTCATTACATGTTACTACTAATACAAACCTGAGCTCACATCATTGCTCCCTCCAGTTCCTCCATTGCTAGACCCACCGGAATCTAAAAAGAATAAAAAGTATGAGAGTGTAACATTACGTAGAGAACTAACTAACCATATGATCAAAATATATTAAAAGTTTGATATTTTACTAATTCAAAATTCTACTTGGAACCTAGACTAATCATTGAAGATATGCATCTACAAAAAGAACAAACCTCCAGATCCGCCGCCACTCCCAGAGCCTCCTCCGCCGCCGCCACTACCTCCACCTGTCCCTGATCCGTTTCCACCTCCACTTCCGCTTGTACCCGTACTTATCACATAAAGCTCCAAAGCATTTATCATAGGCGGTAAAAGTGCACTAGCCGTGGACTGGAACACCAGCTTGGTGGTTGAGCTAGCCACCACATCTCTCACGACCACTTGCGTGGCATTTCCATACACAGGCACTATTGGTCCCTTACCAACTTGCTTACCACCATATAAGATGTTGAACGATCGTGCACTTAACTCAAGTGGCTCAGAGAAATACATAGCTAAGTAAACCGGAACTCCTCCAGAAGGAAGAGTTGGGTCGACTAATGATAAGCCTTCCCCGGTCCAAGAGTTACGGAGGACGGACTCAGGCGGCTTGTTTGATGCACCAGATGTATCGATTGATGCAGCCGTGGATGGTATCCCTGTCAACAATACGTTTATCGCCGATGGAAGCCAGAACCTACTTTGAAGATCCGACCTAGCCAACCAAAACAAATATTCATTCTTAATATATTAACTTGTAAAACATAGGTTTGCATACCTATGACTAATTAGAGTATGGTCACTTTGTGTTCAAATTTTTTCATTTATATTTATTATGTAAAATAAATTTCGTAGTTTTAATTTTTTTTATCAAATATGTTTGCATATTGTAAACGTTAGTGGATTCTTTTTTCTATTTATGTTTAAAAACGCTAGATTAAAAATAAAATATATAATGGTGAACTTACAACTAAAGTTTAAATTGATTAGTCTTCTTTTTGTGTTACTCTATGCGAACTTGATATTAGATGCTACCTTAGAATTTCTGTCGTGCCGTACGTAACTCGTTGATGGTAAAATAAACCTTCACCAGGACCGAGCTCGTCATACATGCCATCGTCCAAGTCGAAAACTTCAATGGAAGATACAAAAGGGTTTGACGACGAAGAAGTACGCAAAAAACAAACATTGGTCTCTCCGCTGGCCGGAGAAAATATCAGCTCCAAAAGGTAAGGTTCCAACGGGGAGGATATCGATACGGTGCCTCGGTGTTTCCCTTCAAACAATACGCTGAAGGCTGGGGATGAGGACTTCCCATCGTAGTTACCATAGTAAAACATCGTTCTCACTAAAACTTTTCCACCTTTTGTAACCGGAATGTTGGAGTAGCAATTGGAGTCTCCGGTCGGAAAGTACCTAAGTGTGGTTAGGTATGTCTGGACAGTGGTGGACGAAACCGTGGCCGACGATCCAGACGTGATGAAGTCTTTGTCTCCGACCCATTTTATGTTGTTCTTGTCTATCCCCGGCAATGATGTTCCGCAGTCTATGTTTACGCCTCAAATCAGCCATGCATGCATGAATCATGACGGGTTAATTATGATATGATAATATGTAATGATAAGGTAAGGAAGAACGAGTTAAGATAAACTAATAGATTAGTATAAGTTTGTAGATAATTATTACTTACTGGCTAGAGAGAGGGTTATGATGGAAAGAAAGAAGATAATACGAAGCAAAGTAGCAGCCATGGCAGGAGCTATAACATCAACTAAAGCTCTACACAAAACTTATACACACACCCTATATATACAGGTCATATGTGACTGTGTATATGAATTATACTTATGTATCGAGTTTAGCTGTCTAATAGGATCTTAAAACCAAGTTGTAATCGAACATGAGAACATTCATGTATATAGTCTGACTTTTAAATATATAATTCATTTTTGACAATGAGAAATTACAAAAAATTCCAATAATCATTATTAAACTGTCAAGTGCATATTAATATTTTCATTTATCAGTCAAATGCAGAATGGTATTGGATCTAATCATTTTAAAAGCCGATATTGTTAAGAAAATTTTTGTTTTGACTTTTATCAGTCAATGTATTTTTGATAAGAATTAATACCAAAAAATAAAGAACTTGAGACGCGAATGCTAGCGCAGTAAAAAACATCATTTTTAAATTTGACTTTAACATTTGTATTAGGAACATCATTTTTTAATTTTTGTGCTAGTTAAAATATTTCAAATCATTGTTCTTGTTAATAATAGTATTCTCCGATCAGAAACCACGGAAGTGATCTTTGTTTAGAGACATGCTTGTACACTTCTTACAAAATCACTATTCGAATAAGGTTTTTAGATTTGGCATTGACATGTTACTACCATTTCCTACTAGTGAATTATAACAATTGTTGGTCGAATATAAATTGAAAAGAATAACTTTTTATAAAATAAAATAAAATTCAAAAATAAGAAAAGAAATGTAGAATAGCGTGTCACACGACTAGGGTCAATGTTGTTCATCTTGAACAACATACGAATCATTCGTGTCGCTGACGAACTGTTGTTCAACTAGTGGCGACATCCCCGTGCCTGTTCCATGCCCTTGGGAAAGATACGAGAAACCAAACACCAATATTGTTTAATTGTCATTTATATTCACATATTCAATTTCCATTATACATAGCAACAATATAGTTATACCTGTGGACATAGTTGGTGTTGTGTTGGAGTGTGGTATTGCGTTTTGACGCCTTCTAAAGAAAATAGCCCCAAAGCCGGATGAGAGAATTGTAAACCCAGAGGCAAACGTTACACCAAAAATGAGTGGTAATTTGTTTTTCTTCTTCTTCTTTCCTCCCTTTGTTTTTGTCACATCTAATAACGGTTCTATATCTAGAAATGTTGTTAACATTTTGTGTTTGCATCAAACAAAAAAATGCATAAAATAAATTAAATATTTGTGTTTGCATTAAGCAAAAAATGCAACAATAATTTATTACCCCAAAAATAGAAAGAAAGAAAGAAATGGGTACAGATTGTGAGTACTGAGTACAAACCTTCTACGGCATTGTTTTTGTGTGGTTCCGTAGCTCCGGGACCTTAATCAACTACCAAATTAAACTAAATAATATCATTCAAAGCATTTCGTATTATGTCCATTGTATCTAGATTTGGAAGCAATGAAATTTAAATTCCATAAACAAGGGTTCAAAGTGTTCCGAAGTAAATACATGGTCAAGTTTGATTATTTACTTTAAAGTTTGAGAAAGATTTGGTAATTTTAATTGACCTAATAATTAACTAACCTTGGGTGTCTCGGTTGCTGTTACTTATTGAGTACAGCTCCAACCCATATTTTAATGTTAAGTGAGTTAAATTAAGAAAAAATGTTAATGTTGGAGGGATTTCATATTTGTAACGTACTCTCTGCTAGTATTATTAGGGTAGGAGCATTGACAGTCTTTGCCCTGTTTCCCACCCAAAAAAAAAATCAAAAAAAAAATCAAAAAGCGGGACGTACGTTTAAAAAAGACGGTCTCTGCCTCTTTCGCGGACCCCACAATCACGTGGCGGCCGCGATTGGTTACTTTTCTGTTTTTTTTTTAAACGTAAAAAAAAAAGGAAAAAAAAAGTTGTTTCTTTTTAATGGGACGAAACGGGCGATGCCTAGTATCACCGCTGGGAGAGATAAGAGAGTGATGAGATAAAGAAGCGCCGCCATAATCAATTAGGTGATTAGCTTAATTGCATGCATACGTAATATATAGATGTTTTTTGAAGTATGTTCGTATAATCATATCTTGTGACTTGAATACTGAGATTGCACAGCTCATATAATATCTAGTTGACTTGACTTATCAAGATTGCACAGCTCATATGTTATTTGCACCGGTGCAGATCTTGATTTTTGTGTTTTGAAAACTGTTATTTCAATATAGTAGAACTAGTCACTTAATTCGAAGGGAGCTTCAATATGTAAGAAGATGAATTCGCACTTGAGTTTATGTCCAACTCATTCAATTGACTTAACATAGAGTGGACGTATTGAAGTCAACGGCATTTGTTTTATATGCCAAGGCACAAAGACTTTAGAAGTAAACGGCTCATGTTCACCCACTTTTATTTATACGTAAAACGTTTCAATAAAGTAATAAAACGTATATTCAACGTAGTGGGAACAAAATGGTTGGATGATTAATGTGTTAAGCCGATTTCTTCGTATATTAATCTCAGTATACTACTCATAAGTTGGAACTGGTGTAGGGCTCAAGTGTAGATTAAGAATAAGAAAGGAGGCAAGTGGTGTCCAAAGGAATGTCTCAACCTAATAATTTGTCTTTGGTGGACCTTTTGTTTTGAATGCAGAACCAGGTTGTGTTTAGGAACCCGAACTAACTAACTGTTTTATTAATACCAAATGGTTCCAGTGATGTTCATCATATTAATTTCATCTAAAAGAAAAGAAAAATTACTTTTAATTAATTTTCTGTCATAGAAGCGAAAAACTTTACGAAAACAAAATTACATCGATCTCTGGCTTCAACTTACATGGTAATGCTCACTAAATTAAAATACAATAATATTACATGTTATCATTATCACGTATCATGTTTATTACATGATGTATGAAAAGATTTGACAAGAAGGAGAAGTTGAAAGATTTAAAATGAGAACAACAACAACAACAACGCATGAAATTTTTGCATCAATAAATAATTTAGAATTTTTGAACATCTTTCCAAGTGGTTGGTGAGTAGGCCAGTCCATGTGCACGATGATCATCTTGGTGAACAATATATGAAGTCATGAAAACTTAACAATGTATCGTAGGGAAGAATTGATTGGAACTTGGAAGGGAAATTTCATGTGTTCAGCATCAGTCCTATTCATAAATTTGTAAGTAATGAAATAAGAAATGAAATCGAAACTTACGTATAATGTTGGTAGAAAGTTTTAATGTTTCAGTTTTGTTGTTTCTTAAGTGGTCCAGTTATAAATTATTGACTTTTAATAATAATAAAGATACATGTACTTGTTATGACGATCGAAAGATTGAGAAGAAGGAAACGGAAAATTTCACTTGAAAAAAAAAAGTGTTTTGACAATAGTTTTCTATCTTTCTTTGGGATAGAGATATTCACGCGACAATTTGGCAAGGATAAAATAATTTAAAATTTTAAAATTATCTTCTTAATTAGGTCGTCAACGACTAAACTGGTCCATGTTGATGATGATGATCATCCTGATGAACGACATATGAATCGTTTACGCCAATTAGCTCGTCAATATCATACACATCTGGCTCATCATGCCCTTGGTGGCTAATCGCATCGCTCGCTAATTGCTGCCCAACTAAAGGTGATACCCCCGTCACTTTTCCAGGCCCTTTAGAAATATAAGACAATCCCAATAAAATGTTACTTAATGATCAAAAACTTCAAAACCAATAGAGATATGTATAAATGTTTAAAATCAAGATTATTAGTATGTACCTGTGGACGTGGTTGGTAGCGTGTTGGACTGTGCCTTAGCCTGTGCACGTCTTTTTAAGAATATAGCCGCAAACGTTGACGTTAGAGATACAAACACTGAGGGAAACGTAAGGCCAAGAATGAGTGGTAAATTGTTTTTCTTCTTCATTCTAACTTTGTTTGCCCCACCTAAAACGTCGTCATGCAAAAGGAGTCAAAATGGTTTATTAATACTATATATATGATTTATTAACAGTGATAGTGTTAATAAATCATCTAGGTAGAATCTTTAATTATTGAAATACAATTTTGATTAGAACCATAAAAATCAAAATAGATACGACCGATAGAGTACAAACCTCCCACTGCATTTTTTGTTTCTGTTTCCGTTCCTCCAGAATCTGTAATTATAATCAAATAACAAAACTGTAGTATTTAATAATAAATTTTCATTTCAAGATGTTGATGTTCACAGTTTAGGTTTTCTTCTTTCCAAACTTAGATAATTAATCTGGTAGGCTTCATTAGTTAAATACTAAAATATATCACAAAATAATGATTACTTATGTTTTATGAGTTTATCTATAAGTTACCTTCTGAATTATCATTGCTACCGCTGCTTTGTCCTCCACCACCACTGCCGTTTTCTCCTCCATCAATATCGCCACCGTCTTGGCCGTTACTTATCGAATATAGCTCAAGAGCATTGATAATAGGAGACATAATAGAGTCCTCCGTAGGCTGAAGGATCACTTGGGACACTGACGAGGCCACCACATCTCTTACGACAACTTGAGTCACTTTCCCAAACACTGGTACAATAGGACCAGAACCCACTTCTTCTGTATCTAAAAGAATGTTGAACGACCGTGTTTGAGTCCGAGCTAGACTCTGAGGCTCCGAGAAGTATAGAGCTAAGTAAACCGGTATGCCCGCTAAGGGTAAGGTCTTGTCTGATAGAATTAAGGTGTCTGCTGACAAAGCCTTTGACATTACAATCTCCGGCGGCTTGTTCGACGCGCCAGAAATGTCGATCGATGGGGCTGAGGTCGTTAATTCGCTGATTGTTGGGTCGTTGTTGGAACTTGACTGGAACCATAGCCTACCGTACGGGTCTAAAGGGTAGCTATAATATATTTTCAAGAAACCACCAAAAAGAATAAGAAAAAAAACTTAATCAACCAAAAAAAGCTTATAAATAAATGATAATGTGAATGATTTTTAATTAATAAAAACTCATTTACTATGTTTAAATGTACATTAATTAAACGTGAGCTGAATTCAGAAAATCCTCCAAAATATTCACAAAATAAAACGTTAGTCCACTTTTAGTATAAAACTAACAAAATTTCGTTTTAAAAAATGTCAATAAACAGATTAAACTTTATATGAATTAGTTAGTGTTAACTGAATTACCCTATAAGCTCTTTGGCACCATAAGCAAATCTTTGTCGAAGAACGAGACCTTCGTCAGGACCAAGATCTTCATACATCCCATCGTCCAAGCTATGAACTTCAATGGAAGATATGAAAGGATCATCTGAAGGCGACGTACGGACTAAACAAACGCTGATATTGTCACTCGCCGGAGCAAAGATCACTTCTGAGATAAACAGTGAATCAGTAACAACACTGTCAAGGTGTTTCCCGTCGTAAACAACGTTAAACGACGGTGGCGAGGACTTCTTGTCGTAGTTCCCGTAGTAAAACAGCGTTCTCACGAGAGTTTTCCCGCCTTTTGTCGCCGGAATGTTTCTGTAGCAGTTGGTTTGACCGGAAGAGAAGTATCTGAGGTTGTTGACAGGTTCTGTAAGGTTACCCGGAATCTGGAAAGACTCACCGGTCGTGACGAAGCCTTTGTCTCCGAGCCATGTTACATTGTCAGAGTCCACGTAGGATCTTGAAGCTCCACAGTCAATGCTTATATCTAATGATACGTATACAGAAATAAGAAAAAGAAAACACGATTAGAGAGACCAATGCATGGAGAGATTAGTATTTGTATATGTTAAATGTTACGTACTCTCAGCAAGAGAAAATGTTATAGTGGTAAGAGAGAGGAGAGTGATAAGAAGAAGCGTAGCCATGATATCAAATACTTTGCGTAATACACGAATGTATCTATATATAAGATTTATATAATTTGCGTAGTTATATGGTTGACTTGACGTATTTGTCATATTATTAAACGCGTTTATATGAACAGTGTGTTAATTTGTAGTTGACTACGATTATATGGACTATGATGGTTTCTGAAATTGTGGTTTTAATGACGATATGATTATGAGGTCAGGAAACGAAGATGGTCATTCTAAGTCTGACGAGCTTTACAATTATTGATTTACTGGTTGTATATAAATAATTAAAATTCAGTTGAAATTCATTTTGAACACTGATATATATATTTGGATGTATCTTTTGGTCAGAGGATTTTGTTATTTAACGTTTGAACTTATTGTATATATATAGTCAACTCATATATGGTTTACCGTTTACCCAAAAAAAAAAAAAGTCAACTCACATATATGGTGTATATATCTTCATTTTTATGTAATAACCATTTTTAATTACTACCAAACATAATTGTTTTATGTTTCTTTTTTCATTTTTTTTTTCAATAGCATCAATGATGTTTTTCAAGTTTTATAAAAAAATATTTAGGCTAGAACTATTGAAAAAAAAACACAATGTTTTACTAAATTTAGTATTAGTATTACATATTTTATTATCATAATACAAATTGTATTTAATTATACTGTTTTGCTATGTTAGGGCAATATTATTAGTGGGATCTTGATAAGTATTTAAGATAAGATTTGTTAAGATATAATCTTATATAAGATACAAGATAGAAAATAATTCACACTTGAGTTTGGTCCAACTGATATGATTGAGTGAAATTGGTCCAACATTTTGGGTTTGACTCCGTGTGGAAAGAGATTACGGCTTTTTTGTATTGTTATGGCCTCATATGGGCCCAATTATAGAAACTTTGAAAGTAAACAGCTCACGTTCATCCAAAATCTTTTTTGTTCGTTTTGTTTTTGACTCCAGATTCATCATATATTTTCAAATGATATTGATACGTACGTATTACATATCTGTACAAGTATCAATCTAATCATGATTCATGAATATTCAAAGATGTGTGGTTGGAATTTTCATGAACATAAGTCGTTGATCATATGTTGAAATTGGTGTAGGGTTTCGAACGTCGACTAAGAAATAAAGAGTTTTATTCCCTATTCGTGCGTGCAAGCCTTCGTATAATCTCTATCAATTGTGTTTATAAATTCGACCAAATTAGTTATATTAGGTTGTTCCTTCTTAAGAATGTTTTCAGTTTTGTCTTTCCTACTTAAGTTGTCCACTGACTGAGAGAACAAACCACATGTTATTTCGATCCTAGACATAGAGGTCGGTCGAGACATTTCCTCACGTATTATCCTTTTTCCGGTATATTTGTGTAACCTAACTAAAAAATTCTCTCAAAAAAGACAAATATGTATTAGGATGTATATAATACAATAGTAAGAGATAACTGTAGTTAGTCTAGTTTAGTGGTCATAAAGGTCAATTAAATAAACGAAATGGCGTTACATAATGTGGTCCATAAATAAATAAAAAGGTTTCAACTGATCCCACAAAATCGTCGTCGGTATTCATGGCTCATGCCACAATTGATGGAGTTTACGACTTCCCATCCCATCTCAACCACACATACTTAGTCTCAGTTACTTTTCATAATTTTTGCCTATGACTTGCACCACATAGAACCACTAACAACATTTTTTTTTGTTTATATATGGTTCGTTTTCATCATGTTCCATCAAATGCATGTTCCATCATATTTTTCTTTCACAAGTGCCAACTAGTTTTTGTTACCATAACCTAGTGGCAAGTGTATAACAAGTTTTTTTTTTTTTTTTTTTTTTTTTTTTTTTTTTTTTGTTAAAAGGCATAGTGTATAACAAGTTAATTACGAGAATACAGCTCTATCCTTTACATTCCACTTAACCAAGATTTGAAAGTATGTGAAGTCTTTTCTCAAACAGAAGCAAAATGTCATTTTCGTCTCTTAATTCATTTCAATGATATTTTCTTATTATTTCAGTCACGAGCTTTGTAACAGCGTATAGCAAATCAAATAGTCCACCAAACCTATGGTTTTGAGTAATTTGATCCTTAAGATAGATAATTGTATACCATAATTGGTCAAAGACTATTGAAACCGATCAATGGGAAGCTGTGCATGTATAACACCTTTACTCTATGTTGAGTTTAAGAAAAAAAGAGAAAACAACAGTCAAAGCTGCCGACAAAAATAAAAACCAAACCTATAAAGTAAAAGAGCCTTTGGTTTTTAACTTTTCAGATTTAGATGTGAGGAAGACTAAGATAAAACCATTTAACATAGACGTGGTTCTAACAACACTATGCTATGGGCTTCCACCAATCTTGGTTTACTTAAATATTTTCCCAAAACTTCACTATTGCATCTATCAATTTTTGCCAGCCTACTAAAACAAATAAATATACATTATTAATACATATTTGGTTGCGGTGTCTTGTTGGCTAATAATTCTATTTAAGAATAATGTCACAAGGTGCATTAGTGGGATCTTATTATCTCCCAATTAATAAATCCTAACATGTGTCATGTCCCATATGGTTTTATATAATGGAGTGGTTAAACTAAAATGTTGTCATTCTCTTAAAATCTTGCAACCCCAAAATAAGATATGCATAAATACAAAAAGTCAGAATTAATCTTATCTCTCTTTTTGGAAAACTTTGTCATATAGAACTCCCAATTAATAATGTCTATAGTAAAATACCAAAATTTATAAGATTTGAAGACATAATTAGTAAGTTTATCATATGTTATATATTTTAATCATATTTAGGCGTTAATCGGCCGATTTTTTAAATAAATGTTATAAAAATATAGATGGACAAGAATTTAATTCACTGTTCAAAAGTGAACACAACCCAAAGAGTTTTCATGGATTTAAGTGCTCTCTTCAAAATTCACAAATAATAAAATTAAAAAATGCAAACCACCACCATAGGCAAGCACCTGAAAATAAAATATCTAACAATTTTGAACAAAATATATTTATATTTTACTATTTTCCACGACATATAAAAAACAGCTTTATGCATTTGACATATTAAATGCGACGAATATTTTTTACGTTTCCTAATCATTTTCTAGAAATTCCTTATTTCTCTTAGCCATTAAAACCAAAAAAAAAGTCAAGAAAACAAAAAATATACAACCAGAAAAAATTTCGATTTAATTTTATTTCTTCATCATCTTCTCTCTTTCTTTCTCCTTCTCTCTGTTCTCATAGAACCAAAACTATAGTCTTGAAGTTCATATTTTTGCAGAGTACACAAAGAATCAAACCACTCTGTAACCAGTCTGGTCTTTGCTGGAACCTTTTCTCTTTTATTGAGTACAGTTTTTGCTATATTTTATTCAAATCCCCAAACCCAACACTCAAAATCTGAAACTTTTTTTCGGTTTCTTGATCTATTCATTATACCTTGATCAGTCCTTTCATGGGAACGTTACTTCTACTAGATTTCTTGTCTTAAAGGTAAAAACTTTTCTTGTTTCTCTGCTTAAATTTCATAACTTTTTATGAAGTTTGGTCTTTTCTTGATCTTAGAAAGTTTCCATCTTTACTTCTTTCAAAGTTCATAATGAAAAAAACCCTAATTTCTTAGCTGATTGAATCTTTCTTCTCGATCTGTTCCATTTTCAGGTTTTTTTCTATATTGGGTCAAGATGGGTATTGAAAAGTTTGAAACTTTCATCTTGATTTCAACGATTTCGATCTTGATTTGCATCTGCCATGGATTCAATCCTCAAGATAATTACTTAATCAACTGTGGCTCACCAAGCAATGGAACTTTAATGACTCGAGTCTTCATGTCTGATAAGCTCTCTTCGAACTTGCTTACATCTCCCAAAGAGATCCTCGCTGGGGAAGGCTCAGACATTTACCAGACGGCCAGAGTCTTCACCGGAGTCTCTAGCTACAAATTCTCTGTTTCTCCTGGTCGTCATTGGGTTCGTCTCCATTTCAATCCTTTTGATTACCAAAACTTCAAAATGGGTTCAGCTAAATTCGCAGTTTCGTCTCAAAGTCATGCGCTTTTGAGTGATTTTAGTGTTGGGAGTGGTAAACTTGTGAAAGAGTACTCTTTGAATGTGGACAAGGGTGATTTAGTCCTCACGTTTACTCCCTCTAGTGGTTCGTTTGCGTTTGTGAATGCTATAGAGGTTATCTCTGTTCCGGATACATTGATCACTGGTACGCCTAAGTTTATAGGCAGCCCTGCGCAGAGTTCGGATATATCTTTGCTAGCTCTTGAAACTATTCATAGAGTGAACATGGGCGGTCCGCTTGTATCGGCTAACAACGATAGTCTTACGAGAACTTGGGTGCCTGACTCGAGTTTTCTGCTTGAGAAGAACTTAGCTAAGACTGTGTCTAAGGTTGCAACTGTTAACTTTGTTAAAGGTTACGCTACAGAGGACTCTGCACCAAGAATTGTCTATGGTAGTTGCACTTCGATGAATTCTGCGGATAACCCGAGTAGCATTTTCAATGTCACATGGGAGTTCGATGTTGAGCCGGGTTTTCAGTACTATTTCCGCTTCCACTTCTGCGATATCGTTAGTGTGTCTCTAAACCAGCTATATTTCAATCTTTATGTTGACTCAATGACTGCTGCTACAGATATTGATCCCAGCACTTTTGTGGATAACACACTGGCTGGAGCATACTTCATGGATTTTGTTACGCAGTCGCCAAAGGGTACTAATAAAGTCCGTGTGAGCATCGGTCCGTCAGCTATTCACACAGATTATCCAAATGCTATTGTGAACGGACTGGAGATCATGAAGATGAATAACTCCAAAGGTCAGCTAAGTACTGGGCCAACTGTGCCCGGTAGTAGTTCAAGCACTAAGCAGAGTAATGTTGGGATGATCGTAGGTTCAACCATTGGTTCGTTGCTCGCGTTAGTCTTCATGGGAAGTTGCTTTGTGTTGTATAAGAAGCGGAAACGTGGCCAAGACGGTCATTCAAAGACTTGGATGCCATTTTCAGTAAACGGAATTTCGGCTACTATGGGAAGCAAATACTCCAACGGAACTACTCTTACAAGTATAACTACCAATGCCAATTACCGTATTCCCTTTGCTGCGGTTAAAGACGCAACAAATAACTTTGACGAGAGCCGCAACATCGGGGTGGGCGGTTTTGGTAAAGTCTACAAAGGAGAGCTTAATGACGGCACGAAGGTAGCTGTGAAAAGAGGAAACCCAAAATCTCAGCAAGGGCTTGCGGAATTCAGGACAGAAATCGAGATGTTATCACAGTTTCGTCATCGCCATTTGGTTTCTCTGATTGGTTATTGTGACGAGAACAATGAAATGATACTGATATACGAGTATATGGAGAATGGAACTGTAAAGGGTCATCTTTACGGCTCAGGTAATCCTAGCTTAACGTGGAAACAACGGCTTGAGATCTGCATTGGCGCGGCTAGAGGATTGCATTACCTTCACACGGGTGACTCGAAACCTGTCATTCACAGAGACGTGAAATCAGCAAACATATTGCTAGATGAGAACTTCATGGCTAAAGTTGCAGACTTTGGACTGTCCAAGACTGGACCTGAGCTTGATCAAACTCATGTAAGTACTGCTGTGAAAGGAAGTTTTGGGTATCTTGACCCTGAGTACTTCAGAAGGCAACAGCTCACTGACAAATCCGATGTTTACTCATTCGGAGTTGTTCTCTTCGAGGTTCTTTGTGCTAGACCTGTAATAGACCCAACACTTCCAAGAGAGATGGTGAATCTTGCAGAATGGGCAATGAAATGGCAGAAGAAAGGGCAACTAGATCAAATCATCGATCAGTCTCTTCGCGGTAATATCAGACCGGATTCGTTAAGGAAATTTGCGGAAACAGGTGAGAAATGTTTGGCGGATTATGGAGTCGATAGGCCATCTATGGGAGATGTGTTGTGGAATCTTGAATATGCTCTGCAGCTTCAAGAAGCAGTCATTGATGGCGAACCAGAAGATAACAGCACGAATATGATTGGTGAGTTACCTCCACAGATCAACAATTTCAGTCAGGGAGACACGAGTGTTAACGTTCCTGGCACAGCGGGGCGATTCGAGGAATCGAGCATTGACGATCTCTCTGGGGTTTCAATGAGTAAAGTATTCTCTCAACTGGTGAAATCCGAGGGAAGATAGTGAGAGATTTGGCAATGTAGTGTGATTCTTACAGAAGCAGAAGCATGTAACCAGGAAATGCATCAGGTTTTTTCAGATAGGATCTTTTGTCTCTGCTCAACCTGTTTCTTCTGCAGATCTTCATCAGTTATGATACAAATACTTTTGAAACGTTTCCTCTGTTTTTTTCATTTTTCTTCCTCACTCAGTCACTCCCTTATCCTGAGTTTGTATTTTATTGATGTTCATTTGAAGTTGTCTAATATTTGTTTGTTCTTTTTATTCTATGGATGTATAACACACTCTTGTTGTTTCATTCAACTGTACTGTAAGTTTAGAAGTCAAAATCTAGTTCTGTCCTGTTCTTTGTTTGGTTTCAGAAACCTGTTTATTTCACCTTTCGTCTTGGAACAATACAGGCCCGGTTCCGTTGGTTTGTTTGTTTCATTCACCACGACCAAGTCTTGAACAACGTTGTGTCCAATTCAGTTTGGTTTGGAGTTTAAAATTAAACAATCATCAATAGTAAATTTCCAAAATGTTATTTTACTATGTTATTCTCATCTCTAGACTCTAATGGATAATTTTTGCATCAATGATCAAAATTAGTAACCTTACTTGTGGACGCACAAGACAAACATTTCCATACTAGTCTGAAAACAAACGACCTAGACGTTTTGTTCTTCTTCATAGCTTTCTTCGTCGCCTTTTTACGGCTTCCTCCTCCAAAACAACTCCGGTCAACGGCTTCACCACCACCGTCATCTTCGTTTTCTTTTGGGGTAAAAGTGTAGCTTCTAAGGTACATTTGCCTACAAGATATGCTGTCAACAACCTTGGTGCGACGCTGGCTACCGCAATGGGTGATTGATCGTACGAACTCCGCCTCCGCTATTGGCCACTTGTAAATATTTCCGTAAGTCACAAGCGGCCGGACGCCATTGCTATGGCTTGTGATAGATACACAATCATCTATGCATTTGGAGGCCATATATGGTTGCTTTTTTTTGGAGGGTATTTCTAACTTTTAGTGTGAACTCCTAAATTTGTTGTGAACGTTGGGTGTAGCTTATATATAAATTCGTGAACCCTTATCCTTGTCAAAAAATGTTACTTTTATTTCGCGATGTAATTTACCAAGTCAGAGAAAAAAAGTTGAGAAGTTTTCTCAACTTGATACGCCATATTTTGTATACTTGTCAACAGTGTTAGCATTACCCACGAAGGAGAAGGTCTCTAACATCCCTTAGATATCTCCCCATATCCTTCGCTCTCTTTATGGCTTTATGCCCAACTACAAGTACACTTAAATCAAATGATATCATTCTTTTAAAAGACTTGCTTAGGTTTAATTTTATTTTTTTCATCTAGATTTTTATTAATAATATCATGGTGATGAGATACTTAGTCGAAAACAAAATTAAGCCAGCGGATGACAAGATTCCTCTAAAGCTAAAGACGTATACAAAAAACAAATGATGGATGCTAAAATGCTTATAAATGAAACAAACCAAACCTAAAAAAACGACACAAAGGAAACATATCAAGCCTAACAAAGAAACCTATTTCGTAAGAGATTATTTGCTAGTACATATCGAAGATGTTCATATCCAACCATCGATAATCAAATTCTACTATAATAATGTTAGACTATATAAAAGTAACATAGCTCTTAATTATCTTAAGATAGAACTACTTATAGAGTACCTCACACTTTATTTGAATACGAAAACATAAACAAAGCGACAATTTATGTCTAAATACTGTAGAAGCAAAACCAACCATATGACCAGATTTACAATATGATGTGAAAATGAGACAAAATTAAAGAGCGAAAATCCAATAAAGCCTTATAATTAAGTTAAAAATGATAATTTTGTATCTATCAATTTCTTCAAACGAGCATTAAATTTCTTGAATGCATTCAAAAACATTATATAATTCTCTAAATACCCAACTTCTTTAGGTAATACCTTACTTATGACACTACGTACGTATATCGATTCTACGTATCTTAATTTTAATCCACTGTTGAATATTTACTCTTTCTAGTGTGATCTCTTAGGGTTCCATTCTATGTTAACGCTTGTTATTACACAAACCGTAATTTTCTTAGCTTAAGTTTCAAAAAATTACATTTATATTGAAACCCATCACAATGATATAAACTTATAGGTATTTTATTCTTCTGTTGATTGATAAAATTACTTCACTCATTAACATTAATCTTATTTATTAGGGGAACTACAAAGCAAATATTTCCTTATGAATCTAACCACAAACGACCTACGTGACCTGATCTTACTCCTCCTCGTACATTTCTTCGCGACCTTCTTCCACCCTCCTCCCCCTCCTCCAAAACATCTTCGAAGATTATCACCGTCTTCGTGTTCCTCTTTTCTTGAAAACGTATAGCTCCTAAGGTACACTTGCCTACAAGATATGCTTTCCACGGCTGTGGTACGACGCTGGCTACCCCCATGGCTGATTGATTGTATGAACTCTGCCTCTGCCGCTGGCCACTTGTGAATTTTGGCGAAAGTTGTACCCGGCCGAACCCAAATGGCATTGTCTTCGATGTTTAGACAATCACTTATGCATTTGGAAGCCATGGTCGAAATCTCTCTAATTCTTCTTCTCTTTGGTTCAATGTTTTGGATTTTATGGATATATAATGATCATTATAGGAAGAGATTTTTGGAAATAATATCCTGACAACGCTTAAAAGTTGACTGTAAAAGTTTAGAGTCAATAATTTTACAGTCAATAAGAGTGACTTCCACAATTTATCCTTCCTAATCAAGAATTGTGTGTATACATTTACATGTCGTCATCAATAGTCAAGGATAATATTTTTATGATAATTATTAAGTGTATTCAGAATTTTGGGTATAGTAAAGGAAAGGTTTTGATTCATTTTTGACTAACGCCACAAATAGAAATGGAAAGAAAGATTTTGACAACAAATTTATATCTTTGTTGAATACAAAGTACACAGACAACCTTACTATATCTTTGTCTGTTGCAGTTGTCACATACTCACAATAAGAGACATCTTATTACACGATCAGATTACAGAACATGCTCTGTCAAACCTTAGTGACCTACTTATGATATAATATTATCAGTAAATCCAAAATATATTTACACCATGATACTGATTTGTACTAATTAAAAGGAGCATCAGTGATGATGTCGGACTAAAACGGATCATATATATAAGACAATTTATGACGCTTAATTATGTTAGTTCGTCAGAATTGGACTAGCATGCATCATCACAATACTTTAATGTCACATTCGGTCTATATATAATTACGCTGATTTGAAAACATAGTTGGATAGACTAGATTTTAGATTTTTAACCATCTATGTCAATAACAGCGTTATTATCAATTTATAATCAACAGTAAATCGTTATTATCGATTTATGATCAACTAGTCTATAAAGGTAAATCGTTATTATACTAGTGGGCCGCAACAGTCGTGGTGAAATATCATTTAGTGGGCCTGAAATAAGCCCATTACTTTTTCTCGCTTTCAAGAATCGTATAAATAGCGAAAAATGCGTGCCGTTTCAGGTTTAATAATCATCACTCAATTTCCTAGAAAGCTAAATGCGTGCCGTTTTGACAACCAATTTAATTCGTGTGTTTATACAAACTTCGTGTCGTTTCTCTCTGAATAGAAGAAGCGAGAGCTAAAAAGAGGTAAAACGCAAACGCATATATTTATCCCAAACAACATTACAACGCTAAACGCAAACGCAAATCGATTCTGAAAATTCCAAATGATATTATAGCTAAAACGAGTTCCTAGAAAATACAAAAGCAAACGCTTAAATCCTTAACCGCCGAATCCGTAAAGAGTCCTTCCTTGTCTCTTGAGAGCATAAACCACATCCATGGCGGTCACCGTCTTCCTCCTTGCGTGCTCGGTGTAAGTAACCGCATCACGGATCACGTTCTCCAAAAAGATCTTGAGAACGCCACGTGTCTCTTCGTAGATCAGACCACTGATACGCTTGACACCACCTCTACGAGCCAATCTACGAATCGCCGGCTTAGTGATTCCTTGGATGTTGTCTCTCAGAACCTTCCTGTGACGCTTCGCTCCTCCTTTGCCCAAACCTTTGCCTCCCTTTCCACGACCAGACATTTTCTCAGAACTTTTCTCGGGAAAAAAGAGATGGATAGAAGATTTTACAGAGTTGAGATTTGAGATGAATCGAGTAATTTGGTAAAGAGGAGAGGTGAGTTTATATATAGAAGACGGATCCACTTAAGTTAAGCCGTTAGATGTTTTATAAGATCCAACGGTTGTAGATGTCGATCCGAGTGAAAAGTTATTTTACATCTTAACCGTTGATTTTTCTTTATCGACGGTTATAAGTATCGATCCGCGTGATGCTTGTAAGTGAAAATTTATGAATTTTTCAATTAAGCGCCACATATTGGTGAACATAGCGCCAATTTCTTTTTAGTTTATTTCACCATTTTTTCTTAATTAATACTTCATTAACGAAACCTCATGATATTTTTTGCCTCGCAACATTTAACAGTAAATGGTATATATATTACAAATGTGTAATTTTGTATTTAATTCTAAATAAAGAAAACTATGGTTATAAAGCCTTTATAACATAGAGTTATATATATATATATACATCGAAGTTTTGGTTTGTATACCATTTGAGAAGAACTCGTATATGTTATCTTGCTTTAGGCTTCACGTCGTCGGTATCAAAGGTTACAGTAACACTCAGCTCAACCGAGCTATGACTAGACTCCATGTTTTGGTTCCTACTTATCCTTGCATTTTCAGAAGCAAGACACTCTTTGAGATTGATGATAACTTGTGACATGTTTGGTCGTTTGGCTGAAGAAGGATTTGCGCATGACATTGCTACTTCGAGAGCTCTCCAGACAGAGCGGGTGTCATAGTTCCCGTGAAGTTTCGGATCCACGATCTGGCTATGTTAGGGTTTTCACGTGTTTGATCAATCACTCTTTGGTTTGTGATGATCTCTAGTAGTAAGATCCCGAAGCTATAGACGTCACTCTTCTCAGATAACTCACTTGTTAAGTAATATCTGTAAAAGCAAGAAAATGGAGTGATTCTTGAAACACTTACAAGAAATGAAAACATATTAATACCATGGTGTAAGATGAACAATATACTTACTCTGGATCAAGGTATCCTAAAGTACCAGCAACAACTGTTGATACTTGAGAATGATCTCCTCCAACTTGAAACGATCTAGAGAGTCCAAAATCCGCAATCTTGGCCTTGAGATGTTCATCCAAGAGTATATTCGTACTTTTGACATCTCTATGCACCATGGCTGGTTTGCATCCAGTATGCAAGTATTCTAATCCTAATGCAGCTTCGATAGCTATTTGCAATCTAGTATCCCAATTTAAAACAGAGCCACCCTGTTTTCCTACATCAAATGATTTTTATTATCAACATCTTAAAGCTACACTAAGCATCGTGCAAAATCACATATTTGTTTACAGAATTCACTCTTGAAAAAAATGTTATACTAATTCACCCATTGTTTGATTAATTATTTTCATTTGGTGATACATAAAAGATTCATATGAGTCATGTTTGTGTTCACCTGATAAATGCTGATGTAAGTCTCCATTAGACATGTATTCATAAATGAGAGCAAAGTGATCTTGTTCGTCGCAATATCCAACAAGGCTTACCAAATTTATGTGGTGAACCCTTAGAAGTAGTTCAACCTAGTGGCCATGTAAAGCAGACACACATAAGCATATAAACTTTGGTTTAATAAACTACATTTCTTTTTGCTTATCAATTATATGCGGAACAGTTAAAACATTTTGTACCTCTGCCTTAAATTCTTTATAGCCTTGTGCTGATGTTTGGGAAAGTAGTTTGACAGCTACTTGCTCCGAGCCATCTAGATCACCATGATAGACAATTCCAAATCCTCCTTCACCAAGAGGTCTTTGTAAGTTGTTAGTCATTTCCATAACCTCTGAATAAGTAAACCTTTTCTTCTTTGTCTTGATCCATGGCTCAGACTTATGGTTGTTTCTTGATTTAAAGAGGTTGTTGCAAACATTCCATACTTGATGACATTTTCTTCTTGAACACAAAAAGGAGGATCACCACAATGACGACGATGGTAGCGATGGAAGCAACCGGTGCAACAATCGTCACTGGAAGTTTCTTCTTTGGCTTATCTATGCATGTATTGGATAGACAAAGATACTTGTTTCCAACGACACTACAAAAGAAAAGTTAGAATTCATAAGCTCAAATAGTGATTAGGTATAAAAGCATGTGACAATCTTTCTTACTATAACTTTAGTCCTTTCCTTTCTCTATCGCGAAGAGCTTGAGGAATTGAACCACTAAGATTGTTCCCGCTCAAGTTTCTGTCGAAGTAGAAGAATATTTCATATGTTACACAAAAGTAACTCCTGTGGATGAATCAATTAGTAAATAAATTGAGAAACTTTATTACATGACCAACAATGATTTCATAGAGGCTAGAAACTCAGGCACCACTCCACTCAAAGTGAACCATTATTTGCTTTGTATATGTATCAAACAATCTGTAAGAAAAAGAAAAATAAAAATCTTTAAATAACGATCATACTTACAAACTTTCTAGATGAGTTAGATTCTCAAAGTCAGATACTATGGTGCCACTCAAGCCAGTCGAAGATAAATTTCTGGTTAAACATATTAAAAGTTAATTAAGACTTTATGGGAAACACGATATACATATCTGTTTTATAATTAAGTCTTGTGTGAGAATTACATAAATAAAGCTTACAAAGAAATTATTCTTGGTGGTGTTGATATATCATCTGTGATGTTACAATTCAATCCATCCCACAAGAATTGCTTCGGGACGCATGGATCGCCTTGCCAAGTGATTTTACTTAGTCTATACTTCGATTTGATATTCTTGATGGCAACCACTAGCATAACATTGCATAAATTGGAGAAAAATATTTAATGAATTAGATTTCATGTATCATTCATATAAAACAAGCAAAGAAAAAAAAAGAACTATCTATGCTTGATACCTTCACTTTCAGTTGTTTGAGATTGTGGAAGCTGGAGAACTGAGTAAACTTCAAAAGCATTAAGTAATGGTGGAAGTGTTGATCTTTGTGTTTTTATTAACTGCAAGCGGCATATACCTCCTTTGCATTGCCTAGGATTTGTTGTAAGCCTAGTCGTTATTTCAAGAAACTTAGGACTAATAACACCGGTGTTAATTGTTTCTCCATTCAATACAAAGTCAAATTCTCTAGTTTCATTGGCCTTTAGGACTTGAATCTCCGAGAAGTGCATGAAAAAGTAGAGTTGCTCATCAGGGTTCTCCAAACTCCAAACCATCATCAGTGGCGCATCAAGATTTGTAGGTGTTGCCGCGGCCTTAAGCGCAACTTGCGGTGGATCATAGTGATTTTTATTGGACACATTTGCAGTTGTTGTGATTTGTGTCCACTCGGGTTGCATATATGGAATCCATGAACGATCATAAACATCTTTTGGGTACCTATCACAAACTCACAATATTTCTCTTAGTATTGTTTGTCAAAAAGTAAAATGAGTAAGACTCTTAAGTACTTCCCAAGCTTCTTTAATATTAAAATGCATCGATCATGTACATATAATAATTTAAGGAATGGACTAGTTATGATTTAAAGTTAAGTACGAACCTAAGAAGAACCGTAGCATTGCTAAGATACATGCGAAAGTAATGTTTCAGGGAACCAGATTTAGCGATGTAAGTATCACTGGCCAAAGGTCGTAGTTCCAAAGCTGATATCATTGGTGTAGTTGACCCTGTCTTAACAAGACAAATTTGCAAAGAGTTTGATCTTGAGATGTGAATGATCTCCTTCACTGTACCATCTGGCACTAGTTGCATATCTATTGTTGTCCACTTATTAGGACCGATATGCATATCGAATCCCGGGAAAACATTAAGCCCGTCGAAATTTCCATAGAAAAACGTTGCTCTAATAAGATAGTTCCTCCCTTCTTCCACCCTTAGATCATAGCAGTTTCGTATTCCATCGGGAAAGAATCGTAGTGTTGCGTACTGTTTTAAAATTTCCGGTTCAAGATTTTTCGGGATTCTACCGGTCTTTCCACTTTGTATGAAGTTCTCGTCTGATGAGAACTGTATTCCGGTTTCCGATTCTATATAAGGGGACTCATTCAAAGGTAAGCCACAATCTAAACTGATAAAACCTGTTAAGAAATGAAACATATGAATGATGAAAAAAGTGTTGAGTCCTAGGCATGGGTGCATAGCCATACATATACGGGAAAGAGTACTATGTCATCTCATAAATCCAGGTTTAATTTGAATATGGTCCATCTCCTTTGAGGGACTTATATATATGACAAAATTAATCTGAAATGCCCCACTACATGTGTTGTGTTACTAGAAAATAAAAATAACTAACAAAAGTAGAGAAAAGTTGTTGTTAATATAAGACGTGCATACCTTCTTGATCTTGTGCTTCAGCAAGATGAAGGATGAGAAAAACTCCAAACCCAAGAAACGCCTCCAAAAGCCAACGAAACCTCTTCATCATGCTTTTCCGATCACAAAACACGCAGAAAAAAAGAAGTCCAACGCACACTTATGTACGCACGGTTCACTTATATATACTAGATGTAAGGATACATGAATTAAATGTCCCCAATATGGATACGAATTAAACCAAGCTAAAGTCAACCATATGAGAAAATGAGTGACTTTACATGGAAATTAATTCTTGATTCAAGAAAACCAAGTGAAAAAGTGAGCAATGATGTTTTCTAGTGAAACATCACTGTCACAAGATTAATATATTGTAAAAGCACTTGGAAAGTCTCCATGCATGTCGTACGAGCGTATACGACCAGGTCTGATCACAACCTTGAGTAGAGATTTTTAATTCGTGCAACTAACTTTATTTGTTAATTCTTGATTATACAAAAAAAGCAACTTGCTTAAATAGATTTTTTTCAAAGAAATTTTCAATCTGCCAAATCATTTTGGTCTTTAATATTCACCACCATTACGCATGAGGAGACGTTAAGAGCGAGTTGACTTTAGGGGTGGTCGTAGACTTGGATATATATGATGTTTAAACATGTCAAGAGCTTTCAATTGTGCGTGAAACGGATATTTTGGAATCTGGCCATGAATTCAAATATCCTGCAAGATTTAGATTCTAGTTGTGTAAAACAAACAATTTAAATTAGCTATCACAGTTTTAGACTTCTGCCAACAAAATTGAGTGTGTGCTTGTAGTAAACTTTTTACCAAGTTTGGGGACGATTGTAACTAAACCAATCAACCTCTTACCTAATGACTCATTAGTTATTCCCACGGCGATTTCAAATATACTATGTGATTTCACAAAAAAAAAAAAAAACTATAAAAGTTAGCTAAAAATATTAATTTTCCAAGTAGATATAAAAAAACTAAAATATGAACAAATACGTGGTAATTGATCTAGTAAACAAACTAACAAATGACAACTACTGTATTGTCCACTACCACTAGAAAACTTATTTCACTTATTCGTTTACAATTTCGTTTTACAGTACTAATGAAGACATGTACACACGTTTTGAAGCTTTACTTGAGGAAAACGACTTTCTTGAAATGTACAAATAGTTTGAGTTTTTCCCACTTTGCTTTTACATTATATCGTTCGAAATTTTGGAAGTGCCTGCTTTGAGATTTGGTTCGGAGTAGGTGAAAAATGGAGTATCCCCATTGGCTTTTTTCCGTCGTGCTAATAGCAAGTTCAGCCATTATTCACCTTAGTCAAGCTCAAGGTCAAGAAGGTACGTACGCACATTTTGATATTCCTTTTATTTGTCTTGTATATAAACTTATATTTACTTTTGGCACCCCTTATAATGACCTTCTTACTACAACCAAACCAAACCAAACATACTGAACCGAACAATGTTTTAGCTAGGTCAGTAATTCAATAGGTGGAACTGATCATTCGTAGGTCACTAGTTTTATTGGAATCGCATTATTCAGTATTAGGTATGACACGTAAGTCTTGTATCAACTTTTATTTGAGACTTTTACTAATGAGCATTGCATTTCTTTACCTTAACAGGGTTCATCAGTTTGGATTGCGGGTTACCCCCGAATGAACTATCTCCTTATATCCATCCGAAAAGTGGATTAGTATTCACAACAGACTCAGACTTCATTCAAAGTGGAAAAATTGGGAAAATTGAAAAAGCACTGGAGGAAGAGTACATAAAGATGGTGTGGACGTTGAGATACTTTCCAGACGGAATGCGCAATTGTTACAGTTTCAACGTCAAGAGAGGAACAAACTATTTGATCAGAGCGAGGTTTGTCTACGGGAATTACGACGGTTTAAATACTTATCCTAAATTTGACTTGCATATAGGTCCTAATTTATGGATATCGATGGATTATTTGGGGAAGCCGCAAGTAAATGGTAGTACATTTGAGGATATCTTGCACGCTCCAAGATCAAATTTCTTGGATGTGTGTCTTGTTAAGACAGACGACTCGACGCCATTTATTTCTTCTTTAGAACTAAGGCCTCTACCAAATAACAGTTACATCAGCACATCAGGTTCATTGAAGTATTGGACACAGTTCTATCTTAGCGATGCCAAAACAAATATAAAGTAAGTAAAGTTTATGAGAGGTTTTTATGCTATTTATGCATTCATTTTAACATTAGTAAATAACTTTGTCTTTAGTCCATACTAGTTTTTTATGTTTTTTTTTTGTTTGGATTATTAAGAGGTTCTAAACCTCTATACATCCTATCAACTTGAGGACCAAAAAGTCCAAAACATTTTTATGGTTCCTTCCCAAATGTTACTCGAATCAGCAACCTCTAAAAAAGTTTTTTATAAATTATGTGTTAATTTGAAATATAGTGTTATAAAATATAGTAGGATTCTAAGTACTATGGTGATAATAAATTGTGGTACTGGCAGGTTCCCAGACGATGCCTATGATCGAGTATGGTTCCCATACCTGGACTCGAAATGGAAGAAAATTTCTGCCAATCTCGAAGCGAATAACTCTGGTAGCTTCGTCTTACCACAGGCTGTAGTCACAACAGCTGCAACACCTGCGAATGCGAGTCAACCATTGACATATACGGAGTTTCTTCAGCCTTCTACTGATCAAATATTCTATTTCCTCCACTTCGCCGAGGTTCAAGCCTTAGGGGCCAATGAAACCAGAGAGTTTGACATTTTGTGGGATGGGGAAGTTATTGTTGATAGTTATAGGCCAGCATATCTGCAGCCCAAGACAGTATCCAACTCGTATCCAGTTACTTGTGGAGGAGGGAAATGCGTCTTAGAGCTGAAAAAAACTCAAAGGTCTACTCTCCCACCTTTGCTTAATGCCATCGAAGTTTTTGTTGTTGTCGACTCTCCGCAAACTGAAACAAATGAAAATGATGGTACGTTAGCAAGTCTTATTACATGTACAATGTATCCAATAAAGTTAAGTTACTCGTAACTTAGCTCGTAACTTATGCTAAATCTAACATATGCAGTCAAACTTTATTCTAGTGCTTACTATCAGAAACATTAAAGCAACCTATGGATTGAAGAAAATCACATGGCAAGGAGATCCTTGTGTTCCAAAACAGTATTTGTGGGATGGTCTAACTTGCAACACCGTGGATACATCTAGACCACCGATAATAACATCCTTGTGAGCTTTTTATATCACATGCTTTTCTAATATTTGTTAGATAACATTTTTTAATTACATTTCATTTGTATAAACAGAGATTTGTCTTCGAGTGGTTTAACGGGAACCATAGCAGATGGAATTCAAAATCTTACCCATCTAGAAACATTGTAAGTAAGATTATTAGATTTTTCATATCAAATAGGAAATTTCATACATGGAATAGTTTTGATTTTTGTTGTTGCAAATTACAGGGACTTGTCAAATAACAGTTTGAGTGGTGGAGTGCATGCATATCTAGCAAACATGAAGTCTTTATTGCTCATGTAAGTTTCTTGAAAACATATATATTGTGGTAGTATTAATCTTTGTCATGCCTCATGTATAATATGATATATTAAAGATTTCTTCTGGTTTAAACAGAAACTTGAGCAAGAACAATCTAAATGGTTCAATTCCACAAGCTCTTCGCGATAGACAAAAGAAAGGACTTAAGATTATGTACGACATAACTCCTCCAACTTAACATTGTCATTAATTTTAATATATCACTCGCGCGGCTAGTACATTTTTAGAATCTTAGAATTCAAATTTCATTGTTTTATAGTTTTGATGGAGATGAAAAGCCATGCTTATCTAGCTCATGTGCCCCAAAGAAGAGATCTCCAGTGGTGATTATTGCTGCAGTAGTTGTTTCGGCTTTGGTGGTCATCATAGTGGTATTGGTTCTCGTTTTTGTGTTCAAAAGGAGAAATAAATCTGGTCATCCTTTGGAAGGTATTTACCTAAGCTAATCATCATAGAATCAACTTGTCATAAGGTGTTATGGTTATATCTTTCTTGTATACTAAACTTTGTTCCCTACGCAGCTATTGCGCCGCGTGAAAATGACACATCCATGGGTACATCGGATACATCAATCGAGACAAAACGAAAAAGGTTTAGTTACTCAGAGGTTATAGAAATGACAAGCAATTTGCAAAGACCACTTGGAGAAGGAGGGTTTGGCGTCGTCTATCACGGTAAAATAAAAGGTTCGCAAGAAGTAGCAGTCAAACTACTTTCTCAATCATCAGCACAAGGCTATAAAGAATTCAAAGCAGAGGTGTGAAATGCTTCAAATTCTTCTTGAAATAAAACGAAATAAATAAGTAATTAATTTACGTATGTTCAAGTGTGTTTCAAATGTTTTTTTTTCATTGTTGTTCTACAGGTTGAACTTTTGCTGAGAGTTCATCACATAAATTTGGTAAGCCTTGTCGGATATTGCGATGAACGAGATCACTTAGCTCTTATCTACGAATACATGTCTAGTGTAGACTTAAAACATCATTTGTCAGGTGAATCAATATATCTCTAAGTGTTAGCATTTTAATTAATTTATTGGTTCTAACAGCATAATAAACAGAACTACTGATTTTGACTATCCAATACAGGAAAACATGGTGCTTCTGGTTTGAGTTGGTGTACTCGACTACGAATAGCCATCGACTCCGCACTAGGTTCTTACTAATTCGGAACAGTTTAAATCATTTTTTTTTCTCATCTCAAAACATATCAAGTGATCAGTGACTTAAATAATTTCACTTTTATATTAGTCTTACCTTTAATAAATTCGTAACACCATATAACTTTCTTTAATCGAATAAAATTTCTATCATTAGAAAGGTCTAATGTGATGACAAAATGATTAGTTATGATAATTTTAATATATAAAGATTTTTCGTTATAGATATATATCAGATTCTTATAACATGTGTACATAGATGTTTAAAGAGACATTTGGTCAATGTCTATAGGATTGGAATACTTACATAACGGATGCAAACCGGCAATGGTTCATAGAGATGTCAAAAGTACGAATATATTGTTGGACGAAAAATTCACAGCCAAAATTGCGGATTTCGGGCTTTCAAGATCGTTCCAGTTTGGAGAAGAATCTCATGTTTCAACAGTTGTTGCTGGTACTCCTGGATATCTTGATCCCGAGTAAGTAATTTTAGTTCACTCTTAGACGATGTCTTGAACTTTTCTTTGGTATATTTATTAATTTCACACCAAACTCTAGTCTAATGTGGATGTAGACATTACACAACGTGCTGAAAATTGGGTCTATATTCATTTTAGTCGATATATAGGTCAAGATCCCACATCATAAGTTTGAATAGAGCAAACTAGCTTATAAGGGACATATGTTTATCCATTCATCGCCAAGTGGTTTAATTTGAGTTAGGATCCTTGAAACTTATCACAGTACAATGAATATATATGAACTTAATCCATGCTCTTCTCTTACCAGATATTACAGAACGGGTCGGTTGGCTGAGATGAGTGATGTCTACAGTTTTGGGATTGTATTATTAGAGATAATCACAAACCAACGTGTGATTGACCAAACCCGCGAACAATCTCACATAACAGAATGGGCAGCATTTATGCTAAATAGAGGAGATATTACAGGAATCATGGATCCTAACCTTCACGGAGATTATAACTCTCGTTCAGTTTGGAGAGCTCTTGAATTGGCAATGTTGTGTGCAAACCCTTCTTCAGAGAAAAGACCAAGCATGTCTCAAGTTGTCACCGAACTAAAAGAGTGTCTTACTTCTGAAAACTCTGAGAAAAGTAATAATCAAGAACCAGACTCTCAAAGTTCCTTCGAAGTGAGCATGACCTTTGGTAACAAGGATGTGCCAAGTGCAAGGTAATTTTTTTAAAAGAAACCTTGCTCGCTTTGATGTATTTTGGCTTGTGGTATCGTTGTTTGGTCAGAGTGTTTAATTCTTTTTTGAGACATTTAACAAGAGAGGAAGAATGTAAACACTTTAATCTCATGCATGTATTTGTGTTGGTTCTTTGGAACCATTTTATCATTCGTAGGCTACTTTTTCCTGATAGCAAAACAAGAGAGCCAATTTCGATTATGGCTAAACAACTGATGAAATTTTTTTTAAAAAAATTGCCAGTTGAAATTATTTCTTGAATGCTTTTAAGTGCAAGATAAATCGCCTACATAAGTTGGTTGAAATAATCAAGAACCACCAAATTGAAGAAAATATAAAAGAAATGTTTAAAAAGATAGAAAGAGGGAGACGTTCCAAATGCCAAACTTACTGCGGTGCGCGCATCTGTGGACAAGGAGTACAGGTTCATGCCATTCAAGACCGAAGCTTTTAAATTTTGTTAATTTCTAGTGAATTCTAAAAGGTTCAGTCACTTCAATCTGTAACTACTTTAATTTCCATACTTAGAATCGTTTAATTGTTCAATCTAGGCGGATGTTCATATGAGCATGCAACTCCCATTTAAGAAATGGATATGTTGTAGAACGTCTGGGTAGTGGAAAAATTCTATTACAAGACATATATAACCGGACACAACGTAACAGGAATGAGAAATCTCGATAATCTTCGGTGTAGGAACGAAAAATCGAATCGAGAAAAATACGAATTTTATTAATGAGAACGATATCATAAAAAGTCATCGTAAAAAATCTGCAATTTTTCAGAAACTTATTTCTGAAAATTCAGTTCCAACATTCGGCCCCAAAACTTGACTTGGAGTTATAAAAGAAAACCCTAAAACTCTTTTCTCCGTCAAAGTGTATAGATTGATCCGATTGCTCTGTTACGGGTCTGTGGATCTTTATTCCTTTTTTTTTCCAAATAGTTCAATTGGGATAGCATAGTTTAATCGCATTGCATGAAATAAAATATAATTATACGAGCTTCAACAAAAAATTAAGAGGCGGCTGCGTATCGAATTTTTAAATGTGAGGATGACACTTTGCAGAGCAAAAATATTTTTTTGATTTCGACGAAAGAAAGACCTAATAAGAGTTTCTCTGTTTCGTAGGTTTGATCAGTCGACACCATTTAGATTCACCTAATGACGAAGTTTACTTGTACCTCCACTTCTCCGAGGTTCAGTCACTAGGGGCCAACGAGTCTAGAGAGTTTGACATTTTGTGGAGTGGAGAAGTTGTTTACGAAGCTTTAAGCCCTGAATATTTGAACATCACGATAATTCACTCTCCTCCACTTACTTGTGAAGGAGGAAAATGCAACTTACAGCTGAAAAGAACTAAAAACTCTACCCTCCCACCTCTTCTCAATGCCATTGAAGTTTACACGGTAGTCAAGTTTCCATAGTTGGAAACAAATGAGAATGATGGTACGTACGTTAGTAACTGTATATAAAAGTTCTAAACACATCTCTTATGCTAAATCTAACATATTCATTGTTGCATTTTATGACAGTTGTTGCTATCAAAGACATCAAAGCCACCTATGAATGAATAGAATCACATGGCAAGGAGATCCATGTGTCCCGCGAAAGTTTTTGTGGGATGGTCTAGATTGCAACAGCACAGATACATTAACACTACCAAGAATCACATCATTGTGAGATATTTATATAGCACAATCTTTTTAAATATTTTTGATAACAACATTTTCTACCTACATCACACTTATTTTTTTTGTAAACAGGAACTTGTCTTCAACCAGCTTAACAGGAACCATAGCAGCTGGAATTCAAAATCTTACCCATCTTGAAAAATTGTAAGTATGATCATTGTTACCTCGAATGCAAATAAATTCATACATGTAAGTGACTTTTTGATTCTTACAAACTTCAGGGATTTGTCACATAATAATTTAACCGGAGGAGTTCCTGAATTTCTAGCTAATATGAAGTCTTTGTTGTTCATGTAAGTTTCTCTTTACAGATTCCATGATAACATTCCCTGGAATCATGTGTAACCTATATGTATATTATTTATATGGGTTTAACAGCAACTTGAGTAATAACACTCTAAATGGTTCAATCCCACAAGCTTGTAAATGGTCACGATGATGGTGATAAACATGATAAATGGGAGGAGATCATTCACATCCCAAAGTCAAACTCTTTGGATGTGTGTCTTGTTAAGACAGACACTTCAGCGCCAATCATATCGTCCTTGGAACTAAGGCCTCTACCAAGTGAAACTTACAATCCTAATGATACTATATCAAGTTCTTTGAAGTTGATACTGCGATCATACGTAACCGAATCAAAAATTGTTATACGGTATGTCAGCTTTAAATTGTATTAAGTTTTTTTTCACTCATCCAATTTTCCCCACTTTGAGCCCAGATGTGTGTACATTGTGTAGGCAACCAAACGATAAATTCGATCGAATATGGAATCCACACTTTCAGCCCGACTGGACACATATTTCCACTGTTCTCAAAGCCAACAAATCCAATATATATCTTCCGCCCGAAGATGTTCTCATGACCGCAGCAATACCTGCCAATGCTAATGCGCCTCTTAGTTTTACTAGGAATCTTGAGTTCCCGAATGATATTCTTTACATGTACTTCCACTTCTGTGAGATCCAAGCATTGCAGGCTAACCAGACTAGAGAGTTCAAGATTACTTGGAATGGAGAAACTACTTATAAAGCTTTAAGACCTATATATCTAACGGCCACCACTATTTACACATTTCTACCATCCCGTTGTCAAGTAGGTAAATGCTTACTAGAGCTGGAAAGAACTCATAACTCAACTCTCCCACCTCTACTTAGCGCCATTGAAGTTTTCGCAGTGATCAACTTTACACAGTCTGAAACAAACGAAGATGATGGTACGTAAATCATTTATACTTAGCCTGTTTATGGGATGCCGGTGGTACTAATCATATATATATGTAGAACATCTAATATGCTAAGTCCAACACGTCGCCAAACTTCATGACAGTGAGTGCTATGAAAAACATCAAAGCCACCTACGGATTGAGTAGGATCTCGTGGCAAGGAGATCCATGTGTTCCTCGACAGTTTTCGTGGGACGGTCTAATTTGCAACGACACGAATGTGTCTACCCCACCAAGAATCACTTCCTTGTGAGGCCTCTGTAACACAAACCCGCCCATTTAGAATTATTAGAAAAACATTGTCTAACTGCAATAGTCTTCTTATTTTGGATAAACAGAAACTTGTCTTCAAGTGGGTTAACAGGAAGCATAGCACCTGGTATTCAAAATCTCATCAATCTCCAAACGCTGTAAGTATGATCATTATTAAACGAAAGGAAAAAAAAGCTAAAAGAAAAAATTATACATGTCGGTGGTTTTTTTCATTAACTTCTTACAAACTTCAGGGACTTGTCAAATAACAATTTGACAGGAAAGGTGCCTGAATTTTTAGCCAACATGAAATCGTTGTTGTTCATGTAAGTTCCCGATTCCCGACATATTTTTGCGGGTTTTCTCATAGATCTTGTTCACCTAATCACGAAGATTTCCCCTGTTTTAAAACAGAGACTTGAGAAACAACAAAATACATGGTTCAATTCCAAGGAATCTACTTGTAAGAAGCAATGCAGGCCTACAGTTATTGTAAGAAGTAAATCCATACAAAGAAATTTTCAACTTTCGATCCAGCCACAGGGTTTGGTGCATTCAGAATACTAAAAGATCGATATATTCTTTTGTTTTGTAGTGTTGGTTATGATACATGTGATTCCAGTTCTTGTGTTCCAGACAAGAAATTCCCAATGAAATTTGTTGCATTAGCTTCTTCTGCGGTTGTGGTCATTGCAGTGGTACTGACTCTCTTTTTTCTCTACAGAAAGAAAAAACGGTCAAGTCTAGGTATGTACATATATATACTTGCAGAAACTAAGAAATTAATCAACAAACTATAAACTATAACTGCCATTGACATGTTTTACTAAATTCTTCTCTACATATCTCTCTATCCCATTCTATAGGTTTGCCACCAATGCGTGTTATGTCAACTAGTATATCCGGACAATCGATTGAGACGCAAAGGAGAAGGTTTACTTATTCGGAAGTTGTGGAAATGACTGAAAACTTCCAAAACATTTTAGGTGAAGGAGGGTTTGGAATCGTGTATCATGGTTATTTGAATGGTTCAGAGCAAGTAGCGGTTAAATTACTCTCACAATCATCATCACAAGGTTATAAACACTTCAAGGCAGAGGTATAATATGCAGTAGAATTTTTCTCAAAATCGTAAAAGAAAGTATAGTGATCTATATTATTGTGGTAACTACGTAGTATATATATGAAATAGCATCAAGACAAATCTTGATGATTAGACTCAGTCTTTTTTGTATAGTTTTCCGAATAAAAAGAGTTTTCATGTTCTGATACCATAGAGATGACAGTCTAATTCAATTCTTCCAACCCTAAACATCTTTCTTGTTAGACCAATGTATTTAGTCATTATATTGTTGGGTCTGAAGGTCGAACTTCTTCTAAGAGTTCACCACGTAAATCTGGTGAGTCTTGTTGGGTATTGCGATGAAGGAGATCACTTGGCACTCATCTACGAATGCATGTCCAATGGAGACCTAAAAGATCATTTGTCAGGTGAAAAATACATATTTATATATATATATATATATATATATATATGTATAACTCATTTGAGGGCTAATTTTGATTACCTTATACAGGAAAAAAGGGTAAATCTGTTTTGAAATGGAGCACTAGACTACGAATAGCTGTCGATGCTGCGCTAGGTTTGTACTTAACTGAAAACAGGTTCAGTGACTTGTCATTTATATTCACTGGTTACTCTGGCTAGTAGTAGATATTAATCATAATATAAGTAAATCACTGATTCAATATAAACTTTTATCCATAAAATAATCGTATCCACAACTTGATAATAGTATTATAAACTTATAATGATAAATTGATAATCAATTATTTCCCACCAAGTTTTACTTACTGGAATATATGACATCATCAACTAACATCAATGAGTCTGTTGCATATATAGGGTTGGAATACTTGCATTGTGGATGTCGACCATTGATAGTGCATAGAGATGTCAAAAGTACCAATATACTATTAGACGACCAGTTCATGGCCAAAATTGCTGATTTTGGGCTTTCAAGATCATTCCTACTCGGAGAAGAATCACAAGCTTCAACCGTTGTTGCTGGTACTCTTGGATATCTTGATCCCGAGTAAGTACTATTTTCAGTCCTTTGATATTTATAGCATGTTGTAATTTATGTATGCGTAAAGCGTTCATCTTCATCATTTGTATTATTATATATGTATACATATAAATCCTACTGCATCTCCTTGTTTTTCAGATACTATAGCACATGTCGGTTGGCTGAGACGAGTGATGTATATAGTTTTGGGATTTTATTGCTTGAGATTATCACAAACCAACATGTGATTGACCATGCCCGAGAAAAGGCTCACATTACAGAATGGGTGGCATTTGTGCTTAAGGAAGGAGATATTTCTAGGATTGTTGATCCTAACCTTCATGGTGAATACAACTCCCGTTCTGTTTCGAGAGCCCTTGAATTGGCTATGAAATGCGCTAACCCTTCTTCAGAGAAACGACCAGACATGTCACAGGTTATTACTGAACTAAAAGAGTGTATAACTGAAAACTCGATGAAATGTATAGACGAAAAGGATTCTAGTAGTTCTTTCGAACTGAGCTCAAGCTTCGATACCAAGGTGGTCCCTAGTGCAAGGTAGTGTTTGCATAGACACCTTTGCTTGTATTGATATATTTGTGCTTGTGATCTGGAGTGCTTAATTTTTTTTTCTTTCCAGACATCATAAGTTCATTACTAAACAAGAGATGATAAATGTACCACTCCTTTGATCTTGTATTTGAGTAGTATAGTTTCCACATTCATTGACTATATATCATTATGAAATTGGAGCCAATAAGTAAGGCTACTAACAGCAAACTGTATGGATGGCTCTGTGTATGATGAAGCAGAGGGAAAAGAAATGATTCCTTGAACACCATAAAAAGAAAAGTAATGCCACATACGTAAAGGCTACAACTCGTTTTGAGATTAAGAAAAAAAAGAAAAAATTGCTACATATTTCCCCTAAAAATTATATATAGCAATCTTTTATTTAACATAAAAAATAATTCAAATTAGGACAAATATAGCAATATATTTTTTTTTAATCTCATTTTCCTGCATTTTTATTGTTTGCAATTTGCGTACAGTTACCTTCCACATGTGTAAAGCTACTTCGTCTCTTTAAACACAAAAAGCAAACCGTTGGTTTTCTAATTATTTTATAATATTATGTTAGTTAATGATGCAATGTTGTGGATAACTATTTTTTTCAGATAAAAAACATACAAGTAAGATACTATCTTGATCCAGGCTAGTTTATACCAATGAACCAGTAGCGTTGAATCTCTAGTTTGATTGTAAACATGACCGGAGCATTAGCGTTTCTGACTTGATAAGTTGACATAAACAAGACAAGTTGGAAAAAAAAAATGGTGCCCACTAGTATATAGCAATTAGCAAACGTAAGTATTCATCTGTCATTAACTAAATTTCCTTTGTAGAAAGAACAAAGCCATTATTTCACAATCTCAGAGGTGTGACCTGTTTTACACGTTTCCATGAGGCTTGACCTTTTTTTTTTTTTTTCCCTGTTTTTCTAATGAAAGCTGAGGCATGACTTGGTAATTAGCTCTTCCACTTAAATGTCCAAAATGAGTTTTGTCCGCACATTGCTTATAAGCTTTTCTGTTAGCTAGTGTTAATATGGAGAGTTCGCATAGGTTTTTGTTGGTGGCACTAATAGTAGCTTCTTCTATTATTCACCTTGTTGAAGCTCAAGCAGGTAACCACATTTTTTAAACGTTTCGTATTCTTTTGAAACGAGTGAAATGCGTATGGCCCTGTAAAATTATTTTGAAGAGCAGTGCTTGTAAAACGTAAGTATAGAATCTGTTACGTCAAACGAGTTCAATATGTTTCAACATAACCTTTAACCCTCTCTTATCTCTTTCAACAGGGTTCATCAGTTTGGATTGCGGATTATCTCCGAATGAGCAGTCTCCTTATATTGAGCTGGAAACTGGATTACAGTTCTCATCAGATTCAAGCTTCATCCAAAGTGGAAAAATTGGTAAAATTGATGCAAGTCTTGAGTCGAAGTACCCAAGATCACAAATAACGTTGAGGTACTTTCCAGATGGAGTACGAAACTGTTACAATCTTAGCGTTCATCAGGGAACAAATTATTTGATCAGGGCTACAAGTAACTATGGAAACTATGATGGTCTTAACATTTCTCCTAGATTTGATTTGTACATAGGCCCTAATTTTTGGGTAACAATAGATTTGGAGAAGCATGTAAATGGTGATACATGGGAAGAAATCATTCACATCCCAAAGTCAAACTCTTTGGATGTTTGTCTTATAAAGACAGGCACATCAACGCCTATCATATCGACATTGGAACTAAGGTCTCTACCAAATAATACTTACATAACAGAATCAGGTTCTTTGAAGTCAATACTAAGATCATACCTAAGTGAAGCAACAAAAGTTATAAGGTAAAACAACTTCAAATTTATATTACTTTTTTTTTTTTACTCATTCCATATTGTCTATGGCTAATGATACAAGATTGTGGCTAGCGCAGGTACCCGGATGATTTCTATGATCGGAAATGGGTTCCATACTTTGAGTCGGAATGGTGGCAAATTTCCACCACTCTCAAAGTGAACAACACCATTAATGGCTTTCTTGCGCCACAAGATGTGCTCATGACCGCCGCAGTATCTGCCAATGCTAGTGCGCCGTTGAGTTTTACCAAGGATCTTGAGTTCCCTAAAGATGAACTTTACTTCTACTTCCACTTCTCTGAGATCCAAGCCTTACAGGCCAACCAGACTAGAGAGTTTAGCATTATGTGGAACGGAGAAGTTATTTTTCCAACTCTGAGTCCTAAATATCTAAAGGCCAGCACTCTTTACAGTGTGTCACCATTTGTTTGTGAAGTAGGGAAATGCTTATTAGAGCTGAAAAGAACTCAAAACTCAACTCTCCCGCCTCTACTTACCGCCATTGAAGTTTTCACAGTGATCGACTTCCCACAGTCTCTAACAAACGAAGATGATGGTAAGTATTATTTTTAGATGGATCTCTTTTGATGAAAATATTCAAAACATCATACATGCTAAATCTAACATGGAATGCATCGACAAAATTTATGACAGTGATTGCTATCAATAACATCAAAGACACCCACAGATTGAGTAAAATCTCATGGCAAGGAGATCCATGCGTCCCAAGGCAGTTTTTGTGGGATGGTCTAAGTTGCAAAGAAATGAATGTGTCTACACCACCAAGAATAACTTCCTTGTGAGACATTTATATCTCAACCCTTGTTAAACTACATTAGACTTGTTTATATATATTTCTTATTGTTTTCGACCCTATAAACAGAAACTTGTCTTCAAGTGGAATAATGGGAACCATATCAATTGAAATTCAAAATCTTACACATCTCGAAAAGTTGTAAGTATGATCATTATAGATTGAAATGAAATAGTTTGTGAATGTCAATGACATTTTTCTAATTGAGTTTTTATAATCATTATAGGGACTTGTCAAATAACAATTTGACAGGACTGGTGCCAGAATTTCTAGCTAATATGAAGACATTAATGTTCATGTAAGTTTTCGGACATGTAAATTAAGGGTTTTTATCATTGATCATGTTTACCTAAGTACGAAAATCTATCTGGTTTTAACAGAGATTTGAGGAAGAACAACCTAAATGGGTCAATTCCAAAGTCTCTTCGTGATAGAGAAAAGAAAGGACTACAATTATTGTAAGAAGGAAAATTCAATTCACACACATTTTTTAGGTCAAAAGATCTTCCTTATTTGATTTAGATTACTAAAAGTTCTGCTTTTTTTTTTTTTTTTGTGCGTGGTAGTGTTGATGGCGATAATACGTGTTTATCCAATTCGTGCGTCCCAAAAAAGAGATTTCCAATGATGATAATTGCATTAGTTACTTCTGCAGTCTTGATCATCATAGTGTTACTAACTTTCATTTGCGTGTTCAAAAAGAAAAAGAGATCAGTTCAAATGGAAGGTATTGACATAGATTTATTAATAAAACAACAATTTATATACTTGCAGATCTCATGCATGGTTGGTTACTGTTTTATTTCTCATTATATTGTTTTTTATACATCTTTATATATCCCCATCGCTAGTTATGCCAACAATGGATATTACGTCAAAGAGTATATCCGAACAACTGATCAAGACAAAAAGAAGAAGATTTACTTATAAAGAAGTTGTAGAAATGACACAAAATTTCAGAAAAGCTCTAGGGGAAGGAGGTTTTGGCATAGTCTATCATGGTTATCTAAAAAAATCAGATCAAGTAGCGGTTAAAGTACTCTCACAATCATCATCACAGGGATATAAACATTTCAAGGCAGAGGTATGATATGCAATATATCTTCTTACAAGAAAAAAGAAAAAGAAAAAGAAAAACAGTGATCAGACAAATATGTTTTGTTAATGTTGGTATGTAGGTCGAACTTCTTCTAAGAGTTCACCACATAAATTTGGTGAACCTTGTCGGATATTGCGATGAAAAAGATCATTTGGCCCTTATCTACGAATACATGCCCAATGGAGATTTAAAAGATCATTTGTCAGGTGAAAAGATGAATATAAATACATATCATTATTCTGATTATTAGAAATATGTAGTTCATAGGGCAGCTAATTTTTACCATATAATACAGGAAAACAGGTTGGCTCTGTTTTGGAATGGACTACCAGACTACGAATAGGCATCGATATTGCCCTAGGTTCGTATTAACTCAATATAGTACTACCATAGATAGTGGTCATGTCATGACTGACTAGTGGATTATAAATGATACAAACATATATGTACATGTGCACATATGTAAGTACATCTTAATTCAAGTAAAACACCATATACATCTAGACATTTTTAAGTAAAATATAATTGTATCCAAAATGTAACACATATGTTATAAACTTATAATGATAATAAAATATTTCCCATCACACTTTCACTCACCATAATTTATGGCTTCAACTAACATAGGATTGGAATACTTGCATTATGGATGCCAACCACCCATGGTGCATAGAGATGTGAAAAGTACTAATATACTCTTGGATGATCAGTTCATGGCCAAAATTGCTGATTTTGGGCTTTCAAGATCGTTTCAAGTCGGAGATGAATCTCAGATTTCAACGGCTGTTGCTGGGACTCCCGGATATCTTGATCCCGAGTAAGTACTACTCGTTTGCTCTATTGATACAATATGTAAATTATGCATGCATTGAACTTCATCCCCATAATGTACACATATAAATCCTTTAGTTTCTCAATTATTTTCCAGATATTATAGAACAAGTCGGTTGGCTGAGATGAGTGATGTATACAGTTTTGGGATTGTATTACTTGAGCTTATCACCAACCAAAGTGTGTTTGACCAAGCCCGCGGAAATCTTCACATCACAGATTGGGTGGCATTTGTGCTTAATAGAGGAGATATTACTAGGATTGTTGATCCTAATTTTCATGGTGAGTACAACTCTCATTCAGTTTGGAGAGCTCTTGATTTGGCTATGTCATGCGCAAACCCTTCTTCAGATAAACGACCAAACATGTCCCAAGTTGTTATCGATCTAAAAGAGTGTTTAACTACTGAAAGCTCGATGAAAATAGAGAAAAATGACACAGACACCGATGGTTCTCTCGAACTGAGCTCGAGCTTTGATACTAAGGTGTTTCCTAGTGCAAGGTAGTTATTAATTTGCATAGACACTTTTCTTGCGTCGACGTATTTCTGCTTGTGTGTAACGTTCGTCCTTGGGCAAAAGCGTGTTTAAATTTTATTTGGAGACATATCACAAGCTCATAACTACACAAAATTCGATAATACTACACTTTTGATCTTCTATAATTTGAGTACATACCTTTATTGAATATTTCAACAAAAACCAGACCAAGATATGAATAAGGTTAGAGAAGCAAATTTAATGGATGGTTTTGTGCATAATGAAGTAGAGGGACTAAGCTAGTACACCATAAGATGACTAGTGTTGCACAATCTAGTAGAATAACCAGAGAACTGGAAGGCAACAAACTCAGGAACCATTACCAAAAAGAAAAGAACAATAATTCAAGTCAACTCTTAATATGTCAATAATTTCTTCACCTCTTATTGTTAGTTAGTGGTTCCAAACTATTATATATATAGCCTATACTTTTCAGTTATTAGTAGTTTCTTTGTAATAAACTTAGACCACTTGGATATATGACTTATATAAACTGACCAAAAACGGCTTATATTAGCCACTAGAAACGTATTTAATCGTTAAATTTGTTTTTGCATCTTAATCATGTTCTCACGTTTTCAAGCTTCACTTGGGAAAGTCTTTTCTTGAAATGTCGAAAAATAGTTGTGTGCTCCCCACTGCTTATATAGACATAATAGCTATATTGTTCAGAACTTAGGGAAGTGCATGTATTTTTTGCTTCTGAACTAAGAGAAAATGGAGAGTTCACAAGGACTTTTGCTGCTCGCACTTTTATCATCTTTCTCTATTAACCACCTTGTTCAAGCTCTAGATCCCGAAGGTAACCTACAATTCTATATTCCAATTTTACAAGTAAAAAAGTAAAAATTATGTATGGTAAGATTATTTAACAGTGCTTTACTTAAACAGGGTTCGTAAGTCTGGAAATTCCAGTTGTCCAAATTCCGATGAAATACATTGTACTTGGTTCTGGTATTGTGATCATTCTAGTTCTACTAGTTCTCAGTTGTGTGTGCAGAAAAAAAATAAAAGCACCAACGCATGTGGAAGGTATATATATTTGAAGAGACTCTTATTATATCATCAACAAATTATGTATTACAAGGTTATCCACATGTTTTGGTCTTATACTAAATATTTCTTATCTACAGACATACCCCCTACACCAGTTGTATCATCTACTACGAGTAAATCTGATGACTCGATCAAGACAAAAAGGAAAAAGTTTACTTATTCAGAGGTTACAGAAATGACAAAAAACTTTGAAAGAGCTCTTGGTGAAGGAGGCTTTGGCATTGTCTATCATGGTTATTTGAATGGTTCAGAGGAAGTAGCTGTTAAAGTACTCTCTCAAACATCATCACAAGGCTATAAACATTTCAAGGCAGAGGTATGTAACCCTTTAAAAATTAGTTTCTAAAAGTTGTTACAAAAAATCTATATGAAACATTTGACCTATATATATTTTTATGCATCATGCTAAGTTAGTACATGTATTTCATATCTTTGTTCATTGTTGGTATATATGCAGGTTGAACTTTTGCTGAGAGTTCACCACATTAACTTGGTAGGCCTTGTTGGGTACTGCGATGAACGAGGTCACTTGGCTCTCATCTATGAATATATGTCCAACGTGGACTTAAAACATCATTTGTCAGGTGAAAGATGTATATATAACTAATAACATTGTTATTCCTTGGTTATTCAAAAAATCGTATGATATCTTAATTATTTTGATAATTTCAGGAAAACATGATGTTTCTATTTTGAAGTGGAGTACTCGATTAAGAATAGCCATTGATGCTGCACTAGGTTTTTTTACTCACTCAAAATAGTTCTTAGTCACTTACTTTGTTTAAACAAAAAAGTTTCTTGCAACCATATATTGAACATTGAACTACTACAATCTTAACCTAGCCTAAAAAAGCCATTTGAAACATTTCTAAACTCTTTTCAGTCAAATATATGTTAGCCAAAATTCTAAAAATTTGTTATAGTGTTGCTAATAACGGTAGTGACAGTGTTGAATATTTTCAAATATGTGGTTACTTTTCGGCTTACAACTTTTCATTTTCTTATTACATTGTATGTAAAAATTATTTATATGAGGGTTTGCTAATATTTTTAGGACTGCAATACTTACATATTGGTTGTCGACCATCAATGGTACATAGAGATGTCAAAAGCACGAATATACTGTTGGACGAGCGATTCACTGCCAAAATTGCGGATTTCGGGCTTTCAAGATCCTTCCAACTTGGAGATGAATCTCATATTTCGACAGTTGTTGCTGGTACTCCTGGATATCTGGATCCCGAGTAAGTATTTTAGATTACATAGTTTTGTAGTCCCCATGCTAGACCATCTCAGATATGAACTTCACCATGCCATGTTGAAGTATGTGTCCATATTCATGTCAGGTTATGCAATGAACACATATGACTCCTATTACATATTCTTGTCTTGCCAGATATTACAGAACTGGTCGGTTAGCCGAGATGAGCGATGTCTACAGCTTCGGGATTGTGTTATTGGAGATGATGACAAACCAACGTGTGATTGACCAAAACCGCGAAAAACGACACATAACAGAATGGGTAGCATTAGTGCTTAACAGAGGAGATATCACCAGGATCATGGATCCTAATCTTTTCGGAGATTACAACTCAAATTCTGTATGGAAAGCTCTTGAGTTAGCTATGTCATGCGCAAACCCTTCTTCAGATAAACGACCAAGTATGTCCCAAGTTATCACCGGACTAAAAGATTGTCTTACTTCAGAAAACTTGATGAGAAATAAGAATCAAGACATAGAGAACTCTGATAGTTCTCTTGAAATGACCATGAACTTTGATACTGAGGTTGTCCCTAGGGCAAGGTAGTGTTATTGCAAAGAAGCCTCACTCACGTCACGTTGATGTATTCTTTCTTGTAATACAAGCTTTCATGTTTTGCTATTTTCAAAAGACGAAAATACCCTTATATTAAAGAAGAACTTATCATGGGCCTATGTTAGGGCTACTAAGCCCACTAAAGAAACGAGCCCTTAACACAAAAACTAGTTCAGATGTGATCTCTCTCTCCCCCTGACGCGAGAAGCAGTCATCAGAGACAACAACAACAATCTGAGAAATCGTTTCTGCAGAGAAAGAGAGAGAGAGAGATGAGGTTGTTCGATCCATGGCCAGTGTTCTTCAAGAGAGAATGGAAACGTTGCTGGCCTTTCCTCACCGGTTTCGCCGTCACCGGCGTTCTCATCACCAAGTTAACCGCCGGATTTACTGGTAAAGTCGTCGGATCCACACTGATAAACCATTAAATTTCTCTCATTTCAGCGTTGTTCAATGGATTCAGATCGAGATTTTTATACGATTACTGTTTTGTAACTTGTCTTAATTTTTAATTTCGATGTTGGAAAAAACCCTAATTTCCCGTAAAATTGTTTTGATTTTATAATGCAGAGGAAGATGCAAAGAACTCCAAGTTCGTCCAGCAACACAGGAGGTAACAACCCCAACTTTTGAATTCCTTGGTTTTTTTGGTAGATGCTTTGATCTTAGAGCAATTTGGAATTGAAGTAGTTAAAAAATGGCTCTTTGAGGTTTCTAGGATTGTTATCAATAGATTGGTTTATTCGTATTAAGGTTGTATTACGATTGATTCATAGTGAGAGATGCAAGTCTTTTACCATTAGAAATGTCTTGTTTATTAGGTTCGTTGCCATATACATGAATCTCCCATTGAATTGTTCTTGCGCGTTTGCGTGATATGGAGGGATTGTAGCATTGATTAATTGGTTACATTGCTTATTGACTATGCTTAAACTCGTAGCAAAATGCTAAGATGTGTGAACTTGTTTTGTATTTTCAGGTGATGAGTTCACGAAAGCAAAGTGTGTAGCTACGAGGCATATTTCTGGAACATATAGTGTCGGATGCTTCAGCTTCGAAACTTGTTAAATAACTAAGAAGAGCATTCTATATACTCTTTTCTTTTTCTCTGAGTTTGGCAATTCTTTTTTCTGAAACTGAGCAATTCTTCCCATATGTTCGGAAATGGATTTATTGTCTTTTTGTTTAATCATGTGAATGCACATTCAACAAAGGCTATGGTCTCCCCCAATAAATACTAACATTCTGTTCCAAAAGATAATGTCTTTGAGTTTATGTTGCATTCAGGTTGTGGCATAACTAGCTTTGGATCTAACTTTGATGATCAATTCTATTGCAACATTGTTATTATTACACAGTTTTTTCTCAACCACTTGTATCGGTTGTTCATTTTATGAAAAGCAAGCCACAACATAGACAATAGACATGTTTGTTGTGGATTTTGAGCTAATGTTGTTTGAAGTGTAGAGAGATGATTTCACCTGAGTTGTTTACCTCATACAGAATACGAAGAAATGACTCAACTTGTAGCAGCAAACGCTATGGCAAGAAAAGTAATTTTTTTCTTTGATAAAAAGGCATTCGTTCATAATCTTTATTTCTCTTTACGGACAATTTCTGAGTTTTCCACTGTGGAAACATATTATATGAAACCAGCCACCTGCACCATGGAATCTGAAAAGTAGAACTAACTTATAGTGCAATCACGTTTGCTTTTGATCGGTTACCAAGTTTTAGTTCTTGAGGACTCCGAGCCTTAGCCTGAAGTCTTCTTCCATAAGAGGAAGACCTTCACGGAGCTTCACCTTTGGTTCCCATCCCAACACTTCTTTAGCCTTTGTGATGTCCGGCTTCCTCTGTCTTGGATCATCAGGTGTGTTCTCAACCATCTTTATCTCTATGCTCGGGTTAATCAGCTGAAATCAAACCAACATGTCATTAACTGCAAGAATTTTAAAGCACTTATCATATCAAATGAGAAACCAGACTCTCACCTCCTTCACTGTCTCAGCCAGTTCCACCATAGTAAACTCACCTGAGAAACCAAAGATTCAGACACTAAGCATAAGTTCAAGAGATTGGTTGGTTTGTGTTTAGTCTAACGGAGAAATATTGCGGGCTTTACCTGGGTTACCGATGTTGATGGGACCAGTGTCATCTCCTTCCATGAGGCGCATAAGTCCATCAACCATGTCAGATACATAACAGAAACTGCGAGTCTGTGTCCCTGGTTTCTGAACAGTCAATGCCTCACCCCTACATATTCATGGCAACAACAAGACCAAGAGATAAATAATCAGTCAGATTATAGCTCAGAAAAGGAAAATTTGTTTGATGTTTGGGCAAAGCAAGCTCACCGTAGTGCTTGAGCAATGAAGTTGCTTACGACACGGCCATCATCGATGTTCATGCGTGGACCATAAGTGTTGAAGATTCTGGCAATGCGGATTTCTATAACGAACAACAAGCACAAGGTAAGCAATAAAGGAGAGAATCTTGATGAAATTATGGGAAAAATGTTGACATAAGGGCCACAAGAAAATACAACTGACCAATTCCATGTTGCCTGTGGTAGTCAAACATCAAGGTCTCAGCCACACGCTTGCCTTCATCATAACAGCTTCTAACCCCTTTTATCATAGCAACCACATTATAAGACAGTGAATTGACACGGATAATATATTTATATAAAGCTGATGAGTGTTTGAGCCTACCAATTGGGTTGACATTTCCCCAGTAGCTCTCAGGCTGGGGATGGATAAGAGGATCTCCATACACCTCCGAGGTTGAGGTAAGCAAAATTCTGTTCGGAAGAAGAGTTAGTCACAAAGGTGAAGATCAATATAAGTAAGATATAAAGAAGGGACCAATTTGCATACCTTGCTCCAACACGCTTGGCTAGACCTAGCATGTTCAGTGTGCCAATCACATTGGTCTTGATTGTCTTCACAGGGTTATACTTGTAAAAGATGGGAGAAGCAGGACATGCAAGATGGTAAATCTGATCAACCTCGATCAAAAGTGGCTCTGTGACATCTGTTAAACCCAAAGCCAGATATAAATGGGGAGAACAAAAGACAGGAATATTCCATTCTCAACTGAAGCAACAAGCCAGAAAGTTTCGAGACCATACCGTGACGAATCAGCTCAAATCTTGGATGACCGATCCACTTCTTAAGGTTGTCCTTTGAACCAGTAAAATAGTTATCAGCAACAATCACCTGAGGTCAAATATATAAAGCATCAGTACTCGTTAATCAAAATGACGCATAAACTACTTATGTACAAGATTTAGGATGTCAATACAAACCTCATTCTTTTCGTTTTCCATCAGCTTATCGACAAGGTGAGAGCCAATGAATCCAGCTCCTCCTGAGATCAAAATCCTCATATTTGACTGCATAAATGAGAAAAGCAATCACTTAGCACATCATATATTTAAAACCACAAATACAAATTCCTGAAAAACACAGATGCTCAGAACTATCGATAATCTTTCAGTTAAGCATAACAAAGCTCTTCTCACAGGACACAATGCAGCAAACGAAAAGGCCGATACAGCTGAAAGTCGGATCTAAGTGGAAATGTCCAGAATTCAATCTCAATGATCTTTAAGATCAATCAAAGAGATCCCTAAAGAAAGAATTCGTTTTGACATTGATCTATGCAATGTCAAAACGTAATCAAGTAAAACACAAGATCCGCAGGAAACAAACATGATCAATCAACCAAACTAAATAGGATCACACCATCCATGATCGGACCTAGAAACAAGGATCACAACACGAGATTCACTCTCCAACCATATTAAAGTATCAACCTTTCACATGGTTCTAAGGTAAGGGCAGATTTCAAATGGGGGAAAAACGTGATTCAACGCATGAGATTAATGGGTATCACCAGAATCGAATCAAAATCAAAACTTTACCTGACAAAACTTGGAATTACGAAGAGGTGAAGGTGAAGGAGGAGGCTTTGGGCTTGTTTGTTTATCACTTGACGCCATTGATGAAAGATCACTCACAACCCTGAGTTTTTGAGATTAGAAGAATCGCATCAAACAACTGAAAAAATGAATTAGAAAAAAAAAAAGAGAAGAATTTTTACGAGATCAGTACCGAATCGATGAACCCTAAAAAAAAAAACGAAAACTTTGTGATCTGAAGAGAGCGAAGGATCGTATTACTTATACTCTCACAAGTGTCGGAACTTCTTCCTCTGTCAAATTTTGAATATATATTTGGTAAAAGAATTTGTTTTTGTTATGAATCCTTTTTTAGATTTTTTTATTTTTATTTTTTATTTTTCGGGTGAGATAAGATTAGAAGAGACTTCAAAAACACGAAAAGTGGATAATAAATAAAATAAAATAAAAAATTTGTGGTTAGCTTACTCGATTACAAGGACAGTATTTGACCAAACGTATTATATGATGTGGCAATTTCTAAACTTGTCAAGGAATAATATTTTGGCTATTTAACTTTGCCAATTTTAGCAAATTTTTAATTTTAATATAACACTCTACTCCATTTAGTTATGAAAATTAATGTGCTAAGATTCTCATACAATTTAGCTTTGATTTGAAATAGGTAGATAATAATTTCTTGAAAAAGATTTATGAATGATCCAAGTTAGTACTGAAGTTTAAGCATAGTAATTTTTTGAAATATTGTTCAATTGATTGATCTAGACATGTCTATTTGGGTACATGAATTTTAATATAACCTTTAAACACGTTCCAAATTTTTCTGTCTTATATTCATTTTCTATAAGAATTGAGTGACGCATGAGTTGGGATATTTGTATTAGCTTTTTGAATATTTAATTCCTTAAAAAAAGTTAATTAGAATTTTCCAAAATTTTGAAATTTTCTTGATTTTTTTTAATTAAGTAAAAAGTCTTACGTATTTAGTAGAAATCGATCCTGTGCGTTCATATTAGTGAAAGTTTGAAAAATAAAGTATTTTCCAACACCTTACATCTAATTTTGTAATCTGAAACTTCTATCTTATATATTGTTAAAAATAGTTTGGAGATTATCGATACACCCTATTTTATTATTATTGTTATTATTATAGTTATATCCATTTAACTTGACATTTAATAAACATTTTAACAAGGGAAAAAAATGATTGATAATAATCCTTCAAATGAAAGAATTTTTTTCTTTCTTTCTTGTTTTGTTTGTGTTTAGAAGTTAGAACTAAGAAGAAGCTTGTTCTCTTGTCGACATCTCTATTTGTTGACTTCAGTTTTGTACACTATCGATAAAAACAAAGTTTATGACACTAAACCTATTAGAATTTGCAGATGCAAAAAAAGTAAAAAACAATGACTAATTCGGAAAGAACATAATATCGGATTGGAACACAATCATGAAATGATCCATGACTTTGGGTTTCTCAGCTTCTTGACAAAATATGAATAGCATGTGCTACTCTGTTATTTTACATCATTTTATTTTGTTTCATTCTTGGTTCTACGAACTACTCTTTTCTTACGTATATTTATCATTTATAAGGTTTTCAAATACACATTGTCTCATCTTTAAACATCACCAACAATGGCAATTGCTTAACTTAGTTTCTCCCAAACGTAAAATGTATTGAACCACAACCATTAACCCTAAACCAATACCCAAAACTAAGTTGAATCGATTGATTCTTATTATCCATTCGCGTTTCAAACGCTGAATGAGAGATGGTTTATTCACTAATGGCTATGTATATATCAACGCATATCACACATATGCTATCACTATGTATACAGAAGACATACAAACTTGTGCTGCCCTTAAACTGGTTCTTACCTTATGGAAGCTTAAAAGGGTCTGCTCTCTGGGTCGGCGAATCCAGCTAGTAGTGCACCGAAGAGCCAAATCATGAGCAAGAACACTACTGCTGTTCGTAGAACTTGGGTACATATGTTCAGGTTCGGTTCTTCTTCATAGGCTAAATCAGGTGTCTGGACATTGTAACTCCAGTGGCCGCTGTCTAGCTTCTCTGTTTCCATTGAGCTTCTTTTCCTGCTTCTTTGGTGTGTTTGTGGTTGTGGTGGATCTTGTTCGTTGAGATTCGAGCATCTTTTGCAATTGCAGTCGCTGCCAAGGTACGAAGGAAGCATCTGGAGGTATTCAGAGAGGACTCGCTGGAAAGTTTCCCCTTCAATTCTCAGCTTTTTGCGTGTGGTTGGTCTAAGAATCTATGAGAGAAGGACATAAGTTTAGTAGGGAATATGCAACTATGATAGATCAAAGGACAAGGATTAAGAAAACTGAAAAATTGAAGTTAGCTCAGGTAGATCTTTTACTTGGATGAAAGTCTGGGATATGACTCGGAGAACAGGAGGGAGGCGAATGATGAATAGACAGCCAAGACGGTTAGGGAAGTGATCTTGAAGAATGGATGAACAAGATCTCATCATCTGCATGGGAATCCTCAGAGGAGATAATCCTTCACAATCAACTAACACTGTAAGTTCTGAATTCTCAGGGGTCAGAAGATGCAAAACGCCGTGCTCTACCTGAGATACTGAAACAAACAATGACAATACTGGAATATTAAAAGGATGCCGTATCAAAGAAATACTCGAAAATGTAGTAGATCCATTAAGGACGTACTGATTGCCTGAGCAAAACGAGGTCTTTCATGAGATGGCAACTTTAAGAAAGCAAGCCCCAAGCGGACAATGAGGCAAGGTCGTTGGTTCCTGTCATATCCATGCCAAAAGACTAAACTTGACCATGTCTCAAGTTCTTCTTCAGATAGGATTCTGTAAGTCTCCCTCCAATGGATTGTCTTTTTTATTGACGATAGTAAGGATGTGAAGTCTCCATTTGACACTCTATAGAATCTATGAAGCTCGTCTTCATTGAGTCTACATTAAAATGAGACTGGACGGTTATGATCTAATGTGGAAAATTTAAAGTCAAAACTTCATATAACACTAAATTTCAGAGTACCTCTCAGGCAAGCTAAGTCTCTGCTTCTCCAGTTCTTCATAGAGTTGCCTAAGCCAGTCTTGTGAAGTTACAGGAAGTGGAGCCTCTTCTTCAACTCTACATTTAGAAAAAAAAGTGAAGATATGTAGGAAGATAGGGAGTAGATACTACTCAAAAAGGACGATGGAGCTTCAATAGTTTCAAGGAATTTGCAGGCTCAGACAATTATAGTACAATATGAAATGTAAGGCATTTACATCACATACCTTATATCTGATGGAGACTGTGATGTCTGTGCGTCAGATTGTGATTCTGAAGATGCATGAGAAGTGTTACCACCTGGTGATTCTTGCTTTAACTCTGACTGTTCTGTGAGAGCCTCAGCTATCGTGAGGACCAATAACGGCCGAGACAGCATCTATATAAAGATTACAACAGTTATTGAGAGTCATGGCAGATCAGTATGGTGAAAGAAATATCAAATAAGCACATCAAAGGGCCCTGCACATGTGATATGAGATGATATCTGGCATGATACATAAGCTTCAGAGTAAAAGATCACATAACTACAAGTGACCACTGACCAGGATTCATCAAACTAGATTATAACACCAATCAGTGTGTTGCCACCAAAGATGTAAGAATAACTTCTGATTTGATCGAGTTGGAAGTAAAATGTGAGAAGGACAAAAATATGAATGACCTTTGAAGCACAGAGAAGAACACAAAATGTTCAGCATGTAGTTATATTATCATCCAGATAACTATATTACAAGTGGCATGTAGTTGAACCGTACCTATCCTCAGCATTTCTAACATGATAAAGTTGAGACTGATGAAAAAAGCCCAAAGTCTTGGGACCTAGAGGATCATTTCTTTCAAATTCTGTTTCATTCATCTTAGAATCTTAGGTTGTGTCAATTTTGGAAACACACAAATTCATGCAACAATGCTATACGTTTCCAAAATTGCATACTTCATTAACAGTTTTTCAAAAAAGGCGACAAACAGAAAATAGGGCCACAGTAGCGAACCTGCATTGCCTTGATCAACTCTTTGAAAGGAGCCCATCTCTGAATCCACTTAAGAGGAGGATAACAAAGACATTGCAACGCCTGAAGACTATTCCACAAATGAGGACATTTAGCCTTGGAAACCCTTCGAACGACTTCCAAAACAGCGACTTTCAGCAGAAACACAGCCGCATTACGCACAGCCCCACTGCCAACTCTACCATCACTCCCCAAAGAAACATGCTTACAAATCGTCTGCTGAACCGCTCTTGGAATAGCAGCTACTAAGCTTCTCTTAGTTTTTATCTCTTTCCCAGAAGAAACAGTTGCCATCACAGAGTTCCTACTTGTACCAGAATTGTCTCCCATTATAAAAAATTTCAAATCCTTTACGATGAACCTATACGCCACGAAAACTCGAATTACTCAAAACCCGATCACACCAATTCCATGAGAAACATCATCAATCTGCATTTAAAACATTCCCATAGACACAATTACGAAATTTTCAACATTAAGATAAAGCAATAATAGAATTAATCAACAAAATTTAGAGAGTTTTAAACAAAACGAACCACGAAATCTCTGTGATTTTTCTTCATCAACCTCGAACTAATCGACGAGCATCAGATCGGTAAGCAATTCAAAACGACGTCGGCGTAGTGATCGGAGAATCAAATTGTCACCGGCGACAGAGAGATTTCGTCTTTCTCTCCGAAGTTCCCACAAAGCTCAAAAGAAACTTCGAAACGGAAAAAAAGTAAACAAGAGCAACAAGGTGTGTGACACGTGTACCGTCTCAACTGTTTTGATAGCGATTGATTAAGTAAATCAACGGTCTAAGAGCGACAACGTCACGGGCCTTTTCAATACGTAGACCTAGTAGACGCGGACATCATGCTGTTTTTTAATTAATCCACCAAAAAACCCGAACTGCAAGAAGTCTCTAGCGGGAACGTAAGAACGGCATGCAGTTTTAGCGTCCAAAAGAAAGAAAGTAAAACACAAGCTGCAACAAACCTCTAAACAAAAGCTTCTTCAGCATAAAACGTATGAATAGTATAAATCTTAATGTTTCAGTTTCTGAAGATCAACACTTTTTTTGTTCGACCAAACACTTCATTTCGCGTTTGAGGAACGCGGTTAAAAGATGCAAGACGGGTTTATTACAAGTAGTGTTTGGACAGTTTTCAAAAGGGATTTTCTCTTGATAAGATAAAAATGAACTTTTGAAACTCCAGAGAAGTTTGGGAGTTCAAAGTGTGAAAAGTGTTTGTTTGATCACAACATTTCTTGAGACTTTCTAACACAACGGCTCACTTTCTTCTTGAACTCATCTCTCTTCTCTCTCCATTCTTTCTGTAAGAGGAAAACACACCAAGAGAATGTTAACGAGTAACCTCTGGTATGAAATGAGACACTCATGAGATCATAGCTAAATACTTACCGCAGCTTCTACGTTAGCTGGAGATTCATCGTTGGGACCAGAGAGCATTGATATGATACTCAACATAATACTCTCAACCTGAAATCAACATTGATTTTTCAACTCATCAAATCTAAATAACATCAATCATTGGTCTTTAGAAGAAGCTGCTAACATATGAATACAGATAATAATCATATTGGATGATTGCTAAACGTACTGTATGAACAGGCGTCCAACGCTCGCTTGCAAGCTCATACCCGCTTGGATCATCACCAGGTGGATGTAGAATAGATATACAAACACGACCATCTTGATAAACTGCAAACCATTATCCAAAAACCTTAGCTATCACAAAACAAGATCACAAATAAGCGCGAATAAGATCATATCCGAGAGTAAGAACTAACCGTTCGGATGCCATATATCTGAAGTAAACCGCACCGTAGGCGGGCTATTAGGATAGTTTTGTGGAAATGACATAATGGCATTGAAAAATCCTCCTTCACTACATTTACAAAGTCACATAAACTTAAACTTAATCCCTTTGTAAATGAAGAAACAGATACAAAAGCAATTCAATTCCAGAACAGCACTACTACTCCAATGTAAATCCAGCAAAAGCAAATTCAATCTCCATTCCAACAAATCGAATCAATTCAAAGCTCAAATCCAAAGGGGATCATAAGAATCAAGAAGTGAAAAAAACGTACTAGAGAGTATCAGGAGGTCCGATGATAGTAACGCTCCATTCGAATATATTCTTCTCATCAACTAAACCAGCAGAGAAGCCATCTACAGGATGCTTACAAAGATCTGAGAACAAAAACAACAAATCGAATTCAAGAAACGGATTTGTTAAAAAAAGATTCGTGATTGGTTTGTGTGTGTGTGTGGTACCTTTGAGCTGTTTCTGAAGAAGAAGACAAGCTTGTGAAGTCATGGTTGATGAATTTAGAAATCGAGCTGGAGCTTTTCTTCTTCCCAATGATCTGAGAAAGAGGAAGATGTTTGGTAATTAAAATGAGAGAGTTTTTATTATAAATCGATAGAGAAAGGTTTTTGGAGATGTTTAATGTAATATCCGATTTGCGGAGATGTTTATAAAAATTAATTTGGTCATCTATCTTACTAAAACTCGATCAAAAATTTTGAGAAAACTTCACCGTTCGGAAAAATAGTTATTGGAATTATACAAGTAAGAACAAAGCATAGAAAAAGATAAGTGTTGATTTATAGGATCGTTAAATAATTTTTTAAAATTTTCCGTACGTAATAATTTTTTTATAGGATCGTGTGTGTAATATTATATGTTGTATTATGAATTTTTTTTTTACTAGCTAAGTACCAAAAACATAGAAAATTATGATACGATATGATTGATTCCCAAACCCACAGCTTTGGTTGTTAGTCCTCGTCTCAACGCCTTAAGATCAGCCTCCAAAATTGTTTGGTGGACTCATGAACCTTTGTTAATTATGAAACAAGAGACTATCTTCTTGGCCGCAAATTCCAACCCTCTGAATCTTGTCGTTTCCTCGCTCACCAAACCCTTATAGCAAAACAAAAAGAAAAAAAAAACAATTGAACTGTTTTAACTTTTAAGGAAGTTTAAGGAAACATGCATTACAATAATTATCGCCATACGTAACCGCATCTTTTGAAAATAATATGTCCAACTAAAAGTTCGTTTTTAAGTTGATTAATTAGCTAGCCATATATTATCACAAGAATTTTAAATATTATCCAACTTGGAATTGTACTATATTCAAAGAAATGAAACAAAACGTGTTTGGCTCTTTGCATAGTACTAATATATGGCAGTGGAATCTTGGAAAAAGCCATTCTCCTTCTAATCCTCAAAGAGTGAACACAGAGAGAGAGAGAGATGGAGAATAAAACTCAGGAGGAAGCTTCAACCATCAACGTTTCATCCCTTACTTGTATAGATCTCACCAACTCTAATCTTCATCAATCAGCTCTTTCTCTTAAACAGGTCTGTCTAGCTCAGGCGTTTGTTCTCCTGCTCAAATTTAAAGATGATTACTGTGTGTGTGACCCTTATTACTTACATATCTAGATTGTGGATTTTTCTAGGCATGTCTAGATTGTGGATTTTTCTATGTCACAAATCATGGTCTAAGTGAGGAGTTGAGGGACGAAGCTTTTGAGCAAAGTAAGAAGTTCTTTGATCTTCCTTTGGAGGAGAAGATGAAAGTCTTGAGAAACGAAAAGCATCGAGGCTATTCACCTGTCTTTGATCAAATCTTAGATCCTGAGAATCAAGTCGATGGTTTGTGTGACCATCTTTTACTTTGCTTGATAAAAGTTTTGTTGTTGATATATATAATCTTCAGTATTGTTGTAACCTCATGGTATTCAGGGGATTACAAAGAAAGTTTTTTCATCGGAATCGAAGATTTGAATGATGACCTGCATAATGATACACCATTCTATGGCCCCAACCTATGGCCTGACCCTGGTTATAATTTATTCTTTCATATATCCTAGTTAGCACTTTTTATCTGTTACTATAATGTTCTGTTCTTTATCTAAACTTTGATGTTTATGGCAGATGTTTTGCCGGGATGGCGAGCGACCATGGAAAAATATCATCAAGAAGCATTGTAAGTCTCATGTTTGCTTCCATCTTCAAACGTAGATGTTTCATTTCTGAGAATAACATTAGACTAAATAGACATTGAAGTTATCTAGATGCAAACCAAGATTAGCTCCTTGGCTCTAACTACGGCCATAGTAGTGTATCTGTCTGTGACCGTACTAATTTAGTTTTATGATGTGAAAAAGACTCACAGAGATTGTTTTTCAAACTGTGTAACTTATAACGATGAGACTTTCACATGATGCAGGAGGGTTTGTAAGGTTATTGCTAAATTATTGGCATTGGCGCTCGACTTGGATGTGAATTACTTTGATAAACCAGAAATACTGGGAAATCCCATCGCAGTTATGCGCTTAGTTCACTACGAAGGTGAGGCATTTTATGAAGCTTTTTATATGTCCCTGCTATACTTTTATCCCAAGTAATTGATCACTTCCTTTCTTTGTTTGTTATATTTTAGGGGTGTCTGATCCCTCGAAAGGAATATTTGCATGCGGGGCACATACTGATTTTGGAATGATGACTCTCTTAGCAACCGATAGTGTAATGGGGCTCCAGGTATTACACAATTGCGCTAGCCCTATAACTTTTGACGTTACCAGGTTTGGTAATGATAAATTGCTAATGTATTGACCGCAGATATGCAAGGATAAGGAAGCTAAGCCTAGGAAATGGGAATATGTACCATCTATTAAAGGGTAAAATGAGAATTTAAAGTTTTTGGATCCATGAATCCATAATAATAAAAAAAAAGTTTTACTTTTATGTTTTTTCCTCTACAGAGCATATATTGTGAATCTTGGTGACTTGCTAGAGCGTTGGAGCAACGGCATTTTTAAGTAATTTCGATATATTTGAGCTTACTCTCCAAGATATTTCCGTTGATCAACCCTATAGCTAACATTTTTTTGATGTACATGCAGATCAACATTGCATCGGGTACTTGGGAATGGACAAGAACGATATTCGGTAAGTCTCTTAGTAATACCTATCCAAAGTCTATCCTTTTACAACAAAAATGAAGATAGCTTTTGTGTGCGGTTGCTGTGAGAAAGTTTTTAGCCATATGCTAAAGGTTATTGTGTTGAACATGTTTACAAATGAGTTCGGGATTCTATATAACATGGAAATGTATTTAATGTGTTCTTTTGATAGATTCCATTCTTCGTAGAACCGAGTCACGACTGTCTAGTAGAATGTCTTGCTACCTGCCAGTCCGAAAACAACCTTCCCAAGTAAAGCTTTAACTTATGTACCTTGTTACATTGAGACCTTTGGACATGTAACAATGTAACGATTGCGTTTTACTGAACAGGTATCCAGCTATCAAATGTTCAACGTACCTCACCCAACGTTACGAGCAGTCACATGTGGATTTGAGCATCTACAAACAGACTTAAGTGAAGTTTATGGAAAAACAAAAACTTAAGTGAAAGTCTTTTGTTTTCTAGTTTGGTTTGTCCTATAAAATGGTTCTACTTGAATTCATGGTTGCACCCATTCCACTTACAGTATCATTAACGTTTGGACTTTGGTGTTGTTGTTTTTTTTTTTTTCTCATTTTGCAAACAATATAAATAAAAGTGATTAGCTTTACAATTGTGTTTGAAAAATATTTGGGTATTTTGTAACTTAAACCTTAATAGAAAAAGACATTTCTTCACACCGAAAGCAATAAAGAAACACTCAACTTTAGCAAAAAGATTAAATAAAGTACACTAAAAACTTATAGAATCGCAGCGGGTTATATATAACAAATGAACTTTCAATAGCAATATATATTTTTCAATTTGTTCCTTTAAATTACTCCATATTGTCATCATATATAATTTTTTTTTTAAAAATCTTTTGTGGGTAGTAAATTAATAAAAATAGAGATCATCAAGGGACAGGGTAGTAACTAGTATATATAAGGCAGCACCAAGGGATATGATAAGCTAGAAAGCAAAAACAAAAGCCCATCTCTTACCTATCCAAAGAAAGACAGGGAGTGATAGAGAGATGGAGAATAAAAATGAGGAAGATGTCTCGATCATCAATGTTTCTTCTCTTTGTTGCATAGATCTCGACAGCTCTGATCTTCATCAATCAGCTGTGTTGCTTAAGAAAGTATGTCTCGATCTATTCTTCTTAAAAAGATAATTATGTTATGACTCGATTTCTAAAACAATCTTCTATAAAATTACATATAATGTAACAAAAAATAACAATGACAATATTTACGGTATGAGCATTATAACTTATGTGAAAGAAAACATTGATTTGATCGTTATATACTTATGGGTTATTTTTTTCCTAGGCATGTCTGGATTGTGGATTTTTCTACGTCGTAAACCACGGTATAAGTGAGGATTTGAAGGAAGAGGCTTTCGAGCAGAGCAAGAAGTTCTTTGCTCTTCCTTTGGAAGAGAAAATGAAAGTCTTGAGAAACGAAAAGTATCGAGGCTATGCACCATTCCATGATTCTCTCTTAGATCCTAAAAACCAAGTTCGAGGTTCGTCTTTTTTTCAGCTTGCACTTGGTGATGATGTATATATATCGAAGTTCTTTTCGTAACTTTTATGGGGTTCTAGGAGATTACAAAGAGTGTTTTACCATTGGAATGGAAGGTCCCAAAGATGGTTTGCATGAGGATAAGCCATTCCATGGCCCCAACAATTGGCCTAACCCTGGTTAGCTTTTGCCGTATATATAATTTTTTATTTATTTATTTTAATGCTACCTTATTTGAATAAACTATTCTCATATTTTTTTGGTAGATGTTTTGCCCGGATGGCAAGAGACTATGGAGAAATATTATCAAGAAGCATTGTAAGTTCTGTATCATGTTCTTTGTGTTTTCATTAAACTTTTTCATTTTTATAAACAGGGAAATTAGGTGGGAAAATTTTGTTAATGCCCAATGGTTTAATGGAACAATTTTTAAAAGTGTAGGTAGTTAGATATTAGGTGGAAAGATTGTTTTTTAAAGCCAATTTTCAAAATAACATTATGAATGATCAGGAGGGTTTGCAAGTCTGTCGCGAGAATACTGGCTTCGGCGCTCGACTTGGATGAGGATTACTTTGATACACTGGAGATGCTTGGAAACCCAATTGCTGATATGGTCTTGTTTCACTATGAAGGTGGTGTATTTTCTTAATAGCATAATTAGATTTTGTATTTCAATAATCTTATACTCATCATCTTCAATAATGTTGTCACCTTTTTAGGCATGTCTGATCCCTCGAAAGGAATATATGCATGTGGAGCACATTCTGATTTCGGAATGATGTCTCTCTTAGCAACTGATGGTGTAATGGGACTTCAGGTATTGAACATTATTTTCTAGTCTCATATAACTTCTGATGCTACTTGGTTAATTAGTTATGGAACTTGCTACTATCTAATTTGCAGATATGCAAAGATAAAGACGCGAAGCCTGAAAAGTGGGAATATATATACCGTCGATTAAAGGGTATGATAATATGATAATCTTTGGGTTTTTGGTTTGATGGTACTTTTTTTAGTCCTAGCTACACTAAACTCGGCCATAACATACTTTGTGTTTATTACGTTATATTGTTCTCTATTGATAGACTTATATGATTTATTTTTTCATCTACGTACGTACAGGGCCTATATTGTGAATATTGGTGATCTGCTTGAACGTTGGAGTAACGGCTATTTCAAGTAATATTTTTGTTAGTTTGAAGTTAAATCTGTTCCTAAGGCTTCACAAAATAAAAATTTACACATGCTTTCTAATTAAACCGTACAGATCTACATTACATCGGGTACTTGGGAATGGTCAGGATAGATACTCTGTGAGTCTCTTGTTAAAGTAGAAGATTTTTTCAAGCACATGCGAAGTTCCGTTGATATCATTTTCTTATTCGCAGATTCCATTCTTCCTGAAACCGAGCCACGACTGTATAATAGAGTGTCTTCCTACTTGCCAGACCGAGAACAACCTTCCCAAGTAACTCTTGATTCTTGAACAAGTTCACCTTGTTACGTACATTATTAAGACCTTTGATCATGTTCTTAAAAGATGTTTATGGTTTTGTTTACTGATGAATAGATATCCAGCGATCAAATGTTCAACGTACATCTCCCAACGTTACGAAGCTGTATATGCGCACCTAAAACAAACCTAGCTGAAGTTTATGCATGGTCCATGTGGAACCACCCCCTGAAAGTCCCACTATATGATTTGGTTTACGAGTTGGATTTGTTTCTTTTGTGAAATGGTATGGTTTTTCGAGTTGGCTTCGTTACGTTGTCAATATAGACTTTTGTGTTTTATTATTTTCACCAAGATTTATATCTATTTAATAATGAAGACCCTATATACTGATTTTATAAATCACTTTGTTTTTTTTTTTGGTAAACGAATAAATGCCAGAATTTGTTCAAAAAAAATAAGAAAATAAATGTCAGAAGTGGGGTTTGAACCCACGCCCTCGTAAGAGGACCAGAACTTAAGTCTGGCGCCTTAGACCACTCGGCCATCCTGACATTGTGATACAAATCACTTTGCATTCTCTTTTAGCCTTCTTCTAGTTCATGTTTATGTTTGACTCTCTACTTTTTTATTTGTAGAGGCTGTGACAATAATGTGTGATTTACTACTCAAACCTACTAACTTGTTAATCCACATACGAGTATATATATGGCAAATTGATAATATACAAATAATTAATGGTGGTCGATTAAGAGAAATAAAGCTTAATTTATGTAAATCAAAGCCAACCAAATCAATATGCGTATGGCCAAAACAAAAAATTTAAACTATTGTACTTATAATTTACCAATAAGGCATATTAAAAAGTTAGATGGAAGATCTTCATGACTTGATCGATTAAAGATCTTCAACCAAAGTAATAGAATTAGACTCAACGTACACTTGTTCACACCAAAAGCAATTATTTTAAACAATTATAATAATGATAATTATTATTGATGAGCATTCCATAGTATAAGAGTTTTGATAATTGTCCTATTGAAATTTTAACATGTGAAGGTGAAGCGTACATATATTATATGAATTTATGTCAGTAGGATCTTGGAAAATGCGATTTCTCCTTCTTATCCTGAAAGAGAACACATGAGAATGAGAGAGATGGAGAACAAAACTAATCAAGAAGAAGTTTCAATCATCAACGTTTCATCACTTACTTGTATAGATCTTGCCAACTCCAATCTTCATCAATCAGCTGCTTCGCTTAAACAGGCTTGTCTCTTCTTCTTCTTCTTTTTTTTTTTCTTAATTAACGTCAATGATGATTATGGTGTAACCTTTATTACCTATGTAACTCGTTGTGGGTTATTCTTGTTCCAGGCATGTCTAGACTGTGGATTTTTCTATGTCATAAATCATGGTATAAGTGATGATTTGAGGGACGAGGCTTTCGAGCAAAGCAAGAAGTTCTTTGCTCTTCCTTTAGAAGAGAAGATGAAAGTCTTGAGAAACGAAAAGCATCAAGGCTATTCACCCGTCCTTAGTCAAATCTCCGATAACCAAATCCACGGTTCGTATTTCTAGCTTTCACTTGCTTGATCAAAAAAAATGTTGTTAGTGGTTCTAAGTCCTGTTGTATAACCTCGTGGATTTTAGGTGATTAGAAAGAGAGTTATTTCATCGGAATCGAAGGCTCTATAGATGGTCCGCATTCGGATACACCATTCTGTCGCCCCAACATTTGGCCTAGCCATGGCTAGTGAACACTTTTTTTTGTAAATTTTAAAGTTTGTAATTCTTGAATAAACTTTGATATTTATGGCAGATGTTTTGCCGGGATGGCCGGAGACCATGGAGAAATATCATCAAGAAGCATTGTAAGTGTTTGTTTTCATCTTCTAAAGTATGTTGGATAATTCCAGTGACTTGAGGAACAAGTTAAGGAGATCACAAACAAGATTTAGATAAGGGGTAGCTTATTTAGATAAGGCTTTGTGTGTTGTTATCCTAATCCTAATAGAACAAGGAGTTGTCTTGTTTCTATATAAATACAAGGGCCTATGAAGAGATGTTTCATAGAGCTTGAGAAAGAGATTTAGTTTTTGAGAAGTTTTCTAAGTCTAATAATAAGAGAGGTGTTCTTATATTCAAGTTCTTTTAAACTTTGAATTGGTATCAGAGCTTAGGTTAAAGCTTTTGTTAAAGAGTAGTGTGCGAAGAAGATGGCGGATGAGCAGAATCCTCCACCGAGAACAAAGGACCTTGGATCTCCATCGATTCATTGTCCTATGTTGACATCGACAAACTATACGGTTTGGGCGATGAGGATGAAGGTCACCCTTCGAGTAAGCGAAGTGTGGGAGACAATAGAACCGGGATCCACCGACGTGAATAAGAACGATGTCGCAACGGCGCTCTTGTTCCAGTCCATTCCCGAGGCTTTGATTTTGCAAGTTGGAGAGCAAAACTCAGCAAAAGGCATATGGGATGCCATCAAATCTCGACACCAAGGTGCTGATCGTGTGAAGGCAGCGAGACTACAAACGATCAAGGCGGAACTAGATAGACTGAAAATGAGCGAAACCGACTCGGTTGATGACTTTGTGGGAAAGATATCGGGTTTTGCAGCTCAATCCGCAGCACTTGGAGAGACTATGGAAGAAGCAAAATTGGTGACAAAGTTTTTAACGGCACTTCCAAGGAACAAGTTCATTCATATAGTAGCTTCCCTTGAACAAGTTCTTGACCTAGAAACAACCGGGTTTGAAGACATAGTTGGGAGGATAAAGGCATTTGAAGAACGTGTTAAGGAAGAGATCCAAAGTGAAGACCAAGGAAAACTCATGTTTTCTAATTCAAGTAACCGTGGAGGACATGGTAGTAATCAAGGAGGAAACATAGGAGGTTATGGCCGTGGAGGGTCTAACCGAGGTGGCTCTGGTCGTGGTGGTAGAGGTCGAGGCCGAGGAAGGTCTAATGGACAGAATCGTGGAGAAGAAGCCACAGATCAAAACCAAAAACCAAAGAAAGACATGACCAAAGTCATATGTTGGCGATGTGACAAGCCGGGTCACTACGCATCATCATGTCCCGACAAACCAATACAACACCAAGAGACGAACTTAAACGAGACACATGAGGATGATGCTCTTTATGTTCATGAGGTGGTGTTCTTGAATGAAGAAAAGGTGTTCCCAAAGTTGTATGATACAAACAACAAGAGTATTTGGTATCTAGACAATGGTGCGAGCAATCACATGACGGGCAACAAGGAGTTCTTCACGAGCATTGATGAAACCATCACGGGGAGAGTCAAGTTTGGTGATGGTTCGTTTGTTAACATTGTGGGGAAAGGTTCTATAATTTTTGTAGGTAAAACGGGTGAGAGGAGATCACTTAAGGAGATTTACTACATACCCGACCTCATGCATAATATCATAAGTCTTGGACAAGCAACCGAGAATGGGTGTGAAGTAAACATGAAAGGTGATATTTTGACACTAAAAGATCAAGTTGGAAGGTTGCTTGTACAAGTCACAAGATCTGCAAACCGACTTTACAAAGCTCCAATGGAGATTGGATATCCTAAGTGTTTACTTTCACAAGATGATGACATCACGGAAACTTGGCATGCAAGATTGGGGCATGTTAGTGTTGGTGTTATGAACAACATGGTGAAGAAGGAGATGGTTGTTGGGATGCCACAAACAACACATGAGAAGAGTATGTGCAGCGCTTGCTTGGCCGGGAAGCAAACTCGAAATTCTTTCCCGACTAAAGCAACTTATCGTGCGGCTCAAGCTTTGGAGTTAGTACACGGCGATTTGTGTGGACCAATTTCACCACCTACACCATCAAGTAATCGGTATGTATTTGTCTTGATTGATGACTTTTCAAGGTATATGTGGACGAGGTTATTAAGGGAGAAGAGCGAGGCTTTCGATCGGTTCAAAAGTTTTAAGGAGATGGTAGAGAAGAGAACCGGACTGAAGCTTAAAACCTTTCGCACCGATAGAGGGGGTGAGTTTACCTCGACTGAGTTTAATACGTTTTGCGACGAAAACGGTATTATAAGGCATCTAACGGCACCATATACACCACAACAAAATGGTGTGGTAGAGAGGAGAAACCGCACACTTATGGAGATGACAAGAAGCTTGCTTAAAGCAATGAAGATTCCGAATGATATGTGGGGAGAAGCCGTACGTCATTCAACATATCTCATAAATCGAGTTCCAACAAAAGCTTTGCAAAGCCAGACCCCATATGAATGCTTCACATTCAAGAAACCAAACATTGAGCATCTAAGAGTGTTTGGATGTGTAGCATATGCAAAGATCACGGGACCACATCTTAAGAAGTTAGATGATAGGTCGAGAACGGTGATTAATCTCGGAACGGAACCGGGTTCGAAAGCTTATAGGCTTTACGACCCAATTACTAAGAAAGTTTTTGTGAGTAGAGACGTGGTGTTTGATGAGAAAAAGGCTTGGGATTGGTCAGTTTCTACAAAACAAACCGAAGGTGAGGAGAAGAAGGCGGACATCCTTACTAAACCGTTAGCAAGAGTGAAGTTCAAGGAAATGAGAGAACTAATTGGAGTTCAAGCGATCAAGTCCCCCGGAGTTCAAGTTGGAATTAAGGGGGTGAATGTTGGATAATTCCAGTGACTTGAGGAACAAGTTAAGGAGATCACAAACAAGATTTAGATAAGGGGTAGCTTATTTAGATAAGGCTTTGTGTGTTGTTATCCTAATCCTAATAGAACAAGGAGTTGTCTTGTTTCTATATAAATACAAGGGCCTATGAAGAGATGTTTCATAGAGCTTGAGAAAGAGATTTAGTTTTTGAGAAGTTTTTCTAAGTCTAATAATAAGAGAGGTGTTCTTATATTCAAGTTCTTTTAAACTTTGAAAGTAGATGTAAGATGTTTCATGTGTGCTTCCTTACGTAGATAACATATAACTCAAAGGCTACATCAAGTTTGAGTGCATTAAAGTGGATGTTTTGGCTGATAGAATAACAAATGAATCTCTTTCGTTTACAAATTGTGATCATAACTTGTATTGTTATGATGACTTATGCATTGTTAGGAGGGTTTGTAAGGCTACTGCTAGAGTTTTGGCTTTGGCGCTCAACGTCAATGAAGAGTACTTTGATAAACCGGAAATTTTGGGAAATCCGCTCGTATTTATGCGATTGATTCACTATGAAGGTGATCTATTTTTTGTTTATCACCATAAGCTATATGTCAATGATATTACTCATCCCAAAAAATGTCTATTTTCTTCTATATATGGCCTCTTAGGGATATCTGATCCCTCCAAAGGAATATATGGATGCGGGCCACATTCTGATTTCGGAATGATGACTCTCTTAGCAACCGATAATGTAATTGGTCTCCAGGTATAGCACGAGTTTCACTAGTCATATAAATTTTGATGTGGCCAGGTTTAGTTATAGAAATTGCTAATTAATGTCTAATGGCAGATATGCAAGGATAAAGACATGCAGCCAAGAAAGTGGGAATATGTACCATCGATTAAAGAGTAATAATGAGGGGTTTTGTATTTTTTTTCTTTGCTCTATGCTCTGTTTTTGTTTCCTATACTAACTCCCATAACCAAAAAAAATTGTTTACATATGGTTTGTTTTCCTCTACAGCGCATATATAGTGAATATTGGTGACTTGCTGGAGCGTTGGAGCAACGGCATTTTTAAGTAAATACTCTTCATTGTGATTTTTTCAAGTGAAGTATTTTAGCTGATCTTTTGCTCACACTTGTTTTTTTTCACACGCAGATCGACTTTGCATAGGGTACTTGGGAATGGTCAGGACCGATATTCGGTAAGTCTCTTGGCAAAACCCATCCGCATCTATCTTCTAAACTATTTCGACATGACCACTTTTATCTTCAGTGTGGTTATTGTAGAAGTACTGGTTAGCTTTTAACCATATGCTCAATGTCTTTGAATGAGTTTAACATTTGATATAACACTGGAAATGTATTTGATGTGTTCTCACTACAGATTGCATTGTTCTTGCAACCGAGTCACGACTGTGTAGTAGAATGTCTTCCTACCTGCCATTCGGAAAACAACCCTCCCAGGTGAGGCTTAAACTTATTTATCTTTTAACATTGAGACATGTAACAATGTATTTACGTAGTTACTGATCGGTGGTTTTAGATATCCAGCTATCAAATGTTCAACGTTCCTAACCCAACGTTACAAGGAATCACAAGTGGATTAAAGTCACATCACGGATATTGACTTCTCCATATTGACTTTAATTAAGGATATATATTTGTAAGAAGAAAAAAAGGTAAACAACTAAACAAAAGCATTACTCTTCATTGAAGTTATTTTCCAGTAGACAACGATATAAGTAAAACATGAAACGCATGCCTTGGGAAAGTAATGGAAGAGATATTATTATTTGGAGAAACTTCGAAAACATTTTGTAGAACAAAAGTAAAAATCAACGCCATCCTTGGAAAATTTCTGAAGAAATGGGATCACGGTGCATCGAGATTGACACTTGGAGCAAATGGGTCTACAAATAGAAGTGTTAGGGATCACTTCAAATGGCCGCATGATGCCTCCTGGCAGTGGCGGCGGCGGTGGCCGGGTTCTACGCCTACTCAGAGGTCTAAGTCTATCTAGAGGTCGAGGCAAGGGTTCAGGTTGGTGATGGGAGAAGTTCCTTACGACACAATGGACATGTAAAGTGACACAACATATGTCACAAGTATAGAACCACTTCTTTGCATCTACTTTCTTTTCACATACATCACACCAATATTCACCATTTGTACTGCTGTCACCAAAATATAGGTAAAGAGGATGATCGTCGCACCTAAGTTTCATAACCTTTTTTGGTAAAAGAGCACATCTGAAGTCCAAGTAGTATTCAGACTTGTCGCAGCGGAACCCTTCAAGATAATATTCATCACATGCACTACACTTCTCGCGGTTTTTGTTCTTTATGTAATATAAAGGATCCGGATGACTTCCATGGATCAAGGGCTGTGAAATAGAACCACATCGAACATCTAGAGTGATATATCCGGACTTGTACTTGAAACCTGTGAAACTTTGATCACAAAGATGACAAAGAGAAGATTCCCCGGGAGAATCGGTATTGGTTGTGTGTAGAATAAACAATTGGTTATGGCATACATGTCGCTTCTTTCGGAGAGAATTGGCACAAGATTCATGAAGAAAAAACTCACATGGTTCACAGCTGTAGAATGGATCATAATACACCGGATAGGTACATGCTTCACAGCATACGCTTTCGTCGCGGCCCCTACCATCTTTGATGAGCATCAAGTTATGAGGATGGCTAAAATATTTAATCGTGTTATCATCAATCACCTCAAATGGCTCAATCCCTTCGTTGTCTTCAGGTATTCCTTCAAGCTCTATTTTGTCCCACACATCACTTCTCGTTGCACATCTTGAATGAACGACATAATGAGGACATTTTGAACAACGATAAGCCCCATAAACCTCATCCACCATTTGGCGACAAACTCCGCAAGTCCAATCCCCGGGTCCGAGATAACTAGTGTAAGAAACTCGATGATCATGGTAGTTGATATTTATGGTGTGCGGTAAATGAATGCACTCTCGATGTATCATGAAATTGCATTGAAGACAAAAATAAGGACTTCGGTCGCCTTGCGTTCCACAAGCATTGCAAGTGAAGACAATATGCCTTGGAACAAGGTGAAGTGTATGTCCATGTGTTCTCTTGCTCATGACATCCATTGGTGGTGGGTTTCCTGCACAACTCGAGCATATGCTGAACTTACAAACACCACAATGTTGGAGATATCGTCCCAAACTTTTCGCGCAGAGAAGGCATTGTCCATCTTTGAAACTGAAAGGTGAGTTCATTGTGATGACAAACTTGAGTGGATGATTGGGATGAGAAGTATGCCATATCTCCGGAAAGAGCTTGACACATTCTTTATGAAAGAACAAATTGCATCGAGCAACATACATATACATGTAAAAAACGTAAATGCGTCATGCTACATGCTTCGCAATACCGTTTCATATTTGCCGACACTTCCCTTGTGAGTACAAGTGGATGTTCATGAGCCTTAGACTGTACAATAACAGGGGATGGAGACCGTCTCCTCACACAAGCCAAATCCACTGTGAAATCACACGTTGAACAGTTATAACCCACCTTCTGCGTAAATCGACACATTCGACACGAGACTTTGTTGTCTATGATGAGTTTGAGAAGATGGTTGTGTGCCGGGTGGTTGATCTCTGGTAAGGATTCAGCACAGTCTTTGTGAAACATGGCTTCACATCTTGGCTCGTTACAGTAGTAGCCACCATAAATGTAACCAAAAGATTCGCAGCCTGAACATTTCCCATAAGTAAATCGATCTGAGAAGAGCAAAGGATGATTGTGAACCGGGCGTAGCTCTGCTGTTCCCATGTTGTGATTTCAAAATGATTGATCTTCAAGGCTTGTGATATACAATATAGATAGATCTTGAAGACTTCTGCAACCATACTTAAAAAAAACGTAGCTGTCTTTTTAATGTTTTAATATGTGTATCATCGATCTCGTAGAAACGTCATTTACGACATAAGAAATAAATGACAGCTCATAATTACATTCAGAATCCGAGATCTATTATTAGAAAGCTGGTCTAATTCGTTTTAAAATCCAAATTTATTATTTATTAGAAACTAAAAAAATACGAATATAGACGATTTTTCATAAATAATTTTTTGTTATATTTTAAAAATGATTGACAACCTACTAGATTTTTCACATTTTTATAAATCAATAACATGGCTATGATTAAATACAACCACTTGACTATAGAGAATTGAATGACCCATAGTGAAGACTGAAGACAATAATGCAATCAATGACTTAGATCATCACATAGTTGTTAGCACGTTCATTGCCGACTCTTTTTTTTTTTTTGGATGGTTAAATTTGCAGTCTAGTTCAACCATAATATTCGAGATTACTTAATATAACTGTCTAGGTAGCAGTATCTAATCTACGATACTCGAGTCTCTTTGCAACATTGGGATGTTCGAAATACAAGATTAAGCATGTCACTAAATAACTACTTTGTTATTAAGTTTTATATAATCACACTTTTTCTTTTTCACTTTTGACTATACTATTTTTCTCATCGGGTGTGGTTCTTTGTCTTTGAATGATTATTTATTACTTAAGTGTTTCTCTATTAATTTAGTTGTAGATCTTGACTCGATCTAGTAGTTTTCTAATACTCTGATTTGCCTCTTTCATCGAACACTTTTCTTTATATAGTTTATAAGTATTCTTTTTATAGTTTATAATAAGTGTTCATACAATATAACCTTTACCAATTATTGTTTAATACATTATCAACCACTATAAATAAGAAATTTATAGGTTATGAATTTAGATAGTGTTAAAATTAACAAAATTTAGTACGATAATAACAGTCTTCTCTATTGCGTGTTGGTAGAGTTGGAAATGGCGCTAAGAGAATGTGTGTGGAAGTAATAGATTGTGTCATGATCGGGTGAGAGTCATTAAAGATCTAGCGAGGGAGGTTGTTATGGTGAGTAAGGTTAGAGAAAGTTTGGGTCAAGGATTTCCGGACGAGTGCCAGTAGAAAGGATAATCAAATGGGTGACTCCAGGGGAAGGTTGGGTTAAGCTAAACACGGACGGCAGTTCTCGTGGAAACCCGAGTGTTGCAATGGCTGGTGATGTGTTGCAGAACGAACGAAAAGAATGGCTTGGTGATTTTGCGTGCAATATTGGCGGTGTACTGCCCCACTAGCAGAACTTTATGGGTATTTTACGGTCTCTATATAACTTGGGAGAAGCGGATAACATGGTTAGAGTTTGAAGTGGATTCAGAGATGTGGTGGGATTTCTTAAGATAGGAATAAATGAGAGAAATCCATTGCATTTCCTAGTACGATTGTGCCATGTTTTTATTACAAGGAATTGGATAGTCTGCATTTCGCACGTGAAAAGGAAAGCTAACTATCTTGCAGACGGGTTAGCAATCCGTTTTTTTCCTTTAGGTTTTTATGTTTTTATGTTTTGAGTGTTGTCCTGCCAGATTTGGGGTTCATCTTGCATGATCTTGTTGGCTTGACTCAGCCAAAAGAATTTTATGTGTAATTTTTTGTAGTTTCATTAATACATAGGGAGAGGAACTATCTCCGTCAATTCACCAAAAAACTAACATACTATTTTTCTCATAAATTTTTATGCAAATATGTCTCTTAAATTAACTCTATATATTAACTTATGCCTACATAACTATGATATGTAGTATTAAATATGACTCTAATGCTATTTGATTTTACCGTAAGTTAAAATCTTGGTACAAGTTATCTCTAATCTCACTTATAGCATCATAAACTCTTAGGAAAAAGGGGTGGTTTGTGTTAAAATGACAAATCGTGTATTGAATCACTAACTTATTAGTATAAAAGTAGTGATATTAAAGCGTACATTTAAATTGTATACCGATAGTAGAAATAATTTAACATTGGATTAATTTAAATTTTAATTAACTTAAAAATGATTTGAATGCTTTCTCTAATCATGTTTTTCGTGTATTTTCGGTCACATGGCGTTTCATGGTTCAAAAGTGTAGTTTTCCATGAACTTTATAGTTTTTATTTGGAAAGCTCGAAATCATATGGTGTCTCAGTTTCACCAAGAACCCATTGACATTTAACACTATCAGTGAAATAGTTTGCCTCGGAGATTAAATTATTAATATGAGTTACGGAGAATATTTTTTCAAGAAGGATAAAACTGCCATGTTATCTGGTGTTGTCTCTTGACGATTGATATGATTCATCATAGTTGATGGTGTAACAATGCTGCAATATTCCTCGAGTAAGGCTGTCCCAAACACATGAGGAGTACCGAGTATTTGTAGGTGAAAAATAATAATTGGTTCCCAAAATTCTATTGAACTGTACGCAAGTGAAGAGAGATCTTGTATTGAAAACAAAAAATCTCGTGGAAATGATTACAAACATAGAATGTTACAATGATACAAGTTGACGTGTATGTATGCATATTTGCTTTTCTCTCCTATGGACTGGATTGCTCCGTCCACATAAAGATATCACCATAAAGTTATAAGAAGAAAAAAAAAATAGATCGGAGAAGGAGGTCATCTTCCTCTTCTGCATCTACCGCGTGAAGCCTACCTCGAGGGAGGATTGAGTAGCGGACGAAGAAAAGTGAGAATAATAAACATACGTACGTGAAAGAGATGACCAGATGACCAAAACAAAAACCAGTCTTTACGTATCAGTAGCTTCTGTAGTGGATGCTGGTTCAGCAGCTTCTTCGGTTTGTGACTGAGCTGTCTCCTTCTGCTGTTCAGCGAGACGGCTAATTCGTTCAAGTAATTGGGCTGCTTTTCGTTTCCCTCTATCTGTCCCGTTTCCAGCTAAATCTATCAATGGACCCATAAGGCCAAGCTTCTGTGCTTCGACAAGATGTTGTGGGTCTCCAGAACAGAGGTGGACTAGAACCGCAGCTGCGTTCTCTCTGTTTCTAGGCGAGCCTGTTCTTATAAACTCCACCAGACTTGGGACGGCATCGGAGGACCCTATGATTGCTTTCCCTTCGGGATGGCTAGAGAGAATCGCCAGAATTGCGAGCGCCTCGTCGACCATTCCGCTTCCGGGATCTGTTAAGAGTCTAGTCAACGTAGGAATCACTCCTGCACGTATGGCTTTTCCTTTGTTTCCTTGGTATATGCAGAGGTTAAAGAGTGCAGTAGCGGCATCTTTCTTGCCTCTTTGCGTACCTTCATTAAGCAGTACAACGAGTGGGGGAATCGCTCCCAAGGCACCGATAGTCACTTTGTTTTCATCAATCACTGATAAACTGAAAAGAGTAGCCGCCGCATTCTCTCTGGCTTCCATGCTTCCTTTCTTGAGTACTTGAACTATACCAGGTATAGCTCCAGCAGAAACAATGGCTCCTTTGTTGTTCTCACATATGGAGAGGTTTAAAAGGGCTGTTACCGAATGTTCTTGGATACGAGAATCAGGGGTTGAGAGGAGGCCTACGAGAAGAGGTATGGCTCCAGCTTCGGCTATGGCCACACGGTTGTCTGCATTACGTTTTGCAAGAAGGCGGATTTCCCCAGCTGCAGATCGTTGGTCCTCGGGGTTTCCGTAAGCAAGTCTCCACATAAGATCTTCGATCTTGTTTGCTTCAGCTGGAGACGAGAAGGACGATACTTTTCTGGGTCTGTAACTGCTTGGTGGCTTTGGAGGCTCAATATCGTTGGCCTCGCACCACTGAGCTATGAGACTACGGAGAACATAGTTTGGTGTGACGATTGTGCTTGTTAGCGCCTGCTGTGTTTTTGGACATGTTGAGTGTCCACCTTCTATCCACTTCTCAATGCAGGTGCGTTCGTAGGTCTACACATAGAGGAGAAGATGCTTCTATGGTTAAATCGTAGAAGATCGCAGAGATAAATTTGTAGAAGCTGAAGTTGAAGTGAACTATACCTGCCCTGATGAAACAATAACTGGATCTCTCATCATTTCCAGCGATATGGGACAGCGGAAATCATCAGGAATCACAGGTATTTTCTGACTTGCTGCCGTAGAAGTTTGTCCATTGTTTCTGGAGTTAACCCCTACTTTCTGCTCCTCACCGTTGTCATCCTCAGTCTGCACAAAATCCTTAATCAGCTTCAGAATCATCGCCATCTCCTCAATGTTTGCACCGGCGTCACCACCGCTCGAAGCAACCATTTCATGCAGAGCCACTGATTCTTGAGCTAGGTCTGGAATCTCCATCAGCTGTAACTTCTTTGCAACCCTCTCTAGGGCAGGCTGATAAGCATCTACATCACTGCTTTTGTTGCACAGCGACTGAAGATCTTCATATAGTTCATCGTCTGATGCATCTACTCTTCCTTTGGCTCGCCTAAACTGGCTGAGAACCAGCTCAACCTGCAACAACAAAAACGCTATAACATATCCACCACACATCCGAATGTTTTAACCGCTATAGTTCCAATCCAATACTCACTAGAGTTGATTTCAATACAAATTCAAACAGTTCCTAAGATTCCCATTTGTTAATTGGTAACAGTTTTTAACTAATTTGAAATATGTAGCCATTTATGCTAGATAAGCAACACATATCTTTATCAAATCAATCCTGGCATCTGAACTCATTTTTGTACAAGGTGATTTCAAGAACTCATGATCATCTTTAGTGATCCTCTACACTAGCCTCCCCGCCTTGGTTTCTAAAATTTACCTGCTCTCTAACTTCATCTGAAATGTCGAGATCCTCATACGGAATCTGGCTCAAAGACTGTTCTAACTTAACAGACACCTCCAGCAATTTACTCGTCACTTGTTCCCTCTCCATGACCTACAAATTCCACAACAAGAAACATCTCTTTAGTCAACCTCCAGTACCAGAACACAAATTCTCAACAACTTCAATCAATCAAATCACATCAACTACTGAAACACCAAAATCTAACATCTAACCAAACTCAAGAAGCATTGATATCACTCAAAACTACCATAAGCAAAACAAAGCACGTGGTGATGGCTCATTCAATGACAACACCAATTCGTCAAGCTTCCCATTAAATCAAACACAGATCTAATCAACTAAATGCCAAATAAAATCGAAACCACACAGATGCAATCAAAGACGCACCAGATAAATCTTGCTCCCTTCGCTGCAAAATTTGAGATAATCCTTAGCAGAACACATCGCTTCCTTCAAATTAACCAAATTCCCCAAAGTATCTTCGCTGATCACCTCGTTGCTCTCTCTAATTTCCTCAAACATAGGAACAAGCAGCTTCAATCTCCTCGCTAGATTATAACAAAGCTTCTTCACCGTAATCCTGTAATCGGAAATCGCCGCAATCTCGTTGACTACATCGATTAAGCTCTGCGCAACAGCAGCTTTCTCTTCTTCCATTGATTTGATCCTTTTTCTCAAATGTTCCGATTACGGATCCGATCTAGTTCGTATAGATTGGTGAAGCTTTTATTCTTCCAAAGAAGGTGGAGATCTTTCCCGTTTAGGAAACAAGTGGCGAGATTTGAGCTTTAGAGGAAGAAGAAGAAGAGAACCATTTGCAGAAGTGGGAAAGAGAGATTTCTGAGAAAGAGCAGAGAAAGGAGAAGACGAGGACTTTTCCGAAAACGGCGTTGTTTAGCTGACGACGGCTTTTTAGTTTATTTGCAAGTTCTGCGCTTTCTCTTAACCGGCTTAATAAACCGGAGTAATAGTAAAATTAACTCGACCACGAAGCAGGTTATTTCAAATCAGAACCGGTTAAGATTGTTATACTATGTTCTCTTTTTTTCTTTAATATAAAGTATTAATAAGTATCTTTTAAAGGATTTTATATATAAAAAAAACGAAAAATGATTTTATATATATATTACCATTTCTTTTGTGAAAATATGAATATTTTCATTTCATTTTAAATAATTTTAAATGAATTGAATTTTTATGTGTATAATCGATTCATGGTTATTTTCTTCTTTAAACATTTTGAAAAAATAGATATATATATATATATATATATATATATATATATTGTTGTTATAGAAGAACAAAAAATTGTTAATGAATTTATAGTTTTGGAGTTAGCAATAATGGAAGAATAAAAAACTGTAAAACCAAAAAAAAAGAAAAAAATAAAAAAAAAAAACTTATACCTCCTCTCTCTCTCTAATCATGCAAGAAAATGTTTAATAGTTATAACATTTTGGACAGCGAAATTATCCCAATATATTTATTTCTTTTGATCTAATCCTTCTTCTTTAAAACTTTGTAAAACATGTTTCTTGTAATTAGGTAAGTTATTAACCATTTTTAATTAAAAAAATGTTACGTTATCTTCTCTCTATAAAAACGTGAGTACCTAGAAAAGGGAATGCAACTAGTTAAGATAAGTGCATCGATCGACATGGATGTATGTTTGTGCTTTTGATTTGGGGCTAAAAGTTAAAAATTTATACACTAGAAAAGTCAAAAACCAATCTTCATAGTTCACCTCTGTCTCCAAAGTCCCTAACCCCTTTACCAAAAAGTCAATTTTATTTTTTTTCTTGATTGAGATTGATTCATCGTATTCATTCGATTAATTAAAAGAAATATTTATCTACTAAAAAACGTCAAGCCACACAAGCACTAGGGAGTATTAGAAAGACTATTTTATTTTGGGACCATTCATTTAATTTCTTGGATATTATCGATACAAGAATTTTTCTAGGAATTTTCAATTTTGTGTTTCTCAACTAGAAAGAAAGAAAATACAATTTAGGACGAAATCAAAAAGTTTAAGTAAGAAAGAAATTCTAATAGATTGATTGGTATCCTTATACAATTTCTTTTTTTTTTTGGTAACCTTATACTATTGCGGTATGAACTATGAAATATATCATTTTAAGAATTTTCGATCACAAAAATGAATTTAACATTGTTACCTGTACTATTTTTTCTTACCATTGTTTTATATCGTTATTTTGTATCATTTTAAACTATTTATGATTTGTTACCATTTTTTACCCGCTAAAAAAATTATATCAATTTATGTAATTGATCAGACCAACAAAATATTATGTAGGCAATTTCTTAAAATATGTCGTAAATTACTAAATAGCAGTAGGAATATATAGTTTCTATATCTAAAAGAGAATAAATTACTTTCAAAAGTCATTGATATTTAGTATTTTCACTAAATTCTTAAGATCGTTCTACTCCATTTCTTTTTATAAAATGGTTTGTTTAAAGCACAAAAAACATATTCAATATTTATAATCATTCATATTCTGCTGTATTTATTTTCATTGGTTGAATGAATTTTTGTTTTGCATTAAATTAATTTTTGTGTTTTTAACTAAAACATCTCAATCAAAAATCGGAGTATAGCAATCAAAAAGCAAAAACAATTGAATAGACACATACTCACACACACTAAAAGTTTCATGACAAAAAACATAAATCTCATGCACATGCTTAATTATTTTAATTCAAAACATCCCCATCATCATTATCACATTTGTCAATTACATCCATCATCATTACTCCCAGTCTTCCCTCAACCTTTTCAGCAATTTCACATACCTCACCCACTAAGTTCCTTTTACTTTGTTCTTTAATTATAGTTTGGATAGCACTCTTTTACTGATCACTTTAATATTGGATAAACTAATAATTACAAGAAAGATATGATATTTAGATAATATTTCATTCACTTCTTCATGTATCATTATGATTTTCTATGTTTTATTTTTTTTTTTGGTTGCTTTTTTAAGCTATAATAAATTTAAAGAACATGAAATGCAAACAAACTGAGATTTTTCCCAAAGTTCTTAACCATGGCCATTTTTTTTTGTTTCCAAGGCTCAAAGTGACTCATGGCTTGTTCGGTGACCCGATTCTTCCGGTAAAACAGAGTCTGAAAACCGTATTCTTTGATTAGGCTGGTGTTCTCTTATAATTTCTCAAGCTAAAAATAGGTGGAGATCGACGTGTCAATACATGCTGAGTTATTGGTCTTAAGAAAAAAAACTAATGGCTCATATCAGTTTATGGTCAAACGATATTAAGGGGCTAAGTTGCTTATGTTTTTCAGAAATTTTTTGAAACCCCAATTCAGGCCGGGACGTTTCAAGATTCGTGAAGCCTCTTTCTCTTCTTCTACCTAGAATTCATCAGGTAGATGTTATATTCTTCTTTGTTTGGTGTCATAAACTTTCATACATCTTATAAATGTAACGTTGTTAATGTGTTAGATTATGGTATACGTAACGTTATTATATTACAGAACTGCGAGATTTTTCTAACGAGGTTAAAGAAAGCCTTTAACCATTAACGTATTTGTTCCTTTGTATGTAATCAGCTAGAGACTGAAAAATGGCGGACGGTGAAGATATTCAGCCACTTGTTTGCGATAATGGAACTGGAATGGTCAAGGTAAAGCTAATTAATTTCTCTTGATGATTACAAAAAAAAAACAAGATTTGAATGTTATTATGTGCCATAAGTGAAATGATTCAACTCTTTGCATATAGGCTGGTTTTGCAGGTGATGATGCTCCAAGAGCAGTATTCCCAAGTATCGTTGGTCGTCCGCGTCACACAGGAGTGATGGTTGGAATGGGACAAAAGGATGCATATGTTGGAGACGAGGCACAGTCGAAACGTGGTATCTTGACTCTCAAGTATCCAATCGAACATGGTATTGTTAACAATTGGGATGACATGGAGAAGATTTGGCATCACACTTTCTACAACGAGCTGCGTGTCGCGCCAGAAGAGCATCCGGTTCTGCTAACCGAAGCGCCGCTTAATCCCAAGGCTAACCGTGAGAAGATGACACAGATCATGTTTGAAACTTTTAACACTCCTGCTATGTATGTTGCCATTCAAGCTGTGCTCTCCCTCTATGCCAGTGGCCGTACTACTGGTCAGTACACTACTACAATCTTTTTTACCATTTGATTTATATAAACTCGGTTTGATTCAGGTTTAGTTCTATGTTGAGTGGCTCTCATCATTATTTATAATTTTGATGGTTAGGTATTGTTTTGGACTCTGGAGATGGTGTGAGTCACACGGTTCCAATCTACGAGGGTTATGCACTTCCACACGCAATCTTGCGTCTTGATCTTGCTGGTCGTGACCTAACTGACCACCTCATGAAAATCCTAACAGAGCGTGGTTACTCCTTCACCACAACTGCTGAGCGTGAAATCGTTAGAGACATGAAGGAGAAGCTCTCTTACATTGCCTTGGACTACGAGCAAGAGCTCGAGACTTCCAAAACCAGCTCATCCGTAGAGAAGAGCTTCGAGCTGCCTGACGGTCAAGTGATAACAATCGGGGCAGAGCGTTTCCGGTGCCCTGAAGTTCTCTTCCAGCCATCGATGATCGGAATGGAAAACCCTGGAATCCATGAAACTACTTACAACTCAATCATGAAATGTGATGTGGATATCAGGAAGGATCTTTATGGGAACATTGTGCTCAGTGGTGGAACCACTATGTTCGGCGGGATTGGTGACAGGATGAGTAAAGAGATCACCGCGTTGGCTCCAAGCAGTATGAAGATCAAAGTTGTTGCTCCACCGGAAAGGAAGTACAGTGTTTGGATTGGTGGCTCTATCTTGGCCTCTCTCAGTACTTTCCAGCAGGTAAATTACACTTATACATACAAATATTATCAGTACATAAAGCATATTAATCGTTTTGGTGTATAAAATTGTTACAAAAATGTGTTTAAATCTGCAGATGTGGATTGCGAAAGCCGAGTATGATGAATCTGGACCGTCGATTGTCCACAGGAAGTGCTTCTGATCAAATATCACAAACTAAAACAAGTTCGGTAAAAATTTTGATAAATCATTTTTCCACCCTGAAGCCAGTTTCTATAATTACTTGCAACTTTTCTATTTGTGTTCTTTTTATTCTTCTCCCTCATTTGTTCATTTTAATCTTGCTTTTGAAGCAAATCAAGTTTAAACCAGATCAGTCAAAAACAGAACGTTATTGTTCTATATATATGTATATCTTCTAAGCTTGGACCTCGATTCCATTTTAAATCTTTTCAATTTGTGTTCTCATCAAGCAATGAAACGATTGTATGACTATTCTCGCCATCCGTAAATGGATGGTTCCCGTCTTCTTCGGCTAGTTCTTGAGGCTCGTTTTGTTCTTCTGAAAACCAAGAACTGGATTTATTATCTTCGGTGCTTTTGTATCATCTTCAGGAAACTGAGATAGTAGTCAAGAAACAATGGCACTCTTTTCTCACAACAAAACTCACAAAAATCAAACTTTCAGAATCAGTAAAATTACATCTATTAGAATCAGCATCCGGCTCAATTAAGACATTTCTAACAAAGATCATCATCATCATCGGACTCTATCAAAGCGAAATTACAATGTTTTTATTGTAGAGAAAGCTTGGAAAAGAGATTAAAGAAGGCGAAGAGTAAATGTGAAAGATGTACGTACTTTAGCAGACTTGATATTAAAAGACATAAATCTTCAGGATCATTACTCATCACCAGTCAATCCCGTATATTCTAATAAACGCTCGCATCGCTCTGGAATTAGCAGCTTCTCTTTTTGTAGTCTGGTTTCCAGTTTCAGTTGGATCAAATTGGGCATGGCCTCTTCTTCTATGTGGAACACATCTAAATTTTGTAGGAACAAGTCAAGCTTTTTCAGCCGACCAAAACCTTTTTCGCTGATGCTTATCTTCCTTCCCTCCAAATGACAATCCAAGAGCAGATCTTCCAGTCTCGGCAATTTCTGCAAAAAAGGCATTGGGTCTTCCTGGAGTTCCCCTTCAACGAGTTCTACAGATTCAAGACTGGGTAATATCACATCCATGGACCTAACTGCCTCTTCCGATCCCAACGATAATTTAATGTCGTCCAGCCTCAGAACACGAAGATTTCTTAGTTTAGTAAAGGAAGCCCAGCACACAGAAATGCGTTTCGACGTCTTCCACCCAAAAATGTCCCTGATCTCCAAGTCCTGAAGATTTATGAGCGACTCATGTTTTAGTTTGCTCCACCTGTAGGATGTTATAGACCTCAAGGTCTGAAGGTTCAGTGCGTCGCCTATTAGAAATTCTCGTACGAAGTTTCCTGTGACGTGCCTCAGTGCCGTGAGCTTTCGGAGATCGATTCTTTTTTTGCTGAAACCCGGGCCAGATAAACGTAGCGTTTGTAGAAACCGTAATTTAGAGATGAAAGCTTGTAAATTTTTTGAACTATCAGAATTCATCTCAAGGTACCTCAAGTGGAATAAATCCCCGATCGCCTCTGGGAAACTCGAGTACATATATCTTTTTCGAATAAACCCAAGATTAAGCACTCGAAGTAGCTTCAGGTTCAAGTTAGTGGTTCTACCATTAACCGTCGATACTCCAAAGAACAGGATGGATCGCATTCCTTTGTTCATGCGTTTCTCAGAAAAGTATTTGTTGATGATCTGATGGTGAACCACTTCCCTTCTGCAAGTTGTAGATGTATGCTGTGCCACATGATCGTTATAAACATTTACGAAGTTTAGCTCTTTCGATTTCTTGATAGCCACGTCTCTCAGAAGATCATGGATTCTACAATACATCACTTTTCCTCTTTTTACTCTCACTGCTTCCACTAAGCCTGTCTATCAGCTCTTCGATGTAGTACCGAGCCACATCTTCCATCATCATCTCTTCATCCCCTTGTATAAAACCTTCTGCTACAAGTAACTGTATCAACTTGTCTACCTCAATCTCATAGTCCTCTGGGAAGACACTAAGGTAAAGAAAGCAAAGTTTCAACTCATGTCGCATCTCCTTGAGGCTTAGATCACACAAAGTGGAAACATGAATGGAGTCATCCTTTAGGCGTCGCCATAAACTAGCACGCATTTCATGCCACTCGTTTGCCGTCTTCTTCGTAGACAGAAGCCCAGAAAGCACGACTATAGCCAGCGGTAGTCCACCGCACTTTTGAACCATTTCTTTTCCAGTTTTCTGCAGCTCTTTATCAACCCCTTTCTGTTCAAACAATTTCCAGCTTTCTTCAAATGTCAAGAACCTTAACTTATGAGCATAGAATCTCCCAGCTACACCTTCAGCAACAGCTTTAATACGCGTAGTGATGATGACTCTACTTCCAACATGGCTGCAGGGTAGTGCTCTCTTTAAACTCTCCCACGCTTCTCGCTCCCATATATCATCTACCACCACCAGATAATTTTTCCCTTGTAAAATACCATGAAGGTAAATTTCTAATTCCTCCTCTGTAAACAACCTAATCTTTTCCAAATCTTCCGCAGAAGCCACTCCCAAAGATCTAATGATTCTCATAAGTATATCTCTAGTTTTATACTCTTGAGAAACATAAGTCCAAGCGCGGTATTCGAATCTTCTCTTCACATCCTCTGAGTTGTAGAGCTTCCTAGCAAGTGCAGTCTTTCCGAGACCTCCCATACCAAAGATCGAGATAACAAATCTATTGTACTCTCTATCATCGAGAAGCTTTGCTAAAATAATTTTAGCATCTTCTTCCAAACCAACTACAAGCTCTTCATGGTCAAAAGATCGAGCACGCCGAAGCTGCCTCAGTCTCAAATTTGAAGCATTCCCTCCTCCTTGAGGCTCTTTTAAACCTCCTACAGCATAAGTGCCCCTCATGCGAGTGATATCCAAGATTCTTCTCTTGAGGATTCTGATATCATCAACTATGCTGTACGCATCCTTCATCCTGCCTATTTTGTTGGTCAATCTTCTCAAACCTCGTCTTTGTGATCTTTCTTCTCGTTTCAGAAAATAGGTGTCCAAAACATCCTCGACGTCATAAGCGATATCTAGAACTTGTTTTGTCCACACTTTGGAGGCCTCATCTTCTCTTTCTCGCGCTTCAACATCCTTGATATAACCTTGGATGCACGTAAACTCAGTCTTCAAGTCCTCTAGATCATCTTTGACTCCAATCAACATTGATGCTTCTTCCATGAGATAGTTGCCGATCTTTCCCACAACGAACTCTGTGATTGCATCAACCATCTTCACACTAGTAAGCACAAGATTGAAGAAATGTTTTGTTTAGTTGTGTCAACCTTATCTCAGAAACCTTCACACTTGACTTGTTGAAATGATATTTCAACCGCTCCTACATTATCTCGGAACTATGCATAGTTTGTAATCATGTCCACAATAATTCATTAGACGTGGGACCAATATAGATTCTCATTTCTCAACTTGCCAATACTATCTTTCGTGGAAGTTTCAATTTTTCATATGTTTGTTGAAAGTGTCTAATTTCGAAATGTCATCTATCACCTTGAAGAACATGAGAAACATTTCTCTCTGGTCCGTGAGTGAGAAAATGTTCAAAAACTACGAGTGAGTTATAAAACGCCATACTTGTCTTATAGTTTAATTAGTGCTCTTATGTATAAAAATTTGTAATAGATTGTGTTACAAAATGTTTCAAATTTAACGGATACAGACCATAGGAAGTGCCCTCTGGATCAAAATACCAAGTAACACAAGTGCGGGTGAAACTTTGATATCATTCTTTAGACAATTGCCATAGTTTGATATCACTCTTCTTCTCTATATGTGTTTTTTTTTTTTCCATCGTTGTTCATTTTAAAAACAAATCTAGTTGAAAACAGATTAGTCATAAACAGAAGTGTTATTATTATCTATATGTATACATATGTATACACACATTATCTTCTTCTTGATTTTTCTCACTTATACAGACTGCGATTACATTTTAAAAATTTTCAATCTGTGTTATCATCAAGCAATGAGACTACTGTATGCTTATTTTCGCCATCAGTAAATGGATGGTTCTCATCTTCTTCATCTAAATCTTGACCTTTACTACAACTCAAAAGTGGGTCTACCTCTGTGTTCTCATCATCTTCAGGATCCATATTTTCTTTCATACCCGTCCCAGTTTCCTCGTTCGGGTCAGTAACCCGCTGCTGAGGAAAGTGACCGGCTTCATTAGAAGAAACCACTGAGTTGATCTCTTGGTTATCCTCATTGTACTTGGTAAAGTTGGAATTGCATTTCCTATAGACTGGAGATTCTTGTAAGACTTCATTCTCTGACATACAATGAGATGAAGACTTGTGATCAAAGCTACCAAAACCTTTAATCCCTCGAGACAGCTCACGAGCTCGCTTCCTCTCTTCCTTGAGCAATTCCCCTTTCTCAAGTAGCTTTAAAACCTTCTCTGCTTTCTTTCTAACAGCTAATCCCCAATTAAACCTACCAAATAAACAAAACTTATTGTCACAGAACATTGAAACTGGTCTTCATACCAAACATTAAAACATTAAAACATAAATACCCTTTCTCATCGATCATTTGAAAAGGTAGCATTTGGGAGATAACATCAATATCGCCTTGAAACTCATCAGAAACACTCTCTGGTCCATGAGTGAGCAAATGTTCAACAACTATGAGTGAGTTATAAGCTATTCTCCAGTTTCTCTTATCAAACCTTGCCAATCTAGTTTACACCAAACAACAAACAGATCCATAACTCAGTAAAAGGCATGTATACTACTAAGTACAAAAACTATAGATTAAGCAGCGATTAATTCCAAATTTGGTTATAAATGAGAACTGAAATTAGGAATAATGAAACCTTTTGTGCAAAACATCGACGATCCGCAAATAATCTTCAAACTCGAAAGCAGCTTTTGAAATAGATCCTAAGGTTTGTGTATTTGGTCCCCATGACTCACCATCCGTAGCTTCCTCAGTCATTCTTCAAACCAAATCACATACACATAAATCTTCATTATCACCATCTGAGCCATGTCTTAGGAAATCAAGAAACCTTATAATCAGCAGAAGAAAGAAAGAAAAAAGACTAACAGTTGAAGAGGAGTGACATCAGTGAGAGCCAAACGCGCCGTTTTGAGCTTCTCTTTGAAGAAAAAAGAAGCTTGTTTCTTCAACTCAAGAAACGATGGTGTTCCTCCCATGGCCATACTGCTGCTGCTACTTCTGTTTTTGCTCATCATCGACATCTCTTGAGAAACGAAAGAGAAGAGAGATGTTTTGAAACTATTTCATACGGTATTGGAGGGGTTAGTTCAAAAACCACACAGAGAGAGATATAAATTCAAGATTGGTCATTGAATTATAAGGGACAAAAAAAACATTTAATATAAATTTCAAGAAAAGTCCAAATCTGTGATCCAAAAAGGTCCTCAAGTTTGAAAATCTTTGAATGATCGTTGCTACATCAGAAAAGTCAAGCAAAGCACTATATGATACCAATAAATTCTTACATCAATTCCTCTAACCGATCCGATAGTGAATCATTTTTAATTTTTATTACTAGTTAGACATAAAAAAAATTCCGAAAAAAAATAATATCTTTGATAACGAATCATATATTTATATTTTGGTCGGCTATAAATAAATTTTTTTAAAAATACGGTATAGTACAGTAGTAGTGTGTGAGCGACCACACAGGATTGTAACTCTCTCTACTTTTCAGTTCACCGAGTCAGTGAAGAAGAAGTGAAGTGAATAAGGTAAGAGTTAGAAGATAGATCTTGACCGTACATCCCACACGCGCGTCTAAGTGAAACTGGATCTCAAGGATCTGACGGCTCTAAATAACCCGAAAATCTAGCGAGAAACTGACCCGAGAAAGATCTGGACCGTCGGTGTCAACTTGGTACGACCCAACATGGCACCTGTCACGCACTTACTGTCTCTACTATTATTATTCCTGCTGATCTAATTCACTGATTAGATTCCATTCTTATTCACTATATACTTTTTTAGTGGTTTGAAATAGATTTTTCATTAAAAAACGAAAACGTTATAGCAAAAATGAAGTGAAAAAATTGGTATACCAAAAGAGAATGAAGGATTTTTTTTTATAGACATGGATTGTTTTTTTAACCCAAAATTGCCCATTAAAATCTAAATTTACATGGGCAAGGTGAAATTTTGTTTTCCTCGTAACATTATGACGTAAAAATAAATATATAAACCCTCGTGATAAAGAAAAAATATTCAGTAAAAATAAATAAAAGCCCTAATCGAAGGCAAAACATTTTTATGTGATAAAGAAAAAAAAATCATACCAAAAGATAACAAAATAATGCTATACACCAACACCACCACAAGGCTAAGAAACCAAGTGTTCTTTTAACCGCGCCGGATGAAATTATCTCACGCGGTGGTGATACAATTCGTGACGATGGCTCCTCAGAACTCGCCGGCGACAAAGAGATCACTTGTGGAGGAGCCGTCGTGGCAACTGGTTGTTGACCCGTTTTTGGGAAGAGTTCTTTAGGTAAAAGAACTTTGGATACTCCGAAAACAGAAACCGGGTTTTGATCAAATGCCGTTTGAGTCACTACGGCTAGAACCATACCCGAATTGATCGTTACGATTGACCCGTTAACCCGGGAGATGTTGAGAGTGTAAGAACCGGCTCCCATTTCTTCGGTGGCTAATGTTGGTTGAACCGGGTTGGTTATTGATTCGAGTGAACCGAGTGTGTAGTATGAATGTAGCACATGGAACTTTAACACGAATGCTTTTTGCTCCGCCGGTAGAGACTGGAGGTTAACATTGGAAGGGAGATCGGAGAAGGCGGAGTCGGTTGGTACGAAGACGGTTATTCCGGCGCCGCGTTCGTCGTTTTCGAATTCTGTTATGACTCCGGAGGCGACGAGGAGAGAGAGAGCGACGTTGAAGTTGTGTCCGTTGATTAGTATCTGAGTGAGGTTGATTCCCGCCGGAGGAGGGGAGAGAGATGTCGATGTCGGCGGTGGAGTGAGAGTCTCCGATGCGGTGATATCGATTCCGGTGGGGACGATGAGTGAGTCGACGGAGAGGACGGTTATGTTGGGAGGTTTAGTCTCGAGGAGTTTTAAAACGGTGACGTTTTTGGTGCTAGGAGATCCGATCGTGACGGATCCTGAAGCCGGGTCACGGGATACGTTAACGGATCCGGATCCGAAGAATGTACGACCTGAAGCTTCGTAGAGAGTTGTGACGGCTGAGCCTGAGGGAGGGATGCGACGTAGATCGGAATCTGAGAGGAACTGGAGGAGAACATGGAAGCGGAGGAGATCCGCGAGCGTTGAAGGAGGTAAGCGGCGCGTGAGGTCTACGGAGGCGGAGGAGAATTGAGAATTGGGAACTGCGAGGAGGGTTAGTGAGTTTCTACCAGAGAGTTCGGCGGCGATGCCGGAAGAGACGAGGAGGTTGGAGAATGACGAAAGGTTAGGGAAAGAAGAAAGGACGGCGGTGACGTTGATGGCAGCGGCGGTGGTTGATAGGAAGAGAAGTAAATAAGCTAATACGGGAAGGGTAAAATGGGAAACTGAGATTACGTTCGCCATTTATTTTTTTTAGAGTTAGGTCATGAGATTTTTTTTGGTAAAGAGAAGAACACAGAGGAGAGAAGTGGATTGATGGATAGAGAGAGAGAGAAACGAAGGGAGTGGTGTGTGAGTGAAGTTTTGGTGGAGACGACGAAAATTAAAAAAAAAATGAAATTAATTAGAGAGACATATTTGGGAGGAATTTAGTGACGCGCGGTGTTAAGAGAGTTTAAAGTACACGCGCAAGGACAAAACAGATGTCATTGTGTCAGAGCAGAGAGATGCTTTTGTGAACACTTCTAGTCTTGTAGTGATTAGATTTTGGTGAGTGAGCTAAAGATGGTGTCCACGTGGGGTATTAGTGTTTTTAAAAATAATAACAGTGCCATTTAAAGTTTTTTTCGTTTGCATGTGAAAAGTTTTTATAGCTGTGCAGAGTTTAATCTTGATCTCCTATAACAAACGTTTAGTGGAGTAGTATTTTGATTTTAGTAGGATTCAAATAGTTTGTATAGTTAGCCGACGATGATCTTTGACAGGATGATACTCATTGATGATATTTTGTCTTCTACGTTACATTTGGAAACAAAAATTTAAAGACAGATCAATTATATAGTTTGGGTGGATCTGTCAATCAAATGTCATCTATCAAAAAGATTGATCGTAAAGGAATTACTAATCTTTTTAGATCTCAAAATATGTGGTGGTTTATAAATAAGGCTTTAATCAATATCGAAATAGTTAAGAAGCCCATCAGGCCCAGTATAGAAGGTCGCTGGGGTTTTTAAGACGCAGAGCAAGGAGGCGAAGGAAGTAACGATTGTGTGAAAATGGACGCGAGTATGATGGCTGGATTAGATGGTCTTCCTGAAGAAGATAAAGCCAAAATGGCCTCTATGATTGATCAGCTTCAGCTACGTGATAGGTTTGTCACTTTAGATCGTTCTCTCTGTTTATTTTTATTCATTGTGAATTGTCTCAAAATAATTCGAGTTTTGACTTCTTTACATTGTCTTGACCTTGCTCGAACCTAGTTTCTAGACTTGATATTTTGTTTGTCCATATATGCTAAAGAAGCAATCTTTGTTCTTTTAGCTTAAAGCTGATTTGAGGTAGTTTTTGCTTTGTGGGAAATGTCTCACTCTTCTTTAGTTTTACTGTTGAATTTTGAATCAAGGCTAGTGTAGATCGTATTTCTTGGTAAATTATAGATATTTGGATAGTCTAATGTATTATGGGTTCTTATGGTTTGATTTCCATAAAACCAAGAGTCTCAAAGTGTTCTTTCTTAGGTGAAATTGGTTTGTTCCATTTTTGTCTGTTTGTTGTCTGCTCTAAACAAAACTCGGAATGCTTCGCATTGGTCAAGTCGCAATCAGAATGAATTTGTGGCTTATTGTCTTATATTGACGCTAAGAGTAAAATGATCTCCTTTAAAACAGTGCAGCTTGGACATTAGGGAACAACAGCTTTATGCATTGTCTACTGATTAGTTTGTTATTGTCTTCAAAAGTTGCTTTGTTTTGAAATTAGAGAGTTCTTTGTTCTGAGTTTAGAGTCTTTAGACCTAAACTTTTGCTTCTTCTGGTGTTTTTGGTGACTTTCAAAAGCTTTTATGTCTTCTTCAACATTTGCTCTGTTTTGAAATTAGAGAGTTTTTGTTCTGTGTTTAGAACCTTAACCTTTTATGATCTTGTGGTGTTTTTGGTTACTTGCAGCTTGAGAATGTACAATTCATTGGTCGAGAGATGTTTTGTGGACTGTGTTGATAGCTTCACACGCAAATCTCTGCAGAAACAAGAGGAGGCTTGTGTTATGCGTTGCGCTGAGAAGTTCCTTAAGCATACAATGCGTGTTGGTATGCGGTTTGCCGAGCTCAATCAGAACGCACCAACCCAAGACTGAAAATGTCTGCTTCCTTCAGATTTGTTGTTGGTACAGTTTATGAGTCATAAACCAGAATAAACCATAATATTGAAATTGATAGATAGGAAATAGGATAATATAAGATTGTTAAAACATTTTGAATCTTAGATTACAAAAATTGAACTTTGACATTCTTTGCTGATATAAATCATAGTATTTGAAGCACCTACGTGACAAATCTCAAATTTTTCATGATACCGACATCGTAAACCGGTGTGAAGTCCGGTTTGAATAAACCAAAATTTTGCTCGGAGACCGAAGGTTTGAGATTCTCGTTGAAGAGAGCGAAGATACAAGTCTCGAAAACCCGGTTTGGCATCAATGGAGTGCCCTTACCGGAATTCACATGCTTTATAAGGTTCCTATTGTATGCCTCCGCATATTCTAAACCGACGCCTGTCTGGTTCGGTTCACCAGCTGATGGCCAACCGGTCTCAGCCACAACGATGTCCACGTCACCGTACCCGACACGTTTCATTGCTGAGTAAACTGCGTCAAGCTGAGCGTCGAACATGTTGATGTAGTTCAGCTTCGTAACAGGGTCAAAGACAACTACGTCGTTTGAGTTAAAGAGTGCGTAGTTTAACGTTTCGGGTCCGAAACCGAAATATGGATACGGGTTAACCATGAAGGGAGACTTCGTGCGGTTGTGGAAGTCTAGGATTGGAGCGAAGATGGCTTTGACGTAGCCTCTACGAAACGTTCCGGAGCTAGGTGGTTTGGAGGAGCCTGAGAGGATACCTAGCGAGTGAGGCGTGGAGACTAAGATCCCAGTGACGTTGGCGAGGTGTAATGCTAACGTAAGCGACTCCATTGCGGGAAGGAGATGAGCGATGAGGGTTTTGTCGGATGTGGCAATGACTTCGTTTCCGACAGCGATGTAACGGATTGACGTTGCCGGGAGAAAAGGGAGGAGATGGTCGGAGAGCCATGAACGTGCGTTGGGAAGCTTGGAGAGGGAAACGATGTCGGAGTTTGGGATTGTGACGGTGAGGGAGATACCGGTGATGCCCGAAAACGCGGCGAGGATGTCAAGGTTTGCGTCGAAGATTTTGACGTGGTTGATGTTTGTTTTTGTTTTGATGAAGTTGACGACTTGGTGTGGCGGTGGGAGGTTGTTGGCCACCGTGCCGTAATTAACGCCGACGTGATATGAGGTGGAAAAGGGAAGGATGAGAGTGAGAACAATTAGGAAGAGAAGTAGATGAAGAACATAAGCCCTCATCATGATTAATTATGATTGTGAATTGAGTTTATCAAAGTTGCAACTTCCACGTTTAACAAAACTTACTAGAGTTATTTTTTTTAGAGCATTACGTGAGCGAGTGGCTGATTAATAATGATTTTTGTAATCAGTTAAATTAGTGAATATCCTAATAAACCGTTTGGTTGACGAATTAAGAATCTTGTACGCATAATAACTTTTTATTCCAAATTTTCAACTCCAAACCCTAATTTCTGCCTTATTTCATCAAATACTGACTTGGAAAATGAATTTACAGGACTAATGTATAAAGTGTTGGCTATGTCTTGCAATAAATATTCTCTTTGGGGAAACATTAGAGAATCGGGGAGAGTCATCAAAGTTCCCACTGCATGCCTTTCCCAAGACGACATTCCCTTGAAACACTCCATCATTTTGGGTCTTTCATATAATCAGATGCCAAAAAGGCAAAAACAAATTAGAATTATGGTCATTGAGCTACTTTAACCCTCTTAATAATAATCCTTCCACTGAACAAATGATTCTCTCCTCCAAACACTATTTTAGATGGGCGTGAAGTTATTTATATGCCTAAAAGTAAAAAGAAACCGTTTTGTGCTTTCTATCATGATCTCCAAAGTAACAGCACAACACTTGTGGCTTACCATGAAATTAACCATAAGTGGTCTTACTATAATGACTGTGGGCGTTCGAGCTTAAAGAAGATGTTTGCCTATGACTATTTTCCTAATCACATTGAGTATAAAATGTCTCTGAAAAGCCGTGGTTTAGCTAATCCTAAAATTCATTAATTCCTTACAAGATAATCTTTCTTCAAAATCAAGGACTAAACAATTTGAAACAACATTAAAATAATGAAAACCTAAAATCAATGAAAACACATAATTCGCTAATACATCGGTAAAACGATTAATTTCCTTATACTTATATAAAATTTGGATTGTCCAGTCTTTCGATAGAAAACTCTAGCACAAACACATTTCGTTAATTGCCAAATGAACTTAAAATTAAACTGGAGTGGACAGATACATATAAGATGGGCTTAGAAAACCCAAGAAAAAAAAACAAAACTGCAACGTGGCTGTCTGACTGATTTAACCATTCCTCGAGGCTCCCAAAACTTTGAAACAGAAACAAAACACAACATTTACGTTTTTACAAAGTCTTTAACCTCCGCAGGTGTCGTTACATCTTTCTGACTCACAAAGTTGTACTTTTTGTGTTTCTTTCTTTATTTTTTTTTCTTTCAGAAACTTTGATTCAGTAAAAAAAAAAAAAATCTTCAAATCTCTAAAAATCAGGGTCTCTAATCCGGATTTTGATTGAAACCCGAGAAATGTCGAACGGCACAGATCAGGCTCAACCACCGCCGGAGAACACAGCTAATCCTGTAGATTCGTCGAAGTCACGGAAGCGTGCGACACCTGGGGATGATAATAATTGGCTTCCTCCTGATTGGAGAACCGAAGTTAGGGTTCGTACCTCCGGCACTAAAGCTGGTGTTGTCGATAAGGTAACAAAACATCTCTTCCAATTACTCTCGAGCTCTGCCTCTCTCGAATTTTGGAGATTTCCTTAAAAAATTGATTGAGAATTGTCTGTACAGATGGATTGATATGTTTTTATATTTCTTGATTTGAAATTGGGAATTTAGAGACTATAGATAGATAAATTTAGTGGGTTCTTACCCAAAAATGCATGCTAGTTAGATAAAGATTCCTCAATGTGTGTGTGTGTGAAGGATGTTGAAGGTGAAGAAGAATATAGTTTGAATTGTATCGTAATGTTTTGGTGTCTGGTTTTGTAATTGTAGTTTTACTACGAACCTATCACGGGTCGTAAGTTCCGGTCCAAGAACGAAGTGTTTTACTATTTAGAACACGGGACACCTAAAAAGGCCGTCAAGAAAACAGAAAACAATGGAGATTTGCATTCAGAAGTGAGTCAGGAAACGTTTCTCTCTCTTTGTTAGCTTGCTTCTTTGTTCCTTACTTAAAATTATTGTCTTTGTACATTTTGTCCGTAGCATTCTGAAGGTCGAAGAAGCAGTAGGCGGCAGAGTAAGTCCAACAAGAAAGCTAATGAGCCACCGCAAAAGCCGTTGGATTTTGATTTTATGAATGTGCCTGAGAAGGTTACTTGGACTGGGACAAATGGTCCAGAAGAAGCTTGGTGGCCTTTTATTGGGGAATACAAGATTCAAGAATCTGTCAGCAAAGATTGGGACAGAGCATTCACTCTTGTCACAACTTATTACGCTGGGAATATGATGTTTTAGGAGATTGCTGCTGCTGCTGCAAAGCCTGCAACTCAAAATCAAATAACAGAAGCGCTAGAGAGAATCATCATATCTATTTAGTGGTTTGGAGTTTCATTCATTTGTTTAACTTGTGTAATGTAGGTTAATATAGTACTCAGTGAACAGTTTAGCAACAGTTTAATTTGGGTATGTGATTTAACTTTTTCCTTAGATGCATTTTAGAGAATTGATGAGTAACAAAATTATGAAACCTGAACTTTGATGGGTGGAGTTAGACGAGGAATGTTACTTCACTCATCAGTTCTGTCTTCTTTGAAATGTGAATTAGAGAAGCATCAGTTTTAATGCATAGTCTCTACATTTAGCATAAATGATGTACGAATGTATCATTTGGAATCGTATAGAGTTTGATTAAAGAAAAGTATGAAAATGTAAACAAAAAGCGTCTGTAGTCCAACGGTTAGGATAATTGCCTTCCAAGCAATAGACCCGGGTTCGACTCCCGGCAGACGCATTTTTTAATTTTATTGTTGCACGCCCAAACCGAGCCACCAAAAGCGTTCAGATGTATCGAACCAGAACATATCCTAAGAATATCATTACAAGACACCAGTTAAACAAAAGTAGCAGTAAGTACAAATTTTGTCTGTCTTAAATGTCATTATTGTACTTTTAGTTTCGGTTATTGTTTGTTTCTCTATGATAAAGTAAGAATAACATTCTCCATCTAAATATCCTTTTAGAATTCTGACGGCGTGGAGATGAAAACCTCAATTTGAATAATTTACTAATAAATACACATATCCGTAAAGGCGTAACACAAATAACAGAGTTTCAAAGGAAAACGTAACAACGGCGAGCGTTACGTTTTCTATGCATAATAATAAGAGAGCTCGTGTTAGCCACAAAACCAATATGAGCCCACAGATTGGTCCTTATAATTTCACTAAAATACTGAATTCTCGAAGAACAAGAAAAAAAAAAACAAATTAAACAACTTTAGTTTAGATAAAGTTCATTTGACTATTTCCTTTCAAAGTTCAACAAGATGTATAAAAAAAAACAACAACAAAAGTTCGATGTTGATAGGGCCATTATCACAAATGAGAAAACGAACTTGATTAGTATTTATCAAATTGAACCTATTATTAAAGTAATTTATGAAACCTCTATCAAAATCATGATCTCTAATTCTCGATTCATTCTTCTACACCAGTCGAATTAGATTTTTTTTTTTTAGTTGCTAAAGGTTTAATAATATTTGATTAAATAACGCTATCTAAATTTACCATCCTGCTCTATATCCACGCAACATACATATATATTTTCTTAATTACGTATTTAGTTGAAGTATACTACTCCTATATATATGTGCACTCATTTTTCGGGTTTAAATATTCCATCTCTCTGAAAAATGCATGAAATTGCGCATATGTTTTGGTTGTATGCTAGTATTATGTATATAAGAATATTCTTTTTTATTTTATGTTTTCAAACAAAGAAAAAATTTAATAAATGAACGGTGGTGTTTTTGTATGATATAAATTCAAAACCACCCACCTTTTATCCTTTCCAACTTTTTCAAGATAGGATAAGATGATATCATTTATTTTATTGTAATTTAGAAAAAAGATGTAGGCCTTCCCTCAATTTAAACTAAAAAATAATGAGTGTGGGGCTAAATAAAATAATTTGTATCCAAACACAAGATTATTAATAAATATGTCGAACTATGTACGTAAAATGTTGACTTTTTAAATTTGTTTTTCTCAATACATGATACAATGCCTAACCTTATCAGAATTATTAAAATGAGAGTTGTATTCATAACATATAGACAAGACATATATAGAGCTACCAATACAATTTTAAAGCATCCATTAGTAGTGTGATTAGTTCGTTTGTACTTTGTAGTAACAATACCTCATTGTGCATATTTAACCAACACAAGGGGATTAGATTAGGCAAAGAAATATACATTCTCATATTTCCTTTATGATGTTCACCAACTTGGGCTCTTTGCTAATTACAACAGAAACATTTGGATTTTTTCAAAGAAAAAAACTTATAAACAATTGGAGAAACTAACACAATTATATTCTCTAGTTTCTTTTTATTTTGTTACATTTTCTATGTAAACTGGTTTATATTACATTGTGATAGTTTAGTGGCTAGCACTTGAAGACTTGAAGTTAATATCATTATGTTTTGCTTCTAGTTCACTTAGAAGTTTTATTTGGGATAAAATTGTTACTGTTAAATGTTTGGTATTTCATAATACCATCTTCAATTTTAATTGAGACTCACAATTAATAGAAATCGACTACCTCATAATAACAATATAGCAAACTAGGGACCATCTTATCTTTATACGTGATTCCTAAATATTTTCTTCTCATAATACAAAGGGAAAAAACATAAAAGCATAATCGGAATATTCCAAATCGAAATTGAAAATATTTATAAAAGAGAAAAAAAAAACATTTTTTTTTTGCCTAAAATGATAAATTTTATATATAAAAATCAGTGACAAGACGTAATTTACTCAAAAGGCAACGGACCAAAAACCATGTGATGACTACATCATTACCAACGTGTCACAATCTTAAGGACCAAACGAGTTATACGAGTGTGTGTTGTGTTGTGTTGTGTGTGTGTGTCCATAGGCCATCATCGACGATGAGGGAGGTAAAAAAGAACCGAGTCTTTAGGTAAATGTTTTTTCACTTGTTATAACCGGTAAGAACGGGACTGGTAATACCGGTTGCTCCGGTGGTTGAGTTGTTTTGTTTTGTCTACATATGTCTGGCTATGCAGATTTGAGGGGGTTTAAGCAAAGAAGAAGAAAGACTTGGTTGTTCTTGATTATAAAGAGGGTTTTTGTATTTGGTAATCCAAAAAAGAGATTTGTGGTGAGAGAAAACAAATTATATAGGTAGCGTTTGATACAAGTAAAACCAAAAAACATTTTCAATCACTTTCTTTGGGGTTAAAAACTAAAAACATGGGTTAGATTGATTGAAGTGTGTGTAGAACAATTCTGATTCCTTCATCATCTCTGATCTCTCATTTCCTCTCCAGAATTTGTCAATTTTTTTAGTTTATCGTCTTGGAATACTCGTTCTGGGAACTGAAGATTCATAGAAAGGTGAGAAAGATTCAAATTTTTTTTTTTTTTTATGGGTTTTGTGTTCTCGATTTTGTCGAAAGTTTTGTGTTTGTTTGATTGAACATCGAGAATTTTCAGAAAATGTGAATTTTGGTGTTAGAATTCTCAAATTCAAGATTTTTTTTTTTGTTTTGTTTTGAATTTGGATCTTGAAAGGGGTTTTTGTGTTATCTTTTTTGAAGTTATCGTCATCTTCTTCGATTGTTATTTGTCGTTTTGTTTAGACAACCCAAACTTCTCAATTCTATTCGATCTGTGTACCCGATCTGAGGTTTTGAAGTGTGTTTCTTTCTGTGCCAAGTTTGATATGTACTGTTCTTCTAATTCAAAGATCGAAGCTTTTGTTCAGGTTCTTCTAATATTTCTAATTGAATTACGCTTTTTGTGTTCTTGATTTGTATCTTGTGTTTATCAGGGTTTTAGGATGGTTTATCAGATTTGATTTAATTATTCCAGATCCTTACCGATCTGTAATTCATGTTTCTCTGTATGTGAATTGAATGAGTCTTATGGTTCTTGTTTCTTATCTACAGATCGTGTCGTGAGCTTCATTTATTGCTCATCGCTCGTGGCAATCACTATCATTGTGTTATGCATCCAAGTAATGGTGTCGCATAAAGTCTTAGAATTTGGAGACGATGGTTACAAATTGCCTGCTCAAGCTCGAGCTCCGAGATCAGTCCGGGTAAAATGGCCTTTTGCTATTCTTGGTTTCTAGTGTTACATGAATGATCAGTTCCATTTACATGATGATCATTCGCATTGTTCATTTTTTTTGCCAGAAGAGGCGCATTTACGAGAAGAAAATGTGCGCGATTGACTTATTGGCCACCGTAGCTGGAACCTTGCTGCTCGAGAGCGAAAGCTCGGTAAATGTGGGTGAAGATAAGTGTGTAGTTGTACAAAATACTGTAAAGAAGGAGTTCCCGGCTGAAGAAAACCTCGTAAAGGCGTTACCTTTCTCTAAAGATGATCTTTATCTAGGATCCCCGAGCCCATTTGACAATGGCCAGTGTGGATTTAGCTCTGTGATTACAAATCCTAATCACTTGTTGGTAGGTGACAAAGTAGAGAAGGAAGTGGAGGGTTTTAGTAACTTGGGTGGTAGTGATTCTTGTAAAGTCAGAAACTTTAGTAAGGATCTTAATCCGGGTGTGAGTGGTGATGTAAAACCTGATGTTGTAGCTAGTATAGGTAGTAACAGTAGTACAGCATGTGGGAACGGTAGTCCCAATGATTCTCGGGATGATGTAAATTTATTTAGTAGAAATGATGATGATGAAAACTTCTCTGGGTACATTCGCCCTCGTCTGACTAGGCCAGTGCCTCGTATTGGAGACAGAAGAATCAGGAAGATATTGGCATCTAGACATTGGAAAGGAGGATCAAAGAACAGCGCAGGTAGAAAAAATTGCGTAACCAGTGTTTGTGTTTTAATTTTCTGTATCAGTTATTGTGATTTGATGTTTGGTATATGCAGATGCAAAACCATGGTATTGCTCAAAGAGGAGTTATTACTTGCACAATCATCAGAAGAGTTATCCCATCAAGAAAAGGAAATACTTTGACAGTGTTTCTGATTCAAACTCTGATGATTACCGTTTGCAAGGAAAGACACATAAAGGTTCAAAAATGATCATCTTCTCATTCTCTTGTTAGGATGTTGTAAGTCTCTGCTGCGGTAACTTGATTTTACAAATTTATCCGCAGGAAACAGAATTATATCTTCCATGAAAAGTCGAAATGCGTCTTATGTGTCAAGGGACCATCATGGTAAGTAATGGTGTCTCAGTCTAAATCCTTTGTGTGCTATTGTATCGTTGAAAAGGTGTATAATGTAGAAATGTTTCTCTTTTGTTTCTCTTTAGTGAGGCTGCGGATCAAGTCTTTCAGAGTGCCTGAGCTTTTCATAGAGATTCCAGAAACTGCTACTGTTGGCTCATTGAAGGTGCAATACCCAAATCTTGTTGTGAGCTAAAAATCTTGATCTAAAACTTATCTTTTTTTTTCCGGGATTGTCAGCGGATGGTGATGGAAGCAGTCACAACCATACTGGGTGATGGACTCCGAGTCGGATTGATGGTTCAAGGAAAGAAAGTCCGAGATGATAGCCAAACCCTTCTTCAGACTGGGATCTCTGAGGAGAACACTCACTTGGATTCTCTGGGTTTCAGCCTTGAGCCTAGCCTAGAAACCACCCCTCAACCATTGTTATCCAGGTTCACTCTTCTCTTCACTCTCATAGGTGCCACATCGATAAAAAAATATATATTGCGGCTGAATGGTCTTGTTTTTGTTCTGCCAGCTATTTGTCAGAGCATGCCTGTGATGATTTGGTGTTATGCCACGACAATGTGTTGGATCCTAATCATGACTCAGCACCATCCCCAGCTGACTCATTTGGAAAACTAGGCTCAACAGATGATTCTAGAGATTTGGTTCCTATTGCATCAACAGCTTTGTTGGCTCCGCGGGCTCCTAACCGCAAGTTTAAAAGGACGGAGCAACAGCAAGCTGCACATCGCAGAATTCGTCGACCTTTCTCAGTTACTGAAGTAGAAGCACTGGTCCAAGCTGTTGAGAATCTTGGAACCGGAAGGTAAAAAACAAAGAAAACAACATTCTTTTTCTCGTGTTTCTTTGAATAGCAGCATTATTTTGATGTGTGTTTGTAAATTGCAGGTGGAGAGACGTTAAAGTTCGTGCTTTTGAGGACGCAGACCACCGCACCTATGTTGATCTCAAGGTTAGATCTTTAGCTAACTGTTAACCTTACTTTTCACTATCATTGTCGTTGGTATTGAGTCTCTCTGCTTTTGTAGGATAAATGGAAGACGCTGGTCCACACGGCAAGGATATCGCCACAGCAGCGAAGGGGAGAGCCGGTGCCACAAGATCTTCTGGACCGTGTTTTGAAGGCGCATGCTTACTGGTCACAACACCTAATGCATCAACTGCAGACCGAGCCACCATCCTCTTATGCATAGACTATATATATAATCTAAACAGGTTCTTATTCTAAGGGACCTTTGTGAATTATGATGATGGTGATCCATCTTGTAAGCTAAGATGCTGACATAGTTCAAAGATCTCTGGTTTCATTTCTTTTTCTCAAGTGTAAAGTTTTATGATTGGAATAAGGTAGTTTTCTAACAATGTAAGGGATTTGTTGTAAATTTTTTTTGTGATATTTTTTATTTCTCAAAATGATATCAACATTTTTATTTTAGTTTTATATGTAAAGCTTTTAAATTATCCGAAGATAAAAAAAGAAAATATAACAGAAATCTATTTTAGTATTTCTGAAACTGTTAAATGAAATTATTAATATTCATATCTATTTTATTCACCAAATTTTGTTTTAGAAATTAAATTTTAAATTATTTATATATCTCCTATTAATAAAACCAAAGTACCTTCAAAAAAACATCAAAAAGAGTACTTAATTACAATACAATGTGACTGTCATTACAAATTCTATCAAATTTATAACTAATTTTAGTTTTTACAACTGGTTAAGGAAATAACATATACTACAAAAACTAGAGTAATTTTGGAGAAAAATATATTCTAGTTTTGTTAAAACACTTTCGAAAATATCATATTTTTATTTTACTTATTTAAAACTAGTTAAATGTATCTATAGTCTAAAATAAATTTTCTTAGACTCAATAATAACTAGCAAAAAACTATATTTTAAATATCATTATAATTAAATATTTAATTTTTACATAGCTGTTATATAACTAAAAATTCTATAGATTTATTATTTTATTTGTTATTGAAAAACAATGACAAAAAAACATTCTACCGATGTTTTTTATTAAGTCAGGTGCATTTATTTGGTCTTATTGGGATCAATGTTCCTTCCATATTACAAAATCAAGGAAGATGAGTACATATCGATATGCACAGTTGTTCATGTACCAGTAAAATATTCAGCAGCTACCGCACCAAATGTTCACTTGAAATTAGATTTTTCGAAAAGGAAGATATCGTAAATCAACTAAAACATGTTAGACAACCCTTCTTCGTAGTGGTTATGTTCTTTGCCTAATTTCATAGGAACCTTACTCCTTATATTTTTTCGTTTTTATAGATAAGTTATGTTATTGTCATTGTGCATAGTTTTGATAATTCATTATTATTATTATTGAAAATATATAAAATAATTGACTTTCAAAAATTTAGTTTATTTGCAGCAAAAGTATATTTTTTTATTATTATTATTTCAGGTTTCTTTAGTTTTGATTAGGTATACTCTCTTCTTGGACTTTGACTGATAAGAATTCATAGAAATGTATACTCCAATAATAACACTAAATACATAGTTGAATAATAAGAAGTGGTTGAAAAAAAAAACATTCGTACGATACGTTTGGCATCCAGGTTTGCCTTTTTCCCTAGACCACCTGAAATATGCTATGAATACCTTGAAATATGCTATCATATTCATAGCATGTGAACATATGATTAAGCAAAAAAAGAAACTAAAAACTAATATATAATTTTGTTTTAGTTCTGTTCACATCTGTAATATTGCATTATTTATAGTTGGTCATATCGAATCTTACAAACTATTGCAACCTTACCTGACTCATTTATATTTGTTTTCCATATAGAACCTCTTCTCACAATCCCCGACTAAACGGAACATCAACATGTCCATTTACGAAGCACACTTAACTACGACAATCTAAGAACTACACATCATAAGGCAAAAATGGTGCTCTGGTCTTCTGTTAAAATGATATTTAAGTTAACAAGTCAAATTTTTGACCAGACAAGTGACCAAAACAAAGACAACAACAAGAAAATACAAATAGCTTTCTTTAGTTTAGTCATTGGACCCAATGATAGTACATAAAACATTTAAAAACTCTTTGGACATATTATTATTACCAAACCTTTTGTGGCGGCTTAGTCAGTGTTTGTCTCAACCCTACACATTTCTCTGTTTCCTCGAAACTTCATCTTTTTCTTCTTTGCCAAGAAAAAAGATAACCAAAAATAAATCTTTATTATATATATAACATCTCCCCACTTGTGCATTCACATGAATCTTCCTTTTATCTCATTTCCTCTGTTTAGTTGACTTTTACACTTGCTTTCTCTCTCTCTCTCTCTCTCTGCTTCTTTAATCTTTCATTCTATTGAGATTCTCTGTGGGTTTTGATCTTTACATGGATGCTGTTTTGCAAGTACAATTTGATGGGTTCAGATTCGAAAACGGTTCTGGATCTTTCTGCAAACCAAGAAACAACAATCTTGAATCTGGTACGACCAACAGCTTCATCTGTTTCAACGAATCTGATGAATCTCAGAGAAACTCTTCTCCGACCGAGTCTACGGCATGTTCAGATTACCTTCCTGTCTTCAAGTACATCAATGACATGTTGATGGAGGAAGATCTTGAAGGTCTGCCTTGTATGTTGGTAGATAGTTTGGCTTTACAAGCCGCTGAGAAATCTTTCTACGAAGTGCTTCAAGATCCTTCTCCTCCTACTTCTTCTGATCAAATCTTTGGCCATTTAGATCAACCAAACTTAGATTTCGTTGGATTTCCTGAAGTAAATTCAGATGCGTCAACGAGAAGGTATCGTCATAGGGATGATGATGAAGATGATGATGATCTTGAGGGTAGAAGGAAAACAAAGCTCCCTGCAATATCTACAGCAGATGAGCTGGCTGAGAAGTACGAGGAAGTGTTGTTGATATGTCAAAAGAATACTCAGGGAGAAGCATCACCGAACAAAACAGGAAGAGCAAAAGGCTCATCGAACCGATCCAAGCAGCAAAAGTCAGATCAGCCAGTAGATATGCGCGATCTCCTAATGCAATGCGCGCAAGCAGTGGCGAGTTTTGACCAGTTTAGAGCCTTTGAGAAACTGAAGGAGATAAGAGAACACTCTTCTATCCGCGGAGATGCAACTCAGCGACTTGGTTATCACTTAGCTGAAGCGCTTGAAGCACGTCTAACCGGAACCATGTCTACACCAATATCAGCTACGTGTAGCATTACATCTATGGTGGACATTTTGAAGGCATACAAAGGGTTTGTTCAAGCTTGCCCTACCTTAAGAATGTGTTATTTCACTGCAAACAGAACAATCTTTGAACTTGCTCCCAAAGCAACCACACTTCACATCATTGATTTTGGGATCCTCTATGGATTTCAATGGCCTTGTCTTATAAAAGCTTTGTCAAACCGTGAAGACGGACCACCACTTCTCCGTGTGACTGGTATTGAGCTGCCTCAGTCAGGTTTCCGACCATCAGAGCGGGTACAAGAGACAGGGAAAAGACTAAAGAGGTTCTGTGACAAGTTCAAAGTCCCGTTTGAGTACAGTTACATAGCCAAGAAGTGGGAGGACATTACTCTTGACGAGCTGGTGATCAATAATGGAGAGACAACAGTTGTCAACTGCATCCTCAGGCTACAATACACGCCTGATGAAACCATAACTCTCAACTCTCCGAGAGACACGGTTCTGAAACTATTCAGAGATATCAACCCTAACCTCTTTGTGTTTGCAGAGATCAACGGAACGTACAACTCTCCCTTCTTCTTAACAAGATTCAGAGAAGCTCTGTTCCATTGCTCTGCCCTCTTTGACATGTATGAGACCACATTACCAGAGGAAGATGATTGCAGGACACATGTGGAGAGGGAGCTAATCGTAAGAGATGCAATGAGTGTGGTAGCCTGTGAAGGGTCTGAGAGGTTTGCAAGGCCTGAAACATACAAGCAATGGCAGGTTAGGATACTAAGAGCCGGGTTTAGACCAGCGAAACTTAATAAACTGATCGTAAAAGAAGGGAAAGAGTTAGTGAAGCAACGTTACCACAAAGATTTTGTGATCGATAATGATAACCACTGGTTGCTTCAAGGCTGGAAAGGAAAAATTCTCTATGCTGTTTCCTGCTGGAAACCTGCTAAGAAGTAGTAATCATTTTGTGTAATTTTGTTTTCTTTTGGTTTTAAAGTGTTGTAGAAACTGTTTGCTCTCCTATATATATGGAATGAGTCTCTAGCTCTCTACTTTCTTGATATGGTAATCAAGATTTCGAAACTTCTTTAAAGACAAGATAAAAAAAAGAATTAATCCATAACTGAACAAACCAATCAATGTGTATGAGTTATGAGTATAATACATAAGTGATAACGAAGCAGATGATCTACTCTAACACATGTGTCCTTAACTGTTAACATAGATCATCATCATAGTCAGCTCAAAGAGAGCAAGAGATGACAAGAATTAATTTAAAAAGAAGGCAACAAATACATAAGGGAGAAAAAAGATAAAGCCAAAGTTGTTCGTGAAGGCAACATAATAAATCTGCCGTAAACAAAAAGTATATGTTACTGATGTAAGGTGCTAAAACTTTTAAAGCCAACAGCTATGTTCGCCCAAAAAGATCGAGAAGAAGATCTCTAGCGTTTGACTATGATACTCAAGATCACTTTTATCTTGGATTTATCTCATAGCTATGAAACTTGAGACCTTTTGAACTAATTAAAAGTGAAACCACACAATATATATCTTGTACTTGAAGTTCATAGTCACATCTTAAAAGATTATCTTCTTGACCTCTTCGGACAAATATAGTTTCACTTCAAAAGTTTTCACCCTTGGATAACAATAACATATATGTTTTACACTTACGACTGATATATATATGGTTGCCGTCACAAACAATCAGTGGCTATATCTTCTTTCTCTCATGTATCCGTTTTGAAGTGTTTTTAGTTGAGTCTCGTCATCTCTTGCTCATGGCAACCAATTCTAAGAGGAAAACAAGAAAAAACTGGAAGCAAAAGTGAGTTTAAGAGTCCCACATATATAACACATCTACTGGTTAATTAAGTTGACATTAACAGCAAATAATCACTGTGATAATCAAACTTATAAAGAAACCTACATACGAGTAGTACAAGTTTAAACAAAAAGACTGCAAATTGGTTTAGAAAAGAAGAAAACATAAGCAATAAGCAATTCACCAAACAAAAACATTAGCAATAAGAATTTTTTCAAAGTATTTGTTTCTCGTTTTTTATAACAAAAACCGACATTCGAGATGATGATATTGCTTGGCGAACTTTCTTATATATATAAAACTATCAAACACCTCTTCGAGGTTTCCTTTTTAAATTTTCTCAAATTAGGATGGTCAAACAATTATATTAGATATTTTACCTATTAAATTCTTCAAATATTATTCTAGATTTCCTTTCTAGGTCAAACAATTATTTTAGATTTATTTCTAAATTTCCCAAATTTAACTTATAGACTTTGTTGACCACAAAAATAAATAGTTCAACTTTTAAAATTTTTAATAATTTTTTTTGGTAAGAAATTTATAATGAATAGATTGGCTTATCAGTTGACAGTTATGAATAGATGAGCTTATCTATGTCAAAGATGGGTGTGAAATTTGTCTACGAGATGGGAAATCTATCCACGAGTATTCGAGATGTTTATCCATAAAGATTTTTTTTTTTTTTGTTAATTCCTATTTGGTGTAGAAATAGGAAAATTCCTATTGGTATAGAATAGGAAAATTCCTATTGGTATAGAATAGGAAAATTGTAACTAAGGTTGAACAATTACAATTATTATAAATATCAAGAGAGCGTTTCATGAAAACTTGCTCGCCTAAAGGTATTTTTGAGAGATGTACACAAGATGTGTGACGTCGCCCGTCAACATGACAAAAAAATCTTTTGGTGGTTTTGTTGAAGATCTAAACTAATCGGAAAAGACAATTAGTGGTAGTGTTTCTAGGAAAGATGTGATATATAGCAATTGTAGACTGCTGTATTTTCTAGTGAATGAAATCTGAATTAGGTTTCAAGGATTTAAGTAATCCAAACCCCGTTAACAAATTTTGTATCTTTATGTTCTTTATGCTTGTAAAAACTCCAAGTCGTTCATATACTTAAATATATAGATTTCGTCACACATATGCACTTTCAATGAGTTCTCTTACTGAAATTTTACCAATTATTCATTTTCTTCCTACTTTTATGTGTTAGCATGATTTTATAAGACACTCCATGATTCACATTACACAAAATCATATTTACGTATTCTGATAAACTATCTTGGTTCGACCAATTTTTCCAAGTTTGTTCTTGGTTTGACATCAGCATCTTGTGGAGTTCATCTTTGACATTAGAAACATCTAACCATTGGAGCGAGATCAAACTGAAAATTTCATATACTTCATATATATATCTCCATCACTAAACCCAATGACACGATTCTTGAATGCTGAAATCTATCTTTTTTTTCTGTAACTTAATAATGAATGATGAAGTTACGAAACAAAACAATAATAACCAAAAAGCCCAAGAATAATAAACTGAAAGGGCTCTCAATTCGAACCAAGTTTTTTGAGATTTAAATCACAATTTAAACAGAGAGACTATAGACAAACCTAAAAAAAAACAGTATTACAGAACAAAAAGGAATTCATGAAGATGGTTACTTGGAAACTTTCTTCTTTCCTGCAATGCCAATTTTCTTGGCTTTAAGAGTCCTGCAATTGTTCTTTGTTCTCTGTCTCCGACATGGCAATACTTGGATGTGCCTTACCCCACAGTAGCATTGGATCTTGTACAATGTGTTTCTTTAGACTACGCTCTCTTCTTTGTGTCTGGTCGAGGACCCAAAAGATTAAGATCAATGGTGGCTCCATAAGTCTCAGCTGATTTAAGAACCGCATCATATGGCTTAGAAGAGAGCTTAAGCCCTTCGTTTTGAGCCTTCAAATGTAACTCATAAGCAAGCCTTGGTTTTGCATCATTTGCAAGAGCCTCGATCAACATTTCGTAAGTTATCTCATTAGGCTCAACATTCTCACTTCTCATTCTATGAAACCACTCATAAGCCACACCACTTAACCCGTTCCTCGCGCAACCACTTATAACTGCATTGTAAGTCACAACGCTCGGCTCAATACCCTTTGAAGCCATTTCCTTGAGAAGGGTATCCAAAAGATTGAACTTTTGCTGTCCTGTCAAAACTGAAGCCATTGTCGTGTACGCGTAAAGATTTGGCTCAATACCTACCTTAACCATATGGTTCCAAACACGAAACGCCTCATCATATAACTTGCCTTTCTCAAGAGCACTGAGCAGTGCACCATATGAGATTACTGTTGGCTTTTCGCCGTTGTCAACCATTGCTTTAAAGATTTGGATCGTAGCTGTGGTCTCAGAGGCTTTTGAACATGCTACAAGAACCGCGTTCCAATGTCTGCTCTGCGGTTTCAAATTTTTATCTTCCATTTTATTAAGTAACCTAACTCCCCATCTCCATATCCCTCTCCTGCTAGCTGCACTCAGCAAGATACTGAAATGAGAGACAACTAACTCGTATGACAAATTGTTAGGCTCAGGTCCTTTGTCAAGAAGATCCTCATAGATCTCTAACGCTGCCCACCATTTCTTAGCCTTACCCATCAGCCAAATCAAATGGTTGCAGACAGACAAACTTATCTCGGGAAACCTCTCTCTGATTCTTTTATACAACTCTTTACCAACAATATAATGCTCTTCACGAGTACATGCCCATATAAGCCTCTCGTGCTCTTCCCTACTCGGTTTAAGCCCCGCACTGTCCATTGCATTTAAAAGCTTCAACACTCTAGTAGTCCAGTTTTCATTTTTCACCAGCCACCGCCTCATCACTTGGTAGCATATTCTACCAATGAAGTTTTCGAGCTTAACAAACTCAAAATTCCAATCGTAATCGGGGTCGTTCCCTATTTCCCTCTTTGAGTATTTTTCTCTCAGTTCAACAAAGAACTCGAGAGCTCCCATACCGTCTTCCATTCTTCTGTAGACAAGCAAAGCCGTTGAATATGTTATCGGGTTAGGCTCAAAACCTTTCTCCTTGACTAAATCAAGAATCCCAAGGGCCTTGAGAAACTCCCCTTCCTCCATGTAAATAACCATCAAAGTATTGTAAGTAACAATGTTTGGAACAATCCCTTCTTCCTCCATATCACTCAGTACCTTCTCTGCTTCCCCAAACGCACTCAACTGTTTCATCGCACCCAAAAGGCTGTTATATATAAAAAGGTTAGGACCTATGACACCGCCTGATTCACTCTTCTTCCTCTTAAGCCAATCTACTACCGCTACCGCAGGCTCCAATCTCTTGTCCTTGCCAAAGCCACTAATCATAGCACAAAACACTTGGAGAGGCAATTCTCCCTTCTCCTTGAGAACAGCATCAACATCATCAGCTGTCTTAGCATCTCGTAAACTAAACGCCAATTCTCTAACATTAACTCTTGAATTGTTCTTTTCTCCTCCATTTACAGCTTGTGGTTCAGAATGATCACAACTTGAATCTTCCGTGGAAACTTCTTCCCCGAGCTCTGTGGCCCATCTTACCCCAACCGATGACCCCAAGAAACTTCTCTTAGGCTCACACAGAAACAGAAATTTCGAACCTTCAAATTTCCTATTACTCGAAACCAAGACTAAGCTAGAGATACTACCAAAGCAAGCCTGCTCTACAAAAGAATGTCTCTTTCTAGTCTTAGAGCTAACTACGAAACAAGAACAATCCAACTCAAATTCCAATCTTGATCCAACCAAAAGACCAGACTTTGATGGCCAAATGCTTAAAGCTTGCATCTTTTCTAGCAATAAAATCTCTATGTAGCATGGAAGCTTCGAAAGACACACGATTCACGCTTCAGAAGCGGAATCGTGTGGAAGTGTGGATGAAATCGCGATTCCAGACAACTTGAGTTGGTAGGAATCACTCGCTTCCAACTTAGAAGCGTTGCTTTGAAAAATCTGAAGCGCAAAGTTGTTTCAAAAGATCTCTTACAAGTTAATATTGAACCAGAAACGAAATTGAGGAGGGAGAGAGGAGGAGGGAAAGTGTAGAAACTAGAAAATCACTTCAATGGCGGAGAAGAGATAGAATTTGTCTTTCTTTCATTTTTTTATTTTTCTCTGTGAAAATAAAAGTTATTGGGCTTGTTGAACAAAAAAACAAAAAAGCTATTGGGCTTATAGGCTTTAATTAAAAAAACGTTACCATCAAACACTTTATACTTAGATATAACCCTCAGTATGTTAACCTCAATCAACAAAATGATTTAAATATTAATGGTAAGAGCTTTTTAAAACAAAATCTTAAAGTTAAGAACCTATCATTAATCATGCTCTAATTCGATTCCCATACAACCACATTTATGCTAAACCCATGCAAAAGATGTAGGCACATGTCGACCCTATCATATAGATAGATCTGATCGAGTGATCGACACTAATTTAAACACATTTTTGGATCAATAGAAGGAAGCACATTGTTTGATTGTACATGGATGCATGTCGAAAAGCTATGGAATCATACCAAGAAAGATTCCATCTTTCAAGCTACCCATTTCTCTTCTTCTTCAAAACACTTATTCACAAGAAGCTTCTCTACTAAAGATTCATCTTCTCCTTCTTCTTCTTCGAAACCCATCTTCACAAGAAGCTTCAACTTCTCATCCTTCATCCAAATCCCATTTCACTCAACTAAACCTTTTTCGTCGATATTATCGTCTTCTTGTTCTTCTCGGAACCCGTTTTCAGACGGAGTTTCTCCGCAAAGCCAAATGATTCCTTGCTTTTATCTAGAAGCTGGTCCACGGAATCTTCAGCTGATCGTCATGATATCTCTTCCGAGTCGTCTTCCCTCTCTAGAAGCTTGTCTGAGAAAGGAGCTTCCGTGAGGCGAAAATGCTACAAAGTGGCCAAGGAGCTAGCATAAGTTTCGCTTCTACATAATCAAACGCTGCGTTGTCTCGCTTCCTAATGAATGTTAGTAATTTCGAGAGTTACTCGCCGCTCAGGTTCGAATCCTGCTAGTAGAAACGAATTATTGTACTTCTTTTTTAATTGTTCTACCAAAACGTCTAATAATTAAAATTAGTTAAAAACTTTTGATTCCACACCACTTTTCTTACATTAACAGCATTTACATTGTTTGTGTTTTCAACTGCAGTGGCAGAGTTGTGTTTACTGTTTTTATATGCCTTCCACAGGACCACAGTGATATATATATATATATATATATATATAAAATCGTTCACAAAACTTTGAATCTAGTTTCAAAACCGCATCCGCATGTATAAAAAATAACTTTACTTTGGAGGAAGAAATACGTTATTGCAAAAGTAAGTGGTCCGCAAAACTCCTCGTAGCTCGTCTCCATTACTCCACACGTCTCCATTACTCCACATTCAAGCATCTTTGGTTTACACATTTACAACACGAGACTACTGTTACCAAAATATCTGACACAAAAAAAACTTTGGTTACTTATTATCGATTCTTTTCTTAGGACCACCCATTTGAGAGACAGAGTAAAAATGAGAGAACCTTTCACCATTTCTTTATAAAAAAATGTTTTTGTCATAAAAGAAAGATATTATTAATAAGAACCTTCTCTACGAATCTACAAGTCTTATCCATTCGTTTTATTATAAGTCAAATTAAATGTTCAAGAATAATTTCAAATCATCATCATCTGATGATGTAAGTCGTTACGTATGATATAGACTTATATGCCAACTACCCCATATCTATTCAACAAAACATTAAACATGCGTGTTTGAATCGGGGAACTCATTTTTTTCCCCGATTTTATACTCTGTTTTCTCGAGAAATCTTTAACTCAATCTAGCTATTCTCATGTTCTCATATGATCAATCAATCACAGGTTTAGATCTCATCACCCGATTTGCCTGAAAAATGAAACTACTGAGAGAGTACTGACTCCCAAAAATTCAAATTTGGAAACTTCAAACAATCAACTTCACAACCTCTCTCTTCATTTATCCGTGTGCATTCATGTCATGTCTCTCACCGTCCGAGGAACACAAAACAAAACATAATCCCTTTCACTTTCTCAGAATCCCATCCCATAATCCAAAACAAAGACAAAAACCAAATATACTACAACATACTACTAAATATGAACTTTGTTTCCCCATAAATTTGTTGTAACAAAGAGAGATTTCCAAACTCTGAATAAATATATTTGATATGCACACAATTGTTGAATCAACAAACAAAAAAATCTGAAACTTTTTTTCCATCATCATCATCACCTAACCTGATTCTGAAGTTTTTTCATCAGAAAAATCTCCTAATCAACGAAGTCGATCGATTCATAACTCTACTTTCACCACCATCACTATCCAAATCAATAAGATTCGAATGAGTAGTAGTAGTATTAGATGAAGAAGAAGAAGAGCTACCACGGTTTGGTCTCACTCTCCTCATAAACGAAACCATTCCTCGTACAGCTCTTCTCAATCTACCTCCATTACCAGAACGACCACCGTTTCTACTCATCTCCGGGGTGTCATGTGCTCTAACCCATGAGATACGTCTCGGTCCTTCGTTACTACCGAGTCCACCACCATCCATCTCCGTCAACACCACAGGCAATATCCTCTCTCCTTCTCTCATCGCCGCGTTAAACCTCCCAACAGCGAAACCACCGCCTGGTAATCTCCAAATCGTCATCCCCACGGCGTTTTCTTCTTCGTTACTCCGTTGAATCGGATCCGAAGGCAACTCGAATCTACAAACAGGACACGAGTTTCGAATCGAGAGCCACGGAACGATACAATCCCCGTGAAAAATGTGTTTACAAGGCATCTCACGACCTTCGATACCTGCTTCGAAAACCTCCGTGCACACGGCGCAGTTAGCTTCAGCTTTCATATGACAATCAGAGATCTCGACTCTAGGCAAAGACTCAATCGCCGATTTCGACGCCGGTGGATTCCCAGATCTACTGATTCCGTTACCCGACGCTTCGATCTGACTCAATTGTTCAAGCAACCTCTCAAACCCAGATCCCATCAAGATCTCAGATACAGAATCAGGAAGAGGTCTTAGACCTGAACCAGATCCATCATCGTAATAAAACTCATAAGCGCGCCTCTCTCTAGTAACTCCATCTCCTTCTTCGTTCTCAACTCTCTCACCGTTCCCTGCTGCTCCTCCTCCTCCGTGTAAAACGATTACCGGATTAAAAGACGTCCGGCGATTGGATCTACGACGTCTGATTACAGATCTATGACTATCTTCAACCGATCTAACTTCCTGAGTCGTCGTCGCCGCCGGAATCGCCGCGACGGAAGAATTATTAGAAGAATCTTCGATCTCTTCGATGAATCCACCGTTGCAATAAGGACATAAGACTCCAGCGTTTGCGTCTTGATCTTCCCAAACGCTGATGAATCGCGTACAGCTGTAACACCAATACGAAGTCGTAACAGCCGTCGTCGTCGTCGTAGCGGTGGTTATTGGTTCCATCCCCGGAGTTATCGTCGCCGATCTAGAATTTGGCATCATCGTTTGACCAAAAGAAAACTTGTGTTGCTGGTTGAAGGAGGATCTGAAGTTAATAAGAGAAGAAGAAAAGAAAAAAAAGTTTTGTTTATATAACGTGGTTTCGAGGTAAGTGTTAACGGGGTTAAGATTAGACGGTGAGAACACGTGAGAGTGTTTTCACTGGGGGGGAGATGACGGAGTTATTAACGGTGTGTATTTTTGAAGTGAAGAGCAGCGTCATTGACGTGTGCGACAGATTTGACCCAAATGTGAAAAATAAAAAAATCTGTTTCCTTCGAAGAAGTTTCAGAAATCAGAGGAATCAGCGTTGGGACCGACCTTTGTTTCTTTCTTGGTAAGTTACTAAACGTTGTCGTTTTATGGGTTAAGTATGTTTTATTTGTACATAAAGATATTTTTTTTTGTTATAGAAGGTAAAAGATCTGTGTCTTGATGTGGAATAATACAATATCTTTGAATATTTGGAAATGTGTTCTTGTAAATTATCTTCGATTTATCAACATCTGTATGTTGACATTATTTTTTAAAAAAGGTTTTATTAAATACTATAAATGTAGGGACTACATGGTTATTGATTTAGCTTTTGTTTCTGTCAACTAATAAATACTTAATTGTTTGTTAACCAAAACATGACTTTATGAGTTGCAAATATAAATACTCCATATGGAGTCAATAAGGGGTTGGAATAACGTAGACTCGTCTCTTATGGCTGACTCAACGTTTGGACACAGAACAAAGACGTACTGGTTTGGGTCTTTGGTCTAAGATAGTTGGACATTTTAGTGACTTTGAAAGTTTCAAAAGTTTTTTTTTTGTATTCATATTGCAAAAAGAGCTTAAGCTATAATACTGATTCTTCTGAACCAAGTCCAACTACTACTATTCTGTTATTTTCCTAACTGATGATACAAAGCCTTTTCGATAGATTGAGCAATTAGAAATTTTGTACAACAATGCTTCAGAGCTGATTGTGTGATTGATTTTTCAGCAAAATTTATATGAGAGATGTTGCTGTGATTATGAGAGGGATGGTATTACAGATTTTAGCTACTCGCACGTTTAAAATGTTCACGGATAAACCTCTCAGCGTGTGACGGGTACCTATCTCGGACGTAGGCTCGAAGACACTTCTGATACGAGAAATCTATCCATCCACCATCTGTTCTCACGACAAAGAGGCACCTCGAATGCCTGAATTGAGGATGCCGATCAACCTGCCATTAACAGGTTAGCTAACTCGTAAGTATTCTATACGTATTTCTCTCACATTTCTAACTAAAGCATGTATGTGACTGAATCATCTATCTCTTATTGGTGGAAGAATATGCACAATACCTATATGAGTAGAACTTAAAGAAAAGAGAGATCGGTTCTCTAGAATTTACGTACCATTATAAAATCAAGACCGCAGCCAATTTTATCTTTCGAGTAGGGGTGATACGCAAGAAGCTTTTCCATGACAATCTTCTCATCCTCAAAGTCTAAGCGTTCTCCATCAAAATACCTGTTTATCAAGAAGGAAATCGATTCACACTCACACAGACTCCAATATTAATCTACACAAAAGCGTAAGTATGAATTGAAGCTAGCTTCAAATATCAACAGTTCACTTCAAAACAGATCCCATTTGGCTATGGTTCCAGTATACTAAAGATACAAGAGCATTTAGCACTTCATAAAGGACGATTATTCTTCAGTGACCACTATAATCAATCAAGCGCCAAGCATGCTAAAAATTTCTCAATGGGCAACTGGGAAAAATTTCTCTAGTCATGAATCTATGGACATTCACATCAAAGACCAATCAGTGTCTCCATGTTCATTAAGTATGTTGGAAGAAGCTATGACCCTACTATACCTATTCTTTAAGAACAATCAGGATCAACCATAACCCAAACTTCAATAGAAATTGTAATTCTAAATATTGACACTACTGGTTTTGATTATTCAGTTCAATCTAACCTAACACTCGAATCAATAGCTACAAATCCACCAAAACTATCCCACAAAATAGACCGTGAAATCCGAATTACCTATCCGAATGAAGAATTTCTTTAGCGAGAAGAGCAATAGGTTCAATATCTCGAAGTATCTCCGCCTCTAAGTTTTTCCATTTCCGATAATCAGGATCTTCAAAACGCCAGCTATTATCAACAACAACAGGCGACGCCGTATTCATCGCCGCCCCGGATCGCTCCGCCGTAGAGTCGCCATCCTCATAAAACTGTGGTTTATCAGCGAGCGAACACCACAAACGCCGACGCTGAGATAAGAATCCACCGGCTACGATACCGACTTGATGACGGTGGTTTAAAAAACCGTTACGGAGGAGCGGAAGAGTTCTGAGAAGGGGTAGCGAGGTCATTGACCACGATCAAGGAGAGAACAACAATAACTATTTAAAAAACACCTAATCTGTACAAGTCACTCGAAGAAGATGAGTTTTGAGAAAAAATCTCACAGAATCAGAAGATAACGTTTTTTCAGATTCTTATCTCAAATTACGAACTTGGGTATCGAACCCGAAACGTTAAAGAAGCAGAGCAGCTAAACCACCTGACTAAAGAGATTCTCTCAGCTTTTCCACCATAATTATTTTCATTTTTCCATAAATTCGTCAACTTAGCAGCAAATCTGTACCGTTAGATTGATCTTTAGATGCTTCTATAAATATCTAAAACAACAATCCAACGGCTCAGAGAACGTATTGCGTGTCAGTACTATACACACTCACCACCGAATCTTTCTCCTTTTCTAACTCTCCAGCTGGCCGAACCCACCGGCGTTGCCCACTTTGCTCTCCTCGCCCCACAAAACGCAACTTGCTAAGTCTAATTTGGTAATTTCGTTTATAATCAGCTACAGTACGACTACTGTTACACATCGTGAAATCATGACGTGTTATGATGTTACTCGTTGATAATACACACGTGTCAAATATTAAAATCTTAGTCGGTTTGGAGATATTTAGAAGATCTAAAATATCTTGTTAACTCGTCCACGTTGGCACTAACACAAAGGCCGATCTGGAATTAGATATTACGCTTTTTCTATTTATCTTTTTGCTTTTTTCTTTTTCTCTTTTTTTTTTTTCCTCCACCAAAAAGATATTTTTATTTCTCTCTTTTGAAATTTTTTTCTCATCGTCGTCGTCACAAACCAAACTTCTCCACAAATTTTCAATCCTTAGGTTTCTCCGTTCTCTGATCTTAATTCTCAACGAATCTGAGCTTCAACGAGCTTAATCTCTACCTGAATTTCGAGAAATTAGAGAGTGAAAAATGGGAGAGGAAGTGAGGATGAGCGATTACGATGTTTCCGGCGACGGAGATAGGGTTATGGAGTGGGAGATGGGATTACCAAGCGACGAGGATTTAGCATCGCTTTCATACTCTTTGATTCCGCCGAATCTGGCGATGGCGTTTAGTATCACACCGGAGCGGAGCCGTACGGTTCAGGATGTGAACCGAGCATCGGAGACGACGCTCTCGTCGCTGCGGAGCGGATCTTCAGGTCCCAATACCTCTTCGTCGAACAATAATAGCAACGCCGTGGAGGTGGAAGATCGAGTTGGATCGAGTAGTCCTGGATCGGATTCTAAGAAGCAGAAGACATCGGACGGCGACGGAGATGGCGGTGACGGTGTGGATCCGGATGCGGCGATGGCGGCTGAGGAAGGTGATTCAGGAACTGAGGATCTATCTGGGAAAACACTAAAACGACCGCGTTTAGTGTGGACGCCGCAGCTACACAAGAGATTCGTGGATGTTGTGGGTCATTTAGGGATCAAAAACGCTGTGCCGAAGACGATTATGCAGCTGATGAACGTCGAAGGACTTACTCGAGAGAACGTAGCTTCTCATCTCCAGAAGTATAGGCTTTACCTCAAGCGGATGCAGGGATTGACGAATGAAGGCCCCTCTGCTTCCGATAAGCTCTTCTCTTCAACACCTGTGCCTCCACAGAGCTTCCAAGACATCGGTGGTGGCGTTAACAGTAACGGCCAGGGGAGTGGATCGGCTGGTCACGTTGGAGTGCCAATTCAGGTACCTTACGGAGGGCAACCGATGATGCAGATGCCTGTTTATGCACATCATATGGGTATGCAAGGTTATCATCACCAAAATCATGGGCATGATCCTTATCATCAGAACCACCGTCATCACCATGGAGCTGGTGGGAGTGGTGCGTTTGAATCAAATCCGTATATGATGCAGCAGAATAAGTTCGGATCCATGGCTTCTTATCCTTCTGTTGGCGGTGGTAGCGCGAATGAGAACTGAAAAAAGGAATTGAAGGAGTCTATAGATTGGTAACTACTATTGTCAAGTTTCTATCTTTTTGAGTACAGTTAATACGATTTGATGGAAATATTATCAGTTTCTGTTTTTACTATAAATGGTATACAATAAAGTCTTGAGGCTTTAATCACTTGTTTGCTGTTTTTGACATAACTAACATCGTCAACTAAGTCGAATTTGATTTTGAGATTCTTGCTCTAAGTTGAACTGTTCTTGAAAAGTATTTAATATAATCATGACCAGGTATGATTCATCTTCGGAACTATATGCTGTTCTTAAGAATGTTTATTGAGAACCGTGTGTCGTATTTGCTTTTTGGGAAAGCTGAATGCTTGTAACCATGTTTTAATCTGAACAGAAGAGATGTAAATGTGTGTCACGTGCCTTGCCATTGTTTTGTGTGCTTAAAGTCGAATGTAGTGCTGCACAAGTGTAGTCTTCTAGTTTGCTTATAGAAAGTGCTAGTTTCATGTTCTCGGAATATGATTCTTTTGATGCTTTAGAATCAAACAAGTATTAAGATTCTAGCTAGATTGAGCATTTCTCGGCTTGTAAATGTATTGGAAAATAATCGAATGAGTTTATCCATCGCAGAAGCATTTTCGTTAGTATGTTTTGTGTTTCTCTGCTAAATACCATTGTCTTCGGGTAGATAATCTAGGTATAGAATTACTTAGACCTTTTCGAAATTGTTTTACGTCTTAGCAGGTCCTGATTCGTATTTGATTGTTGTTACAGGTTCTTGGCTTCTCGTAATTTCTTATCTTTTGCCGAGTTATCCATCCGAAAGGCCAAATTGCATCTATGTAGGAAAGATCTAAGTGTCAAAGCTAAACCTGTCAGTATTCTTGGAGCACAAATGCATTACTTGAAGACTTCTGACAAGTTTCATATATACACTCATTTTCTATATTTTGAGGTAATTATCTTTGCTCTGTTGTCTGTAGACTTGTTAGAGTGATTAAACAAGAGTGAGAGCGTTGTTAATTGTTTATTCCTTTGGGATAGCGTCAGACACAATCTTCATGGTTTATTTACTTTTGAATTTATAATAGAAGCCATTTATAAACAATCTTTTCATATGACGACCTTTTTCTCTTATCTAAAGTGATAACCTTACGAGTGATTGGAGAGCCACACACCAATGAAACTTCCATCAAAAGGGAAGAAAGTGACTTTCCAACAAAAGCAGTGTCTTTTTAATGTTTCTTGCTGACATAGGGTTCTACTTTGAGGTTTAGATAATAATTTCAAGTCCTTTTTATTTCCAAATATAAGATTGTAATCTTATAGTTTCCATTAATATATGATTTCTCTTCGGTGACAACCTTATCCTCAGATCACTTTTGTCTCCCCCTTTTGATTACTTTCTTAAATAGTAGCCAGATTCTTCTAGAATAGAAAGGTACATTACATATATTTCTTAATGTATCGACACAGGTAAATCATCCTGCTTCCCAAGGTTATGATGTATATCACCGAGTAAACCTAGCTGTGTATAGGATGAGCTCTCTAGATAGCTTGCTGTGTTGCTGTTAAGCTGTTCGTTTGTCAACTGTATTCCTCCTATACGGCTTCATTGTGCTTTATAATGATGCAAATTGTGAAACCGGAAAGTTTCTGCATCTCAGGCGATGAAACTGTGGCACTTTCTCATCTTGTTGTCTTTTGGACTCTGCGAAAAGGTTAAAACCATTGTAGTGACACAACATTATAGACACTAGGGGAAATTCAAAACAGAGTACATTATAAGGAAACCAAGACACTGTTTGCATAGATTTTGTTGAATACAGAGTGAAAAGTAAAAGCAATGGCACTTGTTGTGCTAAATATGAAGTTTGGAAGCTTAAAAGTTTTAAGTTAAAACCCTTGGCTGCAGCTTCAGTAAAGTACATGAACTATGCTATAGTAACAAAAAAGAGATCTCATAGTAGATAAGACATGAGATCTCATTGGAGATATATGTCTTTGAGCTGGAATTGGAACCAACACTAGTCTTCTCCTCGCTGGCTCCTCTCCGATTTCCAAAATCTGCACGAACAACTACGAAATATTACTATGGTCCTCAGCTTCTTTGAATGTTTATGATATTTTCATGAAAGAAGTATCTTTCTGATATAAATATCAGATTCTCATACTTGTTTGATGGTGTATGCGAGGAGTTACTTCTCTTAATCTTGTTAGAGAGTAATCAAATACAAATGTTTCATTTCCTAAAATGTTCCAAACAGAAAAATTGTCTTTTTATTGTGATGCAACATGCAAAGAGAGATACTAGGAGTCTAGGACTTTATTTTCTTACTTGCATACGAAAAAAAAAACACCCGTGCTTTGTAAATGTTGCATGACCAAGCTTGATCAATACAATAATACATGAAGTTGAACATCTTTACATTGTCTTCAAGTACTTGACAAGCTCATCCAGAGCGTTGTATGAGACACCCCCACTTTTCACAGAGGCTTTGAGCTTGTCTTTTAAAACAAGGGCTCTCTCCTGCTTCCGGATACCTTCTTCGTCTACGATCAACTTCTTCACAGCTCTCTCAACCTCTCCTCTATCCACTTTACTACCTTCCACCTGAAACCCTATTCTCCAAACACGTTCTACACACATTGCGTTCAACTTCTGCTCGCCATGAAAGGGCCTGCAAATCATTGGAACTCCTTCTGCAATGCTCTCTAGAACTGAGTTCCATCCACAGTGGCTCCAGAAGCCTCCCACTGCAGGATGTCCAAGCACTTCAATCTGCGGTGCCCGTTTCAAAATAAATCCTCTTTCTGAGACCATCTTATTGACTTCATCTGGCAATGATTCTATCCCGTTATTGCCAAGGATAACCCAAAGAAAAGGTTGGTTGCTATTACACAACCCCCAAGCCATTTCCAACACTTCCTTGCTTTCCATTTGAGCTACGGTTCCCACACTTATGTATATGGCTGACCTCGGTTTCTGCTTGTTCAGCCATTCAATGCAGCTCTTGTCCTCTTCAAGTATACTAGAAGGTGGGGAAGCTGTCATGTGAAGAGGGCCTATAGGGTACATCGGAATTCCAATGTTTTGTTCCAGCCACGACAGAGACGAGCTCTCTAGAGAGTTCACGGTGTTGATGATAACAGCGGAAGCTGTTCTTTTGTTGGATACTTCCCTACAGAGCTCAAAAACATGTTCTAGTGGCCCCATTCCTGAAACTGGTAGGTCTTTGTATCGTAATGGATACAAATTTTCCACCACCTTTTCTTGCATTCCAGGATCTGAAAATAAAAATACCAAGTTTAAGTGAAACGAATGGTTTCGGGATATGTTATTAATATTGTTTTGGTTACCTTCCATGTCGATCAAAAACTTGTCGACGTTGAGTTTGCTTAAAATGCAACGTGAAACATAATTTATAGAACTTTGAGTGCTGAAGATGACACTTGGAAGGTTAAACTCCTTAGCTGCAGCTCCACAGAAGTACATGTACTCGTCGTAGATGATGCAAGCAATATCACTGCCATGTTGCAGCAACAACTGAGCTATACAGTCCTGAAAGCTTGCCTCACTGGTTTTGTTGAGTTTTATCATAAACTCCATTGGTCCGAGTCTTTCGAGTTCAGACTCTGGTAAGCTTTCTTTCAAGGTGACAAAGTGAAAACCAGGGAAGCTTTGAGAAGAAGAGCTTACTTGATTAAAGTGTCCCTCAACAACTGTAATAGAGAAGCCCTCCGAGTAAAGGGCCTTTCCAAGTTGCATCATTGGAGCAACATGACCTTGTGCTGGTATTGGAACTAACACTATCCTTCTTCTCTTGGCTTCTCTTTTCTCCATTGCTTAGCCTCTTTCTCTCTTTTCATCGTCTCTCAATGCGGAAAACATATCTAAATAGCTGATTGAAATTATTATTAAAATCCCATTTGCATTTAAAAGTTTTCGTAATCATCTAAATATGCAAATATTATATAGTTAAAGTCTTCCTCGTGTGGCAACTACTCTAATTAACATGGTTACAAGTTAAGGGAGTTTGGTTGGTTTGTTTTGTCTCACATAAGAGTTGGTGGTTTTTTGGTTTTGTTTTGGAGATTTAGATAATATAATTAAAATGTCATTATCAAATAGATGACACAAATTTCCTCATTTGCTAAAATTTCTAAATTTGGTGCAATTATTCTGTAAAAGTCCAAAGACTTTGGTATACATACTATTACAATATATTTATTTCAAAAAGTCACATATGGTTCTCCAGTCTTCAAAGGGTTGGTATATGATTTAAGTATTACGAGTTTTTCTTGTTGAACAAAAGAATGTATTACGAATTTTCACACAAATTAAAAAGAAATAATTGATGTTATAAATTATACAAGAGACACTTTTTCAGTCTAAATATTTTTACATAACGACGAAGAACGTCAATTTTATATATATGTATTCATTGGATTCAAATCGTTTCAGTTAATTTTTTCTGAAAAAATTACTATTTTTCTCCACACTAGTTAACAAAATTTGCATCAAATTATATTTATTTTAGAATTAATCAAGAAAATAACCGGAAAACACGCGTTGGTTAACTGGTTAATAAACTAAACCAGAAATCCAGAGGAGCGTTTTTAGAAAAACCGGAACATTCGGTTTACAAAATCTCACCTCGCCTTCCTCCAAAAAAACAAAACCCAACCTTGATCGGTTTTGCACTAACCAGACCCACCTGCCACAATTTGCGGTGGTTTTGGACCGTCGTAGCCGGAGAGAATCCCACTCGACGCCTCTCGCTAGAGAAGCCGGGGAGAATCTCAGTCAACGAAAAGATAAAAGAGGTACCTTTGTAGTAGTTTCTTAAATCGGAGCAAAGTTCTGAACTTTCTTAGAATTGGAACTTCTTGATGATTGCATATACTTCTTGGTGTTTAGCTATGTTTTATGTATGGAAGAGCTGAAGGGCCTTCCCAGCTCTGTATTTAACTTGATTTGGGTTACATAGTTGGAGAAACAGTGAGTTGCAGTGTAGCTGGTTCATCTTAGCTATATGTTCAGAGACAATCTGCAGTGTAGCTGTGTTATTCTCGTTTACATGTTGTCATCTTTTGGTACTCACTTAGGTTGGGGTCAGTACTAATCTTTATTATTTTGTTATTTTGCAGGTGAGTTTGTGAGGGGTGTTCAAATATACCAACCAGGAATCTCCTCTTCTTCGTGAGGCATCAATCGAAAAATATATGTACCCATGGAATCTATACATTATGTGATTGAGAGAAAGTGACTTTTCTGTTAGATGAAAGCAAAGATACTGCAAAATACATACACTTTTCGATTGATGCCTCACGAACAAGAGGAGATTCGTCACAGTCTTCGGAAATGTCGTGGGAGACAGTGTCCTGGCAAGTATTGATTCAGGGAAGATGGTGGATTTGGCAACAGACTGCAGTAACTTATTAAAGAAGTGAGTTGATACATTTCTTTTGTTCCTTTATCTTCATGTATCTTAGTAGTCTCTAGAATTAGGCAATAGTTTATGGTCATTTTTTTTAATGGTAATGAGGTTTATAGTGATTCTATTTGTAGATGTTAGCTAAAACATAGAGTAATTGACTGATTGTGAACCTCAAGAGAAATGAACTGTGTTTTGTTCATTCATTCCTACAACACTTTTCAGTCATTTTCCAAATACATTTTGGCATCACTTAGATTTTGTAGGATATGATACTTTCTCTAAAAGCAACTTGGAATAGTTGAAAAAGGAATCTTGATGCGTTGGGTGTTTTAGTAGAGACAACAATCTTCACAGACTTCTTAAGAAGTGTACAAACTCCTCCAGCGAGTTGTGTGAAGAACCTCCACTTGTAATGGAGGCTCTCAGTTTTTCTTTCAAAGTGAGAGCTCTCTTCCTCATCTCCTCTCCTTCTTTTTCCGCCATTAACCTCTTCACAGCCCGCTCGACCGATCCTCTGACCAGCTCACCCTACACTTGAATCCCAATTTTCCAAACACACTCCAAGTACCTCGCGTTCACCATTTGATCACTGGAAAATGGCCTGCAGATCATGGGAACTCCTTCGCCGAGGCTTTCTAGTGTGGAATTCCATCCACAATGGCTCCAAAACCCTCCTACTGCAGGATGAGCAAGTACTTCCTTCTGCGGTGCCCATTTCACTATGTAACCCCGATCCGAAACCATTTTGCTAAACTCATCAGACAAGGACTCTGTCCATTCTGAACCAGGTACTGAACCTGGTCGGATCACCCATAAAAAGTATTGATTGCTAGCAGCCAATCCTGAAGCCATATTCATCACCTCATTGATTTCCATCAAAGCTAAGCTTCCCAGGCTTATGTATATTACCGAGTTTACCTTTTGTTTGTTCAACCATTCGATACAGCTCTTGTTTTCTTCAAGCAGACTTGTAGAAGCTGAGGCCACCATGTGAAGAGGGCCTATAGGATAATATGGAATTTCTAGCTGTTGGTGTTGCAGAAAAGTTAGAGATGAGCTCTCTAGACAAGTCGCTGTGTTGATTATCACAGAGGAAGCTGTCCGTTGGTCGACTGAATTCCTATACACTTCCACTACGCTTTCTAATGATGCAAATCGTGAAACCGGAAAGTCTTTGTATCTTAGGGGATAAAACTCTGGCACTAGCTCTTCTTGTTGTTCTTTTGGTTCTGCGGAAAGGTAAAAAGCCAATAATGTTACAAGATTTAGGCGCTTACGGAAACTCTGAAGCAGAGAATTATAGATTACCTTTCAAGGGAGCCAGGACATTTTTTGCATAGAGTTTGTCAAACACAGAGCGACAAACAAAAGCCGTGGCACTTTGTGTGCTAAAAATGACGTTTGGAAGATTAAACTCTTTGGCTCCAGCTTCGGCAAAGTACATGAACTCATCGTAGATGAGACATGAGATCTCATCACTCTTTTGCAGAAGCAACTGACCCAAACATGTCTTGAAGCTCACCTGACACTCTTTGTTGAGCTTAAGCAGAAACTCTACTGGCCCGAGATTTTTAAAATCTGAATCCGGTAAACTTTCTGGAATAGTGACAAACTGAAAATCAGTGAAGTCATCTGAAGGGTTAAAGTAGTTGAACTTGGTCTGACAAACTGTGATTGAGAAACCCTTCAAGTGAAGGGATTTTGCAAGTTGCATCATTGGAGATATATGTCCTTGAGCTGGAACTGGAACAAGCAATACCCTTCTCCTCGGTGGCTTTTTCTCCATTTCGGAAACCTACAAGAACAACTAAAAAATATCTGCTCTGTCTCGTGCTTCACGAATTTGGCATTCAATTTGCTTTCTTCACGGTGAACGATCTATGAGATATATTTTTAGAGGAGTACATTTCTGATATAAATTTCAGATTCTCAGACTTGTGGACATTAACTCATCCGTATTATGTTTTCTTGGCTCTATGTACTTGTTGACATTGTTATGTTTCTCTATCTTGATAACAAAAGAAAAGCAAATATGGTTTTGTCTTCTTGGTTCTCATGCGACTTTGGCTTCATATTAAAAGGATGGTCCAGACCAAAGAATTGCTATTTTCTGCTGTATTACATTCTATCTTGAGTAAACTGCCAAAAGATATAATCATATTTGATTTCAATTTTTTTGTTTTGTTTCATACAACAAAACACGTGTACTTTGTAAACTTTGCAAGATCAAGCATGTTCCATACAATACAATGATCTCTAATCATATATGAAGTTTTACTTCTTCACTCTCTCTTCAAGTGCTTGACAAGCTCATCCAATGCGCTGTATGAGAAGCCCCCACCTCTTACAGAGACTTTAAGCTTCTCTCTCAAACTGAGGGCTCTCTCCTTAATCCCTACACTTTCTTCATCTACAATCAATCTCTTCACAGCTCTCGCGACAGCTCCTCTTAAAACTTCACCTTCAAGTTGAATCCCTGTACTCCAAACACTCTCCAAATACGTTGCGTTTATCTTCTGCTCGCTGGTAAAAGGTCTGCAAATCATTGGAACTCCTTCCACAATGCTCTCGAGTGTCGAGTTCCATCCACAGTGGCTCCAGAAGCCTCCCACTGCAGGATGTCCTAGTACTTCTATTTGCGGTGCTCGTTTCACTATGTATCCTCTTTCTGAGACCATTTTTCTGACTTCTTTTGGGAATGAATCTATCCCACTGAAGCCAAGGATAGAACCCGGTCGGATGACCCATAAAAAAGGTTGGTTGCTGTTACACAACCCCCAAGCCATCTCCAACACTTCTTTGGATTCCATTAGAGATATGGTTCCCACGCTTACGTATATGACTGACCTCGGTTTCTTCTTGTTCAGCCATTCAATGCAACTCATGTCATCTTCCGCTAAACTAGATCCCGGTGCTGATGCTGTAATGTGAAGAGGGCCTAAAGGGTACACTGGAATTCCGAGTTCTTGTTGCAACCATGACATAGAGAAGCTCTCTAGACATCTCGCCGTGTTAAAGATGACAGCTGAAGCTGTTCTTTTCTTGATTGCTTCCCCACGAAACTCTAAAAGTGACTCTATTGGCCCATATCCCGAAGGCATGAGATCTTTATATCTTAAGGGATATAAATTTTCTACCACCTTGTCTTGTAGGTCAGGATCTACAAAGTCAAAAGAGAAACCGTATTAAGTGAAATTTAGTGGTTTCAAGATTGGTTATTAAGCTAGATGAGCACCTTCCATGTCGATGAAGAACTTCTCGACATTGAGTTTGCTAAAAAAACAGCGTGCAGCGTGGTTTGTAGCACTTTGAGTGCACAACATGACATTGGGGAGCTTTAATTCCGTAGCTACAGCTCCACAGAAGTACATGAACTCGTCATAGATGATACATGATATATCATTGCCTTGTTCCTGCAACAGCTGTGTTATACAGTCCTTGAAGATTGCCTCACTTGTTTTGTTGATCTCCAACGTAAAATTGAATGCCCCGAGTCTCTCAAATTCAGACTCTGGTAAGCTCTCTGGCATGGTAACAAATTGAAAACCAGGGAAGTGTTGAGAAGGAGAGCTTACTCGATTGCATTGTCCCTCAACAACTGTAATCGAGAAGCCTTTCAAGTAAAGTGCTTTCCCAAGTTGCATCATTGGGGTTATATGCCCTTGTGCTGGAACCGGAACTAACACTATCCTATTCTTCTCCATTGTTTGACTTCTATCTCTCTTTCTTTGTTTCCCCTTTCTCTCTTATTACAGAAAAACATTAAATATAAGTGACCCATATAATTGTCATTTATTGGAAAATTCCACTAGCTTCCAATATATGCCATATTATATAGGCAACTGTTCCACATGTGACAACTTCGTCTTTTTATTACTGTAACAACCCACCCACATGTGCCATAAGAGTCCACATTCTTAGACCAAGTTCTTGAAATCCTTCATTGTGGTCTGATTCATACCTTAATGTTTGTGGTATACAAGTAAATGCCTTAGTAAGAGCATTTTTTTTTAAGAATTAAGAATTCATACCCCACTGCCATATAGTTAGAAGACCATCTGCTGTATCACAGTGTTATTATTCTCTGTTATATGTTGTCAACTTTGAGGAGACTTAGGTTGTGGTGACTAGTGAGTATGATCTTATTTATACATAGCATGCTTTATTATTCTGCAGGTAAATTTGTGATGGATGTTCAAATAGCAATTAACATATGCAACTTGTGAAACTATCTTCTTTATACTCATAGATCCTCTCTAGTTTAGATCTTGCTCTCTCAAAGTGCGAGAAAGGTTACATTTCCGTTTATTAATCCTTTTGTATTTGGTGTTGTCAGGGAACATTTTCAAGAACTGGGAAGCTTTGTGCCTCTAGCAAGAAAAGGCAAAGTGTCTTTGGGAGGAATTACTGGTAAGCCTCAAAATCCCATCTTTTATTTTTCTTTCCAAAAAGAGGCATATAAATTACAAATTTTAACACTGTAAAATTTGCAAGATCAAGCTTGATCTTATAAATTCAAAGCTTCTTCACTCTTTCCCCAAGAAGTTGACAATATCTTCCAATGCTTTGTTTGAGGAGCCTTCAATGCTTACAGAAGCTTTGAGCTTCTCTTTTAAAACAATGGCTCTTTTCCTCATGTCTGCACCTTCTTAAAATACCCTTTAAAAATGGCTAAATTCTCCAATCTTGGTTGCAATTATTACACGTTTCGACTAATGTAGAAATTCTCATTTCAAAAAGAATGCTTTTGTGGTGCTTTTGAGTTTGTAGCAGTTATAAAGTTTCTAAAGTTTGGAGACTGGTATAACAATATAAGGCAGATACGTTTTTTTGTGACATGTTTATTCGAATTTTCGAAGACCTAGCTAGGTAAGAAAGGACAACAAGCTTGAAAATAAATACATGAATTGTGTAATAGTTTCACTGTGTTTTCAAGTCCTTGACAAGCTCATTCAATGCGTTATATGATGAGCCTGCACTTGTCACTGTGGCTTTGAGCTTCTCTTTTAAAACAAGGGCTCTCTCCCTCATGCCTGCACCTTCTTCCTCCATGACTAATCTTTTCACAGCTCTCTCTACACATCCTCTTTCCACTTCACCTTCAAGTTGAATCCCTATTCTCCGGACACTTTCTATATACATAGCATTTAACTTCTGTTCGCCTTGTAATGGTCTGCAAATCATTGGGACTCCTTCCACGATGCTCTCGAGTATTGAGTTCCATCCACAATGGCTCCAGAAGACTCCCACTGCAGGATGGGCAAGTACTTCTATCTGCGGTGCCCATTTCACTATGTATCCTCTTTCTGAAACCATCTTACTAATCTCCTCTGGCAATGACTCTATCCCGTCGGAGCCAAGGATAGAACCTGGTCGGATTACCCATAAGAAAGGTTGTTTGCTATTCAACAATCCCCAAGCCATCTCTAACATCTCTTTGGTTTCCATGTGAGCTTTGCTTCCCAAGCTTATGTATATGACTGATCTTGGTTTCTGCTTGTTAAGCCATTCAACGCAGCTCCTGTCCTCTTGCAGTAAAGTAGATCCCGGCAATGAAGCTGTAATGTGAAGAGGGCCTAATGGGTACACTGTAATTCCGAGTTCTTGTTGCAGCCAAGACAGAGACGAGCTCTCTAGAGAATTTGCCGTGTTGATGATAATAGCGGAAGCTGTTCTTGTGTTAACTACTTCCCTACACATCTCCAAAAGTGGCTCTAATGGCCCAAATCCTGAAGTTGGTAGGTCTTTATATCTTAAAGGATGCAAATCCTTCAACACCTTGTCTTGCATTTCAGGATCTGCAAAGTAAGAAATAAAATATGAGTGAACTGACCGATTGCGAAATGATCGTCAAGCTCTCTTAGGCACCTTTCATGTCAATCAAGAACTTCTCAGCCTCGAGTTTACTTAAGACACAGTAGCAAACTTGAATTGTAGCACTGCTAGTACTAAAGATGATACTAGGAAGCTTGAACTCTTTAGCTGCAGCTTCACAAAAGTACATAAGCTTGTCATAGATGATACATGCGATATCATTTCCTTGTTGCAGCAATAACTGACTTATACACTCCTTGAAACTTGCCTCGTTGGTTTTGTTAAGCTTCATCAGAAACCCGGCTGGTCCTAGTCCTTTATATTCAGACATATCTGAGCTTTCTGGTATGGTGACAAAGTCAAAACCAGGAACATGTTGTAATGAAGAGCTTATTTGCTTGAACTGTCTCTGAGCAACTGTAATTGAGAAGCCTTTTAACTGAAGGGCTTCCCCAAGTTGCATCATTGGAGTTACATGTCCTTGTGCAGCTACTGGAACTAACACAATCCTTCTCTTCTCTGCTCTGTTCTCCATTTCTTGACCTCCTTCTCTCCCTTGTTTTTTGTTCTATCTTCTCAAATGCAATAAGTGAGATCCAAATACTAATTAAAATCCCACTTGTGTAAGAAAAATTCCACAATATTCCAAAACAGACAATTTTATATACGATGCTAACAAGTCAACTACTTAGCTGTGAAGATAAAGGTTGACACATCACTTGGCAAAGAAGATCTTAACACATGCTACATCAGTCTCTCTCAAAACATTTTGTAACTTCGGGTAGTATATACAATAAAGTATTTATTATATGTTTGCATAAGAATTAAGTGTTCCTCATTTACCTTTCTTTAACCTGGAAGGTTTGCCCAAAAGAAAAAAAAACCTTCCAGGTAACATTCAAACAAAAGCTTGGTCTTGATAAATTGTTATGCCAAGTGTCTTTGGTTTATGACAATGAAATTATAAAATCCCAAGTGTCTCTTTTCTATGACATCTACTAGAAGAAAATTCAAAACAACCAACTTGCATTGGAAAATTTCTGAAATGTTTCTTCATTTACAGTTAAGTGTTCCTTTGTTTGTTTGTTTTTTTTAGCTCAAATAAGAATTGGTGGCTTTTAGCGACATTGGGTGGGTTTTTTTTGGTATTTTCTAAGATATTGATAATATGTCAAGACTAAAGAGCGTATACATATAGACGTAGGTCACCAAACACGAAATATTCCACAAAAGTGGCTACATGCATGGACATATTTTCTTGTCCGTATAGAGTTAGCTAGGTTAGGTTCGACTCTTGTGTGGACGTACCATTGTTAGAGTTTGTATAGCACTTGTAAGCGTTTCTGAATATTTTGGTCTAGCTAGTAGCAATTATATGCAGATACGTATGGTTTGTGTCTTTGTGAGATATGTTTCTTCGGAAATTAAAATGGAATTCATATTTCGAAGACCTCGTGAAATAAGAAACAACAACATGCGTGTAACGTAATATATAAAAGAGGAATTCGAGAATTCGAATAACAAATCAAGCTTGATATACGTACTAATCAAAGCTCTCTTATTATACATACATGAAGTTCAACAACTTTACTATGTGCTCATGTGTGTGACAAGCTCATCCAATGCATTGTATGAGGAGCCTCCACTTCTAGTAGAGGCTTTGACTTTCTCTTTCAAACCGAGGGCTCTCTCCCTCATGCCTGCGCCTTCCTCATCCACAATCAATCTCTTCACAGCTCTCTCAACCTCTCCTCTTTCCACTTCACCTTCAATATGAATCCCTACACTCCATTCTCTTACTATATACTTAGCGTTCAACTTCTGCTCTCCTTGAAAGGGCCTGCAAATCATTGGAACTCCTTCTGCAATGCTCTCGAGTATTGAGTTCCATCCACAGTGGCTCCAAAAGCCTCCCACTGAAGGATGTCCAAGTACTTCTATCTGTGGTGCCCATTTCACAACATACCCTTTCTCTGAGACCATCCTAATGACTTCTTTTGGCAATGACTCTATCCATTCAAAGCCTGCGACAGAACCAGGTCGGATTACCCATAAGAAAGGCTGGTTGCTGCTACATAATCCCCAAGCCATCTCCAACACTTCTTTGGTTTCCATTTGTACCATGCTTCCCAAGCTAATGTATATGACTGACCTCGGTTTTTGCTTGTTCAGCCATTCTATGCAGCTCCTGTCCTCTTCTAGTAAACTAGGTCCCGAAGATGAAGCTGTAATGTGTAGAGGGCCTAATGGATACACCGGAATTCTGATTTCTTGTTGCAGCCTTGTCAAAGACGAGCTCTCTAGACAGGTAAGAGTGTTGATAATAACAGCTGAGGCTGTTCTTTTGTCGACTATTTCTCTAATGAGCTCTATAAGTCTTTCTAGTGGCCCAAATCCTGAAGTTGGTAGGTCTTTGTACCTTAATGGATGCAAGGTCTCCACTACCTTGTTTTGTAGTTCAGGATCTACAATGTCAAAAAACAAAAAGAATGATATTGAGCAAAAGTTAAAGAACCGGATTTATATATAATGGGTAATAAGCTAGGTTTTGATACCTTCCACGTCAAGCAAGAACTTCTTGGGATTGAGTTTGCTTATAACATAGCAGCAAACTTTATGTATAGCAGTTTGAGTGCTGAAGATGAGACTAGGAAGCTTCAACTCCGTAGCTGCAGCTCCACTAAAGTACATGAACTCATCATATATGATACATGCAATATCATTGCCTCCTTGTATCAACAACTGACTTATACAGTCCTTGAAGCCCGCCTGGTTGGTTTTGTTGAGCCTTATTAGATACTCCACTGGTTCAAGTGCTTCATCTTGAAAAAGTGATACGCTTTTTGGTATAATGAAAAATTCAAAACCAGAAGAGTGTTCCCAAGAGCTTACTTGATTGGATTCTACCTGAGCAACTGTAATTGAGAAGCCCTTCAAGTTAAGAACTCTACCAAGTTGCATCATCAGAGTGATATGTCCATGTAACGGGAGAGGAACCAACACTATCCTTCTCTTCGTTGCACTTTTCTCCATTTCTTTTCTCTCTCTCAATGCATAAGAGCTTCAAATATTTTGTTTGTCAAAATTTCAGTTTTTTTCTTCATTTATAATGGACCACTACTAAATGATATTTAAATCAGTATTATTAAAGGTTACATTATCTTTCAAAGATGGCTTTGATTATCTTCTTATAATATTATTAAAAGAAAAATACAAATTGAACATTGTAAAAAATTGGACACATTTAACCTTTAAATCATCAAATTGATTTCTAATTTTCCATTTTATTGGAGAGCCTATATTATTTATATTGCGTTGGCGAGAGCCACACGCTAAAGAACCCTACTTTTTTTTTTAAAGAACACGCTAACGAACTTGAAACCATCCGATTGGTATGAGATTTGTAATGATGATATAACTTGATCTTCTAATTAATGTCGTGACGACTCGTATATCTGTATTGCACAAGGGAAAAAGCAAAGAAAGAGTCTTTAGGAGGAACTAGTGTTAACACTCAAACTTCTATTTTGATCCATTATGTTACTTTTGCATCATGGATCTTTCCTCTGTTTCCAATAGTTTTATGAGTTTGATAAGCTTCAATAGCTTGCAGTCCAAGATATCTTTAACAAGTCTTTAAGATAAGATAGGGTTACTGTAAGCCTAATAGAATTAGGAGTTATCTAGTCTAAAAGAAATAATATTAACAAAGCTGTGCTAAACACTATAAATATAGTTGTTGAGTTGTGATAATTAGATGAACTGATGAAGAGAGCATAGAGCTTTGAGGTGTTTAATTAGCAGCAACATATTTTGGAAAATTTGCTTAGAGAGTTATATATTCTTTATACAAAGCTAAAGTGTTTGTCAAGTTCTCTTTATAAACCACATGAATAATCTTTTAATATTTTTCTTTCTTTTTGTCATGTTTCTTTATAGTAAGACTTCTTTGGCTATGAGATGAACTATTTTACCACAAAACTGCCAAAAAAGAGATCATTTTATTTTGGAGAACTGTGTTTTTTTAAGTTGAACTGTTATTTACTTGGATAATAAATAAACCATAATAATATTTTCAAGATTAAGCTTGATCTTAATTTGATGTTACATGAAGATCATCACCAGCTTTACTTTGTCTTTGGGAATTGCTACGTAATGTTTAGAGTCTTTTTTCAATCTGTCTTCAAGTGCTTGACAAGCTCAGCCAATGCATTGTATGAGGAGCCTCCATTTCTTACAGAGGCAATGAGCTTCTCTTTTAGAACAACAGCTCTCTCCCTCATCAATACACCTTCATCATCCATGATCAACTTCTTCACAGCTCTCTCTACTACTCCTCTTTCCACTTCACCTTGAAGTAGAATCCCTATTCTCCAAACATTTTCTATATACACTGCGTTTAAATTCTGCTCACCATTAAACGGCCTGCAGATCATTGGAACTCCTTCCGCGATGCTCTCTAGTGTTGAGTTCCATCCACAGTGGCTCCAGAAGCCTACCACTGCAGGATGTGCAAGTACTTCACTCTGCGGTGCCCATTTCAGAATGTATCCTCTTTCTGAGACCATCTTACTGACTTCCTCTGGCAATGAATTGGAGCCATCTCGGATGACCCATAAGAAAGGTTGGTTACTATCACACAACCCCCAAGCCATCTCTAAAACTTCCTTAGTTCCCATGTCAAATATGCTTCCCAAGCTTATGTATATAACTGACCTTGGTTTCTGCTTGTTCAGCCATTCAATGCAGCTCTTGTCCTCTTCCAGTAAACTATAAGTTGTTGAAGAAGCTGTAATGTGAAGAGGGCCTAATGTGTACACTGGAATTCCAAAATCTTGTTGCAGTCTTGTTAGAGACAAGCTCTCTAGACAGCTCACCGTGTTAACTATAACAGCAGAAGATGTTCTTCTGTTGAGTACTTTCTTACAAAGCTCCACAAATCTTTCTAGTGGTCCAAATCCTGCAACTGGTAGGTCTTTGTAACGTAATGGATGTAAATTTTCCACTAACTTGTTCTGTAGTTCAAGATCTGCAAAGTAAAAACAAATATATAAATGTTGAGCAAAAGGAGTGTGTATGTAGAATATGGGTAATAAGCTCGTTTTAGATACCTTCCATGTCGATCAAGAACTTCTTGGGATTGAGTTTGGTTAAAACAGAGAAGCAAGCTTTATGCGTAGCACTAGTAGTACTAAAGATGATACTTGGAACCTTAAACTCCTTAGCTGCAGCTTCACAAAAGTACATGAGATCGTCGTAGATGATACATGCAATATCATTACCTTGTTGTGTCAACAACTGACTTATACAGTCCTTGAAGCTTGCCTCGCTGGTATTGTTGAGCTTGATCAAGAACTCGACAGGTCCGAGTGCCTCGATTTCAGACAACGGTAAGCTTTCTGGTATGGTGATAAATTGGAAACCAGGGAAGTGTTGCCAAGAGCTTACTGGATTGAGCTGCCCTAAAGCAACTGTGATTGAGAAGCTTTTTAAGGTAAGGGCTTTTCCAAGCTGCATCATCGGGGTTACATGTCCTTGTAATGGAAGGGGAACCAACACTATCCTTCTCTTATGTGCTATCTTCTCCATTTCTAGACTCCTTTTCTCTTTCTTTTCCCTTATCTCTGAGTGTAGAAATCTGTAAATCTCATTAGCAATGGAGATTTCACAATCTTCCAAAGAAGACTATTTTCACAATTAATAGTATCTGATTTTTTATTTTTTTTGGTCAACTCAAGAGTATCTCATATTCCATTTTAGATTAGTATTGGAGAGCCACGCTTCTGAAGAGAGTGACAAAAATATTATATGTAAGAAAAGCCAAAAAGAAAAGTTGTTTGTTTGTTCTGAGTCAGACACACATGGAGTTGGACTTTGTGGTCTTATTATATGTGTTCTGTGTTTTTTCTCCATAACCACACACAAATAAATAAATAAATAAACATGAATTAGTGACCACAACACGTAAATATCACAATGTAAGTAAGATCACAAAAGTCGTCGAGGATGTTTTGGACTCCTATATCTTGAAAGTCGAAGAAAGATCACAAAAGCGAGGTTGGATGAGGAGATTGGCCAATAAAAAAGGCGAGAAGATGGACGCATACCACATAGTTGATGATATAAAGATCTTAAAGAGAAGAATTTTGGATGTTACTCGGAAGCTTGAGACATATGGGAGTGGAAACTTTCATGATCCTCGAGGAGGTAGTATTAATTCAAGCACGAAGAGCTCGATCTTTTGATCAGGAGGAGCTTGTAGTTGGTATGGCGGATGATGCTAAGATTCTTTTGGCAAAGCTTCTTGACTATGATGATACAGAAGATATACGATCTCGATATTCGCATGGGAGGCCTTGGAAAGACAGCACTTGCGAGGAAGCTTTACAACATGGAGAATGTGAAGAGAAGCTTTGATTGTTGTGCGTGGACATATGTTTCTCAAGAGTATAGAACAAGAGATATACTCATGACTCACGAGAATCATAAAATCTTTGGAACTAGCACCCAAGGTAGAGCTTGATGTTATACATCTTTACAACGACCAAACATACATCTACGAACGCATGCAAACCTTCTTGTTCTTTGGAGAATCGAGGGGTTATGTTAAAACCACTTACCTGAAACTGAAGCTACTTCGAGTGCTTAACCTTGGGAGGGTTTATGTTTGAGCATAAAGGATATATCCGCAAGAGTTTACCTGATGTGATCGGGGATTTAATCCACTTGAGGTATCTTGGTATCGCTGATACTCTAGTAACTTACCTGCTTTCATCAAGTTACGGTTTCTACAAACCCTAGATGCGCAGACAATGACCTATTTCAAGGTACGACCGATTTACGTAAGCTCACATTGCTGAGGCATGTCTTCGGGAAGTTCGTAGGAGAATTGCTAATTGGGACGCAATTAACCTGCAGACCTTGAAGTCTATCTCATCCAAAATAATCCAAGTAGACGTCAGGACCAATACAAAGTCTCAGTCTCATCATTACTCAGCTTGTCATACTATCTTTCCTCGATGATTCAATTTTTCGTATGTATGTCAAAATACTCAAATCAGTGTCTCTAACGGACACGTTTAACTTCAAACAATGAACTTTACGAAGAAGAAACACTTTCCCGATTCTTAGCACAACTCATCAACGTCAGCAAACACTAACATTTAGCAATTATTGAAAAAGATGTAGAAACAAAAAAAAAAACCACAAAAGAAAAAAAGACTGGAAAAATAGCAGATCCTTCCGATAGAAAATGGAAAGCCTAAGGTGTGGATTTCATGAACTTACTTCTCCATTACCTTAATACCTCTCTCCAAACCGGAAGAACAGAGCACCGGTTCCGTTGTTGTGATCTACAGCATACTCGGCTCGGACCAACCCGAGTTTCACACCTGCACCGTAGGACGAACCCTGTCCCGTTCTCCTGTAGACTGCTGTCGGGTTTCCCTTCACATCTTTTGAGCTTCCTAAATCATTTCCATGCTCAACAAACGCGTAGACATGCGTGTTCTTCACAGGTATTCTGATCTCAGCACCAAGCTGCAATATATGAAACCAATTAGACACACATTTTCTCTGTTTTAGAGAAAAATATACTGTTTTTGTTTTGTGTGTTTGTTGTATTACCTCAGCAATGTTTCTAGCAGCGCCGAGCTCACCCATGTTGTAGCCACGGACTGAGTATGGACCACCAAGTACAAAAGCATCGTAGCTTGGAAGGTCGCCAACGCAGCCTCCGTAATGCCCGTGGAGGACTAGAACTGGTGGTGGTGGTTTACCAGCGCCTTCTTCTACTTGCCGCAGCTGAATGAATCTTGTCATGGTTAACTGGTGGCGGTTAAAGAAAGGGAATTTGCTCCCAATACCCAGTCCCTGATCCACCTGTGATTTGCAAATACATTGTGTAAAGCTTACAGAATACACAGATGACTCATAATTATAATCTCATTTGATCATTGGTTACGCAAACCTGAAAGACAGTTCTCTCTCCAACAACTGCCCCATTAACAAATTTGGTATTGTCACGGGTGATGTTGGCTTGTAGAAAAGCCATCCTGTCGATACCGGTACCACTGAGAGTTGTTGGAGGTCCATCAGCACTGATTCCACCGCTAGGTAGTAGTCTCTGACCATTCGCAGCAATGTGACTGCTTTCATCTCGGGTTGTTATCTCCTCCATCACAAGTCCATATGTAAACTTACTTTGACGTGTGAAGTTCTGCATGAAAACATGTTTCAGTTAAGTGTTTGTAGGAAAAGCAAGTCGAATATGGCACTGAGTGTTGGCAAGCTTACCTCAGTTATATTAGCTTTCAGACCAGCTCGATCAACCCAAATTGGAGGAACTTCCTCAACACCGGGTCCTCCCGTGAATACTGGGCTAAGTTTGCGGCTGTTGAAGCAGCTCGTTTTGAATGTACGGTTACGAGGATTGTAAACACCATCCAGATACGGGTGCACGTACTCAAGCTTAAACGAAAGATCATCCTGAGAAAGAAAAAATATAACATAAGGTTTACCATAGCACATAAAAACAGACAATAGATGGAGGTATCTATTGAAAAATTGAGCCATAGATGTATCAACAATGTAAGCTGATTTAATGTACCTGAGGATTCAAGAAGTTGCTAGTGGTCACTGAACCCATGAGTGACCTATTAAGACCCTGGAGGTTTCGATGTTCGAAAGTAACAGACCCACCTGGCTGGAATGAAGCCTGATGCATATAAACATTGACTATCAAACACAATGGAATATCCAAATTTGAAAATCTATACTTATTTCGGTAAGGAAGGATTCATACCAGTGTGGGAGCTCCTCCGCGCCCAGGAACGATACTCCATTCAGTACTGACTTCAGCTGACTTCTGCTCTAGCTCTTTCAGCTTGATCTCAACGATAATTCCCCCTTCGTTTTTCTCATCTGGCCGTGGATTGACTTCAATATTAGAGAACAGACCTAGCGAGTTGATGTTTCTGAGAGCTTGTTTCCCAGCTTCAATGTTGAAAACATAGCCTTGGCGGAGCTGTCAACAAAACATATACACTATCACATGTCTGGAACATGGAACATTTTTCATGTATGTTCATTGTAGCGATTAAACCTTTACAAATTTCAAAATCAATAGCAAGTTCGAGCTAAAAGTCTGTCAATTTTTTCCTTATCTCCGTCAGTCTATAACCTAACTACATTTTCGTCATCATCCTATACCACTGAGGCCATCAAATTTACTGCCAGAATCAGAAACATAACAACAACGAACTAAACAAAACTAATGACACATCTGACATAGCAGAACTTAAGACACATACCTGCTTAGGCAATTCCCTACGCACCACAGGAACTTGAGTGTTCCCTTCAACCACATTACCAAGCTTGTCTTGAAACTGAATGACCAGCTGAGTAATATCACCTTCCACAACTTCACAAACAACCTCCTTAGTGTTCAAATTCCCAAAATTCACAACTTGAGCACAAGCATACCCTTCGTCATGATACCATTTCTGAACACGGTCCCTAATCCTCTGCAAAAGCCTCGCACTCACTTTCCCTTGATCCCTCAGCATCTGCATCACCTCACCATACACTGGTGCAGGCAACAAACACGGCCGCGCCCTATCAATTCTCCTCTTGTAGTCCTTCTCCAAGCTCCTGTAATACTCAAGCTTCTCTTTATCCGTCATATCTGAGTCCATCTCAATTGGCTTCGACTGCACCATTAACCCAACGTTGATACATCGGAACCTATCAGCAGATTGCCATGTACTCTCAGCAAACGAGATTGTAACACCTAGGGTTCCGTCAGGTTTCGTTTTCCCTTCCAAATCAACCTTCTCGAACATTCCACAAGTAGCTAGGGTTTCAAGCTCCTTCTGCAATTGAGCTTTAGTGTAAACACCACCGGGCCTAATCGAAACCATCTCGAAGAAGGAATCTTCAGTACCAATTGTGGTTTGTCTCCGTCGATCAAAGAACATAATATCAGAAACCTTATACTTCTTGAAACCACTAAGCTTGTTCAATTGCACAACGATGTTCGCCGGCAAACCATGAGAATCCCAATCCGGTGACTGTTCCTCATCAGCAACAGCCGGCGCCGGAGAAAACAATTTCCCCCAAAACCCACCATCATTACCATCTCCACCACCGCCTCCACCACCAAACCCACTGAAATTTCCATCTCCTCCTCCACCTCCACCACCGCTCAGAACCGACGGAAGATTCGAGATTCGGAATAGAAAGAAGGACGCAGCGGACGAGACTGAGGCTACGGCAAGAGGTTTAGCTAGGTTTTTAAGAAGAGAATCCTTTGGAGAAGGCTCAGTATCTCGGCTAGGTAAGCTACTACTGCATTTTATCGATGGGACGCGAGGAGACGGTGAGGAGATGCGAGGAAGACGAGAAGTAGAAGGAGAAAGAAATTTCCGGCGAGAAGAGAGAGGAGTAGGATTGGTAGAGCTAGTCGCCGCCGGGATAAGCTTCCCGTTGACGGAGAAGGCGGCCATGGGCGGAGAAGGAAGAGGGATAGATAAGGTTTTAGAGAGAAGAAGAAGAAGCTAGTGTACTTTTTGGCTTCGGCGAAAGCTTATGTGTACTTTTGGGTTTTAAGCAGGTAAAAGAGAGACTTTCCTATAGACTACATCCCGTTTTCTGTATTTGCATAAGAAACACGTGGCGTTTTTATTAGCTGTAAACAGTATGCATGTTAAGCAATGTGGCTCGTCTCTGTATTTCACATTTGCAAGTTATCTATGCTTTGGAGTTTGGACTGACCTAGACCTATTTTACGTTGAATTTCAGGTGTGACAGTCTTGCTTGAGTTTACTAGAGACTGTCTTTGTGATTTCTGGTTCTAATTTTGTTTTTAAGTAGAAAACTCTATAAATGTGAGTCCTATAATTCAGCTCAAAACGTCAATATCTCAGGCAAAGAGACTTTGTCTTTTCCCTTTAATTATGCTTCTCCAGTTTTCTTAGACCATGACTATTTTTAAGCATTTGTTCTTATGGAATGTCCAAGAACCTCGGAGGAACAAGACTCATGTGGACGGACAAGCACACCTTTTCTTGTCGTATATTTATCTTATGTTGTTCTCTTAGGATCAGAGTTCCCAAACAGAAGATTTAGAAAACATTTCTTTTGCCTTTTATCAAATGTCGCGTCAACTTGACCCGGTCGCAGAGCTCGAGAGCTTAAAAACACATGTTGATCATTCTGGAAATCCTAGCTTCTCAACACTTGGACAGCGTCACCAATGTAAGTCTCTGCAAGAAATGTTCTGTTATTGCACTAATCTATTTTGTTTGTGATTAATTGATTTTGATGTTCAGCTGGTGAAGCTTCAAAGAGGTCGCCTTCTGGTTCACCAAGAAAGGAAAACGAAGGAGAACATTCACACCACAAGAAATCTCTGTTCTCTAAAATGAAGGATAAGGCGAAAAAACTGCAGCACAGCCTCAGCGCCAAGAAGAGACATGATGAAGAAGGTGATGCAACCATGTCACCCTTTAGCAGATCCGAAGACCATGAAGTTAGAGAAGGAGGTTATGCATCGCTTTCACCACGTGACAACTCGAAAGACCGTAAAATCAGAGAAGAAGGAGGACTAGAAGAGGAACAAGAAGAAGATCCTGAATATCTTGGAGCCCCAAGTAAATCAAATTAAGCAAAGCTACATAATTAACAATAACCTTTGTCTTGATATTGCTCAAGACTGATCGATGTTTCTTGTGTGTTATATCCAGTGTATGAATCAAAGAAAGCACCTGAAGAGTTAAAGAAGACTGCGAGGCAGCATCCGAGGGAAAATCCTGTCATCACTGAGACGAACGTCTTGTCTGTTCTCCCAGCCAAACACGACGCTGAACATGAACAAAAAGACTGTACTGGTTCCAAAACAGAACATCCTGTGATCTCGGAGAAGAATGTTTTGTCTGATGTCAAACAAGAGAAGCCTGCTGATTATGAAACAACAACATTAACAAGATCCGTGGATGAGACGAAAGGGAAAGAATTCACAAGTCAGCAACCTATTAGTCCAAGCAAGACCGTAACAGAAACCGTGACAGAGAAGCTAGCACCTGCTTATGCCAAAGTCTCTGACGCAACTAACGCTATAACTAAGAAGATCCAAGATATGGCTTTTCCAGAATCAACAGAGCCAGAAGATGAGATAAACGATGTTTCAGAAATAAACACTGCTGGAACTAACCAGCCAACTGGCTTCAATACCAAGGTGCTATAACTTGTTTATATGTGTTTGTGCCTTTAGATAAATGCATCAGTCAATCATCTTGTGTTGTGTAATGAACAGGTGTGGGACAAAGGCGTATCGATGAAGGAATACATATCCCAGAAGTTTGAGCCTAGTGAAGACGATAGAGAACTTTCTCGAGTGATATCTAAAGCTATTAGTCCTCGTAAAGCTTCTTCTCAGGCTACAAGTTTTGGTGCAGCCTCAGCCATGGCACCTGCTCCAAATTCAGCAGACAACAAAGCTCCCCTTTTAGCCAACACGAATGAAAGTGAGTTCCTATTTTAAGCCACAACTAAAACAATTTGATATAACCATTTGACCAACATGCATTTGTATTATTCTAATGCATTCGTTTTGCTGCAGTTGTTGAAGAAGAAAATCTTGGGAAGGTACTTCAACCAAACTAAAGAACAGATCAGAGGGTTTCTTTAATATGTGTATTGTTTACAAACCCTCTATGTAAGAAAGAGGCTATCTATTTCAATCCTTTTTTCCCCCTATTAGTAATGTTATCATACCAAAACCAAGATTTATATTAGCTAGAGTCTGTTGTATACATAAGAGATTCAAGATTCTAATACATCTTTTGTTTTTTCTTGTTCTTTCTTTTACTCTTTGCTGAGGAGGCAAAACATTTTGTTTGGTTTTTGTTTCCTTCCTTCTTCTTGTAGTTGACTTCTGTAATAAGAATAAAATATTTCATTTTCAGAAAACATATGTATTTGATTATTTAATTCATCCAGGTGATCAAACACATGAACATGTTCAATGTTGCAATATAAATTGCATTTAACGATTCTGAAATCTTCTGAATGCAACTAGTAATGATTAAATAAAGTTTTAAGAGAGTAATTATAAGATTAAAGAACAAGAATGGACGGTCTGGTACAACAGTTGACCTTCTCTTGAGAGTAAGTGGTCTGCAACTCATTGCCCACAACAACACAAATCACCAAACAGATACGGCTTGACAAAGTTGCAACAGACACAACAATGGTATTCACAAAATTGGTTCAAACAACAGAGTAAAAGCTGTCTTGAGAACCTGCAATTATCTGACAAGTTTTTTTTTAAGGTATATTTTTACAGAATGGGAGGAGCATTAAGATCAATGTATGTGAACAGCAAGTATGAAGAAGTCCGAGAAGAATGGGTGGAAGATTACAGCCCTCAGAGGTTTTCTTACAAAGCTCTCTACAAAGCCACCAAAGGATTCAAAGAGAGCGAGCTGCTAGGAACAGAGGCAAACGGTACAGTCTACAAAGGAAAGCTCTCTTCCAATGCACATATTGCTGTAAAGAGAGTTTCTTTGGATGCAGAACAAGATACCAAACACCTGGTTTCTCAGATTGTTGCTGTTGGAAAGTTAAGGCACAAGAACCTTGTGCAGCTCTTAGGATACTGCAGAAGAAAAGGTGAACTACTCTTGGTCTATGACTATATGCCTTATGGAAACCTAGACGAATTCTTGTTTAACGACGAAAGGCCTAACCTTAGTTGGTCCCAAAGGTTTCACATCATCAAAGGAGTGGCTTCAGCTCTTCTCTATTTGCATGAACAAATTGTTCTCCACCGAGATGTTAAAGCCGCAAATGTACTCTTGGATGAGGATTTAAACGGGCGGTTAGATTTTGGTCTAGCTAGATTCGGCACAAACAGGAATCCAATGCTTGGAAGCGTAGGGTATGTGGCTCCAGAGCTAATCATAACAGGAATGCCAACAACCAAAGCAGATGTTTATTCATTCGGAGCATTACTACTAGAGTTTGCATGTGGAAGAATGTTCATAGAGTATCCCGGGAAGCCTGAAGAGTTTAATTTGATCAGCTGGGTGTGCCAATGCTGTAAAAGAGGGAACTTGGTTGGTGCCCGCGATGCTAGACTGGAAGGAGATTACGTCTGCAAAGAGATAGAGCTGGTACTGAAGCTTGGACTACTCTGTGCACAATACAATCCAGAGGACAGGCCTAGTATGTCCCAAGTGGTAAACTATCTTGAAGGAAATGATGTTTTGCCTGAGATGCCTCCAGACACACCCGGGATCAGTATTCCAACACCATACAATGAAGTTCTTGCGTAGCACCACTTCTTCTAGTGCCAGAAAAGAACAGAACAGTCCACTTCTCTCAAGAACCTTCAAAAATACGCACAACCAACAAGCAACATCATTGGAAGAACGGTATAGTTTCGGCAGCAACTTTTTTTTACAGTTTTTCCAAGTTTTATATGTCCACTATGTATACATTGAAAGATAAAATACGTCCCTATGGTACGGGACAAGCTTGTATTGATCTAATGCTATGAAAGTTTTTAACAAACGTGTTACAATCATGTCACAAGTAAGAGAGTTGTTCTTTGATTCTCAATAGCAGATTCTCAGAATAGCTTTAAGAAGCTCTATTCCTCTCCATTGCATCCACAGTAGTAGAGGAGAAGTTTGTTGCGTAATAAAGAAGATATTTCTGGAGTTCAACATGTGAATGTTCTTGAACTTGCAGCATAAGGATCATATGTCTTTACTTTTTTACACATTCGACGTTAGTTACAGCTTAAAAAAAAAGGTTACATAGTATGTGTTACAAATGAACAACTGGATTATATTGTGTGTGCGATCATTAATGGACAACAACACGTTTTGTTAAAAAAAAAAAAAAAGGTTTAATAGTCTTTCTAATTCTCTTCTTGATTGCATGAAAGTTTGTTGTATCACTTATTAATTATTAGGTAGTGAAAACAAAGAATGTTTTCATGGGCCTTTGCTTAACTAACAAAAAACTTTGGGATGGATTTAGATATTACGTGAAACTATTGTGGCAAAAGTTATAAGTATTTTAACATCTAGGCCCCGCAATATCAAGATTCTGTGGCGAAAAGTTCAGACCAAGCCACACCAAGATATGTTGTTGACGTGTCATGATGTTATTGGCTATGAATCCGTTTCGGATAACAAAAGCATCTCTCTGTGGAAACACAAGAACTGTCTTGTGCACTCTATCATCGCCATGGTGTCTCATCTTCAATGTATGGCATCTACATTGTTTACTTGAGGTACAAGAAAACGGTTTAAGCTCGTTGGTGATCTCTTCTAATGGCTTCTAGTTCAACTTCATTCCTGTTAACCACCGCGCCACCGCAGGGTGTCCGGTTTAACCCGAGAAAACCTAGGTTAACCGTGTGGGCTAAGCAAACGGCGTTTCAACTGGGGAAAACGAAGGGCGGTGATGATGACTCGGAGGCGAAACAAACCGGTAAATCGTCAGATTCGAAACCATTCGGGTTCGATTTCGGTAAGTTACCGGACATGAAGTCACTCATGCCGGTGGTGACAAACCCTTCGACCGGTTTAGTGTTTGGTAATAACAGAAAGAAAGATCCTGGTACGGTTTTTGTGGCCGGTGCTACGGGACAAGCTGGTATACGCATAGCTCAAACGCTCTTGCAACGAGGATTCAGCGTTCGAGCTGGCGTTCCTGACCTTGGAGCCGCCCAAGACCTCGCTCGTGTTGCGGCCACTTACAAGGTCCGCTTGTTTTGTTTTTTCTAAGTCCCACGATTCGTATATTCTTAACGTGATAATGATGATCTTGATTTTTAGACGCAATCAATCGCACTTCAGATATTAAGACAGCGATGACAGTTACAGATTGATTTAGCGATGTAAAAACGCGTTTTGGTTTTAGATTATTATGCTTTGACTTCGCATGTGAACTCGGGTGGCGTTTAGCGTTTTGATTATGGTTTGACGCTCAGCTTTTCAACAGATTTTATCAAATGAGGAAGTCAAGAGGCTAAACGCTGTTCAATCCCCTTTCCAAGACGCTGAATCAATCGCAAAAGCCATAGGAAACGCGACCAAAGTTGTGGTTACGGTCGGGGCGACAGAGAACGGTCCTGACGCACCAGTCTCGACCTCAGACGCTTTGCTCGTGGTCCAAGCGGCTGAGCTTGCTGGCGTAAACCATGTGGCAATCGTGTACGATGGTAGCATCAGCGGATCCACGTACAACGTGCTAGACGGGATAACTTCGTTTTTCGGGAACCTTTTCGCAAAATCTCAGCCATTGACTATCTCTGACCTCATCGAGAAAGTGGCTCAAACCGATGTGGCGTACACACTCATAAAGACGAGCTTGACGGAGGATTTCTCCCCGGAGAAATCTTATAACGTCGTCGTTTCAGCTGAAGGGAGTAACAGCGGCAGTGGCAGTAGTTCGTCGTCCGAGGCCTACAAAGTAATGTAATGTATGCGATAAAAAAGGGATTATTATCATACATTACATTGAAACTAAATCATTTGTTTATAGATTGGTTTTGATTAATGGGTTGATTAACTTGTTTGGTGTTCTGTTTACGACCAGGTTCCCAAGTTGAAGATTGCGTCGCTGGTTGCAGACATGTTTGCTAACACGGCCGTGGCAGAAAATAAGGTAGCGTATAGCACAAGTAACTCACTCGTCAAGTTGTGTTCGTGTATGCGTTCAAAATCTTGATGATATTAGTTCTGTGTCTCCTTTTTCAGGTGGTGGAAGTTTCTACAGACCCATCAGCACCGTTGAGGCCAGTAGATGAGCTATTCAGGTAAACGAGTCCTCTTCTTGATTGATTCGAAAGACAACTGTTGTATTGCTTGTGAGTTTATAGCTTAATAAGTTATGTGTCAACTTCGTTTAATGACTTATATGATAGTGTAATCCCGGAAGATGGGAGGAGAAAAGTATACGCAGATGCGATCGCAAAGGCAAGAGCCGAGGAAGAAGCTAAAGTCGCAGCTGAGAGAGCCCGAGAAGCAGCAGAAGAAGCGAAAGAGCTTGAGAAACAAATGCAAAAGCTCTCTTCAAAAGAAGCAGAAGCTGCTAGCTTAGCTGAGGATGCCAAGCAGAAAGCAGATGCCGTGGGAATCACCGTGGACGGTCTATTTAGCAAGGCTAAAGATATCGGATCAGGTCTCTCCTGGAATAAACTTGGTTCTCAGTTCGCTACCGCGGTCCAGAACGCTTCAGAGGCAGAGAAAGAAGCAGAAGCTGCTAGCTTAGCTGAGGATGCCCAGCAGAAAGCAGATGCCGTGGGAATCACAGTGGACGGTCTATTTAGCAAGGCTAAAGATATCGGATCAGGTCTCTCCTGGAATAAACTCGGTTCTCAACTCTCTACCGCAGTCCAGAACGCTTCAGAGGCACCTAAAGTACAGGTTGCTACGGTCAGAGGACAGGCGAAAGCGAGAAACTTGCCACCCAAGAAAGCAGTGGTGAAACAGAGAAACGTGAGCGCTAAACCCGCCAAATCATCTCCTTTTGCATCCAAACAGAAGGAAGAGCCTCTGAAGAAGCAGGAGAAAGAGGTGAGGAAAGTGTTCGGAGGACTGTTTAAACAAGAGACCATCTACGTCGACGACGACTAAAAAACGCCATAAACGATGCTGTTTTGGAGTTCCGTACAGTTTCCTTTTTTTTTTACTTTCCTTGTGTTTCAAGTTAAATATCTGTAATCATATTTGTTAAAAATCCCTTATGATATAACTAAACGTTAATAATTTGATTCACAGCAATTTCAATTCTGACTTCGAAAATTCAAGAAAAAAAAGAAATTACAATATGAAGCAAAACAAATTCGTAGAAAAAATAACATAGAATAATTAGGAGAAATCAAAAAACGCCTTTGAGATAAAGCATGAAGAGACAGAACAAGATGATAACAAGAATCCAAATCCCATCAGCTTGTTCATTGACGCCATGGTGAATTTGTTCAGCGTTGTTGTTAAGGAACATCATACTCATTACGACTAAGATGCTGACGCAAACCGCTCCAGTTCCTAAGCCGCTTGGTCTGATATCAAACTTCTTCTCTGGAGCATAATTATTGCCGCTTCTACAATAGCTTACCAAAGCCCAGAAAAGTCCAGCATACGCCAAAACTAAGATCTCAGCTAGTGGCATCTTTGATTTCTGATCTCTCTTTTGTGTTTGTGTTCTTAGACAAAGAAGAATTGAATACCCTTTGTGTTTCTGGCTACTCTTATTTATAATGCTTGTGTTGTTTGATCCTTTTTGTTAATTTGGTTTGATTTCTATTTCTTTTCTTCTAATTTTCCTTTTTTCGATAATGCTTGTTTTCCATATTTTTTGTTTTAGAGTCGTTTTTGCACATTTTAGGAAAATGGAAATATTTGCGTGCGTAAGTAAAAAAGATAGTAACTAATTTAGGTTAATCTCTTAACAAAGAGAAGATACTGTCTAAGAACAAAGCAGAGCGTTATCTCTCCCAACAAACTGAACCAGTATACAATCACATGTAAACCATCTGAACTATAGAATCCTTGATATCAATTCACTACAGCCAGAAACCTGTGCCTGCAGCTTAATCAAGCTGAAGCAAGGTGGACCAGTGACTGCAGCCTACTTACTTAACCAGGAATCAGAAGCTTACACGGATGAAGCTTGTTTCGACTTTTGAACCGAAGGCAGAGAGTGAAATGAACACGCTTTTTTTTTTTCTGTTTATTGAAGAACAATATGATAGTAACAATGATCCCAACAGCTTTCGTTGGCATATATTACAGGAATTTTCTAAGCCGAACAACCTGTTCGTTATTCCTTTGGCCTGACTAAGTCCAAGAAATTTAGTCGAGATCTCTCCCTTGCTTATTCTACACAAGCAATTGTAAAGTCGCACAAGTATTACCAGTAATCTCCACAGGAACACACTCCATTCTTGAACCTATGAAACCGGTTCACATCTCTAACTAGAATCTCCTTCTCCATAAACTTCGAGATGAACTTTGTAAACAAGTGACAGTCCTCGCACAACCGCAAGTTCTTCGTGATTCTGATGGGCTCTCCTTTTGATGTATTTATCAGCCCAAACGCTAAAGCCAGTTTCTCACTGTGTCCTAACACTATCCGCTCTTTCTCTTCCGTCTCAAGCTCATACAGAACCCCTTTGGTTTGCGGTATGTACCCTTTCTCCTTCATATCTTCGGCTAACTTAACCAAGAAAGCATGAATCTGTTCCATAAGAGGGTTAAACTCATCCACTGAGACAAACGAGTACATTTTCTTCCTCACTTCCATCCAGCACCGACCAGGCAATTTCTGCAGTCCCCGGTGTTCTAGGAGCTTCTTCACTCTCTTAACCTCATCCCACATCTGAGCTTCCGCATAAATGTCTGCCAACAACACATAATTCCCTGCATTTTTTGGTTCAAGTGCAAAGAGCCTTTTACTTGCTCGCTCTGCAAGCCCAACATTTCCGTGAATTCTACAAGACCCGAGAAGGGAACCCCAAACCTTAGGCCCTGGTTCAGTCCTCATATCTTGAACCATCTTTGCTGCCTCGTCTAACCTATTCGCCCGACCTAACAGATCAACCATACAAGCATAATGCTCGACTTGTGGTTTTATCCCATGGTCACTCCACATTGATTCAAACAGTCTTTTTCCTTCTTCAACAAGGCCCTCGTGGCTGCAAGCTCCCAAAACACTGACAAATGTTACAGGAGATGGAGTAGCCCCATTGGCGAGCATCTCTTCAAATATTTGAATTGCTTTCCTTCCATACCCGTGAACACCATAGCTTGATATCAAGGAATTCCAGGATACAACATCCCGGTCATGCATTCGATCAAATACTCTTTGTCCAACTTCAAGCTTACCACATCTACCATACATTGTCACAAGAGCACTGATCACCGGCAATATGGAGTCAAGCCCCCGTCTGAGTATGTACCCATGAATCAATCTCCCTTGCTCTAAAGCTGCAAGCGAAGCACAAGCTTGAAGCACACTAACCATAGTCACAGAGTTCGGGGATGCATCTTTGGTTTCTGTCATCATTTCACGGAAAGTCCTCAGAGCTTCAAAAGCTTTCCCGTTCTTTGCATAGCAGGCAATCATTGCGCTCCAAGAAACAACGTTTTTGACGGGCATTCCACCAAACACATAGCTGGCATAATCCACACAGCCAAATCGAGCATACATGTCCAACAACGTAGTCATGATATAAACATGCGAATTGTAACCGCGTCGGGTAAGATGGGCGTGAATCTCTTTCCCTTTAGTAAGACAATTCGCTGTGCATTCCGATGCAACACAAGCCTTGAGAACATAAGTGTATGTGAACCTATCTGACTCAACTCCAATCCTATTCATCTTCCAATACAAACCCAACACTTCTTCTCCATGACCCGCCAATGTAAGTGCCCGGAACAAAGCGTTCCAGACATATATAGTTCTTTTACGCGTTTTATCGAACACCTTCCGTGCATAATCCACAGACCCCAAATCCGAATACATACCAATAAGCTTCGTAGCCAAAAAAGGATCTTGATCAAACCCATTATCCAGAATATGTCGATGAACTCGTCGAGCATCAGAAAAAGAGCTACGATGACCGCAACAGAGAATTAGAAGCTCGTAAGTCTGTTGACTCGGGCTAGATTCCTGAGACAAGACGCGAAGCGCCTGCTTAAGCTTACCCTCTTTGCACAACGATTGAATTAGCTGATTATTAGAGATTTTAGCTCCGGCGCTGGCAGCTATCGAAGGATTGTTTAAGGCAACGGAACACAACGGTGGCTTCGGAGGACAACGAGGTAAGAAGTTAACACTATAACAAGTCGGTTGTATTACTTGAGGAGAGTGAGATAGAAACATTTTCCGGTGATTAAGCTTTTCCCGATGTGTTTCCCGGAAAATTCCCAAAGAAAAACATAAAAAAAATTCGCGGCTTTTCTATCAAATCTGGTGTTTTTCAATCGACGACGATAAAGAGAGGTGTCTTTTTTACTTGCCGATGCCACCACCAGTTTCTTCTCTGCTACTTCCGTGGTTGGTTTACACGTGCCAATCACGTGGTAACAATATGGGCCTTTTTGGATCAGGCCCATATTTGGATAGTTTTGAATCGGGTTGATATAAGTTTTACTCACCATCTTTTGGTAACAAGTGTCTCTAGAGAACCCTCTTTTGTACTTCAGAGTTAAGAATCTATAAACACAAGCGTCTTGCAGTGTGATTCACAGATATATACATATAAAGTATATATACACACTTGAGAGGATTTGTATCTCTGACATGTGAAAGAACAGAGAAGGAGAAGAAAACAGAACAAAAAATTGGGTTGTGGTAACAAGACAACATTTAAAAAAGAAGTGGCAGAGATGATAACCATGTAGATATATATACTGTTGCCTTTGCAACTTCGGATACTTACTACTCATGGAGGTTCAGAATTATCCGCCACCAACATCCTTTGTCGCCTTTTCTCCTCCTCCCTTTTTTTCAGTAAGAAGGACTGCAAAAGGATATGAGATGTGGTCACTTTTACTACAATACTGCAGATGGAAACTGACATAGCTAGCTGAGATTCTGAAACAAAGAGGAAGTTCAACGGTTTTGAGAAACACTCAAATCTATATACCTATTTCTCGTTAAAAGAACCGTGGCCTCCTAATCACAGGCTTAAGAATTTGGAAAGAGCACATTAAACTTTCGTCGACACTCATCAATGCGCCCGCATTGTCAAATTCACCACAATAGTTTGGAGCAGAAAACAAAGTCACAAGCTGTCTATCAGCAAAGAACTCATACCCATCCTCTACAACCTGCGGGAACATTATAGACGGATGGATCTTGAGCGCAGATTTCATTTCACAAATAAACTAAAGGAAACATATATACAAATGTAGTCGATATACTAACCTGGTGGGCACGACAGACTAAATCCATATCGTTTTTTATTAGAAACTCAGCTACTTTGTCAGCGCCAAAAGTGTAGGAGACACCGCGATCATTCATCCCCCAGCCGCTGACGTCCTTACTAGGATCAGACCAAAGAAGGTCACAAAGCAAACCAGAGTCTGGCACATCAGTTGGGCGCTCTATGTTCTTAATCTGTTCCACATTGGTCAAATCGGGAGAAAGTCCACCGTGCATACAGAGTATCTTTTCGTCTATGACAGCTGCCACAGGGAGACAGTTAAAAGTGTCTGTAAATACTTTCCAGAGCTTCACGTTGAATCTTCGTTTACATTCGTCATAGAATCCATAGATTCTGTTTATAGAGGCACACTCATGATTTCCTCTTAAGAGAAAAAAGTTTTCGGGGTATTTGATCTTGTAGGCAAACATAAGACAAATAGTCTCCAAACTCTGTTTCCCGCGGTCAACATAATCTCCTAAGAATAAGTAGTTTGCTGCAGGAGGGAAACTGCCATACTCGAAAAGCCTCAATAAATCTGAGTATTGGCCGTGAATATCACCTGAAACAATGCAAAGGAAATACATATCAACCTAGAAAACCACCGGAACAAATCAAATATATTTCAGTTAAGAATAACAAAGATAGCAGCAGCACACAGATCTGCTAATAAAAAAATGAACTTGCTTTCTCTCATAAAACCGAGCCTCTAAGATTTTTCTAGATTATATCAATTGCCTAAAGAAAAATGTTACACATCAACCTACGAACCCATAAGAACCATAATTAATGATTCTTGAAGAAAAGCAAAGAAAACCAATGCATATTCACAAGAAAAGATCAAGAAGAACTTGCTTCCTCTCACATGACCGTACAAATACCATACTAACGAATAACCAGATTCTCTCAGGCAAATTCCAAGACTCCAAAAAGAGGGTAAGCCAAACAAACACATCCATCATCAAGTGACATCAATTGGTAAGAAAGGATAAATTGCTCCTTTAGCTTCCGGAACAAATTTCTTCCACACTTAAGATTCTTCAACCTTATGAGGTCCAATTTAATGATCTTATCAATCTCCCTCACTTTTCTCTCTAACGAGATAAGCTGCTGCAACCAGATTATGCTAATCAAAGTAATAATCTCTCTCTCTGTTCTCATTCAACATTCCCACATAACTTCAATTCTATTCGTTTCTGTTCCCCTTAAAACTTAAACTCATCCCCTCCAAGAAAAATGCAAACTTTTTCAGTAAAAAACTAAATATTGATTAAAAGACAAAATGATACACAATCATGAAATTATCAGATCCCAAAGCGAACAAACAGAATACAAAGCCGGAAGCTGGAAATGGAGACAGAGATTATATACCGCAGATCTTAACAGGGGCGGCGAGCTCAAGAAGACAGGGCTGTTGAAGCAATATCTCTCTAGAGGCGGAGCAAAGCTGTCGGATCTCAGACTCGTTGAGCATAGCTTGCTTCGTCCCAGCTTTAGGGTTTCCGTAATCAAGTAAACGCTTAATGATGTCGTCGAGAACATCAGGGTCCATGCTTCCTTGCCCTTGTTGCGCCATTCCCTCACTACCCACCTTTCAAGTTTCAATCTTTCGATTAAGATTGGATCGGCCGGAAAGAGAAGAAGGAAAAAATATCAAATTTCAAAATCTGAACCCAAAAATAAAGTTGTCGCCTTTTTAAAACTTAGAATTCTCTTCTCGATCCCTTTTGTTTTTCTTACAAGTAATTTCTCTGATGGGTTCGTTTCCCGAAAATGATATGGCAATATCTGGGATCTCTCCATTGGGCAAGGCACCTGAAAGCTGTTGCCTTTATTCTCTATTTCTAGTATTATACGTAAAATTTAATAAGCTAATTAAAAAAAAAAAACGAATTAGTTAATAGAAATAGAGGAATTCCTCAAAATACCATCATTTTGTTTTTTTTTTCAAAAATACCACTAAAATTAAATTATTGTTCAATGGTTTCAAATTTTAAATCTTTGGTTTAGGTTAATTATTTGCAATTTAGGATATAGTATTTAGGGGATAGGGTTTAATGTTTAGAATTTATAATTTAGAAAATTCAAAATTTTTAATTACACTATTGAGTCTTTCAAAAAAGTATCCAAAACAAGATTTTAGGTTTTTTTTTTACATGTTTTCAATTTTCTGTTACACATATAGTAATTATTTTTTCGGTTTAAAAATGATCACTTAAAAGTTTCGTATAGCATTTTGGAATTTATTTAAAATCATTGAAAAGGCTTTTAGGTTTGTTCCCGAAAGAAATTTTTAATAGAAAACTCAATCGTTGGCTAATATGACGTTTCATGCATGCAAATGCAATTGGTGTTAGTTTAGCAAGTTGGCTAATATGACGTTTCTTTCTCAGTTTCTCCATCACTCCTTTTGATAGTTTCTCTTATGTATCGTCGTCACTTGATAAGGATGATGATGAAGATTTAGTTTGGTCGGTTAAAAACAACTAGAAATGAGCAAGTGTGTTACATAAAGAAATGTTTCTGGAACTAGATACATAATCATTGAATCAATTAAACCAAGCCAAGACCAACCAGCCTAAACTGGAGATATTAACAAAATCTTTTTATAAACCAGAAACGAGGAAAACACACCAAGGCAAGAAGATAAAAGTATACTACTAACAAGCTTTACTGACTAATCTCACAAGCTTTTAACTGAACACAAACCCCAACAGAACAGAAGAGCATTAAAAACAGAGTAAATCAGACAGAAGTATTCTACATGTTCTTGCATAGTTACGTTTCATTCACTCAAAACTTGGAAAGAAGAGAAGCCAGTGAAAACAAAAGTTTGAATCTTTGAGGAGGGAACACGCGAACGACCCGTTTACCTTTAGTTTAAGAAGAGCAGCATGCTCGTTTCGCGCCTCCAGAAGTGTCATCAACGTTAATTGTAGTTCCCTGCCCAGGGATTGCGGAATTAGCTGCTGCTGCTTCTTGTGCAGCCAGTGCCTTTTTGCTTATGATATGGTAGATCTCTCCTAAGATGGTCTGAAACGCTTTCTCCACGTTTGTTGCTTCAAGAGCTGATGTTTCCAGGAAAGACAGACCTTCCTTCTCGGCCAAACTCTGACCATCTTCCTCAGCGACAGATCTCAAGTGGTTCAAATCAGATTTGTTCCCAGCCATCATGATCACAATGTTTGAATCTGCATGGTCTCTCAGTTCGCGCAGCCACCTCAATACATTGTCAAAGGTCTGTCTCTTGGTGATGTCGTAGACAAGAAGTGCACCTACTGCACCCCTGTAATAAGCACTGGTGATTGCCCTGTACCTCTCCTGACCTGCAGTATCCCAGATCTGAGCCTTAATTGTCTTTCCTTCCACCTGCGTATCCAGAATACATTCACAGAGATTTACAGTAAAAACCAGTTAGATCTTAGGAACTGAAGCACCCCTAGATTTATGAACAAGATTGCCAATGTTAATGTTTCAACAATCAAAACAGTTCAGAACATATTTCTCGAGTTGTTAAATTCATCTTACTAACATTAACACCAACATTTTCAATGCATCTATTTGCATACAACTACATAAGTGTATCATAGAATTCTTTTTCTGGAAAGTTTTATTGGTTGACTTTAAGAGGGTATAAAGGTGGACAAGGTCACGCATGACAAATGACAACAATGATCAAGATATACAGTGAAATTATTGAAGACAAGCTGTGAGAATCTTTTCTCTTTTGAATTGGCTCTCATGACCATCCACTTATAGCCTTAAAATGAGAAAAGCATCTGTCATGACACAAAGCCAGCACATCTAAGATTCTCTCTTTGTTAAAATATTTAACAAGACAAAGAAGAAATCAGTATACTGCAGTAGCTGAGAAAAGAATTGGATTCCATATACTCTTTGAACACAGTAACTGAAAAAAACTGAAGTGTATTGGGGACAAGACCTTTCACCAAAAAAAACCATATCACAGGACTAAAGAAGATGCAACTTTAAAGAAACAAAACAGACTAAAGAATAAACTATCAAATACCTGAATTATACACTACAGTTATAGGGTCATGAAGCTACAAGTAAATTTATGTCTAGCATCGAAAATAGAAACCTTCATAATAGCTATAGAAGAGAAATCAGAATAAGAGACAAAGCTAATAAGAACAGAAGCAACCCATCCCAAAATCACAGCTTTAAGACTCTCAACATATACACCTCACCTAAATCACTATCTCTTCAATTTTTCTCTGGTTCTAACAGCAAATATTCTGAATTATACTCCCACACAGAGGTGTTACTTAAAGAGAGAAACAGAGAAAAAAATTCGAATCACACCTGAGTAGTTCTGGTGGCGAATTCAACACCAATGGTAGATTTAGATTCCAAGCAAAACTCATTCCTGGTGAATCTAGACAAGATATTAGATTTCCCAACACCAGAATCACCGATCAACACGATCTTAAACAAATAATCATATTCCTGATCCACTCTATGCGTCATTTTCTCCCTCTCTCTCTCCGATCTCGCAATCAAACCTACACATTTGAACCCAAAACAAAAAAAAACAGAACCTTTGTCAGTGATCTCCAAAATCAAACCCAGATCCAACGAAATTAAGACGAACCCATAAAGTAAATCACAATAAGAAAGACTGATTCGTGTACCCTTTACGCAAAATGGCGGATGAATCGAGAAAAGAAAGAAAAAAAAAATTCGAATTTTTTTTCAGATCTAATAAAGGAAGAAACTTTGATTAAGAGGCTTTTAACGTTTGTTCTCTCTCACGAACTGTTTGTTTCAATTTTGTTGAAGAGGCTTCTTCGTCTTCTTCCTCTTCGAGAGAGATGAGGAAAAAAAAGCAATAAAAGAGAATGTGTATATATATATATCTATCTATACGTATCTGTGTCAGGGAATAGAAACGACGTCGTGCTCGAGAGAAAAAGACAAAGACTTTCAGTTACCTTGCTGATTTGGCAACTAATGATTCGTAAGCAGGCTGGCAAACAGTAAGAGCATGTTCCAAAGGGTTCTTCTATATGTGTAATTGGAAAAGAAAAAAAGTATATATAATTGCGTTAATAATATAAGATCAATGATTGTTATATATATTTTGTTGCGAGTGTGGTAATGATAATAACTTAATAAGTCACGTCAAATCGAATATGAAACTGTTGGAACAAGTTCATTAGTAGAAAATAATGAAAATTAGGAGGTGATCATGAAGTAATTTTTAAAAATCATTGCCTAATTACTTGGAGTAGTAGAAGCATAAAGCAGTCAACAAATAAAAGTATACATTACCTTATTAGTAAACTTTTAATTTAGGTTTTTGTTTGGACTATATATAATTATTAATTTGTTATCTTCTTTCTTTGGTTTAATTTAGGTTATTAATAATGTTGAGGCAATTGTTGCTATTGATTTTTAGACAAAATTAACAAGACAAATACATACATATAATTTGCTTGCTAGTTTTAACTTCAGTCCAAATTATTAAAATGTTAATTAGTTTCAATATGTCTAAACTTAAGTCTAAATAACTATTATAAATAGAGAGTGATCAAAGTTGTAACGATGAAACATGTATAGTTAGAAACAATAAAATCTGTACTATTTTGGTGAAAGTTCTTAATTTCATCGGTACATTTTTATTACATCTCTAGAAAAATTAGATACATCGTCCGGAAAAAAGTAATTAATTGAAAAACCTTAGCGTTGAGAATATTTCGTTATTGTAAGGTCAAATGATGAACCTGCCTCACATGATTAAGCTGCCATAATTAACAGAATTTAGAATATACATACATTTCCACATATTTTAATCTGCCAAAATAATTTGGCACAACACTCAATTCTAGTCATAATAAAAATTAATTAAATATTTTGTTTCCATTGGTTAGTCAATTTAATTGGTTAATGAGAAAATTTTCAAGTCAAAAGAGGTTCTTTCTATTTATTTTTACCAAGGAATAGTGGACCAAGAAAGTAGAAACTGTAGCAAATTAAATGTACCAATCAAAGCCATTAATATTGAATATACATTATTATTGCCATAAGTGTAATTAGTAATTAGAGAAAGAATCTCTTTAAGGACTTTGATTACGTTCTTAGACCCTGTTCAAAAATGACTTCCCTATAAATAATTCGTTTCATTCTCACAATCTTCATTATAAAAACAAAATCATCTAATTAAGCCAATTAATTAAATATGACGAAACCTGATGTCTCTTCTTGTCTCCTCTCATGTCTCTTTGTCTTTGCTTCGCTTGTGAGTTTTGCAGCAGCAGCCGACAATGAACAAGACAAACAGGTAAATTACACAAATATTACCATCCTTTCTTAGAGTTATTAATTTCATGGTTCGATCGAATTATTTGACTTACGTGCAACCATGATAATGATATGATGATATCTATAGGTGTATATAGTATACATGGGTGCACTCCCTGCTCGTGTTGATTACATGCCAATGTCCCATCACGCTAGCATTCTTCAAGATGTCATCGGCGAGAGGTGCAATGAATTAATATGATTTATAGATGATAATGTTAATGTGATTATTTGTGTATATGGTCTCATGTATATCGATGAAAATTATATAGTTTCTCAAACAAATATATCAATTTTCTAGTTCGATAGAGGATCGTTTGGTTAGGAATTATAAAAGGAGTTTCAACGGATTCGTTGCTCGGCTAACCGAATCCGAAAGAGAGATACTAGTAAGTAAGTGCAATACTCTTACTCAAATTACTAATCTTCTCTATGCAATAATATGATTTTAATTGTTTTGTTATTTTATTTAAGGTATGGACGAAGTTGTGTCTGTGTTTCCTAGCAAGAAACTGAAGCTCCAAACAACGTCGTCGTGGAGTTTCATGGGCCTCAAAGAAGGCAAAAGGACAAAACGAAACAATCTCATAGAGAGCGATACAATCATCGGTGTTATCGATAGTGGAGTCTACCCAGAATCGGACAGCTTCAGCGGCAAAGGCTTTGGTCCTCCTCCTAAGAAATGGAAAGGTGTTTGTGAAGGTGGCAAGAACTTCACTTGCAACAAGTATAAAAACCCCCTTTAAACTGATTAACTGCGTTACAAGTTTGTCAATTGCAAAAGTGGTAACATTGAATGTGAACTATCTTGTTTTCTGTACACAGCAAGCTTATTGGAGCACGGTACTACACACCGTATCCTGACTCAGCAAGGGACCTCATGGGACATGGATCGCACACAGCATCCACGGCAGCTGGAAACGCTGTGAAGCACGTGAGCTTTTACGGACTCGGTAATGGAACCGCGAGAGGTGGCGTTCCAGCTGCAAGAATAGCGGTTTATAAAGTATGTAACCCTGGCGCCAGTGGTTGCACAACTGACGGGATTCTAGCCGCGTTTGACGATGCCATAGCGGACAAGGTAGACCTCATTTCCATCTCCATCGGTGGGGATAACGGTTCGCCATTCGAGGCTGACCCGATTGCGATTGGGGCTTTCCATGCTATGGGCAAGGGAATCCTCACAGTGAATTCCGCAGGTAACAGTGGTCCACAACCAAGCTCAGTAGCAAGCGTTGCGCCTTGGATCTTCACTGTTGCTGCTAGTAATACGAACCGCGCGTTTGTCACCAAAATTGTTCTAGGAAACGGCAAGACAATTGTCGTGAGTACCAAGAAACAAAATATTCACAAATCATTATGGTACATATGTTGTCCTCTTTAAACGTTAATGATTGTTGTGCCAACAGGGAAGATCAGTGAATACGTTTGATCTTAACGGAACCAAGTACCCTATAGTACATGGAAAATCAGCTACAAGTACTTGTAGTGATGATGCCGCCAGGTAACTTCCACTCCAAGAAATTAAACATTTTATCTTGGTAACTATTTTGCTCTTCACATAGCAGGTTTAAAATGGTATTTTGTCGTTTCAGGCTCTGCTCACCAGGATGTCTAGACAGTAAACTTGTGAAAGGAAAGATTGTGTTATGCGATTCAGTGCAAAATCCTGAAGTAGCTAAAGATATGGGAGCCGTTGCATCCATTGTTAAGAGCCAATACGCAGAGGTTGCAATGATCTTCTCTTTTCCAGTCTCTGTTGTATCGGAAAAAAAATACAACACTCTTCTCTCCTATGTGAACTCAACAAAGTAAAATCCCATCTCTCTTTTTCTTGATATATCTCTATACCAATACTCTTATCTTATTGCTTGATCGTTATTTTATTTTTATCTTTGGCCAGGAACCCTAAAGCAGCTGTTCTGAGAAGTGAGACTATCTTTAATCAGAGAGCTCCCATTGTTGCTTCCTACTCTTCTCGTGGTCCAAACACAATCATTCCTGATATTTTGAAGGTATATATAGAAACAGAGAAAAGCTAGGTTACTTGTAGCTCTCATTCTAACATTTTATTGTGTCTGACTAAATGATGAATTTGATTTGCAGCCAGATATAACAGCGCCTGGATCAGAGATCATCGCTGCTTATTCTCCTGATGTACCACCAAGCTTATCAGACACAAGACATGTAAAGTACTCGGTTGAAACCGGAACTTCAATGTCTTGTCCGCATGTTGCTGGTGTAGCCGCATACCTAAAAACGTTTCACCCACGCTGGTCTCCTTCCATGATTCAATCCGCCATCATGACTACCGGTAAGCAAAATAACAATCATTCTGTTTTTTTTTTTCCTCTACAACATCACTTTCTTGTATTGCAAGAAAACTTAAAATAATCTGTTTTTGATGGGTTTCTTGTAGCTTGGCCAATGAATGCATCTACTTCTCCATTTAATCAGATGGCTGAGTTTGCTTACGGAGCAGGCCATGTTGATCCGATAGCTGCAATTCATCCAGGACTCGTTTATGAAGCTAGTAAATCCGACCACATCGCCTTTCTCTGTGGCTTGAACTACACTGGAAAGAAACTAAGACTCATCTCCGGTGATGGCAGCATTTGCACTAAAGAACAAACTAAATCGTTACCCCGAAACCTAAACTATCCTTCGATGACTGCTCAAGTCCCGGCGTCAAAGCCGTTCAAGCTGACTTTCCATAGAACAGTCACTAACGTTCGTAAAGGTAAGGCAGCCACTTACAAAGCAAAGGTAGTGGGATCTAAACTCAAAGTCAAGGTGGTTCCAGAAGTCTTGTTTATGAAGTCTGTGCACGAGAAGAAGTCCTTCACGGTGACTGTTTCAGGGGAAGGTCCCGAAGCTGACAATCTTGTGTCCGCACACCTGATATGGTCTGATGGTGTCCACTCTGTGAGAAGCCCCATTGTTGTTTATGCTACGAGCTGATGGAGTCAGAGCTAGTTATTTTCTCTATATATGATTGTTAGTTTTTATAGTTCGTGATATGTATGTTGTTTAGGATGTTTCTGGTTACTTCACCCATTTTAATGCTAAACATCTTATCGGATTATTTGCTTCTTCAAATTAAAAGTTTAATTGGTTCTAAGATTCAAAATTGTTTTGTGAGTTTTGATTTTAATTTGGAAAATGATTAATGTATCGACGAGTCTTGGCAAAACGAAAGCGTTTTAGTAAGAAGTCCAATGAGAAGTCCTCAAAACGCAGTCGTTTTTAGGTTTCACTACCGTTGTGTGTTTTATATGTGATACAGGGGAGAGAGTCGGAGAGTCGGAGAGTCGATTCAAAGTTCAGACATTTGAGTCTTATTACGACCGAGAGATGTTAGCAAGTCGCGTCTTCTCGCGAAAAATCTCACCTTTCGCATCGATCTTCTTCCAGAAACTTACTACAAACCCTTCAATTCGTCGAGTTTCATTCTCGAATCTAAAACCCAAAACGCTACTTCACCCGATTCCGCCGAAGCCTTTCACGGTGTTTGTTTCTCGGTTCCATGACGGGAGACCAAGAGGTCCTCTCTGGAGAGGGAAGAAACTGATCGGAAAAGAAGCCCTTTTCGTGATTCTGGGTCTCAAGAGATTGAAAGAAGACGACGAGAAGCTGGAGAAGTTTATAAAGACACATGTTTTCAGATTGTTGAAATTAGATATGTTAGCTGTTATCGGCGAGCTTGAACGACAAGAAGAGACTGCCTTAGCCATCAAGGTGAGTTCTTTACGTCACAATTTCTATTGGGTCTTTCAGGATTTTGTTTTTGTTTTGGCTTATTTTAAGTTTGATTTCATGTTTGTGGGGGATGCTTGAGCTCTGTTGATTACTACGATCGTGTTTCTGTTTAACTGCGACGTTATGTGTTTCTGTTCTACAAATTTTAGGTCAATTTGGGTAGATGCAGAGTTTCATAGTGTTGCTCATGAACTGTTCGATGAAATGCCTCAACAGAGCTAACATCAGTGTAGTTGTATGCTTAAGGTTTAGACCGTTCTACATAGATCTTATACGTATATTCTTGGTTGTTGATGATTGGCTTCTTCAACTTATTACAGATGTTTGAGGTGATTCAGAAGCAGGAATGGTACCAACCTGATGTGTTTATGTACAAGGACCTTATAGTATCCTTAGCAAAGAGTAAAAGAATGGACGAAGCAATGGGGTTGTGGGAGAAAATGAAGAAAGAGAACCTTTTTCCTGATTCTCAGACTTATACAGAGGTTATCAGAGGATTTTTGAGAGACGGATGTCCCGCTGATGCCATGAATGTGTATGAAGACATGTTGAAGTCTCCAGATCCGCCGGAAGAGTTGCCGTTTAGGGTTCTGTTGAAGGGGCTTCTACCGCATCCGCTTCTCAGAAACAAGGTGAAGAAAGATTTCGAAGAGTTGTTCCCTGAGAAACATGCTTATGATCCACCCGAAGAGATATTTGGTAGATGCTGAGGTGTGTGTATGCACGAAACTACTCTTCTATATCAGACTTCTCAGTGTTTCTCAAAATTGGAATAGTGTCTCTCCAGTTATAAACTTTTAGTCTTTTGGCAATTTAACGTAGTTAATATAATAGTAGATCATTCGTAGTCTTGAATTGCAGTGGAGACACGGGAAAAATGTTTGGGGATGTTATTCATCCTTGACTTGTGTGCGTCAGTGAGTGCATTGGGCAGGGGAAGTCTATATTGATCAAGATCCAAAATGTGTGATCTTGAATAAGTATCAGTAGATCAGAACAAGTGGCGAATCAAACTGTTAGATCACAAGACGAAAGACTTGGATAATTAGACGAACCCATATGTAGTGGCTTCTATTCATTGTCGTGATGCTTCATAATATTAGACAAAGAATGAACTTTTGTGAATCCATCATCTTTATGTAGCGAATTATATTCCTTGTTCTGATGCTTCACAATATTAATCAACGACCGAACTTGGTTAATCCAAAAAAGCAAACAAAATTAACTAAATAGTGGTGGCTAGACAATGATTAATAGAAAATTCAAGCGAAAGAGGGAAAAAGGAAGACCAAACAAGATTTAAGAACAAAGTACACACACAACACACCATAAGTCTAAAAAGATCGAGAGTTTGTCAATACAAGCACTACATACCTACAACTGGTAGTTGAGGTTTTCATTTTCAAAAGACGGAAAGAAAAAAAGATAAGCAAATGACTACTTTCGAGGGGGTACACTTATTTAGTACTCCTCCTGTTGGTATTCTCCTTCCTCTTCCTCATCCTCCTCGTACTCACCTTCTTCATCGGCAGTTGCGTCTTGGTATTGCTGGTACTCTGAAACAAGGTCGTTCATGTTGCTCTCTGCTTCTGTGAACTCCATTTCGTCCATTCCTTCACCTGTGTACCAATGCAAGAAAGCCTTCCTCCTGAACATAGCTGTGAACTGCTCACTCACACGCCTAAACATCTCTTGGATCGATGTTGAGTTGCCAATGAAAGTGGAGGCCATCTTTAGACCAGTAGGTGGGATGTCACAGACTGTTGATTTGACATTGTTCGGGATCCACTCAACAAAGTAGGAAGAGTTCTTGTTCTGCACGTTCAGCATCTGCTCGTCAACTTCTTTTGTGCTCATCTTGCCACGGAACATGGCTGAGGCTGTGAGGTAGCGTCCGTGTCTTGGGTCAGCAGCGCACATCATGTTCTTGGAGTCCCACATTTGCTGAGTGAGCTCAGGGACTGTGAGGGAACGGTACTGCTGAGACCCTCTTGAGGTGAGAGGAGCGAAACCCACCATGAAGAAGTGAAGACGAGGGAACGGTATAAGATTCACAGCAAGCTTACGGAGGTCAGAGTTGAGCTGACCAGGGAATCTAAGACAGCATGTGACACCAGACATTGTAGCAGATATCAAATGGTTCAGGTCACCAACTGCAGACAGAGAAGGAAGACGTAAGTGACAAAGAAAGTATAATGCCAAGAAGATTAGAGAATAGCAATAAGGATTTGTAAGTGGTGATGACACAGATGCAGATAACCAGGGATCATTAAACAGGACCAATAACACAAAACACATGAGGCATATCATATAGGCAAGAACAATCCAATGAGAAGCGTAACATAAACAATTTCTGATGCGAAAATCATGTTCACCATCTAGACAATCCATATCAACCATGCAAAAGAAGGCATCTCATAGAGAAAACAGTGGAATCAACTTAACTAAAACTTAGAAGAACAGTATCAATCATATCAACCATACAACAGAAGGCATCTCATAGAAGGACTTACAGCTAGGGGTAGTGAGTTTCAGAGTCCTAAAGCAAATGTCGTACAAGGCCTCATTGTCAAGAACCATGCACTCATCTGCATTCTCAACAAGCTGGTGAACAGACAAAGTAGCGTTGTAAGGCTCAACAACAGTGTCAGAAACCTTAGGCGAAGGGAACACGGAGAATGTAAGCATCATTCGATCTGGGTACTCCTCACGGATCTTGGAAATCAAAAGCGTTCCCATACCAGATCCAGTTCCTCCTCCTAGTGAATGACAAACCTGAAACCCTACAAACCCAAAATCCCACAGTTCAAAACCCCAGTAACACCAAAAACACTTGAACGAAAGCAAAATCAACACTAGATCTAGCGGCTTTATTAGTACCTTGAAGGCAATCGCAGTTCTCTGCTTCTTTGCGAACAACATCGAGTACGGAATCGATAAGCTCAGCTCCTTCGGTGTAATGACCCTTGGCCCAGTTGTTACCAGCACCAGACTGACCGAAAACGAAGTTATCAGGACGGAAGGTCTGACCATAGGGACCAGATCTGAGACTATCCATGGTTCCAGGCTCCAGATCCATAAGCACAGCACGAGGAACGAATCGACCACAGCTAGCTTCGTTGTAGTAGACATTGATACGCTCGAGTTGCAGATCTGAGTCTCCGGTGTACCTACCGGTTGGATCTATGCCGTGTTCGGCGCAAACCACTTCCCAGAACTTGGCACCGATCTGGTTACCACATTGACCACCTTGGATGTGAAGGATCTCACGCATTTTCGCAAGACAGAGAAGGAAATCACGAAGAGGAAGGAGCGGGATTTAGGGTTTTCTCGGAAAATGTGAAGAAGAGTGAGTGACTAACAAAGAAAAGGAGTGTTTTTATATAGAAAGGAATTAACTGGTTATTTCTTTATTTTATTTTTGATAATTCTTTTCTTTGATTTTTGTTTTTCTCTTCTTTTCGAAATTTTCAAAATGGAACGTTACAAATTATGGAATAGAATAGTAAATAATTAAAGATAATTTTGGCAATTTGTGTTATTATTTTTTGATTGTTTGCTAACAAATATGGGTTGGGAACAAAATATTATATATGCTTTCATTTGGTCATAGTATGTTATACTTACTGTTTTAGCTGGTAGTATGACTGACACATGCCGTCACGTGCTTTGTATGATATGCGCATTAACCCTTAATTAACGCTCTTGTGGCTCAAAACATCATATTGTGTTGTTGATTTTATTGTCTCTTTGCCTAATTACTTTGTTGTATCTAAAAAATGCCCACACCAGAGTCGCTTAAAGAATCTTATGGATACCTAATACCTTTCTTTCTTTTGTTGTTGTTGTTGTTGTGTGTGCAACACTTTGCTTTTTCTTTCATTGAAACCAGAATAAGAGTTACAAAACTTTTAGTAGTTTAGCCACATCTTTCTCTAAGAAACCTCGATTATGTAGTGACTTCTATTCCTTTGTTATGATGCTTCATAATATTAGGCAAAGACCGAACTTTTGTGAATCCATCATCTTTATCATGTAGTGACTCCTATTCCTTGTTCTGATGCTTTTCATAAGATTAGTCAAAGACCGAGAACTTTGTGGATCCATCATCTTTTATAGTAAAGATTCTAAGTTGACAAACTATTTCCACATGTACCTATGGCCTCTCATGTTGTTGGAAGGGTTCCTCTTTTCATTCTTACTTCATGAATGAACAACTTATATACAAGTTTAATATTGTTGACTTGTTAGAATGATTCTTGTCCTTGTGGGCGTGCCGGAGTGGTTATCGGGCATGACTAGAAATCATGTGGGCTTTACCCGCGCAGGTTCGAATCCTGCCGCTCACGTTTTTGGTTCTCAATATGATCCATATTATTGACCCCCAAAAGGTTGAGTACCTTAATTTTTTTTATATCATACATGACCAAATCCTCACCTTGTTGAAAAAGCAAGAAATATATAATACATTATGGCATCATCCACTTGACGGGACAAGAAGAACATTTTTAGTTTGGGATCAAAGACATTTGACCATTCTTTATTAATGTGACATTACTGGCGAAATCTATCTATGAAAATGATGTTAAGATCTTCAGCCAAAATCTTCTTTTTGGAAAATACTGTTTAAGTATATAGTTGTGTTTGGCTCTTTGTGATCAAGAAAGGTTGGAAACTTATAGAAGATGTACATTTTTTTCTCTATGAATACATATCTTTTCGTATATAAAAATATAAATGTTGGTAAAAATATATCAAAGAATTATTTGACGAGGAAAAATATTGAATTGCATAAAAATTGGTAAATCCAAAATAGCAAACCAAATTGACTAAATAGTAGTGGTGGGGACTAAATCTAAAAGCGGTAAAAGGTTGAGATTTTTCTTATCTCTTCTTTTGAAATTCTCATATTAGCATTTGTAGCATTGTCTATTTGTCTATATATACACCAATGATCTTGTTGTGGCAACACACCTTAACATACTATCTTCTTCTACATTCTTCATCATCTTTTATTTGCGTTTCTTTCTAAGTGATTAGTCAGTAACACATTTCTCTTAGTAATGGAGGGTAAAGGACGAGTTGGATCATCACCGTCTTCTTCTTCCTTCACGGCTCAACTCTTTGGCCCCAAGGAATCTACTTCCTCTGCCAACTTCAATTCCATTTTCCCTCCTCCCTCCAAGGTTCTATTACCATCCCCTCTTCATATAGTTCTTTTTGTTACCTTTTTCTGATTGATTCTTGAAGTTTATTCATCCTTTTTCCATTTTTTGTTTTTGTGTGTTTTCAGGGAACAGCAAGAAACATCCTAAGCTCCAAACATGGGTCCTTAGGTCAGTGGAAAAGCCTTTCTTCAACTGTCTGTTTTTTTCTTCTTAAGATTTGTTTCATTAGGCCTAAAAAAAACTTGTCTACCTTCTTGAATCAATATGGTACCTTTTGCTTTTATACTAAGCCAAGTTTTGTTAGAAAATGTTCTGATTCATCTAGAAAATTACTCATTCTGGTTTTTTAAAAATGGCTCAACTTGCTTCATTTGGTTTGGTACTAAGTCAATCAAGACCAAGAAGAACTCAATCAAGATTGGTCTAAAAGTGATTCTCAATTCATGAAACTAATCAAAAACCATACCATTCTTACAAGATGATTTCAGAAGAATTTCCAAATTACTCTGTTTTCTTCATCCATCATAAACAAGCTTGAAAACTTAGCTACCTCATGCCAAGACCGGCTTTTCATTTTTAATTTGAGACTCTCGGTTATTTTGTCAAGACAACAATCCGAATTCGTATTGTCTAATCAATACACTCTCTCGTTGGTTTTGGTGGTTTCACAGAAAATAGTAAAGACACTTCAACCTGCAATCTGAGTTCTTCTCTTTACTACGGTGGTCAAGATGTTTACTCCCAATCCACACAGAACCATACTTACCCTACAGTGAGTTATCATCCATCCGTTCATACATGATTCATGTCACTTTGATGTTTGACTATTTCAAAGAAAAGATACAAAACCTTCTGACTTTACAAAACGTTTGAATCAATCAGATTAACAAGGATCAGGACAGAGACAACACCGATACCAACTCCTCGGACGCCTCAAGAGGAAACTGGTGGCAAGGTATATTCCCCAACCAAATGATTTACTTACAACTTTTATGTCTTTTTTTGTTTTCCTTCTAACATTTCCTCCATCTCGCCATTTTCTTAGGTTCACTATATTACTAGAGTGTTCCCAACGAGGCGTCTCTCTAGAAGAAGAGCATCAAGTTGATAAAGAACTATACTAATGATGTTATGCTTGTCTCTCTCACTAATGTTAAACAAAAGATTAGAACTTTGTACTTCATAAAAACATTTGAATCCTGAAACTCGAGTATAAATAACAGAGGATTCTCTCTGACTACAGAACTGATCGAATCTGAAACTCAAACCTATAAAACACGAAATTGTACAAACCCAAAAGAGAATTAATAAATAAACGCGTAAAGCACAAGAAACACATAGATAACAAGTGCAGAAGGAACAAGTACAACAAGAGGAACAATAGCAGCAAGAGCATGAAAGCTTCTCTTACATTCCAAAGGTCCAAGTTTAAGCTGAACAAGATCCACTAACGCCATTGTCAAGAACCCACATCCCAAAACCGACGCAACACACGAAGCAACGATCCCAACCCTCAAAGCTGCCAAGTTAACGCGGCCTACTCCTACGTTCAACATACGCGGCTCCTCCTCCTCCACCACAACGTTACCTCTCGTTGTTGTTGTTGTTGTCCTGATTGCTTGCTTGAGAGACATAGCAACGAGGCTGGAGAAGAGGAAGAAGCTGAAGGAGTAAACATGGCTTGAGACTAACCTCTCCGCTAATGCGTTGCCTTTGGCGGCGATACATCGACGGAGATGTTGGTTCTTGGCTGCGGAGGAGGAAACAGGGAAAGTGACGTTTCCGCTTGTGGTGAGGCCGAGGAAAAGAGCAAGTGAGAAGAGGGAATTAACGTTAACGATGCCATCGAGAGCCGTGACGTGGATAAGCGTCGTTGGGAGGAGCCGTCGCCGGAGAAACTCCACGGCGCCGTTGGAAATTGCCATCAACTTTAAAGCTAGACAATTTTGAGAAAAATTAAAATTTACTAATAACTAAAGAAAGGTTATAATCTTAATAGTTGTGTTACTTTGAGAGAGGCTGTGTGGGAAATGTGTGTAGCGTCGAAGCTAAGTTTCGCGTGTCTGTATCCGGTGAGGAAAACGACGGACAGGTTATGATGGGAAACGTGAACCACAAGGTACCAAACCTTTTTAGTACTTTTCAGGTTTTGTATCGATACGTCGTCGTATGAGTGAAATGGCTTAAAACTGCTTCTTCCGTTTCTTCGGCTACTTCGTTGTGGGTTTTCTTCCCTTGTGCTTTTAGTCTTTAGCCCAATAACACTTTTCTTCCCTTGTGGTTTTAGTCTTTAGCCCAAAGATTTAAGAAATATATATTGGGCCATTGACTAGGCCTGCGAGTTCTTGTAACCGAATCAAATTCGGTTTTCTGCTGGTTTGATTCGGTTACTAACACTTGGTCTGAAATTAACTAAGCAAAAAAAAATCAAATCGGTTTGGTTCGAGTTTAGGTAAATTTCGGTAATGAAATTCTACCGAATTGAATCGATTTTTTTGGGTTTCTCTAGTTAAATTCGGTTTATGTAATATATAATTTGGTTTAATTCGGTATATTTAGTTTAGTTTTGGAATAGTTATGGTTTTAAAAAAGAGGTTCTCGATCATTAGACGAAGAGGCATGAATTGCAGCTGTATCATGAAAATAAGGTAAACATATATTTAGGATTTATGAGTTTTTTCTCTCTTTTGGAAATCTATTTAGGGGAGTATCTAATATAACAGATGTTTGTACTACACAAACAAAAAATTTAACAAGTCAAACAATGATGTACTTGTACTACAGTACTATGCTACAACACATACACATTTTAAGAAAATTACAATTATAAATACGAAACGATTCTCTCTTAAAACTTCTGTACCCAAGAACAAAATCTAGCTATCATAAACCTTATACGTATCATGGATCACGATAACATGCATAACATGCCACCACCAACACCATCATCATCATCGATGTCGAATCATACAAAACCACATATGATGATGATGCACATGACCTTCTTCTGGGGCAAGAACACGGAGGTTCTCTTCTCCGGCTGGCCCGGGACTAGCTCTAGCATGTACGTTCTCTGTCTCGTCGTTGTCTTTTTTCTCGCTGTGATTGTCGAGTGGCTTGGCCATTCTCGCTTTCTCCGTGCTGATGGCTCCACCAGCCGCGCTGCTGGGGTGGCTCAGACCGTCGTGTATACGCTCAAGACTGGCCTGTCGTATCTGGTGATGCTTGCTGTTATGTCTTTTAACGCAGGCGTTTTCATCGCCGCTATAGCTGGATACGCCGTGGGTTTCTTTTTCTTCGGAAGCACTGCTTTCAAGAAGACAGCTTCCGATGAACGGAAAACAGTCGGGCTTCTCCCGTCGTCAGGATGCGTTTGATGAACAAATTTGTGTTCTTTTCTTTTCTTATAAAGAACTTTAAAAAAAATAAGAAAAAAATGTTTCCTTTGTATGTTCATGGTTGGCTTTAAATTGTAGTACGTAATTCATTTTGGTTAAAGTCGAATTTATGTTCTTAGGTTACAAAAAGATTCACAAAATTGAATCCACAATTTCATGAATGTGTAAAGTTTTTGAAATTATTATGAACCACGTAAAATTCCAAAGCCAATTTTAAGGAATATACCACTTTTTTGTTTTTTTTTTTCTTGTATTATTGTAGTTGATATAAGATAACAAATGCTGTCCATTTAAAGGTGAATTTTCAATGATAAACAAAATAAGTATATACGTTTGTATATTAGTGTTATCTTATAAATATGAATATCTTATAACCAGTTTTTCTGTAAATTTGTAATAATCAGGCATGCATATGTATGTATGTTTCCTCTTTTATAGAACTGTTATGGCAAAAACTATCGGTTATTCAGCGGATATATATATAATGATCGAAGTCGTCTCTAGACTTTAGCTATGCCTTATCAATATTAAGAAATTGCGAAATATAATTAAGAAGATTACAAAAACTAGGCATCTTCGTTGACAAAACAATGAATAAAATAGATATGTATATCTTGAGCCTAGCAATAATTTAGTGACGGTCAAACAATAAACAAAAGTATCTAGTAGTTATAGTACGTACCACGAGAACGGCAAGGTTCACGCCTTTTATTCTTAGGAAAGTAAATGATTCGAGTGACTAAATTGATTTCTTAAAGAAAGCTAAAATGGTTAAAACAAACTTATTAATTCTCCAAAATCTGCCATATCTCTATTCTAAGAAACCGCACTCAAGTCAAGGATTTGAGTTTAATTGACATGTGATGTGATCCTCATATTCTAACCGGATTTATTACCGCCGGTAGGTTTGGTTTCATTTCTGTTCGGATCTGAGTCTCCGGTGTACCTACCGGTTGGATCTATGCCGTGTTCGGCGCAAACCACTTCCCAGAACTTGGCACCGATCTGGTTACCGCATTGACCACCTTGGATGTGAAGGATCTCACGCATTTTCGCAAGTATGAAGCCGAGGAACAGAGATTGAAATCTCGAGGAAGAAGGAGCGGGATTTAGGGTTTTTTTGGAAAATGTGAAGAAGAGTGAGTGACTAAAGTAAGAAGAGGACTGATTTTATATAGAATGGGTTAACGGATTTATTCTTTTTTATTTATTTATTTTTAATCTGATATTGTGTTGATTTTTTTTCTTTCGAAATTTAAAAAATGGGACGTTTCTTTTTTTTTTGTTCGTCAGGAGCGTTTCTTACTTTTAAAAATGGATTATTATTACCTCAAAATTTTAAAAAATATCATAACATTAATTTATTTTCGATGAAAATGCCCATATTTCTCTATATTGTAATTTGAGGATATTATTTTATATAGTGACTATAGAAATTGGAAACGACAGCGTCTATGTGGTGTAAGAGATAAAATGACACAGAGTAGAGGGGGCAGGATCACGTGACGAATCCCATGTAACACGAAATATTAATTGCTCATGAGTATGATAAAAGTGTACGTTTCTACTAATTGTGTGTGTGTGTTTATAATTTATATATGAAGAGAATTGTTTTTCGAGCCATGTTTATTGAGATTACACAATCTCATATAATGGGAATTTTTTTGGTGGCATAAACGTCTACCATAGCTGATCATAGGGATTGTTTTGATGTGTATGTTTCATGCTTCTTCGAGGAGCCTTTTGTGGCCTGCGCTACTGAGTTTTACTCTGCTGAAGCAATGCAACTCTATGAGGACATTCCCGAGTACTTACTTGAAGGTTGCATCAAGAGAAGGTATACTACAGACACCTCTACCTTTTTAGAGAGTTCAAGGATTCGTTGATTGAAGATGTTGAGAAAACACTTCTGAACACCTTTACTATGTTATGAAAGACTTATTTAGTACTCGTTAGTTGTGGACCTGAGGTTGCTGCAGAAATAAAATATTATGTTGCGTACATTTATATAACCGATGTTTCTTTTGTAAGCTAAGATCCATTTAACAACTAAATCAGAGTCAGCATATACGAAATAGTGTAACAATAATAGAGAAAATAGAGAAACGAAGAAGAGCACATCAAACTCTTACAATTAACTTGCACTGAAATGACATTGACCTGTGCTATACACATACCAAGTTTCCATGGATGCTTCACGCTATTAGCTTGCATTCTATAGGGGTTTCTAAGGCGACATGTTATAGACGCAGCAAAAAAAGTATGCAACACGGACATGCTTTTTCTTTGCAAAAGTATGCAATATATGGATTTATAGTTACAGATGAAGAATTATCTATTTGCGTGTAAAATCTTGTGTGATTATCGATTTAACAATGGTTCTTTAAGGTAGTGGTCCTTCAGTTGCGACTTGTTCTTTGGAAGGAAGCTTTGTCGCCATGGACCGTAGTTCGTTTGCGATAACAGTGAAGCTTGGCCTCTCTGATGGTTCCGCAGACCAACATCTCTCCATCAGCAATTTCCAGTCCATGTCACAGAAGTCAGGAATTGGTGGTCTTAGCGTATTACTAACTATACCACCTGATTCGAATGTTGAATAAGGAAAAAAGAAATCTCAAATTTGAAACAAAGCAAATCTGCACACAAGAATTATGTAGAAAAAGGTTTCACCTATGATTGCCCCGTAGTGCAAGTCCGCGTAAGGTTCCTCACCCGTGAAAAGTTCCCAAAGCACAATTCCAAATGAAAACACATCGACCTGTAGTGTCCAGATTAAGGCATCCGCTAGAGAGAAACATACATTATAGAGAGTAGAGACAAATAACCAAGCTGATAAGAGTTGATTAGTTCACAAACCTTCTCAGAAACAAGGCTACTGATTCCATTTAGAAGTTCTGGTGCCATCCATGGGAGTGTTCCCCGGACACCACCCGATATTAATGTCTGACATTTCACTTTCGAGAGACCCAAATCTCCAACCTGAAATGATCACAAATTTCTATCAACAACTTAAAGGGGAAGATAGCAAGTAAAACCAAGTGGAATAATTTTTATATGTTTCTTCTCTGACACCAGAGTGTGAACTCTATTTAGAACTAATGCTAGACCTAATCTATGTCCATAATGCTTTACAAAAAAATCCAGATATTACTTATAAGTTATAATCCTAAATACCATTACTTGATTCCTCACCATTGTCCCTTCTGATCAGTAATCTCGTGTTAGAGTTCGATGCAGATAGATAAAATTATTTCGAAGAGACAGAAAATATAACTTGAGTCAATTGACCTTGCAAATTGGGCGATGAGGATCTCTGAGATTGACGAGTAGGTTGTCACTTTTAAGATCAAAGTGTACTATATTCTTTCCATGCAAATACTCCATCCCAAACGCAATGTCCATTGCGATCAGCAGGCGTTTGCACCTATCAAGATTCCTGAAAATGAACCATAACAATTAATGGCATTCTTCTATAATGAATCTATGTGTTAACATAGGTCTGAGGAATGAATACATACGATACCTGACATTCTTCTGCAATGCATTTCGTAAAGAACCATTAACCATATACTCTGTAACCGTTGCCACAGAACCTCCAGGTGAATCCAGCACAATCCCATAAAAAGCAACGACGTTAGGATGCTGCAAGCCAGCTAGGTTCTGTGCCTCGTTCCAAAAGTCATCGATCTGATAATTTGTTGATAAAATAGACATAATTATAAACTATTCAACATATGTAAACATGTGTTTTAATGCATCATCAGCTGTACTGAGACAAACCATTCGTTCTTGCTCAGATGGTTTGCCAGCAAAACATCGATCATTAATCCGTTTGATTGCAACATCAGTGCCTCGCCATTTCCCATGATAAACTGTCCCAAATGTGCCAGATCCTAGTTCTCGCAGTTCCTCAAGGTCGCTGTCCTTTATAATCTATCAAAATATAGCATATGCTTCTCACAATTCCTCAAGGTCGATGTCCTTTTTAATATAATCTATCTAAATAGAATATATGATTTTACTCATTTGTTAATGAACACCAGTGAATTAAGAACAAGGTGTCAAACCTGCAACTGATCCAGAGAATCAGAACCAGAACATCCTAAATTCAATTTTTCGACAAGTTGGTTCCTGATATCCTGAAAAATAATAATAAAAATTTCATCAATTCTGAAGCAATATGAAATATACGGAAAGGAATGACCACAACAGTGAACTGCATACAACGGACCTTGAAGTGTGTGGACTGCTGTTTCACTTCATCATTACGTGAAAATTCTCCTTTCTCAGAAGCATACTCATCCATGTTGATGGGAGGTTCATTATATGAATGTGTACTTGACTGTAAAACAGCAGCAGCGACTCCTTCAGCAACATTCCGAAGTTCTTTTTTGATATGCTCTTCCTCTAAGCCTTGTAGAGAGAAGCAAAGACCAATCAACAGATAATCCTCAAGGATAACTATTTTAAAAAAGTAGAAATGGAGTCATGTATAACACAAAAGACCACCTTTGGAAGAACTAAGTAGGTTAGGCTTGGTAATGGTATCCTTCTTTGGGTCAGTTTGCAAATTCCATGGGTCCTGGTTACTAAAAAATGACGTTGATGATTCTTTGTGGTCTGCACCACCAACACTAGATGATAAGGATGATGGTAAATTGGCAGCATCAGGATTTGATGATAATGATGATGGTAAAATAGCAGCATCAAAGGCATGTTCAACAGTGCCATTAGCGGGGTTGCAGGACTCTGCTTCCAAAGAATCGAACTGCTGACCTCCAACCAATGGCTGTACGAACAAACCAGGATTACCTAACAAGGGTGACTGTATTGGCGCACATGATGTCTTAGGCTGATATTCATGGCCTGGAAGAACAACCCTTGTTAGCGTCTCCCTTGAGTCAGTGTGATCTATGTTTGGACTTACTGGAGATTGACCAGAGGTGTCATTTGAGAACATATTCATCCTTTCCGTTTGTTGGAAACTGGTACCCATAATATCTTCATTTCCAATTTTTCCAAGTGGTGAGACGAAATTCTGACAATTGGTATATGTTTCAGGAGCATGTATGTGAACACTATCCATCAATCCACTTAGTTGGTGTTGGCCATATGCTACTGAAGGTTCTACAGGATTTTGCTGTTGTCTAGATACTTGAACTTTTATCGGAACATCTCTAACAATCTCGTTGAGTAGAGGTTCAGTTGTCTCGGCCTGAGCTGTCAAAACATTAGAAATATGTAGAGCATCTCTTTCTTGACCATTAGAATTATTGAGGAAGCTTTGTTGACCCATAAACTTATCCGCCTGTTGGATTCTAACGATATCATCTGGACGAGAAGCATGGTAAGATGAGCTCTCATATGGTACAAACATTGTAGAGCCATCATTCCTCTCCTGTATAATGGGATCAGAATGCATATGAGGCAAAGATGTCTGACACATTTGACAGTCATCTACCCTTCGAAAAGTTTCATGCATAATTACTTGTTGATGCAAAACTCCGTCGGGAATAGCAACATGGTCAGATGGTGGAACCTGATTCCCGCCATAACCGCTAGTTGGTATACCAGGAGCGATCGTACCTTGATATGCAGAGTATCTCGGGTCTGTAGGAAGCGGGACTAAATTTTGAATCCTGACATTTCTTTCAGCAGGAAAGTTCCCCAACAGGCTTTCTTGGGGTCGCATTGCCGGGTTGATCAAAACTGGTGTGGCACCAATCTGAGCATTCAAAGGAGCCATTGACATGTGAGAAGGAGGAAGGAACTGGTGGGATGAAGCATTCAAAGCACTTCCTTGAAAAGGTTGTTGGGAGAACAAAGAGGTAGTACTTGGCAAAAGCTGGTTAGGTGAATGAACAGAATCTGGTTGTCTTAAGACTTCTAGGCGAGATTCAACAAACGTCGGTGAATGATGTTCACATGGCGTAGTTATGGGTAGCTGATGGATCTTACCAGCTATTGCTTTCTCTGAAACAGTCCCGAGCTGAGAAGAATGAAACGGATCAGCTGGAACAGTCATTGGCACAAGTCTTGGTGCAGTATTCTGATAAGTGTGAGGTGAAAAGGCACACGAGGTCTGGTTTGCAACAAAATCACTCTGACCAAGGCCCAAGCTGTCAACAACATCCACTCCACCAAAATCAGAATTCGGATTAGAACCACCACTAGCTACACTTTCCTTACTCGCAACTCCACCAACAACAACACCATTCACAGCCTCTACAAACCTCTGCCCAATGTCAACTCCATCTCCATACTGTGCAACTCCAAAAGAATCATCAACCTCAGACGAAGCAGCGTCAAACAAAAACACTCTCAACTTCCCAGACCCATCTGAAGATCTCTCAACCAACTTTTCAAACTCTTCCATCATGTTATCAATATCCTCACTACAGGAAACAGAGACCAAAGCATCAAGATCCTCATCAGGAAGCTGGTACTTGATAACAACAGGCTGACCATAAACCTGTATCATCTTTTGCTCAAACTCATCAAATCTCACACTTTTTTTAATAGTAATGATCCTTGTCTGACCACCAACGTATCGTAACACCCCATCGCTTGGTCTAGGCATTATTTTTCCATTGTAGCTACACAAAAACTTCAACTTTTCTCCATCCTCTTCACTATCCATATCACTACTTTTAATTCCAATACTTGGATTGTTCGTATCTATACTCCACTGTTCACTACCGTTGTTACCTTGACTGAACCCAAACCCAGTAGTAATTTCATCAGAGACACGCTTATTACCCAAATCAGAACTATAATCTAACACAGACTCAGAGAGTTTGGCCGGACTTGAGCTACTGGGTTCATGTGCCATTGTTTGTAAAACCCGAATTCGAAACAGCGACAAAGATAGAATGGATTTCGCTCTCACCTGGTCAATCTCGTGGTCGTCGTCGCGTTCAAGGAAGAAACAAAGAATCCAATTAGGGAGAGCGAGAGAGAGGACAAGAAGAAAGAGGAGGCAAAGGGAGTCGTTGGAATTGATGACAAACGACGACGTTTGTTCTCTGGAGTATCAAACTTCAACTTGGATTTTCTCAGTTATGGAGTTTTTAGTTTTCTCGGGAAAAATATTTAAAAGGGTAACACGTGAGAGAGTGAAGAGAGATGAGAAGCGCACGTGGTCTGGCTCTCGCCTCATGCAAAAAAAGAAAAAGAAAAAAAAAAGGTTGCGTTTGTTTTCCAAACTGTGTCAGAGAAAGTGTGATGCTCCAACTCCAACACTCGAAATGTTTTTTTAATATATATTTTTTTAATTATTTATCTTTTCCAGATTCCTAAATCCAAACAAAAGTTTGAAAAAACTGTTTATACACGCACTCACAAATTCACAATCACAAAAAAAAGAAAAAAAAAAAGGAAAAAAGAAAGATGAAATCGTATGAAAGAAATTGTCAAAACTTGGATCATTCTCGTTATCTTATCCAACATTACATGTAAAAATATACGACCCGAATACAACTGAGTTATTTGGGTCTTGTATCCCAATATGGGCCGTAAAAAACAAAAAATCTGATATTTTCGGGCTTAACAAATAAATAAATAAAAAATGCGTCTGCCGGGAGTCGAACCCGGGTCTATTGCTTGGAAGGCAATTATCCTAACCGTTGGACTACAGACGCTTTTTGTTTACATATTTGACTTTTAGTTATATAACGCAAATAAATTAAATACATAACAGAATTAGCAAAAAGCATGTCACTGACGTTGACAGATACCCAATAAAACGACAGCGTTTTATACATCGTCCGTGTTTCCCTTCTTTGACCAAAACAAAATTCTGAAGAATTTGTCTTTCGGTTTTATAATATTTCTGGAAACTTTTCAATACAAATTTCCTCTCTTTGAAGCAAAAAAAAAAAGTCACAAATTCGAAACTTCCTCGTCTTTGTTGTTACCATTTGAAGCTTTCGATTTCTCCGTTGATTTTTTCTCTTTTTACAAAATCTATTTAGCCGGATTCTGATTCCTATTTCTCTCCGAGCTTCACGAATCATCGTTTTGTTTTTGGTTTTTGAAAATTTTCGTGTGTCAGGTACGTTCTCCATTTTTTTTTTCTTGTTTTGTTTTATTTTTCTGATTCATCAATCGTTTCTAAATATAGTTGTTGTTTCTTTGATTTCGGTTTGATTTCTATTAGGAAGAAGCCATATAGTTGTTGGTGCAATCAATCAATTCAGAATTTTGTTTCCGGCGAATTTTTGGGGTGATGATGTGTTCATCACCCTAGGTTTGGGAGAATTATTTTTGATTTTAAGTTTTGATTCCTAGGAGTTGTGGATTTAATGGTTGAGGATATTTATGGTGTGTTTCTTCAATGGATGTGAAGACGAGGTTGTTTAGGTTGTTGTTGGAGATTGCTACTCATGCTTGATTAGAGTTTCTTCTTTACAAGTTTTAAGTGTTTTGAGAGCTTTCTTGTAAATTGGTTTAAGGGACTAATTCAAACATGGATGGAGAGGTTACTTCTTGGATTAGGAGAGCTAATTTCTCTCACACTGTTTGTTACCGTATGGTTATCCCAAGCTTAGAATCAAATTCAGATAGGACTTCTGGATTGAAAAGAATGCCTTTGAGTTCACCAGCTGATTTGAAATCACTTGTAGGAATTTCACAGGCCACGACGCAGAAGTTGAGTTCGCGTTGTAGTAGTGTTGTTGGTACTGAGATACAGAGAAATCCAGTCACTAATAAGAAGAGGTCTGTTTCTCCCTCGCCTCATATGGCTCTTCCTGATTCTTTTCAAGAAGCAAAGTCTGATATTAAGAGGTTTTCTACTCCACATCCTAGAAGAATAGAATCAGAAAAGGGAATTAAGGCCAAGTTTTCGGGCAAGGATTCTTTTGAGAACAAATCGTTTAATCTGCGGCCTTTATCACACTCTGGTCCTATTAGGGATCTTAGTACTCTGAAAATTCAAGACAAGGCAAAGAGCAAGATAGAAAAGAGGTCTTCAAAGTCTGTTGATTATAGAGGTTCTAAAGTAAGTTCTGCGGGAGTGCTTGAAGAATACCTCATTGATGCGTCTAAGGTGTCTTATGGGGACAAGTTTATGCACGGGGTATATAGCCAGCTTTACCATGGAGAATACGAAGGCAAAGCTGTTGCTCTGAAGATTATCACTGCGCCTGACAATAGCGACGACAGATTCTTGGGAGCTCGCTTAGAAAAACAGTTTACCATGGAAGCCACACTTTTATCTCGACTAAGCCATCCGAACATTGTTAAGGTGATTTATTATGTTATGTTATGTCGGTTTGGTTGTATGAAATATGAGTTATGCCTTTGGCGTGGAAGACACATCTTCCAACTCTTTGATAATTATGAGTATGGTTTGATTGACTTTTCTTCTGATTGATGATGTCCTGAAACAGTTTGTGGGAGTCAATACTGGAAACTGTATCATCACGGAGTATGTACCTCGAGGGTCTTTAAGATCATACTTGCATAAGCTCGAGCAAAAATCCCTTCCTTTGCAACAGCTAATCGAGTTTGGTCTAGATATTGCGAGAGGAATGGAATATATTCACTCAAGAGAGATAGTTCATCGGGATCTTAAACCAGAGAACGTGTTGATCGACAAAGACTTTCACTTGAAGATTGCTGACTTTGGCATAGCGTGCGAGGAGGAGTATTGTGATGTTTTGGGCGATAACACAGGAACTTATAGGTGGATGGCACCTGAAGTGATAAGACGGATACCACATGGAAGGAAGTGCGATGTTTATAGTTTTGGACTTATTTTATGGGAAATGGTAGCTGGAGCAGTTCCATATGAGGAGATGACTCCTGTCCAAGCTGCTTTCGCAGTCATGCATAAGGTAATTCATTTTACATCTCCTGCTTATATCGTGATTGTGATTGTCCATAGATCGTATAGCTTTTAGTCTTTCTCTTGATTTTTAACTGATATTTTTGTGTTGATATTGGTCAGAACGCTAGGCCAGTTATACCTACAGATTGTCCAGCAGCCATGAAAGAGCTGATCGAGCTATGTTGGTCGTTGCAAACAGACAAGAGACCAGAATTCTGGCAGATTGTCAAAGTATTGGAGCAGTTTAAGACATCTCTGACAAGCGAAGGAAGACTCAATCTTTTGCCGAGCCAAATCTGTCCAGAACTAAAGAAAGGTCCCAAATTCTGGATTCACAAATTGGGATCTTCAATCCACCACCACAGCGGTGGCGGCAGAAGTAGCCACACCTTAAGCTCAGCCTTGCCTAAGCCTAAATTCGCCTGAAAGACTCTTTGTCATTCTCATTTTTTTTTGTCTATAGGAAAAAAAAGAGAGCCAGTGGTTATGTTTTTGTGTTTAATCAACTGTCTCCGTTTTACTCTTGATTCATTGAGCACTCCATTAGACAAAGCTCCTTATAGAGTTGGCTTGGTTTTTGTGAAGTCATCTCTTATATTTTCTTGCAGTGAGAGTTTTTTTTGTTTTGATAAGATAGTCTTAAATAGATAAAGCAAAGAGATAGATATTACAGTCATGCCCACAAACTGTTCGACGAAATAACCCTAAATAAAAACTAAGACACATACTTAAACGAAGCTTCTTCAAACACCAGTAGAACCAAAGCCACCTTCACCACGAACAGTATCATCCAAATCTTCAACCTCCACAACATCAGGAGTCACAATCTTCTCGATAATCAACTGCGCGATTCGATCACCCAACTTCACATCGAACTCAACATCAGAATGGTTAAACAAAATCACACCAACGGGTCCTCTGTAATCAGCATCAATCACACCAGCTCCAACATCGATCGAATGTTTCCAAGCCAAACCAGATCTCGGAGCGATTCTTGCGTATGTTCCTTCTGGTACAGCGATGCAGAGATCCGTCGGGATTAGAGCTTTGCCTCTCGCCGGAACTTTTGCATCCACCGCGCTTGAGAGATCGTATCCAGCGGAGAGAGATGAGCCTCTTGTTGGTAAAACAGCTTTCTCGGAGATTTTCTTCACTTTGAAGAAAGGTGATGAAGATTCTCCATGGATTCCGTTTCGATCGAGCTTTTGGAGTTTAGGTGACGGTTCGGTGACGGCATCGGAATTGTTGTTGATCTTCGTCTCGACGCAGGCCATTGTTGCAATTGGGAAGCGAAGTGAGGTGAATCGTTTGGTCAAGGAGTTGCAGAGAAACCCTAATTTCAATTGAGGTCGTGTTGTTGCTGTGGTGATGAAGAAGAAGCGTCGTAGCTCCGCCATAAATGGAGTGAGAGTGGCGCCAAATTTTCCCTCCACCCTAAGTGCTTGTAAACTGAATGTGCTTTTAAGTTTAACCAATTTATGTATTTCTCGGCCCAATAGGCCCAATAAAAGAGGACCGTTTCTAAATTGTTAATGATTTTGTTTTTAGTTCTTCTTCCTCATAAACCCTAATATCATTTTTCACTAATCGATTCACTGGTTCTTTGAGCTTTGTTATTGTCATGTTTTCTCTGATACTCCATGGAAGAAGGTCTGTGGAATTGCAGAAATGGCGTAGCTTAAGAGTTTCTACAGTGAGCATTGTGCAAAATGTATTCGCTTTAACCAACTCGTTCTCCACTGCAATAGCTAAGGATGTGAGTCCTCAAGGAAGTAGTAATTTTACTGTATCGTATCTGGTTGATACATTGGGTTTAACTAAAAGACTAGCTGAATCGATCTCAAGGAAGGTCAGCTTTAAGGACAAGGTAAATGCGGATTCAGTTCTGAAGCTTCTTAGAAGTAATGGGTTTAAAGATTCTCAGGTCTCCATGATTATTAGGACTTACCCACAATTGCTTGTTACAGATGCTGAGAAATCTCTTCTTCCTAAGCTCCAGATTCTGCAGTCTAGAGGAGCTTCAAGCTCTGAGGTAACAGAGATTGTTTCGATTGTTCCGGCAATCTTGGGGAAGAAAGGGGAGAAATCTATTAGCTTATACTATGATTTCGTCAAGGATATTATGCAAGATGGTAAGAGTTCCAAGTGTGAAAAGTTATGTCATTCTTGGCCAGAGGGTAAGAGCAAGAACAAAATCCGAAATATATCGCTTTTAAGAGAATTGGGAGTGCCTCACAAGTTGTTATTTTCATTGCTCATCAGTAATTCTCAACCTGTTTATGGTAAAGAGAGATTTGAAGAAACACTCAAGAAAGTTGTTGATATGGGTTTTGATCCGGCCAAATCAAAATTTGTGGAAGCTTTGCGTGTAGTCTATGAAATGAGCGATAAAACCATAGAAGAGAAAGTTAATGTCTATAAAAGGTTAGGCTTTAGTGAAGCGGAGGTATGGGCAATTTTCAAGAAGTGGCCTTTCTTTTTGAAATTCTCGGAGAAGAAGATTACTCAGATGTTTGAAACACTTAAGAAGTGTGGTCTGGTGGAGGAAGAGGTCCTTTTGGTGTTGAAGACTCGTCCACAATGCATACGAGCTTCAGAGCAGAAGATATTGGACTCTATTCAAACGTTTCTAGACTTGGGATTCAGCAGAGATGAGTTCAGTATGATGGTTAAGCGATATCCCCACTGCACTGGATATTCCGCAGAGCTGGTGAAGAAGAAGTTTGAGTTTTTGGTGAAGACGATGAACTGGCCACTAGAGGCTGTGGTTTTGATCCCTGCAGTACTTGGATACAGCCTGGAGAAGAGGATTATGCCAAGGTGTAATGTAATCAAAGCTCTCATGTCGAAAAGATTGATCGGAAGTGAAAACCCTCCGATTTCATCTGTCTTGGTATGTACTGATCAGGAGTTCTTGAACAGATATGTGATGAAGCACAACGAGCTAGTTCCTAAGCTGATGGCTATCTTCACGAGATATCAGGTTTCATAGTTTTGTTTTCATGTACGAGTCTGTATCTGAAACCCATTTTTGTAGTCTCAATTGGACGTGGATCTGACTGGTTTTTAATATACAATCCTATTGGGGAAATGAGTTTTACAATTATAAGAAATTGCAATAATCGTAAGAAAAAGCTTTGATCCAACCACCATATTGGTTCAAAAAGCTGCATTACAGATTCTGCAGGAGTTTAAGACATGGTCAGACAACAAATCAACATTGTTGAAAGTGTCAAAAGGATTTGAATTTCAGGTTATGTGACAAGCATCTCTGGTCAGTTTCATAATCAAATCTTACACTCCAGTAACATACAGACTAGCTGCAAAGACTATGTCACGTTTTATAGCATTCGAAGCTAAATCCATTTTCTTGTGTAATGCCGAGTTCCCCATAATGGCAGCAGCGTTCTTGAACTCACGGCATGTCTCATCCAATCTCACAATGGTCCGAACTATCAGACCTTCAGGGACATCCGTCAGTTCACATATCTCTGCAAATGGAGTCCCCTGCAAAAATCAAGCATACAATATGTTTAAGAGATGTATGAATCGTGCAATGTATAATAAGATACCTTGCTTTCTAGTCACAAACCTTTGCCCACTCATAGACGACTTCAACTAGACCAAATTTGAGATTCTCCTGGGCATATTCTTCAGGGTCTATTTGTAAGTTGTACTGAGCTTGAAGTTCACCAAGTCTGATTGCTGTATCATAGAGTCTATGCAAAAGAGGGTCAATGATTATATCAGATCGATCAGATCAGATCAAATACTGTTTATAGTTATGAGAAAGAGTGGTCGTAACAAACCTTTGTTTAGCTTTGGCTAGCTTAGGAGTAAGCGAAGGCGCTGAAGTGTTTTTCTGTTGGAAGACAAAGGCAGACATTATAGCCACTGCTTCTTCCGGTTCTAATTCTTCGAACTGATTCTCAAACAGACACACTGTGCATATCAGTTCTTCCCCAGAATTCATCTCGCAAGCGACACGGCCTTTGATTTGGACAACGAGGTCATCATCTATACACCCAATTTCCTTCAGAACATCGATCTGCAAGAAGAGGTTTGAACTCTACATGTTACTCTAAATTATCATACATAAGAGTAAACAAAGTTGCTTTTGGAATTTCTCATTTGAATGTACCCGGCCCTGAAACGCAGGCATCTGTAATAAGGCTTCATCGGACATTTGAAATTCTAGATCTTTGAGGTCCGTCTTATGCTTCTTAATGTCCCTAGCTAACTTCATGTGCTCTTCCAATTTGACACAGCCGTGGCATTTATTCATGGACATCTTTTGCAACAGGCGGGTCCATTTATAGTACGTTTCCACAAGCTCGGCATCTTTCAGCTTCAAATCTGAAATGGAATCATGAAATGAACTTTATGGGGGAAATGAATTTGCAGCCGAAAAACACGAAACAGGGCTATAATTTAGTTAAAAAACCTTTTATCGGGTCTAGAGCAGGAGGATACTTGTTTCCATCTGATTTCAGATCCAAAAGCTGTTGAACTGTCTGAGAAAAAGCTGCCTTGTTCCCGTCCTCGAGTAGACGCACCGGATCAATCTTTATCTTGCTATCGCATATGCACAAGAATTCTTTGTTATCAAACCCTTTAACCTCGTAACCTACACCAGCAGCGGCTCCATGGTACGGGAGCTCTATCTTGACCGAAACGGGACCTTTACGAGAGCTCGGCTTCGTATAAAATTCTTCTTCAAAACCACGTTTTGACTTGGGCGCAATAAAATAACCTTGAGAGGGATCTGAGCTTTTCTTGCCAATGCTGACCATATTTTTCTCTGGTGGCGGTATTTCAGATTTTATTACCAAAACAATATATTGTCTATTAGTGTTGGAAGGTCCCTTCAGAACGACTCCAAGAAAATTGTCTATGCCCTGTACAATTACACACATGAGCAACCGATTAATGAACCAGAGAAAAGAGAGGTGGAGACTGAGTCTTACCGTTTCAGATTTCATGACCACTACTCTCCCTTGTACAAGAAAATTCTGGGCATAAGGAGACTGCATAACTCCTTCTGACATCTTGCTGTTATATGCGTTTGCTTCCATATACATGTCATAGTAATCTTCAATTGCCGGTTCACCTTTAATACATCTGGACGAATAAATCAATAGGTTAATTTTACATCGAAGTAGAATGTAGAGAGTGCAAAAAGCTGTGTAATCCCTCTGAGTATGAAATTCAGTAGGTTTGGCCTAACTCTATATTTTTGATTGGTTGAGAACGTTTTATCATGAGAAGCTGCTGTTTTTCGGGCAGTTTCTTCTGGGCATGGAATTCAGCAAAACTTCTTTTCAGCATGTCCTCCACCTTACATTTGAAAATTGGCGAGTCAGAAAATGCCAAGAGAAAGGCTAGTTAGCAAAACACATGGCAGGTCAATGGTCCAGACATTTGAGATACCTTCAATTCTTCAACACGTAAAAGATGGAGGATCATTATGTAGGTTAGTCGGAACTGAGATTCTAGTCTTGTTGCGCTCCCAACAATTATACGCCTCAGATCACTCTCATCTGGAACTTCATCGCGACACATTACAACAACTGTGCCAGTTTTGTCAAGTCCTCTTCTGCCAGCACGCCCTGCCATTTGAGTGTACTCTCCAGGAAGCAATTGTCTAAATTCCTTGCCATCAAACTTTCTCAAAGCATCAAAAACGACCTGTAGCGCATATCGTGGAAAAGGTTATAGGTAAACCTCATAGAGAATATGCTTATCAGTATCCCCACATTTGTTAAAAGGAATTTGTAAACACTGGAGATGTCAACAACTCTTCATACCTTTGATTCACACCTGCAATAAACATTGTAACACTGGATTAAAATCAGAAACAATATCAAATTAGCCTCACCGTTCTGGCTGGAGCATTAACCCCCATCGCAAATGTCTCTGTTGAAAACAGCACCTGCGGAAAGATTACAAACAAAAGATTGCCTGAAGCAATTTAGACGACAATGATGTCCATAAGGTAGTAACCAGAAGCATTAAAAACAATTAGCTTGAGCATTGTATTTATCGTATAGGCTCAGATAATAGCACAAGAATAGAGCCTGAAATCTTAAGCATACCTTAATAACACCACGGCAAAAAAGCATTTCAACAACTTCCTTTACTATTGGAAGCAGCCCAGCATGATGAACACCTATTCCTCTATGAAGTAAGTTTTGGACTCTGAGGACCTTTAAAATGTGTCCCCCCCACAGTTCATGAGTAGGAAATCAGGCACCTCTTTGAATTTATAATGTTAGAAACCAGGGAATTTTAAGATAGCCAACCTGAGGTAAATTCCTATCAGACCCTTTCAATCTTGAAAAAGCTTTATCGCAAAAGACACGGATTTCACTTTTCTCAGAACCAGTAGTGAGGTCAGTCCCAGTCAAAGCGTCAGCACACCTATCACAATAATTCTTTGAGAAACAGAAGACAACCACCTAATGGGGAAGGAAACATTAGAGGTTAGACATAATAACCAGAAATGACAACACATAAGACTAAATATAAGAAACAGAACCGACATCTAACATACAGGTAACAGGGATTTTTTTGAGAGCTTGTTGATAAGCAGTAACCAATTTGAAGCTGCTGATCGTCTAAATGCCCCATTGTTTTGACTGTTACCACTATAAGACGATTTTGCTAAATCTTTTGCACTTGAGTGTTTATTCTGCTTGCCACGAGAATGTGCCTCATGTTTCTGGGATTTGTTCCCATCTTGATGAGCAGAAGATCCTGTATGCTGTTTAGGAGCGACACTAACTGCATTTGAATTTTTCTTCTTTTTTGAATCTTTAGCATCCTTTATTCCTTTAGGAATAAAAACTTCATTCTCACAAACTTTGTATAGTTCTCCAGAATAAAATAGGCAATGCTCTAGGGGAACTGGTCTTTTTGTCGTGCTGATAACAGAACCCATAAAATTAAGAAATTAAAACTTCATCATCAACCAATGAATTAAAGGAACAATATTCTACCAGGACACATTAAATCTCACCCAGTAACACGTATCTCTTTTTGTTTTGTTCTGCCAATCCAATCAGCAAATTCAAATGTGTTTGGCACCTATAAGAAAAATATTCATGTTTTAAGTTCAGGGGCACATAAGGAAAAAGAATGGAGGATAATGACTGAACCACGAAGCCATATCTATCTCCATAAATTCTAAGAACTGGAGGGTTAGTTCATTATAATCGCAGCCAACAGAGACCCGAACAAAAGAAAAAAATCACATATTCCTTTCCAACTCGTCTTATGTGAAAATCCATAGCCAAAGATTAGATGCATAGCAAACACACAAATACCTGAAAAGTACAAAGATTTTCTAATGATGAACATAAAAGCATTAAGAAGTACCGTTGCAGAAAGAAGGACAAAATTTATATGCCTTGGCAACATGATGATGACTTCTTCCCAAACAACCCCTCTCTCTACGTCATTGACATAGTGAACTTCATCAAATATAACCTGCCAGGCATAGGAACGGTAACAAGGAAACATAATTTAAGTTTCACACAGAACTACAAAGATTGCTTAGAAATAGAGCGATTTGAGCACAATATCAAACACAGAAGAAAGTAAAACATAAGAAATCTCCTTTACCCATTCTATATCACGTATTATATCAGCACCACGATAAAGCATTGACCTTAATATTTCCGTAGTCATGATCAGACAAGATGCCTCTGGCCTTATGCTAACATCTCCAGTGAGAAGTCCGACATCAAATTTCCCACAAAAATCTCTGTATTTTTGGTTGCTGATGGTTTTAATTGGAGCAGTATAAACAGCTCGTGTACAGTGCTGAACATGGGAAAAAATGATCAGCCAACAAAACAAAGAATCTAATATACTAATGCATTTGATGTTCTTCAGAATTATCTACCTTGGTGGCTAGAGCGAATGCATATTCTGCAACAACTGTCTTCCCCGCTGATGTATGAGCTGCTACAAAAACCGACTCCCCCTTCTCTAGACAGCAGATAGCCTGTAGGCATAGGACACTAAGTTATTTACCGAATATTTCACATATAAAAGATAACCAAGCACATTCCTCAAAAGTCATGCAAATTTAAAAAGTACCTCCTTCTGAAAGTTGTCCAATTCGAAAGGGAATTCAATTGCCATGTCAGAAACAAGCTCATAAAATCGGTCAGCAATACCTTGGCTATCTCCTTTAGTAGCCCATCCCTAATGCACCCCAAATCATGTTTGTGAGAGGGAAAATGAAATCCTAAAATGCAGAATCCACATTCTTACCTCTTTCCGTAGTTGTTTATCACTGTTCCTAGTAATTTCCTCTTCCGTCAATATTGCTGTCTTTGCTGATGACAAAATCTCATCGAGAACAGTGGCGTCAGTCTCTATTCCCTTGCTGGCTTCATTGCTTTTGGTTGCTTTAGCTTTAGGTTCAGCTTCTGCCTTTGGAGACTCAGATTCAGCTGTATGATCAACATGACAATTTTGATTATCAGACAAACAAACCAAAAGTATGTGACGACTATAGAAGTTTAACATGAATGATTAAACAACCATCTCTCTCAAGTTCGGAGAAAGCATCTTCTTCCCATGCCTTCTTGAACAGATCATCAAACTGAATAGACAACGTACTCTGGAGGTATTGACAATGCAAGGACATTAAAAAAGAGTTATTGCCACAACCAAATAAAAAGTAACTTTATGTACACCAGTAAAATTGATCTACAGACCGACTTTACATCTGAAGCATTGCCATGTGAACTCTGATCCTCATAAACGTTCCAAGTTTGAGGATATGGCTTTAAAGTACAAAATGAAAACAGAAAGAATCAATCAACAATGAATCATAATTGAGTTTACTAGGTACAAAATTAGATAGTTATATTATAGGATAACATACCATCAGATCTCCAAGATCTACACTCTGCTTAAAACTAGGAGGAACGGTTTGAACAGGACCCCCATTGAGCAATTCCTGTACCCATTGGCCACTAGAGACACCCTCTGGAAGGAATCTTTCTGAAGACTGTGAATCCTCCAAGCCACCTGGACGGAAAGGGCGATTATTGACACTTCCTCTCAGAAAATCCTTCGGAGGTCCCACCATTCGTGGAAAAAATCCAGAATCTTGATCTCCATACATTTGTTCCGACAAATCCACCTAAGATAATATGACAATCCATTCCTCCAACAAGAGTCAGAAACAGAAAACTAATAGCAGGTCATTCTTCTACGAAAAATTTCTGACTCTCAGAGGATATCAGTATATCACTGTCTACATGAACTAGTTTATTTAAGATAATTTATGATTTGAAGTGACAGAAATGAGTTACCTCCAATGATTTTGGCTCCCATGCTCTGTTCTCAGTATCCTTTTTTTGACGCCTGAATGGCAACTCCCAAGTGGGAACCACAACGGACCTTGGCAAAGAGGGTTGAAGAGGCACCTTCACCCTGGAAAACCAATCGAAATCCCACTGATTCTCAGCTTTTTCAGCAGAAAACTGATCCGGTTCCAGTCTTGGTAGGAGATATTTTTCCTCAATATGTTTCTTTATTGATTCTTTTGTTTCCTTGGCAAATGCAGGAGGCTGAGAAACACGCATATACACAATCATAAATGAAGGATTTCCAAAGCCATAAAGCTTTACTAATAACCAAGACTTCATCTCATAAAATTTCAAAACACATCATCAATGTGAAAATCTGAACATGTAAGAGCATCCACCATTGGATGCCTTTGTAAAAGTATTCTGGAGTTTTTCATGTCACTAATAAATACCACTGAACAAGAATTTCTAAGGATTCAAACCTCTCACCACATGATATTTTCAGAAACTTAGCTACTTTTGTTTCCGTTCTTCACCACATAATAGCTGATACAACCCTAACTAACTCTTCCCTAATCAAGTAACCAGATAGTCCAATAATACCACACCATAAACTTCTAATCCCATTAGGATTGTTGAGGCAAACACTGAGTAAGAATCCAACTAAGACTTAGTCAACTACAATACAGAAGCGATCAACATATGTTATTCAAAAACACAGAGACGCACAAGTATTAGCAAAACGAACTAATTGAGTATATCAAACGCATCACATTGCATTAAGAAAACAAGTGCCTAAGCGAACCCAATTTTGAAAGAGGTGATCAAGTTCTCGCAACTAAGTAAAAAAACTCACGGATACGAAATCGGGAAGTGAGTTCACGGCGTCGTCTCTCTCCGCCGTGTACAGAGGCTCAACGCGGAGGTGACCACCATGACCGGAGAATCCAACCCGGAAGGCGAGTTCGTTGCCTGCTTGGACTCTGCTCATTGTGCTTTCTCCCTATCGTTAAATTCTTCGCATTCCCTTTCCTCGCCGTCTCGAAGTATTCTCAAACTTTTTCAGCGATCGGTCTGGGAGGGTCCAGTGAAGGAACAACAATTAGATTTCTCTCCGGTTGAGTTCTGCGGCTATGTAACGCCGTCCCGTTTCTTTGTTACGAATCAGGAATGTATGCTGTCTTATATGTTTATCTTTGTATGGGCTCTGATTTAGGCCCACTTGTTAACAAAATAGCTACTTTTGAATTAATATTATCTTTTCTCTAAGAAAAATTAAGATATACTTATATATTTAAAAAAAATATTTTATCATTCATAATTAAGCTATAGAATTTCAGTCTGTCTGAGATCAGCTTTATAAAATTTGATTCTTCTTTTTTCAGTTTGGATAATTAAGTAACAATTTTTTAAAGAAACATATATAAAATATTAGTCCGGTTTTACTTAATTGTCTCATAATTGTGTTTAGTGTCAATATTTGTGCCGGTGTGAAGTGTGAACCTGCGTTAATTTCTTCTAACCTTTTTCCAATTCTCTCTTACCACTGGATTACGGTTGTGTGTACTAGAGAATTAAAATCAAGTTAGGGATTAAGAAAGTGAAAAACCAAAATACAATAAAATAAGTTTAAAAATGAGCTGAGTTTGCTAATTGGGAATTTGGGACAAAAAAGAAATCATGAGAACCAAATTCATTCATATAGCAGTTTACAGAACGTTTTCCTTGAGCAAGATTAAAATATAGCAAAATTCATGAACTATACATACGAAAAGGTTCATCATTTATTTCATTTTGACTATATTCTTATGAGAGATATAATATCGACTTCGGAGTTGCGTGGATACGGAGATGTCTTGGTCAGGAAGGTAGGGTTTTTGCGAGCGATATAAGCACTTAGGGAACAGGACAAGCCTCTATGTTCCATATCTCTTTGGCATACTGAGCTATCGTACGGTCACTGCTGAACTTTCCTGAACCGGCTGTGCTCAATATCGACATTTTCAGCCACCCCTTCCGGTCCCTGTCGCAACACATTATGAAAATATTTCACATTAAAGAACTTGAGTAATTATTTCAATTCAGTTTCTGTAGTAACTCAACAAAAGACTTTTGAATGGATAAGTTGAATTTAAGAGATGGACTTACTTATAAGCTTCATCAACTTTGGCCTGAGCGTCCATGTAGCTGGGAAAGTCATACCCAACTAGGAAGTAATCACCACGTCCAAAACCTGTGTTACCCTCAAGAGAATCGAGGAGCGGACCATAATCATAGGTCCCAAACACTCCACTTTTCACAAACTGCTTCGCCTCTTCAAACCGAGGATCGGGTTTGAACTGATAGTTTCGACATGCACATAAACATTTCATGTCAGAGAAAGTACAGATGCCTATAGTGATTTCATTATAAGGCGCTTCATGAAAAGGAGACTCGCATTTGTTCCAGAGAGACAAAAAATATGCAATGGAGGAAAAGAGAATGTGACATACCAGTCCGTCTTCTCTTTCTTTACGCAGTCGAGAGACCTGATCAGCTGTTGCACCAAAAAGAAAGAAATTTTCTTCGCCAACCTCCTCTCTTATCTCAACATTAGCCCCATCAAGGGTTCCTATGATAAGGCAACCATTAAGAGCGAATTTCATATTGCTGGTACCACTTGCCTCCATGCCTGCTGTGCTGATGTGTTGAGAAAGCTCACTTCCGGGTATAAGCATCTCCGCTACAGTGACATTGTAGTTTGGGACAAATACCACCTAGAGAGGCATATTCGTTAAACCAGTTAAAATTTTCTTCAAGCCATGTTAGTGACAATAAAAAGGACAAAAGCAATTCACTGAATTTGCATCTAAGTATCAACAATAAGAAAGCTTTGCTCTTGGAAAGGAGGCTTGACTAGCATTAGACTTAACCAAAAGAAACCAAGTTTATCTTGAGAGATGCAAACATCTGTAATATTGACATTGACAGATCAGCAACAAACTCAAGCAAACATCACTATCACACAATCAAACAAGCATCGTAATTAGACATTTCTAAGTTACATGTGTAACATTTTATGAAGACTCAGAGCAATTTTACCTTTAGGTATTCGTTGACCTCTGGATCGCTGTTAACAACGTCGCCCACATCATTCACTAGTTTCACTATCCGTTTTGCATTTGTATATGTTGCAAATGCTTTACCCCCAATCATGACAGTACGAGGAACTGTTTTCTTCCTCTCCTCAGGTTTCATCTCCTGTAACATTCAACCGCAGAAAAGAATGTCACACCAGAGATACATGCATGACCTAAGCGATGGTTTATCAATTTATTTTGAATAAAGGATAAATAGCTGCCAATGAAGCTTTATGAGTTTTGGCAAGAACCAACATTTAGAAGGGGAGTACGCTGAAGTATTTAACTTATTTTTACTTGTTTATATAGGCATTAGGTCTACCATAACTTTTCACGCAAAGGTGAAAACATAGATAAACTACTAGGAATCATAAGGCAAATCCAGATAGATGGGTAAGCCAACTATACCTTTAACTTTTTGAATCTGTAAATTACTCCAAGAATGTTCATCAGCTGCCTCTTGTATTCGTGGATACGCTTAACTTGTATGTCAAATAAGCTTGTTGGATCAATACTCACGCCAGTTACGCGCTCTATATACTGAGCCAAACGTTTCTTATTGGCTGCCTTTGCAGAAGCCCATTCAGATTGGAGTTCTTCATTGTCCGCAAACTAGCAGAAGAAGAGATAACATCAGAATGATAACATAAAAACCCATCGCAACTCTGGTGCTCAAAAGGATAAAAATCAGACCTGCCGAAGACCAGTAAGTAGGTCAAGATCAGTGATCCATGTGTCAGTCTTCAACCACTTTGTGATTATATCACTGAGCTCAGGGCTGCAGAAACGTAACCACCTCCGAGGTGTGATGCCATTAGTCTTGTTTTGAAACTTGTTTGGCCATATAGAGACATAGTCTGCGAATAACTCAGCCTTCAAGATATCACTGTGTAATTGAGCAACGCCATTCACCTGCAAAAAGGCTCTCATAATGAGCACTTCAAACCAAGAAGACTAAATGGGATTTAGAATCAATATAATATAATTTTGACAGAGGGATCACTTACTGTATGCGAGGATACAACACATAAGTTAGCCATTCTCACCACAGGCTTTTGTGGATTGTTATCTAAGATGCTTAAACTTGAAATCTTGTCCTCAAGATCAACCCGTGTATCACGAATAGTTTTCACAAACTGCAGAATGGTAATACTCTATTAGTAAGAGAAGACAGAAAAAAAATCCTTAGAATGATCAGCAAAATACCCTCTTATCAATCTCTGTTATTATTTCCATATGACGAGGAAGAAGCTTCCACATCAAAGATTGTGACCATTTCTCCAATGCTTCGGGAAGGACAGTGTGATTGGTGTAAGCAACGGTCCTGCAAACCTTACAAGTAAGTCCAAACAGAAAGGTGGAAAAAAAAATGTTGGAAATACTGATTGGTTTCATGCACAAATGTAATACCTCGATGTCACATCCCAAGCTTCATCCCATCCAAGTCCATTTTCATCCATTAGCAATCGCATGAGCTCAGGGATTGCAAGAGTTGGGTGTGTGTCATTCATTTGAACAGCAACTTTACTTGGAAAATCTGACCATTTTCGGCTGCCTTCGGTCGTACTCCTCTCATGAAATCTTGATATAATATCCTGCCAAAGGTTACCATATTGTGAAGAGGAAATATTAATACAATTATGCCAACATAAAAAAAAATTCGTATTTATATTTTCCCACGATTATTGTTTACAGCCCATGATGACACCCATCAGAGAATCCAAAGTTGATCCAATACGTTATGGCTTAAGAATAATGAAGAAAATGAAAGGAACCTACAACAAAAGTGACAAACCTGAAGCGAAGCACTGCAGAGAAAGAACTGTTGTTTTAAGCGTAATAACTTCCCATTCTCGGTAGCATCTCCTGGATATAACACAGTGCAAATCTGCATATATATTAATTCATTGTTAGAGAGAAATAGAAAGCCACAAAGCAAAATAAGATAGAGCAGTAGGTAAAAGATAACGTGTTATAACCTGTTGAGCTCGAGAATGTAGCTGCGCAGCCAATTCATACTCTCCTTCATTGAACTGATAAAGATCAAGATCCTCCGCCCTAGCTTTTGCTTCCCAGAGACGGAGACTGATTGTGTTCTTTGTGTTATATCCCGGGATTGGCACGTCATAAGCAAGAGCTTGTACAACATCACCACCTACCCATTTCCGTCTGCAAAATAGTCAGTTGATCAATTAAAATGCTTAAGAGCAAGCTCGGTGAAAATTCAGAGAACACATAGCAACACTCCTGGTGTATACATCCATAGAAATTTCAAGTACAGACATTTGTTTAGTCATTTAAGTTTCAACATTGAAACTTACGATCCATCTGGGTTTACTTGCACACTGCCGAAAAATCTGACAGGGAATACTACGTCGTGCCTTACAATTTCCCATGGGCTGAACTTCTGCAAATTCCCATAAAAATAGGATGAGTTACAGTCTCAAAACCATCGGTTGATATCACTACGTTGATAAAAATCACCTCAAGCCAGTCCTCTGGAATCTCTTCTTGACCTTTCTGTGAGATAAGTTGTTTGAACAGCCCATGTCTGTACCTCAACCCATAGCCCCAAGCAGGCAAATTTAGGGTGGCCATCGAATCCAAGAAACACGAGGCAAGTCTCCCCAACCCACCGTTCCCCAGAGCTGCATCTTTCTCCTACGATTTCATGACATAAAAGCTCAAACATTTCCAATGGCATTGGAAAGATCAAAAAAGAAATTATCAATATCTCAAGTAACTCAAAGATACCTGCTCAGCTATCTCCTCAAGCTCATAACCAAGCTTACGCAGTGCATCAGCATATGGACCTTGAAGGTTCAAATTCCCAATGGCATTTGTCAAAGCACGACCTTGGAGATACTCCATTGACAAGTAGTATGTTTGTTTTGGATCCACTTTGTTAAAATGAACATAAGTCGCATTCCACAGCTGCAAAACAATTCACACAACCCCAAGTTCATATCACTCTAACAGAAAACACAAATTCATACACACTGCAAATTCAATTGAATCTAACCAAGAGAAGCCATAAAATTTCAACAAACTCATATCTACTTCACGAGCATATGAACAGTCCACAACAAAAAGAAGAAACACTGATTACCTCAATGAGACGATCGCGAAGACTCTCAGCCGTAGCGTAAAGAGCTTGCTCAGGCCCGAACTTCAATGGAGAGAAATGTGGACTGTACTTGGCGTGGTAGAGGATATTCTGAGCGATCTCCGTACCTTCAGTCGCCTCCGGAATCGCCTTCGCCGAGATTTCCTCCGGCAAACTAGTCGCAGCTTTTCCATTCGTGTTCGCCATAGCTTATCTCCCTGAAACACAACCACTGTTATTCAGAAATTTGCTTAAATACACTCAGAAAAATTCAAAATTATTGCCGAAGTAAAGATTAGCGAGAGCAATTACCAAATTTCGAAACTGGAATCTGGGAAGAGATGAACAAACACTTCGAGAGGGCTTATGAAGCAGAAGAAGATACTGTGGAGAGAATCAGTATATACTAAAAAAGAAGCGTAAGATATTTCTCACAAGGTAAATGACAGAAACGTAATTTTCTTTGTTTTTCTTTATTTTGATTTCTCTGATTTTTGTTGTTCGGGTGATTTGATGAATTGTTTTTTTTTTCTCTGGAAGGATTGAAAATGTGAGGATCACAAGAAAAGAGAGAGTGAACTAGTGAAGTTTTTATGTGTCAGAGGAAAGCACAGAAGAGTTTTGTGATTTTTTTGTTGAAAATATCTAGTGGGAGCCCCCACATCTCTTTGTTTTTTAGTTAGAGAGACCCTTAAATATTATTTTCGTATAAAAGAACACCCTTGTATTTTGGGAATTGAGGACCATTGATTATTTTATTTTCTAACGAATTTAATTAGAAAGAAATATTGATAACTCAAATGTAGACGTTCATAGAAAGCGAATAAGTGACTTTTAAGGAATTTGATCGAAGAAAGAGAGTGAGAAAAGAAAATAATCAAACAAGTAAAATTCTGAAATTTTTAATTTCTAACATTTTTTTGCAAACAGAAGAAATTAGAAAAATGGAAATAATATGAGTAAAAAAGCCAAACGTAGTGGCTCGCTTACGTTATGCATACGGTAATGAGAGGGACTGAAAGTGAGAAAGAGCTAACAACGAACACGTGTGTATGTAAATCACGAAGTTGGGAAAGTGTGCGCACCTCGGATCACGGATCTGCACCTGCTGCCAACTTCACTTTTCATCTGCTTCCGTGCCCTTTTTAGATTAGTGATTCAGCTTCTCCAATGTTTATAATCTTCAATGTATCATAAACAAAAAAAAAAACTCAACATTGTTTTCATCATTATCTTCTCAAATGGCGTTTCATTTCATTACACTGACCATAGAAAAACTTGCTACATTTGTTTATATCAAGGAGAAGAAAACGAAAGTGGACATCTTTTCTAAGTTCTATACAAGGCCGATATATATCTTGTTCCTGATATGTACTTTGATGAAAAGAAGCTTGATTCTATTTAGAGTTGCAACTAACTTCTCTCCTGGCTAATGATCCATCTCTTATGTGTGGATTTTTCCTCCTTCAAGCTGTTAAGAAGACCATCAGAATGATGCAGATTATTGGAACAGTCAATCATTACAAAAATGAACCCGAAAAAGTAAACAGCACAACTCAAGAAATTACGAGATTGGGACAGACCTGTTGTGTCAAAATCGACTCTTTCTCCAGTTGCGTATATGTTGTAAAAGAGAGCGGAGAGGAGATATAAAATTGCTGTAAGAAGGATGAATCCTTGGAAGGAGCCCAGTAGTTCTACAAAGAAACCAGTTCCAACTGTACCAACTATTGCAGCCAATGTTCCAGCAGTAAGACACATTCCTATAACAGTATAAAAGGTGAATAGCAGTCACAATATTTTCTAAGGCCAATTCCTTCTCAGTGGTACAAAGGAGCTATCAGTGATAATTGAGAACCTAAAGGAACTATGGAAACCAGTGTCTGTTAAAGGAGAATAAGAATTTGTACCATGTAGAACACCGGAATACTCTGGAGCAATTTCCTGAAACATGAAAATATAAATGTTAAAGATACTCAAAATTTGTGGTGGCTTAAGTATGAATCACACGCTTGGGTACCTGAAGGTTAATAAGAAAACCCAAATGGCTGAATGATTTTAGCCCCACAGCTAAACTGAGCCAGGCTGATGCTACTAAAGGTTGTTTTGCTGTCGTTAGACCAATAAGAGTAATTCCAGGACCAATGAAACCAATGGACTGCCAAAACAAGAAATATAATCCCCCAGTCAGAAAAAAGAAAGGTGAATGCAAACTTCAACAACATTCTGATATGTAAACAGAACTCTTCATTCCGTGTGGCCTCTTGATTGAATGAATCCTGTAACACATGAATCACAAACCTGCATAATTTTCCGCGTTAAGGTGATGCTTGTACCACGCCGTATCAACAAGTCCGACCAATAACCAGCAATGTATCCAGTGAAAGCCATCATACTCCATGGAACAGCACTAAACCAAGCAGCTTGTTTGAGATTCACATGATATACCTGCAACACGATATTCTCTTAAATTTCTTAAAATACTAAAAAAAAGATTCTATTTAGAATTTGTTGGTGATAGAGACTTACTGAATTGAAGTATATGGGCATCCATGAAAGAATCACAAAGAAACCCTGGAAATAAGTCATTAAGTCAGTTTAATGAATTACAACAAATAGGAAAACACCTGATCATAACTGTAAGTCACAGCAGTTGGTGCTACCAATTCCACTTCCAAAGTGAACCTCATAGCAACAAGATTGAAAGAGTTGTATTGAGAGGAATATTTATACATACCCAGCTATGCATGGAATTTGCAACTATAACAGCCCAAGTTGGCATCTTGGAGAGAAGGCGTCCAAAAGGAGGTATTCCACCTGTGATGTATTGTTTGTTCTCCCTAGTAGTTGTTTGCTGCTTTTGCTTTATATACTCAAGTTCAGACTTTGTAATCTGAGGATGTCGATCTGGTGCACTTGACGTTGCAGAGAGCCACACAAGCAACCAGAGGAACCCCGATAACCCAAAAATTACAAATGGACCATATATACCACCTTGAGACATGAGAATAGGAGACAACATGAGTCCTACAACATTCCCAAGCTGAAACCCCGCCATTGCAATACCAACCGCCCTAGAACGTTCTGTTGGGGGAAACCATCTACATCAAAAGTACCATCACTAAGAACCCTATAAATCCAAGAAACTAGTGTCTGCTCGTTTAGAAATCATGAGTGTGCCTCTATCACATTTTGAAATAGTACTGAGAAACATAACATCACTACCTTGCAACCATGTTGTTCATGCAAGGAAGAGCTACTCCTTCAGCAACTCCAACCATAGCTCTTGCAGCAAGCAGAGCCAACAAAGAAGTATCAGCTGCCCAAGGAGTAAGAAAAGTAGCCAAAGACCACAAAGCCACACCCCATGCCATGACTACTTTACCACCATAACGGTCCACCAAAGTTCCGCCAGCTATTGGTGAAATCAGGTATCCCCAAAGAAACGATGACTACCCAAAGAAACATTCAAGAAAGTGTGAGACAATGCTGTACAGTAGAACGGCTTAGTACTGAAGTTACCAAACAAATTATGAAGAAATCAAAACTCTGGAGAGAGTTAACCTGAACGATACCGGAAAAAGATTTGCTCCATCCACGAGAAAGCGAAAGAGGAACAATCGCAACGGACATCACAACACGATCCGCATTGCATAGCGCCAGAGCAAGCGCGAGCATCGCTACAACCTTCACTCTCTCCGACGTTATAAATTCCGAAAAATCAGGTTGCACAGTCACCTCCGCTGACGTCTCTTCCGGCGTACGGCGAGAATCGCTGCAAGACACTCTTAATCGATGACGCTGAATAACACCACATAGATCGACGGAATTGTTCCCGTCGAATCTCAATGCGCCTACGCCTCTACCGGAGCAGAGTAACAACTTTTTCCGACGATCTCGGTCCGGCAACGACGGAAACCTCACTGTAGGTAAGTACGAAGTCAAGACAGCTCGATCTCCATGGATTTTTGGGGTTTTGCGATTACGGAAGTCTATTGAAGGTTGTAAAGAGAGAGAGTAATACATTTTCACCTATCGGAGCTGCTCAGCGATGAGTAGTCCGGTTAGCGAAGAAGAAGACGACGAAGATGAAGATGAAGATGCTCGCTCGGATTGCAACAGCCAAATCACGTGATGCGGGGGAGTGTCACATCCGTACAGTTTTAGGCCCACAAGTTTTAAAAAACCCATATTGATTGGGCTTAGCATGATTAAGTGATTTTAGCATGATTGTAAGTGCATCATGCAATTTATTTTTTCTTAAATTAGAGTGTTCAGTTCTTGAGATTAAAAGTCATTCATCTTAAGCTAAAAACAAAAAACAAAAAATAAACTTCTTCCCTCAAAATATTTTTGTCGTTTCTGGTGATTGGATTTAGACAGGTGGGCTGAGTCAAAGAGAATGGACCGGTAAAGGTCCAATCGGGAGTCTGCTGTAACTTAAGCCCAGGAATGAAGAAACGGCAGATGTGAGTTCGTTTTGGTGTAAGTGGCTAAAACTGGGTTGTATAGTGTTCTCGGTATGATCTTTTGTTTGGGAGTCCCTTTGGAGTAATATTTCCAACTCGATGTAGGCTAACTGAGTTACTTATAAAGAAATTGCTGTTTAAGAAATATATGTAGGTTAAGTAGGTTTACTAAAGAAATATATGTGATTTGAAGGATATGATTAACCTTAATGCATATGATAATAGTGTTATCATGAACCTTAACTATTTGTTGTTTTCTTTGTTTGTGAGGATTGAAGTTTAGGATAGCTTTGATAACTTAATCGGATTCATACAACACAGTTGACTCCAAACTTAGAGGTATGTGACTCAATCCTTTTTGTTCATGTTGTCTTGTTGTCTTGCTATGATGTTGAGCTCTGTAAATGTGCTGTCTGATCATTTACTATCTGATAATGTACTATGTAGTTGTTAAGTGTACATGTATATTGTAGTTTCTTTGTGATTGGTTTGTGAACTTTGTTTATATAGTAGCTATTTACTTAATGCTATTTGAATGCTATTTGAACTATTTACTTAATGCTATTTGAATGGTGATTTGATAGAAGTAGGTAAATGATAGCTTTAACTTTTCTTTTTTGCAAAACAAACAACAAACAAACATAAAGCCAGAAACTTTACTGAGAAACTTGGAACATAAATCAACAATTTTATAGTTAAAATTATTTTTGTGACAAAAAATTACAATAAAGCAAATTGAAAGACAAGCCAACATTAATATGTCATAAATAACAAAACTATAGACTTAATTACTATATTGTTGTCAACTATACAAATATGCTGCATTTTGTATTACACCATTTACATTTTATAGAATGAATTATCCAAAAAAAACCATTGGTGTTTGAACAAAAATTCCTTACGTTTTTTACTAATATCTTTACCCTCATAATGTCTTGGAAAAATCAAAAATATTAATTATCAGTCACTGTATTTGGACTTTGGAGTAAACACGTGAAAAATCCCAGTCTTTATCAGAAAATGAGAACAATTACAGTAAAATCTGTATATGCCGACAAAAAGAAAAAGATACTACAAAAATAGTTTGGCTTCGGGACTTACTAAAATGTTTTTTTTAAAGAACACAAGTCTCTCTCTTCTCTTGGGAACTTGTCGTAGATCCGAATCTCTATGTTTTACTCGTGTTGGTCACTTTAGTCGAATTAGATTCCTTTAAAATCCGTAAATTAAATATTAAAACAAATAATCTCTTCAAAGAAAAAAACTATTCACTGCACTCTCACACTCTCTCTCTTAAGTCACCGCCGCACGCAAGCATATCAACGAACCTCTCTCTCTCTCATAAGCAATGGCTAACGTCAAACAAACCAATCGCCGTCGCTCCTCTTCCTTATGTCACCGTCACCCTTCAGCTAAACCAACCAGCGGTTTCTGCGCTTCTTGCCTCCGTGAACGTCTCGTCACTATAGAAGCTCAGTCTTCTTCTTCCCCAGCCGCCGTTCAGACTCCTGAGCTTCGTCGTATTCGATCACACTCTGTTCGTAACGCGTCAGTCTCTGTTTTAACTCAGCCGCGGCGGAGATCGTGTGACGCTAGGTCAAGCGCTAGCTCTCTACACGATCTGTTTGTCGATGATGACGAAGAACGGTTGGATGGTTCGATTCGGAAGCCTCTGGTTCCGGATTTGAAAGAGGAAGATGAAGAAGAAGAAGATTACTACGATGGAGAAGATATTAAAGGTTTTGATGAAGGCAAGCCGAGGAAGATTGTTGAAGAAGAAGAAGGTATAGAGAACAAGACGATGAAGGAGTTTATAGATCTTGATTGGGGAAACCAAATCAAGAAGAACAATGGTACTAAGGAAATAGCATCGGTTTTGAGTAGGAAACTTAAGTTTTTTTCATTGAATCATCACAAGGAGAAGAGAAAAGATGAACAGTCAGATTCTAGATTCGTTCTTGGTCGTCACTCTTGTGATGTGGATCCTAGATTGTCTTTTGATGGAGGTAGGATCTCGTTTGAGAAGCCAAGGGCTTTATGGGATGGATGCTTGATTGAGAAATCATATCACAAGCTGACGACATTGTCTACTGTGACAGAAGATGCTAAAGCTAAATGTGGTGTTAAAGAAGAAGAGGAAGAAGAGGAGGAGGAGAAGAGTCCTGGTGGGACAGTTCAAACTAAGAACTATTACTCGGATTCTCGTAGAAGAAGAAGCTTTGATCGATCGGTTTCGATTAAGAGACATGGATTGCTTGAGGTTGATGAATTGAGAGGTATTTCGAATGCTAAGGTATCACCTGAAACTGTTGGTTTGTTTCATGGTGCTAAGTTATTGGTTACAGAGAAGGAACTTAGGGATTCTAATTGGTATTCGATCAAAAATGCCAAACCAGAGAGTAGAGAGTTAGTTTCTAAAGGAAAGATTTGTATTGGTGCTGCTGGTGAGGGGAAGAAGCAGGATAGTGTAGAGTTAAAGAAACCTAGAAAGAAATGGCCAAAGGGATGGAACATTTGGGGACTGATACAGAGGAAAAGCGAGGCGAAGAACGAAATCAAAACCGAGCAAAGTTTGAAACTTGAAGGGAATGCGGTCGAGGGTTCTTTGGCTGAGTCTTTGTTAAAGCTAAGGAGAGTAAGTAAAGGAGAAACCAATGGTGGTGTTAGTGAGAAGCTATTGAAAAGCTACAGTGTAAGCGCGAGAAAGTCTTGTGATGGTGTGTTTAGTGGTGCTAATATTTCCAGTGGCTTTGAAGGTGGAAGGAGCTCCTGTGATGGTCTGTTTCATGGATCTATTAACAGTGTTGAGGTTGGAAGAAGCTCGTGTGACGGGTTGGTTAATGGCATTGAGGATAAACAAAATCATCATCTACTCCAGAGAAACGCCAATGTTGGTACGTGCGGCCGAGAAAAACTTGAGAATAGTTTGTTTAGATTCCATATGACTCCTGCAAGGAGCCATAAGACTAGCAAATCCGGGAAGAGTAGGCTGAAGAATTAGTTTGATCTAACATTTGTGTTAGCTCTTGAATACCCTATTGTAATTAGCAACTAATGTATTTGTTTACTTTGGTCTATATATAAGTGAACTAAGATTCTATTGCAATTATGTTCATAGTCATACTGTTGAGATTCCTTATATCACATCTAACAACAATTTTTGTTTTTCTTCTCTTATCTTTCCTCATAAAAGCACTTAAACAATGCATTATTTTCTAGTCATTGTTTGCTTGTACATATTCGAAATTGCGGGTAATATATGTTCATAAGATACTTCCCCAATGTGACTGGTGAAGTTACAGTGGTTTTGAATTGAGACTGAAACCAAAAGGAAACAATGGATCATATGAATTGGCATGAGCATCTAGTGGCAAATGCTCAACACGTTTGAACCAGCTCACAGGTAATTTCCCCTCGAAATCATAATCTCCAAAAATAACGTCAGCCATCCCTTGCCCTTCTGTGCCAGGCAGCCAAGCAGCAACCAGAGCCTCTGTCTTTTCAAGAACTCTCTGCTCCAAAACCACAGGTCGTCCTGAGATCACGACCACCAGAGTTGGGATTTTCTCTGCGACTGCGGTGACAATGTCGCTACCATTGAACGGTATTGTGAGTTCCGAGTTATCCCCCGTTGCCTCTGCATAGGGCGGTTCCCCGACTGCAACAATGGCATAAGAGAATCCTTCACTCGAGGCTAAGGTTTCCTTTGACGGATTTTTCTCGTAGATTACTTCGGTTTTGTCTCCAACTACTGCTTTTATGGCATCCAAAAGCGTCGTGCCTACATTTTAGACAGACACAGATTCATGTTGATTAACTTTACAACAGCATCTTATAGCCTCTGCTAAACAAAAGTCCCTTTCTAAACCAAATAGCAATTACTTTACTTACCAATTGTGATCCTGCCGCTTAGACCAAACCATGTCTTTGTCCACCCTCCACACTGATATCCAAGATCATCTGCATGAGTTCCAGTGACTAGAATCCTCTTGGCTTTCCGATCTAGAGGCAGAAACGGTTTATCAGCATTTTTACCATTCTTTAACAGAACTAACGACTTTCTAACTGCTTCCTGCGCCAATTCTCTATGTTCCTGCACACATGGAAAAATCTTAGAATAACGGCAGCACTCTCGTCTAGTGACAGTCAGTACAAGAGAGTTCACCTTGCAACCAACAATAGGCAACAAAGATCGATCAGTGAGAGGATGTTCGAAGAGACCAGCGACAAATTTCACTCTGAGTATTCTTTCAACAGCATCATTGACCCGAGCCATCGGTATTTCCCCCGACTCTACTAGATCTGTCATGTCTTGTATGAACTGGTCGTAATTGAATGGTACCATCACCTACAATAACATTGATTATACAATCTTCACCCTTTCAATCATTCAAAATGATGAAATATTTTGCTAAGCTGAAATATTTCGTATACGGGATTCAGAATCTACCATGTCAATGCCAGCATTGACCGCAGTTTTAATGCAGTTGCGGTAGTTTGATCCCTGAGGCTTACTAAGCCGGTCCAAACCTTCCCAGTCTGAAACTAGAAAACCCTGGTGACATAAACAAGAAAACTAGCTTTATACATACACTTCTAGTTTATTCCTATTTTTTCATTGGTACTCAATTAAGTTTTGCACACACCTTGAAACCGAGTTTGTCCTTGAGAATTTCGGTCAAGAGAAAACGGTCGGCGTGGAGTTGAGTTCCATTCCAACTGGAGTAAGACGCCATAACCGTGGAGACTCCCTGCGAAAGACACTTAAGATATGGGGTAATGTGTATCTTCTCTAAGTCTTCATATGACGCAATGGTGTTCCCTTCATTAATGCCCTTGTCAGTACCACCATCTCCTACAAAGTGTTTGGCGCAGGCGACAACATTGTTTCTATAACCCAGTAAACAAATCCATGAGACATGACATCAAATCTACTAAATACCAAAATCAAACCACAATGTAGTGTTTTATTTGATACCTTCCTGCAACAAAAGGGTAACCATTTGGGTGTTCTTCGGGTGGCACGCCTTGTAGGCCTGAGACAAGCGAAGTCATCTCGCAGACAAGTCCAGGATCTTCTCCATAACTCTCATAGCATCGTCCCCATCTCGGATCTCTCAAGACCTGTTAGATTGACAAAATAACAACATTTTATTCAAAAATCTTACAAATCATTTTGTTCAATTCAGTTGTTAGATTTACATATATAAAAGGGACTTACAGCAACACAGGGAGAAAATGCCCAGTGAACACCACTAGCCCTTACTTCAAGTGCAGTTGCAGCTCCAATTCTTCTGACCAAATCTGCATCTCTTCACAATTGCCAAAACAACAACCAGTGTTATCATATTAATAACAACCAAGCAAACACATCATGGCTGCAACAAAAGCACCTATCTTGAACACAATCAGACTCTAATCACAACTACTGCAATACCACCACTACTACTACATTGTAATCAGGAGCTAAGTGAAGCTAATCACAATTTTAAATAGGTAACTGAATCCAGTCCACAAAGCAAGTTTCATCAGAAAGACAAAAAAAAACAGAACAAAACAACCAAGACCATTACAGATCACAGTCCAAAATGTGAAATTCTCTCAAGTGTAGCAACTACTCTCACAGATCATTGTAGTTTGCTTTTGTTAAACGTGTAAATAAATACCTGGTGGCTCCGAGGCCGATGTTGTGGGGGAAGACGGTGGCACCGTAGACATTGTTGTTGCCATGGACAGCATCAGTGCCGTAGATGATTGGAACTCCCAAACGCGACGCCAACGCTGAACGCTGAAAACCGTCGATCATATCCGCCCAATCCGACGACTTAGCATCCTCGAACGGCGCACTCCCACCGGCGTTTAGTACACTTCCTGTAACACCAAATTCATAAATTTATATTCTGATTATATAAAAAATCCATTTTCCAAGAATCAAAATCACAGTAAAAGAAAAGACAAGAACTGCGTGGTTTGTGTGTACCGATGAAAGAATCTGTAATGGCGACAGGAGAAGCAACGTTTCGTTCAATCTGAGTCATCTGACCAATCTTTTCCGGCAGAGTCATGCGAGAGAGAAGGTCCTTCACACGCGCCTCCACTGGCGCGTCTCGGTTCTTGTAAACACATGAAGACTCCTCCTTCACTACCATATTCTTACCTTTCTTCGTGTGTCGGTCGTGTTCTTCTCACAAAGTTCAGTTCAGCTACTTCTCATACTTACTTTTATCTATAAACCAAGTCCGAGGAGACGTGGCACACTGGTTTACTTCTTGACGGTCCACTCATGTACTCTCAACTGCTCCATCAAATGGTTTTAATAAGTAGAAAAAAAATTACCCATTTGAGGACCTTAACTAAATAGTGTGGGTTAGTTACAAATTGGTTGAAATAGACTAAACATATTTGTTTCATGTCAAATGTTTGAAAAATGAGTAAAAAATCCAAGAACTACTGAAAAATCCACTAATTAACTATAGTCTATATCTTACATACATTTTTAATTATGCACTTTTATTACCCGATCCTCTCAATCAGACAGGTGAAGTTAAACCGGTTACAAGTTCTGTCCCGAGTTGCAGGTGAGACCAAAACCAAGAGGAAACAATGGGTCATACGAATTGGCATCAGCGTTTAGAGGCAACTGATCAACGCGTTTGAACCAGCTCACTGGTAACTTCCCATTGAAGTCATAATCTCCAAATATGACATCAGCAATACCTTGCCCTTCAGTTCCAGGGAACCAAGCAGCGACCAAAGCATCAGTCTTTTCAAGAACCGTTGGCTCCAAAACCATAGGCCTTCCTGAGAACAGAATCACTAGAGTCGGTATTTTCTCTGCAACCGCGGTTATAAAGTCGTTACCGTTGAAAGGTATCGTGAGTTCCGAGTTATCGCCTTTCATTTCTGCATATGGAGGTTCCCCCACTGCAACAATGGCGTACGAGAAGCCTTCACTCGAGGCTAAGGTTTCTTCTGTTGGAGTTTCCTCGTAGATCACTTCGGTTTTGTCTCCAACTGCTTCTTTTATAGCATCTAAAAGTGTTGTACCTACATTTCAAAACAAAAACGTAAGTATTCAAAATCGACTTTTTCACTATCATTTAGTGGAGTCTGCAACTATAATTCGAATTCAGTTTAACTACCAATTGTGATTCTGCCGCTTTGACCGGATTTAATCTTTGTCCATCCTCCACACTGATTTCCAATATCATTTGCGTGCATTCCAGCCACTAGGATCCTCTTGGCATTGCGGTCTAATGGCAGAAATGGTGTATCGGCATTTGTACCATTCTTCAGCAAAACTAAAGACTCTCTAACCGCTTCACGTGCCACTTCTCTATGTTCCTGCAGTTGTTGTAGTAAATAGAGTCAATCATGCTCTTATGCATCTTACAGTTGTGGCGGCAACTATAGAAACCTCACCTTGCAGCCAACAGTTCCCAACAAAGATCGATCTGCGAGAGGATGTTCAAAGAGACCAGCAACAAACTTCACTCTGAGTATTCTTTCAACAGCATCATTCACCCGAGCCATTGGTATTTCCCCTGACTCCACCAGATCCGTCATGTCCTGTATGAACTGTTCGTACTTGAAAGGTACCATCACCTGCAATACCAATGATTAACAATCTCACCTCCTAATAAATCATTCAAGACATGGAAAATCATTTTCATTACCATGTCGAGTCCAGCATTAATCCCAAGTTTGACGCAGTTACGATTGTTTGAACCTTGTGGCTCGCTAATTGTCTCCAAACCATCCCAGTCGGAAACTAGAAAACCCTGATAAAAAAAAAAAAATGTAAATCAAAACGAGCTCAATGCACACACCTCTAGCTTATGTAGATATTTTTCCTTAGTCTATCAACCTTGAAACCAAGTTTCTGTTTGAGAACTTCCGTTAAGAGAAAATAGTCGGAGTGGAGTCTACTTCCATTCCAACTGGAAAAAGAGGCCATAACGGTAGAGACTCCTTGAGCAATACAGTTCAGATAGGGAGCAACATGTATTTTCTCCAATTCTTCATATGACGCAATGGTGTTCCCCTCGCTTAAGCCCTTATCGGTACCACCATCTCCAACAAAGTGTTTTGCACATGCGACCACATTGTTTCTACTCACCAAATGCACAAATTCATGAGAAATTGACAACAATTCTATTATAGTCTAGTGCACTATATATGGTTATGTAGTATATATACCTTCCTGCTACAAAAGGGTAACCGTTGGGGTGTTCTTCAGGTGGCTCGCCTTGTAGGCCAGAGATAAGCGAGCTCATCTCACATACAATATTAGCAGCTTCGCCATAACTCTCATAGCATCTTCCCCACCTTGGATCCCCCAAAACCTGTGAGTAAACAACATTTCATTCAATAGTACTCCACCAATCATTTTTCATATATCTTAACAATCTATTTAAAAGGGACTTACGGCCACGCAGGGAGCATACGTCCAGTGAACGCCACTAGCCCTTACTTCAACTGCTGTTGCAGCACCTATACGTCTGACCAAATCTGCGTCTCTACCGAGTTACCACACAAAACTAGGAGTGTTACACCAACGAAAACCAAACAAGGTAGATGAAAAGATCTTTGACACAATCAGATTCTAATCATAGCGAAATCCAATGCAACTAATACTAATATATGATCAAAAGCTAATTGCAGCAAAATCATCAGAAACTCCTACTAAAAATCAAAATTTTGTGGAAACTGAATACAAATAAATCCAAATTTGCTTGAAACTTAACAAAAAGATCCAAACTTTTTTCCAAATTCAAAAGCTTTAAAATGTCTAAAACCTCCATTACATACAAATCTCTCTCACTCTCTGTCTCACTTCCCTCTTTCGCAGAAATTAAAGTTTTATGCTCAAACCTGGTGGCTCCGAGACCAATGTTATGGGGGAAGATGGTGGCGCCGTAGACGTTGTTGTTGCCGTGGACGGCGTCAGTTCCATAGATGATCGGAATCCCCAAACGCGACGCTAACGCTAAATGCTGAAAACCGTCAATCATATCCGCCCAATCCGACGACTTAGCGTCCTCGAACGGCCAGCTTCCGGCGCCGCTCTGTACACTGCCTGTAAACCAAAAAAGTCTTCATTTTCACGTTTCGAGAGAAAGTATCAAATTTTTGGTTCGTTGACCAAAACAAAGAAAAATGTTCAGTGGTTTAGTCTAGTCGTCACTAGTGAGTGTGTTATATATTAGTAGTACCGATGAAAGAATCTGTAATGACTTGAGGAGAAGCAACGCTGCGTTCGATCTGAGTCATCTGACCGATCTTCTCCGGCAAAGTCATGCGAGTGAGAAGGTCCTGCACACGCGCCTCCACTGGCGCGTCTCTGTTCTTGTAAACCCATGAAGACTCATCATCAGTCTTTGCCATTTCTCTTCTTTATCAACTAGTCTAAAAAACCATTCCGCTTCTCCTTACTCGTTACTCGTTAGTCTTTTATCTAGCCAAGCCGGAGAAGGACACGTCACATTCTTTGTTCCCCACTAAACTCGAATGCTTATTTAATTGGTTAATCTCGTACAATAATTGAGAAATTGGTGATATGATTGTGTATTTAGTAGTTTTGAAAGTGTTCATACATAAAGACTTTACGAGTATATTCATTTGTGTAGTTATCCATGATATGATTTTTGTGGATAATTGTTTTTAGGGGATAATTGGTAGACAACCTTTGCCCATAAAGAATTGAGTAAATAACTTTGGTGCAGAAATTTTTTGGTAACTAACGTTTTCAGTGGTAAGAAAAAATCGAAACTTGTAGAAGTGGCGGGAATTTGCAGTCTACGACCATAGGCAAAGGACAAACGCTAATGTAAGGCATTATTACTATTGTTTTAAAAAAACGCATGTTATACAAAAATAATATATTGATTTATACAAAAATCTAAACTCTATCTACAAATTACACAAACAAACCAAATTAATCAACCCAAACCAAACTATAAATCTCTTTAGTAAATAAAATGCTGTTTTCTACCAAAATCTAAACTCTATCTACAAATTACACAAACAAACCAAATTAATCAACCCAAACAAAATTATAAATCTGTTTACCAACAAAATTGTTGTTTTCTACCAAAATATAAACCCTATCTACAAATTACACAAATGAACCAAATTAGTCAACCCAAACCAAATTATAAATCGGTTTAGTAAATAAAATGTTGTTTTATACCAAAATCTAAACCCTATGTACATATTACACAAACGAATCAAATTAATCAACTCAAACCAAATTATAAAATTGGTTAATTAGTGATTAAAATGTTGTTATATACCAAAATAGAATGAAGCAACCGAGTAAGAAGGAAAACATGGATTAAAATTCCGGAGGAGCCGAGGAGAGACGAAATTCTAGGTTTCGGAGATATTTGGGGAAGTGAGTGAAATGGAACTAAATCGTTAGGCGGGTAATTAAAACAGGAAATTATAGGTATTTTCAAAAAACACATGTAATTCCAATAAATAATCAGGCCTTCCAAAGAAATTAAAAAATAGTAATGTTTTTAAAAAAAACATTACTAGGTATGCCCGCATAGAACATGTGATTTTCAATAAATAGTGGGTGCGTTCCAAGAAAATAAAAAGTTTGTATGTTTTTTAAAAAAAACACATTGGTTTCTCAGAAACAGTGGCGGTAGAGATTTGAAATTCAAAAATAACAATGATGGCCTATTAATTTGTGTCTCCTGGTAGAGTGCGTAGGGGATTAAGGCGACGAAAGTAATTTAATATGACCTTCTGACATGCTCTATTCATGGGGGTCATTTACCTAATTCTTTTCAAATATAGAGTCATTTCTTATATATTCCCTTGTTTTTATTATTGATCGATGAGAGAGAATAGTGCAAAATACTGAATTCTTTATTTATAGATCAAAAAGTTTTGTTATAACACTCAATAAACTTAGACGAAACGGGACATTATATCATAACTTGGACCATCTCGAAGTCATCAAGTCGTTTAGGCTCAGATAGACCATAACTTGGACCATCGACTGAAAAATAGACTTCACATAGACGTTGTATATGTCCAAAATATTTTTCAGTCGTTTTACGTTGTTAAAAGAAATAATTCTACTTTCTAGCAAAACTAGCATTCGTGCCCCTTTACCCAGAGTGAGAAAAAAGAAGGTTGAAATAATAACCTATTTTGGGTATGACCATATCGACAAACTATTCAAGGTATTGTGTGTTCCCAATGTGTTTGTGGCTGAGGATTTTGCATGTCGAGTTTCAACCTTAGAAATGGGAAAAATATCGTGGAGAATGATCGAATGTTCGATACCCCATGGACCTTTACGTAATGAGATATGCATCAACGGAGTTTTGTATTATTTAGCTGAGCGCATTGGAAATAAAAATCCAACACGATGTTATATGGTAGTTTGCTTTGATTTTAGGTCTGAAAAATTCAAGTTCTTAGATGTGGAAGAAAGGTTTTGGTGTTCAACTCTGATAAATTGCAAAGGTAAATTGGGCGTACTATGGCCACTGCCCTTTACTGGTGTAAGCGACCTTACAAAAAGTCTTGAGTTGTGGGTTCTAGAAGATGCGGATGAACTGAAATGGTCCAAGATTGTCTACACATTGCCATATCAATGGAAGTGTCTAGCTCGGAAGAAATGTCTATACATTGTCGGGATGACTAGCGGAGATGAAATTGTGTTCTCGACATCTTATCTAGACGATCCTTTCTACATCTTCTACTACAATGTAGTGATGAACACTGTGAATGTAGTTGAAATCCAGTTTGGGAATGTAGCTGAGAAGGCTAAAAACTCAAGGATTTATACATTTATAGACTATATAGGGAATGTAGAGCGTATTTATTAGGACTTTACAAACATAGTTGTGTAGTACAGTAAAACCTCTATAAATTAATACTCTATAAATTAATAAACACTATAAATTAATAAATTTTGCTGGTCCCGAGTCGGGCCAATGTAAAAATTGACCAAATTTGATAAGATAATAAGATAATAATTATTTTGACACCCCCATATAAAATATAGTCCCAATAATATCATAAATTAATAATCACTCTATATATACATATAAGTAGATATATTAATATATGTTTTTAGGGTTTTATAAAAATGAATTTTCTCCTAGAGTTCACCTCAAAAAATAATTTTATGTCAGTATTTTTTTTAATATATATCATCACAAATCATAAAAATAACAAAATTTTCTTTATGTTTTCAATTTTTAAATATGCATCATATTGTTGAAAAAAACAAATATGCATCATATTCATTTTTCATATATAGGATGTTAAAATATAACAATTGAGGTTATTAATAGAGAAATACATTTGAATTTATGTATATCATTTGTGTAAGTGAATTTATCTATAATATTTGTATTTATAGTCGAATTTCTTTGTTTCCTAAATATAAAATTCACTTTCAAACTACTGTATAATTTATAAAATTTAAAAAATTAGTCTTATTTTTGTAAAATTGTGTCAATTAATATTTTTTAAAAAATTGAAAAACTAAAAATACCACTGTAAATTAATAAAAATTAATAATTATTAATTTACACTATAAAATAATAATTATTAATTTACACTATAAAATAATAATTATTAATTTATAGATAAATTAATATCACTATAAATTAATAAAATATCTTGGTCCCAACATTATTAATTTATAGAGGTTTTACTGTAGTTTGGCTTTTAAGTTTTAGTTCTTTAATACATCCTTAATGATGCGTCTATATATCTTGTTCAGTTATTATATGAGTATTTGCTTTTATGTTTTGCTTTGACAAACTTCATCATCACTTTACAAAGCACTGTGTGTCTATATGAGTATCAAAACGAATTTTAAAAATCTGTACAACATTTTCTTGTCGAACAAGAAACCAATACTAATGGACTTGTTATAGGATTTCATTGGAGTTTACATGATGATGTTCTAAAATAAAACACCTCTTGAACAGATTAACAACATTAATTAGAACTACAGCATCTCTTTGATATCTTTCGAGTGAATTAAATTTTCTTGTTTTACATATTATTTACTAAGTGTATGTATTCAGTTACTAACTACCAATTCTAGTGAATTAAAACTTTATAAGATAGATCTGACATTTGACTACATGTTAGTCAAGTTTTGATTACACACTATGTCAAGTTAGATATTAAAAGTTAAAGAGTTTAGAAGACAACTGTTTTTGGTAGATTAATTCAAGAACTTAAAAAAGCAAGACAATGTCTCCATCTATTAGACCTGTGTTCCTCCTTATATATAGAAGATCTTAAAACTCTATTTGTAAACATCCCCTAAATAAAATACAATTCATGTTTATTATTCTAGGGTGTATTAGAGCCGCCTGATAAAAAAAAGGCATAAGCAAGTAGTCTCCCGCCCAAACAAGTTGCAAATTCGAATGGTATTCATGAATACACAGAATGTTTTGAGATGTGGGTTCTAGAGGATGCTGATGAGGTCAAAATGGTCGAAGACTGTCTATATATTGCCATATTATTGGAGGTACCTAGCTGCCGAGATAAACCTATACATTATCGGGATGACTGGTGATTGGTGAAGATGAAATTGTGTTGTCGACAAGCTTTCTAGCTAGTGGAGCCTTTCTACGTGTTTTTACTACAATATAGTAAAAATACTGTGGTAAGATAGAGTCGAAATCGACTTTCGAGTTGTAGCTAAGTGACTTACATGTCAACTGTTTTGGAATTTGTAAACCATGTAGAGAATGTCGAGCTTATGGATTAAGACGTTATAGCATAGATTTGGATCCTTAGCATTTGCATCCATCTTGTTTCGTGAAGTAATCATTGTTGTGTTGTTATTGTTTGAATGTTCTTTATATGTATCAATGTATGTTTGTTGTAAGCTACGTTTTAGCTATTTGAAAACTTAATTAAAAAGCAAGAAAACACGACAAAGTAAAAGGAACAAAAAAAATCAACAACTATAAATATTTAGTGCTAGCTAGTATAAATTATAATTTGTTTGACTAAAGAAAATTCATTCTATAAATGTATTTTCGATACAAGAAAACAAGTGATATTAAAGAGAAGATCTAGCAAATATATCACAAAAATCCCTCGTAAATCAATCTTCCTAATATTATATTTGTTGTAGAACACTCGCTAGGACATAAAACAATCTCAAATGCATCGTAAATTGGTATATACATTGTTATTGTGTTCATAGCAATTTTAGGTGATATCAAAGAAAAAAATCAAAAATGACGTGAAAAAAGGAAAACTTTTTAAATGATTTTTTTATTTTTATTTTAGTCAAAGTAAAATATCGTCATCATAGAAAACATATGGAAACATATAATTTAAAAAAGAACTATATTGTAACATATATAATGTGCATTTGAAAGAAACTTTTTTGAGATTTTCTTTCTTTTACGGTAGATTCATGAACTATTAGATTTGGATGAACTTGAAAATTCTCAAGATAAACATCTCCATTTGATTAGACCTGTGATCTTTTACTCCTCCATATAAATACAAAGTGTTAAGAATCACTCTCTCCACATCTACATCATATTGAAAATCATGTTTGGGATTTTAGGCTTTCATGCCTCCATGGGAAAAAAGCCGAAGCAAGTGATGGTCCCTAGCCCAAACAAGTCACCGATGATAGAAAACTCAGAGGAGATCCCAGTTGATGTCTTGATTGACATTTTCTCAAGGTTGCCACTAGAAGCCGTTGCGAGGTGCCGCTGCGTGTCGAAGCTGTGGTCCTCCGTGCTGCGTCATCAAGACTTCACCCAATTGTACCTGAAAGAGTCATCTGTTCGGCCGCGTATCTTATTCACCTTCTTGGACATGGGTAGGCGGTTCTTTTACTCCATACCGCAAGATATAGATCCAGACCACAACTACGCCATTCCTATAACTCCCTTTTTCCACATGTGTTTCCCAACCGGTTTGGGTTCTCCCTATGATGTGAGTCCCTCTATACTTGGTTTTATCTGTACCGAATCTAGGAAGCCGACGATATGTAACCCGAGTACGGGAGAGTTCATATCTTTACCCATAGCCACAGCCAAGAAGCATCAGACGAGAACGTGTTTCGGGTATGATCCTATTGGCAAGATCTTCAAGGTATTGTGCGTGTCGGGTGATTTTGTCTGTCGAGTTGCAACATTAGGAAAGGGAAAAGTGAGGTGGCGAAGAGTCGAATGTTCAACCCCCCATCAACCTTTAGCAACGACTGAGATATGCATTGGTGGCATAATCTACTATTTAACTAACTGCGTGGACAATGTTAGTCCAACAGGCTATACGATAGTATGCTTTAATGTTAGATCGGAGAGTTACACATTTCTTGGTGTTGATGAGTTTCGGATTAAGTATTCAGCTCTCATAAACTACCATGGTAAGCTGGGCATATTGTTTCATTATTGGGATATTGTAAATTTTAAATTTGGTTTTGAGCTGTGGGTTCTAGAGGATGCGGATGAAGCCAAATGGTCGAAGACTGTCCACATATTGCCAGATGAGTGGAACCATCTAGTTGCCCGAAGTATCCCAAACATTGTCGGGATGACTAGTGCTGGTGAAATTGTGTTGTCGGATACCTTTCTATTGAAGCCTTTCTACATGTACTACTTCAATATAGTGAAGAGTAATGTTTTACGAGTGGAAATCGACTTCGGAACTGTAGTTATGCCGAAGAATTTTTACGACTCACCAAGAATTGATGCATTGATAAACCATGTCGAGAATGTAGAGCTTATGGATTAGATTGGCTTCTAAGCACTTTCATCCATCTTTTGTTTCTTAACAATTGTGGTGTTCTTATTGTTTGAATGTTCTTTTATATATGTAGCATGTATGGATTAAGATCCTTCTGTCTTAAGTTTATTGTTGCATCCATCTTGTATCAATTTTTTTTTCTATAACTTGTAAGCTATGTTTGAGCCTTTTGCTGTTAGGTTATATATAACTAAACATTGAATTTGATCCATAGTCTGATGAAACGTTCGATCTAGCCAGCTTCTCTGTAATAAAAGAAGGCAACAACATGTTAGTTAACTAGTTATGATTTTGTTTTGTTTTGTGGAGTAAATCCATTCCATATAAAAAATAAAATAAAATTTCCAAGTTTCCATTTATTTTTACATAGAGAAAACAATGCAAATAGAATTTGGACAAGATAGTTTCTTGTCGAACCAGATGCCAGATGCATCACTCCATGTATTTGCTGACATTTCTGTGGACTAGAAATGTTACAAACGCCACATCATACTCCATCATATCAAGTAGATCTTAGATGTCACATATTCCATCAGACCAGTGAAGTCAAACTGGTTTTGAGTTCTACTTACCTGAATTGTTCTTCAGACCGAAACCAAAAGGAAGCAATGGGTCGTTCGGATTGGTATCAGCAGTTTATGGCAGTTGGTCAACTTCCCCTCCATGAAGCCAAGCAGAGCCTCAGTCTTTTCAAGAACAAGCAAAGGAAGGCCTTCCTCAGGATCTTCATCCAGATTCCAGATCGTACCCTTGTACCTTTGGTTCCCTGTTATCATATATATTTCGCCAAAGATATGAGTTCTCCATATGGCTATGAGATTTGTGTCCCTGTACGTCGGTTTCTTTAGTAGCAAAACTAGCATGCCTAACATCTATAGCCCTATGCTGACATGAAAACCTATTTAGGGTATCAAGGTCGGCCCAAAACATTTCCATGCCTAAAACAAAAAAATTGTAAGCCCACTAACAAACAATATTGTAAGAAAAAATAGCATAGATGAAGCTCAATCTGGTCATTCTGGGGACGTTTACATGCAAGTTCGCCACTGTGCCACAAGCTAACTTTGAAAGTGATGCCCTTAACATTTATACTACAGTTTGATGCATAAAGCACCAGATTTTAGTCACGAGCCGGACCTGTTGGGAATGATCATATTCATATCGACACACTATTTTCAGGTATTATCCTAGCCGAAGGAGTTTCATGTGCCCGAGGATTTTGCCTGTCGAGTTTCAACCTTAGAAATGGGAGAAGTATCCTGGGGAATAATCGAATGTTCGATATTCCACAGACCTTTACGTATTGAGATGTGCATCAACGGAGTCTTGTACTATTTAGCTGAGTGCATAATTGGAAATACAAATCCATGATACGATGTTTAATGGTAGTTTGCTTTGGTTTTAGGTCTGAAAAGTTCATGTTCTTAGCTGTGGAACATAGGTTTTGGTGTTCACATTACCATGTGTCACCAGGATGACCAGTGAATGTGAAATTGTGTTATCGGCATGACAATCCTTTCTACGTTCTCTACTACAATGTAGTGACGAACGTAGTTGATATCCACTTTGGGAAGGTAGCTAAGAAAACAAAAATTCAAGGATTTATGTTGGTGTTGATGGGGTTGTAATTTACCATACAGAGAAGGTTTTGAGCTGCGGGTTCTAGCTAGAGGACGCGGATGAAACCAAATGGTCCAAGACTGTCTAAATATTGCCATATCATTGGAAGAATCTAGCTACCAAAGGCGACCTAGACATTGTCGGTATGACTAGAGCAGGTGAAATTGTGTTGTCCAAATACTTTCTTGTTGAGCCTTTCTACGTGTACTACTTCAATACATTCAAGAATACTGTGGTCCAAGTTGAAATCGACTTCGGAACTGTAGCTAAGAAGGCTCACTGGGCAAAAGTTTTGACATTGATAAACGATGTCGAGAATGTAAACCTTCTTGGTCAGCTTGGCTTCTATAAGACATCCATCTTCTTTCTGGATAATTGTTGACTTGTTGTTTGTTATTGTTTGGAACTTTGGATGTTCTTTGTATTGTATTTTTTCACTTTGAAAAGCCCACTTTGGTAACAATTAATTAATATTCGTTTCTTCTTCTCACCATAAAAAAAATGCAAGATCTCAATCTTTGGATCAATTTCTCTTTCCAATTTCCATTTATTGCAAAGGAAAATATGTACAACAGTTTAGTGTCTTGCCGAACAAGAAAGCAAGCCAATTACAGAACAGAAGCATCACTCATATCAAATAGTAATTGCACTTTCACACATTTCATTAGAAGACAGCTGAAATCAAACCGGTTTTGAGTTCTCTCCGGATTTGTAGTTCAGACCGAAACCAAGAGGAAACAATGGATCATACGAATTAGGATGATCAGCGGTTAATGGCAACTGGTCAACGTGTCTGAACCAGCTCACTGGTAGCTTCCCCTCGAAGTCATAATCTCCGAAAATGACATCACTCATCCCTTGCCCTTCGGTTCCAGGAAGCCAAGCAGCTACCAGTGCCTCAGACTTTTCAAGAACCGGTTTCTCAAGAACCACAGGCCGTCCTGAGAACAAAACCACTAGAGTCGGGATTTTCTCTGCAACCGCAGTTACAATGTCGTTACCGTTTAAGGGTATCGTGAGTTCCAAGTTATCCCCCAGTGTCTCTGCGTAGGGAGTTTCCCCCACTGCAACAATGGCATAGGAGAAGCCTTGACCCGAGGCTAACGTTTCTTCAGAAGGAGTCTTCTCATAAATCACTTCGGTTTGGTCTCCAACTACTTCTTTAATTGCATCTAAGAGTGTTGTCCCTGCATTACAGACCAAATTAGATATGTTCCTATTAAAAAATCCAACAACATCTATTAGCCTCTGTGATTGAAGTTGCTTTAATAATTACCTATTGTAATCTTGCCGCTTAGACCGAACCATGCCTTTGTCCATCCGCCGCACTGATATCCAAGATCGTCCGCGTGAGTTCCAGTGACTAGAATTCTCTTAGCATTGCGATCTAAAGGCAGAAATGGCTTCTCAGAACTTTTTCCGTTCTTTAGGAGAACCAACGACTTTCTAACCGATTCGCGAGCCAGTTCTCTATGTTCCTGGAGTCATGAGAAAACAGGTCAATCATGTTGTGGTCCTAGCACTCAGGTCTAAATCTAATGGCATTCTGTAAAAGAGATCTTACCTTGCAGCCAACAGTGCTCAATAAAGACCGGTCGGTAAGAGGATGTTCGAAAAGACCCGCAACAAACTTCACTCTGAGTATTCTCTCAACAGCATCATCGATCCGAGACATTGTTACTTCCCCTGACTCTACCAGATCTGTGAGGTCCTTTATAAACTGTTCATACTTGAAAGGCACCATCACCTGGAGTAACATTGATTAATAGTCTTAGCTCTTTGTATCACCCGAGAAAGATGAAAATCATTAACTAAGGGTTTTAGAATCAACCATATCGACTCCAGCATTAACCGAGATTTTAACGCAGTTCCGGTAGTTTGAACCAAATGGCTCGCTAAGCCGTTCCAAAGCTTCCCAGTCAGAAATGATAAACCCCTAAAAAAAAGGCCAAGGTAACCAGCTAAAACCATATATATACCTATTGCTTATATGACTATTTCATATTCAAATCAGGTTTTTGGCTGACCTTGAAACCGAGTTTTTGTTTGAGAAGTTCGGTTAAGAGGAAATAGTTGGAATGGAGTTTACTTCCGTTCCAGCTAGAGTAGGACGCCATAACCGTAGAGACTCCCTGAGCAAGACAATTCAAATATTGAGCAAGATGTACTTTCTCCAACTCTTCATATGACACAATGGTGTTCCCTTCGTTTACGCCTCCTTCAGTACCACCATCTCCAACAAAATGCTTGGCGCACGCCACCACGTTGTTTCTACCACATAGTGAACAAAGCCATGAGAAAATACATCAAACCTATTAATGACACAAATCTAGCTAGAAGTCTATATAATATACCTTCCTGCAAGAAATGGGTAACCATTAGGATGTTCTTTGGGTGGCTCGCCTTGCAGTCCCGAGACAAGCGAACTTAACTCACAAATAATGTCAGTGTCTTCACTATAACTCTCATAGGATCTCCCCCATCTCGGATCTCTCAATGCCTGTCAAAAAGATTGAAAAAACACTCTTTCACTATTTTCTCCCAGTCAACTAATATTCATTCTTGATTTTCACTAAGCCTGTATAGACAGAAATCTAAGGATTAGGCCAATTCTCATGTATTGAAATATAACTCATACTCACAATGTTCCACTTATTTGGCATTAAGATATGAGAGATGTCAATTAAAACATATTCTCAAGAAACACTCAAAAGATGTATATCACACCAAAAGACTCCATTCAATTGAGTAAGCTGTAAGGAACTTACGGCCACGCAAGGAGCAAATGCCCAATGAGCGCCACAAGCTCTAACTTCAAGTGCTGTTGCAGCCCCAATTCTTCTGATCAAATCTGCATCTCTATCACATTTAACAACAACAACTTGTTCAAATACTAATACGGTTAGATTCCAATCTACTTGGAACAACACTAAAACACCGAAATCAAATACATAATGTCCAAACAACACTACATCTCACTCTTTTGTGAAAAGAGAATGGTAAAAAAAAAAACCTGGTGGCTCCAAGGCCGATGTTGTGGGGAAAGATGGTTGCTCCGTAGACGTTGTTGTTGCCGTGGACAGCGTCAATGCCATAGATGATCGGGATTCCCAAACGCGACGCTAACGCTGCGTTTTGGTAACCGTCAATCATATCAGCCCAATCCGACGACTTAGCGTCCTCGAACGGCCAACTCCCTCCACCGTTTAGTACACTACCTATAACCCCAAAATCTCATTACTACTATCAAAATTTGGACTTACGAAACTAAAAAGTTTTCGTCGTTGACTTTAGAAAAAAAAACACAAACGGACTGTGGACTGTTTCGTATATACCGATGAAGTAATCTGTAATGACGGGATGAGTAGTGACGATACGTTCGATCTGAGTCATCTGGCCGATCTTTTCCGGCAGAGTCATTCGAGAGAGAAGATCCTTGACACGCGCCTCCACTGGCGCGTCTGGATTCTTGTAAACGGATGTTTCATTGCTTCCTTCCATACTTAATTGTTTTATCTTCTTCTTCTTTATTCTTCCGTTACAAGTTAACCTCTTTATATACTGCCAAGGTTAAGGATACGTGTCATGATAAAGTCACACCAAATCTTGCCGTAGCCGACTAGATATGCATATTAATTAAGAGTGGGATTAGTTAAATGATAACAATAGAGATTTAGTTAAAGAATAGTAATGATGTGAATCTTTCTCCAGTTTTACAATTTTGAATGATCAGTCAATCTAGCATACATCACAACCTAAATAAAATGATATAGGAAAAAAAAAAAAAAACCCCTACTTGTTCTCATTTAATCATTTAAACATCCTAATCAGTCTTATTGATGATGATTCAACAAAAAGACTACTCATTAACATGATATATGATGAAGTGATGATTATTTATTTTGGTTAATCATATCATATAACATAGAGGTTTAACCAAAACAAATGATCCAGTTTTTTGGATCAACTAATACACATTATATCAGTTTAATTATGTTACATTTGTTACATTAAAGTTGATTAAAATAGTCTGAAGGTTCAAAGACTAGTCTGAATGTTCAAAAAAAAAGTTTAAATTTTCCTAGCAGAGATCGTCAAAAGATAAGAGAAAGACTGTCTAAAATCTTTTAAAAAGGCAGTCCAAATAATATTAAATTACGACTGTTGGTCTTCTGATTAATTAAATACAAAAACACAACAGCTGGAACCAAATTCGATGTTAGAACAAAGACTAGAAAATATTTTGATGTTAGAAAATGCTTAGGTGAATAAGTCTAATAATAAGAAGAATCAAATGCTGTGATGACGAAGTAATGTAGAGATTGTCAATGGCGAAGATTAGAAGTATGTAACGACGCTAATTAACATGTCTTTTCGAGATTGACGAACGTATCTGAAAGACTAATCTTAGCACATAGTGCATGAGAGAGAGAGAGATGCCTTTTTGTGAATGCAATCCACAAAAATAGATGAAGGACGTATGACGCATCAATACGACTTACTTTATATAGTTTGCATCCTTTCTTTTTAAATTAAAATTCTAATATCTAGACACAAAATTATTCCAATGCATGAACCAAACTTTTTGAACCAATTTCAAGAAGATCCTTAATATTCAACAGCAAGTTCAAACTGTGTTAAGAGTTCTCCACGGAGACATGATCGAGACCAAAACCAAGAGGAAACAATGGGAGATACCCATTTGATTCAATGTCAAGCGGCAACTGGTCTACGTGTTTGAACCAGCTCGCTGGTAACTTCCCTTGGAATTCATAATCTCCGAATATTACATCAGCAATCCCTTGGCCTTCAGTACCAGGCAGCCAAGCAGCAACCAGAGCCTCTGCCTTTTCAAGAACTTGCGGCTCAAGAAACATAGGCCGTCCTGAGAACAATATCACTAGAGTCGGGATTTTCTCTGCAACCACGGTTATAATCTCGCTACCATTCAAAGGTATTATGAGTTCTGAGTTATCCCCCATATTCTCTGCATAGGGCAACTCCCCCACCGCAACAATTGCATAAGAAAAACTCTTTCCCGCGGCTAAGGTTTCCTCTGATGGGGTTTTCTCATAGATTACTTCGGTTTCGTCTCCAACGGATGCTTTTATGGCATCTAAAAGCGTTGTGCCTGCATAGTGAGACATCAATATATATTAGTTTTTCGACGAAAAGACCATTTAGCATCTGCAACCGAAGTCGCTTTCTATTGCAGTAGCTCACTAGCTCTGATTACCATTTGTGATCCTTCCGCTTTGACCATACATTGTCTTTGTCCATCCACCGCATTGATATCCAAGATCATCCGCATGCGTTCCAACCACTAGAATTTTCTCTGCGTTGCAGTTTAGTGGCAGAAATCGCGCATATTTGCCGTTCTTTAGCAGAACTAACGACTTTCTAACCGCTTCACGCGCCAATTCTCTATGTTCCTAAACGTGTGAAAACAGAGTAAAAATCTTGTTTTCTTGGTATCTTAATAATCTTAATTCTTAAAACTCTGTTTTAATAGTCTTCCGAACAAGAAAGCTCACCTTGCAACCTACAGTAGGTAACAAAGTTCGATCTGCAAGAGAATATTCAAAGAGCCCTGCAACAAACTTCACTCTAAGTATTCTTTCAACAGCGTCATCAATACGAGCCATCAATACTTCCCCTGACTCCACCAAATCTATAAGGTCATTTGTGAACTTTTCATACTTGAAAGGTACCATTACCTGCGATAACATTGGTTTAATTATATTTTCTCTTGAATCATCCGGAGATAACGTAAATAAATTCACTATCATAGTACCATATCGATTCCAGCATTAATCCCCATCTTGACACAGTTGCGGTAGTTTGAACCCGGTGGATCACTAAGCCGGTCCAAACCTTCCCAGTCTGAAACTACATATCCCTAACAACAAGAAAAAAAATAAAAACCAAATGAACACATATCTAGCTTTATTTATTTCTATTTTTTCCGACACTCAAATCAACCTTGAAACCGAGTTTTTGTTTGAGAACTTCCGTTAAGAGAAAATGGTGGGAATGAAGTTTATCTCCATTCCAACTGGAGTAAGAGGCCATAACGGTAGAGACTCCTTGAGCAATACATTTCTTGTAAGGAGCAATGTGTTTCCTCTCCAAGTCTTTGTACGGCATAATGGTGTTTCCTTCATTTATGGCCTTATTGGTACCACCATCTCCAACAAAGTGCTTAGCACATGCAACCACATTTTTTCTATTACCAAGTGACCAATTCCATGAGAAATGAAATTAAAGATACTAAAGACACAAATTAAGTTATAATGTTTGTATATATAGATATACATACCTTCCTGCAAGAAAAGGGTAACCATTAGTGTGTTCTTTGGGTGGCTCGCCTTGTAGACCCGAGACAAGTGAAGTCATCTCCGAAACAATCTGAGCAACTTCACCATAACTCTCATAGCATCTTCCCCATCTCGGATCTTTCACTACCTGTAAGAACAACATCTCATTCAGTTGACTAAGAAATCAATGTTCAATCTTATTGCTAAAGTCTAGATGTATAAGAGATGACATACTGCAACGCAGGGAGCAAACGCCCAGTGAGCACCGCAAGCCCTTACTTCAAGTGCTGTTGCAGCTCCAATTCTTCTGACCAAATCTGCATCCCTACAAAGTTACCAATGTTATCAAAACATAGCCACAATAGATAGATGCATCAATCTTGGACACAATCATCAGATGTTAACCTCAGCCAGTGTAACTAAATATTCATTATTAATTGCTACTACTATATGGTGAGATTAAAAGGTAATAGGAGTAACATGTTCAAAACTTCTAATAAGACCAAAATCAAGTAATGTTGAATTAGTAAAGACAAGTCTCATAAAAAAAAACAGATTAAATTCAAATTTATTCTTCTCTTCTACTAAATTTGTAGAACCGGACCTGGTGGCGCCGAGACCAATGTTATGGGGAAAGATGGTAGCGCCATAGACGTCATTGTTGCCGTGAACGGCGTCAATGCCATATATGATCGGAATTCCCAAACGCGACTCTAATGCTGATCGCTGAAAGCCGTCGATCATATCCGCCCAATAGGACGACTTTGCATCCTCGAATGGCCAATTTCCTGCTCGGTTCAGTAGACCACCTGTGACAAATGTGACTTACTTTGTATCTTGAGTATGTTCACTCTTCATACAAAGAGAGAAACGCTAACAAAGGTTTGGTCGTTGACCAAAACAAATTGAGAAATGGTCTATGTGGTTGGTTGTGTATAATACCGATGGAGTAATCTTTAATGACGGCCTGAGAAGCGACGCTGCATTCGATCAAAGTCATCTGACCGATTTTCTCAGGCAGAGTCATCCGGGAAAGAAGGTCCTTCACACGCGCCTCCACAGGTGCGTCCCGGTTCTTGTAAACGCATGACTTTTCATTGTCAACCATTTTCTTCCTCTGCTTCTTCTTCTGACAATATCACTTCTTCTCTTTATATAGCCAAACACGATACACATATACACATATGTTGACTTAGCTTGGATCTTCATGACTAAAGGTGGTTTATTGTAAGAAAAGACAAATATATATACTAAACAGTCAATCCACCATAAACAATAAATTAAAGAAGTCAATAATTATATGACTTGGATCTTCATGACTAAGGGTGGTTTATGTAAGGTGTGAAGTCTTGAGATCATGGCTAAACCCACCAAAAACAATAAAACAAGAAAACATCATAAACATCACTAGAAGTATAAACTCACATTAACATACATGCTATTGCCAATAATATGTTTACATTTGGGTTTAAAGCATTTTATTCATTTTCAAAATCTTAAACTTGTTTCTCTTCTATAGTAGTGCCACTTGAATATCTTTTCTCTGAGTTATGCTATATAAATTACATTACCGGCTTACATATCACTTTTTTAAAAAATATTGTGTCGTAGAACTCATGAATAATAATGACCATTGATTTTATTTATTTAGAAAATGGATTCTATTTTTCTATTTCTTTTTTATAATTTCACGAAAAGTGTGACACCTACCATAGTATTTCGTCTTAAATTAAAAAGTTAAGTTGAGTTTAGTAATAGTTTGTTTTTCCTTGCAATGTATTTTCACAAAAAGCGTGAGTCCTACAATATACAGTGTATTTTGTACATATATTATTATTATAAACAAATTTTTAACTTAAAATATGGTTTTCACGTTTAAAATTTGATAAATATAATTTACATAAACTGTTTTGTACTCTACAATATATTTAAACTATACTTTCATTCTAAAACTTAGTAACATATTAAAAGTATTTGAAATATGATTCTCGTAAAAAAAAAAACAAAATTTAAAATATTATTTAAATTACTTGGAAACTAAACGTAATAAAAACATTTTGCATATACAAAAGTAATTCGAATTTCTTCAAATTTTGGAGTAGATGACGGTTTCTAATTAGGGTCGTTTATGAGCAGCTGCACAAAAAGATCAACAAGCTTGGGCAGTGTCTATAACGACGGTTCCTGCGAAACCTGTGCATTTAAACTTTTTCCCATATGGATAGCACGGCGGCTCTTTTACTTTTTCATTTGTGATTGGATTTCTTAACATGTCATCTTTGAACATATTCCTTATAGAATCTACAAGAAAAATTAGTCAAATAAATAACTCACTTAAAGTAGACTATCGAAAATATATATATGATTATGATTATAACGGTAACGATTCTAGATTATGGACGAAATCTAAACAATTTATAACATTAACTTACCACATTCATGAATACTAGTTAAAAATAGGAGAACGATACAAATGATAGTAAATTTGGATGACAACATTGTAAAACAAAAATTCTTAAAAACGTTTTGTTTTTTTTATGATAGAAAAACCTTTTATCTTATATACCCTTTTAATTACTACTGCAATTTTTTTTTAATGGTGATCCGATTGTTTGGCTAGTTATATACCCTTTAAAATTTATACTTTTTTTTTTTCCAAAAATCTCTAAGCCTCCAATGGTGATAAAAAGGTAAAAAATGAGGTACATTGAATTTATCTTCATCCTTTAAAAAAAAAACAAAAAAAAAATAGATAAATACTATTTTAGCATTTATAATCAGTTGATATACATTGCTTTTGGATAATCTAATTTTAAAGCATCAATTTTATAATTTTGACAATGACATGTTTAATCACTCTAATCTTTAGTGACATGTTTTGTAAAAAACTCAAATTTTTTGGTTTTTTAATTAGGAGTAGGATTGAGTAGGCCTATTTTATTTTGGGCCTCTTTACTCTTTAGCCCACAAGAAAGCCTAATCTTCTTCCAATTTTTCACGGGCACCATTCGGTTCAGTGCACCGTGTCACACTGGATTACTTGGTTTTGCCAGTGTCCGGTGAGATAATTTAGTCGGCGTCCTTCGTGATATCGGCGGTCAACTTTTTAATCTGTGATCAATCCAACGGTCATTATTCGAAGTTGAATTTCCCAGCAAACCTCGTCTTCAATTAGACAAGATGGATATAAAAACGAATTATGAAAATGATTTTTGATTTCCCCAATTTCTAGGGTTTCGAAATTATGACTACGACTACATTCGAAATTGCACAACCCAGAATCAACGCTAGGTTCAAATTCGCTACTTGCTGCAGTCATAATACTCTATTGTATTCGAAAGCTTCGAGCTTTCTCAACGATCGTTGTAGGGTTTATCGCCAGAACCCGAATCGGTTTGTATCCAATTCAATCCCGCTTCCTCTGCAGAAGAAAACTGTTGCAGTGTTGAGAAATCAAGAAAGGTTTAATTTTTGTGATGGGGTTTCAAGGAAGAAGAGTAGGATTGTTGTGAATTGTCAAGAGGATGATCAGAAAGAGGGTTCGAGTGAGAGTAGTGATGAGGAAGGAAGAAGCCAGAGTACTCCGGCGAAGTCGGGTTCTTCGTCGAAGCGGACAAGAGAGAAGCAAGGGGAAGATAAGGTGTGGTGGTCAAAGGGGAAGAAGTGGCAGTGGCAGCCAATAATCCAAGCTCAGGGGATTGGAGTTTTATTGCTGCAATTGGGTGTTGTTATGTTTGTGATGCGATTGCTTCGACCTGGTATACCTTTACCTGGATCGGAGCCTCGAATTCAGACGACTTTTGTGAGTGTGCCATATAGTGAGTTCTTAAGTAAAGTTAACAGTAACCAGGTGCAGAAAGTGGAGGTTGATGGGGTTCAAGTTTTGTTTAAGTTAAGAGATGATGGAAAGTGGCAAGAGCATGAAACTAATAGGCTGTCAGAGTCGTCTGAATCGCTGCTAAGAACGGTGTCTCCCACGAAAAGAGTTGTATATTCCACCACAAGACCCGGTGACATCAAAACACCATATGAGAAGATGCTTGGAAATAATGTGGAATTCGGATCGCCTGAGAAACGTTCTGGGGGATTTTTCAACTCTGGATTGGTAAGTCCACTGGTGCTACACCGCATTTTTACTATTTGTGCTACTCCCTTCCCTGATGATGATGATTTATAGTTTATCAATGAATATAAATAGGTTGGCTTTTTCAAAAGAATGGACTTCATCTTCACTTTTGGCAAAGCATTTATTCGAATTTTTTTTTGTTTGTTTGTTGCAGATAGCTCTTTTCTACATAGCGGTGCTTGCAGGGCTTATTCGATTCCCCTTTAACTTCTCCACGGTTAGTATCTCCATTATATTTCAATATGGCTGTTTAAATTTTTAAAGTTCCTAAAAAAACTATGGGTGTACACAGAGTACAACTGGCCAGCTTAGGACCCGGAAGTCGAGTGGTCCTGATGGGGGAAAAGTCTCTGGTGGAGGTGAAACAATTACTTTTGCAGATGTTGCAGGTGTTGATGAAGCAAAGGAAGAGCTAGAAGAAATCGTGGTAGGTTTTTCAGTCTTTCAATACTCTGTACGTGCTGATAGTTGGTCAGATCGTTTGTTAGAGCATTAATCTCAGTCTAATATTTTTCTTTTACACATGGATTAATCGATGCAGGAATTTCTTAGAAATCCTGACAAGTATGTCCGTCTAGGTGCACGTCCTCCGCGTGGCGTCCTATTGGTGAGAGTTATATCATTTATTTCAGTTTAGTCTGATATTAGATATATTTCATGTGTAAAACGTTTTGGTTACAATCGCTCACCTTTAGAATTCAATGCCTTTGATTCCTTTCTTTACAGGTTGGTCTTCCCGGAACAGGGAAAACCCTTCTTGCAAAGGCTGTTGCTGGGGAAGCTGAAGTCCCCTTTATAAGTTGCTCTGCAAGTGAGTTTGTAGAGCTGTATGTCGGCATGGGTGCCTCACGTGTAAGGGATCTTTTTGCACGGGCCAAGAAGGATGCTCCATCGATTATATTTATTGATGAGGTTAGTATTGCCAGTTGATGTCAGATTACTTCCAGTATGTTATACCTCTGGTCATCTTACACAAGATTTTCTATTTCCTTTCATCGCTCCAGATAGATGCTGTGGCAAAAAGCCGTGATGGTAAATTTCGAGTTGGCAGCAACGATGAAAGGGAGCAAACTTTGAATCAGTTGCTTACTGTAAGTCTGCTTTCATGCACCTTTCCTGCATAAGTAGCACGCTTGATTTTTCCTTGACTCATTCACAATGTTGGAAACTATTTTTCAGGAGATGGATGGTTTTGACAGCAACTCTGCAGTTATCGTTCTTGGAGCTACAAATCGTGCCGATGTCTTAGACCCGGCCATGCGTCGTCCTGGAAGATTTGATCGTGTTGTTACGGTTGGTAGAATGGATTAACTCTGTATATTTGTAAAATAGTTAGGCAGTTTGATAAGTTTCTCTTAAAGGCATTGGTGCATTTTTCAGGTGGAAACACCAGACAAAACTGGAAGAGAATCCATTTTGAGAGTCCATGTATCAAAGAAAGAGCTTCCTTTGGGAGATGATGTCAACCTTGGAAATATTGCCTCAATGACCACTGGTTTTACGGGGTACAAGTTTGTATATTATCGCTGATTTGAAATTTCTTCAGTTATACGTTTTTGGGCGTATTGTATATCACTACATCTCATAAACTCTTTTGTCCTATTTTTCAGGGCAGACCTTGCAAACTTGGTAAATGAGGCAGCCTTGCTAGCTGGAAGAAAGAACAAAGGGACTGTTGAGAAGATTGACTTTATTCAAGCTGTGGAGCGATCAATAGCGGTATCTCTTTAACTTTTTAATTCTATTGATTATGTAAGGCAATTGTCGAAACATGAATTTACAAAGCATCTGTTTCAGGGCATAGAGAAGAAATCTGCAAGGCTAAAAGGTAATGAGAAGGCAGTAGTCGCAAGACATGAAGCTGGGCATGCAGTGGTTGGAACTGCTGTTGCAAATCTTCTTACTGGACAGCCACGTGTGGAGGTAAAATGCAATAACACTTTATAAATGTATGCTCATTGTCTGTGCTGTTAAATGTGTGCAGATGATTCAAATTTATAAATGTATGATCATTTTCTTCTTCATTGTGTTGTCAGAAATTAAGCATATTGCCAAGATCAGGAGGGGCGTTGGGATTTACATATATTCCTCCTACCAGTGAAGACAGATATTTGCTCTTTATTGATGAACTGCTTGGACGTCTGGTTACCCTTCTTGGAGGTCGTGCAGCTGAAGAAGTTGTATACTCAGGGCGTATATCAACAGGTGCATTTGACGATATAAGGCGAGCGACTGATATGGCATACAAGGCTGTAGCTGAATATGGTCTTAACCAAAAAATCGGACCTGTGTCTGTGGCTACACTTTCTGGTGGTGGGATTGACGACTCTGGAGGCTCACCATGGGGAAGAGATCAGGTTACAGTCATTTTGCATTGCACTTCCCTATGTTTCTATTATACCCCTTGAAAGAATGCAAGAGTAAATCTTCCATGTTACAATACAGGGGAAACTAGTTGATCTTGTTCAAAAAGAAGTGACAATGTTGTTACAAGCTGCTCTCGATGTTGCCCTGTCTGTTGTACGCGCTAATCCAGATGTATTGGAAGGGCTTGGTGCTCAACTTGAAGGTATAGTAGTATAAGTTTATTTACTTTCATCGAAACAGTTTCTGAAAACGTTTTGGTCTTCCAGGGCTTTGCTTGAGTTTGATGTGGTAACTGGCTCATTTTGATGAAATGTCATGTTTTGGTGCAGAGAAAGAAAAAGTAGAGGGTGAAGATCTGCAGAAGTGGTTAAGTATGGTGGTTGCACCAGAAGAACTCGCAGTTTTTGTCAAAGGGAAGCAAGAGCTTCTGCTCCCGGCACAATCTAGCTCCAGTTAACAGCTACTATGTTCTTTCATCAATTATATCCATAAAGATAGATTCTAACACGGGTCACCAGCACTTTCCTGGCTGCCTTCTGTATCTGCAGGTCAGATCTAGTTATCACCATTGCCTAAGCATATCATTGATGGTTCCAGGCTGGAACTTCCAGCAACGCTTAAATCAAAACTGGAAGAACCATTTTGGATTATTACTGGTGATAACTCATATAAAATTTGCTGGATTTTTATTGTAAGATTTGGTATCCTTGATAGATACAGTCTCTTAAAGAGAAACTTAGCAAAAGTGTATGTATAATTGATTCAGATGTATAAAAAAGCCATTACATATTATCTTTGAAAATAATGTGATTCACTCTTGAATTCTCTCACAAAGGTCCTCCTTTTATACTCTGTTCTTGAAAGAATTGATGTATGTATAAAGCTCTTAAAGACCCTCACAAAGGATTGCATTACTAGTCCATAAAAGGTTGCATTAGCCATTTACTCATAAGTCTATTATTCTCAGATTCCTTGAAGTAGTGAGTGAATGAATCTTGAAAATGTTCAGATGTTCAAATGGTGAAAATGTTGAAGTAGATCATCAAAATAAGATGAAGAAAGAGTAGCTTATATATAATTGAAATCCGAAGAATTATAGAGAATAAAAACAGAGGCATAAATGATGCAGATTACTATACATTGTTTCTTTTATTTTTTGGAGAAGAAACCACCTAAGCCACCAAATCCACCTTCGTTCTTCTTAGGGGCTACAGGCGTTGGAGCCGAGCTTTTACCTCCGCGAACGGTTCCTCGGCCTCCGGTGGTACCACTGCTCCTGGCGGCTTCTTTCTCCTCCACCTTCTTGAGAATCGGATCAGTCTCGTAGAACTGATCTTGCTTTGTCATAAACCCAAGAACAAAGTCAAGGGGATTCTTCTCCTCCTTTGCGGCGCCTGAAGCTCCCTTTGCGCCTGTGGCGTAAACCCTGACGGTGGCTGGAGCAAATGACATAAGAAGTGAAGAAACCATTGTTGCTTATCTCCTCTCTTCTTCTTCTCTCTTTCCTCTGTTCTTCTTTTTTTCTATCGGAACTGTGTTTGTGTGTCTGTCTTCGTGTGGCATTTGTTACAAAGGGATTATAATGTGGTTGGGTGAATCTGAGCCGTTGGATTTTTTTTGGCACAAGCTCTCCACAAGTGTCTTATCCTCTCTCTCTTTTCCCTTCACACATTTACTTGGTTACATTTTTATTTTGGTTTTAATAATTTTTAGAAATATATGGAAACAAATATACATGTCATAATGAATTGGGTATTGTGATGGTTATTCATCAGAGTTAAGAGGTTCTTAAAATGGAAAATTGCACATAGTCAAATTATCCCATTTGTCTGATGTATTTTGTTCAAATGTAATGTATGAATGAGGAAGAGACACGCCTTGTTCTTTCGAGTGTGTGATGTTGTCTCATGTAAGTTGTAGCTGTAACTTGGGACTCTGATCAAAGTTTATGACTGTCACGACACTGCTGCACGAAGCTCAACGAAAGTTACAAGATCATTTCCATTAGAGGATTCAAATATGCTCACTTATTATTTCACCAAAAGCAATGCTCAGTGATTATTATTAGTGTTGGATCTACACAAGTTCTTATTGGATCCGTCCATGATCAGTAGACCAATGGAATCTGCGACTACTATATACTACTGAGTGAAAATTTAGGGAAAAGCAAAAAAGAAAAAAAAAGAACCAAAGAGAAGCATTGTTGTTTTCATCAGCTGCACTGGTTCACTCAAAAACACTACTTACAGTTTCCCTTTTACTTCTATCGTGTACCTAAGTTCTGCCTCTGACTCTTCATTGCGAATTGTTGCTAACAAACCACACCATTCACTGTCATTTACTCGTTCTTAAGCCATTTCCTGAGGAGAATCAGAAGATCCTAATGGGTAACACGTTTCTTCACCACCCGTTTGCCAGAGGAAGTTGGCGTAGTTGGCAGCATAGAAGGAGTTGGTTGGGTCTGCAGATATAGCCTCTAAAAAGGTCTCCTCAGCCGCCCAGAGATCGTTGCGAACTTTCCACAGGAAGGTAGCGTATTTGCTGTACGCTTCGGCATCTACATCTTCTGACTCTATGGCTTTCTTGAAACAGTTCTCCGCTCTAATACACATCCAAAAGCAAACATCATTTGTCAAGTTCCAAAGTTACATAGAATCATGACCAATCTACACCAATAGAATACATTTTGATGCCCAATGAGCCAAGTGCAAATGATACTTCACAAAGTACAAGTAATAAACTCTTGAATGTAAGATGTATCACCTGTCATAGTCTTGAGTAACAAGGTAAAGGAACTGAGCGTAGTTAGCTAGGAGCAGATGGTTGTTTGGCTCTTGAGCCAAACCTATCTTATATAAAAGCTCTGTTCTAGTGTAATTGGCATAATCATCCACTTCAATCCTTGCAGCGATAGGTGAAACCAGTCTCAATCTCATGTCACGGTCAACAGGGGAATCTTGCAACTGATCTACTTCTTCGACCATCAAATTCCACAGACTGAGCTCCTCTTCTGTCAGACCTTCTCCTGAAATCAAGTCTCGATGTATCGGTAAGTGGGAGACCTTGTCAAAACTGATCGAGCCTAACCATTTGGACCCATCAATCCCTTTACCATCTCTGCCATTTACTACAGGCCCTAAATCCATCCGACCAACTCCACTAAACACACTAGACTCCTTCAGTGACGTAAAATCAATCCTTTGATGTGTCTGATCTGGACCTTTATCAACCACTGGCACTTCTTTACTCTCCACAGAGTGTGGAGGAGATGCTGCAATAGGTAGGTTTGATGCAACTGAATGCACAGTGTAGTTCGCCAGTAAAATCATCACATGAACCATCAAAGTAGGTGTCTGAGAGAAGACGCGTTGGAAAATCCAAAGCAGCGAAGCATGCATCTCCTTCTTAACCTGCCTAAGAACACCCACCCTAGTCTGCAACGCAAAGCCTTGAAGCTCCTCAATCATGAAAACCATAGAAGAGAAAGCTCTATTGATAGAACAATAAGTAGAAACACTAGCTTCTTTAAGCGCTTCTTCTTGTAGCTTCCTCTTAATTATCCTAAGCGACAGAGGCAAATCAACACTGTTTGCCTTACGCTCAATGCTTGAATGGTTAACCATCTCTGCCCATGGAGCCTCCAAAGAAGCTAAACCTGGAACAGACTCTTGTAATAGCTTCACAGAACCAAATCTACGACTACCTACTACTTCTGATTTGTGTTTGTTTTCAATGCGTTTCTCTTCCCCTTGTTCCCCTGCAATCCTGAATTGTGAGGCTAATTCCTGCATCTTCACAGAGAAGGCTTCGTCGGAGAAGAAACCAGAGCTCGCACTACAAACTCTCCTTAACGAACTATCTCTCTTCACCACATCCGTTGATACCTTCTTCGTGGTAGAATTAGAAAATTCCCAAAGCTCACATGATTTAGATCGGTGAAGCTTCCCAGATTGCGTTCCGAGAAACGACGAAGGTTTCAATCTCGTTTGACATACTAAAGATCCTCCAGCAACGGCCACATCTCCGGCTCTTCCACGAGAACGACGGCGTTTCGAAGAAGTTAGGGTTTGCGAAAATGACGGGCATTGAGGAATCGCCGAGTGACGTCCTGACCAATGAAACGACGTCGTGGTAGCTACTTTCACCTCCATTACGCAAAAGAATCTGTATGAATCGAGAAAAAAAAGTTAAGATAAAAATTGTATACAAGAAACTGAAAGATAGAGAGAAAGAGAGAGAGAGCTTACTTCTTTGGTGAATTCGTTCGGTTGAGAGAGATTTTCTCGAGAAAATGTTTTGTATGGTTGTGAGGTCAAAATCGAATTCAGAGAGCTCTCTCCTGAAATTTGTTAGGAAGAAGAAGAAGAAGACAAAAGCCATAATATACAGAGAAGAGAGTAATTACCGGATATAGCCGGTGAAAAGGCGCGTGCTATATTAGAAAAGAAATTAGATTTATTTAATCCACGGGTAGAGACGGTAACAGGTGATGAATGATAAGGTATTCGAGCAACAAACTGAGCAACGCGGTTTAATCGGGGGGAAAAATTAACAATCCGACGGATGACAATAAATCACGTGCTTGATTGATAAAGCTGGTTTGATCTATTGACACGTAAGGGATTAAAGTATGGGTTCACAGGACTCGATGAGAACATTGTAGAAAAAGTATATTTTGGTTAGAGACTGATGCAAAAATGAAGTAAGTACATGGCACCACTTGGCTTTCTTGATTTGGAGTGTTATGGTTATATATTTTACGTTTTGATATATGTCTAATTTAGTGTGAGAAAATGGATTATCTTACTAAACACAGATATAGTCTAATACAGTGCAATTATACTGCATGTTGCATAGTTGCCTAATATAACACTGAATAATGTACTTGGGCCTTTAAAATTAACTAAATGGCTTACATTTTAACACGAGTGTGGATGGAGCAATCGACCTATATAAGTCTTGTTCGGGAAGAGAATTTAAAGAAGAGTCTCTGTATTTGTCGTTCCTGTCAAGAAATTGACAGATTGTAGTCTAGTTTCCAAAGACGAAAAAGAGATCCAAGGAGCCAGGAGGGACTGTAATGGCGGCTTCCTAGAACAACGATGCATAGAAGTAAAAAAACCAATAGATGCATCGATGTGGAGACTTCCCTGCCAAGACTTTGATAAATTTTGAGAGAAAGAGTTACAGAGTCTGTGAGCAATAGATAAATCACAGGTACTTCACATTTTGTCTAGATTACTATAATTATTCCAAGAAAATGTAAAGCTGGTAACACAAACATTCAATCTTGTCTTGGAATTTGGAAAAACAACAGAGCATAAACAGAGGAAAAAGACAAACCACAGATTATTGTGAAAAAACGATATGATAGGGCAAAGTCTATAGATGATAAACACTTCAACGTCTCGTTGTACTTCGGGTTTTAAAGAACCTTTCTCTGATTGATATTAACTCCTTTGCGGCTTCACTTGTTGCCAACCGGTTCATCGGGGATTCTTCGCAGCACCTAAGTCCCACATCCAAAATCAATGTCAAGCACTCAGCTACAGGGAAACCGACTTTCAGACCACTTTGAAGAAAAGATTTGTCTGCAATGTCCAATACTTTTTCTGGCAACGCCAACTTGGTGTACTTGTATAAGGTAAAGTTTCCTCCAAATAACTCATTTGTTGGTCTTTTTCCAGTGAACATTTCCAAAAGAAGAATCCCAAAGCTATACTCATCACCATGTATTGACGGCTGCCCTCCCATTCCATATTCTGTTCCATAATTCACACAAAAGGTGGCACATATATTATAATGCAAAAAGAATACATATATCTTTAAAAGATCAGCATAAATATTGTTGTGTGATGGTGTTACCTGGTGCGGCATAGCCGATGGTTCCTCTAACGCCGGCTGAGCTTAGTTGGTTGAAGAAAGACTCCTGGTCAAATTTGAGGAGAAGTCGAGCCAAACCAAAGTCGCTGACATGGGCAGTTAGATCATTGTTAAGGAGAACGTTACTTGGCTTAAGATCGCAATGAGCTATTGGTTCATGACAATGAATATGTAGATAGTCCAAAACAGTAGCCACGTCTACAACAATGTTGAGCCTTTCAAGAAATGTTAAGGTTCTTGAGGGCCTATGAATCTCTTCCACTTCCTCTGGATGCAGCCACTTACCCAAGCTTCCATTCGGCATAAACTCATATATGAGAGCTCTGAATTCGTTTCCTTGGAAATCAATACTAGCGCAAGCTGTCAATAGTTTCACAAGATTACGATGCCTTATGTCCTTCAAGGATTCACATTCTGCCATAAAGCTCTTCATCGCTCCACGTCTCTGCATGTTTAGAACTTTCACTGCAACAATCTTGTTCTCAGTCGGGAGCAATGCCTTAAACACAGTACCAAAACTGCCTGATCCTACCATATTGTCTGAAGCGAAGCCATTTGTTGCATTTCGAAGATCTCCATAACTTATCTGTTCATGTAATATCTCCAATATGGAAGGAACTGTATTACCGGTATGTTGGTTCTTCTTTCTTTTTCTGAACCAAATCAGAGAAACTGAAGCTACAAAAAACAGCAAAAGCAAAGCTATGCTTATGCTGACCCCTATCACAATTTTCTTAAATACAGAAGAATGCTTTGTCTCCATTGATGGTGCTTGTGCTAAGCATGGTTTTAGTTTCAGTTGCTTGATGCCTCCACATAGGTTCTTGTTCCCAAATACTGAAACTAAAGTAGCATTTTGAAAAATCCCTTTTGTTGGTATGCTTCCCTCGAAATTGTTAATAGATAGATTGAGATACTCCAACTTGGAAAAGTTTGCAAAATACTCAGGTATACTTCCAAAGAGATTATTGTTTGACAAATCAACTCTTTGAACATCCACCAACCCACTTATGTCTGGAATGGTTCCATCAAAAGAATTTTCTTGCAGATAGAGTTCTCCCAATGAGAAACAAGTTCCCAAATCTAGTGGAAGCTTCCCTGATAATTTGTTATTCGCAACGTTAAGTGAAACAAGATTTTGTAGTCGTCCAACATCTTTTGGTAGAGACCCGCTCAACGAATTACCAACCATGCTTAGGTGAAGAAGAGATGATATTTGCATAATATCTTGAGGTATAGTCCCATTCAACTTATTATACCCCATAGACAAATGTAGTAGGATCTTGCAATTACCAAGACTTGGAGGAACAAATCCACTGAAACTATTGTTAAAGAGATTGAGTTCTGTTAACTGAGTAAAGTTTCCTATAAAAGATGGTATCTCTCCTGACATCCTATTTGAACTGAGGCTTAACAACCCCAAGTTTGAAAGCTTTCCAAGAGAGGTTGGGAGTGGTCCAGACAACATATTACCTCCAAAGTCAAGCATATCTAGGCTTATGAGGTTCCCAATGTCTTGAGGAATTCTTCCAGAGATGAAATTTTTTGAAAGGCCTAACTTGTTGAGTTTGGTGGACAGATTGGCAACAGAAATAGGCAATTCACCCCCAAACCTATTCCGACTAAGCATCAAGATCTCTAGTTGGGTGCAGTTAGTCAGAGAACTGATGGATTCAAGATCTCCAAAAGAGTAACTCCCCAAAGAATTAGTATCAAGTAATAACCATTTCAAATTTGACGCTTCTCCAAACTTAGGGATACTTCCTGTGAGATTGTTGGTATTCATGCCCAATTTCTGAAGAGTTGAGATATTGGAAAGTGTTGTTGGAATGGATCCTGTGAGATAATTATCTGCCAGATTTAACTCTCGAAGATTTGGTAGCAGAATACCAAAGTCAGGTCTCAAGTGACCTGATAACTGATTGTAAGAGATATATAAATTCTCAAGTGCAGACAAATTGAAGATGCTGGGAGGAAAAACTCCTGAGAGTTTGTTCATTGATAATTCAAGAACCTCCATTTGAGTCAATATAGCTATATCATCAGGAACTCCTCCTTCTATACTATTATTGTCAAAACGCAGTTCTCTAAGTGATGTCAAGTTTCCTAGAAATGCAGGAAGCTTCCCTTTCAAGTTATTATTACCAAGATTTAACATAACAAGTTTCTTCAATGACCCTATCTCCGAAGGAACACCTTGTCCAAGATGATTTGAAAATAAATTAATCTCCAACAATCTAGAACAATTTGACAGACTTGCTGGAATCCCACCTCCGAGTAAATTAAAGCTCATATCCAAATGTTGAAGTCTAAACAAGTTTCCAACCTCTTGAGGAATGGTACCACCAAAAGAGTTATCATTGAGATTAAGTGATATGAGAAACGAGAGATTACCAATTGACGGTGATATCACTCCTCCTAATTGCAATCCTCCAAGGTCCAAACGAGTAACTCTCTTGTTTCTACGGCCACATGTAACCCCCTTCCAGTTGCATAGAGAGAATGAGTTGTTCCATGAAGACAAGATAGCTCGTTTTTCTTCAGAAACTTGAGACTTGAACTTGAACAACGCTTGCCTATCAGTTTCATCTGTAGAACCATGAGCTTCAAGTAGCATGAGAGCATTAAAGCCAAGAAAACATAACAATCGGTAAAAGCTTGTGGTGCTTCTCATATTTTGCAGGAAAGTGAATATGTAAGAGAAGAAGCAATTGCCAAAAGTCTTTAACTTGTAGTGATAATGAAACTTGAAGCAAAATAGTGTATCACAGAGAAAACTGCAAAACATTTCCTAAAATGTTAGTCTAGTATGTAGTCGACTACTACGCTAACAAACAAAAACAATAAAGGAAACATTTTCAATATATAGTCTTTATTACTTTTTTTATATTGACATGATGATGTCTGAGCATTGAAAGCAAGAAAAAGAAACGCGTCTCATGCTTTTTGTTATCCTTTTCGTTTTGTTTACGTGTGTGTTTGTAAGATAAGGGACGAAGCAAATACAAAAATAATACATTTTAGTACTGCGAAACACTCGAGTCTGAGATGGACTCTTACCTTCTCTAGATTCTTTGCCATCTAAGTCAAGTAGTTTTGTCCAAAAGATAAAGAGAAAATTTTCAGTAGTCTTTACGACTTTTATTTTGTGTCCACACGATAGGCTCTATAGAAATCATTGATATATTTAGAAATTGGCCAATTGAAAAAGTTTCATGTTATATTATTGCCAAAATGTTTGTTTGCAAAAAGATAATAAATTTTAAAAGAGCATGAAAATTGTTATTCTGAATTGACATCACCAGGCTTCATGTCTGTCTCGATAAATTGTTCTGGACCTTTTTCGCCATTTCTATGTGAAACGGAGATCACAACTGTCTAGAGGAGGTTTAAGTTCAGACCGATCAAGGAACCAAGTTTGAAAAATAAGTGTAGTGAACGAACTGTGCAGTGTTTTATGTTATAAAAACGGCAAGTAGTTCTCTAGAGAAAGAACCTTTTTCATTGCTTTGTGCAACCATTGTCTCTCCTTGTCGTTACACTATCTTCTCCATCTTACTTAGTTACTTACCTTCTCGTTATCATGCAACTCTTGTCCTTATATAATAATCGTTGTTCAGAATTATATCCTCTAGATCACGAATCATAAGCATCTCATGTTCCTAAATTCCAATGCATCTGAGTTCTGAGGCAATATATGTAACTTCTCTCTCCAGCATCACTTGTCATAAAGTTAGATCTGGTCGTAAAAAGAATCGGTTGCAAGTCATGTTACTTAAACTCCAACAAAAGTGGCATTGCTCAAAAGCACCACACGATCATGCATGCCTTGATGAAAGTGGTTCAACATTATCAACAACTGAACATAATGATCACTTGAGTCAGGAAAACATTGACCTATCATTACATAGAACTCTCTATCTTCTTAGCATCATAATTACAGTCAAATAAGGTTGGAGGTTTAACATAAAACACTAAAGACTAGCCACTATATCATACACAATTTCAGCACATAATTAATCTAAGAGCTTGGCAAAAACGTTATATTTAGGTATTGCAGCAAACACGACTCTGTTTTGACAAGAATAAAATGCAGGGTAAAAAGCATTAAGTGTACTGAAGTTGGGAATTAAAAAAAAAAAAACTGAGGGCTACCAATTGTACAGCTGGTAACACAACATTCATATTTTGTCTGCATATAACACAAGCATTAATTCATTATTGCAAGCCTTCCTTGTAAGTATGTTTCAATAGATAGAAACCACAGATTATGATGAATTATGATAGAAAACATTTTATAGGCTTCAAGGTCTAGCTGTTCTTCTGGCTTTAAAGAACCTCTCTCGGATTGAGATCAACTCCTTTGCAGCTTCACTCGTTAGCCACTGGTTCATCGGGGATTCTTCGCAGCACCTAAGTCCCACATCCAAAATCAATGTCAAGCACTCAGCTACAGGGAAACCAACCCTGAGATCAAAGTGAAGAATCAATTCGTCTGCAATGTCCAATACTCTTTCCGGCAATGCCGACTTGGTGTGGCTGTGTAAGGTTAAGTTTCCCCCAAATAACTCATTGGTTGGTCTTTTTCCGATGAACATTTCCAAAAGCACGTATTTATGTTAAAGACTCTCTCGGGTCGTCTTGAAAATGAAAAGAGTGATCCGACGTATGAACCTTATGCGAGACAAACACAATATATCATAGTTTCACTCACACCAGACCGATTGGTCCGATTCTTCGACGCAGATACAAGAATCAGTCTCATGACCAAACGAAGCCCATGGAGCGTAGCAGCTTTTTTAACTTTCAAACTCGAACGGATACAATTTTCTTCTTTCACAACTAAAGGATGACTGTTTAGTGAGATTATGAGCAGGTATAAATCTTGAGCCTCTGTATCCCTATGTAATAATGATGAAGCATACACACTTGCAGAAACTGGTAAATAAAGTGAGGATATTCCAAAACCATGGGACTTGCAGCCTGTCGTATGACTTTGGACCAAAGTCTTTGGTGGTCAAAGTCAAATAGAGCAATGACTCATTCTCGCATTGCCTCAGCTAATTTATTCACTGCTTCATTACAACTGTCAGAAGCTTATCATATATACTTTTACTAAGGAAAACTCAATTAATCAACATTTATAAGTGATAACAACATTTACCAAGGAACACTCAAATCGGTTTAACTGATGCGAAAATATCTTCATACCTAGCACTAGCAGAAGAAAATTCAAATACCACTATATAATTTCTCGTTCAGATTTTCTATGGACAGTCAACAGGAATTGAATTAAAATGAAAATATTTGCCGCTTAGCTCTTTAATTTGCATAGGACCAGAACAGCAAGCGTTGCATTAATCCATATTCAAGGAGAGCCAGAATCACTCATCCCTGTAGAACACACCTGAGTCTGTAAGCACAGGTATTCTTGAGATAGCAAAAAGATTCTGTAAATGAACCAAAAAGGATGTGATGACTTCTTTCATTTCAAAAAGTAAAAGTAACAAGTATAACGACAAACATAGAATAACAGTTACGGATGAAGAAGTTTATATAACCCAAGGATAGGATAACTCTCTTGGAAAGAACAACAAAGCCATTCCCATCAATTCTAGCTACAACTGACAAAACCATTGTGTACATACCACTATCTACCCCTTTAACGACGGCGATCTTCCCTTCTTGAAAAATCCCTATCTTGCCTAGTGGATGTTTCTGATTGCCTACTTGAACCTTTTTCCTCCCTGTGATAATGATCTCTTCTGGATTCCGCCTTCAGTTTCTCCCGATCATCTGTTCTGGATCTCTTGTCCTCCCTTACATAATCAATATCAGCATTGTGTCTTCTCGATTGCGAATCATCATGCTGTCCTGATCTCTTTTGTTCCCTCCTATCATACCTTGGCTCCCTATCATCCCTATCCATTCTCTCTCTCTCTTTAGGGCGACCATACGAGGCATCTCCCTGACCCTTTTCTCTGTAACCTTTCTCTTCCGCATCAGGTTTGAAGTCTCCTCGCTGGCCAAAACTTGAACCACCCTTTTTGGCACCATTAAACTTGTCATGATCCCACCTGGAACTTCTATCCTCTTCATGACCCCAACCGGTATTTGCAGCTCTCTGTCCATAAAAAGGGTTCAAGAAAATAAATGTTACCTTCTATCAAGTACTAATCAAAGCCATATGTTGAAAGAATATGTATAACAATATCAAATTAGCTTACTACTTACTTTCTCATCATGGGAAAATTTGCAAGAATCACCACGAGTGCACTCTCCTCTCTGAAAAGCTCTGCATACACCACGAGCCTCTCTATTCTGGCGTTGCGTCTCTTCATCCTCTTCTTCTCGCTTAACGTATTTGCCACAATGATTCACCCTAATGGTCCTCCCCAACAAGTTAGCTCCATTCAAATTATCTGCAAAATCCAATTAGAAAATTACAACCATCTAAAGAGAAGTAAAATCCAGATGAAAGCAATATGCAAGAGTCATCACCACTTACCAACAGCAAGAATGGTACTCCTCTGATCTTCATACGCAAGAAACGCAAAACCCCTAGATTTACCAGTTGCCTTGTCTCGAATCAGATTGACATCAACTACTTCACCATATCTACAAAACAAAAATAGGCAAAAGAAGAAGTAAAAGAAAGAAACCCATTTGGAAAAATTGAAACTTCGAGAAACGCAAAGAACACTACACTTACTGTGAGAAGACGGCGAGGAGATCGCCTTCGGTGAGATCGTACGGTATCAATCCGGCGTAGACATAGGCAGAATTTTTGTACTCAGCATGCCATGAAGCTTCGTTAGAGATACCTAAATCCAATTCCTTAGCGTTTATACTCTGTGTTAGCTTCACCTGCGTCAATGGATTCATCCTTCCAAATCTCTCTCTGCGTTGTTCTTCTTTGCCCGAGAAAATCGAAAACCTAAAAAACTAAGGAACGAGAAGAAATTAATTAATTAGCTAAGCGGGTTGGGTCGGGTCGGCCCAATTATTATATCTGGGCCGGGCGGATCTTGTTGCGCTTAGACAAAAATGTTGTTGATTTTGTGAAATTGTTTGTATAATAATCTCAATCTCAATTAATTGATATAAAGATATTTGTTGTATTTTTTTTCTAAATATACTACAGTATGTTGTTCTTAATTTCAATTAGATTATTATGTATTTTTAGGGTTTTGTAAAGAAAACAAAGCTACGTACGTACGTACTTTGAGTAGTTTGCTTATATATACGTCTCGAAGAAGACAATGGAACTATGGAAGCCATAGTTCGTTGTGTCAACGGCTACTGTGCATCAACCAGAAGAAAACGTTGGCTGAGAAAGGGAAGAGAAGAAGATTATTATAGCGAGCCGACAGCCGAAGAAAGACAAAAGCTATGTCCGAATCCGACACGAACACACCCATCTACATTCCTATTGACCTACAGATCAATACACTCTTAAGATTACCCGTGAAGTCTTTATTGAGATTTCGATGTGTCTCCAAGCTTTGGTCCTCTATCATCACCAGCCAAGATTTCCAAAAACGGCAATTGAAGATTGCTTCTTCCGAAGCTGCTCCTCGTCTCCTCATTGCTTTTCAAGACTTCTACCGACAAAAACTTACGATAGTCTCGTCGCCTAACCCAAACGCATCTTTGTCTTCCTCAACTTCATGTTGTGTACCCTACAAAGATTTGAGTCTACTCAACATTAAAGGGAAAAAGGTGTATAATGCGGGTCGGGGTTTGATTTGCGTTGGAGGTTATACAAATGTTGGGATTTGCAATCTTAGCACGAGACAGCTGCATGCTTTTCCCGATTACAAATTCAAAGATTATCCAACAGTTTTCCCACGCCCCAAGTACATGTTTGGGTACGATCTTGTTGAAGATCAGTATAAAGTACTTGCCGTAGATGATTTGCCTTGGAGGTTGGAACATAAGGTTATTGTATTGGGAGGAGAAGAAGCTTGGAGAGAGGCACCGTGTATTGCATGTCCTCGTATTATTTGGACCCGAGGGATGTATATGAACGGAACCCTGTACTACGGGGCTTCCAGGAAGGACACCTATCCCCCGGATAGTAATTCTATAATTGTGAGTTTTGATGTTAGGCTTGAAACGTTTGACATCATCAAGGTACCGAGCAAAATTCTATCAATGCATTATGAGAATATGTGGATAGTTAGATGGATGGATCCTACTGATAAAATTCTGATTAACTACGGAGGCAAAATTGGTGTGGTTGAGAAACCTCGTAACGGTAGTTTCCGAATGTGGGTTGTGCAAGATGCTGAGAATGAGGAATGGTCCATGAAAAGTTTTCATCTGCCACAGTCCGCTCATGGTCTTGACTTCAACGTCATGGATACCTTTTATACTGGCGAGATTTGTCTAGTTCCGAGAGATTTGTCCGATCCGTTTCGTCTTTTCTTTTACAATTTGGATAGGAAAAGCATGAGAAGTGTCACAATTGAAGGTCTGCCTATGTCCGAGCTTATGGGATTCCGTGACGTTTCTGTGACTGTTTCCGATTACTACGAGAGCTTAATGTTCTTAGAAAATGTTAGAAACATGAAGTTATATTAAGGCTTTTCTTTATATATGCTTATTTAATCATGATGAGATTAATGGCTTCTTCTCTTTTTCTTAACAATGTTGAAGAAGATAGGTCTCATTGATGTGTCAGATATATAACATAACTATATTTTCTATGTATGTACCTTAAAGAAGAGAATTTTTAGCTGAAAAAAGAACAGAGTGTAGATTTGTGAGTAAAGCCACTTCTGGAAGAAGGGGTTTTCAGATTCAGACATGAATGTACAGTAGAAATAAAAAGAGTTTGGGAACCAAAAGCCAAATGCAGATAAAAAGAAAAGCAAGTAGAAATGGACTTCCCCCGGAAATGGTTACTATATTAATTACTACTACTCTAAAAACATTTATATACATACAGATAAAGATTACCAGAACCGGTTTAGGCTTTTGCAAAAGCTCTTTCTTCTTCTTCTTATTCACTTCACATGGCAATCGTAAGGAGAAGAAGCAAACACTTGATCTGGAACCACTAGAGGGAGTTTCTCTACGTACATAAACAGCCTTTTCTTATTCTCCCGCGCAATTGTATACATATTGACTGTATCTGATTTCTCCATCAACATCCACAAGTCCCCTGAGTTTACTCTCTTAAGACTGTCCCGGCAAAAAGGGCACGACTCTGACCTCCCATGCCTGCAAGAAATCATCGGTTATGATTTAATCATCAATTATGCACAGAAGGAGATACCCCTGAAAGAATTGATGACTTACCAATCGCGGTAACACTTGATGCATAAAGAATGGGTACAATTGGGGAGAACAACCATGTTGTTCATCTCCATGCAAATCCCGCATTCTTCTTCTCTCTCAATGTCAATCTCCGAGAGCTTGACCTTTTCAGCCTCATCTTTATTTCTGTACCGTATCTTACAGACCTCTTTCTGTTTGCGATCATCTAGGTCTGTGATACCCCTTTCTAGTTGTAAAAGCGATGGAAATATCACAGCTGTTTCACAGTAGGGAAAAACCAATAAGCATTACAAATAACAATCAACTTCTTGCCAAACACTTCCCAAAACAGCATTACCGTAGAAATCTTTAATGCTGGTTTTCCTCTCGTAAACCGACATTGTGGTTTTACCATCCGCATAGGTCTGATTCAGTTGAACAGATTAATTAAACAATCACAAGAAAAAGTTCTGAAAAACACAGTAGATGAGAAGGAAGTGAGAAGTTGTAAGGAATGTACCATGTAAATAAGAACTCTGAGCAAACCAAGGGCACCAGCAAGGTGGCAATCAGTCCATTGGACAAGAAAAAGTAAAAACTGGGCAGCCGGGTTGTAAGACAGTCTCATTTGAACACGCGCGCCATCCTTCTCCCGAGGATAATCTAAAGCTCTGTTATTCATTGAGATAAAAAAAAATGACATTCGGTCATAAGCACCAAAACGACATAATTTGATGAAATGCACAAACATAACAACATTCTCTAATCAATGAATTGATACTGAGAGGATCGCAGACATTAAAAACAGAACCAATTGATCAATCCACGCATCCAAACATTCACCATTCCGACATGGAACTGTCTAATTCAGCTAGATCAGCCTCGGATATAATATAAACCACTTGATCATAGCAAGCATACAATTTTTAAGCTGAGACATTAATTCAGCTTTCAACTTTCAAGAGTCAAAGTATTGATCGGAATCAAGCATACTCAGAAGTAATAAGTTACTTTAACATTACAAGCAGAACCAAACGATTAAGAAACTCACCAAAACATTCACTTTTTCAGACATAGAGCTTCCTAACTCAGCTAGATTACCATCAGAAATCAAATAAAATCAAGGCTTTAGACTTTAAATTACTTGATCATTGCAAAGAAACACAATTTTGCTCTGAGACAAAAACATCATAAGCCAAAGACTATGTTCAGCTTCAAGAGTCAACACTCAAAACTGTTATAGGATAAGACTCCTTAAAAATGACTTCATCACTCTTAAGTCGTTGGATCACTTAATTTACAAGGGCTCTGTTCAGGACCAGAATAAACCCTAATTCAGTACCCTAAAAAACAATCCGTACAAATTCCAAACTCTTCTGTACCACAAGAATACATTCAGTAAACACACACTTTTGTGGTCCTAGATAATAAATCAAAGACACAGAACCCTGAAAAGCTTAGATTAAACCTTTACAGACTCTACTCAAAAAAAACAAAAGGATAAATTTTTTCCACCCAGAAAAAAAAAACATCGAAACTTTGGATTACGAAAGCAGAGAAAAAAAACCAAAAATTCAAAAAAAGGGAATTAGAATTGAGAGGCTTACACAGTGTTAGCGTGTTGGATATCAGCTTCAAGAGCTTTCAGAGAATCCTTGAACGAAACTTTTGCCATCAAAACCCAATTCTCATGAAACGAAACAGAGTAATAAAAAAAAAAAAGTTATCAAAAGCAAGAAGAAGAAGCGAAGGGAAACAAAGTTTGATGCTTTTTCCTTCCTAGTAGCAAATTATAAAAGATATTTTCACCCAAATTCGATGATCAGAGAGATGAGAGAGAGATAGAAGAAAGAAGAAGAAGGATGGTATTTTCGTAAATTCCTAATACAGACAATGGTATTTTCGTAATATTAGGACATAGAGATAAACCTCAGTTACGATTCTCGAAGTAGCTTTATCGAAAGAAGACGCGGAAGTGGGTTTATTAATTGACCATTTTGCCCTTTGTTCGGCTAATAATAAAAAATCTTTTGGGGAGAGAATAATCTTCTGGTTGCGAGCGTAGGTGAAGTTTTTGTGACGTGCAATAGTAATTTCGGTACGTGGAGGATAAGGTTCTAAAAACTCTAAAGTATCTGCTTGATTAGGCATAAAAATCATTCGTCTTATCTTTTAATTATGAAAAGTCAATCATCCACTTGTTTGTTTTTATGGTATTAAACAATTAATACGTTACTATAAAACAGATCTTTTTTTGTAAAGGACAATGAAACAAATTGATATATAAGAAAACAATAAAGGAAATTGTTTATTTTATTATTGCTTTTATCAAATATCTTAGATTTTATAATTCAACCAGATTTTGAACCTTTTTTAATATGTACAGTACATGTATTGTGGTTTTTTACTGTTGATTATATAACTTTGATATAAATATTATTATGTTGACTAAGTTTTTTTACTTGAAATAGTTATTAAAATATATGTTAAAGTTTTTAAATAAAATCTATGATTTAAATAAAAATATAATATACTATATGTAAAAATACTATGATATATTTACTGTTAATTTTGAAAAGTTATGATAAATCCCTAATAGTGGAAAACAAAATTAATTTATGAATAAATGCAAACAAAAATAAACAAAAACTTATGAGAACAAGAAAAAATGAGAAGATAGAAAAATAATAGATAATATTTTATTTTTGATTTGGGGATTTTGGTATACCAGATCTTCAAACCTTCTGTGTTTAGAACACTATTCTTAAGTGCATCTACAATGGTGATTTAAAGAGTGTCTTAAAGATTGATTTTAGAGTATAATAATCAAATTTATTGAAATTTTTTATCCAATAATTAAAAATTGTATCTTAAATAAAACATATTTGTGGATGTCTAAAAAAATTAAATTAATAAAAAAACATAATTAATTGTTTTAGACATTCTTGATGGGTGTCACCACTGTCTAACTACTATGACCATCATTATTGGTGGATTAACTCTTAACAAATCTAGTTTTTTGTTATAAAAAAAACAACTCTTATATACTCTCTTAACAAATTGTAGCTCAAAGATCTACTAAAACACCATCGTTATCGATGGTCTAACTCACAATATCTTTTTTGACCACTCGTTCAATGACAAGTCGTTGCTCAATTCGCGGATTTTTCAGTCTTCATTTTCTCTAGGAATGTTTGTTATCATTACCACTCTTCCCTGGAACTGCTTTTGATGCCGGCATGTGTGAACCAGTGTCATGCATGGGAACCAAAGGTGTTTATATAAAACGTTTGTTCACTAAAAACCTCCCCAAACGTCTTCTTCATGCATCCTGAGATATATGACTCCAATCAGTCATCATCATGATTTTTCCTCCGTAAATCTCCTCGGACGTACGCCAACTTCAGCTTCATCGTATTCTCCATCTCTTTAAGTTGCTCCAACACCTAACAACTTCAGCTCTTTCTTTGTGGCTTACTAATTTTTTCCATGGTAAATATAAAATGAACAAGACGGTTTTAACAACATTTAACAAAAATCTAATTATTGCTTTAACTCATATACGCATTAGACTTAGTAGTAGAGATATATCCCACTTTGAAGATGGCTAGATGGAAACTACAAATCATGAGAATGATTCTATATGGTTTTAATGGGGTTTCGGAATTAAGAATAAAATGATTACACTGTCGTATGGATATGCATTAGTTTAAACACAAATGGAATAACATAGGTTGGTGGTCTTCACATAATTGAGTTTAGAAGTACCAAACAAATTTTAGATTATATTTTTTTTATTAAAATTTTTAAAGTTAGGTTCATAATGTTTGGATCGTAATTCAACCATTAGAATATCGTGATCAATTATATAAAACATAATAGGTACTATATAAGATAAATATTAAATATTTGCTAAAGTCACAAATTTTGTATGATTGTTATAACGTGTACTCGTTAGCTCTTTGCACCGTTTGATATATTAGGCTTTTTATATGCAACTGTAGTTTAATTTGTTAGTTTTTTTGAGGTGCAATAGGCACTTATCCTAAGGTTTTTAATTTTTCATTTAAAAATATAAAGAATCGATAATTAAATATTTTCGACATTTGAGCTGACAGATGGCTCAGAACAACAAATGGGACAAATCTTCTTCGTCTCAAGCCATTTGGTTATACATTCAGAGTGGTAAGGATGGTCACAAGGTCGGAGAACGACCAAAGATTCTCTTTCTTCAAACTCCATTTGGCAAACCACACAACGATCAATCTCGTTTTTGTTATTTGAATGTACATAGGTCGATGCGTTCAAACATGTGGAGATTTCAGTAGGAGTCAGCCCACGTTTTTCGACTCCGATGAAATCTCCAAGTGCAATGAGTTCCTCGTAAGACAACTGGTCGGGGTCAACCTCATCTTCTTCCTCCAAGAAATCATCATCCTCAGGGTTGTTGCTTTCTTGATCTGCAAGAAACTCATTGATTTCGTCTTCATCTTCTCCAAATCCATTGCTATCGAAATACTCGTAGTAGTTCTCATTGCTTTCCTCTCCATCTTCGGATTCTTCTTCACTTTCTATCATACTTGAATAGAGCGAATCATGCATAGCAGGAGCAAAATGGGAATTAGCTTGAGAGGCAGCAAGAGCAACTTCAGAATTTGCTTGCTCGAAGAGAGTTAGATCGGGAAGTTTGTTTGGAGGTTGTTTAGACTCTTCTTCTTGGTTATCCATAGGAAAAGAAGAAGCCGTTCTGGTTGTGTTTTTGGAAGCCGTGCTTTGAGATTTTATATGAATATGGTTTTCATGTCAAATAGGTTACTTAAGAAACAAGAAACGAATAATGTAGAAACTTCCATACAAAGTTATACAAAAGAAATATAGGGAAGTTAGGGTATCCTGTTTTCGCCGTTATAAGCAAATATATAGCCATAAATCTTAGTTTACTGCATCTTCCTTTAACTTTAGGTTTCCAAGAAAGAAATAAAAAGAATTTCTTATACGACAATCTACTGCTTCTTGATACCTAAATAGCATTAATAGGTACTCTATCTATATACTTTTTTCATTGGTATGGATCTTGTTTTACATTACTCCAGGTTTTAGTCATTAATTTATAGAAACAGAGCTTGGCTGGTTCGGTAAGTATTCTGGAGACATTTGGAACGAGTCAGAAGGTTTCGTTGCTTTCAAGATTCTTTTATCTCGGATTGTTATGAATAGAATTTCGGATATTTTCATTTACAAATCACAAAGGTCTCTAGCTGTGACAAATCACAAATGTGGCGACAATGCTAAGCCACATGTCACTATTTCCTTGGCCATCTACTGTCATTAATATTTCATCTCCCAAACTAACACTCTCCTTTAACACACACACACCACACACAGAAAACAAAACCGGCTTTAATGTTTAGTTTCTTGTTCACGTGAAAACAGATTGCATTTGGATAACCTTTACTAGCAGAATCATCATATCTATAAATATTTATACGAGACGTATACATATTTGATATTACCTCTCAACTCAAACCAAACTGAGATGAGTTTTGGATCTCGTTTTCTTTTGTTTCTCATACTAACCCTTCCACTTGTTGCATCTTCATCCCGAAACACTCTTTCTATTTCAGGTTTCCATCTCTTTTTTGGTTGATACTTCTTTCTTGATGCTCTGATTCATTGAATTTGTGATGTTCTGATTCTGTTTTTACGGGTGTGAATTGGTTTCATTTCTTAGGAATTGGGCAGACAAGGACATTGTTGATGGTGAGCATCGAGGACTATGGTGATCCATCTGCAAACACTAGACACGATCCCAGCGTTCCGACTAATGCAAAAGCTGACACAACACCTTAAAACTCTTTTTAGTTTACCTGTTTAGTCTTTGTTGAATAATAATCTGTTATTTACTTTTGAATGAGTTGATTTCCCCCAATCTATGTAACCTGTAGTATATTTTTCTGAGTAACAAAGCAAAAAAATCATTCGAAACCATGTGAGCTATGTATTAACCAGACAATTCTGCAATATTCAGACAAAAATGGACAATTTCTGCAGCTGTTAACATAAACACTAATGGTGGCTATGTTGTCGAGCTTGATGTAAGGGTTATAGAACCTTATAGAGTGGAGAGACTACTTAGTAGCTTCCTGTGACGAATGGTTTCATAAGGGTTCTGCTGATGAGATCTCTCAACTCGATCTCCCGTGGAAATCTACCTCCATTTAGAGAACACCTGTGCCAAGACCAAACATTGGATTGGGTTAGCTTTACCAATGACACTCATACATTTGGCACAGTAGCAACAGAAGTCTCTGTCTTATAACCAAAGTTTATCATAGAAAGTAAGATGATACCACAGCCATACATACTGACAAGAGAAAGAGAACTGACCAAATCCCCATTGCAGCTAACTTCAAAGGCGCCTGAACTTTGGAGGAAAGACTGCAGGAAGTTACCAAGAAGCCAAGTAGAGGCCATGGACCCAAACCTATTCGCTCTCAAAGAGTGGTACCAAGCAGGAGGCTGTGCCATGCCGATCATGGGAAATATATGTTCACCTCCCATTATAAGAACAATAACACTCCCATCTGAGCAACTGGCACAACCTTAGCTAAAACCCGTTTCGGCGCTGGTGAAGGATAGTTTGCGAGAATAACATCTAATCCAGGAAAAGCCGGTCTCTAACATCTTCTTCATGGTTACTGCAGTTCCCCTACAATAAAAAAGAAAAGAATGTGCAGGGCACATCAGTATACCAGTTACAGTTTCAAAAGGTTAAATGAGAATCTTGATAATTTCAAGAATCAATGCAGCTACGAATAAATACAGAAGTGATTGACCATTTTATACATAAAAATGCAGGGACCTTAATAAAGCATAACACTTTGACGAAAGATTATAAAGAACTTAAACTGTAGCGTTGATGTATCCAAAATCGAGATGTCTGATATAGTCAGAGACACCATTGTAGTGGTAAACAAACAGTAAAGGCTAATGAACCAAAATCAACTGAGGATAAATCTAGAGTTTCTGGGGAGATCACAGCCTGACGCTGCGGTTGAGCACAGCGATGAGTGGTGCTGAGATTTCGGTGGTGGAGGAATGAATAGATTGAAGAGATCAGTGAAAAACAAGAAAAGCGGTAGTCCTAGTAAGATCAGTTGTGTTTTGTCCAAGGCGGAATTTGAAATTGATATCTCAGAGAGGGAATTGTGAAGTTCGAATTCTGAAGGAGTTCGATCGATCAGGGAAGAAGTAAAAATTGGGTTTGTTTGGTTGGTTGGATATATTTATCCTAGTCATTGACTGTGCTAAATAGACGATGAGGTCGAATGTTTCTGTTTTATTATACTTTAACACCCGTATGTTTCCAAAATGTAATTAACACCCCTGCTATTTTAAAACGCCTAAAAGAGAACAGCAACTTCATGATGATCAATCAACTGTAAAAGAGAAGTGTAGATAAATGTTATAAGTATAGTTAGAGGTTATTAACCCTAAGTAAAAAGCCTATATAAATTGTAAACGCTTCTCATAATCAATATAATTTATCATCATCTTATATGGTATCAGAGCAATGATATGCAAAACCTAAAAAAATTTCTTCCTATTAGACAGAAAACAATAGTACATATAATTATTTTTACTAGTAATTTCGAACAAATCCGGGATAAATAAGTATAACTGCAACTCATTTATCGAATTTTCCTATTTGAAATCGAGATGTAGAGTGATGATATATAACGAAGTGTTACTTTTAGGCCAAATCAATACAACATATAGTTGATACCATATATTGATGTACAATGCACTTCCATAGAAAGCGGTACATTCGAATCTTACCCTGGAAACAAATTTTTACAAGATAATTAATACATTCAAATCTCCATAGGGATATAAACCAAAAGAAAACCATATTCTTATTATTAAATCATACAAAACACTTCACTTCACCCATTGGGAAGAGATATATGACACACAGTTCGTCCATTTCCTTTTCAAACTTATGTCTGAATCACAACTCCTTGACCCCTCATCATCGGCATGTCGTCAATTGCCTTAAGTGGTGGTGGCATGGGCAATGCCACGTTGCTGCCTTCATAGGCCGAGAGGTGAACTCCAATGGCGGCTCTTCCTGATGGATCCATATTGTTTGACCAGCTTGCATCCCACTCCACTGCCTTTGCGGTCGAACAAGCCACGGTCGCACCTCCAGGAACCGTTAGTCTTGCAGAGTTCTAGGGAAAATAAGACGTAACGTTGAAGTTTTTGCATTAATTAAAACAAAACAAAGAAGAGATTCTGCTACATCGTGGAGACTAATCAGACTCTCACCTGTGGGAAGAATCGCTCAAAGATCATTCTGTAGTAATAAGCTTCTTTAGTGTTTGGAGTGTTGTGAGGGAAAATATGCGCCGCGTTGGACATCATCTTGTCATTAACCTTAAAACAGAACAGAAAGAATCAGATCTGAACATGAATCCAGATGTGTTATTTAGTTAATTAGATCGAGGAGATATGGGATCTTTTATGTGTACATTTTGAGCAGCATGAGCTTTGAGGCCATCAATCCAACTATAGCCGACACCATCACTGAATTGCTCTTTCTGTCTGTAGAGAATGTGTTTTGGCAGATAAGGACGTTCTTCATCGTCAAAGGCTCTCCTTAGAACCCATTTCTCAATCCTCCCTTCTTCTGGCTTGATCTAAAAGGCACATACAGAAAGAACAAAATCAACATGTGTACCGTTAAACTGTGAGATTAAGTTTGTGATCTAAGTTTCATAGTTACCATTTTGCATTCAGGGTCTAGAGACATGGCGGTATTGATGAATTCTTTGTCAAGAAAAGGAACACGCGCCTCTAGACCAAAGGCAGAGGTAGATTTGTTGGCTCTTAAACAATCATACTTGTGAAGAGCCTTGATCTGCAAGGCATCGTCCAAGAAGAGTAATTTAAAGACCTCTGCTTGGATGATAACTTCTTTTGTCATTTAAATGAATAGATAGAGATACCTTGCGACAGGTTTCTTGGTGAAACTCTTTCTTGTTAGGTGCCTTGTGGAAGTAGAGATACCCTCCAAAGATCTCGTCGGATCCTTCACCTGAGAGAACCATCTTAACTCCTAGAGACTTGATTTTCCGGGACATCAAGAACATCGGTGTGCTCGCTCTGATTGTAGTCACATCATAAGTTTCAACATGGTAAATCACATCCTCTATCGCATCGATCCCGTCTTGTACCGTGAAATGGAACTCATGGTGCACCGTCCCCAAATATTCCGCTACCTCTTTCCCTGCCTTCAAGTCTGGTGAGCCCTAACAGAACAACCATAAATTATTCTAAGATTAAATTTCATATTTTAAGAACACTTTATATCAAATCCAACCTCTGTTTTTAAAACAGAGGAACTCTGTTCTGTATCTCACCTCAAGACCGACGCAAAATGAATGGAGCTGAGGTCCCCATTGCTTAGCAGCCTTAGTACCAGCCAAGTGACGGGCAGTGATGGAGGCAACAAGGGAAGAATCAAGACCACCGGAGAGTAAAACTCCAAATGGAACATCAGTCATCAACCGCTTAATCACAGCCTATAGAGAAAAAAACAAATACATCAATCTCTCACATCACAAACTTAAAACAATAAGTAAAAGACCTTTACTTTTGTTCAATTAGGTATGTTTTCTTACGTTTTCAAAGGCGCGTCTAATTGCGAGAGGTTCATAAGGCGTTGAAGGAACAGATTCATTGAACCAAGGAGGATTGTACCATTGCTTAAACCCTCCTAATTTGCTTGAATAAAAATGACCTGGAGGAAACGCTTCAAAATGCTCACAATCGTCGTGTAAGCCTTTCATCTCCGAAGATATCCACACGGATCCGTCTAATCCCCAACCAATGTAGAGCGAAGTGACGCCAACCGCATCACGAGCCACCATGAAGGAATTGTCTCGTGTGTCAAGCAACACAAAGGAGAAGATTCCATCCAACATGTCCACAAAATCCACACCATACTCCTCGTACTAAGTCCCACAAACACACATCAAACTCAAATCAAAACTAGTTTAGCAAAAGCAATTCATAACGAAACCACAATTACATTATACATACCAGGTGAGCAATGACGTCACAATCACTACCGGTACGGAACTTGTGATTCTTCAGACGTTTTCTCAGCTCCTCATGGTTATAAATCTCTCCATTAACCTTCCAAACATCAACAACAAATAGTTCAGCTTCAAAGATATTAAAAAGGTTATTTTGTGACTCTATATTGATATAAAATTTAGAAACGTACCGTGACAACAATGGTCTTGTCCTCGTTGTATAGAGGTTGATCACCAGAGGCAGGGTCGATGACCGCAAGACGCTGATGAGCCAAGTAATTGTCTCCGTTCTGATATAAACCACTCCAGTCAGGTCCTCTATGCCTCAACCTATAACCAAAATTTGTAATCAAAATGATTACATTTATTGAAATTGAAACCATATATTATACCAGTTCTAAAAACAAAATTTGATCTTTTCTTGAGAATTATTCCACAAAGAAAGAAAAGGTTTATATATTTTCTTTTTTCAGAGAGATTCACATAAACTAAAAGGGTGACGTTTGATTTGATCAACAATCACTATTCATGTCACGTTCATCAAAAAGGTAACAGAGAAAAACATACGATGTCTTGTCTTTATGTCAAACATCAAAACTAATCATAACGTTGATTTACAGAATCCAGAATGTTTTAACGTGACAAAACCCAAAAGAAATTAATAAAGAAAAAAAGAAACAGAGGAATAAGATTGTATTGCCTGCGAGAAAGCTCAAGAACACGAACTCTCTTGGCCTGAGAATCATCGGAACATCCTAAAACGGCAAGTATTCCACACATGGTTCTTTTCTTAGGTATAGAAATTGAAAGATCACAAAAGAATGAGAAAAACAAAACAAAAACAGAATATTCCGAAACTTTAGGGAGGATTTAGATACTAAAACCCAAGGGAAAAAAAAATAGAAACAACAAAACAGACAGATGTCGAAGAAGAAGAAAATGCACGTAGTAGTCTTGAGTTTTCTTTTTATCGATATTTGAGTTTTGTGGTGTCTTGTTCCTCTAGGACCGAGTGCTCTCTATTTATAGACACTATACGGCGTCACGATGTCGCGTTTTGGTTTCTGAAGGTAGAGAGAGTCGTCAGTCGTGCGTGGGTTGGGGGACCAAATTGATTTTTCTTACCTGTAACCGGATAAGTTACCGGATAACTCTGACCAGCTGTTTCCACGTGTTTATTAACCCTTCTTACGACTCTTCCGATGTGTAACTTTTACGTTCTCGATCGGTTTACTCCATTTTTATCACGGTGGGGGAAAATCCGGTTTAGGGTTTATCCGGGCTGAGTCAGCAAGTGGATATGTACTTATCTGACGGTGTCTGAATAGTCCAATGGACTGTTCTGATTGCTTTGGAGCCGTACACGTGTTATCGCCACAATGGTAGGACCATTTTGATTTTGGATTAAAAGTATTTTATCATAATGTTTTTAAAGGTAAATGTATTTCACATGAAAACGATATATGTTCAAAAATAGAATGATGGAACACATATAGAATTTTCTCTTACCATAACAAGTAAATTACTTATCTTTCTCTCAATGATGAGGTTTAATGTTCACTTTTTGTTTCACAAATTACTACACTACATGGTCTTATGCATACATATATTATCAAGTATGGGATTAGAATTATATAACATAGTATACAAAATGTGAATTGAAACACCATGACCCTATATGATTACAAACTAATTAAGGTGTTTACTAATCATATTTTGAAAATACATGTACTAATGATGTAAACATGAGGTCTTTTTGTTATTTATTTTATAATTAACCTTGCTTTGGACATGTGTTACGTGGTTGGTCGCCATTCGATACCGGCACTTGAGAACGAGGTATAACAATTATATATAGGAGAGATTGGATCATATGGTACTTTCCGGGAATGAACAAAGGAGAAGTATTCGAGTGTATCCATAAATAAATAATTTATATATATCAAAACACATGTGTATTCTACGTATAGGGCATCGCACATGCCTCACACGTTGCTACAATGTGCAAGGGTTGAGAGGATGAATCTCACTTTACAACCTTCGAATTTTTGGATAATGCTAAATCAGAATATCATAATAAGCAAACAAAAAAACATATCGATATATGTTTGGTCTTTGATCGGTCAAAACGAAAAAAATAAAAATAAAATAAAAAGGGATTAATCTATTCTTAGAGGGAGTGAGCCCCCATCGCCACATAATACATTTTGACAACCCCTAGTTTTTTTTTAAAAAAAACCAAGAAAGTTAAAGACATCTCCAAATAGTTGGGATTCTAACAAAGAAAAAAAGAAAACGATTAAGGAGATGATTTAGGGGATGTGACTATTATTATTGTTTGTTTATCATTTCTTAAACTTGGGTTACGTTAATAATTGTAATACCCCATGCCGTGTATAAGCAAGTTTTGTTATCAAATAAACAAAGAACCAAGAAGACTGTTTATGCTTAAAACGGTGACATATAGAGACAATTATCAGTACAATCCGTAAGGCTACATAAGATGGGAACGAAGTAAAATATAGTTACTTTTAGAAGACTATCGTGTTGTGTATTTTCAAATCGGCTACTCAATTATATACTTATCTCGCAATACACATGAGAGAGAGGCTCGCATCATCCTCTAGTCAAGTATTAAAATGTAGAATGCAAAAACGAAACGAGAATATTACGTTCAATATACAAAAAAGACACAACTAGTTAAAAGAGTAGCTTACGTACAGTGGTAACCAAACGTCATTTTTTAAGTAAAAGACTTTTGAAACACCTCATTGTCCTCACAAAGCGTCATCAATAGTTAATGATTTAATTTAGATTGGTTATATAGAATACTTTCATATTATTGGTCAATTAATTTAATTAATTAAAAGTACGTGGGATGTGATCGTGAGATGAGAAAGATTGTTAAAAATAAAAATAAAGAAAGAAGAGAACATCACGTTTATAATAAGGTTAGACATAATTAACAAACGACTCGTTTATTCATGTGGTCACGATCCTAGTCTGGCAAATCGTCATCTATACGAATACGAGTTCTGGCTAGTTAAGACGCTAACCACACGGCCGTGCCATGCCATTTTATACTCGTACCCGTAACTTGCTATTCTAGAACCGGACCTCAACGATCCTGACATAGCTAACTTGGTAGAAAAAAACTTCTCTTTATCGAATTTCATATGGCTTACCAAAATTCTGGTCCGATGCAGCGACACTGCCAAGTTTAAGATGCCTCAGCTCTTACCTCTTGATATATGTGATACACTGATCATCATATCCATTTATTTTGCTTTATAAAAGTCAAACTAATGCATCTTCCATCAAACATACTATAGTATTCTCCATTTTTAAGTGTTGGATATACGTTTCACGAAAAAGGATGTAAGAGTTTCATTATTTTAGGGAAACAAAACTTGTAGAATGTGACCCCCGTTTCACATAACACCACATTCAATAATATTTGGTGGACTTTGAGTCATTTGATACAACTTTATATACTCCATAGACCATAGTTATGTGTTTTTTTTTCTTTTGTTGTAGTTATCTCGATCAGAATATTCTGTTCACTGATGAGTAATTACTACTAGTCTTGATTCGAACTCTGCAGGAGAGTCTTGCAATGAGATGGTACGTTCTTCAAACCATCACGTTTCCATGTATATCGTGACTAGATAATGACTCTATTCGAAATCTACTTTGATATCATTCAACAGATATTTACACGGAAACTCCATAGTTTGAAAATTTCATCACGATGAAACATTTTTTTATATTATATATTTACCAATTTATGAAAATTGACAGTCAGATAATGACATTGACATGTTCACATGGGCATCTTAAGAAAGTTACATAAGTTAAAGAACCAAACAAACTAAACAACAAACAAAGTGTCGATTTGGTTTCAAATGATTTGCAATTTTAACATTAGTGGTACTCTAATAAGTAAAATTGTTTCTTTCATTGTTGATGACAATGGATTTGGCTCTCATACACAATTGTTAGCTTAGCTAGATGATTCAGTAACATGTCAATGTATCAAATTGTATGTCACCCATGTAAAAATAACAATCACATAATCGAATCGTTTCGGATAACATAAACGTAGTCGGATAAATTAACATGTATTTCTTCCACAACACACCTAAAATCCTTTATTTTGGGTTTAGGTTCTAATCACACCTCAAAAAACTGAAATTTTTTTTAAAAATCTAAAAACTCATTTTCAAATCACCTTCCTAAAATTTGGCTATCTAAACGTACCTAAAAAAAAACACTAATTCAATACAATATTGGGCTTCAAATAAAGTCAAATCCTTTAAATACAGGCCTATTACAAATTAGAACAAAAGAGGATCTTACACCAACTTAAGCCCAAGGCTATTTTCGTCATTTACAACAACCCCTTAAAATCCCTAATCTCCAATACCGACTAAACCCTTCCCTATATAAACAATTCTCACACAGCAAACCAAATCATCTCACACTTCTTCAGCCGTAACATTCTTTAGGGTTTCGTAGCGATAGTCTTCGAAATGTTTTGTTCTCAATGTTGTTCTGTAGTAAGCTTGCTTGTTCTTAGATCTGGAATTAGATTTAGGTTACTAGAAGAATATGGCTTCATCAGATAGTCGATGTGGATTTGTCCGTTCCCATATGATTCGTTCCCTTGAAGCAATATTATTCGTGTCGCTCTTGTTCTCTTTATAGCTTTCTCTAATCACTAAAGTAATCATACTTGGTAATTCTAGTATGATACTGATTAGGAAGCGTTTACTTGAGCAGCTACATAATTTAGGTTTTTGTACTCTTGATCTTTAAGTTTTGTGTGAGAAGAACGAAAGAACAGTGATGAGTCAGTTTACAGACCTGTAATGATTGCGGTAATGATCGCATTATTATGAACATCTAAGGGACTGAGTTCTTCTTTTTCTTCTCTCATTGATTTTGGTATTTTACTTTAGGGTGGCTTTTACATGAATATAGATAAAGATTCATGCTTTGAATATGTTTTTAACATTTGAAGCTTGTTGTGAAAGTGTATTAGCCTACAGCAAATTTAGTTTCCCTCGCTATCCTGTTCTTCAATTTTTAATGATGTTTCCTAGGACGTCGGGGAACAATATGTTTGGTTTTGAATTGTAAAGTTTGGTTTTTGTTTTTGCAATGGGATTCAAATGATGAACACTTTGCCAAGTTGTTGAATGCTCAGAGATTTCTGAGTATTGTGAATACTCTTGTATAGGAAGATCTGATGATTTCCTCTGCATTTTTTTCGAATTTTGTTTAATGTTTTTGTTATTGGGAAGCCAGTGATGATTAGATTGAATGGTTGCTGAAACTTGAGCGTTGAAAAGCATCTAACTTGACTAGGACGGTCTGAGGCTTATCTTATGTTGTAATTGTTTTTTCTTTTGTTTGTTTTGTTCTCTGTTTGGTTTGTCTTGTGGTTGTGAATGATGAGAAGCAAAAATCAAAATACAGTTATCCCTGGCTTAGGCTTATAAAGCCGTTGCTGAGTCTTTTGGAATCTGACACACCACAAAACTTTCCCAAATTTATCTTTCATTAGTTTCTGTTTGGTTTACAATTCAGTTTACATCGTAAGTTTTTTTGGATAAACAACATTAATATTGAAGTTGAAGGCTGATAGTGTTTGATGATTTGAAGACAAAGGTTATGATGAATTTTAACAGAATTTAAACAGTGTTTGTCCTTCATTAACTATTCCAATAATGGTTTGAAGTTTGTACCATAAGCCATAATGCACTTTATAACGAAATTACTGATGGAGCTTTTGAAGTGGAAAAGTGTGAGTCTTGAAGATAAATTGTAGAGATGGGAATATTTTCGGACTTATGATTCTTGTTTGGATCATTAACTATTGTATAAGGTTTTTACTAATTTAAAACGAGTTTCGTATCTATGTTTTGTTCAATGAATGAGATGTGTACGTTGTTCAATCAATGAGTTCAATCAATGAGATTTGTATACATGCACTTCGTGACCACAGATGACAACCACTTGATGAGTTTCAACAACTTTTTGTCGACTAAGAAAAACCCAATAAATATTTGCATCTACTTAGGTCGGATTATGTCAGTAAAGTTTAGACATTTTATCGAAAAACTAGTAAAGAAGTAGTGGTGTGGCTGTGCAAACGAGAAATATAATAAAAACATGGACATGGTTCACACTATTCTCAGTCTTCTTCTTCCTCCCCTAACCATCCTCTTCCTCTTCCTGTTTTTCCCATTTTATCTTCTGATCAAACTCGTTAGTTGTATATACAAGCACCTTTGCTTTGAAAACATTGCCGGAAAAGTAGTTTTAATCACCGGAGCTTCCTCTGGCATTGGAGAGGTTAGCTAGTTTTGAATACTGCTATGCTTTTTTTCTTTCTTTTTTTTTTCATTGTTATTCTCTGATCTTGCTTAGAGTTTGATCTCAGTAGTCATAATTTGGAAAAGCATCATATTATTTTGATGTTCTTTTGTTTCGTTGGGTACCAAAAACTAAGAATGTTGCATACGAGTATGCAAAGAGCATGTTTAGCTCTTGTTGCTCGAAGAAAGGATCGTCTAGAGATAGTAGCAGAAACATTACGTCAACTAGGATCTCGTGATGTGATCATCATACCTGGTGATGTTTCTAATCTTGATGACTGCAAGAAGTTCATTGATGAGACGATTCATCATTTCGGAAAATGTAAGGTTTTGTATAAATAGGATAATTATCTATATGTTATGATTATGAAATTCTAAAATGTTTTTGTAGTTTTTTTGGTCCATTTGGCTATTATGCTAACCAAGTTATCATATCTAAACAGTAGACCACTTGATCAACAATGCTGGGGTACCTCAAGCGATTATTTTCGAAGATTTCACCCAAATTCAAGACGCTAATCATATAATGGTGAGTTTCATTTAAGATATCCGATCCATTTACAAATTTTCTATACATCGATCAATCAAAAAACAAACTCTGTTTTGACTAGCTAATCTAACTTGCGTGTATGTATATTAAGGATATCAACTTTTGGGACTCAACATACATCTCTTATTTCGCGATTCCTCATCTTAGAAAAAGCAAAGGAAAAATCGTTGTGATTTCATCTGCTACGGCAAATATACCTTTGCCGTTGGCAAGCATCTATTCAGTAAGTTTTTCTTAGATGGGATTATAAAAATCGTTATAAAAAGTCTTTTCCTTTACATATTTTACATATACATCAAATTTTGTTTGTAACTAGCTCAAGAGTAATATATGATATTGATATTACTTGGTTACTGATATATGTAGGCAAGCAAAGCAGCTTTACTAAAATTCTATGAAACATTAAGAGTTGAGATCAGTCCAGACATCAGAATAACAATTGCTATTCCCGGATTTGTATCTACAGATTTGACCACTCCTCATTTTATAAAAATGGTTAGTAATAGTAACATTTTGTACAGAACTTATATATATGTCATATACTAATTTATGTATGCTTTCTTGAAAAATGTAGTATGGTTCAGATTTCATCCTTTCGGAATCAGTGGGTAAATGCGCAAAAGCCATCTTCAGAGGTATTGGTAGAGGAGAGAGATACATAATAGAGCCATCTTGGATAAAATGGATCTTCTTGATGCAATATGTTTGCCCTGAAATCATTGACTACGTTCTCAAGTATATTTTTGTTCGCTATGGCAAACCTTACTTCAAGCGTGATTGATCATACCGATATACCCAAGTTCTCTTGTTTTCAACTATGGTTTGTGTTATTATCACTATGGACATGAAACTTATACTTTGTCTTCTATTAATTAGTTATTGCATCTAAGTACTTTTTTTTTTCATTTCTTCTTTTTTTATATGTGTTTTTAGAATCGAACATTTTGAATATATAGAGATTCTGCTAAAATATAACTAAAAATAACAAATGTATTAATATGCCGTATAAAAATTTATACGCCAGCCATGTATTGGTATGCCGTAAAAAAACTTATACACTCGTCCCTGAATTAGTGTGTATTATAATATACTTTTCCTTTTTCTTTGAACTGTACAAGTTTGAATATATTAATACCCATGAATACATATACAAGTAGATAGAGAGGCACCAAGACAACTTAAGTAGTGGGTATTGGTTTTGCAAAAGAGCAACAAAACATGGATATGCATACCACCATTCTCAATCTTCTTCTTCCCCCTCTTACTATCATCTTTCTCTTCCTCTTTTATCCATTTTATCTTTTGAGCAAACTTGTGCTTTGTCTTCATAAGCACCTTCGCTTCGAAAATATTGCCGGGAAAGTAGTTCTAATCACCGGAGCTTCTTCTGGCATCGGTGAGGTTAGTAAACTTCGGATGCTATGGCCCTTTCTTTGTTATATACGTATGTTCAATTTGTTTAGTTTATTTTTTTCTTACCTCTTACGTGAGTTTATTTTTTTCATTACATTAACTCATCTTTCGTAATCATGTGTGCTTTGATGATACTATACTAATTAAACCTGATTAAATATATGTTCTTTGTTTGCATATGTATATAGATCCCACATGAATTGGTGATAATGTTTATGGGTTTTTTTTTCGAGGTCCTAATTGTCGTGGAATCTAGCTCTTGCAATTATATGTGTGACAAGAACTTAAATAGATAATTTATTTGATGAAAACTCGTGAGCTGTAAATCGTTGTTTGTAAAATTTTTTAAAGTATCATATATTATATATAATTCATATATAATTACAACTAAAAAAAGAGCTGTAAATGTATAGATATATCCACGTGAACTGATATGATATGTGGTTGCAAGAGATTGTTTAATGTTCTTGTTTTGTTGGGTTGGTTAAAAAAAAAAAAGCATGTGGCATACGAGTACGCAAAGAAAGGAGCATGTTTAGCTCTTGTTGCTCGAAGAAAGGATCGTCTAGAGGTAGTAGCAGAAACGTCACGCCAATTAGGATCGGGTGATGTTATTATCATACCTGGTGATGTTGCTAAGGTGGAGGACTGCAAAAAGTGCATCGATGAGACCATTCATCATTTCGGAAAACGTACGTACTCTAATCTCACTTTGTTTGATATGTACAAATCCAAACTATAGGTTGTTCATCTAATCAAGTTTTATCATATGTATATTTGGACAGTGGACCACCTGGTCAACAATGCTGGTGTATTTCAAACTGTTCTTTTCGAAGAGTTCACTCAAATTCAAGATGCTAATCCTATAATGGTAAGTTTTCTACAACTTCTATTAATGGTAGCCATAACTTAATTTTCTTTAGACTCAAAATCAATTGTCAAACTCTATATTGACTACTTTCATCTAATTTGTGTGAATACTATTCAAGGACATTAACTTTTGGGGCACAACATACATCACTTATTTTGCAATTCCTCATCTCCGAAAGAGCAAAGGAAAAATCATCGTGATTTCATCCGGTTCGGCAAATATACCTTTGCCATTGGCAAGCATCTATTCAGTAAGATTGAATACACAATTGTTTTTAATAACCTAATAACCTAGTTACTATATATACACATAACTTAACAGTTACATAATGTTGCTGTTACTTGTTTGTTTACGTAGGCAAGCAAAGCAGCCTTATTAAGATTCTTTGAGACATTAAGAATAGAGCTGAGTCCTGATATCAAAATAACAATTGTTTTGCCCGGAGTTGTATCAACAGATATGACAACTCCTCACTGCTTAGAAAAGTTAAGTAATAAAACTCTTGTACATTAATCTTATACCATATACTTGTGACATTATTTTTAATTGTATGTTTGTTTCATTGAAAATATATAGTATGGCTCAGATTTTATTCTATCCGAATCAGTGAGTAAATGTGCGAAATCAATCTTCAAAGGTATTTGCAGAGGAAAAACATATATAGACGAACCATCTTGGATGAAATGGGTGTTTGTAATGAAAAGTGTATGTCCAGAGGTCGTTGACTTCGTACTCAACTATTTATTTGTTAGTTATCTCAAACCTTATTTCAAGCGTGATTGTTCATAACAATCTCTAGCCCTCAATAAGATATATGCTCCAAAGATTGCTATTATTCAATAACAATAACACGTATTAATCATTGATTCGTTTTTGGTCTTTGGCAGACGCATTTTGTGTCTTCATTCACCATGGTTTTTAACCGCAAATGTTTGATACCTTTAAATAAGACCAAAGTAACTTGATCAATAGAAACTCTCATTAGATTACAATATGTCATTTTGATAAACGAACAAATATTTCGCTGCGATACAATTGTCTAATGCAAAAACTTGATTCAAAAGGTGATCATGTAGATGATGCTTTTTCGATATTAATGAAGAAAAACGAACAGAACCTCATTTGGATAGGTGAAGCTAGTAGCCTTTATATTAAAATTAAAATTGAATTCAGTATCAAATTTTATTGTAGTGTAGTGGCAAGAAAGAGTTTTAAGGATCCAAGTTGGACGGTTCAAGAATTCATATGCACATAAAGAAAATTTTAACTATACTTCAAATTAAATTAATAATATACTTAACATCAAACTAATCAAATTAATTCATGAGCAACTTTAATTAAAAACACCCTTCCACTAGAGAAACCTATCAAAGTTACTTACTTATTGATTAATATAATATATTTATATCAAATTTTAATAAATTAGTAAATAATCCAAAATAACAATACAAATTTTAAAATAACATATTTTGCATTAAATATATATATATATATATATATATATATTACATAATACAGAAATTATAAACATATTTTCTTGGTTTCGAGTTTGAGATTACCTTCCCGGGCCTTGATAGCTTCTTCTTCCATCGGATGCAAAACATCTTCTAGCAATGGAACTCCCATTTTGTAGTTCAAGGAGATGCCATAACCTTTGAGGATAAACACTTCCAATTCATATGTGCATTCCAGCAAAGCAACCTACAGATGATGATTGTGTTACATATAACTAGTATAATAGCATAAAATCCATAAGCCCAGAAAATATATCTAAAGACATATATAAAGATCCAAAGACAAAAAAAAAAAAAAAAAAAAAAAAGTTCACAACTTTGATTAGTTATATTAAGCAATGATGCTTCCAGAAATTTTTAGAACAACTTTAGTATTATAATTGGTTAGTGACGTGATGTAGGTATGCTAGTCTTCAGGAAGGAGTGTATAAACTTTCAGAAAAATTAAAAAGAGATACAAGAATGAAGCACCTGCTTGCAAAGAAACGAGAGAGAAGAAACATCTTGTTTTCTATAGCTCTGCAACCATAGACCATGTAAAGAATAGAAACAAATCAGAATAAGTAAATTTGAGGATGAGCCATCCAATAAAAATAACTTACATTGATTCAATCATTACTCTACCTTGTAATAGAGTAAAGTAGCCATAGACAAACAATCACAAATCCATTTCTAAAAATTCATTTCTATCATATCCGGAAGAGGTATTCTAAAGTTGTTTTGCCAAGTTTATAACCTCAGTTCTGAGTTTGAATGGTTTCAGAGAAGTGACTTTGATCTGCTTCTTCTTCTATCTACTACTTCCCAGTTCCCACTGAAGCAGAGGAGTCCAAGCTCTGTTACAAATAGATTGTAAAATTGCATCAACCATTCAAGGAGAGACTGGGCAAGATAATCACTAAGAGAATAAACAATATTCATATGTTGCATCCAATAAAACACATACATTTCTTCTTCCCCTCCGACCACCATTTGAGTTCAAACACTGCAAAAACACCAACTTAGACAAATTAGAAAAAATATTATTTTCTATTTACTCAGCTTCCAATTAAAAATTGACACGTACCGTGTCTAGTGTCTTAATGGTTGCTTTCGTTGCGCCGGAGAAGAAACGATTCTCTTCATACTGGGTCCTCTTTTTAATTTATTTATGGCCCATTAAGTAACCCATTTAGCAACGCCAATGGACATGCTTTTAAAACCCTAATCAATTTTTTTTTCAAGTTTTTTTTTGTTCGAACATTGCATTAGCCAGCGACGCTTCCCAGTCGGAATCTTAGGCTTCCACCACAATTCTACTCCGATAAGTCCCTTGGGTGAATTTTTCCAAGGAGAAAAAAATCGAAAGAAGATTGTCGAAGTGTCTCTGCACATCTCTTTTCTTCAATAGGTAAGTTCTGGTTTAGTTTGCCTCTGTTGATTCTAACTCTAAGAGACGATTGGAGTGTTTAATTCTCTGTTTCTATAAATTTTGTTTGCAAACGGGTTGCCCAAAGTTTTGATTTTTAGTTTGTAATCATAGCAGATAATGGAGGGGAGAGTGGCGAATATGTGGAGGTTGACTGTGAACGAGAGTAAATTTGTGGAAACTGCGTTACAATCTGAGCTCAGAGTCGATGGTCGTGGCCTTTATGATTACCGCAAGCTTACTATTAAGTTTGGCAAGTAAGTGCAGACTCTGCTCATTGATACCGTTTCTGCACTTTACTAGGTGTTGTTTACTTACTTTAGCTCTAAAGCTTCAAATTTTTGCTGGCTTTTGTGATAACTTTGAATGTAGAGATACCTTTGTTTCAGTCTTTAACCTCTGTTGGAACGAATACTTGCATACGTTTTCTTTTCTTCCTTGTACTTTTTTTTTTTATCTAGGACTGTAATGTTTGTATAATATTGTGTGAATTAACAGAGAATATGGTAGCTCGGAAGTTCAACTTGGTCAGACTCATGTAATGGGTTTTGTGACTGCTCAGTTGGTACAACCTTACAAAGATAGACCAAACGAAGGTTCCCTATCTATCTTCACTGAATTTTCTCCAATGGCTGATCCGTCCTTTGAGCCTGGTCGTCCTGGGGAATCTGCAGTGGAGCTTGGACGCATTATTGACCGAGGTCTAAGGTAGAGCTTGTTTTTGATGATAATCTGTAATTGATGAATTTCTGGCTGTTCTGAATGGAGTAAGGCTTAACTTGGTGGTCACTGTGTTGATTGCAGAGAAAGCCGTGCAGTAGATACAGAGTCACTCTGCGTTCTAGCTGGAAAAATGGTCTGGTCTGTTCGCATTGATCTTCACATTTTGGACAACGGAGGGTAGGTTTTATCGGCATCATTACTTGTCCTCTCATCATTTTTCATTGAAGGTTCTAGTTCTAAAATGACCTTTATGAATGTGTTTATTACTCACTCTTGTATAGGAACTTGGTTGATGCTGCCAATATTGCTGCTTTAGCAGCTCTCATGACATTTAGGAGACCAGACTGCACGGTAGGAGGAGAGAATGGTCAAGAAGTGATCATACATCCACCAGAGGTTAGTCATATGTTTTCGGTTTAGAGAAGCTTGTAAGAACTTGTTAAGTAGAAAAGGCAATTCTCAACTTCAACTGCTTGCTCTATCTTTGCTCTCTTTTGCAGGAAAGGGAACCACTTCCATTGATAATACATCATCTCCCAATAGCCTTCACGTTTGGATTTTTTAATAAGGGGAACATTGTGGTAAAGACAGTTGTATGTTTAGTGATAAAATGTACTTTACTTTTTTATCTGAAACATAAAGTGTGATGTGTTCTTATGCAGGTGATGGACCCAACTTATGTTGAAGAAGCAGTAATGTGTGGGAGAATGACTGTGACAGTTAATGCAAATGGCGACATATGTGCAATCCAGAAACCTGGAGAAGAAGGCGTGAGCCAGAGTGTAATCCTTCATTGTATGCGTCTTGCTTCTTCAAGAGCTGCTGCAACAACAAAGATAATTAGAGAAGAAGTAAGGTTTCGAAATCCAAATCATTTTTCTTTTGCATCCAAAAGATTCAAAAACTCACATTTTGTTGTGCTCTGTTTTCTTGGTGTAGGTTGAAGCATATAACCGTGAGAGAAGCTTACAGAAGGTGAAGCGACATCCCACTTTGGCCAAGTCTGAAGTTTCTGGACCTACTGTAGCTGTGAAGGAGGAGCATAGGAAGTCCTCAGATCAGGAAAAAGCTGCAGAGATATCTCGGGAACATGTCGAAAGATTAGATCTTTGTTCAGAGGAACCAAGAAGCAATAAGGAAGAAGAAGTTACTGCCTCTCCTACCAATTTTAAAGGCGGTCCCTCAAAGTGGTAAAATCTTCAATGTTTAATTCTCTGGTTTGTGAAGGAACCTCAATAGCTCCTTGTGCTCCTTTCGTTTTTTTGCATCTCAAAGCGTTGTTGTGAACAATTTCCAGGGACCCTTACTCAGAAGCTATGGATGTTGATTCACTGAAAGCTTCTCTTGCTTCAAGAGGTAAAGTTTTTTTTATATTCTCTCTTAACTTTGGATCTCTCGGAGTAATGGGAAACTGATACTGTTTTGTTTTGCTTAACTAGGGGATTCCGTTACTAAGTCATCGAGCAAGAAGACAACGAATGGCTCTGGAAATGCAGAGAAGGATGCTGAGATGTCAGTCGAGGAAGTAACCGGAGACCTAGGGAAGAAGGATACAGTTGAAGCTACAAAACAAAAGGATGGAGAGATGACACTCAAAGATGCTGTCAAACCTAAGAAGAAGCGGAAAAACAAAAGCAATTAGAAAGTCCCTAGTTTTAAAGTAGAATCCAGATTTTGAGTGCAAAACTAGCTGTGTTGGATTGTCCTGATCACTCGATTACTCTTCTTCCATTAACTTGATCAATAGAAAATCTTGTTACTTAAAAAACGTAACTTGAGTCATTTTAATACAACATTGCAACCAAATTTATCGACAAACGAATAACTTTGTGCTGCGATACAAGTACAACTGTCCGATGCAAAAAATTGGTTCAAAAGGAGTGATCATATAGATGATGCTTGGTTATTAATGAAGAAACGGGTCCTAATTTGGTTAGGTGAACAGGTGAAGCTTGTAGTTCCTTGTTTTACTTCACCAATCATAGATGATAACCAAAAATGTATGAAACAATTGTGAGTGGTCACTCTGTGATGTAGAGTGGCCAGCTGAATCCAAGAACCAAATGAAGGTAAAATAAAGATCTAATCCTACTTCTACTTAAATACAGTTTAATCTCTGGTACTTTATACTATAAAGAATAGCTAGTGTTCACTGTTCGTTCAGACAGTGCTGATCATATTGACACTCTTGGGAGGAGGAAACTCCTAAACCGAGTACAAAAGCATGGTGTAGCAATTATAATGTCATGTAGTAGAAGAAGGATAACCATATGCACAGTTCTTTCAATGGTATGCTCAAGATCAATGATCAGCGGCTCAGGGGATTGGTTCATGGAAAGTAAGGCCTTTGGTAAGTACGTATTGTGATCTTGGGTGTCTCAAAATCTATTAGCACGGTACATTTGTCAACAATACTTCAACTCATAACACTCTTTTAGTTCTATCTCTGTTTACCTCATTGAAGTTAACTTTTACTCTTCAGTGTAGCAAAATGATATTATGTATGAAATTTAAATCTTGAAATGGTTCATTAAGGTCTCTTAATAGATGAAAAACATATGATCGACAAAACCACCTCAGAACTATTAAAACCCAAGAAATAAGGTTGCACTAACCAGAAACAAAAATGTAGGACCAGAAACGATAAAATACATTCTTTCTCGAAGCGGTTTTGGAACAACTGTTTGTCTAAGAGTCGGCAATAGTGACCTCAACCTCAACACCAGGTTCAATGGTGATAGAAGTGATTTGCTTAACCACGTCTGGGGAGCTGAAGAGGTCGATCACCCTCTTGTGAACCCTTAGTTCAAATCTGTCCCATGTATTGGTACCTGATACAAAAACCACCATGAAACAATGTCAAGATTTTCAGAAAGTGACTAAATGACACAACTTATATAACAGAAAATAGCTCTATAGCATTTTCCTTAGGACTAAAGCCAGATATCAAGCCAACAACATATTGAAACCTGACTAAGACACTTGATTTTCTTCAGGGAAGAGACATTAGGTGCCAAAACTTGAGTTTAGCAACATTGTAGAATGTAGATGTAGAGAAGATGATGTGAAAGTTACCTTCACCACAAGGTGCCTTTCGGGTGGTGATCTTAAGGACCTTAGTGGGCATTCTCACTGGTCCCTTAACTCTAAGTCTCTTGTCCTTAGCTCCACGGACCAAGTCAGTGCACACTAATCAACCAAACGCATCAAAGAGAATATTCAGTATTCCACACTAATCACGCATCAAATAGAGTATTCGGTATTAGACACTAATCAAACAATATACATTCAGCATTAGATCCTCTTAAACTCTTTGAAACTCAAGCACAAAGCAAGTCAGTGCATACCAATCAAACATTAAGCAAGCATGAGAAGCCAATCAAATACAGTTAACCAACCCAAAAAAAAAATTCCAAATCTTGCTACATTTGGGATCGATTTTTGCACATTTCTAAACACTGAATTGAGCTTCAACCAAAAAAGAATCTATATACCAAACCTCAAACTAGATACAGTTCATTAAATACAAACACTGAATCAAAAGATGCATAAAGAAGCTAAAAAAAACAAAAACAAAAAATCAAACCTTTCTCCAAGTTCTTGACATTCTTGGAAGAGAGAGTGATCCTGATCTTATGAATCTGCTCAAGGGGTTCCTCCAAACCAGCTTTTGTGGGCTTCATCGCTTGATACGCCATGTTTTTGTCACCTCTTTATTACTCTGCAAACAAACTCACAGATATAAGAACTACAGATTCAATCAACACACCAAACCTCCCATGTAACAACATCCTGTGATCTGAAGAACCCACAAAATTAGGGACTCAGAGAAAGTAAGATGGAGAGGACTATGAAATTACCGTTTCCGCCGGAGATGGTTTTGGCCGTTCTGCAACTGTGGAGGAGAGGAGATGAAGAAGAAGAAGAAACCTTTATGCTCTAGGGTTTTATTTAAAGTTTTCATTTTTCTTCTGGTTTTCTCCATTTTCTTTAAAACACTGTCGTTTTTTTTCGGACCACAATTGTTTTTGTTTGGTTTGTTGAAAATTTAGGCCTGTCAAACAAAACATTCTAGCCCTGTTCTCTTAGGCCCAAAAATGTTTTGGTTAACTTTGTACTATAAATTATTTTCTTGATACAAAAAGTGAATGATAGAGTAGAGCCAATCTCGATAATCATATCAAAATCGAGGGAGGACTATGTGAGGAAGATATGTGCCACGATCTTGAGACAACGACTTGAGAAAACATATACTTAAAAGCTTCATTAATTGGTTTTAAAATCCAAACAACCTTTCACATCCAAACTTAAAGCCTAGAAGTTATTGGCATGGCCGGTATGGAGTTATGTGATGCCTAAAGCATACCACAAAATTTAAAAAAAAAAAAAAAAGTTGTCTCTTTTTTATAGCTAGCTAATTTTCTCTCAAAAGTTAGGTTTTATTATCATTAAAAGTTTTACATTAATAGTATCAATGTATCGATCATACTTCCTTATATTAAACATATTGACATGCATGTGACAAATAATGCGATCAACTTCTTGGTCAAGAAATAATAATGCGATTAATACTCACGACCACGTGAACAGTTCGGTTATGTCAAATATAGGAATGGACACAATATTATTTTGTTGTGGACAGAATCGAGTTTTGAACACATCAATTACATATATATAGCCGTGTATGGATGGTATGGACCGCGTATGGGTAAGTTAGCAACCCCAAGAGAAATTTATGGATCGCATTTACGCATCATGTGCATATACCTATCGTGGCCTATCTCCACGTTTTGACGTGCTTAAACTTCTGAAAACATTTCTAATAGTACTTAAAATGAAGTTTAATAACAGTTCGAAGTCATTATAAATACGAAAGTGAAACAAGATATAAAAAGGAAGTAAGCAGGATTTAAACCTGTCCATTGAAAGGTTGTATCAGAAGATAAAAGTTGAGTTTTAAATATTACATCAACTACAAGTAATCACTATATAACTATATTGTTGCCTTTCGTACGAAAAGCGATGCTATAAGTTGTGAAAAAGACGTTTATATATTAAAGCGACACTAATCATAACGAATCTCAAATTCGAAAACCCACTTATTTAAAGAACGCTTTATAGCATTAACAAGAACTTGCTTCAACTTTTAACCAGAATGTGAAATTCTTAAATTTGACGATTGATTTAGAGAGGATTGAGATAAGTCTGAACTCTTTAAATTTAACGAATTGAGGTAAGTGCATTGGGGTATCAGTTAAGTGCATGTGAAACCAAGTCCCAACTCTCAACTTAAAATACACACATCTTTTGCGCCGACAGTCTTGGGAATGGGATTATACATTACTCGCCAAATGAACATTTTTATTATATGTTAATTTATTAACCTAGTTTTCTTAGTGAGATACGTACATATATCAGTCGCCTAATTTGGAGGGTGTCGTTGTTTGGTCGTGGACCAAACGAATTAGGAGTGTTTAGAATTGGAACGATACTAGGTTCAAATCCACATTCTATTTCTTAATGCATACACTGATACACATATACTAGTCGCCCAAACCAGTCTCTCTCTCTTTTCTGTTAGTTAGTTACCCGGATTAATATAATATACTTTGTTTGGTAAATGCAAATATATACTTTGCGTGATATATTACAATTATGTATCCTTACATTCATATCTCTTTTAACTAGAAAGTTTCATATTGGAAATGGAGATTATGAATCTAAAGTTATATATAAGTAATTCACTCCACTTTGATTAATGATTCCTTTTTGTCGGAATGTCACAATTCTTAAAAAAAAGATGGTTAGATATGTTGTCGAATGATTATCTAATAATTCAATCCAATAAAATTATGTTCAACCACAAAAGTCCATTCTGATGAAAAACAAATAAATATAATTAGAATGGTACGTTCTTAATAGTTAATAGCATACAATTTCTGGTTACTTCCAACTAATTAATCGACCAAAGAGTTAAGGTTAAAGCATATATATATAAACCCTAAGAAAAAACCAAACGTAAACCAAAGAGAATTAAACACTTTACATCTCCACAAATATTATCTAAATCAAAACTAAACACTTCAAAAAGAATATGGCAAACCAAATATTCTACACTCTCTTCCTATTCCTCTTATCCACGACGACGCTCACGGCGTCATCTGCGACCACCGTAGCCGCTGGAACTTCGAATAGCTCAGTAAACTTCATACAAGCCTATTGCAACGCCACCACATACCCAACAGAATGCGTTAACTCTCTCATAGGTTACGCCGACACCATCCAAACAAGCCCACAACGTCTAGCCGAGACGGCACTCAACATAACCGCGACTGAGGCACAGTCCACGAAGGTCTTCGTCTGGCAAGTGGGGAGTTTAAACGCTCTCAAGAAACGTGAGATCCAAGCCATTAAGGACTGCATCGTATCGATCCATGATGCCATTGACGATTTGACTAAGTCGATCAATGAAGTGAAGCTGTGTGCTAGTGCTAAAGGTCGTGACCAGTTTTTTTCCCACATGAGCAATGCTCAGACGTGGACAAGTGCTGCTTTGACTAATGCAAACACTTGCTCCGATGGGTTTGCGGGTCAGTTCATGGATGGGGAGATCAAGAACTCGGTTCAGACACGGATAGTGAATTTGGGAAGAATAACTTGTAACGCCTTAGCTTTGATCAATGCTTTTGCTAAAACATACTAAATAATTTAATACAAAATTTTCTGTTCTTAAATATTACGTATGTATGTAATTTAAGCTACGTACGAATCGTTGGGATCTCTAAACATAAGCCAACTTTCCATTAGTATGATATTGTCCGATTTGGACCTATAACTCAAGTCTACACGGATTTGTTGGACTTTTTCCCAAAAAATCTCATACTAATTGGAGTTGGACTTGACTTATATATTAGAAATTTCTCTTTCTAATCTTCCGATGTGGGATATTGGTTTGTATTCCAATACGAATGTGTGTAGGCTTTGAGGAAATAAGTTTTGTTTTTTTTTTCTGCACAAATTTTTGTTTAAGTTAAGGTTTATATAACTTTGTTTTAACTTTATATGCGTTTGATATTTTAAGCTGTGATTTCTAGCGGTCGATCGGACCGACGTACACTAAAGTTTGAGTGTTAATATTACAAATCACGATGAGTGTTATTAACGCCGACATCGTTAAAGTTTGGATGGTGTTGACTTTTTGAGTGTAGATCTCACTCTATCAATTACGATTATAACTCTTCTAAAATATAGAAAGGTACACATCAAGCTAACCATGATTTTATCACATTATTTATCTCTTAGACCATCGTTACCGTATAATCCGCCATGCATGCCACTTATTTTCTCTGTCGCCCCAATGATAACACCACCGCGGTCGCTTTTCTGAGTAGCTTTGTGCTCATTAAAAATTGAAAATATTTATATATATAACAATTTTTTTAATGTAAATTTTCGACAAAGATCATTGTCAAAATTTTGCATGTTATTTATAGTGAATGTCGCCATGTCGGCCGTATGGTAAATTTGCGATGCGACCCCAACAATTTATAGATGACAATTGACGCTTCACATGCATATAACTATTGTTGCCTTCTCCTCATTATGACGTGCCTTTGGTCCCAAAGTAAGGAAATTTAAGAATCGTTTTAAGTAAAGCGAGACACGTTACAAAAATGAAATGTTAAAATCTGAAAACCCAATTAATAAAGCATTATGCTAATAGCATTTAAGAACTTTTTCTTCAAATTCAAAACGGAATGTGAAACTCTCAAAAATTTGACGATTGAAAAAGAGTATTGTGAGACAAGTGTGAACACTTAAATTTGACGATCGAAAGAGGAGTGAAACAAGTGTGAGTTGACCAAAAAAAAACGGTAGGTGTGAATCTCTTTAAATTTAAATATTGAAAAAAAGAGCACTGAGATATCAGATAAGTGCATGTGATGAAACCAAGTCCCCGCTTCCAAAGTTTCATTTATTTGTTCACTTGTAGACTTATTTTTTTCAATATTGTGTGTGTGTGTATATTTGTGTTTAACAATTTGTAAAGCATGACAAAAAAAAAAAAAAAACGATTTGTGAAGAAGTTCATATCTTTGGCCGACAGTATTGAGAGCCCACCCCAAGACATACAATAGTTATCTTAAGTAGTTTACCTCTAAACAAAAGTATAGTAATGAGTATATACATTAGTCGCCAAATGAACATTATTCGATATATATATATATATATGTTAACACCGCCTCAATTTTTTTAGTGTGTATAACATATTTAAATGGAGAGTGGATTTGAACCTGAAATATTCCAATTGCAACAATAGGTACAATTCTAATTAGTCTGGTCCACGTCCAAGAAGATGCTTTGTAACCAAAATTAGGCGACTAAATTAGTCTCCTTTTGTTTTTTTTTTCTTTCGTGCCGGATGAATATAAAATACTTTGATATATTGAAGTAAAAGGCAAAATATATATGTACTTTGCGTGATAGAAGTAATATGCATGTCTCCTTACCTGGGATCCCATACTTATGCATGATATAAAATCTAATTTATTATTTTGTGGCCGATGGTGAATTGGTGAATGATACTATAAGGTTTCATTTCTATTCACTATAACAACAATACAAAAGACATAAAACTATGTTCACACCACACAAGTCCATTCTGATGAAATTTTACGAAAAAGGCCTATTCTTTTCTTTCATTCGCATGTTACTTTTTTGGTACATAGAAAATATATAAATATAATATAATTGCCATAGTACATTATTACATTCTCAATATCAGACAATTCTGGTTACTTCCAACTAATAATCGACCCCAGTTGGAAAAAAATAACTTACCCAAGAGTCAAAGTCAAGCATTATTATTATAAACCCTAAAAGAAAAACTAAACGTACATCGAGGAGTACGTACTAATTATACTTCTCTATATAAACTCGAAACAAACTCTCTCTACCTCTCCACAATCGATTATTCTAAACCAAAAACAATTCTAAAGCAATGGCAAAACAAATATTCTACGCTCTCTTGCTAGTTCTCTTATCCTTCACGACAACGTCCTCAGCCGCGGTCACGGTAGGAGCTTCGAAACGCGCAGTGAACTTCGTACAAGCCTCTTGCAAAGCCACCACATACCCAACCGTATGCGTCAACTCTCTCACAAGCTACGCAAACTCCATCCAAACAAGCCCTCGACGTCTAGCCGAGACCGCACTCACCGTGACCGTGAGCCAGGCCCAATCCACGAAGCTCTTCGTCTCCCGCTTGGCACGTTTCAAGGGTCTCAAGAAACGAGAGGTTCAAGCCATTAGGGACTGTGCTGAGGAGATCAATGACACCGTTGACCGTTTAACCAAGTCAGTCCACGAGATGAAGATGTGTGGTAGTGCTAAAGGTCGTGACCAGTTCTGGTTCCACATGAGCAATGCTCAGACTTGGACCAGTGCTGCTTTGACTAATGCAAACACTTGCTCCGATGGGTTCGCGGGTCGGGTCATGGATGGCCGGATCAAGAACTCGGTCCGGGCACGGATCGTGAATTTGGGTAGAGGAACCAGCAACGCCTTAGCCTTAATCAATGCCTTTGCTAAAAAATACTAAATAAATACTACATTTTTCTTTGGTCTTAATTATGTAACTTAAGCTACGAATGTGCATGTGGAATCTTGCTTTGATTCTTGACTTGTTTCTTGCAATTGCGAATCTCAAGTTTTTTCTGGATAAAATTTTGATTATTAAGGAAATATACAACTTTTGTTAAGTTATATGCGTTTAACGTTTTACCAGCGATCTAAAATTGCGTTTTAGACGAGATTTTTAGCTGTTGAACGAACAATTAACGAATCTTAAAATACAATTCACGTAAAGACGTCGTTGACGCCGACACATTCGTTGGAGTTTGAGACGGTGCTGACTTTTTTTAAGTGTAGATCTTACTGTATGTGGCAATTACAATTATACCCTTTTAATACTTAAAACAAATTAAGTTCCTCAAACGTTACTGACATAAATCCTCTTCTCACAGTCACATATATGTTCACAAATCACATGTCTTCCCTGGACCATCGCCACCGTGGTCCGTGCGTATAACGTCACCTCCACGGCTCCACCGTGATCATATTTTACATTTGATATGATGTGTTTATGAGTTGTAGAATGTCAGTAAGTTTCAATCAGCATAGTGAAAATAAATTTATGTTAAGGAAAACTTTATTAAAAATAGAAACTTGTTTAAATTTGAAGTTTATTACATATAATGGATTCTAGTGTTTTACAATAATGGGGATAAAAACCAAACGGTTTTTTTAATATACTGAATGAGCAAAAAATCTGGAATAATGTAAAACAGTTATATCCTCTTAAATTGAAATTAATTCTGGAATAATGAAAAACAAAATCCTTTTCAATGGAATGTAATCAGTTTTGGTTAAATTTGATATGCTTAAATGTATATATATGTGTGTTCTATTAAACTTTTAAAACATGTCCGAATCATTTGAATCATCTAAAAGTTAAGAAATTATTCCAAGTCTTGTTCGCCATTCTAACTCGATCACAAAACTCAATTTATGTGTTTACAATAATGGAAAAATAAAGAGTTAAAGGCTTTTACATACTTGATTTGCAAAAATGTCTGGATTCATTTAAAGCATCATCCTCTTAAATGAAATAAAATCTGGAATAATTTAAAATAAGATCCCTTTAAAATATAATTTAATTAAAATTTGGTTGAATTAGATATCCTTGAATGTTGAATACATATAACTATATATACCAGTAGATTATTCTTTGTAAATTTTAAAAAGCTCCAATCCATTTTTATTGGCTAAGATGAAGAAATATTTTCAAGTCTTGTTAGCCGTGCTAACTATCTACTCTCTTCTTGTGCAAGGTTTGTATAAACATTTTGAATTATTTTATTATATATAATGATTTTCTAACTAATTTGACAAAATTAACTATTTTTTTTGGGACATAAATTAGTGAGTTGATCGAACTAATTTTATGTGTCAAATTGGCAAGCAACTTGTCTTTGAGCTATGATACTATATTAGGAATATGGATTTCATTTCCAATTCAATTTGACAATAAATCACTTGCTTCATGTTCCTAATATAATAATCAAATCACTTCAATATGGTATACGGTGGGGGGGGGGAGTGGGGATAGATGTTTCATGATATTATCTCGAAAGAGTGAGTGGTCAGTGTGAGAACGATCTCACATGGTAATTACATGAAAAGACTTGACTAGTATCAAAGGATATTGACCGTTCTATCTTCTATGCATTGCCAATTGGTTATGAGTTGTAAGGTTATAATGTAAATATACTTGTTTCTTTAAAATAATCACTGAAGCAAAAACAATACATTTGTTTTTAAAATAAAAAGTATTGAGATTTTATGTTTTATATATTACAGTAATAGGGGTGTCACCGAATGATGAACAATATTGTTTTAAATATTCTGAGAATAAAGATTTGACATGTTCAATGGAAGAATGTAAATATGAGTGTACAAAGGCGTGGAAAGGAGTTGGTATTTGCGAGCAAACAAGCCCAAAAGGAGACATGAAGTGTTACTGCCTATATAAATGCCTTTGAATACCAAAATGACTTAGCAATGTCTGTATCCGCTTTTGGCTTGTGGACATTCATCTTTTACTAATGATGTTATGATATTTTAAGGCTTGCACAAAATTGAATAGGTTGGAAATATTAAATTCAATAAAATTGTTTTAAATTTATTGGTCGATTCAAGCAAACCCAAATTGTGACCTCGTTGAGTTAGAAATTTGGGTTGTTGTAATGTGTAGAAAAAAAAAAATAGTTCGATGATTTATTGATTTGGTCAAAAAGAATTGACGAGCTCACAAAAACCAAACCAACACAAATAAATTGATTTATTAAACCAAATCAAACCAAACTCTCTCTCACGCATCTATCCCAAATCTTCGATCCAACGTAATCGATTCGAATCCTTCATCGTCGAAAACTCTTATCTGATTATCTCCCTCACGGAGACAATGTTATGAACTGGATTGGTTATTGGGCCTATTTGGGCCTGTTTGGGCCTGTTTGGGCCTCTTCCTTATGTATTGTGTTGTGAACCCAAGTGGCTTCATCACTCTCTTCTCTCATTCTCTGTCTCTCAAGGCTCAACACTCACTTCGTCCCTTCTCGCTTGTTTTGAATTTTCTTAGTTATGAAGATGAGGAAGGAAATGGGTTACTGAAGTGATTTCGTTGGAATCAGTCTCTGCATTTGGATTGATCTCACTTTAATGCTTTGAGGATCTTGCTCTCGCACTCTCTTCGCCGACTTCGATTTCTTCAGTTTCTTCAACACTTTTTCTCAGGTGAGCGACTTTGATAGATTTCGAGAATAGGGTTTATACGAGTTTCCGTTTTGATTCAAAGAACACGAGCAAAGCTTTGATCTTTTGTTTCTGGGTGTTACTGTTTAGGAACAAGACGAAAGATTTAACTTAAACCCTTCTCTTCTTTGTACAGATTAGGCAATCGATTCCAATGGCTCTTTCGTTTCGAATTTGTTCGTCTCCCTTAATCTGCAGAGCCACTCTATCTAACGGCGACAACGGTCGTAATCACCACGCAAATGACGCCGCTTTCATCCGACGCGCCGCCGATTTGGCCGAAATGTCCGCCGGACTTACTTCACCTCACCCTAATTTCGGCTGTGTAATCGCTACTTCGTCCGGTAAAGTCGCTGGAGAAGGATACCTCTACGCTCAAGGCACTAAACCGGCGGAAGCGTTGGCCGTTGAAGCTGCTGGTGAGTTTTGTAGAGGCTCCACGGCTTATTTAAACATGGAGCCTGGTGATTGTCACGGTGACCACACTGCTGTGTCTGCTCTTGTTCAGGTTTTGCTTCTAAGTATAATCCAATGATTGTGATAAATGATGAACAGTTTGGTAAAATTGTGTTTGAGTCGAGGAAATGCATTGTATAGATTAGGCAGGAGTTGAGCGAGTTGTTGTTGGAATAAGGCATCCTCTACCACATCTACGAGGCTCTGCAATTCGTGAATTAAGAAGTCAAGGCATTGAAGTAAATGTTCTTGGAGAGGACTTTGAGAGTAAAGTTCTTGAGGTATCAATGTCATTTTACTCTTCAAATTTATAGTGAATTATTTTGTATTTTGTTAACTGAATGTGCAAGTTCTTACAGGATGCTCGGAAATCGTGTCTTCTTGTGAATGCTCCTTTGATTCATAGAGCTTGTTCTCGCGTTCCGTTCTCTGTTCTTAAGTATGCCATGACCCTTGATGGTAATTATGTCAACCTGCATTTTTATAAGTTAGTAGTTAGTATTAGAATAGATGAAAGTTGGAGCTAAAGTTTTTTTGGTTTACTGACAGGTAAGATTGCAGCAAGTAGTGGACATGCAGCATGGATAAGTAGTAAACTCTCTAGAACCCGAGTGTTTGAGCTGCGAGGAAGAAGTGATGCTGTAATAGTTGGAGGAAACACTGTACGCCAAGATGGTAAATATTTTACTTAAAATCTTCAATCTTTATGGATGCCTAAAACTGAAATATAACAGCAGATTAAATATTCGAAAGTTGAACAATATTTTAACTGTAGATCCTCGATTGACTGCAAGACATGGACAGGGTCACACCCCTACGCGAATTGTGATGACTCAGAGTCTTGATCTTCCTGAGAAAGCCAATCTCTGGGATGTTTCGGAAGTCCCTACCATAATTGTTACACAAAGAGGTGCAAGAAAGAGTTACCAGAAATTTCTTGCGTCCAAAGGTGTTGAAGTTGTGGAGTTTGACATGTTAAACCCAAGAGAAGTTATGGAATATTTCCATCTTCGTGGGTATCTCTCTATCCTGTGGGAATGTGGGGGAACATTAGCTGCATCTGCTATATCATCCAGCGTCATTCACAAGGTACCCATTTTACTATTTCCATACTTATTGTGTAGTCATAGTCATATTATGCTTTTGTCTGGCTAAATCTCATTTTTTACCTTTGAGATGTGTAGTTTTAGCTTGCTTTCATGAAGGTTTATGACTGTTATTCTGTCAATATAATTCATTTTCCAGGTTGTTGCTTTCGTTGCCCCCAAAATTATCGGTGGGAGGAATGCGCCTTCCCCTGTTGGTGACCTTGGGATGGTAGAGATGACACAAGCATTAAATCTAATCGATGTTTCCTACGAGCAGGTAATGTTTCCGCTTTTTGACTTAACATTAACCGTGACAGGTTGGTCATGTTCTTGAATCTCGCCTCTTAGCACCATGGGTTCAAATCTCAATCCTTGAAAACTACAGGTTGGTCCCGACATGCTTGTTAGTGGATTTCTTCAGCCCATACCAGACCTTATACCTGTTATCCCATCAGAGGACGCAACTGTCGAGATTGACCCCAGTGTTAACCCCTTTGAATCTAGTATCATATTCTTCTACAAAACATGGGACCCTTATGGAAGTTTCTCGAATTTTTCTCCTCACCCAATTCAAATGCCCTGTGGCGGGGAAAATGATGATTACATGACCTGGTCCAGTGTGGAGCATTACTATCAGGTACCACATAACGATTTATATGAATTGATATCTTGCTCTTTCATAATAACATAATCTCTTAATCCTTTACTGAAAACCTGAAGGCTAACAAGTTTGTTGGGGTCGAAAATCCGATGGCACATGACTGCGTTGAGAAAATTAGAACAGCAAGAAGTCCAGAGGAGGCAGCTCTGATAGGCAGATCAACGCTAAGACAGAAACCTGAACTTGTATGAATAAAAGTTCAATTGTCCAGTTTCGAGCATCAAAGCAGTTTTCACTCATTTGTTGATCTCTCGATCTTGTTATTCAGGTGATCAATAATACTGCTTTACTCGCTTTAATAATTGTTTTAGGTTCGGAATGACTGGGAAGATGTGAAGATAGAAATAATGTACATGGCTCTAAAATGCAAGTTCTCAACTTATCCTCACTTGAAATCAATGCTGCTCTCAACTGCTGGATCGGTTCTCGTGGAGTCATCACCGCACGATCTATTCTGGGGAGGTGGCCGGGAAGGAGAAGGGCTCAACTATCTTGGTCGACTACTCATGCAACTTCGTTCTGAGTATTTAGAGGAATCCTCTGTTTCAGCTGAAAACACTTCTTCTGCCTGATGGCTGATGATAATAGTCTTTCATAATTTTATTAAGTTCCAAAAACTTATCAATAAAATTTTCAGAATTCTTTAATTTTGACATTTCACATTGTTGTAACATTATTGTAAGTTTGTAACATTACGAGAGTTTCCCCTAGGCCTTTTGATTCACATTAACTCATATCGAGTATTTATATTTGATATGTTCTGTTTTGAATCTATTTAGTTTTTGTTTCAACAAGGCATATTCAATCGTTATCCGGTTCGGTCCGGATCAGTGAAGATTCCAAGGCTTATATGAACACCTTCCTTAAGAAAGACACTAGGTGGTCACGACGCCGTGAGACCAGACACTAGGGGGTGGATCACGAAGACACTAGCTGGTGACAATGTCAGAATTGTCAACATAAAAGTAAAACTCTAAAAGTCACATAGTCAAATATAAAATTATGTATCATATAGTATAATCATTTTAGTAACATAAACAAAGATTATTGTAAAAGAGTTTGCGTATGCTTGAAACTACAAGAGTAGAAACTGAGCTAAAAGCACATGGAAAGGTTACTTTAACATTGGAAAAACACATCTTCTTCTTCTTCCTTTCAAGTCACTTTTCCTCTTCTTTTTTTCATTTTGACATTCTTTAATATGTGTAATGGAATCAATCATAGACATCTCTATAGGTGTTTTGATATTTATATGATCTTATAATCATTTGTTGCAAAATAAGAATATGAGTCATGATATCATATGAATACAATCCCAAGCAAAGACAACACACATCATCATGTTCTCCCCTCAATAACAATCACTTGCAAAGTACATACACACAAACTCCAAATTAATAATTATCATTTATATAAACAAAAAATTATTAAAACTAATTTAAAATACGGAATTAAAATCCCTTTAATTAGTTAAGACATCACACCATGACATTTCCCAATTCCCCATACAAACTCAAAGGTAAGAACTTCACAAAATGCTTAGAGGCATCTTTCACATTTGCCTCTTGGCATCGTTTCTTCTTCTTCCCTTCTCCTCCGCCGTACACGACAGTGGCTTCACCGGTGAAACCGATGCTCCTCCTCCGTGGGATCATAATGTTTCCCCACCACCAGAAACCGCACCATCCCCAACCCCAACCTCGAGTTCCCCTACTGTCTCACCGCCATCTCCCGGACCGATGGCTGCACCGGCTCCAACCAACAACGGCTCTGTCTCCGGTGACATGACATGGTGGTGCGACAAGACTCCACATGCTGAGACATGCAATTACTACTTCATAAAGAGCTCACACAACAACATCAACCGACCACCAAGGTTCCGGTCCGAGTTCTTACGAATGCTAGTCAAGATAGCACTTGACCAAGCCGTGATTACACACAGCCAAACCGTTAAGTTCGGACCGAGCTGCACCAACAACCAAAGGAAGGCCGCTTGGTCAGACTGCGTAAATCTCTTCCAAAACACGGTGGCTCAGCTGAACCGAACGCTCAAGGGACTTAACCCGGCGGCTCCAAATGATGTCAAGTGTACTGACTTCGACGCACAGACGTGGCTTAGCACGGCTCAGACCAACATCGAGACGTGTCGTTCCGGATCCGAGGATCTTAATGTCTCAGATTTCGTCATGCCGGCGATCTCCAACAAGAACTTGTCAGATTTGATTGGAAACTGCTTGGCCGTCAATGGAGTTCTCATGAAGCAACATAATCATACGACTGGTACGTTCTATTGTACTGTACTGGTATTATAATTACTTAAGTCAAAAAGAAAAAGAAAAAAATATTATGGTTACTCATCTGCTTAATTAAATTCCTCATTTACGAATATGCCAATAGTTCAACTAATCATCTTTTGCTGCTTATAAATTTTCTCGTGATACATGTTGATGCAGCAAAAAGTATATGTCATCGTAATCTTTGTTCACACGTGATCAGATTAATCATGAATACTAATTAACATCTTAGTTAATTTTTCTCCAAAAGGGACCTAGCTTTTTTTTATTTATCTTAAATATATTTGAATATACGGTTATTATGTAACATGACTTAATCTAACAAGGTCAAATCTCGATCTGTTTGGTTTGTGTGAAGCAAACCACAAAGAATACTTCCCAAGCTGGGTCTCAAGACACGAGAGACGGTTACTAGTCTCAGCCTCTTTAGCGAAATCGAGGCCACACCTAGTGGTGTCGCGAGACAGGTCCGGACATTTCCGGTCAATCCAAGCTGCCATAAACTTCGCAGCAAGAAGGAGATTCAAATCAAGATTTGTGATATATGTGAAGAAAGGTGTGTACAGAGAGAACATCGATGTCGGCAACGATAACCACAATATCATGCTTGTCGGAGACGGTGAGAGAAAAACAATCGTCACCAGTGGACGAAGCGTCCAGCATGGCTACACCACCTATAACTCTGCAACCGCCGGTAAAAAATATTTCTTAAAATCTTGGTTCGATCTGGCTTAAGATTCTAATGGTACTAATAAGTTATTTTTTTCACTTCTTGAAGGTTTTGGTGGCCAAAGGTTTGTAGCAAAGGACATGACATTCATCAACACGGCCGGGCCATTACGCGGCCAAGCTGTAGCGGTTCGATCATCCTCTGACCTCTCTGTTTTCTACCGTGTTGGTATCCATGGATTCCAAGACACTCTCTACATTCACTCACAACGTCAGTTCTTTAGGGAGTGTTACATCTCAGGCACCATCGACTTCATCTTCGGGAATGCAGCTGTTGTATTCCAAAACTGCATGATTCTTGTACGCCGCCCTCTCCATGGTCAAGCCAACATTATAACCGCTCAGGGTCGTGGTGACCCTTTCCAGAACACAGGCATAACCATCCATAGCTCAAGAATTATCGCAGCTTCTGATTTGAGACCTGTGATTCGATCTTACAAGACCTATCTAGGCCGGCCTTGGCAAGCTTATTCGCGCGTAACAATCATGAAGACCTACATAGATAACTCTATCAGTCCCTTGGGATGGTCTCCTTGGTTAAGAGGATCCAATTTTGCTCTCAATACAGTTTTCTATGGAGAGTACAAAAATTTTGGTCCGGGGTCTTCCACTAGATGGCGGGTCAGATGGAAAGGATTCCACGCCATAACGAGCACCGCAGTTGCTTCTCGGTTTACCGTGAGCAGCCTTATCGCCGGGGGTTCATGGTTACCAGCCACTGGCGTGCCTTTCAAGTCAGGGTTGTGAGGAGAATCAGCATGTCCTATTTATATACCAAAAAGACTAAACAATGATGTGTTGTGTGTATGTGATCTTTGTTTATTTATTACTGATTTATTTATCTCTTTTTTTTTTTAACATTATTTTCAATCAGATACATTCTAATTATAGAGACATTGGTCTAAAACGCATCTGATTTACTCCATGTTTGGTCCTGCTTGTAAACTGATATACATGCTTTGATCAGTGTGTCACTTAAATGTCACAAAGTTTATTTATTTATCTCATATATGTTGCGATATATGCCGAACACGTTTTTTCTTATATTGCTTTAGGGCCCTTGAAAGATCAATACAATTCATTATGCAGCTTCTCTACACATAAGATATGGTTGATGCAACCCAAAAAAAATGATATGGTTGATGCAATGAATTTCAATGGATATACTTTATTTTACTTAACAACTGTTACACAACATTTATTTATCTTTTAAGAAATATTTTCGTAATTTTACTCTGTTTTTGTTTTGTCAATTAGGGTTATTGTAGTATCGAAGTCGATGGTGCCTGAGATGTAACACTTTGACATACTACTCTATTGAAACCAACAAGCTACAGCTCTTTTTCTTATCATTTTTTCCAATTAGTAACAAACATAATCAACAGGAAATTAATACGAGTTTAGTTGGATGTGTGTACATCATCCTTCATAACACTCAATACTCTTTTATCAAACACCCATACATCATTCAATAGAAATTAACAACAAAACTTTAAAGTATCAAAGTGAGAAGAAAGCAAGTTTGGTTGACAAAATAAATGAACCAAAAGTAGAGTTAATTTAAGACGATACAAAAAAAGTCATCTAATTTAAGTAGGGGTAAGAAAAAAAACATCATCCTTCATGCTATCACCAATATAACCAACTAAACTCATCATTATACCACCAACTAAACCAATCAAACCGCAATAAACCAAAGCCCTAGAACACACCCGCCCATTCCCTTTCACTTCTCTATCAACCACCTCTTCCTTCACCGTGTCCACCACCGGAAACTTAACTTCACTCATCTCCTCCGATGACGCATCTTGAAACAAGGGACACTTCTCAGTCTCAGCCTCTACTTCTTCTTCCTTCTCCTCCTCCTCCTCCTCGTCATCTTCTTCTGCTTTACTAGACTCGTTCAGACAAGATCCGACCAAATCCAAACCGGTTTCACCCTCTGCGTTAGATTCCAAACTTTCCAGTTCCGGTTCGATCAATAAACCACTATCATGATGACCAGGCCATTTCTTGATGATAAAAGCCTCCATTTCGGTTAACCTCTTTGCTACGCAATGGAGCCATTCTTCTCCTTCCACATCAAACCGTCGGGATGAAATCTCGGCCGTCAAAAGGGTACTCGCAAATAGAACTCCGAGTTGTAGTTTCCGGAGATTGGGATCATCGTCTTCGAAAGTGACTACTTCAAGTAGAGACTCGAGTTCTTCAAGTTTCTTCTCCAAGACTGTGTTTATCTTTGCCTTCATTCTCTCGATCCCTCTTAATCCCAACTAACGTTTTTTTTCTCCCTCTCTTTAACTAATCTTACAATGTTGTAATAGTAACAACTTCGTCTAATATTGTAATAGGTTGCAACGGTTACCATAAAATTATGTAGGTGCCTTTTCGTGCACACGTTAGTATGTCACCTAAATATTCGTTCCATAGTGAATGTTCTGTCCAATTTTTATCATATTATGTCGTTGAGGCCCAAGTGTGTGGGTTTGAAGTAGTGGCTTCTCTGGTCCACTAATTAAGGCCCATTAGTTATTTTGTAACTCCTTTTTCTTGTTTCTCTTCTTTTAGTCTTCACCAAATAATGAGAGAGTCTAGGTGATCTGTTGATAATTAGGGTATGCTTTACGTATACATGAAAACTGATGTCATGTTGAACGAAGTGGTTCTCTTCTATTTTCATGTATAAATTATTTGTGGTCCATTTGAGTTGGAGCAAATAATATATTCAGTCATAAATCGTTCGGACGAGTAATTTGTTTTTTTTTTTTTTTTTTTTATATCAATATTTAGATGATTCAAGTTTTTGTACAAATTAGCCTCAAATGAGTAAATAGTAATGAAAAATTCGGATTTGAAGTATACTACACAAGTAATTTGCCGACAAAAAAAAAAGTATACTACACAACACAAGTAGTTAGAAGTTAGAATGACTTTAAATAAATAATGTGTGAAAACCATTTAAGTTTTCTCAATCAAGAGAACTCGTGCGTCATGTGTATAATTACGCAGCTTCTAGTGGGATCCGATTACTTAATTTGATTTGATTATATAAACCTATCATAATCAATTACACGGTTGTGTGTGTGCATTTAATTGTTTTTGAATGTGGTCCATGCATATGTAGAAGACACTAGTTAGTCTATTACACATTTTATATATGCTATTAATAAACATATCACTAATCAAATGTAGTGGTCTAAAACCACGATCAAATACTGGAAAACAGAAGCTGTGGCCCTTAATCTTAGTGGTCCGTAAATTTTCCACATTAGTTTATATATGTCCTTAATCTGTATTATAAGCAGAAAGCTTACACTCGTTCTAATATAAAATAAAGTACACAAGGTAAATTATATACACAGAGAATGCATATACTAATGTTTTGGTTCGTATCAATATGTAAACATTTATATTGAGTTCCACTTGGTTATAACTTATACGGCCACAAAAAGATCTCCCATTTGATTATGAATTGCTAACAAAGTGGACTACATCATCATCAATAGACTAGACCATTTTATTTATAGAGTAGACAACAATCGGTAGCGGTTTAAATTTATTGTCGGTCCATGGCAGATTTCTTTTGTTTTAAATTTAAATTTAAATTTAAACATGAAACATAAATGTTTTCGTTAGTATTAACCAATTGTTAACAGTTGAACTACTATCAGTCTATCACTGACATTATTCTTGATAAAATTTGGCATAATCTTTCAGATTTATGTGTCATTTTGTAAAACCAAGTTAAACGTCTTTTTCTTGGAGACTCTTTTTACATCAAAATTATTGGAGACAGGGTAATTTGGAGACTCTTTTCTTGAGAACTTGATCAAATCAAGATCGGTATATATATTTTTATATCAAAATTATTTACATCACAATACATATTACATGTTTACAAATTCCCATAGACCTAAACTCCGGTCCGGAATCTCCCCTATGAAAAATAAACACAACTTAAAAACGCAACTAGAAAAAATTGGCGATCATAAGTTGATTGATGATCACACTTCCATCACATGACCCTGCTCATAGTCCACCGGAGTTCTACATTCCTCCGATGGTCTCGACTCGGCTATTTTCTCGGCTACTTCGGCCATAACCAGCCTTGTCAACAACAGTCCTGCCACGAAGGCAGCTCCCATCAACATTGTGAAAACCGCGGTCCAGCTACTCCTCGACGATATGTAACCCGTTAGCAACGGTCCAACAGCCGCGCCTACGGATCCTGTTCCGTCTATTATAGCCGTTACCGTAGCCAAAGCTCTCGAGTTTCCTTTCAACGAGCTATGTGTTCCAAGATCGGCTGAAACAGCCGTTGTAATTAAAGCGTATGGTCCGTTTACCAACATCCCCGTTAGGAACATGAGTAACGCATTGGCTAATAACGATACATGCCCGTAGCTACGGTAGAAGAACAAAGCTGGAATTGAGCAGTACATGAAACTCGCAGCTGTAATAGCTCTTGCTCCAATTCGGTCTGAAATGTAACCAGCCATGATTCCACCAACCACACCTCCTACATCGAACATTGTCGAAAGATTTCCCGCTGTTTCGTCCGATAAATACTCGCCTTCAATAGCTGCAAATTATCATCCAAACAATTCAATCAATTACATGACCAGAACAATTAGTCTAGTGGTTTGAACTAACACATTACTGTGCTATAAAATTACCTGTATGGCTAACGTAAAAAGGGAGCCAGTAGAGGAAAGTGTAAGCAACCAACTTAGCAAAGAAGAGACAGAGCGCAAAAGGCGCAACTCCAGGAATCCTCCACGCCTCAATGAATCCAACAGCTCGTTTCTTGTCATCAGTTTCCGAATCCGAAGAGCTCAACAGTAACGGCTCACAAACCGAGTTCCCGATCTTCTCAGACGACGAAGCAAGATCCTCATCTCGCTCTGCTCCAACAATCTCTGGACTAACAGGCAAGAACGCGAAATTCACCAAACCAATCAACACAATGACCACACCAGGAACCACAAAAGACCATCCCCAACCATATCTCAACATAGCAGCAGCGATCAAGGAGCCAGTAATGTTACCAACAGAAGTATGAGCATTCCATATTCCCATGATCAAACCTCTCTTCTTCTTGTTAAACCAGTTCCCAACCACAGCAACAACAGATGGCCAACCCGAAGATTGAAATAACCCAGCTAACATTTGCATAATCAAGAAATAGTAAAAACTATGAATGTTCGCCCAATAACCAACTCCAAACAGAGAAGTGAACAATCCAGTCCCAATCATTCCAACCGTCAAGAAGATCCTTAGATTCATCCTATCTCCCAAATGTCCAGCAAAGTACATACCGAAAGCGTAAACCGCAAGAAACGCGACATCGATCTCACCGAGCAACACCGTACCGTCTGGTCCATTGAAAGGAGCCCAACCACCTTCTTTTTCTTTACCAGAGGATCCAAAAGAAGTGAATCTCAAAAGAAGTGAGTTAAGCCCTGTATCTGGAGACTGAGGATCAAGAGCACTCTTGACAATGCTCGTTGTTTTTCTTGCAGCGTGGTAGCTAGCGTAAGCGAGAAACGTAACGATCAACACTATGGCTTGATAAGCATTGTAAGAAAGCTTTGAACCTTTGATACGTTCCAAGAATCGAATCCCTATTGGTTTCTTCTCCATCTCTGGCTCAGATTGCATCAAAGAACCCATTGAAGAAAAATAAAAAAACTCTGTTCTTCAATCTTCAATCTTCAATCCTCAAATCTCAAAATGTTCTGTTTATCTGAAGATTAGAGAAAATGAATATTAATTAGATGAAAAATCAAATCATCAAAAGAGTATATTCTGTTTGTTCATAGAGAATTATACCTTTTTTTTTTATCTCTTGACGTTACGCAAAGGTTACATCTAAGGAGAGGAATCTATAGAAACGTGTCGGAACTAGTGACAGATCATTGATTGTACTTATACTGTCTCTATAATCTCTCAAGAGGAACTATTTGGAAGTGTTTTGATTACTTTAATAAATTTCATCAGATTTGTTACCATAATTATTTAACTTTTGACTCTAGATTAGATTTTATGACTTCTGAATTTGGTATATTTAAGGAATATTCTCTAGAGTGCAAATTTTGCAGAGCTTTGAAGAAATCAAAAGTCATGAATATCCTGAGATTTACAAGTTTATCTATATTTTTGTTAATGCAACAAAAACAAAAACCAAAAAAAAAACCTTGAAATATTCAAATTAAAGTTTTATTAATACAGATTATTAAAAATAGAACAGAATCAATTGAGATTCGAATCTTGAGAAAAAAAATGCTGAGAATATAAAAAAGAACCCTTGAGGACGATTAAGAGATCTAACGATGAAGACACACACGTATATTGAGATTTGAAGATTTCTTCATAATATACCATCGGAGAAAGAAAATATAAAACAATCTCAAAGAAAATATAAGAAGACTTCAAGAATCTTTTTTAGTATTATACCAAAAACGAAACTTCGAGAAACAACTGTATATAACAAAATTCTGAAAATTTACCTTTTTGATATGTTGGTCAAGAAGCTGATGAGAAGCAAAACATAAAGCTTCCTTCGAAAAATACTTCTCCGACGAGCTTTTGTGTATCTAAAAATACTGTCTAGTGTAATTACTTAAAAGATTTATGAAGATTTGGTATTGAAGAAGAAGAAGAAGAAGAAGAAGAGATGCGAAGAAGGGAGAGTTACTTGAACACGTTTTGGAGCTTGAAGCAACGGCGACGAGTTTATAGCATTTTGAGTTCAATAGTCGATCTGATTAAACAATTGGTTTTATTTTTTCTTGGTTTTGAAATTACGATATCATCCTTTTGTTTCCGAATCATAAGACTTGGAGTTGGAATGACGATTTTAGCCTTTGCTAGTTGCGTCTCTAGTTGCCAAAATACGCCAATGAAAGATGGTTATTTCCTACGTAATATACCTAAAACCTCCCTAGTCCCTACGTAATTTTTATTAATAATTAATTTGTCTAGATTTTATTTTTAATCTATACTAAAATATTTTTACATTTCGTTGTAGATTTACATATATGAATGATCCATAAACGTTAAGATTATAAATACTAAATCCTTCATAAGCTCATTTTTTGTTTAGTAGTAAAATCCTTTCTAAACTCATCAAGAAATCCTTCATAAATCTTTATGCATATATATTATAGTTAATTAATTTTTTTTTTCTTTATGCTTTTGTAAAAATCTGAAACTGGAAATAAATATTACACTGTACAATATATGTCAAAATTTAATTCTTCAATTTCTATTTTAAAATATTATAACAATTGTAAATATTTTCTTTTGGTAACCAAAACTTTAGTTACATCTTCTTACTTGTGTTCTTTTTTTTTTTTTGTTTCTCGTCATCTCAGAAGTTAGATCTGTACTTTAAAAATTGTTGAGAATTATTATTCGTTCAGTGATCAAATAAATTTTATTGGTGTACTAATATTTCTTGGTCAAGTTTTTTTTTTTCTTGATTTTTGATAAAAGGTGAAGAAGAATATTTCAGGATTTATATGTGGTCTACGTTGAAACTAAGATTATGTAATAGTAATGCAGATTTTGTTTTATCATGTTGTCGGAAAAAAATCTCAATACGGTAAATCATATGGTTGGTCGCCTTATGCAAAATACTTTAATACGAATTGCATAATTTATAAGTTTTCTCTTAAAAAAAACAAATTGGGATACAATTAAGAAATTTAAAGATGTGTGGTCTTCACCTCAACCTCGGGCCTCCGCGACATCTAATATAATATTTTGTACTATACTCGTTGTTGGTTTTTGTATATTGGTATAAAGTTTTCTTTATTCCTAGGATTGTTATTTAAAGACTTCTAAAACAATAAAATTGTCCTAGGAACTTAAGGACATATATACCACTTTATATAACCCAAGTGGTTTGGAAGAAAAAAGATAACAACTGTTGTAAATTCAATTCTATTGGCCAGAACTAATAAGGTGTTAATTTGGGTTGAGAGATTTATGAACCCAACAAAATGTGTAGGAATCATAGTCCAAACAAAACTATTAAAGTATGAAAACAGTGTGTTAAAAACCATTTAATCAACAACATGTATACTTTACCGGAATTGAATTTGGAGAGTAACATAAAACAATGTTATAAACTATAGTTAGCTACATATCAATTAATATATTATGGTCATATATTTTCATAGAACTAAAAGGAAAGAAAAAATTAGTTTTAAATTTCTTGTGAATAATAAATGTAAAGGCAGACTCTAGAGTTATGATTCGTCTTTCGTCACCGAACATATATATGGTAATGTATTCCTCCTTGGTTTTCGCCGATACGCAAGTTCACTACTATACTATAATTCAAAAATTAGTATTGAAGTTTCATTTGCGGAACACAAGCAAACAATGCGCATTTTTATATATATACTTAATTGTATGGAATGTTGTTATGTGCACGTATAAGATTTACACATGCAAAAAAAAAAAAAATGGAAAAGAATGAATTAATTTGGACATTAAAAAGAAAAGAAGAGATAGCTTCGAATTTTAACTGCTAATGATTTCTCAAAATTGCAAATCCTTTAAAGTTTTTATTTTATAAAGGGAGTGTTCATAGACGCCAATTTCTGAAAACAAAAGCTCACACTTGAGAATTAAAGTGCCAACCAAAAAAATAGATAGTGGAAAAGATTTATACGTATCTCCTCGGTCCTGTAGTAATTAATTATGAATCTGTGATAACGACCTATACATTGACATTACAATCAATACGATGACCATTTTATTTTTCTACAATCATATTCGTATACCAATCTACGTTGACATTAATTAGAGGCAACATTATGCACTATCCACGTTGACAAATATTTTATTAACCTCAGCAAATTAATAGCATGAATTATTGATGACAAAATGAAGAAATATCGATTTACTAATATATCCCAAAATTCAGATTTTATAAGTTTTCGTTCAAAGTTTATACCAATAAATTTATGCTTTAGTTTTAAAGCATGAAACTCGTTTGTGTTTTGCAAGGGACCATACTAAATACAAGTCTAAATACACAAGTTTTTCCGAAAAAGATAACTTTTAAAAAATCATATCTTTGTATATAATTTTCAACATAAGAAACTAACGCATAGCTTACTACAATTTCCATCAAGGTTGTCTAATCATACATGTTTTCAATACTAAATATCTTTTCATAATTATGAAAAATATATTGTTTAAACTTTGATTTTTATGATATTTTCCAAGAAACTTAGCTCTATAAAAAGAATACATACGATATGCTACAAAGTTCGATAAAAGAATATAGTGATATATACGAGAAAAATCCCGTAAATAAACTGAGTAAACCCAACTAACATATAGATATCGATAACCTACGTATCTTTATAAGAACACTTGATAGAACATATACAAGAACTAGAAGAGTACTAATAAAGATGTAAGAAATAGTTTCCATATATGGTGTGATGAGATCATCATAATCATCTTGATCTGATGATGTAACGAGAGAGCTCCCAAAAACGTAATCCATCCAACCAACAAAACAACACTCGTGGGCATGGCCGCCCACATGGCAACGCCGTTATCCAACTCTGACGACTCTGAAACCTTTTCTCAAAGTCTGGACTTACTACACACACAAAAGGACATTATCGTCAAAACACACACGACTTTTACAGCTTGTCCCACCCACACCACACCAACGTAGAAGTTTCAAAACCATGAGAAGGTTATTCACGTAATTTTTCGATATGGAGGGAAATGGCATATTCGCATATACCCCAAAGAATGATACTTAACGTGCAGTGGATATTCTATCAACATGTCATGGCCCATATCAGGGCCCATTTGGTGCCACGTCTTTTGTACGGCATCGGCCGACGTGGTCATTGTTGTGGATCTTGTTTGTTTCACTTCCACCCTTTTGAGAGTTTTGATGACTCGGCCACCCAAATTGTCTCGAATTGATTCTAGCCTTGAGTTCGAACCGACGAGTTGTTTATTTCGAATTCGATTATTATAATTCTTTTAGTGTCATACACTCAACACGAGCTTCCACTTATAGATTATAATAACTAATCTTAGTTAGGTCATATTTGTCTAGCTAATACAACAATGCCAGCAGAATAATATATTTGAGTTTTTACCTAATGAAAGCAAAACTTTATTCTACAATTATTCTTAATATATATATTGTAATTTTAAACATTTTTAGTGACTATTGATAAGCTCAATCGTGTTAGTACGTATAAATTTATATTTAAGATATGGAAATTTTGATGTCGACTGAAAATATGATTTTTTTGGCGTTTTTGTTATTCAGAATCTTTACATCCACATATATGGCTCTGGCTTCATTAGTCTCATTACATTATATTAGTCTTTTCGAAATTTTTATGACCACATGAAAACTATTTCTTCCATTTTCAAGATGTTCAGTAATAAACAAAATATATAGAATAATCGGTGTACATCACTAACTTATACGTGTGGATTGTGACCAAGAAAAATGATTGTATAAAGAAGTCCAGCTCGTAAGGCTCACGAATTTTATATTTCTAGGGCTGATATTTGTTATGATTCTAGGGCTGATATTTGATATGACAAAATCAAAAACGATGTGATTTACAAAGAGTCAAGAGTCATTTTATTGTTTTACAAATTTTTATTTTCCTTATATTTTTTATCGTGTTTGTTACACTAGGATTTCCTAATTTAGTAAAGCGAAAAAATAAAAAAAATTAGCAAGAACAATTTGACTAATATGATAACTACAACGGTTAAACAAAATTTATCAAAATATACTTATGTATACGTACAACTCTAATTAAAATTAAAACAATGTGCATGGGTGTTTTGACTTTTTCGAAAAAAATGTATCGAAGTAAGTAGACAGATAAGTTCTAATTGTAATTAATAATTATTTCGTAATTAGTAATAAGAAGTATTTTTTAATATCTTTACTTTATGGTTAAATCTTGTTGGTAATGGTAGGATGTAGAACATACAAGAAGGAAATAAAGCGGCATCAAATTTTTGTAAATGATGTTTTGTTTGTTTTTATCATATGAGCCAAAGGATGTGAACTGCTTATAATGTCGGAAGAGTCTCTCCATTTCCAAAATACAGACACAACCGAAGATTGAAAGGATAAGAAGTAGTATTTACTTTGTTCTGTATACTATTTCTTGGTTTTATATGAACAAAAGTGATTATTGAGAAAACAAACAACCATTAATTAGAAATATTTATTTTATCCATATCTTCAATTATTTTGCCTTACTTGGATGTGTTCTTTTAAGTGACACATCAATGAACGATATACTTAGCCTCTTTGTTGTTTTATGAGCACTGATTGATGTTAATTCATCCTCTCTATCGACACTTTTTCAATGAACGATAACTTTTTGTTTGTTTAATAATGCCAAAAGTTTGGTTATCTAGGAGGATCGAACGACGGACGTTTAAAACTTGGACTTTTGTTAAACCGTAGTCAGCAACTCAGCAGAGTTTATCTACAAAGAAATTCAAATGACAAATTGGGTTATATATTTCTTGTTTATTGACTAATCATCAAGCTTAAGAGATATGCACATTTATTTGCAGTAATCATGCTCCAGCCCCATGTCTTAAATGTTGGCATGATTCATGTGTAATCGGTCATGCTCCTGCGAACTGTTGCATGTTCTGTATGTGGTCAATGTTGCACCTTCATCTAGATATGTATGTACGTCCAACATCTAACTTAGTCCCTACCTTGACCTTATAAGATACTAGAAGCTCCTTGTATGGTATCATTCTTGTGCTTGTGCATATAACATTTATACTTCATACGCATAGCAAAAAAAATATTCACACAATGAAATGAATAGTTTCTTGAAGTACAAGGATTCTGGCTATTTGTTTTCAGTTTGGATCTAAAGCCCAAGGTCCTGCTTAAAATGAAGCCCATTTGTATAAACAATCGCATCTTTGTGCACACACATTATCCAAGTCACAAAATTTTTGTAAAATAGAGAATTATCTTCAGTCTCGTTTTACGAAACCTAAAAAATAATTGAAAGAGTATTTGTGAATATTTCTTCCACACATATCAAAGACAAATATTTTTTTATCCAAACCTTTGATATCAAAACATGAGACAACAAGCGCAAGTATTATTAGCAACCACAAAGCAATCATCTCAAACTCTCAAAACAAACAAAAGACAAAACCTTCGATTATTTCGAGCACAAACGTCACTTTTGTGGTTTACATCTTCTTCATCATCTCCATAACTAGCTTCATCTCTTTCTTTATCTCTCTCTTTCTCCCCTTCCTTAGCTATGGCTTCGGACACGTTGGACAAGCTGGTTGTGTTCTTGGCCAAGAGAGACGGAATAGACAAGCTTGTGAAGACATTCCAATATGTAGCCAAGCTCGGGTGCTGGCACGTTGAAGCCACACGACCCGAAGCTGCCGATAGGTTCAAGAAGTGGGAGGTCGCCTCCGGTCTCAGCCGCAAAGCCTTCAGGTGATCCTACTTCTTTCTAATAGCCATCACTTTATCTATACAGTGGCATCATCGTAAATATAGTCTAATAGATGAAATGAAATGAAATGTTTGCTTCATTTCACTTCTTGATTAATAACTTATCTCATCTACCAAATTTGAATAGTGAATAATACTAATACACTTTATATTAAATGCAAACAAGTACCATTGAATTGATATATAAACACAATAGTAATGGCTGTTAACTTATGGTATGATTATGCAAAACAGGACCGGGAGATCTCTCACGGGGTTTAATGCGCTGAGACGAAACCCCGGGGCAACCCCGACGATCCGTCTCCTGGCAGTCCTAGCCAATTCAGGAGAAATGGTTTACTTCTTCTTCGATCATTTTCTTTGGTTATCAAGAATTGGTTCATTAGACGCCAAGCTTGCCAAGAAAATGAGTTTCATCTCAGCTTTTGGCGAATCTTTCGGCTACACTTTCTTCATCATCATTGATTGCATCTTCATAAGGCAAAGAGTCGAATCCTTGAAAAGACTCCGGTATTCGTCAGATGAACCAAAAGATGAAATAAGCGCAAAAATCAGCGAGATTCGGGGCGATATAGTGATGAGGTTGATGGGAATTTCTGCCAACATTGCGGATTTGATCATCGCATTGGCGGAAATTCAACCGAACCCGTTCTGTAACCACACGCTTACACTCGGAATAAGCGGTTTAGTTTCGGCTTGGGCTGGTTGGTATAGGAATTGGCCTACCTCGTGAGATGTTATAAAAGCCTAATGAGGAAATGTATGTTGTTTCGAATGAACATAACAAACGTGTAAACTTTCTTGAAATATATGAATACCTCTATTTTTACACCGTGTTATATGTCAAATTGATATCAAACTACAAAACTAAGGTTATGGAAATGTAACATCTATATACGTAAGAGCATTTTTGAAATTTCATGAATCTTGATAACTGTAAAAAATAACTTCCCACTCTCTCACTCTCGTTGAGGAGACGGTTATCTTAAAATATTTTTAAAAAACTCATTTTCATCAAGAGTCGTTACCTTCTCGTAATATTTATAGTTTTTAGAAACGTTTCATAAGACAACAAAGACAGAGAGAAAAGGGTTAAAGAAGATAGAAAAAAACACTAGAACGAGATTGATGAGAAGAATGATTCCAACATCGTTTTCAAGTAAGTTTCAAGGAGTAATAAGTATGAATGCATTGAGATGTTACGTATCAGAGTTCATCTCTACCTTCTTCTTCGTCCTCGCTGCCGTTGGTTCCGTCATGGCTTCAAGTAAAATTTTTACTCTGTTTTCTGTATATTTCTTATGAAAGTTTTGATTTTTTCTTTTCTAATGGCTAAAGAAAAAAACTGTGAAACTGTGTTTTTTAATCAGGGAAACTGGTGGCGGGTGATGTGTCGGGTCCGTTTGGTGTATTAATACCGGCGATTGCGAATGCGTTTGCGTTGTCTTCGTCTGTTTACATCTCTTGGAACGTCTCTGGTGGCCATGTTAATCCAGCGGTTACGTTTGGTATGGCGGTTGCTGGTCGGATTAGTGTTCCCACCGCTATGTTCTATTGGACTTCTCAGATGATTGCCTCTGTTATGGCTTGTCTTGTCCTTAAAGTAACTGTCGTCGAACAGGTGAATTAACGTTGTTGTGTTACACGGTTTAGTTCACTTTTTGTCTGATTTGTATTCCTTGTTTGGTTTTTTTTTTTCGTTTTCTGATTTTTGTTTTGTTATATTGTTATGTTTGAATATATCAGCACGTACCGATCTATAAGATTGCCGGAGAAATGACTGGATTTGGAGCATCGGTTCTTGAAGGTGTTTTAGCGTTCGTCCTGGTGTATACCGTGTTCACGGCTAATGATCCGAGACGTGGTTTACCTTTAGCCGTAGGACCTATATTCATAGGGTTTGTTGCGGGTGCCAATGTTCTAGCCGCTGGTCCGTTCTCTGGAGGTTCAATGAACCCGGCGTGTGCCTTTGGGTCTGCCATGGTTTATGGAAGCTTTAAGAACCAAGCTGTGTACTGGGTTGGGCCTCTGCTTGGAGGAGCCACAGCTGCGTTAGTATATGACAACGTGGTGGTTCCGGCAGAAGATGATCGTGGTTCATCTACTGGAGATGCCATTGGTGTGTAATGACTTGTTTTTTAACTGTTTTATATGTTGAATTGTGTTGTTGTAGAGCTTTTTTAGTTTTCAGTTTCTGGAATGTTGTTGACTTGATTGATGTTTAATTTATTAAATACTACTTTAGTAGATTTCATTACAAACAATTTTCTATTTTACCATTCTGTTACACATGTATTAACTCTGGCTTGAGAAAACTTAGCTGATACTTTTGCATCTAAACAAAATTTCAAAAGTACAATTTGGGTCTTACTTCTTCTTCCTTATCGGTTAACTCACGATACTGATACCATTCAGTACCTGAAGCACCAATCGGCAGTGTTGGTCGTAGAAATACTTCAACTGGTTTTGGCACACTGACACAGATACGTATATCATGCTCTGCTTCATTGAGATCTCTAGGTTCTGTTCCTCGTGTTTTGCGGATTGGTTCAATTGAAATCCATCCCAACCCGGAAATCGCCACATCGCTAGCCGGTCTGATCAAGAAGAGTGTCAACGTTAACGTTTAGATAAATAGCACTCTTTTACCAAACATAGATAGGAATATAAGATAAATTATCACCTTTTTGCATCTATGATTTCAATTTGGAGTAAACGGTGAGATTGCAATCCTTTCCACTCTTGAATCTGATCTTTCCCTGATGGAGGTGTCAGAAGCACACCCAGTTCTTTCTGCAGAACAAATTGGTATCATGTAATTGGTAATAAGAAGATTGAATTTGTCTTCATAGTAGTTACAAAGTTGATGCTGCTGGTGAAAGAACTTGCCTGGTAAAAGTCAGTCGCTGATTTGGTTGGTACCACATGAACATCAAGAGCTTTTGGTCCATAGAATGTGAAACATGTTTCCGGTAGAGCCTGCAATATGTCAAGTATGTAATGGTTTAAAAAAATTCTGATACCCACAGTGAAACATATCAGAATTCATCCCGGTTCTAATATTACCTTCAAGATGTCGATCCTGACTAGACCTCCCCAGAAAAATGTAAAACCATTTAAGCTCTCACCATTGGGACTACTTGACAATTGAGTTGGCAAAGTTGAAATCTGTAAGGAACAAAAGGATAGTAATATCATCATACTATGTTACAGTAAAATAATCTTTACTTGGCTATAATATAGAAGACTTACATCGAAAGATTGGCCTCTGAGCCGATTTTGAGGAGCAAGGGCGGGTAAATCATCTGAATGAACAACAGCTGCTTGCCTGTGGTGTAGGTGCACACCCGGTGTATCATACAACTTCTGTGTAATAAGGTATTCTTTTAGCAGATGTCTACTGGTGGCAAGATTTCAGAAATTTCTTACAAACTGGTGGTGTTTTAAGTTTATACCTCTCCTCCGAGGAAGGCATTGATCTGAATTGGACCCAAGGTGGTTCCAGGGACAGCAGATTGAATTGGTTTGTACTTTTGTGCCGCTGCTGCAGCAGGGTCCCTTTCCGCCATTGTTTCTGTATATACATATAGAACCCTTCAAACTCTCTTTATAGATGCAATCTAAATTGTGAAGAAATTAAAACTACTTGAAATACGGCTGAAGCAGCACACAAAAGGTAAGGTAAGTATTCAAGAAGATACAAACAAACTGTAATGAGAAGTGACATAAACAAAATAGAGAACAAATGACTTACTCAGCAAAGCATTGATGAATGCTGACTTCCCTACGTTAGCTGCACCCTGTGAAGGCATGGAAAAATGATGAATGAATATTTGTCAGACTGTCAAAGCAGTTTCTATAAAATTGTAGCCTCTATCTCCTGTATGAATTGCTGTATCCTATAGAACAGGGTGGTGTAGACTTAGTTCTACTACTGGTCATAAAAAAAATCAGCATTGTCTCATATAAGATAAGTTAAGCTAAAATAACAACTTTCCTCAGTCAGCTGTAGGTTTACTAACTAAAAAGCTGACATCTTCCTCAGTCAGCTAAAATTTTGTAAGAAACTTAGAATGCACATACCAGAATGTAGACATCTCGTCCCTGAAATAAAAAAAAGGGATTGAGAGGTTAGTTGCAGAAGATAAATGAATAGAAGGTTATACTACCCAATATTGAGCTATTAAGGAAGCAAGATGTACGCCAATTCATGGTATATACCTTTTTCTCCTTCTGAATTTCTGATGCAACTCCGCTAACTCCATCCAGAGATTTTGAACTTGTGAGATGGACACTCAACACACTGTCAAGTTACATCCATCTAAATCAGTCACTAGCTCCAGAAACATTAAGTCACTTTCTTGGTAACAAACCTAGTAGATAAGTACTTGATACCTACTTAAGCTTTTTCCTCGTAGTCACTTCTACGACCCAATCACCAATACAGTTCATATCTGTTCCTTTCGGAAGAAGATCAATCTAACAATAAAAAGCACCATTACTTATCAGAGAAAGATTGAAAAGAATTGAAGAAGTAACCAACTGTAAGATCTTACCTTAGTTATAACCAGTATAATCGGATTAGCTCCAACTAAGTCACGAACACGAGCTAAAAAACTTCCATTAAAATCAACAATGTCAACCTGTGACACCACAACATGCATTAAAACCATTAGAACATGTTGAAGACTGACTTCTTGGAACATGAAACAAAAAAAGCAAAAATTCATTCCAACAATCTCCTCACCAATTTAACAATCAAAGCTTTCTCATGGCGCAAGTGAGAAAGTTTCTCACGGAGTTCATCAGCTGATACAAATTGTTTCCCACTAGGATATCCTCCATTACCACCTACTGCTGTAATCATATGTCCATGAGACAAAAGCTGACACCTTCCACATATTATAGTTCTTAACTGGTGATGCTTCTTCTTCTACAATAACAAAGATTTCAAATTTCACTTCGATGAGAAGAAACCAACAATTCATCAATCAACTAACCACAATTGAGATTCCAAAGCTCGAATTCATACCAATTCGTAAGTAATCAAATCGACAAATCCAGGAGAATCAACATCGGAAGTCTGTAACGGAGCTCCGCAGCCATAACAACACGAGACCGAAGTATCCACAACCTTCCGCACAATCTCTTCCTTTTTCTTCTTCTTCTCCTTTTTAATCTCTCTCTTCACCACTTTCTTAGCTTCATGAGCTCGTTGGTTCTCCAAGAACCTCTCTCCAGGAGTCGGAGCTGCCGCAGCGAACCCATCTCGTTCCGAGAGTGAAGCTAGAGTTTCCGAATTAGCGATGGATTTACATACAATTGACGTCGCCGGCTTTCGGTAAATCACGGTGAGATTGGGTTCACGTCTCGTAAAGCGACGAGGAAGAGAAGGAAACGTTGAGAGTGTCCGTAGCGCCATTGTTGAGAATTTTTTTTCCCCCACCAGCTAAGCTCTGTGAAGAAGATAGAAGAACCCAAAGAGAGTTAATAGAGACTCTTTCTCATCCAGAGGTTTTATCCACCTAGGACTAGGAGTTAAAAACGTGTTTACCTTAAACCTTCTTAAAGAGGTAGAGAGTTAGGGTAGGGTATTTCACTTTCCCGCTATTTTGCTACCAAAATTCGAAATATACTCAAATTTTAAAGAGAAAATTCAGTTTTTATTTATTTTAGGTAAAATCGGAAAAAACAAAAAAAATTCAAATTCGCTCGTAAGAATCCTCTCAATTTTGAAGATTCGTCTCTGGTTTCTCCTGCAACGGGTAGATTTTGTATCTGCGAATTCAATTTGGGAATTACGCTTGTTGTGATAGTGATACTTAATCTGGGTTTCTATTTCTAGGGTTTATGGGTTTTTAGTTTCAAAATTAGGGTAAATTTTGGGGAAGAAGGAGAAGAAGAAGATGCATATAAAGGAGATATGCTTGGAGGGTTTCAAATCATACGCGACGAGGACGGTGGTTCCGGGGTTTGACCCGCTTTTCAATGCGATTACGGGTCTAAACGGGTCGGGCAAATCAAACATACTCGATTCCATCTGCTTCGTTCTGGGTATCACTAATCTTCAGCATGTTCGAGCTTCTAATCTACAGGAACTCGTTTACAAGCGAGGCCAAGCTGGGATTACTAGAGCCACTGTGTCGATTACTTTTGATAACTCTGAGAGAAATCGGAGTCCTTTAGGTTATGAAGATCATTCGGAGATTACCGTAACTAGACAAGTAAGTCTTAATTTCATTTTTCTCCCTGCTTCTGGATTTAAGGTTTAGTGAGAAAAGGTTAAGTTTTTAAGTTCTTTTTGATTTGTATCTTTGAAGATTGTAGTTGGTGGAAGGAACAAGTATTTGGTCAATGGGAAGCTTGCTCAACCAAGTCAAGTTCAGAATCTTTTCCACTCGGTGCAACTTAATGTCAATAATCCTCATTTTCTCATTATGCAAGGGCGTATTACCAAAGTTTTGAACATGAAACCTATGGAGATCTTATCGATGCTTGAAGAAGCTGCTGGTACAAGAATGTATGAGAACAAGAAAGAGGCTGCGCTAAAGACATTAGAGAAGAAGCAAACCAAGGTTGATGAGATTAATAAGCTTCTTGAGAAAAGGCGCAGTATATGCAGTGGGCTAATGGTAATGCAGAACTAGAACGAGTAAAGAAGTTCTGTATCGCTTTTGAATATGTTCAAGCAGAGAAAATTAGAGACAACTCTCTCCATGGGGTTGAAGAAATGAAGATAAAAATGATAAGTATTGACGAAGAGACAGAAAAGATACAGGGAGAAATATCGGAACTGGAGAACCAAATTAAAGGTTTGACTAAAGCAAGGGAAGCCAGCATGGGGGGTGAAGTAAAAACTTTGTCTGACAAAGTGGATTCTCTGTCTAATGAAGTTATACGTGAATCATCCAAGCTTAATAATATGGAGGACACGCTACAAAGCGAAGAGAAGAATGCTGAAAAGGTTTGCCAACAGTTCCTACCTTGGATTGAAATTGTTATAGATTCTCAGTCATATTTCTGACAACTTCTGGTGTTGTCAGATTGGTCATAATATAGAAGATTTGAAGAAATCTGTAGACGAGAGAGGTTCTGCTCTCAAGAAGTGTGACGAAGGAGCAGCAGATCTAAAACGAAAATTCCAGGAATTTTCCACCACACTGGAAGAGTGTGAAAGAGAACACCAGGTACACTAATTAGAAGAATCTTTTTTCTTACTGAATCAATCTTGTTTTTTAATTGAATTTACATCCCTTGATAATTAGGGTGTGATAGCTGGTAAGAGTAGTGGGGATGAGGAGAAATGTCTCGAAGATCAACTACGTGATGCAAAGATTTCCGTTGGAACAGCTGAAACAGAGTTGAAGCAGCTGAATACCAAAATTAGTCATTGTGAAAAAGAGCTAAAAGAGAAAAAATCCCAGTTAATGTCAAAACGAGAAGAAGCTGTTGCAGTGGAAAATGAACTTGATGCTAGAAAAAATGATGTCGATAGTGTAAAAAGAGAACTTGATTCGATTTCTTATAAAGAGGGTCAAATGGAAGCATTGGAGAAGGTTAACATTCTTTTTCTGAAATATTTTATTTCCTTCTTCTATTTGCATAAAGAATACATCCGTTACTGAAATTTTCTCTCAGGATCAAGGACTGGAACTTGAAGTTGGGCAAAGGCTGAAAGATAAAGTCAGCGATCTTTCAGCTCAATTAGCAAATGTACAGTTTACATACCGGGATCCTGTGAAGAACTTTGATCGATCAAAGGTGAAAGGTGTGGTTGCAAAACTGATAAAAGTGAACGATAGGTCTTCAATGACAGCTTTGGAAGTAAGTAGGGAATTATGTTGTCATTATACTTTGTCGGATCATAGGAGTTCTAACTTCAAGGTGACTATTTTTCAGGTTACTGCTGGTGGGAAGTTATTTAATGTTGTTGTAGACACAGAAGATACTGGAAAACAACTCCTTCAAAAGGGTGATCTTAGGAGAAGAGTTACAATAATTCCTCTCAACAAAATTCAATCTCATCTAGTTCAACACAGAGTGCAGCAAGCCACCGTTAGATTGGTATGCAGATCTTTTTTATTCAAATGTCAAATTCAACCTCTTTTTCTTTGTTCCTTGCTGATTTTCTACTACTTTTTTAGGTTGGAAAGGGTAATGCGGAATTAGCACTTTCTTTAGTTGGTTATAGCGAAGAATTAAAGGTGGGTTGATTGCCTGCTCACAGTACCAAGATTAGCTTATCAAATTTCTGATAACCTTCTAATATGCAATGCAGACAATAGTTTCATGTCATTCATGAGCTATGTAACTGCTGATTTTGTATGTTTAGAACATTAACTAAAACCATGAGTGCATGACTATTCATTTTCCTTTGGCATTTTCTATTTTTTTGCAGAATGCCATGGAATATGTATTTGGTTCCACTTTTGTTTGCAAAAATACTGATGCAGCAAAGGAAGTAAGTATTTCCCAAACATTAGAGTTTGTGTGTTCAGACTCTGTGTTTGCTGAGGATGTGTGTAGAGATGTATATTGATTTCTAGTTTGAATAACAACCTTACTTGACATGTATTTTCAGCTGGGCCTTTTGTTATATTGCCATAGCTACAATCTTCTCTTAAAATTCCAAATGATGATTTCCTATATTTGATGACAAGAGCACTCTGTTTCCTTTAGATATTTCATTATTGGATTTGTCTCTCAAATGCTTTTTCGGCAGGTAGCATTTAATAGAGAAATTCGGACTCCAAGTGTTACACTTGAAGGCGATGTATTTCAGCCAAGTGGTCTTCTTACTGGTGGAAGTCGCAAGTATGTCATTCTTTCTATTAGACCTGTCAATCTTTACACATATGATTCAGCAATGCCTATAAACCAAAAACGTCGTATACATTGTATTCCTCTGTTGTAGGGGTGGAGGTGATCTGCTAAGACAACTTCATGAACTGGCAGAAGCTGAAGCAAAATTTCAAGAACATCAGATAAGGTTGTCTGTAATTGAAGCGAAGGTATATTCCTTCAATTTTTCATATGCTATAGCTTTCCTTATAGAAAAAGACACTTACGGCTTTGGCATCTGACTTAGGCATCATAGAATTTCTTATGATTCGTTTAAAGTAAAAACCACACACATTTTCTTCAGGTTAGAATTAGATCTGGATCATTGGGAACTCAGAGGCGAGGCTCATGTTTGTTCATTGGTGATCGAAAAGAAAAAAATAAAATAATTTGAGCTGCTGCAACTGACACTTAAACTGTATTTATATGTCTCGTCATCTCAGATTGTCGATCAGTTTGGTTGTTTCTGGCTCATAAAAAAAATGTTCAGTTAATCCCACTGCAGGCTTGCAGCATAAGTAAATTAAAGGTTCCTTGGTAAAATTTAGGTTTATAGTTGTGTAAAACTCAACTGGTTCTTTAAATTGCAGATCAAGGAGCTTCAGCCTCTTCAAAAGAAGTTCACAGACATGAAAGCACAGTTGGAGCTGAAAATGTATGACATGTCCTTATTTCTAAAAAGGGCTGAACAGAACGAGCACCACAAGGTTTTGTATCTCCATTTTACATCTTTTGTTGTGTTAACGTATCTCCCATCATCTACATCCGTCTAGCTTAAATTTTTGAAATCGGAGTTTTCCTTCTATCGCTGCTCAAAGGCATATTTGCAAGCATCACTTCCTTTTATCAAATTTTTATATAGCTTGGTGAGGCGGTGAAGAAACTTGAAGAAGAGGTTGACGAAGTGAGATCCCAAATCACAGAGAAGGAAAGTCTTTACAAAAATTGTGCTGATACTGTCTCCACGCTGGAGAAATCCATCAAAGATCATGATAAGAACAGAGAGGGAAGAATTAAGGACTTGGAGAAGAATATTAAAACGATCAAAGCTAGTATTCAGGCATCCTCAAAAGATCTAAAGGTATTCCAGATTTGTCAGTCAAAGACTTTGACTCTGCACTTGTTTTTCTTCAATCTTTTTCTTTATCCTAGTGTACCCACTTTTTTCCTTTTACATTTCTAAAATGTCTTCATAGCTTGTGCTATATGTTTCTCTTGCTAATAGGGTCATGAAAACGAAAGGGAGAGGCTTGTGATGGAGCAAGAAGCAGTGGTGCAGGAACAGTCATCTTTAGAGAGCCAGCTAGCTTCATTGAAGACGCAAATTAGCACTCTGGCTTCCGATGTGGGTAATCAACGAGCCAAGGTACTGCAGTCATTTTTATTTGTGTCTTTTAAAATTTAATAAAATTCGAGTAACGTGTGGATGTGATACCCCTGCAGGTGGATGCCATACAGAAGAATCATGATCAGTCTCTCTCTGAGCTCAAGTTGATACATGCAAAGATGAAGGAATGTGATACACAGATTAGTGGTTATATCGCAGACCAGGAAAAATGTCTACAGAAGATTAGTGACATGAAGCTTGACAGAAAGAAGTTAGAAAATGAGGTATTCTCTTTCTTCAATTTGTTTGTCTGGAAATGCATGCCGTAGTCTTGCAGCATTCTCCCTATTTAATGACAGATGTCTGGGTTTACTTAATTGCGTTGATAATATTATTGAAGTTGGACTGGATGTTGGATGATAGAGGTGGATATATTCTGTTAATTGATAAGTAGTACTATGAGTTTTTATTTACTAAAATTCTACATCTTAAGAAATGCAAACTTTACATGGATAAACATTTTACTCTGAGTAGGTAACAAGGATGGAGATGGATCAGAAAAATTGTTGTGTAAAGGTAGACAAACTTGTTGAGAAACATACATGGATAACATCTGAAAAGCAGCTTTTTGGCAAAGAAGGGACGAATTATGATTTTGAATCCCGCGATCCTCACAAAGCAAGAGAAGAGCTTGAAAGGCTCCAGTCAGAACAATCAAGGTATGTTTCTGTGGATTCTTAAAAAAAAAAAATTTGCAACCAATATAATATTCATACCCATACAATGCAATAGCAATGGAATATGCTTTCTTTCTCATTTCTTCTCTTTAATTGAATTGTAATCACTCCTCTATTTTCCTGGCTATTCATTTCTCTTATAAAGTCTTGAGAAAAGAGTAAACAAGAAGGTCATGGCTATGTTTGAGAAAGCAGAAGATGAATATAATGCTCTTATGACCAAGAAAAATATAATCGAGGTTAGTTTTGAAGGGTATGTGCGACATATAGTTTAATAGCTTTACTCGCATTTACTAACTGTGGTTTTTCATTTTTTAAAGACTGACAAATCCAAAATCAAGAAAGTGATTGAGGAGCTTGATGAGAAGAAAAAAGAAACACTGAATGTTACATGGGTTAAAGTTAATCAGTGAGTCGCTTATTTAGTTTTCTTTGCTTGTTTAACCATGTGATTCACTTCTTTTACTTCACCGTGAGATAGATTCACGATACTTATACTTGGACCTTATCGTCAGGGATTTTGGTTCCATCTTTTCAACTCTACTACCTGGCACCATGGCAAAACTAGAACCTCCAGGAGGTAGTTTCCTTGATGGTCTTGAGGTCCGTGTTGCTTTTGGAAGTGTCTGGAAACAGTCTTTATCTGAACTAAGTGGAGGGCAAAGATCTCTTCTTGCACTATCTTTAATCCTGGCATTGCTACTCTTTAAGCCAGCTCCTCTTTATATCTTAGATGAGGTACATCTAGATTTAATTCCATTTTTACTAATCAGTTGAATATTATTGCTCTCCCTTAGCAATACGTAACGGCTAAGTTCTTGTTTCCAGTGATCTTGAAATGTTAACTATCACAGTACCTTTTTAAGTCTGATGACATTCTCATAAGACATTAGAGAACTGATGAGTTTAATTTGTTTCCCAGGTTGATGCAGCTCTTGATCTCAGCCATACGCAAAACATAGGAAGAATGATAAAAGCTCATTTCCCACACTCACAGGTCCCATAATTTTGCGGGTTCCTTTGATTTTGTCTAGCTATACCAATAGATCAGAAAGCTTTGCTTATCCATTGATATCTCAAACAGTGCTGCTCTCTGATATGACTTCTCTTACAGTTCATCGTGGTTTCACTGAAAGAAGGAATGTTCAACAACGCCAATGTTCTCTTCCGAACAAAGTTCGTGGATGGTGTTTCAACAGTCCAGAGGACAGTAACAAAGTAGAGCTAATAGTATCCTTAACAACGCTAATGTTGTATATACTCCTCTTTCTTCAATCAAAATGGCTTCTACGTGTCTTTCAAGATCTGTAGCCAATGATTTGTTGGTACCTATTGTCTAGGTCTAGAAACCGAAGTTTACCTGCAACTTTAGGGTGTTTTATTGTTTGTTGCAAATGTATTACTAATCTTTAAGAGATTGGGATTCTAAGTTATGGTGTGCTTAAATCACTGGTACCACATGAATATATAAATATTAAGGAGTACGACAATGTTGATTAACTTAGTTCCTCTGTACATTGAAGATTTTAAATTTAACCATGTAGCGACAACGATTCAACACCAATTCAGGCTCAAAATCCAAGAACTCTAAGATGAAACACACTCGCTGACAGACATGAAAGTGATGGAAAGATATAGAGAGAGAGAGATGAGATTTAGAAGTCTGTTTTAAATCTTTAGCCGCTGAGGGTTTGGACAATAGTGTTGTGCCATGGATCAGACAAGTGCTGCAACAGATTCTCGAATGGTCCCTTTCCAGTCACATTGTGTTGAATCACAAACCCTAAGAATGCCAACATAGCCAACCTCCCTGCAAAAACCAAACAAATGGTCATTAGTCTTAACTTTATAACTACCAGTTTCTTGCCTGACAAGATAGCGAATTAGCTTTTCCCTAAGCTTACCATTTGCGAGCTCTTTCTCTTTGGCCTCAAGCGTAGGAGCAAAGTTAAGCGGGTTAAAGATTCCACCAGGGTAACCGACTTCACCCTTAGGTAAGCTGTATTGCTTAAAGATAGGGTCTTGGTTCACACTTCCTGGGTTCTTGATGTCTTGCCACCGTCTGATCTCAACGTAATGAAACAATATGAATTCGATCACGAACAATGTCGACGAAGATGCAAAGTACTGCTCTTTCCCAGCGTCGTACCACTCCGGAACGTTTATGATTCCTACCAACATTAACAATCCCTGTGTTAAGTTCTTGAAAAAGATATTACAAACTGTTCTGTTTTAGGTCATGTTAATGATGACTCACCGATCTTGGTGAAAACTTCCGGCAAAAGCATCCCTGCAACACCGAGCATAGCCCATCGTCCGTTGACCAGCTCTGCCTGGATGAACCATTTCAAGTTCTCTGGATCCTCTGCTAGCCCCAACGGGTCAAACCCATTGTCACCAGCAAGACTGCAATATGTACAAGAGAATTTAGTGAACCATACCATACCATTAACATTAACTAAACCGGTAACGAATAAACCAGGTCTATCCTAAGCAAACCAAATTGATGATTCAATTGCTAGTGCTACACACATTTACTAATCCGGTTCCGATCAATCTAACCTAACCATACCGATTAAGCGTTGATACCGGTTGTGTTAAACCGAATTTGAATGTAGTTTGCAAAATTACCTGCCGGTGAGATAATCAGGGGAGGCCAAACCGGGCAACCATTCTCCTTTCTTAGCTTCAACCTTGAACGACGACGTTTTTGACGACGAACCGATAGATTTAAACGACAAGTCGCGGTTCAACTTACCGGAAGAACCGGTGAGGAATCTTGGCTTTGAAGTAGTACAAGGTCGGAAAATCGAGGCCGAGGCATGAGTAGTGACAGTCGCCATTATCCCTAGACTCAGAAGATCCGACCCGAGAACCCGCTACTGTTAAATGGGAATCAAGAAAGATTGAAAGATGAGTTTCAGAGATGATTGTGAAGAACAGAGAGGACTCAAGAGTGGGGGATTTGTAACTTTGCTGAAGATGAAGTTTGTGGCTGTGGTTTAATGGATGAGTATCTACCGTTAGATTAGACGACGTGGTTGATTGGACGGATGAGATGTGTTTGAGGTGAGATTTAGGCTTATCTGTTTATCTTCGAAGCGTATCTTACAGAAGATTGTTATGTTCTTTAAGATTGGTCGGAACAAGATAGTGTCGGGTCCATTGTTGTTACACGTGTCAAAGTGATTCGGATTTTAAAATATAAGACTGAAGTGAGGATTCTTGTCAACCAATCAAATGGGAATTGGCAATATGGGAAACCAAAAAAATCCAGAGTCTGATTTTTTCCTAATCATCAAGAAGATAGGAGGAGACTGTATTGTTTTTTTTTTGTTTTTTTTGCCTTACAATACAAAAAAGTAAAAAAATAAATAAAAGCGAATTCTAAAATTTTATATTTAATGGCAGATTAAGCTTTACTTGTTTTTTTTTTCGTCATAAAGTTTTTATATGTTTATGTCACAATATTATATTACAAAAATTCTGAAATCGAGTAAAACTATTTTATTGACTTTTTGATCAGCTTCTTTGGTTGTAAAACAAGACCAATTAGTTTTGTCAAGTCTATTTTGACTTTGGGCTTGTGAAGGTTGATTTTGGGTTGTTTTAGGCCCAATTAAAAGAGAAGAGGGAGACTGAAGAACCAAAAAAGAACTTCAATCTTTTGTTTTTCTTCAACCTCTCTCTATTTCTTGATTTTTTTTCAAGATCATGGTCATCTTTCTTGTAAATTTGACAGACACTTTCAAGATGATCTTCTTCAACTGTTGCTAATACAAAGCTTTATAGTAAATTTCACAGATCCTACTGAGACATACCTCATCCAATATTGCATTGATTAAAGAAAACTCGTAAATTCATAGTACTTTCTTTATTTGTTTTTTTTTCCAGTGAAATTTAAGTTTTTTTGTTTCGATTTTGGTTATATTTTAGATTACTTTTTTAAAAAATATAACAAAAATAAGACGATATCCAAACAAAATTAGACAGCACCATGCAAAAGTCATCACAAATTATATTTAATTTACGTTGTTACATGTTGAATATTCGTTAATATTTACTCTTTTTCCTCTACCACTCTTAAGTCATAACTCCTGTTTGATTCAACTGGTAGGGGATATTTCCTTGCATTATCATCAAATTGTTGGAAAATTCACATAAGCATGAATACATTTAATCATTTATATCAACCAACAGAAATAAGTTTAGTAGAGGACGACCCACTTTCAAAAAAGAAGAAGAAAAGTATATTTAGATAAGTCACCAATTTAGCTCAGAACATTAGTTTTTATTATTATTCCAATCTAGTGCTACTTCACGAAAAGCTCTTCTCTATGAGCTTCACAAACTCATAAAAATCAATGTTACCATCTCCATTCTCATCAAAAACATTAATCATCTTCCTACACTCCATCTTTGTACACTCATGGTATCCCAACAAACTCAACACATTTTTCAACTCGTTCTCGTCTATAAACCCATCATGATTCTCATCAAATAACCTAAACGCCTCCTTCATTAACTCCTTACTCATCATCTCATTCTTCTCAAGCAAGTACTCTTCTCCTTCTTCTATCAAACGTTCGTATAAACCTTTCGAGTCATCGATAACCGCCTTGACTTCCTCTAGGGAAGTCTTGTTATCTACTCGGTTCGGAACGAAGGCTTTCTTTATGATTGGGAGCTCGGTCTTGTGCTTATTGTTGCTTGGTGAGGCAAAGAGAATGTAGGCATTAGAGAAGAAGAGATGGAAACGAAAGGGAAAAGAAGAAGAGAAGTCTTGAATTATCATCATGAGATTGAGAATGAACAAGAAGAGAACAATGGTGAGGAGAGAGATTGGGCTAAGAAGAGACGAATCCTCCATATTAATCTAAATTTATGTGTGTGGAATATCATAAACAAAATTTCTATTAAAGCTTTTATTTTCCTTTGTATTTGGTTTCAAAGATTGTGCTGAGTTTGGTCCTATTTTATAAGCGGTGGTACGTTTCCTTACTTAAAGTACGAAGACCAAATTCATATCTTACACACAAAGTCTGCGGAAGGAGTCTCCATGGAAAGTGTTGAGAAACTTACTAAAATTTCTTTAGAAGGCAAAGAAAAATGCTACTTTTTAAAATTCAATTAAAATTATGTTATTTATTGAATTATACATACCTACATAGAAAATCTAAATGGAATCACACTTTTCATTAAAATATGACCATGCTAACAAAAAATATTATGCTTTATATTTTGATTTCACAACTAATGAATATATTTCCTGGAAATATTTGTTTCGTTTGGAATTTGTATGTATGTAATGCTTGGCTTTCCAAATATTAGGTGGATCGGAGTAAACTGAAAATAATAATAATAACCCATAATAATATGTACCGAAATCAAATTGAACTTTTGGACTGAACCAAATGGAAACATGCATGGTAGATAAGCCTTGTCGTATAAGAAGAAAACAAATGTATATATATTATGATACTTGAATAATAAAAATGTAATCAACCTCTCATCGGACCCCAAGAACACAAATCAATAAGAGTTGAAAAATTGAGTGAGAGCAACTTTCATTTAACGTGGATTCCAATTCATGGAAATTTCCATGCAATTTCCTTTGTAACGTTTTCCATCAATTATATTTATTATCATCTTGTTGCTGTCACCGACCCCAAGTTCCCCCTTTGGCATTTTTGATATTATGGAATATTGAGACTCTTCCGGGTAATTCAGTTTCAAACCATGATCCGTTTTTCTCGTTTTTAAAACACATTTGCTATTAGGTAGACTGATTTGAAAAAAACTATAATTCTAAAGTTCACGTTATAGTTTTCTTAATCGTTTGTTACATGAATCCAAAGATATGAATCTAATCCGATTTATAATACTTGATCCGAAATTCGGATTTGTGAGATTGGTACTTTGATACTCAATCCGAACCTCAGTTTGAGCGAGTATCCGAGAAATTAAGTAATCTTTGTTTATTTATTTCCGGATATTTTGTTAACTTTCAAATATTTTAAATAGTTAGAGAAGTTTTTTACAAGACATTTTGGATAATTCAGATACTACAAAATAACATTGTGCAATACCAAACTGATTGAAACAAAAACATATCAACTTAATTTGGGGGGAAAAAATCCATGAGGCCATGAGTTGTAAATGTTTTAATCTCAAGAACAATGACAAAGTTTGTACCTTTGTCATGTCGACTTATGTATCTTTGTAGATAAGAATATTACAAATATCGCAATAAGCATCTTCTCATACATATATTCGTACGAGCCCATATATAGTTGTATTGAGTTTATGGGCCTAAAGAGATTAAGAGAATGGATTGGCCTACGACACTCATCTCCCGAAGAATTTGTAATCTTTTGGTTTTCTTCGTCAAACTAAACCACAAAAACCTCTCTACCGATTCGGATCATCCACAACACTCGGCGATGAAACCCGACCCGCCCAGACGCAGAAACAGAGCATTATCTTCTTCCCCGTCAAAGACCCGACCCGGGTCCGGTGAAGCCCGCGGCGGAAAGGTGAAAACTTCGGCCACTTTACTCGACCGGGAGGAGATGGGTCTTTTTCCCGGGTCGGGTTACGATGACCCGAATCCAGAACCTAGGAGCTTTCCTTACAGTGTGAAGCAGCAATGCTGGGAGAAAGCAGAGAAGATTAAAGGGAGAGATCCTGAGCGTTGGAGGAGAGATAATTTAGGAAACATTGTGTTTAGGAAACTCGTTGGTTGTCCTGGATGCTTGTGCCATGATTATGATCACATTGTTCCTTACTCCAAGGTTTGTCCTTTACAACTCTCAGTTTAGGTATCATGATACTCTGTTTTCTGGCCTGTGAATTCTGGTTAGTTAATGTTTAGGATTGAGCTCAAAGCCTCAAACTTTGTGATTTTTATAAGAAAGTTTTGCTTTTAAGTCATTTCGATAGAGTTTCTAACTTTCTATTTGTGATTGATCATTGTGAGATTGGGCTATTTACTTACTCCAAGGTCTGTCTTTATGTGTTTGTCAATTACAACGCTCACTTCATGAGACAATGTTTTGCTTATGAGTTCTTATTATTAAAGGTTTAGGATTGAGCTGAAACTTCATGTATTTCTCGCTCTTCACTGTGAAATGTATAGGGGATTTTAGTATAGGACTTTGGTGGTTCTGTAATCTTAGAAAATTTTTCCCCTAGGACATTTTTAGCGTAGTTTCTGAAAGGCCTTTGATCATTTTGAAGTAAATCTCTTGAATTTGTGTTATATATATTCTTGATTTGGGATCTGAGGGGTAAGGAAAATAAGTTCTTCTCTTGTGGTCTCATGTTGATGACAGAACAAAATCTATAATCAAAACGTTTGAAGATGTAGCTTGAAGACTAAGCAAGGATTATATATTCCTGGTTTGGATTTAAGAATCTAGTCTGCCAAGTTTCTTTATCATATTCATTGTAGAACTTGCTTCATTACCCTCTACCATGTAAGTTGAAGAATGAGAAGAGAGGGTATTAATTTTTTGCAGCATGGTCTAATAGGAGCTATTATTGTTTGTTCTCTGAAGACTCTCTTAATAGGATATGTGTCCAAAAGAGCACGCATGTTTTTGGTATTCACATCGAGATAGGATTGTTGGTAAAGTTTCACATTTATCCTTTGGACCTACAATTAAAAGTTAAAGGATAACAGCTTCAGGACTGTGTTAGACTTATTACTGATAAGCGATAACCAACAATAGTAAAGCTTATGAAACATCTCAGAAGGGAAAAAAATAGTGTCTAAAAGATCTGATTGTCATCTTTCCTGCTTTCAGTTTGATTGATCTGATAATGACCCTAATTTTTGAAACTGAGATTTATTTGAATTTGAATTCATGATGAATCTATCTTTTTCTTTGTTCTTGCTTAACCGCATTACTTAACTGGATTCATAGTATAATATAGTTTAATACAAGAGGCAGGTATTGTCATCTACATGTAACATTAGTCATTTAGTGCTCATGCTTCTTCTACAGTATCTGAAGAGTTCATTTTCCAATTTCTTTCAGGGCGGCAAGAGCACTCTGGAAAACTGCCAGGTTCTGCAGGTACGCTGTGGAAGTTTAAACTAAACTTATAACTACCACTTAAGGTTTTAAATGTCTACTACATATCTGTGTTTTAAACTAACTTATAGTTACCATTTAAGGTTTATTGATGTCTACTACAATATCTATGTTTATACTTTATAGTCACCATTCTCTTGTATTCGGACTTATGATTTGTTGCTTAGTGGAGGAAACTCTTAAACAACCCATCCTCCGCAAGAGTCGTTTAGGATTTTAGCTTGTTTCTGTTCTTTGGAATCAATAGGGCAAAGCTCTTTGGTCACTAAGTTTGGTTTGTTTATACGTTTCAGGCAAAGGTAAACCGATCAAAGGGTAATAAAACCGACATTTCTCGAGCCGAGCTTATCCAGAGGAGTTCTTACTGCCGAGTTGCTGGTAAGTCTGCAGTATCTTTCAATTCCACACGCTTGTCTGTTGTCACTCTATAAATCAAAACTATAACTGAGTATGATCCTAAACTATTATTATTTGCAAAAATTTCGTAGGGAGGGATATGGATCTCATTGAGCTAACAGCTTATGGAAATGTACAGCGGGCACCTGAGTCCAGTGGATGCATGATTCAATGATCTATTGATGGAAATGAAGATGATAAAGTTTCTCAATAGTTTACTTCAGATTTGTCTGAGTTACTTGTGGATTGAACTCATCATCTTTCAAATATTGTGTACAATGTTACATTAGTTCATTTAGGGCTCATGCTTAGTTCTATTTTAGCTCTCTACTCTGCATTTTTCACATATAGAAAAATAATGCCTTATTCTACTTGTAATTTTCTGAAATATTTGTAACGTATATTGCTACATCCATGATCAAAATATTCAAATGGAAAAAATGTGAAAAGTAGCTTCTGTTTGTTTGTAGAATTTTTTCCTTTTCTTCTAGAAGCTTACTTTTTCTCATTTTCTTTTCATTAATCTAGAAATTATTTTGGACTCTCTTTTCCCAACTTGTCTTTTCTTTCTTTTTTTTTGTTCTTGTCAGGTTCGGATTTATTAGTGAATTATTCTTCTTTCCGATTTGGTAAAAAAATATCTGAGCAACAGATAAATTAAAATAAACTCAGAGAACGATAAGTACAATTTACATGTCACAACTTCTTTTACCTGAACCATTAAAAGAAAAGAAAAAAAAAGACAAAAGACAAAAGTGAAAAAAGACATATCTTTCTGTTTGCCTTTTTTATATTTTGATTATCTTTTAGGGAGGCGTGTCAGGTCTGCGTCAGAGAAGCTAAAGTTGATTACACGTGTCAAGATCGTAGAAGATGCCTTCCTTTGTGGGAAAGTCCTTTTTTTAATTATAATTTATAATTTTTCTTTGTTGGAAAATCTACTCACAAAAGTTTTCTTTAGCACTCACTCTCTCTTTTGCTCGATTTTTCATAAGTTTTTTTGGTTAAAGACTGTTTTGCTTCCCTTTTTATATATATGTTGTTGTTAAATTAAATAAAATAAAAGTATATCCTAGGTAACAAAATGTGAAATTTTGTTTAATTTGATATATTTTTGTTTAATGTGAAATGTGAAATTTTGTTTAATTTGATATATCCATCAAATAATCATGGATATATCTTTATAAAGTAGGTATTTGTGGTTTTTGTTGTTTTGAATGGATATAATATATATTCTTGTCTTGTTTCCAATCATTTTTTTTTCTTGGATTGAATCGAAAGCATATTTCGAATTAAAGCATAGGTAGCTAATGGATAATTTGATTTTAGTAGTATATAGAGTAAATACCTCGTTTTGGTATACCAACTTATATAGTCCAAATTTTGTGGCAAGTAACTCTCAGATCTTCTTTTTGGTAAATCTTTCAGGAGTTATAGAAAAGGTGAAATTAACGAAAAAATATTACCAAATTACGTTTGGCAGCGGATTACCAAAATTTAAAATACAAAGAATAATAGAATCAAGTGGAAGTAGATAATTAGAAATCACCAGTTTATGGATTGTTATATATTGCAAAGTGCACTGGCCTTTCTTATTAAGTGGAAACATTAAGAGATGAGATTGTTAAGTTTTACAAAAAGTTTTAGTGGAGGGTTGACTCCAACTTCCAATTCTTGATGTGGTTTACTTTGATCATATCAAAAGTCAACACTATCATTTCTCCAACGAAACCATACATCATATTTCTTAGTCTAACTGTATTAAACATCAATGGTTGATCTCAATATTTTCTTGACTTTTTTTTCTCTATGAGTGCATTTTCACTTTTTATCCCTCCCCTCCAATAAAATCATCATATTGTGAAACTTATTAGATAAATGATTTATAGTTTTATTAGAAGATGATGGCAATTCACATAATAAATCTACTATACATGTATTATCATAGTTTTTAAAATTATGATATGGTGATGGAAAATTAAAGTAGTGAACTATTCAACTATACAATTTAACAAAAATTGCGTTTAAATTATAACTCATTTGATATATGCTTATAAAGACAGGATTTTTACAAAAAAAAATATCATTTACCAAGGCAAATTTTCCAAAAATACAATTTTTGCTATTTCATGGATTTACCATTTTTAAACATTTCATAATATTTATATGTATGATTTTTTTTGCTAAAATACATACTAAATAAAAAGTTAAAATCTAAAAATAAATAAAACCAACTAAACCTGATCGCATATTTGTAACCTGAAAAATAAAAAATCCATCGGAATTTACGAAAAACGAAAAATATTGCTTTAAATTATTGGCAAACTCATAACTGAATAACTGATGCTATATAAAGTAAGTAATATGCATTATATCTTCATAATATGCATTATATCTTCATTTTCTTTTCTTTTCCAAAATTTATTATATTATAGCAGTGTTAGATAGCCAAATAAAGTAGTCGATTAAAGGCCACACTAGTAAAATAAATAGCGTTTACACTTAGATGATAAAATTATTAAATCTAAAGGCCAAAAAAAGTTAAGAAGTTTGACTAGGCCTAATTTTAGTTAATTGTTAATTCTTATGAGAAAACAACAGAAAACAGAAAGGACTTGATTTCATTTGCTTCTTTAATTTTTTAGTTATATGGGTCTAAACATCTTAACGACGTTGTTGTCTTATATTTGGAACCATTAGCAAAAAGCTAACAAATATTTTAATCTTCTATTAATTTTCCAAACCCTCTAACCAGAGAAAAAGGTAGGCCAATATCTTCGTGTATTCAATGATGATATAGTGCGTTTGCGGTTGAAACGCGTTCGGCATTAGTCAAATGTTTCTTTGGGTGTCAAACTTATATCTTCAACTTTTTGAAAAGGCGCTTGTGTGATAGAAAAAATAATATACTTTAGAAAATATGATGCAAAATTGCTTTGCCACAAAATGGAAAAAGGTAGAAAAGAACAGTATTATAAAAAAAGAAAAAAGCAACTTGCCATAAGCTTTTAATTGTAAGAATGATGATAATATAAATTGTGTGTGCCATAGTATAAAATAGAAACAAAATAAATAAAATAAATAATATGTGTGGCTAACAATTGATTAGGCCCTCTAAAATATCTAAGTTGCTATCGAAGACAGACAGACCAAAAATAATAAAGTAAAAAATGGGAGAAAATAAAACATAGTGACCAATCTTTTTCAGCATCAATATAAAAAGAAAAGAAATCATTTAATTAAAAAAGGCATACAAATAAAAAAAACTTTTCCAACACATTAAATTCTGATTGTCTGTACGTGGTATGGAATGGGACCTTCACAATTTTTTCTTAATAATAATAGTCTTTTTTATATAAAAATTTAAAGGGATTATATCTTCGTAGATATATCTAATTATCAAAAAAATTGTTATTTTCAGCAAGAAAAAAATCATTAGATTAGACTATTAGAGTATTATTCGTTTTATCTTGATTACTAACTATTTATAACTTGTGAGTATTGTTGTTTTGAAGTAGAGGAGAACTTCAGAAGACAAGAAGTTGTAAAGAAGAGTCAGAAGAGTGTCGGTTGAAATGCCAACGCAACAACAACTTTTTAACCATTAATGTTATCTCTTTCCTACACTTCTGACAAATGAAGAAAGAAGCAATAGTGTACATTGTACAAAAAAAACATCTCAAAAAGGAGGAATAAGGTCACGAGGAGGAAGAAAAGAGTTTTGATTCTCAAAAACTCATCAGTCTCCAAATATCATCTATACATACAAATCAATCATACATATACATACATGTATAACTCTAAACCCGTTCATGGAAATTATGTGATCTTGATAGAGCAGCAGGGTTAGCAGAACGAAGAGGGGAGTTCTCGGTTTTGTCGTTGCTGTTATTTATCTTTGTCTTCCGATCATCAAACCCTTTGAACATACCACCGCCTTTGCTCATCATCCCGTCGTTCTTGATACCTAGTGTTGTCCATATCGAGCTCTTTGCTGCTTCGTTGGGATCGTCTATTCTCAACGTTTTTGGGACTAGAACGCCGTTCCTCTGTTTTCGCTGCTCTGTCTCGTTGTCCTTTCTTGCGGATTCTTCATCTCTCGGATGCTTTCCAAGAGTAGGAGAGTTTGGATTTGAAACTTTCTGGCTCATAGGGGATGATGATTGATGCGGTGAAAGCATTGGGATGGTCCAGTAAGGGTAAAACGGCATTGGAAACCCTGGAGGCGGGTAAAAACCTGGTGGAGGCATCGTTGGGTTCCACGTGTAAGGCCACGGAACACCTGGGATACAAGCATAACCATTCATGTTGTTGTTATTGTTCATTTGTGGTTCACCAGCTCTGCAGCTTTGTGGTCTTGATTCATCTACTGAGTGATTGTTAGAGGTGGTCACAGAGGAGCCGCTTGAGCAATCATCTCCATTCTCTACCCGAGCCACAAGCCGCTGATCCACTACCCCATGAAACACGTTTTGAGCTCCGTTTGAGACCTTCTGGTTTCCTTGTAAATTCATCACAGGTGCCATGGGAGCAGCAGCATGCTGTTGATGAGCATCTAGACCAAAACTCAAGACCCTTGTGTTCGCCTGCAACCCTGGATCGAGCCTCGCAGCCTCTAGAGCCTCAGATATAGTAATATGACGGTAATGAGACGAGGAGCTTTTGTTCTTACGACGCCCTGCCCCAACGGGAACATTCCTCATAGTCCCACCAGCTGTCCAATATCTCTGACACGCCTTACAGAAATGACGAGGCTGGTTTATGTTGTAGTTGTTGTAATAACAGAACTTGGTGTCCATGCTTTTGCATCTCGGACACGGCAGAATCTTGGTAGGTTTCTTCAGGACTTTACCATCAGCTGTGGTCTGCTGGTTACTACCATCACCAGGCGAGTCGCTGCTCTCAATCTGATCCGTTGAAGTGGTCTCCTCCTCTTTGTCCCCAGTTTCGGGTTTGGACTCATTCGAATTGTTTAGACTGTTGTCGTTACAGTTCTTATCTGGTAACTCTGGAGTTACCTGAGATGCAATAAACACACTAAATTAAGAACACACTAACAATGGATAAAACCCTAAAACCTAAAACGATCTTTATCATATCTTAATCAAACAATGATTCTTTAAACTACTCTTCAAATAATTAAATGAACATAGTGATGTCTTTATGACAAAACAAGATTGGAACTTGGCTTTTTTATATTCCGTAGATCCAAAGATGATTATTAAAACCAAACAAAAAGAGTTCTATGTGATTAAGGTTTCATTTTCTCAATCAATTACCTTATTATCTTCTGATGATTTGTCATCTCCTCCATCTCCGCCGCTCCAATCATCTTCTTCTTCCTCCTCATCCACAGTCACCGGCGGCGACTCAAAAACAGCCGGAAAAGGGATTTTCATACCGAAGAGCTTAATAGCAGGGTCTCTGCTCTCCATCATCATTCTCGAAAGCTTCGTGTAGTGTCTCTATAGTCTCTCTCTATCTTTATTGATTTTTGTTTTTGTTTTTTTTTTGGGAGATTTTGATTTGGGGGAAGAGAGAGTGTGTGAATATATTTGATGAAATTAGGGATTTAATAAGATCCGTATAAAAGAGAAGGAGGGTAACACGTCAGCATCACATTTCGATTCTCAGCCACAAGTTTATGTGGCCTCTGATATTTTCCTTTTCGCCTCATTAATTTCGGGTCGGGTTGTCGGGTTTTATTTCTTTCTATATAATAGTAAAATTTCTTACCTTTTTCGTATTAATAGATTTTTTTATTTCCCAATTTATATCGGGGATAACAATACACAAGCCTCTCTCGGTAAATTTAAAAATAAAATTAGATTGTTACAAACTATGAGATAAAATCATACTATTTTTTTCTATATAAAAGTAACCGGCAAAGGAATATTTTGAATACAAGATTTGTAATAGATAAGAATACTTCATTTGTTAGATAATTATGCATCTTGAGAGATACATTTAGATGCAAGTTTTTTTTTTAACAATGGAAAAACCCTTTTTCTTTAGAGACGTTACATTAGATATAGAGAGAAATCCGAATACAATCATGTTGCATGTTTGTATGGAATGGCATACACACATTTTATTTTCTTGTACCTTGCAACACTAGTTTTGATGTTTGAAGTTTTAATGGTTGTGAAAAGTTTGTCTATGTTGTAGTTTAAAATCATTCTTTGGTACCATGCATTTGTACACGATATTCATATTCACCTTTGTTGCTATTTTTCTTTGTAGATTTCGATCATTTTTCCTTTTTCTTTGTAGTTAATAAATCTCTTTGGATTTTTTATTTTGTTATGGTTAATGATTGTTAAATAATTTTATTTGGTCTCATTGATAGACTATAAATTAGAAGAGAAATTAATTTTACACTAGTCTATACATATCTTTATTTTTATTATGATAATGACCTTAAAATAAAAATAAAAAATGTCAATATGGCAAAGTAGAGTTCAAGTAGTATGTCAAAAATTCATTTTGAAAGCTTTTTCTCATACATCTTTTGTACAAATAATTAAACATTACAATCATTTTAAGCATAATTTATATTGGAATGACTTTCACTAGCATAATTAAAGAGATATAATAATTTCAAAAGGCAATTTTTTCAAGATAGAATAATTGAATATGTGATTAACTAGTGGATATTCAAAACATGTTCTCGAAATTTGGTAGTTGCTTGTGTGAGAAACATTAATTGGTAATTTCTAGTGTAATAAACATCAATCAATAACATATGCTGAGATATTATAAAAGAGAAGAATTGACCAACACAACAATATCGGATATAAGATCAACATTCGAATGTTCTAAAGCAACAAAATCTTGTAGGTGGTTGAAAAAATTTGTAGCTCTAATCAGGTAAAGTTCAAAAGACATACTGATGCCACAAACAAAGATCTCCAACAATACAAACACACAAATCAACAATTGCATATATAGGAACATCCAACGGTTACGCAATCTCACATATTTTTTTCTTAAATAAGTTATTCAAATATTCTAAAATTTAATTTTATACAAAATCTAATAGAAAAATAACGACACATAAAATTTCGAAAAAAAGAATCGTTAATATAGTTTAGATATATTAATCTATTTGTACGTTTTGGTTGTATAAGGAAATATATATATATATATATATATATATATTTTTAAAAACAAAAGAAGGTTGGATCTAATGAGGTGTCAATTTACAATTGGTTGTTAATTAAAAGGTTATATAGGAAGGTATCTCTCTGCCACATTATTGTAGTAACGAAGTTGAGAGATTTTTTATTTGGACTTTTGGAGGATCTAAATAAAAGTGTATGTTTTGCCACGTTGGATTCTCTGTCACACTTGCTGCTCCCATGGATTTCATCAAACCCAAAAAGGATCGGTCGATCTAATCATAACCCTTCACGTGTTCCACTGCCAGCAATCTTTGATATCTACGTGAATAAATAATATTTATTTATTTGAAACAAAATCAATTATTAGATTGCTATTTTTATAGTATTTTAAATTTAACATTTAAAATTTATAAATTTGTTATCATTTTATGTTATAAAAATATAATTTAACATGTGTTGTATTGGTTATGTTTGGATTCAGCCGATTTCATTTAACTTTTAGGGTTCAATATTTTTGTAATATGTAAAAGGGCAAATTTAGAAAATTTAAACCAAAATTGCAATTTTTGGTTTGGTCAAAATAGAAAATTCGAACTCTATAAACTTTTAAATCTTGGTTAACTCTATAATTATCTATTTATTAAAAAGAGTATAATTATCTGAAAAAATAAATGAAATAATATACTTATTTGTTCGGTAAATTATTCTCAATATATTTTCTTACCTGAGTGTAGTACACACATTTGTACTTCTCCATCTATATCCTTTTTTTTTTCTTTTTGACATCTTAAGAGAAAAGAATTGTTAATATAAAAAAATAAATACAAGATAATAATAATATATGTGAAGATAAGCCATCTTTGTGTTTAAGCCTTGCCTTTTCACACAACACGACTGGCGAGATGTGGACGCTGCTGTGTCTCTTTGGGAGCTACATTAAAAACAACACCTTTTCTTCTATCTACCTTTTTCATTTTCTAGTTTCTTGCTTAATCAGATAATTCAACTGGATTTATATTATCAGTACCTTTCCTATCTAGTTAGTTAATTCTATCAATTGTAAAAATTGACATGTTACTATACTAGTTAATTAACTTGCTTATGAATTTGTATCTCTTAAAAATGTCTTTTATCATCAATACCGTGAACTGCGACCAATTGTTATGAGAAACGTTGCAGCTAGCCATCTCTTTAATCGATTATGTAATTGATTGAGCATACCTTCTTATAGTTTCATGTCAACATTGCGGACAAATTAAACATATATTTTCTTACATGTACAAAGAAAACCTATATGTATGTAGACAAAGTATTTTTTATTGTATATACAAACACAAAACTTTCTATCCAAAGCCAGAGATGGACTCAATAATGTAAACCGTAACTCTCGTTGTTTCGGCGAATGACTTAAATTGTCATGTAAAAATGAGTTATTCCAAAATCCCACATTGAGCATAGTATGTATGTATATAGTAGCACTACTACGTACTGCACTCCACCACATCTCTTCCTTGAAGGCCATTTAAAGGTCCAGATTTGAGCCCATTTAAAGCCTTAGGCCTTCTTTTTTTTGTGGACATCTTTTAAGCCTAGCTATTCCCTTATTACATGTGCTCACTGTTTGGGTGAGTTGGAGAAAATAACACCAGTCCAGAATATTCTTCTAACTAAAATTGGATATACTTTCTATTTCTACTAGTTAGTATGTGCTAATTAATACATCAGCTTAATCAGAAGAAGGAAAAAAAAAAAAATAACACACACACACACACACAAGAAGTTACATATACATGTAATATAATAATGGTTGAAATTTTCACACTTAATTATTATTGTTTCCAAGATAATTAGAACACCCTAAAATGATTCAATAATATTTGGTAATTCTTAATTTTTAAAATGATCTCATATACACTAAGATGATTATTTGAACAAATATGAGTTATTTGATCAAATTCTTACCAAAGGCAATTCTGTGTTTTCAGAAATTGTTAACCGAAGTGGAACCATCTAATATTCTAAGTGTTGTTCTCTAAGGAGGAGCTTTCCTCAAAACTCAAAAAGTAAAAAAATATCCCTTTCTAGTGGTTTCTTGAATTGTATTTCCAATGTCAATTATGAAAAGGACATGAAATGAGTAGTAATATTATATTGGTGATCACATTGAGAAGGTGGTGAAGTTTCCCACTATTGAATTTTTATAAAATTTCTTGTTGACTTAAAATACAAAAAGAGAAACCTTCCAAGAACACAACGATAGCTTTGAATTTTGCTTATAAACTTTTCGACATAAATGGTAGTGATATATATAGATATATATTTTGACATTAAAGCAGTGCATGCATATGGCCATAAAGCTAGCTCTTCATTTAGTGGATTGCGAAACAAATGAATATCTTCTGAGGTGTGATTTTTGTAAAAGATGTTTACAAAATACAAATACAAAAAAGGAGTTGTCTCTAAAGGTACCGTATATATTAAGGTACTTAAGAATAAATGGTATGATGTATTAGCCACTATAGAAGCCAAATTCGTGAAGTGATTAGAAAACATCGTTAAGAGTTAGTGCCATGACTTTGACAAGCATTTATCTCTTTCTTGCACTTACATATAATCTTCTAACTTTGTTTAAATGGACTACTAATATATATACATTGAGATATGTATACTTTGTCAACAACATGGCTAAACAATTGACAAAATGGTTATGATTATTATTGCTAATTAATACTGTTTTGTGCTTAGCTATATTCCATTATAGTGATTGCCATTACACTTAAAAGTGAACTTCCAAAAGCACGAGACACGAGACTTCCCTTGACTCGAACCCATTTGTCGTCAATGACTAATATATATAACTAGCCACGCGTAATTAAGTAGTTATGCCCATTGGCTCCCCCACAATTCCACCACTTTAACCAACATCGATCATTTCTATACGACTACAAAGTTTCTATATGAGACCATGCCTCTTTGATCATGATCTGATCTGATCATCTGAATGAACATTTTCAAACAATGAACTAATAGGGTTTTGCTTATGAAAGATCGAGGGCTACACACATTTTTCAAACTGTAATTGTAATTAGTATTATATAGAACAGTTAACAAAACAGCACGAGCTACACATAAAGTGAAACCGCGTCGATGGCTTGTTTCTTCGTATTTTGTTCCCTTATATTTTTAAAAGTTTAGTCATGTTGGTTGTTTAATATAAACGACTTAATTAGCACTCTAATTAGATCTAAAAACGGCCCATAATTAATTATGTTACTAAAAAACCTCACTATGCTATTAGTATATAATGCTCAAGTTGGAAGAATATGAACTAAGAGAAACCACTACAACACACAAAACTGAAAACAAGTTGGGAAAAAAAGAGAGAAGTAAGTACTCATCACAACAACATTAAGATTTTAAACTATATATACAATTTGGTCATAAATCATCATCGTCAAATGGCCAACAAAGTTCTCTTCCATCTCCTTGTGATCTTCTTCTTGTCTCTGTCTCACTTCTTCTTCTTGCCTTCCCATGCCGCTAGTAAGAACATCATCTCTCTTAAATCTTATTTTCTGTATTAAATATTTACATCATACGTTGTAACTTATACTTTTGTATTCACATAGGACCTTGGAGTTTTATGGAGAAGCCCACTCATATTGATCTCCCTCAACATGATGTGGTTAGTTCTGATGTTATGTATATACATGTGTTCTTGAAAAGTTACGATTAGGTTATTGAAGATTTAAATTTGGTTTTGTTTAAAATAATGTTGTTATAGGATTTGAAGGAGGAAGTCAAAGAAAGGATGGTGATGGAGTTAAACGATTATCCAGGTTCTGGTGCCAACAATCGCCATTTGCCGCGTCAGCGAGGTTGTGTCGATTGCTGATCGATAAATTGAAGAAACATCAGTTATAATTATAGTATCGATCGATAAGGTTAATATTACGTATAAGTAATTTAACATATATATTTACACCCAAAAAAAAAGTTTATGTATATGTAAGCTTACGGACTATGAAATTGAGTTAGTTAACATTGGAGTGGAGTCTATAGACAATTAGACACTAAAGCATAGTTTCTTTTATGTAGTTGAGTTGTTAAATCCAGTTTTACTACTGTGGATAAACTATATATGGATGATATGTACAAGTCTTTAATTTCAATTTAGTGATATACCAATGGGTTTACGTACGGCTTTAATATTTATTTAGCATATATTCCTATCCTTCTTAAAATCATGCAATTCGATCCCAAACAGCTAGTGGGAGACTAAGAAAACCACAAATCGAGCTGAAATATGATTCTACGTCTTTGAATCTGAACCTTGAGGTTGAGGATCGATGGAGATGCATAGACGAGCGATGACGAATCTGAGATGAGAGCTCTCGTGATTTACAAACTAAATGAGAATACTAGGAGAAGTTGCTACATCGCGTTGTGAAGGGTGAAGGCCTAATCTATCACTAGAACCTGTTGCTATGAATGTGGTGAAGACATAACCTATCATTAGAACAAGTTGTGTGTGTGTTTTAGACTGTGTAGTGTGTATTCCTAAGGTTTATCTTCCCACCACTTTTGATAACCAATTAAATTTTTTTAAAGCAAACCAGACTACACGACTTCAAGCTATCATCCCATTTATTATTATTTTAAACTTCAAGCTAAGTACAAATAGACCACTAGCCACTAGATGACGTTTAATCTAGACCAATTTTTCGAACCCTCATGAATCACATGTTTTTGAACACTAGATGGCATACACTTATTACTTGTGAATCCTATAATCAGCGAACACAAAAATCACCAACAACGTTACTGAGTCGATGACCATATTAGCCGTCCACGATTGATGAAACTAGAGAAGTAAAGTAGTTGAGAGAAAGAGCATGTGGGGATATAATAAGGTTAACGCAGCGTTTTGGGCTGCCGTCGTACGAACACAACTAAAGGACACAAGTCGTGTATCGTATCACATCACACCACCTCTTGGCGGATCTTACGAGACACAGCCAAAACAAACTTCTACAATTTTTTTTGATTTTTTCTTTTTCTTTTTAATTTCCTTCCTTTTTAGAATAATAAAAGTTGTTTCCTAACTCACATCGTCACCTAATCCCATTTCTCTTCTTCTTCACTAGAACTCTCTCTCTATAGCGAACAGAGCAAAGTCTTAATCTTTCTCTCTCTCTCTGTCTCGCGTATTGGGTTTTCAAATCAAGAAGCTTTCTCCAGGGTTAGTTTCTTTCTCAATTCGTTTTCTTCTCTATTATCAAAAAATTTGATTTTTTTTATGGGATTGTTTAGACCATTCTCCGATTTTACGATGTAATAGCTGAGTCTCATGTAGAAAATATCTCGATCTGGTTTCGATTAGGGTTTCTTGTTCTTCGATTGATTTGTTCGAATTTGCCTTCTTTTTTATAGATTAGAGATATGGATCTCTCTTGCCCTGTAAATGTTTAGGTATGGAACAAAGTTATATTCTTCTTTTGTGAAAAACAGGGAAACCAAACAAACAAAAATGGCAGCAGCAGCAGCAGCAACATCAGCTTCTTTGTTTTCAATTGGATCTTCTTACTCCTCTACTAAAGCTAGCTCCTTAACACAGTCGAGGTCATCACAAGCTGTGAAATTTAACTCAGTCCCTAGTTTCACCGGTCTTAGATCAACCTCACTCATCTCTGGATCTGATTCTTCTTCCTTGTCCAAGACTCTGCGTGGTTCTGCAACCAAAGCTCAAACATCTGACAAGAAGCCTTACGGATTCAAGATCAATGCTTCCTACAAGGTAGCTGTTCTTGGTGCTGCTGGTGGTATTGGTCAGCCTTTGTCACTTCTTATCAAGATGTCTCCCTTGGTCTCTACCCTTCATCTTTACGATATTGCTAATGTCAAGGGTGTTGCTGCTGATTTGAGTCACTGTAACACTCCTTCTCAAGTTCGTGACTTTACTGGGCCTTCTGAGTTAGCTGATTGTTTGAAAGATGTGAATGTTGTGGTTATCCCTGCTGGTGTCCCGAGGAAACCGGGTATGACCCGTGATGATCTTTTCAACATCAATGCTGGTATTGTCAAATCTCTGGTTGAGGCTGTTGCTGATAACTGTCCTAATGCTTTCATCCATATTATTAGTAACCCTGTTAACTCTACCGTACCCATTGCTGCTGAAGTGTTGAAAAAGAAAGGTGTGTATGATCCCAAGAAGCTTTTTGGTGTCACTACGTTGGATGTTGTGAGGGCTAACACTTTTGTTTCTCAGAAAAAGAACCTTAAGCTTATAGATGTGGATGTTCCAGTTATTGGTGGACATGCTGGAATCACCATTTTGCCTCTTCTTTCAAAAACCAAGCCCTCTGTCAACTTTACCGATGAAGAAATCGAACAACTGACTGTTAGGATTCAGAACGCTGGAACTGAGGTTGTGGATGCTAAGGCAGGTGCAGGTTCAGCTACTCTGTCAATGGCATATGCTGCTGCAAGATTTGTCGAGTCGTCTCTCCGTGCTCTTGATGGAGACGGAGATGTGTATGAGTGTTCATATGTTGAGTCGACTCTGACTGATCTTCCTTTCTTTGCATCACGGATCAAGCTTGGGAAGAATGGACTTGAAGCTGTGATTGAGTCAGACCTTCAGGGATTGACTGAGTACGAGCAGAAAGCACTAGAAGCTCTTAAACCAGAACTGAAAGCGAGCATCGAGAAAGGTGTCGCATTTGCAAACAAACAAGCTGCCGCTGCAGCTAACTAGATCGTGATTTTCACTTGGAAAAACAAAAAAGACACATTCAAGAAGCTGATAACATTTTTCTTCTGATCATTTTGAGTTTTGTTTTCTTTTTCATATTTCTTGCATCGGCGAGACATTTTCTTATTGTAGAATAAAGAATGTATTAGCTTCAGTTTTGAGGATTTTGAAACATGGCACTGAAGCAGAATTTATGAATCATCACCAAAAAAAATCATTACAGGAGCAAGACACACCTTTTAAAAATACAAATAGAATATAAAATAAAATTAAAGACTTTTTAAAGTTACAAATAGTAAGTAAAACTAAAGCGGACAAATACATTTCATACAATTTTTGCCTCCATTCCTGCTTAAGTGTATATATATGTATGACAACAAAATTTCAAAAATGTCATTTCTCATTCATAATAAAGGAAAATTTACAAGATGAGTGGTAGTGATGCCTTTTTTTTTTTGTTGTAAAACTGTCATTTTGTAACTTTAATTTCACACAATTACGCTATATCCTACTTTTCCATTTTTCTCACATCGTATCTAATTTTTCTATTACAAAAGAAGTAAAAATCACCTATGTACATAATTATAAATAGTAAATGTATGAAAATTCTTATTAAGTTTTTGAAAATGTATTACTTTGCAAGCACACCCTTATTTTAACTAAAAGATACCATGTCACAAAACCAAAAGCGTATTCAAGGTTTTCTGTATATTATGCCAAAGCGGCTGATCAAAGTATTTATACACAAGTGATTAATATGCTAGAGTACTTGGAAAGTGTAAATACAAGAATATACGAATACACATAATCTGAAATACATAAATGACTTTTAAAGTTACGAAACAATATCAAGGTTAGTATAGTTTCGTTTAGTGAAGTCACATGAATATTTAGTATTTATATATTTTAAACAAAAAAAATTGGTTTATATAAAATGCTCTTCAAAAAATTTCATAAAATCTTTGAAATGGAGGTGGTGGGTTAATTAGCTAGGGCAATGCGTCCAACAGTCTTGGGCATTATATATCTTACCCTCGACGTCAGTGTTTGTGCAGACAAAATAATTTTTTTCTGGTTTGCATGGTGGCTTCCCTGTCTTTTTTCCATTGCGAGGATTTGTCAATAGCTTGTCAGCTTTAAATAAACCTATATATAAACATATAAAATATATCAATTACAAAAATAATAAGGAGGATAACATATATAAATTGGTTACTAACTAGTATTGATTCATGATGGTGAATATGTAAACTATATACAAATGACATACTACATTCATGAAGATTAACAAGTAAAACGAGTATGACACAAAATATGAAAACTTTGGATGACGACATTGTAATTTTTTCACTTTGAAGAAAATATTTATTGTAGAAAACTTTACATGTAAAGTAAACATATATATATATATATATATATATATATATTTATAGAAGTCTCCAACTATTTTTGTAGGGTGATCCCAAAAAAACTGTTTCGTGTGATTTGTTTTGTTTCTTTATATTCAAGGAAATTGATGTTTAAGAGTTAATTACTCGTTTTCACACAAAAAAAAAAAGAAGAAGAAGTTAATTACTCATTTTGGACTATTTTCAAATGATCAATCTTTGAAAATTTATCACTATTTGGCATTTTTAACCATTGGTTTTGATTTACGGTCGTTATAATTAAAGTTATGTAAATTTTATATTTTGTTATAAGAAGACAGTACTGAAGCAAACCTTTTTTGCATCATCACCAAAAGTCATTACAAGAGCAAGAGCCGTTTTCAAAATGATGAAATCGGGAACGGTCTCTAATAATCACTACACGATCATAAACATCAGATACAAACTTTGCAAAATTATGGCAATCTACACAAGTTCGGAGATTCTTGGTCACTCTAATGGTTGTTCCTGGTGGAGTCACCAGAATCCCAAAGGCTATAGCTAGCTTCTCGCTATGGTATGTCAACGCATGTCCCTTTTCTTCTTCTGAATCCAGATTGTGCAGTTCCGATGTGAATTCCACCACGTATCCCGCAATCTTCAGCTGCTGATTGATTTCCGCCAGCTTTTTATAGATTTCTTCCATCCGCGGATGAGAAACATCGTCTACTATAAACTCATGAACGGTTCCTTGCAGCTCGATTGCGCTTCATCCTGGTTTCGTCTGGATTCTTTTCTCCTTCATCAACGAACGCAGTTCAGTCACTTTCTCCCATTTCCCAACCGAAGAGTAAGTGTTGAGTAACAGAACGTAATCTCCAGCTTCTTCGGCTTTGAGTTCGATAATATGAGAGATCACGCGTTCCCCAAGTTCAACATTTCCATGGACTCTACAAGCCCCGAGCAGCGTACGCCAAATAGTGGAGTCTGGTTTCATCTCCATTGACTTTATGAGACTGTAGGCTTTATCTAGTTGACGAGCACGTCCCAAGAGGTCAACGATGCACCCATAGTGATGTAAATTTGGCTTTATCTTAAATTCACCGCTCCTCATTCTATCGAAAAACATCATTCCTTCATCGACCAACCCAGAATGGCTACACGCAGACAATAAACCCGTGAATGTCTGTTCCTCTGGAGAGATTCCAAACTTCAACATTTCGTTGAAAGCCTCAATAGCTTCTTTTCCAAACCCATTTATAGCTAAACCCGAGATCATAGCCGTCCACGAGACAACATTTCTTTCACGCATTTGATTAAAGACTTCATAAGCCTTATCCATAGACCCGCAACGTGAGTACATGGAAACCAGAGTGTTGCTCAAATTCAAAGCATTGCCAAATCTGTTTTCATCGATAAAAGCATGAACTTGCTTACCAAAATCCAACGCGCCCAAGTTTGCGCATGCTTGTAAAGCCAATAAGCACGTTACACCGTCAGGTTTTACACAACCATCAACCTCGTTCTTCATCTTATCAAACAAAACAAGAACGTCTCGGGTACGTTTGTTCCGCAGATAACACGAAACCAACACGTTCCAAGAAACGATATCTCTCTGAGGAATTTCGTCGAACACTTTACATGCATCATTGCTGTTTTCACAAGTTGAGTAAAGATCCATCAGAGTCGTCAAGAGAAGACTATCCGAGAGAAACCCATCACTGAAAATCTTGCCGTGAATCTGCAAACCGCCGAGTAAGTCACCGGATTTGATGCAACACTTGAGAGCAAAAGAAGACGAGAGTGGGTTAGGAGGAAGAGAGCTGTTTCGTCTGAGAGCTCTGAACAAGCGGAGCCCTTCGCTTGGATTTTTGCTGAGAGAGAAAGCTCTGATCATGGTGTTGGAGTGAGAGAGAGTTGGGTTCGATCTCTGGGAGAAGACTCGGCATGAGTAATTGATGTCCCGAGGAATTAGGGAGAGAGCGAGACGAGAGAGGAAATGGTGGAAAACGTCTGAGTTTCTGATTAAGGAAGTGCGGAGTAAGAAGGCGTGAATCTGCCGGAGATGGAGTTTTCCGGTGGAAGATACGATCAGAGAGATAAGGTGATCGTCGCTGCTGCTTATAGACTTCAACATAGTCTTCGAGTGAAGAAGGCACTAAAAGCTTACTTATTTTTGGTTTATCCTCTCCTCCTGGTTCGATTTCCAAGTCCTCTTTCGGTTCATCCAGAACCGGATCATAAGCTAAACCAACGAGCTCTTCTTGCTTTCCCCATTTCTAATATCCGAAGCTTTTGTTCTTCAATGTTTCAGAGGTTAAGCATTTGAATCAACAATGTGTAGTGAAACTGTGTCACTTTAAGTTTAGAGGTATTCGGCAAATTAATACATTTTCAAAACTTAATTGTAAAACTAGTACATTCACTATATATAATTTGTAAAAATATTTATCTTTCACTATACATTACTAAGTTAAAAATATTTTCTTCTTTATTACATTACACATAAATCTAATAACTAAAATACTAGTCAAAATATTTTTGTAGGGAACATAAAACTCTATATTTTCATATATTATTTGATATATATTTTGTTTGATGATTTGTTTTTATTACGTCAAATAATTATCATAAATTTTTTATATGTACAACTCACTAAGTGTATATATGTAATCAACCTAAACCCACTAAAATTCAAATTCTCAACCTAAATTATAAGAAATTAGTCAAAATTAACATGTGTTGATACAGTGTTAGTTTACAGCTTAACGACGATGAGTCAGCCGACACCTTGGCAATCATGGGGCATCAAATTTGAGTAAAACGACATTATTTTGTGAGATAGCATGCGCTTTTTCATATTCGCGAGGTGCATGTTATCTCACGAAACTACATCTTTTTACTCAAATTCAATGTTTCGTCATTGTTATAGTGTCGGCTGACTCATCGTCGTTAAACAGTTCAGTAACACCGTATCAACACATTGATTTTGACTAAATTTTTTGTACTTAGATTGAGAATTTGAATTTTTAATGAATGTAAATTAATATATATAGTATTATAGTTTAGGTATAAAAAAGCTGCGAGAGAATAGTCCAAGTTAATTTTGACCATTTTTCCTAAAATGATTTCTACATGCGGCTTAAAACTCTTACCCAAACTTCCGTTAAAATTTATGAGAGGAACACGCTTTCTCAACTAGCCGTTTAACGGACGTTATCTTACCAAAACTCCAAACCTCCGGTTCGTATATAACCCGAACCTATACATTTTTTTTTTCATAGATATTTATAAAAAAACGCGCTCCCAAAATATATTAATAGAATTGAATTATGTGTTTATCTGATTATTCAAACCGAACACGAAGAGACAAAACCAAACACAAATTGTAAGAGCTTCGTTTTGAGCTTAAAAAGGTTCCAGATTTCGAAAAATCTATAATTTCTTTTCCGCTTCGTATTCAAGAATAATTTACAGGTAATGTTAATTTATGTTGATTATTACTTTTTCTGTGGTTATAATGATTCAATTTTGATTTTCATTTTTTAGAATATTAGGGTTTGATTCTGGAGATCAGTTGAATTTGGGGCTTTTTCGATTTGGGTTTGTTTAACTCTTGGGAAATTCTAAATCTTTTGAAATTATCAAAACCTTATAAACTCGCATTTCCGGAAAAATGTTATTTTGTTTTCTGGGAATTTTCGATTGTGATATTAGATTATCTAGGAGTGAAATTTCAGATGTTCTTAGGTTTAAAATGTACTGAGTTAAGGGGTGCGTTGGAATTTGCAACAGCTTTTAAAGTATCGGAGCTTCTTCTTGTGTGTTACAGATATCATTTGGTGCTAAGTATAAAGATGGCTGATCATTTGAGTTTATGTACCGACCGTCTCATAACAACTGAGAGCTTGAACTCAGAGAAAGATTCTGAGTCTTCAGATTCTTCTGGAGAAAGTTCTTCCCGGCCTCAAGGCACAGACTTGGCTTCTTCATCTGTTGCGGAAGAGGAAGAACCACTTCTCCAATCTGTGGAATGCCGCATTTGCCAGGAGGAAGATACCACTAAGAACCTCGAGGCTCCTTGTGCTTGTAATGGTAGTTTGAAGGTAAAATTGGATCTCATTGTTGTTTCTTTTGATGGTATTCGTTTGAGAGTTTCTTATTGGGTTTTAATTTACGCAGTATGCCCACCGCAAGTGTGTCCAGCGTTGGTGTAATGAGAAAGGCGACATAAACTGTGAAATATGCCACCAGGTAAACTCATCACTCATCATTTTCTCAGACTCTGATGCTAAATCTTGTATCTTTATGTCAATTTACCTATTTAAGTTCATAGCGCTTTAAGATGCCACAAATGCAACTTTGAATGATGAAGTGTATTCAACAGTAATCCATATATTCATATCTGCAATTGTTGTAGTTACATAACTTCCCTGAATTTAAAGGTCTTACTTGTTTCTATTTACTTCTTTGGACTTTTCTATGTTAGTTTAGATTGGTTCATCTTGTTATCGCTGCTCAATTGTTTAGTTATCCAACTGCTGTTATTCACAAGAGAATGCCGATTACAAATTCTAAAAAGTCCTTTTTTTTATCCCTGATGATTTATCAGCCTTATCAACCTGGATATACAGCACCGCCTCCTCCTCCTGATGAAACGATAATTCACATCGGGTAAGTATTCCAAATCTTTGTTTCTTGCTGCTTTACCGACTTGAACAGCAAATTGATATTCCAATAGTACTTAGTTTGTCTAAACAAAGAGACATGACTTGTTGATTTGTTCTACAAGTTGATCATCTGTAACAATTTATAACATATTCATTTCATACCTTCTGAAGAACCCATCAATATAACAAAATAATGAACTGTGTTTCTTGCCCATTTTCTTATGTCTAATATACATTCAGTTATATATTACTTTGGCATGGTATGATTCGGGTAGGGTATTTAGAAATCAAGATGTACTCTCGTCCGTGAGATATCGATAACATCAGGAGAAAGATAAAACTATTGAATGGCTTCCAAATTCATATAGATTTCCCTTGGCCATCATGACTCTTTTTTGTTTGGTACTTATCTCTTTTTCTTTTTGTGATAACCTCTTTTATTCTGGAGACTCATTATTGTTTACTTGTTTTTGTTATTGAAAACGCACCCTGCAGTGATGATTGGGAGAATGGAGTTCCATTGGACTTGACTGACCCGCGCATTCTGGCAATGGCCGCAGCAGAACGTAATTTCTTGGAAGCTGACTATGACGAGTATTCTGAGTCTAACTCAAGCGGAGCTGCCTTTTGTCGCTCTGCTGCTCTCATCGTAAGCCTGCATTTTTTTTTTAATTATCTTGTTGAGAATATGATTTCTTACCATGTGACTTGTTTTTTCTATCTTCAATTGTAACTCAATACTAAATGGCTGCATTTTACTTCTGTGATGGCAGCTAATGGCACTTTTACTTTTACGAGATGCTCTGAATCTCACTACTAACTCAGATGACGAGGACGATCCAACTGCCTTCTTCTCTGTATGTACATCTTTCCTTACCTTCCTTATGTCTTTAAACCATCTCTGAATACACTTGTTTAAGTTTCTTGGTGATTTTTATTGATTCTTTCTTTGCTCCTTGCTCTCTGGTCTCAACAGCTTTTCCTACTTCGTGCCGCTGGCTTCCTCCTCCCATGTTACATCATGGCATGGGCCATTGGTATACTACAACGTCGTAGACAAAGACAAGTACGCACACGAAAAAAACTCTCCGTATCAAACCATGTTAAATTGTAAAATGCTCAATCTTACAGATAAGACATGTACCAATTTTGTTTTCCATGATATCAGGAAGCAGCGGCTCTAGCTGCCGCAGAAGTTACTTTCATGATTCACGGAGGGGTGCCCCAACGCAGGGGACTTCACTTTGCTGTAGCGCCAGAGCCACCTATAGCCAACGTCCCAACACCCGTTTGATCCTTCCTGGTAAGGCGATTAGATAAAATCTTGAACTTGGTTGCAAGGATGTCACCTACTTATGCTTCTTCATATGTTATTATCTTCCTCGTATGTTTCTGTTCTCTGAATCTTTTAAATGTATAATTCGGCTCTCAAATAATTATAATTTCTTAATATCTATTATTATTATGGGTAACTATTAGTAACTAGCCTTCCACTCAAATTTTTTTATCAAAATAGCCAAAGAGTCTGAAAACTTTGGAAACGAACATTTTTTAATGATGTAAAAAATCAAAATTATCCTCAAACAAAAGACAAAAGATGCATCAGCATATTGTAATTTGTAAAACAACATGTCATTTAATGAAAATAGCATGTCACGATAAAAAGAAAATCGTGATATTTAGAGAACAATGCGTTTTCATGTACTAAAAGCATGAATTTAAAAGAAATCATATGTGATCTTAATAAATAACTAGAGGATAGCCCGTGCTACCGCACAATAAAATTGTATTTCTTTTAAATTGTTTTTATCTAAGATAGTGTTTATTTTTCATATCGTAAGTGTTTAGCAAATAAGATGTTTTCAGTTTTGGACATGTCTGGTCGGTTCGACTGATTAATTTACGACCCGAACATTGGATACTTTTTCGATTTGAGTTTAATGCTGATAACTGGTAATCTTAAAAACAAAAAAAAAACTGCCATTAACCCGTGACCCTATGAACCGGCCAGATTTTGGTTTACAAAATCTATATGAATTGGAAGTAAAATATAGAATTTTAATTATTTTTAGAAATTATAACATTTTTATTATTTGTCAAACAAAAGTAAATATAACTAAATTTGGTTATCGTAAACCCGTGAGAAATTTTTTTTCTTTTTGGTAATTTTTACTATTTTCAAAATAAAGAATTTTAAGAATATAGATTTGATTTTTGTATGTTCAAAATAAAATAAAGAATTTTACGAATATAGATTGTGAATTTTGATATTATTGTACTTTTTCATAATATATTTATAATAAATAATATAAAATGTTAAATATTTATAGTTTCACGTATATTCAAAATTTGATAAGCAATAATAAAGTAGGTTCAATATTTTCTTAAAAATATTTTTAAGAATTTTTGAGAAATACCCCTTTTGGTGTACCCTTTTTTTAAAAATACCCCTCTTTTCTATCCATTTAAAAAATACCCCTTTTTAAATATGAAAAATTATAAACTTTTATATGGTTTATAAGGTACATCGAGATCATCATTACTACTGGGAGACTAAATCCAAATATTTATAAGGTTTTAAAAGGTTCTAAACGGTATTTATAATGTTTTTATAAGGTTTTTAAAAGGTTTACACAGTTTTTATAAGGTTTTTAAATGGTTTTTTTAAAAGGTTTTTAAAAGGTATTTATACAGTATTTATGAAATATATATAGAAATTTACACACATATAAAGATAATTTGTGTCTATAAATATAAGTTTACACATATGTTTTTGATAAATTTCAAATTTTATAGTCACTTTTTGATAAAATTAGAAAGAGGAGTATTTTTAAAAAGTAGTATTAGAAAAGGGCTATTTTTGAAATTCTCCCTGAGAATTTTTGAGAAATACCCATTTTCGTGTACCCCTTTTTAAAAATACCCCTCTTTTCTATCCATTTTCAAAAATACCCCTTTTCAAATATGAAAAATTATAAACTTTTATATGGTTAATAAGGTACATCGAGATCATCATTACTACTGGGAGACTAAATCCAAATATTTATAAGGTTTTAAAAGGTTCTAAACGGCATTTATAATGTTTTTATAAGGTTTTTAAAAGGTTTACACAGTTTTTATAAGGTTTTTAAATGATTTTTAAAAGGTTTTTAAAAGGTATTTATACGGTATTTATGAAATATATATATAAATTTACACACATATAAAGATAATTTGTGTCTATAAATATAAGTTTACACATATGTTTTTGATAAATTTCAAATTTTATAGTGACTTTTTGATAAAATTAGAAAGAGGGGTATTTTTAAAAAGTGGTATTGGAAAAGGGGTATTTTTGAAATTAATATTCTGAAAATGTGACTAATGGGACTTTGTGTATTTAATCATAAATGCATTTATTTATAGGGAGAGATGGAGTTAATGGGAAAATTATGTTTATAATTTTAGAGCTACGATTGTGAATAGAAATACATCTTGATCAATGTATATACAAACTTGACACTGTTCATACAAACTAAAAATGAACATATTTTATACAAACTGGTCAATGTTTAAAACTATTTAAAAACAATCAAACAATAAAATATTAGAATAAAAACTCCAAAAAATTAATAAAAAATTTTTATGATGATAAAGAAAAGTAAAATTGCTATGCTAATATAATATTTTGAATATTTTTTTTTTTATGTTTATCGAATTTGTGTGATTAGGTATTATGAATGAGGAGATTCCAAGATATGATGTGCATGAGTAGAGATAATTTTGGTGAGCAATTTTTTTTAAAATATTAAGATTGTGATTTTGTTTCTAGTAGAATTTAGAAAGTAGTTAAAGAATATGCTAATTATATGCTGTATAATTTTTTTAATAGAATTATTAGGATCTCGATTTGATTAACATATTTAATGATTACCATATTATTAATATAATATAATTAAAGCTAAAACTTAGAGATTTTTATTCCCTAAAATGTAGCCATTCGGATTAAATTTAGGTAAGATACAATATTGAATGTTGTTAATCAAATCTTTTAAAATGAACGCTTAAGATTTGATCTTCAGATTAACGACTGTGATTTAATAATTAAACCCGATTAATAGATCCATTAATTTTAAAAGATCCGCTTGTAAACCCGATTAAGGATGTATTTTATTTCATTTGAAAACATTAGTGTAAAACAAATGGGTACTTCAGCTTTAATAGTATAGATTTGTAAAATAACTTAGTGTTATTTTCTTCTTTTTTTCAACATAAACTTATTGAAACAAATGATGACGGATATTTTAAGAAAAATTAAGACTTCAAATGTTATTTTAATTACGTGTAATACAAACAAAAACTGAGTGTTACAAAATTAAATGACGACGGAAATTCCAAGAAAAATTAAAATCCAGTGAAAGAAAGATGAAGATACTTGGTTGTTGGATGGAGAAAAAACCCATAAATATGTAAGATATAGGATGATATTTTCGTAGATTGAATTAGACATGTTCGACCCAATGTCGGAGTAAGTATGACCAAAGCTAATCTTAACCTTATTTTTAACCATAACAATACTGTTTATAAACAGTAACCGGACTGTAACTATATAAATGGATAAAAACTGTAACTGTTAACTGTATAAGTAAATTAGTTTCGGTTAAAAAAAAATATTAACCGTAACTATAATCAACCTAACCGTAAAAATCGGTTAACTGCTCGGTTAACATATTTAGATATTTAAATAAATTATAATTATAACTGTATACAATAGAAAGACACAACGAATGTTTGTGTAAGATTTTCACCTTATTGAAAGCAATACAACAAGTTGAACTCGTAAGTAATCAAAACGTTTCATACCAAACAATTTTAATTGTTGTAAACTAGAGAGAATAGAGAGGGATTGTTGTGTGTCTTTATTCATAAGTAAGATTTTGAGTCTTCAGATTCTTCTGGAGAAAGTTCTTCCCGGCCTCAAGGCACAGACTTGGCTTCTTCATCTGTTGCGGAAGAGGAAGAACCACTTCTCCAATCTGTGGAATGCCGCATTTGCCAGGAGGAAGATACCACTAAGAACCTCGAGGCTCCTTGTGCTTCTCCAAAATTGATGGCAGACGCCGTGAATGTTCCATCGCATACGACAATTTTCGTGGCAAGTAGAGGTATAATTTTGTCTCATGTACCTGTTTTCCAATTTACTTTTTGTCCATCGATATTTCATGTCACTTTTTGTCCTCCACCAATCGTCTCTTCATTATGCTGCTCAGGACAACTACTCTTGTCCCAGGGCTTGATCAGATGTTGTCCATCGAGAAACCGAAGAGTTAATATTTGATGGACAAGATCTATTTCCCAACTCGTCCAGTATAATTTTGTCCATTCATCTAAGTTTTGATTTTTGTCCTCTATAGATATTCTGATCGTTCTGCAGCGCAGGACAACAATAGATCATGTATTGTCTATCGAAGAACTAAAAAGTGAGTAATTGTCAATCGAGGACCAGATATATTATTTAACTCGGAAATTTTATTTGGTCCACCGATGTGAGCTGTTGTTTGTTTGTCTACAGATCGTCTCTTCGTCTCGCGGCGCATATCAACAATCACGGCCCGAATACAATATCAGGTGTAGTCCATCGCGGAACAAAAGAATAAGTATCTGACAGATAGACCATATCTATTATTTAACTCGTACATTATAATACCTTGTTCATTATAATTTATGTCATTTATGGACTAGAGCTATTATACTAACTCGTCCATTATTCTAACCTGTCTTTTATGTTTAACTCTAGTCAGTAGCAGATTGCATATTGGACTCGTTCTTGGACTTAAAGTCATTGACTCTAATGTACATCGAACTTCATCCATCAACGCTCAGCAAATAGACATTCACACATCTACGAGGTATTTTCCAGATATGGACATTTATCCATTTTATTGGGAATTTTGTCTGTTGGCGACAAAATTTCATCGCTTCCTGATTTTTTTGTTATAGGCCAAATGCAGAAAAAATTAGAAGAGCCAACAGTAACCGTCAACCGCATGAGGAATTTGACACCTTTGTGCTCACACCTCATTTATTTGCGACCGCCTCGCATATAATCAATGGACAACATATTATCTTTATTGTTCTTGTCCATTGTTTTTTACTCTATAATCACCCACTAACTAAATTATCCTCTGTGTAATAGCTTATATTATCACCATTTAATGCTCTTTGTTGATGTCGCAAAAAGCTGTCCCATCGTTCAATTTTTTTAATCGAGTGCAAAATTCTCTCCTACTAGTTGTGGGTAGTTTCGTCTTTTCTCCCATGTCTTTTTCACGCAATATGGCACTCAGTAAAATACATATATCAAAGTGGTAGTTCCACTTTTTTAGTTATAAAAGTGGCATAGGGTATAATATTCCCTTGTACAAAAGGCTAACTTAAAAAAATTATTTTTGCAAATCCCCCCAAAAAATTCTTTTTTTTTAGAATAATTGTTTATCACATCACAATTGATGAAAATTTCACTATGTTATTTAAAGCAAATAAGTAAAATAATAATGGATAATAAAAAAATTGCTAGAAATTCCCTTCCGCATATACTCTTTTCAAAAAAAAAAAAAAAAAAATATATATATATATATATATATATTTTTTTGGTCACTTTCATTTTTGTCCTCTTTTACACAATTATAATATATTAAATTAACCTTTAAAAATTATAATATGTTAAATTAACCTTTACAATTTTTTGTTAGGTTTGGGTTCTCCATTTTACACTTAAGGTATAGTTCGGAAGGAGTATGATTTATTATTTGGAATTTAGGGTTTAGAATTTATACATTTTGTTTATGGAGAAGGGTATTATCGAAAATTGATAACAAGAGAGGTTGTTTTTGCAAAAAAACAAAGTGTAAAGAAAAAGGTAATTTGAAAATTCTCCTTGAAAATAACTAAAATTTATTGATAAAGCAATATTAGTTGTTGATAAAAAAAAGCAATATTAGTTTGTTCAACCATTGACTATTAACATTATAATCTAAAACAAAAATTTCTTTTTCAATATTAATATTTATAATGTATTTATAATAAATATACATAATGATATATAAATTGTTAATTAGTTTATTGATCCGCAATCTATCTAGGTCGACTGACTAACTTGGTGACCCGGAAGGTAGTCGAGTTCGCAATCCAGTTCGGGTTTAAGAATATTTATTCTATTAGAAGTTATTTTTTAATAAATATTTTGGTTTTGATATGCCACTTTTATATTAATTTGACCTATTTCATACTCTCTTATTTTTTAAACACGAAAATATGGAATTAAAAAAGGACACCTAATGAAAAAAAATTATATAAGTTTTTTATTCTTTTTCACAAAAATAATGAAATTTAATATAAGGGTTCTTTAAAATCTATTTGAGAATTCTATAGTATTATGTGCTAATTTTTTTTTAGTATGATAGTTTGTATCAAAATACACTAGTTAAAAACCTAAAGAAACGTGAAGTGGTCTTAGTATAATGGCAGATGATAAGTCTACTGAGAATAGACACCATTACACCTGGGATTAAATCTCGTTGTAGAGATGCTAATTGACCGGCATGTTGTGGCCAATGTTAAAAACAAAAAAAACATGAAGAAATGAGGTGATTAAAATAATTTGAATCAAGTTGTTTTGACAAGCTAAATTTTCTTTAATTGACCTAAAAAATGGATTACCTTTACGGAGATGGTTTATTAAGAGTCACATAGAAAACAAAAAATGGCGGTTAATTTCTGTCGGGGTCATATACCATCATGAAAGCTATCATCTCAAGTGGCCATCCAAGGCGAGATCGAGATTACAAAGGTATTATATCCATCATGGTGAGGAATTATTCTGGTGACTTTGTTTTTGATAAACCATATCGATTGATTCGATTATATTTGATAGAAACGCGTCAAAGTGTTTCTGAGTGGACTACTGTCCAAAGAACAAAGCAACCACACTGTTTGTTCCGAGTTTGGAATGGTTTCCAACTAATGTCAGGAGATAGTCAGGTCACGTGCATTTCTCACTACCATATAAACTAATTGGATCCACATAAATGTGATTGACAAACTAATTGGGTCCAATTGACAAACTCTCCACATAAATATGATTGTTGTTTCTAGAGTGGATCAAAACTGTGTTAGTTCCTTCCAGTTTACTCCAATTCTCCCTTACCACTGGTCCGCAACTGTGGGGGCTATTTTGGCGACTTTAAAACAAAATTTGGCTGGTAGAATTGTAGGAGGCAAGTGTAAAATTGTAGAAATGAAAAGTCCAGATTCTAAAAGAAATTATCTAATAAATAAATATATATATATATATATACTGTATATCTATTGAAAACCCGAATGGAAACTAAATTTCTAGATCGGAATTATCCATAAATGAAAAGTCGAACCGATACCAAACCGAATTTTATCTTTATGAGTTTGATCCTGAATAATGAGGTAGATGCCTAGTCGATGAGCTGAAATTGGACAAAAAAAGTTGGGTCTACACAAATTTTGGAAGCGTCTGACGTTGATTTTCTTTTGGTCTCTGCACTGATTTCAAGCCGGCCCTTTAATTGCCCAAGGGTTTTTCTTAACTTGGCTCACTAATTTGAATATCTGGCTAACTATTGCCCTTTTATGCTCCAACTTACTCAGTAACTTGGTTTAAATAAATATTTGTCGACTAAGATTAGAAAGAGGATCGGATCCTTCACAAGTAGCAGTAGTGAACGAGTTCTCTGTCGAAATAAAAATTCTTGTATATATGTGTGGTTGCTATTGGAGTAATTAAATTATCCAACCATAAGAGGACCCTAGTGACCCGACGCAGTTAACGCATACACACTTAGACTTTTCTACTTTGTTTTAAATGTGGTAAGTTATCTAACTTTTACCATTCCCTCCTCATTTTGTATAAATATATGCAGTGTGACATTCTATCAATCACTTGCCATTCCATATTAAGAGAGTTATTAGAAGTTCAAAAGTATGGCTTCCAAGTCTTTTGTTCTGTTGGGTCTCTTTGCAGTTCTTCTTGTCATCTCAGGTGTGGCCGGGGCATCTGCTAGCAAACCCGGTACGTAAATAATTTAATGTATTACAGTCTATTCTTCCTTTGGAGGCTTTTTAATAAGAGAAAGATACGTTCGTGTGAGGTGGCTAATTGGACCCGAGCTAACGTAATATTTGATGATTTATGTTAAGATTTGCCTGTTTTAAGTCCGGAATGTTGGGTTGACAACGGTTAATTATTTGGTGTTACTATAATCCAAATCCTGAATACTATAATATACATTTTATTTTAAAAATAGTTTTAAGGGAAAAGCTATTTTAACCGTGAAGCGGAATGCACAATATATATGCTAAACAATACCTTTGAAATAATGCGTTGTTTGGACAGGCCTGGTAAAGAGTGAGAAAACTGTGCAACCTGATCATCATCACTACAGTGGAGGTTATCACATCTCCGGAGGAGGAGAATTAGGAGGAGGAGGAGGAGGAGGAGGAGGAGGAGGAGGAGGAGGAAGAAGACGAAAGTGTTACCACGGCTGCTGTCGTAGGGGTTACTATGGCTGCTCAAGGTGTTGCACGTATGCTGGAGAAGCTGTTCAGACTCAGCCTGGCCACTAAAATATTATGTATGTATCACTTTAAGTAAACCATGGTGCGTTTATAACGAAGTGTCTCCAGTGTACGAAAGAGGCAAAATTGATTACGAAAATAACTATGGAATAATGTTTGATAAGATAATGTTTATGTGTTTGAGTTGTAATCTGTGTTGTTTGCATAATAAAGCTATTTGAAGTTTATGTTATTCTCTTTTGGTTTTGTGTATCAATTGGGTAATTTAATAATGATGGCCTAAACAAATTGAAATGCACTTCTCACATATTAGCTACATAAAAGTTCTATGATTAAAAGTAGATGGGACTTTTCTCGTGTACGATCCGGTTAGGATTAAAGGACCAAATCCCAACTGAAAATTTTAGAACTAAAAGTTTTGACGCCGAATGGAACCGATCCTAAATACCACCAACAAACCCAGACTTAGGTTACACACTAATTTTATTTTTTATTTTTTATTTTTATTTTTCATGTCAGACTAACAAAAGCCACATATTCATGGTCATCTAACAAGTCAGTCGTCTAAGCCAATTGACTGTGTAAGAAAAATGAACCACACGTACGACCAATTACATGTAAGAAACTAAGAATCTAATTTTGGCATTTACGTTAACACAAAAACCTCAACAGCTGACTCTTACATATATGTATTATTGTAGACTGTAGAGGAAAAGTTAAATTAAATGATTTGATTTTACCGTATTGGATTTTTTTCCAGAAGTATAAGATAGTTGCGTAGTTAACGAAAGCTTATGTATGATTGCAATGCTGAAAGGGTGATATCCAAATATATATCTTTTAAGAAGGTTTTAATGGTTTTAAGGAAAAATTGACCAAAATAAGAGAAAAACACTTTTCAGGACAATTCCGAAACAGTATAAATTTCATATGTTCCTAATAGATTAATATTTATGAATTATCTAAACTTTGCTTTGAAGAGTCATTAAAGCATATGATTGAGTAGTTTACTTGTTGGATTTAAAAGGGTGGGTGGTCGATTAGTTTGAGTGAAGATATAATTGCTTAATCATGTTTTTGGTGAAAATTTATACCTTTGGTAATCATGTTTGGAGATATTTCTTTAATGATTTGTCGAATAAATATTCTCTCTTGAAGTAAACCTGAATATTTTGAAAACTTTTCCAAGTTGGAGCTTCTCAATCTGTCTTTTAACAATTTTGAGGGAAAGGTACCTATGGAATTAAGTTTCAGAATACTACTATAGTTTCCATATTTGGAAACAATGACCAATGTGGAGGCATTAGGGGATTTCAACTAAAGCCATGCGTCCCCCAAACACGACCACCGAGACGAAGCGTGCCTCTCGTTTAATTGAAATTATAATTGGAGTTAGCGTAGGCATAACTTTGCTTTTGCTGCTGTTCATAGCTTTACAAAAAGAAAGAAGAACAAACAGACCAATGATCCAACTCCTAGTTTGGAAGTCTTCCATGAGAAGATAAGTTTTGGAGATCTCCGAAATGGGACAAAGGCTTCTCTTCTTCTAGTTTTGGTATTGTGTTTAAGGCATTGCTCCCATGCGTATCTCGTACAAGCATATTATTAGGAGATGGAGAACCGGAGATCGACCGAGATCGACGGTTGAGATGACAAAACTAAGATATGAAAATAAGAAGATATGATTCTAGAAAAATCTCGATGATATGTGGTAAATATCAATATTAAGTTTAGGAAGATTAATATTATGTGTAGTTATATTATTTACATTTATGTTTATCCTAATTTTTATATAAAAGAATGTAAGTTGTAACATGAGAGTTTAATACAATTCTTCCTTTAAACATTTTTGTGTTCTTTACTCTCATCAATTTATCACATATAGACAATAATACAACAAAGATATGGTAATATCCTGTTATATGATATGACTGTAAACCATGTGATTTTGTGATGAGGACGTACGTAACAAGCTAGCTACTAAAACTTAAGAAAAAAATCTGAAATAATGTTAAAAAGTATTTTCTAAAACGTATAAAATTGGTTCGGTGATTTGGTCTTGACTTTGATTTAATTCATTTTTTGATACGCATGTCAATTAAAATATTCTCTTTTTCTTTTAATTACGAAGAGAACATGTTCTTAATTGCATCCTATGTACGTATATATCTTTTTGAGCTTTTATCATATAACAACAAAACAATCTCCAAAATTCATATTAGATTTACTCTATCATAATTATAAATCAATTATAAAATTTTATCGTAATCGAGACAGGCAAAACGCAATACCGAGTCGGACACACTCTTTGTTTTCCATCCCACCAACCGCAATTTTAAAGTGCTTTAACGTTTTGCCGCCATTGGAAAATTTTCTCCATTCACAATTTAATTATTGTTCTTCCTTTTTACTCCCTTTATTATTTTCTTCTAATATAATTATTTTTATCGAAAAAGACATAATTTTCTATGAACAAAAGTTGTTTGGATATATATAAATAAGCATTATTGTAAAGTAAAACATTTCTTTATATCCCACGACCCATCAATAGATATCCCAAGAAGCAAATGACCAAACTAGCCAACAACTCTCCCATATATATATGTATAACACAACTTCGTCCATCTCATCCACGAACAATAACCAAAACATGGCTTTCAATAAAATTTCCTTAGTCATTTTCCTATGCCTCTTAGGTTCTTGTAGAGGTGATGGAAACCCAAGAGATGGTGGCTCGGTCAGTACCATTGTGACACAAGGTTTCTTTAACAATATCATCAACCAAGCTGGTATTGGTTGTGCAGGAAGAAGATTCTACACTCGCAACTCTTTCATCGACGCTGCTAATACTTTCCCCAACTTTGCTAATTCCGTTACTAGACGTGAAATTGCTTCCATGTTTGCTCATGTCACTCACGAGACCGGACGTAAGATTCTTTTCTTTCTTTACCTTTTTAATATATTATTAATATTTTTGTATAAATGAGTAAATTATTCTCAAAACCTATGGGTTGGGATGGGATGTTTCATTATTTGAGATAAATAATATTATTAATTGAGCTGATTATAAATACAATATTTTTTTTTTCATGTGACATCTCTATGTATGTCGGTATAGACTTGTGCTACATAGAAGAATCAAAGAAAAGGTCACGAAGCAGGTGCGACGAGAACGTAGAGCAAAGACCATGTCCATTGCCGAGGAAAGGTAACTTTGGTCGTGGTCAGAGTCTCAGTCTCGACCTTCTAGACCAGCCTGAGCTTGTGGGTAGCAACCTATCTGTAGCTTTAAGGAAGGGTTTGTCGTTTTGGATGAATAGCGTAAGGCCTGTACTGAACCAAGGATTTGGAGCCACTATAAAAGCCATCAATGGAATGGAATGTAACGGTGGGGATTCAGGTGCGGTCAAGGCAAGGATTGGATACTATAGAGGCTATTGTAGACAGCTTGGTGTGGATCCTGGTCCTAACCTTAGTTGCTAAAATTTTTTATTATGTCGAAATGGTAAATCTGTTTTGGTGAGTGGATTGATCAACCAATGACTGTTATGCAACTTGCTGCCATGAAAGCATGTATCACGAAAATTTTACAAAGAAACAAAAGAGCTAGCTAGTACTAGTTGTTGTTTACAATGACTGCTTTTATGAACTCCATAACTGTTGAAACCAATTGACTTTGATATTTGGTATAACAATGATCAGCTCCTTCCACAATCTCTAGCTTGTGGTTTGGTATGATCTTAGCAAACTCCTTGGCATCTTCCACGGGTACTGTCTCGTCATCCGATCCATGAACCGTCATGACCCTGCCATTACATCAATCCCGGCTTGTTTATATATATCTCAAACAAACTATATGAGTTAAAGAAATTAACTACTCTCACCTGCATTCTTTGTCAATCTTGAGGCAAGCTTCAAGCATATCAGTGTTTAACCGGTCCATCAAACTCTCCTCGGTAACACGGTACCTAGGATCACCTGTAAGAAACCAGTACATTGATAGAAACATGAGAGAGTTATGATCTTTGACAGTACATGGAAACAAAAGAGCTGATAACAATACCATCTTTAACATCTATGTATCCTTGTTTCTTAATTCTTTCGAGGAAACCTTCCCCAAGACGCTCTTCTATGCCTTTCTTCAGATCATAACGTCCCGAGAGATTTATTACATTGGGGATATCGTGATACTTGGAGGCATAGAGAAGGACCACATCACCTCCTATGCAACAAAACTTTAAAGTATGGAGAGTATATATATATGTTGCAATGTCATTGATCGAACAATACTAGTTTACCTTTACTGTGTCCAAGTATTATAGTAACCACACGGTTTATGTTAGAGAAGTATTGGATAACAGAATGTAGATCATCAGCTTCATAATTGTAGTTACCATAATAGAAACTTCCTTCACTCTCTCTACAACAATGAAAGCACCATAACCCCAAAAATCAAAACAAATACACCAAATTATACAAATCAATGAGAATTCAAGAAAAGAGAAAAACATATACCCATTCCCTGAGAAATCAAAACGGAATGCACTAATCCCTTCTTTCTCTATAGCAACAGCCACATTTTTCATAATTTCGAAGTTCTGCATACAGTTCATAGGCCAAAAGTAAAGACAAGTTCATTCATATATAACTTATACCACATTCTTGAAGTATTAACCAAATCAGCAATGCTTACGAATTCGAGAAGCGGCTAAAACAAATAATACATAGAGCTTACAGCAAGGAAAAAAAACAGAACAAACAGCTGGAAGAGTCTTTAGCTTCAAGAGATCATACTGAATCAGCTAGAACACACTAACCTTGTTTGATCTAAAGCCATGACACAAGACAACAATTTCTTTAGAACCAGTTTCATGAAGCAGACCAACCAGCTTCTCATTGTGGCTGTTCGGAATCACAATCCTCTGCTCTTGAATCCCCTGAGACGAATCCATTCTCAAGTATTTTTTTTGCTTTGTTGCACAAGATTTGATTGAGCTTAGTGGTATAAGGCGAGCGTTATGAAATCAAAGATAAATGTGGGACAAGGGAAAATTTTTGTAAAAATATCTCTCAATTGATCATATTTTGGAGTTTATCTATATAGTTTTTAAATTATTTTTCATTGTAAACACAATTATTAACCAATTAAATAAAGATATCATTAGTCTTTAACGCTGTATATTATTAAATTGTAGCTTTTATTTGTTTTGCTAAAGAAAAACAGTTATATCACTCAATACACATTTTTCTTGTGTGTGGGTCACTTACATTATCATCCAAATACTTTTGAAATCACTTTAAGAACGTATCATCCAAATAATTTTTATTTTTTTTGTCATAATCATCCAAATACTTTTAAAATCACTTTAAGAACGTCTAAAATTTCTAAAAAAATTTACCTACTAAACCTAGTATTTAGTAAAACTAAATAAATAAATTGGTTAACATTTACATAATCCCCTGTTACATGTTAATATTATATGAAAAATAGTTTATATGCTAGTAGCTACAAAAGTACAAATTAGAAAAGAAAGAAAAAATGTCATTTCTGTAGAAAATGTGTAAAGATGATTCAGCCACCGCATGATGTTTGTAGACGTCGGTGGACTACTACCTTCTTTGATTTTTATTGTCGTTTTTGGCGGTGGACCACTACTTGACTAAACATTTTTGAAAAGTGTGGCGTTTTATTTTATTATCCCTATTTTTGCTTCAAGTTGCATTATTTTATAACCAAAGCTAAAGGATGCTTCGTCTCTGTATTCACTTTCCTGCAAAATATGAGAAACACCAAAAAAAAGTTCACCAACAAAAATGAGAAGCATGAGACTGATTCTTTTACTTGCTTTCAACGCTCTCATGCTACTTAGTGCACATGGTTTTACCGATGAAACTGATAGGCAAGCGTTGCTCGAGTTCAAGTCTCATGCTTCTGAAGGCAAGAGAGATGTCTTGTCCTCATGGAATCACTCTTTCCCTATCTGCAAGTGGAAGGGGATTACATGTGGCCGTAAAGACAAAAGAGTTACTCATCTTGAACTCGGAAGATTGCAATTAGGAGGAGTGATATCACCATCTATTGGTAATCTATCCTTTCTTGTATCACTTGATCTCTATGAAAACTTTTTTGGTGGTACTATTCCTCAGGAGGTGGGGAAATTGTTTCGACTTGAATACTTGGATATGGGGGTAAATCTTCTAAGAGGACCTATTCCAAGTGGTCTATACAATTGCTCTAGGTTGTTGCACCTTCGTTTAGATTCAAATCATCTTGGAAAAAGTGTTCCTTCAGAGCTAGGGTCGTTGAGGAATCTTGTTCAGTTAAATCTTTATGGTAACAATATGAGAGGAAAGATCCCTGCGTCACTAGGAAACTTGACATCTCTACAACAGCTTGCATTGTCACATAACAATCTTGAAGGAGAAATTCCTAGTGATGTAGCTAAACTGACTCAAATATGGAGTCTTCAGTTAGTAGCAAACAACTTCTCAGGTGTTTTTCCTCCCGCTCTCTACAACTTGTCCTCACTTAAGCTTTTAGGCATTGGTTTTAATCATTTCTCCGGCCGCCTCAGACCTGACTTTGGTGTTCTGCTACCAAATCTTCTATCGTTTAATATGGGAGGGAATTATTTCACAGGATCCATTCCAAAAACACTTTCTAATATCTCTACTCTTGAAAGATTGGGAATGAATGAGAACAATTTGACAGGAAGTATTCCTACCTTTGGGAAAATCCCAAATTTGCAAATGTTATTTCTTCATACCAATTCTTTAGGAAGTGGTTCTTCTGAAGATCTTGAATTCCTCATTTCTTTGACAAACTGCACCAAACTAGAGACCTTAGGGATTGGCCGAAATAGGCTTGGAGGTGAATTGCCTATTTCTATCGCCAATCTATCCGCAAAACTCATAACTCTAGACCTTGGAGGAACCCTCATTTCCGGAAGAATCCCTCATGACATTGGAAATCTCATGAACTTACAAAAACTTATATTGGATCAAAATAAGTTGACTGGACCAATCCCAACCTCTCTTGGGAAACTTTTGAATTTGAGGTATTTAAGTCTATTTTCAAATAGATTATCAGGAGAGATACCCGCCTTTTTAGGCAACATCACTGTGTTGGAAACACTAGATTTGTCCAACAATAGTTTTAAAGGTATTGTTCCCGCGAGTCTCGGGAACTGTAGTCACCTACTAGAGTTGTGGATTGGGGATAATAAGCTGAATGGGACTATACCTCTAGAAGTTATGAAAATTCGCCAACTTCTTCACCTAGACATGTCAGGAAACTCTTTGGTCGGCTCTCTGCCACAAGATATTGGACAACTACAAAATCTTGCTACACTATCACTCGGGAATAACAAATTATCAGGAAAACTTCCGCAGACGTTGGGAAAATGTCTCACATTGGAAAATCTTTATCTGGAAGGAAACTCGTTTGATGGAGATATTCCAGATATAAAAGGGTTGGTTGGTGTTAAAGAAGTTGATTTGTCGAATAATATTCTCTCTGGAAGTATACCTGAATATCTTGCAAATTTTTCCAAGTTGGAGTATCTCAATCTTTCTTTTAACAATTTTGAGGGGAAGATACCAAAAGAAGGAATATTTCAGAATATTACTATAGTTTCCATATTTGGAAACAATGATCTATGTGGAGGCATTAGGGGATTTCAACTAAAGCCATGCCTCCCGCAAGCACTACCAGCTGAGACGAAGCGTTCCTCAAGTTTCAAGAAAGTTGTGACTGGAGTTAGCGTAGGCATAATTTCGCTTTTGCTGCTGTGCATAGCTTTGATTTGGTTTATGAAAAGAAAGAAGACTAAACAGACCAATGATCCAACTCCTTCTAGTTTGGAAGTCTTACATGAGAAGATAAGTTATGGAGATCTCCAAAATGCGACAAATGGCTTCTCTTCGAACAATATGATCGGTTCAGGCAGTTTTGGTACTGTGTTTAAGGCATTGCTCCCAACGGAGAAAAAGGTTGTTGCAGTGAAAGTATTGAACCTGCAGAGACGTGGAGCGATGAAGAGCTTTATGGCAGAATGTGAATCTTTGAAGGACATAAGGCATCGTAATCTTGTGAAACTATTAACAGCTTGTGCTAGTATTGATTTCCAAGGAAACGAATTCAGAGCTCTCATATATGAGTTCATGCCTAATGGAAGCTTGGATAAGTGGCTGCATCCAGAGGAAGTGGAAGAGATCCATAGGCCCTCAAGACCCTTGACACTGCTTGAAAGGCTTAACATTGCCATAGATGTGGCTTCTGTTTTGGACTATCTTCATGTTCATTGTCATGAGCCTATAGCTCATTGCGATCTTAAGCCAAGCAACATCCTTTTAGATGATGATCTAACTGGTCATATTAGTGACTTTGGTCTAGCTCGCCTCTTCCTCAAGTTTGACAAAGACTCCTTCCTCAATCAACTAAGCTCAGCCGGAGTCAGAGGAACCATCGGATATGCCGCTCCAGGTAAAACTATCACACTTGTAATATTCAATGAAGTTCTTTTACATTACAATCTTCTTGTTGTTGTTCTGTGAATTATCTTGTAGAATATGGAATGGGAGGACATCCATCAACATATGGTGACATATATAGCTTTGGGGTTCTCCTTTTGGAAATGATCACTGGTAAACGACCAACCAATGAGTTATTTGGGGGAAACTTTACCCTTAACAGCTACACCAAGTCGGCATTGCCGGAAAGAGTATTGGACATTTCAGACAAATCGATTCTTCATAGTGGTCTCAGAGTTGGCTTCCGTATTGCTGAGTGCTTGACACTGCTTTTGGAGGTGGGACTTAGGTGTTGTGAAGAATCTCCAGTGAAGCTGCAAAGAATCTGATCTCAATCAGAGAGAGGTTCTTTAAAGCTAGAAGTTGAAGCGTCTATGGTTTTGTCTATAATTATCATCGTTCATAATTTGCATTTTGCAGACTTTTTCTCTATTGAATGCTTGTATTATTTGCAGACAGTATAAGAATGTTTTATAATAACTTGGTAATCATCAACGTTCCCAAATTTTATTTGAATTATCTCAGTTTTCGTGACTAAAACTTCTGATTCGTTCTTTCTTTTGCCATTGTGATCAGTCAAGATAAGTTATCTCAACTTTGTTTGATTTTATTTATGAGGCTGATGTAACTTCAACATGCATTACAAACTTCCATGTTTTTAAAAGTGAATGTGTTCGTGATTGCATTGGTTAGGAAAGCAAATGTAACTCAATTCTAGTTGTTCTTCACAATAACAGTCTTTATGAACTCCATAACTGTTGAAACCAATTGACTCTGATGCTCAGTAAAACAATGATTAGCTCCTTCCACAATCTCCAGCTTGTGGTTCGGTATGATCTTCGCAAACTCCTTCGCATCTTCCACGGCTATTACCTCGTCACCCGATCCATGAACCGTCAAGACCCTGCCATTACAATCAATCGTGGCTTGTATACAAATCCCTCAACAAACGATATGAGTTAAAGAGAAGTCCACAAATGTCACCTGCATTCTTTGTCAATCTTGAGGCAAACTTCATGCATGTCAGTGTTTAACCTTTCAGTTAAGCTCTCCTCGGTAACACGGTACCCGGATTTTCCTGTAAAATATCAGCACATTTGATAGAGACACTGGAGTTTTGATCTGAGACAAAGCAGGAAAACTAAATGGCAATAACAATACCATCTCCAACATCAATGAATCCTTGTTGCTTAATCTTTTCCAAAAAATCTTCCCCAAGACGCTCTCTGATGCCTTTTTTCAGATCATAACGTCCCGAGAGATTGATTACATTGCGGATATCGTGATACTTGGAAGCATAGAGGAGGACCACATCACCTCCCTTACTGTGGCCGAGAATTATAGGAACCACACGGTTCATTTTAGAGAAGTACTGGATAACGGAATGTAAATCATCAGCTTCATGGCTATAATTACCATAATAGAAACTGCCCTCACTCTCTCTGCAACAATGTAATCCCCAAAATGAAACCAAAATTCATTTTCTTTCTTTCAATGATAACGCAAGAAAGAGAAACATACCCATTCCCAGAGAAATCAAAACGATAAGCGCTAATCCCTTCTTTCTCTATAGCAGCAGCCACATTATTCATAATTTGGTTGTTCTGCATAGTTTCACAGGCCAAAGACAAGTTATTTCATATGTAACTCCTACCATGTTGTATAGATCATCTTCTACATGTTAGTGTTACTATCAACCAATACAGCATTGCTTACGAATTCTACAACCAGCTAACATAAATTGAGCATGAAAGCTCACTGTGAGGAGAAAAGAAAGCACTTTTACGAGATTTTGAACATATTGCAAAGTGTAGTAAGTGTTTCAGTCAATTAGGGATGTATATAACCTTCAAATCACAATAAAAGCCTTCAAGTCAGTATGTAACTCGGACAAATGCAAACAGCTTGACGAGTCATTACCTTCAACAGATTTGAGGTGCCATCAACATTCATACAAATTACAATCAAGAATCACCCATTAACTAACTCAATGAGTAAAAACAAAGAGAGTTCCAACACATTCAAGATGCAAACTGAACAAAATTGACATTAGATTGAACTAAAGGCAAAACCTTTAATCTCAGATCTCAGTCACTAGGAGATAAGAGAAAACAGAGTAAACAAAAAGGTTGCAGCTTTACATTGGTGAATCACTAGGATTCCAGATTCATAACTCGATTAAGGGTAAGTGAGCAAAAATAAACTCTAACCTTGTTAGATCGAAATCCATGGCACAAGACAATGATTTCTTTAGAACCAGTATCATGAAGCAGACCCACAAGCTTCTCGTTGTGGCTGTTCGGAATCACAATCTTCTGTTGTGCACAGGCTGAAAACAAATACATGAATTTTCAACAGTATAATAATCGCGAAAATAATACATCAGAGCACCATTGTTATACATACCTGCAATCCCCTGAGACGAATCCATCCTCAAGTTTTTTGCTTTCTTGCAGAAGATTTGGTTGTTCTTAATGAGAAGGCCAACGTTGAAGAAGGGTAGTGTTGGGAAAGGGGAAGTTTTGTAAAACAGAGAATCTTGAGGTGTGAAATTGAAGTTATGTGAAAGAGTCCTCATCGCGCTGTTTCATATCCATGAACTGAGGATGAATGAGATTTTTTATAGGGTGAATTACATTCAGACCCACTTTATGAATATAATGTTTCACATAGATCTACTTTCCAACCATGGTATACTTTTTCTTCTCTTTTATAAAGAACTTCAGTTTCTTCGGACCAAAATACCCTTATCTTTGTTTTTTTTTTGTCACGTATACTCTCATTTCTTTGTTTTGGATGTCAAAGAAATATATTTTTAGTTTATTTTTCTTCTCTTCTCACTTTTTTTTATTTCTTGTTTTCACTATAGATATTTTTTATCAAAATGTTATCTATATTTTTTTGTACAATAGTTTACGATTATATTTTTCCTACATTTTACTATATTTTTGATGAATTTTTATATTTTATGTTATCCATATGTAGTTGAACACGTGTTCGTTGATAGAAATGTATATGTGAACAACCGAAAATGACATCTTTCGGAATACTCTTATAGGACTTACATTTGTATCCACAGAAAAAGGAACAAGTGGATTCTCCGTAACAGTTACATAATGGATGTTAGAAGGTAGTGTAATACAACATAACATAAGAAAGTTAAGAATGGCACAAACACAAGAACTGAAACCAAAGAGAACCTGAGTGGGTATCCACCAATCACCGTCCATAGTATTAGATGTTTATGTAAATGGTCGGTGGATAGCTTCACATGAGGTATCCACATGGTTAAGAACTGATGAAAAATGCTTTCCAAGAAATCAGGGGACAAACTTTCTTAGAGAATTCAGGGAAGAAGACGACGAAAATAGAGTAGCAAGTTCGGATTGATTTGGCAGGGTTCCGTTGGAAAGGGATATGAGAAAGAACTATGAATCCGGTGACAGAGGGAGGGTGAACAAGGATACCGGTGGGTTGGTCAACGTATTATCGGCGGGAAGGTGTGGCCACACTAACGAATACAGAAAAAGCAAGCTTGTTTGCATTTGTAGGCTAGTTATGCGGCGTGATAAAAGATGAAGGTTGGCGAAGACGGTTAAAAAATTAAAAATGTTTGGATTGATGGCTTTCGTTACGGCGGTGGATCTATGAACACGGTTGGCGAAGGAATGGGATTTTTGACGGTGGTTCCGTCGATGAAAGAATTGGGAATTATTGATTAGGGTTTCTCGGTGAGAACTGAAGTTAACCTTTTTCCATATTACTATTTTTACTGAAATAATAAAAAAATTAGAAGAGATAAAGAGTGAGTAACGAAAGAAAAAGAACTACTTAGAGAGTTTGAAAGGATTGAAGTGTCTTTTCCTTAAGAAAAAGTATACACATAGCAGAAAGTGGGTATAAAGGTGAATACTTTAGTTCAAAGTAGGTCTATGTGCTAATATCTCTTTTTTAAATGAGTAAACGAAAATAATTTTAATAATAGAAATAAAAATAATTTAATATACTTATTATTAGTAATAATATTTTACGCATGATCCAAATACGTTGATAAAGATTAATGGTCGAATACCTAGCAGTTCCAGATATCATTATTCGACGGGTTAAGTAAGAATATTTTGTTTTTTAAATTATCTATGAGGATTAAGTCGAATAAAAGGTATCTCAAATCCGAGGGTACAAGTCTCGTGTTTCGCCACAATACTGCTAAAACTAAGGTCTAAATTAAGGAGACTAATTTGGCAAAAACAAATTAAGCGGACTAATTTTGATGATATCTATTAATTAGACCCATTTATCATGAATCCCTTTTCCCAAGTCCTTCAAATCACTTTGCTTATCTAATAAATTAAACAAAAGTTTTTAAAATGACTTGGAATCATCAGCCGTTTTTCAATATTCGTTAGCAACAAACACCACAAACAGTTCATCATTCAGAAGTCCAAAAGTCACCTTCTTCATACTCTATTTCCCCACTCGGTTTGAAGTTTTTTGAATCAACCTATTTCACTATTGTTCTTCAATTGTTTCATTTACAGATTCTTCTAAAACTATTTTGTAATAATAAAACACTAAACTTGCTCTATTATTGGAGGTTGTCCAAAGAGACTAAAGAGATATGCTTTAAAATATGCTCTGTTTTTGAATTTTGATGACGCTGTCATCGAGTTTTTTCCTCTGGTCAAGGTAATCAAACTGTGAGAAAAAGTCAACATAATGACACAGACATTTACTTCCCTTTGGAAAAAAAAAAAAGTCTTTGAAATGCATTTGATTCTATTTTCTTCAACAAGTTGCATTACCTGCAAGTAATGACAAGTATGAGACAATTCCTTTTGCCGTCTTTCGTTGCTCTCTTGTTGTTACTTGAAACATTTTGTTATACAGATGGTGATGAGACTGATAAGCAAGCGTTGTTGGAGTTCAAGTCTCAGGTTTCAGTTGACAAAAGAGCTCTCTTGTCCTCATGGAATCACTCTTTCCCTCTCTGCAACTGGACTGGGGTTACTTGCGGCAGCAAACACAAGAGAGTTACTCGTTTGGAGCTCGGAGGATTGCAATTAGGCGGAGTGATATCGCCATCTATTGGTAATCTTTCTTTTCTCATATGGCTTAATCTCTCTGATAACTCTTTTGGTGGATCCATCCCTCAAGAGGTTGGAAACTTGTTCAGACTTGAGTACTTGTTTATGAGCTTCAATTTTCTTAGAGGAGGAGTTCCAATTTCTCTATTTAATTGTTCTCGGTTGGTGGAGATTTTCTTATTTTCAAATCATCTTGGAGGAGGTGTTCCTTCAGGAGTAGGGTCATTGACAAAGCTTCTTACTTTAGATCTTGGTAAAAACAACCTTGAAGGGAAGCTTCCTGCATCTCTAGGAAACTTGACATTACTCATGCAAGTTAGTGTCACCAATAACAATATGGAAGGAGAGATTCCGGATGATATAGCTAGATTGATTTATCACTGAACAACTTCTCTGGTTTCTTTCCTCCCTCCATCTACAACTGGTCCTCACTTGAGTTTTTAAACATCTTTGGTAATGGCTTCTCGGGTAGCCTGAGGAATGATTTTGGTAATCTCCTACCAAAACTCCGAGAAGTGTATATGGGAACAAATTATTTAACAGGAGCCATTCCAGCTACACTTCCCAATATCTCAAATCTTCAAGGATTGAGGATGGAGTATAACAATCTGAGAGGAAGTATTTCTCCAAGCTTTGGGAAAGTAGAGAAGTTGCAAATCCTAGCACTTCAAAGTAATGGTTTGGGAAGTTACTCTTTTGGAGATCTTGATTTTATTGGTGCTTTGACTAACTGCACCAAACTACAAAGATTATATGCTGGTCAAAATAGGTTGGGAGGTGACTTGCCTACCTCCGTTACCAATCTTTCCACAAAGCTCATCACTTTAGACCTTGGAACAAATCTCATCTCTGGAACCATTCCTCGTGACATTGGGAATCTTATAAGCCTACAAACACTTTGGTTGCAGGAAAATTTGTTGACTGGACCACTCCCAACCTCTCTTGGGAGGCTTTCAGAACTAGGGGAATTAATAGTATTTTCAAATAGAATGTTAGGAGAGATACCATCTTCTATAGGCAACCTCACTCAGCTACAAAGACTCCTTTTATACAACAATAGTTTTCAAGGAATTATTCCTCCAAGTCTCGGTAACTGTAGGTACTTGGGACAATTGTTGATAGGGTCTAATAAGTTGAATGGGAGTATACCTAACGAAATTATGAATATTCAGCCCCTAGTTCGCCTTGACATGTCAAATAATTCCTTGATCGGCACTCTGTCAGAAGATATTGGAAAACTACAAAATCTTGTTACACTATCACTTGGGAATAATAAATTATCAGGAAAACTCCCACAAGCCTTAGGGAAGTGTCTTTCTATAGAACGTCTTTATCTTCAAGAAAATTCTTTTGTTGGAAATCTTCCAGATATAAAAGGGTTGGTGGGTGTTAAAAAGGTTGATTTTTCGAACAATAATTTCTCTGGAAGTATACCTGAATACTTTTCGAACTTCTCCTCGTTAGAGTATCTCAATCTATCTTTTAACAATCTTGAAGGAAGGGTTCCAGAAGAAGGAAAGTTTCAGAATTCTACTATTGTTTCGGTATTTGGAAACATAAATCTTTGTGGAGGCATCGAGGGACTGAAACTAAAACCATGCCTAGAGCAAGCACCAGTAGTGGATACTAAGCATTCGTCTCATCTGAAGAAAGTTGCAGTTGGACTAAGCGTAGGCATAGCCTTGCTTTTGTTGTTGTTCATAGCTTTTGTTTCTCTACGGTTGTTCAACAGAAGAAAGAAGAAGCAGCAAAGTAATAATCAAACTCCTTCCACTTTAGGGGCCTTCCATGAAAATATGAGCTATGGAGATCTCCGAAATGCGACAAATGGCTTCTCTACGAGCAATATTGTTGGCTCGGGCAGTTTTGGCACTGTGTTTAAGGCATTGCTCCCGACTGAGAACAAAGTTGTTGCGGTGAAAGTTCTAAACCTACAGAGACGTGGAGCGATGAAGAGCTTTATGTCAGAATGTGAGTCTTTGAAGAACATAAGACATCGTAATCTTGTGAAACTATTGACATCTTGTGCTGGTATTGATTTTCAAGGAAACGAATTTAGAGCTCTCATATATGATTTCATGTCGAATGGTACCTTGGATATGTGGTTGCACCCTGAGGAAGTCGAAAAGATTTGTAGTCCCTTAAGAACATTAACACTTCTTGAAAGGCTTAACATTGCCATAGATGTGACTTCTGTTCTAGAGTATCTTCATGTTCATTGTCATGAGCCTATAGCCCATTGTGATCTTAAGCCAAGCAATGTCCTCCTAGACAGTGATTTGACTGCCCATGTTAGCGACTTTGGTCTTGCTCAGCTTCTCCTCAAATTCGATACAGAGTCCTTCCTCAACAACCTAAGCTCCACCGGCGTAAGAGGGACCATCGGCTATGCTGCACCTGGTAAGCTATCACACATTTGTAAAACTGAATAAATTGAAGTTGGTGTACTCTCTAATCATTGAAATGTTTTTATTGTTGTTTATGTAATATATGGAGCAGAATATGGAATGGGAGGACAACCATCAATACATGGTGATGTTTATAGCTTTGGGGTTCTCGTTTTGGAAATGTTCACTGGGAAAAGACCAACCAATGAGTTATTTGGGGGAAACAGTACCTTACACAGCTACACCAAGTCGGCGTTGCCTGAAAGAGTATTGGAGATTGCAGATGAATCGATTCTTCACAATAATCTTAGAGTCGGTTTCCCTGTTGCAGAGTGCTTGACACTTGTTTTGGAAGTGGGACTTAGGTGTTGTGAAGAGTCTCCTACGAACCGGTTGGCAACAAGTGAAGCCACAAAAGAGTTAATCTCAATCAGGGAAAGGTTCTTTAAAGTGAGACATTGAAGTGTTTATGCTTTCCTCTAGCTACAAACATGGCAACCCCACTTAACTTCATATAATATTATCTCTTATGTAATAGTTGTGTTCTAAATTCTTCGAAACATACTAAGAAGGCTTGCACAATATTGTTAATGAATGTTCGTGTTATTTGCAGACGATGTATGAATACATGTATACCAGCTTTATACTTTTCCTCATCCCTCAATTTTCTATTAGGTTTTTCTCAGTTTTCTTTTGGAAAAGTTATGGTTTTTCTGTGTTTGTGTTTTCTTTTGCATAGTGATCATCCGAATGATCAAGAGAAGTTATCCCAGCATTGTTTAATGAATTCTACTAATGAGGCTGATCTTAGCTTAAAACAGAGAGATTGTAGACAGAGATTGGCTGCAGGCCTGCAGCGTAACTGTTTAGTCCCTTATATACAGACGTTTCCTTAAAAACTAGAAAGTATCAAAAAATCTTTATCCAAGAAACGTAGCAAAAAAAAAAAAAAAAAAACTTTGAGAAGCATGAGATTGTTTCTTTTACTTCTGTTGAAACTAAGTTCCTTCCACAATCTCTAGTAGGTGGTTTGGCATGATCTTCAAACACCTTGGCAACTTCCACAAGGTAGATGATCCATGAACCGTCAATATTACAAATAGACACTCCCGTAGCACCGTGGCACAAGACTACAATTTCTGTGGAACCAGTTTCATGAAGCAGACCCGCCAGCTTCTCGTTGTGGCTCTGTTCGGAATCACGATCCTCTGTTCTTGAATCCCCTGAGATGAATCCATTTTCAACTTCTTTGCTTTGTTGCAAGAGTCTAGAGATTTGATTGTTCTTGATGGGAAGGCAAACGAACCGATTGGCAACCAGTGAAACCTCAAAAGAGTTAACCTCAATCAGAGAGAGGTTCTTTAAATCCTTAAGAGCAAGAAGACCTTGAAGTGTTTATGGTTTTGTCTTAAAACATATATCTTCTTTCATGATTTGTGGTTTTACTCAGTACATACTTATCCTTGCAGAATATTCTTAGTGATTGTATAGTGTTATTTGTAGACAATAGATGAATGTTGTGCCCAATGCTACAGTATTTGGATTTTCTCTGTTTTTATGTGTTTATGCTTCGTTTTCCTCAATGATCAGTTTGAGGTTTCTATAAAAATCTGGACGACCAAGATATGTTTTGAAGACAGTGCGTGGTTGTAGTGAACAATTTAGGTTCCTAATAATTTATCTTTTGGTATTCTTTTTACTTGGTATACAAGTTACTGATCTAACTGATTTAGACAGTCCCATATATTTGTATGAACTGCGAATGATTTGGTGACTTCATTGATCGATCAGTCTTTTGTTAATGATAAAAGAAGTGTTTTTTTTTTTGGATAAATATCTGAAAGGAGAATTTTGTAACGTGTGTTTTTGATCAAGTCATCTTGGTTTGGTGCTTGGATACATAGTGATATTTCAAGGTCTATGCTATGTAACACGTATCTTTAGCTCTCGTAGGTCAAGACAGATAGGTCAAGATCCAAGTGATCTGTTTGGATGATGCTTCTCATAAATAATTTGGTCCAAGAAATCAACCCATGAAGAAATTTTGATAATGATGCTTCTCATAAATAATTTGGTCCAAGAAATCAACCCATGAAGAAATTTTGATATATATATATATATATATACTAGCAGTTGATCCGCGCTGCGCGCGGGAGGTTTATATTTTTTTGTTAATTTTTTATTCATATTATGATATTTTATTTGTTTTTAATTGATTTTCAAAACATATTATAGTTATTTTCTCTTGAATTATTATCTTTCAATATTTAAATTTGGACTAAAAGCATTTTTTTTATCATGTTATAAACTAATATTTCACTTTCAGTTTTATTTTTCCCCTTTAAAATTTTATATATACAATTACATAAATGTTGTTTTTATTCTACCATAAATTTAAAATTTACTTACATTCTTAAACTCAGTAACACATTTAAAATTTTAAACTATGATCAATTTAAAATGAAAGTTGAATTATATTATTACCACTAACTAATAAAAAATGAAAGTATTTCTTATTTAACATTTCATTTATTTACATAATTTATTTTGATTTATATAATTTTTCTATTAATTAAATAAATATGCACTAAATAAATGTTTTAAATTTATTTTAATGTAAAAAAATGTAGCTTAGGTGGATGATTAGGTGGGAATCATGAAAAAAGAAAAAAAGCTAACTTTATATATATAGATATATCCAAACCGCGTTTTTCTTTGAGATCTACGAACGTTCAGTTATAGAATAAGCTCGTTCGGAGTAATGAATACTAGACTTAGTCAATTTGTTGAATTCTTAATTCGTAAACCGACAATGTATACAGCAAAGTCGTGAAATGGTTTTTGTCTGTTCTAGAGAAGCTACTTGACTTTCGTTGCAAGATGGTTTGTAAACATTAACTAATGCATTTAATTTGTATACTCTAGCAGTTCTTTTTCTTTAAGCCATTAATGTAATCATTCAAGTAGCATTATCGCATTTTGCAATTGCTTCGTCCCTTATATCACTTTCTTTGCAAAAGAAGTTCCACAACCTTTGAATCAAATTACTAAAAAGAGAGAAAAAAAAAAAAGTAGAAGCATGAAACTGTTGTTTCTCTTACTTAACGCTCTCATGTTACTTAAAGCATATGGTATTATTACTGATGAAACTGATAGACAAGCCTTGCTGGAGATGAAGTCTCGAGTTTCTGAAGAGAGAAAAGTTGTCTTGTCCTCATGGAATAACTCATTCCCACTTTGCAACTAGAAGGGGGTTACATGTGGCCGCAAACACAAGAGAGTTACTAGTTTGGACCTACGAGGATTGCAATTGGGGGGAGTAATATCACCATCTATTGGTAATCTTTCTTTTCTCACATCGCTTAATCTCTCTGGTAACTCTTTTGGTGGTACCATTCCACAAGAGGTGGGAAAGTTGTTTAGACTTGAACAGTTGGATATGAGCTTAAATTTTCTAGGAGGAAGGATTCCAACAAGTCTGTCTAATTTCTCTAGATTGGTGTATCTTTATTTATACTCGAATCATCTTGGAGAAAGTGTTCCATTAGAACTAGGGTCGTTGAAGAAACTTGTTAGTTTAAATTTTGGTCGGAACAACCTGAAAGGAACACTCCCTGCATCTCTAGGAAACTTGACATCCCTTGTATATCTTAACTTTGGAATTAATGATATACAAGGAGGTATTCCAGATGGTATAGCTAGAATGACTCAGTTGGTGGGGCTTGAAATATCAGGGAATAATTTCTCAGGTGTTTTTCCTCCTGCTATCTACAACGTGTCTTCACTTGAGCTTTTATACATCTTTAGTAATGGCTTTTGGGGTGATTTGAGGCCTGATTTTGGTAACTTGTTACCAAACCTTAAAGCGCTAACCATGGGGGATAATCATTTCTCTGGAGCCATTCCAACTACACTTCCCAATATTTCGAATCTTCAAGAATTCGGAATAGAGTCGAATAATTTTACGGGAAGTATTCCTCCGAGCTTCGGAAAGCTAAGAAATTTGCAGTATCTGTCTCTTCTTGGTAATTCTTTGGGAAGTGGTTCTTTTGGAGATCTTGAGTTTCTTGGTGCTTTGACTAATTGCACCCAACTACAAGTGTTAGATGTTGGTGACAACAAGTTTGGTGGTGACTTGCCTACTTCCATTGCCAATATGTCCACATACCTCAACTATTTAAGCCTTCAAAAAAATCTCATCACTGGAAACATTCCCCATGACATTGGAAATCTCATAAGCCTACAATCATTTGGGTTGAACGAAAATATGTTGACAGGACCACTCCCAACCTCTCTTGGTAAGCTTTTAGGATTGGGGGAACTAAGTGTCCATTCAAATAGAATGTCAGGAGAGATACCATCTTCTTTAGGCAACCTCACTTTGTTACAAAGACTTTATCTGTTCAACAATATTTTTGAAGGGACTCTTCCTCCGAGTCTTGGTGATTGTGTTCATATGCTCGATTTACGGATTGGCTATAATAAGTTGAATGGGGCTATACCTAAAAGCATTCTGCAAATCCCAACCCTTGTTAACTTAGGATTGTCAAATAATTCATTATCTGGTTCTCTACCAAACGATGTTGGAAAATTACAAAACCTTGTTGTGCTATCACTTGGGAATAATAAATTGTCGGGACAAATCCCACAGACGTTGGGAAAATGTCTCTCGATGGAACAACTTTATCTGCAAGGAAACTCTTTTGATGGAGATATTCCAAATATAAAAGGGTTGGTGGGTGTTAAAAGACTCGATTTCTCAAACAATAATCTCTCTGGAAGTATACCTAAGTATTTTGCAAACTTCTCTTCGTTGGAGTATCTCAATCTATCTTTTAATAATTTTGAGGGAAGGGTGCCAGAAGAAGGAAAATTTCAGAATGCTACTATAGTTTCAGTGTTTGGAAACAAGAATCTATGTGGAGGCATTAGAGAGCTGCAACTTAAGCCATGTCTCGTGCAAGCAACACCAAATGAGACAAACCATTCCTCTCATTTGAAGAAAGTTGTGATTGGTGTCAGCATAGGCATAGCTTTGCTTTCGTTGTTGATCATAGTCGTAGTTTCTCTGTGGTTAAGAAAAAGAAAGAAGAAACAGACTAATAATCAAACTTCTTCCTCGTTGGGGGACTTCCATGAAAAGATTAGCTATGGAGATCTCCGGAACGCGACAAACGGATTCTCTTCAAGCAATTTGATTGGCTCAGGCAGTTTTGGTACTGTGTTTAAGGCATTGCTCCCGACTGATAAAAACGTTGTTGCGGTGAAAGTTCTAAACTTGCAGAGACATGGAGCAATGAAGAGTTTTATGGCAGAATGTGAATCTTTGAAGGACGTTAGGCATCGTAATCTTGTGAAACTGTTAACTTCTTGTTCGAGTATTGATTTCCAAGGAAACGAATTCAGAGCTCTCGTATATGAGTTCATGCCTAATGGAAGCTTGGATATGTGGCTGCACCCGATGGAAGTCGAAGAGATTCGTAGGCCCTCAAGAACCTTGACACTTCTTGAAAGACTCAACATTGCTATAGACGTGGCCTCTGCTTTGGACTATCTTCATGTTCATTGTCATGAACCTATAGCCCATTGTGATCTTAAGCCAAGCAACGTCCTCCTAGATGATGATTTGACTGCTCATATTAGCGACTTTGGTTTGGCTCGAATTCTACTCAAGTTCGACCAGGAATCTTTCTTCAACCAACTAAGTTCAGCTGGCGTAAGAGGAACCATCGGCTATGCTGCACCAGGTAAAACCATTACACATCTATTAAGGAAATCAGTATATATTATATTTACATTAAAACCTTGTTGTTGTTGTTTATGTGAATTATTGTGCAGAATATGGAATGGGAAGGCAGCCTTCAATACATGGTGATGTGTATAGCTTTGGGGTTCTCCTTTTGGAAATGTTCACTGGAAAAAGACCAACCAATGAGTTATTTGGTGGAAACTTTACCCTACACAGCTACACCAAATCGGCGTTGCCAGAGCAAGTCTTGGACATTGTCGATGTATCAATTCTTCACAGCGGTCTCAGAGTCGGTTTCCCTGTGTCTGAGTGCTTGACAATGGTTTTGGAATTGGGACTTAAGTGCTGTGGAGAATCCCCGATCAACCGGTTGGCGATGAGTGAAGCTGCAAAAGAGTTAATCTCAATCAGAGAGAGGTTCTTTCAAACCAGAAGAACAGCCAGACGTTGAAGACTAGTGATTATGGTTTCTTCTACAGACTTTGCTACCTGTGAAATAAAGGCTCGTTCTCATCAGGCCTATCTAGCTAATGTCATAATCTCTTCTTCATTAACTCGTGTTTTCTACTTTATTTTTGTTTACCTCTATGTAACGTACCTATGCTTGCAGAATATTGTCCAGAAATGCTGTGTTTTTTGGAAGACAAAATAACGAAAAGATGTGTTCTAAGCCATTATAAATCGTTATTGGCTTGGTTTTATGTGTTCTAAGCTATTATACATCAAAATCGTTATTGGCTTGGTTTTAACTTTTAAAACGTCAAAACTCAAAAGTGTGCACAATTTTGCTTGGGTATATCTTATTCTTGGATTTGCTAAAATCTTGAGCTTCTATTACTCTGTTTTTTCTCTCGGGCTTTTGGCCATTAGGCCTTGTCTCACTCTTCCTTACGTTCACCTATATATAAGCGTTTCTTCTTCTTTGATCATTGGTTTAAGCTTGTTCACCTTTTCTTGTATCCACGATGATGCTTTGATCAGCACCTTCTTACCAAAACGACCAAACACAAAAACGTTACTTGAGACGTACGTACGTAATTTAGTTAACAAAATTAGTTGTAGAACCATGAATGCGGGTAGGCATGTGCATGGTTTTCTCGGTTAATTTCATTTTTAGGGTCGGTTACAGTTACTTTTTTCAGGTTTTGGAAAAAATAAAGTCTAAATAAAACCCAATATATTTATGTTTAAAACATTTAAAACATCGAAATAAATCATATCTATTCCAATTAAGTTATTTATCCCAAATGGTATCATTCAACCTTCTACATATCAGAGAACTCAAAAAAAAAAAAAAAGTCAATGTGTTGGGTGTGAGACAGTGATACACTAAAATCTGCGAGGTGGCTAAGGTAAAGAAGCATCTCTACTTGGATCATGCTCGTTGTGCTTCACAGGCACAAGTCAAACACTCTCATTTTCTTCTGCATTTAATTCTCCTGTTAATAGCTTTATCATTTTATTAGATTTACATTTCCTATGAACCACTAGATTTTGCCTCCTACATATATATCGGATACAAAACTAGATTTTGGTCTTTCATTTTCTTGAAACAACAGATTTATCATATAACATATCTACTACACAAGTATAAAGAAGGCTTAGAAGCTATGAGAATACATAATACATTATCAAATGTTAGTTTAACATAATAATTGTGATAATACTTCATGATCAGTAAAATAATATCTTTTATACGTGTAAATTAAAAGATTAAAATTACTCTATATAATTAATGAGGAGAAATGCGTGTGCTACCTACTGATTGAAATTTAATGGAAAAATAAAATCTGAAACCTAACCACATCAATATCAATTAAGTGGCATGAATTTGTATAACCAAATGAGCGAGCCACAATATAAAAAAAACCAACGTTACATTAATAATGATGATGTACACGTTTTGAGTTTCTACTACATAGAAGATATCATCTCCACGTCGACAAAGAAAAAAAAAAAAGAAGAAGATAACATCTCCACAAAAAAAATAGAGAACATCGTGTTAAAACTTAAAAGTCACTACTACTCATGACTAAAATCCCTAATTACTGCAATATGAAACATAATTAAGGATTAAAACAAAACTAAAGAGTACTTAATTATTACACAACTTGTTTATAACTAAGCCTCGTCGTTTCTCAAGTAAATCGTCAATCTTTTTTTTTCCTTTCTTTCTAGAACAACACTTCTTGACCCTCTAATGACATGTTTTTAATGATCATATCGTGGCTTTGCTCATCAAAGAGCCATTTCTCGAACAAAGAAAGAGAGCCTTGTGTAATTAGACCATTAATGTCATGGTCTATTACTTTAGGCTTCTCTTCAGCTTCATCCATGGAGTTGAAGCTGAATAAAGAATGGTCAATCCCTTCTCCTTCTCCTTCCGTTGTGCTAGGGCTTGAAGCTGCCGTGGTAATAGCCATCTCTGTGGCTGCAACTGGCGAGGGCACCGAGGTCTTTGGTGTGTCTTTCATGAAGTTCTGAAGCAAACGAGCTATGTTCTCAGCGCTTGAAGCATAGACCCCAGATGGGTAAGGATTAGTACTTTTCGTGGTGGTGGTGGTGGTAGAGGAAGAAGAAGATGATGGACCATAACCAAGATCGGTTATAGAGAAATTAGTCTGGCTTTGTGGTTTGTCAAGAGACAAAGCATCACAAAGAGCTTGTTTAGCCATGTTGATATCTGTCTGAAGCCTTCTCTCCCATTGACCTTTGCTGGAGCTGTTACTTTGATTTGAAGTAGTGTTTTTGTTTGGTGAAGAAAGGTCTTTGCTTTCAACTCCATTATTGATAGTACTGTCACAAGAATCATTCATCTTCTTGAGCTTTTTCTTCAAATGAGTGTTCCAATAGTTCTTAATATCATTGTCTGTCCTTTCTGGAAGGTATGATGCAATAGCTGCCCACCTTCATAAATATTTGGTCCCCAAGAGTTATTTAAAGTTCAAAACCTTATCTCTATACATACCAAAAAAAAGGGTTCGTATATAGATCATGTGCATGTGATTATGTATGAATCTTTTTACCTGTTTCCCAAAAGAGCTTGAAGATGTAGAATCATCTTCTCTTCATGCTGAGTGAAGTTACCACGCTTAATCCCAGGTCGAAGATAATTAGTCCACCTCAATCTACAGCTTTTGCTACATCTCCTCAACCCTAAATCACCACAACAATAAAAAAATAAAGTTCATTAATAAGAGTAATTTAATTTGTGATGTGTGGACAAAAAAGCAGGTGACATAAATCGGATATTATTACAATTTTCTCTTTTCATTAAATGATCATACCAACCAAATTGAAGCCAGACCAAAAGAATCACAAACCCAAGAAAAAACAAAAAACATTTAAGGGTAGTTCTGAAAGAGTATAGGGGTTAACAATTGAAACTAAAATAATATTTTCATCTCAAAAACAAAACTAAAATTCATACATGAGATCAAGTTAGGAGAAGAGACCAAACCTGTGTGAGTAGGCACAGATCTCCAGTTTCCAGGACCATGTTCTTGGATGTAAGAAACCAAGATGATATCTTCCTCTGGTGTCCATGGCCCTTTCTTCACTCCAATCTTGTCACAACACGGTGGTCTTCCCATCTCAATCTCTTCGATATATCACCTGGAACGGTTTGTGGTATGAGTAGAGAGAAGGGCTTAGATGATGAATCAGATGTATATATATAGACAAAGAAAGAAGTTAATCCTTTGAGAAGTTTAGGGAAATTGTAGGGTTAGAGAGTAGTTAAGACAAAGAGGGGTACAAGTGGTGTGGTTGTGTCTGTCTGAAGATGTTGAGAGAGAGCTTGCGTATATTTATAGAGAGAGTTAAGCACTTAAGCTGATGAATGAATTAGTAAGCAATAATAATAGAGTTAAAAAAAAGTAAGACAATAATGAAGAGTGGGGTTTTGCTTTCAAAGAGTCAACATGGACAGCCAAATGCATTTACTCTCTGGCTCTCCAAAGTCAGCCTCCTCCTCTCTCTCTCTCGCCACCATTACTCCATGCTTTCTCTCTCTAACACTATTAGCTTTCATTTTTCTATATAGCTAGTCCTTTCATATTATCGCAAAATAATCCTTAGTTTTGTCTCCACTTGAGAACGTATGTATCATTTTTTTAGGTGTTCAATCTGATTGGACTTTGATCGTATCAGTGAATTGACAATGAAATGAGAGTTGATTTTATATAGTTAAGAATATAACTTCTATTATTGTATCTAAAACATTTTTAGTTACACATTAGGAAAGAATATAATACAAATTAACAGTCTAAAAATGAGTTTTTTTACGTGAATCTGTAAATGCATGCATATAATATTACACTTTGTAGCATGATTAATTGATTATAATCATGTCATTCCTCCACAAAACTACTAGACAGGTTTAAAAGCTATAATTTCTAGTAATTGAGTACCTCTATTATTATTAATCAAATACAGACATCAAAAGACACCGTTTATATAATAACTAGCAAAATTTATTATACAAGAAAAGTAGCTAAACTTGATGAGTTTGATGAAAATTTTAGACGAAACATGTAAAAATGTTCATTAGTGATGAGTGCTTTAAGTAGGTATTGAAATATTGAACGGTTGATAAAACATAATTGTAACACATATCCCCACATTCCCAGTAAGGAAATTGTCCACACATATAAATCTTTTGGTGATGCTGAACCTGTTTGTCATATTTAGGTCGATAGAATTTTTATTTTTTTTGGGTTATAATGTAATCGGGATATGTTTTGTTTACACTAAGATTTGGTTTAAAAATCACTTGAAGCAATTCAAAAAAAAAATACTAGAAACGAGAGGAATGTTGCAAAGCGCGTCGTCGTTGTGTATTGAGCTTTTAAATTGGATATGAAATAGTATTATTATACTATACTTATCTAAATAATACGATAATAATATAAAGTTTTTTTTAACACAAATTATAACGAAAGGATACAAATTCAACGGGCCGTGGAAACATCATTGAACAAAACAGGTTGAAACCCCATACGCCACGTCTTTTTGTTATACGTAACCCATATCTCGAGGACAATAGTATTTACTTTACTTTGACTAAAATCGCCACATAGATAACTATAAATTATTCTTATTTTTTTAATATAATTATAAATCTTAATTTGTATATAGTAGTATACTTCCGTATTATAATCAGAATTCGAATATGTTGTATATTTCAAATTTTATATATTTACGTTGTTGGTATCGTTTATCAAACTGATAAAAATTCAATTGAAAACATGTTCGTACGTGTTCTCCATATATAAGAAAAATTACATTATCCTATACATTTCTAAGTTTCTAAATGTTTATGGATGAAGATATTGATTACTTGTTCTCCATTTTTTTTTTTCAACAAAATAAATTTTACTGATTACAAATTATTATAATCACGATACAATTGATCTTTTAATCATATTGACGGACAAACACTTTCACATTGGTAATTATAGTCAATACACCCTAATTTAACCAGAAGATTGGCTGCTTCATTGCAAAATCTATTCGAAAAAGTAAATAAAATTTTGTGAAAATATTTTGCCATACGCATGTTGATCATGCATGTCTATCAAAACAAAGCAATCACTTGCAGTATATGTCTCTGAATCTCTGAGCTAGACTTGTTGCATTGCCGCTAATAATGCTTTAGAGCTTCACATACGGAGAAACTGATGTAGTGAGAGAAAAAGCTCCCCAACACATAGCTTTGTTGGTATGATCCTGTACTATCTATCCACCTTTGGTTTGTTGAGTCATTGGATCATAACTTGCATCAACATTACATTTTTCAAAAAGTTTCGCTGGACGTCTCCAACTCGCCGTAGAAGCCATATGTAAGACAATATTCTCTCTGCACGAATCACTTCGGTTAATATATGTGATTTTCTAATTCATTGACATATATGTTGACATAACCAAAAATTTACTCCTACAATAGCATAGTTAATAAGCCTCTATTCATTATACTAGTAACTGAATGGTAAATGGTATAAATCAAAATTTTAATTAGATATTTCTTGGAAACAAAATCATTAAAAAAAAAACCAATTAAACGAAAATTATAAAACCAGAAATTTGTTGTGAAACAAATGGAGTCTATGTTAGTCAAAATTAAAAAAAATATATATATCAAAACAAAATGTACAAAACTTAAAGGTTTTTCAATCTTTTATATGGTCCATACTCCATGTACACAAAATTTTCATAAATTATAGAGTACATTTTGCCAATAACTAATATTTTTTGTCATCTATCACAAACTATTTTTTGACTTTGCATGTTTAGTAGTAGTATTAATTAAGTGCATCTTCAAGGCCTAGCTAACTAGGGTTTCGTTTGTTTCTCTCGATCAAAATTTTGAAAGTTCTCCGATGTTTCCTACTAGAATAATTATATTTGCGAGTGAAGAGTATAAGTCAACGACTATGGTCGTCTTTCGGATCTCGACGTGCTTTGGATGATCATATCTTAGTTTATACACTATTGCATTTTAAATATTGTGTAGGTTAAAAACCTAGGCTTAATATTTAACCTCCACAAACGGTTAAATGGGAATGCGAGACACGTGTCAAATTGTGCAGAAAATAATACAAGCTGCAGTAAAATAATAAATCAAGTAAGAGTCATTGGACTCATCCATTAAATGGTGTGCATGATAGAATGATAAAGTAAGTATATACTATAAATAACATAACCATATAGGTTTTTGTGTAATCCAAGTTGATGTAATTGTCACGGAACATAACCTAAGGTTCCTTGGTGAAATCTTCTGCGGTAATTTGGGTAGAGTTTTGACAATTTTCAACATTGATTAGAGATGATGTCGCGACAAAAAAATTATACTAACATATAGATTGGTTTCACTATCAGCTAAATTCAAAATTCGAGACAAAACAATTTATAGTAGAAGTGAAACCGAGTATCACAAAAAAAAAAAAAATTTACTATAAGAAAATATAGCTAATTTCGATCAATTTATTAAGAAGAAATACGTTGGAATTACGGATTTTTTTCGAAAACAGTAATTTATGTTAGTACTATTGTATCACCATTCAAATTTAAGTTTATGTAATGTATAAAGTTTTTGAAAATTAAGTTTATGGAATGTATAAATTTAAGTTAAATCAAAATATAAATTTCTTAAAAAATGATACTATAATTTCTATTGTTTTTTTTTCTTTTGGTCATAATATAGTTGCTTATACTTAGTTATAGGTCAAACTCTTATACATTGATCAATCTGCAAACGATATCATATATAATGTATTTATTACAATGAAACTTTGAATCCGGCCGGTTACATCTCTAAACCCATGATCATGAGCAGATCATATATATAATAGTCCATGTTGTCAAAATCAATTGAGATAATCTTTTAGTTTTAAGGAACCTTTTCTAGATATAAGTATTTGTCCAATCCAACTTGCAATCTATCTATTGTTTTGAGGTAGTTTTAAGTCAAAATCATTAAAGGCAAAGATATTTAGGATATTCAAACTTTGATCTCCTTAGATGCCTAAGCTAGTTAATAATTTACATGCTATGCACGAATTATTATCATAGTTATTTCTAACTTGATATTTTTAAATTCGAGATTTACAAATAGGTAAAACCTATTAAACATTGTGATTGGTGACTTAGCAAATGCTTTCTTCCGGAATCAAGTGAGCTGTTCCTTCTAGCCCACTTGCTAATGAGATTTGGCTTTACATGTTATAAATATAACTTCCAGTAAAAACAAAAACAAAAACTTACCCATTCATTGATATTCATTTAATTTAATTTTGAGTAGTTATTGACTAACTCAATTCGTTGGCATTGACGCGTTATGTTTACATTTTCACTTAATTACGCCTATTAATAAAGCCTTAAAGTCGGTTCATAAAATTTTAAAAGTGTATGTTATCAAACAATTGAATATAATGTTATTAATGTATATAATTAACTGAAACGATTTATCATTGGTAACATATTCATGGACTATTAATTATAAGATCATCACATATAAATGTAAATAAGAACAGAAAAAATTGGATCACAAATCTAAACTTGAACATAATATAATCCAAAAATTTCGATAAACAAACAGATTATTTGATTTTTTGTCGTGAAAACGAAAAACAAAAATTACAAACTGTTATTATTGCAAGTTGATTATGGGGTTATAAAAAGAGAAAAGAAAATAACTCATTGAGTAAATATAATTTGGTGATCAAGAGAAAGAGGTAGCGTGAGTAGATTAATCTAAGTTGGTGAGTAGTCTAGTTTTTAGTTTTAATGTCAATAGTTTTAGTTAGTTCTCAATTTTAAATGATCCCACAAAACACAATTATCCAAAGTGAAAAATTGTCACGTTACGTTGTCTCAGTACCAAAAGGTCCGACATGCATGTGTACTTACAATAATACATACAAAGGTGTGTGTATGCCTGAGGCGGCCAAGATAATTTGTATCTTGCCTAACCAAGACAGCCTTGTGAACTTGAAAGCGTAACTTGAATCCTCGACCCTTGGATATAAAGACTCTTTAATCAAAACTAAATTTGCTATTAATGTTTGGTTATTGTTGATTTTAAAATCTTAGTCCGAACAGTATATTTTTAGGAAGAATGGTCACACCACAAACCATATCGGCAAACTTATCTCTAAAATTAGAATGTTGCTAAAACTGAGATAAAATATCAACGATAAGAAAATTTTATTTCTTGCGTTCGTGTCTCATCACTGTCGGTATGATTTGTAACTTCTCGTAGTAGATTGACCAATCAAATATTTTTTGTCTTTATTTTTCTCGAAATAATAATATTATTGTTATCTTTTGTTGCCGTCTTCATATAAATGCGTATGAAGTTGAATTTTCAAAATTTGTGGAACGAAACAAAGACACCACTCACATCAGAATTCTATTTCTTCGGGTCACTATATGGGTCGAATAGACCAGGTTTCAATTATTTCGTCGAGTTCATACTAATTTGTTTTTTAATATTCTTTTGTTATTTTTTTGCTTTAGTTAATCTCTTTCGTGGTTTTTCATTAGTTTTCACACTACGTATATTGTATCACATATGTAATTTTCAGCATGCGAATGTGTACATTTTATTAGTTGGGACTTCTAAATCGATCGAGCTATAGTGCCATACTAATCCCATGCATGTATTTTGTATTACGTACTAATTATGATAAAACCATGTTTGGTTAATCATATGCATATTTGGTCCATTACATGGCAATACGTTCAAAAATGATCAAAAAGTTATATATTTTTTAAGTTTTTTGGCGGACATGCTTATGTATTTATATGATTATATTTTCATTCAAATCTATGTTTTTGTAAACTTATATATACTTAATGCATTTTATATAAAAAATAAAATTCTGACAATCATTTATATGGTAGCTCGTTAACTAGGATGATTGCAATTCATATGATATGACAACAAATAAACAATCGCCAACGAAATACATCGGTGTAGGGGTGTATATAGAGGCGTGTACGGCCACGATGCAACCACCTAGAAACTCTGTCCGGATGTAGAAAGACGATCTAGGACAAGACACATTGGCACCGAATATCAAAGTAAGCAAAGCAAAGCAAGCCACACTTTGCTTTCTTTTTATTTTAGTTGGGGTTGGGTATGTTTTTGTGGGGAACCACTCCAAAAAGCAATATTTTATCGTATAGCTAGCTCGTACGTTTGGTCCCCAGTTTCAGTTGTTACGTGTCGTTATGTGAGCACTAGGACGATTCTTTTACTTAAACGATTCTGACCGTTTAAACGTGTCGACGGGATAAACAAAAGATTACAACAACAAGATCTCTCGATCTTTCAATAGCAAGTTTTTTGGGATTCTTTTTTCCAAATACAATGCATGAGTTGTGTAGTTTGTTGTTATTACTTACTACTACTTTGCATATTTTGATTCATTTATTAAATGTCACTATCTTTTCTGGCTGTGAAATTGCAAGTTATCATTGGTCATTTTATTCATTCACATTATTATATAGGACCATGTTGTTGATTGTTGAATACGTGTTACATATAGTGACATAGTGTTCTTTAACGTGACATGATGGGTTTAATTACTTTTATCGTGAGTTCGAGGTCTCTAAGAGTCAAATTTTATGTTTGTTTTTCTTTCTTTTTTTTGTTAAAAGGTATGTATATCTTTAAGTCAATTTCATTTGGATTTGTTCACATTGTGTTTAATGATAAATATAAATATATTAAGAGTTGAAATCGCATATTCTTACGATTTAAATATATTTATTTCAGTTCAAGAAATTGAATTCTACCTTTGTACATGGTCTTATCGAAGCGAATATGAATAAACGGATTTGGTCATATCTCTGGTTAACCAAACGAGACGTAACAAATGATTACATCAACAGTCGATACTTATGCCAAAAGAAAGTAATCAAATTTCAATTTATATTTTTATAAGCAAGAGATGTTCCACTGATCAGATCATATTATAACTTTGACCATGGCTAATCATCTCATATCTTTTTATACATACACAAAACTTAATGTTTCAATGTTTCCTTATTTATTTCGTTGCCCACTTCATAAAAGCTATGCCAACATTATAGGTACGTAACGTAAATTTTGCAGAAGTACTTGCTTACTATGATTTTGTTTTTTTATTGCCATTCACACACATGCATACTATCAAATTGATTCAGCTTGTAGCCGGAGGACATAGTGCTGGTCTGGTCTGAGCTGAGATGAGCACAAGGACATAGTGCTGGTCTAAGAGCATCATTATAGATAGCATCTTAAGGAGTATCTTAAAGTAAGATACCCTTAACAAAACATCTTGTTTAAGATACCCCTTAAGATGCTACCTATAATGATGGTCTAATGGTCTTGTCTGAGCTGAGATGAGCTCCAATCCGGGTTTCACATATTTGGGTTAAGTGTTCAAAGTTCAAACATAGTGAAACATTTAGGCCCGTTATGAAATTGGACCGAGCCGATGAAGGGAAATAATGGAGTTTGGACCAAAAAAATTACTTCGATTAGAGAGGAGCGATTCTTACATTGTCGTCGTTTCGAAGAGACTAAAGGCGACGGAGAGAATCGGAGAAGATGATGGCAGCGGCGGTGGGACAGTGGCTAGAGGAAGCGCTAATTGATCTCTGCCGGAGACCAGAGACCGGTTTAAATTTCGATCGTGATGTCATCTCCGGTTTAGTCTCCTATTGCGATCTCGCTCAGCCTGTCGATGCCAAGGAGTATCTCGACGTAATTCTTCTCCTCTTTACTCGCTGATTCTCATTTGATGCTTTTGTTCTTCGGATTTAGATGATTTAGTTTTTGGTCATTGATTTTGTAGCAATAGATTGGTGGTAGTGTTTTAGGTTTGAATTGATTCAATTTGAGCAGTCTGGTTTCTAGAATTAAGCTCTCTGAAACTGTTGAAGAGCTCATTTTTGATGTATAGGCTGCTTGGTTCCGCTTTCTGGATAGGATTTTAGTACGATGCAGATAATTCTTGAATTGTAGCATCACATTCTTGGGGTTTTTTTTCCCACTATATCTGAGTTGTTTATAATTGTAAATCGTCTCCATTGTTTGATTGATGGAACTGAAGCATTTCTTGACCATGGAAACAACCATTCGTATGTTCTGTTATCTCCGAACTTTTTAATATATGTGTATGTAAGATAATTGCTTGGACTTTGGAGAACTCTTCATAGTCAATGTCACCAAGTTAGTGCTCATCGAGACTATTCTTGTTACTGTAGGCACTAAAGATTAGATGATCATATCACTAGAGGCTTTTACTTCGGATGAATTACATTACTTGAAACTTCTTATTTGTTGCTTTTATTGAGAATAATTTTTTATCTAGTTCCAGAGTTTGTAGGACTGATTGATATTATTGATGTTTTTATGTAGAATATTATCGGAAAAGAAGGCAAAAGCATCATTTCTGAATATCTACCGCGAAGAGGATACAAAGATCCATCCAGCCATGTACCAAGTAGTTCAGGTCCAGAACTGCAGATGTATGTTAAGCCCAAAGTGGATAACGGTGCTTCAAGTGGAATCAAGAAACCATTTAAAGCACCAAAAGAGGGAACGTCTTCTAATCAGCAAGCTGGAACTGGGAAAGTAACAGCGCCTGCCCAGCAAGTCAATCCTAAGAAGAAAAAAGGCGGAAAGGTTATTTCTCTTGCAGAGGCAGCTAAAGGATCAATAGTATTTCAGCAAGGAAAACCGTGTGCATGCCAAGCTCGTAGACACAAATTAGTGAGCAACTGCTTGTCATGTGGGAAAATAGTTTGCGAACAAGAAGGAGAAGGGCCTTGCAGTTTCTGCGGAGCACTTGTGTTGAAAGAAGGAAGTACATATGCTGGTCTAGAAGATGGGTATACCCCAGTATCTGATGCTGATGTGGCAGCTGAAGCATATGCGAAAAGGCTTGTAGAGTATGATAGAAATTCAGCCGCACGTACAACGGTTATTGATGATCAGAGCGATTACTATGAAAGTGAGAGTAGTACTTGGCTCTCTGCGGAGGTATATATAGTTTCCATTGGTAATCAGAACTTGGTGTTTGTTTCACCATCGATGTAATATTTTGGGTTCTGTTCTCAGGAAAAAGAGCTAGTAAGGAAGAAGCGGGAGGCGATTGAAGAAGCTGAACGACTCAAAAAGAGCAAAGTAGTTATGACCTTTGATCTAGTTGGCCGTAAGGTAACTCTCAAATACCCACTGTTCACGACATGTTTGAAACTAGAAGTATCCTTACGTTTAGACAGAAAGCTAAGTCATAAAAAGCCTAGAAACTATATTTGCTTTGCAATATCAAGTTATTTTCAGTGTCCAAGTCTCTCGGCAATGTTACTATCCACTTTACGTACTTCATTTCTGCAATAGGGCATGCTTGAATATTTAGATTCATATTGATATTCGTATTCACTCGGAAGTACTGATGATCCGTGATATGACACATCACAGGTTATGTTAAATGAAGATGATATCTCAGAACTAGAATCAGGGAACAGGATTCTGGGACCACCGGAGACCAAAAACGTGAACAGAATAAAACCGAACCCGACAGCAAGACTCGTTCCAATCTTCTTAGACCCGGGACCAACGGAGAAGAAGCCAAACAACAGCTCTACCAAGAAAGACAACAAGAAAAACCGAAACGGGCTGTGCCTAGAGATCACAGGAAGGGTACAACATGACAGAAGTGAACTCAAGTACTTACAAGCGGATCCGAAATCAGACGCTAAGTCATGGCCATCAGGAAACGATGGGCTTCATGTAGAAGATGGTGGTGAATGTTCCTTAGATTACGACTAAAAAAGTTTCCGTATCTAGTAAACCGAAAAAAACATTTACTTTACCCCGGTTTTACCGAACCGGAAAACATTTTTTGTTCGGTTTTGAAAAATTAGTCAACAATATTTCACTTCGTCGAGTCAAATCCACGTCGGATAAAAAAAGGATGGTTTTGTTGATATGTCGTCGGTCAAGAAGAATCACGTGTCGGGAGGTTTTGGGTTTCTCATGTGCTTACGTGGCGAGATGTGAGTGGGTAATGTTAAATTCTCTCGGGTTTTATTAAGATAAGATTATTCGTCTCCACGTGTTACGTGTTCCCAGCTATCAATCAATTCCTTTTCTTGGAGCACTATGTATTTTTTAAAAAAATATTTATTTTCTTTCATTTGAAATCGTCGTCATTGGGGAATCGAATAGTATATGTTCGAATATAATCAAAGACTATACATATATATATATAAATATTTATATGTAATAATAGTCAATATTAGAGGCAATCTTTAAATACCAAAAAAGTGAAACTTTGCAAAATTCTAGCTCTGTTTGATTGAATCCACCCACCGATGGTGAAATAAAATAATACTAATAGTGGATTAATATTGATAAGTATGATTAAGACAATAAATAATCTTACCCCCTTTAATAAGCAATTGAATAGTGTATAGTAAGATCGATTAAATTAAGAAAAAATGGAAAAGCAAACATTGATATGATGCGACACAAGTCCCTTTGTTATCCACACCTTTTTTCCCCCTTCTCAAAATCTCTTTTTATTTGGTTGGATTAATTTATGTGTAAAACAGAACATTTATGACGTCACCCACCCATGACTTCTTATAATGGAAAAGATTCCATCTGCCCCCCCCCCTTACCAGAAAATCTGAAAAAAAACTTGCTCAAAGTTTATTATTATACACATTACCACCACTTATGTACATACTCAATACATACATTATACAATTAAGGCTTTGTTTTCTTTTGTGAAACCATAGATAGAATATCAAATTTTAGGTTTTCAATGGTTACGGCAGATGAAGCAAACAAAACCATTTGTAGATTGAACTGCTTTTAGATGTTTCGTTCATAATTTGTAGTTCGTATAGTAGCACAGATAAAAAATTTTAAAAAAAGAGATTATTCTGCTATAGATTAAATAAAAATATATTTGGTTATTTGGTATGTGATAAATTGTATAAAAAACATAAAACAAAAAAAAAAAAGAAAACAGAAAAAGAAGAGAAATTTAAAGGGATTGTAATATATACATTATATAGGGACAAAAGAAGCCAACAGAGCATCTGGCAAAATTGTTAGAAGGTAAGATGTCTATTTCAATAGCCACATTTATTTGCTAACGATACCGCAAACGCCATGTGGTCTCTCCAAACGCAACACTTTGTTTTCTTTACAAAACCAAAACCACACAGCTGTGTATAATATATAATACCAATCGCTATTTTGTATGCATGTTGCGACTGCGTTTCAGCTCTCAAGTTTCAACCAAACTGACTAATCATACTGTTGCATGCATAACCAAACTATGATTATGAATCTGTTTGTAGACGTTTTTTCCCTATTGTATATGCTAACTTCGAATTACACTAAATTATAAGCTTTATTATTTTATCTAAATTACTATAATCATACACTAATTTGTACGTGTAATACCAAACAAAATACATAACATAGATGAGCTAATTGAGCTGGTGGGTAATAAGTTCATGTGTCTACATCTTTTGGTGCATTTTGAGCATAAAATATCACAACGTTAAGAGTCTTAGAGACAAGTGGGTCCAAAAAAATGGTGAGAAAGTTGTAATTTATCTGTAAAAGCTTGCTGGTTACAACCAGCAAATCTCACACTTTAAGCTTTTTTTTTATAATAAATATTTAAATCCTTCTTCATATAGCTTAATTTTAAATTTGTAAGCTTTTTTTTTACTGATTAATTTTAAAATCCTAAATAATATATTTTTTTCGATCATTACAAAGTTACTGACGTTTAGAAAAAGTGCCTATACATTTGGCCAACATGTAGTACTTGGTTATCGATCAATTTCTAGGTAAGTTTTATAGATTTCGTATATGTGTGTGCACACAGTATTTGTCTTTTTTTTTTTAATTTTACTTTAAAATCAAATAGTTATAGAAATGTTGTAAGTTAATAGTAGCATACTATTTTGTATAAAAAGATGTGTAGTTTGTTTGTCATCATTAATATCTTTTCCTACTAAACGATATCTACAATGTATCGAAGAAAATGTTTATCAAGAATAGTAAAACGTAAATGAAATTATCAATTAGGCATGGTAAAGGTAGCTAATGTGACACTAAAGGGCAAAGGCAAAAAAATAGCTAAAAATTATTAAATTTCTTGAGAAAATTTAAGGAACAATATAAGATCGTTCTATCATCTATGTTAGATGGAGAGCAAATTCAAACAAGAAGACCCACATTAAAATATAAAAATCGTGGGGTTCATTTAATTAAGAAGTATATCATGGGGATAAATGTTACCTAAATTTTAAACAAGAAAAAATAGTTAAATCCATACTTATCAGATTGAAAAACATGCATCAGTATTTGTAGTTTAGTTTTATGTGACACCAAAATAAATAAATCTATAAACAAAATGACCACAATAAACTAAATAAGCTTGCGACAAGAAAAAAGCTAAAACACATGAGATAGATGTTAGGAACTTAGAAGATGACCCACATCTCATATCATTCATATAGTTAATGAAACATGCCCAGCCTGTTTTGTACAATAAGCTAAGATATGTTACATCAAAGAGACCAATCAATTTTTTTGTATTAAAGTAAATTGTTTCACAATATGGAAACATATTTATTTCAAATCCAAATCCTCAGTTGTATTTTCTTGCCTGTATACATCGTCATATTGTCTACCGAATTTAATCATATAGATAACTCGAACTCGAACATAATTTCGATTAAGAAAACTTTAACTTGATGGTAAATTGTTGCATGATAGTTAAAAGCAAAATATTAGTATGTAATATGATTTTTAACTTTTTACCTAGTTACTTTAATTATTATTTTTTTATATTTTTTTTTGCAAAATACGTATCCAAGTTCTACCTAGTAATTACTTGAAATATCAACGAGGTTAATTAAATATATTTTAACCAAATAAAATACTATCTATTCTAACATAAAATGAAATATGTGTGTATAAGTGAATAAATCATTATACGTATATCTATCTAAAAACCAAATCAAGAGGCCTAACAATATTTGATTTGAGAGGTAGTATCGATATCTATTCGCTATATAGAAGGATTATGCAGCCGTTGGTCGATCTCGTGACCTTGGCCACCTTCTTTGTTTTTTTTCGTACTTGGCTTTAATTCAATTTCTTGTCTTTTGTTTTCTGTTTCAGCAATGAGTTTGATACATTTTGGGTTTTAGACCTTTGCGTTTTGAGTGTTGTCTAGCTACTATAGTTTTCTTTTTTTTTCTTTGGGTCTTGTCTCCAAAGTTGATTCTGGTTATATTTCTAGAAATTGATTATGTACATCCGACCCTTTTTTTAAGTTCCATCTAAGTTTGTAATAATAAGAAAATGTCATGACAACAAAATATTGTCTAAGGAGCAGTAGGTCCGGTACCACCCTATTTAACATCAAGTTTCAAAAGTGAACCTGCCTGTAAAAGGACACTTGTAATGCTATAGATACAAATCTTCCAACAGTATTTTTTTATTCATTACAATGAAAGTACGTATTGGATTATCGGGGCCGTAAGTTATTACATTGTAAAATGAATAATTATAATTCACAGGTACACACACACATGGTTAGTATAGTAATACTATTTATAATTTAGACCGACCACTTGTGTGTGTTTCTGTCATTTTACATTTATGAAACAATTCATTTGATTCCGTCCTAGGTGGGAGTAGACTTCAATCGACAATAATTTAATTGATAGTACATAACCAATTAATTAGTGTGATTTTGTTAAGTATGTATAGTAGTAATAAACTAAAGGAATTGTAATTATTCAAGGTTGAGAGCCCTAGCCTAGTGCCCTGAAATTTTTGTTAATTCAACCCTAGTTATCAAATTTAATTAAGACCCCCATTAGACGAAAGCAAAGTACCATCATCATCATCATCATATATAATCATGCATATTTATCAAAGTTTTTTCGATTTAAATAATAAATAAATAAGAGAGGGAATCCCAAAGCTATCATCATCCACATTTACTCTACCATACTTTTAATTCATTGTGTTTCTTTATTTTATAATTTTAATTGTTGACAAAATAAATGTTACCAAATATATATACGTTTTGTTCTTTTTAACATGAGCATTTCATTGGATTATCAAAAGTGTTTTTCATGGAGTTTTGTATAATCCACTTCGAACATAAAAATGTGATACAAATTAAATCACAAATTATACGAAAACTCATCTTTACCTAAACGACCAGTTGCTTTGTTGTCATTCCCTAGAACCCATTCGAGATCTGAAACTGCAAAACAAATATGTAAATACAACTCGTCAAAGAGTTTGAAATGCATCAATAATCATTTCTTCGGATACTACCAAAATTTTGATAGTTGATAAAAGTCTAACAAAAACCTAAATATATCGACATGCTAGTTATATCTTTTTTAACATGCTAAGTTTTCACGTTATCCCCATTTCTAAGAAATAAGAACTCTAACCCAAAAAAAAAAAAAAACCCTACACGAAAACATAATACAACTTTTGGCCATTGGTGTCATAGTTACATACATAGAGAGATTTGATATCCGACTAAAACCAAATAGAATAATAAATCTTTGGTTTAAAACTATATACTAATGAATAATGATGATAATGTTTAATTATATATAACCGGCAAAAGTAGCAGGAGAAGAATGATTACGTGAATGAAGTGGGACCAAAAGTTTGTGAAAAAAATATTTCTAAATTTTTGACCAAATGAGAGTTTTTATTTTTCATCTTCTTTATCTTTTTTTTTTTTGGTTTTTGTAATAGAGAGAGATTAGAGAAGAGGAGTGTGATGGCCCCATGATCGTCTTCGTCGACCTCTCTCCATTCTCTTTATGGAATGAATGATAAAAGAGGACACCTCACGTGGACTCTGCATCCACAACGACTCTCTCCAACCATATCCTTCTTCATTCCCTTATACATATTTACTTACTATACTCCTATTTATATTTCTCTCTTACATTTGCTCTTTATCATGTATATATTATAAAAGACCACCTTGTTCTTGTTACATTTTCTTTTCATTTCATTTATTAACGCAACGTTCAGATTTTTCCATTTTTAACTTGTCGTGAAAATAAAAGTGTTGTACGGTGAAAATATTGTTTCCCTTTTTTCACGGTGGGGCTTTTCCCACAATTTTTTAATCATTATACATATACATGAGATTGAGAAAAAGAAGAAGAAGAAAATAAATTTTTATTAATGTCTATAACGATGATCCCATAAAAATACATAAATCTTTCGATATCGTGACATATTTGTTTCATTAGCAACCTTATTGTACGTTAATGCTGTTTTAATTTAAAAGTTGACGACATATTATTATTAAGCACAATAACATACTTTGATGTATAATTAAAAAAAGATTTTCATAAAAAAAAACCATGGTGTCGATATCTAAGCTTAGACCAATTAAGCAACTTTTAACGGATTGATTTTGATAGAACATATAGCTGTAATTAACGTTGAAGATTTCAAAGTTTATTGGTGTTTTGCTAATTGCATCAATCTATTTGTTGCGTTGATTTTGATATACTACACTTTTCTTTTTCTTCAACTATTAAATGATACTCCCATTTGTTGACGTTTCTCTTAGTGTGATTTTTAGTTATTTTTCAATTTTTTTTTCGCCAAATAATAATTTTGTTAGTTATCATATCATTATGGTGTAAAAGATGATATATACATATATAAAGAAGAAATGAACAGTTGTTTTGTTTGAAAAAAATATATAAAAAAAGATGCAATGAGATTTTTTCTTTTTAAGTTATTTTAAAATTTTAATGGTATGTAAAGCTCTCACCCATATAATTCTCTCACTCATGATCTTTGTTTCTTTAAGCTTTTTCTTCTTCTCTCACTCTTATCCTCTCCTTCTCACTCAATTCCTTCAAACAATTTGATCTACACTTTTCATTTCTCTCTTGTCCCCAAGAAAAATCACATATATATACATAAAAACCAAAACCCTAATAATTTTTATAAATATATATAAAAATCATTATAGCTCTCCCCACTTATATATGCAAAAGCCAACATCAAGTATCTTAAATGTCATAATGGACGGTGGAGACAACGTCGGAGGAGGAGGAGGAGGAGATGATCACCACCGTCATCTCCACCATCACCACCGCCCTACTTTCCCTTTTCAACTCCTCGGAAAACGTGACCCCGACGACAACCATCAACAACAACCTTCTCCTTCTTCCTCCTCTACTCTCTTCTCTCTTCATCAACACCAACAATTATCTCAATCCCAACAACAACAACCTCAACCACAAAAGCCACAACCGCAGACAACACAAAAGGAGTTATTACAACAACCGCAAGAGGAGTCTACGGCGGTGGTGGCAGCTAAAAAGCCGCCGTTGAAACGAGCTTCTACTAAAGACCGACACACAAAAGTAGACGGAAGAGGGAGGAGGATAAGGATGCCGGCGTTATGTGCAGCTAGAGTGTTTCAGCTAACGAGAGAGCTCGGTCATAAATCAGACGGTGAGACTATAGAGTGGCTACTCCAACAAGCTGAGCCATCGGTTATAGCCGCCACCGGAACCGGAACTATCCCGGCGAATTTCACTTCTTTAAACATCTCTCTCCGTTCTTCAGGCTCTTCCATGTCTCTTCCTTCTCATTTCCGCTCCGCCGCTTCCACTTTTAGCCCTAATAACATATTTTCTCCGGCGATGCTTCAACAACAACAACAGCAACGAGGTGGTGGAGGTGGCGGTGGGTTTCATCATCATCCTCATCTACAGGGACGTGCAACGACGTCGTCTTTGTTTCCTGGTATTGATAACTTCACGCCAACGACGTCGTTCTTGAACTTCCATAATCCGACAAAACAAGAAGGAGATCAAGATTCAGATGAGTTAAGTTCGGAAAAGAAAAGAAGACTCCAAACGACGTCGGATTTGCAACTTCAGCACCAACACGACCAAATCGGAAGCTATACTCTTCAATCTAGCAACAGCGGATCTACCGCCACCGCAGCAGCCGCCGCGGCACAGCAGATACCGGGAAATTTCTGGATGGTTGCGGCAGCTGCGGCTGCGGCAGGTGGTGGTAACAACAACCAAACGGGAGGTCTTATGACAGCTTCAGTTGGTAGCGGTGGAGGCGGCAACGGCGGTGAGCCTGTTTGGACGTTTCCTTCAATCAACACCGCGGCAGCTGCGTTATACAGAAGTGGCGTTTCAGGCGTTTCGGGCGGCGCGGTTTCTAGCGGTTTGCATTTTATGAATTTCGCAGCGCCAATGGCATTTCTTACTGGACAACAACAACAGCTAGCAACAACTAGTAATCATGAGATTAATGAAGATAATAATAATAATAATAATAATGAAGGAGGAGGAGGAAGAAGTGACGGTGGTGGTGGTGGTGGAGGTGATCATCATAGTACACAGAGACATCATCATCAACAACATCAACAACAACAGCATCATCAACATCATCATAATATTCTCTCAGGCTTGAATCAGTACGGACGGCAAGTTTCCGGCGAATCTCAAGCTAGTGGATCACTTGGAGGTGGTGATGAAGAGGATCCACAAGAATAGTCACACACACACACACACACACAAAAAGAACAATTTAACGGTGGATTTCGCTGCCGGCGGTGGTGGCGGCTGTGTAATACTTTTGTTTTCGCCGTTAATTTCTTTTTTTATCTTCTGTAGTAATTTTTTTGTTTGTTTTTTTTGCTAAGTAAAAACAAAAACAAAACACGTGAGATTTTTTTTTTTTGATTTTTAATTACTTTGATTTAAATTTGATTTTTCTTGTGAGTGAGTGATTAAATAGTACACGAGATTTTTTATGTCAGGTTTTTTGGATTTTGAGGAGAATATGACACTTTTTATCATTATTATTTTTCAAATGTTTGTATTTTCTTCAGTTAGTGTCACTGTCTCGATTCACAATCATCTTAATTTTTTTCTTTATCCATTAAGAAACTTAATTACACATAAAGAAAATTTTCAACTATTGGCGAAATAATTCTTTGTGTGTTATCTCAGTTGAAAACATTATACATCAACGTACATCTAATCTTATTGTTATTTTGGTTTATTTACACTATAATGTTATAATACAAATATGAAAACATCTGTGAAATTATTTTGTTGTGTAGGGAATCATGAGATGGGCCTCTCTCTATTTCTATCTCTCAGCTTGGCCTACCAATCTCGTTCTCACTTGGCCCTTGAAGCTAATAGAAAACAGCAAAGTGTCTCGTTTGTTTTTACATGGTCGAACGAAAACGATACACAAAACATAACATAAAAAAGAAATATCTCGTTTGATCTTATATATGTATATAGAATGCTTTTTTTAGTATATGATTCATTTTTATCTTTTGCTTATTTGTCGTTTGTCCCCACTAAAACAATCAATATGATTTTGTATATGATTGTCAAATATATTAATCAAGACTAACTGAATTTTAAGAGATCGATCTATGTTTGAAAGACGCGTCCTTAAATCTATGTTCACAAATTTTCATTTTTGACAAAACGTTCTAACAAAATACACCAAAAAAAGGATGATTGTTTCACTTTTTTTTTTCTTTTTCGAATACTTATACTTTTATAGCTACAAAGAAGGTATGCAATACAAAGATTTTACTCTATTTTGATTTGTTTACTTATATTAGCATATATAATATATCTATTTTTACAGTTTTTTTAGATTAGATTTTGAGTTAATTATATCGTCACCATTCGAAGCCTAAGATTACGTACGGTAATAACATTTTATACGAAAACAAAATCTATATTATTATGATAAAACTTTTACGAAAATGAAAGAGACAGAAAACAAATACAAAATAAATGTGAAATTAAGTATTATTGCAGACTATATAATAAGATATCATTGATGAATGTATAATAAAAAAAATATATATATATACAAAAGAAAATGAAAACCAATAAGTAGAGAAAGAGAGAGAGAGAGGAGATTGATTGTGGTGGTGACATGAGGACTGTAGCATTGTAAGAGTCGTGGGACCTAAAACGTTATCAGGTGGCAGTGATTGTCGTCTCCTGTGGACCTCTCTTTCTTCCTTTTACTTACTTGTGTTCGTTCACCATCTATTCTAATCTATCTCTCTCTCCCTAATCCAACAACGTTCACTTTTTTCCCCCCACCACACTGACACCAAAATTCTATCTTTCCTTTTTTCACTTTTTACATCACTCACACACTGTAATAAAAATGGCAAAACACACACCAATTACTATATGTAGTAGTAGTATAGTAGTTGTAGTAATCAAACCATGAATCTATAAACATACTACTACGTTACTTTTTTTTTGCAAGGGAAATGTGATATGTGAAATGACTTTACTCTAGTGGCAAATGATAAGTCCACTGATAGATAGGCATCATCACACCAAGTACCGAGTTCTGCTTCTTACATATTAAAGGGATTTGGTTAATAAATCGGCTAGTTGTGGCCCAACATCATTAGAAAATCCTCATTGCATGGGTCCTTACACAAATCTTAACTTAAGATTTATGAAAACCATCCTCATTGCATGGTCCTTATACAAATCTTAGTTTAAGATTTGTGAAAAAAAATCTTTATATAAAGATTTAATTACATATATAATTACATATAGTTCGAAGGTTGATGTTGTTTAATTACATATATAATGAAAATTTTGAACACTACCTTTTTGTGTATGTTTATAAAATTCATAATGAAATATAGCTAACTCCGATCTAATGTTTTAAATTCGTATTAAATATTAATAGATGACACTTTTGTTATGGGGGTATTAATAGATTCTCACGTACGAACGTTCTCATCATTATATGTTATAACTTATACCTAACCTCGATATATCTAATGATATAAATTTGTAATAAATTGCTAGATGACTGGATGAGTGTGCTATCTATAGATTAGTTTCTGCATCATATATTTTTACATAAATATATGCCATTTTAAAAATTCGGACGACACCTACACCTACGTACGTAAAGAACCATATAAATATATTGGAGTAGTGCGTACGAACGCAAGTAGTCAAACTGATATATATTGTATGGACAAACTTTAATAGTTACAGTTGGGGTAAAGTTTTAGATCACATGGGGGGGGTTTTAATTTTGGAAGCCACCGTCGTACGGAAACGTAAAACTTGGTCCCCAATGTGTATATATAGAAAGAAATTACAAATAAAGTGTTTATATATATATATATAGCCATGTACAATTAAAAGTGTCAACCTTTAAACTAGTCACGGGGTCAAATATTGTAACCATGTGTGTTGGTTTTTTTTATTTTTATATGTTTTAAAATAATGCGTCTTTTAAACTTATATATGTTAAATGGTTTTGAGTATCCTTTCTTACAAATATTTACCTTATTATGTGAGCAACGTGTGACATGAAACTTGAAACTTGAGGCTTCCTAAAACGCAAACATACTTAGCTACAAGACTACTAGACACTACCATGGATTCGGCTACGATAGTGAGTGTTTTGCCATCAATAATGATTATGATTATCACTTTTAAGAAAAACATTTTTTCATATCTCATGCAACAATATCACAAAAGACTGTTGGTGAGAAAGAAAGAGAAAATAGGCTCTCATTGACCTAAGCCCAAATGTACTAACATGTACCTTATATAGGTGGGCCTTGTTCCTATTGTTGTTCTATATCATCTATGATATCAGAAGACAAAACTCCTTCCTTGGGATTTGTTACTTATTAGAGATACAAAAAGGGAAAACTAGTCATCAACTATTGGAGATAAAATATCTAAACTTTCCTCAACTTGTTTAGTCTGAACCTTCGTGCGGGGAGTTTTTGGCAAAGTCATGTCCGAGAGTTCCAAGCTTTGCGTATCTTTTGTGAAAGATACATAGTTGCATTCATAGCTCCTGCAGCCATGAAACCAGACACAGCTTGTCTCGCGCTTGAAACCATTACCCGTCGCCTCATTACTTTCTCCATACATTTCGCAGCTTCTTCTCTTGACACTATACACACTTCTCCTGTAACTCTACCTATACATATGTATATACCAGTTCAACCATCAAGATTCATGCCTCCGTTTTCTTGTATAGGGTATATAACTAGAGAGAGATCGGAGTTGATACCTGTCTCACTCACGATTTTCTTCTCCCCTAGTGACTTCCCCATTTGGCTTCTCACTGATGCAGGGAGAGAAGAGACCAGCGAACGTGTTGCTGAAAGGCTAGAATCCTGCTCACAAGTTGAGTAGGATATGTATTAGGGCAATCTCAAGATTGAGTTATATCTATGGTGATGGAGCTATAAACTGTGTATACCTGAACTAATCTAGTGTGACTAGCTTCAGCCGATGAGGATCTCATTAAGTTTTTGGTCTCGCACTCTTCAAGAAAAGGCTTATACATTGACTGGAAGAGATCAAATTGTCCCTTCACAATCTTGTTCACCTAAAAGGCAAGGGATTGAACTAATGAATCATATATCTAGTCACTCGAAAAAGTAAAGTAACATACATGTTCTGAAAACAATTTTACCATATATGATAGTCCTCTCACCTTATTAGTGTCCTCAGCAAAAAACATTCGCAAGTCTCCCATGTAGGAAAGGCTGCATATTTTGGCGTAGAGATCTTCCTGTGTAAGAGTTTGGTGAGTTATGGTGTACAATCTAATGAAACTTCAAAATTCCTGAGCACTGAACAAAAAACCAACCTCGGTGAATTTTGGTGGCAAGAGAAGAAGAGCTGCAGATATTGCAGCTCTCTTATTAACAGAATTCACATCTTCTATGTCCAGATTATCAACAAGCAAATGAACCTGCAACCAAAGAAACTTCCCTGAAACATCTCTGATTTACAGTTATTATTAGTAAGAACACCAATACAACTGACATACCGGTTTCTGTAAACGGCCACTCAAGTAGAATCTATTCCAGTCCAGTATGTCCTGTACAAGGTCGTGCATCCGAACAACCCCATACTTGAGTTTCTGCAAATAGCTTCACAAAGAAATAAATCATACGAGAAAAATGGCTTAAGCATACGTACAATGTGATCATGCTGAGCAGAATATAAACATAAATATACAGATACAAGCTTGGAATTAACAAAATTAGATTGTTCATAATGTTTCAAACAACACTGAATTTTCGAGGAAGTTCTTAGTTCTTACTCTGTCGTTCCAATTGACAAATGGATTGAAGTGAACTCCAACTCCAACTTTATCAGCAACGTTCGTTATCTATTCTTGGCCAATAAAAAAACTGTCTGTTCAGTATATGATTAAAGCCGTATAAGCAATGCAAGAGTAAGGAACATCAAGAGAAACATACCAGCCTAGCTCCACCAAGGTGAACCATCCATGAAGCATAATGATCTGAATTCATTTTCAGATTCTTGATCACACAATTTTAAAAAATTACTAATTAGGATCTGTGGGCTCTTAAACAGCTCCAAACCTAACAACTGTAATCAAAAGATACATCTCACCTCAGAGTGCCATTTCATAGGATCAGAGACTCCAAGTATATAGTCTACCATTTTAGACTGTAACAGCAAAAGGTTGCATTTTCTCATACCCAATTAGCAAAATACAGGAATTGCTCAACCATCAGAGAGAGTTCCAGAATAAGATAAAAGACCTTATCTTGGTTATTTGGGTGCAATGTCGAACCATAGACACAACAGAAGTCCACAGGAGGAAGAACATTTAAAAAGCTTGAAAGCTCATCTCTTTGAGTAGTTTCCATTCCCAGAAAAGGACCCTTGTAACAAATGTAATGCGTCTGGTACTCTGGTTAGAGCGATCAATTAGATTTTCAAGTGATCTAGGTAACGTTTCTTCTACAAATTAGGTTTATAAAAATCGCTGTGCTTTGAGATGGACACAAACCTTGTAGAAGAGAGAAGCGAAACAAAGCCTCGAAAGTGTTATTGATTCAAGAGGAGAGCAAGTGAAGAAGACGTGAAAGCGGCGGCGTAGCGTAGAAGCGAGGAAGAAGAACAAACGCCGTGAATGGAGGTTTGGGGTCAGAAGTTTTGTTTCTTAACCAATAGTTTCTGACCCGGTCCGGTATAACGAACCGGGAAGGCTCGGATCGGAGAGGCTCTCCGGTTGTGGATTTTGTTTCTGAACCGTCCGGTTTATGAAATTAGAGCGTTTCAATAATGTATGTACACAAAACAATTAAAATAGAGGAGTTTGTGGGAAGCACACGCCAGCCGCGCCGGAGGAGAGACGTCACCAGCCCTTGACGGACCGTTCCATGCCTTTATTATCCATCGACGTTGACCACTCAACCCAACACGTCCCCCCTTTGTTTATAAAAGTCAAAAAACGCCCAAAATAATTATATTAAAAAATAAAGTAAAGCAGTGGACAACAATTTTTTTTTCTTCTAAAATTCAATTGGGTAACTACACTATTCTGTTATAAAAAAATTAGATTTTAGAATTTCAATACAGATAATCTTACATTTAGTAATTTATAACCAACCATATACCGTTGACAGACATTATGTATCGTATTTTTTTAATCGTAGCTAATCATAAAAACTATGTATTTATAATTGGTAACCATTTCATTATGCTATAATATACACCGTTTTTGGTACTATTAATCACAAAATCAAAATAATTTCTAGGAATCACAAAATAATACTTTCCTAATGATATAAACTTTACCTGTAACAAAAAAAAACTACTCCACTTGAGATTTAAGATACGATGACGTGTCAATGAAACAAGAGCTCAGTGGCACGCAACGTAATAGAAAAAGACAAAACAGGAAAAGAGAAAGGCACATGTAGAGCTCACGTGTCCACTTAAACGCACCACTTCTTCTGTGCTCTCCACGCGCCTCTCTCTCTTTCCCCACACGCCCCTCTCTCTTCTCCCTTCTTTTTCTTTCCTTCTCAACTTCTCAGATTCTTTGCTTTTCTTATTTCTCTTCTCTTAACTCGTTTTCGAATCCTTTCAATCCTCTACAACAATAATACCCGACGAGCTCCTTCACCGGAGAAAAGGTACTTACTGAGTCTTTTCGTATGTTTGATTTGAGCTTGTGAGGACTTTATTAGCCGTGATATTATTTGATAATTCTTTACTGTTCTTGATTTGATAAGATGGTTGCTTAAAAAGTTGAGAATCTAAAAGCACTTCTTGAGTTTTGAGGAATCAAAAATCACACTAAAGTTTTGATTTTTTTCTTTGTTGCTCCCATGTTTCTCTGTTTGGTGTTGGTAAGTTTGTGTTTATTTTTGACATTAAGGGGTGATTCATGATTGATTGATTATGTAAAGATGAATGAAGGATTTCTCAGATTCATTTTAACATCTTTTATCATTCATTTTCAGGTGACTTGACAGAGAATCTTGTTTCTTACAATTGTTAAGGATGGTATCGAAATCTCCTTCTACATCGTCTGATGAAGCAAATGCTACTGCAGATGAAAAGTAATTGATTATGTTTAGCAAGATAGGATTCTCCAATTTAGATTATAGAACCCTTTTGTGGTGGTGATTGTGTTTAGTGTGTAATTTTACAGGTGTAGAAAAGGTAAAGTGCCCAAAAGGGTTAACAAGGCTGTTCGTGAGAGGCTTAAGCGTGAGCATTTGAATGAGCTTTTCATTGAATTAGCCGATACACTTGGTAAAAATTTCACATCTTTTAATGAACATTTGCTTGAGTTAGGCTTTTAACTTTATGTAAATGTTAGTGAGTCTGGTCAAAATTTTGAATGTGATTGTGATTTCTAACTGGGAACATTTTCTCTTGTCTCAGAACTTAATCAACAGAACAGTGGTAAAGCTTCCATACTATGTGAAGCTACTCGATTCTTGAAGGATGTGTTTGGTCAAATCGAGTCCTTAAGAAAGGAGCACGCTTCACTTCTCTCTGAATCTAGCTATGTAAGCCACTTTCTCTATGCTCATTGATTGTGTTAATGTAATCTTGTGACACGGTTTAGGAAGCTAAGACGGATGTTGCTTCGAAAATCTTTGTTTGGAGGTTTGTCTCGATCGTCTTGTTGATGGAAACTTGTGTTGGGTGTAGGTAACCACAGAGAAGAATGAGCTGAAGGAAGAAACATCAGTGCTCGAGACCGAGATTTCGAAACTACAGAATGAGATAGAAGCTAAAGTGAATCAGTCGAAACCCGACTTGAACACTTCTCCTGCAACCGAGTACCACCATCATCACTATCAACAACAACATCCCGAACTTGCAGCTCAGTTCCCAGGACTTCCCATTTTTCAAGGAGCCGGTTATCAACAATCTGCTGCAACTCTTCCTCCTCCTGCAACAGTTCTTGTCCTTCCAGTCCAACCCGATCCCCAGACACAAGATATTTCAGACATGACAGGGCATGTGCAGACACAAACATCTTTGATGTATAATACCTCAAATGTGAGTAAGCCATGTCCAAGGTATGCTAGTGCAGCTGACTCGTGGTCTTCTCGACTACTTGGAGAGCGGCTGAAAGCCAATGAATGAAGTCTTGGGCGGCTCTACAAGGAGTAGCAACACGATTTAACTGGAAACAGAGACAAGACAACTTGTGAAGGACCGTCGTTTTGTATTCCCTAACAGCGTCTAATGTCCTTGTGGGTTTTGCCTAAGCCAATTCTTGTTTTTGATGTGGTTGTCCATAGGATAAAGAAGTTATGACCTTTATGGGTCGTTTGAGAAAAAATAAGTAAATTAGCTCTAACCTTTGTCATTTTCTCTAATCATAAGATGCTCAAACAACAAATTCAAAAACAAATGAAATAACAACAAAAAGATCAAAGCTTTTATCATAAAAAGAGCAAATGAAATGTGAAATTGGGTTTGGGTCTAAAGAAAACCGGTTAAGTGGTTCTGGTTTTGGACTGGTTGAATAAAAAGGATGATATTTTGGTAAAGAAGTGAGAGAGAGAGAGCCATCTATCTTATCTGCTATCGAGTGGGTAAGAAGAATCAGAAAACAGAAAAAAAAAATGGCGAATTCACTATGCTTCTTCTCTTCTCCTCCTACCGTTTGCTTCCAATCTCCCAGCAAAAACTCAAAGCCTAGTCACTTCTTCTCAACTAATGATAAGACCTCGTCTTTGGTCCAGAAGAGTGAGCTGCTTCAGACTTCAACCAAATCCCAAAGCTTTGAGATTAAGGTTAGATTCTTTTTCCCAAACTCATGTTCTTCTCTATCAAATTTACCATTTCATTGATTAAAAATCTTACCTTTTGGTGATAAATAGGCTACAAACAGTAGTGGCACTAAAACAAACAGTATAGTTTGTACAAATTGTGAAGGGAACGGTAAGCTCTTACCCGGTTTATAAATTCTCATAGTTTTATACTTTGGATTGGTTAGTAATTTTGACATTTTGTAAATGAATTCAAAAGGTTGCGTGGCTTGTTCACAATGCAAAGGAGGTGGTGTGAATTTGATTGATCATTTCAATGGACAGTTTAAAGCTGGTGCACTCTGCTGGCTTTGCAGGTTTGCAACATCTCTTATCTCCTTTTCTTTCTTACTCCTTCTGCACAACACAACACACCCAAAAAAAAAAAAGTCATTACTTTGATATCCGTTTTTGTTATATCTTGTGGGCAGAGGTAAAAAGGAGGTGTTGTGTGGGGACTGCAATGGAGCTGGTTTCCTTGGTGGGTTCTTGAGCACCTTCGATGAGTAGTTCAACCAAGAGGATTGGATTTGATTACATGGGATTTTGTGGTATAAAACCTTAGAAGATGTGTAATCTTTCTCTCTCTCTCAATGCTCTTCTAAACCACCATGTATTACTATTTGTTATTTGCACACCAAACTCTTATTTGTATTGCTGTTTTTCAGTTTTTTTCTTCTTCAAAAAATTAAATACTGTTAAAAGTTTATATACTGTAGCACCTCTATAGTAGTCTTGTTGATGATATATTTACATAGAAATATAATGTTCTATATCATTCTACTATTCTAGTATCTACGAAGTATATGGAGTTAAATAAAAACAGGTACATAGGTTTGGTCAAACTGAGAAATTAAACATAGCACCCGAATGAAAAAAAAGGAGAAGAAATGGAAACAACTGTAAATAACAGATAAACGCATCTGAGACCAAACAACAAAAGGACCTTATTCTCTTACCTGTTGTTGTTGTCGTCGTCGCTGGGTCTCACAATCTCCTTTCTTGTGTTCTTTATTTTCTTTTCCTCTGGCTTCCCATCACAAATCTGTCTGATTTCCTCATAGTCAAGCCAGAGACCTAGACGAGGAAACCCAGAAAAGGGTAGGATTAGGCGTAATTATTAGTTCCTCTCTCAAGGATATATTACCCATCGGATTGCTAGGAGGCTCTCAATACAGAGATTATTTTTTGGTTGTGGCGTGTGGAACAAGGAAGGAACTAGGTTTGTGTTTCTATCTGATCTTTGATTCGTTGTCGTGTGTCATTGTATTATAAACACCAATTACTGGTTCCTGTCTTTGTTCATCCCTGCTTCATACTTAACAATTAGGAAAAATGATGAACGCAAATGGGATTCAATTCAGAAGTTGTTACGTCGTGATGAGATTCTCGATTCCAAGGCTTTTAGGATAAGAAACTTTTGGAAATCCAAGGCAAAAGGGGTTTTATTATATGGGGCGAGCATTGGAATCATCATCTGGTGCTCTTTTTCCAGTTTGCTGTTGTAATCTAGACTATATTAAAACTTGGAATGGCTTGTTTCCAGAGAAATATTCCCACAGAGAGGGAGAATGAGCAGGTTTGCTTGAGATTTTGGCGGTAGAGGTTATCTTCAATCTCTCTAAAGTCTGATATAACGTTGCCATATATCTCGGTGCAGGCGATAGCGATTCTGAAGAAAGGAGCATATCTATTGAAATACGGACGGCGTGGGAAGCCTAAATTCTACCCTTTTCGCCTTTCAAGTGTACCTTTCATCACCTTTACAAATGCACAAACACAGTATGTGGAAGTTTATTTCAAAGCTCAAGATTGTGTTTTGATAGTGGTTTTTTCAACTGTGTTTGAAGGATGAAATATATTTGTTATGGTATTGTGGCAAAAAGGAGAAACGTCTTAAACTGAGTTCTGTGACAAGGATCATACCTGGACAGCGAACTGTAAGTTCAAATGTATATATCAACTATCTGGTAACAGTTTTTGCTGCAGATTTTCTCAACAAACGATTGTTCTTGTAAGAACCTTTCCAGGCAGTTTTCCGACGATATCCTCAACCCACCAAGGAATATCAATCCTTCTCTCTTATATATGGCGACCGGTCTCTGGATTTGGTTCGTATTTTGCTCCATGTGGTCTTTTTTGCTGTTGTTTCCTGATGATATGTATTAGATCACTTCTGAAGACCATAATATATAATTTCCATCAGTTGAGGTTCTTAATACTGAATCGTCATGGATAGGTATGTAAGGACAAGGATGAAGCTGAGTTCTGGCTCACTACCCTTCGCGCTCTTCTCTCACGAAACAACTCTTCCGCATTGGTACTGCACTCAAGAAGCCGTAGTCTTGCTCCTGAAAATGGTGAACAAAGTAGTTCGAGCAAGAACTCTAAGTCCAACATTAGATCCGTCAGCAGTGACACAAGCTACGAGGTTTTGTTGGTTGTTTTCTTTCTTCACGAGAGCACCATCAGGTCGTTTCCTATTTAAATATCTTCCTGCCTCATCTGGCACTTTTGCAGGAACATGCAAAAAAGGCCTCAGGATCTCACTGCAACACTCCACAGAGATTGGGGAAAGTTTTCTCAGAAGTTTTGTCACAAACTGCAGTACTAAAGGCACTCTCTTTGGACGAACTGGTCCATAAAACTCATACTCCGCCTCCAGAGGAAATAGAGAATCGATCTACTAATCACTCCTCTGCCGTTGATACATGTAAATATAGCATTTCCAGCGCAGTGAGCTCATCTAGTCAAGGATCTTCTTTTGACGACTTGAAGTCTCTCTGTGATGTCTTCGTTTGGGGCGAAAGTATTGGAGAGGGGCTATTAGGAGGTGGTATGCACAATAGCGGAAGCAGCTCTTCTCTAATGGCTGAATCTTTTTTGCCCAAAGTCCTGAAATCACATGTGGCACTTGATGCCCAAAGTATTTCTTGCGGCACCAATTATGCAGTGTTAGTCACAAAGCAGGGACAGATGTACAGCTGGGGAGAAGAATCTGGTGGAAGGTTAGGACATGGAGCTTGTTCCTACGTTCCACAGCCAAAACTTATTGATGAATTTGATGGAGCAACTGTGGAATTAGCTGACTGTGGAGAATTTCATACTTGTGCTGTAACAGCCTCAGGGGATTTATATGCTTGGGGCGATGGAGTACATAATGTCGGTCTCCTTGGACTTGGTAGTGAAGCTAGCCATTGGAAACCAGTACGAATTCTCGGTCAGATGGAAGGTATAAATGTCAAAACTATATCTTGTGGACCTTGGCATACAGCTTTTGTGACGTCAGAAGGTAAGCTGTTTACATTTGGTGATGGTACGTTTGGTGCGCTTGGGCATGGTGATCGTATAAGCACAAATATACCTAGAGAAGTTGATGCGCTAAGTGGCTGCAGAACGATAAGGACAGCTTGTGGTGTTTGGCATTCAGCTGCTATTGTCAGTGTTTTCGGTGAGGCCACATCATCAGGAAAGCTCTTTACTTGGGGTGATGGAGAGGATGGGAGACTCGGACATGGTGATATTGAGTCTAGGTTACTCCCATCCTGTGTAACTGAACTGGATACAACTAGCTTTCAACAGGTAGCTTGTGGTCAGAGCATTACTGTTGCTCTCTCTGTGTCTGGACAAGTTTACGCAATGGGAATTGCTGATCCGAGTCAAGATAGTGTTGTGAGAGCTCCTTCTTGCATTGAAGGGGGTCTTGGAAAGAGTTTTGTCCAAGAAGTGGCTTGCGGGTTTCACCATATAGCGGTTTTGAACGCAAAAGCTGAGGTCTACACTTGGGGGAAAGGATCAAACGGACAGCTCGGGCACGGAGACACCGATTATAGACGCATGCCGACTCTTGTGAAAGCTTTGAAAGGTAAACAAGTGAGGAAAGTGGCGTGTGGTTCTAATTACACAGCAACCATTTGTCTTCACAAACCAATTACAGGTACTGATAGTTCTAGGTGCTCTGGTTGTCACCATCCTTTTAATTACATGAGGAAGCTCCACAACTGTTATAACTGTGGGAGTGTCTTCTGTAATTCATGCACTAGTAAGAAATCCTTAGCAGCATCCATGGCTCCCAAGACGAACAGGCCGTACCGTGTTTGTGATGACTGCTATATCAAACTCGAAGGAGTTAGAGAATCTTTAGGAACCCCGGCGAATAGTGCCAGATTTTCAAATGCAAGTCTACCATCTAGCATTAACGATATGGACGAAATTGGCATAACATCGCAGCGTCAGCTTCTTAGGGTGGATTCATTTGATTTCTTCAGACAAACTAAGATCCCGGACCTGAAAACCATCGGTGAAACTTCGGGAGCAAGCTGCACATCGTCGTATTACTCGAATATGGATATGAAAGGGAATTTTAACATGAAAGGCATACGACAACTCTCCAGGTTAACCTCTTTTGATTCAGTTAATCAAGAAGGCAAACAACATTCCAAGCATTGCGCTTCAAAATCAGACACATCCTCTCTTATAAGACACTCAGTGACTTCTGGTATCCCGTTTTCGCGTAGAGGTTCTGTTGAGCTGTTTCCCTTGTCGATAAAATCCAGTCCGGTCGAATCTGTTGCTACTACTTCCGACTTCACCAATGACATTACAGATCATGAGTTACTGCAAGAAGGGCCAAAGAAATCCAATCAGTGCATGAGCCATGAAATATCAGTACTCAAAGCACAGGTTAGTCCAACCATTGAAACTGTATTGAATCAAATGTAGGATAAGGAATATATCTGTTGCTTGTGGATGAAAGAAAAGTACATTAAAACTATTACTGCTACTCAGGTGGAAGAACTTACCCTAAAATCAATACAACTAGAAGCCGAACTGGGAATGACTTCAAAGAAACTTGAAGTTGCGGTGTTAATGGCGCGTGATGATGCAGAGAAGATCAAATCTTCAGAAGAGATAGTTAGGTCCCTAACTCTGCAGGTACATTCAATCATTTGCTAGTCCTTCTTTGATATATGATTCTCTACTTTAGTAAATGAAACTTCAATCAAATTTTCTTATTCCAGTTGATGAACGCAACCAAGAAAGAAGTAGACAACACAAAGAGACGCCGAAGCTCGTTTTGATTTACACCTTTTTAACTATAGAGAACAACCTCTTATTTGATCAAAGTAAGTGAATAGATTGAGAATTCTGGGGTTGAATGTAAAAATACATTTTCTTTATCAGATTACATATACCAAAAACAAACAAACGTAGTAATTACTTACAGAGCAGAGCAAGAAGCCAAGAACAGAGAGCTCAAAATACACTTATGAATTCGAAATTTGATAAACAGAGAGAAAAGAAAGAAAAAAAAGTTCCAACCTTTGTGATTGGTTTAGTGAAGTATCACCAAAAGCTTCTTCATTTGGCTAACAATGGCCAAGCTAATACTCATCATCTGATTAGCCATCTCCATCTCCTTCTTGATCTCATTCCCCACCACCGTTCCCATTTCATCAATCCCGTCGGAACAAGTCTCACCGTCAGTCATGGCGGCGCTGATCCAAGTCTTGACATCTCCGACGACCTCTTTCGTCAACCAGTTCCCTCCCTTCTTCTCCTTCTCTCTCTCGATCTCAGACATCGACTCGTTGAGTTGACTCAGAGCGTCGGTGTAAAGCTTCACGCAATCACCAACCGCCGCGTCCTCAGGCATATCGTTGATCGATCGGAAAGACATAGAGAGTCTCGAGACCTCTTTAGCAGCGACTCGAAGAGCAAGCTCGAGGATTGATTCAGGGTTCAGTTTCGAATCCGATTCGTTGAGAGAAGAAGATAGAGAATTGAAACAAGTCTCGGGGTAACGCGTCACGGCGCAGACTGTCTTGAGAGAGGCGGAGGAGATGGGAGGGTGGTGTGGAGGTGAGTGAGTGAAAGCTCCGGCGGTTAAAGCAACGACGACGAGGATTAAAAGGAGAGATACGACGGAGACGGTGGCGATTAGGGTTTTACGGGAAAATGATGATGATGGTTTGGGAAGTGGAGGAGAAGGATGATGAATTTGGTTTTCTTGATCTGATACTTTTCCGTAGCCTTTCAAAGTGTTGATCGACTCCATTGAAGGGTTGTTTTGATCGGGAGGGAGATGAATGAACGAATGAATCTGTGATTTTGGGAGAGAAGAAAGTCAAACAAGAAGAAGTTGAAAAAATGAAGCTTTTGTAGGCATAAGCCCCAAAGTCCACAACGTATCTCTGGCTTCCACGTCTTATACTATATATGAAAAAAATTTAACTTCAAATAACCAAATTTTAGAACAAATGTTTTGGTGTGCTAACTATTGAAAAACATATATTTCAAGTAGTGTTTTTGGAATGTTTAAATCATAGTTTTAGATCACATCGTAATCTAAAGTCGTATTTATATGCTTGTGTATTGGTTTTGATCTGTGATGTTTTAAAATTTCTAGTGCTTTTATAAAAAAATATCCAATTTTATTTTATAGTTTGATCAAAATTTATTTTATTATGAATATGTGTACTCACTTTTTTCCACTCGCTAGTAGTTATATTAAACGTAGGCATGACTCTGTTCATAAATGAGGTGAAATCTGAGATATGAAAGTGGATTCACTGCATAAAAACATTTAGGTATGATACCTTTCAAGAGTAAACGAGATGATTTTATTATAACACATGAGTTGATAAATTATATCTAAACAAGCTGTCCAAATTTTCAAATAACATATTGGTAACTAAAGACATTGTATAAAGCTTTAGTGCAAACTCGTATGATTTCAACAATCTAAATGCTTATGTTTTTTTTTCTCCAACTCTTACGCTATCAAACTCTCGATATATCGCTTATCACTCTAATTTTGATTTTTCTCACTTAAAGTTTACCAGTTTGAAGAAACATAAAATTTCGCTATCTGACATGAGGGGTTTTTTTTTTGACAGTATGATGGATTAGTCGCTTGGGATGCAGAAGGTTTTAAACTAGGTAATGATTACGACGTAGCATCCATCACTTCATTTTTAAAAATGGTTTACATGGCATTCGTACGATCCTATACTGCCAACGAACAACCTACTAGAATTCAGTAGGATTATGGTTAAGAATCTTCGTGATTTATCAATAATGCCAGAATTTGTGTTTTCACTATCTCTTCCACATAAATTTCACTATATGACAATTTTGAATTTATTTTGGATTCAGATTTCTCGAAATTTTCATGTCCTCTAAACATATCAAACTTCATGTTATTTTTCAACAAAAAGTTTACTGCTATTTTTTAAAATCTATCCCAAACCGCGTTATACTTTTATAAAAATCACAACGACATTTTAAGGCATGACGACAAAAAAAAAAATCCACTCATATCCTATTTTTTTATATACAAAAGTTATTAATCTTATGTTTATTATTTTTTTTGGTTAAAGATCTTATGTTTATTATATTAACCGAGAACTTTAAATTAAATTTGGTGATAAATAATAGCTGTCTGGAAATTTTGAATTAGAATCCCTAAAATTATGAGTATAATATTTTATCATATACAGTATGTGTATTTTTTTCTTAAAAGAAAAATACTTTCCTCATAAATCAGAATTGTTTCTTTCTCATGGTATAGATATTATTATTAGAAAAAGGACTACTCGGTTTACAAAATCATAATTCACAAACCACACGAAACATCAAAATTATTAATTTACAAATAAACAAAAATTAAAAATTTGTCACCTTTACAGTTGCCGCTGCCAGCCGTTTCCTCTCTCTTTCTCTGCTTTTTCACTTTTCCGTTCTCTCTCATTCTCTCTCTCTCTCATTCTCTCAAACCTTTCAAAAGCAAAAACAGATCCAATCAAAATTACATTAAAACCTCAGAATTCTTCTCAGATTCTTCTATCGCCGTCGTTTCCAAGAAAAGAGAGAAAAACAAACTGAAATGGCGACGAACATTGGAATGATGGATAGTGCTTACTTCGTCGGAAGAAACGAGATTCTCACTTGGATTAATGATCGTCTTCAGCTCAATCTCTCTCGCGTCGAAGAGGTATAGTATATATGTCTTGTTTGATTTTGTGTATCTGCATGTGAGGAGGGTTTCTCTAATGGTTCTTCTATGGTAGAGTGTAGTGTTGATTTGGTTCATTTGCTGGATAATTGGGGAATTAGTTTTTTTTGGAACTTGGACAAGAAAATGCAGTGATTTAGGTTTCAATTGCGGATAATTCCGATGAGATTTGGGGATAAGTTAGTGTTCTGAGTCGTATGCGAGTAAGATGATGTTTGGATATGAGTAGACAAAAGGGCTTTTTAGGCTTTGGCATTGTTCTTCTTTGGAGTGTTAAATGTTGCAATGCCATATGTATGGATTCACTGTTGTTGCTGTGAGGGATCTAAAAGAGTTCTACTAGTTTTGTATTTGAACTAACTGTTCTTGGATGAAAAGTTCGTGTCACTCACTGTTGATTAAGTAAAACATTTCTGGGTTTTGTTAGGCTGCATCTGGTGCTGTGCAATGTCAGATGCTTGATATGACCTTTCCAGGAGTTGTGCCAATGCACAAGGTGGATTTTTTTTAACTCTTTTTTATATTTATAAATCTTACGGTTAATTTGCTTCTTGCCGACTTTATACATTCTCCTCTGCAAGGTTAACTTTGATGCAAAGAACGAGTATGACATGATACAAAACTACAAGGTCCTGCAAGATGTGTTCAACAAGCTGAAAATTACAAAGGTATATTAATCATCTCTTGCTTTTTCTGGAGTACCTGTGTGTGTGTGTATTATTACTCACCTTGTTTGTCTTACTGAGAAAATACCTCAGCCATTGGAAATTAACAGGCTTGTCAAAGGCCGACCATTGGATAACTTGGAGTTTCTGCAATGGCTGAAGCGTTTCTGTGATTCCATTAATGGTGGCATTATGAATGAGTATGGGGTTTCATCTGTCAGATTTTCTTTTGGATTTGTTACCCTTTCATTGTTTCCCACACAATTAAGCTTCTAAAACCGATGGTCTCTTACAGGAACTATAATCCAGTGGAACGAAGATCAAGAGGTGGTAAAGAGAGGAGTGTGAAGGGTTCTAACAAGATTCCAAAGTCACTGCAAACTAACAATAATCATCCTCCATCAAATTCCAGTTCAGTTGGTCTTACCAAAGCCTCAGGTCTGCCATTTAAAGAGCAGGTTTACTGTTAAAACAATAATGTATCATTCTAAACATCTTTGGGATCATAATTTTCAGGTCCCAAGCCAGCAAAAGCAGCTGAAGTGCAAGCTTTGTCAAAGGAGGTACACTGCCATAGATCCAATCGCTCTTAGTATAAGCTTTCTACTTACTTTGCGCATGTCCTCTAATGTAGAAACGTCCACCATATGTCATATATAACCTTTTTCATCTTCTACAATACAGCTTGCCGATCTCAAGATCTCTACTGATCTCTTGGAAAAAGAAAGAGACTTTTACTTCTCAAAGCTCCGGGATGTAGAGATACTCTGCCAAACTCCTGAACTAGATGATCTTCCGGTAAACGTTTCTGTCAAGCCTGTTCCCTCTATCTTGCATAGTATTTATCTTCTCTGTTTAGATTCAAGAGGAAAGTAAAGAGCTCTTAACAATGACTTCCTCATTGCAAAAGCTGATTCATCAGCGAGCATGCTTCCCATAATATGTACCTAACATTTGTGAAGATCATTGTGTTTAACCCTGATTTATGCTTCCTTGGAATGCAGATAGTGGTAGCAGTGAAGAAGATACTGTATGCAACCGAGGCAACTGAATCTGTACTAGAAGACGCTCAAGAGTACTTGAACCAGTCCCTAGGAGTTGAAGCTGAAGTTGAAGGAAATGGAGAACAAGAAGAAAAAGGAGGAGAAGAAGAAGAAGAAGAGGAAGAAGCAAATACTCAAGCCTGAGCTCTGACTATTAACAATCCTAAGTAGAAGAAATTTCTGGATCAAATTTTTCCAGAGTGACGAACAGTGGCTGGCCATAGCCTTCTCTTCAAAGTTTCCTTTGTTAAAAGACTTAAAAGATAACCTACTGAAACGTGAAGATGAATGAGCTTCTATTATTAGAAAGCTTAGTTTGAGTACATTGAGAGTTGGTGTTACTATTCAAGAGGCTTTTTCTTGTTACATTGACCCAAAGTGCGAAGCTTAAAAGTGTGGAGCTTCCTTTTCTTTTGTTCTTTTTGAATTATCAGTCATTAAGGTAAGTAAAGAACTTCAAACCGAGACGAAACAGAACCAAGGCTGGTTAGTACAAATCCAAAGCTGAGTGTTATAATTTAATCCACAAATAAATGAAATGATCCCACCTATCCGTATTTGTGGGAGTCTATGCAAAACATATGAATGTACCTTTCTAGTCTGACTCTCCGAGGACATTAGTAAGATATTGATCTGCTGAAAGAGGTCTAACTAAGAGAACACTCTACTCTTAGCTACCTTCTTTGCTTCCGTTTCACTTAAATACCGAACTCTGTTCTCGCGTAACCACTTAGCGCCTCTACTCAGACCGTCCTTTACTTGCTTCTCTTCCATCTTCAGAAGCGTAAGCCCCTCGCTTAATCTAGGAAAGAAACCTTCAGGTCTAACGCACCATGCCCTGAAAACCCCATACAGAACCTCCATGTCGTCTTTAAACCTTTCGACTCCATCATTGGAAAACTTCACATTCGCCATCAAGATACTGTTGAAGAACAACTTGTCTATCTCTGAGGCTAGACTCCTCCACATAGCTGTAAAGTCTGCTTTGTTTAGATGTTCTTCTATTATCGACATTTTTCCTTGCAAGTAGTCCAGTGCCCCAACTAGTGTCCTAGACACCGTCCATTCTTTGTCTTTCTTCTCCTGCCTTTGCTTTCTGTTTTTGATGTAGTCTCGAGTTCGTGCATCAAAACCCCTCAAGACCACCACAGACAACTTGTTTATCCACTCTAATCGGAACTTCTCCAACTTCTCAAATTCGTGTCCAAAAATACCTTCAGATGGTTCTGTAAAGTTCTCCAGTCCTAAATTTTCCTGTGGATCATGCTGTCCAGTTCCCATTTCAATGAAATAGACATCCTCATTCCATTCTTCTAGGACAGATTCAATGTAGTGACCAGCATTGATAGAGTCTGAGACCTTAATTAGATCATTATTTTCAGTTAATGCAGTTAGTCCTTCGGCTTCTTGGCATCTGAGAAGGACACAATCCAAGAACTTCTGAATTATTGGTGACGCTGCCAGTCTCAGGAACCTTGCCCTCAAGTAAATGGCCGGCACAGATTTGGATCGTTCAATTATGGATGACAAGTGCTGCAGAAAGATGCTGGATATAATTGGCGGTCTGTAAACGTCGGAAGTGGATATGATTTCGTCTTGGACCTTCACAGTCCAATTTCTGTCGTAATCAATCTCTGCCTTGAATTTGACGAGCCTCTCATCGAGCTCTATCTCTGCCCATAAATCCAGCCAATCAGGTCTGTCACAGAAAACTGAGAGAGACGAAATTCTCAAAAGATTTCCATCTTCTTGAAGCGAAAGTATTCCTGATTGTGATACCAGAGACTGAACTCGCTTATCAAAAGATATCATCAGGTCAATGAGATGGAGCCACGAAACCTTGGCCTCAGAACGAAGATCACTTTCATTTGCTTCGTTTAGCTGACCAACATATATAGGGAAAACCTCTTTTACCAAGTATAAAGACAGTGAACTTACCATAGCCGAAACCCACTCTTCTCGGCAACTGTACCCAGCTAATTTTGCTTCATCAACGAGCGGTTGTAACAATTCATCCATAGAATCGACATAGTCCTTTGTGATTTTATAGACAAGGCCAAAAATGAACTCAGGCTTTTCACTCCACTTTGTAAAATGTCGCTGAGATGCAACTGTCAGAGGGTTGACCAGCTCTTCAACAGCCCAGAGTGGCTGGTGGAAAAGAACATTTTCCCCCTTATGGCTCCCAAGCTGCCGCGACTTTCTTTGCAACTGCAACCCCTGCAGGCTGCACAGGGCATGAAAATTTCCACAGTATTGACTTTTAAGGCTCCCTGCCATGGTGAAAAGAGGATTTTGGACATCTTCTGACTTTGAATCAAGACTCGCTGAAGTTAGTGTAGAAAGCTGAGGTGGCCATCCAAGAGACGAAAGCAACGCTCTGTAATCAGAGATTGCTTGCGGTCTCATCATGGCTAAAGCTCTATCTACTCGGTGATCAACAGCAGAAACAAGACGTGCCCACCGAGGATGTCTCCTTGCCACTGAACTCAGTATCTCTTCTGTAGTTTTAAGTGTCTTGATAGCATGTAGACGCACTTCCTGAAACCAATAAAAAGTTTAGAAAATTGATCCACACATACTTGGTCTAAAGTCTGATACATAATACTCAAGCTAAAAACAGTGTGCTTACTTCAAAACCACTTGACCGAGATGTTCTCAAGTTTTTATTCAAAGAAAACATCACAGCATCCTCGATATCACCCACAAGAGTATCAAGCTTCAGAGCAGTCTCTGAAACATTGCAAAACATCTTAAAATGTTGAAAGTAACTAAAAACTAGTCTTGATAAATCCATCGAAAACACTAAATCACAATAAGGCTATTATTCTTTAATCAGAAACTATCTGTCGATGCTAAAACACCATATGAAAAGCCAACGTACCAGCATAAGCCCGAACAGACTCAACTTGTGCTACTTCCTTTGCTAATGAAGGAAGCTCTTCTCCAGCTACATGCTCCGTCGTCTCCTCCTCCTCCTCCTCTCCGCCATCTAAATGAATTAAACAGACCACAATTCTCAAAATGCAATTAACAAACGCCACCAATTTGCCAGCATTGTAAAAAAAAACATCAACCACCACCCAGAGATCAAAATTTTCATCTTCAACTAAACAATTCACGATATTAATCTGCATTTTCGCTGTTTCTCCAGATAAAATCGTGATAGAATCATACGAACCTGAAGCGGGGCGGGGAACGCAGGTAGAAGAAGAAGAAGAGAGATCAGCCAATTTGGCATTAACCTCGACAAATAGACCACCGACGCGATCCGAAAAGGAAGCGTAAGAAGCGAGACCAGACTCGAGCTGGCGATTTAATCCGGCCAATCTCTGATCCAATTCGGAAATCTCAGTCCGTAACTCGGAAACCAGACCCGGAGACTGAGAGAGATCTCCGGCGTCTCTGAATCTATCATCGAGGAAGCTAAAGACCGAAGCGGAGAAGCTCGAGACCTGAGGAAGTGGTTTGATCGCGTCCATTCGCGGTTCGTCGTTGGCTCAATTTCATCAGAATGTTGAGAATTCGTTAGAAGAGGATACTGAGTCATTGACTCGGAGTGTTCACGAGTTTGTGAGTTTTTTTTTGGTAACACGGATAATGGGCCTTATTTTAGCCCATCAAGGGACATGACAGTGGTTTCAAATAAAACTGATTCATTGTGTATTCGCAGAGATTGACTAGATCATCAATCAAACCACTTCATATCATACAACTAAACGCCAAAAATGCTCTACTTAGTATTGGTGGTATTGTCAAACTGGCTCATCACGTCCACATCATGTAGCACACGCCAAAAACATGCTTTCGAAGGTCTTTCTCCTAAGTCCTAAACCTAAGAGAATCTGGTCACACGGACTTGGGATATATGTATATGCTTGATTCTTACTTATTTTCCTTCTTACGTACTACTTCTAGCAAAGGAGATCAGATTCATAGACATGAAAAAATGAACCGTCTTGAGAAATTGCTTCTTCTAAGATTAGACCAAGTCCAACATTGTTCATTTTGACTATAGACAAATAGTTGACTGTGTCCAATAACAACGATGTCATTAATATACCCATGTTTTTATTGGTTTTTAGTTGATGTCCATTACACAAAATTTAACATATTTTGTAAAAGGAAGAAACAATTGAATAAAAATGTCTAAACATAAAAATCCAAAACACAAACACAAAAATTAAAACACATAATAGAATCAACGTGATATTGTAACTTAGCCTAAGCTTAAGAATGAACCGCGTTCGGAGAAATTATAATATTTTTTCTCCTGAAACGAATACGTGCGCAAAACAGAAGAGAATGAGGGACAGATCGACTCATATGAGGGTGAAGGTGAGATCGTTGGTTGTCTTTCCTCACGCTATACATACTGTCCAACAAATTTGTGTATGTGTGTGTGTGTGTTTTGTCGATATGACGTTGTCTATAGTATCAAATAATCTTCCCATACGCTTTGTCTAGGTCTTAGATGAAGTTTTACGCTAAGTATCCCACAAGACAAAAGAGTATCTTTTGCAAAAACAGAGAATTTTATATATTTATTCAGATGTTTTCTGAGGAAAATATTGTCCACTAAGACTCAAAAGGGAAAATTTTATGTAGTCCATATATGGGAAACTTTATAAAGATTCTCCAGCTAATTTGCAAAGAGTACCCGTACAATTATCATGATATACATCATGGCTAACCACTTAATTCTACTTAATTACTTTAATATATTCTAGGTAAAAGTGTTTGGTACCAACCAGTACAAATGTAATCAAGATATTGCAGATCGATCGATGTACAGTACAAATGTTACACTTCTTAGCTCTCTTTCTCACGGTCTAAGTCTCCATATATATTTGTAAAGTACATGATCTATGACGAGCTTAGGATTAGTTAGAATTTGCATGCATGAGTGTGTCTTACACGCGTACCTATTTATTAATATGCTTAAACAAATAATGAATCTCGTGTTTTATAGTATTAAAGTGTGTAGTATTGGGTCTAGAACATTTTTCTATACGTATAAATTAAATATATTTTCGTTCGAAATCATATACTAATAGCATAGAAAGCGAATAATTCAGACAGAAACCATATGGCAAAGAGATCTCCGTAATCTTTCTTGGAATTCTCTGTTGTACTAAAATCTAATATAAAGTTATATCAAAATATATTTCAAAGACTCCCTCAACTTGGGTTTCTCAAGACTTACAGAATATTTTTATATGTTACTTTCGTGTTCATTTAGATATCATATACAATAGTTTTCCTCATTTCGATCGACTGATTTTAGATGAAAAGTTCAGAGAGGTAAAAATATTGCTTTCGAAATTTTATATATTGTCTAAATACTAAACTAGTTGTTTCGAAAAATTGAACGTAAAAATAATTGTATGATTCTCAAAAAAAAACAAAAAAAAAGACATCTAAACTTGATAAAAATTTGTAAAAGAAACTAGCTTAGAGTTGTTTTTTAATCACATTTTATTACTTGAAATGAAAAAAAAAAAAGCAACAAGATTCAGAATTAATAGAATGAGAAGTAGACTTTATAACTTGAGTGTACATAGTACATTAAAGAAGAATAATTTATGATTCTTGAAATATACTAAATAAAAAAGAAGTTTGAAATCAGGAAAATAAATAAAGAAAAACAAAATTAAGAGAGTACATCGTGATTCTTCGCTGTATATTCCGAGAACATCATGTGCCCCGAGATCCAAGCTGACCATGCAATAGTACCACATATTGGTTTATTAACCCATTATTTGGATTTTTTATGCTTAGTATACAATAAGTTATTTTTTCAATCCTCGGATTGTTAAGATTAATTGAAAACTAAAAATAATACATTAACTTATTAAAATGTTGAAAGTACACATTTTACCATATTTAACATCACAACTTGCAAAGACAAAAAAAATAATTATAATACCACAAGTTGTAAGATGTGCTTGCTTTGACCTGTCAAAGGAGGAGTTGTCTGTTTATTTTCTAAAATTTATTGAATACTTATATATATATATATATACATAACTTATTACGCAAACAATTTAACATATTATATCGGTTAATGATATGCTTATAATATTATGACCTAATGAGTCCATGTGATTTTTTTTTTGTTTTTTTTTTTTTCATTTTGATGTGAAAATTAATTCATATATAGCAATGAATATAAAAGTACATACTATTACTTAGAAAAGGTACATTGTCTTGTTATATATATATATATATATATACATATGGTGAATCCATCGACGAACTTCAATCCACCTAGTCGTTAGTTGTTTGTGAAGCAAAAGATTTTCGAAACACACAAAGTTATCGACAATGACTATTGATGGAGTGTTAGGACACCAATTATCAATATCCTCTTAACATGGTTCTTAATAAGAACTATTGATTTTTGCTCTTACTTATACCACCCTCCAAAGACAGTCTCTAAAGCAAAAATTAGAGGGGTTCATAAGAATTAAGTGATTAAAAATAAATGTAAATGTGGTATAATTATTAGGAATGCCCCTTATTGAAGCAGCAGAAACATTGCTCTTTAAGGTCAGGTGTCCTATTTTTAGTGGCTAAATACTGCAGAAGAAAAAAAAATCCAACCCTCCGTTATACTCTCTTTCTCTCTCACATAATTATTCTTCTTCAACTAAACATTGTATTATTTCAATCACTTTAAATTTTGTATGTTTTGTATTTCAAGTAATGTAATATAATTTTGTTCTTATATATTTTTAAAAATAAATTATATTAATAAAAATTTAAAATATTTATTTTTAAGAACCTCTTATTGAGTTCACCATTAGAGCAACAAAAAATTAAACATTTTTTTAGAGTTCAACAAATTTTTATTAATCATTAAATTTAATTAAAAAAATTTTAACACCCTAAAATTAGAAGCTCCCTTTGGAGATGCTCTTAAGACAATGGCTCTTGCTTAAAAATCACTTTAAGAGATTATTGATAATGATGGTTTTATCCTTTTTATAATAGGAAGAAAGACAGGTTACTATATGATTTAATTTGATTACATATCCCCAGACAAACATTTAAATTTGTATTACTAATAAACTGATTTATAGGAAACATGATCCATGGATTATGAAACTTTGAAATATAAATGAATTAGAATTTAAAAACAAACGTTTGATTGATTATTCCAAATTTGCAATTAATCAACTGATTGATGGACATGATATTAAGATAATAAGAATGAAAGAAAGACCCAAAAACAAACTAAGGAACACTCAAAATAGAAAATACCAGTAACTGAATTATTTAATCTCATGATCACTAATAAAACCAAAACCAAAATGATTCTATATATGTTTTTTTTTGTACATCCTCACATTAGTATATGCACTTGATCAAGTAGATATGTAACCATATAAAATTTGATAGGTTCTATACTTTTTTTTTTATCTTTCTTGAAATTTATGATTTGTAGTCTAATGGTTTGGTGATAATATATCGTCGATATGTCACCATCAGTGTTTAAATCCGACAAACTGAATTTGGTTAACAACTATACATGCATGTATAATTTTGCAAAAAAAAAAAAAAAAATGTATGAGAGTTAGAATAATGCACCAAGGATTTTTTTTATCATCACTAATTCCAGAAATTATGCAAGTTTGCCGATAAGTATATGACAATAAATGGACAAGTTAAGAATTATTCAGCAACTATAATCAAGCATCACTAATTAGATAAAATACAAAAAAAAGAAAAATATTTGTCACAGGATGACTCTTGTTCTGAATTTTGGTCACTAGTGAAAATATGAAAACTAGAATACAAATACTCCTATATAAATGCAAATTTTGAAATTTAATGGTTTTATTTTAGTAATAATAAAAAAAATTTCGTTCTACTAATTATAAAACATAATGAGCCCAAAAAAAAAAAAAGGTAGCTCCACTTTAATTAATTTTACCATGAAAAACTTGTACAACTAAATACAATCTGATTAGGCTTTTGTTTACGGTGAGGCAACAATAGTCTTTTATGTAAACTCTTAAACAAACACTACATGTTGGACACCTTCTAAAATATTGAAGTTGAGAAAGAGAATACTAAACCCAAATTAGAGACACAATATAGTTTTTAAATCTAATTACCATCAGTTAATTTAACTACACTTGAAGGTAATTACCATTTAATGTTTAGGAAACATGTTAGAAGAAACTTGTACTAATTATTTTAATATTTAAAATGATTCCATGGAGCCAAAAATGGATGGGAAAATCTTCTATATAAACACAAGTTGAGGCCATTCATGTTTATTCTATGCAGTTGCAGTCCCCTCCAGTACTTCTATATTCTTCCTTCATATCTTTCTCTTGCTCTCTCACTCTTATACTAAAAATATTAACATACTAAAGCCTTAACACTCCCACAAGTTAAGTAACCTTACGATCCATCTCTAGCTATACTTTACCATATCACATTGCATAATGTCTAACAGAAAATCACGGTCAAGACAAACCGGAACTCCCATGATCTCCGAAGAACAAATCAACGATCTTGTCCTTCAGCTTCATCGTCTTCTCCCCGAACTTGGTAACAACAGACGCTCTGGAAAGGTACTCTACACTGATCTAATCAAATTCTCCATTTTAATGTTTCTGTTTTTGATCATTACGTTTATGATTATTTTTCTTCCATCAAACTGAAACTAACACTATAGCCTTTAGTTAGAATTATAAAGTAACGATGATGAAGACTTAAGAGTTCCAATTATATTAAGAATCACACAAGAAAAACGAATATATATATACTCAACTTTTGAATTAGCAACTTGATAAAAACCACACATATAATTAATTAATTCTAAAATGTCGTTACTTCTAATCTATCTTCCATGTATCTTGAATCATAATTTGATTATGATACACTTTATGACGAGTGCTGAGTTTTTATTTCAAAAGCACATAAATAGCATAATTTAATATATTTTTTTGTAGTTTATTAGATCCTTCTTCGTATCAATATGATCACACATTTTCAGGTATCAGCATCGAGGGTATTACAAGAGACATGTAGTTACATAAGGAACTTGAGCAAAGAAGTTGATGATCTTAGTGAAAGATTGTCTCAACTTTTGGAATCAACTGATTCAGATCAAGCTGCACTCATCCGAAGTTTGCTTATGCAGTAGAATTAGTGCAATACATTAAGGGTTTTTAAAATTTTATTATTACTTTTTTTTTTCTGAAAATGTATTCACAGTTTTTATTAATTCCTCTTAATGTATTTAAAATCTTGATCATTCTGGCGCTTTTGTTCTTTGTTATGTAATGTTTTTATTTTATTTTATTTAGGGTTTTGTTTTGTCAGTTGTTGAATGAAGCAAGTGGTTTGGAACTTTGGATTTTACGTTCCCATTATTTTAAGGCAGCTCAAGTTTGTCGGCATTCTCCTTCTTGTCAATGCATATATCTAAAGAAAATATATACTAATTCTATAGCTAACAAGTAACTTAAGCTCACGTCTAATGGCTTAAATATATATTTGAGTTAAGGAAAAAAACAGCTAATTAAGATTTAAAATAAACTAGAAAGTTGATCAATTATATAAAGTCTACTTTAAAGTATCAATTACACTATCATATTTTATTATTATTTATTAATTTTCTTATAGATCTATTATCCTTTATAAAATTATTAAGTTTCTTACATATATATATATATATATATATTATTTACAAAGATAGTTTTCTATTTTTTGTAAAATAAAAGTAAATCACAAAATTTTATAATTAATATATTTTTATTAAGATGATATAAAAGAGGTTTAAGGTAAGTGCAAGTATTTTTACTTTCAAGCCTAACTGCCTAAAATTTTGATTTTAAAAATATTTAAACCAAGTAGAAAAACTATGTATTAGTCGGCAGTTGAATATACATAATCTATATCCATATGTCGTACATTCGTGCTTCCAAAGCAAAGAATATGAAACCATATTAAATTTTGATATGGACCTATATATGGTATATATAAAGTTAAGAACTTTAATTTTTGGTACTCCACCAGAATCTTGCCGACTCTAATTTTATTCTTGGTACTCCACCAGAATCTTGAGATACCATTACCTTGAAAAGTTTGAAAACCTCCTTCATGATGGTTTCACGATCATACGAAAAAAGCCTGACAACATAAATGAAGAAAGAAAAAAAAAAGCCATCCATTTCAATTGGGCTACTTGTGAATGAAAGACATTTCAATCTTTTAAAACGCTCGATACAGATGTGGGCTTTAATTAAGAATTTGTTAGATTCTTGGCATTGTACCAAACTTGTGTGATTCGTTAGTTACTTTTGGCTGAATGTTTATTAATGGGATATAATATAATTTGCTGATCCTTCGGGTAACTCCCACGGTTTCCATTTCTGGTAACCAAATAAAAAAAAAAGACCATCAATGTCCTCGAGCCGGCTACGTTGATCTATGTAACCAAGGGGTAATTTGGTTATTGCAAGTTTCAATTCGGGTCACTCATTACAAATGCAGTTTCGGTCTCTATACGTAAAACTACTTGCACTTTCCCAAAACAGGTAGCGCCGCACGCAGAGATAAATATATAAACCCAACCAACTACTGTGTTTGTGCTTCTTATAGTAATGTTTTTTCTTATTTATATTACTAATTGATCAATGGGATCTTTAACTTATTACGTTGATGGATTGGATGCAAGTTAACTGGTACAGTGGTCGACTAATCTAACTACAATATATTAATCAGCAAATCAAGAATTCGAGAGTTTTTTTTTTTTTTTTTATCAAGGTCAGTAAGAAAAATGTTTATATATATCTCGAATTCTAACACTAGGTAAGAGCTAAAAATATACTAATAATAATTTGCATGTTATAATGACAATGACCTAGCTAATGACGTGAGAAAAGCCAAGTCAATATTAATTTCGGAATTTTCTTACTTCTTCATTAGATACGAGTCATACGAGCCGGTTTCAAAATTCATAAACCAACTAAACCATACGAATTACGATCATTCTAATTTTATTTCCCACAAGATTAGAGATTTCGAAGTATTTTGCGTGAATAAAAAGGCTTAAATTTCCAAGATACTGTTCATTAATGTTTTTATTGCGCAAATATTCAAAAATTCTGCTGATTAATGTATGTATTACAGGTTCGTATTTTTTGTTAATTAAGAGTGGAATTAATGTAAAGTCGTGACAAACAGAAAAAGGTGGGATTAATGTGTAATCGTGTGAATGTGGATACTTCATCTTCAAGGCAAAAGTAAAACAGACAAAACATTCCAGTTTAGAAAATATAATTATTTTAATAGAAAACAGACAACAAACTCAAAACAGGAAGACTTAATCAAAGAAGAAGAACACAGAGTCACAGAATAAGAAGAACTCTTTCCACAACTGTATGTTTTTTAACTATTCATATATATATGATATTTCACTCTGCAACTAATAAAATTCAAACACAAGCTCTCTCTGATCTCAGAAACAAGCTATACAATCTTCATTTCATCTAAAATACTCAAAAAGGTTCGACTGTGATTCTGTGAATTCTTTTTTTTTTTTTTTTTTTTTTTTTAACCGAATTCTTGATTTTGAGTCTGATTTTGTGTTTTCTTTTCTCTTATCAGCTATGGACTATACAAGAAGCAGGGAAGAAACTCTTGTAAACCATTACGAAGAACAAAAAGGGTCAACAGAATCATCTGAAAGCAGAAGCAATGAAGAGTTATTATCAGACTGTGATCAGCAACAGTCTTCGATAGCTAACGAGCTCGGACTAATGGAGTTGCTTAAAGACGACAAAGCCTACGAGCTAATCTATCGTCATTGCCAAACTAAGCTAAAAACTCACTTAGGCGATGGTCAGTTTCAGATTGTATCTATTCTCAAGAACGGTTTTCAAACTCCGTTGGGGCAAGCTAAGCTTAAAGCCTTTCAGATATACACAGAGTCTGTGGCAAAGAAAAGTGGCACTTCATTCTGCGAGTGCCGTGGGAACAAAGCTGCCGCAGCTGAAGCGGCAAAGGTGAAGTACGGTTGCTGCAGCGTGGAGAAGGAAGAGTTGAAAACAATTCTTATGTATGGTTTCAGCCACTTTAGGAACCACAATGGCTTATGTCTCTCATCAGACAACGCTCCTCTTCAATGGTAACAACAACGAAACACCTTTAAGACATTTTTTATTCTCTGTTTATAATCATTAATGTTTTCTTTGTTTGTTTAGTATGATAGACCCTCCTGCATCATCTTGTGAAGAAGATGGGATTAGATTCTTGTTGTTTTCAAGAATCATTATGGGAAAATCAGAGGTTGTAGGCTCGAACTCACAATCGTATCCGAGTTCTCCAGAGTTCGATTCAGGTGTAGACAGTTTAACAACTCCAAAGAAGTATATTATTTGGAGCACACACATGAATACACATGTTTTGCCTGAGTTTGTTGTATGCATCAAAACTCCATCTATCTTGAAAAGAAGTAAGCACATATAAATTCTTTGTTCTTCTTTTCTTTGATTCAGAATATGTTCAGTTGCTAATTTGGTATGCTTTATTTTATATGTAGAGAACCCGAAATCGCCTTGGATTCTGTTTCCGGTATTGATAAAATCGATATCAAAGTTTCTAAATCAGTCTCAAATCCGTCTCATTCAGAAACACTATAAAGAACATCAAGTAAGTCCCATTTTCTTGGCTCTCTGTTTTTCATCCTCATCACAACATTCTCATTATTTTGGTTCCTTTATAACTCACAGGATAGGAAAATCTCGCGGTCTGAGTTGATTCAACGACTGAGAAGTATAACCGGAGATAGACTGTTGGTTGAGATCATCAAATCTGTTGGACAAAAGGTACATTGTATATTGTAGACACATGAATTCAAACCTTTTAAGGTTTTGTTTCTCAATAACAGCTTCCATAATGTTGGTTTTTCGATTATGTTTCAGGCACCAGAAAGATCAAAGACCGATTAATGTACAGTCGCAGTGTGACTAGGCTAGCAGCTAGCTGTTTATTAGCTCAATGTTGTTTTCACTGAATTTTGATGTGTCACAATTTAGTCTTGTTTTATGTAAATACGTTTCTGTAAATTGTAAGACAATAATTTCATATCTCGCTGAGTAGTCAATGCTGCTGAAACATAGAACCTGAAGTGGATGGAGGAACTGGACAATAGTCACAGATGATCTTTTAACCATACTATGAAATGAACATAGCAGTGTTAGATATTTGTTTCTTAAGCACAAACTTCCGTCAAATTTACATCATAATTATGTAAATACACAATTTTTAATAAACACGCCTGTGATTTTTTTTTGGTATAAGAATACAACAACTAACCAGAAAAACCTGTAGAGCCCAGTCTGATAAGTTAAGAACTGTATGTGTGCGCTCGCATTAGATGTCATTTTCACAATGAGAAACGTCGGGAAGAAGTGGAACCACTTCTAGTAAAGCTAGCATACTCAGGATCGATCACAATTCCCTGGACTTGTCTTTGTCCTCTCCGTCCCAACAAGTTTACTCCGCTATGCCCTGGTGCCACTGGATCTGTCACAGGAATATTTTCAGGAACTGGCATCTCTGTGGAGTGTCCTGAGATGCACAATGACCCTGACTCGTCTTGTTGCCAATACACTTCCACCATGATTCCCTGTGGATTCTCTGCAGTTTCTGTTCCCGGTATCCCAATAAATCTTGCACCAACTGGTATCTGTAGGTTGTATTATACTTGATTAGCTTAGGCGTTATAAGTCCCTATGAATATCTAAGATGTATTTATTTACCTCGACTGAGGAACCAGATGTTAGGTCGAGAGTGACCATTGTTCCATCAACTGCAGCGCTTTCGAGTTCAGCTTTTCGTGCTATGTTCAAAAAGACTTCTTCGAGAGTTGCTAGACCAAGTTGGATGTCTGAGATTCCAAATTCTTCTTCTCTGTCTTGTAGCTCAGCGAAAAAACCCTGTTTCGTTATTAAGTAAACATATACACTTAGTTCTGCGGTAGGTAACAATATCTATATATGGTAAAGTTGTTTAAATGCTTACAGTCAAAAGATTCTCTTTGTCGTGTGGTATAACAAAAGTCATGAAGGCCTTGTTTTCTTCTATTGGTTTGACTTTGAGATGCTGCAAGAAAATATCACAGCTCAGAGGTTGTTGGAATAAGAATTTAAGATAATAGCGTTGTAAAATGGAGACTTCTGAAACAGACTCACATCTTTAAAGAATTTCTTCACTGGCTCATGTGATTCTAAAGCACCAGTTTCGCCATTGTGATTATTTCCATTGATTTCTTTGTTGTTACTTTCGACAAAGCTAATGTTAGCAATAAAACCTGTGCCAAAGCGGGACTTCAACCGGATTGAAGTTCCAATGCACCGGAGCCTACCCTTAGCCATTATCCCTATTCGATCACTTAAAATATCTGCTTCCTCCATCGAATGCGTCGTTAGTATAATGGCACGACCTTTCTTCGTTTCCTGTATGATATCCCATACGTGTCTCCTTGTGATCGGGTCCATGCCTGTAGTCTGAAATCCATGTGGAAAGCACGTGATACTTAGATAAATAAACATCAACATAAGAAATGTTACATACAGTCATATGGGAATATGGAAAGAAACAAACCGGTTCATCCAGGAAGACCAGTTTCGGATCACCAATGAGTGAAACTGCAACACTGAGTCGGCGTTTCATTCCTCCACTGTAACTTCCTGCCCTGATTTTCCCTGCTTCTGTCAGTTTTACCTCTGCCAGTGACTTCTCAACCATCTGTATAACGGGGGGAAAAACGTTTTAGATACCATATATTCCTAACGGAAACTGTCACAGAAACCAACTGACTCATTTCTGATACATACCGGGTTGATGGATGCAGGTGGCAACCCTTTGATGCTAGCAAAGAGTTTGAGGTGTTCTTCACCAGACAAAGCATCCCAAAGAATATCAAACTGTGGGAAGGATGGGAATGTCATAAATCATATACAGCATAACAAATAGCTGTTACTAAGGCAAATGCCAGAGGCAGATAGCAACAAAAAAGTGTCCCACCTGAGGACAAACTCCTATCATTTTGTGGATGTTGGACATGCCAACAGAGCTTCTTATAGAATCTCTGTAAATAAGTGCTGTTGAAGCCAATCAGAGAGATTTTAGTACGGTAAGACACTTGTTTCTGCGAAACAAAACCAAGAAAAAGTGAAAGCTTCAACTTACCATCACCACCAGTAACTGGAAATAAGCCTGTCAAACAATTGATGGTAGTTGTTTTCCCTGCGCCATTGGGTCCAAGAAGACAGAATAATTGATCTTTGGCAATATTCAGCCACAACCCCTGATTATATTTCATAAATTAGGTAAGCAATAAATGAAACATGTATCATGGAAGAAATCACAGGGAGAAATTTCTCGAGACTTTCATCCAAGTCCTAGCTATGGATCAATGGTGAGATTATCATTTATTGGAAATCTTTTGGCAAAGAACAGACTCTACCATGCTAAATTGCAATTGACCAAACGTAAGAAACCCAGTTTTTCACTTTGTTTTCTTAAGGAAATACCTTCAGAGCATGAAAAGGGGAAGTTTTCTTGCATTTGCAGCATCCAAATTTCGTCGTCCCAGGATAAGTCTTTGCAAGACCACGTATTTGAACTGCAACGTTGGGATCAACTAAGCCCTCCATTGAATGTTGTTTAACTAAAGTTTCCTCTTCAAGGACATCTTCATCATCTGGAGTAATGTGATCCACAGGTGGGACTGAACCAGTACAACTACAAATTCCACCTTCTGTTCAGAGAAAAAACAGTTAATTAGAATATATTATTCGACACCAAAATTACTAATGATTTATGATTACAGAAACAAGACTGAGGAGAAAGTACCTTCTACACGGTTGCCACCTTTACCGGTCCAGTAACCAGGTTTAAGAAAGTAAAAGATAGATTTTCTTACACCAGACGCATTTGGAGTAATATTGTCGAAGTAGAGAGCCAAAATAAACCACAAAAAGAAAGACCCAAGAAGCCACAAGTAGATATCATTCTGCCAAAACCAAATAAATAATGATCAGAGAACAATTGGACACAGTTATTAGATGGATTTTGTTTTGAGAGTTCACGTACAATAGTAATCACGCAATCAGTATCATCGTTGGGTCCGCATTCTGCTCTACTACTCCAACTGATTCCAGGATCTTGAGGAGTTGAAGTTGCATCAGCAAGAAGCTTTAGACCCTGAGAAAAGGTATTGGGTGGGAACAAAGACCAAAGTGCCCTGATCATGCGAGAATATTTCTTCGCATAGGGAAACCCAGTTGATGTTGCAAGCTGCAGTTAGATTTATGATTAGTATAACAATTCATAATTGGAAGAAACAGTTTCAGCTGATTGTTATGCATGAGAATGGCACCTGTGTTACAAACCCAACCAGAAACACAAAGAAGCCGACAGTCGTTGCTGAAGATGATTTGCTGATAAAAGCTGATAGCATGAATGCTAGTCCAAGCTAAACAAACAATGAAAATATCATTTGACTGATTTACCAAGACATGGGAAAACACACTATCTACGAAGAAAGCAAAAAACATAAACCCTTCGGAAGGTACAATATTTTTAAACGTTAGTCATAGTGAGACGGTTTTACCATATTCAACTGGAAAAGCATGAAAAGTAGGAAGACAACAGCGAAACTGTTCTTCAAGAAAAAGTCGAACTGGAACATCATTCCAAAGAGAACAGTCAAGAGCGCCGAGATGGCAGTAAGAATTCCTTCCCATGTAAGCCATGACAACCAATAAGCAGTGTCAAAAACACCCATCATTGTCATTGCCTGTTGGAAAAACACAATAAGTACATCATATAAACAAACAGTGCGCTAACAACCTATTTAGAACAAAGTTATACCTGGCGAAGTTTGAGCTCTTTCTCGGTAATCAAAGAACTGATTTGAAGAACAAAACCAAACATCGCAACAGCAAGGAAAAAAGTTGGTCCTATTGAATTTAATGCAACAACAGCATCAATAGTTGGGTGAGGAAACTCCTTAAATCCAACAACCCAGTTAAAGTTTGGATCTGCAAAAACAAATAGCAAGTTTCCATGTCATAACTAAAACAACAAATGTTGCCAAAAGGCACCAAAACTCAGCAAGATACAGAAAAGATAACGCATACCTCCTATCAGTGACCTCGCGATTTCACGCTCAGCGGCAACTTGAAGAGGTATCTGGAACTTAAAAGTAGGATCTTCAAACCTTCCTCGATTCATCTCTGGAGTTGAGTTAGTTTGAATACCATAACTAATAACTGTAGCATTCCTTTCCAAAAAGTGCAAAGCTCCTGGAACTAACAAAGGATTCGCCAGGAGCCATGCATCTACCTCATCAGGATCCGCAAATGATCGAACCTAAATACACAATTCACAACAACAACAACAACAACAATAAAAAGGTTACAACTTTCATATTTGACTTACAAAAACTCAACCTTTTGCAGTTAATTCTCAAACCCTTTGCTTAAAAAATTTGATTTCTCATGGAAGAATACTTACAAATTACTCAAATTCACGAAGAAACTAACTAAATCAAACCGAGAAAGTAAATTGAAAACACAATAAACCTTCTCAGTAGGAATCGGTCTGCCCGGATTGTTCTTCATAATCGCATTAACAATCTGCGTCGCCCTGGGGCTACGATTCCCACTCCACACGAAGTCATAGCAGGGAAGATTGACGAAGAACTTATCCTCGCAAGGCGGAATCGGAGGCGAGACCAACGCCGTCGGATCCGTAACAGTCCTGAGCGCCGTGGAAGACGCAAAGCTCTTCTCCATAGCTTCCTGGATAATGAAGATGAGGAGGATGAAGAAGAAAGAAGCGAAGAGCTGAAGAAACGTGGCTCGTTTGCTCCGCCATGAAAGCAAAAGGTTTTTGCGGAAAAGCGCCGTGTACTGTTGCCAGAGAAGAGGCAAACCTCTCTGCAACGTCATGGCTTTGCCTCAGAGGAACGTTTTTCGAATTTTGGGAAAAACTTACTGTGAATCTGATTTTGATTGGAGGGGACGACCATTTAACACAGTTTTTTTTTTTTTTAACATATATATATATATATATATATCTGACCTTTGTGTTTTTAGTTAATTACAATTTTGCCCACTCTGATTTTGGCTTACGAAACTTCCTCCAAAATTAATTAGTTGCTAAATAATTTAGAGTAGGAAAAGTATTAATATTTTTTTGGGCTTTGACTGAAGCAATTGTTTACATATTTTTTTATTTTCTTAATGTTATAATATCTTACATATTAATATATATATATATATGTGTGTGTGTTAGATTAATATTGTAGATTTCTAAAACAACAAGAAAATAAAAAAGTAAAATTTAGGATACTGATATAAAATTTTATCTGTAATACGAAATGATTATAAAATAATAAAATATTTGAAAATGATTAAAGAACCAAAATAAAAAAGAAAAACTATAGAATTATTCCAACCAGCCGTGTTCAAGTTTATGAGTCATTTAAGTTGAATGTCAAAGAACGTGTCGATTTATATTGTTGTCAAACATTATTTATTTTTATTTTTTTATGTTTGCATATTGTGTTTAAATTAGTTCTTCAATGTCAGCATCGTGACAAAGTAGGAATTAAAGTCAACATTAAAAACAGAATTCTTCAGTTATAAATTACATAAAAGTTTGGTAGTTAATCTGCCCAATTTTATATATTTTTTTCGTGTTTTACTGATCAAAGTTAACGTGTAATTAAAATTGGTGTTAAACGTATGACATAGATCTAATACATAATAGGTAGTGTATGAATGAATTTGGTGATAATGTGAAATGACTATATCTTGGATCTGAATCCAGATGCATGTAATGTATAATTGATGGAGCAAAGATTTACTTGTGGATTTGATATCTTTATGTCATTAATAAAAGGAGTTTTTAGAACAAAATTTTGGTAGATACTAGTATCATTCAACATTGTATTTTATATTATAAAATAGTTATTCATCACCTTAATTAATTTATAATATATTACCTTTAAAGAAAATAGATATACCTTTAACATGACAAAAAGATATGATTTAACATCCACAAAATTTAAAAATGTGTTCTGTGTAAGAAAACTAGGATTATTGGGAAATTTCAGAATTCGGACATGTCATCTTCAACTCGACAGAAAAAAAAATTACTGTAATAAGTTAGTTTTTGATAGTAAAAATTACTGTATTTATTCAAAAACACTTTTGAGTCTTTAAGAAGTTGATATATAGTAAAGCCCAAGAAATGGCGCTAGTCGTCTATTCCAACTATATATCATATTTTGTATTATTATTGTCAGACCATGCATAACTTATTGCTCAAGTAACCGCCTCATAGCCTTAAGAAGGATTTGGTAGGGGTTTTTTTAATTTGATTAGGTAGAGTTTTTTAAAATGGTATAGACGTATAGGTAGTATACTAGTATTGATGGTGCGCACACGTAATAACTCCATATTAAAGTAACAGAACAAAACTATTAGTATAGGAATAGAATCTTAAACCCCAGAGGTCGACGAATCAAAAGAGTCGTGAGGATCACCCACTCGAATCTCTTTTGTCAAGATTTGAAGTTCCAATGCTGATTTATTGTCATGTCCTAATTAATAATCGCATTTTAAATTATAGTCTAATACTCTAATGCAATTTTTCAATTTTAAAAAGCATCAAAAATGTAATTTAAATTGTGGCTATATAAATTTGAGCTGACATATAAAGATGATATTGATATATGAGATGATGCAGATGAAGAAGAAAAGTAGATATATGCTATTTGGCATTAAAACTGCCGAAGTCCATAAATTTGGTGCTAAAACAAGATTTCAATGTTTTAGTACCAAAACAAGATTTCGTAGTTTTGGCCAAAAAGACAAATTCATGGGTTATCTTTCTGTTTCGTTGTAAAATAATAAATAATTTCACGAGTTTTGTAGATATATTTTCGTTTAAGATTCAAATATACATCCAAACTGAATATTTTGTTTTTATTTTACATTCAACATAACCAGCATTTGGTTTTGTATATACAAACGCAATGTGTATACATAAAATTGACAAACATTTTGTTGTATTTGCTTTCCTTGCGCATATAACGAATAGAGCCACAATAGGTTTTAGGTAAATGGTCATGATCATGTCATATACTACATACTATAGAAGATGAGTTTTATTAAGTTTAATACACATGAGTTTGCACCGTAATTGGAGGATTACAGTGTTTTACCGTCGGAACTACAAATATATACACTCAAACTGAGTCTTTTTTACATTCAAACCGCAACATCTGAATGCGTAAAAGAAATTGACAAAATAGAAAACATTTTGATGTATTTGCTTGCGCAGAAGCCACGACAGGGTTTAGCTAGGTAGATGGTCATGATCATACGATAGAAGCTGTCAAGCTGAGTAGTATATTAAGTTAGTGGAAACCAACTGAGAGTATTTCTCACATCATTGTTTTAATATTTTTTGACACTTATCGTGTTATAGAGATCGACGTCTTTCTAACGGTAAGGCCATATATAGTCAACCAAAATTGTCCCACAACATCTTTTAGATAAGTGTGATATTTATTGAAGAATTTATTGGTCGTGGAATCACTCCCTTTCTTTGGCAACATGCAAATAATTAACACTAAAAACTTTTACTATTAGACAAAACAAGTAACTAAAGCTCTGACTCGTTTGTCCTCGCTAGATTTGGGTCGTCCTCTCAGTAGAGAAAACGTCTTTAATCCAGTGGTGGTGATGATCAGTTCGAGCGGAGAAGATGACAATCGTCTAGGGTTTTAATCATGACATAAATTTAGAGAGATTCGTGTTTGATTTTTCGTAACGTTGTATTTGGGTTAAGTAGTGGAACTAATAACCATGATGTGTACTTCTCCACTAGTATGGTTTTAAGTGTGCTTCACAAACTTTGCAAGTCTTCGGGATTATTCCTTTTAAATACATTAAAAAAATGGAATTCTTGGGGATGAAATTATGAGTAACAGACATAATTAATAGCTCAACCACTATCGTTTTTCTATATAAAAACGTAACGTCATATCTCAAACACTTAAATATTCACAAGTCCGAAATAAAAGCGGGTCACATGGATCTAACAGTCAATATCATCACTCATCAGGACTTATAATGCCAATAAATCCAAAACAAGCTAATGCTAAAAACAAACAAAGAAAGAATGAAGACAGAAGCAAAGAGTACAGAAGCTTCTTCATCAATGGCGAATCATGTTCCCGCCAGTTTCTTGACTAGAGCCAACGCCTTGTTCAGAAAAAACTTAACCTATCAGGTTTGACGCAAACAATACATGCATGTGTTATATCCACTGATGTTAATAATAATATATATATGTCAACTTGTGTAGAAACGGAACATATGGAGTAACGTTCGGCTCATAGTGATACCTTTCTACCTCTGCGTACTTCTAGTAGGGATTCAAGTCTTGTTCGATACTCAGGTTAATAACTCTGCTGATAACCGTTGCGGTTGTCGATGCATCGAGAAAAATGGAGATGGCAAATGCGAAAGAAAGAGTTGTGGTTTAGAGTATTCATCTCTGACTCAAGCCTCCTTTTGTGCTTTCCCTAACCCTCCACCGTTGCTCCCGTTACTACAAATCCCTCGTCCTGAAACTCGTTCAGTTGTTGATCCTGTCCGTGGCTCATGTAGACGAACAGGATCTTGTCCTGTTACTATACTTGTTACTGGAAATAACCATTCTCTTGGAGCAAGTATGTCTTTAAATTTACTTCATGTTTTTTAGACTATCGTAACACAGTTTCCTTTATAACTAATCTTCACATTTGTTTTTATAGCTTTATCTCAGAATCTTCTCAGTACTTTTTTCTCAGTGAACTCCTCTGACCTGTACTTGCGTAATCTCGCCTATGATGTCTTGGCAAGTTCTTCTCTGCTTGAACTTTGGTTGTTTTCAATATAAGTCTATCAGGATTTATCATTGAGTTTATATTTATATTCAGGGTACAACATCAGAAGCAGACTACACCAATTATCTTGATCCAGGGTTACACTCTGATCTTCCCATTTTCCAAATCCGACCTCGGTGCATGCCAACCACCAACTTGTCATTCTTGTTCCGACAAACACCTCTCACGTTTCATAAAGGTAATAAGCTCACAAGTTTACATGTTGTCACTGCAATGATTCTAGGAGTTTTTTACAAATTAAGGTTACAAACTATTTTGTAAAATTGGTTACAACATATATCACTATATACACTCTAGTGGACCTAATAAAGTGAACATAATATATGTAGATTTTACTTTGAGAAATTGTTTTTTTGTAAGTTTAAAAGTAATCTGACTCATGTGTACAAGTTAATTTGTTAGACATTAATATTTCTTGGGGCTCACTCAAAGCTAGCTTACGAGAAAATGATTATAATGTGTCAAAACAGAGGTGAGATCCCTTCAAGGATTGAGTCTCTGGAGAAATAGCTCCGTAGAGGTCAACGATGAGATCTTCAAGGGTTATCTTCAAGGAAATCCTAAAAAGATCACCAATGAGGTCGCTGCAGGTTTATTCCACTTCTCTCATCATTTGTCTCTGTGTTCTATTTGAAATATGCAACTTCTGTCTCATTCTCTTGTTTTATACTAGCATACGATTTTTTGAACACCGATAAGAAAAACTTCAACGTGAGCATCTGGTATAATTCTTCGTACAAGGGAGAATTTAAAATACAAGATAGGCGAGTAAACTATGTCCGAGTTCCTCGCTCAGTAAATTTAGTAAGTACTAAACTAAGTGTCTCATGTTATTTTTGTACCTAGGAGAAGTCTTTTGATCAAATCCATTCTTAGACTCTGCAACATAAATGCAGGTTTCAAATGCTTACCTTCGGTTCTTGCGAGGACCGGGGACAAAGATGTTATTCGATTTTGTGAAAGAAATGCCTAAACAAGAAAGTATACTTCGTGTTGACATAGCATCTGTCATTGGTCCCGTGTTCTTAACATGGGTTATTGTTCTTTTATTCCCTGTAAGTTTGCTTTCAATAGAATGATTCATTCAGAACAATCTATCATGAGACTTCAATAGTAAGAAGCACTTTTTTCATATAATGCAGGTGATTTTGAACTCATTGGTGTATGAGAAGCAGGAACGTCTAAGAATTATAATGAAAATGCATGGCCTAGGAGATGGTCCATATTGGATAGTAACCTACGCATATTTTCTAGTCATATCTACGTTATACATCATATGCTTGATGGTATTTGGCTCAGCAATAGGTATTGTATCTTAATCTTAATATTTTCTTATCTTATTATATAGAGTTAAAACACATTTTTGAGAGTTGTTGTTCGTTTGCAGGACTAAAGATCTTCCGGTTTAATAACTACAGTATCCAGTTCGTTTTCTATTTTCTCTGCATCAATCTGCAAATCTCCCTTGCCTTTCTAGTTTCTTCAGTATTTGCAAAGGTTAAGACAGCATCAGGTACTAAATTAAGTCACATTTTAACTAAATGTGCTCAAGAACATAATGGTTTGACTTATAAGAAACACTCTGTTTTTATGGCTCAACTGTAGTTGTTGCTTACCTATACGTGTTTGGATCCGGGCTCTTGGGCGGTTCCCTCTTCCAGTTTCTGTTGGAAGGTTTATCATTTCCAAGTAAGCTATCAAGAACAACTTGAAGAAGGCATATTCTCAAAAAACTAACCACAATGCTAATAAAATGTTTACTTATTTTTTTGATCAGGACGCTGGATTTTTGTTATGGAGTTATATCCGGGCTTCTCTTTATACCGTGGGTTGTATGAGTTCTCTGTGTATGCTCTAAAGAGAAACTTGAACGGGAGTGATGGAATGAAGTGGAAACATTTGAGTCATAGTGCAATGGATGAAGTTTTCTACATCATTATTGTTGAGTGGTTTCTCACACTTATTGCAGCATACTATATGGACCGAGTTTCTTCATCTGCGAAAGACCCTTTTCTATTCTTGAAAAATCCTTTCAAGAAATCTACTTCTCCTCAAAGGCATAGCTTACAGAGAAAAGGACCTGCTGTTTCAATAGAAATGGAGAAACTTGATGTTGCTCAAGAGGTATAACAAAAATTATTCACAAAGACATTACATGTTCTTTGCATTTTTTTTTAGTTTTTTTTTTGTTGATGAAAAGAAACTTGTTGTAATCAGAGTGAAAAAGTCAAGAAGTTAATGCTTGAGCCGAGCACAAGCCATGCCATTGTATGTGACGACCTGAAGAAGGTGTATCCAGGTAGGGATGGGAATCCGCCTAAAATGGCCGTTCGAGGGTTATCTCTCGCTGTGCCTTCAGGAGAATGCTTTGGCATGTTAGGACCCAATGGTGCAGGGAAGACATCCTTCATCAATATGGTGAGTACACAAATGGATAGAAAATTACATATATACATACTTCCTTCTTCTTGAAAACATCTTTCATGAATAATACAAATTGTACTCTATATTTTTGTGAGTCGTTTTAGTGTTGAAAATTTATTGGTTTCCGACTTTGAACCAATTGACAATGAGTGGATATGCTCATATCTTTTATATGATAGTGATTAATACTTTTTTGGGTAGATGACTGGGCTTGTGAAACCAACATCCGGAACAGCTTTTGTCCAAAGTTTGGACATATGCCAAGATATGGATAGAGTATATACTAGCATGGGTGTATGCCCACAACATGAGTAAGTAATTATGTTCTTGAAAAAATTTGAACTTATTCCATCATATTTAATTGTCTTGTTCTCTGTTGTGTGTACCAGCTTGCTTTGGGAAACGCTGACAGGAAGGGAACATCTGCTCTTTTACGGAAGGCTTAAAAATCTTAAAGGCTCTGATCTCCACCATGTATGTTAGTAATCCCTTACTTGTTGTTTCCTACATTACTCCAAATATTAAAATGTCACTTCATGGTTACTAGGCTGTAGAAGAGTCTATTTCGAGGAGGAGTTGCTGATAAACCTGCTGGGAAATATAGTGGAGGCATGAAAAGGCGGCTAAGTGTAGCCATTTCACTTATTGGGAGCCCTAAGGTACACCATTTTCTCTTACTAATCTACTGAAAAACCTATGGAGAACCCTTATTTCATGTGATCTAGAAAGCTTTAAAAAATCCATTTTTACATTTTGTTTAATTTTTTTAAAAGGTGGTTTATATGGATGAGCCAAGCACAGGACTTGATCCAGCTTCAAGAAGGAGCCTATGGTCAGCCATCAAATCAGCAAAAAAACACACTGCGATAATCCTCACTACACATTCAATGGAAGAAGCAGAGTTTCTTTGTGACCGGTTGGGGATTTTTGTAGACGGAAGGTTACAATGCATAGGGAATCCAAAAGAGCTAAAGGGAAGGTATGGTGGATCTTATGTGTTTACGATGACAACATCATCAGAACATGAGAAAGATGTGGAGATGTTGGTTCAAGATGTTTCTCAAAACGCCAAGAAGATATATCACATCGCAGGGACAAAAAAATTTGAGATCCCAAAAGCTGAAGTTCGCATCTCACAAGTGTTCCAAGCGGTGGAGAAGGCAAAAGGAAAGTTCAGGGTGTTTGCTTGGGGACTTGCTGACACAACTCTTGAAGATGTTTTCATTAAGGTTGCTAGAACTTGTCAGACCTCTTATATCCTCTCTTGAATCTTCCGAAGATTAATCATTTGAAGATAGTTAAGCATCAATATTGGCTTGTTCATGTTTGATAAAATTGGCCATGCATAGGTTTGATAATTTATTTACATTAGTTTGCAAATGACAATAGGCTGTAAGTTTGTGAATTTATGATGTTTTTAATAACTTGTTTGTTTGTGGATGATTTATTGAAAACAATTTTTCTATGTAAGTTGTGGCTATACAATTGTATATTGTGGTATGTGGATGTACCACTTATGCATTTAAAACAATATTATTGATAGTCTCTTAATATTGGCTCTTAACATTAGTTTCGTAATAAAAAGCTAAAAGCACCCTAAGATACTACCATTAAAGATAGTCTAATCCAATCTATTATTTTTAAGTTTACTACTCTCTCTCTCTTTCTAAAGATTGATGTTTTGATATTTTTACACATTTTTTAAAAAGTTAAATGTTTGTTTATGAATTAGCTTATAATTAATTTTGGTCGAAAAGAGAAAATAAAGACCATTGCATTAGATGACATGCGGAAAAAAAAAATTATAGTTTCAGTTTTTTAATCTACAAAATCAATATTTTAAAATTAAACAAAAATCTCAAAAACATCTACAATCATAAACAGAGGAAGAATTTTATTATACAGTAAATGTATATGTTTTAGTTTAAGGCTCACGATTAAAAAATTGTAATAGTCCTATGGTCTATGGATATGTTGTTCTAGTTAAATACCCTCACTATATAATGAAAAAACTGTCAAAATTTTCGATAACAAGTGCAGATCAAGGATCAATTTTTCTTACTAAACAATTTTATTTGACCAGTCGGATTGGTGGGTAAGCTATTCGATGGCTACATGCTTTTGTGAAAATTACTTGGATGGTGAAAACTCAAATCACCTTCGATTAAAAAAAAAAAAGATATTATTAATGTTTTGAATGTGAAATATAATAAGACTTTTTCGTATAACATCATTCATGAACGCAAGTCTTTGGTTCGAATCATGCATTGCTTTGCTTCTTGTCCAAGTATCTACCACATCAGAAAAAGGTTTGAATTTTGATCAAAATTAAGTTTAAAAAAGGTTTTATTATTAAGATGGTCAAAAATATTATAGTCAACCAAATGATCCAACATCAATTTACGTGAGAGAATTGTTTAATCAATTACGTTCACACGTGATTACGTCTGTGATGACGCATTAATCATCTACTATTCAACAGTAGTGAATAATAAACAAAATAATTAAAACTCACCTCTTCCACTAGTTGAAGAATCTATTTGTCGTGGGATCACTCTCCTTCGCAGCTTCCTACCAAATTTAACTAACATTGAAAAAATATATTAATTAAAGTCGCTTTCTTAAATTCTTGATTTTTTCCGTTGAAATTATTTACCTTTTCCGTTATTTGACTATTAGAATAATCCCAAAAAAAAATTAATACTATAGGTGAGAACAAGTACCTAATTAAGACGTACTTAACAAAAAAACTAAATAAAAGCGTGTGTATAAGGGTACTATCGTAATTTAACCATAATCTGATCTCAGTTCTTCTCTGTTTGTTCTCCTCCGCCTGCTATATGAAACCCAAAAGGCGGTGGTTTTGATTTCTTTCCTTCTCAGTTCAAACAAAACTTAGGATTTCAATTCTTTTTTTTGTAATCTAAAAACCCAAAACTTATAACAAAAACCTAAAACGACTACAAACAAAGCGTTAAAGAGTAGTTTTTTTTTTTTTTGTTAAAAGGCTTAAAGAGTAGTTCATACAGAAGAAATCGACAAAAATCTCCATCATCAATGGCGGATCCAGGTCCTGCCAGTTTCTCAACGAGAGCCAATGCCTTACTTAGGAAAAATTTAACCTATCAGGTAATATATTTTTCCTATCCTTCTCCTCTAAGGTATCCAATTACATACACAACCAGTTTCGTTTCGTGTACATACGTAGACATCGTCTTTAATGTGAGTAGATTGTGTTGTGTAATAATGTGATTTACTCGATTTTTTTCTTATGCTATATTCTGGAACTTGATGGATCAGTTTCTACAGTATTTTTAATGCCTGAATAAATTTATTGATTTAGTTTTGATATGATTTTTTAAAGTGTAATTTTTGATACAAGGTGGTTTGAGATTTGCTATGATTATGTTGTTATTAATTAATTCGTAATCGTGTGAATTGTTTTTGGTGTAGAAACGGAATCTATGGAGCAATGTTCGGCTTATCATGATCCCTTTCTACCTCTGCATATTTCTAGTCTTGATACAGCTCTTGTTCGATACTAAAGTTAACAACTCTGCTGATAACCGATGTGGTTGTGATTTGGTTGATACGAATGGGGATGGTAAAACCGAAAAGGTTTGCGGTATTCAGTATTCTTCTGCGGATCAAGGCTTCTTTTGTTCCATTCCTAGTCCTCCGTTGTGGCCTCCCTTGTTACAAATACCGCGCCCTGAGAGCCGCGATGTTAGAGATCTTAATGATGATTCTTGTAGACGAACTGGGACTTGTCCTGTTACTATCCTGTTTACTGGAAATAACCGTTCTCTTGGAGGAAGTATGTTTCTTGTTTCCTGTTCTTTTGGCATGGTTTTTATATATTGTGTTCACTGGAACTAATCTTTCATGTTTTTCTCTAGCTGTATCTGGGAATCTGCTAACTAGTTCTATACCCGCAAACTCCTCTGACCTCTTGCGTGCTTTAGCTAATAATGTCCTGGTGAGTTTTGTGGTTTATTTCCACTGTGAAGTATGTGATGAATCTGTTTCTTAGCTTTCTTGTGCTCATGTTTCAGGGTACAACAGCTGAGCCAGATTTCACAAATTATCTTGATACAGGGATTGCTTCAAATCTTTCCATATACAGTATCCAACCTCGGTGCATTCTAAATGCTTCTTTGCCGTTCTCATTTGGACAACCACCTCTCAATTTTACCAAAGGTATTATTGAGTTTTCATTCTCATAGATGTTTTAGATGTCAATTTTTAAAAACGTTTAAGAGGGATACCCAAATTTTAGATTTGTTTATATCAGTGTTAGTTTACTGTAACACTTTGTTAAACATGATACTTCTTTCGTCCATATACTGTTCTCACTCAAAAGTTATCTTCTGAGGAAAATTTCTTGTATAGTCTGTTAACTTAATGTCTGTGTGAAAACCAGAGTTGAGATGTGTCCAAGGATTAAATCTCTGGAGAAATACCTCCAGAGAGGTCAATGATGATATTTTCAAGGGCTATCGGAAAGGAAACCCCGAGGGAAAGATAAACGAGATCGCTGCAGGTTGGTTTAACTTCTCACTCGGTTTATCTATAACAAATGCTTAATATGCACATAACATTTCTGACTGTTCCTGTCTGATTTTTTTTGTAGCATATGATCTCTTGAACACGGATAGGAACAACTTCAATGTGCACATATGGTATAATTCAACTTACAAGGACGATGCAGGAAGAAGACTTATAAAGTTGGTCCGAGTTCCCCGCTCAGTCAATTTGGTAAGACAACAACAACTCTAAGACATCCTCATCATTGCATTCTCAATATGTTTTTTTATCATGTGGGAATGCTTTCTTGATTGAACTGAGGCTTACACTTTGCCAAACTGCAGGTTTCAAATGCGTACCTTCAATTTCTACTAGGCCCTGGGACAAAGATGTTGTTTGAATATGCCAAAGAAATGCCTAAACCCGAAACAAGTCTTCGTCTAGACATAGCGTCTCTAATTGGTCCTCTTTTCTTCACATGGGTTATTCTTCTTCTGTTCCCTGTAAGTTTATTTTCATTAGACTGCTTACGTTTTATTGCACAAATATTCACTCTGATATATAAAATTCATACTCAGAGCCATTTGTTTATATATAGGTGATCTTGTCGTCATTAGTGTATGAGAAACAACAACATCTAAGGATTATAATGAAAATGCATGGGTTAGGAGATGGTCCATATTGGATGATTTCATATGCTTACTTTCTTACCATATCCGTGTTATACGTTATATGTCTGATGATATTCGGGTCAGCAATAGGTAACTCAAGCCTTTCTGTCAACATATATCTTACAGTACATATCTGATACACGTTTGTTTTTTTCCAATCTGTGTCTTTATAGTTGCTGGTTCCCTGCAGGACTGAAGTTCTTCCGGCTTAATGACTACAGCATCCAGTTCGTATTCTATTTTATCTATGTAAATCTGCAAATCGCCCTTGCCTTTCTAGTTTCCTCACTATTTACAAAGGTCAAGACAGCAACAGGTACTAAACTAACATTGTGCTTCTTGAATTTAATCAAGAACATGTTGGGGTTTAAAAGAAGCTAATTTGTTTTCTCATATGTCGTAATCATAGTTGCTGCTTACATATACGTGTTTGGATCTGGACTTTTGGGAATATTTCTTCTCAGCTTTCTGATTGAAAATTCATCATTTCCAAGTAAGCTATTATCATCTTGAAGAACGATACTCAATACACTCATTGATGTGTTTATTCACACAATTGACCACGATTGCACTATAATTATGCTTTTCCAGGAGGCTGGATTATTGTCATGGAGTTATTTCCCGGCTTCTCCATCTACCGTGGGCTGTATGAGTTTGCACAATTTGCTTTCCGGGGAAACTTGAGAGGGCAAGATGGGATGAAGTGGAAAGATTTCAGTGATAGTGCTATGGATGATGTTTTCTACATCATTATCGTTGAGTGGTTTCTCGCGCTCATTGCAGCATACTATATCGATAAGATTTCTTCATCCGGAAAAGACCCGTTGTTCTTCTTGCAAAACCCTTTCAAGAAATCTCCTTTGAGAAGGCCTAGTTTGCAGAGGCAAGGCTCCAAAGTCTCCGTTGAGATGGAGAAACCGGATGTTACTCAAGAGGTATGTCAAAAGGTTTCACAGTATATTCCATGTTCTTGATAATTCTAGTTCTGATAACAAGAATTGTTCAAATCAGAGAGAAAAAGTGGAGAAGTTGATGCTTCAGTCGAGCACAAGCCATGCAATTGTATGTGACGACCTGAAGAAGGTGTATCCTGGTAGGGATGGGAACCCGCCTAAATTGGCAGTCCGGGGGTTATCTCTCGCTGTGCCTTCAGGTGAATGCTTTGGCATGTTAGGACCCAATGGTGCTGGCAAGACCTCCTTCATCAATATGGTCAGTACCCAAATGGAAAAAAAAAATTGTTCTGAATTGAGCTTAGCTTTTTATCTTGTAGCGTTACTAATATGCACTGTATTATCCTGGCCAGATGACTGGGCTCCTGAAACCAACATCTGGGACAGCTCTTGTTCAGGGTTTGGATATATGCAATGATATGGAAAGAGTGTACACCAGCATGGGTGTATGTCCGCAGCACGAGTAAGTGATCAAATTCTTGAAAAGTCATTTCATTTTGTTCTTTTGCAAGAAAGCCACAATTGAATAGTTTCTTACTGTTCCCACTATAATTGTGTAATCACTCTCTTATTGTCCAGCTTGCTCTGGGAAACACTGACAGGAAGGGAACATCTGCTGTTTTATGGAAGACTTAAGAACCTCAAAGGCTCTGATCTCGACCAAGTAATTTTTATCAACCTTACTTCCTTTCTGTATTACTACAAAAGTGATCAAAACATCAATGTTACGGTTGCTCAATCTCTTTTCTCATTTTTATTCATCACCTTCCTTTAGGCTGTGGAAGAATCTCTTAAGGGTGTCAACCTTTTCCATGGAGGAGTTGCCGACAAACCTGCTGGGAAATACAGCGGAGGTATGAAGAGGCGGCTGAGCGTAGCCATTTCACTTATCGGGAATCCTAAGGTATACCATTGGCTGAGAATCCCTGGTTCGCTTAGTCTTAATAACCTTTGAACTTTATAAATAGTACTCCTAGAGAGTTAATCTTTTCTAAGCTTAATATGTTTGTTCTCTTTCTTTTGCCTTTGAAGGTGGTTTATATGGATGAGCCAAGCACAGGACTTGATCCAGCCTCAAGAAAGAACCTCTGGACTGTCATCAAGCGTGCTAAACAAAACACCGCAATAATCCTCACAACACACTCAATGGAAGAAGCAGAATTTCTATGTGACCGATTGGGTATTTTCGTGGACGGAGGCTTGCAGTGCATTGGCAACCCTAAAGAACTGAAGGGAAGGTACGGTGGATCTTATGTGTTAACGATGACGACATCTTCAGAACACGAGCAAAAAGTGGAGAAGCTAATTCAAGACGTCTCCCCAAACGCCAAGAAGATATATCACATCGCAGGGACTCAGAAGTTTGAGCTCCCAAAGGAGGAGGTTCGGATCTCAGAGGTGTTCCAGGCTGTAGAGAAGGCGAAGGGCAACTTCACGGTTTTCGCTTGGGGACTCGCAGACACAACTCTTGAAGATGTCTTTATCAAAGTTGCTAGAACCGGTCAGGCTTTTAATGTCTTTTCTTGATTTTCTTAGATTTATGTGTCAATTATGTCAAATTGCTACTACAGATTACATGTATATTACTGAAAATATTATACAAAGTTCATGAATTTTTCAATGAGATTATACATTTATACTTGAAACCATTACTAAAGCTTCTGTAGCAGGAGATATGACGCACACAACTACAATTTGCAGATGTTCGCAATGTCATATAAGTTGAGATTAATCTGAGTTACTAAACTGTGGCAATAAAACCCATATTTGTCATATTTTATTCATATTTGTATAGGTTTTGGTAGAGAGTAAATATCTTAGGTGAGTGATGCAAGGAATACTATAACTTGACCTACACGAAATAACTTACAAGAAAATGCAGTGTCATTGTCCAATACCTATATGCCACTTCAGTAACGTGTATTGTTAAAATGTTATCTCAAGTCTTGATATTTTTTCTTTATCTACATCTAAGAAAACATTTAGAGATTCCTGAACAACTATTCGAATATATCAAATCTTCTCACATTCGCCTGTGATGGCTGATTCAAGTCCTGCGAGTTTCTTGACTCAAGCCGACGCTTTACTTAGGAAGAATTTAGTTTTCCAGGTTTCAGTATACTTAAACAACTAAAACGGCTAAAACAGAGTAAAACTTTATGATGAGGTTTTGTTATCTTTGATGCAGAAACGGAACATGTGGAGCAATATACGTCTCATCACGATCCCTTTCTTCCTCTGTATACTTCTCCTTGTTGTTCAAATGCTCTTCGACTCTCAATTCAACGACGTTCATGGCCAATGTGGCTGCAAAGAGAATACTTGTGACTTAAGGTATTCGACTTCAGAGCAAGCAGCGTTTTGTGCCATTCCTAATCCACCACAATGGACTCCATTACTTCAAATCCCGGCTCCTCAATACCGAGCCAAGACTCCACACCCGAGCCATTCTTCCCCTGCAACTTTTCTCTTCACCGGGAAGAATCAGTCCCTCGGAAAAAGTATAAACCCTATCAATCTACTCCTTTGAGATATGAAATGTTTATAATTAAATTTTTTGTTTTTCCAGTTCTAATGGGAAATATGTATAGCAATTCATCTGAGTATGATGGAAGTTTAGCCAATTATGTCTTGGTAAGTTAATGAACCAATGTTACATTTCATCTTGAATATGTTTTTGTGTTTTCTCATTCTCTGAGTTTATAATTCCTATGCAGGGATCATCATCTTACCCTGCATACACAAATTATATGGACTCTGCGTTCATCTCAGATCTTCCCATCTACAACATCCAACATGAATGCTCACCAAACTCTTCTTTCTCAATCTTTACTCACCTATCACCTCTTCCTTTCCCTAAAGGTATAACAAAACAACTTCCAATTCTTATAATATCAAAGTCTTATATCTATTCAAGAATGCTCATAAAAAAAAGAGGATTTTTATTTCTTATGTCTAGAGGTAAACTGTGTCCAAGGCTTTAATGTGTGGCGGAATAGTCCTTCCGATGTGAACATCGAGCTTTTTAAGGGTTACCGAAAAGGAAATCCAGACAAGAAGATCAATGAGTTTGCTGGAGGTCTTTCATCATCATCTCATCTCACTTTTTAAAAATATTTTGGGAGTTTGTGTTTTAACTTTCCATTTTTATAGCTTTTGATTTTCAGAACACAAATGGGAACAATCTCAATGTTTGTGTCTGGTATAACTCTACTTACAAGAATGATACGGTGGTTCGACCTATGGCTCTGATTCGAGTCCCTCGCTTAGTTAATTTGGTGCATTTTCTGCTTAACCCTTTACTCAAACATAGATGTTATCATGTACTAAACAATCTTGAATTCACAGTTGTTCTTGTCTGTAATTTTTCAGGCATCTAATGCATATCTTGAGTTCTTAAGAGGTTCTGAGACAAAGATACTCTTTGAGTATGTCAAGGAAATGCCTAAACCAGAGACTAAACTGAGCCTAGACATCGCCTCTCTAATCGGCCCGCTCTTCTTCACATGGGTCATTCTGTTGTTATTCCCTGTTAGTCTTTACATTTATCTCAATGAAACGTTTTAAATAATTCTTCATCTCGGCTTTGATCACAGTTTCCCTATGAATCATATTATAGGTGATCTTAACAACACTGGTCTATGAGAAACAACAGAGGTTAAGAATCATGATGAAAATGCATGGACTTGGCGATATTCCTTACTGGATAGTTTCATACGCATATTTTCTTCTGATATCGATTCTATACATGTTTTGCTTCGCTATATTCGGTTCAGTCATTGGTAATAATAACTCAAGCTCTAACCAATTTGCTAATATATGTTACCTCTAAATCTTTGTATGTATGTTCCTTCTCAGTTCTTGATGTTATTACTTTTCTGCAGGGTTAAACTTCTTCAGGCTTAATGACTATAGTATCCAACTTGTCTTCTTCCTGATATACATAAATCTCCAAATATCAATAGCCTTTTTAGCCTCTGCAATGTTTTCAGATGTTAAAACTGCTACAGGTACTGCATTCATTGTGGCTTTAGTTCAAGATTTGTCAAAAACATGATCACAACTATCACATTTTCATTTGACATTTTCAGTTATAGCATACATATATGTCTTTGGAACCGGGCTCCTAGGAATATTTCTTTTTCAATTCTTCTTGGAAGATCCTCTCTTCCCAAGTAAGTTCTTAAACCCGAATCAATTTTTTTGTTAGATTTATTATTATGAATCATGTGAGTTTTCTGTAGGAGGATGGATAATTGCAATGGAGTTATACCCTGGATTTTCTTTATACCGCGGGCTATATGAGTTATCACAGTCTGCGTTTACGGGAGATTACCGCGGAGTTGATGGAATGAGATGGAGGGATTTTGATAATGGGATGAAAGAAGTTACTTGTATCATGCTCATTGAGTGGCTTATACTTCTTTTTTCAGCATATTACATTGATCAAATCACTTACTCCAGGAAACATCCATTCTTCTTCTTCCTACAAAACTGTTCAAAGAAGACTCAACATCACTTCTCTAACAACCAAATTTCAAAAGTTGTCGTTGAAATGGAAAAACCAGATGTGTGTCAAGAGGTAAAGAGAGCTAACATCAAGTTCAGTTTGAATATTTACAAGGCTGAGTAAGATTTTTGTATGCATATTATTTGGTGTCAGAGGGAGAAAGTAGAGCAGCATCTACTTGAATTAAGTGGAAACTGTGCGGTTTTATGCAATAATCTCAAGAAGGTGTACCCGGGTAAGGACGGGAATCCTGAGAAATCCGCGGTAAGAGGATTATCTCTTGCTTTACATAAAGGAGAATGCTTTGGCATGCTTGGTCCTAATGGAGCTGGCAAAACTTCTTTCATCAACATGGTCCGTTTGAATATTATATCTATTGATCTTTTATCTAATGAACTCCACTGCTAATGAGTTGATCTCGCATCTTCTGGTCAACCTTCTTGGCATTCTAATAATGTTTTGTGTATAGATGACAGGAATCATCAAACCATCGTCTGGTACAGCATTTGTCCAAGGTATTGACATACTAACCGATATGGACCAGATATATACAACAATTGGAGTCTGTCCACAACATGAGTAATAACTAACTACATATAATTTCTGTTTCTTTCTTTACTTTGAGGCTGCCCTGTTTCTTAGTCCGTTTATTGAGTTTTCTGCAGTCTCCTGTGGGAGAAATTGAGTGGAAGGGAACATCTACTGTTTTATGGAAGGCTCAAGAATCTCAAAGGGGTTGTCTTAACACAAGTAAGTTTATGTTTTAACATTTTTGTTTTGTGAATTGACTTATGTGTAAAAGCAAAAACTGATGAGTTTTTTTTTGGGTTTTAGGCTGTGGAAGAGTCGCTCCGCAGTGTCAACCTTTTCCATGGAGGGATTGGTGATAAACAAGTCGGGAAATACAGCGGAGGGATGAAGAGACGGCTCAGCGTTGCCATTTCTCTTATAGGAAGCCCCAAAGTAACTTGAAACCTCTTTTCATATCAAAGATTTATGAATTATGATAAGATTTATTAACTGCTTAAACATAATTTTTTTTGTGGGAATTCATCAAGGTTGTTTACATGGATGAGCCAAGTACGGGGCTTGATCCAGCCTCGAGGAAGAGTTTATGGGATGTAGTAAAACGGGCTAAGCAAAAAGCGGCGATAATACTCACCAGTAGAGTGTTCTAAGCTTCTTATCACTAATTTGCTTTGCCTCATAATTAATTTCTTCATGCAAAAACAAAGACTTCACCTTTGGTTTAATGTTTCAGCACATTCAATGGAAGAAGCTGAAGTTTTATGTGATCGTCTTGGAATTTTCGTTGATGGTAGTTTGCAATGCATAGGCAATCCAAAGGAGGTAAAACTAAAACAGTACATCTTATATGCTTAAATCGTTGAAAACAGAGAATAACTGAATTAACAACCAATTTCAAAACCTGAACTTGAGCCAATATTGTATTGAAATTCATCAGCAACTCTATTTAGAAGAAAGTTTTAACTGAAACCTTAATGACAGTTGAAGGGACGATATGGAGGATCCTATATACTCACTGTGACAACTTCAGAAGAACACGAGCAAGAAGTGGCGCAGTTAGTAGATAATATTTCTCAGAATGCAAAGAAGATATATCGAACCGCAGGAACACAGAAGTTCGAGCTTGCAAAGCAAGAGGTGAAGATCTCAGAGGTCTTTCAGGCGTTGGAGAAGGCGAAGATGATGTTTCCAGTGGTGGCTTGGGGACTTGCAGACACAACTCTTGAAGATGTCTTTGTAAAGGTTGCTCAAACTTCTTAAACTAACAACATTTTCAATGTCTACTCTTGATCAATCTCAATATCTTCTTCAACTCATGTCAAGTTTAAAGTCACAAATTAGATTTCATGTAACTGTCTCTAGCCACTTATGTCTCATGTCAGCAGTTACCTTTATTCAGGGATAATTTGTATCCAAGATTTGTTATGTTCACCACAGCTTCAAACATAGACTTGGTTTTGTGTGGTGTCACTCTGACAGAATCTTGCGATCCCAAATTCCCAGTGACAAAAATCAAACTCAGTGTTTATTATAGACAAGCTTAAATATGAAAATTAATAGTTGTCTCCAACTACATCCAGTTGAGAGAAACATATGGCCAAGTGTTCCAACTAATTGTCTAGTTTTAAAACTTTTAGTATGATGATTATGATTAAGACTTTACGAGAAACAAGTTTTTTTTTTTAATTATTAGATCACTTGTCGTTTATGGGGTACTTTTGACGTGACACTTCTAGGATTCTCAGTTATATTATTCACCTGCATTTTTGTTGTCTATATGATTTTAAATATAAGATAGTAAATACGACAAAACTTTCATCACTTCAATGATATGGCATATCAAAATGGTATATACGTATATATAGGTACATGATCTAATATAGTTACAAACACACCATGCATATGGAATACACAAGGTTATACTAGTAGACAGTTTAAACTACAATTCATTAAAAAACAAAATCAACAAGAATTACAATAAATTCAATTTGGTTAGAAACTGGATATAAAATTTGATGAAGTGTTAGAACATTTATTGATCGACCATTTAACCAATATAATTTCAGGAATTGTACATACTCACAAATAAAAAACGACAACAAATAAAGGAGCACACAAGTGCAACCAGAAGCAATACATGAAACTTATAAAACATATCTAAATATTCATATAAAATATAAAATCTAGTCTACACGATTTATTCGTTTGTTTTAAAAATAAAAAGTTTAGATATGTTATAGTTCGATTTATAGTGATGTAGTGATGTTAATCTTAAAGATAGTTCATATATCTAATGCCGTAATGCGTTTCGTTATAATCGTGTAGTTTAAAATAATAAAAAGTTATGACGGATTCAATAAATTGCTTTGAATATATGTGAAATGTGGAATAATTAACACATTCATTATCATGCAGTTTTCTCGATTAGGCGAGTTTTTTTAGTTGAAAATTAAAATTATAACTATCGTACACATCAGCATCATTTATTTCCATAAATAGTTAATACGAGCTCCCATTCTAAAAAAGGGAACAATGATCATGAGATGAATATATGACAAGTCTTCGTTTTAGACGTAAATTTATTAAAACAAATAGTACTAATTGAGTCTCTTCATCTTATCCTCTTTATTATCGGCTTTTCAACTCTCTCCTTTTGCCCCTAATCCTAATCCTATTCATATGAATTTGCTTTATCGATCAATAATAAAGTTCAAACAAAGGGACGAAAATGGAAAGTAACTTACCCACTGGTCAAAAACTACAATTTTCATTTACGATTATACTATACTTACATTTCAAACCTTAGAATTAGTATACTAATCAAATTCTAGAGAGGTTTTACCATATTGTTGCAAGTGGTCCGTGGGGAAAAAAGCATTTATGAATTTGAGACTTTGTTCGTGGCCACGAGGAGCACGCACACTTACCAAAAACTCAATAATAAAGACAAATCCAAATTCAAAAAGATTGAAAAATTCCTTTATACTAAAATAGAATAAATTTATTCTTGTACAAAAATAAATATACAAGTATTCAGAATATACACTCAAACATACATCTTTAAAAAGAAAAAATCTACAAAAATATATTCAACAGTTGAAAATGCTTTAAATTATGTAAGAAAGAATATATATATATAAAAAAAAAGATTTTTAAATCTTTGAATGAAAATTTAAGACTAATTTTTTTGCTTTATTTTTTGGCAACTAAAAATATCTTCTAAACTCTAAATTTCAAAGAAGCTAAAAAATCAAAGTTTGGGATTAAAATAGTCTCATCTCTCTCATCTACACTAATATAAATAAGGATACACATAGCTCACAAGAAGAAGAAAAAATCCAAAGTTATCTCTCTTTTCTTTGTCCATTTCTCTCTCCCTTCTCTCATTCATCACTCACAGATCTTGATTGATCTGAAAACACCAAAAAAAAAAAGAAAAAAAATGGTGAAAAAATCCGTGTCACTACACCTTGTGTGTGTATCCGTTCTGATGGTGTTGTTAAGCTGTGTTGATTACAGTGTCAGTGAAAAGATCAAAACCTATAAGCTCACCAGAGGAAGCTTGAGTGTCACTTTCACTAACTACGGTGCTGTCATGACCTCTCTTCTCCTCCCTGACCGACATGGTCTCTCCCCTCTCTCCCTCTTCCTTGTTCTGATTTTTTTCATTCTCTGTTTCAAATCTGATGTTCTTATGATGATGGATTCAGGTAAACAAGACGATGTCGTTCTTGGATTTGATACTGTTGATGCTTACAAGGTAATGTTTTCATTTTTTTCTTTTCTTGTACATATTGGTCTCAAAAACTTTGGGTTTTTTAGATAGAAACTTAATGTTCGGCTCAAAAGCATTCTCATGTCACGTTATTCGATATCCACTTATATATAATTAATATCTTATCTATAACAATAGTCTCACAACCCACGTGATTACTAGAGATGATAATTAATAAAAAATTTCTTGGTTTTTGGGGATTTTTGATTAATTGTTTAGAATGATACAACTTACTTTGGAGCAATTGTGGGAAGAGTAGCTAATAGAATAGGAGGTGCTAAGTTCAAGCTGAATGGTCAATTGTACAAAACCGATCCTAACGAAGGCCATAACACTCTCCATGGTACGTCTATACCAATTTGATGATTGATTCTCACTACTACTCCCTTGGAAATTTCCATTTTATTCTGTCTTTTACAAAAATTCAGGTGGTACAAAGGGATTTAGCGATGTGATTTGGTCTGTCCAAAACTATGTTCCTACTAGCCAGATTACTTTCACATACGACAGCTTCGACGGTGAAGAAGGTACACTACTCTATGGATCTTACCATTTATATAAAATTCACATGCTAGATAAACTAATATATTATAATTTCCTTCTAACCCATAATATTCACTTTAGTCTACCAACAAAAAAAATTTCTAATTTTTCTTTTATAAAAACCATAAACTAATGTGTTACATAACTGAATTTAATATATTTTGTATGATCTTTTGCGCATTATTTCAGAATTTTTGTTGTAGTTTTAATGAACTTTTATTTCAATTTAATAATATTTTAAGGTTTCCCCGGAGACGTGACGGTGAAAGTGACGTACATGTTGATCGGAGAAAACAAACTCGGAGTTAAAATGGAAGCAAAGCCACTCAACAAACCAACACCGATCAACTTGGCTCTCCACACATACTGGAACCTCCACCGCCACAACTCCGGCGACATCCTCTCCCACAAAATCCAACTCTTCGCCGGTAAAATCACTCCCGTCGACGATAAACTCATCCCCACCGGCAAAATCACCTCCATTTCCGGAACCCCTTACGATTTCCTCGAGCCACGCAAGATCGGAGCCCGGATCCACGAGTTACCCGGCGGTTACGACATCAACTACGTCATCGACGGACAGATCGGGAAACATCTCAGGAAAGCGGCGGTTGTGACGGAGTATGTCACCGGGAGGAAGATGGAGCTGTGGACGAACCAGCCTGGTGTTCAGTTTTACACGAGTAATATGATGAAACGCGTCGTCGGAAAAGGTAACGCGGTTTATGGGAAGTACGGTGGCTTGTGTTTGGAGACGCAAGGCTTCCCAGATTCCGTCAACCACAAGAATTTTCCGACGCAGATTGTGAATCCCGGCGAGAGTTATTTGCATGTTATGCTCTTCAGATTCACCGCTCATTAATCGGGTCGGGTCAGATCGAATCGGGTCGGATTTTAGGATTAATAATAAATTTGTGGATCAAATTTCTATCATAGTTTGTAGATGAATAATTCGCCGACTTCGTGATAATGAGAAATAAAATATTCGACTTTTAAAGCAATTATTGAAAAATTTTCATAAAAATAATTTTTTTTTGTTACTCAGCTGATTCAGTTCAAAATTAAAAGATTATTTTTTCACAAGAAAGTTGCAAACTTCAGACGAAAACATAAAACGGTTTCAGGTTTTGATTAAATGGACTAAGGAGCAGAGTTGTTGGTAGGGGGTTTCTTGAACTCGATCTTGTCGACTTTAACCTCTCCATCGATTAGCTCATAGACGTAAACCACAGCTCGGAGACCATCGATGTCCATAAGAACAAAGCTTGGGTTGACATCTTGGTTTATGCTGCTGTAAGCTCCGGTTGCAGATCCCGGGTTGATCACCACTCCTAATTCGTGTTTGTAGGCTGTAAACTGGTGGGTATGGCCTGTTACAAGTATGTCAACGCCGAGTTGTCTCTGAAGCATGGCGAGTGAGTCTAGATCACCCCATGGGATCACCTGTGCATAACAACAATGTAAAGACTAGAGATAAAAACTATTTGATGTGATGAATTTTGTCACTCAGAGCCTGATTACATTATCATGCACATAGCAATAAGCAAGCAAAATCTCGTAACTCACTGAGTAAGGTCAAAAACCAACAAAGCAATGAAGTATAGGCCTGCAAAATTCAGTTTTCTAATCTGGAAATTTTGATAAACAAGATGGTGTATGATACTAGGGGTTATTCATATGCTGCAAAATGTCTAACTCGTAAAGCTCACAGTGAAATGCGCAAGAGAAGAAAAACTGAACCTGGTGGCCATGGCAGAGTCCAAGCTTGAATTGCCCGATAGTCAAGGTTTTGGTCTCAGGGTATCGTGCATCTTCGTCAAACTCCCCTCGAACTATATGCAAATCAGGGCAGATAGTCTTCAAGTAGTCATGGATTTCCTAAAACAGTTACAACATCTTAAGATTACCACAAACATGAACCAGAAAAGAATTCACAGCATAAGAACAGATAAAGTCTGCAAGACTGCAACTTATATAAGATGGGTTATCAACTAAAAGCATCACAAACTTCTTAACACATCTTCCAACTAAATGAACATCATTGAATTCTCTTAAACAACTAATCGATACTGAGTTAATGACTTCACAATTCCATTGCACAAGCAAATCTAAAACTAACACTGATCCAACTAAAACTGCAGTGGAATTCCTCTTTACATTTTTCCACGACTCTCACACTGTCAGGTATGAATCAAAATATGCACAATCAAGCAGATACAGAACAAGCTCTAAGTAGATCACATAAAACAATGGAGTTTCCCTCCTATTCCAATTTCCGGTAAATCTCACACAACCAAGTAAGAATGTAGTTCGAAACAACGCACAAATAGAATAAACTTGTAGGTTTGCATAAGCTAAAAACCATCATATAAACTTTGATTAGAGTCTATTCTCGTTCTGAATCCTCTTTTTTTTACCTCACATGTAATCTCAAGAAACAGAACAATCCAACAAGGACACCCCGCGAAACAAAGTAAAGCATGATAGAGATGCAAAGATCAAAAATTTGAGAAAAGCCTACTTTGATGCAGAGATTTCCAGTGCAGATGATGTGTTGAATCTTCCCAGGGACAAGCATTGCTTTGAACTTAGGAGGTAGATCAGCCGCTCTATGAGGTACATGGAGATCCCCCAATGCCAATAATAGCACCATTTTCAAACTTCCACTATATAAAAAACAAAAAATAACCAATCAAAGATCAAAGTTATCACTTGTGACACTAAGCAAAAAGAATCTGGGTAACGAAGCAGATCAAATACCCAAAAGTCAAATGAGATCAAACGAAAAAATGTAGAATAATTTCCAAATTCTTTACAACTGCACCAAACGTAATCATAAATCTTCAAGTTTCAGTTGACTGCAATTGTCAATTCTTTCTTTCACTAAAATCAAGCCTAAATTAGATTTAGTGCAAAGCAAAGTAAAACAAAAAAAAATGGTTTTGACCCAATTAGGACAAAACCCAGATGTCACTTAACAAAAACATTCCATCACTAGCTGCGTCGAAGAGATTAAAGGCTTTTTAATCGATTCTTACCAGAGAAGAACTACAAAGGTAGATTTGCCCCAAAGTTATAAGCACAAGTTAAGAAGATCGAGCTTTTACCAGATCAGGGGCTCAAATAAATATCGAAGAAGATTTTTGATTGAAGGCAACTTTTGGTTTTATGTTCGTGGGGATCTCAGCGATCTCCCATGGAAAAGATCCTTTAATTCTTCTTCTCTTTCTGATGATCGCTCTTTAGAGTTTAGACTGCGTTTTTTTCTCAGAAAACGGGAAAACTAAACCTACACGACGCCGTATTTGACATTACCCGGTTTCATCGTACCCGTAGGGGAAACCAAACCAAACCAAACCAAACCCACATTTAAATCGAATTTCAAAACCAGACTTGAATTTCATACATAGAACCTTTTACTATTTTTGAATTTTGACTATGATGCCTAGCCCTGGGCAAACGGGTTATTCGGTTTAAACGGGTCGGGTTAATCGATTTATGTAAAATTCGGTTTACAAAAATTTTCACCGAATTGGACCGAAATTAATTTCGGTTCGGATCGGTCGGTAGTCGGGTTAATCAGTTCGAATACCTGATTTATTTATGTTTCCAAATTGAACCGAAATTGTTCATAATTCGGTTAATTTGACCCGAAAATATGGTCGCCTTTCACCATCAAGCTACCAATTACATACCATTCCTGCTCAAGTAGCATTGTTTAAAGTTCAAGCTACCAAGTAGCAATACATCAAGTACATTACATAACCAAAAACATGCCTTTTTGTAACTCTTAAAAGTTGTAGAAGTTACACGAAAGCATGTTTCACCGCACCAAAAAGTAATAACAAAAGCGGCTTCAAAGTCAGTACCATTAGAGTATCTTCACCGCACCAAAAAGTAATAACAAACGCGGCTTCAAAGTATCCGTTGTTAAGGCTGCTTATCTGCATCAAAAAGTAGTAAAACAGCAGCTTCCTACCTACCTGTGCACCATGAACAAAGACTTAACAAAGCTACATGATCAAAAGACTTAACAAAGCTACATGAACAAATGACTTAACAAAGCTACATGAACTTAACAATGTAATGCATAAGTTAACAAAACGTAATGAAACATTACTCACCATACTTAGCACTAGCAGAATCATGGAGGAGCTGCCACTGAATTCCGAGAATCTACAAAAGAAAACAAAAATTACCAAACTTACCAAGAGAATTATAAAACTAGAGATATAAGAAAGAAACTTAATTAAACTTACCAAGAGATTCAAGAAAGTCAACTTCTTCCAACATTTGCACCAAACTTGTGACTTGTGCTTCAGATTTATATGAACACCTTAGCCACTGTTGAGTGCATATCAATACTTCAACCATGTAAGGAGTTAAAGAACTCCTATAAGAGTCCAACACTCGGCCACTGGTGCTAAAAGCTGACTCTGAAGCCACTGATGAGACTTGAATTCCTAGAATATCTCTAGCAAGTTCAGACAAGATAGGGAACTTGGAACTATTGCACCTCCACCAACTGAGAACATCATAAGGCAACCCCAAAGCATTTTCAACTCTAACCTCAGTTTTTTCAGACAAGTAAATCTGCAACTCACTGCAGCCTTCTTCATTTCTCCTAACATCAACTAGCTGATTGTAAAGTGAATCCATCATCTCACAATCATCATCATCAGATAGGTCAGCTATGACAATAGGCACAGAAGCTGTAGGAACTGTAATATCTATTGGTTGGCTTAGCCTACTAGTATAATCTTCATAAAGACTCTCCATCGCACTTAAAACTGAAGCATGAACATCCTTACCACGTTTACTGCCCTTGCCATAAAGTTGATCAAAGCATAGGGAAGCGAAACACATCTTGTTACGAGGATCAAATACACTGCCCACAATTACCAACGGATTCATGTTATTCAATCCATTCCAGTACTTCTCAAACTTGTCCCTCATGACATAAGCTTGCATTTTGATATCCTCTACAAGACTGGTACACCTATAGTTGAGATTCCTCTCAATATCCACAATCTCTTTGTAACACAATGTAGATGTTACTGTCTTAGAAGCTGAGAATGCTAAAGTAGACTTGTAGAAAACTTTCAGAAATTTCACCAAACTTACAGCTTCATCCCAATCAGAAGAAGTTGGTGGTCCAAACCTTTTTGCTTTTGTCTTCTCATCTACTTCCTCGAAGTAATCACAAAACAACTTGTCTTCAGCAACCATCTTCTCAAAAGCAACCCGCAGCTTCAAAGCAGAACTGAGCATTAGGTAAGTTGAATTCCAGCGTGTGTTCACATCCAATGGTAAGCTACCCCTACATACTCTTCCAGTTTCACACCTCATAGAAAAAGACTTAAGCCTACTAAAGGATGACCTCACATACTTCACTGCATTCCTTATAGAAACAATACTATAATTTGCCTTCTTGAAGCCATCTCCAACAATTAGATTGAGGATGTGTGCACAGCAACGCATGTGTAAGAATTCACCATCACATACTAATGCTTCTCCTCCATTAGTAGCTGGTTTCACCTTACGTCATCACCGCCTTTGTTCATATTTTATTTTTCCGATAAACTTTCATCAGATCTTCGTTCTGTGGTCGAGATTTCGATCCCTTTTCAATTATTATTAATTTGATAGCGTGAATTATCTTAAACTAGTGATATTTTTATATTTTCTTTAGGATAATCTTAACATACAAGAACATTACACAAATATAGGTAGCAATTTACTGTGTAATTTTTTTTTATAGAAGTATATTACTAAAGATAGTGACGATATGTCATTTTATGATATTAATAATCTTTTTGTAGAGAAAGTAAATAAAATTGTTATTAGTAATTAAAGTAATTAAAATAATAATAATACGTGGTGAAATCTTTGATTGAGAGAGGGATGTGTTTTGCACTTTTTTAATTGGTTGATTTATGTTGTGTCAAATATATAGTTGGTCACAAAATAATCAAGAAAGGTACGTATTAAACAATAATATTTGGCAAAAAGAAAAAAAATAATATTTCCCTTCTAGATTGTTTGGGTTTAAAGTCATAAACAAAAAGTTATAAACTGTTTAACAGGGTTGGACTTGCTGTAACACGCCTTGAATTGTCATCAGCTGATGGATGATGCTGCCCATGAATCTGTACAAATTGTTGATATTCGTTCGTCAACGAGCATTACTTATTATATCATGCTTATAAATAATTCTGACTTAACTAAACACAAATTGCTCATCAAATATATAGTATCCCTATTTTTGTCCACTGTAAATCAAATATGAATTAGTTCGAACGACCCTTTATATACAAACGAGCTCTGATACCAGTTATTGAAATTATTATCGAAAATCATAAAATATTTCTGATTTTGTAGATGAATTTAGTATATTATATAATGAAATCCGAATATCTCTATAATCATTTTTGTTCGACAACAACATATCTAATGATTATCATAATCATTGTTTTATTTACCAAATATGTTAATTAGTAAGAAAAGCAAAACGAGTTTAGTAAATTAAGAGTATGGTAGTTTAGTATCAACGTGAGAATCTTTTTGACTCGATCAAAAACATCAAACGTTGAAGTCAAAACAATCTCTTACTACAAGTTTAAGTTACATACATACAAAACAATAACTTATCAGATTCGCTTAACTTCTTCTTGTTCCTCCTCTCTTCTTCAAGCTCTGTCTCTATCCAAATGGGCGAGACCGGCCGTCATAAATGGTTCTCATTTCCCCACCACCGTTCAGCCTCCGCTACGTCAATACCGCAGATGCCACAACACAACAACCCCGGCGAAACACCGACTGAGTTCCTCTGTCCCATCACCGGTTTTTTAATGTCGGATCCCGTGGTCGTCGCTTCTGGTCAAACATTTGAGCGTGTCTCTGTCCAAGTTTGCCGTAATCTCGGGTTTGCTCCAAAGCTTCACGACGGAGCTCAGCCGGATTTATCAACCGTGATACCAAATCTCGCCATGAAATCAACAATTCTCAGCTGGTGTGATAGAAACAAAATGAAACACCCTCGACCTCCTGATTACGCTTACGTCGAAGGTGTTGTTCGTACCCGTATGGATTCGGTTCCGGGTCATCGGATCTCTAAATCCGAAATATTACCTCCGCTTGCTGAGACTTCGAATTCGAATTCAAACTCCAATTCAAATTCCAATTCGCAGTCGGATTATGATTCTGTGATGGGAGCGATTCGATCTCGTTCAAGAAACTCAATATCCTCAACTTCAAGCACTTCTATTCCATTTCACCAAACCCGACCCGTTAACCACTCGACCCGGATCCCAAGCTCATTCACTTCATCATTTCCTCCGATGTCACCGGAAGAAGAAGAGATCGTTAACAAACTCAGTAGTGTGGACACAATCGATCACGAACAAGGTTTGATTCAGCTGAGGAAGACGACGAGAACAAACGAGAGCACGAGAATCTCGCTTTGTACTGATCGGATCCTCTCGTTACTCCGATCTCTTATCGTTTCGCGGTACAACATCGTGCAGACGAACGCCGCCGCGTCATTGGTCAACCTCTCGTTGGAGAAACCAAACAAGTTAAAAATCGTACGGTCAGGATTCGTTCCTTTGTTAATCGATGTATTGAAATCGGGATCAACGGAGGCGCAAGAGCATGTGATCGGAGCTTTGTTTAGTTTAGCGGTTGAGGAAGAGAACAAGATGGTGATTGGAGTTCTCGGTGCGGTTGAACCGCTTCTTCACGCGCTTCGATCGTCGGAAAGTGAGAGAGCGCGTCAAGATGCTGCCCTCGCGCTTTATCATTTGTCGTTGATTCCGAATAACCGGAATAGATTGGTTCGAGCCGGTGCGGTTCCGGTTATGTTGTCTATGATAAGATCCGGTGAGTCGGCGAGTAGGATTCTTTTGTTGCTTTGTAACTTAGCGGCTTGCTCGGAAGGTAAAGGAGCTATGCTTGATGGGAATGCGGTGGCGATATTGGTTGGGAAATTGAGAGAAAGTGGTGGCGTTGGGGCAGAGGAGGCGGCGGCGCGTGAGAATTGCGTGGGGGCTTTGTTGACGTTGAGTGTAGGGAATATGAGGTTTAGAGGATTGGCAAGTGAAGTGGGTTTGGAGGAAGTGTTGACGGAGATTGTGGAGAGCGAGAGCGGAAGCGCACGGTTGAAGGAGAAGGCGGTGAAGATTCTGCAGACATTGAGAGGCGGAGATGGGGAATTTGGAGAAGGTGCAGAGGTGCGTGAGTGGAACCGTATGTTGGAAGCGAGTGGGCTAAGCCGGTCTCAATTTCAACAAGGAGGGCAAAAAGGGGGTTTCGCTTATTCCTCTCAATTTTAGCTCTCCCTACATGATTCAATTATCTATTTTATTTTCTTCTTGGCTAAAAAAAGTCTCAAAGATTTTATTTTTTATTCACTCCTTGTAATGTTTTGTTTCTTTTTTTGTGATTATAATTTTGGGAGTGAATTTGTATTTAGTCTTCTTTGATTTGTCTTTTCCAATGAAACGATTAAAAGTTGAAATGTTCATTCGTTTGTATTGAATTTGCTCGTGTTTCATTTGTGACTTGTGAGGTCGTTGACATAGAAAAGTCGTCTCAAGAAGGGGTGTGTCTATTGTGAAATATGTTAGGTGTACCATCTCAAAACTATTTATTTTAGGGAGCTGTAACAAAAATAATACTATATATTCCAATAAGATTTGGAACGAAGATTTTATCGTTGGTCAAATAATTATAAATGATCAACGCTACAAGTTAGAATAATCTACAAATCATTCTGCATGAAGTCATGTGATCCAGTCATCAACTTGCCCATACATCCTGCGAACACGTCATGACGACATGAACCATACATTCCGTAATTTATATGTTACGAGAATAGCTGAACATGTACTTGTAGTAGCATCTTCCTCGCCTTAACATGCTAAAAGGATAAAAATTTTAAAAAAGAAGGAAAAAGAGATGATGACTTGTTACAAAAATTGGACACCATGGTTCATATGTACTAATTTGAACATATCCAAAAATGTCTGAAAAAATCAGAAAATACCCAAAAATCTGGAGTCGACCAAATCCTTACCAGAATAGTGTGATCTCATAAACTCTAGAACTAAGAAAAATCAGAACCGAATAGAATCGAAACCAAACCAATGAGAATATTAATTTAAAATTAAGCGGTTTAGAACCAAATAAATCAATAAACCGATCAGAATATTACACCGGTCGGTAAAAGTTTCCTACAAGATGAGCAAAGCACAGAAGAGGAAACGCCTAAACCAAGGCGACGGCGAATCAAAAACCCCGGTCATTAAATCCGCCGTTGACGGCGGAGATCCTTACCCCGCACTTCTTAGACCTACCGCTGAAGAATGCCGAGACGTGAGAGATGCTTTGTTGTCTCTCCATGGGTTCCCTCCCGAGTTCGCCAGTTACCGCCGTAAGAGACTCCGATCATTCTCCGCCGCCGACGATCACGGTACACAATGTACGTTGAAACCTGAGCCGTTGGATGAAGCGGAGGAGGAGAGTGTGCTTGATGGGCTGGTTAAAATTCTTCTCTCCCAGAACACAACTGAGAGCAATTCACTAAGGGCTTTTGCTTCTCTCAAAGCTGCATTCCCGAAATGGGAAGATGTAAGTTCTCTTAACTGAAGGTTCTGGGAATTACAAGCTCTACGTTTGTGAAATTTTATGATTTTGTGTTGCTGATAGAGTTATGAGTTTAGGTGAAGCTCTAATCTTGGAACAATGCATATACATAGTTCAGTCACTCTTCTGTTTATATTTTCATTGTTCATTTAAAGCATGTTATTTGAAAAATTGGTGGAGTCTGTGAGCTTGATTCACCTTAATATTTTGGTTAAAAGTTTTGATAAATGCATCTTGACATGGATTAATGGGATATGATTGTGTTTGATCTTGATACTTCATTTGCCACCATTGTAGGTTTTGGCTGCTGAGTCAATATCAATTGAGAATGCTATACGATGTGGAGGATTGGCCCCGAAAAAGGCTGTGTGTATCAAGAACATATTGAACCGTTTGCAGAACGAAAAAGGCGTATTGTGCTTGGAGTATCTGCGCAGTTTATCGGTAGATGAAGTAAAATCTGAGCTCTCTCAATTTAAAGGAATAGGACCTAAAACGGTAAAGCCCCCTCCCTCTATTCGAAAGAAACAGTTTTAAGAACCTTCTTATGCTGAGAGCGACTGTTACTCGTATAGTCACTCTTGTTATCAATGAACAATAAGAACCAATATAAATATTGGAAACTGACATGGGAGATGTATATTGATGATTGACAGGTTTCTTGTGTTCTGATGTTTAATCTCCAGCACAATGATTTCCCAGTAGACACCCATGTGAGTGTTTCTTGTAATTCTTGGCTTTTGGTATGTGTTTTTCTTTGGATAAGTGGATCGAAAATGAGATACAAAACCGACTGAAACAGGTGTTTGAGATCGCAAAGGCGTTAGGTTGGGTCCCGAAAACCGCAGACAGGAATAAAACCTACATTCATCTCAACCGCAGGATCCCCGATGAGCTCAAGTTTGATCTGAATTGTCTGTTATATACACATGGTAAGCTCTGCAGCAATTGCAAGAAGAATGTTGGTAAACCAAAAGCAAAAGCTAAAGCTAAAGAGGCATCTCCTAGTCCTGATAATTGCCCTCTTGTGCGTTTCTCTGATTTAGTCTAGATAACCTGTATTAGAACTCATTTGTTTCGGTTTGCTTCGGTGTAGTGTTATTTTTGGTTCCTAGTTTTGTGTATATACGGCTTCGGCATACCCGAGTGCATTATTTTTACTGCAGATTCATGACATTATAACGGAAAAGAGGTCTACAAGTATCTACAAGAAAAACTTTGGGGTCAAAATGGATATTAGATTTAAAATATAGGTGAAAATTAAAAACTCAAAATTACAATTTAACTCTTACATTACCAGGAACTTTACAGAATTACATTCTCAGGAACTTTACATAATCCTACTAATTGCGATTCTTCTTCATCATCCGTCGTCGTTGTTGATTTTGGTATCATCTTACTGCTGAAATCTGTACTCCTCATCGAAAATGGCGTTCTTACTCAACAACACTTTGATTTCATCTCATCTCCGATCTTCTTCCCAGGTTTTGTATTTCGAATCTAATAGAATCAAATTCGATTCTTTTGATTTACGACGGGATCGATGTACTCCTCTAGATCTTTTTTTGCAGAAGACGGATGGTGCTATAGCTCAACCCCGTCGTGGGTTCCATGTGGAGTTAGGAGCTCGCGAGAAAGCTGTAAGTATCTCTGTTCTAATAAATAGGGATCACGGAATCGATTCGGTCAGCTTAGACTGTTTTTAGGAATAGAGGAAAGGTTCATTGTATGCTTTTATGTCAATTAGTTGTTGAAGGTAGGTTTAATTGTTCTGATAGTCTCCGTGTGCAAGCCTGTATCCGTAATTAGCGAGGCAAATAGGGATAGGGCTCATGTATTGTTTATGTAAGATACCTGATTTTATCATGGTTGTATTGTTGCAGCTCTTGGCTGAGGATGCCTCTTTGAGGAGATTCAAGTCGCATAAGAAAGGCGTGCACAGATTGAAGAGGATTGGAGATGTGCTCACTGTTGTCGTTGTTGCTGGTATGGAAATGCTACTTTTGCTTGTTGCAGCTTAGTAGTTGGGATTTGAATGGTTTGGATGGGACAGTCATCTTATGGAATCTCAATTGAATTAATGTTTTTGTATCCTCACTTCCTTAGTTCAGATATAATCAGCACTTAGTTAGAGTAGTATGTGTAGCTCATATAGTCAGCGGTTGATGCAGATGACATAATATTGCGTGTGTTAAGTTGTATAGCCTTTTGATGTGTGCTTGTTTCAGGGTGCTGCTATGAGATCTATGCAAGAGCAGTGATGAGAAAGGAAGCTCAGGCTGTAGGAGGAAGCTCATGAGTTCCTTTATCTCCCTTTTTAAAATCTCAGCTTGTTTGTTACTCATGTTTGGCTTTGGAATAAGTGAAGAAACAAAAAGGATTTTGTAATTGTCCTATGGTGAAACTTTGTATTTGTTTTCCAGAAACGCAAGTCCCTTTGCATGGAATCATGTAAGTCAGACCTTGAATGTATTACACAAGCTCATAAATTGTTGGAAATTCTCTACATGCTGTAACACCGAAGCATTCTCTGTGCTCTTTTCTTGTATCGAAGCATTATATTGCACAGCATTGAAGCATTTCTATGTGCTCCTCTCTTGTATTGTAGGGTTACGCGTGAACAATGGTTCATAGTATTGTATTGTGGGGTTTAGCCTGATCGTTGCTTCTGAGACTTCATACTTCATAGTATTCTATTGTAGAATTTAATAACCAAAATGTTAGTTTTTCTCTTGCTATCTAGTTTGATTTTGATCAATTCTTCTTCCTCTGGGTGCTTGTTCTGTTGTCATCAAGCTAGTTTCCAGATTCACAGATTCTATAAGACCTTAACAATTTAACAGTAGTTTACTGGAATTATTGCTAGAAAAGTTGGTTTTTTTTGCTATTATGGAACTTTTAGGACCACATTACAAATTCAGTGTAGGTATCAACCAAAAAAATTTCATTTATTTAATTGCTCCTAGAATCGAAACAAAGATACAGTATGAAAAGAAACAACACGCAAAGATTCAAGGAAGCATCTGCTGCTTGAGGGATATGTAGCAACTGAATTAGGGTCATTCGGATTGTTCTTCAGATTGCTCTAACTCCAGTTTCTGCAAGAGAAAGAAATCGAAGATTTAGTAAGATACATAATGGATTTAGCTTTGGACAAGATATTAATAAGGGTGAAAACTATAATCCAGAAGAACATAACACAACTGAAAACAAACCATGGATTACCACAATACATTGCATCTACCAGTTGAATTCTCTTAAAAAAAAATTTGACAGTAACATTGCAGTTATCATAAACACTTCTAAAATCTTGAGAAAAGAATAAACCATTGCATTTTCATTTTGACACTATTATTGTAGGTAATTCACATTGGCCATGAAAATGAATATCCGCCATGGCAACAATATAAGCAACCTAAATACCTAATGCACATAATTGCTCTCAATCCAAGACACAGGCTTTGTTGATTGGCTGGAGTTTCTGCCTTAGTGTTCAGAGGCTTCACTCGTATGTACAGGCTCTACTGTGTACAGAGCCAAAGACTGAAGATATGATCGTCAGTTAGAGAGCAGTGAGTGAGAACTAGACTTATAAGCGTGTGGATATATCAGGGTTATAGTTGAGAGTCTCTCACAAATCAAGTCTCTATGGGATGTTCTTTTCAAATTAACTCGAATATAAAACTTATGTTCTTATCATGCTCCTACCTCAATCATCTTAATCCTTTTACAGTTTCCTCACAACTTCTCACATAAAAAAGTCCCTTTCTATCACCACTTAGAACACACACCTAATATCCAAAATGGGACAAGATCTTGCTACTAGAAAGATAAAGACGCTATTAACACAGCTGATCCATAGCATAGACTGGGTATCTAAACAAGTACATCTCTTACAATCCCAGAGATATATCATCATTTCCAAAGAACCAGAGCATGTAATTCAGATAGTCTACGATTTAGAAACTTCCTATAACTAAGAATCACAAAAAATTATCATCGTGTTGTTTGCCAATGACTAGGTTAGCTCATAAGTCATATCCATTAAAAAAAAATCAAAACTAGCAACAATATAGAAACTGTCTTAAACCCTAAATTTGGACCTCAGATCAACAATAATCAAATCAAACCAAGGAAACTGTCTACAAATGTCCAGATCATGCATACCGCCAAAAATTCTCAATCATCTAACAAGAAACGAAAATGATGATAAACCTATAGGAAACACCGATCCCTCGAATTGAACAAGTGAAGGGAGAGAAGAAGAAACATACAGATTGAGCGTTGTGCCAAGAGAGACCACGATAGACATTAAAGGAGAAACTGGCGGTGAGGTAGATGGTGGCGAGCCCTAGCCCCGCCGTGAAAGCCTTGAACGACAAATCTCCAGCTCTACTCACTATCCCCATCTCTCTCTTTTTTTGCAGCTCTACCACTAACACCGGAGATTTTATTTATGGTTCGATACTTATCTTTGTACCGGCTCAAACCAAAATTATTAATTCCTTTAAATTGATTGGACTGGTTTGACCTCGGTTTATTTTGTTCAAGTTAATTCGGTCACGGTTGGTACAGATTTGAAGATTGGCTTGAACTGTACAACAAGTAAACAACATTAGAGAATTTAGTATAAATTTGTCGAACGAGTTTAATTTGCTATCGTATAAGTATCATGCCAACATTTTCCTAGCCAGTTCTTATCCTATTAATTTTTCTGACAATTACAAGTATAACAAAAAATTTTATCTGCAATTAATGGCTAATTATTTTAAAAAAATTAGTCATCCGATTAGTTTCCAAAAAATCAGATTATTCTCTGCTTAATCCAATTATCTTTATATTATAAATATAAAACATATATATATTTATCTGTTATTAACATTTAGATTGAGAATTCATGGTGTTTTACAATAATTCATGTTCAAAATTTTAATGAAAATCTTAACTTTGGTTTTAAAAATATATTTTTATTTGTTTACTTTGAAACCAATATTATAATTTTGTATTAGTTATGTAGTAGTTTTGACGTTAGGTTTACCTCGAATGTCAAATTAGCGCCGAACCGTTTTTTTAACCAAGGGCTATACAAGAATGATCGTTGAAAATCACCCGATGAAGTTGATCAATGCCATTTATTGAAGGAAGCTTCATGTATGTAAAAAACATGGAATCTTAAAACCTAAAATGATTGAGAAGTTTGAATGTTGTGCACTAATTCTTAACAAGAGGACTATGTATCACATTAATGAGGTTTTTAACACTAATTCTTAACAAGATAACTATGTATCACATTAGTGAGGTTTTTAAGTACACAACTTTACAAAGAAAACAAAATGCAACGTTTAAACACAAATCTAATTTGTGCTGAACTGATTTGTGGAGGAAGTTTGAATCCTATAATATATATATATAGTGGTTTTCTAAATTAAGTAGAATACAATAAATACATCTTATATTACTCTTTTGGTTGATTGCATATGAATATATATATATATAGTTAACATTACAAAATATTGTGGTGGGTGTTGCTAGAAAATAAATAAGCCAAAACATGTATTGAATTAAACTACAATTAAATAAAATTGCATGCCAGTTGATGACTTTGTTCTAGTCAATATATGAAGAAGAAGGAATCAAACCCTTTAATAATTGTGTCTTGCTTCATGACTTAATCATCATCGTAACTTTTATTATTTAGGCGCAGAAAATGAAAAAAAATATCGAAATAAAAAAGATCAATATAAAAAACGAATATCAAAATCGCCTAATCGGAAAATGTGATATTCATGTTTTTCACCAAAGTGTCTTTTTGTTTTTTTTGTTTTTTTTGTTGCTTAGTCAGAAAAGTTTTAAAAAATTGATATGTTAGACATGATAATGAGGAGAGAAAGTCTTAGCATAATTTACTATATATATATATATGGTTTAGTTAAGCTTTGTTATGTACACAGTTTACACTTGTAATATTTCCCAAATTCGTTTCTCTCTCTAACGAATTATAATAGATGTTCTTTCTCGATCAACATCCAATGATTTGGGGAAATTATAATAATCTAATTACTTCAAGTGAATCTTAAGCTTAAATTTGATGAAGAATGTAAAAGTTGTTGTTGATCCGACGACATGTGGCATACAACATATTATCCAGTCACTAATCTAGGCGGGTCGTATAAAGTTAAGCAGTTCATATAACCATGTTATAAAGTTTGGAAAAATGCTAATAAAAAACCACCATTCTATCATAACTTTATAAAATTATGCAAAGATTTGCTCCATTATTTTTTAGCACTGAGAACGTATGATTGATTCTACGATACTCGAAACTAAGAGGATATTTTGTAGGATATTTTTCTAGGAAAAATCCCTCCCACAGGACATTCTCAAGATGTTTTAACTAGGACATTCTCAAGATGTTTTAACTAGAGAATGTTTAACTAAGAAATGAAACGCCGCCGTTTTCGGTCTTCTCTCAAGCCTAGTAATCACTACGTTCGCTTCATCAGGTAATGACTTTTTTCACATCCTTTAGTTGGGTGTATTTATTTTTTAGGTGCAAAGGAAATGAGTCTGCCACTGTCATTGAGTATTAGTGTATTACAATGGAAACATATGATGCAGAGACTATCTCTGGAGCATTAAAATTAAATCTTACTAATGATGATAACTGTATTTGGTAACAGTCTTGCTGATTAAAGTAATTAATACATAGATAAATAATTTAAGGGTCACGTTTCTTTTCTATTTCCTAATATCAGCTAAATTATACACAAGACACACCCTCAAGAACATTAATTCACTCGGTCCGGTCAAAGTTTCCATCAATTCTCACATGGAGCCAGTCCGGTTGAGACCCTAGGCCTATGTCAGCTTCTTGTTGATCGAACAATGTTCGAGGAACCTCATTTGGCAGAGTATTAAGCTGTAGAACCCAACACCAATATTAGCTCATCAATTTAATAAATCAATGGCTCTTTTGATCTCAAAGACCAAGCAAGTCTGTAGGTTGACTTTTGTCATGGATACTCTAGATAAAGATCAATTACAAGCATTTATATACAATCAATAGCGATAGAGGAACAAACAAAAGATCCATACGTTTCTAAGAGAAGAATCGAACTACTACAAGGACCACAAAACTGTATTGACAATAGAATGTAAAGATTGATGTGTTGCAGCAAAATTAGTATTTGATGATGAAACCTTATGATCAACAGTTACTAAGTACTGCTAATTTCAGTAGCATCGTACGAATTTCTTAAGAAAAGAGTTTGGGGCTTACATCTCCAGACGGAAACATTCCTACTTTTGGACCACTGCCCACATCTGAATTAACTACTTCTAGCTTCATCGATAGAAACTGCAGCCAAATTCGTTAGCCTAACAATAAGATATGGAGCAGTATTTACTATTTAGCAGAAAGATATAAAGTACACAGAGATGGCTACAATACCTCAACTTGTCTTTGCAACGACTGAATATAATTGATAATCTCATCAAGCACAAGCGCTTTTCCTATAATCTGGAATCATAGGAGTACTATTATAATTATATCCAAGGTGTTAAAGCATTTTGTAACAGTGGCGTTAATGGTTAAACAGCAGGCGCGATGAATATGAAGCAATTGTATTTCCATGTACAGGAGCAAGACAACAGGATTACTAGTAAGGTACCTTATTACATCCTGGAATCAAATCCTGAAGAAACTTCATCCTCTCACTGATCTTTTCTCTTCTAGCCTGTGGAATAATAACCATGCTAGAGAGATTAACAGTTAACGGACAAAACACTGCTATCAGTGACAAAAAGAACAAGCCAAATCTGTGTATGTCTACTAACTATAAATCACTCCAACATAACAAACCCCTCAAAACTAAAATTTTGTTACCAAACAATGAAGGTGTTGTTCTATCATGATTCATGGAAAGCTGCAATCTTTGTTGTCATGTAAAGGTAGGATTTAGGAACATACTCGCTCAGCTAGACTGTGCCGGTCAGTAGCTTGTCCTCGTCTTGCTCTCACGTGAATATAATCCTTTGGCGGACTCTTTTCTTCTGTTGTTGCTTTGCTTCCACCACCTGAGCTTGTTTCACCGTCAGGTCTCAAACCATCCTCAGTTTCTCCTTCAGATCCACAAACTTTCATTTTCTTCTTCTTGCTCGAATCCTTCTGCTCAAAGGTACATACATATACAACCATTGAGTTCCAAAATCATCATAACATGATAAACCAAAGATCAATTAGTCTAATTAAAGTCATGTAAACTTTACCATAAACTAATCCTAGATCCCACCATGATTACCTAAACATAAGCATCCCAAGCTAACACTGTGAAATGTAAAATAAAGCTCACCAATTGAGTAGCGCTGGTGCAAGAAGAGAGAGTCTTAGAAGATTCGTCTCGAGAGGTCAAACGTCGTCTCTTTCTTCCTCCTTCGGTTAGCTCCGTCACCGTAGACTCCTCAGCCGCCGATATGTAATTGTTACCGGAATACCCAAATACTTCGCCTCGACTAGTGAAGTCTTGACCCGGATGGAGCGGCAATTGGATACCATAGTTCACTGAGAATGGCCAAATCTCAGAGAAGGGTGACTCGTTTACTACCGGAGGATCCATAAGGAGCTCCGGATCCGACACGGAGCACCTTGGGAATACAGGAAAGGTTGCGTTACCGTTTGGTTTTGGATAAATCAATCAGTCACTGTTTCCAAAAATCACTTTATCCAATAAAATCTCAAACTGAACCTTGTGATTGAACAAACCGTGCCGTTTTCGTAAAATGGGTTCAGAAGGACGACGTGCCGTTTTGTTTGTTAAATTTTGATTGGACTCTTCTGTGTAGTGAATGTTTTTGTTTCTTCAGGTGGGAAACTAAAAAGACATGATTTGGAGTGTGAGAAATGGCGGCACGATCCAACGGTTTTGTACAGCTTCGATTTCATTACTGGAGAAACCAGTGGAGAAGAGCATTGTCGGAATCCCAAATCAGGTGGTGGACACATTTGATACCAATTCTCACCTTCGAACTCTCGTGAATGCAGGGGATTTACGAGCTGCTCGCCAAGTGTTTGATAAAATGCCGCACAGAGATATCGTTTCGTGGACAGCCATCATTAAGGGATACGTAACTGCAAACAACTCTGACGAAGCACTGATTTTGTTCTCGACGATGCGTGTTGTTGATCATGCAGTGGTCTCACCTGATACCTCTGTTCTAAGTGTTGTTCTCAAGGCTTGTGGTCAGAGTTCCAACATTGGGTATGGAGAATCTTTACATGCTTACGCGGTGAAAACTTCGCTTCTCACCTCTGTATTTGTGGGAAGTTCTTTACTCGATATGTACAAGAGAGTTGGAAAGATGGAAAAGAGTTGCAGACTTTTTAGTGAAATGCCTTTTAGAAATGCAGTAACTTGGACAACAATTATAACGGGGTTGGTTAACGCTGGTCGTTACAAGGAAGGGATAATGTACTTTTCCATGATGATGAGAATGAATGAACCATCTGATACTTATACATTTGCTAGTGTCTTGAAGGCTTGTGCTGGTTTACGTCAAGTTAAATACGGTAAGGAGATTCATACTCATGTGATAGTGAGAGGCTTTGATGATACTCTCTGTGTGGCTAACTCGCTCGCTGCTATGTATACTAAATGTGGGGAGATGCAGTACGGCCTTTGTTTGTTTGGAAATATGAGTGAGAAGGATGTTTTTTCGTGGACAAGCCTTATCGTAGCTTACAATCAAATAGGTCAAGAAGAGAAAGCTGTGGAGACATTTATAAATATGAGAAATTCTCAAGTACCTCCTAATGAACAAACTTTTGCATCGATGTTTTCTGCGTGTGCGAGTCTTTCTAGACTCGTGTGGGGCGAGCAGCTCCACTGTAATGTATTCTCCTTAGGTTTAGGTGATTCTTTGTCAGTGAGTAACTCGATGATGAAGATGTATTCAACATGTGGGAAGCTACATTCTGCTTCTGTTTTGTTTCAAGGAATGAGATGCAAGGACATTATTTCGTGGAGCACGATTATTGGAGGATACTCTCAAGACGGTTTTGGAGAAGAAGCTTTTACGTATTTCTCATGGATGAGACAAGAAGGACCAAAACCAACGGATTTTGCTCTTGCTAGTTTGTTAAGTGTTTCAGGAAATATGACAGTTCTTGAGGGAGGCAGGCAAGTTCATGCGCTTGCTCTTAATCTTGGGCTAGAACAGAACCCTACGGTTCGTAGTAGTCTGATTAATATGTACTCAAAATGCGGAAGTATCAAAGGAGCTTCAAAGATATTCGAAGAAACAGATAGAGATGATATTGTGTCTTTGACAGCTATGATCAATGGATATGCAGAACATGGAAAGAGCAAAGAAGCTATTGATTTGTTTGAGAAGAGTCTAAAGGTTGGTTTCAGACCCGACTCTGTAACTTTCATCAATGTTCTCACCGCCTGCACTCATTCTGGACAGCTTGACCTTGGTTTTCACTATTTCAACTTGATGCAAGAGAAGTATAAAATGAGACCAGCCAAGGAACATTATGGTTGTATGGTTGATCTGTTATGTAGAGCAGGAAGGCTAAGCGATGCAGAGAAGATGATCGATGAGATGCCATGGAAGAAGGACGATGTAGTCTGGACCACACTCCTCATTGCGTGCAAGGCCAAAGGAGACACTGAACGTGGGAGAAGGGCAGCCGAGAGGATTCTAGAGCTGGATCCGACTTCTGCAACTGCACTTGTAACACTAGCCAATATATATTCAGGCACAGGGAAGTTGTATGAAGCTGCAAATGTAAGGAAAGACATGAAATCTAAAGGTGTTATCAAAGAGCCAGGATGGTCATCAATTAACATTAAGGATCGCGTTTCAGCGTTTGTATCTGGCGATAGGTTCCATCCTCTAAATGAAGATATATGCAATATCTTGGAATTAGTAGTATGCTCAGAAGCTCATAGGTTTGATTGTGCAATAAAAAGAGCTTTTGGGATTTATTCATATTCGTGAAAAAAACAATCAACAATTTTCTCATAATTATGTTTTTTGGTCAGCTGATGATTTAGTCAACAATCAATATATATAGCCCTATTAGAATGAAATGGGGAAACGGTGATTCTTCCTGATTACATTAGTTTGCACTTTGCAATAATATTGATAAGAAGTCATGTGGATGAGGTCTAATTTATACATCAATCAATATGAACACGTTACAGATACGGAGAACAAAAAGATAAGAGAAGCTTCTAATTCCATGGACTCTGAAGCCGTGATTCTCTGAAAACAGAAGTGCCACCAGAACCAGCTGGTGAAGGAGATGAAGCAATGTAGTTTGTTCCAGATGCAGAGACAGTGACTGCAGCACCATGTTGAGAGGGACCAACTCGTGGGCTCCACCGAGAAGTATGCGGAACCTGGGAAAACAATCATCATCATATCCATATATATTAATTGCAAAATCAGAGATTGAGCAAGAAGAAAAGAGAGCCCAAGTCTTATGTTGGATCAACGATTCTACGTAATTTGTTTATATTGTTGTATAAGATGAAGGAAATTTGAATATTCACCATATTGTGTTGTGAAAAGGCTGCTGCTCTTCTGAGAGGAGATTCAGATGACGAAGAAGCACCACAAAGTCGTAGCACAGTACGAGTTTGAGCATTAATGTGATTTGCTGCATCATCAGTTTCACCACCTTCCATTTGAGCACCAGCATTACCTCCTGAGTCATTAGAGACATCCACATGAAGTGGAAGAGCAGGACGAGTCGCTGCTGTTGTTCCTTGCTGTTGCATGTAGCTGCGTCTTTTCAATTCTTCCTCAGCATTTAATATCTGTGTATCCGTTAATTTGACAAGTATTTATTACATAATAAATCGATATTGGTATATAGAGCTGAAACACCTTTATAGAGAGAAGAGCAAACACTTGACTGACCTGCTTAAGCACTTGGACTAGATTGTGTTTCTTTGCATTCAACACTTGTAATCTGTCCTCCACTTCTTTCCGTTTTTTCTCTGTTTCGCTTGGTTCTTTTTCAGATGTTTCATTTGCCTGTTTCGATTAGAGGGAACACAGTTACGAAAAGAACAATAAAGCTATAGACTTTTAGATAAATGGCATCTACGACACAGGAAAACAAAACAACTTCACAGATAACAACTATGACACAAATTGGTAACTCTGCCGTAGCTAATTGTTTCATCTATAGACTTGTTACGTGACAACATCCGTCAATGCAACTTAAACTACTTGAGCACACACATAAAAGCTTGTGACAATGGCGGTCAATAGCTATTTAACAACTCAACAAATATGCACTAACATTTGATAAATTCACCTAAATTGATCTAGCTTTTCCAATATTCCTATCTACTTCACCGAGCTCACCACAAATCTCTCAATGAACATGATATTCCCAGCTTCAAACTAGCTAACTTGTACTCAAATTTCATCGGAATATCATAAAGAGGTTAAATTATCAAAGTAATTCAAACAAACCTCGGCCTTGTCGTTTGCCGCATCCTCGGGTGGCAAATTATCAGTTTCCTTCGACTCCGTCACTCCTCCGGGAAGATCTCCACCGTCTGATCGAGCTCCTTCGAAACCTCTGTCGTTCTCATCTTCCCTGACCTGATTCCCACAAATCTCTTCTCTCTTCACCTCAACTACCTTCTGCTTCTTAGAAGAAAGGTTCCCTTCAGATGGAAGAATCGGATTCTCCTGATCGGTAACCAATTCAGACTTGACGGTAAGGTTCATTTTAGGGTTGGAATCAAGGGGGAGACGAGACAGGGCTAGTTTACGGCGATGAAGGAGAGATTTAAAATCCTTGAAAGAGAGATTACGTTCCGGCATTCTCCACCGGCGAGTCACGTCGGGAACTTTGTGAAGGTTGCCTCTGTACATTGAAATCGCCACCATCGTCTTCTTCTGGGTTTCCGTTCGTCGGATCCGCCGTTTCGTTCTGTTCCCGTGATCATATGACGATGGGGTTTCGACTTGCATGACGTTTTGCTCTGGGAGAGGAGAAGCGTGCGTCGTTTTGTTTAAGTATTCTACAAACTACGAAATTTAGGCCGCTGAAAGCCCAAACATAGGCCCATTACTACTTCAAAATTTTTGTCTGGATTGGGTTTACATGTGTGGTTTTGTGAGAGAATTAGAGAGAAGGTTTCGTCTTTGTTGATGGTGTATGGTGGTGTGTCGTCGAATGAGAAACCTTTTTGGCTACTATTAATACTTCTTGTTTCTCTGTTGAGTGCTCGCATCTTCTCTAAAGTTTTGGTATTTGCATTTGAGATGCAGGATTATATAACTCTTGGTTTCATTAGAATTGTACAGCTCAAATCAATGATGGCTATGTTCAAATGAGTGTCTCCTTCATACAGTTTGCCTCGCTTCTGGTAGGTTGATGCCAACTCAACGATATTATTAGAAGACTGTTTGATTCTGGAAGATGTATATACACTCAGTCAGGACTCAGGTGTAATAAACATATGGACAATGTATAACCAACCATATGGACAGTGACCATATACACAAGAGTTCAAAAGCTTGAATGGTAGTAGGTGGTCTACTTGAAATAGAGCGGGACAAGTTTCTTCAAGGTTTCAAACACACTTGTGAAGGGATCAAACTGGACTGACTTTCTTAATCCAAGATCTGGAAACTGGTTTGTCAGCGTTTGCTCCATACCTGGCATGGACATCATTGCAGCTAGCTCACCATCAGACATCACTTCACAGTCCTGTGGTGTATCCTTTATTTTTGCCGGGTCATAGCCAAATTGTGCCAAGTAGTCTTTGTACTTGGCGATGAACTCAGGTCCTGGGTTAGGTGTCCTTGAATATATCTGACATATCAAACACATGAAGTTATATAAAAGAATGCAAGAGAGATATGTCAACCCCATTGAGAGTTCTTGTCTTGAATCACCTGAACAAAGCCCTTGTCTTTGGCACCAGAAACAAGAGCGTAGTTGTCGTAGTCAGTGGCTATGACATCATAAGGCAACTTGGGGATAAAAGGAATTGTGGGGAATCTTAGGAAACACTTCTCTTTAATCATCTCTTGCTTTTCTAAGTCAGTCTCGCTTTTCTCCAGGTCTTCCGCTCCAATGCATTGAACCTTTCCTCTGATTCCTGTTATATACCCATCAGGGCTGCCGTGAACACAAAATGTATCTACCCGGATGGCTGGTTCCTTCATATCAAACGAGTATACACCCTGCAACAGGTGAAAAACTATGTCAAGATGTGACACTGTTGCATTAGTTAACTATGGAGTGGTAATGTCTAGTAGAAGAAACAAGTACCTGGGTACAGTGGCAGTCTTCTTGGCCTTGACCTGCAAAACCACGCTTAAGAGAAGCTACTTCAAACCATCTTCCAGAGTACCTAACTGGGTCAAAGTTCTTAGTAGTCATGCCTCTCATCATCATCATCATCATTGTTTCCGGGTCAGATGGATTTTCAAGTGGAAGAGTCAGCTTGTTTTCTTCCACAGCAGCACTCCCTAGTTGGCAAATGTTCTGATGACCAGACGAGAGATCCAACGCAACACCCTGCCAGAATACACAAGTAGACTCAGAAGTTTAATCCACTTATATGGATGCTTAATCGCAATGTCGGCTCCAACAGACCTGTCCTGTCTGAGATAAAAGCAAAATGGCTGCCAGCCCTGAAACAAAACACTTCCTCAAAGCCAGGTTTTCAGTTGGCTTCTCCAAGGAACATTTTAACTCAGGCTTCTTCAGAAACCCTGAGGAAGAACAGTAGCACCGGAATGTGACAGAGAAATGAGATCTCCTGTCTATCTTGATCAGAGAGCATCTTCTGTTTCATCAAAGAAACAACAAAGAAGAAGAGAAACCTGAGGTCAGTAAACCTAGAATATCTCTATAATCGGAGACAGACTCATTCCAGGATCTGATTCTGCAACTTTTGTCCTTAAACCTAACGAAAAAATGCTATGCATTGATGAAAACTTGAGGTTGATCGGAGCTATGAAGTTGTTGGGGTTCAATTAAATATATAAAGATCCTACCTTGTTGTCGTAGTAGCAGGTGGAGAGAAGCTATGAGTAAAAACTGGTCTCGAGATGCACACTACTACTACTTACCATCTCCCTCTCCACTTGTTTCGGTCGCCACCGATTTTTATGTCTTTTTTATTTTTCTTTCTTTTTTTCTTTCTGGAGTATTATTGACACTTGACAGGTTTGGGTGAGTTGATTTTTCTTTTTTTCATGTCGTTTTCAATTGGCCAACAAAAATCTACCACCGACGTCGTTTTTGTGTCTTGTAAGTGTAATAGTAGAAATTTGAAACAGTATTGTCGTTTTTAATATGTCACTAATAGTAGTAATCTAATGTTAAATAAGTAAAAAATTATGATTTGTTTCCTCAAAATGTTAGAACATTCATTAAATGAATATTTTATATTTCAAATCAAAACAATTTTAAGGATTTTGAAGTAGCAAAATGTCGGTAACTTTAATTTAATATAATTTTTCTATTTTTTGAATAAAATTTCAAAATAATAATGTTACAATATTTTCAAAATCATCAGTTAAAATATTCTGAGATTGTCCATGGTATATACGTCTATGTAACAATTTTCATTATTTGCAATAATTATTAAATCTAAAAACGATGAAAAACAAAATATCATGTGATTTTAAGAGATATTCATAAATAATATAATTAATAGAAACAAATTAAAATTTTGAAGAAGATATTGATTTTTTTTTCTTTGATCATATGACAAAATAACTATCCATTGTCAAAGAAAACAAATACATGTACTTGTGAACATGTAAAGTGAAAAGTTTTACAAAATACAAACAATTTGTAACACCTGAAACCAAACTTCAACTTACTATATTTTGTCTTGGTGACCTTAATTTACTGGAAAAAGTTTAAACCATTAAAACCTGATCACTATAGCATAAGGAAACTTCAACTTAGCATCTTTTATCACTAATAAAATTTTATTTATATATTCTTCTATATTTAAATATTCTTGTAACAAACACATGATAAATTTCCAATCAAATAACCATTGTTGATAAAGATACTGTCAAGAAAATACCTTTAAAAAAGATTCACGACATAGTAAAAAGATTCTAAGAAATACTGTACATATATAGTAATAAGATTCAATCTATATATAGCTATCTACCACTGATCATTACATGCTACCCACATGCATTTTTGTATTGTTTGAAACCTTTGAACCATCTCTTTGGAATCAGTTTCAATGATACATCCTTGTAGCCGAGAGATTTCTCAATACGAATGGCTTCAAAGTTCATTTTCAGCTCCTAGGTATGGTGATGCTATAGGTGCAGCCCGGGCTCCAAAGTCCAACCCAACTAAGTTCTCCTAATCTGTCTCTAAAGACGATCCACTATATGCCACGCACAGTTTCTTTAAGGTTCCACAAAACATCAAGTACATTACATTTTAGAGTTTCATATGGAGGTGGAAGTTAAACCTTGAGCGTGCAGTCTCGTGACTCTCCCTCTAATTCACTCATCAGCCATGCTCCATGGATCGTTTCTTGTCCACAGAAGTGACTTCCCCTGAAGATAGTTATTAAATTTGAAGAAAACCAAGAAAACAAAAATAGAGCAAGAGAAGAGTTAAGTTGGACTAATTAATTAGTCTTCAAGCACAATGAATAACACTATTAGAAGAGATTTAAAAATAGATGTAGCTTATTATATCAGAAAATAAATAAATAAAAAAGGTAAAAAGTTTAGAGGCTCAATGTAAAACACAAAAACACAAAAAACGTATACGTCTCTGTCTACTAAATAAAAAACAAAAGAATAACAAAACTTCAGAAACGACGTGGAACCAAAAAGAACGTTAAAGATCATGAATTGATAAATCAATTCAATTCACACTGGTTAGACTGAAGCAAGTAGCTGCACTTCTCAATTCATTCTCTCCAATTTCATCAACATTGTGTTCCTTCAACGTTTCACCAGAGCTGCAAAACCACACGACAACAATACTTCAGAAACACTTTTATAACAAATAAATACGAAAATGGAGGAAAATAACACATACCTTGAGGCGTACGCTTCTTTAGAATCCGCAAATGATTGCCTATCGTCGATGATTTGAAGGAACTGATGGATTTCATCGTATTCATGAGCATCTTCTTCTTCTTCTTCTGCTGCTTGCCGATGGTTTGATGCCATTTGAAGATTAACTAGCTGTGATTGTATCCCTACTACACCGTTATTGCTCTTCATCTCGTGAACGTTCTCGTTTTGGTTGCTGAACCCTCCTCCTCCATTGTTGTCGTTATACATATCATATCGATTCTGAACACCCCAAGCATTGTTATTGTTTGTGAGAATCTCCTTGCCCGAATCTGTATTATAAGCCGGAGGACTGTAGACATTGTTATTGACCTCACTACAACTATATGTGTAAGACATTTGAGGCTGTTGCGTTTCAGAAACTGGTAAGGGACTAAAGAATGGTGCAACCACGTTGTTTTGGTTATTGTTAACGTTAAGTCCCATTCCTAAATCAAGCTGAGATGTAACATCTTCCTGATGTTTATTATCAAGACCGAGGTCATGTATCATTTGATTATGATGATCGTGAGTTTGTGTTGGACCGTTTTGTTGTTGTTGTTGAGAGCGATATAGTTGTAGTTGTGAATTGACAGCTTTGAGTTCCTCTTCCGCAAGCCAAATCATGTATTGTAGCTGTTGTGTGACGCCTAGGCAGCCGTGGACAGGAGAACGGTCACGGACATAAGACTGGAAAATGATAGATTTCATGGCTTCGGGCTTCTGAGTTTCGTCGAGTCTTTCGAGGATCTTGACGATGCTCCTTACGCCGAAGAGCCTGTGAACGTTTTGGAACAGTTTTGGCTGTTCGGCGGGGAAGTAAGGCGCGAGGGGGCAGTCCGCGGCGCAGCGTCTACGTTGGTATTTGCACGCGGCACACGCCCCACTTGTGCCGCCTTTAAGAGTCATCAAAACAACAAGAGCGATCAAGAGAAGATCTAAAAACCTCTCTAGTGACCCTTTGTGGATGTGTTTTACGTGGCTCATTCGATGGGAACAGAGCAAGAGACTTAGAAAAATGAAGAGAAAAAGAGATGATTTTGAATGAGACGTTTTTTGTGTGTGTGTTAATGGTTTTTGGTAAATGAGGAAGGAAGAAGGAGAAGTGGTCTGGTATATAAGCCGAATTTGCTGGAGTAGAGACGACTCAGTAAAATACAGAGATTAAGTTTTTATTAAAAAAAACGTTCTTCCTAATTTAGGGGGATATTTTTTTTTATGATTCTTTTTGTTTTGTTCTAAGAATAGTTCTTTTTGTTTTTACTTAAGAGAAAAGTATAAATCTTACTTGTTTTATTTCTCTTGAGTTTTGGATTGAATCAATTTTTGAATTTTTTATATCTTTTTGAGTAAATTTGGAAAGATACTCCCTTTTTATTTCTTCTTTTCAAAACTATTTTTGAATATATAAAATTACTAAAATTATCTTACTTAAACTTAATAATAATTAACCAAAACATCAAACCAATTTATTGATAGTACTTAAATCTGGGAGGAATTTCAAAAATATATATTTTCAAATACCACTTTTAAAAAATACCTCATCTCTTATACTTTATCAAAAAACCCATCACAATTTTAAAATTTATCCAAATATGTGTGTAATCTTATAAAAATATACACAAATTACTGTTATACGCTGTATTACTACTGTATAATTATATTTTTAAAACGTTGTTAAACTTTTAAAAACCTTAAATATTTGGATTGAGTCTCTGAACAGTTATTATTTAGAAGTACAGTATTGAGTTTTGTACTTTATCATCTCAATATAACACAATTTTTTTTTTAAAAAATATTGCTTTAAATTGAAATGGACATAATTGTTGTGTTACTTAAAAAATATATAATTGTTATTAAAAATATAAAAGGGTATTTTTTAAAGTATACCTCAAAAACAGGTAGTTTTCAAAATCACTTGTTTTTATTTTTTTGGTAGAGTTTTGAGTTTTGTACTTTATCATCTCAATATAACACAATTTTTTTATCAAGTTATTTAGGTTCTTAAATTAGATTAAGTGTTTTCAGTCTTATCTTAGTTAAACCACAAAACAAATCTAAAGTTATATAATCGAATTTAGTAGATTATTTTGTATAGATTTTTTTTATTCAATTATTATTTTAAAAGATTATTTGAGTGTTTTTTGTTTTTGTTTTTTTTAAGTACTTCTATTTCAGTTCTATGATGAAAATGAATTCCAAATTATTCTTGGGTTCTTTTACAAATATTTTATTATTTAAAAATATAAACTTTGATGTAAGAATCGTGCTAACTTGTTTTTAAGCTTCGGAATTGGGATAAATAGTGATAAAAACACTGTTGGGACGACATTAATCATAATATACATCTAAAATAAAATGATATTTAGCTATACAGACGAGACGACCAAACAAAAAAGGTTGTAAGGAATTTTCATTTTATTTTCTCGAAGGTTGTATAGATCTATATGAACAATATAATGCTTAATGTGATGATTTTTTTGGCCAAGATTTACTAAATGACATCTTCTAAAACCTCTTCCACAAATTACACTATTGCTTAATTTTAAGACAAAATCTTCTTCCCCATCTTCTTAGAACGACTATGATGATGAGTAGAGTAAATCACATTCCTTCCTCTCTGAGTTTTCCATTATCAAAAAAATAGTACTTACTTTCTTTGCAGTTTGTACTTGGGCGATCTCCAAAACTGTAGCAACGTAACTCTACTTGCTGTTTTTTTTTTGTTTCTTTTTCTTTTTCTTATTTAACGTTTCTTTTCGTAGAGAAGAACCTGTGGTTGCAAGTGTCCTCTCTCACACATAGAAAGTACATCACTCCAGCTACCGATAACCTGAAGATATTACATCAAATGGGTGATAATGTCGACAAGTTTATCTGCCTTCACAGTCTAATGTAACGATAGTCTTACCTTGACGGTTTGGTCATCGTACATGATCCACCGATTGTGCTCATGACTATATGAAAAGCAATGATAATGCTGTCCATAGTAACAAACCTGGAGAGAAATAGCCAAACAAACAATAAACAATAGGGCGGGAGGGTTTTAGGGTCAAAGAAAGCAAACAATGAAAACACACATTCGGTTTCAAGTTTGTGACCATTGTTTTGGTTATATGATATCACAGGGAAGAAGAAGAAATTTGTACCACAGAAACTAAGCTATATGTGCTCTTAGGGTCTAGACCACGGTACACGATACTGATGTCTATCTCTGTATTCAAGGCTTCAAGAGTAGCTGCTATGTCTTCTACAGTTTCACATGTGTTTTGCCACCCTAAAACTGCCAGCCCCAGAATCATTAGTGTCAAAACACAAATATCATTGATCTGAAAACAAATTTACATTCATCAAAATAACAAGTTTTACCTGTAGTAAAAACATGAGGTGGAGTGGTGAGAATATGGTGGATATGGTTGGGTTTCCCACACCCACCAGCTTCAGGATCACAGGCTATTTGATGGTTCATCTCGACAAGATTTAGAAGTTCGTCAAATGACTTTTCAGCGAAGGTAACCTATTAGGCACAAAGTGGGACAAAATCACAGTAAATTATCTAACAATATACATCATAAAGCAAGTCTAATGAGCACTCATATGTTACCTTCATGGTGCGTAGGGCACTAGCATTGATGTTATGGAAAAAGGACGTGTATTTCAAATGTCTGGACTCCAGCCCACAGCTGTAGCAGTTCAGTTGCTCATAAATATCCATTCCAAACAGAGAATGGGCAATACATGTGCGATTAGCACAGTCCCATGAACCCGTACTGTTGCTCTCAGCAGATTCTGTGTCAGACAAGCTTGAGTTTTGAGCAAATGAGCGATGAAGGCAGTCGAAGATTACAGCCAATACTTCGGAAGCATCGTTCATCTGAGCCTGTACACCATATGACACCCAAGTTTAGACTCCTTATGAAAACAAAATGCTTACTCTGTGAACCCAGAGATCAATTCCCTTACCTCTTGAAAAAAACTGCTATCTGGATACAAGTTACTCAAAGCAATCCTGAGAGATGAAGGAGCCACAGGTTCTTTTCGTGTTTCACTTGAAGCAGCGCTTAAAGCAGTAAAAATGTCATACAGTGAACAGACAACACAGGGTTCTCCCACGTGATGGTGCTCTAGTGTTGAACTCTGCAAGAACTCAGTGCGAAACATCCCCAGATTCCATAGAGACTAAGATCATAATAAAAGTATAAAAAATAAAAATTAAATATGGAATACATAAGAAACTATAGATACTGATACCCAAGAAATCAAACAGTTTATGAGAAATGAAGTACTGAAGGTTACCTGTATGATAACATTTAAAAAGCAATTGTATTCCCCAACTTCATTCTGAAGACCAGTGCCAAACAAGGCAACCTCGGTCGTGTTCTGAGATTTCATTGTGACATCAGGTAGAACTCCATCATTATTTACATCCAGAGGTGTCCTCAAATATGAAGTCATATTTCTACCTCCTTGGTATACGTCTGGGTTCAAACAAAATGTTCTGGTGTCAGATACTTCATATTGAGGGGATTTGTCACACCAAAATTACCACAGAACAAATATGTTGAAAAATGAAAATTTTGAAAGAAAGGTAGAAAAATGATAAACAAATAGTTTAAGACATCTAATCAATATGCCTACAAGTATCATATAAAATAATGTGTCCTAAGATGGTGAGAAGGGGGATATATAATAAACCATTCTTCATACAAATGACATAGTCCGCCAGAGATGATATATAAACAAGGATGGTTGAAAACTTACTAAGGCTTTGAAGTACTGCTCTTTTAAGGTCAGCTTGAAACCTTTCTTCTTCATCGTCTTCAGCTTGTAATTGTCTTAATGTCTTTGTTCCCGCATCTACATGACAAGGATAAAATATTGAATGCATCAAAAATGATACTCGTTGAAAGACTGTCATTACTCGTTGGAAGAAACAATAAATCAAGACACTTGTTACAGAGGCATATTTATACTATTTCATTAGTTCCAATAGATAAAAGCAGTTTCATTTGTGCCTTAATGGTCTTCCCAAGCGCATCTAATATAAGTTCGAAATATCAATAAGCTGAGGAAAACAAAGCTAGATATCTACACGTCAGGGAGATAAAAACAATGTCACAAAGAAGAATCTAGGATACGAATGGAGAAACAAAAAAAAAGTCTTACCACCATTGCAACATAGAGTTTCTGATTGTCCCTCACATTCGGTGCCTGACCTCTGAGATTTACTATTCTCGCTCTCAGAAGGTGTGACCTGATATTTTCCATCACCCAACTTGTTTGAAGCTTTTTGTCGTCTACCTCTCCTCCCAGTGCGTTGATCAGATTGCAGAACACCAGCTTGAATAGCTATGCCGTTAGGAACTACTGCAACACAAAAAAAAACAATGTAAGTGCCTCAGAAAAGTCAGTAGACACATAATTTCATATTCGAGACCAGTGCTAACCTTCTTGGGATTTTACATCCTGCAGCTTTTTAACATCAGATATCAAACAATGATCTACTGCCGGGATAACACCATTTATATTCACTTTGGCTACTTCAAAGTCATTAAGTTGTCCATTCCTTTTCTCCTGGTAAAGAAAAGAATCCCAGACATTAATTTCAAGTGATGATTACGAGAATCACAACTCCACAACCCTGTCACTCTATTGTTACCTGATTTATGGATTTTTCAGGTTCCTGTAAATCTAAATCATCGACGAAATTTTCTATGCGATCATTATACACTGCCCCTGTTGCATTCATCAGCACTAAAGAGCTGTATTTCTTTTTCTGTTCTGCGATGTGTTTCTCTTTAGCTTCATTCTCAATTCTTCTTTGATACTCTAGGGTCTTTTCAAGCTTCCTCTCCTCTTCCTCTAGTTCTATACGGCGTCTGTATTCCTCTTCTTGTTCATTTAAAGCTTCAACGGCTTCAGAAACAACATCAGCCTCTGAATGATCACCAAAAGATGCAACAGAAGGTTGGCTGGAACAAGAAATCATCAAGAACATCAACGGCAGATTATTCCACCACCAACATTTATAGAAACAAAAAATTTCTATACACCAGCTTAACTAAAATTTTTTAAGAAAGCAGATTTTCACCTATGTTCAATTGAATCATCATTGAAGCGATGGTTGTTTCCAATAGTAGCCTATGACAAAACATGTAAGCTAGTTACACATATATACATGAAATACCTTAGAAGTTGACAACAGATAAGTTCGCACCTTTAAATCTTTCAGTTTTCTAGTGTCTTTAATCTTTTTCTTATCCTTGGACTTTTCTAGCATGTGTTTTGAATTATCATTTCTTCCTCGAGCCTCCTTCTTAGAATCAAGAGCAAGCTCAAAAAGTAATGCTTCTCTTGCAGCATCAGACTTCTCAGTGGCATCTTTCTCTGCCAACGCCTCTAAATGTGCCTGGCAGAGAGAGTAACAAGGTGTAAAGAGTTCGAACCTGAAAGAACACAGCAAAGGGAAGAAAAAATAATAAGTTCTAAAGAGTTAGATGCTTACCCGCATGTAGGACTTCACCAAAGGTAACAATACTATCTGATAATCGATGAAGGAAACTGGTCCAAGTTTCAGCTCTAATTGCTGCATCCCAGTGACATTTCGCATCATTTGCGCGTCGATTCTGCTAAGCTGTAATAACACACGTACATAGTATTTTTATAGCAGAAAGGTAGTTATTAATTATCGCAGTCGTGTTACGTAAAGATAGAAAAGATTACCTCTGCAGACAACTGCTCTTTTTGTTTCTGGATCGCAATCTCTATAAAACTGTCAGCCTCATGTAAGGAATCCCTCATCCCCCACACATCAGCTTCACCAGATTCCAGATCACGTAGCTGAGAACTCGTGCATCCATATGTTTCTTCATATCCAAATTGATTGTGGTTAAGAGTTTCTGCATCTTTCAACACATTTGTTATAGCATCTAACTCAAACCGACTACTTATAAACACCAACTCATGGTCACTTTCATTTAGCTCTTCTCTTCGTTTCCTCAGCACAGTTTCATAGCTTTCATGGGTAAACTCTGCTGAAGTCTCCCTCTTACGGCCTTCTTCAAGACAAAGGTCCTCAACAGTTTGCAAAGCTCCCTCGTAGCTTTAGTGTTCGCATTTCCTCTCACACAGGTTCTGCAAGTGACTGAACTCCTTTTCAAGAATCTGCATGATCTCCATCCCTTGGTTTGTTTTCTCTTCCTTTGTGTGCAGCCATGACACAATTTGTTCACCGCTAGAGGGTCCTGTGAAGATCCATGAAAGAAATCCATCCGCACCAGCAGACACATTATTGCCATTAGCAATATCTCCGGAACTTGCAATAACTACATTATGCAATGGTGAGCCCATAAATTTCTCTTGGAAGCACTCAGTGCCAAGCAATTTTTCATCCAGAAGAAGACATGAATCTTCAGCATCAAAATGAATCTCCTCTGTAACTTCACGACCAAGGTCACCAAAATTAATTTCATCATTGGGGTTACTTTGTTCAGAATATCGACTCAATCCACAGGCCTGAGACAAGTCCTGCAGGAATTTGAGAATTTTCCTGAGTTGGGAAGCTTCCAAAAAACAGATACATATGGGTGACTGGTTCAAGCTATGATTCACGAATTGTGAAACCGAGGGTAGATTCCGGAGTTCATCCAAGGTAAATTGGATCACCTTATCATGATGGCTGACAGCTAAGTATTTGTGTCTGATAAGTAGTTCAAAGGCTGCACGGATTTTTTCAAGGAGCTTTGCACGTTCAGGATCATCAGATATTGGCCATCCATCAGGAGGAGGAAATGCGATCGATGGCTTACCCTCTTCAGATTCATTCTCATCACAACCGTTGCAAGCATCTCCAAGGCTTTCTTTCTTTGGTGAAGTATCATTCCATGCATCCTTGAAGCAGTCGTCACCATCTTCCATATTATCTCCTCCAGAGTGAATCTCATTAAACTCAAAGTTTTGGATTTTCTGCTGACTGATAAGCAAATTCACTGCAGCAGAGAGATCCAATGGTTTCCATGGGGAACTAAGGAGCATATCAATCCTCTCAGTGTCAACATTCTGAGGCAGAACCATCTGCATCTTAGGTATGATATTACCCATGTGCACCTGCACAATATGCTGCATATGAGCCTCAGAATCCATGAACTTTTCACTACACCGGCAGCAAACCCAAGAAATCCATGTCTTGTTGGCCTCACAAAAAGACAGAGCTTCGCTTATAATCTCATTTGCATCCCCATCCTTTGAAGCAATAAAGTGACTTTTAAGATCACTAACCTTAACTCTAAGCAATTCTTTCTTCATTTCATTGCTCATAGAATCCCAGTATGACCTAACCCGATCCCTTCTGTCTGCTGTGGAGCCGTTTTTCCTTGCATTTCCATGCTTTCTCCTCTCACTGCTTCTCTGCCCCGCGCATGATGTTTGATCTGATCCACTGTTGTTAGCAGTTCCAACATTCTCCGACGGGGAAGACTCTGAATTCTGCTGTATCAACCTAGCTGCAGCTACCCTGACTTCAACCTCCTTCCTTATCTCTTCAAGACTCTTGGTAGCCTTTTTAATCTCATTCGGCCTCCTGGTCTGATTCTGAATCAAGTTACTCTCGATAGGATCCTCAGCCATTCTCCTAATGGGAATCAACCGAAACTTCTCATCACCTTTTCCCAGGTTACTCATCCAAGTGGACAAAGAACCAATGTTAGATTTCTGTATCAGAGACCTGAGCTCATCCTGGACATGTGCAATACGAGCCTCAGGTGTCAATATCTTCAGCTGAGTCTCATCCTGAAGACTCTCTTTAGCAGGATCAATCGGATTTTCAATGGAGAGAGCACGTTGGCACTCTTGCACAACTTCGTCGTAATCTCTCTTGCCATCGTTTGCAGCCTCGTAGAGCAAGTTGGCATAAAAATGGCCAAACTCAATCGAATTGGGAGACAACTCAACAGCCTTTCTAGCAGATTCAATTGCATTGCGGAGATACTTGTGTTTGGTAGCTAGATCTTCGTAGACAGAAGCAACCTTGACGCAGATAGTTCCCTGAACACGGTGGGCTAGGGCAGAGTCTTGATAGCGGGAGCACGAATCCTTAATGAGACGAATCGCCTTGTTGTAGCTCCCCCGCCCGAATGACTTGAGTGCCTTCTCGCATTCTAGCTTGATCACAGCCGAATCCAACGGCGCCGGGGTTTTCTTCTTCTGGCCCATCCACGAAAATCAGCTTAAAACCCCTAAATTAATCGGCATGAAGAATACTCAGATACATATAAGCCCCACCAAATGCGCAAAGATGTTCAAATCGGAGATTAAATTACAGACGGCGTCGCCTCGGAGATTCCGGCAACGCAATACCCCGAGGAGAGTTGGTGAGGGGAAAGAGATAGATAGAGAGACAGAGAGTAGAACAAGAGTCGTTGTAGCTCTCTCTCTCTCTTTCGCTATGGAGCAGCAAATCACACTAAACCGTAAAAAGATTACACGCCCGGTTCACTCATTTGAGTTAACCCATCCGTATTTATGGTTTAACCAGACAGCGGTATAACCAATCGGTTTGCTGAATCCCTCTGTTTTATTTTATCCAATTGAGATTATATAATTTATTGATGATTTTGATTGATAGTTTTTTATGAGTACGTTTCAGTTAATCATCGACATATTCACATAGTCATAGATTCTTAAATTTGGTTGTTCCGTGTTCAAGAATTCTTGTTTAGGCAGTTCATACCATCCATACATAGTGTTTTCAGTTCTTCCATGTTTCAGTAGTAGCATATTGTTCCATGGAGCTAAGTGGAAGAAACATGTACTTAAAAATCCAAAAAAAAAAAGCCTTAGTGAAAAGATGAGATATAGACATTTCACTGGATTAGGGTTTCTGCAACTTCTCTCCTAACTTTTAACTTCAGTTGAGTTGGTTGTTAAGATAAGATATATGAATATGAATATATATGATCTATAGAGATTAGAGATGACCGACGAAATAGAAGGCTATATATAATAATATGGACATATAATCAAATCCTTAATGTGACAAGGATCTAACCGAGAAAACTACATGAGGTATCTTAAGACAAAATCTTCTTCCCCATCCTCTTAGAAGTTAGAACCACTGGGACGAGCAAATTGCATTCTTCTTTCCTCTCGTAGTTTTCATTCTGATTGTCAAAAAAACATACTTACTTCTTTGTAGTATGTACTTGCCGGATCTCCGAAACTGTAGCAACAGAACTCTACTTTGTTTGTTTTTCTTTTGCTTCTTTTTGATTTAACGCTTCTCGTAGAGGAGAACCTGTGGTTGCAAGTGTCCTCTTTTACACATAGAAAGAACATCACTCCAGCTACCGATCACCTGATGATATTACAATTAACTGGGTGATAATGTCTATGAGTGTATCTGCCTGTAAAGGCCATTATATTGATAGTCTTACCTTGACATTTTTGTCATCATACATGATCCACTGATCGTGCTCATGACTATATGCAAAACAATGATAATGTTGTCCATAATAACAAACCTGGAGTTGCAAAAATAGCAGAAAAACAACGTTAAGTTTTTAGGGTGAAAACATACAAGGATAATAAAAACTACAGTTGGTTTTACGTTCAATAGCACTCTTCTGCTAATGTCATAGGGAAAGAAGAATAATTCTTACCACGGAAACTAAGCTATATGTGCTCTTAGGGTCCAGACCACGGTACATGATGCTGATGTCTATCTCGGTATTCAAGGCTGCAAGAGTATCTGCTATGTCTTCGACAGTCTCACATGTGTTTTGCCACCCTAAAACTGCCAGCCCCAAAATGATTAATGTCAAGACAAAAGTATCAGTGATCTGAAAAAACTTTGCACTCCTCAAAATCCTAACACAACTAGTTTTACCTGTTGTAAAAACATTTGGTGGAGTGGTCAGAATATGGTGGATATGGTTGGGTTTCCCACACCCACCAGCTTCGGGATCACAGGCTAATTGATGGTTCACCTCGACATGATTTAGAAGTTCGTCAAATGAATTCTCAGGGTATGTAACCTACAGGGCATAAAGTGGGGAATACAGCAAGGAGTTATCTGAAAATATACGAAATTTCGAGTCTACTAAATAATTTTATAATTAGCATTCCTTTTTACCTTCATCGTGCGTAGGGCACTAGCGTTGATGTTATGGAAAAAGGAAGTGTACTTCATATGCCTGGACTCCAGCCCACAGCTGTAGCAGTTCAGTTGCTCAAAAATATCCATTCCAAACAGAGAATGGGCAATACATGTACGATTGGCACAGTCCCATGAACCCGTACTGTTGCTCTCAGCAGATTCTGTGTCAGACATGCTTGAACTTTGAGCAAACGAGCGATGAAGGCAGTCAAAGATTACAGCCAATACTTCTGAAGCATCGTTCATCTGTGCCTGTACACCATATGACGCCCAGGTTAGGCTCCTTTGTGAAAACAAAAAGCTTACTCTGCAAAACCAGAGATCAATTTCTTTACCTCTTGAAAGAAACTGCTATCTGGATACAAGTTACTCAAAGCAATCCTAAGAGATGAGGGAGCCACAGGTTCTTTTCGTAATTCACTTGAAGCAGCACTTAAGGCAATAAAAATTTCATACAAAGAGCAGACAACACAAGGTTCTCCCACGTGATGGTGCTCTAGTGTTGAACTCCGTAAGAACTCAGTTCGAAACAGCTCCAGATTCCATAGTGACTAAGATCAAAAAGAAAAAAAAATGGCTTTCAGCAAAGAGAAATCAACTGTTCTGGACATTATCCATACTGAATACCCGAGAAATCAAACAGTTTATGAGAAGTATGGGTTACCTGTATGATAACATTCAAAAAGCAATTGTATTCGCCAACTTCATTTTGAAGACCTGTGCCAAATATGACATCTCCGGTTGAGCCCAAAGACTCCATTGTGACAGAAGATAAACCCCCATTATTGTTTACTTCCAGAGGTGTCGACAAGTTTCTACCTCCTTGGTACGCGTCTGGGTAAACAAAATGTTCTGGTGTCAGATGCTTCCTATTAAGGGCTTTTGTCACCACAAAATGATTAGAGAGCAATAGATGACAATATAGAGAAAGGTAGTAGCTGTTGCATAACTAAAACATGCTGAAAAATAATTTAAGACATCTGAAATAATTAGATACTTTAAACATGCCCTGAGATGAAGAAAAGTGGTATACACAATAGCCCATTCTTCATACCAATTGCATAGCAGTCAGACAATATTTAGTCACAAAATGGGCACTTAGAAAATAACACAAAATGTTACGGTCAGACATGATATATAAACAGGGATGTTTGGAAAATTACCAAGGCTTTGAAGCACTGCCTTTTTAAGGTCAGCTTGAAACCTTTCTTCTTCATCGTCTTCAGCTTGTAATTGTCTTAATGTCTTTGTTTCCACATCTGGAATGCAAGATGAATGATGTTAGAAAAAAATTGCTAAAAATCAATGTCGATACTGTCCTTCCTCGTTGACATAAATGCAGAAAACAAGATACACTAGTTACAGAAGATTCAGTTTTAACAGATCTAACTGTTTCATTAATTCTAATAGATGATAGCATATTCATTTGTGCCTTAGTTGGCCACATCTAATATCAGAGGTCGGAAAAACGATAAGATCAAACAAATCTAGATCCCTATCAGATCATCTATACATCACAACTATCAATGCTTTGCAACACGAGAGAAAGAGAACGATCTAGGACGAAAATGAAAAGAAAAAAAAAACCCAAAATGACTTACCACCATTGCTAAGTAGTGTTTCAGATTGTTTCTCACCGTCGATGCCTGACCACTTAGATTTACTTTTCTCGGTTTCAGAAGATGTGACCTGATATTTTCCATCAACTAACTTGTTTGAAGCTTTTTGGCGTCTACTTCTCCTCCCAGTGCGTTGGTCAGATTGGAAAACACCAGCTTGCATAGCTGTACCGTTAGGCACTGCTGCAACACCAAGAAAATAAGTATGAGTGCCACAGAATGGTTAGTAAACACATATATTCATATTCGAAGACCAGTGCTAACTTTTTTGGGATTTTAAATCCTGCATCTTTGCAGTATCAGATATTGCACAATGATTTGTTGACTGGAAAACACCATTTGTATTCACTCTGGCTCCTTCCAAGGAATCAAGTCGTCCATTCCTTTTCACCTGGTAAACCAAAGAAACCCAGAAATCAATTCAAATGTTGATTAAAAGAACCACAACCTTGTCCCCCTATTTTTACCTTATTTATGGATTTTCCATGTTCTTGTAAATCTAAATCATCAACTACATTATCTGTGCAAACATTATACACTGCCTTTGCAACATTCATGGGAACTGAAGAGCTATAATTCTTTTGTTGTTCTGCTATGTGCTTCTCCTTGGCTTCATCCTCAATTTTTCTCTGGTACTCCAGAGTAATTTCAAGTTTTCTCTCCTCCTCCTCTAGCTCTATTTGGCGTCTGTGTTCCTCTTCCTGCTCTTTTAAAGCTTCAACAGCTTCAGAAACAACTTCAGCCTCTGAATGGTCACCAAATGATGCAACCTGAAGGAGGCTGGAACATGAAATTATCACAACAGATTATTCACCACCAATTTTTTCAGAAACAATGATTTTGCCGGTTACACCATCTTATTAAAAAATTATGCACCAAGCAGATCTTCACCTGCGTTCAATTGAGTCAACATTGGAGCGATGGTCATTTCCAATAGTACCCTATAACAAAACATTAAAGATAGTTACAAAGATATACAAAAAATACCTAAAAAGTAAACAACAGATTAGTTCAAACCTTCATATCCTTCAGTTTCCTAGTATCTTTAACCTTTTTCTTGTCCTTGGACTTTTCCAGTGTGTGTTTTGAATTGTCATTTCTCCCTCGAGACTCCTTCTTAGAATCAAGAGCGAGCTCAACAAGTAATGCGTCTCTTGCAGCATCAGACTTCTCAGTGGCATCTTTCTCTGCCAATGCCTCCAAATGTGCCTGGAGGGGAGGGGAGGAGAGAGAGAGAGGGAGAAATTAAGATGGAAATGCAAATTAGAAACTGGAAGAACACTGCAATCAATAAAAGAAAACGTAACAAGGTCTAAAGGGTTGGATACTTACCCGCATGTAGGACTTCACCAACGGCAACAATACTATCTGATAATCATTGGAGGAAACTGGTCCAAGCCTTAGCTCTAACTGCTGCATCCCAGTGACAATTCGCATCATTTGTGCATCGATTCTGCTAAGCTGCGATAGCACATGTACAGAGTATTTTTAAAGCAGAGAGGAAGTAAAAAATTATCGCAGCCTTTTTGCGTAAAGATAGAAAAGGTTACCTCTGCAGACAACTGCTCTTTTTGTTTCTGGATCGCAATCTCTATGAAACTGTCAGCCTCATGTAAGGAATCCTTCATCCCCCATTCATCAGCTTCACCAGATTCCATATCACGTAGCTGAGAGCTCGTGCAGCCATATGATTCTTCATATCCAAATTGATTCTGGTTAAGAGTTTCTGCATCTTTCAGAATGTTTGTTATAGCATCTAACTCAAACCTACTACTGATAAACATCAACTCATGGTCACTCTCATTTAGCTCTTCTCTTCGTTTCCTCAGCACAGTTTCATAGCTTTCATGGGTAAACTCTGCTGAAATTTCCCTCTTCCGGCATTCTTCAAGGCAAAGCTCCTCAACAGTTTGCAGTGCTCCCTCGTAGCTTAAGTGTTCGCATTTTCTCTCGCACAAGTTCTGCAAGTGACTGAACTCCTTTTCAAGAATCTGCATGATCTCCATCCCTTGGTTTGTTTTCTCTTCCTTTGTGCGCATCCATGACACAATTTGTTCCTCACTAGAGGGTCCTCTGAAGATCCATGAAAGAAATCCATCCGCACCAGAAGACACATTATTGCCATTAGTAATATCTCCAGAACTTGCTATAACTACATTATGCAATAGTGAGCCCATAAATTTCTCTTGGATGAACTCCGTGAGAAGCAATTTTTCATCCAGAAGAAGACAGGAATCTTCAGCATCAAAAAGAATCTCCTCTGTAACTTCACGGCCAAGGTCGCCAAGATTAATTTCATCATTGGGGTTACTTTGTTCAGAATATCGACTCAAACCACAGGCCTGAGACAAGTCCTGCAGGAATTTGAGAATTTTCCTGAGTTGGGAAGCTCCCAGAAAGCAGATGCATATGGGTGACTGGTTCGAGCTACGATTTACGAATTGTGACACAGCGGGTAGATTCTGGAGTTCATCAACAGTAAATTGTATCACCTTATCATGATGGCTGGCAGCTAAATATTTGTGTTTGATAAGTAGCTCAAAGGCTGCACGGATTTTTTCAAGGAGCTTTGCACGTTCAGGATCATCAGATAATGGCCATCCATCAGGAGGAGGAAATGCGATCGACAGCTTACCCTCTTCAGAATCATTCTCACCACAACCGTTGCAAGCATCTTCAAGGCTTTCTTGCTCTGGTGAAGTATCATTCCACGCATCCTTGAAGCAGTCGTCACCATCTTCGATATTGTCGCCAGAGTGGAACTCATTAAACTCAAAATTTTGGATTTTCTGCTGGCTGCGAAGCAATTTAACCGCAGCAGAGAGATCCATCGGTTTCCATGGGGAACTAAAAAGCATATCAATCCTCTCAGCGTCAACACTCTGAGGCAGAACCATTTGCATCTTAGGTACAACATTACCCATGTGCACCTGCACAATATGCTGCATATGAGCTTCAGAATCCATGAACATATCACTGCACTGGCAGCAAAGCCAGAACCTCCAAGTCTTACTGCCCTCACAAAACGACAATGCCTCACTTATAATCTCATTTGCATCCTCATCCTTTGAAGCACTAAAGTGACTTTTAAGATCGCTAACCTTTACTCTAAGCAATTCTTTCTTCATTTCTTTGCTCATAGAATCCCAGTATGACCTAACCCGATCCCTTCTATCTGCGGTGGAGCCGTTTTTCCTTGCATTTCCATGCTTTCTCCTCTCACCGCTTCTTGGCCCGGCGCCTAGTGTTGCATCGGATCCCTTGTTGTCAACAGTTCCAACATTCTCCGCTGCTGAAGACTCTGACTTCTGCTGTATCAACCTAGCTGCAGCTACCCTCACTTCAACCTCCTTCCTTATCTCTTCAAGACTCTTGTTAGCTTTTTTAATCTCATTTGGCCTCCTGGTCTGAATCAAGTTACTCTCAATAGGATCCTCGGCCATTCTCCTAATGGGGATCAACCGAAACTTCTCATCACCTTTTCCCAGGTTACTCATCCAAGTGGACAATGAACCAATGTTAGATTTTTGTATCAGAGACCTGATCTCATCCTGGACATGTGCAATACGAGCCTCAGGTGTCAATATCTTCAGCTGAGTCTCATCCTGCAGACTCCCTTTAGCAGGATCAATCGGATTTTCAATGGAGAGAGCACGGTGGCACTCTTGCACGACCTCATCATACTCTCTCCCATCGTTGGCAGCCTCGTAAAGCAAGTTGGCATAAAAATGCCCAAACTCAATCGAGGTGGGACACAGTTCCACAGCCTTTCTAGCAGATTCAATCGCAGTCCGAAGATACTTCTGTTTGGTAGCTTGATCTTCGTAGACAGCAGCAACCTTGACGCACAAAGTTCCTTGAACTCGGTGGACTAGGGCAGAGTGTTGATGGCGAGAGCACGATTCCTTAATAAGACGAATCGCTTTGTTGTAGCTCCCCCGCCCAAATGACTTGAGTGCCTTGTCGCATTCCAGCTTGATGTCAGGTGAATCCAACGGCTCCACATTAGCGTCTGGTCCGGGAATACCACCCTCACTAAAGCTAGAACCGGATATCTCAGACGGCACCACCTCTGTCACTGTCACCGTCGCCGACGGCGATTTTTTGAAGCGAGACGAGGGGGTTTTCTTCTTCTGACCCATCCACGATTCAGCTCAAAACCCCTAATTTTATCCGCATGTATACGCGCGTGTGTGTGTGTGTTATATACGCCCCAGCAAATGCGTAAAGATAGTCAAAAGAGAAATTAAATTGGAGTCAACATGCGGCGTCGCCTCGGAGATTACGGCGGAGAAGTACGGCGTATGATCGGCGGAGAAAGCAGGTGAAGGGAGAAAGATTGAGAGAGTAGAACAAAGAGTCGTCCTTGTGCTCTTGTGTAGAGTTCGAAGCCAAGCCAGGCGAAAATAATCATTAAATCGAAAAGGTAAAAATGGGAGTAAAAGGGAATTTTTTTTTTCTGTACAAATTGATGAGATTTACAATTGCGATTACACACCGGTTCGGTTTATGTTTTGTTTGTGTAGCGGTGCGATCGAACCGTCTTGTTTGGGGGCTAATTTGATCATAAACAAATTACAACGGCTCAAATTATAAAAGTAGAAATAGTAGCAGGGCAAAAGTGGAAACTTTCTTAAACCCGATCCTTTCTACTGTACAAGAACCTTTCGCTCAGGTTCAGATCGCCTGAAAGTTAAACAAAAATGCTTTGGTCACTTGTTCTCCGACGCTCCGTCGGTCGTTCCCTCGGAACTTTATCTCCGTCTTCATCCACCATCCGCCCTTTATTTTCGCCTCTCCGTACTCTGTGCACTTCCGGTCAAACATTGACTCCTCCCCCACCGCCGCCGCCACGTCCTCCGCCTCCGGTTTCGTCCACAGCCTCAGAAGCCGAATTCCGTAAATACGCCGGTTACGCAGCACTCGCTGTATTCAGCGGAGTTGCCACCTATTACTCGTTTCCGTTCCCTGAAAATGCTAAGCACAAGAAGGCTCAAATCTTCCGTTACGCTCCTTTGCCTGAAGATCTTCACACTGTCTCCAATTGGAGTGGTACTCATGAGGTACAGACTAGGAACTTCAATCAACCGGAGAATATTGCTGATCTCGAAGCGCTGGTCAAGGAATCTCATGAGAAGAAGTTAAGGATTCGACCCGTTGGATCGGGTCTCTCGCCAAATGGGATTGGCTTGTCTCGCTCCGGGATGGTGAACTTGGCGCTCATGGATAAAGTTCTTGAGGTGGATAAAGAGAAGAAGAGAGTTACGGTGCAGGCTGGGATTAGGGTCCAGCAATTGGTTGACGCCATTAAAGACTATGGTTTGACTCTTCAGAACTTTGCTTCCATTAGAGAGCAGCAGATTGGTGGCATTATTCAGGTTTGCATACTCTTCTCTTCCTTTTTTGAATTCTTGGGTTGTGAAACTCAAGAAGAGTCTGAATCAATTTTAGTTGTTCGTCTCCATCTTGTGCTTTGAGTTTTAGGCTCTAAATTCTTGTTTATGTTCAGGTTGGGGCACATGGGACAGGCGCTAGATTGCCTCCTATTGATGAGCAGGTCATCAGCTTGAAGCTGGTTACTCCTGCAAAGGGAACAATTGAACTCTCAAAGGACAAAGATCCAGAGCTCTTTCATTTAGCTCGATGTGGTCTTGGTGGACTTGGAGTTGTTGCTGAGGTCACCCTTCAGTGTGTTGAAAGACATGAACTTGTGGAGCACACATACGTCTCAAACTTGCAAGAAATCAAGAAAAATCACAAGTTAAGTGTTGCTACCTTTCGTTATCTTAGTTTTGATATTGTGCCTCCAGCCAAGCAAAACCATGTTCAGTTGCTTCTGGTCAGTTTATTAGGGAACAAGTGCATCAAGCCTTAAGTTTTGTTCACTTTCTAGTTACTCCCCAATTCATTTGGCATAGTGCATTCTAGCATTTGGGAAAGCACTCCCTCTACTATGATGCAAATGGATCCCATTAAGTGGCTCAGGGTGGAACGTTACCTAACTTTTTTTTTTCTTTTTGTCTGTTCAGAAAATTGCTCTCTGCCAACAAGCATGTTAAGTACCTATATATTCCTTATACCGACACAGTCGTGGTTGTAACATGCAACCCTGTATCAAAATGGAGTGGGCCACCTAAGGGCAAACCAAAGTATACTACAGATGAGGCTGTACAGCATGTCCGTGATCTCTATAGAGAGAGCATTGTTAAATATAGGTATCGTTATGCTTTGAGTCTTATGTCTAACTTGCTTTCTCTAATGTGGAGGACAGAATGAAATACAAAATAAATTTTCACCATTATGTATAGGGTCCAGGACTCTAGTAAGAAGCTTCCTGACAGCAGTGAGACGGACATAAATGAGCTTTCATTTACCGAGCTGAGAGATAAGTTACTTGCCCTCGATCCTCTCAATGATGTTCATGTTGCAAAAGTAAATCAGGCCGAGGCGGAGTTTTGGAAAAAATCAGAAGGATATAGAGTTGGGTGGAGTGATGAAATTCTGGGCTTTGACTGTGGTGGTCAACAGTGGGTATCAGAATCTTGTTTTCCTGCTGGAACCCTTGCCAACCCTAGCATGAAAGACCTTGAATACATAGAGGAGCTGAAGAAACTAATAGAAAAGGAAGCAATACCAGCACCTGCTCCAATAGAGCAGCGATGGACTGCTCGAAGTAAGAGTCCCATAAGTCCTGCATTCAGCACTGGAGAGGATGACATTTTCTCATGGGTAACTCATGTTTTCTGTTGTTCTTTATTGGTTCATTTACTTCTCTTTCATTTTCATGAAAATATGAAATATTGGTGTCAGTCTCTGGGAAGCTTGTTTCTTGCCCCTCTGCCTTTGTGGTGGAGGAAAACATCTAAAATATTGATGTTAAAATTTGTTCATACACAAAGAAGAAGCTGGTAGAAATGATGCTACATCTCCTAGGGGCTAGATTCTTGCTGTTGACCAATCTTGTTCCATCACTAACTGTTTGTCGCTTTTTTCTCTCTTAAATGCTATTCATCTACACTTATAATGCGCCATATTACATTGTGTCTCAGGTTGGTATTATTATGTACCTCCCAACAGCAGACCCTCGCCAGAGGAAGGACATTACAGATGAGTTTTTCCACTATAGACATTTGACACAGAAACAATTGTGGGATCAGTATTCTGCGTATGAACATTGGGCTAAAATTGAGGTAATTTTTGACACACATATCCCATCATTTGATTCATTTCCACTTAACTCATGTCCTTCTGAGTCACTCACCTTTCTGATCTGTTACTGTAACTGAACGAACCAAAAGTCTCGTTATCTTACTACATCGCTCCTGCTCGAACTTCAATGGTCATCACTCTGAAAATAAGCAAAGGAGATGGTCATCTGTTGAGGTTACTATATAAACAATTTCTAAAGTTTTCTGTTTGATCTTTAATTAATCAGATACCAAAGGATAAAGAGGAACTTGAAGCCCTACAAGCAAGATTGAGAAAACGTTTCCCAGTGGATGCATACAACAAAGCACGCAGGGAGCTGGACCCAAATAGAATCCTCTCCAACAACATGGTGGAAAAGCTCTTCCCAGTCTCCAGCACTGCTTAAAACATTTCCATCAATAGGTTATATCCTCTTTTTGGGATCCTTCCTATACATCTTTTATTGCATCTATTAATGTTGTTAAGAAAAGGGTAAGGAATGAGTGACGCCAATATATTTGTCACAAAAACTGTACATTTGAGTTTTACTACTCTTTTCACAGTTCCTATGAATAAATGTTGTTCCTCACTTTCTCATTCTTGTTGAGTTTATTCCGACTCCTGAATCTCAGTTTTCCAAGTTGGTAGAACAAGGTTCTATGGCTGTCTAGCCTAGCCAAAGGTGTGGCTGCATGTCTTCGCTTGTGTATGGTAGGTATTGTATTAATCTAAGACCTCTTCCGCTGAAAACTTTGTAGACTTAGTTCTTAAAGTTTTTTATGACCTTAATGATCTCTATGCCAAAAGCAACAGAAGGATACCCATAACTCTGATTACTCAGCTATCTATTCTAAGCTTAGCATACACCTAGTTATAGAGATAAGCAATAATAGGTGGGGGGAAGTGGAAATTTGATCAAATAAGATAAATAGGTAACAAAGCATACCTTGGAGTAACACTGTCTAACATTATAAGGCAACGAAATCAAATCAATGAAATAATTAAACAAAGGGCAAAAAGTCTAATTTCAAACAAAGAGAAGTAAAACATAAGCAAAGTGTGTTTGTTCTTCGGCTTTCAAATCCAAGCCTCCTTAGAAGAATTTCTCCTACCATTCACAATCTATCATCTCCTCTACTTTTGCTATCTACATTCATCATTGACTTCTTCATGAGACTCCACCAAGAACTCTCTTCAGCTCGGATTTCTGTTCGGTTGTGAGCCTTGTCGGGTATCTCACACTAAGCTTCAATCTCAAGTTACCTTTCTTTCCAGGTTCTTTAGAGATTGGCATTCCTTCGTTTGGAACAACAATCTCGTGATCGGGTTTGATGATATCGGTTAGTGGAATCATGAGAGTCCTTCCATCAAGCGTGATCAGGTTGACGGTCTTACCAGTTAAGGCTTCAAGTAGAGTTATCTCTTGACTGACCAAAAGGTCGTTTCCATCTCTCTTGAAAACTGGATGTGGCTTCTCCTCAACCACGAAAATAATATCTGCCGGTATGATTCCAGGCTCTTCATTGCCTCTCTTAGGGAATGTGAGCTTTGTACCTTTCTTCCACCCGGGTTTTATATCTATAGGCAATATCTCCTCAACGACCCTCATTTTACTACAAGATCAGAGAGCAACACAAATCATAACAGTATTAAATATCCTGCACTTAAACATCTTCTCACAATTCAACCAACAGGAAACAAAAATAGATTCATCTATCTGTGCAAACATTGTCCACCAACACGCGGGTAATACCACAACTATCACCACCCACTAAACGAGTATCCCCTTATGTCAATTCAAGGAAACGTCTCATTCAAAGACCAATCAGTAACTAGGTTCAAAAACCTAAACATGCCATTTTCAACTTAAAGTAAGCTTTTTCTTTCCAACAACTTCAATGTGATCACGCATAGCAATCATATCCAGATATCAAAAGAAGATATTCAAAGTATTAAGCTTCTCTCAGCCAAATCAATCACCAAAACTATCCAATTAGCTGTGTACAATTGCAATGCTTCAAGGAAAGATACTTGTAGCTCTGGATTCTGGTCTGAATGTAGTATATAGAGAGGATAGAGAGGGAGATAAAGAAGAAAGGCATACCCAAAAGCATCGTAGACATTTCTAGATAACCGCATCTTCTTCTTCACACCTTTGTACAGATCCTCCAAACTCACAGGCAATGGATTCTCCACAGCTGGAGCTTTCCTCATCTCACCGTTATAACCATTGGTACCGTAATTACCACCGCCGGTGTTGAAATGACCATTCCTAAACGTTCTGTTTCCTCTCCCAGCAGCATTGCTTCCACCTCCGCCTTCAGATCCAAAAAACTCAGCATAGATATCCTCCGCATCTCTCGGGTTAAAACGAAACGACGCGGCGTTAGGCGGATGTTGCTGCCTATGCTGATGAAAGTGAGAATATCTCGAGGAAGAAGAAGAAGAAGCCTCCGATGAAGAAGAAGCCGCGGATGAATTAGGGATTTTGCCAGATTTGAGACCTTCCTCGCCGTAAAGATCGTAGATCTGGCGTTTCTGAGGATCGGAAAGAACGTCGTAGGCTTCGGAGATCCGTTTGAATTTGGCTTCGGCTTCGTCTCTACGAGTCGAAGGGTTCTTATCGGGATGCCAAATCATAGCGAGACGCTTGTAAGCTTTCTTGAGATCATCCTCCGTCGCGTTGTGATTCACCTTCAGTATATTGTAGTAATCCACACCCATCTCTCGAAATGACTGAAACAGTAATAAAGAATCTAGTCTTCGCCGGCGATTACAAGATGATTGGCCGTCGCCGGGGAAGGAGGAGGAAAATGCGAAACAGATGCGTGGAGACTAGGGAAGAAGAGGGAAGGGTCTTCTTTCCGTTAAAACTTTACTATTTATTTATTTTACTCAATTCTTTTTTGTTTAGCCAAAATAATTTGTATCTGTTTAGGCATATTTTAACATTCTTAATTTTATATATATATACTGACATACTGTATAAGGAAAATGTTATGATTTCTTATAAATCTTATTCTAATTTAGTTTTAGCTATTAGCCTATTATAGTTTCGTATCTTACCATTTATACTTTCCAAACTTGGTTAACAATAATATCATATTTTAGATATAAATATATATATTCTTTTTTTTTGAAACAAAAGAAATCAATATCGCATGTTTCTCTTAGGGAATAAATGCTGTTAAAAACAAAATAAAGAGTGTTGGTTAACAACATGTCAGATAATTAAAAACATTCTCACACATCCAGAGTACAAAAGATATCTGTATTAACTTAGTTTATGACCCAAAAGGTTGAAAATTTTAAAATTGGGCTTAAATGAATGAAAGGCCCATAATTATTAAAAGTCCACAAGACAATGTTTGAGACTGATATATTAAGGAACCAATGAAATGTGGGAAGGAAGTGAGAGTTCTTAGAATTAGATTCATGACACACACACAAAAAAAAAAACAAATTACATATTTTTAAGAATCAGAAGGTTGGATCCTTTCCTAAAACGAGAATCACAAGGTCGATAAGGATCACATCTCCTCTTAACAATGTGGATATGACTTGTATAAGATGTTCATGTTCTTTTTATCTCAAAACTTACAACTTTAAAGTTTACTAGAAATTTCATGTCCACTAATAATAACCCAATGTTCCCCTAAAATGTCATGATTTGATTTTTTTGAAGAGAAAAAAGAATAATAATCATGAAATAAAAAGGAAATCATATGGAGTGTGAAAGAGCTCTACGGAGTACGGACGGGGTACTGTACGGAACACTAGCACATTCTCGATTTGTTTAAATCTTAAAAAAGAGAAGAAGAAGAAGAAGACAATAAAGGCAGCACACAGTGAGAGAGAATCGTTGTTTTGTTTTGTTTCCAATCAAAAACATATTTGACACCTCACCTCACTCCCCAACACATGTGGTGCAATTTTCCTCCCTTGGCCCCAACCTTAACTAGTAGTACCAGGATCGTGTCACGTTGAGATGTGATTTTACTTTCTTTTTTTTTTTCTTTTTTATCTCGTTGGATAGAATATTATAAGTTTGATAACTCTATAGTCTCCACTAATCTTATACCTTTGGAGTTTGATAACTCCACATACTGTATATGAAAATTTTATAAGAATGTTTTACCTAATTACCAGTATACTTTCTTTTTATATGATTTATATTGGCAATGTTCCTTTTGCTATATATGTATGGGTGAGAAAATAAATCGTATGAAAAAGGTAACTTTAGCATGAAACCAATAATGTGTGACAAACCATATACTAAACTACTCACATCTAGCTAAATGATCACTTATTACAAGACGAAAACATAAAGAAATAATATTCAGAAAATAATTGTATCAAATACAAATTGCTCTCTTAGCTACTACATTAACCAAAATTTACGGAAACTAAAAAAAGGAATACTATACTTCCACTGTGAACCAATTACATCCGTTTCAAAATGTAATATCACTTACGTGCACGTAATCATCTATCTTCAACTATAATTTTCCAAAATACATCTACCTTCAATTGGAGTGGCTCCTCCCTAAATTAGTCCTTCAGTATGACGAATGACTAAGAAACATTGCTCTATTTATGTAGGTAGGATAATTAATAATGCTCTCTAACCATCTTTTCTTCCACGCTTCTTTTTCTTGACTCATTCACAAAACTATTAGTTGGTCAGTAAAATCTTTCTCATGTATATATATAAACATAAAATAAAAAGAAAGAAAAAGTTATCTCGTGTAAATAATATGTTGGTGTTCGTACAACAGTCTCTAATCGTCAAACGAAATTGTAGGTTTTGAATCCAAAATCAATAACACCATACCCTAGCATTGATGCATTGATCATACACATACATGCACCACAGTATCATTATGATATATACATCACTCTTAAAAACCTACGAATTTTATATCACTAAAACGGTTTTGTACGTTAACGAAACCAACAACACTAAATGACTATACAAACAAGTCTACAATGATCAAATCGAGGAGAAATTTTCGTGGATAGGATTTTGGCATGGTTATATTTTGTTGACTGCGCGCGATAGATAGAGAGGATACTATTCAACTATGGTATAAATTTATAAAAATTGTAAATATATATATATATATATCTCTCTCTTTACAACTTGGCCTTAAAACGCGAAAGAGCGTTTGGATTTGGACTGTTTAGATATAAAAAGAAATGATGTGTTTTTACTCTTTAGTATTTCGCCTATTTTAAATTAAATACGACTTTTTATTTGTATTTCTTTTGTCGCTTGAAAAATAACCGTCACAAGTAGGTTTGAAATAGAAAAGAATGAAATAAAAGCAAAAAAGAGTTTCTGGACTCCTCCTGTGATGACTGACTTGTGTGTTATTTAGGATTTAGCTCTGTCTCTCTCAAAGTGCCACTAACTACTACTAACCTTGGAGCCGTTTTCTCATCTTCTACCTACGCTTTGATTTCTTCGTCCTCCTCGCACAACAACTTTGTTGCCAAATACACCAATCTGTATTTCTCGCTACTTTGATTTCGATATTTCCTTATTTTTCTAAGAATCTGCTTTCTGATTTTTTCTTGGGGGGGGGGGGTAAGTTGAGATTTTCTTAACGTTTTCCTCTTCTTTTTTTCGTTGTTGTTGCTTGAGAGTTCTATATCCATGGCGTATTCTTGACAATTTTGTGTTTGTAGTGAGAAAGGCGAGAGACTATGGAGGACAATAACGAGGTCCTGGAGGCTGTTCTGAAAGAAGCAGTGGATCTCGTACACACACATCTTTCTCTACTTGATTCGGTAACTCTGTTAGAAACATTGGTTCTGAGACTATGTTTAATTTTCTTACAGGAAAACGTGCCAATTGAAGAAGTTTTTGAGACTCTGAGGTGTAGCAAGGAAGGTCTTACTACACAAGCTGCTGATGACAGACTTGCTCTCTTTGGTCATAACAAGCTCGAAGAGAAAAAGGTTTCACACTTTGTTTGTTTGTTTTGTATATTCTTCTTTTATACTTCTTGTTTAATCCTGTGGCTTCTTATGCTTTTGTTTTTTGTTTTAAGGAAAGCAAATTCCTTAAGTTCTTAGGTTTTATGTGGAACCCTCTTTCCTGGGTGATGGAAGCTGCTGCTATTATGGCTATTGCTCTTGCTAATGGAGGAGTCAGTTTTTTCCTCTTTCAACCTTTTCTTTAAGAGCTTACTTTTTAAGTTTCTGCTGCTGCTTTTCATTTTCTTTGTTTGGTTGTTTGTTCTTGATGATGTGTGTGTACCAGGGGAAACCTCCTGATTGGCAAGACTTTGTTGGTATTATCACTCTGCTTGTGATTAACTCCACCATCAGTTTCATTGAGGAGAACAATGCGGGAAACGCTGCAGCTGCTCTCATGGCCCGTCTTGCCCCAAAAGCAAAGGTTTTTTATTTGCTTCCTTGTTTTCAATTGTTTGTAAACAACAGAGTCTTGTTTGTATCTGTGTTTTGCCTTTCTGGATACTCTTTGACTCGTAGCAAAATGTATCAGCTTGTGGTTAGCTCCTCAACCATCTGATTTTTCCTTTTGTTAAATGTTATATTTATCAGTCTTTATGCTAATGATGTAAAGGTTCTTCGAGATGGAAGGTGGAATGAGCAGGATGCTGCAGTTCTCGTTCCCGGTGATATAATCAGCATCAAGCTTGGGGATATCGTCCCAGCTGATGCACGCCTTCTCGAGGGTGATCCCCTTAAGATCGATCAGGTTTGAAACTGATCATCTTTAACGTCAATCTTTAGTCACTTTGAATGGATGTCTAGAGAATGGTCTTTACGACGCTTTAAGAAACCTTTATTTTTGCTGTGTAGTCTGCTCTTACCGGTGAATCTCTACCGGTAACTAAAGGTCCTGGAGATGGTGTATATTCTGGTTCAACATGCAAACAAGGAGAGATTGAAGCAGTTGTTATAGCAACTGGAGTTCATACCTTTTTTGGGAAGGCTGCTCACCTTGTTGATACGACTAACCAAGTTGGTCATTTTCAACAGGCATGTGTATCTTCACTCTCTTTATTTCGAATTTTGTCTAAAACGCCCACACCTCATGTTTGAACTCTCTTCAGGGATTATGGACTTTGTTCAGTTGGAACAAACTAATATCTTTTTTGTTGTTTCATGTGCAGGTTTTAACTGCAATTGGGAACTTTTGCATATGCTCCATTGCTGTGGGGATGATCATTGAGATTGTCGTGATGTATCCCATTCAACACCGTGCATACCGCCCTGGGATTGATAACCTTCTTGTGCTTCTCATTGGTGGGATTCCCATTGCCATGCCTACAGTTCTGTCTGTGACCATGGCGATCGGCTCCCACAGACTATCTCAGCAGGGAGCTATCACTAAGAGAATGACTGCCATTGAGGAAATGGCTGGCATGGACGTTCTTTGCAGTGACAAGACTGGCACTTTGACATTAAATAAACTCAGTGTTGACAAAAATCTTATCGAAGTTTTCATGAAAGGAGTGGATGCAGATACTGTTGTCCTGATGGCTGCTCGAGCCTCCAGACTAGAGAACCAAGATGCTATAGATGCTGCTATAGTCGGGATGCTGGCTGATCCTAAAGAGGTCTTTGGTTTCACTTAACCGAAGATTTACTAAGCTTCCTCTGTTTTATGTTTGTTTCTTTGGCGCTTATGGTCAACCGTTTTCTCTAGGCACGAGCTGGTATCCAAGAGGTTCACTTCCTTCCTTTCAATCCTACTGATAAGAGGACGGCTCTGACATATATTGACAATGAGGGTAACACACATAGAGTGAGCAAAGGTGCACCTGAGCAAGTAAGCTCTTTGTAGCCAGTTGTGTCTATAATTTTTTTTTTTCCCATTATCAGTTAGAGTATAGTCTGAATTACCTTCTGTGAAAAATGTTTCAGATCTTAAATCTTGCACACAATAGATCAGAGTTTGAGCGGAGAGTTCATGGTGTTATTGACAAGTTTGCTGAAAGGGGTCTACGATCTCTTGCTGTAGCGTACCAGGTAACTGGGGATCAAGTTTTTGAGCAGTTTAATATAGAGCTCAAGGTTGAAAAGGTTTTCTACTTTTGCAGGATGTTCCTGAAGGGAGTAAGGATAGTGCTGGAGGTCCTTGGCAATTCGTGGGACTCATGCCTCTCTTTGACCCGCCTAGGCATGACAGTGCTGACACGATTAGAAGGGCTTTAAATCTTGGTGTGAGTGTTAAAATGATCACAGGTAATTATCAATCTGTGACTTTCCATTTCATATTGATATTCCAAAGTACTGATCCTTATTCAAATTCGATATTTCATTGTCAAGATATTATCTTTGCTAAAGGCTTAAGGTTTCTCTTTAGGGGATCAACTGGCTATAGGAAAAGAGACTGGGCGCCGTTTGGGGATGGGAACCAACATGTACCCGTCATCCGCTTTGCTTGGACAGGACAAGGATGAGTCCATAGTTGCTTTGCCTGTCGATGAACTCATAGAGAAAGCTGATGGATTTGCTGGTGTCTTCCCTGGTAACTTTCTGTACTTTCTTAAACTAGTTTATACAGAGTTTTCTCACTTGTTCACAATGTTTTTTGCAGAGCATAAATATGAGATAGTGAAGCGGTTACAAGCCAGGAAACATATATGTGGAATGACAGGCGATGGTGTAAATGATGCACCTGCTCTTAAAAAGGCTGACATCGGCATTGCAGTTGCTGATGCTACTGATGCAGCTCGTAGCGCATCGGATATTGTACTTACCGAACCTGGTCTTAGTGTTATCATCAGTGCTATTTTGACCAGTCGTGCTATCTTCCAGAGAATGAAAAATTATACTGTGAGTGCTACATTTCTTTAAAATCGTAAATCACTGACGCTTCATGCCTATTTCCTTTGATTGACTTGTGTTTGTTTTCTATTTTACTGGACAGATCTACGCAGTCTCCATCACAATCCGTATTGTTGTATGTTTCGATTCAGTTTTTTTGGGTTTTTCTACTGTTTCCACTAACTTTTTTGATGTCTTTATACACTTTTTCTGACTCAGCTGGGCTTCATGCTTCTAGCTCTCATATGGCAGTTTGACTTCCCACCTTTCATGGTTCTTATTATAGCCATTCTTAATGATGGTTTGTTTCTTATTCCCTCATTTTGTCAGTTCATAGATTGACTTAAGCACTCTCCTACTTGTTCCTCTAGACTATGACACTATGTCATATCAATTGACTAACTTTTGTAGGTACGATTATGACGATATCAAAGGACAGGGTGAAACCTTCCCCTCTTCCAGATAGCTGGAAACTGTCTGAGATTTTTGCTACCGGTGTTGTCTTTGGAAGTTACATGGCTATGATGACTGTTATATTTTTCTGGGTTGCATACAAAACTGATTTCTTCCCGGTACAATATCTCTCCTCTCTGTTTCTTGTGTTAGTTATCTCGTTGGTTTTTATTTGCTTTGTTAATAGTTCCATTCACATCTAATCTCGTTGGTCATTCTTTCGGATATCTTAGCAATTAGTCTTTTCTCATTTGTAATTTCAGAGAACTTTTGGAGTTGCAACACTTGAAAAAACAGCACATGATGATTTCCGGAAGCTTGCCTCAGCCATATACCTGCAAGTCAGTATTATCAGTCAGGCGCTTATCTTTGTGACTCGGTCACGGAGCTGGTCTTTTGTGGAACGTCCTGGGTTGTTGCTTGTGACTGCCTTCATCCTTGCTCAGTTGGTAAGTCCAACTTCGTTAATTGTGTGCAGGACACAATGCAGAACCTCAAAGGTTATGAACTTTGAGTATGAAACTATGAATGATTGTTTTGCTTCCAAACCAGGTGGCTACTCTAATTGCAGTCTATGCAAATTGGAGCTTTGCTGCGATAGAAGGAATTGGTTGGGGATGGGCCGGAGTCATTTGGCTTTATAACATCATATTCTATATCCCACTTGATTTCATCAAGTTCTTCATCCGCTACACTCTTAGTGGCAGAGCCTGGGATCTTGTTATTGAACAGAGAGTATGTATCAGGAACACAAAAAGCTTTTGTGCTACTTTGTACACTAATGTTTCTAATCAGTTCTCTTGCATTTCTATAGGTTGCGTTCACAAGGCAAAAGGATTTTGGGAAAGAACAAAGAGAGCTGCAATGGGCGCACGCACAGAGAACGCTCCATGGTCTACAAGCACCAGATACTAAGATGTTCACTGATCGATCCCATGTCAGTGAACTTAACCAAATGGCTGAAGAAGCCAAGAGGAGAGCTGAAATCGCTAGGTAAGTGACTTCAACCCCAATCTCCAGCCTTTGAACATAACAAAAACAACGTTTCATTGTCTTCTCTCTGTCTATTGTTCTCTGTTTTATAGGTTGCGGGAACTTCACACGCTCAAGGGGCATGTTGAATCCGTGGTGAGACTCAAAGGACTCGATATAGAAACCATTCAACAAGCTTACACTGTCTAAGAGACGAAGACTCAAAGAGCAACCTGGTCTCAGTTCGTTGATGAAAGTGTCTCTAGTTAAGTTAGTACATACTGCATATAAATATGGAATTCTGTTAAGTCTTCTATTAGTGGTTTGTTCTGCTGTTGTGGTGAAAGAAGTTAACAAAAATTTGGTACACAGTTTGAAATTAGCAATCTTATTGTACAATACATGTCTATAAAGATGAAGTGATTTCTTCATTTAATTTTAATCTATGGAGCACAGGGAGATTGACTTGGAGTAAAGAAAAAGTACAACAAGAAAGAGGGAGACTGAAGAAGAAAGACCAAAAATAAATAAGTTTCCAGATCAGACAGAGTTCTTGTCTTGTAGCTGCTGTTGCTTGGTCTCTTCTTCATTTTTCTCAATCTCAGTGATGTCTTCGTCATTGCTGCCTTTGTATCTATACCATTTGGCCATCAACAAGAAGTAAGCAAAGTTAACGACCATGATTCCTGTGAGCATGAAATAGAAGTAATCCAGTTTCGCTTTGTTCAGATCCTCAGCTAACCAATTCCCTGAAGGTGAATGCTCAGTTGTTCGATGAACAGTTGAGATCAAGAAGCTAGCGAGGTAGCTCGAAATGCCTCCACCTATATAGAAGATAGAACCCGCGAAGCTCTTCATGTTTTCAGGAAACTGCTTGTAGTAAAACTCCATTTGTCCAATGGCAGCAAAAGCTTCTGCTATGCCTGCAAGTGTGAGCTGTGGAATCAGCCACATAGCTGACATGGAGGAGATTTCTCCTGTCCGAGGCGCCATCCCAAGTGTCGGTCTTGTCAGCGCAAAGGTTCTTCTCCGTTCCTCTATAAATCCAGAAACTAATAAACTCAATATCGAAAATACAATCCCTGCTCCGATTCTTTGTAAGAGTGTTATCCCGGTTTCTAACCCGGTCACTCTCCTTAGCGATGAGACAAGGACACGGTCATAGAATACGATGAATACTGTCATGCCCGTCATTAAGAACACTACATAGGTGGCCCCGGGAATTCTGAAGCCACCAGAACCCAATCGCCGGTCGCTCTGGAGCGCTTGGAAGACCGGATAAGTCATTTGCATACTTATTGCAAGGTAGTAAACTGAGGAAGCAAGCCAAATTGGAATCACTCTTACAATGCATTTCACTTCTTCCACTTGCTGCAATGTGCATAGTTTCCATGGATCAGAAGCCGCTCCATCGGAGTTCAACTTGTCCTCGGGGGTCATAATCGCTGCTTTGTCTAGAAATCTGGCAATATAACAAACCTAAGTCTTTCAGCAAAACAAAAGCCAGAAACATATATATCAAGAGAACAAAGTATAAGAGATTTCGATTTTACCTCAACTGGTCGGTGTATTTTAGAGTAGTATTTACATAGTTGCGGGGGATATGGTTGTAAAGATCGACCCAAGGCTGCTTAACCGGCTTCAATCCTCGTTTCTTGATCGCGGCTGCTATAACATGAGCAATACCAGCCAAAGGACTACCTGAGGCTTTTACTTTTACATACAATCTATCGCCAGCAAAGAAGATCACGCACGCCAAGAACATAAGAACCACCGGGATAGTCAAACCGATAGTCCAACTCACATTTGACTGGATATACACAATTAGTGTGAGGGAGATGATCTGAGCGAACGTGAAAGTGAAGAAATACCAGTTGAAGAAACTGTTGATCCCTTTCTTTCCAGATTCAGATTTGGGGTTGAACTGATCAGCACCAAACGCTAAGTTACACGGTCTGATACCACCAGCACCTACCACAAGAAAACCTAAACCCATCAGCAGAAACATGATTTGTCCAACACTTGGCCCTTCGCATGTGTTTTTGTTTCCACAAGCAATGGGGTGCAATGAAGGAACTGCAGCAGTCAGTAGTATCACAAACGATCCCTACAAAAATGAAAATGTTTTAGAAAAATATTGGCGAAAACAAAAGCAGGTTGTTTTTTTTATATGTCATCAAAGATTTAAGTACCAGAAAACAAGCGATGACAGCAACACAGAGAGTCTTGTAGCGACCAAAGTAAGTGTCACAGAGGAAAGCAGCAATGAAAGTCCCGAAATTGATAGTGCCACTAAAGGCATTGATGATAGTTGCAGCTGTGTAGCTCTTAAGGTTGAATACAGAAGTCAAGTAGACAAGAAGGTTCGATAATGTCCCAATGATCCCAAGCTTCTCAAATGTCTCATTACCTGCGTAATAGTAACAAGCACATAAAATGATAAGAAAATTACATTTCTCATTAAGTTACAAAGTTGCGGTTTAAAACATTTAATGCTACAACTTATGAAACCGAAACACACACAGCAAAACAAAGAGTGAAGACTTTCAAAGTTCTGACTTTACATGATGAAACTTTTATACTAGATGACTAAAACTGCTCTGTAACTCCCAGAAACTAATTTTGTCTTATCCAGAAATTCTCAGAAACCTTAACTGCTTGATTTTAAAGTCTCTTCTTTTTCCACGGAATATTAAATTTTAAAAAAAAAAAAATTGTAAAAATGTCTTTTGCTCTTTAGTCTTTACCATAGATAGATCTTAAATGTAAGAAATCTCTTTAGATTTAGTTTGACCTGGGTTTCAACCAAATCTTTTTTTACCATTTTTCTTGTTCAGAAATCTCAGAGCAAAATCTCCAAAGTCGAGATTTTTGGACACGGTCAACTCAAAGACAAGTAGAAAGAAACGAAATTATAATAACATCACGGACCAAATGTTTTAAAATTCCGACAAAACACAACAACAACAACAACAAAAAAAACATATATGTATGTCCGAAAGAGAAAAAGTGTTTACCAATGATGAAAGGCATGACTTTCCATCCTCTATAAACAAGTTTTTTCTGCTCCTCCTCGAAAGAATCGACCGTCGTCGAAGTAACATCATCGGTCGTCGTCGTCGTGGTCTCAACCTCAAGGGGCTTTCTCTCCATAGTCTCAATCTGTGTGTAATTACAACAGAAGAGGTCGTTGCTGTTGTTGTTGTTGTTATTATCGTTGTTCTTCTTATCTCTTCTTACTCTGCTCTTCATCTCCAAGGCTTCGCTCTTGTTTATATAGTAGTGGTGGTGGATCGAGAGCGAGTGGATTTTGTCGGAATCTATTGAAAAAGGAAATTAAACCAACTGGTGATTTTTTTTTGTCTGTGAAAGATAGAGACATCTGTGTGAGTGATTTCATTTAATTAATTTCATTTAATATTTTAATTGTTCACTTAAAACGTTTCGTTTTAATTATTGGTTAACAGAGTTATGTGGGCTTAGTTAGTGCTCCATGTAGGCCCATTTTTACACTCCCTTTCCCTCTATTTTGACTAGTTTTAGTCTATTAGTATTATTATTAATCTAAAAGTTAATTTATTAAACCATATTGTGTAATATGTTTACATTAAACCAGTTTTATGCTTTCTATTAAACTGGTCAACTGATGCAATTCTATGTTATTTTAATTGTAGCTTTCACTATTAATATTTTAACTCTTACATGATGTTATTATCGTTTTATTTTATTTTAAATTCACTGCTATTGACTAATTTTAGGCTAACTTATATGACTATAAATTAGTGTTTAGTACGAATTGAACCTCTAGCTACATGCATGGTTGAATAAGATGGCCAATCAAAACCATAAAGATTAAGTTTCTTTCTTTCAAAAGTTTAAGATTCATTTGCTAATTTTTTTTTGTCGAAATGTTTAAAATTAGCCTATCAACATTATATGAATATAAATTAAAAAAATTATTGACTAACAAAAGAAATATTTGACATATCATTAATTTTTGTTTTTTCTTTTCCTTTCTTTTTCGAAACCGAGATTCTTTAATTTTCTTTACAATTATTACACACATATATACCTTTGTTTTATTGATAACGAAATGTAAACAGTTTTAATAAATAATATCAGGACTTAAATAAAAAGAATGAATACCTAAATAAGTTGATGCAAATTATGCATGTAATTATCTTTGAATATATATATGATCCATGGGCAGACAAGAGTTGTAAGAAGTCAGTTATCTTTTCATGCATGTTCACCAAACATTTAATTCTATGTTTGCTCTCTAACATTTAGTTCTTGTTCAGTGACTTTGGTACTTTCACATTTTAAAGACATATTGAATACTGGCATTAGTAATGAAGTAAACATAGTGATACTGGTCTTACAACAATAGTACTCTAATTGTTTAGCATGAAATGCTATCTAGGTCTAGGGGTGTGGATCCATATATTTTATGAACAGAATCTAATGAAGTTGTGAAAGTGAGGCAAAGGGTCCACTTCATTTACTTCACATTTATTAGGTTACTGATGTGATATTCCCAACTTTGGCATATATAATGAATTGATGTGTATATATTGTAGTCCACATAATTTGCTAGTTCATATCAGAAACCTAAACACACACACATTTATATGTTTATAGTGGAAAATAGCCTAAAAACACACACACACACCTAAAAGTTATAGTTTTTGTCAAAAACATTTATCTAAATGTATATCTCATTAGAGAGCTATACACCAAAGTTACTACATATTTGCCAAATTAATATTTAGACCGTTAACGTTCTCTGTTTTATTTCATTTGAAAAATCATCACATCAAAACCCTAAAAATTGTATTCTATCGACCTCTCTCGATCGCCACTCTAAGGCACCGGAGCTAAGAAGTTTTAATGCAATCATGTGGTAAAACATTTAGCTATAATATATGATATGATAGGTAATAATATCATTTCTGAAAGCTCAACTATCATTATTTTTTTTTGTGTAATAATTTGATATGATAGGTGAAACCTTAGAACATCGTCCAGCTAAATATATATTGTCCTCTTCGGCGCATTATGATATGAAAAGATTCCTCTAATAATAATTGATAGGTGGAAACAATTTGGAAGAAAGAAACATGACAAAATAAATCAATGGGTACATGTTGTTTTAAGAAATAGGAATTATACGATACTGTTCTTTCTAATTTACTATATATATATATATTGTTTGCAAGGCATGGACGATATGACAAGCCAGTGTTGTTGACAAAGACTGGTGACCCAAGACCTTATCTGTACACACCACAACATTTGTTTCATTAAACTGATTCTCATATGTTTTAATAGAGTTCAAGATAATACAAATATCCCACAAAATTAAGCAGAATATGTAGATATAGTGAATTGTATTTTAAAAATCAGAGTTTTGATATATACATGTAAGATTGTGCCAGATGAATCGTATAAGTCATGAACTCCGTAAGTTATCAAGCCGACCCAGAAAAAGTCATAGACATTACCAGTTTTTCTTCCTTTTCAATTAGGTCTTGACTTAAATAGATTCTCAAGTCCAATTTATTTTGTACTCAAGTAGTGTTCACACACAATAATGAAAATGAATAATCAATTATTTAAAGAAAGAAAAAAAAAACAAAGATAGTTTTGGGATACAAGATACGGATTATTTATATTTATATTTATTTTTGCTTCCGGTTAATAACTGGTTTAAATTCGAATGTATATCAATATATCATTTATGTAAGATACGATCTGTTTTTTTCTTATTATGAGTGGCGTTTACATATATAATAATTAAAAAAAAAACATACATAAGCAATTCCTAATTCCATTAAGATGGTCTCAAACTTGAAATTACCTTGTAAGAGGAAAAAAACGTGGACAATGGGAAACATTGCAAAAAGTTCTAATTTGGCAGACTTTAAAAAATACGTTTACCAATAATAAAATTGAACAACACTTTCTAAGACATAAATTAAAATACGTGTGCAGATATTAGATATATATATGTACGTAGGATATACGTGGATTACACAAACACAAATGTATGATGTTGGTGTAAACAGCTTAACGCACATGTTTTTAATTGCGAAAATGTTATTGCAGTAAACAGTATAATATACGAACCTACTACAAAACAATTAAAAACAAAAGAAAAAAAAATGAATTTTAATTAATATTTTATGTAATTTATCTTGTTACCCTTTAAAGTGCTGATAATTACACGATGTGGTTTGACTTTTTATAGTCGCAGATAAAATCGCGCGTCTGCAAAAAGAACAGGCCCTAATAAATCTGGATCATACAGAAACACACTTTTAGGTTATATGGCTAAACAGTACGGTCCGGTTCGGTTAAATAATTAAAATAGGACGGCCTGGTAAGTAATTATAATTTGGAATGGTTCGATCTTGGTTTCGTATACAAAATTCACATTAGATTTAGTAAGAAAGAGTCTAAGAGAGATTCTTGGTTAAATGTCTCAGTCACACGTCTTATAATTAGTTTTTGCTAAACAATTAGTATACATGACATTTTTTTTTCTTAACCATTCGTTTTTATAACACTACATTGACACATAAAAATAGAACACACACAGTTCAAATTGGGTTGTTAAATTATTCAATACAAGCCAAAAAAGAAATAAAGAAAACATATGAAAAGAGAAGAGTTGATGGTGTCGTTGTTGTTGTAGTAGTGTCCGTATTCTCCATACTTTTTGGGTTTGACGCGGTTGATTTGGAAATTAGTGATTATATCAAAATTGTAGAAAGCAACACTATATATATATATATAGTCAGCCTTCTCATGCTTGTTATCCATGTCATGGGTTTTGAACCTTTTCTAGTCTAATTCACGCGGTCAATCATTGGGGATAGTGGTGATAAAATTGAGATAGTGGATCCTCAATTAAACCTAATCTAGTTACCAAACCCATATCGGATGATAAGAAAACCGGTTTAACTTGGACCAGTTTTCTCATAAACCGAAGTCATCTTTAGTTTGAAGTTTAAACTAATCAAAATAAAGTAACAAAAGTACAAAACCTAACTAAAAACTACATGCATTTACATAAGTACGAAAATTGACGAATGAATTTGGTTTGCTTTCGATCGAACCAAAAATGAACCAAAGCCAAACTAAACCAAAATGCCAATCCTTGTCACGTAATTTTTATAATTTTATTAGTTGGACCGGCAAGCAAGCCTGAAGAAAAACAAGTGGAAATGAAGAGAATTATTTATATTACCAATTTTCTAAAGATAAATAAAAATATGGATCTTTCAAATTATGAATGAAGAAAATTCTTAAATGGAATAGAACTGTATGTTTTATGTCTAATCTTTGTAACATAAAGTCTTAACCACGTGTCTAATCGTTATATGTTTATCTGATTGATTTCTTTTGGCGGTGTAGTTTTCATTGTTGATGGACAGACTACGACACTAAATTTGGTCTAACACTTGGACTTGTTGTTTACAAAATGGTTGACTATACAAGTTCACATTATGAAAATGATTAATTATTGTTTCTGGTATTATCATAACTGTTGTTTATTGCATTTGGAGAGAACGTAGTACAACAAGACCGTCACTCTTCTGACTTAAATTATGATCATGTTATAGTCAAAAATATTCAACCTATCTCTTAATTAAGGGCCAAACTTGCTGGCTTAGACCCGTCGGGTGAGGCAACACATCAACCCGTCAAGAACACAAATTGACCATCATCATATCAAAGCTTCTTATGTAATTGGTTTTTGACCTATTTCTCGCTTTGCTTCACATGAATATCGAAAAAGTTTAAATGTTACTCTACTTCTTATGAAAATGGTGTCCTTTATAAAAGGGGAATTGAATATGATTGTTTAGCACACACACAAAAAGGGAATAATATGATCCACTTCGATTTGAAGAATATAGCTTTTATATGTATATACAATAGCTAGCTACACTTTGTATCATACGAGGTCGTGGAGCAAAACACAAGTTGCCTTTTTCATCATTAGGCTGACAAGTGCTACATGCACTCTCCGCGTACGGTTTCGTTCTTAATCTTAGTTCATAGTCATTTAATTTTACAGTCCATACATTTTGAAATGTTTATTTATAAAATTTATAAAAGCAATAATTAAAGACGTTCTCCAAATATTAAAACTTCCAAATTTCGACAAAAACACGTTTATGTCTCCTCCATGCATCTTTCATATGGATTGTCTTTTTATATTGCACTGTCTACAAATAATGATCCAAACCAAAATTTTCTGCGTCATTTATATGAATTTAACGCTATTTTCTCCGATAAATTTTACATCGTCAATAATGGATCCATCCATTTCGGTGGCTTCTTTCACCGTCACCATCTATGCTAACTCCACTCTTATCCTCGAGCATTTGTTTTGCTTTCTCCAACCAAACTACACTAGCTAATTAACCTTAGCTTCTCTTATCTCATTTTTTTCCCCCACAACAATCATCATCCACCTTTTTTTTCATAAGAGCTTTGTATCATGAAATTGGGTGTATCTGAACTATTTCATATAATATGAATCATCTTTTTTCACTTATATGGCATCTTTTGCTCCCATGTTGGTGAATTCGACCAAAAGTATACGCACTATAATCTATATGTGGTATGAAAAAAACTGTTCACACTCTAAAAATGTGTTGTGGGATTAACTTCACAAATCACACTCTACAAATGTGTTGTGGGATTAACACTCAGCACGCACTACAAATTAACATTGTATAAAAAATGAAACACGTTATACATATCTAATTAAATCTATATGACTACGCCTGCAGAAACATGTTTAAAATGTAATACTAACATTTATGGGAAGTTTCGACGTCGACGCACTTAACATGAGCTTCTTCGAATTGAACAAGCTAAAAGAGTGATATTATGTTGACGAGGACCTAAGAAAATAAAAATTAATACATAAAGGCTTTGATTGGTATAAAGTTTATAAGCTTTAATTATATTGGTATAAAGTTTCATTGAAACGTTCGTTTTGGCGGACGAGGTGGTTGAGCTATATTTTTAATTGTTCACACCCCAGTCTATATTTAATTGTAGTGATCGATTCGAGCACTCATCATCGAGTCAACGTTTTGATTTGTTCTTTCGTCATACCTACGTGTTTAATTTTCATACATCAAAATTTTTAAAAGTATTTTATGATATGAGCTGAAACAAATTCTGGTTGCAGCTTTGTTCTTTAATGATTGATACCGATCGATGGAAGATATTGATACGATATGATACTCTCTTTAGATTTTGTTTTTCGTATTTTTTTTTTCCTAAACTTGGTTGGGTTTTTTAAACTACTTTGTTATCCTGTTAAATTACTATTATCTCTATCAAGTGTTTCTAGCCAAAAAGAATCTTATTACGAAAAAAAGGAGTTGTTTATTCGCGCAATTTCAAACGAATATATTATATATGGGAATCAACTAGATACAATTGTTTAACTTATGAAGAATAAAATTCTATGATTTTTGTTTTTGGTCACCAAAAATTATGTGATACGTGTTACATTTGTACTGGTTATGAAATCGTACGTATTTTCCTATATATGTTTGTTGTCTTTAATCAAAATCAAAAAGTTCGTGTGTTTTAATTTTGTGACACAGATTTTGATTTCTTACTCGAATGAGGTAAAAAAAACATCAGCAACACAAATTGTTATAAACGAAAAGATAGTAAGCTCCCCTCTAAATTCAACAAAATTTATAAAACATAATAAACGAATATGCATACTGTATATATGTTTTAGAAGTTTGGCTAAAAAGAGTAGAGATGTAAAGTTTTTTCCTATGATACTTGGACGAGAAACTTCTAACAAAGTTTATTTGCTTTTGTTGTAGTGTGTAGTTTTGGCCCAATATACTGGAAGACAACATTATGGTGCCGCCATTTTCAGTCACAAATTAAGTGCTAATTATGGAATATTGACTTTACAAAATAACATCATTAGCCGAATAATAATAAGTACAACAGTCTAAAACATATCAAACGGCATGTCCATTTACTAATTGTGGAGTTTACAAACTAATATATAGGGACAGCCCACCACGATGAATATATAATTACCACAATTTCTTGAAGTAGGCTTGGCCACATATTCTCTATAATTAGATGCAAATCAACCATTTATAATGTTAGTGTTGGTTATAATATTATATATTGTCGAAGTGGCAATACAAATCAACTATTTATAATGGTTATTTCTGTTAGTGTTAGTTGTGGAGAGTCACACTATGACATGAATATTCTATTTGTAATGAAAACTTCCACATGTAAGCACTTTCAAAGGTCCAAAATTAAGTAGATAGAAGGTGTTAATTAGTAACCCTTTTTTGTTCAATTCCTAGTTAAGTTGGTGTAGTTATAATACCCATTTTTGCACTGCGAAACCTCCCCGAATAAAGAATTTTGTGCTACTCATTGTTTGATTATGTTGTTTTTTACCCGTTTTGGCGATGTTATGCTCAGCTTTCAGTCCACTAATCTTTAAATACCTATCCTTTGTAATAAATCTAAGCAAACAAACAAAAGTAAAATTGTCTTCTCGTAACTCGTAAATGAATTGTCATGTCGCTTCTTCTTGTGACAAGTGAAGTAGCTAGGGAAGAGTCCAGAAACAATCAAGAGAAAATACTTAGAGCTAACATGCATCAACAGTACTCCACTCTCCGCAGTCCGCATCCGCCAGCGAAACCACAAAATGAAGACAATGTTGTGATGAATATTTCATCAGCTACTTAGTAGTCTAACCATCCAACGACATGCATGTGAGAATACGTACCTTTTTTTTTCCAAAAAGAGACACGGTTAGAGAGGGCGAAATCATCCAAAAGTAACATATACATCTTGCTTGAGTTTTTTTGTTGTTTTACTACCCGTTCGTTAATGGCTTCTAGTATGCATGCATGGCATCCCATGAGACCTAGTCGATCGTACCATTTAACATAGTGAGAGAGACACGTCCTGTCTTTCTGTCATGACATGCACATCTTCTTCCGACATGTGTGACACACTGTCACATGCACACACACAACATACACATATTATACAATTTTCTACTGTCAAACCCAATCCGACCACCCAAAAAACCCATTCGCCAAACCCGTATTAGACAATTCCCGGTAAATATAATTTCCACTATAGATCTGGTTATCTGAATTAGATCCAGATTGAGAATTTTGAGGGAATGATAATATGGAACGGAGCATGGTCTAGTTGTTTCCGGAGGAATCAACATCTCTCTTTCTTCTGTTCAGCATATCTAATTTTCATATCTTAGTTGAGTTATTGGAGAAGGAACATATCCCATATTTTGATACTGGTATCTTTTAGTGACCTAAAATATTCTTGTTTATATGTTATGTTCTTCAAACTAATCCCTAACATAATCCCTACCAACTACCAAGTACCAACCCAAATTTTTAAAAGCATATATATAAGCCCAACTCGTATAAATCTTAAAAGTCAGCCTTTTAAAGGGAAAGAAACGGGCCTCACAAACAATTTTTAAACTAACCGATTCTATATGTAAACGAGCCTACATATCTTTGGGAATAAGCTATTAACTGCATGTGTTTATGGGCTTTGTTACAAAGTTTCACATTCATGGTCGTCACTAGCCCTGTCTTGCGCATCAGATTAAAGAAAATTATATATCGTATTGTACTTGTCTACTTGAAGCTTATCGTCTTTTGTCAAAATCAATTCAAGTTCAAGCAATCTTTATATAAAAAAAAAAAGATTATCCATGATGCTTTTAAAAGGGTGTTGTCAAGATTGACTTCATTCAGGTATAAAATAACGATGAATGTAAAATAAAGTATTATATGAAGCGACTCTCTCTTGTCATCCAACAATGACCTTTCGACTGATCAAACAGACTCACCCTTTGAACCCCATCCACCTCTTATATAGCCACTGCTTTTATTTTTGGCATATCCCACTTGCATTGCATCTATCATTTTATTATATAGTCATTCCTCCAATAAGTATTACTCTAACACATGTAGGTCCTTTGTTCTTAATTAATCATTTAAATAAATCATCTGAACATGAGTTGTATATAGTTTATTTGTATTTCTAGCTGAATAATATATAGTTTGGTCCCGAAAAAAAACAAAAACCTAGTCAGCATTTTCGTAGTTTTTCCAAAGTGAGTGGCGAAATTTGTGACAGAATAGGTTCATTTGTATAAACAAAATAACTAGTCGGTAGTGTTAGAAAATTAAAGAATTTTTTAAAAAAAAATCCTTAGCTCGTATTTAGGTCAAAAACCAATACCTTACTATCATGTTCTGATTTTTTCTCAACCCTTCTACAACAAAAAGAAAAAAAAAAAACTTAAACTTTCAACTTGGTATATATGACTTTGTATCATTCATAAACTCAAAAATATAAAATATATTTACAAACAAATCTGAGTGTGTTTGTTTATATCATTGTCCACTCTCTCTTTCTCTCTCTCTCTCTCTCACACATCCTTTTGGTATAAGTAGAAAGAAGGAAACATATTTTTGAGTCTTTATTGGGAATCATCATGGCCTCGCTTCCGGTGAAGCCTCTACCTTCCGGCCAGTTACAGCTTCTTCACCGGAATCTCATTACTCCCCCGTCAATGTTATCGGTCGCCGGTTTCAAAAGGCAGCATATCTTAGGAGTCCCTTCTTATCTATGTATTGATGAATCTGTGAGGCATATGAGAAGCATTAGGTCATGGGGCACTCGTCGGCGGATAAGCAAAAGCGCTGGTGTGTCTATGCCGGTGGCTTCCGCTGAGGATTTGCCGGCAATTTCTTGGGAATCTTGGAAGCCTGACAAGACCACCTTAGCTCCATCGCTAAGTGACGTCATTTGGCCTGCCGCAGGTAATTACTTTATTAAATCTGTGCACCGGAGAAATTATTATACATGCTCACTTTGTTAGAGTTGATATCAGTTTATATTCTTCTTTTTTTTACGTCTAGTTGATATTATTCGGATTCTATATATATGCATCTCATTAGTCATTTCATATCAGGCAAAAAGTATGAGTCCACGAGTCCTATTTTGGGGTTTAGAAATAAAAAATTTATACTAAATTAGAAATGCTAAAAGTAACATATATTAATATTAGACAGCAAGTTTCTTTGTCCAAAGACAAGGGAATAGAGAGAGAAAGACAGAGTGATAATGTCTCTTCCAACAACCAAATAGCTATTGGTATTTGGTAATAGGATATGAATCTAACTGTTTGAGGTTGACCAATTCTCAAATTTGAGGTTGACCAATTCTCAAATTTGAGGTTGACCAATTCTTAATTCGTATATATAATCTATATTCGTAAAAATGTAAGGAAAAGGTTTATGAATTTCATATGGTTATACATATGTATTGGATAAGTCATATATATATATATATCGACGATCAAATCCTCATTTATTAATCGTGGTCTTATCATTTTAAGTCATGTTGTTATAATTTTGTGAACATGCATGCAATTGAATTATTTGGTTTATTATATGTCATTTTACCTTCAGATATATGCTCATAGCCTTGAATCTACAACCTCTTTAATCAAATTATATATATAATTTGTGTGTGTGTTCAAAAATGTTGAAGTGTTTTAATTAAATATTGGTATGGGTAAAGGAGCGTTTGCGGCAATGGCGATAATGGGAAGAATAGATCAAATGTTAAACCCTGAAGGGATCTCAATGTCAGTTGCACCACTTGGTGCCGTCTCTGCCATACTCTTCACCACCCCTTCTGCTCCTTCTGCTCGGGTAAATTTCCCAAAACTCTTTTTCTTATACTTGCGATAGAAACACTAAAACGTACACAGCTAGCCTTAAACGCTAGGTAGTGTGTGTTGATCAACATGCATGGTGATAGGGTGCATGTGTATTTATTTCAGAAATACAATATGTTCGTGGCTCAAATAGGTTGTGCAGCCATTGGGGTGTTGGCATTCTCCGTCTTTGGGCCAGGCTGGCTTGCCCGCAGCACCGCCCTGGCCGCTTCCATCGCGTTCATGGTCATCGCTCGTGCCAACCATCCACCTGGTAATTCAATATCCCACTCTAGATCTTCTTTTTTTCTGGAAGTTATATACTACAACATTGAACTTGAAGTACACATTTCCACTCTCAACATTGATAATATAATTCCCTTCTTTTCATGTATTAATGTATAATGCATACTTAATATCGGATTAATATGAAATAGTTGAATGATATATATGATTTTGAAAAAAAACAAACACAGCGGCGAGTTTACCACTGCTGTTCATAGATGGAGCAAAGTTACATAAGTTGAACTTTTGGTACGCATTATTCCCAGGTGCAGCCGCTTGTATCCTCCTCTGCTTCCTCGTAAGTTACCTATTTCATGCTTCATCAAAAGCACATGATATATTGTTTACCTCTTCAATTCTGCTTTCAAACTATATATTTGCTTAATTAGATATTGTACTGTTTTTTTTTTTTTTGCAGCAAGAGATAGTGTGTTATTTGAAGGAAAACTTAAAATTTTGAAAAATTGGAAACATGTTTATATATATGTATACAACACATATTGGTGGAGGGGAGATCGATCCTGTGAAGGTTTTTGATTCATGTTTAGACGTTTCCGGTAGATGCATGGTCGACGTATTTCATATACCCGTATATAAATGAATACATATACACAAATATATATACGTTTCCGCTAAACTTGTAATGATTTATTTTCCATTTTCTTGATCTTTTACGTTAACCTCAATTCATTTAAATAATAGTAATGTGTATCAATGTATCATCGTACATATATATACCAACACATGGACATAGTGGAATGCAGATTAATACAGAAAAAAAAAGTTATTTGTTCTAAGAAGATTATACTAACGGTATGATTTACTTGGGGTTTTTGGGAATTCTTTCTCAAAATGTTAATTATCCTTCCTTGTGCTGTGATTTCAGTTGTGACTTTTATGGCAAGACCACTGAATATATAAACTATTTCACAGACTTCGTATACGTTAATTTGGAAATTTGCAGGATTATCTCTTGGTTATCAACAAATTTCTTATCGAAACAAACATATATATGTAATGTTAAATTCATACTTATCGAAACAAGTATAAATTCATTTAAAAAAAAAAGACTCTATAATTAGTTTGTTGATGGTTTTATTTTGCAGTCAACACTCTTTTCATATTTTAGTCATTTCACATTCGAAACTAGCCATTACCGCTGCTTTTACGAACGAATACTAAAATTATCAGTCAATGGATGCTAAGTTTATTTTGACTACCTTCTTTAATATTAAGAAGTATATGTATGTTGTTTGTCCAAAAAAAAACGAAGTATATGTATGTTCTTGTTCAGTTACTGGGAAATCTTTAGTATATATATAATTAAAACCAGTTATGCTAGCTTAAAGCTAATTTAGCTATTCACAGAAAGTTGTGTAAAGCGGAAAGCAAAAGACACCAACCATTTCAAAAACCCATAGTGCAGAGAAAAGTTGGGTTATTCTATTAAATAAACGGATTAGGCCAAAATAGATATTGAAAAATAGATGTCATTTGTTTTGGTTACTCAAGGCACTTCACTTAGACTTGGCCTATTCTCAGTTTCAGTGCTTCTGGTTCTCTATGACTTTTTGGGTTTATAACATTGAAAAAATTGGTCTTCACCTGAAACCATTAACCAAGTAAAAGGTATCTGATCAATGTCTACCATTACATAGTTTGGACATGAATAATTCTTCACCCTTACCATATGTAAACCCGATTTATTTACATTTCAAGACTGTTAAAGCTGACAAAGGAATGGGTAGGCAAATCAGTCAAGAGTTAGCGTTTTGAGTACAAAATTTCCACAGGCTCATTTCTTTCTCTTATCTCCGGGATGGAGATAGATCAGTCGAGACAGGTGGAACCCCACCGTTCTCTGCAGTCTCCAGAGCGGTATCTGTGTGGACTGGGTGGATTAGGGATTGAAGTCTCAAAAAGTAGCTCTCGCTTTGAAGTTGGCTTCTTATGTATCTAGCTTCTGTTGTTTCTGTGTTCACTTGTGGGGGTTGTTCTGTTCCTGAGCTCTGGAGGTTGGATAATGCGCTGAGATCAAGGTCTGGGAAAACCGAGCACCGGCACCGGGGACATTTCACGTTTAAACGCAGCCACTGGTCTATGCACTCTACATGGAAATTGTGGGCGCAAGGTAAACCTCTAACCTGTAAAATTCAGACAAATTCGGCTCATATAAGGAAAGCATTGAGACGAGAAAAGCACGCAAGCACAGTATGGAAACAAGGCGCTAGTATTCAATATCTACCAGAAAAATATAAATAAGAAGTTGGTTAATCCCTAGCAACGGAAATTTTTTAGAAAATGATATTTAGTACCTCATGGCCGATATGGAACTCCTCTAAGCAGATTAAGCATTCACCGCAGTCATCTGGGACAGCTTTTAATCTGAACTTTGGAAGTTCTTGAATGAGTGCCTCGACAGCTTCAGTCTGTTTATCAAAGCATCAAGCATTAGACGATTGGAATCTTGAGACAGAGATATGTTAAAAGTAAATTTGGACATAATCACATCCTGCCACTAATATATTCTTTGACATCATTGGCAAAGAAGATTTCGGCTTCTCTACAAAATATGCCCGTAGGTATTGGAAACAATCATATTTATGTCAGGGATAAGTTACTAAATGCTTAGGGTGCTGACAGTAAAGGACCAGACTTGCCTGAGCTGGAGTCAAGTAAAGTCCAGGATGGTATGTAGCAGCATCTTGACTTATGCCTCTCATCTCTTGGCCTGCGGCTTCAAATGCCCAGTCAGGTACCCTAATCATGTCAACTAAAATCTGGGTTCAAGAAAACAGACATTAAAATATTACTCAGAAGTGACAAAGACTAACTGCTTACTAGAAGCACTTAGAAACAAAAATCATAATGACAAACTCCGTAAATGTGTAAACTGTAAAGGAAGTGAAGTTGAAAAATAAGATCCTGAATCCTACCCCAAACTCTGAAATCGGAATACCCTGCTGAGCACGTAATACGTGTACCTGCCTTCGTGTCAACCACTATCAAGTAAACTCATATTAAGTGGGGTCCCTTCTTCAAACCAACAAAAAAAAAAGCTTGATCAAATCTACCTTTCTGACACAGATGCAAGCAATGCAGAGGAGGCCACAGTAGCTGAACATCAGCCAAATAAGAAAACCCCATTTTTGGCCTTCTTCAGGTAACTATCACAAGAGAATACATACTAAGTTACTAACTCAGCAACAGATTTCCAACAAGGATAATCATATGCCATGATAGTAAGAAACGCTTACACAGATTTTCGCCCTAGAGAACCATAGTGAACCAATTACAGTCCAAGCCCACAAAAATGGATACAGCAGCAGAGATAGGACAGACAGGACTACCACTCTTCCACAAAACATGGCGTTCCGCTGTTGACTTCCAAAATCCCTAAAAGATGTCCATACCAGAATTACATCACACAAATAACCAGATATTCATAAAACTTTGCTACCTAGGGAGATAGAGAAATGTTGAAACTAGCTACTTCTGAGATCAAGCTTGAACTCGAAGAGCCTATTTTGACTGGAGCTACTAAGAAATTCTATGCTTCCCAGTTAGCATATATTTATCATAATCAAATCCTTCTCAATGAATTACATGCCTATCTAAGGAAAAAGGATAGCAAAGACAAGATTACGCAACAGTTTCGTCTTTAGATAACAACTCTGGGTAACCAGGGAGAAAGATTCCAAAAGGTAAGAACCTTCAAATTAACCATAACTCTAGGACTAGGAGATTTGGATGGAACTTACAAGCCAAGTCCAGCAGCAAGACCATTGTCAACAAACATGAAGACTCGGAAGATAAACACAGTGGTGTAATCGACCTGAAGTCATAGAGACAAACAAAACCGTGAGAGCAAAATTTACAAAATCTAAAGATTCCAAGGAAAGGAACTGAAGATGACAATAAGCAAGAGCAACAAAAAAGTGAACAGAGGTGCACCTACCACTATCCATATATGCAAAGGGTATTCACACGAAAGATATCTCTTCCAATTGACAGCTACAATGATGCTACAACGCAAATAAACATTAAGGAAACAAAATCGAAAGATTATCTAGATCACACCTTAAATAAACCCTAGCTAAACAAAAAAATTCAGAACAAGAGAAACAAAACCACGATCAAATCTTCAAAAGATCAAAAGAAGAAGAAGAAGATGTAAAAATTATCCTACTTTCCTTCTGATTAACCCAACAATACCTAAAAGCGAAGAAAAAAACAGTAATTTTGTTCATCGTATTCTTATATATAAAAGTGAAGAAATCATCTCCAGGACTGAGAATTCTCAGCTCGATCCAAAGCAAGAACAAAACTTTATACCCAAAAAGAAGAATAAAATAAATATCGCGGAATCAAAAGGATACACACTAGTCGCAAGCATCGACAAGAAGAACCCATCATACCTGCACAATTTAACAACAACAAAAAAATCAGAAACCCCTAAAACTCGCAAAAATGGGGAATCGATGATCCAAAAAATCGAAATCTGTCTCCTTTAGATCGACCCAAGTGAAGAGGAAACTCACCACTTGAAATCGACACCTCTCATCGCCATTAGAGTGAGGTAGAGGTGGAGAAAAAGAAAAAAAAAAAAAAAAAAAAAGAACGAAGAGAGTTAAATTCCGAGACAAAGGATAAGAAAAATGGCGAAATCGGTTCTCGAAATCGTGAGCTGATTCAGTATCTAAGCGGATTAGGATTGAGAGTGAGAGAGAAAGCGAGAAAAGTGAGAAGATTTGGAGCCAACAAGTTGCAAAATTGCGATGAAGAAATAAAAAGAGAGGAACGGAAACTTCTGGCTGAAGAAGAAGTAATCACGATTACGTCATTTTTGATTAGGCGTTCAACAATTTTTCGTCACTTTCTAGTAGTTAAACCAAACCTTTAATCAAAAATGGAGTTAAACAAATACTAAACGTAATAGATTAGTGTATGTACTAATTAGGTTCATGTATTTTACAGCAAAAGGCCAAAAAGTAATCTAACAATACATCTCCACTACTGTATTTTTATTATAAATAAATTCTAGGGATTTCACCAAAAATAACATTAACAATATATCTTTTTTTCAACTACTCAGCAAATTGCAATAAAAAGAAAAAAAATATCCACATTTAAAAAAATACAAAACGACAGTTTTTATTTAAAAATATATATATATATATATATTTATATATCTTTTAAATTTTCTTGTGAAACAGAGCGAATATTGGCTTTTGACATAATTAAAAAAAAAGATAATTAAAAACTACATTTTAATTCATATGATTTATCTTGAAATTCTTTTAGTTTATGGTTAAGTTCTAGTTTAAAAATATTATATGTCTTGCAGTAGTACCGCGATAAAGTTATTGTTGCAATTATCAGTTTCCACATAAACCTTGTGAAATCAAGTGAACGCATGTGTAAGTGAGTGTAATTGTGTAACAGTTATGTGATATGGAAGAAGAAAAAAATATAACAGTAAGAACATGAAAACACATTCATTTAAAGTATCATAATCCTTTACTCAAGTTACAAACACTGGCTTTAATTTTATTACTGTTAAACTTTATGGAGTCTCTCTCTATCTTTTGTTTTGAGGATTTATGATGAGACAACAAACTGCAGAGGTCATCAGATCCAGGCAGGCTTATTCAAAGCAGTCACGACTGCCTTGATCTGCAAGTAATTGTTGAGACTGTATATGCCTTTCTCTCTGCCATTCCCACTCATCTTGTAACCACCAAATGGAATGGCTGCATCAAAGACGTCGAAGCAGTTCACCCAAATCGTGCCAGCTTTCAATGCCCTCGAAACCCTGTTTGCGGTGTCCAAACTCTTTGTGAAAACCCCTGCGGCTAGCCCGTACCTCGTGTCGTTCGCCCTCTTGATCACCTCATCCACATCACTGAACCCAACATACAAAATTTTGGTTTAGGCCTTTGAAAATATAAAGAAAACAGTAACCAACGTTAAACCAAATCTACTATGGTTCTGACTGTTGTTCATTTTTTCAGATATCTAATGTCTAGACCTATTTTACGCATATTGTGACTTATTTACTTACTGGATCGGTATTTTTTTATAACAGATTGGTTTACCCGGTTAAGCATCTCTACTATTCTACTAATCACATGACTGACGAGTACGTACCTGAACTTCAAGATTGATTGGACTGGACCGAAAATCTCGTCTTGAGCGATAAGCATGTTGTCCTGTATTTGTTCAAGTTTAATGCCAAGGATATTTGGTAGAGAAGATCATTAAAGATGTCTTGGAAGAGTTTTCTTTTTTACCTTAACATTAGAGAAGACTGTAGGTTGGATGAAGTAACCTTTGTCTCCAATCTGATCACCACCACATTCAAGAGTAGCATTGCTTTCAACACCTGACCTTATGTACTTCATCACTTTCTCGAATTGCTTCGAATCAATCTATACATATTTTAAAAAACCTAATCACATAACCAATCAACAAAAAGAAAAAGGCTAACTCTATATATTGCAAGGATTGTGTATGTGTTACCTGGGGGCCCTGTTCAATGCCTTTCTTGAAAGGATCACCAACCACACGTTTCAATGCGCGTGCCTTTGATTTCTCAACAAACTCATCATACACTTTCTCATGAACATATGTACGAGACCCCGCACAGCAACATTGCCCCTACAAAAACATTACTCCAAATTATCTCTGAAACTAGCTAAGATATTGAGCCAGCTTAACTCAAGGTATATATTCTACTACAGACAAAACCTGGTTGAAGAAGAGGGCAAAGTGTGCTTGTTCCACAGCTTTATCAATATCAGCATCTTCGAATACAATGAACGGTGATTTCCCTCCAAGTTCCAGAGTTACTGGCTTGAGATTGCTGTTAGCAGCCAAGCCAAGTATAACTTTGCCCGTATCAGTCGATCCTGTGAAAGCAAGCTACAGGAAAAATCACACTATAACGTAAGTTTAGTTTCTTACAGAAGTCACGAGCAAGAAAAGTAATATATCTACCTTGTCTACATCCATGTGACTCGCTAGGGAAGCACCCGCTGTTTGACCAAATCCAGAAACTATATTTAGAACTCCTGGTGGAAGACCCGCCTATAATAAATTTCAAGAAATACTGTTACTCATAGGAACAATGGAAAGTAGAAAACAAATAGAGATTCTATCGCATGTATCTTACTTCAAGTAAAAGCTTTCCGGCATAGAAAGCGGTAAGAGGTGTTTGTTCAGCGGTTTTAAGGACAATGGTGTTACCACAAGCAAGAGCAGGACCAACTTTCCAAGCAAACATCAAAAGCGGAAAATTCCATGGAATGATCTGTCCAGCTACACCTATTGGTTCATGCAATGTTTGGACATGATAGTTTCCATCAGCTGGAACTGTTAGTCCATGAATCTTATCCGCCCATCCTACAAACCAGAGCAGAACCAAGAATGTTCATTCACAGAATCTAACACCAAAAGTAAGAGAACTTCACAAGAATTCTCAAGATTAAGTTAGTGTTATGATACCAGCATAGTAACGGAACAATCTGGCGAACATTGGAATCTCTACGTTCTTGGATTGTTGGTAAGGCTTGCCATTGTCCCATGTCTCTAGAGACGCCAGCTCTTCGCTGTGTTTCTCAACCAAATCTGCAAACCTCAGCATTACTCTTGACCTTTCCTGAAACCCAGATCATAAACCAAATGAGATCATATCATAATAAAGTTCATAAATTTGAAAGACTCCAGAAGAGTATCTATAAACATACATAAGCACTCATTTTAGGCCAAGGTCCTTCATCAAAGGCCTTCCTTGCAGCTTTAACCGCCCGATTGATATCTTCAGCATCGCCTTCAGCTACTTGCGCAATGACTTCACCTGTCCGCGGATCAAGTGTCGGAAACGTCTTACCTAAAATCAAAATTCGAAACATCAACTATTACCGCTCACTGGAATCTCAAGACTCGAAATTTGCAATTTTCCCAATACCATCAACTTGGCAAAGATATAAAAATGAAAACTTTAATCACCAGAAGCAGCATCAACGAAGTTCCCATCGATAAGGAGCTGAGTATGAGAAACTTGAACAGAGGGATTAACGATTTCCTCAGCAGCAGAAGAGGTTCCAAATCTCCTTAAGATCCCTCCATTGTAACAATTTCTCCCTGAAAATATCGTCATGTTCATACATCATCATACCCAAGATTCACCAATCAATCACCAAAAGACCCACAAATCAAAGAATCTACTTTTCAGTCTCTCCTTTCATTGGAAATAACGTTAATTTGAGGAAGAGTTGGCATAAGCTCAGTGATGAACTAGAATCAGAACATACTGAATCTAATAATAGTTTTGAAACATGAAGATACTTTGAAGAGATCCACTGAAAGCAGAGACAAGGAACTGTGATATGTTAGTATCTATGCGATTATACCTTGAGAACGAAACAGTAAGGGAGATGAAGCAGACAAAGATCGAGATAATAGAGAAGACACTCTACGAGCCGCCATGGATGGGATGGATGCACACAACCAGACGAGCTTCAAAGCTTTTCAAAACGTCAAAGTTCTTATCTTTTTTTTTTTCTTGAGATTTTCTTCCTCTCAAGTCTCTCTCTCTCTTAAATGGGGAAGTTTATATTTGTGTGATTTGAAGAAGAAAAGAATCCAACGGTCTAGATCTTACGCAATCTCATACACATGTCGCTTAAGTTGCACTCTCTTTGCCTCGTGTTGCTGTTCTTTGAATGGCTATTTGTTTTGACTAGAGAATAAGAACTGTATAATATGAAAGACAAAAGATAAATTAGCTACAAAAATGTCTTGCCGTGATCTCTGATTTTTATGTATGTGTGTATTCATATTAATTAGTTTGAAATTATTATTCTTCTTTTTTTTTTGCGTATCGGTGTGTGTGGGAAAATAATATGTGAATGATAATGAAATTTGAAGATATATATAAATGCGATATAGCTGCATGTTATGGTGTGATGTCGTTTTCTAAGAGGTGGTTGTGTCATCTACTTGGTATGTTATTTTATTTTTTCTCATCTTTTCTTGTGAAAATAAGTTTATTGTGGATTGTGATGTTGTTTTGGTCCTTTTGAAAGTGTTCTCCACAAATAAAGAAATATTCTTTTCATTTTTATAAATAAATATGAAGATTTTTTTTTTTGGTAAGAGATATGAAGATTTTGTTGTTACCAAAAAATATATATATATGAAGATTTTGTTGATAACATTTTGTTTGACTGCAGAGGCAGAAATTGTACTGCTGAAAAGGTTAGTAATCAATAAATGATACAACTTTGTAAAATTATATGTGTCATTCTCATTATTTTCCCCCAAAGTATTGTCATTGGCCAAATTCACTCTATATTTAATTATATATATTTTAAAAATCATTTAAAATGTGTTGAGAAACTTAAAAGTCCATTTAAATCGACAGTGTGATGTTATCAGTAAAACCTACTAGGCTAGCTATAGAATAATGAAAGAAGTCCATACCAATAAAGGATGTAGGAGCCATGAATGAGCTGGCTAGATATTTGACATATCATCAACAGAGACTATTGTATTTACTTTTTTTTTTTAATGTAATGTTAAATTATATTTAAAAAAATAAAAAATAAAAAATATTAAATTATATTCAAAAAGAAAATAAATATTTTTACTAGTGTAACAAAAGTTGAAAATTTTGTTGAAAAATATTTAATTTAATAACATTACTTTAAAAGAGATTAACTAAGTAGGAGATTGGAGCCATCGATTGAATCCTGCATCATACCTCCTATCTCCCATTCTTCGGATAGCATGAATCTTTTAATTTGTCCATCCTATGATTATTGATGCTGAGTGAGGCGAGTCTCTATGCTTCCTTCCATGGAGACTATTTACTTTAAATCTGGCATCTGCACGTAATTATGGTTCTTAATAAACTTAATTCTATTCTTGGTTACATCAAATTAGGTCAGTGTCTGAAAATCTTATGCATTTGTCACAACAACAAAATTAGAAGAATCCTGGATCCTCTGGTTTAAACATTTTAGGCATCTTCAAAGATGGATCATCAGGATCAATTCTTGAAGACCCTCTTTGGTTCCCTAAAACACCTCTCTTCGTATTAGCCGCAAACTTAGACGCTAATATCGTCGCACTCAAATTCTGATTGTTGCTACTGTTCTCGTCTCCGTTACTACTCTCCGGCATGGTCTCATCGTATTGATAGTCTTCATCATCATCATAATAGTAGTCCTCTCCTTCCTCTTGCCTTGCTAATTCCAATGCTAACTTCCTCTTCACGTACCGTCTCCACGCAGCTTGTATAAAACAAGTTCCCCATGCTCTCCATTGATGTGAATAGTATCTGAACAGAGTCAAAACATAGAGATCAAGAAACCTTATAGCGTATCAATCAAGAAACCTTTATTGCTTTTGAGACAAGAAACGATTGATTACCTGAAAGCATGTTGGAGTTTCTTGCTGTGGAGACGTCTGAATTGGTTAGCTACGAACTTCAAGTCCTCTGCTCGGAGAGCAAAAGCTTCTACCTCAGAGAGAGTCTTCACGGTTCTTGTGGACAATGGCAGATTAACAGTAATATTTGGCATTAAAGCCCAAGTTAAAAGTTCTTCACCGCAGAAATCTCCTGGTCTAAGCGTGATTGAGTTAAAAAATCCTGACCGTCCACCATCCGTAGTTGAACTCTCCACCTGACCTCTAATGATGAAAAGCATCTCGTTTACAGGATCGCCTTCACGCGTCACATATGTGTCTTTTGTGTTCAAGGATGGAACTAGACGCTCACATATCGCATCCAAGAGCTGGTCATCCATCTGTGCGAAGAACGGCACCTGATAAAAATCAAATGAACATAAAATTTAGGGTTTATAACTTGAACTGCAAATAATAAAAATGTGGTGTTTTCATGGTGTTGCATACTCGACGAACGAGGGCAAGACAGAGATGTCGTTGGATCTGACGACGAAGATCCAGCGGTAGAGCCCGTAGGATAGCTTCTTCGTCGACTCCACGGGTTGTTAGCCATTTGTATTGGACGAATCGCCTTACACGCTCTTGTAACTCTTCTGGCAATTGCCTATGTCGCATCCATTCCTCTGTGTCTCTTCTTCTGACTCTCCATTCATCTAACCTAGCCGTCGTCGATTGTAGATAGTTCTTCAAGAATTTGGAAATCATTTAGACTTCATTAAAAGCTATGGAAAGAACATAATTTTATTAAATTACCTGAACATTTCCAATGAGATGAGAGAAGAAAACTAGCCCCGCAACACAGATGAAACAACTGAATATAGTCTCACTACTCAGTGTACTCGCTGCAAGACTTTGTCCATAAGAACTACACAAACCAAATCAAGGATCAATTAACTAATGGCGGTGACTACGGTTTTATTTGATTCAAGACTGATGAAATTTAACCTAACCTGAGGTTACGGAGACCCCACCAAAGACAGTAGAAGTACTTATCATAGAAAGGAGAAGAGGTGACATCATTAGTGAACGCATCACCGAACATACCAAACTGAAAATGCTGGTCATCGTCATTGCGTGCATCACAATTTGAGAGAACCCGAGTAATCCGCATCCAAGCTTGTCTACCTGGATCTTGCAATGATCCACAGTCTAGAAACAAGAGCGTACAAGATGGTGAATGCGTTGCGTTCATCTCTTTAGTGCACTCTCTTCTCCAGCATTCATGCTGTCTCTGGATCGATAAAACGTACCAAACCGATCCGAGAACCTAAAAGGAAAACCAAGTTGTGAAACAGAGATATTTTGAAGTCATGTAGAGAAAGAGAAATGGTTGCTTACGTGGCTCACAAGCAAGTAGAGGATGAGATTGTAGGCTGCACCAGACCATGCTGTTTTGGCTGCGACACCGGTTGCTTTAATGATCCGACGGTTGAGAGGAAGCATGACAACGAAGCGAGGTACGTACTGTATCAGGACGATCAAAGAAAGTGTGTGGTTCTGATGAGCTGCGTATCTGAATTCTCCAGCATTTGGTATCACAAACCAAATCATTATCTGAGAAAAAAATAGAAAGTTTATAATTTCAGAACATAATAGTTTCTTGATTACTAATGTTTTCACTGATTACACGATTCCATAGAAATGTGATTTATGTTAACTTTTAATGGAGTTATCCATAATGAAAAGAAAAAGAAAAAAAGAATTGAACCTGAGGAAGAGGAAGCGAGGCAGCGAGGTCAATGACGAACTCAGTTTTAAGGTAGCGAATGGCGATTTCACGGCGATCCATGACAAGCTCTCCACGACCAAAGACTCTAGATGATTTGGAGACAAATGCGGTTTTGAATTTGAGGAAAATGTGGATGAGAAAGGAAAGATCAGCTAGGGTTCGGAAAAAGGTGACGAGGATACCAAAACTGACGTCGATGGACATACATGCGGTTCCGGCTTGGACAATGGGGAGATAGAAATAAAGAGGATCGAGAAAGAGAGCGAGAAGGCATGTGACGAGGAAGATGTGGTTCCATCTCGTGATTAGGTCACCTCTCGGATCGAGGGTTTTGTTACGGAGCTCAGAGAAAATGGATCGGCGGCGTTGGTTGTTAGGGTCGTTGTTGTTGTGACGTAGAGAAAATGCCGTCGGGAAATTGCGGAAGCGTGCCGAGGTGTAAAGATGGAGATTGCTCATTTGGAGTTTGCTTGTGTTTGAAGTTATGGAAGAGAGAGATTTGTGGGAGTGGGAAGAATAAGATGATGTTGGAGACAATTAAGGACAGAAGAAAGAAAAAGACTCTGTCTCTATGAAATGCTATTTTAAGTTATCAATTAGTAGATTTTTTTTTTCCTTTTACATAATGTTAAGTGGTTATGTTTTGTAATATGTGTGTTAAGTTAAATTTTATAAATATTTCAAAAAGATGTTACTGCGTAATAAAAATTCATTATGGCCAAATGTTTAAAACTAAACTCGCATTTGAATAACTCGCATTTGAATAAGGATGGGTAATTCATTTCTTTTGGAAATATATAGTATGACTTAGTCTATGATTGCTTCTTAAAATATAGAGTGCAGCCAATGGTCTTGATTACAGCTAAAGACAGTTTCGTGTTGGCTTTGTATTATTACACCAAAACCCTTCGACTCTGTTTCGATCCTTTTGTAATGGAAGTTGGAGAAAGAGATCTTGAGCCGGAGACCACCACCTCCGATCCACTTGTTGGTGAGTCTTCTTGCGGTTATTGCCTCCCCGGCTTCCGAGCCAACACCGCTAAATCCTCATGGTGGCAGCGAATTCACAGCAACAATCACCATGAGCCACGGTGGTGGGTTCGAGCGTTTCTAAAGATCGGAGAATGGTCAGAGGTCGTGGCTGGACCACGGTGGAAGACTTTCATCCGCAGATTCAACCGAGATCGACGCCAAGGCCGCGACTGGGACGATGCGGCCAAATTCCGATATGATCCTTTGAGTTACAACTTGAGTTTCGAAGATGAATACAAAGACGACGAAGCAGGATTTGGTGGACTCCGAAGCTTCTCGATGCGTTACGCTTCTGTCCCCGTTGTTTCTAGTAAAGCTCCCGCAGTTATAAGCGTTGACCCCGTGAAACGATGATGACTCTTCTTGGGAAGATCGAGTTCTCTCGCGTGAGTTGCGTTTCCTCCTTGTTTATTTGTTTACGTGATCAACTTTAGTTATTTGTTTACGTGATCAACTTTAGTTTGGTTTGATTTATTATTTATCGTTGAAATTTACTCTATGTCTCTATGCGTCATGCATGTAACATGTCTAAATATTTTGATTCTATGATTGAATGATGTTGTTGCATGTCCAAGCTAGACTCCACTTATACCACCTCTGTTGGTGTAGTAATAGCATCAAAATGATTTCTCTCGCCTCTTTGTTCTCTTCATTACTTATGTATGCATGCACTTTGTTCTGCTCTGGTTGTCTGTTCTAACCCTGAGAGACAAACACTTTCACTTCAATGCTCCCAGACAAATAGATACCAAAGTCATAATATCATTGAACAATATAACTACATAAGCAACTTCCAAATAGGAATGAATCCGTGTATATTATTTCTTTTCGCATTATCTAATCACAAAAACTATTCCTGACGATTTCATGTATGTAGTAGTAATAGTAAGTAGTAACTTGGAAAACAAACTAATAACTCAAGTATTGTCTCCTTGAGGCAGCCTACATTTTTGTTTATTAAACCCGAACCATAATACTCTCTTCTTCTTCTCCGACCAAAACCATTGACATAGACATACTCTCTTTCCTACTACAATACGTTAGAACCTATCCAAACCACCAGAGTCCTGTTTTACCGATTTACACTCGTGTACGGAGCAGTTATTACCGGTATTTCCCTCACGTGGAGACGAAGCCAGTGACACCTCAAAATCTTCATCGCATTCAAGATAATGATGTGTGCCCATTGAGTAACACCTCCTTGGCACGCCCATCCCAATTTCACCTCTGACTTCATGCCGTTGGCTTTGACTTTGAATCCCGTTCGTACTTTTGAATCTCCCGAGACGAACAGAGAAGACTCTTTTCGAAATTGTTACTTTTCCTTCGTTTACCTGCTGATGCTCGGACAAGGGGGCAACAAGAGTCTCCGCGTGGTTGAAGCAGAAGCTTGAGGAATCGAAGTTTGCGGTTGAGAGTGACCGTCTGCAGAGAGGGCAAGTGGAGTTGGAAAGAAGCCAAATGTCGATACAGTGAAGATGGAACGCATGGCTACAGACAGGGAGTAACCTAAGCTTGTCTGCGTCGGAAAACTCACTGAGACATACGGCGCAATCGAACGACTCTTTCAGACTCATGGTCACATCACCGTAAAGGAACACGGGAAGTGCATCAATAGCTGTCTGGTCTAGACCAGAGTCGTGGAGGAAGAAGAGGTGTTGGAGCTGAGGGGAGGAGGAAGAAGAGAGATCTGGGCTGGGGTTGAAATGGGGAAACGGAAATAAAGCTGAGGACTTACGGAGAAATTTGAGAATGAAGTGGAGGACACCGAGAAAGACAATGATAAGTGCAAGAACAGAGATGACCAAACATAAAACAGAGACTATAGAGTTTGAAGATGAATCTTTCTGGTTCAGAAGAGCTATTGTCGCTGCAGATGAAAACTTGGGTGAACGAGCTTCTGCTTCATGGATTACAGACAAAAGCATCCTACACATATTGGTGTTTAAAGAGAAGGAACGCTTCTGAGGTTAGCTCAGTGATCAGTCTCTGTAAAATATATAGTAATGAGATAAAAAGCTGATAGAGATTTCACACATGCTCTGTCTTGTTGATTTCCCAGATCAAGACACGCTTTAAAAGTGTAAAATTTTGAAGGCGACTCATTGTCCCCTCTTTTTATGTTGGGGACTGATTTGACATGATTTTAAGCTAAACCATAATCATTATTGGCTAAAAGAACCATAAAATGTGATTAGGGTTCTCACATTTAGAAGGTCAAGAACCGCAATAAGCTGGATGATTAAGAAAACTACACTTCTGGAAAACAAAGTTCTACTCAGGCCCACCATTGTCTTCCACTTAGATGTTCTTAAATCATTAAACATAGCTTGCCTTCTAATACATAATCTATTTCACTCCCACTCATTTGTTATTATATATCTTGAAAACAGAGTCTAAGTAAATACTTTTGTGATGATGATTCATTGTCCCATGTTTCACAAATGAGCTTTCAAGAAGTCAAAACTCAATCATAACTGTAAGCAAATACATATCACATAGCTGGTCCGCTGAAAGATACAGAGGTTTTGGCAGATAGTAATAAAGATGGTGTTCTAAGAATTTTTCCTCAAATCAATATAATCAATTGATCAAGATTACAACGATACTTTTTAGTTCTTTAAATTATTCAAATCATGAAATGTGCCCTTACAAGTTATAAATCCTAGACAGATTTCTACACTCAGAGCGAGAGCGAGAGCACACACACCTTTGCCCGCTGATATCCTGAGTGTCATCTCAATTATGTGAAAACGTTTTAACGAACTGAGTAGATGTATAGCTCATTTCTTCCATGGATTATCACCGTAGTAATAGGCGGTTCCAACCATTAAAGCAACAGTAGCACCCTGGACGACCACCCTAGCTCTCATCAAAACCTGACCCATCTGAGAATTGCCTCTTCTGAAACTAATCAGCCCAGCCGTAAGCACTCCCGCAGTCATAAGTGCGCCTACAATAGTTTTATTCACAAGAAGATGATCAAATATTGAATGCCTAACAATATAGACCAAGACAGTATTGGAAAGCCATGAGGATTTTGAAACACTCTGGTCTCTGTCAATGTTTATAGAAACCTAATCATGGCTTTGCCACCTAAGGTCCAAGTAACAAATTCTCATACAATTTGCCAAAGGAACAACCTTCAAAGATAACAATAACATTAAAGACTGAAAAAGATGTATGTTGTCTCTATATATTAGGCTCTGGCTCTACCATCTACCACGAAACTTGAGATTCTTTACAGGCAAGATCATAAATACCGACACAAAATTGTAAGAAAACCACAAATTGTACCTCTATTTCATAACTTATTAATCATTTCAGAATTGTTGGGATCCCAAAAATTCTGATCATCAATCTAAAGGGAACAAATTGTTGTTCAGAGATTAAAAAAGTATTAAAATCCCAGAAACTAAATCAGAAGCAATCTAATAAAGAGAACATGGAAATGGGTAATCCTATAAACATTTCGAAATCCCAAAAATTCAAAATTCGATCTTGGTGAAATTGAGATGAAAAACGAACCGAGAGGAACGAGAGGGTTCCTGTAACGCTTCTTTTCCTGAAACAGATCTTCCATGTCAGGTTCTACCGCACTCATCTTCTCCACAACCATCAGTGCGATAACCACAGAGAAACAACAAAACTAATAAAAAAGAGAGAGTAGCGAAGTAATTAAAAGCAGTCACGCGTGGCCTGTTCGTCACCACCAGAGACCCTGCGACGACCAGCCGGTTCTATGAAACGGGTCAGGTCGTGTCGACGGTTTTATGAAACGGGTCAGATTCGAGAGTGTTTAAAAAAACCCAAAAAGGGGATTTAAAAAGCCCAGTGGGCTCGCTTCTGATGCCCACGTCCGAAATAGCATGTAAAAATTACAATTTCGGTTTTATTATGATAAGAAATTAAAAAAAAAAAATCCATTGGTTACTTTAAATCCATTTGTTGTCAAAAATAAAAACAAAGCTACAACTGATATTGTTACTACTTCTCTAATGTACCATCTCTAATTCTATAGTCCTTAATCTCCTAACAAGGTTTGGTATATGAACTATTAGGTCACGAATCACGATCTAGGTTTCTCAAGGTTATGGTACTATAGGGTTTCAAGTTCAACTGTCAAATATCCTAACCAACTGGACTGATATAATATTGTTTTTGTTTATTTAGGGCCAAAGACATGGGCCTTTTAGCCCAAACAAAAGAAGTACATGGGCCTTTGTTTCAAACTAAATATTTTTGGCAGCTCTATATTTATTTTGTAACTAATCTATTTTTACAAAACTGAATTTAACATTCTTAACTATGATTTGAATCGTTGGAAGGCATCTCTCATGACTAAAACGCATTAGTAAAAACAACAATTTCGAGAAAAAAAAGTCATGTGAGACTGTGGATGATGGATAGATCATGTGAGGAGCCGCCGTTCTTTAATTCCCTCTCTTCACTCTTCAAACCAAAAATTAAAAGATTTTGAAACTTTGAAAAATATTGAAAGGAAAAAAAGAGAGAGAGAGAGAGAGTTTTTTTTTTTTCTTTAATCGAGCAAAGGTTTATAAACGTTTCGACCGGCTAAGAGTATTCTTGACACTCGAGACCCGCACCTTTATGTCAATGATCTATTGATAAGAGATACTCAAAGCTGGAATTTATCCCGCCTGCGGGAATTGGTGGCTCCGGAGGACATTTCGCTTATTTTGGGCATTAGGCCTAGCCGAACCTACCTGAGCGATAACTATAGTTGGGTTCATACCAAGTCAGGGAACTATACTGTCAAATCAGGATACTGGGCCGCCAAAGCCCTTTGTCGCCCATCTTGTGACCTCCCTTCTCAGGGACCAAGTGTTACGGCACTTCAGGCACATGTTTGGAAAACTAAAACCACAAGGAAGATTAAACACTTCCTATGGCAATGTTTATCAGGTTGTTTGGCTACATGTCAACGCCTTCACTACCGTCATATTGGAAGGGATAAAGGATGCCCCCAATGTGGCGCAGAAGAAGAAACAATAAATCACCTTCTTTTTGAATGCCCCCCGGCTCGTCAGGTCTGGGCCCTCTCTCCCATCCCGACCTCTGGGAATCACTTCCCAAATTCCTCTTTATTCTCTAATTTTGACTTCCTATTCTGGAGAGGTCAAGATACGGGGATAGATGTCACAGCGTTACAAGCCTTCCCGTGGATCCTATGGTTCATTTGGAAGGCCCGTAATCGTTTTGTTTTTGAGAATCTCCGGGTCCCACCGGATGAAACCCTTTGCCTAGCCGTGCAAGAGGAGGATGTCTGGCGAAAGGCTACTGCAAAAGCCTCGGATCCAGACTCCTCCGTACCTGCCCATGTTAATCCTCCAATGGCCATCCATACTGAATTGGAATGTCATTGTGATGCCTCATGTTTCTCTTCTGATCCTTTGTGTGGAATGGGATGGGTGCTGACTGGAGTCCTCTCCGTCAAACATTTAGGCCTACGGAGTATTTGATGGAGTCTTTCTCCCCTCCACGCCGAGTTTGACGCCCTACTATGGGCTATGGATTGTATGATTCAACTGGGACAAACTTCTGTAAGCTTCGCTTCAGATTGCTCTGACCTTATAGCTTTAGTGGAAAACCCCAAGGACTGGCCAACCTTTGCTGCAGAAGTCGCCTCTTTCAAGTCTCTTCAAGCTATGTTTCCGACGTTCCGCTTACGTTTTCTCCCTCGTCTTTCCAATCTCCGGGCTGACCTCCTCGCTAAGAAAGCTCGAGCCCGAGACTGCATCTTCTCCCATATGAGCACTTCGGCCCCCAGTTGGCTCTCCCTAGCGGAGAGTATCTTCCCGATAGTGTCATAGATCTTCGGTTTCTTTTTGACGACAAAAAAAAAAAAAAAAAAAAAAACAAACGTTTATTACACTTTTTCGAGTTAATTAATAATCACTTCATTACGTCTCACTCTCTCTCTCTCTCTCTGGGTTTGGTTTAAAGTGCGTATCTTGTGGGTTTGCTTTTGTGGGGGTTTGAATGGCGTCGACTGCTTCGAAATTCATCAAATGTGTGACAGTTGGAGATGGTGCCGTTGGAAAAACTTGTATGCTCATCTGCTACACTAGCAACAAATTCCCTACTGTAAGCAATCCCCTCATTTCCTAAGCCCTATCCTTTGATTCGATCAGCAAACTTCATCTGGGTTTCTCGCAATTTCGTTACCAATATCCATCAATTTGTTTTTTCCGGGGAGTCAATCTCCAATTTTGTTACTTTTTGATGAAAATCCTTCTGGATTTTGTCTAATTTCAACTCGTTTTTGGAGAACTCTATCAGGGTTTTTCAAAGTTAGCTCCTTTTTTAGGGATTGTGTAAGAAACATCTTTTATATTTCGAGATTTTGGAAATCTTACATTGTTAAGATAACATTTTTTGGCTTTTTTTTTCTTAAACAAGAGTTTCCTCTCTATTGCTATATAGCCTATGTGTATCTCTGTTGAAGTTAAAGATGAGCTGAGACTTGTTGGGGTTGATTGTTGAAATGTATCAGGACTACATACCAACAGTTTTTGATAACTTTAGTGCAAATGTTGTGGCTGAAGGCATCACTGTCAACTTAGGCCTTTGGGACACTGCCGGTAAGTAAACTGAAACATGTCGCCATTTCTAACAACTTGCAAGTTTGCTTTCGATTTGAGCTCTTTAAATAGAGAAATTGGTAGTGTGTTTCAGACTGGCAACTGTTTAGATATTTGTATGTATGAGTATCCTTTCATGTTTGCAGGTCAAGAAGACTATAACAGACTAAGGCCTTTGAGTTACAGAGGAGCAGATGTTTTTGTGTTGGCTTTCTCATTGATCAGCCGAGCTAGCTACGAGAATGTATTTAAAAAGGTTTGTGATAATTGTATTCCTTCTTAATCTTATTGGGAAAACAAAGAATGAAATGTGATTTCTGATGTTTGTGAATTGTTTATTTTGGTCAGTGGATCCCTGAACTCCAGCACTTTGCACCAGGAGTCCCCATTGTACTTGTTGGTACAAAAATGGGTAAGATAGCTATTAAGAGTGGAACCAACAATGTTCTTGGAAAGCATATATCGTATATGTAATGTTTCTTACAATGTTCCGTTATATAGATCTTCGTGAAGATAAACATTATTTGTCTGATCATCCTGGACTGTCCCCAGTAACTACATCACAGGTGCGATTTTTCAACCTGTAGAAACCGTAAGCAATGTTGTGATACTTCCTTAACCCTTTCCTCTAGGTGTTATATGAGATAAGCATTCATATGTGACAGGGAGAGGAACTCCGCAAGCATATTGGAGCAACATATTACATTGAATGCAGCTCAAAAACTCAACAGGTACACGTGCATGTGTGTAAGGGATCATTCATGTTAGTGTACTCTTTTACTTGCACCAATATGACACATATAATTTTCTTTGGTCTATGGTTTTTGTAGAATGTGAAAGCCGTATTTGATGCCGCTATCAAAGTGGTAATCAAACCAGTGGTGAAACAAAAGGAGAGGAAGAAGAAGCAAAAGCCACGCAATCGATGTCTCTCGTAAGTTTGAATATTCTTCACTTTAGAGTTCCTTATATATGATGTAGAACACTAGAATTTGGTTATGCAAAAACTCACATTTAGTTTTATCTTTATATAGCTGTTCTTGTGTTTTTTTTTTGTGAAGTCTCATAGCCATTAACGATTGTAAATTGACTTTTTTTTCTTTGGCAGTAACATTCTTTGCGGGAAGCATTGATGACGCAACTCCAATCTGAGGATTGTTCACTTCTTTTTTTCTGATTGCCCTGTCATATACATAGAGTTGGCAGAGATAAAGCCTGAATTCGATAGAAGCTTCTTTGATCATGTTTGTAAATGTGACACTGATGTTTGTTTTTTTAGATTTTGGTTATATAGTTGTTTTCGCCATTTTGAAGCTAAAGACCCTACTCAGATATAGAGAAGATCTACCCACAGCGTTTTAGTTAACTGCTTAACACTTGATTCTTCCTCGAGTCCTTATTTGCCAAATTTGAATTTATTTGGTCTATTATGAATTCGAGACAAAAGGCAAAAGCATGACAAAGAAGAAGGATGTAAATTTCAAACGGAGCTAGCACAAGAAGTAATAAATCTACAAACTGAAGTAATAAATCTAGCACAAGAAGTAATAAATCTTGTGTCTATAATACAACTCCATCACCTAACGCAGCACATATATGTAAAGCCACAATGCCAAAGACTTGTTTTATCATAATTTGAAACACACTCAAAGCCACCAACATTTATTTTATCTTTCTGCTCTTTTGTGCCGGTGTATAGAGATACACACAGGCATGTTAAGAAGAATGACCAAAAGTGTGTTTCACCTTTTAAAACTCTCTGTGGGGAGGAGGAGGTAATGCGGGTCTCTCGCTGAGAACCTTGTTGATAACTCTTCTGAAAGACAGTGGCCACGCCGGTGAATTTGGAACTGTTTTTGGAAGATCTACATGATGGTGAAACCAAGAGGTCAGGTTTTGAGTTCTTAGAAACGTTGAGACCACTGTGAAGTCACAAATTGACTCACCCATTCCTCATCTTACACAGAGCAGGCCAGCCAATGAAGCCTTGTGGTATCACTCTCATCTCGTAGTAACTAGCAAAGTAAAAAGTAGTTTTTGAAACATCAGTAAGAGAAAAAAAACGTGAGGTACGAACACACTAAAGTGTTCTCGAGGGCTTACAAGCTCATGTGGCCTCCTGAGATTCAGAGCTATTGTTATTGCCACGAGGACTGCCTATATCCATCCCATCCTCCTTCCGGTTCTTTCCTCTTCAGAACACCACCTGACATTTGATACATTCTTGCTTGATCCTCCTTCAATGGTAAGGAAGCAGATGATGATAATTGTCTTGCCACAAGTGCTGATTCGTCTCTTCCCTCTGTTTCATGACCTCCAGGACCAGAATTTAAGTCAAGTCCTGACCTAAACCATTTCGCGTTATTGTCCAAAACTCCGCCATTGCTACCACCATTTGGGAGGCCAACAATATAAGGTCTTGGGTAATTAGACGGAACTGGAACTCCAGGACCCAATATTTGAGAGTTGACACCAGGGAAGCAAGCTCTCCCACTTGAAGAAGAATCCATGTGTGCTGTTGAAGCACCAGAGAAATTCGTTGAGGTAATGGGGAAGCTGTTTCCAAAAGGAAACACAGGATACTGGAACGTTGTGGACTGAAACGGCATGGCTGGAGACGACGACAAAACCGGACCCCTATACCCTTCAGGGGTAAATGAGGAAACACCAGTTGTTGGACCTAACATTCTCTGTGGTCCACGATTGGCAATCATTGGAAAAGGCTGATCACCTCTCTCAGGCATAATTGGAGGAATGCTCACAGCTGAATAAGCGTTAGCAGCAGGAAACCAAGTTGAGAAACTAGCCATGTTTTCGCCATTCATTCGTATCCCAGAGATAGATGGTTGTGATGGCAAGCCACTTCGTGAATGTTGATTTAGAATCACAGATGACTCAACAGCCGCATCATCACCCGCAGGTCCATCATTTAAATCAAAATCTCTACGACTACCAGTTGATGATAATTTAACCTGCTGAAAAGATGGCTCCAACCGATGACTACTGCTCATTGTGTAGTTGTTCATATCAGTGGAATCATCAACTTTGTTAAGATCAAGATCAAGCCCCCCAGAAGAATGATCAAGCGCTAAACCTATGACCCCAGAACGAACGCGGTCAAAACTACTTGTGATCCCAGATGTACAATTTGTGGCATTTCCAGATCTTTGAGAAGCAAAATCTTCAAGAACTCTCTCGTCAGCTACATTCAAATCAAAATCCAGAAACGTCCTTGTCTGTTTACCGGCAGATGTCGAAGCATCAGAGACGGAGGTATTGTTAATGCTCAGTAACACATCCTGAGGTTTTCTTGGCTCAGCTGGGCGGAAGGCACTAGTGGCAGCAGATCCTCTCCAACCAACAGCCCCTTTATTTCTCAACAGATCTTCAGGTGGAACGAACGGACCTTTTGCAGCAGCCGCAACAGTAATTGATGCAGGAATCCCGCTCGAAACAGGAGCCACCGGAAAAGGTAAGGCATTAACTGGTTGTAGAGGAGTAGGCGTCAAAAATACAGATCCAGAGAAGTTATTCGAATCCACATTTTTTACATCGTCTCCATCAAAACCTTCATTTAGATCAAATTCAACTCTGGCATCCATCTCTGATCCACCTGAAGCTGCAGCTGAAACAGAAGAAGCATCTCTGGCAGCAGATGTACATTCCTCTGCTTCATCTCCATCCGCATCACTGGTTTTAGGCCCATTCGGTCTCTTAAGATCCTCTACATCTGTTGGTGATTCTCCTGGAGTAGCTCTTAACCCTGAATAACGTTCCTTCATTTCAATATTTTCTATATTCCCTTCAACAGGCTCAACTTTATTTATAGTTACAGATGAATCCAAACCAGCTGAGACATCCTTTATAGCAGCCACAGAAGCATCACAATCCCGCTTTATCTTCTTTATATCTTTCTGGTCTATATGATTAATCACCATACTATTGACCATTTCACTCACAGGTCTATCAATGCTTATTGCATTCATACCCCTTGAAATCCCAGAAGTATCAGGTACATCTTCATCCACTTTTTTAACTAGCTCAGAACTCAACGTCGTTGGCGGTTTCTCTTCTTTCTTATCATCACCAACACTGTCAAAGGGAGCATGTTCAACAGCCACAGAATCTATTTTTTCACTTATATCTTTACATTCACTTAACATTGAGCTTTCTACTCTTTTTGTTGAGTCAGATGTGTGATCTGCCTCTGATATAGCATCAACCTTTGTATCCTTTACTTCCACAGATTCGCAATCATCAAAAATCTTTTCCTTAACCACGTTTGTGGGCAAAGCAGGTGAAGCGATGATATCATCTGAATTGTCATTGCTCTCTAAGCGCTGGTCCACCAGCGTTTGCAGATCTTCAGAGTCTGAATTTGAGCTCTTATCAGGATCTCCACTCTTCGATTCATTTTTTACCTCTGACTCCACCAACTGTGTGCCACTACTGCTAACATGTTGCTCACCTTGATGTTGCTCGTGCGGCAACCCATCCGAAGTCATTAGTTTTGGATTGTTCCCTACAGTAGAATTTTCATTCATCACAGAATTTGATGGCTGAGATACTGAGGGTGATGCAACAGGCGATTTAGACATCTCATCAGCAGCTACACTAGCAAGAAGATTCATGCCAACATCATCCGAACCAGCCAAAGAGGTATTTGTTTCGGAATATCGGACACAACTTTCAATCAAGGCATTCATTGAACTGAGTGTTCCACCATGCCTTTCTCCAGATTTGAACTCATTTCCTAAGGAAGATGTGCCTTTAACATTCCCAGCTGCTTTATCAGAATCTTTAAGAGCCATGCCACGCTCATCACCAGCAACAGCAAGTGGTGAACCAGCTGCCTCTTGCGAGCCTGTCAAAATATCTTTTAATTCATTGCTTTGCCAAGACTCAGCATTCAAGACAGACGTGACATTAGCTCGACAAGAATGATTTTTTTCTCTCACGTTATTGTCACATAGTTCCTGCTTCACCGCATGCACAGGAGAAGAAACTCTGCTATTCACCGGTGCAGGTTCCTCCAAAGAGCCCCCACTCACACTTTGAGCAGGACTGCGACCTCGATTTGGCAGCTTCACAATCAATTTATTACTGGAACCCTCGGTCAGAGGAACCTCAAGAGCCTTTTCAGATGTCAAACTTGATTGAGAAATTTTCTCAGAAGGGATGTTCCTTTGTGATGAGAAGCTTCTACTTAAACCTGCTTCTCGAGGGGATGCTGACGAAGATGATCCATGAAACGCATTATTAAATTTCCGATGCCTTGATGAGCCGCTGGAGCACTTCTTCACAGTTGAACCCGCAGTTGAGCTCCTTGCATCCTCTTTTCCAGATAAATTGCCTGTTTTAGCATGCTCGCTCGAGCAAGACTGACTATTATTGTGGGACTGACTGGAGCTACTACTTTTCTCATCTTTTACTGCAGCTAGAACTTCAGATACACCACCAGCCCCAGTATTTCGTTGCTGTCCATCTTTGGAAACAGTACCGCCTGATCCAGGAGATGGGGCTGATCTTGTAGAGACTGGTGACGTGGTTACACACTTCAGGTTGTTATCCACCTGTTGTTTGACCGAGACTGACTTAGAAGCATGTAGATGGGATGAAGATGTCTTGTTTGCTTCCGCGGAAACACCTGAATGCCTTCCCCCATGAGTCAGTCTTCCAGGCCAAGATACACCCTGGTTGGATCCAGACTTCGCATCCATTTCTGCCTCAACTCGTTTCTTCCATGTGTCAACCAAGCTCCTTGCTTTTTTCCCAATCTCTGAATTTTTATGTGACCGCAGATGATTAACAGACTTTCCAATGTTACAAGTCTGAAGCGCATTGAGATTCACGGGTAGCTTGTCAAGGGCGCGAAGTAAGACTAAGAGGAAATCGTCTACTAACCTATCACTGTCTTTAGGACTGCCCCCATCCCCAACTTTCCCTTTATGAACTTCCTGCAGCCACTCATCAAACACGGGTAATCCCCTGAGCTGGACAAAACGACTAAGGCAATCAAACTTGTCTGTAGCCGCTACAACCCCTGCTAGAATCGCACGGCCAACTAAGTCTATTTTCTTCTCATTCCTCTCAGGTAGCATGAGCTGCACCAATTTCTCAACTCCTTCAGAATCTACCAAACCACCTTTGTCTGTAAATTTTGAAATCTCAGACTTTAAACCACTTTCTGTTCTGACGGGACCAGAACCACTGTCATCTACTCGAGTAGAACGTTCCCGTTTAACAGACTCAGAACCATGATCCATACGCTCTCTTTTCCTTCCCTTACCCTGAGAGAGAAAAGAATTGTTGTTTGGGATGCCATCTTTCGCTTGTGATGTTGTTGGACTATTCGTGGACTTGGGAGAACGACCTCCCTGTTGTAGTGTTGTATGCATTTCTGAACGAGTCTTACACAATAACTTATCTACTTCTAGTTGTCGATCCTGCAAAATGAAAAAAATGCCTTAGTTACCAGAAGAAAAACATAAATCCGAATAGGAGAATGCAGTTGGTGGTGAATTATAATCTCACATCAATATAGTCTTGATCAGTCAGCCACCATAAGCGCTCGTTTGTAACGTCGTAAACTCGCCGACACACAAACGAGCAGAAACCAGATGGCAGTTCAACACCTCTCGGAAGGAAGGCAACTTTACACGGATGCAGTAAAGATGCAGCAGGTATAGTATCCTGGTGAAAGGAATAAAAGAGTTCGTTCGGCTCGGCTTCTAGAAGTATGCCTTTGCCAAGTTTTAATTCTGTGGGTCGGTAAAGCCAATTAACACCCAACTTCAACTTATCTTCTTTCTCGGCAATGATCAAGCGAATTATCCCAATGAACGGTGGACAATCCTGTGGTGGCTTAAAAAGAGCACAGTCACCAACACTAATTTTGCGCCCGTCCTGCTAGTGACAGCAAAACACAACAAACCTATAAGACGAAGAGCCATACACCTAAATCACCAGACTGATGTGATCAATTCTTTGTTCAATCAGGCTAGAAATTGATGAAGAAAAAAAAAACCCTTATTTCCTCGAATCAATCAATCGAATCCCAAAATCCAGGCAAATTTCAACACTCCAGGCAAACCCATCAAAAAAAAATGAGCGCCTGGGAAAAAAAAGTCGAAACGAAAAGGATTCGAATTACCTTAGAAAACGAGGTAGACGAAGATAAAGACAAACAAGAAGAACCACCACCTTCCACACTCGCAATTACACGCGAGGAAGATATCAACATGTGCCGACGACGACTTTTGTGCCTCCGCTCACAAACCCTCCCATGCATAGCCTTCTATCATCTTCTCCTTCGAACAACATCAATACACTACTCCTCAGCGAAATCCAACAAATCCTCAAGCAATTCCCTTTTTTCCAAGACAATTTTCGATACCTTAGATCCACGAAACCCACCGGCGACGCACAGAAAAAAACCCTAATTTCGCGACGAAATGGATCAAATCTCTAGGGTAGTTTCAATTACCGATCCGAAGATAACTACACAGATCCAAAATCAACAACAGCAACAGGGAAGTAATCGATTCAGCCTTGTTTCGATCCAGGCATACGAACTTTTTTCCTTCGCGAAATCGCGTAAGCGAACAAAACACCAGCAAAAATAATAAATCGTAGAGAGAGAGAGAGAGAGAGACGGGGCAAAAAGGGGAAAGGTGACTTGGGAGAGTTCGGGCGGATCGGGTCGGGTAGAGAGAAAGAGGGGAGAAGTTGTGGAAAGGGGCAAAGATAACGTGACAGTTGCGGTGACTTAAATGATAAAACAATATGTGCGTGACGTCATCTCCAATCTTTTTCAGGTGACATAGGGACTGGAGAGATTAAGAGGTGGGTGAGTGACGGACGGTTTGACCACGTTTCCTTACTCCTTTGACTTTATTTCTTTGTTTGTTTTTTTTTTCTATCAAAAAACTTTGATCCACGGTTTGTAGAACCGGAATAAACCAAGAAAAAGTATTATATGAATTTTATTTGTTCAATTTAAATTATTTTCAATTAACATATACTGTGATGACCAATTTATGATCAGTACAAACTTGGTTAGTTATTGTCTCAACCACTCATAATCATTTCTCAACTATCAACTACACATACATTAGACGAATAACTAAATATATTTTGATTTATGTGTTTGTATTTTTAGGTTGAAAAATGAAATATTATACATATTAAGGTGATAAACAAAAATATCAGCAGTAGATTTTTTTTTCACCAACATTTTGTGCAATAAACGAAATGATAATTTTTTACTTTTTCAAAATGTTTTATATACTAGGTTTTACTCTGTGATACACCATGGATCCATAATTTAATATATTGTTTGTCAGTTCCATAATTTAATATGATTTTGGTTTTTGAGAAAATCAAAACTTCTAGGTTAAAGAGAAGGTTGCAATTAGGTTTTAAGATTGGTTTCAAGTCAACAAATTAAATTTGGGGGTTAGTCTAGTTAGCGATTTTACGATTTTAAATTGCAGTTAAAAAAATTAATTTGATTTGGTTGATCGAGAAGAGTTTAATAGATTGTGTGAAATTACGAAATCTGGTATCTGGTGACATAGGGTAAAAGTACATGTGAAATTAGTAGAAACGTACTACAAGGATCTGGTACATGCAAACCTAACATAATTTGTGTTTTTTTTTTTTTTTTTTTTTTTGCAGCATGAGATAGTGTGCTACTTGAAGGAAAACTTAAAATTTTGAAAAAATGGAAAAAGGTCACATGTTTATATATATGTATACACAACACATATTGGGTGGAGGATAGATCGAGCCTGTGAAGGTAGACAAAGAAGAAGGATTTTGGATGTTAATTTCAAACGGAACTAGCACAAGAAGAAATAAATCTACAAACTGAAGAAAAAAAACTAATCTTGTGTCTCTATAATACAACCCCCATCACCTAACTAAGCACATATATGTAAAGCCACAATGCCAAAGACTCGATTTTGTCATAATTTACAACACACTTAAAGCCACCTACATTTGTTTTATCTCTCTACTCTTTTGTGCCGGTGTATAGACTACACACATGCATGTTAAGAAGAATGACCAAATAGTGTGTGTTCACCTTTTAAAAACTCTGTGTGCGGAGGAGGAGGTAATGCGGGTCTCTCGCTGAGAACCTTGTTAATGACTCTTCTGTTAATGACTCTACTGATAGAGAATGGCCACGCCGGTGAATTTGGAACTGTTATTGGAAGATCTAAATGATGGTGAAACCATGAGGTCAGGTTAGTGATCGTAAAAACGTTGAGACCACTGTGAAGTCGCAAATTGACTCACCCATTCCTCATCTTGAACAGAGCAGGCCAGCCAATGAAGCCTTGCGGCATCACAATCAGTCTCATCTCGTAGTAACTAGCAAAGTAAAAAATAAGTAACTGAACCATTAGTAGGAGAGAAAAAAAATGAGGTACGAAACACTAAAATTTGTGGATTTCGAGGGCTCACAAGTTCATGTGGCCTACTGAGATTCAGAGATATTGTTATTGCCACGAGGACTGCCTATATCCATCCCATCCTCCTTCCGGTTCTTTCCTCTTCAGAACACCACCTGACATTGCTTGATCGTCCTTCGACGGTAAGGAAGTAGATGAGAATAATTGCCTTGCCATAAGTGTTGATTCGTCTCTTCCCTCTGTTTCATGACCTCCAGGACCAGAATTTAAGTCAAGTCCTGACCTAAACCATTTCGCGCTATTGTCCAAAACTCCGACATTGCTACCACCATTTAGGAGACCAACGATATAAGGTCTTGGGTAATTAGACGGAACTGAAACCCCAGGACCCAATATTTGAGAGTTGACACCAGGGAAGCAAGCTCTCCCACTTGAAGAAGAATCCATGTGTGCTGTAGAAGCACCAGAAAAATTTGTTGAGGGAATGGGGAAGCTGTTTCCAAAAGGAAACACAGGATACTGGAACGTTGTGGACTGAAACGGCATGGCTGGAGACGACGACAAAACCGGACCCCTATACCCTTCAGGGGTAAATGAGGAAACACCAGTTGTTGGACCTAACATTTTCTGTGGTCCACGATTGGCAATCATTGGAAAAGGCTGATCACCTCTCTCAGGCATAATTGGAGGAATGCTCACAGCTGAATAAGCGTTAGCAGCAGGAAACCAAGTTGAGAAACTAGCCATGTTTTCGCCATTCACTTGTATCCCAGAGAGAGATGGTTGTGATGGCAAGCCACTCCGTGAATGTTGATTTAGAATCATAGATGACTCAACAGCCGCATCATCACCAGCAGGTCCATCATTTAAATCAAAATCTCTACGACCACCAGCTGTTGATAGTTTAACCTGCTGAAAAGATGGCTCTAACCGATGACTACTGCTCATTGTGTAGTTGTTCATATCAGTGGAATCATCAACTTTGTTAAGATCAAGATCAAGTCCCCCAGAAGAATGATCAAGCGCTAAACCCATGACCCCAGAATGAATGCGGTCACAACTATCGGTGATACCAGATGTACAATTTGTGGCATTTCCAGATTTTTGAGAAGCCAAATCTTCAAGAACTCTCTCGTCAGCTACATTCAAGTCAAAATCCAAAAACGTCCTAGTCTGTTTACCAGCAGATGTCGAAGCATCAGAGGTAAAGGTATTGTTAATGCTCAGTAACACATCCAGAGGTTTTCTTGGCTCAGCTGGGCGGAAGGCACTAGTGGCAGCAGATCCTCTCCAACCAACAGCCCCTTTATTTCTCAACAGATCTTCAGGTGGAGCAAACGGACCTTTTGCAGCAGCAGAAACAGTAATTCTGCTAGATACAGGAGCCACCGGCAAAGGTAAGGTATTAACTGGTTTTAGAGGAGTAGGCGTCAAAAATAAAGATCTTGAGAAGTTATTTGAATCTACATGTTTTAAATCATCTCCATCAAAACCTTCATTTAGATCAAATTCAACTCTGGCATCCATATCTGATCCACCTGAAGCTGCAGCTGAAACAGAAGAAGCATCTCTGGCAGCAGATGTACATTCCTCTGCTTCATCTCCATCAGCATCACTGGTTTTAGGCCCATTCGGTCTCTTTAGATCCTCTACATCTTTAGGTGGTACTTCTGGTGTAGCTCTTAACCCTGTATAGCGTTCCTTCACTTCAATATTTCCTAGATTCCCCTCTACAGGCTCAACTTTACCTATAGTTACAGATGAATCCAAACCAGCTGAGACCTCCTTTATAGCAGCCACAGAAGCATTACAATCCAGCTTGATCTTCTTTATATCTTTCTGGTCTATATGATTAATAGGAATACTATTAACCATTTCAATTACAGGTCTATCAATGATTACTGCATTCATATCCCTTGAAATTCCAGGAGAAACTGGTACATTTTCATCCACTTTTTTAACTAGCTCAGAACTCAACACCGTTGGGGGTTTCTCTTCTTTCTTATCATCATCAACACCGTCCAAGGGAGCGTGTCCAACAGCCACAGAATCTACCTTTTCACTTATATCTTTACGATTAGTTAGCATCGAGCTTGCCAATCTTTTCATTGAGTCAGATGTGTGATCTGCATCTGATTTAGCATCAGCCTTTGTATCCTTTACTTCCACAGAGTCACTATCATCCAAAATGTTTTCCTTAACTGCGTTTGTGGGCAAAGCAGGTGAAGCGATGACATAATCTGAATTGTCATTGCTCTCTAAGTGTTGTTCCACCAACCTTTGCAGATCTTCAGTGTCTGAATTTGAGCTCTTATCAGGATCTCCACTCTTCGATTCATTTTTTATATCTGACTCCACCAACTGTGTGCCACTACTGCTAACATGTTGCTCATCCTGATGTTGCTCGTGCGGCAACCCATCCGAAGTAATTAGCTTTGTATTGTTCCCTACAGTAGAATTTTCATTCATCAGGGAATTTGACGGCTGAGATACTGAGGGTGATGCAACTGGCGATTTAGACATCTCATCAGCAGCTACACTAGCAAGAAGATTCATTCCAACATCATCCGAACCAGCCAAAGAGGTATTTGTCTCAGAGTATCGGACACAACTTTCAATCAAGGCATTCATTGAACTGAGTGTTCCACCATGCCTTTCTCCAGATTTGAACTCATTTCCTGAGGAAGATGTGCCTCTAACATTCCCAGCTGCTTTATCAGAATCTTCAAGAGTCATGCCACGCTCATCATCAGGAACAGCAAGTGGTGAACCAGCAGCCTTTTGCGAGCCTGTCAAAATATCTTTTAATTCATTGCTTTGCCAAGACTCAGCATTCAAGACAGAGGTGACATTAGCTCGATAAGAATTATTCTTTTCTCTCGCATTATTGTCACACAGTTCCTGCTTCACTGCATTCACAGGAGAAGAAGCGCTACTATTCACCGGTGCAGGGTCCTCCAAAGAACCTCCACTCACACTTTGAGCAGGACTGCATCCCCGATTTGGCAGCTTCACAATCAATTTATTACTGCAACCCTCAGTCAGAGGAACCTCAACAGTCTTTTCAGATGTCAAACTTGATTGAGAAATTTTCTCAGAAGGGACGTTCCTTTGTGATGAGAAGCTTCTACTTAAACCAGCTTCTCTAGGAGAGGCTAACGAAGATGATCCATGAAATGCATTGTTTAATTTATGATGCCTTGAAGAGCCACTGGAGCACTTCTTCACAGTTGAACCAGCAGTTGAGCTCCTTGCATCCTCTTTTCCAGATAAATTGCCTGTTTTAGCATGTTCGCTCGAGCAAGACTGACTATTATTGTGGGACTGACTGGAGCTGCTACTTTTCTCAACCTTTACTGCAGCTAAAACTTCAGATACACCATCAGTCCCAGTATTTCGTTGCTGTCCATCTTTGGAAACAGTACCACCAGATCCAGGAGATGGGGATGATCTTGTAGAGCCTGGCGACAAGGTTACACACTTCAGGTTGTTATCCACCTGTTCTTTAACCGAGACTGACTTAGTTGCATGTAGATGTGATGAAGATGTCTTGTTTGCTTCCGCGGAACCACCTGTATGCCTTCCCCCATGAGTCAGTCTTCCAGGCCAAGATACACCCTGGTTGGATCCAGACTTCGCATCCATTTCTGCCTCAACTCGTTTCTTCCATGTGTCAACCAAGCTCCTTGCTTTTCTCCCAATCTCTGAATTTTTATGTGACCGTAGATGATTAACAGACTTTCCAATGTTACAAGTCTGAAGCGCATTGAGATTCACAGGTAGCTTGTCAAGAGCGCGAAGTAAGACTAAGAGGAAATCGTCTACTAACCTCTCACTGTCTTTAGGACTGCCCCCATCCCCAACTTTCCCTTTATGAACTTCCTGCAGCCACTCATCAAACACAGGTAATCCCCTGAGCTGGAAAAAATGACTAAGGCAATCAAACTTGTCTGTTGCCGCTACAACCCCTGCAAGAATCGCACGGCCAACTAAGTCTATTTTCTTCTCATTCCTCTCAGGCAGCATGAGCTGCACCAATTTCTCAACTCCTTCAGAATCCACCAGACCACCTTTCTCTGTAAATTTTGAAATCTCAGACTTTAATCCGCTTTCTGTTCTGACGGGACCAGAACCACTGTCATCTACTCGAGTAAAACGTTCCCTTTTAACAGACTCAGAACCATGATCCATACGCTCTCTTTTCCTTCCCTTACCCTGAGAGAGAAAAGAGTTATTGTTCGGGATGCCATCTTTCGATTGTGATGTTGTTGGACTATTCATAGACTTGGGAGAACGACCACCCTGCTGTAGTGTTGTATGCATTTCTAAACGAGTCTTACATAATAACTTATCTACTTCTAGTTGTCGATCCTGCAAAATGAAAAAATGCCTTAGTTACCAAAAGAAAAACATATATCCAAATAGGAGAAGGCAGTTGGTGGTGAACTATAATCTCACATCAATATAGTCTTGATCAGTCAGCCACCATAAGCGCTCGTTTGTAACGTCGTAAACTCGCCGACAAACAAATGAGCAGATGCCAGATGGCAGTTCAACACCTCTCGGAAGGAAGGCAACTTTACACGAATGCAGTAACGATGCAGCAGGTATAGTATCCTGGTGAAAGGAATAAAAGAGTTCGTTCGGCTCGGCCTCTAGAAGGATGCCTTTGCCAAGTTTTAATTCTGTGGGTCGGTAAAGCCAATTAACACCCAACTTCAACTTATCTTCTTTCTCAGCAATGATCAAGCGAATTATCCCAATGAACGGTGGACAATCCTGTGGTGGCTTAAAAAGAGCACAGTCACCAACACTAATTTTGCGCCCGTCCTGCTAGTGACAGCAAAACACAACAAACCTATAAGACGAAGAGCCAACAAAAAAAAGAAAAAAGCAACACCCTTACACCTAAATCACCAGACTGACGTGATCAATTCTTTGTTCAATCAGGCTAGAAATTGGTAAGGAAAAAATAAACCTCATTTCCTCGAATCAATCAATAGAATCCCAAAATCCAGGCAAATCTCAACACTACAGGCAAACCCATCAACCAAAACAGATGGAAACACGGAAAAAATGAGCGCCTGGGAAAAAAAAAGTCGAAACGAAAAGGATTCGAATTACCTTAGAAAACGAGGTAGACGAAGATAAGGACAAACAAGAAGAACCACCACCTTCCACACTCGCAATTACACGCGAGGAAGATATCAACATGTGCCGACGACGACTTTTGTGCCTCCGCTCACAAACCCTCCCATGCATAGCCTTCTATCATCTTCTCCTTCGAACAACATCAATACACTACTCCTCAGCGAAATCCAACAAATCCTCAAAAAAATCCCTTTATCCCCAGACAGTATTCGATACCTTAGATCCACGAAACCCACCGGCGACGAACAGAAAAAAAAACCCTAATTTCGCGACGAAATGGATCAAATATCTAAGGTAGTTTCAATTCCCGATCCGAGGATAACATCAGAGATCCGAAATCAACAACAGTAACAGCGAAATAATCGAATCAGCTTTGTTACGATCCAGGTATACCGAATTTTTTCTTCGTGAAATCGCGTAAGCGAACAAAACACCAACGAAAATAATAAACCGTAGAGAGGAGAAGAGAGAGACGGGGCAAAAAAGGGAAAAAGGTGACTTCGAGAGTTCGGGGGCACAATCAAAATCAAACCATAACCGGACTATACCAGTTAACAATCGTAAATAAATCAGTTCCGGTTTTATAAAAAATATTACCCGTAATCGCTTTTAACCCTAGCTATATCAAAAATGTTAGTTAACTAGACGGGTAACAACATAATTACTTGTATCATTAATTTTTTTAAATAAATTATTTCAAATAGTTTAATCTATAATGTGTCAATTAGTAAATTTGTAGTAAATCTAAATACCCTTTTACATTCATTTGTTTGTGTGTTTGTATTTTTAGGATAAAATTTGTAGTACATTTTAACTGTTAAGTGGAAAAACAAATTTATCACCAAAATAGTTTTTTCACCAAACTTTTTTTTTTTTGTTACGTCTAATGTTACTTTTTTATCAACGTCTAATGTTACTTAAAAATTTTCTTTGCATTCTTTTGTTTCGTAATATTAAATCATTATTTATTAAGTACTACATCTAACCGCACCACGATATTTTACTGCATTCACTACCAAAAAAAAATATTTTACCGCATTCACTATCAAAAAAAAATATTTTACTGCATTCCTATTTTTTATTTATCAACAGTGGAATCTACAAAAACTAATAACATATTTAGCAATTCATGATTTCTGAAGTACACTAATCCACACAAACCATAATCATCGTAAGTCTAGTTTTGTCTGTGTGATTTGATATCTTTAGACCACAATTCTCGTTTAAACATCATTTTCATTAGACAAACAAAACACAAAGTCTCAATAACAACTATATATATATGACCGGGGACACCAAACTTTATTTGCTCTATCAAGATTATGATTTCTGAAGTGTCACAATCAAGATTATGCATGTCGCTCTATATATAGATAGGAAACTCATGGGTAAATTTTGAGTTATCCCAACCGTTAGGTAGATTTTGAAAACGAACCATACTCTCTAACATTTTATATGAGTTGTAAGCATGGAATATGAATCTATAAGCATGTGTTATGTTTTTAACCCCAACCCGGTTTGGTTTATATGATCATGGTTGGTTTGGTACTATGTGAGATAAGACATAGTATCACACAACTCTGTTTTATCTCTGATCAATCATAATAAAAGTCTTTTTTCACTGATTTATATGTCTTGCTCTCTTTTTCAGGTAGGTTCCCCAAATATTTATTCTGTTGGTATTTGTTTGTTTGCACTGTTGAGTCAGATTCTGCACAAACTTTCGCCTTTTCTTTTGAACCATTTCATTTGTGTTGGTTTTGTTTATTTCGAGATTTATTCTTTAAATTTTTCCTTTTAATGATTTCAAATTGAACAGTGTTGTTACCTTGTAAAGTCATGAAAATCTTAGTTCTTTTTTTTTTGGAAAAAATGGAATTAAAAAAAAAACATTCCACATGTTTCAGCTTTTCATGTTGAGAACCAGTCTTCGTGTATTTGGAATTGTTGTTACATTGGCTTGAAGGATTAAATCCATATCCTTGTGTCATAAGTAAATCTTAGACACTAAGCTTATACGCTCTCTTGAATGGTTCATCAATTGAAGTTATCTAGCTCTATAGTCTGAAGTGTGGTTATAATTTGTTAATTCAACACTACAATTTACATAACATCCACCATTATAATTAAGTTACATGTTGTTTTCGCAGATCGATTGTTATACATCATGCGCCTTTTCGATGATAACTTCAAACTATATGCATTAGATGTATACTTCTATACCCTTTTAGATTCTTGGTGCTATATATATAAAAAAAAACACTCTTGCTTAGTGTTTTTGTTAAACAATCATTTATTTTGTTAATTTGCTTGATGAGCTTTCTTACTATAATAGTAGTATTCGTTTTACAAGATAATAATGTCCAAAACACTATTTAATTAATTAAGACACACTTAAACGGAGTTTAACTCTCATCTTCAGTTTCATAGCTCCTAAAATCAGATTTAATCAACTGTTTTTTTTTTACATGGTTAATTTCGTGTTTTTGATGTTTTGCAGTTGGTGCTTCACGTCAACAAAATAAGGAAAAATATGTTCGTTCGATTCATCTAAAAAAGTTTTTAAAAAAATGCACAATTCATTTTGACTTTGTGGTTCTGGTTTTGTTACAAATTTTTCTAATTAATTTTTTGATTTTTGTTGTCTGTAAAATTGTAAGTTTTGTAACCAGAAGAAACCTATCTGAATGATCTAGAAGCTCTGTCTGATATTTTGTGTGAATCATATGAACTTTCCTCACATGTAGTCCACCGTACGCCACCCTTTTAATGAACAGAAGCAACTCACACGTGTGTATCGAGCACAATTACAGAACGACCCCTGCGTTAAAGCGTGTACAAAAGTCAAAACGAAGGGTACTTTAGTCACGAGGAAAGTTCTGAGCGGAGAAGAGGAGTTTCCGTTATCCCCTTATATTTTATCTCTCTCTTTCTTTCTCTCACAGACTCTCAACAAACAAAGAAATAAAAAACTCGCACGTTTCTTCTCTTCTTCTTCTTCGCGACAAATCTGAATTTAGGGTTTTTGAGAAATCTTCATTTGTGATTTCGTGATTCTTGTTGTTTTTGATTTTTTTTTTGTGGTTCGGTATCATCAGTGAGCATCATGATTTCTGATTCGATCACCAACGCTTCAGCTACTGCAGCTCCAAGCGCGAGGGATTTCGGAAAAAAGAAAAGGGTATGTCTTTTTTCTTTCTTTTCTCATGTAAATCTCTTTGAGTCTTTCTTCAAATCTCATTTCTATCTTTAAATGTTGAATCTTTTGGTTTTTCTGCTGTGGGTTTGCATTGGGGTTGCAGACGAACAGGTCGGCCAAATTGAAACAGAGCAAGCTAGGTCTTCGTCGTGAGCAATGGCTTTCTCAAGGTAATTTCCATTATTGAAAAGATCTGTATTTAGGTTCTTGGAATTTGTTGTGTATTGATTTGGGCGTTTGTGTTATTAGTTGCGATGATTCATAAAGGGGAATCCAATCGAAGAATTGGGAGTGAGAAGCCTGATCAGAGAGATCGTCCGGTGGAGAATTTTGATGGGCAGGGTAGAGAAGAAGAGAATAACAATGGAGGAACACATCGTCATGAGAGCTTTATTGAGTCACTTTCTAATAGCCCTAACAGCATTCTGAGTGGCATGAATTCGATTCCTAATTTTAGCAGCAGCAGTAGCAGTGGAAGTGGTGGCTCCTGCTCTGGTAATATAACAGAGGAGGAGGATGCTGATGATGATGGGTGTTTGGATGATTGGGAGGCTATTGCTGACGCTTTAGCTGCTGATGATGAAAAGCATGAGAAAGAGAATCCTCCTGAGTCCTGCCAAGAGCGTGAGAATATCAAGCAATCAGCTTCTCCTAGGGATTTAATCAGTGGTTCTGATGTGGCTGTAAGAGATGCAAAACCGGATTGCCAGAGAACAATGTCAAGGAAGCAAAAGAGTAACCAGGCTTGGAGGCCAGACGATAAGCTCCGCCCTCAGGGTCTACCTAATCTGGAAAAGCAGCGTAGTTTTCCGGTCATGAATTTGCATTTTAGTTCTGTGACAGTGCCATCTTCATGCCCCATTTGCTACGAAGATCTGGACTTAACAGATTCTAATTTTTTACCATGTCCTTGTGGATTCCGGCTTTGCCTTTTCTGCCACAAGACGATCTGCGATGGAGATGGGCGTTGTCCTGGTTGCAGAAAGCCATATGAAAGGAACACTGTCAAGGTTGAGGCTAATGTACAAGGTGGTGGTCTGACTATTCGGCTTGCTCGTTCGTCCAGCATGTTTTGCAGGTCATGAAGAAAGGATGTGGCTTTTCTCGGCATGTGTCTGTTTGTTTTCTCTCTTCTTCTTATTTTCCTCGCATGTTCTACGTTTTTAACCTGTCTTGAAAACTCTTTAGATATGGGTATAGGATTTGTCTTTTGGCAACTGAGAACGATGTTCTATGTTCTTCTATGTCAATGACTCTTCTTCGTCTGAAACATGTGGTGGTGGTGGTTATGTAGAGTGGTGTGTGAGTACATAAGGGGGTACACGAATTTCAAATACATAAAGTTGCAATAAGTCTCTTTCTCATTGCCTCCGAGAACCTTGCTTATCTGTAATATTCTAAAGGTATCATTTATACCTTTTGTTATTTTAAGGTGGACCACAACTATTATATCTTTCTAGTCGATTCTTTGTTGAGCGACTGAATACAGCAGATTGTTAAGTTTGGTTTTATATAAAATTGACATCCGGCAAAAGAGTTGGAGATTATTTGTATGGTCTGATTCAGTGATTCTGTTGAACGATTAATCTACTTCCTACCTAGCTATGGTAGGCATCGTTGAGTTGATTATACCGATGCAGGACACTCTGGTGGAACGCAAATCTTACAGGAACTTCTTGTGTTTAAGAAACATAGTTGAGCCAAACTTTGATATGAGCTAATTAGCAATACAGAGGGCCACAGGGCAATTTCAAATGACCTCTTGTGTTTTAATCGTTTTCTTCTTTGGTTATGTACAGTAGTTAAAAACTTGGAGCGTTTGCATAGCAATTGTCTAGAGGTTTAGAAGTTAGCAATGTTTCAAACAATTTGAATAACCTCAGTCTCCATTCTAATGACATTCTGGTCCTCTTTCACTGTGTACTTCCTTCTGTCAACGCTAGGGAAGGCTGTTTGTTGCTGGTTCATGCTATTTGAGATGGCTTTAGGCATTAAAGTAATGTATTTATTCTAAGATCATTGTAAAGTGGAAACCAAATTTGACATTAGAATAGAGAGCTATTACATAACTTCACAATGATCAAAGAACATGTAAGATCATTATGGAAATTAGATTGACAAACAATATAATAGAGAGCTATTACATTTCTTATTGCAGAAATTAAGAAGCAAGTGTTCCAATGGCTCAACTAATTGACCGACCACTTAAGGTTCAGGTAGCTCTTGTTTACATCATAAGCTCTCGCAGCGGAGAAAATAATTTGTGATTGTCGGGAAGTGTATTCCACCACTTTCTGAATGTTGAACCCTCTAGAAATATTTCTTTTTTATCTACTTCCTCGTGTAGGATCCATCCTTCAAGCAGCCCTTCTAATGTCTTGATTCTTACCTCAACTTCCTCATATGGCTTTCCCTTGAGTTCTTCGACCTCGGCCCAAAAACATGATCCACACTCGGACCCTGATATCTTTAGAATCTCTTGCATTTGTGGTAGTGAACCTAAGTTAAAGTCATTTACCTTGCTCCAAAACACATCTTTTCCAACCATTCCGTATGGCTTGAAACTTTGATGTTCATGCCCTCTTTGGGCATATATGTAGCGGTTTGGTCGCCCTCTTAACATGTACGGCCCTGTGTCTTCGTTCTTTAAATGGCGATGGTAGTTTGAAATATCAAGAGGTTCGATTAATCTGCGGTAGCTGGTTGCTAAATTGACCCAATTTTTGCTTGCCTCGAATCCATCTGGAAGTTGGCCTTTCTCCACCAAACCAAGCACCTCGTCAAAGATACCAGCTAACTCAGCTCTCTTGACATTTGCTTTGAAGTCATTCTCTTCATTTGAAACTTTGAAAGAATCGTAATACCCGTTTTTATGAGCTTGACACTTTGGCTTGTATTCCTGCTCTATCCAAGTTAGTTTATCTTCTATTTTACCTCTTTTGGCTTCTATCTTCTTCTGATTTTCTACCCGTTGCTTCTCAGCCTCTAGTGCAGCACGAACGCATTGTCTTCCTCTTGTGCTCTGCCAAAAAGGAAACAATGAATGATATGATTACAAAAGCATGCAAGGATGGAACTATGGAGTTGCACAACTTGAAAATAGAGAAAGATTTACCACTCCAAGGTCGTTGAGCGAGTTTTCGTCATCCAAAGACAAGTTATGGATATTCAAATGATTAAACAACTTATTCCCAATTGATTGTACCAGTTGTTCATAGCCATGGTGATCTCTAATGCTTTGAAATGGAATTAGAGACAATTCTTGTTCGTCCCTGAACTGACAAGTGTAAGACAACATTTGAAGAATGGCGTCTGAGTTGCTCACTGCAACCAATCTTTTCTCTGTAGAGAAGACAAAAGTGCCTGCTGGTTTATAAGGACTTAGCTCGAGAAAACTTGAAAGAGTTTCCAAAAACGCTTCACCGTTTCCAATCAACTGATTTACAGCTTGTAAAGCAACAGTTGATGTGTCTTTCATCACCTTTTTATAAAACTCTGCTATTATTCTCTCGTCGCTCTCTTGTGTGGAAACTCTTGTAGGATCCAATTGCTCAAGAACATAAGGCATGGTTTGCTCTATTGATGCCTTCCGAGCAAGCATAATCCGAGGGACAATATCGAATCTTGTGACAAAGTTCACAAAGAAACGGCTCCAGTCCTCTCTCCCAAGTGCGTGCTTGAAGATATAGTCACCAACCAAAGGAGCTCCAAATGTCACACAACGAGGCTCAGGGACATCATTCGGACGGCGTATTAAGAATTTCTCCAAATACCAAACTGTTGCTAAAATCGCAGTTGCTCCCCCTAAAGAATGTCCTGTGAACACAATCTGTTGTCTTCTATCAACCGCGCTTTTCACCTAAAGAAAGCAAGTTTCAGACACAAATTCTTGTAATATTTAAGAAGCTGTTTTGTTTTTGTTACTTACAGAATCATGAAATGAGGTTGTTGGAGCAATGAGAACTTGAAGATTCTTGAGGAAAGCTTCGTTGACAGTAGCGTCAACGTCGTTGCCGATGCTTCTCATACAAGGAAACTCAACACGCTTCAACTTAATTTCTCCAAAGGGAGATTTATTACCCGTAGCGAAATAAGCTTCCGCCGTGAAAGATGGTCGGAAGGCGATATACACGATTCCCCCTGCTTCGTATCTGATAAAGGGCTCGGTTTGGTAAGCTCTCTTTGAAGCTATCCATGAATTGGTGATATGATCACCATTGATTCCGGTAAGAGCTTCAAACGCCATTTGATCTAATCTCTCTTTCTTGTGTGGACTTTCTTTTTTGAGTCGTCTTGCTTCTTTAGTTTAGTCCTTCTTCTTCCTCTGTTAATTTAATAGACGGGACGGGAGTTACCCAAAATACCCTGAGAGGATTTCAAATCAAGTTGACTCTTGTTACTATTGGAGACCCATGAGGAAAGCCACGAATCTTAGCCGTCCACGTGTCGGTTTTATGGCTTTGTTGTACATCCGACATGACTGGAGTTTTCGTAGAAACTTTCGTAAAGACATAAACATTCACATTTTGTCGGAAAAGTTTTTTACTCTGTTTGTTTTATCTTATATATTCTGATGAAGTTCTTGCTTGGAAATTATCTTGAGCTTGACTTCGGAGTCTTTGTTTCTTTAATATTAGGATCCATCTTTTGGTTTGAGACGTCACCATCTATTGGGATTTCGTAGTAACTCAGTGATATTCACTTTTGTCGGAAAACACTTTGTTGTTTTATTGCTTTTTTCTTTGTTTTGTGGTTGAGGAATTTGTTCGGTTGGATTTTAGTTTTTGTAGCTTGACTTGGGGAAGTAAGGTACTAAACCGGATATCGTACCGATTCGTTTACTCTCAGCAGAAGATTGATTTAATAAGGCCTTAGAGCATCATTATCAATGACCTCTTAACAAAATCTTAAGGTAGGAGAAGTTAAGAAAAGTTAATAAATGTATGTTTATCTAAAAAATATTTACTCACTTTTCTTAACTTTTCTTAAGATTTGTGTAAGATACTATTGATAATCATGCATGGTCTTAAAACATTATTATTGACAATCTCTTAACAAATCTTAGAGCCCTTGTCCTTTTTTGCATTTCAGCAAAGACGCGTCCTATTTGACTTTTACTTGTTTGACTAATCAATTATTTACCTGAACTCGGTTCGGTTCTATTTTGGATTTTGATTAATTTGTTAAAACCGAATTGCATATCCACCTCTATGCTCTCAAATAGTAAGTCTAGGAGACTACCATTTTCGTGGTTTTGATAATTAAAAAAAGTCCAACTTGGGGAAATTTCTAAGAAAAGCCACCCAAAGTGGTCCAACGTTTATAATAACTTATCTCGTTGGACTCCGATTCATGTTGACATCTTTTATTTTTAATTAGACAAGAGATTAGCATGTCTTCGTCCAATGGACGGTACTAATCCATTTCTAAATCATTATTTTAAGGTCAATATTGTATGAACAACGCAATTTCCACGTAAGTGAAGGCGAGAAAAGAAGAAGAGTCGTTTTTTCCTAATAAACTTCCAAAAATAACAACACCATTTTACATATCTCAATGTAAAAGAAAAAATAATAATGGTATCCCTCCCCAACCCAAGTCTACAATTTACATTTTCTAAACCCATCTTTGTCACTCTTCATCAGTCGTCCTCATTCTATCAGCCAAAAGAAAGCTGTAGTAATGTCTCAAAAATTGTTAAAAGCCAAAAGAATCAGGACAAGCAGCATCAAGTGTGTGTGTGTGAATCTTTGAATCCGATAAGCTCGATCAGATCTTCGCACGTTTTAGCTGCGAGTATAGATCATTAGCTTCTAGATCTCTCTTGTGCATCATATTCTTAAAAGCTCTCTCCTCGGCTTTCATTAAAGAATCTCTTAATCTCTTCACATCAGCAAGTTTCACTGGCTTCAACAAGAAATCTTCAGCCCCTTCTTCAAGACATCTGAAAATACAAAACAAACAAAAATACTATTAGTGATCAAGTTCCATAATAAAGTTCTTCATATATGTAGAAGATGGCCAGCTCATATTAGACTTGATTTTTGGTTAAAAGAGGGTTAGGTCCTTTAATTTGTTTAATACTAATAAGCAAAAGCATGTGAGGTGTCTACCACGAGGGATGAGATTTTATTAATGACCCTACCTAAGATTATGCAAAAACAATTAAAATGATTTTTGGGGGACCTAACATGTCACCGGCTTAAATAGAATCAAATCTCATGAGAAGATCTTGCTTAACTTATGAAGAAACAATTTCATATTATTTATTATTATTCCTAAGTTTTCCATTATAAAAATGCCAACCACTACCATAGTTACCCCATGATGGTTAAAGTAATCATATATTAACTTAAAACAAATCTGATGATTATACAACAATTTAATTTTAAAGTCAAAATACCATATCATGATGCTCTTAACGGTATCTGTTTTCACAAATCCTAAATAAAGTGTTGGTTACTTAAAAAGTTTCCTAAACAATCTTATAAATCTAATCTAATCTAATCATCCGAATCTCCTGAAGTAATAAATGCACAAAATCTAACAAGTTTACTATATCTGGTAAAAAAAAATAATCTTACATGATCTTTACCTAAACAAGAAATTAAGGATCTTAATTATTAAGAAAATATACCTATCGATTCGAGGCAAGATGTTCTCTGACGACATAATCACCACTGGTATTTCTCTGAAAGCTGATGATTCCTATAAGAAATCAAAATTTCATAAACAAGATTAGATCAAACTTCATTTTATTTACCATATTATCAGAAAAACAAAAGATCACTTAACAAAACTTACTTTGATCTTCTTAAGTAGTTCATAACCAGTCATCCCAGGCATAGAGTAATCAGTCATTATCAAATTAATCTTAAGATCCTGAAAAAAGTAATCAAAAAATCTTAAATACCAAATTTTGAATCCATTGTCTCAAAAACAAAAACACTAAGAATGATCAGATCTATTACCTCAAATCCAACTGAACTATTCTCTCCATCTAAGCCAAGATACTGTAAAGCTCTTGTAGCACTATCAACAACAGTAACTGATGATACAACAAAAAAAACAAAACAAAACGTCAGTTTCTTGAAAAACCTCAAGAAAACAGATTCCACACAAAACACAATCCAAAGCTTACCTTTACAAGAAGAGACTCTAAGCAACCGCTCGATGAATTTACGATCAACCATGCTATCATCAACAGCAAGAACATGAAGAAGCTCTGTTGAAGATGCTAGTGAAGAAGTGTTGTCGTTGGAGGAGATATCCAACATCTCTGGACGCAAAACCTCAGCCATGTCAGCGAGAGAGATAGCAGAGAGATTAGAGGAGGAGAAGGTAGAGGAGATTTGATATTGCATAGAGAGTAGAGATGGATGATGAATTGAGAGAAAGATAAAAGAAATGAGATATATAAGAGGAAGCAAAAGGAGAGGGAAACAAAAAAATGATGATATGATATGGAAAGGATTCTAAGAGATCTTTGCATATCTGTGGGATTTTGTCTGTCTGATAGCGCGTGGGAAATTATTAGTTTATTTCTGTTTTCCAAGAAAGTCATCCTATTCAAATTTGGCATATATAATTAATTCAAAAGTCATAAAGTTTTTTTTTTAAAAAAATTGTTTTGTTTGAGAATAGTCAAAATAATGGTGAGTGATCATATTGATGATGATTATTTGGGAAAGGGAAATAAAATTAAAAAAAAAATCGTATCAAAAACGATCTCTCGATTATTGTTTCAGATCATTGGGGCATTCTTTTGTACATTTTCGATACTTTCTTGATTTCCCAATTTTATTTTCAAGAAATGTTGCCCACAGAGAAAGATTTGTGTGTTTTGTTATGAAAAAAAAAATCTTTTTTTGCTGTGGGTATATTGAGATATTAAATTAATGAACATTGTTGGAAAAGTTATATACTAGCTGACATGTGAAGGCCAGAGTTGAGTTGCTAGCTTTTAATTTGTACGAAATAATTAGTATTATTAGATATGCTATATTGTGCGAATTTCGATGTTGATATCATGTAATTTGTGCAATCAGATCAGAATCCAAAATCAGTATATGTTTATTTTTAGAAACCAAAATAATATCTACTTTGCTTTTTATTTTTGTTTGTCCACCACTATCAGATACTATTCTCGTAAAGTTAATATACCATACTATCGAATCATAGTCCTCCTCCATGATCCTTGAATTAATGCATGATACTGATGCGATTCATAGTAAGTTATAGCAATTCATTCGACGTTGGTCTACTCCATTGCAATGCATCAAGCATTTCTCCATGTAAGGCAGCTTAAGATATATGCTTGATCGTATTACATGAACAATATATAATGACTACATCATCACTGAAAATAATTTGCCATATATATAAGAATTAATGTGATTGTCTTTGTCTGTGTATCTCTAGAGGTAATAAATATAAAATATAGAATGAATGTGATGGCTTTTTATGTGTAGGGGGAGAACTTATATATGAACAGAGTATGTTAATTTTGGTTGGGCTTGCAGGGATACGACTCAGACTTCTCCATGATGTTTGTTCGGTGTCTAGTTGTCTACTTGTGTGCCTCCTCTTTAAACCATCTTCGATAGTGGGATCTTATAGCTAAGATTTTGTAAAGAAAATATACCGTTGAGGATGTCTTTAGAGTGAGTTTACACGTTATTTCTACAACTTGTTTTATAATTGTTGGTGGCATAGGGATTTTTATCTATTGCAAGCATTTGCTAATAGGATGATGAGTGTTTTAGCTAAGCTTTGTGTCTGTAATAGTGAAGATCGGAAAAAACTACTATTGCTTGATCCAAGAAAGTTGCCAAACATCTCAAAACAGTTTAGGTAAAAAAAAAATTGTTTGGCATCAAAGTTCAAAACATTATATATAATGAATAATAATAAAACCATGTTCTCTGTTGTTAGCACTAAAATAGTTTAGTAAAAAACTTATTAAATTTTGTGTTGACTTGGAAATTGTATGATTTGGTGCATGCATGTTGCTATACTTGATTAGTATAGAATACGAACTAGACAATTCTAAACACAAGTGTAGGATAATGTTATCGGAATCAAGAAGCTAATATTCACAAGTAAACAATTAAACTTTATGTTATATTCCTTATTACTACATTATACAATTTTTTCATTATTTCATATATTACAATAACAAGGATAAAAATAGATTTCTTATCAAATATATATACATCGAAAATAAAAAAACAACACTTATTTTAAATATATTTTTTGATGTTTAAACTACACTTAATATAAAGCATATGGAGAAAAAGAATTATTCAAATTTATATGTAAGGTCTGGATTAATATCTACCAATATTTTGATATAGTATTTTTAAAATATGGATTATTTCATATTTTTATATGATATCTAAATTATCTGAGTCTTTTTCTATATAAAATAACATTCAATTTTTTGATAGAAATCATATGTGTATTTGAATTACAAATAGTTGTCTTTCCAATTGTTATTTAAAATTACACTATTATTTTATTATTTTCTGAATTTTTCTTAATTTTTATACTATTAATTTAGCAGTAGTAATTTGTGAAGTTGTTTTTGTTTGGGGAACAATTTACAATATGAAGGTTTTACATTGCAACTGTATTTAGAAAACTAATTTGAAATGTGATTAATTTTTTTTATCATAAAGTTTTGGTCGAACCGTCAACTGCGAACTTGAGAAGAAAGAAAAAGAAGAAAGGATAACACAAAACCTCTCTCTCTCTCTCGTCTTCCAAAATCAAACCACATTGACTTCTCTTCTACAGAGTCTGGTCACTCATGGCCATCCTCACTCTCTCTCTTCCTCTTATCGTCTCTTTCCTTCGCCCTCACGCTTCTCCTCGCTTCTTCCTCCTCCCTCGCTCCCTTTCTCATCCCCCTTTCCTCTCTCGCCGCCGATTTCACCGCACTGCCGCCGTTTCCTCCGCCTCTGTTCACCACCGGTCCTATCGTAATCCCAGCGATGATGATTCCACCCGCGCGGTGTCTGTTCCTACATTCCAACAGGCGATTCAGCGCCTCCAGGTTCGATTCGATTTTCCTTCATTCTCTCACATTCTCTACTTCCAAATTTGAATTGATCTAACTGAGAAAGTTTTTCAGGAATATTGGGCTTCCGTGGGATGCGCCGTTATGCAACCTAGCAACACTGAGGTCGGAGCTGGCACCATGAATCCTTGTACCTTTTTGAGGGTTCTTGGTCCTGAACCTTGGAATGTTGCCTATGTTGAGCCAAGCATACGTCCTGACGATTCTCGCTATGGAGAGAACCCCAATAGGCTTCAAAGACACACTCAATTTCAGGTCATTTTGAAACCTGACCCTGGAAACTCTCAACAGCTCTTTATCAACAGTCTCTCTGCTTTAGGTACTCTTAACTTACTCTCCCCTTTATTCTGAACAATGCCTTCTCTTATGTTTCCACTTACATGTTTGAAACACAAGTGCATTAGATTGATTGAATATTTCTCCTTGTGCTGGTTCATAGGTATTGATGTGACTGCACACGATATACGGTTTGTAGAAGACAACTGGGAGAGCCCGGTAATGTGTGAAACCATGTATTTATGGGGTATTCCATCTCTTTTAGTTTTTTAATATATTCTCAGCTTGACAGTGTCTGTTTTCAGGTGCTTGGTGCTTGGGGTCTGGGCTGGGAAATTTGGATGGATGGTATGGAAATCACACAATTTACTTACTTCCAGCAGGTAATTTTCATTTTATGTAAACGTTTCTAAAATGAACTGTAGCTAACAGTTTGCATTTTTGTTTTTAGGGTGAATTTTATGCTTTATTCTCTTGTAAATTTTCTGCTTCAGTTGTTAGAAAACAACATAATTGTGAAGTTTGCTTCTTTCTAGGCTGGAAGTCTTCCGTTGTCTCCAGTATCTGTTGAAATAACTTATGGGCTTGAGCGCATCATCATGTTGCTTCAAGTTAGTATTATACTCCCTTCTTGTTGATGTACGCATTTTGGCTATAGGTCCTTTTTGTTTGGCTTAAGTTAACCTGTTCGTTTCAACTGACAGGAAGTTGATCATTTCAAAAAGATCTTATATGCTGATGGTATCACATATGGGGAGCTTTTCTTGGAAAACGAGTAAAAGACTGATATTCTTTTATGGATGTTTCATTATACATTATCAAAATTATTCTGTGTTAGTTTTGTTTTTAGATTGATTTACGGGAGAATTTTGCAGGAAGGAAATGAGCTCATATTATTTAGAGCATGCTAGTGTGGATCGCCTTCAAAAGCATTTCGATTTTTTTGACGAAGAAGCACGTTCCTTGCTTGCGTTAGGACTTCCAATCCCTGCGTATGTTTATTACATGCTTATGATCCTCCCTTTTTTCTCCATATTAACAACTGTCTCTTGAATTTAACAAATTGCTGCTTGGGGCATGCTAGGTATGACCAGCTTCTGAAGACGTCTCACGCTTTTAACATTTTAGACGCTAGAGGTTTCGTTGGCGTAACTGAACGTGCTCGTTATTTTGGTCGAATGCGCAGGTATGATCTGTTCCAGTTTTTTTTTTCCCTAAAGTTTATTATTGAGCAACCCAAGCTTGATTAACCCGAAGAGGAAATGCTTTTAAACATATTGTTATTTGTAAAAAATATATTTGACATGTACATTCTTTTGCTTCTCTGCATCCTCTTTGGAAGAATAGCTTGGCTCGCCAATGTGCCCAACTGTGGTTGAAGACACGTGAGTCTCTTGGACATCCTCTTGGTGTTGTCTCTGAACCAGTTCCTCCTGTTTGTCACAGAGAGGCTTTGGAAAAAGTGGCTGAAAAGGTTGGGTTGTTTTCTAATTAGAGAATATACAATTGGAGCTTTGCTGCTGATTATTTCCTTTTGATGAGTTGCAAAGCCGGCTTCTTTGATAGATGAAAATATTTCTGAAAATGTCAAATGAGATGTTTCCTTTTTTCTTGTTTATGTGGTGTTCAATTGTCACAGGTACCTGAGGATCCAAGATCGTTTATTATTGAGATAGGGACTGAAGAGATGCCACCTCAAGATGTTACCAACGCTAGTGAACAAGTAAAATTACATTTCATTTGGAGAAACTTGACATTTCATTCTCTATCACTCACTCATGGACACTTGTGAGCTGCTTGGTCATGCTACAATAGTCCCTAGATTGTTTGTTCATGTGCTTCTTGTTTTTCCTTTTGTGCTGTGTTCTTTTGATAGATTGGATGTCAAGTAACAGTCCTTTTTAATATTGCAGCTCCGGATCTTAGTACTAGAATTACTAGAGAGTCAACGATTGGTGCATGGTGCTGTGAAAGCCTTTGGCACACCCCGCAGGCTAGTGGTAATAATAAGATCTTTTCACATTTACATATTTTGTTGCTTAATTGATGCCAATTCTACAAAAGCATGAATCCAATCTTACAGAGAGAGGATTGGCGGACATATCTTCCTATATGTTCTTTAGCATTTTTGTACATTTTTCTTAATTTTCGCTTATGAGGCTTATTTGAAGCTGGCTTTTTATGTGAGGATGTAAACGTAAACAATTAATTTGACGTAATTGAAGGTTTTGGGGTTTTGAAGGGAATCATGGAACCGTTGAAGCTTTTTGGATTTATTCTTCTTCTTTTTCTTTGAAGCAGTTTTAAGTGAAGTCCCCTTTTTCAGGTTTTAGTTGATGCTATGTCCTCTAAGCAGCTGGAAGAAGAGGTTGAAGTTCGAGGACCCCCTGCTTCCAAAGCTTTTGATGATGAAGGAAAGCCTACGAAGGTTATTTTGTTTCCCTTTGGTCCTTTGATCAAGGATATTAAAATTAACTACGTATTTAAGTATTTTGGTAGACAGTGGTGGAAATTATGGAAATAGTATCTGGTTCATTAATCCATTGCCCCTTAGGTTTTGTGCTATGTTTGCTTTCTTCTTTGTAACTACTACCTAAAGATATGTGGATATAAATTTTCTCTTTGTTCTTCCCTCCCAGGCTGCAGATGGTTTTAGCCGTAGATATGGCGTTCCATTGGAAAAGTTGTACAGAAAAGTTTCTGGTGGGTGCATCCATGCTTACAAATTCTGACTGCTTTATTGTTCTTTCTCTCCTAGGCTGTGATTCTGCTTTTTATTTTTGTTTAGTTCTTTTCATTTTTATCCTCTTTTGTTTTGTATTTCTTTCAGGAAAGACAGAATATGTCCATGCACTAGTTACAGAGCCAGCTCGACTTGCTTTGGAGGTTCTTTTTACTCTTTTTCTTATGCTAAGGCAATGCTATATTTATCTTTCATGAAAGACATAGTATATCCATTAACTAAGTATATTATTGATGCTCACAATTTGCCTCTTTCTTTTCATATGGTGTACCTCATATTTTTTAGTGTCCTAAGTCCTCTATTTGCTAAGCATACATTTTCTTTCTGGGATCCTGTCTATTATAGGTTCTATCAGAAGATTTACCTGCTATACTGGCTAAAATATCGTTCCCAAAGTCGATGCGCTGGAACTCTTCAGTATGTAACTTTTATCTGTGTACGCTTACTAATGTTTACATTTGCCTAGGTTCAGCTGTAAAAAATGGAGTTTATATTACTGCTATTTTTCTTGTGCTGTGATATGCAGGTAATGTTTAGCAGACCAATTCGCTGGGTTATGGCCTTACATGGGGATCTGGTTGTGCCGTTCTCCTTTGCTGGCATCACTAGGTACATTTACTTGGCTACTCTTGCTTTTCCATGCTTTCTATGGCTTCAGTTGGCACAAATTTTCTTACATTTGCTTGGTATATAGAAAGGTGTTGATCAAACATTTTTAGATAAATTAACTATCTGTTTCATCTTCAAAATGCAGTGGAAATGTATCTTGTGGACTTCGCAATACTGCTTCAGCATCACTATTGGTAAGAATGTACCCTGCATTGTCGTCGGTAAACATATTTGGATGTCATGCTTCAGATGTGTGTTTTCTGGTCTTCTAAATATTGGCAGGTACAGAATGCAGAATCCTATGAAGATACTATAAGGAATTCTGGAATCAATATCGAGATTGAGGTATGTCGTTCTTATACTCTTCTCTATCCATTATTTAAGTATAAAAATCTTTCAATTTTCAGTAGGGCGTCAGAGTTCTAGTTATGGATCTATGTAGACATTTCATTGGTTACCATAATTTACAGGAAAGGAAGAAAACCATTCTTGAGAAGTCAAATGCACTAGCAAAGAGTGTAAATGGGTGCCTTGTTATCCCACAGAATTTACTTAATGAGGTAATTTGTGGTTTGTTTACAGTGATATACTCTACCAATAGCTTCAAGATACCAAGAAGCTAGTTAATATGTGGTTTTCACCAGGTTGCAAATCTCGTCGAAGCTCCTGTGCCCTTAATTGGAAAGTTCAAGGAATCATTCTTAGAACTCCCAGAGGAGCTATTAACTATTGTAAGCTCTTCAAAAACGAAAATTGGTTTTTATTTCGGGTAACCTGCTCATGATATCTGTTTACTTTCTTATTATTTGTCAGCAAGTATGCTTATCTAATTCAGGCCTTATTATGGTGTAACCCTATAGGTAATGCAGAAGCACCAGAAATATTTTTCCATTATCGATGAGAATGGACGGCTATTGCCTTACTTTATTGCTGTACGACAGTCTAGCCTTGCAATGTCGTTTGTTGCATATATTATTTTTCATTTTTAATGGTATAAAAATAAGTTTTCAATAGCTGATGAAACAGAGTGTGGCTTTCTTTAGGTTGCCAATGGTGCAATAAATGAGGATGTAGTGAGGAAAGGAAATGAAGCAGTTCTCAGGTTGAGTTGCTAAAATTTATACTCAATTAATAGATTAAAGTAGATCCTTCTTGGCCCGTCCTTATTCTTTTAACTGTTTGCATTGCTCTATTTACATGCTATATAGTCTTGATAGTGGTCCATATTAAAAGCGCCCAAAGGTCATGTTTTACTTTTGCAGGGCACGCTATGAAGATGCGAAGTTCTTTTATGAGGTGGACACAAGGAAAAGGTTTTCTGAATTCCGAGGTCAGCTACAGGGAATTCTATTCCATGTAAGTGTTCCTTCGGTACCATTTTTTAGAGAAGAAGCTGGATACATCAATACATTACTAGATGGTTGTACTTCGTTTTTTTTTTGCCCCAGTAGTTTCGTTGTGGTTTCAGTTACAAGTAAAAAATGCAAACCATATATTGTTGACTTCAGTAGCACATACAACATAAGCTTCTCATCCATGTTTGTGTGAATTAATAGGAAAAGCTGGGGACGATGCTAGATAAGATGAACCGTCTACAAAACATGGTAACTAAGCTTTGTTTGTCCCTCGAAATCGATGAGGATGTACTTCCGGTTGTGGAGGATGCTGCCTCACTTGCGATGTCGGACCTTGCAACTGCTGTAGTTACAGAATTTACTGCGCTGTCAGGAATAATGGCTCGTCATTATGCTCTCAGAGATGGCTATTCAGAGCAGGTATATTTATGAGTTTAAGTTACCCTTGTGGCAGCTTTTTTTGTTTCATAGGCTTAATCTACTAGCACACTATGGTATATATCCATTAGCATGGTCTTTATTATTATATGACAACCATGTTCCTGGGATGCAGATAGCAGAAGCTTTGCTGGAAATCACACTTCCTAAATTTTCTGGAGATGTCATCCCAAAAACAGATGCAGGAATGGTTTTGGCAATAGCTGATAGGTAAATTGAAAGCCTAGAATTTAGGTGTCTCTCCTAGTTCTTTCTATGCCAAACGTCTTGTGAAACATGTTTCTGGATTTGTGCAGAATAATTTGCTTATACTTCCGATATGATAATTTTGTTTGAATTTGTGATCCTATATACTAACACCTATGCTTCTTTCTATGACTGTAGATTAGATAGCCTTGTTGGTCTATTTGCTGCTGGTTGCCAGCCAAGTTCAACAAATGACCCATTTGGGCTTAGAAGAATATCATATGGCTTAGTAAGTGTATATATAACAAGCAATTATTATGATTTGCCCTTTTATGGTTGCGTGAGGTTATGGATGCAAAGTAATTCTTTGTACAACACAGGTTCAGATTTTGGTCGAGAAGGATAAAGATATCAACTTCAAACGTGCTCTAGAACTTGCGGCCAGTGTACAACCAACAAAGGTCGAGGCAAACACTTTAGAAGATGTGAGAATTTATCCATAGTGGCGTCAAATATTGTTATCCCACTTTTACAGGTTGTAAACCGTCGTCTGAATTGTTTTGTGAAATTAACTGGTCTATTGTTTCTAGGTTTATCAATTTGTTACTCGAAGACTGGAACAGCTACTGGTTCGTACAGCTTTTGTGATGCTTATCTTTATTGCTTTCTAATTGTCTTAGACACAATTCCTGGCTCTTTAAAATGAAAGACCTTAGGTCCGGTTCTTGAAACAACGTTCTATCCTTTTTACAGGTTGACAACGGAGTAGGCCCTGAAGTAGTTAGGTCTGTCCTAGCAGAACGTGGTAACAATCCTTGTCTGGCAGCACGGACTGCATACAAGGTAAGTAACTTGTGATATGATCCAATAGCTATTAGATATGGAATTAGGTAATAGTTGAGGAGCCTGTGGGCATCATTCTCCTACAAGTCAGATCTTATGGTGATTGGATTAAGCCTAGTATAGAAGAATACATCTGAATTTAATTGGTTGAATCTCCTTCGCTATCTAGCATTAGAGACTAGAAACTAAACTGAAACTTGATTATCAATTCTGATTAGGAATGTTGGTGTGTCATAGTGATTTTGCTATTAAAAAGAAGCTAACATCGCTGGTTCTTTGGGTGATACCTTGCAGATGCAAAAGCTAAACAGAGGTGAGTTATTTCCGAAGATAGTGGAAGCATATTCTCGTCCCACACGCATTGTCCGCGGGAAAGACGTTGGTGTTGGAGTTGAGGTACTCGAGGTTTCTGTTTGAACAAAAAGCACGTGTGCAAACTTGCAGCTTCTAACATTAAATGATGCAATCAGGTGGATGAAAATGCATTTGAGACTACCCAAGAGAGAGTATTGTGGAGCACTTACACCTCTATCAAAGATCAAATTCACACTGGTAACTCTTCTTCTCTACTAGAATCTCTCACAAAAAACAACAAATTTCTCACTTGCTTCCATATTTCAGACATAGAAATCGAGGAGTTCACTGAGATATCGATGCAATTGGTGGAGCCACTCGAGGATTTCTTCAACAATGTGTTTGTGATGGTGGTAAGTTGAAACTTTGTCCACACACTGTACTCGAGTATTTCAAGAGCTTTATATGTAGACGAGTGAAGTTTGAAATTTATGATTTGCAGGAAGACGAAAGAGTGAGGAAGAACAGACTCGCTCTGCTCAATAACATTGCCAGTCTTCCCACAGGAGTCATTGACCTCTCATTTTTGCCCGGATTTTGAGCTTTTACTTGTTTCATAATCCCCACAGGAATCATTTTTTCTTTGTTTCATAACCCTTTATATATTGTTTTGTGCTTTTCCTCAGGAAATTTTCAATGTAAAACTTGTGCAATTGAACTCTCAATAAAAAAAAAAAAATCAAAATTTCTTGCCTTGTCATTATGACTGATTTGGGTATCATTTAAGAAAAAAAAAATCAAATCAAAACATATGCAAATGCAACGTATTCAAAAATATTTGGATGATGATGAGATATATTATTATTCGCAAGGAGGAGGAGATGAAGAAAAGTTAAAAAGACCACCGGGAGAAACGGCGGTTAGTTATGGAGGAGGACAAAGCGGCAGCTTACTACGAAGAGCTCACGCGTAAAGGAGAAGGAGCTGCTCGTTTCAAGCAAGGCCTCGGCTTCTCCTCCGGAGCCAATGCCGTTCCGGAAAGAGGAACAGCGATCGCATCCTCGTCTTCGTTTCTCAACCAGTTTGTCAAGGCTTCAAACCCTACTAAATCCACTGAAAACAAGGATTCCGAGATCCGATCCATCAGAGACAAATTGAAGAAGAAACCTGAAGACCAGCAACATCCTAGGGTTCCGGAGAGGAGCTCCAGAGAATCGAGTGAACGGCGTCGTTATGGGAGTAGAGAGAGGGATGAGAGATATAAAAGCCATAGAAGGAGAAGCAGGAGCAGGAGTTTAGAGAGACGTAGTAGGTATGGGGATAGAGAGAGACGGAGAAGCAGGAGCAGGAGTGCAGAGAGGCGTAATAGGCATGGGGATAGAGAGACTCGGAGGAGAAGGAGCCGGAGCAGGAGTTCGTCGCCGAGGAGAGAACGTAGGAGAAGAGAAGATGTGAAGGAGAAGAAGATTGATTACTCGCGGTTAATCAAACGCTACGATGACATGGTATACTGATATCTCTCATATACCTTACCTTCTTTATGCTTACCATACTTCGATGAACTTTTGTTTATGAGAATCAGCTTCGTAATGTTAGAATCCCTCTAGAGTTTGGGCGTTAATTAGGGTGACAAGAACATAGCAATTAGCTTAACATCCTGAATCTTTTGTTGTATTGAAACATAGGAGATGTTTTAAGATAGTAAACCTTGAGCTTTTATTTGTTTCAACCATTCTTTGTTTATGAATATAGTTCTGTATTTTTTGTTATCGGTGTTCTTTGTGTGCGTCTCTGTGTGATTTCTCATTTCCATTGGTATCATAAGGGTTTGTTTTTTGTTGCTTTCTTGAACAGTCAGCTGCTGAAAAAGTGAAGGCCAAGATGAAGCTCCAGCTTGATGAAACTGGTATGTTAGTCGGTTCCATTTGAGAGATTACATTGATATTCTGTTGTCCATGCTTCTAGCAGCTCCTGATCTGATTCTCCCAACAACATCTTTTGAGTGGGGATCCATCTTTGGAATGTTACTGTAAAACGGTGGGATGTGTTTTAGTCTTGATGATGTGAATAAGGATTTCTTATTAGTCTAATGCAAGACTATTGTTCCTAGCCTCGAAGTTTTGTAGTGAATCATAGCCTTAAGTTGGTTAGTTAAGGGGATTAAGGTATAAAGCTGAGCTAGGAGAATGTGTTACGGTATTGGTTGGGGATTAGGTCAGATGACTGAGGATTCTTTCATAAATGAAAGTCTTTATGGTGTAATTCTGTGGAGGTCTGTGTTTCAAGAACCGGACCTAAGGTCTTTCCTGGTGTTTCAGAAAGAATAAAAGAATGTATTTCCTGGTGTTTCAGAAATTATAAAAGAACAAGAAAGATCATCTCTGTCCTTAAAATGAGATCCCTCGCATTGCATACCTTGTGAAAAATTTATGTCAAGCTCATGTTTATTTCTTCACTTGAAACTAATGATCCGCTTAATATGCAGCTGAGAAAGACACCAGTAAGGGTGTAGGATGGGAAAGATTTGAATTCGACAAAGATGCTCCAGTTGATGATGAGGAAGTAGAAGAAGGTCAGTTTCCCATTTTTTACATTTACTCCTTATGATTTCGATGTACGATGGAGCTAAAAGCAGAAAATCATCCTTAATTACTATGTATGTACTCTTGATGCCAAAAACTTCATATGATTGCAGGTACTGATGACGACGCTGCCTTAGTCAAGCGAATGGGACAGAGTTTTAGGTTTTCCGCCATCGAGGTATACTGAGTCATTAGCTTACATTCTCGATCTGGACCAAAGTCACAGTTTTAATTATATCAGAGCTTCAAACAAATTATATGGTTGAATAAAAACTTGTAGGCAAAAAGGGAAGAGCAGCTAAAAGCCGCCCACGATGAGGCCATGTTTGGAGCACCCACATTCCAAACTGATACGGATAATACCGAATGTAATGTCACAGAGACTACTAATGTTAAGGACGATGAAGGAGAAAGCAACAGTGGCACGATAAATCTTCTAAGCGAAAAGGTAAAAATTTTGTGAAACTCTTCATTTCTTTTGCTCTCGAGCCAATCGATCATAGGAGCTCTATTTTAGGGTCTGTACGTAAGCTTGTTAAAATCCAATACTTTGTGTTTTAGGTGCTTGCAAAACAGCAAGGATCTTGGCGAGACAGAGCTCGCAAGTCATGAAATTCCTATATATAATGGAAATATAGAAGTCATGATGATCAAATGTAGTTTATTTATAGTTGTTGGTCTTTACAAAGTATTGATCGTTTTGTTTCATGTAGAAATTTTGTTGGATGTGTTTGAAAGTGATTTTAACTCATAACCCCGATATTTGGTAGTACCTAACATATTATTTTTGTGCATCAATATAAGATTTGGCTTCAATGTCGTACGTTTTTAACTACTGGCATTATTATGAGGTTCTCATTACAGTATTCGGGGAAATCAGAGTTGCTGACTTGCTGCTAGGTTCAAATATGAAAAGGAATAGAAGCGGTCCAGAGTCAGTTTATTATTAAGTACATAATAGTATATGTTATGCAGAGGAAGTAAGATATGACTTTTTCACATAAACCCAAGAGAACAAAGTATCAGCAAAGTCAATAATGCAAGGCTAAAGGAAGAAAATAGATGGTAGTTTCCAGGAAGAAACGATAAGGTAGAAACAAAACCCAAGATTTTAATCGACCAAAAAAACCCCAACAAAGTTTTAAGGTTTTAAAAAGTATAAGATCAATTCTAAACGATGATAAAAGATAAAAAGTAACTACTCTACCATTAAGAAGAATAGAGACTCGCTCACTTCTTCTCTTCTTTCTCAGCTTCTGCAGCCCTCTTGGCTCTAGCACCGGCATGTCTCTTCATCATGCGTGCTGCACGAATGGTGTTATACGCTTCGAACTTTTTCATGTCGGAAGTGAGCTTCACAAGCTCAATTGTTGGCTTCTCACGGACAATAGGCAGCATCTTTTTCACCTTATAAAAAAAAAAGATTAGGAAAGATGAATCAAATTGAGAGATAACACATCTCAATGTTATAGCTAACATTCAACAAGCAAAACAATAAAAATAAATAATAACTAGTATCATATATCAACGAACCTATTAATAGTGTAAGGACCAGTTTAATTTACAGTTTACCACATAAAACTTTGATAATCTCTAAGACAGAACAAAACAACGAACTCAGAACTTAACCAGAGGTGGTGGGCTAGTGGTTCTAGTCTGGTGGAAGAGTCGCCCTGTTGGTCTAGGCCAGGGATCGATTCTCCCCAGACGCAGAATTGCTAGCTTTATCCCTTTGGCCACATGGGTATGGGTCTCTTGCTTAAGGCCCATTTGAAAAACTGGGGGACCCTACCCGTGGGATACCCTCTCTCCAGGGATTAGTCTCGGATCCTTCCATAGGTCTGGGGATTTACCCTGAGTAATAAAAAAAAAAAAAAAAAAACAACGAACTCAGAACACAAAAGAATGAATTAAGAAAAGCAAACATGCAGTTACATGCCTTTGTCGATACGTCTTAACAACAAACTAAACCTAATGAAATATTTACTCGAGATAGGCGACAAGAAGTAGAGTCACAAGTCACAGATTTCTTTACGTCAGAAAACCGAAAAAATATATAGTAGTAAACCCCTACAAGCCTCGTAGGATATATATAACTAGTGTCTCTATATGTATTTAGGCCATAAGTTACATGGAAAACTGATATTTATGTATATCTTCTTATATGATAATAGTAAATCTACATATTTAACAATAAGAAGATATACCTAAATCTTCTATTAATATGTATTAATAACATTGTTAAATAATTATCATGCAATATATATATATATATACACTGGGATTACCCTTAAAAGAAGATCCGTAAGACGAGTCCTGGCCGACACCGCAAACCTTATCAAATGGGTTTTTATCGTTCGTTCGTTCACTATATATATATTTTTTTTTCAGCAATCAAAAAGATCGTAACGCATATAATTGCTAAAAATAACTCACAATCTACATTATAACCAAAAAAAAACAAAATCAAAATATTTAGGTTATAAAAAGAAGAAGAAGATAAGAAACGTATCTTACAACTTGCCCCATTTGCTGCTGTATATCGCATTATCGCTTCATAAACACACAGCTAAAACAAGTGGAAGAAAGAAAAAGAAAAAAAAGCGTGTCTCGAAACTCTAAACGAACAGATGTCAGTATATCATTGGCTACAAGCTGGACGCCTCTCTGCCAATCAGAAATCAGTATTCCTGAAATTTATTTTATTATAATTTTGGTTACAATTGTCCTCCGAAGAAATCGTAAAACCTAAAAGTCAAAATAAAAAGGGTAAAGAGAGAGAGAAAGAGACTCTCATCTCATTTACGTTTCTTCTTCAACATTCTCCACCGAAGCCGTCTTCTTCTTCTCCCTTTCAATCCCTCTCTCCTTGGTTTCATCTTCTCTGCGATTCTAAAAATGTCGAGCCGTTGGTTGAGACCTGAGGTATTCCCTTACTACTACTTCATATCGATCTTTGCATTCCCCCCTGAATCGAAAATCCATCCGTTGATTCTCTTTTGACTACATCTAGTTTCTAAAATGCTTAGATCTGGATTCGATTCTTCTTTTACGATTTATCTCGTAAAATCACAAATATGATAAACGTGTTTCGTTTCGTTTCGTTTCGTTTCGGTAGGTGTATCCTTTGTTCGCTGCCACCGGAGTTGCCGTTGGGATCTGTGCGTTTTCGTTGATCAGAAACATCACCGGAAACCCTGAAGTCAGGTTTGTTGTTGTACCTCCTTCCTCAGATTTTTTATTGCTGATTGCTACTTTTAGTCCTCCTTTCAACTATTCTTTGACCGTGAGATGATATTGTAGTAAAACGAAGTCGTTTAGGTTTAGTCCAGATTGATGTATTTGTGAAATGGAAACTTAGCACTAGTTCTTGGCGGATCATTCACACTGACTTTTTATGATTGGATTCAACTAATGCAATTCTGATTTAGATTTATGTTTATGTGATCATCTTTGTGATAATCTTCAAATTTAGATATTTCAAGTTTCATGTCAGTAGTAAACGAAGCCGTTTTATGAAGATTATAATATATAATCGAAATGGTTACATAGCCCTCAGTTTTATGGTTAGGAAGAATCATTTCTTTGGCAGATCATTTATACACTACACTAAAGAATTTGTTAGACTTATGACTGGATACAATTCGTGTTGCTGTGATCATCTTCTTTGTAATGGAACAAAGCAACCTTCAACACAGCTACTTTTGAGTTAGAAATAGAGATCATTGGACTCTAAAGTTACCTGTACATCAATCAATGTTTGTATTCTGGATCTAAGTGTTTTCTAATAAAGGGTTTTGTTTGTTGAATCGTTTTCTCTAGATGCACCAAGGAGAACAGGGCTGCTGGAATTTTGGATAACTTTGCAGAGGGAGAGAAGTACAAGGAAAATTTCCTGAGGAAGTTTGTTCGCGACAAGCATCCTGAGATCATGCCTGGAATCAACAAGTTCTTCACTGATCCTAAATACTGAACAATCATCTTCCAAGAACTTCGCATCCCCGCTTCGTCGTATTGTTTTATGGAATTGAATCTCATGTGATATAAACCTCATTTGTCAGTTTCACATTGTTGATGTATCCTCCAGCTGAACACTTGTTAATGCTGGGCCTATGTTGTCACTTTTAAGCAGAAAATAATTGAATTGCTCTTCTTTGGCAGCTAACTTATGACAACGATTTCATCTGAGAGTAATAAGTACTTGTTCTCTTCAATATGTCATGACTTTTCACATTGCTGGGGACAAACACGAAATTCAGAACCAACAATGTGAACGGGATTTATGAACGAAGTGTCGCAAGAGTTTCATCTTGAAGAAATATATAATCTGGAATTTAGGTTACAAATAGCCAGAATCTGCGGTGACATAACTGATGCATAGATAAATTTATGGTGTACAAAGGTTTCTAGTGTACATGATGGCTGACATTCTCTCTCAAAGAGCTTTTGAGCATTCGTTACAATACTGCTAAATAGGAAAATGCTCGAGATCCATTGAAGGAAAACCGGTTTGCGCCATTCTAATCCCTCTGAGTAAGCTCTTTGCCTTTTCTTTTTCCTGAAAACATGAATGCAATCTCGTCAGACTAAGTATAATAATTACATCAGGACACTATCCTTGTAAAGTTAAGTGTTAACAATGGGGAAAACTGGAGCAGGACACTTACAGGGCCACTATAATCAAGAAGACGGGTGCAATAGACTTCTGCTTCTTCAAATTTCTTGTGAGTTTTGAAATGTGTAGCAAGGAAAACTAAAGCCTCAAACATGTTTGGTCCTTCTAACCCTTCAGCATCCATTCTCTCTAAGTCCTTTTCGAAGTAAAAAGCAGCTTCGTCATTTCGTTCAAGCTTTTGGTGGAGCTTTGCCAGCTGATTGAGAGCTATTCCTTCTGTGTCAGTACAGTTCACAGCTCTTTTGTAGCACTTGATGGCCTCCTCAAGCATGTGAAGTTGTTCAGTTTGATAACATTTAGCCATAGCTATCCACAACCGAGAATCGTTTGGAAGAAAGAATATAGATTTGCGGAAATAATGAAGTGCATAGAAAGGCATCCCCATCATCTCATATGCTTGTCCTAACCCATACCAAGCTCGATAATCACAAGGGTTTATATCAACAGCTCGTCGATATGCATCAATAGCAGCAGGCGTGTTCTTCATCTCAACATATTCGTGACCCATAAGAGTCCACGCAGATAAATACTTCTTGTTCAGTTTCAAAGCTCTCCGGAAGTACATAACTGCTTTCTCATGCTGCCCTTTTAAACTGTAGTAGTTGCCAATGATGCAGCAAGACTCAGGTCTGTACTTATCAGTCAAAAAAACTTTATGTGCAAGGTAACTCAGTGCAGCACATGCTTCTTTTGCATACAGAACATTAGAATACAAATCCATATCTTCTACCCTATAGGGATCGTTTCTCAGAAGTTCTTCAAACATGATTTCAACCTGGTCAAATTCCCTAAGACTATACTGAGCTTTTGCAGTTTGAGCTTGGATGTAATTGCTAAAACTGAAAATACCTTGCAGATAATCGTACTTCGCCAAAGACTCAGTGTGCATTCTGAGTTCTTGATAAGCATTGCCAAGAAAAAATTCTTTCATCCAGTGATTGTTTAGATTAAGGCTATTCAAGATTTCAATCGAAGTACACAGAGACTGCAGCTCTAACCAGGCACTCCAGTTCCATGGATAGCTGTTCACAGACTCCACGAGGCTGGCACGAGCGAGACTTTCATTTCCTTTTTCTTTAAGAACCACACCATACAAGTATAATCCAAAAGAGTCAATTGTTCCTGCCCTCCTCAGAGCTGATAATTCCCTCTCCAAAGAGACCAGTTCCCGGTTTATGGCATCACTCTTACCCAAAGGGCCTTCAAGTTCTATCATTTCTTCCTCTTTCCGTTTTTCTCCAGCCTTCATTGAAATGATAACAAAGTGAATGACATATTACAGAGTACTATCAGGTTGGTGTAAATAGGCGAGGGATAAAAAACCTCTCAATAAGTAATTGTCATAAACATTTACACATTAGTCTTAAAACAGGATAACAACTTCCAATTAAACTTCACTCACTTATGAATTTTTATATATCAGTTGCATACCCTTACATCTTTTGTATCCATAGAACATAACAGCGACTATCAACATAATTGTAAATCAGAGGCTCAATTCTGTAAGTATGTAATGTCATATATTTTATTATCTGGATGGCTGAACGAACCCTCAACAGCCATTGGAGCCACCTTCTAATAATTCATCACTCTATTTTAATCAGTCATAGAAGCTCTAGCTAAATCAGAAGAAAGAGACTGAGACACAGAACATACCAGATAAAGGGCATAGCAACGCAAGAACACCGATTTCTTGCTCATTTGATCACGAAGTACATGGGAAGCCCGTCTGTACTCTCGACAATCAAAGTAGGACTTTGCTAAAAGGTAAAGGTCACCATCAATTGTTTCATCTTCTTCCGGGAGAGGAGTAGCTGCTTGAGAAAAGCCAACGGAAGGTAGGGGTGTTGAAATAGATTCATTTGTGCTGAACCTTCTGCGGATACTCGAGCTTCCTCGCTGAAACCTTGTATTCGAAGGTGTAAAATTAGAAGGGTCTTGTTCTATCCCCACAAGCTGCTCTCCTGCCCTGCAATAATGGAAACCCAAGGAGATGTCAGATATGGAACTCGCTAATAGTTCACCACCACTGCGATTTCTAAAAACTGAAACTTTAACTCATAATTCACAAATGAGATTGAACCGAAATCAGAAATTTCCATCACATTTTTCAATCAGGGTCGAGCTCAAACATATCAGAACACAAAACCCACAAAACCGTAGGTCAAATAACCCGAATTGGAATGTATCCAATACCAAATTCACACAACAACAGTGAAACGATTCTGCTTAAACGAATTAGGCCATCGATTACTTACACTTTTCTCAAAATTAAAAATATATAACAAAACCATAAAAATACTGAAAAATTCTATTTTTAATGGAACAAGTTGCTGTAGCGAGCTCGAGATTTCAACAATAGGAGAGATTGCATAAGATTAGGGTTTTAGGAAACGCACCACTTTGCGGCGGAGTATAAACAACGGTCGCTGAGCTGTCGAATAGCCGCACGGATCTCGTTGCGGCAACTCTCTTTAGAGACCATAGCAGAAGCTCGAAGCAGAGACACTAGTGTTAACTTAAGTAGTCCTCCTCAAAAAGAATCGAAGAATCTCTTCTTCGTTGCGGAGATTTCAGAAACTATCGCTCCCTCCATCTTAATTATTTTGAAATTTACAGAGAGAAACTTGTGTATTGGGCCCATTGATTAACTTTAGGGCTTCCAAAATAGGCCCATTAAACCAAACACACACTCAAAAACACACAATTTTCAAAATTTGCTTTTTACATAAAACTAATTTTAATATCATATCAGTATTTTATATCCAAAAATTTGTCATACACTCACACTGCATTAGTTTTAGTTAGGTATCATATCACTGTATTATTGAAAAAGTGTAGAAATAATTAAATTAAATAAATATTCAAAACTAAATACATAAACTTTTAGTTAGCTAATGAAGTAGGACAAAACAACTTTTTTATTATTTTGGGTCAATACAAACCCTCATTAATGGTAATATAATTAGTCAAATAGAGACCCTGATTTTGCTTATCCAAGTAAGCTACTAATCCACCAATCAAAGTTTAGGTGCATTTTAACCGACTGAATCTGATAGTAATTACTAATTACTCTCGTCAAAAGGTTACAAATCAAAAAGTTTAAACTTTCCAAAACCATGTAAACCAGGTCAAACCAAAAACCAAACTTTAGACCAAATCACTGTTAAATCGTACAAGACCAAAACCCCTTACAACTTTACTTTCCGAATTCAAAATAGATACTTTGTTACCATAATTATTGATTCAAAATGTATATAATCTAATTATGGAATATAAAACATTGACAATGTTGAACAGAATCCGAAACATATGGTAAGTAATTTTCATAACCGAACAGAGAAAAAAACATTTAAAAACCGAAAAAATTTCAGACTCGAACCGAGAACAAAACCGTAAAGGTTTCAGCTTTACCAAAAATTTGGAAGGAGTGTGTATGTACGAGGAAGGAGGAGCCAAAGAATTCAAATTGGCGCTCAAGCTTTTAACGTATCTTCCCAAAATTCTCCCCCTCTTTTTTTCGAATCCTTATTTTGGGGTTTAAAATCCCTCCAAAATCCCAATCCCAAATTCTCAATCTCATCACCCATCGATTCCGTCAATCATGTCAGATCTACCGCCGGAAAGATCCAAAATGGTGGTTTATTCACCTTCTTCCATGCCGGAGACTTCATCTGCTTTACACCATTCCTATAGTCGCAAACAGAAGTCTTTGGGTCTTCTTTGTACCAAGTTCGTTCCTTTTTTGCAAAACCCATCTCGTTTCTTTATAAAGTTTTTCGATTTTTGGGTTTGTTCTGATTTGCTTCATCTCAGTTTCTTAGCTTTGTATAATCGAGATGGGATTGAAATGATTGGGCTTGACGACGCTGCCTCCAAATTAGGTATTGCCCACTTTGTGTTTTGGGATTTTGTGTAATTTTCATCTCTGATGACATCTTAATTTGCTGATTGGGGTTTATTTACAGGTGTCGAGAGACGACGAATCTATGATATTGTTAATGTTCTGGAGAGTGTTGGGGTGAGATTTGTTTCTCCACTTATCAATTTCTTAAATCTCTCTTGTTATCTTTGCTTATAGAGGAGTTTGGTCTAATTTAGGTTTTAACAAGAAGAGCGAAGAATCAGTATACGTGGAAAGGGTTTGCCGCAATCCCAGGAGCTCTGAAGGAGCTACAAGTGAGTTTCTTTTTTGTTTATGTATTCGGATTCAATCCCAATTTTGTGTAAGATGTAGCAATTTGATTTGTGAAGTCTCATAGGAAGTGTTCCTGATGCAGGAAGAGGGGGTTAAGGACACTTTTCACCGTTTCTATGTCAATGAGAATGTTAAAGTAAGTGAACTGGATGTGGCTTCTTTGTTTATGTTAAGTCTTTAATTTGATTGTCTTCATTGTCCTAATGCTTAAAGTTCCATACTTTCAGGGATCTGATGATGAGGATGATGACGAAGAGTCTTCTCAGCCTCATTCTAGTAGCCAGACTGATAGTTCAAAACCTGGCTCTCTTCCCCAATCTTCAGATTTGTCAAAAATTGGTACTGTTTTTTATGTGTTGTACTTACTGTGTTTGCGTTTAGTTCAGTTGCAATTAGATTTACAGATATGCCAAGCTCTAGGTTAGAGTCAGCCTTCTTGTCATATATATAAGTGGAACTGGACTTTCATGCCAAAGAACTGATATGGCTTATGAGATATAATGTGGATTCCTTGACATTTTGTTGGTTGGTTATGTGTGACAGATAACCGACGAGAGAAGTCTTTAGGACTGCTTACGCAGAACTTTATCAAACTCTTTGTTTGCTCTGAAGTAAGTGAGAAGTTCAAAATGATTTCATATTATGAACTTCAGTGTTTTCCACCAAGTTACTAAAGATTTTGTTTTGAATGTGTTCAATTGTTTAGGCTAGGATCATCTCCCTTGAGGAGGCTGCAAAGTTACTGCTTGGTGATGCCCACAATACATCAATAATGCGAAGTAATGTATCTTCATCTTGTGACTTTCAGACTACTTTTTTCTTATGTTGCATACTCACTTGAAGCAAATTGATCTGTGTTTGCTGACACATTAATTACTTTTCTGCAGCAAAAGTGAGGCGGCTTTATGATATTGCGAATGTCTTGTCATCTATGAATCTCATTGAGAAGGTAAACCAAAAACTTTCATAGCTGCGGCGTTTATGAACCATCTATGTTATGTAGCTGTTAATTAGTCTAACTACTTTTTTCTGTGGTGACAGACTCAAACCTTGGATTCTCGAAAACCAGCTTTCAAGTGGTTAGGATACAATGGTGAGCCTACATTCACACTGAGCAGTGATTTGATGCAAACAGAATCGAGAAAGAGAGCTTTCGGAACTGATCTTACAAATGTCAATGTCAAAAGAAGCAAATCATCATCTTCGTCCCAAGAAAATGCTACCGAGAGAAGGGTAAAGATGAAAAAACACTCAACACCAGAAAGTTCGTATAACAAAAGCTTTGATTCTCATGAAGCAAGACATGGATCAAGAGGTTACCAGTTTGGTCCTTTCGCACCAGGCAGTGGCACATACTCAACTGCTGGTTTGGAGGACAACTCTAGGAGAGCTTTTGATGTTGAGAATCTGGTTTCAGATTACCATCCCTCATACCAAAACCAAGGTGCATATCTATTCACATGTATTTTGATATCCAATTTGAAAAGAGATTGCTATAAAACAAACACCTGAAATTAACTCTGTTCTTAACAAATTTTCAGTTTTGAAAGACCTCTTTTCCCATTACATGGATGCTTGGAAGACATGGTACACTGAAGTCACCCAGAAGAATCCATTACCTAATACATCGCAACACCATTAGATTTATTTCTTCTTCTTCTTCTTCTTCTTCTTCTTCTTCTTCTTCTTCTTCTTCTTCTTCTTCTTCTTCTTCTTCTTCTTCTTCTTCTTCTTCTTCTTCTTCTTCTTCTCTTACCTGTGAACATCTTCATTCGTATAGAGCTTTAAGAGTCGTTTCCTTTGATCACTGTGTTTTAGTTTCTCCTCACAACTGTAACTGCAAGAATCCGACATTAATTCACAGATCGCATACCCTCTTTGCCTTCTGAAGTTACTGTAGGCTGTAGCATTCATCTTTTGCTCAATTCTGATGCCAGTTTTGTGCAACTTTTCAAGATGTATGGCATATCGTTTTGAGAGAAAGAAAAACAAAAATCATCCCAATCTTATTTTCCATTTATTTATAGAAATTTTAAGTAGCAATTCCATTTCTCTTACTGTCTTACAGAAGGGTCTCTTGCTTTTATTGGTATACTCTTATTTTGGTACATATTCTAAAGAAATATCAGGAAGTAATGTTTGTCTCAGAGCTTGGAAGGAGGTTTGTACCATCCCCATGGTTCATCGGAGATATACTGAGTCACCTGCTTCACACTCAAGTAGTTCTCAAGTCCCCTGCAAGGAAGCAAATATATGTTTCAATTCAACCCCAAGGCAAATAATAATCAAATTCTGTAACCAATTTCATCTCAACACTTATTGCAAAAGAAAGTGACTTACCATTCTCCCAATTCACGACCAAATCCACTGCGTTTGGTTCCACCCCATGGAGCTTGGCAGAAGCATGGCTGAGAGCAGTTGACCCACACTATTCCCGCCTGGAAAGCCTGAAAACACAATGATTACGATTCATAAACGTAAGAGATGAAGCTTAATCATGAGATGCACGCAGTTACTGATTGTTAATATTGATAGTAAAGCTAGATACACACCTTACTAACACGATCACACCGCTCCAGATCATTTGACAATACTGCGCCGGCTAATCCATACCTACAAATTGAAAAAAATTCAGGCATACGATCTCATACATCATCAGTGAGTTCTACTTCAAGATAAGAAGAAAAAACTAGACTCACTGAGAGTCATTTGCCAGCCGAATTGCCTCATCCTCCGTAGAGAATGTTTTGACACATAGAGCAGGACCAAAGACTTCCTCTCTCCAAATTTCCATTGAAGTAGTCACATTTGAAATAATTGCAGGTTCAAGAAAGTATCCCTTCTTTAAATGCTGCAGAACATAATAAAACAATGTAAGTGCTACGGGGTCTAGATAATATTTGGACAGACATAGAAGATTAGCCTATATCTATAATGTACCTTAGGACGAGCTCCTCCACAAAGGACAGTTGCCCTTCCTTCCTAGCGTTTGAGACAAACTTCATAACTCTTTCGTACTGCATCGGATTAACATATGAGAGTTAACTATAATTTTTTCGTGATTAACCCAAATTGATGGATAAGAGAGTGTTTTGGAGATTAAGGTGTTGATTGATCAATTTTGTTAAGTAATATTACCTGTCCTTTGCTGACAACAGGACCAAGCCTACAGCCTTCTTCAAAAGGATCTGAAATCTTAATATTCTTTGTCCATTTTACCAGCTTGTCCAAAAATTCATCAGCAATCCTTTCCTGGCATTTTCCCAGATTTCGTTTCATGAAAACAATAGTACACAAGACGTATAGTAAAGCTTCTCTATCCTACTTATATCAGGGGTTCCAAGTTCCTATGATCACTGATACTTATCCACAATCCGAATTGGTAATAGTCAGTCTTACAATTAAATATACTGAAATTTTGTACCTTTATATCGCTTGTTTCATGTAAAGGAGAAGTTAAATCTTCTACTTGTTTTATGACTAGAGAAGACTACATAATTATACTTTAATTTCCATAGCAAACCTTTAATTCTATAACATATATAGCTTCTCTAGAGAACAGCTTGGGCTGTGTTAAAGGATAATAGATATCATGTACTTTTCGGTGGAGAATTTATAATCAGAGACTATTGCAGATTATATGCTCACTTACATGCACGAGAAGTCGAGATGTGGCACTGCAGATCTGCCCATTCGTCCAGAAACAACCAAACATAGTCCATTCCACAGCTGTTTAGAACAGAAGTGTAGTCACTAATTAAACCCATAGTTTAGAATACATATAGCATGGTTTTCTTAAGGTTCCAAAAGTACCCACCTTTATCAATATCAACATCATCAAAGACAACGATAGGGCTTTTCCCCCCAAGCTCCAAGGAAACAGGCTGTGCAATGAAAAGTAAAGAATTCATGCACAAACCCCGAAAATCCATAGGTCAAAAATAAACGAAATCCAGATAGATACTAGTTCCAAAGGAAAGCAACAAGGACAATTGGACATACCTTAACCAATTTGGCAGCGGAAGTCATAATACTGCTTCCGGTTGTTGTGCTTCCAGTGAATACGAGCTGGTAAAGGCTAAAATATTAATACTTCCACTATCCTAGAAAGAGCAAGAATAAATTCTCTATCTAGAATTGTTTGACTTTCAGGATACTGGTAAGGATACAACTGACTACATATCAGACCTTGTCAACATGTGGATGCGATGCCAGTGGAGCACCTGCTTCAGTTCCTAAACCAGTCAGAACATTAAGAACACCAGGTGGCAGACCCACCTCACGGCAAATATCCGCGAGCTCCAAACATGTCCTGAAGTAAAATCCCATCAGATTGGCGAGTTCATGAACTAATAGTTGAACAGGCTAAGTCACAAATATCAAATACGTACAGGGATGCCAACTCTGAAGGTTTTAGTATTGCCGTGCACCCAGCAGCAAGTGAAGGAGCTACTTTCCAGACAGCCATCAGTAATGGATAATTCCTTCATTGCATATATAAATTATTAGCTGCCTAATAATGCATATTGTCGTTTCTAACATACTAATAGGAAGAAAGAATACTTGGAAGATTCAGTGTGATCTGAATATGTAATACTAAACCGGCTAACTCGACAAAGAATAATTATATACAGTGAATTGACGGACTCGGTTAGATTCAAATCTGTTATCATTAATGTAGTTCTAGGAACATGATCAACGAGACATACCAGGGAGTAATCAGCCCAACTACACCAATGGGTTCCTTGAGAACATAACCCTTAAAAGTATCCATCGGAAGAGAAAGAGGAGCCTTCTGCTTTGCATCCAAACCTTCAGCCAGGTCAGCATAATATTCAAAACATCCAGCAACATCATCCTGCAAGGGTTACAAGCAACCACGTATGACATTTGAATCACAAAATGGCCAAATGTTAAGAAAAGCAAAGTGAGAATACCATGTCCCATGCTGCTTCATCTAGGGGTTTACCGCAATCAATAGCCTCAAGATTAGCTAGTTCAGACTTCCTCTCGATTACCTGGATATGGATATATACATTATGTTATTGCCAGGAAAAACAGCTAACAGAGAATGAAACAAGAGAGGAACACAGATTTAATCAAATCATTGTTACCTTAGCTGCAATAGCACGCAAGTATTTGGCACGAACAGCCCCAGTTGCTTTAGCCCAATCCTTTCCATTGTTCTTAGTAAGTGCTCTCCTAGCAGCTTCCACAGCGAGCTCCACATCTTCAGAAGTTGCAGCTGGAATATAACCTAAAAAAACAACACCAATCCTAGCTTAAGAAACTCAAAACACTACAAGCAACTCCATCAGCACAATAGAAGATTTCAACAACATATCTCTATCTCCTCCTATATAATTCCACAGATCAAACGCAAAAACAACTTCAGATCTAGTTCATAAACAAGAAAAAAACCGAAGCTAGCTAAGGATTAACCCACATCAGAGAAGAAATCACGATCATCTCAAACAGATAAAAATTCAAAGCTCTCTTAACTAGCGAACTAAGTATACAGCAAATCGGAAAATGCCTACTTCCGATAACGATGGATTGAACAGAGAAATCGATTGATCCAGTTCAAAACAAGTGAGCAAAACAACAAAAAAAGTCACCAGAGTAAGATATGATAAGGAAATTAAAAAAAAGTACCAATGATCTCCTCGGTGGCGGGATTGACAACAGGGAGAGTATTACGGCGAACAGGCTCAGTCCATTGGCCGTCGATGAAGAGTTGTCGTCTCGGCACCGTAATCGCCATACTCTCGTCTCTGCTAGTAGAGGTGGTGGAAGAATGGAGTAAACGGATCGTTGGATTTCCTTTTTTTTTTTTATATAATTCTGAATGATATCTCCAACTCAAATCTGACACACCTTTTTATAATAAATATAGTTCTATCTAAAAAAATAAAAATTGAAGATAAATTGTATTATTTTTTTCCTTTTTTACAAATTTTATTAAGACAGTAAATTTAATTATTCAATATTTTAAATTATTTCCTTCAAATATAAGTATTATTTTTAAATTTTTTTTTGTTAATGTACTATTGTAATCATGAAATCTTGAACACGTAGCACAAAATATAAATCTAGAGTTAATTATTATTTTTCTTCCCTAATCAAAATCAAATTATTCAGATTTTTTTTTTTTTCTTGAGTTTTATTACTCCTTAATCTATCCAATATTAAGAAGTCAAACAATTCACCTTAAACGATCGCACCAAATCCAAATCAATATTGAAAAGTCTTATAATCTCTCCGATCATAAAGAATAAAGCAAGAATCAATACAGATTTTTATTTGTTTAATAAAGAACAAAAAAGAAGAAGACAAATATGTAAAATCCAAATACGAAAAGAGATACGAATATCAATTCTTAGTGGTGGACTTGTTGTACTTGTCTTTAACCCAATTAAGACCCAAAGACGTTCCTATCTTCACTTTCTTCAGCCCCGAACTCGCCGCAGCTTTCGTCTTCCCTAATCCAGCCTCCACTTTCTCTTTGTATTTCGCCGACGCACCTCCGCCGGCCGTTGTTTTTCCCGATGATGATGATTGTTTGTTGTCCCACTGATCCGCCCATGAATTTTTCTCCATATTGTATAGAAAGAGAGAGAGAAAAAGATTTGATGATTAGGTGAGAAAAATGTGATTTTATTTGTGATTAGATTGTGATTAATATAACAAAGGCAGATAATTTATAAGGTTTTGTAGGGTTAGAGAAATAATTTTATGTGTTTTATATAAGTAAACAAAATAAAAGCTAATGTTTGACCAAAAAGATAAATTAAAAAAAGCTACTATAATCTTAATTATTGGCGACGTTGGGGTAAGTTTAATTAAAAGAAACATAGAAGAAGTAATCTTTTAATAATTTCTTTTGATAAAGTGTTTTTATGATAAAGTAGAAGAAGTAATCTTATTAATCTTCTCTATTTAGAATTCGTGTAATTGTGTAATTTAATTAAATGCAATTTTGTGGTATCTTTTGACTTTATTGTTTAGTTTTGACTTCTTCTCCAACAAATGCAGTTAATGTATGTTCACATATTTGACATTACCAATCGATGGGTTCAGGTGGGTTTGATTTTGATTATTCATAGTTTACACTTTACAGCTTACTTAATAGTCATGGTTGGTCAGGCAAGCTTGGTCTAGTTCGGTTCAAAATTTGCAAGGTCCGGTCCAATTTTTATTGGGATTACATATTCCCATACCCGGTCCGATCTAAACATAGCTACAGTACATATATTATGGTTTTTTTTTGGAGTTTTTTTTTCTATAGATCCGTAATGTGCAAACAATTTAGGGATCAGTTTTTTTTTTTAACAAAGCTAAAGATATTCAAATACAAGGATTATTATCGAATAAATAAATATTACATCTAAGTAAAGTACTGTATAACAATTGCAACAAGCAAAACATAAGACGGTAATTAAATGTTAAAAACTGAATATGAATAGTTAAAAACTGGATCCCATCTTTTCTAAAAGTATTGTTCCCAAACGTATTTAAATCCCTTTTTGTTCAATAAACAAATGAGTATTTAAGATTACAATGTTATTTTCTTTTAATCTATAGTACAACAATTGTTAATACATACTCCTATAAGATATTTCATGCGTTTTTAGTTTTAAAATTATCATTTTTTGATAGATGTGCTTGACTACTTGTGCAATATGAAAATATTCACTTTTGAAGTTTTAGATTTTTGTTTAACCTTTAATTATTAAGCAAGACAGGTCAAATTAACTGGTATAGACATTAAACAACTTTTAGTCACTCTTTTAAAAGGTATTGTCTATTAACAACTTTTCTAGTCACACTCTTTTTAAGGTACTCTAAAATAATCATCCAAATTCCAAACCTCCAAAATGCTATATTCATAGTTCATATCTCAATACCTTACCTTTTTTTTTTCTGGAAATTTGTTTCTCTTAAACCGGAACCCAAAATGAAACCTTATGGTCTATTATATTGTACGTGCAAGTAAAACAAATCTAAATACCAGTTCGAGCATCGCATTATTTTTATTATGAACGTGTTTGTGATATATGTATGTTTCAAATGTTTACGTAAAAGTTTATATGAGAGATCAAAGACAAAAAAACATAAATTTATATTCGATTGTGTGCAGAGACAAAACCGAAAAAAACAAATTAGAGCAATAGAAATGATGTCCCGAGTAAATATACTGTGCATCATTTTCAAATATCAACGAGAAAATTAACTTCTGTGTGTAAATGCATTTATGTTCGTACACATTTCTTCGTCAACTTAGCCATCATAACTTTTTGGACTGTTACACCAAGCGACACAATCATTTGTATGTAAGGAATGATCTATTATATAGACAAGATCGATGTTGTATATGCATATGACATGAACATGAACATGCTTCATATTCTACATTTCATGAAACATACACCACTTTCTTTGTGTTTACACGCACCATTAATGACAACTCCACGAACTAATTCAGTATATATACACATACTTATATGTTCTGAACGAATCGCTACTTGTATGTTCTAGTATAATATGATAAATCGTTGATTCGTTACCTTGTGTTAGATTTCATCGATCCAAGCAATTACATGATAACATCTTCCAAAATAAATAACCATTATATCTATGGGATTTGATTTCTTGAGTAGGATTCGGAAGAACAACATCACATATGTATATATAGTGATACATGTAGTAGATTTCATAAATCTAATAATAAGTCAAACAAAAACACCAATCGAGAAATAAAAAGAAGAAGGAAATAGAGATACAAAAGGATGTCGAAAGAAAAGGAAATAACAAAAATAAAAAGATAAGAAAGAGATGACAAAAACACACACTTGATTTGGTGACTTTCAAGATGAAAGATCGCTTTGAAGCAGCGAAGGATCGGACCGAGACGCTTGATTCCCCTTTTTGGTTCTCGTACGCACACGTGGATGGATGAAAGATACAAACATATGATGATGATGATCGATCAAGAACTGATCTAAATGAAAAAGTAGATCAGAGAGATAAGGCAGTGAACCCTAATCTTAAAATCTTGATGATGATGATGATGATGATAAGAATAATCATCAACTACTTCATATTCTTTTTCTTGGGATTCTTGATCTTTGGTTTGTGTGTTGTTGATGTCTTCGTCTTCTTGGGTATTGGGACTTGGGAGGTGAAGAGAAAGAAGAAGGAGAAGAAGACGACGAAGATGATGAACATGAATTACCATCATCACTATCATCATGATATTGGGAAATAAAGTGAAGGGAGAGAGAGAGAGAGAGAAGAGTGAGGTTGTAATGATGATGAGGTATGAAGAGAAGTCAGAGGTAGGGGAGGAAAATTATCATTACTACTTTGAACAATATGTTTTTTCTAGCTTCTCTTTTTTTTTTTTTTTTTTTTTTTTTTTATGGGCTTCGAAATATCCTAACCCTATCTTAATGCCCTTGAGCTTTTCTCTCTCTAGATTCATGAGGAGATAGATAGAGAGACACATATGCCTTTGTGACATAGGGGTAATTAAAACTTTTTTCAATTGCCTATCCAATGTTCCACGAGGAAAGCTTATTTTATTTTATTTTTACAATTTCCTTTTCTTTTAGGTCTATCCATAAATATACATTTATTTTCTTTACCACATATTTTGATTAATATTAACCAAAAGCTCTGATGTCTTTTTTTTCGAAAAATGTATTGATATCAAGAAAATAAAATTCATAGTTATAAGAACTTAAAGACGAATGGGCATAATTTAAAGAAACAAGGTTTATATTATCTGTTATTTCAAAACTTTACCATCTTATATGTATACGAATTATTTTGTTTTGCCATGGACGATTTTGCAACCAAGTTTGACTAAAACTCCTTTGGCCTTTGAGCGACAATCTATAATAACATATATATATATATATATATATGATATAGTGTAGTATTTTACGCTTTCTTTTTTCTTTGTAATTTTGTGTTGTCCAACTTATTTTTGTTCTTTTTACCAAAAAAAAAAATTATTTTTGTTGTTGCGATTCTTGCATTCCGTAAATAAACGGGACTTGATCGAATCGAGCTTAATGTAATTGATGTAAACAGATATTGTTTTCTATTTTGTGGAAATATAGGTTAAAACCCTTTTTTCTTAAGTCATAGCTACAATGTTGGCTCTAAGAAATCTCCTTAACACAACATCATATATATCTTCTTAAGTAAAAAAAAACTGCTTAATCTTGCACAATGTCTTAAGTATATAACAAAAAATACCCGGTTATTTACTCATTTCATGGAATAGTGTATATAGAGTATAAACTTCAGTCTAAAATATAAAATGGTTATATATATAAAGAAAAAGGTTACTATTAAAATATCAAAATATCTAACCTAAAAAGACCATGTTATACCACGAATTGATAAATATATATAAATTGCAATTCCTTTTTGATGTTATGAATCTTTGATAAATTCTACTCTAAAGTGTGGAGTAACACAAATCCTTCAATCTCCAATATATTCGAGCCAGAGCTTGGGGCGAAAGAATACACATTTTTATTATTCAGACAGTATAAAGCATGGTTGGTCTATTACGCATGCAACTCATCAACGTATTTAGTTTTTCTCTTTCAACTGATGCTTCTTTCTTTTTTTCACGTAATCGATGTTTGTTCATGTAGTCGAGCCACCAATATGTGTTATTTGTAAGTTTCATTAAAATTCAAAAGTAACGAGAAACAAACAAAAAAAAAAAAGGTTAAAGGATGGATTAAAAACTTTATGATCGATCGGGCTTATTCGAAAAGCACATGGATATTCTTTCCATATGCAAAAACATTATGTCGAGTGTCCCATTAATCAACTTTTGCAGTTCAATAGTGCTTTCTTTTCCTACTTTTAGTACTTGATTTATAATATCCGACAATATTATTTATATGTTAAAGGTTTCTTTTCCACACCAAACTTTACATGTCGTCATACAAATTACGCTAACTTGCTAGTGCGTCAAATTGTATTACGAGAGATCTATAGCTAAAAATCATTGTTTGCTTCGACTTTCATAATTTGTGTAAATATTGACACTACGAGTACATTGTACATATACTGATGTAGTCTTAAGTATGTCTACTTGTAGTGTAATTTGAGATATTGTCGGGATGGTCTGGTCCAACTAGCTAGAAAGTGTACTCTTCGCTATTTCAACATTAATTTGATGTGCAAACCTGATTTAGCAAGATGTCCTAATCTAAAAAAACGATATTATTCCGGATTAAAAACAATTACAATTTACTTAATACAAGATTTCACTATGTTACTGATCCTACCCTAACTCTCACGATCTATTTTTATTTATTTTAATTTAATAAATTTTGCAAGGAATTTGATGTTGTCTTTCTAGTCAACTGAGTTTAAAGGCTGTTTGTGACTGTATTTGGGGAGTAAATAGATTACTATATTGCTATTGAAAACATAAAGTAAGCTTTATTGGGTTAAGTTAAAGAGGATAATTTTTGGCAGTCCATGCCTTGCATATGCCATAAGTACTTATCCTTTTTTAATATCAAATTTTTAAAGTGATGAGAGTCAGAGGACAACGAAAAAAAGAGTAAATGACAGAGGAATCAAAATCATGAAACTCAGGAAAGGCAATGCCTTGAAACCAGAGACAGAGAGAATGAGATTTTTTTTTTCCTGCAAAAGCAACCTCAAATGCATTCATCTTTCTGCCATTCTCTTAAACATCTACATATAGGGATTTTAGTAATACCAAACCAAGAAAACAATTGAGTAGAATTTTAAAAAAATAGGAAAGAACGAAGTTATATAAAGTTTTGGGAATTGTAATAGATGCCACTAAAATATGCATACTTTTCATAAAATACTATTATGAATTTTTATTTTTTTTAAAACTACTACAAAAACATATTTTATTTTTTCTAAAATTACCACATATTTTTGTTATTGTCAGTTCTACTTATCTGGCCTTTTTTCATACTAGGGAATTAATCATTGCTGAGCTTGATAAATGTTCTTCTTTTGTGCACAAAAAAAAATGTTCTTCTTTTTTTTTTGCTTTTTTTCTGAATAGTAAGCAAAGTTAACATTAATCACACAACATTAAACATGATAGAATAAAAAAGAAGTAGATTATCTAAGAAAAAAAATTCTACACAACTATCTCTATGTTTAATTTGACTAGGTATATCCCTCCTCCGCATACGCAAAATTCTACACAACTCATAGCTAAAACTGACTGCTGGACTTATGCCAACTATATCATCTTGATATGTTTGCTGAATATAAATCAATGTTGTTGTATGCCCATCCCTTACCATATCAGACAACATGGACTCATAGCCTTTATTTGAGTTGACTAGTATAACGTTTTGAGGCCGCTGACCCTCTTTAAGCCACTTCTTGGCTAGCTTTTTGACATGCAAATCAGCAGCTTGGTCATCTTTAGAACCAACCCGTCCTAGTATCAAAAAGAAAAACAAAAATAATTTTGAGAAGAAGTGATAAATACGGAAAAAGAGTGAAGAAAAACTCTTAATTTGGATATTTTGAAATCATATTAAAACCTCATTGGAGCTCCACTAAAAACATGTCTCAAATCTATTGGTTATATATATTTTTAATTAAATTATAATTATATAGTTAAATTGTATTAAAATAATTATTTTATTTTTAGGTTTAAGAATTCTAATGGATGGAGGTGTTCTTAAAGCAAGAGGGTGCTTAATAAATTTTTAGGAAGTTGCTTAACAATTAATGGAATTAATTAAATGCTAAACAACTAAAAGCAACTAAGACCATCTCCAAAGGAGGTGGTTAACAAAAAAAAATTAGTGGCTCTTAAGGTTTTGTAGGTTAAAAATAAATCAAAATATCATTAAATCATAAGGCGCGACCCTTAATTAAGCTGTTTAAGAGCACCTCCAATGGTGGAGTTAATCAATTAATGTTTTTAGTAATATAATATTAATATTTTTAATATAATTTTATTATATATTTAAATTTAAATTTTAAATTAAAGATTGGTCAATAAATGGATGACAGGTGTCTATAGTGGTGCTTAATAAGAGCATGTTGAATGGTGACACCCATTAAGGGTGTGTAAAAGTATTAATTATAAAGTTTTATGTAAATTTGAATTTTTAGATACTACTAAGTAATTACCCATCCAATGGAGACATTCAATAAAAGTGTCTAAAAAAATATTTATACATTTATAAAACATAATACAAATCTTAATTATTCATTTTAAAAATATTTCTTCATTTTTATAAAAAAATAAATTTTATACATTTCTAAAATATAAACAAATCTTAATTATTCATTTTTAAAATATTTTATTCATTAAAAATAATATTTAGACACATTTTTAAAACACAATACAAATCTTAACTATTCATCTTTAAAATATTTATTCATTTAAATATATATATATATATATATATATTTTTAAAACATAATAGAAATCTTAATTAATTATTTTAAAATATTTATTCATTTAAAAAACATTTATACATCTTAAAACATAATAGAAATCTTAATCTTAAAAAAAATATTTTAAAACATAATAGAAATCTTAATCTTAAAAAAATCCCACGTCATCGGGTCTTAAGGTGTCAAATGTGTCTTATTTAGGACCCAAATCCTAATTATTAGACCAATATTTACATTAAATTTTATTATTATATTCTAAGTTCTACTTTAGCACACTCTATAAATCACCATTGTACATGGTCTAAGGTGCTACAAGTACTTGTTGAAACAACTCTAATATTGTTGAAGCAGCTCTAATATGTCTATCTCTTCACTTATATTTATTTTGATTTTTTTAATAGAAAAGAATATTTAAGCACCCCATTAAGTATTGTTGTTGGAGGTGGTCTAAGGAGCAACACTAAATGCCACATGGAGCATTACTATTGGTTAAACATTGTAGAGCAAAGGAAAAGAAAAGGGATTGAGGCTTCTTTCTCCATGTTTTCTATTCGTTTGTGTCGTCTTTGGCGACAGAGAAAGCGATTTCCAGATATCATCATCATCTCTCTCGTCTGCTCACCATTTCCTGTTTGATTACATATTATGTGATTTGTTTCTCTCGGAATCGTAGCTTTTTCTCTTCGCTTTGACCGATCGTACGATGGAAGAATAAGGGGGAGGAAACATGGAATGAGTTTTTGAACTTTCAACTTGAACATTGAGTTTGTAAGAGCATCCTCATTGCAAGGGTTCTTGCACAAATCTTACCTTCAGATTTGTGCAAGAACCCTTGCAATGAGGATGACCTAATGTCTTTGATTTGTTGTTTGAACTTTGCTTTCTTACATGGTTCCACTTCATGATGCAGGTTTGCAATCCCTCTAAGGCTGGTTTGAGTTGATCACGTGAAGGCTTCTGTGTACACACGGGTGAAGGTTGGTTTGTGATGATCACATGAAGGCTGCTGTGTACCCACGGGTGAAGGCTGGTTTGTGATGACCACGTCAAGGCTTCTGTGTATATAATTTCAGGTTGTTTGTGATGACCACGTCAAGGCTTCTCCAACTTATCTCATCTTTTTCTCCACAAAAATTTATTCTCTTTATCAACTAGCTAGGTCGATTATCCTAGTACGAGCAAACACATCAGCGAGAGGCAAGTTTTTCTTAATGGTTATTGATTTTCAACAGAGAAAAATGTAACACATGTAGGATAGTTGGTTTACCTGACTTGAGTTGTTTCTAAAACGCCCTCAAAACATTGAAGAAAAAAGTGGTTTTTGAAATGCCTCTAGATTCAGTCATAGAGACAAAGATCAAAAGTCCCATGTTTTCACGTTCCCATGTTTCATATACTTCTTGTAGGTAAAAGTTTCTCCAAAGAGCAAACATATGAGGAAAGCATTCTGGACGGGGTTTCGTCTTCTTGATAATCATGTACGTCTTACTAATCGTGGTTCTCGACGTAGAACCCGAAAATCTTAAACTCGCAAGAAAGAGTGGCTAAATCAATATACTCCATATAATGTATATATGTTAGGATCTATTTGATACGTGTAGTTCACAAGAGGAGCGTTTGTTCGCCAATTCGATCTTCCACGTCTCTGACAAGAGTATGAATCAACTTTCATCCTCTTCCTCTTCTGATCATTGTCTTCTGCCACTTTAGTCATATCATTACAAGCATCATAAATTTCTAAGTTCGGTTGTTATCACCTACAAGTCTTGCTATAGAATAACATTACTGTTCAATTTAAAGTAACTTGTGTGTGTAACTCGTAATTTTCTCCTTTGCTACCTGGTTGGTGCATATGGAAGCAGCAAACCCAAATGAATAAGCAATATGTTCGACAACCATCGTGTTAAACACAAAGTTTCATAAGGGTCTTATTGTTAGATACACATTTGGTCATTTAGTGAGAACATTAGTCCATAATCCATTCATAGTCTCTAACTTTCTTTCATCCACCATTGTAACAACTAACAAGTATGATATAGAAATGGCTTACGTTACTTCATTTTCAAAGATCTCTTTTGCTTGAATGTAAAAATCCTTAAGCTTTGACAATGAGATATCACCAGGCTTCTCAACTATCTCATGAGCTGCAGCAAAACATAATCAACAAGACTTAAACAACTCTCTCTATATTACAACAAAGCTTTCATGATTTTGATTTCGTATTTAGCAGCATCTAGTAGACTCAATGGCATTGTGACTTCAGCGGAGGTAAATCGTTCATCTCGTGAGTAAACAGATTCAAAATGTAGAGATCATCTCAATGATCTAGCATAAAGAGCCAATTCCCATATGTTGCTAAACAAAACAACTCTTTGCAGATTGGACACCTACATTTCAAATTTTGTAAAGCTTGAAACAATGTAGACATGAAAATTATTTTTGAAAAATTATAATCCACATCAGTCTATTGTATTAGTTATATATCCATTTTGGTAAATTTATACTATTTTTTTTTAAAAGTTTACAACCATTGTTTAAAATATATTTTTTAAGAAGATTTTTTTTTAATCAATTAACTAAATTGTTTTTAAAAAATTTAGTGCTTTTCTTTCTCTTATAATTTATTTTGAAAGTGTTTTTGTAAAAGCTTTTAATGAACAGAAACAATAGATTTGCGTATAGCCTAAGTGGAAGGGAATCCAGTTGAAGTAGCTAGCCTCGTGTTTATCGGTGAGACAGTTTCGGTTTACTGTTAGATTATACGGTTTTTGGTTATTAAATTAATTTCCGGTTTAAGCTGTATAGCTCTGACGCACACTCTACTTGACTCCAATGAGATGAACGAGAATAGCAATACGTAGAAAAGAATCTCTCACCGACGACAAACGAAGACGACGAAGACCCCGTACGCTACATTTTACACTTCTCTCTCTTTCTCTTTGTCACACACTTCACTCACCTCTCACACAATTTCAGTTGCGCTTCTACAGGAATCACATTGCTTGACCTCACTGTGTGAACACAAAGAGAAAAATAAACATTTGATCCAACGAAAATTTTGAAATTTCTTTTGTTTCTCCTCCCAGGTAACTTTTGTTGTTTGTTATCCATGGAAAAAGTTCACTTTTTTTTTTTTGGGTTTCATCTGTTTGTCATTTATTGTTCAAGGGTTTCATTCATTTTCCTGATTTGATTTTGTTTTTCATCTTGAACAATTGATCTTTGGTGATGATAATATGAGAAATATGGAGTCCTGATGCAAAAAGATGGTTTGTTTTTGTTTATTTTTCTGGGTGCAGTGATGAAATCTCAAAACCCAGATAAGAAAACCCTAAGAGGAGCATTTAGTCAGGAATCTGGTCTAGTAGCTTCAGGTTCTGGAGATTTGGGTCTGGATGGTTTGAAATGCGTTGGGAAAGGTCCGGTTAAGGAGGCGTTAATGGAAGAGGAAGACGAAGGTGGTGATAAAGTGAGGAAGATTGAAGTCTCTGGAGGGAATATATCACTTGTTGTTGATTTTAGTGGTTCTGTAACTGGTATTTGTTCTCAAAGTGTCTTTGAATCTAATGGTACGAATGAGAGACTGGTTAAAAGAAATGGGTACAGAGAGGATCAAACTCAGGAGTTTCTGGTTGGGAATCTTGTCTGGGTGATGAATAAATACAAAAAATGGTGGCCAGGAGAAGTGGTTGATTTCAAAGCTGATGCAAAGGAGAGTTTTATGGTTAGGTACATTGGTCAGAGCCATCTTGTTTCATGGTTTGCATCTTCGAAGTTGAAGCCTTTCAAGGAGAGCTTTGAGCAAGTATTGAATCAAAGAAACGATGTAGGGTTTTTCGCTGCTGTAGAGAAAGCTATGTCCTTGTTGAGCAACTCGTTAAAACTTGATATGACTTGCTCTTGCATTGCTCATGGCGATGCAATAGTTTCAGCTCAAAATGTACCAACTCGGAAGAACAAGCCTTTGATACTGCGTGAATTTGCTGTCGATCGGTTGGAACCGAAAGAGTTTGTCACTCAGCTGAAGGATATTGCGAAATGTGTGTTGAATGCTGGGGTACTTGAGTCTACAGTTATGCAGTGTCGGCTATCGGCTTTTTATACTCTCTTTGGGTACAAGCAGATACCAATGAGCCAGCTACACGAAAATGAGGGTAGGAAAAGTTTCACTGCTAAGATGAATGATGGTCAGTTCGTTGGTTCTCCATCAGTTGTTGCAGGTAATAGCAGGAAGAGGTTTCGGAAAGATTGGTTTAGGAAGTTTGTAAGTGAGGTTGACAATGTGTCTGCTAGAGACCATCTAGTAAATGTGCCTTCTTCTGATTTGATATCTAAACTCAAGCTGCTTGCTGTGGACCAGAATTGTTCACAAGAGACCGAAAAGTTTGGTCTCTTTGAGTGGTTCTTCTCCAAATTCAGAATTTCTGTGTTTCATGATGAAAATGCTTACAAGATGCAGTTGGCTAACATGGCTGGTTTCAAGGATTTGATGTTAGCTAGAAATGCAAATCGTGGTACTCATCAGAAAACCTCAAACTCGAAGAAAATAGGGAAGTCAAAGATCGAGCTTTTCAGTGGTGTTTCAGTTGCTGATACTGAGAAGAAGACCTTCGAGTCGCAGATATCAGAGAAGTTAGAGGTCGTTTCTCTTAATTGTGTTTCAACTCCAGATAATGAGCACCAGGCCTCAAAGACGAAGAATTCAGGGAAGATAAAGATCAATCATATCATTGGTCACTCAGATTTGTCTAGTTCTGTTGTTAATGAGCCGTTTTCGAAAGATTTCCAAGATACACCATTGGTTCAATTTCCAGACGGGAAAGCTACTACAGGAGACACACTCAGCCGACCCGCTGCTACACTTGTACCTGACCTGAACAGCGGAGGTAATGCTTTAGGTATTGCAGAATATGAGCATTTGCAAAGACCTGAGATGTTAATGCCGCCCAATGTCTACCCACAAGAGGAGAAGACACCAAGATCTATGATCCTCAACTTTCAGGTGACAGCTCCGTGTTCAACTCATGGAGTTTCAGGAACTCAGTTTGTTTCTAGTCTGCCAGATTCAGAAAGATTCTTCACGAGTGCAGACCTTTTCACTGGTTCAGTGAAGAAAAAGAGAGGAAGGAAGAGGAAGAATGCAGAAGAGCTTCCAATAGTTGCACATGCCAGTACTGGTATCCCTGATTTAAATGGAATGATTACAGAGCCAACTTCGGTTATGCCTCAAGTTGAGCCTACACAGCGCAGAAGACGTCGGAAAAAAGAGGGGATACCTAATGGAGTAACTAGAGGAATCACAATCCTCTTCTTGAAATTTTCCTCCCAAGTGTCAATGCCTTCAAGGGACGACCTAACCTCGACATTTTCTGCGTTTGGTCCTTTGGATTCTTCTGAAACACACGTTTCAGAAGGACTAAGTGGTGCACAGGTTGCATTTGTTAGTAGTGCCGATGCAATAGAAGCAGTTAAAAGCTTAGAGAAAGCTAACCCATATGGTGAAACCTTATTGAGTTTCAAGTTACAGCAGAAATTGATAACCGTTCAAAGGAACATTGCCCCGCGAATGCCGGTAATCTCACATGTTAGTCCCATACCAAAACCGAACAGTATACCAACGAGTGTGGAGTCAATGAGGCAGAATCTGTTGATGATGACAGCGATGCTGGAGAATTCCGGGGATAGTTTATCTAGAGAGACTAAGGCAAAGCTGAAAAGCGAGATCACCGGGCTTTTGGAAAAGGTTAGTTCTATGCCGAGCTCTTCTTCTTCCTGAACAATCCCTAACATACATCAATGCGATTCTCTCAGGCTTTCTATTGTACCATGTGTTGTAACTTTTGTATCCCATCATATGAATTGGGTTCTTGTGTGTTTCAGTCTTTAGTTTGACGGTAGTTCTAGACTAAGATTAGATAATAGAAGATATTGGCAATATTCTAATAATATCTTCAGCTTTTTCGTTGATAGCGTTTATAATCTCCACCCTTCAGCTCAGTTCTTGACTACTTGAATATTTTCCAACAAGATCTGAAGTATTTCGTTTGTACATGTAGATGATTACTTTGATTTTCTCTTGATCTCTCTCTAGAATATGTTCCATATAAAGAAAAATTGAATAGCTTGAAAAGTTCCCTACTCTGTTCTACCTTATTCACGTCTCAATCAAATCAAAGTATTTAACATAGAAGTACAATAGTCGAAATGAACACTAAGTCCCTTAATCATTAGCCCGACTGCCCGAGTAGCATTGATTTCTCTATGATATACAAAGACACAAATCGACAAGATAAAACAATAAAGAAGCTTTGAGGAGAACACATACATACTAATATACAAAAGGGAAGGCATTGTTATGAATGGGAAGATAAAACCAAAAACTGAAAAAAAAACTAAGGGTTTCATTGGAAGATAATTACAAAAAACCGAGGATAACGGTTCAATTGGGGCAAATGAGTGAAATGGTAAACTGGTCGGTTGATTAGTCTCATACTCATATGGTCATAGTTTGGTTCACGAGAGAAGACTATAATTTTCTTAGCAAAAAAAAGAGAAGACTATAATTGTTCGATTGGGTAAATACGTGCAAGTTGTAAATATAGGGGCTTTATGTAATAATGGTCAAATTGTGGCTGAGTTGGCGAGTCCATAGCATATATACAGTTAACGGTTTGATTGGATTATAATCAGAATAACCGGAGGCTCTAACGGTTCGATTTAGGCAAATGCATTTAAAATCTAAAATTATAAAATATAGGGACTTATATGTAAATTATGTCCGGTTCGTTTAGGGTAAATTTGTGAAAGTCAAAAAAGTATAAGGGCCTATATATAAATTGTTATAGTCGGTGAGTCCGTCTATTACTATTTCGCAGTAAACCCTGAACTGAACCCTTTCCTCAGAAATTCAAAATCAATTTCATCGGTGACACTTGGGTGCTTTTAACTTCTCCCACTCACTAACACTGCCGTGATTCTCGGATTATGCGCTAGTTCGATTTCGCCATGGTTTCTTCAAGAGATGTCCATGAGATTGTCTCCAAGCTCTCGTCGGACAAAGCCAAGACTCGCGAAGTAAACTTTTTCAGTTACCCCTTTTAATCGTTTTGGGTTCTATTGGGAAAAGGGCTGAGAAATTGAGGTTTTTTGGTATTCGTTGTGGGTTGTCACAACGATCTTTAGCGTTTCCTTATACTGCAATACGGCTCAGTTTCTATGAAAATCTCGTTTTGGGCTGAGATACTTATTCTGTTGTGTGTAACATCTGAGAATGGACAATTCAGTTTTGTTTGCCACCATACTTGTTGCTTCTTTGATGGTATCTAATGGGCTTTTAGTTCATCGTTTTCTTTACTGAGACTGACACTGCCAGTGTCGATTCAAAGTGTTTCTAACAGTTAAGCCATGAACTGTCCCATGAACAGTCGACTAGACTCTTTCAAATTTATGAATCTTGTATCTATCCCTAACTAATGCTGTGAAACTAGGTTTTTATGTTGATCTATAAGTAATTCTATTTCAAGGTTGCTCATGTTGATGGAATTCTTACATAATCTGTATATCCAGGATGGTGTCAAGTTATTGAATACATGGCTCGAAGGGGAAAGGTCAATTAACTTTTGTAGATTTCTTTCACAAAACACAGCTAAGCTAAAGTTGGACGAGATTCCAAATGGTAGGTAGTGATTATTCCTTCTGCAAACAGTGCACCAAGCTTTCAAGTTAACCCAGAAACTTACTTCTCTTGCAGCTGAAACGTGGCCCTTTTTGGTTAAACTTCTCCTTCAATGTGTCTCAATGGAGGTGTCAGGTAGTAAGAGACGTTTGCCCAAGCCAACTTTCGCAAAGACGCTTCGAGTTGTTATTCAGAGAACAGAAGAAACTAGGTTTCCTGGTGAGAAATAGAGCAATATTTTTTGGTGAATTAAATTCATAGTAACATGCTTTTTAATTTTTCCTGAAATTACTTTATGCTTGCAAAGATGCTTCATGATATGATTCGAACACAATAGTATCAAGTCTCTTGGTCAGACACGTTGTAATATGTTGATGTTCATCTTATTAATATTCCATGTGCTGGTCTATTCTGCATGTTAGTTGTTTTCTCGCAAAAACTTTGACAGTACATTTTCTCTAACAAAGGATTCATGTATATGTAATTACTTTGTTTTAATGTCGCAGGTGTACATTGTCCTTTGCTATCTATGGCTAAAACCCTCTTTACACATGTACATGATACCTTGAGCAACACACCAAGCTTTCAGTCTGAGTATGGTACCATACTCCGCCATCTTTTGGAAATTAGTGATTATCGTTTCCAAATGAGGAAGCGTACATATTCCAGTAAGTTCTCTTCGAATCGATATATGTCAATTGTCTCATCTTGTCACGGATTTGGAGTGTATGGTGGTATGGTAGTTTTGGGTATCCGTTAATATAATGTTTCTGCAAGGTTTGGTGCTGCTATACATGGAAAGAGTTGAGGCAGGATTTTGCGAGAAAAACACTGGTCAACATAGCCAGAAGGAGGAAGCTTTTCGCCATATTCTTACGCTTCAGTCACTTCTAGAGAACCTCCCTGGAGATTTTCCTGATGACCTTCGAGAAGAAATTGTGAACGGCATCATTCATATTTTCTCTTTTGTAAGGTCTGATTTTTTTATGTCAGTCAGCCTCTCATTTCCCTCCTTTGCAAACAATAGAATACTAATTTGTTTTAACTCTTCCAGAGATGAGGGAAAGCTTTCACGCAAGCTTATTGAATGTGTAAATACGTTCTTGCTGAAGGATGGTCCTAATTTAGGCTCTTTGTTATTGGAAATTCATAATGCGGTTGAAAAATTTGTATTCCGTTGCTGGTTAACAACCCATGATAAAAACCTCAAGGTGTTTGTTTCTCTTCTTTTTTTTTTTTTTTTTGGTGTTAGCCCTTTTGTCAAACACCTGATTTTTTTTCATTATACAGTTTCATGGTCTTAGCTATGTGCTCTTTCTTCTTGTTCTGCCTTGTAGGAGATACTTGTTTTTTATGGAAGGCTACAGCTAAATTTGACAAGGGGTGCTAGTCAATCTAGTTCTCTGGTGGAACAACTTTTTGACGTGGTTACTCGTGAATTGGATCTGGGTAGTTCATTAAGTTCTGCAGCATGGTACATCATTTTTGAGTTTTCTCTTCTGAGGGATCACGTCTTTAGATTCTATACATCTCGTGAGATTTTTGGTCTAATTATTTTTTTTATAGGGGGGATTCAACCAAGGATGATAAGTTAGGGGCATTGAGCACCTATCAAAATAGCTTGATTGAGCTTGCTGCACATGTGTTCTACCAGGTACCTGTTCTATATGCAAATTACTTAGTTCTTTGAGTAGCTTTACATGTCTCACAACAGAATTCCAACTCAACCGGCCATTTTTTATTTATTTTCAGCAGTGTCTGCATTTTTTTCCATCTACCTTCACCCCCTTTTGAATTGATTCGATCTATTATATCTGAAGCATTTGATCTCTACAGCGATTTTTGATCTGTATACTCTGAGAATCTATATCAATACAGTCAATTGAATCCTATCATAGAAATGTGTTTTTGCTCACATACTTGTGTATCCTTGAATATGTGTTTGTGTGTAGAGTGAATGGGTTAGATAAAGAGTGCTGACATTTAGAACTTTGGCAGGCATGTGTCAAAACATCTCGACCATCAGTATCGGAGAAACGAGCTCGGAGGCAACCTGTTGCATTGCGGCTATTGGAGGCACTAACTGAAGGAAAATGGCTATGGTATGTTTCTGATGTCAGCATTTGCTAGACGATATCCAATCTGCTGATGTCTTCTTTGCGAGAGTTTTTTTCTAGATACCTTTGTAGTCATATCATAAGAATGCTTTTGATGAGTGTACGCCATTTGTTTGTAAGTTACACATACTTATTCGAATTCGTGATGCTGGTTTTTAAATTTCAAGTGTAGCATATCCCTTAAGAAATATCTGGATTATTTCTGTCAGTCTAGATGCTGTCCTTGCACTAATTATAGTTTATTTGATACCTATTTTCATTAGAAACTTTATTTATATGTATACATAGACTGAAGCATATAAGCTTTGCCCAGGTGTGCTGCTTTTGGTTGTCTAGTTCGGACTTATTGTACCCGCATCAATAAGGATCTCCTTATTTACTGGTTTGAAGCCATCTGCACAAACTTTCAGAGGTATTTGGGAAATTAAGACGTAACTTTATAACTTTCAGTTTTTGGTTTTAAATTCCTTATGACTAACTTGATTGCTATATCCATTTTTCATTGCACTGTAATAGCTGTAAATTGTAGATAGGTGCAACTCATTCTACTAGTATCTGTAACAGTGGACTGCTTTGGTTAACTTACTCTTGTATGTGACAGACTTTTGGAGGACGCCAGTATGAGACGTTCGTATGATGGTCTACTATGGACTTTGAGGTACGTTTATGATGGAGTTCAGGTGCTCTTCTGAATTTGCAGAAAGTTCCTTCATATATTTGTAAATGTAACTTGCTGTCGAGGTGTTTAATACAAAAACTATGTAACTTAATATGAGGTACTTGGAGATCTATGTTTCATTTAACGTTTCAAGTTGTTAAATCTGCAGATCCTATAACACAGTTTGTTTATTGTGAAACTTTAATTTATTTGAAGGAGTTTGCAATGGCTCTCTTCAGGATTGTTACTTTCAGATACTACTCAAGACATATCAAAGTCATCTATATCCTCAAGTGAGGTATTTTACATTCCTTTACTGCCCTTGTGTGTGTGAGTCTGATACACATATGATAGGTTATTAGACAAGCTTTGTTCACAAAAATATTCATTGCTGAGGATTAGCGCTGATTCGGTATTGTTACTAAAATAAGATAATACTTGAATCCTTGATCATATCACAGAGAAGTTGATACTTTATATTGTTTCTGTGTTTGCATCTTGGCAACTGGTTTTGGTGTAGAATGAGCTGGCCTTAATAGCCTATCCACATATAGGTTTTTTCTCTTGATGGTAAGTTAAGCTGGACTCAACTTGGTGTTAGGTAAATTATGTGACCATTTTTGATAAATCAGGTGGTTATTAGGCTTTTGCAATCCTACAGTTTATGATTTTGAGTTCTGAAATCTTTATAACTTTTGGTTAAATGATTGCTGAAATAGTTTTCAGGGCCCAATTCCTTTTTATCTTATTATAAATCTAAATTGCTTTGTAGTTAGCTTTTGGTTTCTAAACTGTATTATTTGCAGCTAGATCGTGGTTGGCAATTGATCTGGAGTTCTTTAATCCATGGGCTAGCAACATTCAGCAGCACGAGTGTAATTGTACGTTGTACTTATCTACGTATATATATTCTTTCCTGTTTCATACAGTATTCTTCTAGAAGAAACTAGAGAAGATTTAAAAAAAACCCTTGAACACTTAATTTCTAATACGTTTCCACCAATGAAGCTTGAACTTGTATGTACCAGACAACAACTTGTACTTTAAAGGTTTAACCTTCAAAAAATTCTCTGAACAATGAAAAAAGTTTTCTTCGCGGATTTGTGTTAGCTTAATGTTAGTGGTTTGTTTGTTCGGGGTTTCTTTTTAGCCATTTCCTGTTTAAATCAGTATCTTCCTTTAAAATTTTAATAGTTTTGGGAATTGGTCAGAAGTTGATATCTAAATTTGCATAAAGAAGATACTTTAATGGGGGCTGAGGTCAAGGGGTTTCTTGGTTACCCAATACTACTGTGTTTATCTGATCAGTAGCCAAAAATGTTTGTACATATGGCTGATGCTACACTATCTTAATGCAGGTGGATGCTGTCTTGGTGCTCCTTGGATCAGTTATTTCCAGTGTGAGTGTGTAAATAAATTTTATAAATTTTTCTAAAGACTTATGTCCTCATAATATTTTTGTCTCTTCAATCAGCACCACATAAATGTTGGGGTTCTGCCTCAAGAAGTGTGGGATCATCAATTATTCAGACACATACCATCTGAGTAAGACTCTTATCCCTTCATGAGCCATGTTGTTCAGCTATTTCCTGAGGTGCGCATAGGCTAGAGCCTCACTTTTCCTAAAGAAAAGACTCAACATAAGTTTATACATCTTATTCTTCTAAACGGTTTAGTGTTATTTTCCTTCCACGAGATTATCTGTGCTTGAGTGGTGGTTGGCTTTACTCAATAGATGGCTCTACTGTTTTCTAAATAGTTATTACTTTTATTCAGGCCGGCCTTGTACTTCATTGCATGTTACTTTTCACGTATGGGTTGCCAGGTAAACAGGTTCAGACAGTAATTATATGGTTTTGGTATCTCCATCTGGGTTTGACATATTGCTGAACTTTACGTACAAGTCTTGAAAAATTGTTACATCATCATGGTCTTGTCCTATATCTGATAAATAAATTTATGCAGGGAAATCTGCAAGATGATTTACATCTTCGACGTAATATTCTCAGAGCAGTTTGTGCCCCCCTAAGCTGGAAGGTAGTTTCATTTTTTTCCAGAATAACCCAAGTAATAATGGCAAAGAGATCTCATTAATATCATATTTTTTTATCTAATGATGTGATGATACCTGTTACTATCCGTGGAGGAGGTGTTGTTTAGAATCTGACCAAACCAAACCATTAGCCTGGGTTGTTTTTACTCCATGATATAGATTTTTCTTGGCACAATTTTAATGGTCGTAGTTAAGCACTTAATTATTGGTGAAGGCAGTGAAATTTCACCTTTTTATGTTAATTTCTGCCAATTATTGTTAAGAGCTGCTGCATTCTGCTTTCACCTATTTTGTGAAACTGAAATCATAAGAGAGAGTTCAAAATTTCGTCAGGTTCACTGAGTGAAGTAAGCATTGTAGATTTATAAGTCTCTAATGATGTGTACCACACAATCATATTAAAAAAACTTCATACGTGTAGGGTCGTTTGACACTAAATGAGAGAATGATTGAGCTTCTACCAGCAGCTGCTTTTTCCTTATGTGCTGGTTTCAAAACTTCACTTCCAGTACCTAAGGAACATCTTCCAACACCATCTGAATGGGATGTTTACGAACAGGTGAATGATGTGGTGAAGGTGTCTGTTATGTTTGTTATTTAAGGATTGAATATTTTCATCTCTGAAAGTTTCAAGACTTTATAAGAATTAATTGTTTTTGTTTCTTTTGCAGATAGATGATGTTGAGCAAGAAAGAAAATTTGGACTCTTTGAATGTTCCGTGGAGGCTCTAGCAAGAGTTTGCTCAAATCCTACCAAGGTCTTGGATCCTTAATTTCTATTTTTTTTTCGCCTTTTTCTGACTCATTTCTGCACTGACAGTTGTTTTGTATCTTTGTACTTTCAGATCACTAGCTGCCAAGTTCCTGACGCTGTACAACTACCTCTGGTACTAAGAGATCCATTGCTTCATGACATGGATATCTATTTTCTTAGCATTATCCCCGAGGACAATGAGAAAGGACCACTGTCTGACATCTTTATGGGATGTGCTCTGCTGTGCCATTTTATGCATGGTTCTTATATCACAAGGTTAGGTAACTCATCCTGTTCTTGGTATTTTCTTAAAACTTGTGAAAACTAACATTGTTTTTTATTTATCAGATTTTCTCTATTGAATTTGTTCACTCCTTTAATATGTGTATATAGTTTATAAGAAGAGTTTCATAGTTGTCTTGATAGATGGCGAGCATCACTCGTAGATGCGTCTTTGTTCTTGTAGAGTCATCATGTTCTTTGCATGTTGCTGTCAGAGGCAAGGTTGTGTAGTTTGGGTTTTTTAATTTCCCACTCTTCACAGTAGATGTCTAAGGCAAAATTGATTGTGGTTGTGAATTTCGTTGAAACCTCAGATCAAATAGTTGATAATCCATTTCTTCAAGTGGATATTCCTTACAATCAATTGAATATTTTTTTCATTCCTCAGGAAGGGTAATGGAAGCAGTTCGTTCTTATTAAAAGCATGCCAGTATTTGTTAGAAGGCCTGGATCATGCTGCCGAAGCAGTACTAAAGAGCCTCAGTGATCTTCAAAGGCTTGGTCCCTTGGGTTTTGCCTCAGATTTTAATGAGAAAGGTTCTATAATAGTTTCGTTGAGGTCCCTTACTAAGTCTCCTGTCTTCAGCAACAGAAGAGACCAAAATATTTTTGGTGCTAGTTATGATGCTGTAATTTACTCCTTAGAGAATCTTTTGCGGGCTTTTGCTAAAGTCTATGGAGAATATACTGAGCACACATGGAATACCCAATCCAACACTATACCTTTAAAATCGTTAGAGCTTGATTCCCCAGAAGTTGGCAGGATAGTGGATATGGATTTAGATTTAGCTGAAGACACTAAAGAGATGGATATTATAAATGCCAGTGGAAAAGCTGTACCCGGCCTGTCCGTTTCCACAGGGAACTGGAAGTTGGGCATGATATCACTTATCTCATGTTTTTCTCCGGTACTTCAGTTTCCTACATGGGATGTTCTATATAATCTCTTGGAGAAAGAATGTGATCCTAAGGTATTTCAGCATTTTTTTTTCTCATATCAGTATCTCAATCTTTTGTGGTGACCTTACACCAACAAACTGCATACATGTGTAGGTGCTGGAAAATATACTGTATCATCTATGCCAGCTTTCATGCTTGACTTCTATGCCGAAGGTTAATGAATTGGTATGGAATTCGAATTGTACATATATCAATATCTCGACCAACCTGTCTTGTGTTTATGGGGGTTTGCTTCATTATTTTCCTTAAAGGTTATGTTCTTGGATGGCATGCTAAGTACACAAGTAAAGATCAAGCGTAACTGTCTTAATATAGTCACTGCTCTGCATGTTTTACTTCGCACTTTATCATCCTCGGGGATGGGTTCTTCTGGATCCAGAAAAAACTGTGATTTTTCTTTAAAAGAAGGAGAAAATTGTCAGGTACTATCTTCCCCTGTTTAAGTTGATTATTCGGTTCTCGTCCATGAGTTTATTCATTGCTCAAGTAACGTGCAGGTCTTTGTCCAACTTGGCGCAATAGTGAATAAAGTCTCTGAATTTGGTCTCTTGGGATGGTTTGGGCGTGTCAAGCTGATCTACTGTATATGTGATCTTGTGTTGCTTCATCCTCAGACTGGCCAGGTGCCTACTTCTCATATAACTCACTCTTTCTTCAGACTTAAAGAGTTGACATATGCGATATTGATAATCACCCCTCCTACTTATGTTATTGCTTTTGTTTTTTAGCTGTTTTCATGAGGGTAAAACATTCCTGCCTTAAGGTTTCATTACTTAGTTTTCATGTCAAATACGATTGAAATATTCAAAAATAAAATTTCCTTTTTACAGTTAGTTCAGATAAGACATTCCTGTTGTTTGCAGATGAACGATTGAAATCTTTTGTACACTCATTACTTGTAGCGAAAATGTTCAAGTAAAGATGAAAGCTTACAGTTTGTGTACTATAAACATGTCTTTTATTATCTGAGGACTAAATAAGACTAAACAGGCAGTTTCCTTGTTTTACTATTAATGCTTATGGTTTTTATTTTTGGAATTTCACATCAGCCGGTTACAGTAATTGTCTACTTGGTTCCTTGTGGAATTCATATTTTATTTAGTCTCTAGTTGTACAATTATTTGAGTTTCTGGTTTGATACAGACAATGATTGAGCGACTTCTGTTAATGCTAAATGACCCTGATTATCGAGTGAGATTTGTCCTGGCAAGACAAATTGGGATTTTATTCCAGACGTGGGATGGCCATGAGGCATTGTTCCAAGATATTTGGTAAGTTTGGTGTTTGTTTATTCGAACTTATTATTATCCTATGGCTATTTTAGTAGGGTGTTTTCCTAGCAAGACAAACTGTTAGAAACTCATTTATAACAGATTCTTGTGGCTTACCATTAAGAGAAAAAAATGAAAAAGAGGCTGATTTCTGTGTTTGTTGTGGGCAGAAACACAATGCATGTTCAAGTAAATTTAGTTATCTTTCTTGAAAACCTTCTCAAAGCTCTCTGATATATAGTTCTTTATTGATTGTGAGCCTCATGATGAATAACAGCATTCTGTAAGGTCTGATGCTTCACAGTGCTTATTTTTTGAAAGATACTTCATTAGTTGTTAATTTTTCCCATTCCCTTTTCCAGCTCCAGCTTTGGAATTATATTGGTAACCTTCTCAAAGGAAAAACTAATCACTGCAAGGGATGTTTTGGCTGCTGGTCCTCAGCCTGCCCCAAAAATGGAGACTGTTATCATTACTCTTATGCACCTTGCTTATCACAGTGAGAATATAGAGTTACAAGTAATATTTTATTCATTTTTTTTATTCCTTAGAATCATTTTGAGCATACAATCAGTTAGCTGTGTATTAACATCATATTCTACAATGGGAGAAACGCAGGCTGTTTTTATGATGTGCGCTGTTTCAGCTATAGATCCTTGTCAGAGGTATTTCTTTCTTGTAATTGTTACTGTCGTTTATTTATACTTGAAACTTTCTTCTACTTATCTGGCCTTTTAACTACTAGGGAATTAATCATTGCTAAGCTTGACAATTTATCAGTACAACTCTGTTACCCATCTCGGTTCAAGGTATTATTGATTCTCGTTTCTTTATCTCTTCCACACCTGCATGATAAATGTTCTTCTTTTTTGCTTCGTTTTGAATAGTAGCAGAGTTAAGATTAATCACCTGAATGTTGTAAATGTTACCTGCTTACATCATCTAAATCTCTTTTAAACTGGTTTGTGCAGTACCTGGAGGAACTCTTGGGCCCAATCCTCTTTTTCTGGATTTCGTGTGGTGTCAGTTTAGGTGGTCTTGTTGAGGTATGCAACAAGTTGATATTATCTTTTCACGAAGTTATTCAGGTGCACTTTGTTTGTTGGAGTTTCATCTCTGCTATATCTTATCAACCAAAAGTACAGTAAAGTAGATTCAAGTGCTTTTGTTTCTCTTGCATGTGGGTCTACAATATTGAAGAGTCAACTAGTGAAATATCGTCATGTAATTTTGGATATCTAGCAATATTTCCTATTGTGGCAGTTTAAAAAATGGAAAATTAGTACATTTTAGCATTTCATATCTTGTGGTGTTTGCTTTATTGCAGACAAGACAGCTGTTCATTCCAAACACTGAACCAAAATATTTCATCCACTATTGCTCCCACTGGCTACTTCCGGCTCTTCTGTTGCATGAAGACCATACTAACCTTGAATGGGTAGCTAAGGTAAGTTTTCTTCCTTACATCTTTTATTGACATAGTTGAACGTTTTGTAAAACTCCAATGTCAGTTTATGGAGTTGCTTTGTCTTCTGTTTTTGTATGATGTCAGCGATTTGAACTTTTCCGATCTATATTTTACCGATAGTGTCTACAATTTGCAGATGGCTGGCCAACCGGTGGTTGTGTTGGTCAAAGAAAATTTTGTGCCGATATTTTCGATATGTATGGGATTGCACTGTAGTAAAACGTCAGAATGTGATAAAGGTGCAATGGTGCTTCAGAATTCAATATTGTATGTTGGTGAGATCAGCGAGAATGAGAGGGATAAGCTGATTAAGCAGAATATGGTATGGTACATGTAACATTCGACTCATGACTCCAGATCTGTCTTTGGTGTTTGTGGTGGAAAATTTTCCTGCTAACCTTATTAAGCTTGTCTGATCCTGGTCAGCTAGTCATAATTTATTTAACCTTCCAATCCAAGATCAAAGCATAGGAAACTGCAAGATTAAAAGTTGGATGCTTTAGTTTTATTTTGTCCTTCGTTTCAAAGATATAATAAATTGTTTTTCACTTATATAACAGTATTGAATCTCTAATGGCACCCTCTTCTTTTTTCAGGTGTCTATTGTTAGTTTTATTTTATCATGCACTTCCTCTTCATCAGAACCTCCAGTTCCTGTTTTTTCTCGTGACACGATATCACTTGCAGTTCAAACAGTCGTGGATGGTTTTCTGGAAATGTAAAATATCTTGCTCACTCCATGGAGACCTATTTATTTAGTTTTTCCTGTTATAAGGTCTTACTTGATTTATGCAGTTCTGATTATCCTAAGAAAGCGGCCATAGCTGACAGGATAAACATTTTTCGCCCTGATAGAGTGTTCATGGTAATTTAATTTGCCAATGCTTTTTCACAAGGTCATACTGGTCTTTACAGTTCGATACTTCAGTCACAATATTTTTGTTGGTGTTTCGCAGTTCATCACAGAAATGCACTATAGAATGTCAGCTGCATGCCATCATCGGCATACACGTCATCATTTGGCTGCACTTGAAGAGCTTACTATTCTTCTTGGTCATAGAGCTTTAGTTCCAAGTTCCTTAAAGTGAGCAGAATTTTCGATTTATCCATTTGATCTTAATTGATTTTTTAATTGATAGCTATGAGCTTGACTGTTTGTGTTCTGTTCTTGAGTAGAAACTATATTAGTGTATATATTAAAAGGTGTAGTTTGTTGACCAAAGGGTGAATCTCTATATTCGAGCTCTTAAAACCACATTGATCTTTAATCGTGGTCTCTTTCAGTTACATATTCAATCTTGTTGGACAATTTATCGGCTATCCCTCATTACAAGACCAGTGTTGTAGTATAGCCTCTTGTTTGCTGGATTCGTTCAAAAGCAATCCGGCCAAAGAAATTGTTAGTGTACTAGGTGACCAACTCCAGGTATGTGTGTTACTTAGTGATATTATTTGGTCCACTTTTGAAATACCAATGGCTTTTATTACTCTCTCCACGAATGGTTACTTTTCTCTGTATGCTGGTTTTTTAGTATTTGGTCTCAAAGCTGGTTACATGTTGCATCAATGCTGAAGCAGATACCAAAGTTTCTGCTTCTAAGTCATCTCAGCTTGTAAATCTGCTACACAAGCTAGTTGTTAATTCAGATTCTGCTCTTAATGAAGATATCAGAGTAGGCGTCCTACCTATAAAGTTGTCTTCCTTTTTGTCTACCATTGCCTATAATATGAAGAAATTAATCTCTTCCGTTTCGTTCATCTCTTTCAGGATTTAGAGTTATTCCCTGATATGGAAAGTCTTCAAGTCATTCGTAAATCACACATCAAAATATGCGAAGCATATTCTCCGAGAAATCATCTGTTGAAGGTCAACCACTCTGCAGTCTTTTATGATTTACATTTTTGTTAAAATTATATCAGTCTCCAACATTTTGTTTCTTTACTGTTCTATTATCCACCAGTGTGCTAGAAGATCTTGTTATCTTCCACCAAGGTTCCTTTCCAGGAGGTATCAATTCTATCTTTCCTGAGTTAAATCATCCAGATATGCATTTAGGGTACCCTTTGTGCTATGATTTTCTTAGAATATTAACTGTAGAATTAAGATAATATATGGTTCATTTTTGGTTTTTTTTTTTTTTTTAAATTTTCTTATGTGTGGGTCTGACCTACTTTTCTTCATTGTTCGTCGGCTATCTACCGAAGCCTCTTGGTTGTGTTCCTGGGTGAACGGTTTTATTTTCTGTGTATGTTTTTCAAGTTAGTTTCAAAGGCAGAGAATGTTTTTCTTTCAATTTTGTCGATATGGCTTCTACCTTGCTAGCAATAAAAGTTTATATCACTATCATCGCCAATGATGCCTTTGTCGAGAGTCTACTACTCTTTAATCCTCTACTCATATCACATTGCTGCAATTCTTTATTTACTTATCATGCCCTTGCAGTCTCCAAGCATTGCATAACAAGCTCATAGCTTCTAGTGATTCTCAAGAAGAGACAAATGTTGAAACTGCAGAAGTATTTTGGCAGTCTGATGATGAAATTGTAAACGCTGTTTGGACTCTTGTCCGTGTGTCTGCTTCTGATGAAGCAGATAATATGAGACTTTTGGTGTCTGATTTTCTTTCCAGGGTATTTTTCATTCTCTTTTAACGTCAGTATCTCTTTCTTGGCAAATTTGAATGTATGATGGTCTTATTTCCCCTTATTTTTACTGTAGGTTGGTATTAGGAACCCGCACACTGTTGTTTTCCGTCTTCCTGGGGAGCTGGGGACCATGCATGATCTTCAATGTGTTAGCCATACTACTGGATCAAAAGTTAGATCTTTTACTGAGAACGGCATATCCGATGAAACTCTTATTGCACTCCTGAAAATTCTGAAGAAATATCTTTTGGATGACTCTGTAAAGACTATTGATGTAACATCTCAAACTCTTCGGGTCAGTTTTCTAACTTTCCTACCTATCAAGATTTGACCTTGCTTCTTTATATTCTGTCAATAGTTTGGCTGGTCTTACCTTTCAATTTACCTGTAGTAATTCTAAAGTCCTTCTAAATTTTATAATGTTTGTTATGATCTAGTTTGGCATTTTTTTTTCTCGATTGTGGAGTAGACTTTAATGTTTGTTCTGCTGTTTCATGTTTGTCACACTTCTGCTTAACACATTTTTTCTCATCTTTATTCCTTTCACGCACATGAAAGTTATGATCTATTGATATTTGAGTCAAAATATGTGTAATCCCCTTCTCAGTTGTTCATGCATTATAGGGGGGGTGCGCTTATTTTCAAAGACTTACTGTAATATATTGCCTCCTGTCTGGAAAAGCTAATTGATTGCAAATTTTGCTTTAACTTTTTTATTAGCTATATAGATATCCCTTTCTCCTTGTTTTAGGGAATTCTTTCAACCGAAAGGGGGCAGCAAGCATTATCATCTTTCAATTCATGCGAGAGATCTTCCATTGAGGTGAGCTTCTGATCTACATTAGCTTTCATGTCTTATCCTACTTATCGTTGGTTGATATTTCTCAGATAACTTGGGCCAGACTTTGTTTGTTTATAAGTAGTCTGCTAATGTGGGTATATAAGATAAGGTTCTTTCAGCAAGTTGTGAAAATTGATTTTAGAAATCATTTTATGATATTTACATATATATTCAGTGACTACATCAAAAATAAATGATGTACATTGAATTTCCCATTCTTGTTATGGTATCCTAAATTCAAAACTACTCTGCCTGTTAAGTTATGTTTTTTCTTTCTTTTTTTTTTGGTAGGTGCATGGCAGGGGGGTGAACCATGACATTGTAGAAAAGATCTTACTGGATAGTCAAATGCAGTTCAAAGGTAGTTAAATTATTCACTACTAAACAGAATCTCTATGTAGGACTCTCATGGTTTGCATTAATAATCCTACCTCAAAAATTTCTGTGAACCTTTCCTCCTGCTACATGCTATCATTTTTTTTTTATTGTGAAGTTTCTAGATGTAAGTGCTTCTGTAGAAATAATTGTAAACTGAATCTAATTACTCTACGGCGGCTGTCATTTATTATTATTGACTATCTAATTCTTTATACAACCTAAAAAAAAAATTGGACTGTACTGGTGAAGTCAGTGAGGGATGTGAATTCTTTTTGGCTATTGCTTGCAAACGTGCAAATTTTTCCTGATTGGTTTTCAGACTAGATTGAGTTAACATATATAACTATCTCAATGTCATTCTGGGCATGACATGGATATGTCTATTTATTTCATTCATGTTTCCGTTCTCCTTTTTTAAATTACTCAAATATGGTTCATTTTTGGCCTCACAGCTGATAGCTTTTCTCTGGAGAAGTCCGAAGTTTGGTCCACATATAATAAAAACTTTGATAGATGGATTTGTCAGCTTGTGTACTGTATGATCGCTTTATGTGAGGATGTCCCGATAAGGTATCTCGTTGGTTCCTATGTACCAGAGTTACTATTTAAAGGATATAAGTAAATCTTGCTGCTTTGTCTGACAGGTTATGTCAGAGCATAGCAATGCTGAAGGCTGAAATCTCTGAGCTTCTATTCCCTAGTGTTATTGTTAGTCTTGCGGGAAGGATAGGGACGGATATCAATTTACACAATTTGATTACATCACAGGTATCTCTTGTACTTTTTGGATCTACCAGTAGTACTTGCTTGCATTGTTTCTTGTCTGGATATCTATGTTGTTGAGTCAAACCCATTTCCCTTGTGTTCCCTTATTTGCTCTTTTATGTTTCCTATCTTGACTCCACCTCTACTTTTTTGTACAGCCGAATTAAAATATTTTTTAGAACTTTGGTTGTTTGTTTATGTTGATGAGCTGAGCATTATACTTGTCATTTGCTGATTCTAGTTCTAACTGGTGGCTACTTCAAGATTTTCCTTTAGGGCCGTGTATGTTGCAGAAACAGATAATTAGTGGTGACTTTGGCTAAAGCTTGTGATCCCCATTGGCAGGTGAAAGAGCATATCTTCATTGATTCAAACAAGCTAACAAAATCAAAGCAAATTATGTTAAATACCCTTAATGAACTGCGGAAGTGTTATGTGCTCGAAAGATCGATTTTTTCTGGACAAACTAAGAAAGAAAAGGTTAGAATATTGATTTGTGCACTGATCTGTTTTCAGTAATATTTTTCAAGTTCCTGAGAAATTTTGTTATTCTGCATAAGAAAATAGCTTCAACATCAATAACAAAGAGAGTTATGCTATTCATGGGTAGTGTATAGGGACAATCTGCTATTTCTATCCTGTCTATAGTGAAATCTGTATCATATGGGTAGTTTTCTTTTGTATAAAAGATTCTTATGACATATGATACCAAGACTAACATTTTATATGCTCTTGCTAGAATGCTAAGCATTCTAGCTACAGTTCAAGATCTTGTTCTACAGCTGCTAAGATTAGAGATGTGGAAACATCACCAAATGGAATGGCAGCGTCAATAACTACAAACTGGGAAAAGGTATATAACTTAAATCACCATATGCAATGTTACGAGTACATTTCTGTATTTCATGTGTCTGGTGTTTACCAGAAATATCTTTCCAACTGTTTTATACGATTTGCAACTATGTTTTATAGGAAATTGTGATAGGTGTCAAACCTTTAGTTTTGTTGACTATGATATGCCTTGTTATTGTGTCTATGTCATACAAGAAGAATTGATTACTTTCGAATGATCAACTTTGAGGTTTAGTTAAACCCTGCAAAACATGTGTGCTATCAGTATGTGTTTCTTCTATGATTAAACCAATTTGGTGTTAAATTTTCACTACATTTATTGTTTTAAGTATTTTTGTATCATTACATATGGCGCTAGTGGGATAATCAGTTATTCCTCTTGTTTCTTTTAATATCTCCGTAATACAAAGTGACTTTTGTTTTATCAGGTTTATTGGCTTTCCATTGATTATCTTGTTGTAGCAAGATCAGCAGTAGTGAGCCATCCCTGTCCTTATAAGTTCATTATCCAATTTACGGTAGAGGCTGTAAAGGTATTTGCAGATTTAACTCTTCTCATTTTCACAGGTGTGTGGTGCATATTTGACCGCCTCCATGTATGTGGAGTATTGGTGTGAGGAGAAATTTGGCAATTTAAGTCTCGGTGATCCTGATTTTTCTTATCATGACATGGTAATTACAAGGACTGATGTTATCAATTGAGGATCAATGAATTAGATGATATTGAACTCAGTAATTTTCCAACTTTTTAACCAAATAACTAATATGCAATATGTTTTATGCTCATTGACTAATGAGTCATAAATTATGGTCATATATGAATTTTTCATTGGATGCATTTTCAAAATTGCAAACTCTGTTTTCTCCATGTAGAAAAGTGGATTGCAAATAAGCGATTTTTTTTTTTTTGCTTGCGGCAGAGAAAGTGATTTTTTTTTGGTACCAATATCTAACCGTTCCTTTTCGTTGTGTTTAACAGTTGCCGGATCATGTTGAGATACTTGTGTCTGCAATAACAAAAATAAATGAGCCTGACAGCTTGTATGGGGTTATACATTCAAATAAGGTTTGTTTCCGATACTACAATTCTGTGCTACAGATTGGATATCTCATCCACACATTTGGGACTCTTTCCCACTGTAGGAATGTTGTGAGAAAATTGACGCGTTTCCTCTGCTAAAGTCATATAGCGTTTTATTATCTTTTACTTGTTTCATATATGTGAGTAATACTCTTATGTTTCTGTTACATGTATGCCATCTGAAAGTTGTCTGCTCAAATAATCACATTCGAGCATGAGGGAAACTGGACAAGGGCACTTGAGTATTATGACTTGCAAGCACGTTCGCAGAAAACAGTGGTGCCAGGAAGCCTTTCTGAAAATCTAGAGGTGGAACGATTACAGCCAACAACTAGTGCACATAATTCTGTTTTTGGTGAAGGGGAGGTCCAGAGACAACCGTTCAAAGGACTCATAAGGTCGTTGCAGCAGACAGGCTGTATGCATGTCCTGGATATGTATTGTCGGGGCTTGACTTCACGAGAAGGATACTTCCAGTATGATCCAGAATTCATCGAATTGCAGGTAGGCATCCTGATTTGGTTAAGTTTTTTCTTTTTTTTTCCAATACATGGAAATCTCATGTCTAAACAAGGTTGTTGGTTAATACATAAATATCTTCATTGGGTAAAGAACATATTTGATGAATTGGACATCTTGAAGGAGTAGCTTAGCAACAATATTTTTTTCAGACGGAAAGTTTTTAGCCCAACCTCTGCTCAGCAATTAAATAATGGAACACGACTCAGTTGTGGTACTTAAGTTGTGGTGTGTAGGTGATAATCTGCATAATGACTTCTTACTTGCAGTATGAGGCTGCATGGCGTGCAGGCAAGTGGGATTTTTCTTTACTTTATCCGCAAACACACTGCCAACCTCTACAACATGTCAAGAACAATAATTATCATGAAAATCTGCACTGGTAATGCATTTCTACGCATATGTGCTAATGATGCTATTCTTAGCTATTAGATATCTTTCCATGTCTGTACCTCTGGATTGCACCAAATTTATGTGACATCTAATCTACACTGAATTTGCCGTTGGTCTTATGACCTTTAATTAAATGGAATGATATGTTACAGCGGAGTCTTAGAATATAGTGTAGTTCAAGTCTCCATAAATTGATGGTCTCTGTCTTTGTTTCGTGGGCCATGTCCTAGTATCAATGGTCAGTTGTGATGAACTCCTATATAGCTTTTAAAAGTCTTCGATATTAGACATAAGATTCTAGCTCCCACTTTTAGGTGTGTCTCTTTTTCTCCATGTTTTAAATTGTTTATTTCTCAGTTGTTTGAGGTCATTGCAAGAAGGGGACTACGATGGGTTTTATGGAAAACTAAAGGATACTAAGAAGGTAATGCATGATTGTAGTTTATCACCATAGGATTGGAAGATCCCAAGATTCTATGGGGTAAAAATATTTTCTTATTCTCTTTGTCAGGAACTTGTGTTGTCCATTTCCCGTGCAAGCGAAGAAAGCACTGAATTTATATACTCAACAGTAGTGAAACTTCAGGTATAGAAATTTAAATGAGACATTAAAGTACAACACCTTTTCTATCATACTTGTCATTTGGGTGCCTAATTATATAATCTACTCATTACTGTCTTTACTTTGAAATTGGTATTTCTCTTCCCACAACCCCATTTAAAGATTAGCACACTCTGTGAGTGTCATACTCGAAAGTCATTTTGATCTTATTAGATAATTACTCTGGACGTTTATGTTATCCAGGTGTGGCAAGGTCCAAAATATAACTATGTTAAGATGTTCACCTTTAATTTTGTTTTCTTCTCAATCTCAATATTTCCTCACAAAAACTATAAATGTACTGATTCTAAAGACTCCCTGTCTCTTTGGAAAAGAATCGTTTTGATTTTTGATCTTTTATTATGTCTATAGATTCTTCATCATCTTGGACTAGTTTGGGATCTTCGTTGGAAGACATCTTCACATCAAAGTGTGCATGACTATCCAGTGAAACAAATGGCATCGACAGACCCCGTGACTCCTACAATGGATCAAGTATTTTCCCTTATAACTTCTTTCTTCAAGTTGTTGTTCACTAGCTTCTAACGAATGATTTAAAGCTTCAAAATTTATATTATTAGTAATAAGTCATAAGTAGGAAATATACCAAGATTATTTAGAATCATTTATTTACAATTAGTAATTAGTTTGGGAATTCACATATATGCGCAAAATACCTAGGAGCTAAGTGAGATAATTTGTTGTCTGAGCCACGTTTAATTTTGAAACACAGTTGTCTTGGCTGAATAAGGATTGGAGCTCTATTATTACGCAAACTCAGTTGCACATGAATTTGTTGGAGCCATTCATCGCATTTAGGCGAGTACTTCTCCAAATCTTGGGATGTGAGGAATGTACCATGCAACATCTTTTGCAGTCTGCTTCATTACTTCGCAAGGTATGTATAATGTGAAAAGCTACAGTTTCACTTATAGTGAAATGCAGTGCACCAACACGTTATCTTGTTGCTTTCAGGGGACAAGGTATTCTCATGCAGCTGCGTCGCTGCATGAGTTCAAGTTTCTTTGCGCAAGAAGTGATGGAAAACAACCCGTTCCAGATTGGCTTGGAAAGGTACTTATTAATGATTGATCTTGCATGTTTCATGGAATCTGAATAGCCTTTTTTGCTTCCTTAATTGTACATATTTCTGCGGAGTTGTTTTCCTTATTCACATTTATGAGGTGGTGACCAAAGTTACAGTTAAAATTCTGATCCCTCCTACTTCACCGATGCCTACTTCTGTCAAGAAATAGTTGTGACCTAGGACATAAAATATTTCTAATGAATGAAGGCATTCATTACTTGTTTTTGACATCTGTTAGTTACTTTGCGTCTTAGTTGAGAACATGGCAAATGTATCTGGCTCACAACTAGAGAGATGCTTCCAGTCACCTTTTTGTGCTTTTTCAGCTTGAAGAGGCGAAGCTATTACATGCCCAAGGGAGGCATGAAGTTTCCATTAGTCTTGCAAGCTACATTTTACATAACTATCAATTAAAAGAAGAGGCTTCAGATATATATCGTGTGATTGGAAAATGGCTAGCAGAAACCAGATCGAGCAAGTAAATAAATTGTTACTTTTAATTTTTTGTTGAAAGCAGTTTCCATATATGCTCGTTATGACTTTTAGAAGTCTGAACTCGGTTCTTGTTTTATTCTTTCTTTTAAAATAGTTCTAGAACAATTTTAGAGAAGTATCTGAGGCCTGCAGTTTCGCTCGCTGAAGAACACGGTTCCAAGATCTGCAAAAGATTGGTAGATAGACAGAGCCAAACTTGGTTTCATTTGGCTCATTATGCAGATGCTCTATTTAAGAGTTATGAGGAAAGACTCTCCTCCAGTGAATGGCAAGCTGCTTTGCGACTACGAAAACACAAGGTCCCCTCCACTTTGGTTGCTCAAATTTAATTTTCCTACTGTTTATTTCTGTACTCTTATTGTGTGTAGACTATGCCGATTATTGTTATTCTTCTAAATGAGCTCAAATAATTGAATAATCCTTATTCTTGGTTTAACCAGTAATATTTCTAAACAGCTTCAACTCCAAAGTTTGTTTTTCTTCTGTTGTGGGTGAAACTGGGGGGAAACTAACTACTGGGCTTAATTTTTCAGACAAAAGAGTTGGAGGTGCTTATTAAACGCTTTAAGAGTTCAAAGAAGGCAAGTAGTAGTCTGCTTCCGTTTGTGATCTCTAAACAGATATCTTATCAAAGCACAATGTAATTACCGGTCTATGCATTTATCTTATTTCATTTAATATGTGGTCTTTTACTGTACTAGGCGGAGCAATCTGACTATTCACTGAAGATCCAAGATCTGCAGAAGCAACTAACAATGGATAAAGAAGAAGCAGAAAAACTGCAGGTTTTCTTTAGTCTCCTAACTGGGCTGCTGTAGAAAAATAGTCATGGCTTTTGCTAGATAGGTGCTATTTACTGATATGTGATCTTCCCTTTCTCCTCACTTGTGTAGGTTGACAGGGACAATTTTCTGAAACTTGCATTGGAGGGGTATAAGCGCTGTCTGGAAATTGGTGACAAGTATGATGTTCGAGTGGTATGTTAATCTAAATAATTCAGTGAGGTTATATGAAGATGTTAATTAGTGTCTAGATTCAATCATTTATGACAGGTGATGAAGTGTTAAGTTGGCTTTAGAGCCAAATATAAAATTCCTTGAGAAAAGGTTTAGATTATTAGGCCACAGCATCTAATGTATCTGCATATCTAGGTTTCACTATTGTCTTCACTCGAACTAATCAGAGTTGGGTTTCATTTATCATAATTTTACTTCACATCTCTCAAGGAGCAACAATGGATATATTTAGTGGTCTTCAATGGTCTAATGTGTCGTCTCTTTACCTGTTTTGGGTTGTGGTCTGTAGCTGCGTGTCAACATATCATTCTTTCTTTGGTTTTTGGCTCGTAATGACGTATACTTTATAATGGCTCCACATATATTAGATTTAGGTCGATGTCGAACAGTGTATCTCTAGTTCAGTAGTTACTGGAAGTGTATCAGTGTGTTAGGTGTGTAAGGTTCGGGACATATAGCTCATACCTATATACGCCAGTTTCATGGTAGGGTGATCTTGATATGCTTTGTTATTTGGGATTCATGTTCTCAATAAAATTTTGCTGGGAGGCATGATTGAACGTTTTTTCTAGCCGTTTTAGAAACGTATTTGAGAGATTTAGCGGAACACTGTTGGAACTAATTTTTCTTTCTACAGGTATTTCGACAAGTATCCATGTGGTTCAATCTTGCCTCCCAGCAAAATGTTATTGATAACATGTTGAGCACCATTAATGAGGTACTTGACTAATGGGGTCAGATTTTAGCTGCTGCTTTGATTTTCTCTCCATTTTTCTTGTTTAATTAAGCAATTTTTTTTATCTCCCTAAACGTTCTTGCAGGTTCAATCTTACAAATTTGTTCCACTTGTTTATCAAATTGCTTCAAGGTTGGGCAGTTCCAAAGATGAATCTGGATCTAACAGCTTTCAGGTGGAATGCATTTTTACTTGGCTATCTTAGAAAACTTAAGACAGCTATGCTAATCTCTACGATTAATTAATGGCAGTCTGCTCTGGTGTTACTTATCAGAAAAATGGCCATTGATCATCCGTACCATACGATCTTACAGGTTCTAAGAACATGTTGTCATTCTGTAGTCTTTATGTTTTTTCTTTTCTATTTGGTTAGCAAGTGCACACGCCATTCTTGAATGTCCTGTAACATCCTGCATTTGTAGAAAGAAGTTGAAAACAGTAACGTCTGCTGTGCTGTGTAGCATGCCATCAAAATTACATTATTACAAGTGGCTTTGTCTATCTTTCTCGAATTTATGTTTCTAAATGCTGGATATATGTCTCTTATTTTTTTTTCTTTTGGTTCTAGCTTCTGGCTTTGGCAAACGGTGACCGTATCAAGGATAACCAACGCAGTAGAAATTCTTTCGTGGTTGACACGGATAAAAAGCTTGCAGCAGAGCATCTCTTGCATGATGTATCACGTCATCATGGGCCTATGATTAGACAAGTAGACCATATTTTCACCTAATCTTATGCATCATCGACCATTTTTCCTAATTACTTATCAGCAAATCCTGATTGGATTTTTCAGATGAAACAGCTGGTAGATATCTACATCAAGCTTGCAGAACTTGAAACAAGGAGAGAGGTATGATAATTGAGTTTAAAGGAAATGTTTTGTTATACTGTTTGCTGAACATTTTTGAAACATTTGTGGAACTCTTTCCTTTGCAGGATACCAATAGAAGAGTAGCACTACCAAGAGAAATTCGTAGTGTGAAACAATTGGAACTTGTAAGCGCACCATTTATTTATTTATTCTTTACATTCTTATCTAGCTTTGGCATAATTATTAGCTCGTAGGACACAATGTTGCTGCTCAAGATAGGAAATTTCTGGATACTAAGAAACCTTCCATGGGTCATCTTGATAGGCCCACTTATACATACAGTGTATAATTTATTGGCAGCTACATATTTTTAATTTTTTAGCAAAACTTTTCTTATGATCATAGTATTTCATTTGTCTGCTCCCATGTTGAGTCTGTTACAACTCCTAGCAAGGTCAATAGTCCCCTGGACGATTTGTGGGGATATAGTCTTTATATTGTTTATTTAGTTGGAAGAGTTAATTCGTCAGATGACCTTGCAAGAATTTTTAATCTATTTAACTTCTGGTTCAGATATTTAGACGTGTATGTGTCAAACATGTATTTAATCGCGTTTTTTCTCATTGCATTTAAGGTATGTGTCAAACATATATTTTATTTTACTTTTGTTTAAGTTTAGGTACCTGTAGTCACTGCTACGATTCCTGTCGATCGTAGCTGCCAATACAATGAAGGGACGTTCCCCTTTTTCAGAGGTTTATCAGATTCTGTTACGTAAGTCCCTGCTCAATTAATCGTTTTAAATCAATATACCGTTTTTAATGAACATTTCTAGTTTAAAAGAGTAACTTATTTGAAACCATGTCTTTTGGATGATATGCAGAGTGATGAACGGTATAAATGCTCCAAAAGTAGTTGAATGCTTTGGTTCTGATGGCCAAAAATATAAACAACTTGCGAAATCTGGCAATGATGACCTTAGACAAGACGCTGTAAGAGTTTCAGAAGTTTTACTGGAAATGTCTGTAATTTGATATATTGATATGTCATCTGTGTCACTGCTCGTTGTACTGGCAGCAAATTGAAAATATGCTAACCTAGCCAAGATTGCATATACAATAGTCTAGTTATGCAAAGCGTGTACCATTTGTTTCAGGTTATGGAACAGTTTTTTGGCCTCGTCAATACCTTTCTACACAATAACCGGGACACATGGAAGAGAAAATTAGCTGTGCGCACGTACAAGGTATGTCTGTATCAGTTTACCTTCAGGGAAAATTTGATCCATTTAATAAGTTGAAATCTCCTTATAATGCATATATATATATATTCTCAGGTTATTCCTTTTACTCCAAGCGCTGGTGTTCTTGAGTGGGTCGATGGCACAATTCCACTTGGAGATTATCTTATAGGAAGGTTGGTCTAGTAGACTAGTATTTACAGTGACATGGTACATCAATCTCTTTTCGTAGTCGTTACAGTTTGAAACTATATTTTTGCATGTCAAATCACAGCTCAAGGAGTGAGGGTGCTCATGGTCGTTATGGCGTTGGAAACTGGAAATATCCTAAATGCCGAGAACATATGTCGAGTGTAAGCTCATTTCCTTTCCCAGATCTTCTTAGTTGGCTATCACTGATATTTGGTAGTTTCAATTGATCTGTGGTGACTGGTGGCTTGCAGGCAAAGGACAAGCGCAAAGCCTTTGTGGATGTCTGCACAAACTTCAGGTTTCTATCTTTGTGAAATGTTAATTTAACTTACTCCGGAAGTACTGGTTGGTGGCTAAAGAATTTATCCCGTTTTGCAGTCCTGTCATGCATTACTTCTTCCTGGAAAAGTTCCTGCAGCCTGCCGACTGGTTTGTGAAGAGGCTTGCTTATACGCGTAGTGTTGCAGCTAGCTCAATGGTAAGGATATCCATTTTATATGATATTTATTCACTTTCAGGATATAAAACGGGAAAAATTGTTTTTACCCTACTAATCGGCGAAAATAAGCTATCAGAGAAAGTGGAATACATTTAGGAAGCTATTAATCTTAGTTGAGTTGAAATTTTCTTGAATGCTTGTACATTTGTAAGCAAAATAATGGTGTAGGATCCTATTCACCTCTTCTGTTTTTGGTTTATTGATATCCATTTGGACATGGCTCTATTCTGAGTTGGGCCACTGGAATAGATATGTTCTTTAGTTTTCCCTCTGATTTATCTCCTCTTGAAAATGTGTAATATTATTTGTTATCAGGTTGGGTACATTGTTGGTCTTGGTGACCGTCATGCCATGAATATTTTGATCGATCAAGCCACCGCAGAAGTTGTCCACATAGATCTTGGAGTTGCCTTTGAACAAGGATTGATGCTCAAGACTCCTGAAAGGGTGTGTTCTCTTCCTTCTCCTCTCTTTACATATTTAATTGATCTTCTTGTCAACATATATAATCTATGTATGATTCTCACTGTTCATTTTTGTTCTGATTTGACAGGTTCCGTTCAGACTGACACGAGACATAGTTGATGGAATGGGCATCACAGGAGTGGAAGGCGTTTTCAGGAGATGTTGCGAAGAAACCCTGTCTGTGATGCGAGCAAATAAAGAGGCCCTTCTTACCATTATCGAAGTAACATGATCTGAAATTTTAACTTTGGAAATATGTTTTTAATGGTGTTCAACAATATAATAATAATATAAGCCTATTTTAAATACTTAATCAAGATTGCTTGTTTTGCAGGTTTTTATACATGATCCTCTGTACAAATGGGCCTTGTCCCCCTTGAAGGCTTTGCAAAGACAGAAGGTACCTCATACCCTTATAGTTTAAACTTTAAATACATGTGGTTGCAGCTTCTGCAAAGATATTATAAAGTGGATATAAATACGGATTCTTGCATCCACAGAAGGCTGGAGTGCTAATTTTCCTGTTGTTTAAATAGATGCCATTCTGATGCTCTCTCTTGCAGACTTTTTCTTGACACAGAATTTTGTGTTCCACTTCATTGTCTTGTTTCAGACAAGATTCCGATTTGATATTAGGATATCTATCCTTTTGTCATCTTTTCTCACACAAAGATCTTTGATCCAGGAAACTGAAGATTTTGAGGGCATGAACTTGGAAGGGTTACAAGAAGAATTCGAGGGGAACAAGGATGCTACGCGTGCCTTGATGCGTGTTAAGCAAAAACTTGATGGCTATGAGGGTGGTGAGATGAGAAGCATACATGGCCAGGTAAAGTTATTGACATATAAGTAAAAGGTTGAAACATGAAACGCTAACTTGTTTACTGATTGTATTTGCTCAACACTTATTGCTTTGTAGGCACAGCAACTAATACAAGATGCAATTGACACAGATCGTTTGTCCCATATGTTCCCTGGCTGGGGAGCTTGGATGTAACCTTCTTCTACATGTTCCAATTTTTTGTCTGTGAATAGAGAAATCGTTTTATGTAAAGTTGAAAATACTCGCTGCCAAATTTTGTCTAGCTTAGGAGGTGGAGAGAGGATACTTGAAATGACTTTTACGTGGTGTACGAGTATGTGAAGCAACATGCTAATAATATATTTACTTCTTTAAGGTAAAAGAAGGTATGTTTATATTCTTGCAGGTAAGCTGAGGTTTTACAATACAGAAGACATGTTTTACACACATACACAAAAGAATCATATCTATAGATCGTTGGTTGGAAGTGAACCCATTAGAATAGTTGTTTCTTTGTCTTGTTTTGACTTTCCAAATAAACCTGAGAGGAATCGTAAAGGCAAGACAGACGTAGAATCTGATTTCTTCTCCGATACTTGCAGCTCTCCAGGGCTCTTGTTCGGCTTCAGTTGTGCTCCACAATGGCAGTTTGAGAGTCTCGCTAAGCATCTCTTGTGGAACACTGAACCGCAAGACCGGCATTTGTTAACCTCATCTTTCTCCTAATCATTGCATTCAATATATGGGGTGGGTTATGAACATGTAGAGGAAAGAAAAATCCAATGCCATCAAGGCTATGAATTGGTGATCAAGCACCCAAAACTGAGAAAAGGGAAGATGTGTTATATATTCACCTGGAATGGAAATATTAAAGAGGATGTGTCATCACAAGCTTGCCGGGCATTACAGGGAACCCCAACATCGCAACAAACAAGGCACTGTTCTGTAATATGCTCCAGGATTTTTCTCCTAACAGTCTCCACGATTCCAGGAAGAACTGCCATTATTAAGGGCAATGTTAAAAACGCAAGGAAATAGATAAAGTGCTTAACATCAAACGAGTCAACATGTGCAAGCATGAGGATCAATATGCATGAGCGCAGACACACATGAAGTTTAGTACTTAGTTCAAGAAAATCACCAGCAAATGGCCCTTTAGAAAGATCAACTAGATCTCTCAAAGCAAAAAAATCAGTGCTCTCAAGAAGGTATCTCCGAGAACTGAGTCCTTTGTTAAGTGTCTTGCGGAATGGGCAGCGTACATATGGAAGCATAATAGTTATTCTTTTCCGGACACTCATAATATGGTTGAGTGCAGGGACCTTCGAGGACAGAAAAGGGTTGACTGCACTGACACAAAGCATAGGCTGCAAAATAAGATTTGTCAGACATCAACCATATCCAGGCGAAGTAAAGGTATTGCTAAGGAATGTGTTCTACCTCAGCACCGAAGTAAAGGTATTGCTAAGGAATGTGTTCTACCTCAGCACTTAGTATCCAAAAAATGTCAATAAATCACACCAAATATCACTAGACCTAAATTTACCTGCTCATGTATGGAGTCCAGATATGATTTTGCCAACTGAGAAACTGGATAACGATGAAAATCCCAATGATGTAACACTGTTGCTGGTAGAACTGCCATGTCATTTGTGTGGCAGGAAGAACAAAACAGTTGACCAGTATATTCGCAAAGCCGAGGCTTACCCCATCCAAGAGCATTCACAAAGTCCCGAACAAGAGTGGCTCGATCATCAAAGTATCTGTGGCATCCAGCGCAAATATAATGCTGCACTTCTAGCAACTGCTTTACTGATTTGTGAGGCCGAACATCAACAATGAACGAGATGGTATTTCCATAAGAAGAACTGGTTGCGGTAGCAGTGATGCCATCAGAGCATGTTGGAGATACTATAGAATCCGACCCAGAAGAATTAGCACATGCATCTTGAGGGGACAAAAACCTTAGTAACGCATTTGGAAGTGTGGGAAAAAACCGGGACTGGAGAACTGAATTTAAACAATCTTGAATAAGGACAGTCCTTTCAGCAACAGCATTGGGGGACGTTCCAAATATTTTTCTGGATTCTTTCTCTACAGAGGCCCAAGGTGTAGGAAGCGTCCAGCCTTGATCAGCAAATAAAGATGTCAACCGACGGTAGAGACTATAAAAGTCACGATACCTTCTTTCAATTTCCCACTTGTCTTTCCCACTCCAAACCCTTATGACATATACTGTGTATTCCTTCACCCCAACCAATCTTTCACTCAGCGAGACATCACCTTTCTTTTTCTACCTCGACAACTTCAACCCTATCAATCCTAAATCGCTGGGAAACTATTGGAGATGAATCATCAAGACCAGATGTTGTAGCAGTTTGCCCCCCATCCCTGTTAGGCAGAGAGAGCTGTAGTTGGAACATCTTGTCATTCTTAGAAAATCTTGCCCCAGATGATTCACCAGAGTCTAGCAGTACCTCTTCCATATCATGAACAAAATCATCATAAAAGTCATTAAGCTCTGTGTTCTCCTTCTGCAAGATGAGAAATTCGAAACCATATAATTTCATTCAAAAATAAAAGAATCAAAGCAAAAGGAGATAAAGTAGAATTACAGATTGCAGGATCCCTTCTTAATGAACAAGTGGCTTAGAATGGGGACACTAATACAACAGTAGTCAGACAACAGCCAATTAACCCCTCAGATTTCCATTTTCTATATATGGGAGGAGCATAAATTGAAATGCAATGTTTACCCAGACACAACAGACTCATACATGACCTGAGGACACATTCTATAATACAAGTAGAAAAAAATTATCATAAATAATTTCATTAAGCACCTGACCTTAGGTTGTCCGTAAGTGACTTGTAAGGCATTTGATACAGGATGTGAATCTCTAGATGAAGGCTTATCCGAGTTCTGAGATGCCAACAACTGTTCTGAGGTGCACTCTTCAAATGGATCTGACTGTTTTCTATCCGCAGATGATTCATGAAGTAGTTCATTGGCCTCTAGGTCAAAAACCCCACCTGAAGATTCTTCGTATCCTAGCTCAACTGGTGTAATGTCGAGGAAGTCGTCAGCGCTAGAAGATTGAAGGTAATTCATGACGACAGGTCTATCTTTAGTTTGATTGTTGCTAAGACAGCTGTCATGAAGAGACTCATCTGTTACTAGTGATTGAGGAACCACCAAGGTTTTGTCTTTGGCATTCAGGTCTCCAAAACCTCTGGTAGTTATGCTGTCGTTTGCTACGTCACCTTGCTCCCTTTGAGTCGAGACAGTTAAATCTCTAGACCTTAGTATATCGTCAATATTTGAACAAAATTCACCTACATCTGGAGCATGTCTAGTGCTCACAGTTACATTTGTATGCTCTTCCCCTTTTCCTGCTTGAGCTACATCTGGAAGCTTTTGTAAAGCTACGGAAAATGAATTTGTGGATGTCCCTTCACTTCCAGTACACCCTTTATCGTGATTCTCAAACCCGCTGAAGTCAAAATGGGTGTCAACAAGTTCTGTGGCTTCAAGCTCAAACTCATCCCAATCATTTGTGCCAAAGGCAGTGGAAGAATTGATGAGAAATGGATTATCTTTCTCATCTTTAGGCTCCTTTATGTACTGTAAATTCCGTGAAACATATTTACCAGAATGATCACTTGTATCACTAAGTGAGTCATCACCATCAGAATGTTCATTATCTATCGAACTTCCATCCTCTCTATTTGTACCACTTGTATGGAATTGTAAATCTGATCTACCCATTACCTCCTTGTCTTCCATTTCAGATAACTGATTCATGGAATCTATTTCAATTGTTGCTTCACTGTCCATCAACTCACCAGACATATCTTCACTATATCCACTTTCTTGAATCATACTGGTGTTTAAACCACGTGCAATAGTACTTCTACCATTACAAGACCCACCCTCATCTGAAAACTGGATTCCTCGTGTGTTATCCAAAGATGAGAGCTTTATTAGACTTGGCCCCAAGCTAAAATTCTCAAACTCGGTGGCATCCCCAGAAAAAAGTCCTCCCTTGAAAGATCCAAATTCAGATTCCAACGAATCCTGAAACGGTCCTGTAGAGCTACACATACTCGGCGTTCCCAAAGCCGAATTAGCACTACAATACCGCTCAAACTCTGATTCACCGCAAGACGAGTAATGTAAAGATGAACCTGGTGAAGCATCTCGACCACTTTCCTTCTGCAGTAATTGATCAGAAAAATCTAGAGACTCAACTCTCGACGATTCCTCCTCTCCATTGATCATTTGAAACCACAACCAAAATCAAAACCGAATCAACCCGAAATAGAAACAGTAACTTATACAAAATCGATCGATGGATAACAAAAGAGGACCGATTCTCACACCAATTGGTGCAGATCCAAGCACGCCAAAATCCCCAATCCGAAGAAATTGAAATTTGAAATTGATCGACCCAAGTACTTGAGAAAGAAGAAGCAACTGGGGAACTGAAATTTAGGTGCACGATATAAGCTGTGCGATGCGTAAATTAGTTTCGTCTTTATGCTTCGAGCTTCGAGCTTCTTCGTCTCTTTTGAATTGATTTTTCTCGGAGCCAAACAAGACAAGGCATGGGACTCATGAAGCACAGCGACGCGGACAGTTTCTGAATTTTTCCACTATTTTTCTTAATAAAATAATATTAATTTATAAATATAAACTATTTTCGTAAAAAGATAAATTCAGCCCTCATACTTCGCATTAATACCTACTAAAAACCCCATCAGTTTTTAGATACCACAAAATAAACCTCATGAGTACAAGACTGAATACAGAGAGCAGAAACTGATGACATTATTATGTTTTTAGTATCACTTTGAAGCAAAAATGGCTTCTAAATCTTTGTAAAGTCCTTTAGGTCTGGATTTGTAATCTGAAGAAGAGTCTTTAGAAGAGCTCCCACTGGTCTTTGTTCCCCAAATACTACTGCTCCAACCACTTTTGCTACCCGAAGGATCACTAGGAACCTTACTGTTACTCCTGTCTCTTGTGAAGCTAGCCTTTGCCATTTCTCTAATCTGTCTCAACCATGGCTTGTCCAAACTACCCGAGCTTCGGCTTCCGGAAGAATTCATGTACCTGTTTTCCGGGGTTGAGAATGCAATGCCTCCATTGCTGTTGCTTCTTCCTTCTAGTTGAGCTGCAGGGATCTTGCTCTTCATCATTTTCTGTGGCAGGATTAACGCGGCAAGTCCAATGATAAACATCTTGAGACCACTCAAGAAGGATCTGTTGATTTGGTCTAACCGCTTTGTTTGTTTGTACAATGAGTACCATTCGTTGCACATCTGTGCAATGAACCCAATCAAGAACAACATGACCATGAATATCCCGAGTTTCTTTGCGCTAGCCTCTGGGAATTCTTTCGTCAATAGCGTGAGACACGAGGCGAATACACCGACTTGACATGCTATGGAGATGATCTCTACGAGCTGTACCTTTTTCTTGATGAATGGCTTCTTGAGAACTAGGAAAAACAGCTGAAAGGAAGTGATGCTCAACAAGACCACTATGGGAGTTTTCGCAGTTTCGTTGTCAAAGTAAGCACCAGCAATAATCCCCAAACACACCCTCTTCACAGTTTCGAGAAATGTGTAGTAAATTCTAAGGATTCCAAACAGTTTCTGTATGCAAGGAGCTTCAGCATCTTCGTTTTCATCATCTGATGCTATAATGCGATCATCTCGTTGCTTGAGTGGATTGCTTCCTGAGATCTGTGTGAGCATGTACTTTGGTGGACCTCTTAAGTCTTCGAATACTGGACCTAGCCTAGTTAAATAGACAGAGTTCTTCTCTGTTTTCCATGTCCATTGGCCTCTTTTACCAGGCCCAAGGGTCACTCGGATGAGTTCTTGGTACCAGTGGAAAGTTTGGCCTTCTTGATGGATTTCTTTATACTGTAACAACTTCCCAAACGTTATCCCGAACGAGAGAAAGATAAACAATGCTAGAAGCAGAACAGCTACCACGCAAAGCATGAGGATGCCAACAATGACACTAGCTTCTGCAGCTCCTTGATGTTTGAAATACCCTGAGAAAGAGAGCATCTTTAGTGAATGTGTTAACAGAGATTTTTTCAAAGTAACGTTTAAGGCTGGTATTAAAAATACCTTGTATGAGACTCCTTGCAGCTTTGCAGATTGAGGGTAAAGCGAGAATGAGAAGAAACAGCTCGAATCTTGGGAAGACAAATGCACCAAAACTCCTCTTCTTCTCAGTGTGTGCTTTCTTGAACTTCAGTATAAGAGAGAGGAATATATGCAATAGTACCAAACTTCCCCCAATAACAGCTAACCAAAACATGATCCTATAGAAATCTCTCCATCTACAAGAAAGAAGAATTAAAAATCAAAGATTTATGGCTTCTTCTATAAATGAAATGTAAGCAACTAATGCTGAAATGTCATCTTCACAGACGAGGATTGTAGTGACTTACACTGTTGAATGAGGTAGACCAAGAACATGTTCTGCTTCCGGCTTAAGATTTGAGGTCTGTAAACACTCATACAGTATCAAAACATGAACAAACGAGTAATAAAAAACAACACAAAAACAAGCCTTGAGGATTTTAGTTTCTTGTGACCTCAAAGAATAATCTGTACTCCATCGCGGTGAGTGGCAATCCGTATACTGACTCAGCATTAGTTGATGTCTGTAGATTAATCATGTTGTTCTGAGTTTTAGAAATGTAGGAATGTGGACCAATGTAAGGACTTGTGGCCACCATGATTTGTTCCTTGTGCTTAGTTTCCCATGGGAGAGGAAAATAAGGGATTATCCACTGAATGCCTCTCACAAATTCATAATAATCAACAGGCAATGTCACTGGTAGCCATCTTGAGAGTGCAAAAAACTGAATGTGACAGGCAGTTCTCTGCATTAGAACCACAAAACATACAATAGCCTTGGATTAATTATGTAATATGCAGGCAAAAGAGATGTGTTGTTTTATAAATGAGTAAAAAAGCATACGAAAAGGTTCCTTGTAGGGTCTGATATGAGATAAGGAGATGGTCTTGGAAATGCGCCAAGAGAATAAAGGCTTGTGGTTGAAAGAGTGAGGAGACCCGCAACGAAAGATGTCACCAAGAAAATATAAGTTGATATCCAAGAAATCACAGAAGATAACAGAGGCACAGAATCTGCAATGAAGTACAACATTTGAAAACCATTGCCAGAAGCAGAAAAGAAAACAAATTACACTTGATAACAGTGGTTAAAATATACGCTTACAATGTTTCACTTGTAGGATGTTAGATGCGAGATTTTTGTTCCCGGCGACATCCTGTGTAACATTTTCAGGAACCTTCACAGAAATTGTACTGGTGTTGGCTTTTACATATACAATATATATGCTTCCACTCAGTTCCTCAAAGCTGGAAATTTGTAGATAACAAAAGAAGAGAAACTATCACTTACCATCAAAACTACAATTTTTATGAGAAGTTCAAAGAAACACAAAACTACTAACCTATCAAGATATCCCCCTGAGACTGATACAAATGAGGAGTTAAACCCAAACACAGGCTTCATGAATTTTATCCAGACAGGGATGGTGTGCTTTCTTGTCCTCATACCAGATGTTGTGTTCAATAAAACATGAGGTCTCTCGGTATCTGAGATCAGGCACATACATGTTTCATCTTAAGGAGTGAATGAAAACAAGAATCTAGAAAAAAAAAAACAAATGTGTAACTTACTCACCATAAAGAAAAGTCAGTGGTGCAGTTGGAGATGCAGGTGTCCCATGTCTGCTTCTTATTGAATCCGAGTCAAGGGTCACAGTGACTATAGCACGCCGTGATGTATTTGTGACCTGAGGACAAACAGAGTTTGAATGTTATATATTAAAGGATTAACATCAAACGATATAGAACGATAGCACCAAATAACACTGGGAGAGAGCAGGTGAAGCACAAACCATAAACGCAAAACGGCGATTCCCATTGGTTTTTCCATCAACAGGAAGCAAATCACCTTGGTTTGTGCTTAGTAGTCTGAGAATTTCAGTTGAAGAATTCAGTACCGGTTCAGAGAAGTACAAGTAAACATTCAGCTTGTCATTATCATTGGTTGCCTGCACCGTCCTAGTTTGGTTGTTTAGCTTAAGTAACTTCTCTGGGACATGAGTTCGTAGGTCGACAAAAACGTTTCTTCTGTCTAGATGCCAAGAAAGTTCAAAATCAGTCTTCCTTAAAGCTCTTTTAAAGAAAACCAAACGGAGAAAGAAATGGTAAGGACACTCACCAAAATGGACAAAGAAACGCGAACCCAAAGCTCTTTTGAAATTGTTACCAGCTTTGTCAGAACAAACATTCTTATTCATCACCAACACAATTCTTCCATATTGAGCATCAGGAGATAATCCCACAAGCAGTGAATATTTAAGAAATTGGTCAAGAACGGTGAGTGAAGACGGTATAACTTGGCCAGCACCGTAGACAAGAAGCTGTTACATCACTTAAAACCGTGTTAAGGGTAAAGAACAAGAAGATGAAAGCCTCAAAATATTGAGATGAATGTAAACAAGGTTACGTACTCACGTCGCAGGCATTCACAGATGAACATCTAAAACCTCTGCCACCAACACATGGCTCAGTAAAAGTAATATTAACAGACACGTTTTTGGCACTTGTAAATGGCATTGATGCAGTCACAAAGGCTGTAGGTGAAACCGTATCTGCATACACCATTAAGTAAAATGGTGTCTGAAATCCACAAAAAATTCAAGCAATACAAGGGCCTAACAAGAAAGATTCAGGAAAAAGAATCAAAGAGGTGTAAGAATAGTGTCTTTACCAACAGTCCAGTGATAGGTATTGCAGCCAAATCGATGCATCCTATTTGCGCAGACCTCAAGTGTATGATCTCCATCTAGCAACTTCGTGTAGGATACTTTTCTTTTATGGCAATCAAAACTAAAATGGTCATCTAGCTGCAGTGAACACACAATCTTTTTCCATCAAACAGAAACACATGTGTTTGTTGGACATTCACAAAAGCTAAATAGGCGGTAAAGCCAAACTTAAAATAAGTTGACACAATTCTTGATTTCAAACTCAAAACTCTTTTCTCAGCAAACAGATATAGAAATTTGGTGGACATGAAGACTTTATAGCTGGCGAGGGTCTAATAAACTCAACCTTGCAATGGAACCTGCAGCTTGAACAAGTTCTGTTTCCATCCTCAAAAGCTTGAAAGGAAAATTTAGCAGAGCTAAATTTTGAAGTAGCAGGAGGTGCTTTCAAGAACTTGACAGAGAGCTCTGAACCATAACAGTAATGAAACCTGAAACACAAAGGAGAAGAGACAACCCAGAAAAGCAAAAGAAGCCATGCACTTTTAAGCAGACCCATTTTCTCCAACAAAAAATGCTGCAGCTTAGATCTTTGAAACTACAATCATTAGTACAAAGAGAAAGAAATTTGTAAGCAAATCACAGCCATGGAATTCACTTAGACTATTATTCTGGACAGAGCAGAAGAAGACATTGTAGAGATAATGAGTTGGTGAAGAGGAAATGAGAGAGAGGCAGAGGATTAAAAACAAGATGGGTAGTTGCTTCTGTGGTCGATGATGGCTTTGGAAGAGAGATAACGGATAGTGTATGCATGAGAGCGATGGGAGATACAGTGATTGGAAGATAGAGAGAGAGAGAAGGAAAAAAAAGAAGAGAGACTAATTCAAGAAACAGACAAACTCTTGAAGAATTTATTATTATTCCAGGACTGTCTGTCTGTATTATATACTTTGTCTATGCCACAACTTGAAAGGAAAAAAATGACATAAGGAAAAGAATAAACTTATAATGTAATTCTTCTCGTAGTTTTGTTGCCATGTTGTGCAACAGAAACAAAGTTTCTTCTAGCTAAGCTAAAATCAAAAGTGCAAGAACAAGTCTACACAAAATATCGTACAACTTCTAACAAGAGACAAATCTTTTAGAATGATTTAGATGTTCTTTAGGGACACCAGTGCTACTAGAATTGTGTTTCTGTGTTGCTAAATGTTTAGAAAAAACCAACAAGAAGCATTTAAAGTCACTTCTTCCTAAACTTAACATTCAATACACATGTGATGGGACCATCGTTTTCAGATCAATGATGATACTTTCAATGAAAAGATGGATCTTTATTACAAGACATAGAGAACCAATATGTTTCTCAATCTGTAATATATAACGTTTACCTCTCACATAGCCATCTCTTCGAACCAAGTTCTTGAAGACATATCCGTCATTTGCGAATGTTTTATCTCAGTCGGTGATACATAACCATCATTATTTCTTTTTTTGGATTACATTATTTGCATGTTCGTTCTAAATTTTAAATCATCGATTGCATGTACAAAATAATAAAAACAAAAGTTGACATGTTTCCACTTATTAATTAACTAATTTAAATGTTAAGTATATCAAACACAAAAAGATCATTCCACCGAAAAAAAGAAAACACAAATAATAGATCAACTGATTTAAATTTAATTTGATCAAATTTTTTATATAACATAATTAGATAAAAGGAATTTTATATAAATTTAGATTTAATTGAATAGCGTAACGTCATTAATCTAAAACGTCTGTTTATACTGTATATTAATTTATATTTTTTTTAAAAACTTGCAAGTCTACGTGGTAATTATATATGTCATGTATTCTAATAACGTGTGGTAATCAGTTGGACTCGCTGAATAAAGGGCATCTCTTAACTCTCCGAACCTTTCAGAGAGAGAAAACTCAAATTTCGTTTTCGTTTTGTTTTCAAATAAAATCTGAGTTTTATATATTATCAGTTTCGTTTATGTTATAGTCTTCCGGTTTGTCCGGATTTAAAATCTCCGATGTATTGTCGGCCATATAGCTCCGACACCGTGTCGGTTTTCTATAACCTTTTGCTTGTTCTTCATGTTAGCACTTTTTTAAAGAAGTGTTAAAATCTGGAAGCTTGTTGGATCTTTGTGTACTAAGCGCTTGAAATTTCGTTCAATTGATGGTAAATCCACACTTTTCCACATATGGAAAGTTATGAGTGATGGTTCTCATTGGCCGATTAATTTCAAGATGATGCAGTTTGAAGGAATCGGAGTATGAAGAATTGGAGTTCCAGTCGAGTTTGATAGTTCTCCGACGAATATTCCATTCCATCTACTGAGTTTTTCATTCTGGTAAACAAAGAAAACCCAGCCAGTTTCTTCCAGTAAACTTTTGCAAAAGGTGATGAGTACACATCAAAAGTTATCTTGAGTAGAAATCTGCGAAAAATACTGAAGTTCCGGCTGACGAAACAAGATTCCGGCAAGGAACTGGTTCAGATCGGTGATGAAGTTAAAGCTATACGTGGATCTACTCGGAATCACCACGTCTGCCATACACGTGTTTATTTTTTAGTTAGTCTTATGTAATGCAAATGTGGTGATGGGCTTAAGATTTGTACTCTTTAAACTTCCCGTAATGGGCTTTATAATAAAACTTGGTCGCCAAAAAAAAAAAAAAAAAAAAAAAAAAAAGGGCTCTCTGCTCCATCCGTTGTGACTAAACCATACCAATTAACAAACATTAATCTCAGCAAAACATCAAAAAATTATATTTGATTGGCTTACAGATTAGGATAAGTCCATCACGGATAAGAATGGTCCACTCCCAAGAAAGTTTCTAACTAACGTTCTCATTAATTTTAATCAAATAGCTAAAATTCATTCATATGTGCTCATTTTTTCCTTTTTATTTTCTTTATGTTTTCACATCAATTACATCCATTACAATCTTAAAATGAACACATGTAAAAACTGTACTAATACATATATTTATCACGGATTTTAATCTTATTTTTATAAGTTCACTATTTTTTTAAGTTTTTGTGTTTTTACTTACAAATTAATTTTTTATGTTATAACAAAAAAATACCATTTATGTTAAATAACTCATTTTGTTTTTTTTTTTAATTATATATTTTTTAATGTCAAAATCTAATTGAGAGCACACATGCAATGGAAAATTAACAATATACATATTTTATTTTGTTAATTTTCCTTTTCGATTTAGAAAAAAGAATTACACATGTCAGAATCTTATTAATATACTTGACATGGTCACGAGCTTGTTAATTGCTAATTTGAAACCAAACTTTATATAATAAGATATTCTCACATACCTATATAGTTGAAAAATCTTTCATTATTGTTAATATCATTAAAATCTGAAATTCTTTCATTTTATATTCATTTTAAATAGTTGATAATCATTCATTGAGTTTAAAATAATTTATTTATTTTTTAATTTACAAATCTAGTGTTATTGAATTTTATATTTCATAAATTTAAGTTCTAATGTTATTCAATTTTTGGTTTAAGAATTCTAGTAACTACTAATATTATTCAATATTAATATGGTTTTGATGGCAATGTTATTTGATTAAAATTTAATAGAAAATAAAGAAATACAAATAAAGAAACAAGTCTCCTCTTTTGTGGTGGTGTGATAGAATTTGTCAATTACTTTATATTATCACATTAATCTTGAAATTCTTTAATTTTTCTATTCAATTTAAATATTTTAAAACGATTCAATAAATAGTTTCTCTACATAAATCTCCATCGATCCGTGTTGGAAGTTGAAATAGAAGAAAGAAAAAAACGGTGAATATATCCAATCTTCCAAGAGATTTGGTGGAGAAGACTTTGTCTCGCATTCATTTGTTCTTAATGCGCCGTAATGGATGTAATGTATCTCTGTAATGACTTTTTGTTCTTTAGAGTTTATCTACAATAAAGTAGTTTATATAATTATTTAAAAAGCTAAAATAATTTTGAAACTTTTTTTAAACAGTTTTATCCATAAAATTTGCATATATTCATATAAGGAATATAAAAAAATTCTTAGTAAATCTTAATTCAAAGAAAGTCAAAGTTAGAACGGTTGACTAGTTTGACCGACAAATGTGTTTCCGAATTGAACATAAGTACCAAATCAAGGTCTGGTCATTAGTTTCATCTGTGTTATAGAACATATATACACATAAACTTTTCATATAAAATAGAAAGAAGACTTGAGATAAATGACTATGAGAAAGTGCATTGTATTGATGTTGTTGGTGGCAGTGATAATAGCGACCATTGGAAGAGAAGTAGAGGGACTCTCATGCGAGGACAAGTGCATGTTTAAGTGTGGTGGTCTTTATGTCCCTGAAGATACATGCATCATTCCATGTATACGTGAGCATTGCCACAAACCACCTAGTCATCCATTTCAATCACTGAAGTAATAATCTTTTCACTTATTACATTAACTTTGAATTTTCTAATTCTTTATTCTGTTTAAGTTTCGTATTATTATGCTTTTCTGTAAGAGATGATTCTAACCCAAAAAAAAAAGAAACTGATAAACTTAACATAAGCCCAAAATGATAGTTTGTGTTTTACGTTTATCAAAAAAATCTATGATAAATAGATATTATAATTTGAACAAAAGTAAAGATATATTACAGTTAAATAGGAAAAATACAAGCTTGAATATACTTGTGTTTGTTAACCAAGAAACAAAAAAAAGAATACTTTTTTTTTTTTTTTTTTTTGAAACAGGCTTAAAAAAAAAAGAATACTTGACTATATTTTCTTGATGTGTGTATATATAGAAAAGTGACAATGGTTTTAATCAATCATATGGTGATATTGCAGGAAGGAGGCTGTCGTAGGAATGAGAAACATTAGAGAGTAGAAACATTAAGAATATTATTGATATATTTGTAAGCTAATCAAAATGATCAATTCACTAAAAACTTTAAATTTTGGCTTCAAGAAATGATTGACATAAAAAGTACTGTTCCCACAACGGAATCATCGTCTAAATATATATTTTTCGAGTTGTTAACTAAATCGATCAAACTAAGCTCTACTTTCAGTAATTATAACATTAAGATTAGTAATGAGTATTGATTAAATCAGATAAATACATGTCTCCTCCCACGCTAGCTTATGGAGATGGCATATTTTCAGCATTTGGGTTTTCAAATTTGTAATCATGTTTTGGGATTATATATATATATAAAATTCTCTCTTTAAATTAAATCTCATGAGGAAATTCATATTATACTCTTTATATTCTTTTATAGTACGTATAATATATATATATATTGGCAATCTATCTACCTAGCTACAAACAAAACAGATGAAATCAATATTTTAATGTAGTATCAACTAAATGATAATGGAGCGAGGAGTTGAACTACGATCGCGACACACAAGATTTCAACATTGCTAGGGTGAAATATTTATGTACAATGGTATGGTAAGAATGATTAGCGTGGTTAAACTATCTGCTAGACTACGAATAGAAACAAAATTTTATGCCACCACGACATCATCACTTTAATCATGTTTAACTTGGACACTTAATTTGGATTTTAAATTCTGTAGCATGTCATGAAACCAAACAACCTTCTTCGATTGAGGAGAGAAACAACCATAGTTTTATGCTAAAATTAATATGAAAAAGATATCAGGGAGACATAATTATATCTTTCTTTGTTAGGAGTAGTCAAAATGTTTAATAGGGGAAATTGGTCAAAGAAATCAACAACAAAATGAAAATATAATTAGTTACTATATGGAGTATGATATCTTCTATTTTTCTAAGAAGACCAACTTTTTCTTACTAAGTTTTGAGCATTAAGTATGTTAAGACTATGAAAAAGGGCATTTCTCCTGTTTTTAATGTGGAAAAATAAATACTTATAATTTTATAAGAATTGATGTTTTTAGTTTTTGACTATACATCATTGGAAAAAATTTCAATCAATATTTAAATAAACATAAGTTTAAGACTTGTGGATAAAATAAGTTTAATATTTATTGGTAATTTTGAGTAGCTTCGTATTTTTATTCATTTTCAAGCAAAAGTTTTGAACTATCAATATAGTATTATATCTAGTAAAAAAATACATATAGCCACTTGCGTAGCCACGAATATTCGTAGTTGTAGAGCGATTTAGTCAAAAAAACTACAAATTATTTAAGTTACGAAGTTATAGCCACGAATATTAAGGCGATATATATATATATGAAAGATGTTTGTTTTTCTTAAATTTTACGCATTATGATATAGTATAATTTAATTCATGATACATACATTTCTCAAAATAGTATTAATTAATACTGATATAGTAATACTAATAAAGAGAACATTATCTATATTTGACCCCTCAAAAAAAACTAGATTTGTTTGGTCAACTTATTTAAATACGATATTAATGACAGAGAACTGTTTAGGTTTACACGACTATAAATAAGGGATCATTCACTGTAACAAATTTATAACACAAATAAAACAAACAAAAGTTAAAAGAAGAGATGGGGTTGATGAAGGTAATGTTGATGTTTGTGATGATGATGATGATGATGATGATGATGATGATGATGATGGTGTTGGTTGGAACCATGATAGGTGAGGTCAAGGCTGAGGAGTCATATGAGGATTGTGTGAAACGGTGTACGCACATGTGTGTTCTTGGGGATAGGAATTGCGTCCGTCAATGCATCTTTTTTAATTGCGGTCCTCCTTCTCTTCCTACCAATCTTTATCATTCCAAGTAAAATTCTATATACTCTTTAACCATTTTTGATATATTTTTCCTTACAATATAAAGTTAATTGTTTAAAACAAAACTGAAAAATGGGTTTATTTTTCCACTTTTTATGGCTTCTAGCAGGATGAAGGCTCCACAAAATCATGGAATCAGAGGATAGATTATTCTAGATTTTTAGTTAGACCAAAAACATAGCTAATAATTAAAGATTAAAATTTAGTTTTATTGTTAGTGATATTCATAAAACACTTTGTTGTTTAGATGTGTTTTTGGCTTGTTTATTGATATCGATCTTCATATATATACAACTTCAGTTCAGTTTGGTTCTACAGATTTTATGATTCGGTTCTTGTGTTTCCCAAATCTTGAATTGGTGATCGAGGTCCATTAAAAACTCGTGTACTCTATTCTTCTCATATTTTTTTACGGGTCATTGATAAAAAAAAGGTACACTTTGCGTTAACATTTCATTTCTTAATGTCTTCCAAATCATCCCAACGTTGAATTTGTTATGAAGTGTTAACATTATAACCAAATTTGTTTTGCTAAAGTATACTTCAAGAAATTAAATTTTATATAAAGTATACTTTAAGATTATAATTTTGTATAGTTTGTAATTGAATTCTATATTTAAAAAAAAAAACTTGAACAAGAAATTAAATTTTATAAATAAATTCACTTATATACAAATTACATACATATATTCAAATTTATGATTAATACCTCAATTGTTATCTTTTAACATCTTGTAAAACAAAGAAAAATGAATATGAGACATATCTATAAATAGAAAACGTAAAGAAAATTTTGGTTATTTTATGATGTTATGGAGTATATTATAAGATTATAGTTTAAATAACATAAATATTTTTTATAGAGATGAGCTCTAGGAGAAAATGCATTTTTACAAAAACTAAAAAAGAATATTTCAACATATCTACTTATATATCATGTATGATTGATATATATATATATAGTGATTATTAATTTATGATATTTTTGGGACTATATATCACATAGGGATTTTAAAAAAAATATATTATCTTATTATCTTATCAAATTTGATTAATTTTTACACTTACCCAACTTGGGACCAGCAAAATTTATTGCTTTATAGTGTATATCAATTTATAGAATATTAATTTATATAGGTTTTACTGTATATATTTACTTAATAGAACTTATGAAAATGGTAGAAAATAAAAATAAGTATAGAATATTTGTAAGTAATTATGATTATTTTATTGTTTCTATCCTCTAGTCAAACTTTAAACTTATAGTAATAAATGTTTGGCCATTATATATACACACACAACTATGATACATTAACAGAGAGAAAGAAACACACACATAATCTTATAGAATCAAAGGAAAGAATTAAAAAGATGGAGATGAAGAAATGGAGTATGATGATGATGATGATAGTGATCGTGGTGGCGATGGCATCCACAAGAGAAGGAGAAGCAATGAGGTTAGGACCGACATGCAAGCAATTTTGCATCGACCAATGTGGCGGCCGCATCACCATCCCTGAATCCCCTTGTCTCCGTAGATGTCTACACCAGAAATGTGGCTCTCCACCTCTTCCTTTGTAATACATCATAACTCATATATAAACTCTTTAATTATATTACGTATATGTATATATGGATCATGCAAATCTTTTAATTTGTGTGTTAAATAATGATTCATATTTACGGCGACATTGCAGGGTGAAGGCTGTAGGAATGAACAACATCGGAGGATAGATCATCATCAAATGTTCTAATGTAATAAGTATTTTGTTAATCTTGTGTATTGAAATAAAAAAAAATTCACCAATAATTAAGATAAATGAAAAGTCATTTTGTTTTCATAAAATCTTCTGGTTTCAAAGTTCAATCTAAGTACTTGTTGACACCAGTTTTAGCCTCGCAAAATCTTTATGATCGAGCTATTTTGGATCTTGAATGCTAGCAAACTCCTTACAATCGAGCCTTTTTAGATCTTGAATGATAGGAACTTCCTGGCAAAATCATTTGAACAGGTAGAGAAGACATGAACTGTAGAAACGAAACGTACGTAACGTAGTTTACTTAATGCACTTTGAAAGAGTATTTTGTCTTTCTCTAATGTGTAAAGTTGAACAAAACAGCGTAACGGAAATGTATTAACACAACAGTGCATGTAACGTAGTATATATCCATGATGTGTGTCAGTAAAAAACTTACAACTTTCCACAAAATGTAACCGTCGAAGTATCTAATTTACGTTATCACCGATGATAATGTATATCGAAAGAGATTATGGGCCAAAGATCCGAAACTTCAATGGTTTAACTAAAAGAAAATTATACACTAATGGGCCTTTGAGGATTAATAGTTATGAGCCCAATGAGTTTGGATCTAGCAAATTATAAAACACTGTCGTTTTGGGGTTCTCAATCTATCTCGGTGGTTAGCGTTTTGAAGCATTTCGAAACTCAAAATCAAATTCAAATGGCGGGCTAAACTTCGATTGAGTCTCTCTCTCTCTCTCTCACTCTCGCTTTGGTGATGGAACAAATTAGCGGCATCGCTGGTGGAGATACAACGGCGAGGAAGACTATGGCGTCTCTGGGACTCATGTGTCAGAAAGATTTAGATGAACAGCGTAACAAAATCGATTCCTTCATCGCTTCTCCTTTCCGGAGATCCATGGACTCATTACTGGAGCGAGCTCAAGCCACTGCACAAAGCCAAGGTTAAATTCAAAATTCGATTAGTAACACTCAATTTCGTATGACCCAACTCGTCAATTTTAAACATTTTTGGGTTTAGGTTCTGTCTCTGTGAAATTAGGGTTTTCTAATTTGAATCAGACTGGTGAAATTGAGCGGTTCTGTGAAATTTATCTTTGATTTTTACAGTGGAACTAACGAATATGAAAGCGGATCTGAGAGAAGCAGAGGATGAACTCGTTAAAGTGTTGGCAGGTATCATTCACCACCTTCACATCCCATTACCTCGAAAGCTTTAAACTTTGAACTTGTTCCAGTTTCTATGTTGAAAACATAAGATTCTCCTTCGTGTTGTTTTCTTGCTTGTATAGATTACAATATTTTGCTTTGTTAGAACAGCAGTATCATGTTTTGCTGAGCTTGGATATCTTACCGCTTTGGGATGTTTTGATCTTTGTGTTTAGTGAAGACCCGTAAAGAGGCACGGCAAATGGGGATAAGGGATTCCATATCTGCAACACAGTCTAGGATTGAAGTGCTTAGAAGAAATTTGCAGTTGCAGAAGTCAAAGAAGGAAGACTCTGCGAGAATGATCTCCCAACAGTTGCAAGGTATTGTTAGCTTTACTGATTTTATATATAATTCTCAAGTTCATTATACATAGAAGTTTCTTGAGTCAGCTACATGCTTTTGGGACTTTGTAAAGTGAAGATCTAAGGAAAAGTATTCTGCTATCTTTCGATTTTACTTTAAGAAATCACATTATTCACTGAAGACCAAGCTAACATGTTTCTGTTTATTTCTTCCGATAAAGCTTTGTCAACATCTAAGGATAATGCTGGTAAAGTCACTGAAGAAAAATCAGATATCCATGAAGCCATCTCTTGGTACAATCAGGCTCTTGGTTTCCATGTTGAAGCTGGACATGGTAATAAGAGAGAACTGCTTTTGTAACAATCCTAGTTCTTTATTACTGAACCTTGACCCTAAAAGATCTTGTTGTTTCAACTTCTCTTACAGGAGTTAAATTCACATTCACCAACATTGATGCAAAAAGGCCGACACGCGAATTTTCATTCACAGTGCACTATGGAAATGACATCTACACACGTGAGTATATATGTTTCTCTGAAGATAGCATCAACTACAGTTTTATTGTCTACAAATAATCTTGTAACATGATACTGTTGCTATCATTATCTTATATTAGTATTGGATTGCGACCTGCAATTGGATGACATCAAAGGGATGGTTCAAGAATTGAATAAAACCAATGACCTTTTCAGATTTGTTCGTCTGATGAGGGAGATGTTTCTGAAATCCACTTTATCTGGTAAATAGTTTCCGCATATCCTTTTATAACCTCAATCTCCAAAGTCAGAAATATTGTTTTCGAAATATATAATGTTGAATATGACCAAGACTTATGTTTTATTGGTTCTTAGAGCTGCCAACACATTCAGAACATCTGCAACAGGAAACTTCTGTCATATCTGCTTCAGCTCCAGCTATATCATTTTCCACTGATACAAACATTTCAACTCCTGAGAACAAGAGATCTAAGGTTCAAGTATATAGGCGACATAAAAGAGCTAGCGATTCACCACTCCTCTCTCCAGTATCCACGTCTGCCACTCGGCGTTCTTCTCGCCTTAAGGTACTGAATACTCATTGTGTACTAAATGTTACAACATCAAACCAGATTCAAATACTTCTTAGATACTATAGTTTTCAAAAGCACGATACCAGAACCTATCTTCATAACAACTAGACAAAATAATATTCTATCTGAATAATAATAGATGAACTGATCACAGGTAGCCTTATAGTATTCAACGGACAACTAATACACTGATTACTTGTTACAGGGTAAGAAATGAAGGTAGAGCTCTGTTTTACTCTTCACAAGCATCAAGGAATACACTAGAGTGTAGGTGATGATGAGGGAAATTTGGAGACTTTTGTCAACAACAATCTGTTGTTCAAATTATTTATAATATTTGGCTGTTGTTGTAATCACGCTTACACACAAATCATAATGTTGATTTCTTTACCAGTGTGGGTGCTTATGCTTATATATATATATTTTGTTCTTACGCTTTATCGTTAACAATCACCAGTCAATCAAAACTACCGAGGCCACAACCAACTCTATATTCTATCTTAAATTTGACCAAATACATTAAAAGATATATATATCCTAGAAAGTGGATTTTCAAACCAAAAAGGATCAAAAATCTCGATAGGCTAATTTACGCATAAGAATATAATCAACTAGAAAAATAAGAAGATCAAAATTATGAATTCTTTATTTTTTCCCAAAAAATTTGAACAATTGATTATCCTATTCGTATTTGACTTTGAGCTACTGTTGATCTCCAAACTTGTCAAGAAAGGAATGATAAATTAAGTCAGTGGTTCTTGTTCTTGAGATATGCAATATCTTGTAGTACATCTTCTTGAAGATAGCATGAACTACACTATAATACACTAAAGTGTACACATAATGCAGAGAGAATTTTTGAGACTTTTGTCAACAACAATACGTTGCTTCAACTTCCTACAATATATGAGCTTTGTTCTGATCACTCTTATCTACAATGTTGATTTCTTATACACAAATCGATCTTTATGTACATGGTTTTAGGAAAAACTCAGAAAAAGGTGAAAATTTGAATATGAAGAATCCTCCTATGACACTTTACCCTTGGCCTTATCCTAGAAAATGCTGCTAATCCTCGTTACAGTCTGATTCATAAATTGGATTGCCACTCAAAGTGCTTGGATTTTGTCTCTTCTCCATGTCCATGTCCGCTTCCGCCTACAGATATGCACGTGAATCTTAATTAGCCGCATAGGACAAAACACACTTGGAAATGAGTATTGAATGAATGATTGTAGAATGTTTATAAGCAGAAATGAATGAATGAAACTGTACCGCTTCAGTGGCTTGACTGCTTGATGGAGTGTCTTGAAACTGTACACTAGGTGCGTGCATTACTTGTGAAAGTTGCGCTAGTAATCTTTCCCTATAATTGAAGGCACATATAGTTTTAATCATGGAGCTCCATAATTAGAGGTTTATATAGCAAAAGCTGGGAACATCTTAACTATTATTGGCACCAAACTTGATCAGTCTTAATAGAAAGGTTACCTCATTGTCATAATATCTTCTGGTGTGTTTAAATTCTGCCTGTTGGTTGGCAATACATGAAGATTGTAATCTGGACGGAAATACTTCATGTAGTCATTGTCAATTTGGACTCCAACCGCAATCGCTGTCTGCAACAAGGCAACAAGAAAAAACACCTTTTCAGAACAAAGACTTGTATGATATGAAAACACATAGTCGGAGTTAATAAAAGAGAACCTCATAGCACCAGCAACGGGCAACATTTGGAAGAGTATAACCTCCACCACCCAAGACCATGAGAGGAACATTCAAAGATCTCACGTACTGTAGGCAATCACCATGACCCTTGATAGACAAGTTGAAAGTACCCAACGGATCACCAGCTAATGAATCAGCACCACACTGAAGAACAATCACTTCTGGCTGATAGATTTCCATAGCCCTGTGGATAACAGGCACGAACAAACTACGAAGAGTGAAATCATCTAAACCATCCTTTAGTGGTACATTTAGAGAACAGTATTGTCCTTTCCCTTCTCCAATGTCACTTATGTCACCGGTGTCCCCAGCTTTGTGGAAAGAAACAGTCATAACTCTATCAGTGTCCTTAAATGCTTCTTCCACTCCATCACCATGAGCAAAGCCAATTTCTATGTAGAGAACTCTCTGTCAAAATCAAAAATTAACAAAGCATTCAGTCTCAGCCACGCTAATTAGATCAAGTAAAACAAAACGTTCTTCTAAAGTCTAAACAAAGAACAACTCTGTTTTAGATGCATCAAGAATCACGAACTAACGCTTAAATCTGAACACTAAGATCAGGAAATTGCAAATTCCAAGATTCTAAGCCTAATTTCCAATTTAGACGCCTCAGGATTCATGAAACTGCAAATGCCACAGATAATCTTGGAAAGCAAATGAAACAGTTACCTTGAAAACCTTGAGCAACTCGAGAATCCCAAGCACAACGTCATTGACATAGCCAAAGCCAGAAGCCTTATCTTTCTTCACATGGTGCATCCCACCGGCCCAATTGATAGCAATATCTGCTTCCTGACGGTTCAATTTCGCGGCGGCGCTAATAGAACCTCCAGCGTAAGCGCGGCAGTAATCGAAGAAGTTGTGGAAAACAGGACCGTCCCAATCCACATCGACGTTGAAGCGCTTGAGGTTTTGACAGACGGAAGGATCGTCTAAGGTCTTCGGCGTGACGGATTTGAGGAACTCAACATACTCCGGCGAGTGAAATTTCTCAAAATCGGAAGCATCGGCAAGGTCCGGGCTGTTGATTTCCATGTAGCGGTGGAGGTTATAGCTGAGGACGAGGTTGTGAGTGACACGGATTCGTTGAGGTTTCGTTGGCTGGTTGACGCCGCAGTAGTAGTCGCCGATCTTTGGCTCGTAAAAGTAGCTCACGCGACGCTTTCCTCCGTCGGGACCCGTCGCCATCTTCTTTCTGTTTCACTGCGTTTTCTCTTTCTTTCTTTTTTTTTTCCGCCAAGAAACGAGAAAATCTCCGATTTGATTTTTAGTGCTACTCTCTCTGTTTTTTTTTTTCCTCCTGTATTTATTTATATTCTACTATTAAACTCGAAACAGATGAAGCTTATTGAGTCTAAGTTTAACACTAACTAGACCCACAAATGATGGGCCTAAGTTAAGCCCAATATAAAATTAATCATGACTCATTAAGCTTATAAAATTCATTGTAGTGTAACCTCTCCCCCGCTCATATCTATAAATTTCTTTCGGCTTTTAAATTTGTATCAGTGTGTGAAGGTGATACAATGTATTTAGCATCAGTTACAGCAATTGATGTAAAATTGTAATTTTTGTATCAGTTTATTAAAAAAAAAAAAACCACTTCATACCCATAGAAGATATCTTATTTAAGAAATTACAATCATTTTGTATATATATATTTTTTTTTGGTAGGACAATCATTTTGTATATTTAGTGCTATGCTCTTGGACTAATCCAAGTTTCCAACCCTATATCTCTCTCCCCAAGAAACTCTATCAACATCTCTATTACATTATCATGATAACATAATATATTAACATAAGTTATTGGAAACAATTAAATGATTATTATCGATAATTTATATGTTATAACTGATATGTTTTTGATATCTAATTCGATAACATAACTTTTTTTGTTGTTGTTGTAGTGAGTACGATGAAGTCAGTTTTTTTCCTGGTTACGCTTGCACTGTGCTTAGGACTAGCTTCTTCCACTTCGAAGCAGCCAGTGATGATTATCCAGGTATATATTGTACGATTCTTCTTACTCGTGCATATTTGATAAAATTAGTTGAACTATGGTTTGATAAAATTAAAATAAAAATAAGTTACAGTATAAGTTAAGTAATAAAGGTTTATTTTGGCTAAAAATTATATTTAAATTATATTAATTTGTAATTATTTCACGTATCATACGATTCTACTTACTCATACTGTATTTGGTAAACTTCATGGAACAGTCAGTATTTGTTTTTGCTACGACATAGTCTAATAGTTTCTGTTATCATATATATTGTCTAATAGTTTATCTAATAGTATATATATATATATATATTGTCTAATAGTTTATGTAATCATAATTAGTTAATATATTATTCAATTGCTAATTTTATTTTGTTTGTACACTTGTCGATATATGCATTTGTATGTTGGAAGTAGCTATCGTTCGTGTTCAAATAAAACAACAACATTGTGCGTGTTTATTTTTTTAAGGAAAAACAAAAACATTTTGTAAACGAAAATTAATTGGACCACTTCGGTAAATCTATTATATCTTATAACATTATTTCAACACGAAGAAAAATAGATGGCTGAAAGTTTTCCTTTAAAAATGAAGTTTTTTTTGTTTCACAGAATTGGTGGTAAAAAATGTGAAGAATGTTTAAGTTCAAAAAGTTTTATTTTATGGCCAGTGCATGATAAGGTAAATGTGAAAACACATAACAACAACACATATAACTAGGAAGTGATAACTAAACTGAGAAGTTTTTTAAAAAAAACCATATATAATGATGGTTTGGTAGTTTTATTATGTATTATTAATCTTTTCTCATCGTCATAGGCTATTCCATTTTCCTTTGCTCAAAAAAAAGAAGAATATGATCGAGTCTGTTTCTACTTCTTAAAGCCTCACATAAATTATGAAATTGACAGTTTCACTACAAAAAAAAAGAGTGGATTGAATCATTTATTTTGTATTTTTACGTTACTTATAAGTGATACAAAGAAATTTTACATCACTTATAAAAATGATACTTATATTGCTGATGCAAATAATTAACATCGGTTTTTTATCAACTGATGCAAAAAAAAAAATTGTATCCGTTATTATAATTGATGAAAATTAGTTAATATTAACATCAGCTAATGTAATCGATGTTAAATTATTTATATTTGCTTCATTTATTAAAAGTAATTTAAAATAAAATCACTTAAATTTGTGATACAATTTAAGTGATACAATATACTCACTTTTTTGTAGTGTTTGTTTGAAAATAATTTACAAACAGAGTCCGGATGGTGATGTTATTGATTGCATCCACATCAGAGAGCAGCCAGCGTTTGATGACCCGCTCATGGAGAGTCACGTTATTCAGGTATGGAACCAAAACGGGACGAGCTATCCTGACCAGACCATACCCATAATAATCGTGATTTAGTAATTTGATATTAGATAGCATAATAATCGTGATAGGCACATTTTAATTAGGGTTTTAATTAATTATTCTGATGAAAAAACTTTTAATATATATTTATAGTTTGACAGACGTTCCAACAGTTAAATACGCCGCCGACCAAGGACACGAGGTATAAATATATTAGTTACACTACAAAATGAAAGTTTTTTGACGTTAGTTAAGGCCTTGAATGGATGTAGTTTTTAAAATGGTTTTTGGTTTTAGATTTTAAGAAAATCAGTTTTGTGGCCATTCAAGATTTTGAAAAAAGTGGATTCCCTAAAATATAGGGAATCCAGATTCTAAGAGTTTTTACCAATTTGTTAACAAAATCCAAAATCTAATTTAAATAGTTTTTAAGATTTCTTCTACGTAACTTTTTTTTTTTTGTTTATTTATTTATTTATTGTAAAATCCAAAAACTAAAAAATTAAAATCTAAAAACTAAAATCTATAATCTATAATCTAAAAACCACTTAAAAATCTCCTAAACATTAGTGCACTGCTTGAACCAAATTGCCTGAAATCAAATAGAAATTATAAAGTAAATAAAAGTTTCATTTATTTTTGTCACTACATTATGTTTATTAACAGCTTTAGAAAAGAAGAATAAAACAAAAACAAAAAATTAAGAAAATAATAAGAAAAAGATAAACAAACCATAAGTAAGACATAAGCAAAACATAAGAACCTAATCGGTTTTGATATTACAGGTTTTGCTTCTACTTCAACTATTTTGTTCTCCTCGGTTTTGATGTTACAGTCACAACTCAATAGCTCATTAATCCAAACCCTAATTCTTCTTCTTCTTTTTTTTTGTGAAAATGACCTAATCATATCTTCCATCTCATCACTTTCGTATTCCAGTCATAAATTTATAACCTGTATCTACACATATTAATATGTTGCCTAGAGCCATTTATAACCGCACATAGGTCTTTAAAAAGTGATAGATAGATATATATATATATATATATTGAGGGATAACTGAATTGTGTTTGTCTGAAAAATATATATGTATGTACATACTCATACAGAAAATATGTAATAGAGCATCGTTTCATATAAAAACCAATGTAATAACATATAATATGAACTATATAAATGATGTAAACCCAAACCGAATAATGCAAAATATGTAACGATGCTTTATTACATATTCTTCTATTATACACAAACATGAAATTGACGTTAATCAATGGAATAACAATATAAAAATATTTATGTATATACTCTTAGAGAAAAATATGTAAGTATGAAACAGAGCATCGTTTCATATAAAAAAATCAATGTAATAACAATATATATAACATATAAAAGGAACTATATAAATGATGTAAACCCAAACCGAATAATGCAAAATATGTAATGTAACGATGCTTTATTAGTTTATATTACATATTTTTTCTATCATACAACCATGAAATTAACGTTACGTTAATCAAAAAGAGGAAAACAATATATATGGATGGTAATGAGAAGAAGAAAAGCATAACTGTTTGTGTTGGGAAAAAAAAAAAGAAGAATCAATTGCTCAATATATGTAACTGTGATCAAAGTTCATTGTCTGACTATATGAGTCGTTTGAAAGCAATTCATAATGCATCAGTTGCCCTAATTGTCATCCCTATATATTAATTAATAAATTTTAAGAAATAGCTAAAATAGTAAAATGGTTATTATAGATGCGTGTCTTCGCATAAACATTTTAGAACCTTTAAAGACACCTTATCGTGTCACTTAGGCATTGGTCAGAGATTTTCTTTTCTTCAGTTTCTTCAGTTTCTGCCAGCTCTGTTGAACCAGTCTCACATCCACAATCGTGTGACATGCCTGAGACTCTTCTTTACAGCCTTTAACATTTCACTCTAGAACTCTTGAAAAAATGACTGACTCTTCTTTGCTGCAAAAATAACTCTGCAAAAAACGTCTCCGTGTTTGCAGTCGTTACTTGCAGTTTTAACACCAAAGATCACTTGCAGTTTACGGCCAGCACACTAGTACAGAAATGGGTTCGGGACACTTTGCAGAGGAAGGCTTCGGCAAGGCAAGTTTCTTCCGGAACCTTAAAATCATTGACTACCTCTCTCATACATGCAACCAGTCCAAGAATTCTATCTATACACGAAGAACCCGGCGTGTTGTTACAACGCCAAGAAGGGACAGAGCGAGGAGTGGGGGACTTATTTCTACTTCGGCGGACCCGGATATAACGCCTTATGTCCTTAGTATTTGTCATATGATAAAACTAGAGTTTGTATCACATAACATTTGACTTAGAAGCCAATCTTCCAAACTGCAACACTCATGTTTACGTCACTGGCCCAATAAGTATATTTTGTATCACATAACATTTGATTATGATATAACGCCTTATTATGTCCTTAGTATTTGCCATATGATAAAACTAGAGTTTGTATTACATAACATTTAACTTAGAAGCCAATCTTCCAAACTGCAACACTCATGTTTACGTCATTGGCCCAATAAGTATAGTACGTACATAAAAACGCGGACAAGAAATCAAAATCAAATCACAGTTGTGGTTTATATTTATGACAAAAACATGGTTTGTACTTTTTATTTCTTGGCATTTTTCTTACAAGAGAAACTTATACATGCTTCATTGCTTCTCATATATAGTTTTCAAATATTTATGGGGTTCTTAGGCAATTTTGAATTAAATTTTGATATAACTATAGTCAGAAAACTATATATCATATAAAGAGAATACAAATTTTATCAACAACTTATATATCATATAAAGATATATAAATTATGATATATTGTTTTTCGACTTTAGTTTTGTCAATACATTATTTTTATCAACAACGTTTAGAAAAGAAGAAGAAAAAAAAATGAAAAAATTAAGCAAATGATAAGAAAAAGATAAGTAAAACATAAGCTAAACATAAAACATAAGGAAAAATGAAAACAGCAAATTAAGACATCGAAAGTATATAATTAGTGGCTGGTTTAGACATCAAAAGTATATAAAATTGAGACATCAAACATAAAACATAGTCAATTTAGATTCAAATTAGTTAATAATTCTCATCTAGTTTTATTTTTGGCCCCTTGTTTTACGAATTTTACTAATATTGAACCATGGAAGCTAAATAGTGTCTGGGAATTGGTCCATCGTTTGTCGAGTATTACGTCCGTCGGGTTTCGTTGCTAAACTTGCTGCGTTTTCCATTTTCTTTCTGCTTTTGTTTTTTTTTTTTTGCTTTTTTGCGAGATTAGGTACGTTTAGTTTCTCTCCCCTCTTTGGTTTTCGACGTTAAGTTGAAATTGAACTTTAACGTCATATACATGTCTCTAACGTTAATTACAAGCTGTCATAGTTAAGTTTTAATTAATTTGTTAAAGTATCTCAATGAAGAAAATGGTGTCTTACCTTGAATGTTCTGGCTTCGTCCAAGTCAGTAGCCAGTTCGCAGTCGGAAGTGCATTTTCTCCTACCAGCTTTTTTATTCTATTTGTAGTAGATGTTTTACATATAATGTAAACCAGCTTTTTTTTTTTGTTGAATAAATTTAACATTCATTCAAAAAAAAAGTATATATATATATATATATATATGTTTTACAACGTCATAGTTTGGGTAAAAATATATTGAACAGAGTATTTACATAACTATCCTTCCAAAAAGAATAAAATTAGATCGGTTCTCTCTTTTCTCTCTTCTCCTCGTTTGTGTTTTATCTGGCCTAACTTGTTACAGAATGAAGGTTGAACTCTGTTTTCTTCTCAACCAGTACCAAAGAATACATTAATTAAAGTTAGATGATGATAATGTATGTTTCGACGACACTTTTGACAACAATCTGCTGTATAAATTTCTAATAATGTTTTGACTGTTGTTGTAATCACACGCTTACACACAATGTTGTTCTTTACTAGTGTAGGTGCTATGCTTTTATACAACTATCGTTCTTCGTTATCTACATGTATGTAAAACAACTCACACAAAAAGGTGAAACTAAGCATGAATAATCCTTTTTCCTATGACATATTAACCCCCATTGGCCTTATCTGAGAAAATACCAATCCTCATCAGTCATCAGCATCTAATTCACAACTTGGATCGCCTCAGATTGCTTGGAACTTGTCTCTTCTCCATGTCCACTTCCGCCTACAGATATGAGATGTGAATGTTAAAAGCCTCACAGGACACAAGTAACTCAGAAGAAAAGAGAGTGAGATATATAACAGCAATGAATGAATGACTCTCTGCTGTAGCTCTTACCGGTTCTGTGGCTTGACTGATTGATGGAGTGTCTTGAAACTGTACACTAGGTACGTGTATTATTAGTGAAAGCTGCCGTAGTAATCCGTTCCTGTAATCAAACACACAAGTAAGTTTAAGTCTTATAGCTTCATAATTAGATAACAGAAGGACGAGGAATGCCAAATAAAGTTTTAGAAGCAAAAAGTTGTGAAACTGACACCAAATTGATTAGAAGGTTACCTTATAAGCTCAATATCTCTTGGTGTGTTTAAGTCCTCCTTGTAGTTTGGCTTGTAATGAAACTCATTGACTTTGAGATCGTTCTCAAGTTGTTCCCCAACCCCAACCGCAATAGCTGTCTGCAACAAAGGAACAAGAAATAATAACCCATCAAGAACAAGACTTGTATGATTTGAATAAAACACATAGTTAAAGTTACCAAAGAGATGAAACAGACCTCGTAGCACCAGCAACGGGCAGCAAGTTCAAAATGATAACCACCACCACCTAAGACCATGAGAGGAACATTAAAAGATCTTATGAACTGGAGGCAATCACCGTGACCCTTGATTTTCAAGTTGAACTTAGGCGCCATATCATCAGCTAATGAATCAGCACCACACTGAAGAACAATTACTTCTGGCTGATAAACTTCCATTGCCTTGGTGATAACAGGTCTGAACAAGTTGCGAAGACTTTTATCCTTGAGATGATTCTTTAATGGTGCATTTAGAGTATACAAGTCTCTCCTGTCTCCACTTCTTGGGAAAAATGTGTAAGTGTCCTGATCAGTGTGGAAAGATACAGTCATAACTCTATCAGTATCGTAAAAAGCTTCTTCCACTCCATCCCCACGGCGACAGCCAATGTCTATGTAGAGAACTCTCTGCCAACAACAAAATTCAGAAACCATTCAGATGCAGCAATGTACTTCTGAACGAACAAAAACAAACATAAACATCAAGATTCTAAGCATAACCACCATTTAAGATGCATCAAGATTCACGAATCAACACTTAAATCTTAACATTGAGTTTAGGAAATTGCAAATCCCACAGATAATTCCCAGAAACAGCTCTCATTTATGGAAGCAGATTCAAAGACTAATTATCCAATTTAGACGCCTCAAGATTCGTGGTATTGAATTGAAAGGATCAAAGAAAGAGTTGTTGTTACCTGGAAAGTCTTGAGCAACTCGAGAATCCCAAGGACAACGTCATTGACGAAGCAAAACTCAGAACCCTTATCATCCTTGGCACGGTGCATCCCGCCGGACCAGTTGATGGCGATATCAGATTCCCGACGGTTCAATTTGGCGGCGGCGCTTAAAGAACAGCCAGCGTAGGCACGGCAATAATCGAAGAGGCTATGGAAGACGGGACCGTACGGTCCGTACCTGGCCAGGGCCACGTTATTGCTGAAGAAGCGAGTGGCGTCAATGTAGCCGGAACGATCCTTGAGGGACATCGGCTTGGCGGAGGCGAGGAACTGGACATAGTCCCGCGTGTGGAATCGCAAGAAATCGGAAGCGCCGGCGAGAATTGGGCGGTTGATTTCCATGTGGTGCTGGAGGCCATGTTTGAAGATGAGGTTGTGAGCGATATGGCTCGCGAAGGGTTCTTTCGGTTGGCCAAACTCCGGCTCGAAGAAGTAGCTCACCCGCCGTTTACGTCCGTCGGGACCCGTCGCTAAGCTCGCCGCGTTTTCCATTTTCTCTCTGCTTTTGTTTTGTTGTTTTTGCTTTTTCCGCCGAGAAGTGAGATTTGATTTTTACTCTGTTCTTTACTATACTTTGTTTATATAACTACTATTTAATACGCGAAAAAACAAATATTTTCTTTAGAATGCTTCAACTTGGTCTTGGGGACGGTTAGACTATTCGGTTAGAGAATTTTTACGGTTACGACTAATTTGATGCGGTTAAGATCAGTAACAGTCTAACAGATCATAAGATAATGATATTAGAAAAATTGCAGTTCAAAAATAATGTTCGTCTTAAAATTTATAGATTTTTAGTGGTTAAATAGAAATATTAAATTAAATAAAAACTATATGGTTACAATTTTTTTATTAAATTAAATCTCTTTGGTTATCTGTAACCCTTATAAAGTAGAGAATTTTTGAGAAATACCCCTTTTGGTGTACCCCTTTTTAAAAATATCCCTCTTTTGTATCCATTTTCAAATATACCCCTTTTCAAATATGAAAAATTATAAACTTTTATATGGTTGATAAGGTACATCAAGATCATCATTACTACTGCGAGACTAAATCCAAATATTTTTAAGGTTTTAAAAGGTTCTAAACGGCATTTATAAGGTTTTTATAAGGTTTTTAAAAGGTTTACACAGTTTTTATATGGGTTTTAAATGATTTTTAAAAGGTTTTTAAAAGGTATTTATACAATATTTACGAAATATATATATAAATTTACACACATATAAAGATAACTTGTGTCTATAAATATAAGGTTACACATATGTTTTTGATAAATTTCAAATTTTATAGTGACTTTTTGATAAATTTAGAAAGAGGGGTATTTCTAAAAAGTGGTATTGGAAAAGGGGTATTTTTGAAATTCCCCGATAAAGTATTCGATGTTTTTTTTCCCACTCTAATAGAAAAGGGATATTTCTAGTGACTTGATTGTCGTGTTTTTAATATTTTCTAGCGGGAGTATTGTTTTTTCCATAGAAATATTTGTATTACGTTTCAAAACAAATTATATATTTATTTTCATTATTAATCAAAGAAATTAAAACTAGAAAATATCTTATAAATTCAAGGGATTATTTTGCTGCAAAAATGCCTAAATCCCCTCTGACATCTTACTAGTAATTTTTATTTTGCTAAATAGCTGTAAGCAAATAGGAAAAATAGTGTCTAAAGAATAACATTGGTCATTGGAAACCGGCAAAATTAATTATCCAACTTTGACTCTTATGGGATAAATTAGTGAGCAAAATTAATTATCCAACATAGTAATGTGCAACGCCACGACTTGAAATTTGGATTAGCCCTTGGATGCTTTAGGATTTTGATTAACATTCTTGAAGCTGTTGGATTTGGACAACATGTTTTAGATTTCGTAATGAAGCTAATGGGATACACTTGACTACCTTTACTATAAGATGAGCACCGGAGATCATGGTGATTAGAATGATTTCTTCCAATGTTTAACAACAGATTCGTAAGTTAAACTAAGAAAATAATATTGTAATGAACTTCTCCTCTGTTGCGCTCAAGCAAAATTGTTTATCTTGATTAGGCCAAATACTAATATAAATCAAACATCATTATTAAATTTTCGACTTTCATAACAAAAACTTTTTAAAAAATTCATTTGAATTAGATGAACCGTCATTTGATAAACACAATTATTCTTCCATTACTTTAAGGAGAGAAAAAAAAAAACACACGATTCATTCACATGGGAAGATTTGGGTTGAGATTGTACTACAACGAATCAACATTAACTAATAATTATTATAGCCAATAAATATGAGCCACTTTAAATTACTTGAAAATTACACCAACTCGATCGTCTTTGCTTAATTCAATGAAAGAAGAAAATAGAATATTCGATTAACTAAATTGTCCTCTTTTTTTTTGTTTGGCATCAATTAACTAAATTGTCCAAAACACCCTTGTTTGTAATCAACAAAATATGTATCGAATATTTTAATTTCCCAATATACGAGTTAGAGAGTCCCACTATGACGTCATTTCCTACCTATAAATACGCTCCTTTCCACCCCCCCTTCATTCTCGGTTTTAAGAACACACAGAGAAACACATTTTCAAAAAAAAAAATCATCGAGAAGCTTCTAAAAATGGTGAATCAGAAAACGAACAACACTAGTCTCAAGTTCCTCTGCAGTTACGGCGGCAGAATCCTCCCTCGTTCTCTCGACGGAAACCTCCGTTACTTCGGCGGTTTCACCAGAGTACTCTCCGTTCATCACTCCATCTCTTTCACAGGTCCGTTTTCACAATTCCGATTTCGTAATCTTAACTCTAATTCCCAGATTTTATCGACGCTGATTATTTTTGTTTTAACTTGGTTCTCCAGAGCTGATGATGAAATTGGAGGAGTTCTGTGGTTACGCCGTCGAATTGAAATGTCAATTACCAAACGGAGATCTCGAGACGCTGATCTCAATCAGAACAGACGAAGATCTGGCGAATATCGTCGAAGAATACGATCGTGTACACGGAGGCAAGATCCGTGCGATTTTATCGCTTCCGAAGCAGATCTCCTCGCCACGATCTAGCGGAGATCTGTCGCCGAAATCGCCTTTATTCTCCGTCGTCGCTTCTCCTTCACCGCCGCGGTACTGTTTGGCTCCTCCGGCGGAGACTCTTCTCAGTAGGTTCCGTATGAGAACTGGCGAATATACTCCTTGCTGTAACTGCCGTGTTCACAACAGAGACGCTAATCTCATCTGGCAATAACGTTGACGGCGAATAAAATCAGAAAAATAAAAAATAATTGTGGGAAAGAAAAAAAAACGAAGTTTTAGGGTTTTTTAAAATGTTGATGATGTGTTGTTGTTTGAGAGAAGAATTATGGAAAATTAGTGAAACAAATCGGAGAAGATGACGGCAAATAAAATGTCCGGCGAACCGTTAACTTTGCCGTTAAGATATGTGAGGAACGAACGTACGACGTCAGTTTTATTTGATACGTGGTACGTTGCGACCGTTCCAGACGTGAAACGTGTCGTACTCAGATGCGTGTACACGTGTGTATCGCGTTGATCAGTGGATGTGTTTTCTCACACGTGTACTTCTGCTAGAGTTTCTTTTATTTTGTTTCCTCGGAAGAGTTTTTTTTTTTTGTACTTTTGTTAACGTTCATTTTTGTTTTTGTTTGTAAATTAATTTGGTTTTTTTGTCTTTACTTTTTGTATCTCTCTTAGTCAGGATGACATATATCCAACTCAGTTTGATACTTTTAATATTCTCAAAAGAAACATAACTATTAAACAAATGAAAAAGAAAAACACATACAGGCACAGACGGCAAGACCTATTAGGGCGTAATTAGACAAATGGCGATTGAAGTGTGGGTTTGGTAATATACGTTTCTGAAGAAACTTTCGGACAATAGTAATTTGTTGATGGTATGTCAAATTTGATTTGACCATTTCTTTATAAATTCGTGTTACTCGACGTCGTCATCGTTCAATCTAGTTGCCGAGAAAAGTCATAATCAGTATCACTAAACTAAGCCGACCAATCTTCTAACTTTTTTTTTCAGGTAAAATTTTTGGAGGAATAGGAAACGTTACTCCCAAAATGGACAGTTATCTAACCTTTTCGTGTAAATATAATCAAACTGTTAAATGTCAAGTGTCACTAGTCACTACAACACACAAGATTAGATACGTGCCCGAAAAACCTAAGCATCAAATAGACAGCTTCCATGTCAAAAGTTATTTTTTATGCAGGAATCCTAAAATTGCTTTTGCTCCTAGATTCTCCATCTTCTGCTTGGTTAGTTTCGGGTTAAACTGTTGTGACAGGTCTTTTGCTCTTTTACATATGTATACCTTTCTTTTAAAAAATAAAAATAAAAATTTGTTCCAAATAAACCCTAATTTTCAAAGTGTAAATCTGATTGGACCACACAAACATTACGGATCAATCGACACCGTCAACCGCCATAATCAATTATTAAGAAAAAATTTATGTGCTTAGTGTTTACGTTACATAACACTATTAGTTCGATACATAAAGCATTTTACATTTTTGGTGAAATGTTTTTTTCTAGTTGCAATGTGTGGCTTAAGAGACAAGGAGAAGTTGATGTATTCATCAACCTAAACAAAGAAAAAAAAATGTCTAAGACCGCAACAATACTTGGCTGAGAATTGACATTTTATGGTATGATGTCTCTTTGTGAGCTCTCTCTTATTTCGGCTAATAATCAGACAATCGCATGTGTAGAAGTAACACGTAAGCTTATCAGACGTCTCTGGAACAAAACTTCACATGGCCAAAGCAGACATGTCTGGACTCTAGAGGGTTAATATTCGGATAAGAGTTTTTTTTTATCACTTTTTCCCTACCGTCTAAAATTCACATTCTTTTTGGAAAACCAGCATTGCAAAATCACCCATTCAATTTGATTGTGATCTATGAATGATAATAACAAGTTATGAGTATCTAAATATATTTTTATTCTCTCCAAGTTAAAGTAGTAAGATCAAGATCCGATAAACAATTGCTATCTATTATAGCGTAGTGCCATACTTTTCTGTGATACTCAATAGTGATAACAAGAGTGATTATTCTTCACTTGGTTTCAAATTCTTACTAGATGTCCTAATTCGTAACTGCATTCTCTTGAGTCTGGTGCAGTTGATGACATTAGAGGATTCATGCTAACGCTACACGATTGGTAAAGACTTAAATTTTTATTTTTAGGATGACAATAAGGAAATAACAAATATATCTAAGCTAATCATTGATGATGCGGGAACTCATTATCCATACATGTACAAAACTCACCCTCATACTAAAAAAAGCAGAATACAAAAATTTAATGATATTAGAAACCCACTGAAATTAACCAGAAAGACTAATTAGCACACACTTGACTTGAGAGAGGTAATATATATACAGTATAATGGAAGTAATAGAAATGTTTTTTGGACTGACTCTATATATATATATATATATTTATTTAAATTTCTTTTAGGTAGGCAAATTTTTTGCTCGACTCCAATGATATAAAATAGTTTCCGTGATTGTCAAGATATAAAACATATCTGATTTTCCATATAAACTTAAAGCAGATTTAATTTAGAAAAAGGAAGTAGAAAATGTGTATGAACAAGGGATTTCTTAATGGGCCGATTCTATATGGGCTTACAAAACATCATCAGCCGCTATCTAGTACCCAAACATCAATAACGAGAGCTCTACAGTTTTTTAGCTTAAGGTAACTTAACCTTCGCGAATTTTGGAACTCTGATGATGCACGAACTCTGTGAAACCAACTCTTCAGGATGGGTTTTACAGAAATCTCGATGATAAGTTGCATTAGAGACATTTTGATAGATCCTAGAGATTCACTTTGTAAATCCTTTACGATGCAGTAACTTTGAGATACTCAAGTGGACTTGCATTGTCCTACTTTTTCATTTGGCCAGCAAAATTAGCTCCGGTTAAATGTCAGTGTCTCTATAACACACAAGATTAGATGCGTGCCCGGTTTCCATGTCAAAAATTGTCTAAGACCACACAACAGTTAGCTGATAATGGAACATTGAAGTGACATTTTATAGTATGATGTCTCTTTGTGTGCTCTCTTCAGCCAATAATCAGACAACCGCATGTGTGAAGAAGTAACACGTACGCTTATCTGACTTCTGGAACAAAACCTCACATGGCCAATGCAGACAGGTTTGGAGAGGACTAAGATAGTTCTATGACTTTTCCTGTCGTCTAAAATTTACATTCTTTCTAGAAAAATAGCATGCAAAATCACCTTTTCAGTTTGATTGTGATTCCATTTACCAAAAAAAAAAAAAAATTGATTGTGATTCCAGAATCATAATAAGAAGTTATGAGTATCTGAAAACATTTCCATTCTAAATCAAGAAACAGAATATCCAATCTAAAGCATCAAAGATCCTTTACACAACTGCTCTATGTGATCTGCCAAGTGCAAGCCTTCTCTCTGATACTCAATAAAAATGAAAAAAAACAACAAAAATAATGCATTTACCAGGACGTAACCAAGACCTCAACCCATAACTGCATTCTGTGATGAAAATTTCATTGAATACTGAGTTAAAAAAAACAACAAAAAAAAGTGAGAGAGGAGCTCAACAATTTCAAAATAAATAAATAAATGCAAACTTTTTATGAACAATCCCACAACATCCTTCAATTTTATCAACTATAGACTGTTTCTTCATAACCCTGCAGCACGTAGAACAGAGGAATGGCCATCATTTGAGAAGACAATGTTAGAAGTTTTACTCCAGAACCAGAGTCCAGAGAAGCCGAATGGAAAGACTTGTAAACAGTAGAAGACCTTTTGGTAATATTCTGGTTGTTGAATGCGATAACCATATCTCTGCAGAAACAATTGTGTGACATAATATCTCAAGCTGCAGCGCCGAAGAGTTCAGAGATTTTAGGGTGCGTTTTAAAGTGATGGGGACATATGAAGAGAAGATTTTTTGCATCGGTAAGTCTTCCTTCTCGATAGAAAGCTTCAATGACATGAAAGTAAGCTGCAAAAGTAGGAGAATCCTTGGAGCTTAGCACATCCAAGAACTTTTTAGCGTCTTCCAAAGTCCCAAACTTTGCAAGGTATCCATCAAAAGGTTCTGCATATGCAGGGTAATTTTGCTTCTTCATCATCTGAAGAAGATCTAGGGCTTCTTCGCCCTTCTTGATTTCTAGCAGCTTGTCTATAAGAATCTTGCAAGTGCTTTGCCAAGGTCTTACATTAGCATTTTTCACCATCTCCATAAGGAATTTATACGCCCCCTCTATCCTGTTTTGGCTAAGAAATCCACCAATCAAGACTTCTAGCAGATCAGAGTCAACATCAAACCCTTTCTCTAGCATATTTGCAAAACACGCGAAGGCCTTATCCAATTCATTGTTTTTGCAGTGCCCTTGGATCAGAATAGTCCAAGTTTTTATGTCCGGAGAGCATCCTTGTGCTTCCATTTGATCTAGAACTCTGCGTGCTTCTTCTAATCTCTTAGCTTTACAAAGCCCAAATACGAGTTGGCTGTACGTGATGTTATTCGGCTCATAACTTGCATTTCTCATAGCTTTTATAATTTCCTCAGCTTCGTCAAACCTACCTACACTGGTTAAAGACCTGTGGATTCCATCATAAACAGCCTTTGAGAGAGAATTCCCACTTGATTCAAATTTCCTTGAAACCCGAAACACCAAATCCAAATCTGGGTTGGGACCAGCCGATAAAGACCTCAACAGAGTACTACAATCGTGAATTAATGGCTTGAACGGACCATCCATCATATACTCATAAAGCTTAACTGCCTCGGTCATCATTCTAGATTTCTGAAACTGTCTTGAAACCCTTATATAAGTGTCAAGATCCATCTCGTGCCCTGCGATCTTCATTTCATCAACTACATTCCAAAACTCAGCAACTGAATTAGGCCTAGTCAAAACTCTCAAGGCCGCATTATAAGTAACGGTACTGTGTTTATAACCAGAAGAACTACCACCAACCCAATTGAAAAATGCCAAAGCTTTCAAGGGATGATCCCTTAGTTCCTTCAACACCCTGATGACAAAATTATCCGACAAAACAAGTTTCATCTCCTGCAATTCCCTCTCAACCTCACAACTCCAATCCACCTTCAAAACAGCAGCAGAAACATTCCTTGCAACATCATACATTTTGTTATCCTTAAGCATTCTCTCATAGAAATGAGCAACAGCGACAGCGTCCGCTTTCGATTCCGACTTCTTAAGCTCACCATAGACAGTCGTATACGTATCGTCATCTAAATAAAACCCTCCTTGTTTCATCTCACTCAGAATCTTCCAAAACCGCTTCATAGATCTCTGCTGCGCTAAAATCCTCAACATAATGCTATAAAGTGGAGTACTTGGACTAAGCCCTGAATCTCTCAAAACCCAATCGATAAAGCAATAAGCTTTATCTGGGTTCTTCTCCAATTTCCTCAAAACGTAAATTGCAGTCTCGTGGGTTAAAGACATATCCGGTTTCCTCAATCCTTCCTCTACTTCCTTAGACCAATCGTTCTCAAGTACTAACTGAAGCATAGAATCTGGGTTCGAAGCAAAGGTGCGATATTTCCACTGAAATCGACCAGGGATTACAAATGAATCGAAAGGCGAAGACGAGTTTGAGGAAAAACCCACCTGAGCTCGGCTTAGATACGATCGAGTCGAGATCTGTGAGTAAGCATTTCGAAGAGTAGACAGTATTGCTTTGGATCTGTACATGGCTACAAGCTACAGCTGCTGCCACTGTGATTTTGTGGGTTTAGAAGAAGGAAGAGAAAGATCAATGACAGTAATAGGGTTTTAGCAAAAAATGCAATCTGCCTAAAAATTGGGGGTTTAAGAGCCTCCTTAAACGCGGCGTTTTTCAAAATGCTATGATATTTTCAAGTTGGCCTTCTTGTTTTTGGGCCTTTAGCCCATTTGTGAAAAATATTTGGATCCACTCTAACAAAAAATGTTTGACGATTAGGGTTTTTAATGTAAGAAACCCTATCTTGAGGCATAAGCTATACAAGAGACACTTGTCTCTTCTGAACTAGATTCGTCCTCCGCTTTTCCAAAAAAGAAATTAAAATTTATCATTTGACAAATATTAGATTTTGTAATAAATAGTTTTCTTAGATGATAACCTTTAACCTTCACAAATCACAATCACAATATAATATTACAAAACCAAAATAATCTTGACAAGAGTATTATATAATGTAACGAACGAACGAACTAACATAGTAAGCTATCAGAATCTTTGAGTTGTAATCTTACCAAAGCCTCTTCACAGATGTCAGGAGGAAACTCTTTTAAAAATTCAGAAACAATACGTTCTTGATCTCTTTGCATCTCTTCAATCTCCTCTCTCTGTTTCCTCAATAAACACTCAAGTTTCTCGACTATAACCCCAACATCTTGATTGATTGGTCCATGTGATAAAGAAAGCTTAGAACTAGACCGTGGCGCGAAGGGCGAACGAGAATCTCCAGATCCAGCTTTAGGAGAGGACCAGAATTTTCTCCCTGAAGGAAATCTGTCTAAATGCAGAGGAGAAGACAAGCATTTGTGTATAGCTGAATCATCTCCGATAAGACGAGAAGGAGTCCAGTCAGGGATGTGTGAATGTATCTCTAAGTCTATCATTTTAGCGATAGTTGAGATGTCTTGATCATCGGTTAAGTCTAATTCTTCGACCATTTCAATGGCGACTGAGAAAGATGTGTCTGTCTCTATGTTAAATGGGAAGTGGATATTGCGGATTTGACCTGTTTGTTAAATGTTATTGTTCTGTCAAAAGAAGATTCAATGAAGATAATATGAATGCCAACAAAAATAAAAAAAAAAGATTTGAACCTTTGGAATCGGTGATTCTTAGTTTTAGGAAGATTGTATTGAGGTCTTTACGTTGGCCTTCTACAGTTAAACCTACCGTAGAATCTAAGTCATTATCCTCAATTCCTCTGCCGTTGCAGCCATTTTCTGAGTCGAGTTAATTTTGTATTAGTAAAATCTGATATCAATATAAATCATATAAGAAGCCCAAATGATACCACAGTTTCCAGTTGTTACCTTTGTGAGAGCTGACGTTTTCGGTTTTTTCCTTGTAGCATTCTAGAAAAGGGTCATCAAGTAGTTCCTTGGCAGACAAGCGTTCCGAGACCTTGGCAATACATTTCTCTATGAATGCCCTCACTTGCGGATTAGTCACATTCAAAAGTGAGGCTGGTTTGATTCCCTAAGAAGGATTGCGAAAAATGGGTCGACTATATGAAATGAATATCATATTCATTGATTGGATTTCAGATGGAGGAAAAAGATCACTTACCGATGTAACTTTCCTATAAATCTGAGCAGCATTTGTGCATTCGGAATACGGGTACTCGAAAGTTACCAGCTCGAGCAAACACATTCCGAACGCGTATATATCCACTAGTACATTATAGTCCTCTTCATAGAGTTCTGGCGCCATAAACTCAGGAGTTCCTGAACAAGATTACAAATAAACACAATTATAGTTTCACACAAGAAGATTATAGTTCTCTTCATAGATAAAGCTAGAGTACTCACCAATGACACTATGAGCTGAGCGAGCGCGGTGAAGAATGGCAGCTAGGCCGAGATCACCAATTTTGACCTCACCTTGGTTGCCATTAATGAAAATGTTATCACATTTAAGATCTCTATGGATCACAGGAGGATCATGACTATGAAGATAAACAAGCCCTTCTAAAATCTGCCTTGACCATTTCTTCAATGCTCTTAGATCAACACACTTATGCTTCTTCCGGTACCTATAACCAAAAATGCCGAGAATTCAAGTGGATCCACAAAAGGGTTTGTCAAACATATGAAAATGATCAATCAAAAAAGAAAAGATTTTGATTTGAGTTTTTGAGAGAGAGAGGAATCTGACTGTCTAAGATTTCCAGAGGTGAAGACTTCGGTGATGAGATTGATGGTCATGTGTTGGTGATCGATCCAAGAAGTGTAGAATTTGATAATGCTTTTGTGTTTAAGGGTTTTGAGTAAGTGAACTTCAGAGTAAAGACGATCTAGATCCTCTGAGCTAGAGAGTTTATCGTCTAACTTAACTTGGTTCCAAGCAACTTCGATTCCTTCAAGCTGGTCAAATGCTCTGTATCTGGAGAAGTCTTTTGATCAAAGAAAACAGTTTTGTCTCTGTAATAACAAAAGAAGAGAGATCTGTGGAAAAAAGGATACACTTGTTTGAAAGCTCCTTTACCTAAAACTTCTTTATACTGAAAAAAAAAAAGAGAAACAAAAAAGGTTAATTAGAAGATGAAGATTGAATCTGAGAAAATGGTATGTTCGAAATACGGAAGGAAGAACAGACTCGGCCATAGCGACCAGTGGGATCGACTTCGACGAATTCTTCCTCGGAGTTTTTCTCGTCTTGTCGCATTTTTCTTGGTTACTTGCAAGTCAAAACAGATAAGATTTCTTGAGAGAAAAGAGAGAAAACTTTTAGTCAACACAAAAGTTTTAAATAAAACTATTTAACTTAGCTGTTCTTTTGTATGGGTATTAAATGATGATTTTTTTATGTTCGGTTGAATATTAATATTGTTGTTTTGCCATTAAGACCAAGCTTAAGCTTTTACAGCTGCTGATCATAATGGTGCAGAGTGTTTTGTAATCTCTCTCTGTTTCTTCTCATCTCCTAATTTGGGACACTCAGATCCACAGGACAAGACCACGTGGCAAAGGTGTGGATCGTTGCTTTTTTCGCGCCATGGATCTGGTTTTTAATTTTGATTTTCTTTCTCATTTATTGTTGTCATGTGATGAGTTTAAATAATTATTCTAAAATTAATGATTTTGCTTACTCAGTCAACTTCATTGTGTTATTTTGACTTATAAATAAATATATTAATACATGGACTTTTTCCCCTTTCTAAGTCAGTCTTCTAGTGAAAAATCTTATAAAGAATGATTGTTGAAATAGAAGGTAAAATCGTGTAACAAATAGAAAATTTACATATATCCTATAATTGTAATAATTACAAAATGGGGATTTAAGTTAGACTATGATTGGATCCGAACCTGTTTAGCAATGGAACTCCCTTTCATAATAACGAATTCGATTTTACTGTATCTAGTAATCAATATACATGTGCTTCTTACTCGTTCTAAACTTAGGGACGACATGCACTTACAAAACAAAAATAAAAAACTCTTAGGGTTTAGACTTGTTACCATAACAAATTTGATTTAACGCTATATGTAGTGTAGACTTCAGTTTCAGTGCTTTTACTCGTTGTAAACGTTAGAGACACTTAACACTTTGTTATCAAATCTCTCTCTCTCTCTCAGGATTTGTCATAATTTTTGGTGACACCTATAATACCCAATGCTACCCTTCCAATAAAATATACTGATACAAATCATTATTTTAATGTCAAAACCTTTTTTTTTTTTCCGTTTTGTTTTGTTTACCTCATAATATACCTTTTCTAATAACTCGAAACATTTTCATTTTGTAGACGAATTTAGTACATTTGAAAATTCATGGAGGATTGTTTGTTGAACAATCGGCACTTATGATTCCAAAAGAAGACACGTAAATCGTAAACGCACCGAAAGAGAAATTCTCGAATTAACAAACTAAAATATAAAAAAGAAACCAGACGGCATGCATATAGTACATAACTCCAAAAATCAAGTGGACAGCTATTAATAACTACCGTAGAGAACTTGGCTTGTATATGTACATAATTCTAAAAATGAGAAATTCAAAATCTTCACACTAACATTTTTTTTTAAGAAGTTGAAGAATCTAGGCTCTTTGTATTTTCTTCTATCAAACAAGTTGAAGAATCTAGACATGCAAAATGATAAGCATGGTATTTCTGCTATGCTCAGTAATCTTCATTTCCATCATATTTTTCATAAAACATAAGAGAGGGAAGAAGAACAGCAACACACCTCCGTCACCACCGGGACTTCCGTTGATCGGAAACCTTCATCAACTCGGTCGCCACACTCACCGATCACTATGCTCTCTCAGCCACCGTTATGGTCCTCTCATGCTCCTTCACTTTGGCAGTGTTCCCGTTCTTGTAGTATCTTCCGCTGAAGTGGCTAGAGACGTTTTGAAGACGCATGACCGTGTTTTCGCTAGCCGTCCACGGTCAAAAATATTCGAGAAGCTTCTTTACGATAGGCATGATGTGGCCTCAGCTCCTTATGGAGAGTATTGGAGGCAAATGAAGAGCGTGTGCGTCCTCCATCTCTTCAGCAACAAGATGGTACGGTCCTTTCGAGAAGTGAGAGAAGAAGAGATCAGTCTCATGTTGGAAAAGATCCGGAGATCGAGTTCTTTGCCGGTGAATCTAAGCAAGATCTTGGTGAGTTTAACTAACGATGTGATATGTAGAGCTGCTCTGGGAAGAAAATACGGTGGTGATACAGATTTTAAGGAGTTAATGGAGAGGCTAAGCAGGCTACTTGGGACGATCAGTGTTGGGAGTTATGTACCATGGCTTGCATGGATTGATAAGATCCGCGGTTTGGATGGTCAGCTTGAAAAGACCGCAAACGATCTTGATGAGTTCTTTGAGAGAGTTGTGCAAGATCATGAAGATGGCGAAGACCGAGATAGGACTGATTTTGTAGATGTACTGCTCGCCATTCAGAAAGATAAGAGCGTCGGGTTTGAAATCGACCGTGTCAGCGTTAAGGCAATCGTCTTGGTGAGGGAAGATAATACACACTTTTGTCAGATTTTATGATGTTTTCATATGCATGTATATAAAACGTAGTTCACGTTTTGGTTTTCACTTTTCAGAATGTTTTTGTGGGTGGTACGGAGACATCGTATACACTTATGGAATGGGCAATGACAGAGCTTCTACGTCACCCAAAATGTATGAACAGACTCCAAGAAGAAGTCCGTACGATTAATAAGGGCAAGTCACGTGTATTAGAAGAAGACATTCAAGAAATGAAATACTTAAAAGCTGTGATGAAAGAGACGATGAGGCTACATCCTCCACTTCCTTTGATGGTTCCTCACGAATCAACACAAGATGTCAAATTAGGAGAGTACCATATACCTGCCGGTACACAAGTTATGATCAATGCTTGGGCGATCGGGAGAGAGGCTGAGACATGGGGACCAGACGCCGAGGAGTTTAGACCGGAGAGGCATTTAGATTTGTCTGTTGACTACCGAGGTCAGAATTTTGAGCTGATTCCGTTTGGAGCAGGAAGAAGGATTTGTCCAGCAATATCATTCGCTGTGGTGTTGAATGAGGTAGTCTTGGCTAACTTAGTGCATCGGTTCGATTGGAGATTACCGGCTGAATCTATAGGAGATCAAACCGGTGTAGCTGAATCAACCGGTGCTTCAGTTCACTGCAAGTTCCCTCTCTACGCTATTGCATCATCTACTACTTGACTAAGACATTACATAATAAAGATGCTTTGTTATGTTTTTTAATCTACAATAAACATGTTTACTCATTTGAAACTCTCGAACAAGGCAATAAGTTTGGGTGGATTTTGTTCTGAAGTTTCACAATAAAGTTTTGTCTCTATTGTTTAACTCTTGAACGTGTGTTTTTTATGGAGATTAATGTTATCTAGAAAAGGAAGAAGCTTATTCCGATGAAATAATTATCTCAAAATAAATTTGTGGAGAAACAGAGTTGATTAATGTTCTCTTCAACTTAGAAAAAGAACGAAGACGTCCACAAAAATATTTAGGGCTGAAAATTAATGTGAGTATAATATTTTATAATATATTAGCTGTGATATAATATTTTATTTATAAATAATGTTAAAATTTTATATTTAAAGTGTAAGATTTAATTTTAATAATTTTCTATTTAAATAATTCCAAGTAATTGAGTATTACGTATAGTAGGTAGCTTGTTTATGTAATAAATCCAAAAGATCACAAAAGCCCTTCAAATTCTTCGCAAGACTTTTGTATATACATAAAGAAGTTACAGAATCAAGACATGCAAATGATGATGATGTTACTTTTCTTATAGAATCCAAACTTGCAATTTCTTTTTTATTGGAAACCTTTTAATGGTAACAACTAACAACTATGATATATATAAAAATGGTATATAATTTTTTTTAAAAAAAAGTTATTTGAAATATCCATGTAACTTAAAGATGAGATAAATAGTTTTGTCTTGTGGCTATCTAAAAAAACAAATCTAACAAATAAGGTTCTTGTTTTGGTAAAATAACTTTTCTTTTCTTTATTTAAATTTAGATAACAAATTAAAAGATTTAGTTGTGATATAATTGGGTGCCATATTACATATGTAGAGATTTCTTACTCTTTATGCATATGTTTATATGATTTGAGAGGAAAACTTTTGTTTTCTAATTCAGCCAAAGAAAGTAGAAAATCTGAGTGGGACACTAGTAACGTAACCGTAGAGAAACTTGGATTATATAATCTAAGTCCAAGAGAACACAAATTCACAAGAAAAGATCTTGAAGAACTTGAAATCCAAACATACAAAATGATGATGATTATACTTCTCTTGTGCTCAATCATTTTCTTTTCAATTCTCTTTTCGAAAAAGCAGTGCAGATGGAAGAAAGGTATGATACCTCCTTCACCACCAGGACTTCCGTTGATCGGAAACCTTCATCAGCTCGGCCACCACACTCACCGATCACTATGCTCTCTCAGTCACCGTTACGGTCCTCTCATGCTCCTTCACTTAGGGAGTGTCCCCGTTCTTATAGTCTCTTCCGCTGAAATGGCTAAAGAAGTTTTGAAGACGCACGACGTGGCTTTCGCGAACCGCCCGAGGTCAAAACTCTCCGAGAAGCTTCTTTACAACAACCGTGATGTGGCCTCAGCTCCTTATGGAGAGTACTGGAGGCAAATGAAGAGGGTGTGCGTCATTCATCTCTTAAGCAAGAAAATGGTACGATCCTTTAGAGATGTAAGAGAAGAAGAAATCAGTTCGATGATGGAAAAAATCAAGAAATCATCATCAGGTTCTTCGCCTTTTAATCTAAGCAAGATCTTGGAGAGTTTGACTAACGATGTGATATGTAGAGTCGCTTTGGGACAGAAGTATGGTGGCGAGACGGACTTTAAGAAGTTAACCGATAGACTGAGTGAGCTATTGGGGACGTTTAGTATTGGGAGTTTTGTACCGTGGCTTTCGTGGATTGACTGGATCCGCGGTTTGGATGGTCAGCTTGAAAAGACCGCAAACGATCTTGATGAGTTCTTTGAGAGAGTTGTGCAAGATCATGAAGATGACAACCAGCGAGACAGGGCTGATTTGATTGATGCATTGCTCACTGTTAAAAGAGAGAAGAGTGCCGGGTTTGAGATAGACAGACTCAGCATAAAGGCAATCATGTTGGTGAGGGACATTATACAAACATTTGGATGATACTATTTCAGATTCAATGATCTTATAACTGTGGTTCTTGTTTTTGGTTTTTCCAGGATGTTTTTGTGGGTGGTTCGGACACATCGTTCACGCTATTGGAATGGGCGATGACAGAGCTTCTACGTCATCCGCAGTCTTTGAAAAGACTCCAAGAAGAAGTCCGTACGATTTGTAAGGGCAAATCTAGTGTATCGGAAGATGACACTCAAGAAATGAGATATCTAAATGCTGTGATCAAAGAGGCACTCAGGCTACACCCTCCATTTCCAATGATGGCTCCTCACGAATCAACCGAGGATGTCAAACTAAGAGACTACCACATACCTGCTGGTACACAGGTGATGATGAATGCTTGGGCGATCGGGAGAGAGGCTGCGACATGGGGACCAGACGCGGAGGAGTTTAAACCTGAGAGGCATTTAGATACGTCTGTTGATTTCCAAGGTCAACATTTTGAGCTGCTTCCATTTGGAGCAGGGAGAAGGATTTGTCCAGCAGTATCTTTCGCTGTGACGTTGAATGAGGTGGTTTTGGCTAACTTGGTGCATGGGTTTGATTGGCAATTACCGGAGGGATCTACTGAAGACAAGACCGATGTCGCTGAATCTAGCGGTTTTTCGGTTCACCGCGAGTTCCCTCTTTATGCCATTGCGTCGCCTCCTTGACTTGCGCATTGTTATGTTATGTGTGTGGATCGTTCTCTTTTTTTTTTCGCCCGTCTCTACAGTATGTTTTTTCATTAGTTGTCATGTGATTTTGAGTATTTTTAATCAATCATCTTGCTTTCGTGATCACATTAGCAAATCTTGCTCTTCCCGATATTGCTGTTTTACTACTCTTTTCATTTTACAAGAGCTCGCCATCTAATATTGATTGTTCATCAATGTATGTAATTAACTTAAACATATATTACGGAATCGAGTATTATATCATGTTATCGATCAAATTAAATATCAAGAGCAATATAACCTATGTTGAATATTTTACCCATTGTCCAACAACTGCAAATATATAGTTTCTCACATGCAAGCCGCTACAATTGACGTCCAAGTTAGTACGTACGGAAGTTTGAAGGAATAATTCAACATTGTCCATATGTCTTCAAAAAATATTTTCGTTTTTCTATGTTATGAAGTGTATAAGAGTTTTTTATCCACAGCAATATTTTCGTGCACGTAGAACTGGCATGAAACTAGAAAAACCATGAGAACATGTAAAACTTAAAATGTTAACACATGAATGAGAAAGTGACAAAAGTATTTAAAAGACAAGAGACTCAAGACCGTGTCTAATTTGGCAACTCAAATATGGGAATCTGTCTATTCATAGAAAGAGCCCATCCCTTTAAGAATTGATATCCTTCACATATCTTGAAGAGCTTAAAAGTTCTTTCACAAGAAAAAAAACTTGAAAAAATCCAGAGATGGAAATGATGGTCATGATGATACTTCTCTTATGCTCAGTAATTTTTATTACCATTTTATTCTTCAAAAAACAGTCGAGTGAGAAGAAACGCAACACACCCCCGTCACCACCAAGATTTCCGTTAATTGGAAACCTTCATCAGCTTGGCAGTCACCCTCACCGATCACTATGCTCTCTCAGCCACCGTTACGGTCCTCTCATGCTCCTTCACTTTGGTCATGTCCCCGTTCTTGTTGTCTCTTCCGCGGACATGGCTCAAGAAGTTTTGAAGACGCATGACCGCGTTTTTGCTAGCCGTCCTCGGTCTAAAATCTTTAATAAGCTTTTTTATGACGGGAGAGATGTGGCCTTGGCTCCGTATGGAGAGTATTGGAGGCAAATGAAAAGTGTGTGCGTCCTCCAGCTCTTCAGCAATAAGATGGTGCGGTCTTTTCGAGATGTGAGACAAGAAGAGATCAGCCTGATGATTGAGAAGATCCGGATATCGAGTTCTTTGCGGATTAATCTAAGCGAGATCTTGGCAAATCTAACAAACAATATAATATGTAGAGTTGCTTTGGGAAGGAAATACGACGGTAAAACAGATTTTATGGAGCTAATGAAGAGGCTTACAAGGCTATTGGGCGAGTTTAGTGTCGGGAGCTATGTATCATGGCTTGCGTGGATTGACTGGATCCGCGGTTTGGATGGTCAGCTTATAAAGTTAAGCAACGATCTTGATGAATTCTTGGAGAGAGTTGTTCAAGATCATGTAGATGGGGAGGGAGATGGACGTCATAGGACTGATTTTGTGGATGTATTGCTCACAATTCAGAGAGAGAAGAGCGTGGGGTTTGAAATTGACCGGTTAAGCATAAAAGCAATTATCTTGGTAAGAGAAGGAAACAAATTCAGATTTATATATTGATGAGTGAATTAGTAGATAATAACCATAGTTCTTGTTTCTGTTTTTCTGCTTTTCAGGATGTTTTTGTGGGTGGTACGGATACAACATACACTCTTTTGGAATGGGCAATGACAGAGCTTCTACATCACCCAGAGTGTTTGGAAAGACTTCAAGAAGAAGTCCGTACGATTTGTAAGGGCAAATCTCGTGTATCAGAAGAAGACATTCAAGAAATGAAATACTTAAAAGCTGTGATCAAAGAGACACTGAGATTACATCCTCCACTTTCATTGATGGTTCCTCACGAATCAACACAAGATGCCAAATTAAGAGATTACCACATACCCGCGGGTACACAGGTAATGATCAATGCTTGGGCGATCGGGAGAGAGGCTGCAACATGGGGACCAGACGCGGAGGAGTTTAAACCAGAGAGACACTTAAACTCGTCTGTCGATTTCCGAGGTCAAGATACGGAGTTGGTTCCATTTGGAGCAGGGAGAAGGATTTGCCCAGCAATATCATTTGCTGTGGTCTTGGATGAGGTGGTTTTGGCTAACTTAGTTCATCAGTTTGATTGGAGACTACCTGTCGAATCTACAGAATATCATACTGATGTGGCTGAATCAATTGGTCTTGCGGTTCACCGCATGTTCCCACTATACTCCATTGCATCATCTACTACTTGACTTAGGTGTTAAATATTTTTTTTTTTTTGGTGAATGGTGTGAAATATATTTGGGCCTTGCATATATATGCCTTGTTAGAAGTGTATAAGAAGATTTAAGTTCAAATGAATTTTAATTATTTTGTGATGCTACGATTTGAAGGAAAAAGTTAACTCGTAGGCAATATATATCATGTCTCTGTTCCATTGGAGACATAAATCTTAGACTTTGTAGAAGCCTTTAAAAACATTAAATCACTAGGTCAACAAACTTTGTTTCTTTTTTTTTTTTTGGTGTGAACTTTGTTTCTTTTTTATAACAAATAATAAAATGTATGTGAAAATAACATATTAAGTTGTTTCAAAAAAAAAAAAATAATAAACATACTGGCCATGATCTACCTCCCGAATATCAAAAAAGTTTTGAACCGAATCGGAGAAATTTTGGATTGCATGCAAGTCGGATCTCGAATGATAAATTTCATTCCAAGCATGCATGCATAATGCATATATTGCTCAAGTCTGATTTCTTGTGAAACTATCGAAGGTTTTAAAAAAAAAAAAATAAGGTTGAGTTATTTATATATTCAAAAGTTGTACACTTGGAATATCAATCACAGTATTATTTAGAAGAAGAAAAAAAAAACACAGTTACGTATACATAACTACTTTGTTTTGTGACTGATGTCAGTATGGCCCTAGATACTGTGAGATGAAGATAAGAAACCCTGATCCTCAAAGATAACTTTGTTCACCGAGCTTATTCAAACTAGGACGGCACTTCGAAAGATTCAACCTTCAATATAATCGATTTGTCGAGAGGGACAATACTTCATCATATTTTGTTATCAGTGCTTGACTTTAGTCCTTAGAGAAACAAACTTGGCTTTGTATACATAAAATCCAAACGAGGAACACATTATTAATCTTAAAATTGTTTATGTCAAACTAAAACAAAATCTTAAAAACTATTTACAATACAAACAATCTTGAAAAACATGGCTTCGACAGTAGTACTAGTAGGCCTGGGCTTACTATATATACATAAAGAATCCTAAAATATTTTATAAACACAAAATTTGATAAAAGACTCGGTACGAGATTAAATCTTGAAGAATCCAAAAATGGAAACGATGATCATGATACTTCTCCTATGTTCAATAATCTCTATTACCATTATCTTCTTCAAAAACCAAATTTCAAGGACGAAAAGCAACACGCCAATGTCACCACCAGGACTTCCATTGATTGGAAACCTTCACCAGCTCGGTCGTCACCCTCACCGATCACTACGCTCTCTCAGCCAACGTTACGGTCCCCTCATGCTCCTCCACTTTGGTCGTGTCCCGGTTCTTGTAGTATCTTCAGCCGATATGGCTAAAGACGTTTTGAAGACGCATGATTGCGTTTTTGCTAGCCGTCCACGGTCTAAAATATTCGAGAAGCTTCTTTACGATAGGAATGATGTGGCCTTAGCTCCCTATGGAGAGTATTGGAGACAAATGAAGAGTGTGTGCGTCATCAGTTTGCTCAGCAACAAAATGGTACGATCCTTTCGAGACGTGAGACAAGAAGAGATCAGTCTGATGATGGAGAAGATCCAGAAGTCGAGTTCGTTGCAAGTGAATCTAAGCGAGATATTGGCGAGTTTAACGAACGATGTGATATGTAGAGTTGCTTTGGGGAGGAAAAATGGCGGTGAAATGGATTTTAAAGAGTTAATGAAGAGGCTTACAAGGCTATTAGGGGCGTTTAGTGTGGAGAGTACTGTACCGTGTCTTGCATTGTTTGATTGGATCTCCGGTTTGCATCCCCACCGAGACTTCCGTTGATCGGAAACCTTCATCAGCTCGGCCAACATCCTCACCGATCACTATGCTATCTCAGCCACCGTTACGGTCCTCTCATGCTCCTCCACTTCGGAAGTGTCCCCGTTATCGTAGCCTCTACAGCAGAAGCGGCTCGAGACATTTTAAAGACGCATGACGCCGTTTTTGCGAGCCGTCCGCGGTCAAAGATCTTCGAAAAGCTTCTTTACAATAGCCGTAATATGGCCTCAGCTCCTTATGGAGAGTATTGGAGACAAATGAAGAGTGTGAGTGTCATCCATCTCCTCAGCAACAAAATGGTAGGGTCCTATAGAGAGGTGAGACAAGAAGAGATCAGTCTTATGATGGAAAAGATCCGAGAATCGGGTTCTTCGCCTATGAATCTAACAAAGATCTTGTCGTGTTTAACTAACGATGTTATATGTCGTGTCGCTTTGGGACGCAAATACGGTGTTGGAACAGATTTTAAAGAGATGATAGACAGGCTCATGAGGCAGTTGGGTACGTATACTGTCGGGAGCTTTGTACCGTGGCTTGGGTGGATTGATTGGATCAGCGGTTTGGAGGCTCGGCTAGAAAAGACCGCAAATGATTTTGATAAGCTCTTGGAGAGGATTGTGCAAGATCATGAAGATGGAGACGGCAATAAGGCTGATTTCGTCGATGTATTACTTGCAGTTCAGAGAGAGAACAGTGTCGGGTTTGAAATCGACCGGTCCAGCATTAAGGCAATCATATTGGTAAGAGAATCAAATTTTCACATATATGTCCAATGTTTCAGTATATAATATATAACCATTATTTTTTTTCTTTTGGATTTAACGTTTTAGGATGCTTTTGTGGGTGGTACTGACACATCTTCCACACTAGTGGAATGGGAAATGACAGAGCTTCTAGGTCACCCAGAGTGTATGAAAAGACTTCAAGATGAAGTCCGTACAATCTGTAAGGGCAAATCAAGTGTTTCCGAAGATGACGTTAAAGACATGAAATACTTAAAGGCTGTGATTAAAGAGACACTCAGGCTACATCCTCCAGTCCCATTGATGGTTCCTCACCAATCAATAGTAGATGTCAAGTTAAGAGATAACTACGTACCTGCCGGTACTCAAGTTGTAGTCAATCTTTGGGCGATCGGTAGAGAGGCTGCAACGTGGGGACCAGACGAGAACGCGTTTAGACCGGAGAGGCATTTAGATTCTTCTGCTGATTTCCGGGGTCAAGATTTTGAGCTGATTCCATTTGGAGCAGGGAGAAGGATGTGCCCTGGAATACCATTTGCTGTGAAGTTGAATGAGGTGGTTTTGGCTAACTTAGTGCATGGGTTTGATTGGCAATCTACAGAGGATCAGACTGATGTTGCTGAATCAATTGGTAGTGTGATTCGACGCATGGACCCCCTTTATGTCACTGCATCATCTACTACTTGACTAAGAACCCTTCCTAGTCATATATATGCTTAGTATTATGTTATTCTACAATAAACATATTTACTCATTTGAAAGTGTTGTTTGCAAAAAGATGTTTGAGATTTTAAAGTCTCTGGTTCCTTACTTCCTTAACTAATTTAAAAACCCATATGAGCTTACTTGATTCATTGTTCTGTACAAAAAGAAGCATCATCAGTCCCCTTCCCAATTGAAACAAGCAAGAACTCATTGAACTATAAGATCTCGGATACACATTTCATTTCTAGCATGCATGCTCACGTATATATGACAAATTTAATTATCCATGTTATCAAATTTTGAGTGGACAATAGTTTTGGTCCCAGGAGAAACTTGGCTTGTATACATAAGTCCAAAAGGCCTAGTCTGGGAATTTTGTGGTTCATTCCGTATACACCACCCATACAGATTTCTACCTTAGCAGATTCGAACATTTTGTATATCTATAGGACCATCATATTTAGGAACACTAAATTTTTTAAGAAGTTTTACTAGAAAGTCTTTGAAAAGAAAAGAAAAAAAAGTCTTGGAGAACTTGAAGAATCCCAACATGGAAATGATGATGACGATAATACTTCTAAGTTCAACAACCTTCATTACCATTCTCTTTTTCATAAAACAGATGATTAGAAAGAAAAGGAACACACTTCCGTCACCACCGAGACTTCCGTTGATTGGAAACCTTCATCAGCTTGGCCGCCACCCTCACCGATCACTGTGCTCTCTCAGCAACCATTACGGTCCTCTCATGCTCCTTCACTTTGGCCGTGTCCCCGTTCTTGTAGTTTCTTCTGCAGATGTGGCTCGAGATATTTTGAAGACGCATGACCGCATTTTTGCTAGCCGTCCGCGGTCAAAAATCTTCGACATGCTCTTTTATGACGGGTGTGATGTGGCCTTAGCACCTTATGGAGAGTATTGGAGGCAAATGAAGAGTGTGTGCGTCCTCCAGCTCCTCAGCAACAAAATGGTCAGGTCCTTTCGAAACGTGAGACAAGAAGAGATCAGTCTGATGATGGAGAAGGTCCATAAATCAAGTTCTTTGCCAGTGAATCTAAGCGAGCTATTGGTGAGTTTAACTAGCGATGTGATATCCAGAGTTGCTTTGGGACGGAAATACAGTAGTGAAACGGATTTTAAGGAGTTAATGAAAAGGCTCACAAGGCTACTGGGCGAGTTTAGTGTGGGAACTTATGTACCGTGGCTTGCATGGATTGATTGGGTCTATGGTTTGGATGGAAAGCTAAAAAAGACAGCCAATGATCTTGATGAATTCCTGGAGAGAGTTGTCAAAGATCATGTAGATGGCGATGGACATAGGGCTGATTTTGTGGATGTGCTGCTGGCAGTTCAGAGAGAGAAGAGCACCGGGTTTGAAATTGACCGGTTAAGCATAAAGGCTATCGTCTTGGTAACTGGAATAAGAAGAAATCAGATTCATATTCATCGATGTTTTAGTTTATATCTGTAGCTCTTATTTTGGTTTTCCCTTTTCAGGATATTGTTGTGGGTGGTACGGATACATCTTACGCGATTATGGAGTGGGCAATGACAGAGCTTCTTCGTCACCCCGAGTGTATGAACAAACTCCAGGAAGAAGTCCGTAAGATTTGTAAAGGTAAATCAAGTGTATCAGAAGAAGACATTCAAGACATGAACTACTTAAAAGCTGTGATCAAAGAGACAATGAGGTTACATCCTCCACTTCCACTGATGATTCCTCACCAATCAACACAAGATGTTAGATTAAGACACTACAACATACCTGCTGGTACACAGGTAATGATCAACCTTTGGGCGATCGGGAGAGAGGCTGAGACGTGGGGACCAGACGCGGAGGAGTTTAGACCGGAGAGACATTTAGATTCATCTGTTGATTTCCGGGGTCAGAATTTTGAGTTGATTCCATTTGGAGCAGGAAGAAGGATTTGCCCAGCAATATCATTTGCTGTGGTCTTGATTGAGGTGGCTTTGGCTAACTTAGTGCATCAGTGTGATTGGAGATTACCAGTTGAATATACAGAAGATCATACCAGTGTCGCTGAATCAACCGGTATGGTGATATATCGCTTGTTCCCTCTCTACGCCATTGCATCATCTACTACTTAATGGAGGCATTATATATAAATGGTTTATTATGTTTACGTGTACACAAACAAGTTTCCTCATTTGTAAGTCTTACTCACAAAGAATGCTTAAGGATTCGAGTTCTTGACTAACTACGCTAATTTCGAAATCCAACTAAGCTTACTTGATCCATTCTTCTGTACAACGAGCATTCATCAGTCTCCTCTCAGCTGGGCTTCACGGCTAGTCAAAGGAACATAACGAACTGAAGTTTCGCTCTTGATGCTAACCGAACCATCTGAGTTCTTATCCACCACTTGCAGATCTTGGAATATGTTTCCAACCGGTATCACCAGTCTCCCACCAGGTTTCAATTGATCAATCAATGCCTCTGGGATCTCCGGTGCTGCTGCTCCGACATGAATAGCATCATAAGGGGCAAACTCAGCCCATCCTTGCCTCCCATCTAATTTAAAAAGAACAAGAAACTCATTAAACCAGCAATGTTAAAAAAGAAAACATAAAAAAAAATCTCAAAAACTTGAATCAAAGCTCACCACCAGCATGAACAGCAAGAGACCCTTCTTTCAGCAATGGCGAAACAGCACTTGCTTCAATATTCTTAACAGAAGAAGCCACCAGTTCAGGAATGTGTTCAACACCGATAGCTCGCCCTTCGGATCCAACCATAACCGCAAAGCAAGCCGTCAAGTACCCAGTACCTACGAAAATTTAATCACATGCATATTCATCCCTCCTCAAAAACCAAACAAATACGGTATACTGAAAGTAAAAAGACAATCCAAGAGAGAAAAGCAAACCGGAGGCGACATCAAGAACACGCATTCCCGGTTTCAAATGCTTTTCAAGAAGTTGAAGACACATTGCGTGCATATGAGGAGCTGATATAGTCACATTATACCCAATAGACATTGGACTATCAACATAAGCAGAGGAACGATCTGGTACAAACACACCTCTATCCACAACCTCCATAGCTTTAGCAACTTCATTAGACGTAACAATACCATGATTTTGCAGATTCTCAACCATAGCTTTGTTCTTATTGATACTGCTTGGACTCCAAAATTGCTACAACATCGATTACCAAAAAAACCAAAATTGAAGTCATATACAGTAATTGAGATGATCCAATTCAAATGATTATAAATAATAGTCTTAGACTTAGTGATCTCTATCGATACTCTTACGGAACGATCAGAAGAAAACAATGAATCGATTGGGGAATGGGAATCGCAGTTACACATCTATTGATTCGAGTCGAAACGACTATACAGGATTAAGAGAGAGAGAGAGAGAGAGAGAGAGAGAGAGAGAACCTTCATCTTTATGTGAGAGAAAGCTTCCGGTGAGAAGCGAGAGTAAAGTTCAATTCAATGGAGGCAAGAGCAGAGTGAGAATTGAGATAGATAGAGAGAAGTGATGGCGAATGCGCATATTAGCGGAAATTGCACGCAACGAGCTAAAGAGAGTATTTGCAATGTTGATCACATATTTCTGTCATGTTTCTATTAATTACCCCATACCTTTTTCCTGTTTCAGTTTGGCCCAAATTCTTTATAAATTTATTTATTTTCTTACAGAATTTCCCACAATTTCCGCATATTTTAGTTTTACATTCCATATTTATTTATCTTTGTGAATTTGCCCCGAAATGTAAATCGAATGTTTGATTTTTTTACACATGGTAACTAAAGAAGCAAAGATGCCCTTATAGCTCAGTGGTAGAGCGTCAGTCTTGTATGCTGAAGATCTGTAGTTCGATCCTGCGTGAGGGCATCGTTTTTTATAAAATATTTTATCAATGGTTGCATTTATTTATTCACTAATAGAAAACACGAAACGACGTCGTCATAGTGTAACGTAAACGAAATGGTTGCATTTGTTTTGAAGTATATTTGGAACTTCACAAACACGTCACTGAATCTGATGATGAACGAGAACTTACGACCATCGTCGGATTCGATGGTTTCTTCTTCATGTCTTTTTGATATCTTGAAATCCACTTAGTGTATATACTTTGGAATCTTAAACTTAGGTGTGCTACATGAGATTACTCCTCTGAGCTCTTTTATATAAGAAGACCTAGATTCACATGGTATATTACCTCAGATTCTGAGAGGATATGTATGCTAAAGTCAGTATCAACCAATTAATGTGCTATTTTGTTGTTCCAAATACTGTCTTGATAATAATCGGTTCAACGAGTGTAAGCATTTGCTGTATAGGTTTAGCTGGCGATATAGAGTTGTTTGCTTCTAGTATTGAGATTACTTGTTCAACATCTGTTGAGTGGCTTATTAATCCAAGGGTTTGGTCGACCTAATTTCCAACAATCATGTTTCCTTGTGACCTAATGATTCTTCTGCTTTCTCAAAATCTTTTTCTTTTTTTTGGTTAGTATGTTTTGTTTCGGGGTGATTAGTAAGTAACTTATCCATACAATGTGTAACCACACGTACGGATTCAAAATCACATATTGCATGTTTTGAACTCTCAAATCCGATTCCAGATTTTTGCTAAAGTCATCAACAAAACAAAACAAAACTCACAGATACTTATTTGAATTATTTGAATCTTATTTTGTTTTGGTTTGGGATTCCTCTTCAATTATTTGAATCTTTCAAAAGATTTGGGAATCTTAAAGTTTTGGATATTAAATTGGATAAGGTTGTAAGGACATTTAAGGCACGCTACCTGTGTGGATCGGTCCACGATCCCTAGACAAAGAACACGTTATTGTAATCTTCAAATTATTGGGTTTCAGAAGTATAAATATTCACAATATTAGGAAACATATAACCACGTCGTTGCACTTTTGAGGATTGTATGATTCACAATATTAGGAAACATATAACCAGATGCTGTTGGCGTTGGGCGATTGAGAGTATGAGAAGCCTCAAAGTTATAAGAGTCATCTTTGCAGTGGAAGCAAAGGACTTAGTGGGTGCGGTTTCTAGACCTCATGCATGGCCAGCCTTCAAGTATCAGTCGGAAGTTATTTTAGGTGATCTAACTCAGATTCTTTTTTGAAGATTACTTAAAGAAAATAGAAGTGCTAACAAAGGAGCTTTCCTTATTGCTCAAAGTATGATAAGAGAGGATCGTAGCCAATCATACGTAGCATCAAGCTACCCTTCATGGCTTCATGAGGTGTTCACCGAAGAGATGTACATTACATAAGTGTAATGTTTTTGTTTACTCTCTGTTGGTGATTGTTTAGGATCCTTTTCCTCTTTAGGCTTTGTACTTTTGTAAAAACGTTGATGTGCTTTATGAATTATTCAGATGAAAAAAAAAAATACACAAAACTTATCCAGAAAGAAATTAAAGTATCGGTTAATGTTGCAAATGAAAAAATTTCAACCTCTCAAATTCCTTATAGAGGTGAGAAAATTATCAAGTAATATTATTATTATTATTATTATATTTCATAGAAGCTAGCTATAATATTTTCTTAACTTCATCAATCATCCATGGAACCTAGTCATACCAAAAAAAAAAGAAGAAGAGTATTTGACATGTTTTTGAGAAAAGTGGAATCTCTTCCGTACATATGAATATTAATCAATAGGCCTAAGATTAGGATATCAAACTAAAGTATTTAGTTACAAAGAATGATTAAAATAAAAAGTTTACTCACATTAAGAAGCATCTACATGATCCAACTACGTTGCAGATACTAAGCCAAGATCCATTCCAATTATTCATTCATACATATCCACTACATAATACGACAGTAGCTTATAATATTTTTTTAAATTCTTAACCCACGATTGGTTTAAGATGGTTTATTTTCATATTTAAATCTAGCTACCTCTAACTTGATGTAAAATATCCACATTTTTTTTTCTTTATTTCATTGCACGTTGTTAACTTGGCATGAGTTTTATGTCTTATGAACATATATATGTAGTATATGGAACTATAGGTTTAACTTTTAACACATGGGCTGCGTCAAATATTTTCACTCATCTCTTAGTTTTGGTCATCTTGCCTTGAGAGTTCAGAATAACAAATAACTAGAGATTAAAGGTTTAGAAAAATCTAAGTTAATTCCCTCGAGATCCTATCTCGTAGAACACATGGTATTTCCGGGATCAATGGAGAAAAAAATGTTTTCTATATGATATAGTCATTAAATAGTCGATACTAATCAATTATTTTGGTACATAATTTCTCGGTGCATGGTTTAAGACGTGTGTTTTAAAAAGCTAATTATGTTGCTTTCATGTGGTAGAATCAAAGGCATAAGGTCAACAATGCCATGGTGTGAACAGCTTTTGTCACCACATTTTTGGGGACATATCTTAATCTAATTATTTCTTTCATTAGTTTCCTAAGCAACTTGTTGCTTCCTCTTAGCTTTCCCATTAAAACCTATCATCCATCACCATGACAAATATCAATATCATTATCATCCAAACGATGAAAGCCAAAATTACTCATTATTTTTTAAGTCAACAAAATCGAACATTCATATGATATGTATACAAACGTTGAGTAACAGAACACACTACACACACATGTACATACAAGCATGAAATTTATAAATTCAGAAATTAAAAACATATCTTATGATTAGTATTCTAAACTATTTTAAAAAAATTACACTTATGATGGGTTACTTAATCCTCTTAGAAGCGTCTCCTAAAAGCGTTCCACAAGTCTAACCAAGACGTATACACAATAATTGATTCATTTTAAAAACGTCCATGGTATTTGAGTCATTTCAAGTCTCTAAAGAAAAATATTTCTATGTGCCTATATATATTTCCGACACCATTTCATTGAACTCTCAACCTGAAACAAAATAACCAAACAACAACAACAAAAAAACACAATGAAGAAACTCCTTTTGATATTCCTCTTATCTCTTGTCATTCTCCAAACTGCTTGTGGATTCGATTACCACGACAAGGAAATAGAGAGTGAAGAGGGCTTATCAAAGCTCTATGACAGATGGAGAAGCCACCATTCTGTTCCTAGGAGTCTCCATGAAAGGGAGAAGAGATTCAACGTCTTCAGACACAACGTGATGCATGTTCACAACACCAACAAGAAGAACAAATCCTACAAACTTAAACTCAACAAGTTTGCAGATTTAACTATACATGAGTTCAAGAATGCTTACACCGGTTCCAACATCAAGCACCACAGGATGTTGCAAGGACCTAAACGCGGCTCCAAACAGTTCATGTATGAGAATGCATCCCGAGTTCCGCCCTCTGTAGATTGGAGAGAGAAAGGTGCTGTCACTGAAATCAAGAATCAAGGCAAATGTGGTAAGTATAAAGCAATATATAGTCCATTAGTAAGAAATTCTAGAAGTGATGTTACAATATATTTAAATATAATTTTAACATGACTTGCTGAATAAATTATCAGGAAGTTGTTGGGCATTTTCTACCGTAGCAGCTGTTGAAGGAATCAACCAGATCAAGACGAAAAAGCTGGTCTCACTGTCTGAACAAGAACTAGTGGATTGTGATACTAACCAGAATGAAGGTTGTAATGGAGGACTTATGGAGATTGCATTTGAGTTCATCAAGAAGAACGGTGGAATCACAACCGAAGATAGCTATCCCTACGAAGCTATTGATGGAAAATGCGACGCTTCAAAAGATAATGGAGTGCTTGTGACGATAGACGGGCATGAAAATGTACCCGAAAACGACGAAAATGCTCTTCTTAAGGCCGTTGCGAACCAACCTGTATCTGTTGCAATTGATGCTGGAAGTTCAGATTTCCAGTTTTATTCCGAGGTAAATAAAAAACTAACAAAAATCGCGTTATCTTATACTAAAAAATTCATACCTTGAAGATAATAAGCTACTATAAGCTTTAAGATTTGATCCGAAGTGTAAAACAATTTAACTCCAAGTCATATATATGCCATATTGTTGTATTACTTGTAAATAACGTTTGGTAACGTGTTGTAGGGAGTGTTTACGGGATATTGTGGAACAGAGTTGAACCACGGTGTGGCAGCGGTCGGGTACGGATCAGACTCGAATGGGAAAAGGTATTGGATAGTGAGAAACTCATGGGGAGCTGAATGGGGAGAGGGAGGCTATATAAAGATTGAGAGAGACATTGATGATTCTGAAGGGCGTTGCGGTATTGCGATGGAAGCATCATATCCGATCAAGCTATCGTCTTCTAATCCTTCCCCCAATGACGATGACGTCAAAGATGAGCTCTAGATATATGTGGCCACATTGTGTGTAAAACCATGGTTGATCCCAATTTCTTGTCGATTCATGTTGTTAGTTTTGTCTTCATGATTTGCTGTTGATGTTGGTTTTGGATTTGAATAAAAAATTTCTAGTTCTTCTCTATCCTTGTTTATTACATTTGAGGTAAATAGAGAACGTATTTATGGTTATAATAAGAGACAACGTGATGGGAATGTGTAAATGATTACATTTCCAGCTAATTGTATCCTTAAGAGACAATATAGCTGAAAATAGAGTATAGGTCACTTGGCACTTTTAGACCATATGCATCGGAAGGACAGCATTATGGTCCCAAAAATTTTTAAATTTTCTTTTTTTTTTATAGATTTTTTTTTTTTAAATAACCATTCGCGGGCCGCCACATATCAGTGTGGCCCGCGAATAGTGGACAACAACACACATGACCGTCCCGTTTGGAGGTACGTCCTTCTGTTTTTTTTTTTTTTTGGGGTGTAAGACGCTGATAAATACGCCCATGCCCTTATACATATAATGTAAATGAAACACATGGTTTTGTTTGAATAAATTTTACATTCATTCAAAATTCCTGAAGAACTGTACATACTACGTAGTAGTTTTAGAAGATAATATAGTTGGTCAAGCACTAGTTCACGACATAGAAGCATAACTCATGATGATCATAAAAACACGACCTACTTGGCTACTTATAACATGAACTAATTAACGTGGAGTCAAGCTAACTCGAGCTAATAATTTGCTTTTGCATTACTTTGAATATAAAACTTCTGTCTATAGTATAGTATAATTTAATGAAGGGGACTCTATCCATCTTATCTTTACCATTTAAATCTGTGGGAAATGGGAATGGACGTGTCTATCGTATTTCTATCTTTTTGTTTTTTTAATAAAAATACTTTTCAACTTTTTCTACTTTCTACCAAATCTAAATTCTAGTATCATAAAGTTTTAACTTTTAATATATAACATAAAGTTTTCGCGTAGAATTTATGTTATATGTTGAATTTTAATATATAACACAAAGTTTTTCGCGTTTCACGTGTTTTATGAAAACGTATCCGTTCTTGCTTTTGCCCCTCGCACGATCTCTTCACCCTACTTTCTCATTTAGTCGATCTCACGTACATAACGCAGACACATGTATTCATAATTATGATATACATTGAGACACAAAGATAAGCTTTATTGGTTCTCGTGGTGAGAACTAAAACGCAAGAGTAATTTACTGATGATTACTTTTGCTTCGACGAAACTCTATGTGTCATAACTTGGAAACATAATCATACATAAAACCAACTTAATATGCGGTCAAGCAGCTGACTCAACCAGTTATATCGATAAATTGAATGTTATAAGAAACCTACAATGCAGGTTATGCTTTTGGAAAGATTATTTACAATTTGATGATGTTATGAGTTTGATTATAACTACGGATGCATGTGGTTAGGTCCTATATAGACTATGTAAAATCAAACATGCTAATTTTTGTGCGGTTTGGATCGGGCTGAGTCTTCTAACTCATTCTAGTTAGTCAATGTAACAAATGATCTATGTACCATGTCAATAATTGTACGTTAAAATTTAAAAAATAGTGCAATCAGTCAATATTCCAAGGATTTAATATATTGTGTTCCCATCTCTAATCATTTCATATAAACTAGATGCCAAAAAAACCCAACAAGGAGAAACTCAAGAAATGAAAGTTTTCTATATTGTTATCTCTTTTATCTTCCTCTTCCAAGTATCTCAAGGATTCGATTTCGATGAAAAGGAGTTAGAGACCGAAGAGAGCGTATGGAAGCTCTACGAAAGATGGAGAGGGCACCACTCTGTATCCAGAGCCTCCCATGAGGCACTCAAGCGGTTCAACGTTTTTAGACACAATGTGCTCCATGTCCACAAAACTAACAAGAAGAACAAGCCTTACAAACTAAAGATCAACAGATTCGCCGACATAACTCACCACGAGTTTAGAAACTCATACGCTGGCTCTAATGTTAAGCATCACCGGATGCTCCGTGGTCCCAAACGGGGATCTGGTGGTTTCATGTATGAGAATGTGACCATCGTTCCGAGTTCTGTTGATTGGAGAGAAAAAGGAGCTGTCACTAAAGTCAAGAATCAACAAGATTGTGGTAATAGATTCTTACGAGCTTATTGTGTTCTTTTTGAATCAAGAAATATTTATAATTGAATCTTTTTTTGTGGATTTTGATTTCTTGAAAATTTATGAACATCTGAATCAATTAGTCTCTACTGCTCTGTTTTTATACTCTGTTTTCTTTTTTCTTTTTTTTTCTTGCTCTGTTTCTAATTGGATTTAGATTATTTCTAAACCTTTCCAGGAAGTTGCTGGGCTTTTTCCACAGTCGCAGCAGTAGAAGGGATAAACAAGATCAGAACAAACAAACTAGTTTCACTGTCTGAACAAGAGCTCGTTGATTGTGACACTGAAGAGAATCAAGGTTGCGCAGGAGGTCTCATGGAACCTGCGTTTGAATTCATCAAGAACAAAGGTGGCATCAAACCAGAGGAGACTTATCCTTACGAATTCAATGACGTCGAGCTCTGCAGAGCTAAGTATGTTGATGGAGACATTGTAACGATCGATGGACACGAACACGTCCCTGAGAATGATGAGGAAGCACTTCTCAAAGCTGTTGCCCACCAACCTGTCTCTATAGCCATTGATGCTGGGAGCTCAGATTTCCAGCTTTACTCTGAGGTAAAACTTTTATTTAACTAGAATAGTACCTTTTGTTAAATATCACTAATCAAATTACTATGATTAACTTCAGTATATAACAATCTTAAAGCAACATCATACCAAAATTGAATGGCAATGAACCAATCAACTTTGTCTAGTAGTATGTATAGAGATCTATGGTCTTAAGCGTGCATGCATTCGATTGTAGGGTGTGTTTACCGGAGAATGCGGGACTCAGTTAAACCACGGGGTGGCGATTGTCGGATATGGAGAGACCAAAAATGGAACAAAATATTGGATAGTAAGGAACTCATGGGGACCTGAATGGGGAGAAGAAGGCTATGTTCGGATAGAAAGAGGAATATCAGAGAATGAAGGACGTTGCGGTATAGCCATGGAGGCTTCTTATCCCACCAAGCTCTCCTCTACTCCTTCTACTTATGAGTCATTGGCTCGTGATGATGTGAAAGACGAACTTTAGTTACTCTGAGTTGTTGAAGACTAGATTTCAACGATTGAGATCATATCTTATGGGATTTCATCTTTAATTGAGACGATATTTTTATGTTCTTGTAATTTTGGCCAAGATATATACTTTATGAAAAAATTCAAAGTTTCAATGATGTGTTACAAACACATCTTGTAACTCTCATAAAACACTATAAGTGATAAATCATAATCATCATCCCCTAAATTCAAGAACATTGATAATTTATTATTACATGATGATATTATGAGATAAAGTGAACAAATCAATGTAGCCAATTTTAAAGGCTTTACTCACATACAAATTACTAAACCCTCTTAAACTAATCAAAGGGTATATGATTGTATACCCCTTGATAGTTCCCCTAACCATATATACTACAAAAAGAATCAAAACTAACAAATACGATTTACAAGAAAGCTTCTTAATCACTAATCTACAAATTTCGCTAGCTCCTTTGTTTTGATTAAATGTTCTGCTTCCTCTTCACATTTGTTCTTCTTTGACTGACATAATGAAGACATAGCTTTGGCAGTCACAACTCTTGTCACAAGAAGCTTCCACTTGGTGTCTTCACCCATCTTCTTGTCTTGCTCTCCCCTTTTCTTGAATTGCCTGCTCCCAAATTAAAAGAGTTGAAAATGACAATGAGATTCAAAAATATCTACAAATTTCGAAAATCCAATAAAAGAAAGAAAGAAAAATAAATATCTACAAATTTCAAGAAGTTCCAAAAAAATTGCAGCCGTCGGATTACGACCCATAATCAATTCTCATAGCAAATTGCAACTTTTTCAAAGATGGGTCATCATCACAAAAGTGTCAACATAAACCAAAACTTTTTTCTTAATAACAACAAAACATTGGTTTTAAAAACATTAGAAAAAAAAAAAAAAAAAATCATTAGGGCATACCTGCAAAGAGGGACGCGACAAGTCTCAGGCTGATCACAAACAGAAGAATGGAGTCTAAAGAGTTGAAGCATCCGCTTGCAACGAAGACAACCTTTGTCGTTACTCCTCTTCTTGCATACAGCAAAGTGACGTATCAAAAGCTGTAGACCATAACACGTGGAAAACGCCTTACAAGGCTTCGACTTCTCCGCAACCATAGCTGACTTGTTGTTGTTGTTGCCTACCACGTTTGATGGACCGACCAACGTACAACCTTGGGTGCATATGTGCTCTATACACTCCATTGCCTCGCTTAGTTGCATGTATAGATCCTGCTCCTTTCTATGTCGTCGTCTTCTTTTTTTCCTCTGTCATTAAATTATCATCCAACACACAAATCAGAAAAAAAGAACGACCAAATCTTTTTTAGGGTTAATTAGGTTTATAAACCAAATTTAATCAAACATGAGTTAAATAATAATATAATCTTATTGCATCGATGCCAAACTAAATAACCAGGGTTTTGAAAAATCTAACACTAAACCAATTCTTAACCAAGCTTAACTGGAAAATGGCGTTTTCAATTTCGTATGATATTATAGAAACCAAACCGAATAGTAAAACCAAACTATGATCCCTTTGGTAATAACAAAAACAGAGGAAAAACAGAGGTTTTGTGTTTTTTTACCGATTCGGCATCATCGATGAACTGGAGAACGTCGAGCTCGAGGAAAGGATCATGTTCTTGAAGAAACTTCCAACCTTCAGTTGCCTCAACGGTCTTAAACTGCGAATGTATCAGACGCATAGATCGAAGGCAAACATCAGGTGCGTCGCAGAGCCGAGCCAGCTGGAGAACATCGACTACGTTCTCAGTCGTTAGCCGCTGTACAACGCCTTTTGAGCATCGTTGCTTCAGCTCCGGCACCATGTAGACATGAGACAAAGCTAAAAGATGGATTCCATATCTCTCCATCTCAACCTCCGTCAAACTGAAACAAAAAGAGAGAGGCAAAAGGGTGTTTTAGTCATTTTCTGACAGCTAATTGATTAAAAAGAGTCTAATAATTACTTAATTAGCCGTTGATTATTTCAAATCCGTGTGTAAATGTATAAAACGTTCACATTCTTTTACAAAATATTAATATTTATTCAAGAATGTTCAACATTTGAAAAAATTCAAGAAGAAGAAACAAACGAACCTAGAAGAGTAGAGGAACTCGATAAAAACAGAAACGGCGTCGCATGGAACGCCGAGAATCTTGATGACTCTCTTGGATCCACAGCCTCTGTAACGTTTCACCGGTTTCTTGATAATGTTCATCAGTACAGGTGAAGCCGCAGCCTGCATTATACACAAAATCTCAGCTAAACCAAACCAAACCAAACCGGAAAATAATTAAACCGAAAGTCATAAAAGATAATATCATACCAGGACGCCGGAGTGAGCCGGGATACGACGGTTACCGGAAGTAACGATCTCAACGTCGGGAGTCGTCGTTGTGAGATTATATGAAAGTTTATCGGTGGTTAACGAACATAAGTCGTCTTCTTTTGTGGACATGGCGACAAGAACAGCTTCCATTAGAGAGAGATGTGTCGTGTGGATGGGTTTGAAGAAGGAAGGCTTTTGGAACAATTTTGTGGTTTATATAGACGACGTTGGCGAGGAGGTGGGTCTTGCACCGTAACCCTTTTTGATGATTGCTGACGTGGCTTTTCTCAAATATCTTTTTTTTTTTGCTTAGGTGTCTCTCTATTCTTATCTCGCTCACACGCTCGTGATCTGTTACACTTTAATATTATTTAGTTATTACACTTTTATGTGATGGAAATAGCATTTTTGGATAAAGAGATGAAGCTGGATCACTTGTTGTTGTACCATTACTTTTAAATATAACGAAGAGGAGAATTCGTATACAAATTTTATATTCTATGTGTATTAGAAACGAACTAGGAAACTCATAGTCTAAATAAAACTTCCAACTGTAGTATCTGAAAATTTTAATGTGGTTGGAGTTTTTGGTAAACTCTTCGTAAGGTTTTTCTTTTCTTTTCTTTTGGTCCGTGTAGAGATCATGGAATTTTGGGATAAAGTTTATGCAACCATGCATGGACTTTAAGACAATGAAATATACTGATATAAAGAAGATTAAAGTGTATTATGCAACCATGCATGGACTTTACGACAATGAAATTTACTGATATAAGAGGATTAGAGGTACGGCTCTCAACTGTTTCCATATATAATTTCATGATAATAATGTCAGGAAACTCGCCTCGTGTTTCAATAGCGTATCTAGGGTCAAACGCAACTAGTTTTGTTTAGAACAAAGTGTTAACTTTTTGAATCAAAAAATTAATTGAGAATTATCTAAAATGTAAGAGCGAAACCACTATCAATATATTTCATTTTCCGTTGCATTGAGTGTTGCATTGGTATTATTTGTATATGATTGGAGGAAAAACAAACCAAATTGGTGTATATACCCCCTATATATAAAGAGAAATAAATATGCGAACGGAAATAAAAGGATTAACTAGTAGTACTCTTGTTCAAATCAAGAATAAAACAAGCAAATAAATATCCAGAAAATATCGGTTTTATTAGATATTATCATGATTTTTACTCAAGATATTTATTTTCTTTAGTACAAAATATAGTGATGATGATAAAGTATTTTAGATTGAATGGTTTTTATTACTACTTAACTCAATCATAAGTTATTTCTTCTATATTTAGTTTCTTTTATATAAAATAATATCGACAATAATAAACGATCCTTCAGTTTCGTAACACTTGAAGTACAAAATAAATTCTCACCCTTGAAGCTTTTACTAAAATTTACAGCAGCCACACAAAAAAAAAAAAAGAAAGGATATCCACCTTTAGCTAAGGAATGCCTCAAATGCTTCATATAGTCGCACATTATATTTGCCAGGCCATCCTCGTTAGGAGTATCTCAAGTATGTATATCTATCTATAAAGTCATATACTCATAGTTGCCTCAAACATTTTAATATGACCGACTTGTTGTAAGTTGTAACGTGAATCTAACATAGATAATGTTCTATTTGATTTGTGTATTGAGTTGGACCAACGCACCACTACCCGTATTGTATGTAAATATATTACTGAAAACATGATTTAGTATAATTACGTTTCCTGAAAAAAGTGGGACTATTATAAGGTTGCTTTTGTCTATGATCCCAAAAAACAATACGACCTTTTGTTCCATGTAGGCAGATTTATGTTTTCTTATGCATCCTATGTGGAAAGTGAAATAACCGGGACCAAATTAATATTTGGCGTTTGTCGTCAAAGAGGCTATGCATGAATGCTTATTAAAATCTAGAAAAGCCGGTTATTGCAATAAAACCGACCTTTGCCTCTTCCCAAAAGCCACCCTCCCTCTTATATCCCTCGTGGCATTATGTTTGTTCTCATCCAATCATAGAAGCCCTCTTGTATTGCCACTTGTGATCCTCTTGTTTATCCATTGTGTGACACATTTTTGTGTTCTCGATTAAAATAGCTGCCATATGATTAATTTTGAAATCGAACGTTCTTATCCCTTTTTGGTTAGATTTCTATTGTCTTATCAATCATTTTCTAAATAATTTATTGTTTGTTAAACTATTTTTTGAGAGGTATATCTCAATATTCTGGCCATCTATATTTAATTTGATGTTGTAGGGAAACCTACTATATTTATAAAAAGTTTCATAGAAAAACTCTTTTTTTTAGGTAGTAATTGATTATATTCTATTGTTTTCGAATGATCATATTATGATACACGAAACGTTATGGACCCAATCGTTTATAAGGAACCACAAAATGGTTAAACAAACAATTAAAAATTTGGCGAAAAATATATAATCAACAAAGTTAGGAATAATAAAAGTAGGTACAAGGATTGGAAATGGGGAGTAAGTTCGCCGCATAAAATGCTGATATGTTACAAAAATTAATTAGGCTTCATGCAATGATTATCTTCAGGGGGTGGTGTAGATTTTATGCCACGTGAAAAAATAACATTTTTGACCTGTTGTTTATGCTTTGGTTGGCTTTTCGTGTTCCACAAATCACATAAAATATTCTTGCATGAGCTGTGTAAACTCATTGACATATTTGTTAGCTATCTTGATGCATCTCGTCGTTCACATATGTGTCTCATTATAAAACCAAAAAAATCACAAATTTGTTGATAAGTTTTCCACACCGAAATAGTGGTCGGTCCGTCCGGCCATAAACTAATTAGTAGATTTGATTAATGCTGTTCTTCTTACTCATCGTTGGTGAGAAAAAAATATAAAGGTCGTTGGTCGGAGATGTCTATTTGACTATTTCCCATATCATTGGTTGATTACTTTATCTAGAAAGCCAAACTTCATTATACTAATCAGTGATGATCCTATCCGCATGATATGTGGAAGAAGACCAAAAGGTCTCCTTTGGATTTCCACTCGTCCTTACTTATGGGATAATATACAATTTACAATATGTTCTTTACTTTATCTTTGATGTTAAACGATTTCTTCTGTCATGCAAACTTTATCCTCATAGTTTGGACATTAATTATATTATTCACTAGTTGGGAGATTAAATAAAATAACGTGGTTTCTTCGAGGGTTTAGTATATTGTAATTTAACTAGATCGATTGCTTTAGGGTTTACTCGTATACAAGAGAAAAAGCAAATAAAGTATTGTCTACACGATAACATGTACTAGTTGTTAATCATTTGTCGAACATTAGAATTTGGTTATTAATTGTCTTATTGATGATAAGATCCAAGTATATACTTATGGCTAATACAAAAATTTGTATCAGTAATACATTGTGATGTATCAATATGTTTTAGAGATTGCAATATATATAGTAATTTGTTAAAAGATCATATGTTTACTTTAATTGTGATGTTATTTATCAATTTGTATGGAAAATATTTTAAAAAATCGAATACAGACGATTTTTTCCCGTTGGATTTGAAGTTGCTACTTTACTCTGTCACTAATCATGATAGGTTTGTTTTTGTTTGTGAAACGATTTCTCTAATGACAGTAATAGTTTTCTATCAAGTTTGATGGAACAATTTTGTGATGATTGTGGATATAGCGTTGGTCCAAAATGTCTAAATTCTTAGGTTTAAAAACGTATTAGTAAAATATGTATAATTATATTCAAACAAAGGTTGCATGCATCTTCCAGAATTCGAAATTGAGTCTTACACTCTTACATATTTGACCGAATCTATATCAAAATTAATTAATTTCTGGAACAAATCGTATATGTTTGGCTGTTAACGTTTACCTTTCCTCCCTTGGTCTTCGGAGCAAGTGACGCACACAGGACATGACATAAAACAATTTCGGTTAATAACCGAACCCGAACCGAAAAACATAAATCTCGGCTTGCTTCGGTTCAGTAATTTGTCCCAGGGCTAGTTAATTGGATTGAGTTGGGTTAGTCCACTAGTCCCGTTGTGGTTTGTTAGGAAAAGTTAATAGACCATTTAAATGGGCTTATGCGACTTTATATTGGGCTAGGCCCATAGAATGGTCGCCTCATTGTCAAATTGTCTCACTGACACAGGAAGAAGAAGTCATCGAACGGAAAGTAAAACAACTGATTTTGCTTGTTTGGTTTGGATCCGAGGAGATGGTTCCTTCGAGCGAGACAGCGACCGTACGAGTCCTTTGCCAAAAGCTGCTTCTCTCAGAGAACCAACCTGGCAATCTCCAATGGCTCATTGGTTCCCCATTTTTCCCGCCTTTCACCGTCGTCTCCACCTTCCGATGTATCCATCACTCTCCTGATTTCCAGCAAGAATCTGGTAAGGAGACAGCCGCGTTTACACTTTGAGTATCTCAATAAATTGAATCGGAATGTTCAATTGCATGATTCATGTTTTCGATTACGAAAGTTTAAGTTTTTATTCATGAATCAAAGGTTTTTCTTTGTTATATAACTCTTGTCATAGAGTGAGGAGTTAAGAAACAAAAAGTGGTCATCTTTAAACTTTGTATTTAATGATTTTGAATGCTCAGTAAAGATAGCTCTTTTGAGATTTGTATGGGGTTTTTGTGTTGAATTGTTTTCTTGATCATTATTTGTGAAAAACCAATCAGATGATCTGCGGAAGTTACTACCAAAAGGTTTTGAAGTCATTGGGGGTCTCATAGTTGGGGATTCTGATGCTGAGAAAAGCGCATTTGAGGCGGTTAGAGCTGCCCGTAGATTGCGAAAGCATTTATCTGAAGGTGGAGAGTTGGATGATGAAAAGATTGTTGGGGCTAGTTGTGATATAGGAACTGGTACCATTCACTTTTTCATCTCTAAAAACGAAAAAGCAACAAAGCTAGAGCCTGTTGCTTCTGTTGTGTATGAGGATAAGTCTGGAAAGTATTTATGGGAGAATGGTTGCTTGCTTCACTGTGAGCTTCCAATCAAGTTGCCATTCTATTTTCCCGCAAGCTCGCCTTCTGGTATGATCTCTAGTTTCTGGTATTTGGCTTCATCTTTTGATTGCATGTGCTTTTTTTTTTTCCCTCAAGTTTACTGGTATTATTTTTTGCAGATTCGAAGGAGAAGTTTTCAGATGCAATTGATGCAGTTATTACTCAGTTTAAAGAACCTTATGCTGTATACATAGCCGAGACCTTAAACAAATCTTCTGGAGATGTTGCAAAGCCAGTTGTCCTCCGTGGTAAAGATTTTGGTTTTGGTGCTGATGCATCAAACATTAATCGTCTTCCTGCTGACGACCAAGTATCGGACATCAAAATGTTGTCATGTTCACATTTTTGTCTGAATAGCAAAACTGCTACAGCAGTAAATTCAGCTGAGGTAAGTAAACTGAGAAGTTTTTACCTTCATATCACTGTTTGTGTTGCTACTTCCTGGATTTATTGCGCTACCTCCTCCCCTGATATTTCTTCTTCTTAGAATGCAGATAAAATCCACATATCTGTTCTGCTTAATAGATCTGAAAAATCTCCAACCTCTGGTGCACCTGTTGCTGAATATTTTCCAGGTAGAAACTTCAAATATAGATTATTTATTTAGAATGTATTCAAGGCAGTAAGAACACGCATGTGGCTTGTTCTTATATCTTAATTTTTTTTTACTATTCTCACAGCTATGGAAGAAGCAAGGCTCATTGTTGTTGATTTGAATCTTGATGTACTTACTTATGCACCCAAGGATCTTCCACTAATGCATGCGGTCTCAAATTTAGTTATCCCTGCTTTGGTTGATCAATTATATTCCCTGAAGAAGATTATCTTACCATATCTCTTGATGGAACATCCTCAGGTAGGGCTTCGTTTACTTTAGGTTAGTTATCAAATATTTCGCATAGTATCATTTTGTTGGATCTGGTGGTTCCATCATAGTCAGTAAGATGAGATTGTATATGTCACTGAAGCACTTTCATCCCTCTCTGAACTATCCATATTGTTCCTGACTATCTCAAGAGTTGCTTTGCTTTTACAGTTGCGTATATATCACTTCAATCCACCTGGAGTAATACATCCAATCACGACTATATACGAGCTTAACTACGGGGAGACTGAAATGAAGCAAGGTAATTATTCTGTTTATATAAGGAGGCCACAAGAATCATGCTAAGATTGAAAAGATACACATATCCCTTTCTTTGAATAAATTTGAAGTTGTCTATAGGAAAGCCTTATAAAGTTATAATTACCAACTTAGTATTCTGCTGTGTTTTTGAACTAGCACTTTCACACAATTTAGATCGTCTAAAACTTTTATTGCAGTCTCATTTATGTTATATGATATATTCTTTCTGCTCTTGACTCTCTTTGCAGTCGATGTTAGAAAATCTCTACACTTGAGGCTTGGTCTGCCACTAGATCGTCCACTCCTAAGAACTGCTAATGCCTTGGATTTTTCTGTGAATGATGACTCTAGGAGCAACATAAAGAAAAGAGGTACATAGACCTGCCTAGTTTGTTTAATTCATTATCTCTTTGTCTTAATATTTGCAATAAATTTAATTGGTAAGTAACATGGGCACTGCCAGGTTCCATCTTGCTCAAAGATGTGCACATCGGAATCCCTAGCAGTGGAGGTTAGAATTATGTATTCCTTTCTTTTTGTCGTTCAGGCTTTGTTCTAGCTATTCGTCTATTAATTTTTGCATTTTCTATGCAGTCACGGAGGGTGTGTCATCTCTTATTCAAGGTTCATATGAGTATTATCATTATCTTCAGGATGGCTTTGATGACTCGGTATATAATTTCTTGTTCTCCCAAGGTTACAAAATACTGTGTCAATCCAAAACCCGATTGTAGCTGATGATGTGGAAACTGTAAAAAGGAATATTGCGTTGTGCTATGTAACTGGAATCCTTTACAATCCTTTCACTGGAAATCAGAGTTCTTTAATATTACTAGCACAACATTTGGTTCAATAATTACTAGAAAGTTGGATATAGTGTCTACTTCTAATACTAGTTTTCTCTTGTGCCAGGGATGGGGGTGTGCTTACAGATCATTGCAAACTATCATCTCCTGGTTCAGACTTCAGCACTATACTTCCATTGCTGTTCCTTCACATAGGTTTGAAACAGTTTATTGTTATTAAAACTCCGGGCTCCTCTTCCATCTCTTAATCAATTAAGCAAAACTATTTTGATTCTCAGGGAAATACAGCAGACACTTGTAGAAATAGGTGACAAGGAATCTTCGTTCGTAGGATCACGCGAGTGGATCGGAGCCATAGAGTTGAGTTTTGTGCTAGATAAGCTTCTTGGTGTAAGTCTTCCCACTCTAAACTTCCCTTATTTGAATTTATTCTGACATCTGAATCATCTTAAGACAATAATCGAATAGTAGAGTTTTGCCCTCAACACGAAATTGCGTCTATATGTTTTAGATGAAGTCGAAAAACAAGCATTCCAGTATAGTGTATTGACGTTGATAATCTTGGAGGTCTTTTTCTTACAGGTAAGTTGCAAAATAATGAATTTTAGATCTGGATCGGAGCTCCCAGAGAAATGCCGTGAATTAGCTATGCATTTTGAGAACCAAGGAACTCCGATAATGATTGGTAAGTCAAAGCCAAACCACGCATACTATCACCATACACAAGCTTTGAAATCAAAACAAGAACTCATTCGGTATTCAAACCTTCTTGGCTCTGACATCACAAAACTGTGTCTTGTGTGTGTTTTATTCAGGAGGTGGGGTTCTTGCATACACGCTACTGGGAGTGGATTACAATGAAGGAAGCGGGGATTGCGCGTTCCTGATCCTGGATCCGCATTACACAGGAAGTGAGGATCACAAGAAGATCGTGAATGGTGGATGGTGTGGGTGGAAAAAGGCAGTAGATAGCAAAGGGAAGAGCTTTTTCTTGCAAAACAAGTTTTACAATCTTCTTCTTCCTCAGCGTCCTAACATGGTTTAAATTATATCATTGTCCTCCCTACATACACCAAACAATCATATCACAGTTTTACTAGTGTACTCTGGTCTACTACTTAGTCCTGATAATGCAAAACATGGAGTTTTAGTTGCAGTTGATATTTTTTTTTTCTTTTTTTACGAGTTTGTGTTATGGAAAAAGAAGTAAATCCAATGCAAACCAAATTGAAGGATAAGGTCAATTGCTTAATTACTTTTGACAAATCCAATTGAATAACTTTAGTTTTGGTAAATTTCTACTTTCTTTTAGTGAGCAGATTTGTATTTATGAAAAGTAATTTGGATCTAACTAATTAATTAAAAGATTAAGGTTTTCTTTTAAATTAAGCATAAATATAAGGGTAACTTCACAATTTTAAAAAGCCTTTATTTTTCCTTTTCTTATATTTTCCAATTTTGTAATCGCCGATTCTCTCATGCTATATAAACTCTCGTCGAGCTTTGAGAATCGGCGACATTGAAAATAATCTTCTGAGAGACTCTGGTGAGAAATTCTTCTTACCTGAGGAGTTTGTGTTTCAGTAGTGGATCTCTGATCCCTTGTTCTTCTTTCCTGTCTTGGCTAGAGAGATCCGAGTCAAGCACAGAAGAGTTCGATTCACGAGTTGGACTGTATACGTTTCGGATTAATCGCTGGTATGTATAATTACTCTATATGTTGGGTTTCACATGTTTCGTTTAGTTGATTCTTTGGTATTATCACGAAATAAACTCGTTACGCTCATGTGTTAGTGTTTGCTCTTAAATTGATGATTATATTGTATGTTTTGGGAATTTTTTTCTAACCATTCATAAATCTTGACTGTGATAGATGGCATCGAGTGAAGGGTTTTTGACTAATGGACAGCAGAAGAAACTGGAATTAGCAGCAACTCAGAATCTGTCATCATCACCAGAATCTCCTCCTTTGTTTGCTGTCAAGAAAGGTTGGTACTTATATCAATTCCTAAGTAAATTAAATACATATTGCTTATAAATATGAAGCTTAGATGTCATTCATTGGATTCCTCTTTCATTGTTTCAACAGGTGGTGTTGCTTGTGGTAAAGAGAATCGGGGAGAGGTTCTTGACACAGAAGTAGACTGTTCTTGTATAGATGATAAAGATCCTAATGATGTTAATGGAGAGGTATTACTTCTGTTTCATTTTGTTGTGCTACTCTCTTTTTTAAATGTGTTTACTTATCTGAATTTTTTCAACTTGATTTAAACAGAAACCATATGAACTTGTTGGGTCGCCAGTGTTAGGCCCTTTTGATGATTACAAAAGGTCTGTAGTTTCCATCATCGAAGAATACTTTATCTCTGTGGATGTTCAAGTGGCTGCATCTGACCTTATGGAACTTGGTTTGAGCGAATACCATCCTTATTTTGTCAAGAGGCTTGTTTCCATGGCCATGGACAGGGGCCATAGGGAAAAGGAAAAGGCTTCGGTGTTGCTCTCTCGATTGTACCCTAATATTGTTTCACCTGATCAAATCAGGGTTGGGTTCATTAGACTGCTTGGATCCATTGGTGATCTTGCTTTGGACATACCTGATGCTGTTAATGTCCTGGCTTTGTTTATTTCCCGGGCCATTGTCGATGAAATTCTTCCCCCGGTATTTCTAGCTAGAGCAAAGAAGACTCTACCGGATTCATCTCAAGGGTTTCAGGTTATCCTAACTGCAGAAAAGAGCTATCTCTCGGCTCCTCACCACGCCGAGCTAGTGGAGAGAAAATGGGGTGGGAGCACTCGCATTACGGTAGAAGAAACAAAGAGAAAGATATCTGAAATTTTGAAGGAATATGTAGAGAACAGAGACACTCGTGAAGCTTGTACATGCATCAGGGAGTTAGGCATCTCGTTTTTCCATCACGAGGTCGTGAAGAGGGCTTTGGTTCTGGCCATGGAGTTTCAAACATCCGAGCCGCTGTTACTAAAACTGTTGAAAGAAGCTGCAGAAGAAGGTCTCATTAGTTTGAGTCAAATGGCGAAAGGGTTCTCTCGAGTAGCAGAGAGTCTTGATGACCTTTCTCTTGACATCCCATCTGCTAAAACTCTGTTCGAATCAATAGCTCCCAAGGCTGTTTCCGGAGGTTGGCTTACGTTAAAAGAATGCAATGATCAAAACGAAAGCTTACCGATTGAAGATGAAAAGCTAAGGCAGTACAAGAAGGACACAATAGTTATACTTCAAGAGTATTTCCTTTCTGATGACATTCCTGAGGTAATCCGCAGTCTTGAAGACTTAGGATCACCCGAATATAACCCGGTGTTTTTGAAGAAGCTAATCACTCTTGCTATGGATAGGAAGAACAAAGAGAAAGAGATGACTTCTGTTCTTCTCCCTGCTCTTCACATAGAGATGTTCTCAACAGAAGATTTCATAAACGGTTTCATCATGCTCCTTGAATCCGCAGAAGACACAGCACTAGACATCTTAGAAGCATCACACGAGCTTGCTCTGTTTCTAGCTAGAGCTGTCATCGATTATGTCTTGGCTCCGCTTGATCTTGAAGAGATCTCAAACAGCTTACCACTAAAATCAACCGGAAATGAAACTATCCGCTCAGCTCGGTCTCTGATAATCGCTCAACATGCAGGAGAAAGACTCTTGAGATGCTGGGGTGGTGGAACAGGCCGGGGTGTGGAAGATGCTAAAGACAAGATCTGGAAACTTCTAGAAGAATACGAAACAGGAGGAGTGATTTCAGAGGCTTGTCAATGCATACGCGATCTAGGGATGCCGTTTTTTAACCACGAGGTGGTTAAGAAAACTCTGGTAATGGCAATGGAGAAGAAGAACGATGGGATGCTTAATCTCTTACAGGAGTGTTTTGCTGAAGGGATCATTACTACTAACCAAATGACCAAAGGGTTTGGTCGAATCAAAGATAGTCTTGATGACTTATCTTTGGACATTCCAAACGCAGAAGAAAAATTCAATTCGTATGTCTCTCATGCTGAAGAAAACGGTTGGCTACACCGTGATTTTGGGTGCTCTACAGAGACTCTTGACTGATTCTGAATCTCTATATATATAGAAATATGGAATTGGTTGGTTTTATTTTAGGTCTTCTTTAAATTGTTACCCTTGCTGGTTTCTGACAGAAGGATCGTTCCATGTACTTTTTACATAGGTTTTTACTAAAGTACTCTTCATCTCTTTTAGTTATTCTTTACTCACAAGTAATATGTTCTCTGAAACTTTCCCAGCAATGATTCTTACAGTTGATGGTTACTGAAAATGTTTGCTAATCTTTATACCAAATAAATTTAAATCCATTTATTAGTCTAATAATTCAATATTATACATACACATACGGAGATGTTTGCTAATCAGTAATCACTAAAGTCCATGTGTGATGATGACGTTGTAATGTGGCTTATCATTGTTTATTCAAGCTCCAAACATATAAAAAAAACACCACAAAATTAAGAAGCGTTGACCAAAAACAAAAAGAAATCTGAATCACTAAAGCAAAATGGAGAGATCAATGGATTTAGCGATTCACAAGCATCCATTATACCATTCATCAAGGTTTATAAATGGTCGTTGTCGCGGTTGCAAGCAAATCTCTCCCATTCATGGTGGCTACCGCTGCAATGATTCGGACTGTAACCATATTTGGTATCACAAAGAATGTGCCGAGTCATTACCAGAGATCAATCACCCTTCCCATCTCGAGCATCCGCTCTGCTTATTCGACTACAGGGGAAGCGGTAAGTGTGCTTTTTGTGGAGCTTTCTTGTTTGGTCTTACCTATCACTGTTCTATTTGCGACTTTCATATGGATATAGCTTGTGCAAGAAAACTACTACCTCCACTTGTTGCTATTGAACATCCCAAATGCCACAACCATTCACTTGTTCTCTTGGAGAAACAAGTGAAGAAAGACCCTTGTGGAGTTTGCAAGAAAACAGTTTTTGGTAGGTATCCTTATGTTTGTCTTGAGTGCGATGTGTATTTCCACGTTGACTGCATAAATATATCGCGAGAGGTCAACCATCCTTGTCATCCTGTTCATGCTCTCGAGCTTTTCAAAACTGAGTTGCTACCTGATGATGCTCAACAGACTTGTCTTTTGTGTGGTGAAGGATCAGATCATTTGATTTATCATTGTTCCATTTGCAACTTCAGCATCTGCGTTTATTGTGCGGTGAATCCTCCACCGCTTGCTATAGAACATCTTAAGACTCACGACCATATGCTAACTCTCTTGCCTAGACGAGTCGAGTTTATTTGCAATGCGTGTGGCATGAAAGGCGATAGATGTCCTTATATTTGTCTTGAATGTGGTTACTTAGTCCATCGGGAATGCATTGATTTACCTCGTGTCATTAACATCAATCGTCATGATCATCGCACCTCTCTCACTCGTCATCTTGGTCCTCAGTATTCCAAATGTGGAGTTTGTCGCCAAAATGTTAATAGATACTACGGAGGTTATTCTTGCTCTCTTTGCCCCAACTATACCGTTCATCCACAATGTGCGATGAGAGACGATGTATGGGATGGAATAGAACTCGAAGGGACACCGGGAGATACTGATCAAGATGTTGCGCCATTTCAGGTGGTTGATGACAACACTATAAAACATTTCAGCCATGAAAGACATAATTTGATGCTCAACGAGAATGATGTAATCACTCATTATGATGAAACTACACGTTGTCAAGCATGTGTCCTTCCTCTACTGTCTGATCCTAGCTACAGTTGTGGGCAATGCAATTATGTTCTTCATGAAACATGTGCGAATCTCCCTCGAAAGAAGAGACATTTCTTCAACAACAAACCATTTACGCTACACATAGGAGATAAAGATTCTTCCAAGAACTGGTTTGAGTGTGATGCTTGTAGAACAGTCTCCAATGGTTTTAGGTACGTTTCTGGTGATTGGATTCTAGATGTGCGTTGCGGTTCGATATCAGAACCGTTGCTCCATGATGGTCATTCACATCCGTTGTATTACTACAAAAAGCAAGGCAAGTCTTGCAGTTCGTGTCACAACAAAATGGTGAAACCTAGAGTACTATGTTGTGATACTTGTGACTTTGATTTGGATTTCTACTGTGCTAATTTACCTAAAACGGTAAAACATAGCTGCGACGAGCATCCTCTTTCTCTATGCCACGGCGAGAATGATGTGATTCAGTATAAGAAATATTGGTGTGATATATGCGAAACCGAAACAGATCCAAAGAAATGGTTCTACACTTGTTATGACTGTGGGGTGACTTTACATGTCAAGTGTGTACTTGGAGACTTCTCACGTCTCATGCCAGGACGCAACATAAATGTTGATGGATATGAGTATGTAGTGGTTTCTAACAGCAAGAGTTCTAGACCGTTCTGCGACCAATGCCATTCTCGATGTGAAGAACCCTTCATTCTAAAGGCTTGGAATAATTGCAATGTTGTTAACTGTAATCTATGCATTGATGTCTACATTTGCTCCCGTAAGTGTCGCCAGCCCTTTCGTTTGAGACTTTAGTACACTTGTATTAATATCTTGGTCTCATAGTAAGATTCAATATGGGTTTTGATTTGGTTATAGACTCATACTTCGAGGTTTCTTTATTTTTATTGTTCATCATAATCAGTTTGTAGACATTACAAGCAGATAAATATATGTCTGAAAGAAAACATAAATAGTCCCAAACACATCCACTCAAACAGAGGCTTTTCACTCTCACTAACCTCTTTCTTCCCCAGTCAAAAGTGACTTGATCATCTTATCAGTCATACCTTCTGCAAATAGTAACAAATGTCCTGATCCAGAGATTTCATGGTACCGAATCCATGGCAGCTTTGAGATGCATCGTTGAAGCTTCACTGGCACAAACTTATCCTCGTCGCCTTGCCATAGGTGAACCGAGCCATTGTTGTTCGGGAATGGATCTTGAATATCCAATGGACCGAATCCCCAGCTTGAAAATCCGACATTCAAATCTCGGTGTAGGCTTACATATTCACCTTGCTGTCTTACGTATGCCTGAAAAAACAAAGAATAAACACAGCATTTCATTCAGAATCATCTTCTCATTGCAGAGGTACAAAACTTATGATATGGAAACGGAACCAAACTGCATGAGTGTGCTTACCCGATTTGGATTGACGAATCCAAGTTTAGACAAGATCTCCATGTCCTGACGAGAGAAAATAATGGGATTACCAGCAATCACATTGGAGATTGGGAACCATTTCTGAGAGTTCCACCAATATGTAAGCCAAGGAGCATAGTGAGCTACTCGAAGTGCCCATTGATCTGCAGGATACATAAGAGAGAACGCTTCTCTCGTTACGTCTTTAGGTAAGTTTCTCCACCAGTAGTTAATCGCAGGAGCTACAAGTACCGCCCCTGCTAACCTGTTAACAAAGTCCATAACCAAAAAAAAAACCCACACTTCACAACACATCTTAGCCATTGTTTACAAGATCTCAATGTTAAAATCTATTCATTACATCGAATCATTTCAAACACAAACAAAGCCAACTCAAAATGTAGTAGTACCTGTGAGGAATGTATTTAAGGCATGCCCATGTGACTCCACCACCCATGGAGAGACCAAAGATATAGAACTTAGGTCCAAGTCCTAACCCATCAGCCAGCTCTTCTATATCCAATGCTATGCTTCTCGGTGACCCATTCGGGTTAGGATCACTCTCTCCATAACCAGGACGGTCAAAAGACACAGTGTATATCCTCAATTCCTCCACAAGAGCCTTAAAAATTTATGCACAAAGACACCATTTTTACTCATTAGCTTCACCAAAGACACAAACTTTGACATTTATTCTACATTATCTATGATTTTGACAAAATGGGTAATCAGAGATTTGACCGGAAAACTTACCGGCGATAAAAAATGGGTGAAAGGCGAGTCGTGCATACAAGAATCAAAGCCATGGATAAATATGATCTTGAACTTAGCTTCGTCTCTAGGGATTCCGAATTCCTTGTAAGCAAGATGTCTACCGTCTCTCAATTTGATCCTCGGCGATGTCACGGCGACTCCTCCGGAAGAGCCAACGATTTTAGCCGGTGGTGGTTGGATTGATTGGTAAAGCCATGCCAAAGCTCCAACGAACGATACCAGTAGAATCGTTCTCAGATAACCTTCATAGAATTTTGACTGTTTAGTGTGTAATTAAGAATTGTTTTAACCAAATATATTATGTTTCAGTAAAAAAATTATCGAAATAGCCCCAAAGCAATTATTAACTTCATTAAAAGAAATGCATAGAACACAACACATATGCTTTAAAAGCTATTAAGTTGGTGGTGTTACCAATAAACCATATCAACTTTATGAACTGAATCTATAGATTGTTCCTTGTAAGTAAGATGGAAGTGGAACATAAACAAGAAGATGAGAAAGATGAAGAAAACAAAACCCAGATTGTAAATTTACCAGAAGAACTAGAATAACTTTGTTGAGTGTTGTTGTTTCTGGTGTGAGCTCTTGCAGAAGCTGCAGATTTCTTCTCCCTCTCTATTCTTGTTTCATACATCTTCTCTCTTTCTCTTGAAATTTGTTTTTTTTTCTCAAGAAAGAGAAGAGAGTGAGAAAAACCAAACAACAATAGCAAAGTTTGGTTGAGGCAGTAAGCAAAGATCACACTTGCTTCTCTTTAGTCTTTATGGTTTTTTGTCCTTATTTTATAGTTATACACACAAAAATTAAGACTTTCTTGATATTGCATGTATGTATTGGACGACTCAAAAGAGTGAAAAGAGGAACACCAACCAAAACAGCAATTTTCTTTATATTGCATGTATTGTGTATACAACTTTTCCTCTAGACTTTAACTAGTAAAATAAAATACCACTCTCTCTCTCTTTCACAAAAGGTGTCATTAGTTTTATCTTATATTTTTGATTCATTTTTACATTAAATTTTCTAATTTTACCATTAATATAAAATTAATTAAGATATTAAACACTTATTAAACAGAAGCATATACATATATATATATATAATTAGATGTTTCTTAAAAGTTTGTTTTTTTTTGTTTCTTGGATTTTGTCATTTATGTTTTTTATATATTAATGTCATCATCTATTTTTGAGTAAATAAAGTTGTACCACATTACTGAATTAGAGTAGGGACAATAGTGATTTAAAGAGGGTATTATTGGTGTGGTGTCTTCCAATACATATACACATTTATTGCTTATGACACATCTTATTTGAAAACATTTTGATGTAAAAGTTGGATATAATTTTAATAAATTCTATATACACTAATTGACTAGTTTTAAAAATGTGAAAGTTTGATGATAACACCAAAAAAAACTTTGATTAGCTTTGACAATTTTTTTTTTTTTTATTTTAGCCCTCATTCAAATAATTTATATACACGTCACAAAAACGACCCGACCCGAATTTAATAAGTACCGTACCCTAATCCGACCCATACCGGGTGGTTCTTTCGTTCTTTCTTATTTTTTGTGGTCGTTAACACAAGACCGGATAAGTTGAACAGATTCGCGACCGTTATTTATGTCTCACAGAGACAGAGTCACAGAGAGAGATAGAGAGAATCAAAACAATGGCCACGGTGAAGATCTCTCTTTCTTTGGTTTCGTTATCACCATCTTCTTCTTCTTCTGCAACTCAATCTAAGTTATCTCCGTCGTTCATCCCCAATGCGGCACGGACCAAGGCGGCGGCGAAGTTGCGATTCAGTGGTAAGTCCCTGAGAGCAAAACCATTTGTTCACAGAGCATCTCGATCCGGCAGAATCACCTGCTCTGCTTCATCTTCTCCGGCGACTCTTCCTTCTGCTCTTCTCTTCGATTGCGATGGCGTTCTTGTTGATACTGAGAAGGACGGTCATCGGATCTCTTTCAACGACACTTTCAAAGAGGTTTCTGATAGTGATAAGTTCTCCCTCGATTTGTATTCCTTAGTGTCTGTTTCTTTCTCAGGTGAAGATGAATCTTGAATCTTTTTGCAGAGAGGATTAGGTGTTACTTGGGATGTTGAGTTATACGGCGAGCTGCTTAAAATCGGTGGTGGTAAAGAAAGGTATATATACCAAAATTTTGAGTTGATAAAGTTATCAATTTAGTATCTTTGGATGAAACTGGAGTGGCTCTGTTTTTTAGGATGACGGCGTATTTTAACAAGGTGGGTTGGCCAGATAAAGCTCCAAAAGATGAAGCAGAGAGGAAAGAGTTCATAGCTGGGCTGCACAAGCAGAAGACTGAGCTTTTCATGGTTCTTATCGAGAAAAAGCTGCTTCCGCTTCGTCCTGGTGTTGCAAAGTTAGTGTCACTTCTTATCTCCTAATGATCACTTGCTTTTTGATCTCTTTGAGTTTGATTTTGTAGTGTATGAAACTTTTAACACAAAACTTGGCTTTAATGATATAAGGCTAGCAGTTTCTTGTAATCATATAGATTGACATGTTGTGGTTTCTTTTAGAATTTTATTGATCTAGTAGGTTTAAGGTAACTGAACCCTCTTGCTAAAAAAATTTGTAGGTTGGTTGATCAAGCTTTAACGAATGGAGTAAAAGTAGCTGTATGCAGCACTTCAAATGAGAAGGCGGTATGATCAATCAGGTTCTACTACTTCAGTTTCCTGAGACTATAAGCACCATGATCATCATGAGTTTTCTTAAACAAGACTACACACAGCACCGTTATTTACATGAATATGCGAGAATCGCCTAGCTTCAACGAATTGTATAATCTTTATTGGAAATGTGAATCTACTTTTGTCTCATTCTGGTCTGGTCTCAGGTTTCTGCTATAGTTTCATGCTTGCTTGGACCAGAAAGAGCCGAGAAAATCAAGATATTCGCTGGAGATGTAGTCCCGAAAAAGAAACCTGACCCGGTAATTAATTTACTCACCTTCCATTCTATCAACAACAAGTTTTGCTTGCTTCATCTTGGTTAAAGACAGAGTTATCGAACTTTTGTGCGACAGGCCATCTACAACTTAGCAGCTGAAACCCTTGGAGTTGAACCCTCAAAGTAAGTTTTTTCACATGAAAAGGGAGCCAGTTTAGTAAACTCTCTAAATATTTGCTTTTGTGGCTGTGTAGATGTGTTGTGGTTGAAGACAGTGGGATCGGGCTAGCAGCTGCAAAAGCTGCAGGAATGACTTGTATAGTTACAAAGAGTGGGTGAGTTTTATTAGAGAGCCCTCTTAAGATACCATTCATATCAACCAGAAATAAAAATGATCATTCATCTTTGGATTTGTAGATACACCGCAGATGAAGATTTTGAGAAGGCAGATGCTGTTTTCGACTGCATTGGAGACCCTCCAGAAGAGAGATTTGATTTGGCATTCTGTGGAAGTCTTCTCCAGAAACAGTTCGTTAGCTAAAAAAAGCACAAACCAATTGTATCTATCTCAATTCTCAACATTGGTCTGTGTACAAGTGAAAAGTGTATCTATCATCATTCATGTAAAACCATATGATTCAATTACACGTTTATGAAATGAACGGTTTAAATATTTTGGGCTTTGTGAGTTTTGTTGGGTTTTACACCATTATTGCTGATTTCTATGTTAAATTCAAGGGTACAACAACAAACGCCGAAACACAAAGGCTACTTTTACTGAGACGACGTTAAAGTTCGTTCCTTTTTATTTCTACAAATTTTTGATCAATTGAGTTTTTTATCTCCAAAAAAGCCACGAAATTGTTAAAGCTATGAAGCGATTCTTCAAGCCCATAGAGAAGGAGGGCTCAACGGCGGCTAAGAAACCATGCCTCTCGCCGGAAAAGCGTGACGGAGAAGGAGATGGAGTTGGAGAAGAGAAGAACCAAAAAGAGCCGTCCAAGTTTGTGACGTGGAACGCTAATAGCTTCCTTCTTCGGGTGAAAAACAACTGGTCTGAGTTCTCTAAGTTCGTCTCCGATTTCGACCCCGATGTCATCGCCATACAGGTGATTTCTTCTGCTTAATATATATTTTTTTTGGATTTATTGGGTCAATTCTGAGCAATGTAGGTAAATGTGCTTAGGTTTTTGTGTGTGGAGAGTAAAAATCATCCTAATCTTCTAGGGTTTTTGTTGAAGTGGTTTTAATTTTCTTGGTGTATTTTGCTGACCTTTTTTTGGTGAAGGAAGGTAGTTTATGATGTAAAGAGTTTTTGCTTGTTGTTTGTTTTGGTGAAGGAAGGTAGTTTGCTCAAATTTAGCTCTAAGTGTTGATCTTTTCAAGTCAATGGTTGCTTAAGATAGTCGTTTGCTGTATAGTTTTCTAGTGCTACCAAAGTCAGGCTGCTTTATACATGCGTTGTTAGTATGTCAGATTTTGGGCTTTGGATTAATTCTAAATGTGAGTTCAACTTGTTGATGCAAATTCAGTTACTTATGACACTGCAAATGATTAGTGGTGCAAAAGATTAGACTCTAATTTAATTTATTTGTGGCTACTGACTACGAAGGTGCTGTTAATTCTTTCAGAGTCATAGTGTGGTTGTGGCCAGATTACGAGCTTAGCGGTTGACTGTTTTCTTAATGTTAGGAAGTAAGAATGCCTGCTGCTGGTGGGAAGGGAAAACCTAAAATTCCTGAAGAGTTGAGCGATGACACAAAAGTTTTGCGTGAGGAAAAACAGGTACCATAGTCCTGTATTGACTTGCTTGTTTTTTCTGTTAATATCTGTATTATAACATCAACGGAACAGAAAGTTTCAAAATATTTGATGCATTTGCGATTACTAAGAGATTTTGGTGTAGAAGTTAGAATTTAACATTGCAGTGGCATGGTTAAAGACAGATTTAGAAGAATACTGGAGGAACAAATTCTCTTGTCGTTTGGATAAGGTTCAAGCTTGATAATAGTTCTGGAAAACTTGACTTCTTGTTTTAACTGCAGATTCTGTCACGGGCTCTCTCAAGTCCACCATTTGGAAATTATCAAGTTTGGTGGTCTCTTGCGGACTCGAAGTATGCAGGGACAGCTTTGTTAGTGAAAAAATGTTGCAAGCCCAAAAAAATTTACTTTAACCTGGACAAATTAGGTATTTTTTTTATAACCTTGTTGCTTGTTCCTTATCATCACAGGAATCTCTAGTACACTAGCAATATGAAACCATGTTTCTTTTATCTGTCTTATGGTCCTGCCAGTTTTTTACCTCAAAGTTTATGTACTTGGGAGCAATATTTCATTGCTAGATCTAATTGGTGACTAACTTATTACTTTTCATTGTCATGCAGCATCTAAACATGAACCTGATGGCCGTGTTATCTTAGCTGAATTTGAGACATTTCGTCTTTTGAATACGTATTCACCTAACAATGGTTGGAAAGAGGAGGAGAATTCGTTTCAGAGGAGAAGAAAATGGGACAAGAGGATTGTTGAGTTCCTAAACAGAACATCTGATAAACCTCTAATATGGTGTGGCGACTTAAATGTCAGGTAATGAGGATGTTTTTTTTCTACCTTATCTCTTGATATACTCCTTTATATAAGCACTTACAGAATTATAGATGAAAATTTGATGTTTCTTCGATTTGATTACATGCAGTCATGAGGAGATAGATGTTAGCCACCCTGAATTTTTCGCAACAGCAAAGCTTAATGGTTATGTTCCTCCAAACAAAGAGGTAAAGAATACCAGATTTTGTACGATTTATTCATTTTCATTATATATATTTATAGAAAAACAGAGCTGGCTCTTCCTTTCTTGTCTCTACATCTGCATTGTGAACTCGTATCTTAGATGACTTTACTACGCCTGAACCGAAAGCTTATCTATGAGATGGACTTTCGAATCATACAGTGACGACAGTGGTTTTGAATCTTCTGAATATGCAGGACTGCGGACAGCCTGGATTTACACCATCTGAGAGAGGACGCTTTGGTGCAACTATGAAAGAGTAATGCATAATGTCTTTGCACTGCGAAGTCTTAGTACTTTCTAGAATAGAGATTAGTTATAGTTACTGAACATCTGATTTTTAAATTATATTCATGGAAACTGTTACAGAGGAAGGCTTGTTGATGCATACCGGTATCTACACAAGGAGCAAGACATGGAAAGTGGCTTCTCATGGTCGGGAAATCCCATTGGAAAGTGAGTAGATACTACACATTATAGTTTTATTTCTCATGGCCTGGAGTCCAGCACCTCTGCATGTTTCCAAAGATGTATATTGATTTTTTTTTGTTTAATGGCCATAGGTATCGGGGAAAGAGGATGAGGATCGACTATTTTCTTGTCTCTGAACAACTCAAAGACCGTATAGTTGCTTGTAAGATGCATGGTCGTGGGATAGAGCTTGAAGGTGACATACACTAGATAAAAAATATAACGCCTGTTCATCACACAGATTTATAGAAGATTATTGTTTAGCTCATTTGCAACTATTTGGTTCTTGATATGTTTCAGGTTTCTATGGGAGTGATCACTGTCCGGTTACACTCGAGCTTTCAAAGCCATCTTCAGAAACGGAACAGAACCAGGTTTCTAACTAAAAGTCAAATCTTCCTCTGTATTAGAACATAAAAAGCTTATATGTTATCAGAGTTAAGCTTAGATGATCTCTTAACTTCCTTTGCCGAGAGAGGCATTATAGATTAGGTTGATGTTATTGAGAGTGAGACACCTATTTGGCCTAGCTACCCTGATTCCTGATCATGAACTATTAAAAGTACTTATAATTATTGTTGTGCTTATCTTAATACGCTTCATTTTCCAAAGAAATGTAGAGATAATTTTTAATTGTGAATCTTCATTTAATTATTTTTATCTTAATATGCTCATTTCCAAAGAGTAAGAGCTTTTTTTTTGTTGGTGTAGTTTTAAGCATATTATACCCTTTGCTTTATTGCTTCGTCAGTGGTGGGTAGAGGCAACATTCGTTAAACCAAGGGCTCATATTCATATAATATCACATCTTTAGTCTTCAACCAAACAAAAAAAAACCACAACTTTTATTATTCTTATTAATACAAAAAACAAAAATGTGCAATGACGAAGAAGATGTAATTATGATTCAACTTTATAATCCATGGTAAATATTACTCTAAAAAATTTGGTATTTTCTTGGTCTTAAAAAAGGAGTTTTTGAATGTGCAAACGGATTTAGAGAGTGGACAAACAACAAATGTGTGTGTCGTCGAATCGAACTAATTAAATGGCAGAATCGTAAATGATAACAAAACCAGTGTCCTTTTAAGGAAATGAACCCTTGTTTACTCAGTAGTGTTCTTTACTTGTTTTAATACTGAGAAATCACAATCTCTTGCTCTGCCCCAAACCCCATCCCAACCCCCTTAAAAAAAAAAAATACAATCTTTTTTTCCTCTGTTTCTTTAATCCAATAAAAAACAGAGAGACCTAAGAAACGAGATCAAAGCCCGTCGTTTTTTTCGAGGAAAAGTGGATTGACCCTTTAAGAAAGTTAATCTATTGGCCGGAGAAATGGTGGAGACTCGTCGAATCTCTTAAAGATTTGTTTTTTTTTTTCCTCTCTGCAAAATTTTTGTTCTCTGTTTATGCTCTGTAATGGCGTTTTAATTAGTAGTACCCATAAGCAGAGAGTGAAGCAATTTTGTAAGAAAGGTCTTTGTTTTGTTGCTTTGGGTGTGAGAGAGAGATATGGCGGTTTCAGAGCAGAGTCAAGACGTGTTTCCATGGCTTAAATCGTTGCCGGTTGCTCCAGAGTTTCGACCTACTTTAGCAGAGTTCCAAGATCCGATCGCTTACATTTTTAAGATCGAAGAAGAAGCTTCTAAGTACGGAATCTGCAAAATTTTGCCTCCAGTGCCTCCTCCTTCCAAGAAAACCTCGATTTCTAACCTCAACCGTTCTCTGGCGGCTCGAGCGGCGGCGAGGGTTCGTGACGGAGGCTTCGGCGCGTGTGATTATGACGGTGGTCCCACATTCGCCACACGCCAACAGCAGATCGGGTTTTGCCCTAGGAAACAGCGTCCGGTGCAGAGACCCATGTGGCAGAGTGGAGAGGAGTACTCTTTTGGTGAGTTCGAGTTTAAAGCTAAGAGCTTTGAGAAGGCTTATCTCAAGAAATGTGGCAAAAAGAGTCAACTCTCTGCCCTAGAAATCGAAACCCTTTACTGGAGAGCCACAGTTGATAAACCCTTCTCTGTTGAGTATGCCAATGACATGCCTGGCTCGGCTTTTATCCCTCTGAGTCTGGCTGCTGCGAGGAGGAGAGAGTCCGGTGGTGATGGAGGAACAGTGGGTGAGACAGCTTGGAACATGAGGGCAATGGCTAGAGCCGAAGGATCACTGCTTAAGTTCATGAAGGAAGACATTCCTGGAGTTACATCTCCAATGGTTTATATTGCTATGATGTTTAGTTGGTTTGCTTGGCATGTGGAGGACCATGACCTTCACAGTCTTAATTACTTGCATATGGGGGCCAGTAAGACTTGGTATGGCGTGCCAAAGGATGCTGCTCCGGCTTTTGAGGAGGTGGTTAGGGTTCATGGTTATGGTGGAGAGCTCAATCCTCTTGGTGAGTATCTTGTAAAGGTTAATTACTGTTAAGTGAGTGTGGCTTATAGTTGCTCAATGTTTCAATTTCTTGTTCTGATTTTCGTTTTTGTTGTGTCTCTGTTCTTTTTGTTTCTTTTAACTGTTTTTTTCTTCCAAAAGTTGGCGAGGGAAGAAGCTACTTATGTAGTGTATGCAAGAAAACTAAATGGTTATGCCTCTTATGTCGTATTCTTACCAGTGACATTTTCAACTCTTGGTGAGAAGACAACTGTGATGTCTCCTGAAGTATTTGTTAAAGCTGGAATACCATGTTGCAGGTAATGGTTTTTATGTTTGTGCTCTGTTCGTCTTATCATCTTGTTGTTCTCTTCTTTGGTCAGAAAATAAACTGGTAAGTGCTTCCATTTTATTCATCTCTCTTTTAAATTGATTGGGAATCCAGAGGCACCATTTTTTCTCCTGGTTTTTTACTCAAGTGGTTTGGTTGTATCAGGTTAGTGCAAAATCCTGGAGAGTTCGTTGTCACCTTTCCAGGAGCTTATCATTCGGGGTTTAGTCATGGTGAGTAAGCAACCTTTATTTAGTATCTTCAAGTTACTCCTCTCAAGACATAATATGTTGAAATAATTTATATTATCCAAAAAACAATGTTGGGGGTAACAGGATTCAACTTTGGAGAAGCATCTAATATTGCTACTCCCCAGTGGTTAAGAATGGCGAAAGATGCTGCCATCCGAAGAGCTGCAATAAACTACCCTCCAATGGTTTCTCATCTCCAGCTACTATATGACTTTGCACTTGCTCTGGGTTCTAGGTACTCTTTCATTTTTATTTATACAATCCAACTTTATAAGCTGCTTGAAGGGATCATATAAGGTTTACTCATTGCAGAGTGCCAACAAGCATAAACGCCAAACCACGGAGTTCTAGATTGAAAGATAAGAAAAGAAGCGAAGGAGAAAGATTGACCAAAAAGCTATTTGTTGATAACATTATCCGCAACAATGAATTACTCTATTCTCTCGGAAAAGGATCCCCAGTGGCCCTTCTCCCACAGAGTTCCTCGGATATATCAGTTTGTTCTGACTTGCGAATCGGATCTGATTTGAGAACCAACCAGGAAAGCCCAATCCAATTAAAGTCTGAGGACTTAAGTTGTGATAGTGTTATGGTCGGTCTCAATAACGGCTTAAAGGATACAGTTTCAGTGAAAGAAAAGTTTACATCTTTATGTGAAAGGAACAGAAATCATCTGTCTGATACTGAAGGGAGGAATAATGCTGGAGCTGTTGGGCTTTCTGATCAAAGGCTTTTCTCTTGTGTTACATGTGGAGTCTTAAGCTTTGATTGTGTAGCTATTGTTCAACCTAAAGAAGCAGCAGCTAGATATATCATGTCTGCAGATAGTAGCTTCTTCAACGATTGGACAGCTGCTTCCGGATCTGCAAATCTTGGCCAGGCTGCAAGATCACTTCATCTGCGTAAGTTCCAAATCGCACTCCCTTTCAATTGCTGCTTTTTAGCATTTATCTTAACTTTGTTTCATCATGCAGAAAGCACGGAAAAGGATGATGTAAATTACTTCTCCAATGTTCCAGTTCAGACTGGCCATCAAAGAACTTCAACAACTTCCCTTACAAACGCGCATAAAGATAATGGTGCTCTTGGGCTGTTGGCTTCAGCATATGGAGACTCTTCTGATTCCGAGGAAGATGATAACAAAGGTTTTGATGCCTCTAATTTGGAAGGGGAAAGAAAAAAGTATGATCAAGAAAGTGCTTGTGCATTTAAAGCATCATCTTTTGATACAGATGGGAATGAGGAAGCCAGAGATGGTCAAACTTCTGATTTTAACAGCCAGAGACTTACCAGCAAACAGAATAGTTTAAGCAAATGCGGAAATTTATCACTTCTGGAAATAACTTTACCATTCATTCCAAGATCTGATGATGATCCCTGTCGGTTGCACGTGTTTTGTCTTGAGCATGCTGCAGAAGTGGAACAGCAACTTCGTTCTATTGGGGGGATTCACATAATGTTACTATGCCATCCAGGTAACAATAAACCTACAAGATTCCTTTTTACTAGTCTTGTGACATTGTTCTTTATCAATTATGCAAAAAGCTTGAGTCAGTTTCATCATTTAGACGCACAATCTTTGCAGAGTACCCAAGGATAGAGGCTGAAGCAAAGATAGTTGCCGAGGAGTTTGCCATCAATCATGAATGGAATGATACTGAATTCAGGAATGTTACCCGAGAGGATGAGGAAACGATTCAGGCGGCATTAGATAATGTTGAAGCTAAGGGTGGGAACAGTGATTGGACCGTTAAATTGGGTATTAACCTTTCTTACAGCGCTATTCTCAGTCGCTCTCCTCTGTACAGTAAGCAGATGCCTTACAACTCCGTCATATACAATGTGTTCGGTCGCAGCTCTACGGCAGCGAGCTCACTCTCGAAGCCTGAAGTATCTGGTAGAAGATCTTCCAGGCAGAGGAAATATGTTGTTGGAAAATGGTGTGGTAAGGTTTGGATGTCGCATCAGGTACTTTTGACTAACCAGAGACCATACTAATTCAGACATTAGTACACTTCTGTTTCTCCTTGGTTTTGTTATATTTAAGACTGCTCTTATTTTCTCTCTTCAGGTGCATCCCTTTTTGCTTGAGGAGGACTTAGAGGGGGAAGAATCTGAAAGAAGTTGTCATCTCCGAGCTGCTATGGATGAGGATGTCACTGGAAAGAGATTATCTTCCTGTAATGTTTCTAGAGATGCAGTCACAATGTTTGGAAGGAAGTATTGTCGGAAGAGAAAGATAAGAGCAAAGGCTGTGCCACGCAAGAAGCTTACTGCTTTTAAGAGGGAAGATGGAGTTTCTGATGACACATCAGAAGATCATTCTTATAAGCAGCAATGGAGGGCTTCGGGGAATGAGGAAGAGTCTTATTTTGAGACAGGGCACACAGCTTCTGGTGATTCGTCAAATCAAATGTCTGATCAGGGCAAGGAGATTGTCAGACATAAAGGTTATAATGGATTTGAGTCAGATGATGAGGTTTCAGACCGTTCACTTGGAGAAGAATATACTGTAAGGGAATGTGCAGTTTCAGAAAGCTCAATGGAGAATGGCTTTCAGCCATATAGAGAGAAGCCGGCAATGTATGATGATAATGATGATGATGATGATGATGATGATGATGATGATGTGTACAGGCACCCTAGGGGTATACCAAGGAGCAAACGGAGTAAAGTTATTAGGAATCCAGTTTCATATGATTCAGAAGAAAATGACGTTTATCAGCAAAGGGGACGAAGAGTATCGAGAAGTAGTAGGCAAGCAAATCGGATGGGTGGTGAGTATGATTCAGCAGAGAATTCTTTCGAGGAACTAGATTTTTGCACTACAGGGAAAAGGCAAACCAGGTCCACAGCGAAAAGAAAAGCAAAAACCGAGACAGTTCAGAGTCCGAGAGACACAAAAGGTCGCTCTTTGCAAGAATTTGCATCTGGAAAGAAGATTGAAGAATTGGATTCATACATGGAGGGACCTAGCACACGGCTTCGGCTGAGAAATCAAAAGCCATCAAGAGGGTCTTTTGAATCTAAACCAAAGAAGGTTGGTAAGAAGAGAAGTAGTAATGCTTCCTTTTCCAGAGCTGCAAGTGAAGAATATGTGCAGGAAGATGAAGAAGCAGAAGCAGAGAATGAGGAAGAGGAATGCACAGGGTACCAATGTGACATGGAGGGTTGCACAATGAGTTTCAATACGGAAAAACAGTTGGCTTTGCATAAAAGAAACATCTGCCCTGTTAAAGGCTGTGGTAAAAACTTCTTTTCACACAAGTATTTGGTGCAACACCAGCGTGTTCACTCAGATGACCGTCCTCTGAAATGTCCATGGAAGGGGTGTAAGATGACGTTCAAGTGGGCTTGGTCTAGAACCGAGCACATAAGGGTTCACACAGGCGCTAGGCCTTATGTTTGCGCTGAACCGGGTTGTGGTCAGACATTCCGGTTTGTCTCAGATTTTAGTCGGCACAAAAGGAAGACTGGTCATTCGGTTAAGAAGACGAAGAAAAGATAATCTAGGCTCTGAAATGGAACCTATCATGAAGAGATAACTCCATTGATCTACTAGAAGAAAATTTGATTTGTAGGGATTTTAGGGGTTTTCTTAGTATGTACGTCTCTCTGGTTCTTTGTCAGTGGAAGTCTTAACTCTGGGAAGAGCCATCCATTGTTTCACTTTCGGACAGATTCTCTCTATCTCTCTCTCTATCTCTTTGTTTGTATTCTCTGTAACAATATCCTGGTGTAGGAAACTATTGCGTTCACGTTAAGATGATATTTTTATGATTAGACATTAAAAAGGCCAAATCTCGGCTTTCATAACAAAATCTTGTCGTTGTTTGGATATTGTTTGCTTGGTCTCTCTTCTCGTGACATAAAATCTCATGCGCACTAGCAATTTGAAACAACCTTGTTAATGTCTCTCTGTTTCTTAATATGGTTCTTGACCTGAAAGAGGAGTAGAAACATAGCTAGATCATGAAGTCTCTAAGCATATTATCTAGTGAATCTCAATCTCTTATAAATTTTGATAATTTGATAATTGATATCGCCATGGACTTCAATATCATATGACCTTTATAAAGAAAGACTCAACATACCAAATTGCTAGTCAAACATTCAGATCTGTCTCTGACTTGAGCCGGCATAAACGGAAGACAGGTCATTCAGTCAAAAGGACCAAGATTTTTAGGCCTTAACATGGAATCTAATCTTATATCATATAGAGATTTTGATCCATTCGGGTTTAATTTAGTCAATGTCTTAACATTTGGAAAACATTCGGTTAGTTGCATAACAGAGTTTGTCTTCTTAAATCTTGACTGTTGAATTGAGTCTATAACAACAATCCTGGTTGATAAAATAAAGGGGCTGCTTGTCCAATTAGAAAACTTCAGGTGTATTTGATCATGAAATCTTGAAAATATGGACTTGACTACAAAATTAATTGGAAATATCTGAAACGCATAATCTTATAAAAACTGTGCATGTAAAAGTGTAAACTATTGGGAACTTGTCAACATATTAAAGCAACGGTTTCTTTTGGGATTCGCATTCGTGACGTTATTAGTTGTTAGACGACAATTAAATAAATATTTACAAACAAAAAATAAAGGAAACAACTTTATTCTTCTTCTTCTTCTTCTTCTTCTTCAATTCCTCCCTGAAATTAGGGCTTTTTTTTGTTTTGTAATGTGAATTGTAAGAACCTAAACAAAAAATGGTAAATTCCGAAGAAATTGAAGATGGGTTTGAGCCGAAACCTGTTTCTCGACCTTCCTCGGGTGATTCATCTGCTGATCGATCTCTTTCTGATCTTAATCACGCAGCGGAGGAGGACTTGAGTGACCGGTTTAAGAATGTGGGTTTGAAGGAAGTTACGAAAGAGCAGAGTGAGACGATGATGAGCGTCTCTGAGGGTAATGGAGGTTTAGATTCGAATGCAGTAGTCACCAACCAGGAACAAGAAGAAGATGGAGATGGCTATGGTTGTGTTTACGGTGATGGTGATGGTTGGAGTGAGAACGAGAGTGAGGAGAGCGAAGCTGTGTATCCAGTGAGGCTAGGAGCAGAGGATTGCTCGTTTTATATGAGAACAGGGAGCTGCAAATTCGGATCGAGTTGCAAATTCAATCATCCTCTTTCGAGAAAAATCCAAGTAAAACTTCACTTCTCACACTCATTTCTCCTACGCTTTTGTATTTTCTCTTTGTTTTGCACGGTTGCTTCTGACAAGGACATTGGTTCTTAATTGTGTTTTTTAATTGATCTTAGAGAAGATTTGTTTATAAAGATACTTAATTTTTTAATCTGTGGCACATGCGTAGGGATATCTCTGTGACAAGGATATATAAAGTGTTGCTATACCAAAGGATAAAGCTTTATCTTATATTTGCTTCTGATGGAACCAATCTATGGTTTTTGTGTCTCAAATGTATTAAGGGATCAGAAGTATTGAAAACTTAGAGCTTTTATTTTCGTTTTCTGATGGTTCATTGTTTTGAAGATTGCTAGGGATAATAAAGTAAGAGAAAAGGAAGAGGATGGTGATAAACTGAGACTAATAGATTGCAAGGTTGATTGACTTCTCTTTTTAACCTTGTTACATGCTCTTATCATGTATCAGACAGTTGTTTACTGAAGTTTCATTATGTTGTCTTGATCTGCATTTGCAACGCTTTTTAAAGTTTCTGTTTAAGTCTCCCTTTTTCTTTGTTTTTTACAATGTAAGTTACTGATATTCAGTTCATGTGCTCCAATTCCTTGCATGAGGTTTACAGTATTACTTTCGGACTGGAGGTTGCAAATATGGAGAAAGTTGTAGATTCAACCATACCAAATCAAAGTCTTGTCTGGCCTCAGTACCCGAGCTTAACTTCCTCGGCCTTCCTATCAGACTGGTATTGCCATTTCATTGATACTTATGGCTATTTTATGACATTCTGTTCCTCTTTTCAAAGCTATATTAATGATGCTAACCATTGGCAGGGAGAAGTAGAATGCCCATACTACATGCGCAATGGCTCCTGCAAATTTGGAGCTGAGTGCAAATTTAATCATCCTGATCCTACAACCATAGGAGGAACCGACTCCCCATCATTTCATAGTAATAATGGTGTATCCGCTGGATCTTTTTCTCCAAAGTCCACATTCCAAGCAAGTTCAGCTTCTTGGTCGTCACCGAGGCATGCAAATGGTTCTACGCCTTTTATTCCAGTCATGCTGTCACAAACTCATGGAGTTCCATCTCAAACTCCGGAGTGGAATGGCTATCAGGTAGCAAGTACTTTAGCCCTGGATCTTAATAATATCTGCTTTTATTCGATTTATCTACAATGATTTTATCTTGTCTTTTATATTTGCTTAGGCTTCTGTGTATTCATCAGAAAGGGGTGTGTTTTCTTCCTCCAACATAAGTATGTTATCACAATACCATCATCAAATGCCTGCTGAAGAATTTCCAGAGCGTCCTGACCAACCTGAGTGCAGTTATTATATTAAGACCGGGGACTGTAAGTTCAAATTCAATTGCAAATACCATCATCCTAAAAATCGATTGCCGAAACTGCCTCCTTATGCTCTCAATGACAAGGGATTACCCCTTAGACCTGTAAGTTCGTTTTTTCTTTCTTCTGTATTAGAAAGTTGCAGCCTTTTTATTGATTCTTTAATGTTTGATATACTCTTTGACTCTTTGTAATACCCCTAATCTATCTCTCGGGTTTTGACTGATTGCTTGCTTGACTGAAATACAGGATCAAAACATCTGCACTCACTACAGTCGGTATGGCATCTGCAAATTCGGACCAGCTTGTAGATTCGACCATTCTGTCCAGCTGCCTTATCCAACAGGAAACTCCCAGACCATTGTAGAACCTCCTCAGGTCGATGCAAATAAGGATGAAGTTGATGGTTGGAATTGACAACCAAACTTTCAGGAACTTATATAATTGACACCTTTTGTCTCTATCATGGGTTTGAAATTTCATAACAAAACGTTTAGGTAAATTATACAATCCAAACAGTATCTATGTGGCAAGCCTATCCTCAATGCGTTTGACAAGTTTTCACCAAGGAGCTTTGAAATCTGTAACTACCCTTTGACTCTTGAGGTTAAATGGAGCCTGCTTGTTTCTTTCATTGGTTGTTTACTTGTTTGAATGAAACCTAATTCCTAAATTTAACCATGGTTGGTTCATATGAGGACTAAACCCTGGAACAGAGTTGCTCCAGGGTTATCTGCTGAAGCTGCAATTAGACCTTGTTTTTGGAACCTGAGGGATTTGAATGTTTGCTATGTCTCAAGGGGTTGGCTTTAAGTAATCATATAATATTATCTTTTATGCAGTATGACATGCCTACAAGGGACATGACTTAGTCGTTAATGTTTCCCTAACTAAGCAGCAGCAAGAATAACACGTATATATTCATAAACCCAAATGTGGCCAAAACAAAGAGAAACTCAACGAGCAAGAAGAAGAAGAAGAACAAGAGAAGTTTCCTACAACAACATAGACGATCACAGGTAAGGTCGATGTAGTTTGTTGAAGGATCATTCGGTTCCACGGTTATGCTCGCGAATCGGGTTTCTCAGAACAGAGCCAGTACCAGAGTTAACGGAAACAAAGCCATTTCTTCTGCACAAACCAAAAGAGAGGAAAAACAAACCTGAGTTAAGCGGAGAGAATTATGCTTTATCGATGAATGAACAAATCACATCTCGAAAAAAGAAAGTACCTTTTTGGATCGCGGGGTTTGAGATTTACGTTTGTGATGTTGGTTGTTGGTTTTTTGAGGTTCTTCAACTCTTGGAGGTGTAACAATACTCTCAGGTCCAGCGACAGCGGTTTTCTTAATCTTCTTGTCATCACGAGCGTTGTTGAAAATAACAGTGAATCCTTGAGCTGATGCAGGATTAGTCGCGTCCCATTCCCCAAATTTTGGCAATTGTCTCCCTCCTCTATTACCCTACACACCCCGCAATAACAAAATTGTTCATGCAGAGAATTCAGAAACATTTTTCGCACAAATTCAAGACAAACAAAAAACAAAAGACAAAGATGAATCAGAATACGATAAAAAGAAATTAAGATATGAAATTGTTATTACCGTAGCCATCTTGGATATTAGAACAGAGGATGTCCTGATATCAAAACAGAGGATTTCGTATAGGAAATACAAGAACAATTAAGAGAAACGTGATGATGATGATGATGATCTGGGAACAAGGAGAGATGAAAATGTAATATAGAAGAAGAAGAGAGGAGAAGAGGTCGTCGTTTGAAAACAAAAACCAAATCTCCTTTTTTTTCATAAAAGCTCTCTCTCTCTCTCACCTTTCTTTCTTTCTTCCTTCCCGCGGCTTTCCCCAACAGAAATACCTATATTTAATTTATGTAACTTTTATTTTTAAGAAAAGAAAAAAAAAAGTCATTTTAGAGCAAAAGACTAAAACAAATCGTGGAGCATGCCAAAAGTTCTTGCCTTTTCCACCTACTCTCTATTCAATAATATTGTTATTATTTATTTTTTTGGCAAATGTAATATTGCCTCTAATTAGTTGAACAAAATAGAGACAATGTATTATAGTTTTATTGTGGATTTATCTATATATATGAGAAAATAAGTATTAAAAATAAAATAATTGCAAAATTCGAATTATTCCATGTTAAAGTTTTGAGGTTTGACGTAGGCTATATAGCTCAGTTTTAGTCTTTAACTAAATAGTCTAGAATATAAAAAAAAATGTGTCTACCTAGGTTGTGTGGGCTATTAGTTTTACTATGTGGCGTTCTAAGATGGTTGGCGTTCAACTTCGTCAACTTATAATAATTTATATTTCATGAAGATGTTAAAAGATTTCAACTTAATACCAAAGACACCAATGTGGATTTAGTGGGAAGTGGGAACATATATGACTTAACGTATGAGATTAATATTAGAATATTGAGATTTGATATAGTTATATCATATAAGGAAATCTCATTATGTATAAATACTACTCTTATGTTAATGAATAAACAAGCCTTTCTAAATTATATCACTTTTAAAAACTGTTGAGAATATACATGTTACTTATAATTTACATGTGAAATCAAAGTTTCTTTTTTGGGGCCATACAATATTATATGATTTCGATTGATAAGTCCATTTGCCACTTTTGTCTCCAACTGCAATGACCTAATATCCATGATTGAAAACTCTTCTTTCCCTGATTGGTTTATTTTTGCAGTAGTGGTGGAACTCTATCGTTGTTCCTTAGAAAAGGTCTCGTCTCGATAACTTTGATAAAATGGAGTTTGATGCGAAGAAAAATAAAAACAAGATGCATGCCTAACAGCGTAATTATTGAGGCCTAACATAAAAGCAAATGTAATGTCCCTAAAACCATTCTTTAACCGATCATCATTGGATTTTGTTTTTCTATGCCCATAAAGAGCGATATATGTTATATAGCAAATTTGCTAGAGCTAATGAAACTCCAACGATCGAGATAGATAAACTCAGAGAATGAATATAAATTTTAGAAAAACTTGAATCAAAATCGATTTTGAACCCCTCTTTTTTAATGAACAAATAAACTACTTGTAAAGATGCATGTGCCAACCTTTCAAGTAAACCAACATAAAGAAGCTAACCCATTTATGTCGGTCATGAATACTTGGTGATATCACTAGCTAGTCCGTTTAATTAGTATCTCGTTAAGTCTTTTTGCATATTCTTGTTATATTCTTTTGTTGTAAAACAACGAGTGTCATTTTCGAGTTTTATTTTTGTTTTACCAAAAATGTCATTTTATATTTTTAATACATATTTTATACTAAATTTTTTAGTTTTATGCTTAATTTAAAATTAATTAAACTCATAAATCACTTATTAAATAGAGACATAAGTGTATATTTTAATATTTTTTAATTTGTGTGAAATTTGTCAAAATAACACTTTTTGTAAAACAGAGAGAGTATTTCTATAGTGACACCAAATTAATGTAAACACTTAAATATCTATTTTAGTATAAAATAATTAATTTTGAAAGAAACCATATGATGTAGAGTTACATAATTTAACAAAAATTAAATATTCTCTCATAAGGTATCTTATGCCAATACTGTATATAGTATGAATTATGAAATGAAAACACTTCGGTGAGACCTATAATATCAAAAAAATCATTAACTCATGTTGTAAAAAGAAATAAGCAATTACTACTACTGATCTATGACCCCCCTCGAGAATGTAAAACAAAACACTGCATGGATCTAACACCGACAGTGGCATCATGGTCTTAAATGCTCCATTGTTATTTCCAAATCTGAATTGGTTCGAACCTCCATGCTTACTAGTTACAAAAATAGTACTGACCAAATTACACTAGTAAAAGACTTTAAAAGATTAGACAATGCATTAACGTCAAACAAGGAACTCTCCAGATTTCTCTTCTCCCTTTGACGTAGCTATCATTATCATTGACCTAATATCTTCAACTTTGAAACAAAATTTGCAACAAGATTAATGGGCTCGCATTTACTGCATACTTTGCACAGAACACGAGTAGGTTATGAGTCCTTGTCCTTATGTATGGTGGTCACTAAGAAAATAAATTATGATAGCAAAATGTAACCGACCAATATGAGGAAAAAGATGGTCCAACATGTATGTATATGGTTTCTTATTATGCTATAATAGGTAATATAGCCTCAACAATATGATATTAGAATTGTCTTTTAGTACATTGTTTATAGCTAACTATCATATTAACATCAAAATATAAATGAGACTAATGAACGTCTTATATAAGTATTACAATCATTGTCATGATACAATTATAGGTATGTAACGTAACAAAACAAAACACTACCACATATATGTGAATGACAACGAAAACATACAATTTTGGTTTTGTAAAGAACATTTTTCTTTAAACGGATACATAGTTAGAGATGCGCTACAAATTAAGGAGCTACACCGACCATGGAGTACATTTTTCAATCGCCGAACTTATTAGCTGCCGCACGATTGCGAGAGAATGATCATGAGATAAGATGGCTGAGACTGAGATATTAATAAATGGCTAACTAGTAACTAAAGATCTCTCCACAGCCAACTACATTAACCACCTCTCCATGCCTCACCTACTTTATCTCCTATTTACACCTCGTGTATCATTTAGCCCAATAATGTATGGTTCTTCTTTCTTTTTTTGTTTGTTTTATAATATCCAATAGTATGTCTTCCCATATTACTGTGTATAATAATTCATATTGTATTATTACCGTATAACTGAATAGGTCCAATGCCTATGTATAGTGCGATGATCGTTTTTAACATCTTTGTCACTAGTTAAATCTTCTGTCTCATTTTCACAATTTGTATTTAAAACCTCAACTATTATGGGTTATATAATATATAAACATAAACAAAACAAAGCAAAACATCATCTTTATAAAAAAGCAAAAATCAGTCATATATACTAGAAGATATAAATGTAAAAATAGACCACATAAAAAGATTTAACGCTACACAAAAATAAAACCATCCAATCTAATTCCCAAATATTTGTGAGGTTTGAGATTACTCTTGCTCTATTCTTTTTGTTCTTTGTTAAAAAATACAATGGCCACAATTTTTATCCAAGGCTACAAATGGTTCCTCTGAAAGTTATAAGGGCTAATAAAAAAATACTAAAAATGACTATATTTTTTATTTGGTACATAGCTTAAATAAATTCTTCAATCTTCACAGTAATAATAATAAATTGAATTTTTATTTAATACTTTGGATCTCATCTACCAGAAATTTTGTTGAAATTAAATACTGTACACAAGTTACATATATATTTTTGTTTTATTTGTTCTCAATGCATTATCACCACTATATACACAACACACACGACCATTCTCACAAAACCTCTACTTTCCAAATCTCACTTCCTTTCACCATGCCTTCCTCCATCTCTCTCCTCCTCACAACCGCCGTGATCCTCCTCTTCTCCACCATCTCCGCGGCGGCGACAGTTCCTAACGTCCACCGTCCATTCACCAAAATCTACGCCTTCGGTGATTCTTTCACCGACACCGGAAACTCACGCTCCGGCGAAGGACCAGCCGGATTCGGACACTTGTCGAGTCCTCCGTACGGTATGACATACTTCCGACGGCCAACGAACCGTTACACCGACGGCCGTCTCACCATCGACTTCGTGGCACAGTCTATGAACTTACCGTTTCTGCCACCGTACCTTGGCTTAAGATCAACCAACGGTACTAACAACGGCACAGCTACAGACGCTCACGGAGTTAACTTCGCCGTCTCCGGAGCGACGGTGATTAAACACGCGTTTTTCGTGAAGAACAATCTAACGCTTGACATGACTCCTCAGTCTATAGAAACAGAGCTTGGCTGGTTCGACAAGTACTTAGAGACACTTGGAACGGATCAGAAGGTTTCTTTGTTTAAAGATTCTCTCTTTTGGATAGGAGAAATCGGAGTTAACGATTATGCATACACCCTTGGATCTACTGTGACAAGTGATACCATTAGAGAACTTAGCATTTCAACATTTACAAGGTTTTTGGAGGTAATCTTGAATTAATTAATCTTCTCTCTGTTACATATAACTAAACATGTAATTTGCATTTGGCTGGTCATGATACTGAAGTGATTCAACCGATTATAGACAGAGCAACAAGTCCGTGAACATGTACCTAATTTAACCGACCGGTTTGGTTTTTTTTGTTATGTTTCGTTAATAACGTTTTTGAATCATATAATTATAACTGCAGACATTGTTGAAGAAAGGTGTGAAATATATGTTGGTACAAGGACATCCGGCAACTGGATGCTTGACGTTAGCAATGTCATTAGCCGCAGAAGATGATCGGGACAGTCTAGGATGTGTGCAGAGTGCCAATAACCAAAGTTACACTCACAATCTTGCTCTTCAATCCAAACTTAAACAACTTAGGTCAGTTCTTTTTTTTCTTTAATATATAATACTCTGGTTTATACATATGCTAACAAAAAATATATATAAGTTTGCATATATGTTATAGGGTTACTAATTCTAAAGATTTAATTTTTATTTGGATGTTTTTGTTTTTTATAAAAGTGTTCCAATCTTTATAATATAAAAGAGAACAATAATTTGATGGTAATCGTAGGACGTTAGTAAACACATTTTAGACTCATCTAAATTCGTGAAAAAACCACCCTTCAATTATATAATTAAGACTGCATTTTATAAGAAGATCAAAATTTGCTGCGAACTGAAAATTTATTGAACATCAATGTCATAAATTTCAAGGTGATTTGATAGGTAAGAGGAAACAAACCTCTCGTGTTTTTGTACTTGACATTTGAAAATTAAAAGACCTGACAAAAGTTTTGACAATCGTGCATTATCTTTAATACTAACGGTATTATAATACTACTTGCTCTCTCCTCTATATTATGTTAGAAATGCGTTGAATAAAGAACGAAAGGATATAAGGGCAACATTATCAAGAGGATCTTAGCCTTAAGATTTACATAGAAAAAGATCTTCTAAGATCTTTTTCTATGTAAATCTTAAGGCTAAGATCCTCTTGATAATGTTGGTCTAAAACAATCAAACCAAACTTATGTTTCTAATGATAGTTATGTAATATATTGCAGGATTAAGTATCCGACAGCCACAATAGTCTACGCAGATTACTGGAACGCGTACCGTGCGGTGATTCAAAACCCTGGCAAGTACGGCATCACCGAGAAGTTCAAGGCTTGCTGTGGAACTGGAGAGCCTTATAACTTTCAAGTGTTCCAGACGTGTGGGTCGGCTGCAGCTACGGCGTGTAAGGATCCGAGTCAATACATCAACTGGGATGGAGTGCACTTGACCGAGGCCATGTATAAGGTCATGGCCGATATGTTCCTCGGTGGCTCTTTCACTCGTCCTAGATTTAGTAACTTGTTGATCAAGAAACTAAACAGTTTGTAAAATAATTATCTAAGTATACTATAAACCTTTTGTTTTGATCTCAAGATTTTTTCATATTCGAATGTAGTATACTCTTTTAATGTCACAAAAGTTCTAAAGAGTCTTGTTTAATAGTCTCATTATATGATCTTAACACTTTACAGTTAAATTATTTAACAGCCGTCACATCCAATTTTTTCACCAATAAGATTTTTAAGACTTTATTTAACTTTTATCCTTCACTCGTTGTTTAGTATATATAACTCATTCCATTATACAGTATATGGACTAAATTACAACCGACTAGATTATATACCAAGGCCTTAAAGAGTAAACATAGTAGTTTATTAAAGATTAATTTATCTTTACTTTTCATTTTGCTCATTTTGTTTGTTTCTCATGATTCTATACAAAAAAAAATATCATTGATGATGATCACTTTGGAATATTTGCTTGTATCGAAATCTAATTGAGCGGCGAACACATTTTTCAATTATGTTAATTATAATTTGATTTGTGAGAATTTTACGAAAGCGTTCAGATTTTATATAATAAGATTATTTAAAGAAAAGTTTGCATATTTAATAACATGAACTTGTTAATACAACTTTGAAGAATTCCATCAAATTGTAATTCTACCCCAAATCAGAGTTAGATCAAAATCAAACTCTATCACATTTGCTCATCAAAAACGTTGTCGTATGCTTCCCAAACACAAAAAATAATATAAAAATTTAAACGACGACGTTTGAGACTTCTTCCTAAAAATTTCTAGTTTTGAGAGTTCTGTCTACTACAGACGAATTCTCGTTTCGCTCTCTCCAGAGTTTTTCTTCCATGGCCGAAGAGACTAAGCAAGAGAGAAATCTTCAGAAAGTTTTGCTCGACAAGGTCGCAGAAGCCATCTCTGCAATTTCTGATGCGAAGCACGTCGACCAAGTGATCTCCGCTATTCATTCCGTCGCCGTTCTGTTCTTCCCGGTGGATCCATCTTTGTTTTCCGGTAATCGAAAGTCACTTGTTCAATCTACTCTAACCTCACTCCCTTTATCCATTCAAAACTTTTGATTTTGAGCTGTTTTGTTGTTATGCAACTTAATTGATTCCTTCCCCCTCCATTAAATTGCAGGAAGTATTGGTGACAAGTACAGAGAAAGGGTTTGTATTTTTGGAAATTTGAAAAAAAATCCACATTTTTACTTGGTTCAGGAACCTGTGGTTTACTTATGATTCTGTATTTGGTCGCCACACAGGTCTGTAGCTCCGTAGTTCCTTCTGCAGATGAGAGAAATGATTGGTTGGATACGTTCTACAGAGGTGTTGCGTTTCCAACGTTTGCTCGGGTTTTGTTACTTGGTGCGTTTATATCTAATCCACATTTTCTTGATTGTGTTTGGCCCTTGTTGATTTGAGTTGTTTTCTTGATCGAATTTGGATGTTTATGTTCAACTAATTCTTGTTTTATTGTAGATGTTGCTTCGGATTGGCTTTCTTGTTTCCCTATTTCAGTGCAGAAACATTTGTATGATGTGTTCTTCTTATATGGACATGTTATCGAGGTTGTTCAGGTCTTGGTTCCTTTCCTACATCATGTGGAAAATGGTGGCTTTGATGATAATTCTGTCCAGACTAATGTGGAAAGGTACTCAACAACACACTTCTGTTTTGGCTATTTCCTTTGGTTCTTTTCCATTGAGTTTCTACTATCAACCATTTTGCTTCATAATTTTTTTGCATCCGTGGACAAAGTTATTTGAGTCATGTTTAGGCGTTTTCTGAATATATCTCTCAGGAGTAACAATTTTAGTTCGACTCTACTAGAAAATCTGAAGATGTAGACAGTAACACTTACTTAATGGCCCAAGCGGCAATTTTTGACTGTTTATCTGCATACAAATCTCTGTCCAGTGATATATTTTTAGTGTAGCTAATGTACATGCTACTATTAGTGTAGTCTTAGCCTGTGGTGATATGATTTTGCCTTTAATGACAGATTGCTTATATTGTGTTTGCTCGAACATGCTGGAGTGCTCAAGATAACAAAGGAAATTGGTGATAGTTATCAAGGAGATGTTTCTAAGAATGGAAGTCTCAAGCCTTTGTTATCTAGGCTATCACAGATCTTGACCTCCATTCCTGATAAAGCACGGTTAAAAGCCCCACCATTACTTTCTTCTCAGTATCCTTTTATATATGAATACAGACTCTAGCACCTTCAATTTGATGTATGTTAGCCTCCCTGAAGTAACCATATTCCCTTTATTATTACTTATTTATTTCATTGAGGTCAATGTTTATCTTTTACATGAGTCATAAAGCTTGTACTTCAAGCACATTACCAGTCAGCTTCTAAAAATATTGGATAACCGAGCTTCCTGCACTGAGGCCAATAGCACAATTATTGTTTTATCATTTGTCGGGGAAATATTTTCCCGCATCTGTCGACGCGGATTATCAGGTATATATGCTCTTAGCATTACACTGCTCATCTCACTGTGTTGTTCAATATTAATAGCTCTATGTTGTCGTTTTTGAGTGTTGTGAATTACCATGGACTTGCTTGTATTCATTATCTGTCCCCTGTGATAGGAAGTTGTAAGAATGTAGATCTGATCCTCGTGATAGACAGGAAAAGGAGAGGTTGTGCCAGAATATATCTACCTTGTACTCTGTTATTGACTGATAAGCTCTAGATGGTGTGATGATGTTTTTTTATTGAAATTTATTTTCGTGACACAAATCATGATGTATTTTAGATTGGGTTTTTTTTAATCTGCAGATTTGCTGTTAAGTGAAGTAACACCTCATGTGTTAGCTCATGTTAGGAGATTAATAAACTCAAAGATGGGTTCTATTGAGATGGAAACATTTCAGTTGGACCCTACTCCCCAGATTTGGTCGAAAGCTATGGAAGCAGTGACAGATCCGTATGCTGTTGAGAAAATGGCTGAACAACTTTTACATCAGCTATATGCTGAGCATGCAAGTGATGTTGAAGCTTTCTGGACTATTTGGACTTTGTTTCATCGCAATGTAATACATCAGGCATCAGTGAGGCAAGTAAAATGAATTCTACGGCAGCTTAATTCTTTTTTAGATACCCCTTTTCCTTCGATTATTTCCATCTTCATGATGCAATTAAATGCGATTCAACCAGAAGTGACAATGGAACTGGAACTATGATTTTTTTCTTTTCAAGGGAAACGATTTGCTGTCTATTGGTTTTCCCATTTCAGTCTATTTTGCAAATAACTTTGTGTAATTTTTTTTTCAGGTCCATATTTGTAGACAAATTTTTGCTTTGGAAAGTATTTCCTATACGTTGTCTGCGATGGATCTTACAGTTTTCAGTTCTTGAGTGCCCACCGGTTACTAATACACTTGCTAAAGGTGATGTCATGCAAGGACTGCTTGAAACAACCCAGCGACTAGCCTCAGTTTGGTCAAAAGGGGAGTTTCTGCAATCCGTCCCGTTGGAGCAGCAAGCTTGTATCCTCTTCTGGCTTTTAAATTTGATTTATGCCTATGGATAGAACACTACTTGATAGGGTTTTTATTTTATTTTATCAATATTTAGATGGTGAAGCAATATTTTAACCTTCCTGTTACTAGTTTAGACTTCTGTTTCCCGTAACAAAGATGCTGCAGATATAACTGCAGCTCTTGGGCTTTGCCTAGAGAACGTGTCAAGAGAGGAACTAGATAGAACGAAGGATGCAATGCACAGTATTCTTCAAGGAGTTAGCTGTACAAATTTTGCTTTTGGTATCTTTGGTAAAGAAATTAAACGCTTCGGTGGTCTTAAATCTCGTGCTTACTGTTGCCAACAGGTAGACTGGAGAACCCAGGAGATTTGGTACGGAAAATGGCTAGCTCTATCGCCTTTGTGTTCTCTAAAGTAATTGACCCGAAGAATCCTCTGTACCTTGATGATTCATTCACTGGGAATGCAATTGACTGGGAATTTGGATTGCATGTGGGAGGGGTCCCATCAATCATAACTAAAATGGAAAATGAAGATGGTGAAAGCAAAACATCAGCCTCCTTAACTGAAGTAAATGGCTCTAGCCGCAGAGATAAGGAAAAGAAAAATCGCAAGAGCAGGAACATTTCAGAATTTGTATTGGCTGATCCTGATGAAATAGTTGATTTGGCTACCTTAAACTGTGAAACAGAGAGTGATAAAGATGATGGTGATGATAACACAAGTGTCAGCTCTGATAATTCAAGTGTCACTTCTTTGGAACCATATGATCTATTAGATGATGACAAGGATTTGGGGAAACAATTTACACATTTGGTCGATGTGGTTGGAGCTCTTCGGAAAACTGATGATGCTATTGGGGTATGACATTAAATCTTCACTATTACTACAGAGAGAATTGTCTGCAACATTAAATCTTTTCACTATAAGATGGTAATTTTTATGGATATTTTGTGTTGCAGATGGAGAAAGCTATATATGTTGCAGAGAAACTTGTGCGAGCATCACCTGATGAACTGACTCATATAGCTGGTGATCTTGCTCGAACTCTTGTACAGGTTCGCTGCTCTGATATAACAATTGAAGGGGAAGAAGATTCAGCAGAAGAGAAGCGGCAAAGAGCTCTAATTGCATTGCTTGTGACCTGTCCATTTGAATCCCTTGAAACTCTTAACAATATTTTGTATTCGCCTAATGTAGATGTAAGTCAGCGCATAATGATACTTGATGTCATGGCTGAAGCAGCTCGGGAGCTTGCTAATTCCAAGACCCTGAAACCTAAACACGATTCACGGGGACCTCTGATATCAAATATGTCAGATCCTCAACCCTGGTATTTGCCTAGCAATGCGAGTACCCCATGGAAAAAGGTCTTCGAGACAGGATCTTTTCATCTGAATTGGGCAAATCGATTTGAGAGAGAGCTACAGTCAAAACCGGGACAGACGAAGAAAGGAAAAAGTCGAAGGTGGAGCCTCAAATCAGCAGACAGAGATCAAAACAGTACTGACTGGTCTCAGAATAGATTTCCACTATATGCAGCAGCATTTATGCTTCCAGCCATGAAAGAGTATGACAAGAAACGACATGGTGTTGACTTACTTGGCAGGGACTTTGTTGTCCTTGGGAAACTTGTTCATATGCTCGGCGTCTGTATGCAATGTGCATCAATGCATCCAGAAGCATCTGCATTAGCTATCTCTCTTCTAGATATGTTGCAACGAAGGTGCGTCATCACTTTTTATCTTCTTGATCTTATATTCAAGCTTTTGCATATATACTGAATATTTGTGTACTTACCAACTCAATACAGGGAAGTATGTAATCACCCAGAAGCATATGTTCGAAGAGCGGTCCTTTTTGCAGCCTCTTCTGTTTTGGTCGCTCTTCACCCGTCTTACATAGTGGCAACCTTGGTTGAAGGAAATCTTGATCTTTCCAGAGCTCTTGAATGGATCAGAACGTGGGCTCTTCAAATAGCTGACTCAGACATAGACCGAGACTGTTACACGGTAAGTCATACATTCTCCCATGGGCCAGCCCAGATATTATTAGATATTGATTATAGCTAAAGGAAATAAAGAGTTTGGGGTTTCTGATTAGTGATTGAAACAATTTAGCTAATGTGTTGTGCTGTGTTGCGTTATGCTGTGTTAGATGGCTTTGTCATGTCTCCAACTTCATGCTGAGATGGCTCTTCAAACTTCCCGAGCTTTAGAATCAACCGGTGGAAGTAGCAGCAGCAGCACCGGACCGATGAACATAAGTCTACCTTCTAATATTTCTAAGCTGACATCAATCAAACTCCCTTCTTCAAATGTTCATCTCTAGAAATTGCAGTCTCATTAATTTGGCTGTAATTGCTTCTGTAAAGTAACATTTCTTCACTAAAGAACTCATGTGATAATCGATTTTTGATTTTTATTACAAAATTTTGAGATTTGATAACTTGCATTGTTCCTGATTAGTGATTAAAGAGCCCGATACCAAATTGATTTCTCTTTATTAAGAGTGATGAAAACAGATTAACAAATCTGATTCGGCAGCTGATGATTATTCAACTTTAGTAACGAATACAGGTGCTAGAAATTGACACTTTCATCTTCGAAGGTTCAGAAAATTTCCATTCATATTTCTATACTAATCAATGATCCAAGGAAAAAGAATCAATTGGTTGCCGCTAAACATCATTAACAACAGGCAATCCCGGGGAAAAAACAGAGCAACAGTTTGATAGATAAATCAAAGAACACGTACAAAGAAAGAATTCTACGCATTTAAGAAGACAACTCTTAGATTCCTTTTCCTCCTAATGAAGTTTGATACTCCACATACCAACACTTAGTCAGAATTTCTTTTACCCTTTTGAATCTTTCCAAGTCTATCCAAGCTGTACCTAGTCTTCTGCGCTCTGCTGATGTGTTAACGCCATTAGAAGTTATCACTTTAGTCAATGAATGGTTCCCAAAGAATGAAGTTTATCACAGAACTCTTCCAAGTCTTTATGGCTAAACCAGTCCTCTTTCATCTGCAAATTATACGGGAAACCAGGGATGCATTTCAAGATCCACATACCGTAAACAGCGACAAATGTTTATTGAATGATAAACTTACAAAATATGGCATATCATCAACGTTGAATTTCTCAGGGGCATCTTCTATAAACCGTTGGATGTAGTAGAGGACAAAGCTCCCACATTCCACATCATTTGTCTGCTGCGGAACCTGCAATTATGATATAAGTCGATCCAATTCTGAGATATAAGAATCAAGAATAATATATAACTTGGTAGATGCACTCAATTACCAATGGCACATGGAGTGGGATTTCATCAACCAATCTTGGGTCTTCAGTTCTTCCCTCGGTTTTATACATGTCCAACACAAACCTGAAATAAAAAAAGATGTATAAACATACCATCACAGTAGCCTTTACATTCTTCTTTGCTGACGACTGAAAAAGAACAAGAGAGAGTACTCACTTTCTTATATCTGGTTCAAGCCGCTGCGAAGAGTCAGTTGTTTGTAGTGAATCAAGAAACAACATGCAGGTGTTATCTGAATCAAGATCCTCCCCAAAATTGCAAAAGATCAACAATGTCCAATGGCTCCTGAGGAAATTAGAAGAAAAAAAAAAATAGTCAAAAAACAGTTGCATTACCAAAAGCATTTCAAGAACATATATAGGCAAAATAAACTTACCAGTAGACGATAGGAAGAAAAACATATTTCTTCGAGAAAATCTGCCTAGTCTTGATGGAATCGAAAACACTGCTTCTAATCTTATGGTTTTCGCTTTTGTACATACTGAACCATAAACAATCTAAGTACACAAAAGAGTTCTTTTTCTCATCAGAGAAGCCCCTCCAGACATCCCTATTCACATTACTCAAAATCGTAAGTAAACCAATAGAAAGAAGAAGAAAAAAAACTCACAAATAAGCACAGTTTGTTCTTTTTAAGAGTAAAAAGAGATATTGCTTACTCTAAGTAACCTACAAATGCTTTGGAATTAAGTTTTTTCCGTAGCTTGGAAACTAAAAACTTGCACTTGATTCTTCGTTTAGACCTTCCACGGCGTATGCATTCATCATAGAAACAAGGAGTAGTTGATTCGAATATCTTCAACTCCTTGGCTCGCTTCGGTTTTGGAAGACGTTTATTCACAACAGCAATATGCTTCCAACATGACCTGTGGTGTAAAAACTCATCTTCCTCACAATCTGTAAAATTATAGACAACGTTGATCAAACTTGAGAGTAAGCCTCTTACAAAGCCAGAACCAAAATTGAACCCAAAAACTTCACAAACTAGACAAAATCAAGTATATATACATTTCAAGAAAATCTCAAAATTTAAGCCAATGCTCTGAAATGTTTCAGTTGATACAATTCACTAAACCAATCATCCATTCACGTTTTCTAAGCCAAATTTAGTAGCATTACTACAGAGAATACACACAACACATGATTACAAACAGTCTCATCACTTCCAAAAAAAAAAAAAGGATACAAACCAATTTCTAAGTTAAAATTCGAATCCCCCAAAACCCTAATCCCCAAAATTGCGTAAACCAAGGAATCAGAAATCTTTTAAAATTTTGAATAATTAGAAAAAAAATCGAGGCTGAGAGATTGAAATTAGATTACCATCAATAATAGTAACACGTCCAGGACTCGTGACGTATCTACTATTTTTAACACGATTACTTCGTCTTCTTGACATTGCGATCGAATACAGAAAAAAAATTGGATTGAGCTCTCTCTCTCTCTCAGTGTATCTCTTCTTCTCTTGCTCCTATTCTTTTCCCTCTTCTCTTCGTTCTCTTGTTATTTATTTATTTTAGTTTCGAGTTTAATATAGCAGAACGATTACGTAAAGGCTCGTTTAGCCGTTGATTTTACTTACTTTGTTCTAAGTCAATGATTCAATGGTCAAGATGACTTTATGTCGCTTCGGTTTCTGTCCTTCATATTAAGTTTTGTAGAAAATATTTTAAAATAGCATTTTTGGGTCGAAAGGCCCAATATAATAGCATTTATATGGGCCGATATTGGTCTGACCCGAACCGACTTGGTATGATCTTCCCTGCGAACGGTTCCCGCTCTTTCTTGTCGATCGAGGCGCCAAATCAAAAGAACAAAACTTAGATTTCAAGTGGGAGAAGACGAACTCAGATCTAACAGAATCCGATAGAGATGTTTGGGAGGCTGAGACCGCCGCCATCTTCGCCGGACTCTCTGGAGAGATATCCGGCGAAGATCATCAAAGACGATCCTCTCTCCGTCTACGGTACTTATTCACATCCTTTCCAATTCCCAGATTCACAGCATTTGATTTGATTGACCCTCGATTTCAAAATCATTCGTAGGTTTTAGAGGTTCTTGAGATTTGGAACTAATTTTATATCAAAGGGATCTAGTTTTTTGATTAATCTTTTGTTTCTTCTAATGGCATTGTAGAGTCAACACTGCTAAAGCTTAAGCAAGGATCAAAACTAGAGACTTCATTAGAAGAAACAGAGGGTGAGGAGAATCTGTCATCATCATCACCATCGTCTCAGGTCTTCTCTTCGGATACACAATCAGGAGATACTACTCATGATGCAATGGCTGTAGACTCGTGTGAGAGCTCGAAACAGTTCAAGAACAAGAACCCATCTGTACTGTCCATGTTTTGCAAGTACAAGAATCAAGCTCAAGCACGAAACATCAAGAAAGAGACTCGAGAGTGATTTGTAATGTAAACACACATATCTCAAATTCATGGGTATTGTACTTGATTATGTACAATCTAACCAGACAACTATTATGTCTTGTAAGGATTCTATAGAAAATATGTATCTTTTTCGTCTTCTGTTAGTCTTCTATTGATGTCCTCAAATCAAATCGAAAACATTTGTTATGGTCTCATCATTGGACATATAAGGCATGCCCACCACTCTAGATCAGATTTGGCAGGTTACTACATTTCACATGATTTGATTGAGAAAGTAGCGTCACCTTGAACAAAAACAAAGTTAAAATCCATTTAATCCCATGCTTAAATTAACACATTTCTTAACACTTTCTCAACCATGTGTAGCTGTTTTCTAAATCGAATGATCTGTATCCAACCTTGTTGATAATATTGATCAGTTATAAACATTTGGGGTCCAAATCGAATGTTTGAATATATATGAGGGTTTATCAAATTTGAATTACAATGGGTCTGACATGTTAATCCAAATACCTGGGTTCGAAATTGAATAACTTCATAAATATGGGGGTTCAGGAAAAACTTAACCTTTCTTCTTCTTCACTGTAAATGAAATAAAGCTTATCCACACTCTCACACTTCTTCACTCTCTTAAACCCCTCAAAACCCTGAAGAGAGGCGAATGAATCATGCAGATTTGCCAAACCAATCTCACTTTCACCTTCCCTAACTCAAAAAACCTTAATTTTTGCAAACCCAAATCTCTCTCCACCGGCTTTCAATGGCTTCAGCCTCGTCGCATTGACTTGCCGCCTTGCCGGGGCTTCAGCTCCGATGAATTCCCCGTCGACGAGACTTTCCTCGAGAAATTCGGACCAAAGGACAAAGATACAGAGGATGAAGCTCGACGACGTAACTGGATCGAGCGTGGTTGGGCTCCTTGGGAGGAGATTCTCACACCTGAAGCCGATTTCGCTCGTAAATCGCTCAACGAAGGTGAAGAAGTTCCGCTTCAGTCACCGGAGGCGATCGAGGCGTTTAAGATGCTGAGACCGTCGTATAGGAAGAAGAAGATTAAGGAGATGGGGATTACGGAGGATGAATGGTACGCGAAGCAGTTTGAGATTAGAGGTGATAAACCGCCGCCTTTGGAGACATCTTGGGCTGGCCCGATGGTTCTCAGGCAAATTCCGCCGCGTGATTGGCCGCCGAGAGGTTGGGAAGTTGATAGGAAGGAGCTGGAGTTTATAAGGGAAGCTCATAAGTTGATGGCTGAAAGGGTTTGGCTTGAGGATTTGGATAAGGACTTGAGGGTTGGTGAAGAGGCTGCTGTTGATAAGATGTGTTTGGAGAGGTTTAAGGTTTTCTTGAAACAATATAATGAATGGGTTGAAGCTAATAAAGATAGGTTGGAGGAAGAATCTTACAAGGTTCGATTTTTTCTAGCTTTTTGGTTACAGTCGTTGTTAATGTTAGGTTTTGCTGAGTGGCTTGAACAATGAGACATCATTAGCTTAATGGCTAAGAGTAGGATTCTAATCAAGATGATGTTTTTATTTTTATGCAGTTGGATCAGGATTTTTATCCGGGTAGAAGGAAAAGAGGGAAGGATTATGAAGATGGGATGGTAAGAATACTACTCCGGTTTTGATTATTTGACTAGTTAGCTCGGTAATGCACTGTTGGAAGTTAATTGCTTTGTCTTTCTGTGCAGTATGAGCTTCCGTTCTACTATCCTGGGATGGTAAGGATCCTTTTTCCTTGGCCTTGTTTATTGTGAATAGTGATCGGTGAGATGATTGGTTAGATAAGAAATAACGTAATGTCCCTGCAGATTTGTGAAGGTACAGTCACCACTTTACATTTGTACCAGGGAGCTTTTGTTGACATTGGTGGAGTTCATGAAGGGTATGTTTGTGTGCTGTCAGTTTGTATATATAGTTAAAATCATATTTGATTGTTGTAATTAGAGGGTATGTAACCTATCAAATGTTGTCTCTAGTTTCAAATGCTCTTATATGAAAGCTTTGACTTTATGTGTCTATTCGTTTGCAGATGGGTTCCTATAAAAGGTAATGACTGGTTTTGGATCCGGCATTTCATAAGAGTTGGGATGCATGTTATCGTCGAGATCACGGTATTCTTAAGGCACATTCCTATTTCGCATTAATAAAATCTGAATGGAAAATTTTCATTCTCATGTTTTTCTGATCTGTTCTTTCAGGCAAAAAGAGATCCATACCGGTTTCGGTTTCCGTTAGAGTTGCGCTTCGTCCACCCTAATATAGATCACATGATGTATGTAATTCACATTTCTTTCTTTCCCTTTTCATATCCAGTAAAAATTGTAGTTCTGTCCTCATTTGGTCTTGGTTATTGTATGTGTGTTGACTGTGTTTTTACAATCCTGCTCCAGCTTTAATAAATTTGACTTCCCACCAATATTCCATCGTGATGGGGATACTAATCCAGATGAGATACGGGTTAGTAAAATCCTTTACTAGAATGTCAATCCATTTCGTGCTCTCTTGAAAAGTATTCCTCTTATCTAATACATTTTTTGTACAGCGAGATTGTGGAAGACCTCCTGAACCTAGAAAGGATCCAGGATCAAAACCAGAGGAGGAAGGGCTGCTCTCTGATCACCCATATGTCGACAAGGTATTTTCCTGAACAAAAGGGTTGATTTTAAGTTTCATCTCATTAGGTTTATTGGCTTTCTTAATTTTCTGAAACATTCAACACATTTCTTTCCCGTTTGCAGTTGTGGCAGATACATGTAGCTGAGCAAATGATTTTGGATGATCACGAAGCTAATCCTGAAAAATACAAAGGCCAAAAACTATCAGAATTATCTGATGATGAAGGCTTTGATGAACAAAAGGATATCGAGCATGGGGAAGCTTATTATAAGAAAACCAAATTGCCAAAAGTGATTCTGGTGAGAATTTTTCTTCTGGTGTGTTCGTGAACCATACTATCTTAAGCTTCCTGATTAAATGTTTTCTCTTTCTGGTAGAAAACGAGTGTCAAGGAACTTGACTTAGAGGCTGCATTGATCGAGCGCCAGGTTAAAACCCCTTCTCTACTTCTCGTCTCCAATTTCCTCTATCCCACTGCTATGGGAACTCATTTATATTTCTTCATATTCAATAGTTTTCCAATTCACACTGTCTTGGGAAGTCCGACTATCTTCTTTGTCCTAATTACATTCAAGGCTTTGCACTTTGTAATTGAATAGTGTGACTCACATCCTTGTATGAATCTTTCATACTGACTGGGGCTAAAATCTCTCCTATTGTCTTCTGCAGCACCACAATAAACTAATGATGGAAGCGAAAGCCAGAGGAGAAGGATACAAAATCGACAAGCTAAGACGAAATATAGAGATGGACGAGTATGATTTCTTACACTGGCGCCGATCTTTGGAGGAAAGAGAAGCATTGCTTAGAGATATCTCCTCGTAAGTAAAAACTAAACTCATCAAAGTGAGAGAGCATGTTTTTTTCTGAAAAGGTGTTGATGTTTAAGAATCTATGTTTCAGCCGTCAAGCACTTGGTTTACCATTGGAGGAACCAGGGAGGTATAAGCCAGGAAACTTCTTTGGGAAAGACCAGTACGATCCAACAAGTGCACTATATCAGTATGACTACTGGGGAGAGCCAAAGAACTCGGAGATTAGCAAGCAAGAGAGGATGAAGGATGCACACAACAAATCCATTGTTGGGAAAGGCAACGTGTGGTATGATATGTCTTATGATGATGCCATTAAGCAGACAATGGAGAAAAGAAAAGCTGAGCCTAACTTGGCCAAACAAAAAGAAGAAATAGAGTCTGAAGAAGAAGAAGAAGACGATGAGTATGAGTTTGATGACTTTGACTATAGCATTCTGAGTGATGAGAGTAGTATAGGTTACCCGGAACAGCAACCTGTCGTTAACGGTACTCAAGTCTTGACAGATTGATGTTTAAACGGGAGTAGAAAATAAGAATATATGAGTCTTGTTTGGACTTTCTATTGTTACTTGAAGGACACAACTGCTTAGTAACATGATGAATCGATCATTGGCAAAATGTATAACAGAAAAGATAATTACTGATGATCTGATCATTTCATTGAAGTCACAATATAATCCCTAGTCACTCCTTTCACTTTGGACGCTCAGATATTCCCAATTTTTCTATGACCACAACGTACATTTATCTTTCAATGTATTGTTTCTATCTTTCACTAATTAGTCTTAGTTACAGCCAAGAGGTCCAAACCTAGAAAGTAATTATATTCAAGTTTATAGCCAAGAGAGGACCAAACATATATTCAAGTTTCCTACTAGTTAATAAATTAAAGTAAAATAAGAAAGATTATACATACACAAAAGAAATTAAAGTCTCTAGCTAAAAACGCTTATTAGTGTGATCCTTAAAACAAATTATTTTATAATAAAATTAATTTCCGATTGAAGACTAAAACAAATATTTCCGAAGTTCTAACTAATCAATTTTTTTTTTAATTAAATTTTCAAAAGTGATGCTTATGTGTTGCTTATAATCACAAATTAAGCTATGGTGCTTACAACAATTTTTTTATTATTATTATGTTCATTACATACAATGATAAGCAACATGTTAAACATACATTAAGCACCTCCATCTAAGCTGCTATTTTTTATTTATTTTTGGTTATTTGTACTTTCGTGAATTTAATTTGTGTCATTGTCTGTTAGGTTTGATACTCCTATACTTTTGCAGAGATGGTTAAGGGTTTTATAATGTCTGTGATCTGGACACGTATTGAAGTCTACATGCGTTGTGATACGTGCACGTGTCGGAGTCTGCACGCTTGTGGTTGTGTTTGGTCTAGAAGACGCTACTACAAGGGTTTTGGGTTGCACATGGCATTTTTTTTTTTTATGCTATTGTTTTTGGTGTTTCTGCCTAAGTTATTCTCTCAATCTCTAACCATTAGTCTTTACCACCAAAAAAAAAAAAAAATCTCTAACCATTAGTAATTTAGTATGTAATGTATTACCGTAAATTAAATGCAAAAAAAAAATGTAAAATATTAATATGCATCTTGCTATAGTGGAGGTGAAAAAGATATTGGATATGCTATTAATAGTTTAATCAATTTACGTAATTTTTTGTTTCACTGGTGCGAGGAACATGTTTATATATATATATACATGTTATATTATTTTTATGAGAGGTTCTTTGTGAGTTTGAGAAGCTGTATATTACTAATGATAGCATTAATGCTCTCATACATGGTTTTGGGTATACGAGGATACAATTAAGAAATACAAAATATTGATAATTTGAGAAGTTGTATGTTTATTACAGCCAATTTATATAAACATTACTTTATATATATTTTTATTTGCCTTTAGGTTATTAAGCTCATCGAAATATAAGTTCTAATAAAGGATTAAAATTTACCATTTTTTTTTTGAACAAACTGAATTTACCATTAATTAAGATTGCATTATATTGCTTAGTCTTGGGGTAACGTCACATAAATGTTAGGCAAAATCTAAAAAGGTACATTTTAATTAAAATGACGTAATATTCCTATGCTTTGTTAACTAATTAAGACCACCACCATTGGTTTTTTAGGAGTTTTTAACTTTTAAAAAAACTAAGAAATGTTTTTTATTAGTTTTTCTTAGCTTAAGAATCTCCTAAAAACCCACCAATAATAATGCTCTTTTGATTCTTAGATTTTTGTATCTATTTTATCTACATTATTTAAAACTAATCCACTCCCTACCAATTGATATATTACTCAAAAACTTATAATTAACCAAATCATTTTTCTAATGACTCACGAATAATTATGCAAATAATACAACATAAATGTTACTTTCCAAAAAATCTTTCAGAAATGTTAATATAGATAACAGGGTAAATGGTAATTCAACTATCATAATTTCGATTAATAAGTTGTAAAAAATCGATATTTAATTTTCGAGATTGATCTGATCAAAACACCATAGAAAACATGTATTCATCACATTGACAACTTACTAACTAACTATATTGTATAAGAAACAAAGTATGTTTAAAAATAAAATGTACAAAAACATATGTTCAAACAATCGACCCCCGGTGAATACATGTTATACTAATTAACAAATTATATGCCAACATTATGTATTGAGCCGCCTCTGAGTTAGGGGCAAAGCATGTCGGCATATTGGTTAAGTACAAAAATTTGTTTTAGGATCCAGAATAATAATATATCGAGCCGCCTCTCGTTATAACGTAACGTTACTACTAATAGTAGACTTGTACTTAACCAATATATGTGAAATGACATATTGCCGTATCTCATGCATCGTAAGGGGAGATGAATCTTACAAAACCCAAAAGAACCATAAAAAAAAAAAATATATATCAGAGAGGAAAACTAATAATATAAACATTATGTGGATGAGATTGGACAAGAATCAGAATCTCTTTTGGTGATGAGTGTGTGTGAGTGTGACTGTGAGTGCTATCTTGAGATTGTTGAGGTCACCAACATACACTGTAACTCTTACAATCAGTCCATCGACATCAACAAAAGCAGCTACACTTTTGGAGTCATTGAAGTGATAAACGATTTTGAAGATTCACCTAGATGAGTCCTCAAGGAGAAGAAAAACATGTTGTCAAACGGCAATGACCGCTTCAAAGAAAACCATAGTCAATGGAAGCCTTTCACCGGTAGTCCGAGAAAACTGAGCCGTCAACGGTTTAGAACAAAGAGCTCTCAATCACTGACTCCCTCTTCATCAAGTGAGAGACGCATTTTGAACAATTCATGAGCTTTCTCAGAGCGGAACCACACGAACCAAAGGAAAACGAAAGCGCTAGCTCACTCTACCAAGCTCATTCCCCGAGGTCGGCTAGCACAGAGCAAATCTAACAAAACGACCAAACGCTAAACAATCCTAAGGTCTTACTAGCTCCTCCACCAGCCAAGTTAGCTAATCCACAAACCAAAGCACAAGCCAACAAAATTTCTTCTCCACAAAGAGGCAACACACAAAGGGAACATAGCAAAACCAAGACTAACCAACACCCAGGAGTTTTGAGCACCAAACGGAGCAGCAAGAGCTAGAAGAGCAGTACCAAAGCAGGATCGATGGAGAACGAAAAAGGAGAAAGCTCCTAAGCAGCTAAAACCGGCTAGCTAAACCGGCGGACTTGAGAGTAACGACACCGGCATCGCTACAACTCCCTGAATAGCCGCACGTTTAAAACAAGAAGTTCAAACGCTCGAGCTCCAACCTCACACTCCTGTCTTTGACACACCCTAATGGAGACCCCAATGCTATCCGATGAACCAAGCTAGACCACTGGATTGAGAGCCAAAGAAGACACAAGCTCCGAGAAAACTCTCTGGCCTGACGCAAACGCAAGGAGACAATAGCAACCTTCCAGAGATCCACTAAAGTCTACACACAGACAGATCAAAACGGGAAAGTACAGCAACACGCTTCCATTGCCGTCAGGATCCAGTAACCACCACTCACACGCCTGAAGAAAATAGGACCTTGAAACCAGAACAAAGAAGAGCACGGAAGCCGCAACACCACCGAACGAGACAAGCTTCTTTACCGATACGATCGAGGTAGATCTAAAACAGATCCACCAAACGCGGGCGACGAATCAAGAGGATAAACTGGTTGAAAGCTCCGCTGGAACTCATACCGTCCCCTAGTAGAGGATAACCAGCCAAGAAAAACAACCACAACTACCTCGAGAAAACTCCCCGTTCCTAGATCTTCTATCACATGCTTTGAGTAAACAACTTGATTTGAAGCCAAAATTCACCGTGGAGCTGGAAGTCAGGAAATACAACAGCAACAAACCTCTTTTAATCAGGGCCCTCTCACAGCGCCGGACGAAACCGGACACCGGAGAGGCCTAGAATTGTGAAAACTAATTAAGACAAACTTTACATCCATTAATGTACTAAAAATACGTTTTTTATAAGCATCGAAGTCCAAAGCCGAAAATAAAATCCTTGATCATTGAGCCATATGAGTTTCCAGCAGCAATTTTAGATAACAAAAATTGTCAAAATCAAAATCAGGTTGATATTATTATGAAAAAAATAATGTTACGCTTACAGTCCAAAAGATGAGGATCGAATATAGTGATAATCATTGACCTCAACTTAAAGCTAATGGCATCTTAATAAAAATTAAAAGTGACAATGACAAATTAGATCTCAAAGGGGACAAGATGATCTCATGCGTAAATGACCTTAAAGATTTAGTGACAATGATCGGTGACAAAAAAATAAAGATTTAGTGCCAATGGAGTTAGGTAATCGTCATTGACATAAAGAAGCTTAATTAAGGCATATTAATTAACCAAAACATACTCCTATTACGTACCTATTTTATAGTATATAATTTATTATATAAGTTTAATCCTATCTATTTTTTAATTTTAACTATCATAGAATGCGAATTATTATCAATGAACTATAGATGTAGACAAAACTTGGATACATATGTTGTTCTTAAGCGTCATAATTTAATTAGGTTCAAACCTCAAAATATAAGAGCTAGTCGATCGTAGAGGAAAAAAACAAACACTATTTCAGAAAAGTGTATATAACTAATACAAACAAACAAATATCTTAAGAAAACTTAGACTAGAATTCTAACCAAAGAAAAAACCTTGTAAAAAAATATTAAACGTTAGATACTTAGATTTGGCCATTTGGGATGGTGCGAGGAATCTTGAAAAGTATTACGGGTTGGCTTGGCTGTGTTGTACTTTGCATGAGAACACGCATGATAACACGTAAAGACCAGTCATTAGCTAACGTGTTTATAATAATCGCTCTATACATAAATAGTTGATTACTACTAACATTATTTGTATCTAATATTCTAAATATTAACCAAAACCAGTAGTTAAGCATACACACCCATCTTTAATTATATAAGTGCCTTGAAGTATATAGCACATTTATCGGTGGAAGAGTTTTCACTCTAGAACCAGAATCTTTTTATCGACTAAGACATCTCAATTAATTAATAGTTTGGCATAAGTCATTATAATTATGGTTACGTTAGAAATATCAGGATCTAAACCTTTATCAGTAAAATCAAAATATACCTATATGGCTCTATATATATATATATATCGTTTTCCAAAAATTTCTAACATTTCATATATATATATAGACATGGATCTGACTATATCATGCATCAAAGATCAAAATATGCATTGCTTTTGCTATGAGATAAGAGATACATGAACCGATAAAGATGACGTTCTTGTATAATTGTATAGAACATGGTTCGCCTTTTCATTGTAACTATATAAAATAGGTTTTGGCTATCCAAATTTTTCTTTTCAAGTATTTTTTTTTTTTCACTCCTTCATATTATGAATAAGTGAATAATTTAATTAGTCAATTGTTTGATTCATATAGTGTTATACTTTTCTTTGCACAAATAACCTTTCCAGATTTGTTTAGGCTTTCAAATATATAAATATAATTACTATGTTTAGAAAGAAAAAGAAAAGTGAAATCATTGATTGTTGGGCTAGGCTTAGTAGTTTACTTGTATAAAATATATACAGACAAAAGTGTTAACCCTTGGAACACGTGGCACATCCAATATAGCTAGGTTCCCACAACACCTACAAAAAATTGAAAATTTGGTCTTTCCATAAGATGAAACTTTCACAAATCTTATCAATTCATATAGCTAAAATATAATGTGATTTGGATTCTATTATTGTGCTGATCTTCCGACAAGGACATTGCTTTGACGATCATATATACATATAGTAGGAAATTAACTTCACAAGAGTTCTAAAATAATACATATATATATATATAGAACTATGGAAGAAATGTTATAGATGAGGAAAAATAATGAAAATAATAATCAATTAATTACATCAACAAAACTAAAGCTTACGACTGAAAATGGCGTATCTCATGTGTACAAACACATTAACTTATATAATTTCCTACTCATATATAGAAGCTTAAATTTCTCAAATAGTTAAAAATGGAATATCTATATATAGTAGCTAGTGGTACATGATGATAATTTATACAAAGATAATTGGAGGGTTCTCTCTAGGAATTGTAAAAAAAATAGTGATAGGATTTACTTTCTAAAAGTAGAAGGCGAACAATCTCTTCTTATCCTTATAAAGATCATTATAGCATATTAAAGAAACATAGATACATAGGAAGAGAAGAAAAAAAAATTGATTACGTTCTGAATCTCACCTGCTGCTTTGATACCTAATTGTATAATTAATAATTATTATCCGATTACAGTAATACTAGTACACATTTCGCCAACAGTTTTCGTAGCAAATACTGCTGTACTAACAAATATCTGCAAGTTTATTTAAATATTAAGTGATGAAACCACTTAATTAGACTACTCTTTTCAATTAATCACAAGTGAATGTCAAGTAAACCAAAAGCAGAGCATGTTCGACCAATGAGAAGTCGCCAACTCGAGTTATTAAGGTATATATTAAAGGTTTAAAGAATTTGCGAGGATTGATAGAATTAGGTTCGCTTTGAAGGCCGCAAAAGTCTCAAAACCCAAGAATCCTAACTTGGAAAAATGACGAAATGGGTCTGAGCCACGTGTGTGGATTGTAATCTGGTTGGTGGAACCTAGGATGAGTCACCAAGCTATTGTCCCTCTTTAGGGCAGTAGCCACTAGATAAGATTATGTGTTTTGCTCCAATTATACCAAAAGTTACTAGGTAGCAGATGTTTCTTCTACTTCCAAAACTCCCATAATGGTTTACCGTTTAGAGCTAAACACAAGAATACGTTATCCACAAACACGTGTTAATTACAAGGACAGTCCCGCTCAAGGTTGACTACTTTTTTTGCTTATACGAAACCACTCACCGTATATGACAACATTGTATTGTAGTAGTAATGATATTTTTCTACAATTGTCTTCTCAAAATCAAATCTGGTGTTATTGAACATTATTAAATTTCACTTCAAAATCATAACCTAATGGTAATTCATATATTTTGTTATTCAATCGATAAATTATAGAAATCGTATAAACTTTGTTATCATTCAGCTATATAATCGTTGCGAGCTGAACAATGAGGATTTCGTAGTCCTCCACCAGAAAAAAAAAAAAAAAAAAAAAAAAAAAAAGAATCACTGATCAACACATTATTTTTAAAGAAAATCACTATCTATCGAAAACTTACTCTACAACGCATACATAACATCATCTTTTGAACTCAACTTCGGATATATATACACTAAGATCTCACATACTAATTACTAAAGGGTGTATGTATGTTGCTACTAGTTAATTCGAGTCACATCATAACTTACACATCTAACTTACACAATTCTGCAAATCCAAAAGAGGAGACGTACGTATTAGAGCAAGCGACACTTCCAGAATCAGAAAATGATGCAAGAGATAACTCCGGTGGTGATGAATAAAAGCACTGGTGATTCTGACGACTGGACAATGTAAGACAAGAATCTATAAAACATACAAGTGAGAGGTACGCGCAGACGTTGATAAAAGTAAGGTAAGAATCGTAAATGTTCAAAAATATTGATGCCTTGCAGCACAACAAGCGGACCTGAATGCTACGATTAGAGGAAGCTTGTGATTACAAATAGCTCATCGTACCCAACAAAAGCCTTTGAACCGGAACATTCAGATCCAGATATCAGTCACCAGTGACACACACTGCGGTTAAGGTGATCACACTGCAGTCGACTCGCAATACTATCTTTGTAGTGAAACAACCTCAGTAAAAAATGACAAGGCATAACAGAAAAAAAAAAGCTACAAGTTAACTATAAATGTTGTGGAAGTAACTTACAGATGGCAAGTCCTCTTCCCACTTTTCGGGTAAACCCTTTAGTATTTACCTCGTGAAGAAGATAACACAAAGGAATATGAGGACAAGAAAGTATTGATTTAACAAAGATACTGAAAATATTAGTTTAGATCTCTCAGTTACGTTTTGAAGCAAATGTCGGCATGAACTCCTTGGATTTCTGGAGAGGTACTTCATTGAACCAGCCATGGCTAAGAGCCTCATCAACTGTTAGGCGCTTCTCTGGATCAACATTCAGTAATCTGTTCAACAAATCAAATCCCAACTCTGAAAGAACTGGAGCTCCTGTAAAAGATGCAGCAGGAAATTTCTTACGCAGTAAATTGTACCTGAAATGAAGACACAGATTAATCAGACTAACATGTTATGCCTAATATAACAAACATCAGAAAAACAGATTAACACTACATGAAAGATTACTCACGGTTGCTTACGAAACTTGGCTTTGGCACCTGGCAACGACGTGAATCCAGGCCAGACTGTCTCGCTTGGTGTCCCAAGAACCGCAAAGATCTGTAAAGATATTACAGAAGCTTTATTACTAACAGATAAATACTCATCAAAGAGAACATAATATAAAGAAACTAGAAAAACCATAGTTACCTGTTGAAGCTGGTCAATGTCATTCTGACTTTTCCCTCGGAAAAGAGGTTTTAGAGACAATAATTCAGCCATAATGCACCCAATCGACCACATATCAACTGCGGTTGAGTACTCTTTTGTTCCTAGAAGAAGTTCTGGGGACCTACAACACAAACACAAAGTATTAGGTCAGCTTGCAAGACTCACAAATAATTTTAAAAAAAAAAATAGTTTTCCAATAGATTTATCTCACCTGTACCACTGTGTAACAACTAATTGGGTGTAGGGCTTGATAGGACTCCCATATTGGCGAGCCATGCCAAAATCACATATTTTCAGCTCCCCACTGTTGTTTAATAAAAGATTCGATGGCTTCAGATCTCTGTGGATAATCCAGTTACTATGGAGGTATTTCACACCTTCCAACAGCTGTATCATCAGGCATTTTACCTCACTGGTGCTAAAAGGCTGCTTCATTCTGTCCATCACTCCCCGTAAATCATGTTCTAAGTGTTCCATGACCATAAAAACACTAGCTCCGTTTCCCACCACAACTTCCTTGACGTTCACGATTGATGGGTGATTGCAAGACAAAAGAATGTTGATTTCCCTCAAAGATGTCAACGGGAATCCATATTCATCTTCCATGTTCATCTTAATCATTTTGAGTGCCACTATCTCATCTGTCTTCCTGTCCTTTGCTTTGTAAACAATCCCATAAGTGCCTTCATTTATCTTACTTAGCTTCTGATATTCGTTTACATCTCTACTACCCGCTAACATGCTCAAGCCTACATCCGGGGAAGCTGGTTCATCAATTTCTGACACACTAAAATCAGGAGGAGAACATTCTGCTTCACCAACATCCATATCAATACGACTCCCCAACTCATGTTCTGAATGTTCACGGGCATTAATAGGACGTCCGCTACCAGACCCAGATGAACTGGACCTCCGTTCTTCAGACGCTTCCGATAACAATTCCCCACTCTCAGGAGACAAACTGCTCCTATTCCATCTACTATTCCTGACAACACCAGTTATTACATCCTCCTCATCCTTTGGAGATTCCAAACCAGTGGCCCATTTAGACGTCGCAATATTAGGTGCCTGAACCACCTGCTGCTCATCCTCCAACTGGCCTTCCTCGAGATCATCAAGCGGTTGTTGCCCATCCAATTGAGCTTCTACAGGCAGGACCGACACTGAAGGTACATGCTCTGGGGACAAAACACCAACTTGATCCTCGGAAGATATCTTCCTAGTAGTAGCCACATCAACAAATTGGTTAGTTTTTATAATCTTCTCACTAAGTGGAGCTCGAACCATTCTATCTTTTCCCTCCCATCCAGCAGGCGAACACTTCCTCCTCTTCTGAACACCATATTCCTCTCGAGCTTCTCCTCTTTGAGAAACCAAGCGTGGTCCTTTGGGTGAATCACGTCGCCCATCTCTCCACCTGCGATCAGCTTCAATGGGTCTTTTCGTTTGACGCCTCTCACCGTCTCTACCACCTTGACGCGAATTAAAACCACGAGTACGATCAATAGCAACAGAACCTCGCGAAACTTCAACTCCTCCTGCCGCCATCGTAATTAAATAACCAGAATTTTTCTTCTCAATGAACAATCGAAAAAAAATCACGATAGGAATAAAAAACCCCAAATCACCAATATCGCGAGAATCAAAACACCCCAGATAAGAAAACCCTAGGAGAATTTTAAAAAGCGATGACAAGGCAGATGATTATTCTTCAATTATCGAAATAAAATAGATCAAATCAAACAAGGAGAAAAATCTCGATGAAATTGAAAATCAGATCTGGAAAACCCTAGATGTTCAATTCCAAAGAACTTCCTTTCTCCACCGATTGTCACAGATGCCGGAAGCTCTTACCGGACGGCGAATCGGAAACTGGGATCCAGCAGATATCGATCAAAACGAGAGCCAAAGAGCAAATAACTCGTGAAGCTTCTTCTGAAACCCTTCGATGAGAGAAGCGAACACAAGTTCTTTTGTTTAATGGCCTTTCGTCTATTTGTTCTCTCTCTTATCTTCTAAAATAAGGTCAAACTAGATTGGCCGCCCCTTTTTGTATCGTTTATTTTGATCAAGTGCGGGCATGTGTACAATTACGCACATGGTATTAGCTGTCTTAACCGTTAGATGCCATCAAACAAATCGAGTCCGCTCGATGACTCGAAGGGAAGAATTGGCTAATGGAAAGCGCACATACATTATTAAATTTAACGGTGAGGATGAATGCTACCTTAAGTTGATCGGACCAATAGAATTCTGACGCGTTTAACTTGATTTTAGATATTTTCTACTCCCGTGTTTACTTGGGTTAATTAAATTTTTATAGTGGGCTTCGTTTAGTCTTTCCCTTTTATTTGTTGGGTTAAATAAAAATTGTACTAATTAATAAGTTAACTCAAAAGATTTGTTTTTTTAATTAGAAAAAAAATGTAAATAAAAATCCGACCTGCCGGAATCGAACCAGCGACCTAAAGATTTGCTGTCACAGACTACAGTCTTCCGCTCTACCAACTGAGCTAAGGTCGGATGTTGCACAATTTCTGGTTTGTTTAATAATTAATCGCTAAACATACATCAATGAAAAAGAAATAGACATTATAGACACTCGTTTGGTTATGTTATTACCGTTCACATTTCGTTTAGCTCTGTTTTCTAATTAGTCACAAAAATTGTGTTGCAAGTTTGGGTGCTGCAAGGAATTGAACCAAAACATTACCCCGTTATATTCGGTTTTGTTATGTTTTACAAATCTACACCTTTTGCTTTTGCAGGAGTATATTCTATAAATAACTCGTTATACATACTGTTTTAAATACTTCTATCAAACGTTGTTATTAATGATGTGACTTCTTCTCTTAATCTTCACCTTGAGTCCACCAGCCATATGAGCTGTTAAAAGAGGAACAAAAACCGGCCGGTCTTTGCTAACCGGCACAATCTCAAACCGACTCAGAACAGAACCAACCACGTACTTCATCTGCATAAACGCCAACTCCTTCCCTACACAAGCCCTCGGACCGGCTTGAAAAACCGGAAATTTGTAAGGACTAACGGGTTTCAAAACCGGTCTTGTACTTCCCGGTTCATAATCGAACCATCGGTTCGGTTTAAACTCTTCCGCATCTTTCCCCCATAGCGTCTTCATTCTTCCCATACCGTATGGGAAATAAGTCACTTTGTCTCCTTTCTTGAGACGTGTCCCATCAGGCAAAACGTCATCGTTCGCAGCATGCTTAGAGTCCCACGACACTGGAGGATAAAGCCTCATGGCTTCACATAGACAAGCCTTCGTGTAATTCATCTCTTTCAAATCCTCAAACCCTAACCCTAAACTCACCAACGGGTCTACTTCTTCTAAAATCTTCCTCTCCACGTCATCGTTCTCAGTCAACGACCAAAAGAGCCACGTCATCGCTGCTGACGTCGTATCTCTTCCCGCCATGATAAAACTAATAACCATGTCCCTCACTGCTTTGCCGTCATGGCCGGCGGCTAGAAACCTCGACAGAAGATCTTGCTTCGCTTCTTCTCCGGTTCCGATCTCAAGACTCTTCTTCTTAGCTCTAACAATCTCGGAGACCAACATGTGTACCGTCCTGATCGCTTCTCTAAGCCTCCTCTCGCTTCCCACGTTTAACACGCGCTTCACTTTCCAAATAGCGTAAACCGGCTCCGTGGCACGGCGAGCACTAATCTCAGCCGCGGTGTCAAAAGCCTCCACGAGAGGATTCACGGGTCTGGTAAGATCCAAACAATCCGGATCCCAACCCAGCGAGACTTTACAAACAACATCGAAAGCAAAACGCTTCAAAACATCTTGCAAGTCCAAGGTCGTCCCAACATCAGCAGCCGCGGATAGCACCGGGACGAGACGGTTCTCTACTTCGTCTTTAAGAACCTCAAAAGCAAAACTCCTAAGCGAGCGAGTCGAGAACTCGTGGCTAGCGAGTTTACGCTGAGAGCTCCACGAGTGACCGTCCACGTTGAATATGCCTCCACCGAGGAGATCACCAAGAAGATCGGTAAATGGTTTACCTTTAGGGAAGTTAAAGAAGTTTGTTTTGAGAATGTATTCAACATTCTCTGGATTTGTCGTGACGATGGTGCGGCGGTTTCCGAGAAGAGGAACTAAGATGGTTTGAGACGGAGAGAGGCGGAGGAGTTCAGTGTACCATTGAAGAAGACGGTGACGGTTTTTGTTGAAAGAGAGTAAGGAGCCAATGAGTGGATACGATTTTGGTCCATAAGTGGTGGTTTCTTGATCTTTTTTATTCGAGGATAAAAAGAAGATGATGATTGTAATAAGAAACGCTAGTATCAAGAAACTCAGAAGAAATGACATTTTTTCGTGTTCTTGTATTTCCTTTGGTTGGTGTTGTTGTTGGAGAAACTTTGTGAATGTGATATTTAAAGTGTATGTGTGTGTGTGTTCTTGGTGGGTATTGCGTGTGTGTATTGTCTGTATATAGGGATTGGATAGGTGGAGGGTCCAACCAATCGGTCCCAAAAGATATCGCTCACTTATATTATATAGTTTGATCGACATGACACGGCATTATATGTGTATAAATACAATATACGACAATTTTTATACTAAAACTTTTTGGGTTTTGTATATTTATATGTAGATTCCTTTTATCATTGGGTAGAGTATCTCTCTCAAAAGCCGCATATGGTTTTCTAAAATTTTGACGTGTTGCAAACGCATTGGAGACGCACAAGTCAAAAAGCTCACAGCATCAGCACGTGGCATATTCTCCGCCGAAACCACGATCAAAAGTGGAAACCATGACGCGAGTAAAACAGACTATATTAAGTAAACTATATTCTTAGTATAACTTTATAATGATTAACAAATTAATACTCAACACATGTCCAAGACCTAATAGTACATGTGTTAGTTGAAACTGTGATATGAAATTGCAAAAGATAGATCCAAAACATGATACTATTACTAGCTCTGGTTTACCGTTTTAACATTATGTGATGTCCTATATTATAGAGTTCCTAAAAATAATCGAGCAAATATACTTTTGATAAAATGTGTCGGGGCTAAGTAAAATCTCTAGCTGAAATGAAAAAAAATGAGGTAGACAATGAAAAGAAGAAGACAAATTCTGGCAAGAGATTGATTTAGGAGACAAACAAAACTGTTCCCACTTGAAAGAGAGGGCTACTCATTTGTGCACGTGCTTCTTGAGGCTTGTGAATCTTGTAATCAGCAAAGTCATCAGTTTTTATACTATAGAAGGCCATATATAGTTTACTTTTTGCTTCTTCTATATACGATCTTTAGTTAAAAGAAGATGTGAAATTGATTTTGAGCCACTCACATACGAACTTTGTCGTTGTGGATACCGTCTCGTGCATGCATGATTGTGCACAAATTCATGAATGGTATGAACTAAAAATAACGGCGCCGATTTACGAATGATATGAGACAAGATAATTTGATCGATATCACATATTCAAGATCATTTCAATAATTCTTGTCAACTTCACCGTCCAAAGAACTCGTGCTTTATTTTGTACTAGTCGGTTGTCCGCGCTACGCGCGGGAGTTTATTATGTTGTTTATAAATAATTGGTTCGTATTTTATTCTCTACTTTTTTTTTACTATACCATACTTGACTTTTTAAAAACTTTGATTATGTTTGTATAGAAAAACTATTGAGTTTTAGCTTCATTAGTTGTTGATAAATTAAGTGTGTATAGTATAAGTCGAAGTGTGGGTGTAAACGGAAGTGCGGTGAAAAATCATTGAGAAACGTGTGCTATTAGGGTTTCTACCAAATATAGATATAGATATTAATATTTTGGGCCTTTTATATGTTAGCATGAAATTTGAACATGATTTGTGGGTTTCGGGCGGATTGTTGTATTTATAATTGTTTACATTATCTCTTTATTTATTGTCATAATTTATTTTTTTGTTTTATGTTTTTCTTTTTTGGATTTGTTATAATTATATCTCGTAATGATCATTTTTATACTATTATATATTTGTTTCTGATTTTATGTTATATATATATATTTTTTCATATGGAACAATTTTTAAATTTAACATATTAGTATAATTTACTCTATATTTAGTTTATTTCATTTAATAATGTTTTTTATTTTAATTTTCAATTTTTATGAAATATAGTTAATTTTTTATTTTGTTTATTATTTTAACATATGTGTTGTATTGGAAAAATTAGTTAAATTCATATTTGAAACCTTTAAAGAAATATTATTTTTATTTTTACGTTTTTATACGTTTTTAAAAATGAGAATTGATGTTTTGGTGCAACCTATCTCATTTATGTTAGAAAATTTTGTGAGACATAAATTAGATCGATTTATATTCTCAAAATTTCTTATTTTCTTTTCTATTCCCGTTAAATCCCATTATATTTTGGTTTACATTGTGTAAATATAATCATATATATAAATATATTTTAAACATTCACTAAAAACTATAATCTACGATTTATATATTTCTTAGTAGGTTTTTTTAACTTTTAAACAAATCATCTTTTTTAGTTTTATAATGTATAATATAAAAAAACCTTTCATGTTCCTTTTTGAAAAACTTATTTACATAGGTTTAAATTTGAACATTAAATGATAAAATAGTATACTTAATTTTTAAAATTAAATAATAAAATGAAGTGAATGATGATGTGGTTTAAGAAGAAGTGAGAAAAAGCTAACTTTATATATATATAGATTTTGATATCTCAATAGCGAGTTAAATTTGCAACAATGTTAATAGAGCCTCACATGGATCGTCAAGTTCTTGAACTCTGATTATATATCTCTCATCAACTATATTAAAATTTTAATACACAATTTAACAACATATATATTTGTCATGGTTCGTTTCCAACAACAAACAAAAAAAAAAATAATTGAAATAGAAAATGAGCTTATGCATATTATATGCCCATCTATCATATATGCGGATTAAATGATCTAAGTTGGCATTTGTTTATATATGCTCATGAGTCATGGCCAAAATCCACAAACTAATTGCTTAGAAACTTGAAAATGTTTATAAAAAATATCATCTACTAGTATCTATTGCATACTCCACTTAGTTGATTGTTCATTTTAAAATAAATCTAAAAATTGACAAAATATGAATCATGAGAAAACATAAACACAACTACATTTGTAGATGTCAATAATTACTTAATGCAACAATGATTTATTTTAAAATCTATATGGTGATGCCAAGTTTGTACATATATGTTTTACTTTTCAAAGTGTAGTGTTGAAAATTCTAGACCAACCATACCATATATATCGCGTGTTTGCTTGTATAGTGTTGTATTATAAATCAAAATGTGTGTGTATATATTGCAGTTTGAATCTAGAAAGAAATGTATTGCTTGAATTCCAATGGAACTAATTGACATGGCTAGTGAAGGTCCTGCACTCAAACCAGTCCAAAAAGTAATCTTATGAATACAGCCTATATATTTTGGCCCATGAAATTTTAGGGTCGGTTTACATACATTTGTCGAGAGCAAAACATAAAGGCATCTTCAATGGAGGTATCTTAGTAAGATACCTGGTCTTAACAAGTATCTCCTACAAAGAAGACATTAAAAGGAAAAAATAACTTTGCATCTCCATGCATAAAAACTTGCTTGAGAACAAAACTTCTCACACATTAAATTACAAACAAAGACCTATAACAGACATAACTTTGCTTTTCTTAGACCTACGCGCTCATCAATAATGATGGTCTTACAAAAAGAGAAAATATGAATAACATGTCTTTTTTAGATGAGTAATTAAAAATATCGAGACTTGGTGATTATTTGGAAACGTTTGATCCTGGAACCATACTTTCTACTGAAATATGCCGAAACAGTACTTGGATTCACCATAGTATTTTGCCTACAACAACATCTAAATCAAACCAAAGTCTACATATATAAAAACACACATTGTTCCATAAACCATTATCTAATTACTTTTTTTTTTTGGTAATGAACCATTATCTAATTACATATGACAACTTTTCATAGATTTTCATTTTTTTAAGAAAAATATGTAAATGAAAAGTGTGAGTTGAATAAGTATTATAGAAGTACTAAATTTTTTGTAAATCTGGCCGAGTGATATAAAAGAAAAGAAAAAATACTGCTAGATAGTTATCCATTTCCAAGGTCGGCTGCTATTTTTTTTTTGTGGGGATTTCTAATAATATAAAATTGAATTACACGACTATATAAAGGATAAAGATAAGTACGACACTTCAACAAATGGAGATTTTATTATTATTCATTCCTCTTATATTATTTTAATCATTGCCCTATCGCTTTTTATACGACCAACAACACCCAAAATTTGATCTCCGCTACTACCTTCCACGAACGGCTAAGATCTTTAGTCTACTCGAAGGAGTAGGGTACATACAGTCACAGGCTACACTTTACACTAAAATGTCACTAACCACCAAATACACCAATTTATAACAACTCACAATGAGATCCATTTTGTTTCAACATAACCCCCAATCTTTTATAATAAAACCGAAAATCTGGGGATGTTTTTGATCAATTAAAATATATAGGCTTTATTCGTAAGATTTAAAGACAACAGGGTTTTGTGAATTTTGTCTCTCTCTGCTTCGAGATCTCTACTATGGTGGTGTGTGTATATTTCAATCTCTTTAGTTCAGTAGAAAAGATCTAATTGTAGAAAACTTCTGACGGACAAAAACAATAAAAGAGAGGATATTTTTTGAGTTTACCGGAGAATAAAGACGGCACCTTTCTCACTGTTTTGACTTACCCGGAAAAAAAAAGATGGCGGCTGTGCCGGAGATAAAGATAATGAGAAGCGAGAGCTTGGGTCATCGGAGTGACGTGTCGAGCCCGGAAGCTAAGCTAGGGATGCGTGTGGAAGATCTCTGGGATGAGCAGAAACCACAGCTCAGCCCTAACGAAAAGCTCAACGCTTGCTTCGAGAGCATCCCCGTCTCTGCGTTCCCTCTCTCTTCTGATTCTCAAGGTATGCCGGCTTTTTGATCCATGAACCGAGCTTTATTGTTCGAATTTGAGGATGATCATTGTTCATGTATGGGATTTTGATGGTTGACTCATGTGTGGAAATTATTAGTTGAGATATGTGATCTGGATTGAAATTTCAATTATAGAAAGTATCAGAAGTCAGAATTTTGAAATCAACCCAGCTTATAGGATACTCGAATCAGTTCAATTAAGGAATCAGAACTAGCTGTTGTTGATTGTTATAGTTTCTTAGTCCTTGTTGTGGTATATGATTCTGATGTACCAGAAAATAAGACTTGTTGTATCTCTTTCCCTTGAAAATTTTACATGTTGCATATTTTCAGTTTTGCTGGCTCAACTTTGTGCTAATATTTCTTTGTGGTTTCTCTCTGTTCTAGACATCGAGATAAGATCAGACACAAGTTTGGCCGAAGCTGTTCAGACACTATCGAAATTCAAGGTCTTGAGCGCGCCTGTTGTAGATGTTGATGCGCCTGAAGACGCCAGTTGGATTGATCGCTACATCGGTATTGTAGAGTTTCCAGGCATTGTTGTCTGGCTTTTGCATCAGGTAACTGTTCTTCCCTTTTAACCTTCGCCTTTTTTTTAATCATTTTTTATGAAGAAAATATGGGAAACGACCAAATATGTTCATATCTTTGCTTTTCTTGTCTACTTAAAAAAAACAGTTGGAGCCTCCATCTCCGAGGAGTCCTGCTGTTGCGGCTTCAAATGGATTTTCTCATGATTTCACCGCTGATGTTCTAGACAACGGAGATTCAGCAATAACTTCTGGAAACTTCTTTGAGGTCCTTACTTCTTCAGAGCTATACAAGAATACTAAGGTGAGGCTTGTACCTTTGTTAAGGGGATAGAACCTAAGTTTTACATGTTTCATAGATTTTTTCCCGGATTACGGCTTCTGAAATGCATTGAATATTCTCGCTAACAGGTTCGAGATATCTCTGGAACATTCCGATGGGCACCATTTCTGGCTCTGCAGAAGGAGAACTCCTTTCTAACCATGCTATTACTTCTTTCTAAATACAAAATGAAGAGCATCCCGGTGGTTGATTTAGGTGTAGCAAAGATCGAGAACATCATTACACAATCAGCAGTTATCCATATGCTGGCAGAATGCGCAGGGCTTCACTGGTTTGAGGATTGGGGAATCAAAACTCTCTCTGAAGTTGGTCTTCCCATTATGTCAAAGGATCATATCATAAAGGTCAGTGTGTAATCTTATTCATATCACCATTGAGTTCATCTTCTAACAGATCATGATTTCTATTTCAGATATACGAGGACGAACCAGTTCTTCAGGCGTTCAAGCTGATGAGGAGAAAAAGAATCGGAGGCATACCTGTCATTGAAAGGACAAGTGAGAAGCCAGTAGGTAACATAAGCCTTAGAGATGTTCACTTTCTCCTCACTGCACCAGAGATCTACCATGACTACAGGTTAATACTTCATAAATCCTTGGAATATATACAAAGTTTCGCTGCATTGTCAATCTTCAATGATTTCTACTGATGTTATTAGGTCAATCACAACAAAGAACTTCTTAGCAGCTGTTAGAGAGCATTTGGAGAAACAGGGGGATACATCAGCTCCTATCATGAGCGGTGTGATAGCTTGCACGAAGAACCATACACTAAAGGAACTGATCTTGATGTTAGACGCTGAGAAGATCCATAGGATATATGTGGTGGATGATTCTGGTAACCTCGAAGGTCTCATCACTCTCCGAGACATCATTGCAAGACTTGTTCATGAGCCATCTGGCTATTTTGGGGATTTCTTTGACGGTGTTATCCCTCTTCCCCAAAACTACCGAGTTTGACAACATAGTGTCGTTCTTGTGTAAATTGTCCTTGATTTTGTTATGCTTCTGAGTTGTCTGTTTGTGCCGAAGTTCTTGAATTTGTGTTATGAACGTTCAAACAGAAAAAATAAAAGAAGAAAGATCCGTCTTTTGAGTGAATACGTTTGAAATACAGTAAATGTTCAGATTCTCGGATTTTGTCCTACAATTTGAATTGGAACAATTAGGTGTCTGGTTGGAGTAAGTGTTCTTCAAACTTGATCAAGATCTGATCCATCTCCGGTTGATGTTTCCTAACCTGAAATATTTTTTGTTTAGGACAGATTTAGACACAAAAACATTACAGTCACTGTATAGAAATGAGATATAACAATTCAAGAGGCTTTAGTTACTTTGATATTGGCCAGAGATAAGAGCTTGTGAGAGGCTACATAAGCAACATCTGAGTCATTTAGTCTCTTTTCCACAAAGTAAATTACCTCAGCAACACCAGACTGCAAGAACGAAAACCAAAATGAAAACTCCATGTGACTGATGATCTACTTGCATTAGGCTGATTAATCGGTCTAGATAGATCATTGTGCTCGATATCAAAATGACAGGATAGCTGAAGACATGTTACTCTGGTATTAGGATCCAAATTTGACAAATTAATCCAAATCGTCCGAAGAACATACCTGTATAATAATCTTTGCACATTCATTGCATGGGAACATGGTCACATAAAGCTTCTGCAAGACATTAGAGGAGCACAAACAAACTCAAATTAACCATCCCACTCAAATATTATGGAACAGAAACCGCAGCAGAGACCACGGATAGCAGAATCTAAAGATCAAATTATGTTTCATATTCGAGTTTATAAGAAACAAACCTGGCCAGCTGCAGATGCATGGTTTGTGTTTAGTATGGCATTAACTTCAGCGTGACAAACATATCTACAAAGTCAGAATATAAACACCAGAGCTTAGAAATGAGCAAATCGAATGAGAACTGTAACATCTCACCTTATTACAGATTGCTAAATGAATGTGTGCACAATACTAGCAAAACATATCTACAAGGTTTAGCTGTATTTTGCATCATTGAGATTAGTACTTACGGGTACTTCGTCTCCAATGGGTCCCCAGTTTTTGATTTCTGCGAAATTGGCATGAGCAAATTATGATCCAAAATAAATCTAGGGGATAAAGTTACTCGCATTATCTCGAGAGGTTCATTTCTTTACCAGAACATTGTTCCTTTTCTTGCACCCATTATTACCCACACTAGTAGTTTAGTGACTACCTTGAACGCAATTTAGATGAGTTTCAATAGACAATCAACTTCTGTATCTTTTTCTTGGATTAAGATGAATGTAATACCTTAGCCCAAGGAAGTCTATCATCTGAGCAGCCTCTTGGAAAACCATTATAGCCAATCCCTAAATGAAAGTTGAAAGTTTTTTTAGCATTGTTTATCTCTGTCTCGCTTGCACTAGATTGCTAGAATCACCACAACTTTGAATGAGAGCATGAAATGAAACTAAACAACCACACTTCATATTGTTCAAAAAAGATCAAGAGACATGTGTGGTCCATCATCTTACCCAGAATTACACCATTTTGGCTCACTAAACATGCACCAACCTGCAGAAACATTAATCCGTTAGAAAAAGGATATGAAAATGTCACAAAAGGAAGACTTGGTCAGTAAAATTAAGTCTCGAAATTTGTGAATCTTAAGTCAAACTCCTAGATCCTAGTTCTAAACTTCTACTCGTTAAGACCTTAAAGTCCATACTTTAAACAAAGATATCAAAACACTAATGTATCTAGTAAATCATGGCAACATCAAGCTCAAAAACAACTTTGAAATCTGGCTAGAACTTAGCTAAAAGTTTCCATTAAAGCAAACATGTTCTCATCTAACCCCTAATATCTAGGAACTACCTAGTTGAAACTCAAAGAAATCACACGGGACTGTTTGGATACAAAATTTTGTTCATCCCAATAAGAAAATTTACCTGCCTGTTAGGATCCTTTGATCGTTCTGCAGAAAGGAATGCAATCGCCATGAAATAATCATCCCATGATAAGTATCTGTTTTCACAACAATAAACCCAAAATAAAAATAAAAAATACTAACTTTAAAAACCCAAAGCAAATCCTCAACTCGTGATTTTCTAAAAGTTGGAAACTTTCGAACAAAATCGAAGAAATTAATGGAATTGTGACAAACCCTTTTCGTTTCAGAGGACTGAAAGGATCTAGAGACTGAAACTTTCTGGAAATTGCGGCGATTTCGGTGGACATACCAACTCTTCGGGATTTAGGGTTTGGTGAGAAGAAGCGAAACGCTAGAGCTGAAACCAAAGCACCGAAGATTGCAGAGGTAGAGACGAGTGCGAGTTCTCGAGAGTTCATAGGAGCTTATAGAGAAACTTTATCCTTCAAAAATCTTAGCTTTGGGCTTTGGCTCTTCTTCTCTGTTCACTCTAATCTATCAAACGGAACAAATGTAGCGGGAAACTATGACAGAGTTAATTATCCCCGCCACATCCCCGGGACAGGTAAGATCTATCGGTCAATATAATTTACAATTAGATCCTCTTAGTTTTAAATCTTTTTATTTAATGACCATATATTTTATGTTTACAAAAAAAAAGTTTATCTAACACTTTCTTTTTATATGGTTGTTAAACTTTAAAAATGATGTTTTCTTTTGTTGACATATAATATTAATCCACTCGGAAGTGGATACAATTTCGATGAAAAAATGGAAATGATCTTACTTTCCATTTTAATGAAAATCATGCAGCATATAAAATCTGTTTCTTCGTATAGTCTTAAAAAGCTAACACCTTATTAGATAAAACTCACAAACGTTTTTCGCATCACTTTGATCAAATCAATACATTGATATATTGGTTAAAATGGTTTTGCATCATATATTTTGAAACGTTGTATGTGCCTTGTGATCATGGTTTCTCCTTTTAAAAAACTAAACTTTTCAACCGATAAAAAAGAGAGAACATTCCTTTGCAAATTGTGTTTTATAAGAAGAATTTAGTTGAATGACTAGAAATATTCGTACTAATAAGCATAGTCATAGTGAGCTAGTAGAGTTTTTAGCTTTTTGGAACCCATTAACCCACGTGCATCCCCAATTATTACACAACACCCACATCCACATTTTCATATCCCCAGTTTAATGAGTAACATTAACATATATATATATATAAGAAAATGAGATAGACGATGATGATGAAAAAAGTGAAAAAGGGTTTTTTTAAAAAGCCTCGCTCTCTCAGTAACGTGATCCGTTATATCCCATCTTCGATCTGTCTTTTCTTCTACCGGAGATTTTTCTCACTACACCTCCTTACCAAACTATCCTCCGTTTAAAACGTTGAAAAACAACGTTCACGTTTGCGTTTACACGTTTTATTATACTTCACAAAATAATATTTGATTAGTTCATGAAATTCATCGTAAACACATATCTGAATTTTGTATTTTTAGCGACTATATATATTATAACTCGATCGATAAAACTTTACAATCTCTTCTACATATACATTTAACGTTCTTTTTATTCATAACTTTAGATTATTGTTGTACAATCAAATCATTTCGTCTTATCATGTAACCAAACTTGACAACAAATTTCACATAATGGCGGTACGGTGGTCGTTTGTTAACTTAGAGGAATCGAATAAAACCTAATCAAAAATCTAAACCAAAAACAAGATGTAGCAAAATCGAATAGGGGATATAAGTGTAATTACAAGTAGAGGTAAATATATATATATATATATGTGCACAGACACGAAGCAGCTTACATATAAAGTGATTGGTAATTGCCACCCCCACACTTATTGAGAAGTGCAGCCTTTTTTTTTTAATATCTCCAAAAAAAAACAAACTAAAAATACAAAAATGGCTGAACAACAACATCAAGATCATCACAAAGAGCTTCAGCTTTTGCCTTCCACTGAATCTCCGGTGAGAAAACACCGACCAACTGTTATATCAACCGACCACCACCACCACCACCACCACCACAACCACAACAACCGTTCCTCCTCCATGATCCACCACGATCTTGACCTCAAACTGTCCATCAGCCTCAGCTCGATCACTACTGCGGCTGAAGAGCATCCAAGCGGTGGTGGTATGGAGGCGCTGAAGTGGCAGGCGGCTGAGCAGATAAGGCTGGCGGCTATAGAGAAGGCTTACGCCGAGAGGGTTAGAGAGTTGACTCGTTGTGAGATGGAGATGGCTCAGTCTGAGTTTGCTCGTGCTAGGTAAATAAAGCTAGCTCAACCATGTAATTATTCATGTTTGGTTCGGTCTGGTTAACAGATTTGGATTGTAACTTGCAGGGTGATGTGGCAGAAGGCGAGAGAGGAGGTGGAGAGAGCAGAGAGGTTGAAGGAGAGATCAATGACGAAGATCGATACGGCTTGCTTGGAGATCACTTGCCACTCTTGCAGGCAAAGGTTTAGGCCTTGATTAAATTTCAAGCATTTTATTTGTTTTCTCTTAATTATATGTTATTATAAATGGATATTTCAAGACAAATTAAACTTTCATTAGTTTGAGAAAAATAATTTGAAAGAAAAGAAGACATTTTTGTTCCTTTAATTTGTTTTTATTTGTGGTTAACTAATTAAGTTGTTTTCATTTTCTAGTTAGGTGATATTAAGTAGTCCTAGGATATTTCTTGTTTACTTGAAATCGAAGGAAAACAATATTGATATGCTCAGATAAGAAATGATTTATGTTTCCAGGCACTTCTTCATCTTTGCCAACTTAAAGAATTTACTTAAACATTCTCTTTGTTTTCATGAATTAATATTTACATATATAAGAAGAAAACCATCTTTAATTGGGAATGATAAACCAATATTCAAATTAGTTACGGTGTCAACATTAAACATGTCAATTCTGCAACGATCAGCTATATATATATCGAGTATTAAAAGTCTAACTATGACATAAATTAACCGACAGAACAATATCTTATAACTACTGCTGTGTGATCAGTTAGTTAATTGCTTGAATTTTAAGTAACTAGATGAGATAATGATATAGTAACATATATACTAACGTTCATATATAGTAAAAGAGCATGGAACAAAAAAAGAACTAATATGGAGCATTTGAATGATTTGAATATCATTGACTGACCCAATGGTTTTTTTTATTTGTTGTTATCATCTTTGGAAGTGCTCCTTCAAATTGATGATTATTCTGAAAACAAGTGATTAAACACACACGTAAAGACATACATATGCATGGAGATGATGGGTATAATTATTGCATTACCATGCTCATTTGTATCTACTTTAATTTCTTAGCTAGGTCAATTTTAAATATTGCATGTGTTACGTGTACATGATATTATTGTGTGGCTGTGTGCGTACGTACATTTACAGAAACTAGAGAACAAATTAGCTCAATTATCATAATCACTGGTAAGTATACGTACTTTAGATTCGTTTGTTAATGTAGTTTTAAGTGAAGTAAGGCGTTTCGAGTTTTGAGTTGCCGAAATATTCTATATATATAATATAAAATGATACGTAAACTACTATATATATTTGATGATTATCATGAGTTATACATAATATTCTCTATATTTAAATAATCAAAAGCACATTGTTAACCTTTGGAATTGAATATACGTTTTCGAACATTACTATTTTGATGAAAGTTTTTCTTTTTTGTTTCTGCTGTAAAATTAATTTAGTAATGTTGGAGTCTTGAAGGACCAAAATCTTATGCGTAGAGAGACTTATACAAAATAGATCTAGAATGAGTACTATATCTAATAAATGAGTGAAATTGCCGCAAATAACATCTTATATATATGAAGTCCATGAAACCCTAGGGAGCTCCTTTTTTTTGCTCTTTAATTTGGATGTATATATAAAGATCTCTTTATCTTGTCAACATATATATATAAAGATATTTTCTGATATAAATTTCGTTTAAAAGAAAGAAAGAAAGAAACACCTTTACATATAATTACCACACACGCAGTTTCATCCACACGCGTGTATAAAACAAACACACATATACATGTACTTGTAGGTATAAAGAAATAGTATACTAATCAAGATTCCAATTTGGGTACTGTCTAATGCCAAATTTTTATTTAGTTATTGAGCACTTCATACAGTACTTTTCTTTCATGCGTCTGAAGTTGAAATCTAACAAGTGGATTCTACAATTCTCATCATGAGATCGATCAGTTTTGAGATTTCTTCAACAACTAAACGAATTTGGTGTGATATATAAGTTCAACTAGTTAGAAACTGACCAGCTATTTCGGGTTATTCGAGCAGATATATATATTTATTATTCTTGTCTTCAAATAGAGTTTAATGCATAAACTTAAACAGAACTCGTTGTTTTCTTTAATTTACACAAAAAGTTGCAAATTATATGTGATATTATATATATAATCATTAAGCTATTTATAAAAATTTATACAAATAGTAACAAAAATGGAGTGAAACAGGAGGGGCCATGAGTCATATTTTTGATGATAGGAACTTTTGATAATGAAAGATAGAAGCAAATAGATCAAAACAAAAAACAAAAACTACAATCGATTTAATTATGTAATAAAAAATCAGAAGAAGAAGATGAATAATAATTGATGAGAGAAATTTACAAGACAACAAAGGGTGGGATGGAGTCGGAGTATCCCACTTGTTTTCAACTTCTTCTTCTTAGACCTTTCTCTATATACACAAACTCCATACTTATGTTTAGAAAATATACATTTTGTTTATCAAAACTTCAAATATTTTACTCTCTTTTTTTAAATATTAAACTCTTGCTATATAATGCTATACATAATTAAAAGAAGAGAAACTAATAAAAAGACATATAGTACAATGAACTACTTCTTCTCCTTAAACCCTTTTGGATACTCTTTTTAATTTGTACTTCCAAATACTCTTCTTATATAGTAGTTATAGTAATTAACTATATTGCTAAGTACAAATGTTTACTACTTTAATTTCATTTTCAATGAATAGATATTAGGAAAACCAATCAAATTTATATACATGTGTAAAGCGTATACAGTTAAATGTACATATATTTGATGTACAGTCACACAAACGTACGTGTGTGAATACTATGAGTGTGTCTCAACGTACGTACATACGAAAAAAAGGAAAATGTATAATCACAATGTTGAATTCACCCGAAGGAAAGAGATGTGTCTAAGCAATTGGAAGATAATGGAAACTGATAAGATACATCAGTACATAGCAATCTTGCCCATTGTGACACAACCTTAACATTTGTCTTTTCACATTTGTCTTTATACCCAATATTTGTATACATAAACATACATACATGAGACATACATACATATACACTCAAGCACATATATATGCTATATGTATGAGATAGATAGATATAGATATGTGTATCACATATATGTTGTATGTACATATACATACATATATACATACATACATACACACACATACATACATGTTTATCATCAGTGCATATAGAATCAATACATATTGGTGTTAGTGATCAGAGAGAAAGAGATCAAAGAGAGCCATCATTTTCCAAGTGTTGTTTTCCTTTGTTCAGCTTTTTCACAAATTTATATATTTTCTGAATCCCATGTGGGATGGATCTTTGCTTGTCCCCTCTTGTTAGATTTTTTTTCTTTCGTTAAAATATATATTAAAGCTCAGTCTAATTCTTTTTCTCAATATATATAAACTATTTGATAATAATTTTGTGGTGTCTCTTATAGTTTATATCTTTATGACAGAGATTTTTTTGGCTTTCGATGTCTATATATTTTGTGGTCCTTACACAAGTTAGCTTCATTATTATGCATATGTTTATCTCTTTAGCTTCATTTAGGTACTATGCATGTTTATCTCTCTTCTTCCCACCTTCTAGAAATCTAGGTATACTTAGAAATTTTCATTTGTAACCAGTCTTAATGTTCATTTTCTATATCATAGTTCTTCATTTTAGAAATTAGGTCTCTTCATCATCCTTGGATATGAACCTTTAAGTATATGTAATTCTTAAATTAGGTCTCTTCATCATCCTTGGAAATGGTTACTCTTTTAAAAGATCATTAAGATATTTGCTGATAGATTATAGCTAGTAATTTTGGTGGCACATATATATAAATAGAGAAGTATTAATTAAAGAGAGTGATAATAATTGGAAGAAAATAGAACAAGAAGAAGAAGCCAAGTTTGGTTGGATTTAAAAGAGAAAGGGACAATGCCCTTAGAATGGAAGGGAATGAAAAGACAGTGTTAGGGAAGGAAGAGGGGACAATAGATGATGGAAGTTACTCTCATCATGTGATCCATCACTACCCAGTCTCTATATCTAATATTTACATGCACTTATATACTATATATTTCATTTAAATACCCCCAAGTATTTACCAATTATATACCATATTTATTTATGATATGTTAGCAACTTGTAAGCAATATTTTCACACAAGTGAAAGCCAAATATTACTTTGAGATTATATAATTTGTTTTGTTAAAGAAGTGTTAAAATTAGAATCTAAAATTGAGGTAACAGAAACTATATATAAGCTTAGATAGTCTTGGAAACCATTTTGAGAGATAATTAAAGAGTTTTGTTCTTATAAAGACTGTAAAGTTCATGATCGAGTATCTTACAAATTGTCAATGTTTGATCATCCCCGTATATATTCACATGATCGATCACCTAAAAAAGCAGTCTCTTGGATCCATAAAATTACAAAGCAAAACATTTCAATATTTGCACGCAATGGAGGTACAATTTCATTGCTGTGCGAGTATAACTTTGAAGACAATAATAGTATATATATATATAATTATATATAGAGTAGCAAATACATATGGCTCAAGTCGACATAAATATATATTTGTATTTATTATTTAATATGTTTTTTTTGTTTCTGTCATTGACAAATAGAAAGAAAAAGTGAGAAAACGATAAAGAAGAAAAGAAATCCCAAAGTCAAGAGATTTTATTTTGTATATACAATGGGTTAAAAGTAAAAGAGAGAAAGTGAGAGTCTTACTTTTGAAATGTCTGAGAAAAGGCGAAAAGAGTCTCTCACTCTTTGAACAACTCACTCACTCACTCACCAATTACATATATTTTTGAAGATTGACCATTTTTATATGTACTCGTAAATTACTAATAATAATATATATGTTATGAGTGGTTGCTATAGCTTTTTTTATTTTTATGAACGTGCCTATGGGGGGAGGGATATAAAAGTTGATCTTGATCTTACATGTAACGTTGAAAGTATTTTATCTTTGGATCTCTACTTTTCTTTTATCAATTTGCATTCAGTTTCTTCGTATAGATTATTTATCGGTATATGTAGTTTCGATTGAAATAAACTTTATGTGCAAAACTTTGTTCGTTTTTTATATATAAGTCATGTAATCTAGAGAAATATATACTAAAATAACATTAAAATACGTTTTATGGATAATTACATCACACATTTCACAAACTTCCAAAAATAGCACTAATAAATTAGAAATATTTTAAATTATTTTAAATTTCAATCTCAATTAATGTAAATTAAATTTCTAATATAAGGCAACTTACAGAAAAAAAAAAGTTAGATAGAAAATCATGCTAATTCTTTGAACTACATTTGTACTTTGCTTCGCATAAAATGTCCTTTTGGATTTTTAGTGGAGTATTTTAAACTAAATTATATATTTTTTAAATTAATTTTTAGTGAAATTTTACTTTGCTCTTTTATAGTATCACGGTGTGGTCCTATGGGACTACGAAGGATTGAAATTTCAGAATGATATGGAGTAGAATTGTTCCTTGACAGCATTCATTACTTTCTGACTACCCATAGTTTACAAGGTACTCGCAACATCATTCTCGTAGTTGCCAATAAACACCATAGTTGGATTATTAAGACCATTTATAGTTCTCTTAGTCGGTTAAGAGTTCACACTGAAATAGTGTTATCGTTACACCCAATTCACCCAAACGAAAATGTTGAGAAACAACTAGTTGATAGAAGAATCAAAGAACATATTAAGAATTTGGCTAAAGCATCGTAAATATAATAAAACTAAGGAATTTTTATTAATACAAAACAATTTTTTTTCAAGCAAAAAAAACATGTACCTTCACATGAGAAACATATGAAGTTACTTTCAATATTAAGAAATCGATTAAACAAATTAAAAATTGAAAGTAACTTTATATGTTTCCATGTATGAATTTTCTTTAAGAGATACTTAATAGAAATGGAAAAAAAAATCATGAATTTTTAATGCTAAATTAAATAGTCCACAAGATAATTAGTTACTCCATTTGACTAACCATTGAATAAAAAGAGCATTCATGCATCACCAAAAAGGTGCTATATTGTTTTTAGAAGTATTAATATATAGTTGAAATAACTATACTATAACAATTTTTGTCAACAATAATAGATTAATTAAAGGCTATACAAGGAGGAAATCCACATCTTGTCATCATAACCTCATGCTTGAGAAAGAAATTAAATATAATTTCAATCATAATTATTTTTCTTTCTGTTTGTTAAAAAATACAGCTTTTACTTTCTTTTTGGTTTATTATTTCTTTAGTTTGAACTAAAAAGCTTTTGTCACTTGCATTAAAAAAAAAACTTTTTGGATTATTTTCCTACTTCCAATGTCTGATTAGTCCTTGTGAATTTCTTTTTTGGATCATGTGAATCCTAAAATCAGAAAATATCCATATAATACCTAATTCCCCAAATATCAATCTATAATAAGAATTCTCTTTGAATTTTTAGAATCTGTTTTTTTTAGCCGACGTTTCAAGCTTTTCATGCATATAGTGCAGAGTTTTGTTTATTGTGTTTTGCTCTAGAAAAAAAAAAATCAGAAAAATGGAGTACCTTTTTTTATTATTTGGTTTGTTCACATTTAAAATCGAACGTCGAACCAAACGCATATCAAGCTCGATTTTAGATTTTCCCCTAATTTTATCATATACACACAAAACTCGAATTGTTAAAACTTAAAAACAGCTTAGAATTATGAAAAATAAAATTTCAATTACCCAGTTCTCTCCATTGGCAATAACTAAACCGAGCGATTCACAACAAGTTAACCGAACCGGATTATTTATTTATATGTAGAAAAGAAAAGGAAACAAAACAAAGTCTGAGGTAAACCAAGAAGCAGTTCAACAGCTAAGAAACTCAAATTACCAAACCAAACTTGGAAGTTGCAAGCTAAGTTTTTTTACCACATGCATACAAAGACCGTTTAAAAGGTTCTGAGTTTCATCTCTCAGTATTTAGTCCGGCCATCTCCTTCCGTTATGACATCGTTGAAAGTGCCACCACTTGGGATCATCGGCAACACATGTTCTTGGTGCGGACAAATCACATCCAACAAGTATGGTCCTGGGGTATCCAGCATTTTCTGAATAGCTTCTCGGAGCTCTGCTATCTTTGCCACCCTCGCTGCTGGAATCCCGCAACCTGATGCAAACTGCAGCATGTTCGGGAATATCTCGTCCTCCTTTGCCGGGTTACCAAGATATGTGTGAGCTCGGTTAGCTTTGTAGAACCGATCTTCCCATTGCATAACCATGCCAAGATGCTGGTTGTTTAGTAAAAGTATCTTCACTGGGAGATTCTCTACCCGGATTGTGGCCAGCTCTTGCAAATTCATCATGAAGCTTCCATCTCCGTCAATATCTATAACAATCGCATGAGGGTTTGCAACTGACGCTCCAATAGCAGCTGGAAGTCCAAAACCCATAGCTCCAAGGCCTGCTGATGATAGCCATTGCCTTGGTTTTTTGTACTTGTAGAACTGCGCTGCCCACATTTGATGTTGCCCGACACCAGTGCTTATAATGGCTTTCCCATCAGTCAGCTCATCCAGGACCTGAATCGCGTACTGTGGAGGAATGGCTTCCCCAAACGTCTTGAAGCTAAGAGGGAACTTCTGTTTCTGTCCGTTCAACTCATTTCTCCAAACTCCAAAATCAAGCTTAAGCTCCTCTGCTCGGTTCTCAAGAACCTTGTTCATCCCTTGCAAAGCCAGCTTAACATCTCCACACACAGACACATGAGGAGTCTTGTTCTTCCCAATCTCAGCCGAGTCAATATCAATATGAACAATCTTCGCCCTACTAGCAAAAGCCTCAAGCTTACCCGTGACACGATCATCAAACCTCACCCCAAAAGCCAATAACAGATCACTATGCTCCACAGAGTAATTAGCATACACCGTCCCGTGCATTCCAAGCATATGCAACGACAACTCGGCATCACAAGGATAAGAACCAAGACCCATCAACGTACTCGCGACAGGGATACCCGTAAGCTCAACAAATCTAACCAGTTCATCACTCGAATTCAAACAACCACCACCAACATACAAGACAGGCTTCTTAGCTTCAGAAATTAACCTAACAATCTGCTCCAAATGAGACTCTTCCGGAGGTTTAGGCATCCTAGACATATAACCAGGTAATCTCATAGCCTGTTCCCAATTAGGAATCGCAAGCTGTTGCTGGATATCTTTAGGAATATCAATCAAAACAGGCCCAGGTCTACCAGAGGTAGCTAAAAAGAAAGCTTCCTGAACAATCCTAGGAATATCTTCAACATCCATCACAAGATAGTTATGTTTCGTAATCGAACGCGTAACCTCAACAATGGGAGTTTCTTGAAACGCATCAGTACCAATCATCCTACGAGGGACCTGTCCTGTGATTGCTACAAGAGGAACACTATCTAACAACGCATCGGCTAATCCGCTAACGAGATTCGTAGCTCCGGGACCTGAAGTGGCTATACAGATACCTGGTTTACCTGAGGATCTAGCGTAACCTTCAGCTGCGAATACGCCTCCTTGTTCGTGTCGAGGAAGAACGTTACGGATCGAGGAGGAACGAGTCAAGGCTTGGTGAATCTCCATTGATGCACCACCTGGGTAAGCGAATACGGTTTCTACGCCTTGACGTTCTAAGGCCTCGACGAGGATATCAGCGCCTTTGCGTGGTTGATCAGGAGCAAATCGGGAGACGAATTTTTCGGTTTTGGTGGGTTCTTTTGGAGGCGAAGTGGTTGAGACATTGGTGGTTGTGTTGAGCACGGCGGAGATGGAGAGAGAGCTTGATTTGATACCGTGGCGGCGGGAGGAGGATGATTTGTTGGGGTTTAGGGAAAATGGGAGGGTGAATCTGGAGATTGGTAATGGCGATTTGGAGGAGGAAGGATGAGAAGGTTTTGCTGAGAATGAGATCGAAGATGATGGTGTTGTTGCCGCCGCCATGGTTTGATTTGATGAGTCTCAGGAGAGATGCAGCGAGGGAGAGAGAAAGAGACTTTGTGAACCTGACTCGTTTAAAAAAGGAACGAGACTCGGAGATTAAGGGTTTTGTGTTGTATTTACGAAACTACCCTCGGGATTTGGTTGTTGTTGTCTTTTTATTTATAGTCACCTGAGGGAATATAGTCTTTTGTATTCGTGATCGATCGCGCCTTGAATATACTTGTAATCCTATAAATGTGGAATTTGTGGTTGAGAACTTTTATCAAACTTATCCTCTTCGTTTATTTGCTTTTTTGGGTTATGAGAAAATTATACAAGTTGGATTACTTGATTGTGAGTTCTGAAGCTGATTGGTAAGGTGCAAGTTGGTTCTGAATTTCTGATGATGACTTGAGTTACCCATTTGAGATTTAGACTTTAAAGATATACTTGGGTTGAAAATTGTATTTTTCATACATAAATAAAAGAAAGGGGATGATGATGAAAACTTGGAACAAGAGAGAAGAAAATGATAAGTGAAATTCGTATAAGAACATAAAATTTTTGGCTACAAAAACATAGCAGGGACATCGAGCTTCCCCAGAGGCTCATAATGTCATTCTTCTTGGCCTACTCCTCGCGCATTTGCCTGTAAGCGATTCACAATTTAACAAACCTTCACAAATGAGTGTTACTCTCATGAAGACAACCCAAAAAATTGTATTACACAAGTATGACTAAGCAAGAGGGTAACACAACATAGACTCCATGACAGCACAGAGAAAGAATTCAGAACAAACAAAAACTCTCAAGTGTGACAGATAGAGGCATAATTAGATAACAAGTAGACATAAGCGTGGCAGTAGCAGAATCAATAGAGAAAGCAAAGCAATAGACCAAGAACTAGCTAACCAACTCCAATAAAATTCTCCAAGTCTTTCCATTATCTGATCTATAAGATCAACTTCTATGCATATCAAATATGGTAGACAAATCCATGAGCTTATAAAACCAAGAAATGTTGTATAGTCAATGATCCTTAAAAGCAATGGACAGAACAGTTCTTGAATCAAGAAACAGAAACCAAGTCTAGGCAAATATAAAGGGAGACAAGAGTACCACAACTGACTATTATTTATTATTATTAAGGAGATTGAAGATAAGAAGCAAAACCTCGTAAAGTATTATCATCCTAAGCAGATCCAACGATGATGTTGTTGATTGGGATGAAGACGAGCTTCACGAAGAAGCCAACGAATCCCATCACCACAAATCCAATCGCCGTACGCACAGCAACTTTAGTGAATTCTTAAAAACCCAATCAAAATCACACACACACACAAAATTAGATCTTGAGATCCAATCAAATATCCCCAAAAATTCGAAATTCGAGAGTATAAAAATAATTGGCGTACCCTTGCGATCGGGTTTGTGACAGCGCTGGACGAGACGAATACTGCTCTTAGCGAAATCTCTGAGAGGATCGATTGCTGAATCAATGGCTTCCATGGTTTCTTAGATTCGGATTTGGTATTGAAATTAGGGTTTCACGAGGTTCGTCGTTTTGGTGCTGGTTTTACTTTGACATTTTTGATTTTTTATACCACTTTAAAGTTTGGTGTTGCGTTGACTTCGCCTCCTCCATAATTTCAATTCAGATTGATTCGGTCTGAACACAACGAGTCCGGTTTAGTTTCTTTCTTATGTTGTATTTCTCTCTTCAACTAGTAGTACTGCTTTGTCACTTAATTAGATTTAAATCGTTTTTCATTTTATATGCGATTTGATATGCAAGTTGAGAACTAGATAATCTAAGCACGTAACTGTCGTGTATTATATAACATGTTGTGAAATGAGCTGTCGCATTGGTGGCAACTTTATTGGCATTCTCTTATTTCTCTTCCGCGTTTACCACAAATGGAGCATAAATACGAAAGCTTAGGGGGTCACGTTTGGCTAAAAACTAATTAATGAGTCAATCCAACCTACCTATATAGACTACTATAGACTTGGTCAGTCACCATCCTTTTCTACTACAATAGAAAGCTACTTTTACTTACTAATCATCTTAAGAGAATGTTTTTATTATTCTATTACGAATCGACTAAACTCCTTTTGATTTCGTTGGTTAAGTTAAAATTCACAATGCTAAGTGGTATGGTGCTCATCACGTTATACATATCCATCCAGCTTAAACAATTGTCACCTTAACGGCTTTCACACTACGAGTCGTTTTTTCCCTGAGAGAGACTACTGCCACAAACAAACACGGGTTTCTCGTGATAAACGGATCAGACCGAAAGATTTTAAATACAATAAAAATGCAGTAAACTTTTACTGAACTTGGTTTGATAGAATTGACAAAATTGAATATTAAGCCTGATTAGAAACAAACAATTTTAATAAAGAATCAAAAAATTTGAATGTTAGACAAGACCTAATGATTATTACTAATCAAAGATAGATGATATGACACATGTAGGTAGACTTTGAACCTAAGTATTGAAACGTGAAATTAGTAACTTTTAAATTTGCAATGCTTGATGCGTATGAAACGAGTTGGCAACAGCTTTCAGTTAACCACGCTAAAATACAAACGTAATCGCAAACAGCTCAATAATTAATATGGATTATAAACTCAAAACATCGAAAAACATTTTTAGATTAGCTGAATGGGATTATGATGATGCAATGAATAGAGACTACTTTGGTGAAAATAAAAGAAAGAACGTAACGTACGTGGCTGCTCTAAGCCTATATAACATAGCCCAAGAGAGTCGTGTCCTAGTGTGTTTAAGTAAAGTGAGAAAGAAGCAAAGAGAGCAGAGAGAGAGAGAGAGAAAGAGAGATCAAGATGAGAGGATCTTATCAGAATATTTTACTGGTGGTTCTGGTGGTTGCAGCCACAGCTCGAGGTGAAGAGACTGGTGGGTTCGTGACATGGGGAAACAACTACTACCTTACATGGGGACATCAAGCTTTGGTTATTAATGAAACCTCTGAGCTCCACCTTACCCTCGATCATAACTCTGGTTTCTATCTCTCTTTCTTTCTTTGTGTGTATGTTGGTCTCTATGTGTGATGAACCTGTGCGTATACACGATGATTATGATTGGTCTCATGTATGTTCCTTACAGGTTCCGGGTTTGAATCCCAGTTGATATACGGATCAGGATACTTCAACGTAAGAATCAAGGCACCCCAAACCAAGTCTACGGGAGTCATTACTTCCTTCTACGTACGTCAATCACATTAACTTATGTTTGTCTGAAATAAACGTGATGAGGTTACGTACCTGAATAGCTTCTTGACATATATTTTCTGCAATATGACAGTTAATCTCCCGTTCAAGCCGTCATGACGAGCTCTGTTTCCAGATTTTGGGAAGGAATGAGCCACCGTATTTGCTGAATACGAATATGTATCTGTACGGTGAAGGAGGCAAAGATCAGAGGTTCCGTCTCTGGTTTGATCCAACCAAAGATTTCCATTCCTACAGTTTTCTTTGGAACCCAAATCAACTTGTGTGAGTATCATATGACACTTCTATCAGATCAACCACTAATCCATTGGGTTAATATCAGTAACAAAAGAAAAGGTATTTCTACATTTTCAGGTTTTATGTTGACGGTACACCGATCAGAGTGTACAGAAAGAATCCAGATGTTTACTACCCATCGGTACAGACAATGTTCCTAATGGGAAGTGTGAAGAATGGATCGAAAATTGGCCCCAAGCAGATGCCATACATTGCTAAGTTCCAGGCATCAAAGATTGAAGGGTGTCAAACTGAGTTCATGGGGATAGAGAAATGCACTGACCCTTCGTTCTGGTGGAATCGCAAACAGCTAAGTTCTAAAGAGAAGAAACTGTACATAAATGCAAGGAAGATGTACCTGGATTATGACTATTGCTCTGACAGACAGCGATATCCAAAGGTCCCTCAAGAATGCGCAAGTTACAGTTAGAGAAAGATCAGTACCTGTCAAAGGGTTAAGCCTGGAAAACAAAGATCTTGAAAAGAGATAACTTATGTATGTTACCGTGCTTTATTGATAAGCTGTTCTTATCATTTAATCATTAATTAAAATAACAAGTCTGTTCTCATCGCTGCTAGTTCCATTCCTGTGTCACGAGGTCACATATAGATACACATTTACACAGAACCAAGCTCGATACATTACATTGGTTCAGATTGGGTTTGCTTTGCTTTGAGATTTACAAGCACTGAAACCCCTACAAGTTACAAGACTGCATCTCACAGATATGTTCATTCCAAGAAGTGTTAAAGGAGGAGAAAGATACGAGAAAAAAGAAGAAGAAGAAGAAGCATACATTTAGAAACTGCACACTAGATATATAGTTAGGCAAAGTCGCAGCGAGTGACTGTTTTGCTGCAATAACATATAAGTTAACAGAGAAGAATAAGAGTTTAATTTACTTTTTCTTTTAAATGTAAAGGTAAATTGAATTCCGGCATAATCGATTAGACACAACCCAAATTCAAGGCAAGGTCGACTAATATCTGCTGTCTTCAAGCTGGGTAAGCTCACATCATCTGAAATACTCTGAGCTTTAACTGCAAACATGATAGAAAGACATTGAAAAATACAATAAGGAGTGATACTTCATTGATCCATTCAAATTCCAGCAGAAGAGCAAGAGACTATACATCAGTACATTCGAACAGAGGTGCTTGATTCAGGATTATTTGAAAAATCAGTGTTCAAATCTTGACGATGATACAAGTATCCGGATCAAAGCCGACTTAGAGATTGTTATCATTCCAAATCCTAAAACCCTAATCAATCTAGAAGTGGCTCCGTTGACATACTCATGAGCTTAGTTTCACAGTCAATACTAAACCAGTGATGAAATCTTATACTAAAGATTGCAAACGGTGACATGATTATCCCAATTAATCAAAGCAGACTTATACAGTATATTGTTTATCATTCCAAATCCTAAAACCCTAAATGTAACATCATCAATGTATCTACATTGTACATAAAATGATACTCACCCTTGGCCGTCGAGATTCCCCTGACCGGTGCTTCCACCACTACCGTAAGAGACATCATCTCCGGTCCCCGCCGACGTTTGCCAAACGCTCTGCCACGCCTGAGACGGAGGCTGAACATAAACACCACTGGGATCCATAGCCGGTCTCCCAATCATCATCCCTCCAGGACCAGCTGGTTGCCCCATCGGCGGATAATAGTAAGGCATGCCACTCGCGGTAGGAGGAGCCACCATCCCACCACCGAGCACGGCGGCCTCGTCCTTAATCTCATCTCTGGGAACAATATCGACAAGGAAATCGAAGATATCAGTCCTAGTAATGGCAGCAGCGATATCGTTCTTCTGAAGCGTACGGCGTTTATTCTCCTCAGCGTGAAGCCAAGATCTGATGGTGAGCTCGAGGATGAAAAGCTCACAAGCTTTAGCGAAGAGGATCGGTGCTTCGGCGGAGATCATACGAACATCTTCGTCGGCTTTCATGATCTTCTTGATCCGAGCGAGTGGGAGCTGATGGTTTTTGAAATCGTTAACTTGTTCGATCTCTTGGCGTTGGTAGGTCCAGAACAATTGGAGCTGTTGTTGCTGTTGTTGGAGAAGGTGGTGGTAAGAGGCTCCTCCGGCGGCGGAGATGGTGGTTCCAGGAGGAGGAGGGATTCCGGTGACGGCGGAGGAAGGTGGTTGCTGGTTGTTGTCCATTGGTCGGTTTTGGATTTGACGACTTTTGGATCAAAGGGTTGTGACAAGTTTTTTGCCAAAGGGATTGGGGTACAAGTGGATAAGGTGGACAGCGATGTAGCTGATTTCTCTTCTTCTTCTTTTCCTCTTTTGTTGTCCTCTATCTTTTTCATTTAATTATAAATTCAAATGCACGTTGTTATCTCTTTTTATTTTAATGTTTTTTTTTAATACTTCGTTTATTATATTATAAGTGTAAAATTAAATATAACCTGAAAAATGAAAACAACATCCTTTAATTATGTCATTGATTTAAATCTACATTGCGTTTTTTTATACATATCAAAGTTCAATGGGGTCTAGAATTTTTCATATGCATCCGAAATGAACCACAAGAAAACTCATTTGTCGTCAGGGAAATGTCCCAACAAGAGTGAAACGAGCTGTTTGAATCCGACTATGTCTTTGCCATCGAATATCGTCTTCAAGTTGTCATCGCATCGTATCCGCCAATTAGTACGCTTGGTAATCTACAAAATTAAAACAAGTGAGGTCTATAGAAATCATAATCTTCATAACATGAAAATGCAATCCATGACTCTGATACAAGAGAAGCAAACAACATGGTCAAAAGCCACCTAAAGACAATATTCTTAAGTCATGAGTTATATGATTTGACACAGTAAGAATTAACAAGCTGAATTTTCAAAATATGCCGTCAGAATCAGAAATGACCAATTTCACAAACAAAATCAAAACATTTCAGTGAGTAGACAACATTTTTTGGCTTAAAAGTAGATAATTAACCCAAGTCCACTGTTTTAATCCCCGAGATAATGACCCACACAACATTCAAATTATACACTATTCTACGGTCTCTAGAGACACCAATCCCTAAAAGCACATAAACATGTAAAGAGGATCTCAAGTAAAGTAGCTAACCCATGGAAACTCGCGCAGAGTAACACCCCTTGATAAATTTAATATTTGGGCCTGGGCTTCAGTTAAATTGTGGAACATGGAGGATGTGTGATGTTCAACATGTATACACTAACATGGAACATCCAAGTTCCAAGACTTAACCGTGAGCTTAACATGTATACACTAACATTGAATTTGGTCTATATCTTTGTTCCTTAATTCCAGTTTTCAAACATCAAATCACACATTTTCAGATCAAAACAGAGGAAGAAGAATGGTACGCAAGCAAGCAAACGAACAAACCCACCAATCTTCACAAGATTTTTTAATCGTTTTCATTAGTGGGGTCACAGGTTGCGTGACCGTGTAGTGAGCGAAGATCGCATATCGACAATAGCAGATTTATCGGCACCAAGCTTCATTGCCTCTTTACTAGCTCTAATGAACCTAGATGTAGCTCCTTTGACATACTCATGAGCTTGTTTCACAGTCATCTTCTTCCCAACTTCGTCGGGGAAGCTACTGAGGAAATGATCGCCATTGAGAACGGCCGCAAGCTGAACCACTTCACCTTGAAACTCAGAAAGCGCTGCGTCCTCTTTAGGCTCAGTGGTTCTAATGGGCGCAACATCAGGAAGAGTCATAGGACAATCGGTTCTAGGAGAGGTTAAGTGAGATACAACGTCTTCGAAAGTAGCAGCCCAAGCATCTCTATGTGTTAAGAAATTTGAAGAGAGATTGAATAGTTTCTTGATAGTCGCTGGTATTGATGAGTGTTCATACTCCGAGCTCTCTGTTGGTCCTTTAGCCTCACTCACCACTTCACTCGAGAAAAACACATAACAAAAATAAAGATGTTATTAAACTATATAATAAAAATAAATTAATCACATGGAGTCGGGAGGATGGTTGAAAACATGAGTCACGCGACGACGCCGACATATTATAATGTATACATCATTCAATGAAATAGTTAACAGATTCAATTATTTTTCTCTACCACAATTAATGGATTCAATCTTATGTAGTTGTCAAATCCTATCCATGTGATTTGGTTTTTGCAGCCTTTAAATTTTGTAACAAATGTCAAAAGTTCTGTCGGAAATAATAGTAGAAAGTGGAAACACATGAAATACAAATGACTTTCTTCTTTTGGTGTTACAAAAAAAAAAATTGTTTTCAGATTTAATCCATACGTGAAAAGATGACTACAGTATATTAAAAATAAAATTTGTCAAGCATAAAATAGAGAAAACTTGTTTTGCCTTTGTCAACAGTTTCAAATCTATTTTATATGTATAAATAAATCGTGTTGAAAAGCATATTTTATATAATTATTTATGTAAAAGCTTGAGAAAAATATATACCAAAAAGACAATGCGCACTAACACTAAAAACAAATTTGTAAAACAATTAAAAATAATAATAATAATAAAATTGTTAAACTATCATAGAGATAAACATTAATTAATAGAAAAGAAAAAGAGAACTAACCGGTTCCTTTTTTAATCCAAGGCGAAACCATAATAGTAGGAACCCGAACACCTAACCGGTCAAATTTAAAGAAACCAGGAGCCGGTCCAGTATTCCCATCCGGGTTTGGTATACCGACATAAGGAGTCTTGACATGATCATAGAACCCACCATGCTCATCATAAGTTATGACTAGCAGCGTCTGGTTCCACTGTGGACTCGACCTAAGTGACTCGTAAACTTCCTTAACCAGCTTCTGACCATTGGCAACGTCATGCGACGGGTGGTCGTCGTTAGCCGGTAAACCCTTGAGATCGAAATACCTCGGTTCGATTACGGTTAAGCTCGGTAACTTTCCTTTGGCTGCGTCTCTCTTGAATGCAAGATCGTACTGATGCAAATTGAAAATGTATTTTAGCTGTCGGAGATTACGGTAGAACAACGTTGTCGGAATATTCTGAAAGTATATTCCAAAGTCTATGTCGTTGCTATGTAGCGAATCGAATATAGTCTTTTGTGGATACCTGAAATCAAATGATGATACATAAAATTGGTTTACAATAATGATTAAACCAAATTAGGGAATTTATTATTGCTAATTCAGTTACTATAACTTATATATAAACTATGGAAACTAATCTAAATTGACTCTCAGCAATGAAGTGTGAAGTTAAACTAACCCTTGAGCGAGTTGTTTCTTGACATGGCTGGTTGAACCATGTGAGGTAGCAGAATAGACAAATAACCGGTTCGGTTGAGTCGGACCAGGAATAGAAGAAAACCACCGGTCGAACACAGCAAATTCTTTAACCAGCTCAGCGTAAACCGGTACAGATTCAGGCCTAAAGCCTTTCATCACAGTCTCCGACAAATTCCCCGGCATGGAAAGCGCTTGTTCGACGAAACCCGTCATCGACGGGATCTGACCCGACCCGGATAACGCGGACCCGAAAACCTGTTGTTCAACAGCTTCGAACGAATGACCCGGATCCGGATCCACGAACTCAGCATCGCTGGTGAAACAAATGGTTTGAGTAGAATTAGGAACCGGGTTGCATTCTTGACCCGTTACACCGTTAATAGTCGGGTTAACTGATTTCTTCATCCAACCCAAAAGGTGATCGAAAGATCGATTCTCCAACACAAGAACGACGACGGTTTTGATTGGTGACTCCCATTGATGAGATCCTTGAGCTACATGGGTAGGTATGAGAAGACAATAGAGTGTGAGGAAGTGTGAGAAGGTTAAAGAAAATCTTGAAACTGAAGATAGTTTCATTTCATGAATGGTGAGTCGTTCTTGGGGAGAAAAAAATACGATTTATAAGCTTTTTCTTTTGTGTAAGGATTCGATTCTGTGGTTTTGTTTTTGCCTGAAGATTGGTTTTTCTTGAAAGAACATAAAAGAGACAGTGGTGAGAAGATAATTGTCTCTTTGAAACCAAAACAAAAAGAGAAAAGTAGGAAAAAGAAGGTGTTGGGTAAATGTGAAGTGTAGAGAGCAGAAGAAGCAAGAAAAAGCTATGGTGTCTATTTACTGCTTTTTAAAAAAAATTGTTTCCACTACTTGTGCTTTGGTTTTTGGTAGGCTCGATTTGTAAAAGAAGATTCTGTTCTCACTTGTCACTGCGAAATTATGTAACTTATTTTAGATTTTACTCGGTCAATGAAATTCTGAAATTATGGCTGATTTTATTATTTTTATAGCTAGAGTTTATAAAAGTTTTGGAAATATGTATGCACGTGAAGAAGACATGGATTTTGAGAAAACCGCGTAGATGATGATGACAACAGGGTTTGATGTTGTTTTCTTGTAGATGTTACAAGTGGATTCCCCTAGAGTTTTGTAAAATAGTTTACTAGTTGTGTGTGATGAGATCTCTTGACGAATGTATATACATTATAACCTATTTTTTTGTTTATTTTTTTGGATCTACAATCTATATATAACAAATGTTTTATAATGGATTGATTTGATGTAAAAAGCTAATTTAGGACTATTGTATAAATTCTCTGCACTAAGAGGATGAGTAGTGATGTAGTTTTTAATATGTTTACGAATAATAAAAAGAGTTATCATTATGGTAGTGTGACTTTTGTCTAATTGCGCCCCGCCCCACTGATCTTTCATTAAGGAAAAAAGTACGATAAATTGGGGAGTTAAAAAACAACCAATATTTACATTTGTCAAGATGGTTGTATTTTTATTTTGTGCCATTAGAATATGTTCAAGGAACAACCACATTTCTTTGCTCTTCTGATCTTATATATTGGATATATATGGTCCTTAAAAAGCTTTTAAGTTTGTCTTTTTACCAATTTTCAAAGTATAATTTATCTTTCTCTCTCACTCACAGAGAGAGTTAAAGATCACTACAAGTGACTCAGTGCAAGACTACAAAGTGATTAGGATTTAGAGGACTTAAAAGAGGAAACAAAATATAGAGAAGAAAGCAGACGACGTCGTCTGGACAATATGTATTGTATGGGCCTGATTGAAAAAAACAAAACTGAAATGGACCATAAGTCAAGCCCAGTTCGATAATAAACCACCAGCGAGTCATTTAACTGTCAGATTAGTCACTGAGTCACGTGTCACGTCCTTCGATAACAACGTCTACGCACGTGACATCGCCACCGGCCGTTTCTTTTTAACGCACCGCACGAGGAAGTTTTTGGTTTCTTCAAAACTCTCAAAACCCATTTTTACATTTTCTCTCTTCTCTCTGTCTTTCTAGTGGAAGGAAGAAAAGTATGGCGGATTGGGGACCTGTAGTGATCGCTGTGATACTTTTCGTGCTTCTGACGCCGGGGCTTCTCTTTCAGATTCCGGCGAGAGGTCGTGTCGTCGAATTCGGGAATATGCAGACCAGTGGTGCGTCCATTCTCGTCCACACCATCATTTTCTTCGGTCTCATTACCATCTTCACCATCGCCATTCGTCTCCATATTTACACCGGTTAATATTTTACCGTGCCGGTTAATTTGTAGTTTCTCATCGGTTTGGTTTGGTTCAGGGTTTGTTTTGGATTTTAATTTTGCTTCTTATCTTTTCTGGCTTTGTTTGTATATTTTCCTGTGTGTCTGGTGTAAACATGTGAATTTGAATATTTCAATTTAATTTCAAAATATGTTCAGTTTGATTAAAGAGTTTTGTTGCTCTATTTTGGTTTCTGGTTTAACTGGTTCGTCTGGGTTAGTGAATTGTTTTACTGCATGGATGTTGACTGTCGAGCCTCGCATGAGGTTGTTTAGAATCCGGTTCCGTTTATTGGTTTGTCGAATTAAATTGGAAACAAATACGAACCGGTTCTGTTACTCATTTCTGGATATCTGAGTTCTTTTGGTTGGATTTGGTTACTTGTCTGGTTCTGTTTATCGTAAAACAAATGTTGAGATTTTCTTTCCTTTACATGACGTTTCATATCTTTTTGTTAATAATCGCATTTAGTAAATATGTTGAGTTGTTGACCATCAAGAAATAAGTTAGACAAATTATGAACTGAAACATAATAACGTAACCTTCTTCTCTGCTCGGCGTGTCAAAGGTTTGTAACAAAAATGGGCTTTAAATATAAGTTCCAAAATGGGCCGAGATGTGACCCATCTTGATGAAGTGAGTCTTACAATGTCTCCCACACAGACCTGAGCGCTAAGCCGGTTAGATTCTTATGTGATGTGATTTTGAGCGCTAATAAGCCTGTAAAGATGTTTTCACTGCGTACGTTGTAACTTGCAAGTGAGTCGTCACAGTCTCTGTTATGCGTGTAAAGTAAAGCGCGTCGACACCACACGAATACGCACACAAATGTGCTTTCATTAGCTCATCCCTTTGTAAATTGCAGTGTGTGGCATAAACAATGTTTCCACAAATTCCAAGAAATTAAAAAAAATACATACCACATTACTTGTAGAAAAGTTAACTCCATTTAAAGAGAGAGAAAAAAGTTGATATGGATAGAACGAAAGACGTTATATTCGATGTGTTCTCTCTCTCATCTTTACTTTGACTGACTTTTTTTTTCTTTTTTTTTCTTTTTTTTTAATCTGATGTCAAAAAATAAATAATTGACATATATCATTCTTTAACCCTACTCACTCAAGGACGACACAAAACATAACAAGTGAAGAGAGAGGAGAGAGCTTCCTCTTCTTCGTCTTCCTACGGACACTTGGGGCGCCCACTCTCCTGCTTCTTCTTCTTGTAAGTTTCTCCCTCCCCAATTTACTCTGTTTTCTTCTCTTTTCCTCATTCTTTAAGACGAAACATAGACTATTTAGGTTTAAAAGATCGATCTTGCTTTCCCTTCTTCCCTCTGGAGCTCTTTGATTACAAAGAAACCATAAAAATCAAACATGCAAATCATATAATGATGAGAAACCCAATACAGAGATATAGAGGAAGAAGATGATAACTTTATAAAGAAGTCAAATTTAGGGAGAATAAAGTAATGGAATTGGAGTTGCATTGTTAGAAAATTTCAAAAGCAGATCATTTTTTTGGTTAATTGATTTCCGATTTTGATTGTAACCTCTTAGCAAGGAACAAGATGGGGAGCACGGTGGTTTTGAGCTCAGATGACGAGGATTCAGATATTAGTGAATCTGAAATGGATGAGTATGGAGACAAAATGTACCTTAATCTTAAAGGTGGGAAGGTGAAAGTGAAACTCTCTCCTCAAGCTTTTGTCTGTCCTTACTGTCCAAACAAGAAGAAACCGAGTTTTCAGTACAAAGATCTACTTCAGCATGCTTCTGGAGTTGGTAATAGCAATTCAGAGAAAAGAAGTGCTAAGGAGAAAGCAAGCCACCTTGCTCTTGTCAAGTACCTTCAACAGGATCTTGCTGATTCTGCTTCAGATGCAGAGCCCTCCTCAAAGCGTCAGAAAAATGGAAATCCTATTCAAGATTGTGACCATGACGAGAAGCTCGTGTGGCCTTGGAAAGGTACTAACTTTAAAGTAACACACTTTGTTAGCTTATCTTAAGATATGAGAACTGGAGTGATGCAATGGAGTTTTAGTGAATATGTATCCAAATTTTCTTACTTTAAACGTATGTTTAACATCAATGTGGGTTTATTGATTTGTGTATATGTGGCTGAAACAGGTATTGTGGTTAATATACCAACTACAAAGGCACTAGATGGTCGATCTGCGGGTGAGAGTGGATCAAAGCTTAGGGATGGGTACATCCAAAGAGGATTTAATCCGACTAGAGTTCGTCCTTTATGGAATCACTGGGGACATTCAGGAACAGCAATAGTGGAGTTTAACAAAGATTGGAATGGACTTCACAATGCTCTTTTGTTTGACAAGGCTTATCGAGTAGACGGCCATGGAAAAAAGGACTGGTTGAAAAAAGACGGTCCAAAATCGGGTCTTTATGCGTGGATTGCTCGTGCTGATGATTATAACGGCAATAATATTATCGGAGAAAACTTGAGGAAGACGGGTGATCTCAAAACTATAGCTGAGCTTACGGAAGAAGAGGCGCGGAAACAGCAAAAACTTGTGCAGAATCTGACACAACTTGTAGAAGAAAAGAAAAAAGACATGAAACAGATTGAGGAGCTGTGTTTAGTGAAGTCAAAAGAACTTAATCAGTTGATGGAAGAGAAGGAAAAGAATGAAGAAAAGCATTACCGAGAGCTGAATGCTATACAAGCGAGAACAATGAGTCACATTCAAAAGATAGTTGATGATCATGAGAAATTGAAGAAGCTGTTGGAGTCAGAGAAGAAGAAACTCGAAATCAAAGGTAATGAGTTGGCTAAGCGCGAAGTGCACAATGGAGCCGAGAGAATGAAACTGACCGAAGATCTTGAACAGGTACATGCTTACTCTCTATATCTGTCTTTTACAAATAAATAGGCTTAAATTCAATAAACGATTCGGTTTTCTTATCAGAATGCATCTAAGAATAGTTCACTTGAACTAGCAACCTTGGAACAACAAAAGGCAGACGAGGAAGTTAAAAAATTGGCAGAGGATCAGAGAGTTAGTGACTTTCCTCTTCTTTTCTTAAAATGGTTGGGCTTATTTTCATGATTATTGAGAAAGACGATGTTGATGTGTTCTCAATAGAGGCAAAAGGAGGAGCTTCATGAGAAAATCATAAGACTAGAAAGACAAAGAGATCAGAAACAAGCAGTTGAGCTAGAGATTGAGCAGTTGAAAGGACAGCTTAATGTGATGAAGCACATGGGATCAGACGGCGATGCTGAAATTGTGAAAAAGGTGGGAACCATCTATAAAGATTTAGGTGAGAAGGAAGCAGAACTCTCAGACCTCGATAAATTTAACCAAGCTCTTATCCTTAGAGAGCGTAGAACCAATGATGAGCTTCAAGAAGCTCGTAAAGAATTGGTAAACGTATGTATCAAAGTGTTGTTCATTTCAATTATATCTAACAGCTCTGACAAAGCTTGAAATTTTGCCTAAATCTTGGTGTATTTGTTACATTGTCTTTGTAGATTATCAAAGAATGGAAAACAAATATCGGTGTCAAGAGAATGGGAGAGCTCGTGACGAAGCCATTCATGGATGCAATGCAGCAGAAGTATTGTCAGCAAGATGTTGAGGACCGAGCAGTTGATGTTCTCCAACTTTGGGAAGGCTATCTCAAAGATCCAGAGTGGCATCCATTCAAGCGGGTCCAGCTTGAAAATCAAGAAAGAGAAGTGGTACGACTGCCTTCGCGACTCGGTTTTGGTGTTTTAGTTATGTTGAATGTCTCTGAAAGATTTGTGTTTTGTATGGGGTTTAGGAAGTGATAGATGAGACAGACGAAAAGCTGAGGGAGCTGAAGGAAGATTTGGGAGATGGTCCATACAATGCGGTAACGCAGGCTTTGTTGGAGATAAACGAGTATAATCCGAGTGGAAGATATATTACATCAGAGCTATGGAACATAAAAAAAGATAAGAAGGCTACACTTGAAGAAGGTGTCACTTGTTTACTTGACCAGTGGGAAAAGGCGAAACACAAGCGCGGAATGGCTTAAAAGGTTTGTAACCTTTTTGATGATAATTGAACAAAAAATATGGTTCTTTTGGCCCATATATTTCGCTTATATAAGATTTCGATTGATGTTGTTTTGCAGCTGCAAGAGGAGACGGATAGGGGACTGAATAAATAGCCAATGCGGTTTGTAGTTTGCAGACAAATGTGTCTGGTTTGATGAAACTTAGGTGGGTTATGTTCGTTTTTCTTCTTAGAATTTAGTGAATAATGGACACAGCTTTGATGTCTTGCATCAATGTTTCAGTGTAACATTTGTAGGAGTTTGACCTCTTTGGACAATTTAGTAATAAAATGTAACATATTATTCTAAAACATCTTAGATTTAGACCGTTGCTAAAATCAATAGAAGTGTACCTCTTCCCTGAAGCCCAATAAAGCCCAATAGTATTTTCCGAACTGTTCATTCTGATTTCGAAGAATCTCCCCGACGACTCCTCTGTGTCTCCTCGGGGAAGCTCTCTATCTCTCTTCACAAATCCTTGAAGAATCCTGAATCAATAGCAATGGCGACTTCGCTAGCTCGAATCTCTAGAAGAGGCGTCACATCGGCTTTGGCTTCGAATCTGATTCGGCGTTTCTATGCCGCGGAAGCAGTTGCGGTGGCGACGACGGAAACGCCTAAACCGAAATCGGAGGTGACGCCGTCGCCTGATCGGGTGAAATGGGACTACAGAGGCCAAAGACAGATCATTCCTCTGGGACAGTGGCTACCGAAGGTCGCCGTCGATGCTTACGTGGCACCTAACGTTGTGTTGGCTGGTCAGGTCACAGTCTGGGACGGCTCGTCTGTGTGGAACGGTGCCGTTTTAAGAGGAGATCTCAACAAGATCACCGTTGGATTCTGCTCAAATGTACAGGAACGTTGTGTTGTTCATGCTGCGTGGTCGTCCCCAACAGGTTCTTTGTTCTTTGTCAATTTTGTTTTCCAGAATTTGGGTCTCTGTATGATTTCATTGTAGCTTCTTATGTGTGTGTTCTCTCAGATTTTGAGCTCTGAGTATCCAATTTTTGCTGTTACTGCCTGCTAAAGCATTGGGGAATTAGTGATATTGGAATTTAGGGTTTTCATCTTCATCGTGCATTTAGATTATTGGAGTAGTGTAGATAAGCATATTGGTTTTGCGCAAATAGTGTGTGTTCGTGAATGGTATGACTCCTGAATGATAGTTGTTTAGTGAAGTTACTCTTCACAGTATTTTGCGTTTAACTAGACTAGGATGCATAGAACTGTGTACTCTTTAAGTGATTAGTGATACAGGAAATAAGAAAATCGTTGAAGGCTTGTGGTTGATCTTGAGAGTTCGGTTATTCAGGAGTTGAGTATGGTGGATAACACTACCAGTGACCATTTTGTGTAGTAGGATGTTTTTAATTTGACTAAAGAGATTTCTCCACGAATTGACTTTCTATTTTGTGATAGAACCGGGATTCTAAGCTGCATCAATCCTTATGAGTGTAGCTTCTTGTAGTCTTGCCAAGGTTTAATTCCATGTAAATGTTTGTACAAAAACCTCCTTGTTTGATTAGATGCTAGTTTAACATTGATGTAATCCAAGTTATCTTTGAAGTGTACAACAAGTACTTAATTACTTAAACAGGCTTCCTACACTTTTCTATACTAACATCTGGAAGGGTAGATCATCTCTTTGTGCTGGTTTTGATATGGTAGATAAAACATCTGATCTCAGAAGTTACTTTTCTACTTTGGAATTTTCAGGATTACCAGCACAGACATTGATCGATAGGTATGTGACAGTTGGTGCATACAGTCTTTTAAGATCATGCACTATCGAACCTGAATGCATCATCGGGCAACACTCGATCCTAATGGAAGGCTCACTGGTCGAGACACGGTCAATCCTAGAAGCTGGTTCTGTTGTGCCACCTGGCAGAAGAATCCCATCTGGTGAACTTTGGGGAGGCAATCCGGCAAGGTTTATTCGAACTCTCACCAATGAAGAAACATTAGAGATCCCGAAGCTTGCTGTTGCCATTAACCACCTAAGTGGAGATTACTTCTCTGAGTTCTTACCTTACTCAACTGTCTATCTAGAAGTTGAGAAGTTCAAGAAATCCCTCGGGATTGCCGTCTAGAAAGCTTTCCTTTTCCAGGTTTCTGGCTACTTCCCTCATTTAGAAAGCTTCTTCGTCTTCTTTTCGAATTTGATTTGAATAAGTAGCCTGCGGAACAGCAAACCTGTGTTTTCAAATGTTGTCTTCTCTGTTTGTTTTGTTAAATTTGTATCCTTGTGTTCAAACGTTCTAGAAAGATGATAATGGTGAAACTGGAAAAGTGAAATACTTTACTTTGTCTTCTCTCACAGATGGAAAAAGTAGTGTATAATATTCAGTCGGTAGCTTAGGATTTGCTAATTAAAAGAAAAAGAAAAAATAACAATTTTCATCATAAATAGTGAAGCTTTTCTGACTTTTCCTGAGATAAATTGCCTCTTTTTCTGGTGACTTCAATAGTGTACGTTACATTTTACTACTTTATATCATTCATAAAGCTTTTTCTGACTTGCGACGTTTTGGATCAAGTTCAGTAAACAGAGATAAAACAGAGTTAAACATCTCTTCAGAAACATCAATAATTTTCAAATGTTTATTGTGCTGTTGTAGCTGAAATGCTTTATCACCGAAACATTCATTACAGAAACTGAGTGACACAACGAAACAGTACCAAATCATTCATTAGAGCACCAAACAGTACTACTTGTCTCCCTTAAAAAAACCAGAGAATTTATGCATGGCTTCAATAGCTTTGTCACAAGTAGGTTTTATCAAATGAAAAACATGGTCTTCTCCTTCACTCTCCAACACCTCAACCTCTCCTTCCCAACAGCTCTTCTCAAGCTTTGCCGCGTAACCCCAACCTTGCCTGGCCAACGCGTCTTTCTCAGCAACCATTACCAAAACCTTACCACAACCCAACCCGGACAAATCCACCGACTCTGACTGCACCACGTTGAGCAACGGGTCATCTGGTCCGTCTTTGCTATCGGGGTTAGCCATCTTCCAAAACGACTCGACCTTCATCCTCAACGTCTCATCCTTGGTGTCCTTGTCGTCGATTGGTTTTTTTGACCAGAAGTAAGGGTGAACCAAGATGATTCCAGAGATTCCTGTACCGTTCAAGTCAGAGCTGAGTTTCTCTTTCCCAGCTCTCATCGCCATGTGATGCACGATGTTCGCTCCGGCGCTGTCTCCGGAGAGGACTACTTTGCTGAAATCAGCGTGTTTGTTTAACCAATCTTCCTGACCAGATCCGGCGATATGGGTGAATACCCATTTGAGAGCTGTCCAAGAATCATCGAACGGGACCGAAATCGGATGCTCCGGCGCACGCCGGTAGTCAACAGAGACGGCTACACAGTCTGACGCAGAGACAGCCGCCGTGAGGAAATTGTGGTATGTCGGGGAGAAAGCTGTTTCGATGATGAACCCTCCGCCGTGGAAGTAGACGAGGAGAGGGAGTTTCTCGCCGTTCTTGGCAGCTTTCTCCGGGATGTAAATGCGGACGGAGAGGTTGTTGTCGGGAGAATAAAGGACGTCTTTGGAAACGACACCGTTTTGTGGCTCGGAAGAAGGTGGGACGGTGGTTTCGCCCATGAGGCGCTCGATGCGGCCACTCTTGTAGATTTTGAGCACCGGAGAGAAGTCGAGGGCGATCTCGGAATCCATGATTGGGTTTGGTCGGTTGAGATATGATAAAAGATTGAGGGCTTGAGAGTGTGTGAGATTTATAGTGAAGTATGGTGGAGACTTTTAACTCCGTTGGTATGGTTGAGACACGTGAGTTGTGTCATTGTGATTTTTTTACACGGAAGATATGTTTGCCACACAATTCAAAGCACACATGTAAGTTGTTGAGTTGGTGATACATGTTATTCTACGGGTGCATCTTTTTTATCCATTTTTGTCAATTTCTTCCTACAAATATATCTTTGAATATTCATTTTGGTTCCGGATTTTTTTTGAGTTTTTTTAAAATTATGTAAATCCATTAAGTATGGTACCACTACCATTTATTCAACATTATATCGGAAAGAGTGAGAGACACAACTCAAAAACCGAATTATTCAATACCTCTCGGAAAACACCAAGTTACTTGTCTCCCATGATAAACCCAGCGAATCTGCGCACGAGTTCATGAGCCTTTTCAGAACAAGGATCCTTCAAATGAAAAACATGAGCTTCTCCTTCAGTCTCCATCACTTCCACTTCTCCGTTCCAACGGCTCTTATCAAGCTTCGCAGCGTAACCCCAACCTTGTCTGCACAAGGTGTCTTTCTCAGCCACCATTACCAAAACCCTTCCGCAGCCCAACCCGGAAATATCTACCAACTCTGATTGCACCACGTTGATGTACGGATCATCCAATCCATCTTTGCTTGTGGGACTAGCCAACTTCCAAACCGACTCGATCCACGTCCTTCTTGCTACATCCGTTGTCTCCTTGTCGTCGAGTGGCGTTTTTGACCAGAAGTAAGGATGAACCAAGATGATTCCGGTGATTCCTGAATCGTTCAAACCGGAACCGAGTGTCTCTTTCGCAGCTCTCATCGCCATATGATGCGTTATGTTGGCTCCGGCGCTATCTCCGGCTATGAACACATTTCTGAAGTCGGCGTGTTTGTTCAACCAATCTTCTTGACCATACCCGGCGATGTGGGAGAAAACCCATTTGAGAGCTGTCCAGGAATCATCGTAAGACGTCGGGATCGGATGCTCCGGTGCACGCCGGTAATCAACAGAGACAGCTACACAGTCCGAGGCAGAGACAGCAGCCTTGAGGAAGGTCTGGTAAGTCGGGGAGAAAGCGGTTTCAATGACGAATCCTCCGCCGTGGAAGTAGACGAGAAGAGGGAGTTTCTCACCGGTCTCGGCGGCTTTATCCGGGAGGTAAACGCGGAGGGAGAGGTTGTCGTGGGGAGAATAAACGACGTCCTTGGAGACGAGACCGTTTTGAGGGATGGAAGAAGGTGGGACGGTGGTTTCACCCATGAGTCGCTCGATGCGGCCACTCTTGTAGATTATGAGCATCGGAGAGAAGTCGGCAGCGATCTCGGAATCCATGTTTGGTTGAGATTGAGACTTAAGAGTGTGTGGTTGTGTGAAACAGAGATATCCCTTATAATAATGGGAATTGAGAATATTGTCTTTTTACTCTGTATTGTATATATTTGCCAGTTGCCACACAAAACAAAGTAGATGTCAGCTATTGTATGGGTCTCTGCATTATATATATAACGTTTGGTCGATGAAGGGTTTTAAACAGAGGAGATGTAGCTGTTGAAGCAATTGCTTTTGCATGTGAGTATGTGACAAGAAGATTCTGGTCTATAAAGCAGATAACGTAAATCTCAATCCTAGACATCATAAAGGAAACAATTTTGTTTGTTTGGAAACTAACCACTAAAAGTAAGCAATCAATTTTACCATTTACAAGAGGAGAATAAAATCAGCGTTTAAAACGCACCTCATAACGTCGAAAAAGACAAAACGTGAACGCCTTTTTTCAAAAACCTTTGTGTTCCGTGAAAATTGATTGGTGAAAAAAGCCCCGCCTCTGTGTTTCATTTTTTTTACCACCAAAATTTTTAAAATCCGCCAATTTTTTACTTAACTAAATTTTTCTCGAATTTATCCCAAAAGCTCAGAAATTTAGGTTTTGCTTTTTTACTCTTTAATTCGTTTCTCCATTTTTTCTCGTTTTCTACACTGTGTTTAGTTTAGTCGTCTTCACATGGCGACTGAAACCCTAAAATTGAAGACACCGGAGTTAGCTGATAATTCTGCGTCCACGGAAGAAGATGGTGTTTCTGATTCCGTGACGGATGATACAGAGAAGAAGAAGAAAGACGAAGCCATGAAGGAGAAAGCAAAAGAAGAAAATGGTGGAGAAGGAGTTAAATCGCCGGTGACTCCAGTCAGTGAGAGACCTACAAGGGAGAGAAAGAGGACTGAGCGTTACATTTTGGATACAACTACTACTCCTCTTTCTCGATCCTCCGGGAACAAGCCTTTGTCTATTGAGCAGGTATATACATAAAGATGCCAACTTTGCTTCCTTCTTATGCTTATTGAGAATTTTCCAGAAATTGAAACAATTGACTAGTTTTGGGGTTTCGTTTTTTGGTTCTTTTAGGGTCGTGGAACACGGCTTAAAGAAATTCCAAATGGTATGTAATTCAATTTAACACCTTTGGTGATTTGGATTGTCTTACCTTAATTGCTAGATTTCAAGCTGATGTTCGTGTTTAGTTCTGTTGTCGAAGTAATGTTTGTTTCTTTATTTTCTGACTTGGACTGGATCTGGTATTGTCTGAATGTGGTGTTGAACTGTTTCTTTCAGTGGCTTATAAACTATCTAAGAGAAAGCCTGACGACAATCTCTTCTTACTTCACACCATTCTCTATGGCAAGAAAGGAAAGGTGCTTTTGAATGTTTGATCTTGGATTGTCTCATTTTATATGTACATTCCTCTTTGAAGCTTTTGTTCCTGTTTATTTGATTTGAATGCTGTTTTGGAATTTCGATGTTTTTTTTTCTCTTTTGCCAGAAGTGCATGATCACTCAAGGGTTGTGTGAAAAAATGCTGTGCAGGCACAGATGCTGAAGAAAAACATTGGTCAGTTTTCGGGTTTTGTATGGTCAGAGCAAGAGGTAATAATTTGTTTGTAGATTTATATAGTCTCAGGGGGGTGTATGATGATGACCAGCTTGGTTTTGAGAGTGATATCTTGTTCGTTCTCCAGGAGGAGAAGCTAAGAGCAAGAACAAAGGAGAAGCTTGAGAAATGTATCAAAGAAAAGTTAATTGATTTCTGTGATGTGCTTGATATACCCATAAACAAAAGCAACGTGAAAAAAGTAAGTGACTAAAAAAATTGGTCTATCTTTCTATCTGTTTGTGTCTTGGTTGGTTTTATATTCATACATCTGTTCTGATACCGTCAGGATGAACTTGCTGTAAGAGTGCTTGAATTTTTGGTACATCCCAAGGCAACAAGAGATGTTGTACTAGCTGATAGTGAAAAGGTACTCTACCGTAGCAGCTGAGTCTAATTACTCTTCTCCATTGTGTTTAATTTATACGAGTGATTGATTTGTTTTCTTTTTTCTTTGAATACATAATATAGGAAACTAAAAAGCGCAAGAAGAGCACGCCAAAGAACGTGAATTCTGAAGAATCATCAGATGTCCCAGCCAAGGTTTGTAATCTTAATATAACTCTTGTTTAATTTTAAATCATTAACATAATCTGTCTATTTAGCTCCCGGCTGGTAAAAGCAGCCTTTTTCTTGTTTGTTACTATAATGAAGCATGCGATCTTTATGATATGAATAGCTTTTTCTGCGCTCCCTTATCGAATTATTGAACTCAGAACTTCACCTATGACTGCAATTTTACATAATCTTATTTTCTTTTATTTCATAATTTATTAGTTGTACGAACTATTTGGTTTGCGGTAATTATTAAGCAATGTGTGATACTATAATGGGAAAAATTGGGAATAGTAGCAAATCCAAGATTAGTTATATTTTTATTCGATAGTTTTTATTTAGGAAAGGTATTAGGCACCTCAGTGAGTTTCTTTTTTCTTTTATACATCTCAGGACTGGTTTATTTCCTAGCCATTTTTCGTTTTTAAATCTACTCAATGCAATTCCCATGTTCTGGTTGTTTAGTTTTCCCCATTTAGCTCCTTGTGTGATATTGGTTCTTCGAGAAAAAAGAAAATGTGTAGATTTCTGGAAGCTAAAAGTTGAGAATTTTCATAAAAGCCTCTTTCTCTGCCTTTGACTTGATTTTATAAGCCGTTGACGGGAGTTTTGTATAAATAATCAGTGTCTTTTTATGTTTGGTAAATACAGAAGAGAAGGGAGACGAAAAAATCTGGAACGAAGCAAGATCAGCCAACTGAAACTGAAGAAGGAAATGGTGAGGCCGATGTTGGCTCTGAAGGAACAAATGACTCTCATGGAGAAGATGATGTAGCTCCAGAGGAAGAAAACAACAAAAATGAAGATACTGAAACTGAAGACGAGAAAGATAAAGCTACGGAGAAGGAAAAGTCAACCGATAAGAAAAGCTTGTCAAAAAGGACCAAGAAGGAGAAACCAGCAGCTGAAGAGGACAAATCTCTTAAAGGTTCTGAAAAATCTGGTCGAAAGTCCTCCAAACAAGTCGATAAGTCAGCTTCATCATCAAACAAAAAGCAAAAGGTTGATAAAGATGATTCCTCTGAAAAGAAAAGCAAGAACGGAACAAGTAAACCACAGGCAAAGGGATCCGAAGATCAAGGTTTGAACAATTTATCAGTTCTTTCAAAAGCTTAATATATCAAATTTTGAATGTTTATTGAATCTCTATTTCATTGTGTGTGGTTACAGGAAAATCTCGTAAGAAAGGTAAAAAAGAACCCACAAGAAAAGAACTTCATGTAGTGGTGGCCAAAATTCTGAAAGAAGTAGACTTCAATACGGTGAGACTTCAATAGATTGAGATTAAAAGATTGCAAACCTTTTACCAAAATTTTGAACTCAGGACATTCTGAATTTTGTTTCCAAACAGGCAACTCTGTCTGATATTCTGCGGAAGCTTGGTATGTTTCTATAAAACTTTTGCCTTATACGCAATCCATAATTGTTATCTTCTTCAAAATATGCAGGTAACTTTTTTTAATTGATACATATTTTTGCTGGTTGTGAAAATATCAGGGAGCCATTTTGGAGTTGATCTTATGCATAGAAAAGCGGAGGTGAAGGATATCATTACAGATGCCATTAACGAAATGAGTGATGATGATGAGAAAGAGGAAAACACACAGCATGAGACAAAGTGAGAAAGTGATAGTTTTGTATGTCTTCTCTTTTCTGCGAATCAGCCTATGAAAGTAAGAAAAAAACATAACCGAGAAGACGGTAGTATAACTTAACCTTCATGTGTGATATCATAGGAGGGATTTACAGAATGGGATTCGTTTGTATGTTTGGTGTATTATGTAATCTGTTAGGCTCATGTAGTATCATCATGTTCGTCCCACTTGTGTAGTGTAGCTGTTAAGTTTCTAACTTTTTATTTAATAATTGTATGATTGGATACTTTTGAGTTAATTTGAGATGTATTTGTAAGGACTTCCAATCTTTTCTTCTTCTTCGTGGGTATGTCTAGTAGTTACATTCCTAGACAAAAACAAAGTTGAAGATTACTGTTATTTTAGATAAAGACATACCTGTATATATATAGATACCGCAGGATCATGCGAACTATAGATAGCGTTGCTTGATCATATACATAAGATTATAACTTTTACGCTTCACGCTCTCATTCTAAATCTTCTCGAAGGTCTCGCGGTGATCGCCCCTTAAACTTTTGTTTCAAAATCAGGTTGATTTGTGACGGAACGAACCCATGCCCACTTGTGGTCACTCGTGTTCACCTTATTCTTACTCTGTGCCACTTCCTCCAACGGGATATAAGCATAGTTCCCATTGATCGGACCAGGCACGAACCCTGTGTAACCAGCCATGACTCCATGGATAGCCGAGTGGGCCAAGAGTGTACAATACAAGTTATCTGTGGCATTTGCAGGTACAGCTCTTATCATGTAAGTTGGATCGATATACTTGACGGTGAACAGCTCGTCTGGATGCTCCCTCCCCCACCATTCCTTGAGCACTGACTTAAACCAGGCTCCCACATCCAAGAAAACTAAGTTGCCAGATTCATCCCTCTCTTGTTTTTGTGATTCATTTCTTGGGATCATCTCTTGGCCTGCACCTTCAGCCACAACAAGCACAGCATGACCACGTTCTCTTATTCTCTTTTCAAGAAACTCAAACAGCCCTCCCTTGCCTTCAAGGTAGAAGTCCATCTCCGGGATCAAACAACAATCCACATCACGACTGCTAAGTGTGGCGTGCAGAGCAATGTGGCCAGTACTTCTTCCCATGAGCTTCACTAGTCCAATGCCATTGACCGCGCTCTCAGCCTCCACGTGAGCAGCAGATATAGCCCCCTGAGCCATCTCTACAGCTGTTTGAAACCCGAACGATCTATCAATGATGCCGACATCATTATCCACGGTTTTCGGAATACCTGTGATTCCCACCTCTAATTTCCTGCGGCTTACTTCCTTGAAGATCTCGACAGCTCCACGCATTGTGCCGTCTCCTCCTATTATATACACCTGATGATGAGGACAAAAACAGAGGATTCGTTCAAACTCAAACTCCACCTAGACAGAACAACAAGAAAAAGAACACACTGTAACATCATAACAAGACCTGGTTGTAACCGTTGAGTTGGATGGCATCGACGATCTTGTTGAGGTGAAAGCCACCTCGGGAAGTGGCGAGGACAGTGCCACCTTTCTTGTGCCAATCATGAACGATCTTGGGATTTAACTTGACGGCTTCCATGGAGTAAAAGCCTCTGTAACCAGCTGGTATGCCATAAATCTCTTTGACACCGTAATGCTCCCATAGACCAACCACGAGCTCTCTTATGACTGTGTTCATCCCCGGGCACAGCCCTCCGCACGTCACAATCGCTGCTTTTACATCCGATGGCTCGTACATGATCTCCCGGCGAGGTCCAGCCCTGTGGTAGGCGAAGCGGGATTGGGATTGGGCGGAGAAGTCGTAAGCGACTTGGGAGAGGATGACGTCGGAAGGATTGATGTAGAAGCCATCGGAGGGGCTGAAGAAGGGGTTTTCATCAAGTGGATTACGGCGGTGATGGAGGCCGGAGAGAGATGAGAGCTTTCTGATGCTAGTTGCGGCCATTTTTCGGTGATAACAGAGAGAAGAGATGGTAACATCGGCTTTACTTAACGGAAGGAAGGAGATAGTTACACGGTGGAGACGTGGCAAGCGCAGCCGCGTATGCTCAAACACGTCGCCCGATTATGAGTAAAATAATATTATTGTGTAGCCGTTGTTACTTTTGTTAATAAGTTTAACAATGTACGTGTCGTCTTGGTCAATGGAATCAAGTTATAAAGAAATGCGTACAATTTGAAAAGTCGGTGTCAAACTTCTAATTTTGCATTACTCTGCACTCAGACGTGATCAAATCATCAGAGGATTAATTTACATATAGATCCGACCAAAAAAAAAAAAAATTACATATAGAAAATATCCAACTTTTGACATTGTATAAGTGAATTTTATCTAAAAGTAAATTTTATCTATAATATCTAAAAGTCTGATTTCTGTAAAATTATTCTAATTTATATTTCAGTTTTTTAAAAATTAAAAATACCACTATAAACAAATAAATATAATTAATTATAAATTGATAAAATATCTTATTTTCAATATTATTAATTTATAGAGGTTTTATTGTATATTGTGGAGCAGTTGTAATTTTTGTTAATAACCTTTTTCTAAAACTTCTTTAATTATTAGTTTTTTTCTTTTCTTTTCGGCAAATCAAATATATTATATCATTTTTTAGTTTTACATGAAATATAAACCAATCATTTACAATCAATGACACAAATAAAAGAAATTAAACACAATTTCGATGAAAAAGTAGACATGACTCTGCAATCCGCTCGGAAGCTTTACAGGCTAACAGATAAAATCTGCTACGTCCTTCTTTCACATACTCGTAATTGGCTATCATCTTATAGACGAAACTCCAAAATGTTTCTCGCATTATTTTTGTTGATGTAAAAAACTGAATTGTTGCTTAGGTGATGAAGATTGTGGAGATTGTAAAGAGCATCTACAATGGAGGTGGTTAAAAACAGAAAAAATCCTTAAAAAAAACAAATTGTATATATTATAGTGGATGAAGATGAGGAAGATGAAAAAAAAGGAGACAAAAGGAGCAAATACTAGTTTTCATGTCTTCAAAGCTCTATAAATTCCAAAAGACAAAACCTAACAAAATGTGTGCTTAATTATTACCACGTGCATATGGCAGCAGTACATGCTCGTGTTGGGATGAAAGTGGGATTGAAGTGAAGTGTCATTGGTATCACCTTGTCATAGTGGTTCCAGCTGTAAGAGCTGCCTCTTTCCTTGTCGCTGGTGATAAGCCGTAGCTTCTTTGTTTTGACATCAAGAGAGACAATGCTGCTTTCACGTATATACAAGTAAACGAGAAGAGGATTGTTTGGATGACAAACTAAAGGCCTTGTACAAACAATCCGTTCTCTGGTTTCTGGAGGCTGATACTCATCGTCCAAATAATCTTCAGGGTCCTTGTAGTATGCCATGATGATGGGCGCATTGTCTTGGTTTGTTGTTGTGTTGACAACATATCTCTGCATGCACTCTTGTATCCATGGAATATCGGAAACCATGTCTCTGAAGTAGATAGGCTCATGCTCTTTTTTCCATGTGAATTGTTTGTAATCCACGAGTGTCCAAATACAGAGATGGTGGCGATCATCTACAAAAGAAAAAGAATATATATTATTAAGAAGAGTCTATTTTATCACGAATATATAGACTATAATGCATATGGTACGTACGCACCTGCAGGATCTTTAAAGCAAACGAGTTGAATGATGCGTAGATGACCCATGGAGACGGTTAAACTCTCAGAAACAACCGCACCGCCACCGTAAGAAGCATGACGCATCTCTTGGGAACGATGGATGAAGACGCATTTGCGCATATGGTTAGGGTTATAAGCTACTATAGGTCCGTCCTCGGCTAACCAATGCAAAGCTCCGTTAAAAGTCAAGGCTTGGTAATGCGTTGGAGACCATCCGGCTGGTGACCAGCGGGGATGTTCGATATAATCATATATCCATCTGCCGATTTTTGTATCGAACACACAAACATTAAGCAGGGAAGGTTTAGAAACAGACAACATGACAACGTAGTACGTGCCCTTTGACCGATTCCCTGTTAGCCCTATTGGAAACTTTGGGATATCATCTGAGATGCTATCAACAAATTTTGGAAGACGAGTCCATTGCATCGTCAAGGGATTCACAATGTATAACTGTGAATGTGTTCGCCACCTCTTAACGGATGATCTCTTCTTCATGCATAACAAGACATCATTGTACGACGCTAGAACACAAAGTGGATAGTCGAAATAGGGATCGATATAGTTGCTTAACTCGAATCCTTCCCAACTCTCTACACATGTGTCGTTTGTAGCAAGTACTTGAGGTTGTGTGTTGAGGATCAAAGCCAAGCTTGGGTTGTGATGGAAAGAAGAAGAAGAAGAAGAAGAAGATAACAGAGATCTCCATCGTCTGTTCACGCTTTTGCATGCAATAACATCTCTAGGGTTCCTTAGCTTGGAGAAAATCTCGACCATTAGCAAGCTCTCAGGTAAATCATCGATGATATTTCTATTGTTGTTTGTTGCATTGTCACCATTGATATGATCAACATCATAATCATCACTAACTCCTTTTTTTCTTTTGATCCACTTCGAAGCTCTCTTTCGCTTCCTCAACGATACCATCTCTCTTGCTACTTTCTTAATTATTTCCCTTTGATTTTTCTATATATTTTTCATACATATATAACATCCTGATTAAAGTTTGCTTTTATCAATCGATCCATGCTTATCATGTATCTAGAATTTTCCTTTTCTTTTTTGGTAAAGTATAAATTTTTCTTCTGGTAATTATCTTTTTTTTTTCCTTTTTTTTTATAATGAGTTTGAATTTTTTTTTCTGTGCATGATTTTGGTTTGCGAAAAAAATAGGAAACTAATAATTAAAAGGATATTCAATCAAAAACTACTTGGGTTCACCCCTAGTAGTGAACATATATATTCACTACTAGACCGATTAGAGTTTATTAAAGATAGATTAGAGTTTATATTTTACAATTAAACAAAATTATATATCGGTTTGGGTTTATAAAGGAAGATTAGGGTTTAATTTTTATAAATAAACGTAATTATATTTTGGTTTGGATTTATAAATAAATATTAGGGTTTGGATTTTACAATTAAATGAAATTATATATCGGTTTGGGTTTATAAAGAGAATTAGGGTTTATATTTTACAATTAAAACGAAATTATATATCGGTTTGGATTTATAAAAGAGTGGTTAGGGTTTAGATTTTACAACTAAAACAAAATTAAATATCGGTTTGGGTTTAGAAAAAAAGTGATTATATTTATACAGATTTTGTTTCTATAATCCTTTAATTTTATTTTTAAATAAAATATAACATGGCATTCTACTCTAATTTTGTTGGTTAAGCTGAGAGAGGGTGAATATATAGGTTCATCACTAGAGTGAACCCAAGTATTGTTCTATTCTTTCTTTAATTTATCGAAAAAATGGTTTCGAACCTAATAAAAACTCTCATCATTACATATAGAAACATCCAAGTTTTACATTTGTGACAAATTAATGGACCCTTAGGCCGTAACATCAAATATGGTTAGATATCACGATCTTATCGATCAACCAACCAATTACCCCATAAATAAATGTATTTATTCAATCTGCTGTCCATACCCTGTCTTAAAGTATACGTAGCCAAAGCTTTCGTGGTTCTTATTTACTTATTTAGTATTCACCTCCTCATATATGAAGCTACATGAATCTTCACTTGTTATATATCTAAACCCTTATCTTCAGTTAATTGCCCCCTCATAAAAAACCTTATATCACGTAAACGTTATATATTCTATGCTTTTTCACTTTTTCAGTACATTCTGTTCAAAAAACTCGACTGATACGTCCTTAAGCTTTCTGCCTTATCTATACAGCTCTATATACACTTGCTACTCAAGGTACCCCTAGCCCTAATCTCCACACTTCATTCGAACGTTTTGCGGTTTATTTCATCGAAGACCCTTGAAATGGCCGACCCATTTGAGTTCGTCGTCACTAGGAAAAGCTCCGAACTCGTCCCTCCCGTGTCTGAAACTCCAAAGGGTTTCTACTATCTTTCAAATCTCGATCAAAACATCGCCATCATCGTGAAAACATTATATTACTACAAATCGGAGTCAAGAACCAACCAAGAATCATACAATGTGATCAAGAAATCTCTGTCAGAGGTTCTTGTTCATTACTACCCTGTGGCCGGAAGGCTAACGATCAGTCCGGAAGGGAAGATCGCCGTGAATTGCACTGGAGAAGGAGTAGTGGTTGTGGAAGCTGAGACTAACTGTGGCATAAAGACGATCAAAGAGGCCATCTCTGAGAATAGAATGGAGATGCTCGAGAAACTTGTTTACGACGTTCCCGATGCCCGTAATATTCTTGAGATTCCGCCGGTGGTAGTTCAGGTTAGGTTTTGATCGATCGATCTCTTGATTAATGATCAATAACTATGTTTTTGATTAGCTCACATAAGTTTAGGTTTTGTCGGAAAATGTTGCTTCGAGGTATTTACAATAACAGGGACATGCTTAACAGGCAGCTAACTATAGAGTGGCAATCATCATATTTAATGTTTGCATGGGAGTCATTTTCTTATTTTAGTGACTTGATATAAAGGATCGTATTTAATGTCAGAATTAAGTTTATCAATTCGTATATCATCAGTTCATCACTTTCAACAGTCACATGCTTTTGTCCAAAATGTAGAAAACAGGAATATCAAATCTCATTATTTATTGATACTATATGCCAAAAATACCTTTTCTGCAAAACTAAAATTTTAATTTGAATAGTTAAACATATGCTTACCCTTTTAGATATAGTGAATTGTAGTAAGGTGGTCACTCTCATCATGTTCAAAACTAAAGTACGTACATACACTATCTAAATCTAGCTATAATCATGCGTAATTAATTAATAAAGTTAACTACATAAAGTCTACTTAATAGCTCAATACGATGATTGCTACTTTGACGACGACTCGGTATCGATCATTATGGAATGTTGTATGATTTTATTTTTGGTTCTTAACATTATATATTACATAAATTTCTAATGTTTTGTGTTCACTTTTCTTTTCTTAGGTGACAAATTTAAAATGTGGCGGTTTTGTCCTAGGACTAGGCATGAGCCACAACATGTTCGATGGAGTTGCCGCTATGGAATTCCTCAACTCGTGGTGCGAGACGGCCAAGGGGCTCCCTTTGTCCCTCCCGCCGTTCTTGGACCGTACTATTCTCCGGCCACGAAACCCGCCTAAAATCGAGTTCCCTCATAACGAATTCGACGAAATCGAAGACATCTCCGAGACTGGAAAGCTCTACGACGAAGAAAAGCTAGTCTACAAATCCTTCCTCTTCAAACCCGAAATGCTAGATAAGCTCAAGACCAAGGCAACGGAATTTGATAGCAATAATAAGGTATCAACATTCCAAGCCTTAACCGGGTTTCTTTGGAAATCAAGATGCGAGGCTCTACGGTTTAAACCGGACCAACGGGTTAAGCTTCTGTTTGCGGCTGATGGACGGTCGAGATTCGTCCCGCGTCTCCCGGTAGGATATTGCGGCAACGGGATTGTGTTAACCGGTTCGGTGACGTCATCGGGAGAATTAGTTGCGAACCCTCTTTCTCATTCGGTGGGTTTGGTCAAGAAACTGGTCGAATCGGTTACGGACGGTTTCATGAGGTCAGCTATGGATTACTTCGAGGTGAACCGGACCAGGCCGAGTTTGAACGCTACGCTATTGATCACGTCTTGGTCAAAATTGACATTCCATAAACTGGATTTCGGTTGGGGAGAACCGGTTTTCTCTGGACCGGTTGGTTTACCTGGGAGGGAAGTGATTTTGTTCTTACCAAGTGGTAACGATATGAAGAGTATCAACGTGTTTCTTGGCCTTCCTGCTTCTGCTATGCAAGTCTTTGAAGAGCTTATGAAGATCTAAAAATCATAACCACATATACTACACTCTATTTCATAATCATAATATACATTTCTTCTGTGCGATTTAGAAACAAAAAAAATATGATACTAAAAGATCATTAGTTATTCATGTAAGTTTGATTTCTCGTTTGTATCGATTACAAAATATTTATGTACTTTTTTAAGGGTCAAATTAAGAAAAAGAAAAAACAATAGCCAAAGAAACAAAAATTGAACCGGGTCTAATATAACCTGATCGGGTTTAAATTTAAACCAATGGGTTTGGCTCCATCAAAAATCTTAAGATCAATCTCCGCCTTATCTTGTTGACTATCTCTGTCGCACGAAGACACTGAGAGAGGAACAGAGAGACTTAGCAACAACAATGGCAGCGACGCTTACAGGATCAGGGATTGCTCTAGGGTTTTCGTGTTCCGCAAAGTTCTCTAAGAGAGCTTCTTCGTCTTCCAACCGTAGCTGCATCAAGATGTCCGTTTCGGTAGAAGAGAAGACAAAGAATTTCACTCTTCAGAAATCTGAGGAAGCTTTCAATGCTGCCAAGGTTAGGCCTTTCAATTTCCGTGAATGCCATTGATGTCCCGTTGTTTTGAATTTTGGGGAATTAGATCATATTTTTGGTTAAATTGATCATCTTTGTCACCCTTCAAGGGAAATTGCCATCAACATGAGGGTGAATCAAAATCTGAGATAAAGTTTGTTTTTTTTGGTTTCATTGTGTTATGATTACTGAAACTGGTAGATTATTTTGTGTAGAATTTAATGCCTGGAGGTGTGAACTCACCTGTCAGAGCGTTCAAATCAGTGGGAGGGCAACCAGTTGTGATGGATTCTGCAAAGGGTTCACGAATACGGGACATTGATGGAAATGAGTACATTGACTATGTTGGTTCTTGGGGACCAGCTATAATTGGTCATGCTGATGATGAGGTTTGTTTCTTTTCTAGTTTTGATGGTCTCAATATGACTGATGATTTAATATTTGATGTAGTTCTGTGTCTAGTGCAGGTTCTTGCAGCTTTGGCTGAGACAATGAAGAAAGGAACAAGCTTTGGTGCTCCTTGTCTCTTAGAGAATGTTCTTGCCGAGATGGTGATATCAGCTGTTCCAAGCATTGAAATGGTTCGGTTTGTTAACTCGGGTACTGAGGCATGTATGGGCGTGCTACGTCTTGCTCGTGCCTTCACAGGGAAACAAAAGTTCATCAAGTTTGAAGGTTGTTATCATGGTCATGCAAACTCTTTCCTTGTCAAAGCAGGTAGTGGTGTTGCTACTTTGGGTCTACCTGACTCGCCTGGTGTCCCCAAATCAGCTACTTCAGATACTCTAACAGCTCCATACAATGATATTGCTGCTGTTGAGAAGCTCTTTGAGGCAAACAAAGGCGAGATTGCTGCCATCATTCTTGAACCTGTTGTTGGTAACTCAGGTTTTATTACACCGAAACCAGAGTTCATTGATGGATTACGCCGGATTAGTAAAGACAATGGTGCTCTTCTTATTTTCGATGAAGTCATGACTGGTTTTCGTTTAGCCTATGGTGGAGCTCAAGAATACTTTGGAATCACACCTGACTTAACAACTCTTGGGAAAATCATTGGTGGTGGTCTTCCCGTGGGAGCATACGGTGGAAGGCGAGACATTATGGAAATGGTAAATTGAACCGAGCAATCTTTTGAGTTTGTTGCAAGAGAAGGAGAACGTCCTGAGCTTTGAACATTCATGTCTTTTTGCAGGTTGCACCAGCAGGACCGATGTATCAAGCTGGTACGCTAAGTGGTAATCCGCTGGCTATGACTGCAGGTATTCATACACTGAAGCGGTTAAGTCAGCCTGGGACATATGAATACTTGGACAAGATCACGAAAGAGCTAACAAATGGGATACTAGAAGCCGGGAAGAAAACCGGGCATGCGATGTGTGGTGGTTACATAAGCGGGATGTTCGGTTTCTTCTTTACCGAAGGACCCGTCTACGATTTCTCGGACGCCAAGAAGAGTGATACAGAGAAGTTTGGAAAGTTTTTCAGAGGAATGTTGGAAGAAGGGGTCTACTTGGCACCTTCTCAATTCGAGGCCGGTTTTACAAGCTTGGCTCACACTTCAGAAGACATCCAATTCACTATCGCAGCAGCCGAGAAGGTTCTAAGTCGGATCTAAAATGCTTTCTAAGCTTCGAGACTCGAGAGAACCATGAATGTTTTTTTTGGCGTGTTCTCATTTGAACATATGAGACTTGTGTAGTGAGTGAGTCAGTGAGCTTATAATTGTTGGTAGATAGATGGAGAACTGGAGCCTACTATGCAATTCTCTAAACCGAGTAATAAACCGGGATTAACCAACAATACATGACACAATTTGGAAAACATTGAAGATTACCACAAGTTTCTTTATAGTTCGGACAGAATTGAGAAATCATTGGAAATATTCGAAACTGGAAAAGCCTCAACATAAATATTTGGCCCACTGAGTATTTAAACATATATTCTTGTTTTTTTATTTTTTTTTGAGTATATTCTTGTTAATTCACATGTAGAAATTATTTTTTCATGCCAGTTAGAAATTTTTTGATCGTATATATTGTGATATGATTACCCTTAAAATAAGCATCAAACATTTTTTTAAGTATAAGAAAGAACAAAAAAAAAGGCAGAAAATATGATGTATATATTTTAAATAGTTTTCGTTAAATCAGAAAATAGGAAATATACATATCCCCAATAGATAATTACATGAAATTTTAAAAAGAAGTAAAAGAGAAATTTAACTCCGGAAAACAAAACATATATATAAACATCCGAAAATGCATATGTATATCATCATCATCCCGGAAACCTAAAACTCTCTCTACTTCGCACACTTGATAAACTCAGAAAAATACGACAGCGTAACGGGGTACACGTGGTGGTTTGGTATTATCAAGTCGGGGGGTGTGTACGTAAAGTCAACATTGCATGCATGGTCAAACGTATATGTTTATTTATTTATTCATGTAGCTGCTGATGCTGAAGAGCAGTTTTTAGGGGTCTGACGTCCATCTTCAATCTCAGCCGCCCTTCGGTCATTGCCGCAGGTGCACTTGTTGCCTTGACGAACGACATGTCCTGGGTCAGGTGATGCTACTGCGCCTAGCTTCAGCATGTCGAGGGTCACCACCTCTGGTAACTTTGCAGCTTCTACTTCTTTCTCTCCTAGGTGCGGCGACGTTTTGCAGTACTTGTAGACAACGTAGAGTATCATTTGGAGTGCACCGAGAACAAAACCAAGCACGTTAGGGAACTGCAGAAATTAACAAATATGTTTTATTCAATTAGTGGCAAAAGAACATGATAAAATTTATTTAATATTCTCACTTTTCATGCTTTCTAGCTTATGAATAAAGTACGTTCAATAAAAGGAAATTAAAGTTTATGGCAAACTTGTGCGGCATCGATAGAAGTTACGTACAAAATATAATTTCTGTGTAACAATATAAAGATAAAAAGAACTTAATATCTAATAAATTTCTTTTGCAAAAGCAAAAATCTTTTTAATGTTTCTGTGGAACATAAAGCGAGTCTCTTTATAATTTGTTTTTATAGTTTTAATCGTAAAGGACAATATACCAAACAAAAGGTTATTGCTCTCTTTAATTGTTTATCTTTTGCCCAATCCATATCTCTTTTTATCTATGTGAATCTATGATTAGAACCTCAAAGAGTCTCAGGTACATTAGAAACAAAAGCACCCACTTCATCTATTATACATTATGATAATTAATGATAAACCTATGATTATGATGCTTCAAGACATGATAATCATGATATATATATTCACTTTTACTAGAAAAAATCAGAGAGATGTGAAATGGCTTACAGCAACATAGATGTCCTTGAGAGCAAGACCATAAAGGAACCATATGATAGCACTGATTGTAAGGGTTAAGGATAAGCTAAAGGGCATGTACTCCACACTCCTTGTCTTTATTACCGTCCTCTATATTTTAAACAAAATAAAACGTTAAACATTGAAACCAAATCATTTATAGTTTAATAATGTCTTAATTAGTTAATTAATTAGCGCTTTAATCGAAGTACTTACGATTATGCTTAGAGGAGCAGCGAAAACACAAACAGAGAATCCGACACAGATCCCTCCGATAATCTTAGCACGAGTGGCTCCTTTCAACAAGAGTTGGCAAATAAGGAGAATGAGACAGAATCCTCCAAAGTTCATAAGAAGTAAGATCTTCGCTGTCAACATCTGCATATATCATATCCAATAAGAAATGTTTTAGTTAGCCACACTTCATTTGATTTTTGTAACCACATGCATGCGCGCATGTTTACAAATGAGCTGAGGATTTTTAGGTACCCGGGCTGGCTTGGGAGCGTAGGCAAGGAACATAGAGATGTAGATGGTTTCGATGAAGCACCCAAAGGCGTTGATGGTGACGAGGAGGAAGACATCTTTCTTCTGTGTCGCATAGTAAAGCCAAAGCGTCGCACTGAAGAGCGCCACAACATAAGGGATAGACTGAAACCCTTCTGTTGTCTTCTTCTTCCAAATCCTATAGAATGTTGGCCTGCATATCCAAGATAAATCTCAATATTAACGGAGAATATATTGATATGTAACTTGGTCATATGTATAAACATGTATATAAATGTATAATATATATGCTGATTTTATTATATATGTTACTTACACTGGAGAGAGGAACACGGCGAATGAGATGACATTGCCTGAAAATATAACAAGAATATAGACACTATGGTATTAGTAAATCGATAATTGGAATTTAGATAAGGGTTGCTGAACTTGATCAAAGATATCTATAAGAAATGAACACAACGTAAGTATATCATACCGAGTAAGCCAAAGACAAAGGCCCATGTGTTCTCAGTGTTGAAGAGAGTCATGGTTTTCTTTTGGTGTCTATAACTTGTTTAAGGAGGAGGAAGAAGAAGAGAGATAGCACTTAGAGATTTGTAAGTGTTTTTTTTCTCTTGATATAAAAGCTTATGGCACGAGCTTAGTGTTTCGGGGACTTCACGTATATATAGGGGGTTTAGGGCTAAAGAGAGGAATGGGTTTTGTGTGGGAGAGGTAGAAAAAGTAGAAATGGTTTGTGTGAACAATAATATTTTGAATTCTTTTCAAAATAAAAATATAAAGATAATTAAAAAAGCTTTAGCTAGTGTCATTGTAGTTGTATAACAAAATAAAAGACATACAACAATAATGCACACGCTAAACCATTACCAAATAATCATATACATTTTGACGTATAGAACACAATTCAGTTATCAACATAACTTTTTTGGGGTTTTGCTTAAGAGATAATACATAATTAGTTGTATTCATAATGCTTGTCAATCTCAGTTTATAGGAAAGCTCTTTTTTATTTTTGAGGATTATGTCTAGATTCTACCTATGCATCCATATAGAGAATGACATAAATAATGACCTAATTATTGTACGATTTGTGGTTTTTTACCAATCCTCTTACACATTTACGTACAATGTTAAACATGTTCTGTTGCGGTCTTTTGATATTTTTTCGTAATGATTATGTTATTTAATTTAATCTAGTACATATTTTGCTTATTTTTATGCATACGTCACATCGTAGAGTTACCAATTTAAACCAACCTTAGTAATTACGAATGACCAATATGAATGATTATGTATGTACTTTGCATAAGACAATGTGGCATGTCGTGGGAAAATTATATTTCAAAAGCTTTGTGTGCATTTAAATTATACATGAAGGTTGAACTAATATGAATATGTGTATAATAAACTGTACACTATATAGATTAAAAGATACCACAATTTTTATGAATTCCACTAGCTAGTTGTTGTTCTGTATCATTAAAATATTATACGACAATCTGGAATTTGCTTTAGATATTTTCTTAAAGAGAGTGAGATTTGCAAAGTTCTCACTACATTTACGTTACCAAGCAAATTAGTTCACGTGACAGTGTATGTCAAATATTATGCCGTTTTAACTTTAGCTCTTTTTAATCCTGATTTTCATGTTTCTTTATTGCAACAAGAAAAATAATTAGCCGTTTCTTAATCATTGTTATTTTGTCCGTACCATCTGAATATTATATCTAATAGAATCTTTCTTTGAATTACGCATATATACGTATATAGGAGCTCATAGTTCTTCTTCTTGAATTTGGTTGAAAATGTGTATAGTAAATATATATTTGTCAAAGTACTCTCTGTTAAAATATACAGGAGGTAAAACCTGATATTGAATGTATATATGCTAGTATAATTACTACAAAGGGACGACGACATTAAAGTTCAAATCAATCAAGTGTATGAATCTCAATTTCTATTGTAGCAATAAACAAATCTTGATTAATTAATCATGCAAATTATGTAACTAATTACACCTATTTTTGGGGATCCCATTTTTACTTTATTTTAATGTTCTCTTACAGTAAATAGTTTTGAAAAAATAAAATGTATTGTCGGATGGGAAAAACATAAAAAGTGAAATCATTTTCAATACGTCAGGCCTCTCTCCGATGCGTGTGGACGCATTAAGAGGTAGTAGAAGAAAGCTATGTTAGCATTACAAGTGGCGGCAATCTTTATGCAGCAGTGTCAATTTGTTATACGTATAATAAGAGAGAAAACCTTTTTCTTTACGTGTGTTTGCCAGTAGATTAGATGTACGTAGCCACATTTGCTTTGTCGTACTCGTTACATGCCACAATCGTTCCCAAGTGAAAAACACATGATCATTGCCAAATTGGTATCAATGTCCGAATCAACATATAGAGAGATGGCTTAATATTAGCTTATACGTTTAATCGTTGATTGATTAGTTAGTCTAACATGTGATTAGTTGGTTTTATATAAAAATTAACTAAAATATAGCATATTATGTTGTTTCCAGTTTCCACACACATCGATCTTTCGATTGGTAAGAAATGGTAGTACGTTAAATATAGAACTGTTAATTAAAGCTAATGATTCACTTACAATTTATAATAAACATTTAAAAATTAATATTTTTAATACAAATACTTTTACCACTTCTTTTAATTTACAGGTACAATTAAAATGTTCTTAAAGTTATACATTAATTCAACTCAATAGTAAATTATATTTGCCATGATATTACACAGTTTAGAAACCACGAAGGGCCAACTATTTCTTCGAACTTAAGTAGAAGTTTGCAAGACATGTGTCTTTTATCTGAAAAGGGTAAGATATTTTCGTACGTATTTGTATGCTTTGACTTTTGAAAAGTCAAGGGTTAAAAAGTTATTAATCATGTATATTACATGTCAGTGATCAATGTATTATTTTATTTTGGACACGATTCATTATTAAGAAATTCTTTACAGTATGCATATAAGTGAAAAAAGTAAAATGTAAGTAAAATATAACTCATGGTTGTGTATAAATTAGTCTAAATACGTGAATAAATATATATATATCTTATATATATAATGGTGGATTAAATACAAATATATTAAGAAATGCTTTATATTGGTTGAGTCACTAAATATTTCTATTATTCGGCCACTAAATAGCTTTGTCCTATGTCTAATCCGACTTTTGATTCCTTTGAAATATATGCTTTTCGAGATTTATGATTTTGAATATGTACAAAAAACACAAATAACGATGAGTTTAGTCAGGTTAAGAGTTTTTTTTCAATAAATAAATCTATATTGAATTTTCTAGGATTTTAAATATGACTACGTTTATATTTTGGTAAATTTCATCTACTAACATGTGTTTTTCAACAGACGAAAGAAAATAACCAAACTTATTATACTGCTTTAATTTTTGTTTAGTTTTGATTGTTCAGTTTAATCCAATTGGTTGCTTGTAATTTGAGCATATTGTTTATTTGATAATTATTTTGAGGTTAGGTTTACGTAATAGCTTAATTCTTGTGATTACCCTGATGTCATGACCACTTTGTTTTTGGGTTAATGATATAGTTTTTGGAGATACATCACTTAACATATATTATGATTTATGAGTGTATAAAACCCAAATTACATAATATCTAGTCTGAGCTCTATATATTATTGTTTAAATTTCTTATGGGTTATTTCGTTCGATCACTCTTTAGATACATATATACCATTTAAAATTCAAGGTTAATTATACTATTTTTTCTTTAATAGTAGTCACTGACGACAAATAAATAAGATTCTCCTATAGAGATGTTTAAATCTATAGTTATCCCACTAAAAACAATAATTGACAATAATTCCGTTATTTCTGTATAAATATTGTTTCTTCGTTATAGAGTCATTTGTTTGGAGAAAAGCTAAAAACAAATTCTGATTTGTCTTTTCCTTTCTGTGATTTACCACCTGACTCACCAGACTCTCGAGTCAAATCTCATAGACTCATAGCTATGTTTCAATCATCGCATAATCATACAAATTATATAATTTTATATAACCACATGATGATGAAATGGGTGGGAAAGAACACAAACTTTGTTTGATCCTGTGATACCAAAAAATAAGAAAAACCCAATTAAGGTATAATTAATAAATAGGTTTTCAGATTGTTGAAACTTGAAAGAAAACCATACTAAACCCTAAATCAAAGAAGTCCAGTTGATAAACATTAATAACAAAGACTAGGAAAATTGTAAACCAACTTAATAACTAGATTTTCATATATATATTTTCTTAAATTTTTTTTGTTGGTGAAGTATATTTTCGTTAATTATTGGTTTGAGCTTGTTGCCATTACATAATATTACGTATTTCTTGTTCTTAGAAATTACAATAACTTTTTAAAATTGTATAACCTAACTTATGCAGTTATGCTTCGTGAATATACACAACGTTCATTAAGTTTTACTACCTTTTTCGTTTGATAGAAAATAAAAATAATATGTACATACTTAGTTCCGTATTATATATCTTGGTTCGGTTTGGTTATATAATTAATTAACACACGCACATCGGCACATGTATAGATATACGATATGTATATGTACAAAATCAAAAGTAAAAATGAAAAAAAAAAATCGTAGTCCCATAATTGGTTACGTTTCCAAAATCCAACCTCCTCCACCATCCAAGCACCACTTGGAAAGTTCATACAACTTGAGCCATTGCTTTAAAGAAAAAAAGGCCACAACACCACATTTCTTTTAAAACTCTTTTTATATTCTAAGATAATTCATGGCAATATATATGTATAATTGTTATTATTATTTGTGATGATAGATATATTTTGGTACATTAGTTATATCCCAGTGGACTAGTCCTCATCTAAATCATAATATCTTTAAAATGTTCCAACTCCCGTATATATAAAAAAAGAACTTAAATTACATGAAAATAACAACCATATTTACCTACAAGAAGCAGAGAATTGTGCTATTTATTTTTGAAAACTTTATTTTGGAATTATACTTTGTGATTTTTGGGTATTTTTGTTTTTAGAAAACATGGATGCACACGGAAAGATACGCAAGTATAGTAAACAAACGCAACCACGTAATGAACAAATGATTAACCCATGCATCGTTATGTCAAACCGCCACGTTGGTCAATCTATCATATAATTCTGCGACACATCTGATTTCTTTGTCATGCTAATGTCAAAAATTCACATTAAATTAAGTGTCAATAACTAAGGTAATGATAACGAGGTAAGTAGTTGAATTCGTCAATTTGAAAGGAATTTTTCATAACAAGATATTTTCAGCTCCTTATGTACGAGTTAATTATTTCTTGAAGATTTTTATATGTCCTCTTTATCACCTGTCTTTTTTTTGTTTTTTTGCCTCTAATAAAGATAGAAGAATTCGAGTGGCACACAAAACATATCGAAATTAAAGAAAATAATTTTTAGGTTAAAAAAAAGAAAAGCAAAAGAAGAGGAGAGGAGATCATACAACAAAAAAATGTGGCTCTTCTACTAGATGTAGTTGCTCTCAGCCTTCTCCATCCAATCTCCTTCTTGCCATATTTTCCAATTGATTTCTTTCTCTATCTTTTCATTTTTGTTATTTTATTTTATTTATTTATCATCCAACTTGTATCATATTCGTATGGAAATACATACATTTTTCTGTTAAAATAAGTACGAAAATATATACATAATCGGCGTTGGTCCATAGCACTTAAAATGAATATCCATATAAGTAAAAAACTGAAACTAAAAATGAATACCTAATTTTTTTATTAATTTTATTTGCATTGAAAACTAGTTAATGGAGATTTTAATCCTAGCCAGAGTCTCAAATCTACTATGTTTCAGCATATATAATCCCACGAGCTATATATATACTCGATAGTCGCAATATGTTTCAATACTTAATTATTTGCTACTTACTTATCATACAAAGAAAGGAATCGAACACTCGACTAACGTATATATCATATGAATTAATTTCATTTCAATTTAATGGAAAGAATTAAACAGTGAAGTTCCATTAGTTTTGGTATGAAGATGTCATGATTGATATTTTACTCCAAAATTTTTGGCAAATCATGGCTAACCATGTCCATCGTGACTCGTGATGTACGAGTTCGTTTCAAGCAAAAATTTATAGCATGTTTCATAAGATAACAAAAAAAATGAAAAGGAAAAAAACAAAGCAATTATGAAACAAAAAAGGAAAACAAACATCCATGAAGATAGCGATCACGTTGGCTTTATCTAGAGATCTTATTAAAAAAGAGAAAGATTAAAAGAGAGATTGGTGAGGATATGATTTGATTGGCCATATTTTTTATTGCCACTTAAAAATAAAAATATGCATTATCAATTTTATTTATTTTTAAGAATTGAGTTGTGTCAAGTTTCTTCTCCTTTTCATGCCGCCCCTAAACTTATTTTATAAGGTCGGGCTTGAAAATTCAGTTGATATTATTAGTACTCTTGGCCTCTTGGGGTTGAAAATTTAGTTGATATTATTAGTCTTGGCCTCTTGGGGTTACGAAAGTTTTTATATTAGAAGTATTATTGTTCCAAAGGGTTATAAAATTATTGTTTCGCACTACCATATTAGCTTCATAATTTTATTACTAAAACTACAAAAGGTTCTTAATTTTGTAAGCTGAATTAATGAATGACATAAATTTCCATTCTTATATGTTGTTTTCATCACAAACATAATAGTTTTCTCAAAAAATTATAAATCAAACATACTATTTTGGAAGAAGAAAACAAAAGGGTAAATCAACTTTAACAAAATAAAAAGGTAAATCAAATAATATATTTTGTTCCTTTCCTTACTACACACCATTGACTTTATTTACTACATCGTACCTATTGACTTCATGATAGACGGCGTAAGAGATTGTGGCTATTGTTATCCGTACACTAAACTTGCCATTGAAGAGTTAACGCTTCGGTAGTGCGAAACCACATAACTAATTAGCACCACTACTACTATATGATATAGTTTTGATATAAACTCGTGCTTCAGTTTTGGCATTTGTTTCTTAGCAAAACCTAATATTAATTACGGGATAAGAATTTTTACATATAAGTACCAAGTTGGTTTTTTAATCTTACACTATTGTTCGCATGATAGACTAATTATTGAAGGCTTTATGGACCTTTCTCTATGAGTGAACATTCCACTCTTCTTGAAAGATAACAAGATAGATAATATCACATAGAGCTTTTCTTCTTTTGTTATTTCACCCTTCTTTCTTCTTGTTGTGTATATATTACAAAGAAGAACATATCTGATTTTTTTGGTCTTCCCCAAATTTGATGCAACACTTGGCAACTTGGGTAGTTGCTTACTTTATTTACTCCTATTTCATAATATTTTTAAATCTATCATCTATAAACATTTAATAATATATAATCTCGAAAATTTATTTTTCAAAATAGTATAATATAAATGATAAATAAAGAAAAAACAGTTTACATTATTTATCGCTTTTTAGTATTTAATCTTCACAATTTAATAATGGGACAACCATATATTACACAGAATATATATATATATATATATGCATTATCCAGATATCATAATGCTTTTAATGATTAGAAAAATTTATTAAATACGAAAATTTTAAGTATAAAAAAACAAACACTCGTCATCCATTTAGAGAAAACGTTTAAAAGATTTTTTGTCTTGTGTATAGTTGGCCGGCAGCATTGGTGCACCAAATTTTGTCCCTCTTTTTTCCCCTTTGTTATTATTATGTCATTAATAACTTAATCTCCTCATTATATATTTTACAAGTCTTTGTAGGACTTTATACATATTTACATCTCAGATGAAATTTATACTTTAGTATTTCCACTATTTATTTATTTTTATTTTTCTGGGATGATGTTTACTCATTTTTCATATATACTAGTAAACCGACTTCACGATATATGTATTATATAATGAAGGAAAAAAAATCAAGAGATAGTTTAGCATTTTGGTGATATATCAAATTAGTTATCTATATGATTTCAAGGTACTAACAACCACCTGAAGATCTTGTTGTAGGTTTGAGTGGAGGGAGACGACTATACAACTGATGAGCTAGCTTTCCTTTGGAAAACATCTATCAATTGCTTTCTATAATATAAGATTTGATTAAAAGCCATCAAGCTTGATCAATAGGAAAAGAGCGAATGATTTTGCGATAAAACTACCAAACTTAAGTAGCAAACGGAAATTTTTTTTCTTCGAGTAGGTTTTTTGTAAACGTTGGACCGCCACTAGATTAATAGTTAAAAAATTGAAAACATCGATACAAACTCCATCCAATTCGAATGGGATGGGATGGTTACGTACTTACTTGGTCTTCATGTAAAACCAGTCGTAACTAAAAGGCCAAAAGGGTTACGTGGTCTAGATGGATTTATTTCTTGATTAACGTTTCAACTGTTATGAATCATAAACGTTTATATATATAAAAATTTCGTGTTACAACCACTCGGTTCTATGGTGTAGTGGTTAGCACTCTGGACTTTGAATCCAGCGACCTGGGTTCGACTCCCGGTAGGACCTTTTTTCCTTAATTTTTTACCTTTTTTTTCCAGTTATTGTTTGTTTGGGCCTTAAACTTTATGATCCAATACTTACGATTGATAACAATAATGTGACTCATTTAAAAAACTTGGGTCGAACTGGGCCGAGATTGTGTTTCCATCAATATTACTAATTTACTATTAAATACATATTATCAACTAAAAATCTACCTACTGTACATATCTCCCAAAAAATAAAATTAAAATATCGGCGAAAAACAAATAAAAAACAGAAGATTTTTTATCTGATTAGTAATTTTGAGGCTCTTTATAGATATAGCATGTAAAATTATTATTTTTTTGTCGTTCTACACTTCTACTCATTCTATTCTTGCAATCACTACAAAAAAAAAAAAAATTGATATTCTTGCAATTGTGTGAGTTTTCAGAAAAAAAAAAGTTGTTAACCTTCTAAAGCCACTAAATTTAGATGTACATCAGTATTTGATCAATTGACCAAAAATTATCAGGATAGGTAAAGATTCAAATGAATACGACTTCTGTCTCTTAATAACACATTAAAACAAGAATGATTTTCATATTATTTGTTCATTTATCTTTGTGTTGGCCATTATATTGGTGCAGGACTTTATTATTTACATTAAATGTTGAGTTGCTTACTGACATAAATTTTAATTAAAGTAACTCATGTTATTGTCCATTTTTCCAATTGATGCTACAAATACTTATCGAAATATATATATATATATATATATTTATATTTATTTATTTAAATATTTTCTTTCTAATTCATCATGATTGGAAAAAACATACATACTTATTCTTTTACCGAAAAGAACATATATACTAATTTGCTTGTGAATTGGATCGTCGAGGTAAACAATAATCTGTTGTAAACCAAATTATTTTTACTTTATAAAAGTGATTTATAACTAATTTTTGATATTTCTTGTCTACTCACCAATCAAAAATAGTGAATAACAAATATTTTTTTTTTTTAAAAAAAAAATTGTATGTCCGGTTAATCATTTAAAATTTTAAGACTTAAATTAAGCAGACCAAAGTTCTTAATTTATAAACATATTGAAAATGTTAATATTCACTCAAAAGAGATTAGTAAAAAAATATCGATAAGAAGAGATCATGTGATACACAAAAGAATGATATCATTTTAGTATTGCTAGTTTTTATGATTGATAATCAAAATCAGTATAAAAAGAAAAAAAGAAAAAAATATAATTTCATACCAAGTTAATGCGGTTAGGTAAATTCAATTATTTAGAAATCTAAAGGTAAAAAAATAACGAACCAAAAAATTTCGTCACTCACACAAAAAAAATAACAATAAATAAAAAATAAAAAAACCCTGACTCTATTAGTCAATCGCCTTCCCCTAGTCCTCTCTTCTTCAAGCTTCACAGAAACCACCCTTCTCTCTCTTTACTGCCTTTTTGCAGAGGCAAGAGAGCTCTGCGAGAGGATCCGTCGGTGTGCTACTCTCACTCCTACACTACGTCCGATCGTCGCCGGTTAGTTGATTTCGTTTGCTCTCCGATCAATTTCATTTCCGATGAACTTGTTTTTTTTTTTCTCGTTCGAATTCTGACTTGAACTTGTTGTCAATTCATTATACGCTTTCTCTTCTCATCATCTCCCATTATCTTACTGCTTCGTTGCTGATCTCTACTTGTTTCCCCCCTTTTAGCATTTTCAGTGGCGTCTAGTAGTGTTTCTTCACTAGATTTAGACTAGTCTTTTTTTGTTTTTGTGCATTTTGTTGTCTCTGTTTTTATATGATTGTTTGCTTAGCTCCATGTTTCGCTGGATTGGAGAAAAATGTGAGTTCGCTGTTCTGGATTTTGTTTTGTTTTCCCGATTTGTTCTCTTTAACGATTTAAGCAGCCTTGTTTGATTGTTCATTTTCATAATCTGTCCAAAGAATTAAGTCACAGTAGCTTGGATCTGAGGTTTTTTTGTTTGTTTCCTGCGTCTCATTGTACAATTTGACTTTAATTTTGAGATTGATTTCTTATAATACATGAGTGTGCTGAGATAGCTTAACTAATGTAGCCTGTGATGTTTTATTATTCAATCTCTAGGTGGTTTTCGCTTAGTTGTGTTGTGACATTCAGATTTACATGTGCAGAGTTGCTTCAGTTTGATTATTCTGGAAGCGATGGATCAGGTTTGTGTGATAGTTGTTTCAGTTCATAGTCACTGCTTACTCTTTGGCGAGTCTCTTGGTTAAAATGCTCATACTTATAATGCAGTACGAGAAAGTTGAGAAGATTGGTGAAGGAACTTACGGTGTGGTTTATAAGGCACGAGACAAAGTGACTAATGAGACTATAGCTTTGAAGAAGATCCGGCTGGAGCAGGAGGATGAAGGTGTACCTAGCACAGCAATTAGAGAGATCTCCCTCTTGAAAGAAATGCAGCACAGTAACATTGTCAAGTATGAAGTTGTCGAGAACTAATTGTCGAAACCTAATTCAGCATGAGTCTTGTGAACAATCTTGGTTGATTTTTTTGGTACACAGGTTGCAGGATGTAGTGCACAGCGAGAAGCGTTTGTATCTGGTTTTTGAGTATCTTGATTTGGATCTCAAAAAGCACATGGATTTAACTCCTGATTTCTCTAAGGATCTACATATGATCAAAGTGAGTGCTCAGAAACTTTAGTTATTTATTTATTTATGTGCTTAATGCACTTTTTATATGAAGCATTTTAACAAACCAGAAACCCCTAAAAGTACCGTCTTATTGAGCTATTTGGTTGGTCATTATGCGATAAAACTTACTTCTAGTCTTTTTAGGACCTCTAACTGTTTGGTTTCGCTGAATATTGGTGAAATCTAAGTTATCTAATGTCCTCTCAATGCGTTTTAAGTACTCAACACAAGCTAATTGTAGCTGTTCATCCACTCTCTGCAGACATATCTTTACCAGATTCTTCGCGGAATTGCGTATTGCCACTCGCACAGAGTTCTCCATCGTGATCTAAAGCCACAGAATTTGTTGATTGATCGCCGCACAAACTCACTAAAGCTTGCAGATTTCGGACTGGCCAGAGCATTTGGTATCCCTGTCAGGACATTTACTCACGAGGTGCCAAAGAGCTTAAGTCTTGTTCATATGTTTCTCTTATAAAATCTTTGGCATGGCTTCATATTTGCTCCAATCCTAAAGGTTAAAGAACCACTTAAGTATCTGGTAAATGTGAATAAAAGACTAAGACATTTCAGATAGACGGTTGAATAATGTAGAGATACCATAATAAGTTTCAGTGCGACATTTAGATTTTGACGTCACTTCATGGTTAGTCACAATTTTTGCATATTGCTCCTTTCAGGTGGTTACTCTCTGGTACCGAGCACCAGAGATACTCCTAGGTTCTCATCATTACTCTACACCCGTTGATATTTGGTCTGTTGGATGCATATTTGCCGAGATGATCAGCCAAAAGCCGTTATTTCCTGGAGACTCCGAGATTGATCAACTCTTTAAGATTTTCAGGTTTTTTTACTAACTTCCTCAATCCAATCATCTTCTAAATATTACAAGTGGAAAGAACTTGTCTGCAATGGCATCACAAGGATTCTAAATACATTCTCAACTTGAAGTGTAATTTTGGAGTGCTAATGGACACAAATATTGAAGTGTTAAACCATGTTCTTTTTTCTTTAACCAGAATCATGGGAACTCCATACGAGGATACCTGGCGTGGGGTAACTTCTCTGCCAGATTATAAATCTGCTTTCCCTAAGTGGAAACCAACGGTACGTCAAATATCTCTGTTCACTTGTACATCTTGTATTCAGAAAACATGAGTTCACGACACGATAAAATTGTTGTACCTCAGGACTTGCAAGCCTTTGTCCCCAATCTAGATCCCGATGGCATTGATCTCCTTACTGTAAGTTCACTGACCATATACACACACATCTATATATGTACTTCTGCTACATTAGAGACCTGGATGCTTGATTTTGATGGACCTGGTGCCATGCTTACTCTGCTGATCCTTAAACACTTGAGGTTTTGGATCTTATAAAGCCAACGATAATTTTTCCGTTCGGCCTTTAGGACTAGAACCAAGCATCCCCCGAGAAAGTCTTTATGGTGTTTTAAAACAAAAACCAGAGACATTGGTTTGGCTACTTGTATGTGCCACATCAAGGTGAAACCAAACTGGTCTTACACATGAACAATAGTGAATAACCGGGATTCATGAAAGTCCTGAACCAAACAAAACGTGTGGATATCTTAGATTTTGAAGCTCAAGTAAAGATGATGATAATAATATGTCTCCGTTATTGATTTGTTACAGAAAATGCTGTTGATGGATCCGTCGAAAAGAATCAACGCAAGAGCCGCCCTGGAGCATGATTACTTCAAGGATCTTGGCGTCATGCCATAGAAAGAGATAAAAACCAGTAATCTCTCCTTCATTCTATATATAATTATCTTGCAGTCTTCTTTATCCTAAGAAAATTAAGAACAATATTAATGGGTTTTGTTTATTCTTTCTCTGAGTTCCTTTCCTACTCATATATTCTAGTAACGTGAAAAAGAAGAAGATTTCGAGTGTGTTTTTTTTTTACTTGTAAGCTTTTGAGATCATTTTCTTGTACTCAGAATATAATATGGCTTTTGTTTTGCATAATATGCAACTTCTTTCTGTATAATAGTAGTGATTATCATATAAAATCGAACGACTTTTCTCAGTTAGATGAGACCAATATTGACGAGAGGAACGGCGACAAAAATGTTTTTGAGGAGAAGAGCTGGTTAAACACACGTATTGGATCATTTGGATTATACATTTTACATGTGGGTCTCTAAATCAAACGTCAATAATTTAATAGAAATTACATATGAAGGTAGACAGATCATCACTACCCGATGACCATCTTAAAATGTTGACATACAAGTTGTTGTGTCGACACAAATACTAATCGGAAGCAATAGGTCTCAATCTCTTACTTGGTCTCAGCAGCTCTTTCATTGACTGTTCTTCTTTGGAATAAGGAATATTTAGGGTGAAATTACAGTATAATGTAAACGTTCTTCAATGATGAAAGTGTTTTTCACATAAACTTCAATGATGACAGATCATGAACTTAGGTGTTTGAAATAGTTATACAGAATCAATGCAGTTTAATGCCTTTGTGCTAACCTCATGTAAAAGAGATCTAACCATTTATACAATGAAATAAATGTATAATTATCCTATGCAATAAATAGGCATTCGTAACTAGTACTTTTTTAGTAGAAAGGAAAATAATATCTAAATACAGTATGTTTTTAATAACAATTTACTAAAGAAATCAAATCACAGTATGTAGTTGCAGTTTTTGTCTCTTTTTGAGGAAAATTTTAATATCCTAAAGTTCAAGTGAGCAAATATTTTGGAAAGCAAATAGGCTGTAAAATTAACATAAAGTTGAGAGAAAACAATGATGAGTTGACACAAACACGTTTTAGACGATATTAGCCTTGTCATTCAACTCGCACATGACGCGTGATCTTTTTCTTTTTTTTTTTTCTGTAACATGTTATTGTTTTTTATTTATTTAGATTTTTAATTTGTTAACTAATTTTTAAGGTATTTTTACTTACAAGTCACTTAACTGTAAATTGTTATAAAACACAAATTTTTTTTCTTGAAATACAAATTATTTATCTAAATAAACAATTATTTTAGCAAATAAATTTTTACCTTCATTACATATCTACATAAACAGAAACTCATTATATTGATAGATTTGTTCACTAAAATCCCTAGGATAAAAACTACAAATTACAACTAATAAAAGTGTGTATTAATGATTAAATCAGTTTCTTAAAAAAATCAATTTCAACAGAAATAAGTAGCACACTAATGATAAAAAAAAATAGTAAAGATAGTAATATATAATTTCCTAGTCAAATTCAACAGCTACATGTCAAAGTGATGTCACCCCATAACCATTTACTTAATTTCATTGTCATTTACTTAATTAAATTTTTTATAAACTACTGGAAATGGAAATAACTTAAAAGGCGTGTAAAGTAATTTTTAATAATAATGCCAAAAGACTGATTCCTCTAGAAAAGCCAAATAATCTTACTGATTCTATTACACATCAATTATTTAGTGACAGAAAGTGAAAGAAAAAAATGATTAGTTAATTACCAAAAAAAACAGATTAATTATAAAAATGATTTCTTGAAATTAGTTGTTGACTCGTGAAAAAAACAGATTAATTATAAAAATGATTTCTTGAAATTAGTTGTTGACTCGTGAAAAAAAGGGAAAGATGGTGGCTTAAGAGGCCAACTTAGCCGGAGAAGAACCAAAAAAAAAAAAAAAAACATAATTCTCTACTTCTCTGTCCCCCTCTAGGCTCTAGTCAATATTTCCTTTTTTTTTTTCCGAAATTTTAATATTTTTTTAAAAGAAAAAGTTATTATTGATTGCTCCAAAGACTTTGTTGTAGCAGCAATAACCAAAAAAAAAAAAACGCGATTTTCCTGGGTTTTCGCCGATGTTAGATTTGCAGCCGTCAGATCGGCGTCACGGAGCTCCGAGTTCTAGTGGTGGCGGTGGAGATGAGCTGATCAGAACTTATAAAGGGTGGAAAGGCAATAACGTGAGAGCTTCTTCTTCTTCTCTTATAATGATTGATTTTTTTTGTTTTCCTGGGTCTTCAGATTTAAGGTCTGTTGAGTAAGATCTGATTCAGAGTTTTAGTTTAATTGTTGTGTTTACTCAGAAGAAACTGCTGATTAATCGTTATCTGTTTGTGTGTTTTTTTTTTCTGGGTTTGTTCATTCTTCTGAAGTTTAGATTTTTGAGTTTGACTTCTATACCCTAATTTTTTTGGGGTGTTTATTCTTTCTTTTTTCTTGGTTTTGGAATTTGACTTTGAAAGCTCTCAACTTTTACTTGCTCATTGTTTGAAACTAGTCTCCATTTTGCTTTTTGTCTAATGAATTGATTCATCTAAGATTTGTGCTTTCATTGAGATAAATTAGAGACCATGGATGCTCAAAGTTTACCTGGTTTGGTCTCATAGTCAGTTGCTCATGTGCTTTCTCTAGAGATTTTCAACAGTTAAATGGATAATGTATTAATGTGTCTTCTTAAGCTGATGAGATTTGGTCTGGTTTTTGGTCGTATCTTTCAAAATTAGACCTTTTTGATGTTTATCAGAGTTTAGTGACGATACGTCTAGCTGTGTGATTTCATAGTTACTAGAGTTTTCTTTAGTGACTTATAGTTGTTTGTTAATTCAACTGTTTTGGTTATGTATGGACTAGTTTTTTTCTTTCAATATTTTTACTGATCTTTGATTTGTTCTTTTTTTTCTCTCCAGGTGTTCTTCTTTGGAGGGAGGCTTGTGTTCGGACCTGATGCTCGATCTATTCTAATCACCATCTTCTTGATTACAGCTCCTGTTATTGTATTCTGTGTATTTGTTGGAAGAAAGTTTATTGATGACTTCCCTCACCATAGAGGAGTATCAGTACTAGCTGTCGCTATTGGTCTGATTTTATTAGTGAGTTCCTCTTTCTCATGAATCTTTGTACACTGAATCTGATTCCGCTTCTGCATTTACCTATCGCTGCTGCTACCTTTTACTCTTGGCATCCTGATAATAAAGTTTGGTATTTGTTTCTCCACAGGATCTAATATTCCTTCTTCTAACCTCGGCGAGAGACCCAGGAATAATACCACGTAATCTGTATCCTCCTGAGCCAGAGGGTAATGAAGGCAATGCAGAACCACGTCTTGCTCATACTCCTCAGAGTCGGTTGCCTCGGACAAAGGATATGATTGTAAATGGAATTACTGTGAAGATCAAATACTGTGACACATGCATGCTTTACAGACCTCCCCGTGCTTCTCATTGCTCGATATGCAACAACTGTGTTGAGAAGTTTGATCACCACTGTCCTTGGCTTGGTCAGTGCATTGGATTGGTAATGGATATTATGTTGCCTCAACAAAAATTTTGCTTGTTCCCTCTTTTGTCATCTTTCCGACTGCATTTTGTGAATTTTGAGTAACTAACAGTAGTTTGGGGTTTTTGATTGCAGAGAAACTATAGGTTCTACTTCATGTTTGTGTTGTGCTCAACTCTTCTCTGCATTTATGTCCATGTATTTTGCTGGATCTACGTCATGCGCATAATGCATGGTGAAGACATAAACATCTGGAAATCTTTTCTCAAGACTCCTGCCTCCATCGCTCTAATAATCTACACTTTCATCTGCGTCTGGTTTGTTGGTGGGCTTACTTGTTTCCACTTGTACCTGATGAGTACCAATCAGGTTAAATATTTTCTCTCTAAAAACTCCTTGTTTCATTATGTCCTCAAACTGTTGGATGATTTAACTGCTTGTTAACTGGTTCTCTGTTGTTTGATATGTTGTGATTTGGCAGTCAACTTACGAAAACTTTAGGTATCGGTATGATAGACATGAGAACCCCTTCAACAAAGGAATAGTAGGGAATTTCATGGAAGTATTCTGCACAAATGTTGCCATATCTCAGAACAGTTTCAGAGCAAAGGTTTCAAAGGAGCCAGCAATCCCACCAAGGACAGTAAACGGAGGTATGTCAAGCCCGAGCTTACAGAAAGTTTCCCACGACATAGAGATGGGAAGAAAACCAGTTTGGCACGAGACAGTTGAAGAAGAACTTGGTGACATGGACAAGGACATGGAAACAGCAGTTACATCACGGGATTTGAGCAGAATGCTTCCACCAGAAGATTCTGAAGGACGCGGTATCATGCATTCAAGAGAGTCGAGCAGGGGACGGGGGATTATGCATTCGAGAGAGTCAAGCAGAGGAAGAAGAGGAGGGAGTTGGGAATTGTCAAGCCGTATTAACGAAGATTTAAGAACCAGAGATGAGTCTGTGTCGAGAATAGTTGGTGAAGACAGCTCAGAGTCTTCAGACAATGATGCTTCCAGAGATTTACATGTTGAGATATATGATGCAATATCAAGTAGAGGCAGAACCGGAACTGGTATAGGACAGTTGTAGTCTCTGGATTAAGCCAATTTTCACTATAAAAAAAAAGGTTATGAAAAAAAGTAAACACAAGATTGTGATTCAAGTATGTTTGTTTATTTTCCTTGTAACGTGTTTGTGTAAAGTGTTCAAAGGATGAAAGCAATTAAATTTCTGGTAAAATGAAACAACTGAAACACTTTTCATTTTCAAAAGTAGTAAGTAGTAACATTACAAGAGTCGCAATGTCATAAAGCTTCAAATACCAAAATAAATACATAAACGAGACAAGACATAGATAGATAGAGAGCATCTCTGTGGTTACTTGAGATAGAGGAAACGACTGAAACATTTCATTTTCAATAGTTGTATCATCAAAAGAGTCATGATGTCACAAAGCTCCAAATACCAAAATAAAGACAAACGAGACGAAGACATGGAGAATAGATAGAGATCTCTGTGGTTACTTCAGATAGAGGAAACCTGCAAAAAAGAAGAACAAGTATTCATAAACTTACAGAAGCAGAATTTAACCTATAGTCCATAGAGCAAAATTAGAAACATAAAACGAGATTTGCCATTTACATACCTTTGAGTTACTTGAGAGAGAATTCATCTGAGATGAGTTTCTCATCTTCTTCATAAACTTGAAGATTCTTGGACTTCATCAGAAACTCTAAAGCCTCTTCATCGAAATCAACCAAGTAAGCCATCTTCACAAGCTCCGTTAGCCGTCCGATCAGATCCTCTCTCTCCCACATTACTCCCTTTGCAATCACCTCAGCGAAACAAGTGGCGTACTCCAAAACCTTTCTTTTCCCACAAGCTTTCTCCAACTTCTCTGCATAAACCACTCCTTCCTCTCTCTCCCACCTTATCATCCTTTTAGCCTTTGCCATCAGCTTCTCTCCCTTAGAAGGAAGATTCAGAGTATACTCCGTCGTGATAGCCTCCAAAGTTTCTTTAACGTCGAGGTCAACAAGGCTCTTTATAATTCTTGAACGTTCCTCAGCTTCCACCTTGAGAGATGGATCAGAGAGGAATCCAAGAATCAGCTTCACAAGCGCTTGTCCTATCAGATTATTCTTTGACTCGCCGACCTCTTGCTGCTCGTTTTTGACTCCGCTTAGTTCAGCTTCTGTGATGGTAACGCATTTGGAGATCTCATTAACACCAATCTGTCTGTAAAGCTCAACAAGCTTGGTCCGGGACAATGCAGGGGTGCTTGGAGTTGGATACCAAACGAAAACAGGGGAATTGATAAAGAGATCTTTAATGAGCAAGTCATCAGCTATGAACACGTCGCTTATGTTAGCCAGCATGACTCCTTCCTCGCTGTTGCAATCTAATGCGTGTACAGGCAAACGCGAAAAGGATTCAGAGAGGAGCTTCTTAGCTCTAAATGTGTTGTGTTCCACAACGAAACTCCAAAACGCACAACACTCATCATTTGACAATCTGTCCTTCGTTCCCTCCCAATCTTTCCACAGACCACAGTAATCTTCAATGGACGGGTTGACTCTCACTTTAAACACAGACGAGAAGAAGGCAAAGAGCTTGACAACGTCCTGATCCTTGTAATAGTTTTCAAGATCATTAAGCTTCGAACCAAACAGCTTATCATTGTCATAGAGAACGCAGCAAGAAACATCAACCCATTTCTCATCGCTCGGTATCCAAATCCGGTCTAGAGACGCATCTTCCTCAGGTTTCCATTTAGCTTCACTGAGAAATCCATATATACGAGAGATACTATCAGAATCAGAATGAGCATAGACGTGACTAGCAAGCAACTGGCAAGCTTTAGCTGAATCATGACCAACTCCTATATTAATAAGCTCTTGTCTGAACGATTTAAGCTCTGAGCCATAATACTCTTCGTCGATGAATGGACCATCACGCGGCTCTAACTTCCAGCTGCTATCAAACAAGAGACACTCACTGGGACTGCGGTAACCACCATGTGTCTTCAACCATTTACCAGAAACTTTTTTAAGAAACTCTTTAAAGAGGTCACTGAATCTATCTTTAAGCAAGAAACTGATGCACTTAACAAGAGACAGTGCGCTAGCAGGAGTGATGCGAGATGGATCAGGGAGACTTAGGGATCTAACCACATGGCTCATACCTTCTTTCAACTCAACTGTAACACCCAAGTCCTTGAGTTCTTTCTTGTAATCGTGGATACTCTTGCCATACCAGTTGGAGCTGTCATCGATAAAGGGAAGATTCGCTATGAGGCGGAGATGTTCCCAGTCTGAATCAAAGAGAATACAGTCCTTTGGTGCACGGAAATCGCCAAGTTTGGTATGCAGCCATTGAAAATCTTTGAAGCTGCTCATAAGTTCTGCAGGCATTTTGTAACTACTGTCCATGAGCTTCCTGTAGCAAGATAAAAGAGACGAGGCGGTACTTCGAGTTAGCCCAGAGGAGGTATCTGTTTGAATGTGCGCAAAAACTCTCTCACAGCATCTTCAAACTGAAGCTTAACACCAATCTGCTTGAATTCTTCTTTGTAGGAAAAGATTCTGCTTCCATAGAAATCATCGTCCATCAAAGGGAAGCAATCAAAAACAGATAAAAGGCAACTCCACTCTGGATCAGGTATGAAACACTCAGCAGGCGATTTAAAACCATTCTTCTTTGTCCTGAAGCCTTGAGAATTTCTCAGGGCATTGATCAGCTTTTGAGGACTCAAATGACGCAAGCATTCAAGTACTAAAAGCATTGCATCAGGTGTCAGATAATTCAGCTTTGAAGTATTCAAATGAGAAACGACGAGGCTATGATTATTAGGGAGCTCAACTACGACGCCAAGCAACTTAAGCTCTTCCTTGAAGCCATTGAGGCTGAATTCACCGTAGAAATCTCTGTCAATGAATGGGATATCACTGATAAGCGACGCAGCTTTCCACTCTTGGCTAAACAAAACAGCTCCATCTGGAGATCTGTAACCAGAACTTGTCTTCAGCCATTGACCATATTTGACGGCATCGATGAAATCAGCTGGTGGGAGTTGCTTCTCTCTCAAGTACCTAATAAATTTCAGAATGGAGAACACGTTTGCGCTTGACAGCGTTGAAGTCTCGGTTAAACTCATTAGGTGGTTGCCAACAAATGTGCAAGCTTCACTAAACTCAAACATAACACCAGCGGCTTTCAGCTCATCTTTGTAGTTCTCAATCTCTTTCCCATAGTAGCTTCTATCAACCAGCGGAATATCAACAAGGATTGATCCGTTCTGCAGAATACTTCCCCATGATGAAGTATGGTAAAACGACTGACAAGGCGGACGGTAATCAGAGATACCATTCATTGTTGGAACAGATTCCAAAAAAGTTGGAACGAAGAGCACGTCTATTGCACTTGATCCACTCCAACAATAACATAACGTTCTCCTTTTTAAGAGTCCCTGACAAGGCAGGTATAGCAGCATTTGGAGGTTCTATGTCAGGTATATCTCCAGCCTTAACATAAGCTTTCAAGAACTTGAGAAGGTCACTCTTGTTAGACCGCAGACCAGCAAACCTGTCAAACGACAAGTACTCTTCTGAGAGTTCAATATAGCCATTCTGCCTCCATGGATTGGAGCCAACTAGGCTAACCCATTTACCAGCGCTAGCAGGAACAAGAACTCCATTCCTGTTTGTGTTGACATTCTTATAGTTGTCCACAAGCGGCATGTTTTTGCAGCATTTAACAGCCTCTTCTTCTGACAAAACATCTTTTGAGATAGAATGATGGAGGAAGTGTGCATATGCAACCACAAGCCTCTTGTCTCCATTGAGATTCTCCCGGAGGCGTTTTGCATAGTCAGAGACACTAAGACTGACGACTTTTATCTTCTCTTTGAGCCAATTAACTATCGTTTCCTTCTTGGAGCAGGCTTTGAAAGCTGTCCGCGTTGTTTGAGGCAGGAAACCAAAGTTATACATGCATCTTAACTCATCGTTCCAATCAAGTAGCCATGCCTGGTTCTTCTCTGTGGACAAGCAAAGAGTTCGTGGACTAAAATCTGCCAAACTACAAAGAGAACTCACTCCCTTTTGGACAACATACTTGATAAGCGGAACTTTCGCCATGTTTGTATTCTGAAATCTAGACTGCCAATTCTCAGCGATGAAGAGTAGAACCTCCACATACGTACCTTCTGACACAGTTGTCACGAGATTACAGCCCTGAATGCATTTTACATACCACTCGTTACCAACTTGCTTCAAACCCAAGAAGTCCAGAACGTTATCATATTCTGTTCTATCAAACGAGGAATCCAGAATGTAGATCCCATGTGATGATATATTCTGCAAGCTCGCACCTTCTTCTCTCGCTTTCTCCAAGATGTCCCAAAAAGCAGGAATGAGCCGACCAACTTCACACGGCATGTGGAAAAACTTCTGTCCCAAATGTGATATGCTTGGCACAATTTCCTCTGCAGAAACCTTTCCTCTGATGGATTCTCTGACAACATTCAGCTGTGGGTAAGAAGACTGCTTAACAGGCAAGAACCTAAAAGTAGGCACCAAGCTAGACACAGGAGCTTCAGTCTTCTTCACCAAGGAGGTGAATGCATTCACAAAAGCTGTAGAGACACAGCTGAGAATCCCTTGGTTCCATATATCATCCAAGAGGATAGTTTCTCTAGACGAAGAAAGGATAAAATCAGCTTGAATGATGAAGGGGAAGTTCGTTACCATCTCAGTGGGAAGAAACGCATAGATACCAGGAGAGCTATTTCCTCGGCCAAGACGCTCACCAAATGGAAATGCCAAAGTGATCACCCAATCATCAACCTCACTTCTCCTGTCCACACGGTTTTCATGTTTTACAGGAAACTTTTGCCTCCACATATAGTAAGAGCACTCCTGTTCTGAGGTTCTCCCTTTTTCAGAAGCTGAGAGATGTATTGTGTAAGATTCAGCGTCAATGCTCTTCCTCGTGACAAAATTAGTCTCACTCACAATCCCTATTGAGTTCACAGTGCTGAGCCTAGGATCTTGGCAGAATTCTCTGATGGAGAGACGCTTGATCTTTGACAAAAATAGCAACACCTCAGGATGAACATTCGAAAGCTGTTCTTTCACCGGCTTTATTTTGTCACTCTTCAAAGGCAAGATTATGGTTGTTTTCGGGAGAGAGGAACCCGAACCATACATCAACAAGAGAAGGATGCTGCTCAACCCACTCAGGAACAATGTAGCCAAGGCTGCAGTGGCTGCAAGGTGCCTCATTAAAGCGAATTTGATAGCCGTTGCTGAAAATATACGGCTGTGAGGTGATCAGAAACACACTCTTGAAACCAATTCCTGCCAAGATTGAAACAGAACACACAAGTAAGAATAATACTCTTTAAGATTTGTGTTTTTGTTGAGGTGTCATATATTAGTAAAAGGCAAAAGACTAAACATACCTTTCTCTCCGATATAACCTTGCTTCCGGTTTCCTTTCTTGGTGGAGCGTCCAACACTACAAATGGACTCAATGTTCCTCTCCGAGAAACCTTTCTCATTGTTAAAGATAAGAAGAGTGGCTGGAGCTCCGGTGCACGTTATATCCTCAGATGTTATCACAAATTCTAGAGATGGATCCACACCTTCCGGATACTCATTATCCTCGGCATTCTGAAAACGAAAAAAAAAAATAAGTAGAAAAAATTAATGCTTAGCATTAGAACAAAAGCATAAAAACATCTAATGCTTATGCAAGCAGACTATACATTGATTTGAGAGCATTATATTTGTAGCATATCAACACATCAAAACCCATTTCTTATAGTTATCCCTTTAGCGTGTGTGCGCGCTAAGACTTAGAGCAAACATGATTCTTTCATGAAAACTAAGCTGACAGGATATGAAACTGCTGCTCGAATACAGGACAAACCAAGTAGAATGTAAACGGTATAATTTGGTTTGGTTTAGTTCCGGTTCTGGTTCAACATTTTTCCAAAACCAAGATCAGGTTAATTCATTCTCTTAAATCAGACTTGCATACGCAAAAACATAAAAAATCACAGAGACAATATTGCGGGAAAAAGTATGATATTTCAAAATTTCGATTCAAGATTTTTTCTCGGGAAAAGAGCACAAAACCCTAGAGAAAACTGAGCAAAACCGGAAACACGATCACAAAAAATGGCCAGAGAAACAGATAAATACATGCCGAGACAGAGGCAACAGAGTAAGAGAGAGTTAAAAAAAAACACGTACTTGGATGAGTTCCAGGAGAAAGTGAACATCTTTAGCATAGAGCTCAGCGGAGAGGTTCTTCACAGCTTGATGAAGATCCTCCGTCAACGGGTTCTCAGCTCCGCCGATTGAAAACTTAGTCTTGCGGATACGATCAATGTGTTGCTTAGCAGATTCCGCCATTGTTACTATTCCAGGTTTGGTTTTGGTTTCTCTCTGCAAATGTGGGAACGAGTGAGAAAAGAAGTAAGGAGATTTAAAGAGAGAAAGGAAAACTTCATAGGGAAGGTAAACTTAGGAACTAAGAAGTTGCGTTATAACGATGATGATGTGACACTCTTAATTTGTACAGGGAAAACCAAAAGACTATCATTTTATTGGCTAACCAAAAGACACATATTGTACTCTTGTTTTAATTTTCAAGAAAAAGCTATGCAACTTCGTAAATCTAAGTATCTTTCGAAAATTTTATTTCTTTTTCAAAGTGTGAAACATTTTTCATTCATAATGAGAGGAGATTACAATGTATAATCGACATAACCAATCAACCACTTCGTTTTATTTTTCCAATTTAATTCTTGTCGGTTTTAAACTAAGATCTTTCCTATACTACTAGTCCAACCTTGTTTGAACAGAAAAAGAACAACAAATCAAAAAACTTTTAAAGATGAATACAATTTATATAAAAGCATGTGATCAAATTATTAACATCATACACTCACAATCGATAAGTTTGAGTAGAACTCAATGATGATGATAAGAAAGTTCTAACAAGCCTGAGAGGTAAGTTAGGGTTTTATTCCATGGTAACATCGAGCCATTGGTTCTTTAGCAAGCATCTGCGTGCGAATCCCTTTACTCAATGGCCAGAGTTTGATATTTTATATATGCCTCATTTTCTTAATTTTTGGGAGACAAAATCTTTTAACTTTTTCCCGATTTACTACATATTTGTGTAGATTTGGTATTATCTTTCTCTTTATGTACCGAACTGATCGAATCTTTGATATTAGAAATTGTTTTAAACGAATATCCCTAATCCTTTATTTTTTTTTTTGTTCTTTTTGATTTAAGAAAAAAAATAAAACCGTTGACTTTTCATTGACCACTTCAGTTGAAAAACAGTTAATATTTTTCGTTGACTAGATTTATATAACTGGCCTATATGGAAGCAGGAAGCATCGATCTCTGTATATATTTTTACCGACCATCTTTTATTAATCTGATGCAATTGTCATATATAACGTACCATAGAATCTTCTCTTGCATGCTAATTGTTTGTTATACACAATAACTACATGTATCGTTGATTGTGGTTTAATATTCTAAACTACAAATGTATAAGTAGGTATTAATTAAACTAACCTTTCTTTTTCGAGTTGAAGAAGTGCAAGATTGATGAGAACGTTGGCCAACATCATCGTCTAGCATTTCAAGATCGACAACGATTATTTCCTTAGGTTTCTCTTCGTTATCTTCCACTTCCAGTGATTTTCTCATGGACCATTGAACCTTGGAAGAAACATTCGGGCATGCACGTCTGGTTCCTTTCGATCCAGCCAAGTGATGTTTCATTCTGTTTATTTCACTCCCGACGTATTGTTTGCCGCAAAAGTCACAAACTATAATTTTTTTCCCTCTTAAATCAACAGTTTCACTAACATAGTTCCACGCCGGATCTTGTTTCTGATGATGACGAGTACTGGAACGTTGCGAAGACTTCTCTTGCTTTATATTGCTTGTTACATTTTTCCGATCATCAATCTTCTCCATATCAATGGGTATCACTACAAACATTAAAAAAATGGAATATAATGGTACGTTGCACCATCAAACACCTATATATTTACCAGCACAAATGTATATTCTCTCTTAACTAAGAAATATAACGAACCCAATTATTATAAATTTATAATCACTAAAACAAAACTAACATGAAGGAACACAATGGTTTTGGGATAAAATTGGAACCATCAAAGTTACAAATGTTGGAAGATATCGATAAAGAATAAGAGTTATATTTCATTTCAATTCACAAACACACACGCATGAATCAGGTAACTAACATTTTATACGAAGAAGATGACAATATAGATTGCAGAGAAGACAAAGACATGATTACTAAAACCACACTAATGAGAAGACATGATTAAAATGATCTTAGTGGTCGTGAAAAAATTACGAAGCGAAGATCGAAGTGGCCCTTGAAGAATTACCTTAAGACTCTGCCCTTGAGAGAGAAGTGGCCTGGTACCAAGGTTCCGTGGAAACAGCACAACAACTTTAAACCAGATTCGACTTGGGTGCTTAATTACAAACTCTGCCTTTAGACTCCCTGATTTTGTGAGAGGGTTGATGAACCCGACAGTTGCAGAGAATGTCTCATCTCATAGAATGTTTTTGTTTAATAATCCTAAATTTTAACAAACCCTAAATCCACTTATGTGTTTGCATATTATTTTTTATTCTTTAATAAATGTCAAAATGATAACTATTCGAATCTAGTATAACACTCGAATGTCGTAGTTTATAAGAGTAAAAAATATTTAGAAGTATTGATAATTTGAGTAAATTAAATAATTTGTGGTTAGGATAATATTTATTTACCGTTCAATTGAATAGTGCTCTACGGTCCAAATTTAAAAAAAAAACTGAAAAAAAAAACAAAAACCGAAGCGAAGATGATTGGTTTAATGATCCGATTCTTCGACGAAAGGGAAGAAGAAGAACAAAGGTTGAATTCAAATCTCTCTCTCTCTCTCTCTCTCTCTCTCTCTCTCTCTCTCTCTCTCTCTCTCTCTCTCTCTCTCTCTCTCTCTCTCTCTCTCTCTCCTCTTCTCGTCTCTTCTCTCTCGCGTGAGAGCAGGCGCTGAATTTTCCAGATCTCATCGTTCAATTCAAACTCAAAGCTAGGGAGCGAGAGATATAGAGGGAGAGAGAATCGTTCGGAGAAGAAGACGAAGACGACGCCGGAGCTGAAACAATGATTACGATCCCATACCTTACAGCTGTATCAACGTATTTCAGCTACGGCTTGCTCTTCGCCTTTGGCCAGCTTCGCGATTACTCTCGCCTTATCTTCGATTGGTGGCGCACCAACAATCTCCAGGTCTTTTTCATTTCTCTCCACTCAAATGATTATTTGATTCCATGTCCGTCATTGTAATCGCTTGTGGATCTTTTTAACGATTCTAATTTCTACTATCTGTATAGGGATACGCACCGATCTGCTTGGCGCATGAGGATTTCTACATCAGACGATTGTATCATCGTATTCAGGTTCAATCTCGTCATTTTTGTGGAGTATTGTTTGTTTATGGAATCTTTGTTTGGTGTTTGATTCTTAAACCTTCAATGTTATTATCTGTGTAAAGGACTGTTTCGGACGTCCCATATCAAGTGCACCTGATGCCTGGGTTGATGTGGTTGAGAGAGTCTCTGACGACAACAACAAGACGCTTAAGTCAGTCTGCCTTCCTCTGCTTTTTTCTATTGAACAATTATTGTTTCTATGGTCATGTTAGGAGATAATGAAACCAAATGTCAAGATTGAGCTTTATACGGTTTAGAATTGAGACTTATCACCTACTTGAGGATGTCATATAACAAACCTTTTGGTTGTAACTCTGTGCAGGCGAACAACAAAGACTAGCAGGTGCCTTAATCTGGGGTCCTACAATTATCTTGGATTTGGTTCTTTTGATGAATATTGCACGCCTCGTGTTATCGAGTCTTTAAAGAAATTTTCAGCTAGTACATGTAGCTCTCGTGTTGATGCAGGTACCAAGTGTCGTCTTTGTGTATTAGGTCTTGAACAAACTCTCTCTTTGTTGTTGCCTGACATCTGTTGTTTCTGCCATCAGGAACTACATCTGTGCATGCAGAACTTGAGGAATGTGTTGCTAAATATGTGGGACAACCTGCTGCTGTTGTCTTTGGCATGGGTTATGCAACAAACTCGGCTATCTGCTACACTCTGTGATGAACCCTTATGTTACTTCCATAACCTATGTTTTAGTAGCTTACCTATTGCCATGTATACAGGGAGGGTTGATAATTAGCGATTCTTTGAACCATACTTCAATTGTCAATGGTGCTCGAGGTTCTGGAGCCACTATCCGTGTTTTCCAACACAACAGTAAGCATTTCTCATGCTCCACTTTCCAGTTTTTTTGCCAATTAACTGGGTGGCATATCATCTTCTTGTTGATTGCTTCGCAGCACCTGCTCATTTGGAAAAAGTATTGAAAGAACAAATCGCTGAGGGACAACCCAGGACACACAGACTGTGGAAGAAAATTATTGTTGTTGTTGAGGGTATCTACAGCATGGAAGGGGAAATTTGTCATCTGCCCGAGATTGTCTCAATATGCAAGAAGTATAAGGTGAGGTAACATGGTATACCATCTTTTGTGCTCAACATGAATGAGAGAAAGGACTCGATCAACTGAATTATCATTTCCAAAATCAGACTTGGTTGTCAGGTGTAACTTAACTTCTTGCATATCCTTGTATTAGGCATATGTTTACTTGGACGAAGCTCACAGCATTGGAGCAATTGGCAAGACAGGAAGGGGTGTTTGTGAACTCCTGGGAGTTGACACTGCTGATGTAGACATAATGATGGGAACTTTCACAAAATCTTTCGGGTCTTGTGGTGGCTATATTGCCGGATCCAAGGTTAGCAGTTATATTTTTGTTCTCACTCACTGATCTATTGTTTCACATTTCCGTGGTTTATATTGTTGTGGTAAATCATAAGTTGGACCATTCTGTATCTACACAACAGACAACGTGATTCTTTAGGCAAATAGTACACTTCATCTCACAATCAACCAAAGGCTTTACAGCATATCTTGTGTTTTCAACTTTTGTAGGACCTCATCCAATATTTGACGTACCATTGCCCTGCTCACCTGTACGCAACTTCAATTTCAACTCCCTCCGCACAGCAAATCATATCGGCCATAAAAGTTATCCTTGGAGAGGACGGTTCAAACAGAGGTATCTTTGCACTTTCTTTTTGCTCTTCTTGCTGTAACTCTTTTGCTCTTTGAGCTTCATACTCTCAAGTTTCAGTTTCAAATTCTTTTTTAAAATACCTTCGCAGGGGCACAAAAGTTAGCTAGAATAAGGGAGAACAGTAACTTTTTCAGGGCTGAGTTGCAGAAGATGGGGTTTGAGGTTCTTGGTGACAATGATTCCCCAGTCATGCCAATAATGCTTTACAATCCAGCAAAAATCCCAGCCTTCTCAAGGGAATGTTTGCGAGAAAACGTAAGTGTCTCTAAATTCTGTTGCAATATCTCACTTGTTTTCACACAAGAAAAATTCACCTCTTATGTTAACGTATATTCGAAAATTGTAAACAGTTGGCAGTTGTGGTCGTCGGTTTCCCTGCTACACCTCTATTGCTAGCCAGAGCTCGTATTTGCATATCTGCATCTCACTCAAGAGAAGATCTCATTAAAGCCCTACAGGTAAGAAATCTTCCTTTTAGTCGCTTTCTCTCCCATATCATTTACCACGTAAACTCATAGTAATAGTAGAAAACCTGAATCCCCTGATGAACTCCATGAAGGCTTTGACAAATTCTCAGCATCACATACATGATTTGAATCTACCCAAAAGGCTAAATCCGGAAAAAGGGACTCTGCTTTTAGTTCATCATTTAAATGGATTCGTACCACATTCTCTAATCCTCTCTTTGTTATGGACAGGTTATAAGCAAAGCTGGTGACCTTACCGGGATCAAATATTTTCCGGCAGCTCCAAAGAAGCAAGACCAAGAGAAAAATGGGATAAAATTGGATTAAAACAGTAATGCATCAGTTTCTTTCCGGAAGAGGTTTGACTAGCAATCAATTATAGCGTATTAGTCTACAATTTCCTTGGCTGTCCGTCTTTGTTTTGTTGTCCTCTTACTTGTTCGTGAAACACGTGCTTGTTGTCTTCTTCCTTATTTTTGTTTTCTTTTGGTTTTGTAAGAGTTAATTGTATAGTTTCCCTCTTAAATTGTTGCCCAAAATTACAGATGCTATAGAAGACATTTGTGCTTCTGCTTCACTCCACGAACTACGGGTCCTGATTAGTTGGACTAGAATTATTTCCGAAATAATTTGTTTTGGTCTTCCAGATCACACGACTATACAATACAAGCCGTAGAAACTAGAATCTAGTAAGCTTATAATTCTGCTTTGTTTGTTGTAGAAACTAGAAAGCTTTCCCTTAAGTTAAAGCTTGTGGATGGTATTCTGCCATTATTGATCTTGTGGGAAGCATGAGGCTGTGTGTGTATCTTTGGTAACCCAAGTTCGCACTACTACTGATTGATGAATTATTTTCTGCAACTTTAGGCACAAGACAAAAGAACAAGAAATATTTTAGAAGTTAAGATACTGATTTAAATGTAAAAATTTGAAATGAAATTACTTGTAGGCGCACTTTTTTTTCAGATTTAAAGAATACAAATTTGTCCGTATACTAAGAGGGAGGGATTTGTACGGCTTGCTCTTCACCTTTGGTCAGCTCCGCGATTGCTTCCAACGAATCTTAGATTGGTGGTGCACCAGCAACCCTAATATGGGATATGCACCCATCTGCTTGGCGCATGAGGATTTCTACATCAGACGGTTATATCATCGTATTCAGGTGCTTCACCAATTCGTTTCACTTGTAAGTAGTAGGAAGCCCCACTCCCCAGGTTGATAAACTCCATGATGGCTTAACAAATTCTCCGCATAGTATACATGATTTGAATCTACCCCAAAAGGTTAAATCCAAAAAAAGGGACTGTGCTTATAGTTCCTCTCTGAATTATGACAGGTTATGAGCAGAGCAGGTGACCTTACCGGGATCAAATATTTACTGGCAGCTCCAAAGACACAAGAAGAAGAGAAAAATGCCAATAAAGCTCAAACTAAGAGAATACAATATTTTCGAAAAACCACGTGAGAGCATAAAAAACTTCATGGTTGAGTTGAGTGCACCACTTTCAAACTAATTGATGGCATTTGTAACTTATACATAAATACATGAAACAATCCTGTGTTAACTCAGATCCGCAATCTTTCTGGTTTTAGCCTCCTATGGTTCCTCTGTTTCCACAGATGAAAAGAGGTAGGTACGAGTTTGAAGAGTCAAATTTTCTCAGTTGCTCCTGTTCCTACACATTGAGATAGTAGACACTTCCACAATGTGAATAAAATGCTAGACTAAACACATTCGTTCCTTCTCCTTGAACTTCTACTGCAAATAGCTATACCTATTTGATTGCAAAATACTTATAATCATCAAGAACATCCATGGAGACCATCTCAAGAGAAGAAAAGTGAAATCAAAGAGTTAAGAACCTTCTTCTTTCTTCTTCTACTATTCTTCTTCATCATCCTCTTCTTTTCCCACTTCTCCTTCTACTAATACTACTGTGCCTAATGCTACATTAAAACAATAAATATCAAGATAAGAAACTATAGAACCGAATGAAAAATCTATAGAGGAAAAAAGCCTTTTATGGTTTAAAACATTGCAAGCTTATACTCTGCCATGACTGACTATCATCAACAAACAAAAAAACAACACAAAAAACCAAATTCTTTTCTTCTTTAATCGATCAAAATTCTCTCTCACACTCATGAGAACTCCCTACCAAGCTTCTGGATTGCACAAAACATCTTCCTCCTCGATCCAACAGCATTAATCCCCATATCTTTAAGATCTTCCAATGTCAACAATGGCAAAACTTCTTCATCAACCTCATGTATCTCAAACATTGGCCAATATCTCCCTAACCCTAACTCTTGTAGCCAAATCTTCACCCCTTCTCTTCCTCCTCCACCACCAACTCCTCCATCCATATTCGACTCGAATTCTCTGTTTCCACTACTATTGTTACTCTCATACCTTCTTCTACCGTAAAAACCACCACCATCTCTATCCAAAGACTCTTCCTTTATCGGACTTTCTGAATCTTCTCTGCTAAAATCCCTAAACCCACCTTCCAATTCTTCCCCTCCACTAATTTTATCATCCCCATCCCCAATTCTCGATACCCAATTGGATCGAACTCTCTTCGCCGCTGCTCCTGTTGTCGATGACCCGACCCGTTTCTTGACCCGCCAACTCCCAACACCAAAAGGATCCACATTTCCTTCTCTTTCATCATCTAGGGTTCCGATATTATCGTACCCAGAACTCAAATTCGTTAGGGTTCGCGTCCTCGACGATTTACTCATATCTTTTCTATTACCACTCGTCGTCGTCGTCGTCGCCGGTGCCCATTTCGATTTCCTCCCCTGTGAATCGTACGCCGACGCCGCTTGGTTATGATGATGATGCTGGTACTGGTCTCCACCAATTTCGCCTAATCGAACGCTTGGTCTTCTCAATCGTTTCGATCCCGCGGCTGTAATTGCCGTCACTTCTACTGAACTTGAAGCCGGAGGAGGAATAACGCCGCCGTTTGTTTGCTGACCATCCAGTGGCTGCAATTCCGCCATATTTTTTCTCAAGGCAACGTGGTATCTTTTATTTCAAGTTTCTCAGATTGGAGCCGCCATGAGCGACTTTTAGCAAGCGTGGAAGTAACTGGAGAATATGAAAGGGCAAGTCTTTGGCTTAGGCTATTTTAGGTTTATCTGAAGGAATCAGAAGTGGATGTGAGAAATCGTCATCAGGAGAATCGAGCAAGGAAGACGAAAGAGAGGTGTTTACTTACTGACACGTGTGTGTTTGTGCAGACACTAACAGTTTTTTAAAAGAGATTTTATAAATAAGTCCCTCAACTTTTGTTAGTTTCCTTTTTAATCCCTCAGAAATATATGCTTACCTTTCAGGAAAGGTTTAATTCAATTTGACTATCATCTTCATCCTGAGACCTGCGATTTTTACAGAGCCCTAGCTTTGGCTGAAGTTTTCTCAACATCGACATTTCAAAAAAATTCCGTTTTTTTCTCCGACTTGAGTATATTCGCGGCGGCGCTTTTGAACACGGTCATGTACCTGAAAGAAGGATGTTCGTTGCTATTGAAAGTTCAAAAGCCACTTATCCCATTTGTCCTCAATACAAATCTCAGTGTGAATCTCCTTACGGAAGCTCCAAACCATGCGAAGATTAAAGAATCAGATGTGGTAAAGAGGCTGAGACAAGAGTCTTGTGTTCCCTTAGCTTTGCATTTCTTCAAATCCGTTGCCAATTCGAATCTTTTCAAGCACACGCCTTTAACATTCGAGGTGATGATCAGAAAGCTTGCCATAGATGGTCAGGTTGATAGTGTTCAGTATCTTTTGCAGCAAATGAAACTTCAAGGGTTTCATTGTTCTGAAGATTTGTTTATCAGTGTTATAAGTGTATATAGGCAAGTGGGTTTGGCTGAACGAGCTGTGGAGATGTTCTATAGGATTAAGGAGTTCGGGTGTGATCCTTCGGTTAAGATATATAACCATGTGTTGGATACTCTACTTGGTGAGAATAGGATTCAGATGATTTATACTGTTTATAGAGATATGAAGAGAGATGGGTTTGAGCCCAATGTATTTACGTATAATGTTCTTCTTAAGGCCTTGTGTAAGAACAATAAGGTAGATGGTGCGAAGAAGTTGCTGGTGGAGATGTCGAATAAAGGGTGTTCTCCTGATGCTGTGAGCTACACTACGGTGATCTCATCGATGTGCGAGCTTGGTATGGTGAAGGAAGGTAGGGAGCTGGCAGCAAAATTTGAACCTGTTGTGAGCGTGTATAACGCTTTGATTAATGGGCTATGCAAAGACCATGATTACAAAGGGGCGTTTGACCTGATGAGAGAAATGGTGGAGAAGGGGATATCTCCTAATGTTATCTCTTATTCTACACTTATCAATGTGCTTTGCAAGTCTGGTCATTTGGAGCTGGCTTTCTCGCTTCTGGCACAGATGTTGAAACAAGGGTGTCATCCAAATATCCATACATTGAGTTCTCTTGTGAAGGGTTGTTTTGTAAAGGATACGACAGTCGATGCTCTAGACTTGTGGAACCGAATGATCAGAGAATTTGAGTTACAACCGAATGTTGTAGCGTTTAATACTTTGGTTCAAGGATTTTGTTCCCATGGGAATATGGAAAAGGCTCTGTCTGTCTTTTCACACATGGAAGAAAACAGATGTTCTCCAAACATCAGAACCTATGGCTCTCTTATTAACGGCTTTGCCAAAAGAGGTAGCCTCGAGGGTGCAGTTTATATATGGAATAAGATGCTAACTAATGGATGCTCCCCAAATGTTGTGGTGTATACGAACATGGTTGAAGCTCTTTGTAGGCACTTCAAGTTTAAAGAAGCTGAATCTCTTATAGAAATTATGTCTAAAGAAAACTGTGCTCCTTCTGTGCCAACGTTTAACGCATTTATCAAAGGTTTATGCGATGCTGGGAGGCTTGACTGGGCTGAGAAAGTGTTCAGACACATGGAACAGCAATGCAAATGTCCTCCCAACATTGTAACATATAATGAGTTACTGGATGGGCTCGCAAAGGCAAACCGAATAGAAGAAGCTTATGGTCTTACCCGAGAGATCTTCATGAGAGGTGTGGAGTGGAGCTTATCGACTTACAACACACTTTTACATGGATCATGCAATGCAGGTTTACCGGGGATAGCTCTGCAACTAGTAGGAAAAATGATTGCTGATGGTAAATCTCCAGATGAGATAACAATGAATATGATATTATTAGCATATTGCAGACAAGGAAAAGCTGAGAGGGCAGTCCAGATGTTGGATCTAGTTTCATGTGGAAGAAGAAAGTGGCGACCTGATGTAATCTCTTACACAAATGTGTTATGGGGTCTATGCAGATCTAATTGTAGGGCGGATGCAGTGATTCTTCTTGACAGGATGATAAGTGAAGGTATTGTCCCAAGTATTGCTACATGGAATGTATTGGTTCGATGTTTTATTCTCGATGACATCTTGAGCACATGATCAGTCTACAATATGGCAAATTAAACTTGTTCAATCTGTCGGGAAGCCATTTGCTTCTCTGTATGAATACAAGCATCAAGTCCGGTGTGGATGTATGGAATTCTCGTGACAGATGGAAGTTTGGCTTGTGGATCTTCATTGGACCCTTTAAGAACACAAGCAAACATTTCAATCCTAGCAAGAAAAACCGGGCGACTGGTTTTGGTATCTGACAGATACATTGCTGAGAGATTGGTAAGGAAATATGAAGACAGATGCTCTTCTGTTGTAAATGATTATTTGATTTATTCTATGATATATCTTTGGTTACAGATAAGCCGTACAAATTGTTGTTTCAGTTTTAAGATCCCCGTTCATCAAGAAGCTTGTTCCTAAATTCTAACGATCTCAGGGAGAGAAACCAAACTCTAGCCGAGGTTTGAGTTCTATATTCATTTGTGTATTGAAAGCCCTTGATGAATTTGGAACTTAAGGTTTGGGTTTTAAGGAACATTTAGGAGGGGAATTTCGAATCACTGAAAGATGTAATGTAACTTTCTGCTTCAGCTACTTTTTTTGGTTCATAAGATCCGTCAGGTATTTTCTACGCTCTCTTTTCCTTGTCCTTTAGGACTCAGATTTTACTGACTTTTTTATACCATTTTCATTTCCTCCTAGTCATGCAGCTCGTAGGAACAAAGAGAGAGCTGAGACCACATTACACTCTTCTGCTGCTCGATTAGTCGCCTAATCTAATTTCGTAATTAGTAAAACGTAAGGCGCGGATTAATAAGATGAGTACAAAGAACATAACATTTGCTTTGTATTCTATAGTTACACATGGAACCAACAATCTCTAGCTTCCCATTCTAACACGATAACAAACGAATCAATACTAAAACAACCTCAAGAGACTAAGCAGAAAACTGTCACCTCAACGATCGTTCAATCCCTAAGCTAGTGCAATAGCAGAGGGATTCAATTTTAAAAGAAGATTAGCTTTAATGCAATAAAGTTATAATTTATTGCATAAAAAAGACCAAACCTAGACTCTATTGCTTGATTTAATGATCCATAAGCAGAGTACATAATGTGACTGCAGTATTACTATTTGAACCCCACACACAAACACTATAGAGAAAGAAGAAATTTGAGAAACTAATTAAACTTAGACCGAACAAACATTTAGAGAGCAAATCAACCGATGAATATGATCTATGGAAGAGTTTTGACAATAAGAAGTCAAAATGAGATGGTTATATAACAAGATAACTTGTGCATATCTTATTCTCAACGGAGAAAGTTTCCATGAAACATTATTCTGAACATTCGAGTCAATCAATCACCAACTAACATTTTCCAAAGAGAGAAGTAGCTCTTGAGGCCACATACTTGTACGGTTTGTAACCTGCACATCAAGAAGAAGAAGAAGATTTCAAGATTTTCATATCATGATCTCCTTCACCACCTAAATGAGTAACATAGAATACAAAACTATCATTTTCAAATTCCCAAAATCAGAGAACAAGTTTAACAAACAAAAACTCAAAACTAGTATGAATTTTGAGTTTATATGCAAGTTTCTACAAGATGATGATGATCATGATATACCTAAAACCCGATTTCACTTTAACGAAATAAGCTAATTCAAATTTTGATTTCAGTATGCGAGAGCTCTCTCAATTCTCAAATTGACTACGTAAATCACAAATCTCACATGAGAATCACTGAAACTTTCCAGAGGCAACCGCGAAAATCGAAGGGAAGAGATCAATGATTCCGAATCTGACCTATTTGGAAGATTTAGAGTGTTTGGAGAAATCAGGCGGCGAATAAATGAGAGCGGCGACCATAGTTCCAGGAAGAACGGCGTATTTGGCGAGCGCAGCAAGTTTAGAGACTAACGCTTCTCCTCTCATGAAAGACATCTTGTTTTCTCTCCTTCTGCAAATCTCTCTCGATCGATTGAACCGGCGAATGAATGAATCGAAGAAGACGATCTGATTGTGTGATACGAGAGAGGTATTGGGCCCTTGTGGGCTTCATCATTTAAGCCCATATAATTTAGGCTGAGAATGAGCATATGTCATGAACGATTTATTAAAAACAAATAACTCAGGCGAATCCTCCTGGAAGGAGATCTCGCCGGACTAGAGAGCGTTGTTGCATGCACAAATACAGCATGGTTCAGCCAGCCAATGTCTGAGTTTATATTCTATTTGAATTGTGTATTGAAAAACCCTTGATGAGATATGGAATCTAAGGTTTGGGTTTTTTAACTGACCCAAGATTCAAACGAACATTTACGAGGGAAATTTCTGAAAGATGTAATTTACTGCTTCAGCAACTTTTCTGGTTCAATAGATCCATCAGGTATTCTCTAAGCTTCCTTTAGGACTTCTCAGATTTCATTGACTGGTTCCATTTTCAAATTCATGCAGCTCGTAGGAACAAATATAGGGTCAAGTAACTGCTTTACACTATTTTGTGCATTTTCATTAATAGCATAATCTAACTTTGCAACTAGTAAAAGGTAAGTCGGGGATTAATAACAAGGCAAGAGTACAAAGAACGTAGCATTTGCTTGATATTCTATAACTAGACATGGAACAAGCAATCTCTAGCTTCCCATTCTATTTAGTCTTCTATGATTTTTATACCTACATCTCTCGTGAAGTATTTTTTGGAAAACAGGATAACAAAAGAATCAACCTAACCTCAAGAGACTGCACAGAAAATTCTCACCTCAATGATCTTCAATCCCTACAATTGTGCAATAGCAAAGGGACTTGCTTTTGAATGTGAATCTATCATCATCCTGAAATCCTGTTTTGTGCTTCACTGTGTATGGTGATTTATCAATTCTTAGATGTGCTGGTCAGCTGGTGTAATGCAAAGCTGACCATGTCCTGGACTGTGCTCCACAGGGTACATGCTCGTGCTTCTCACAAATTTTTGATGGTCACTCACAGATTTTCTGAGGTGTGAGACCAATGGACGCTTGTTTTTGTTTCTCTTCTTTACTATTGAGCATGAAGCTAATGGGTCTGCAGATCCTGCTCCAACTCTCCTGCACAGACAATGGTTTCTTAAGAGAATTGATAAATATTGGCAAAGAAGGAAGATGAAATTGTGTTAATGATGATTACCTCAAGAGCTTCTCTGCTGCAATTCTTGCGGATCTAATTGTATTGCGGCTTGGCACCCATTTCACAACTCGGTTTGGATCAGCTCTCATGGGAGAGTGTATTTTAATGAGCTAAAAAATATAACCAAATTAAAACCAAAAAACTAGAAGGGATCTCGTAATCTATAACAGGCCAATGCAAATGATATAAACGAATCATGTGTTATTCCACAACAACTCATTTTCTGGATAATGAGGAAAAGCGAGACACCAGATACTTACACCCAAGCATTCCATCATTTGGTAGTAAGCTCTACCATGCAAAGGAGTATGCCCTTGTCGAGATTCTGAGAAATATCTAGTCCTGAAAAAATATTACAGGAGATTACTGGCAAGTGTAAACATGGTTAATTAAAAGACAGGTACACATAGTAAACATGGTTAACAGGTAGACGGCTAGACAAAAAAAATACAGGTAAGACTTTATACCACTCTTTATAGCCTGGATCCACAGTAAAACCATACATATCCACTGAATCACACGTCGAGAGAGCAAACTCAAGAGCCTTGAGCCCAGTTCCTTTGGCTGCCGAGCCAAATGAAGCACCAAGCATTAAGTACACAGGATTTTTTATCGGGACTTCCTGCATAGAAAGAAAAATCCTGAAATATATTTCAAAGACCAGGAGCAGGTTACAGATATTCAAAACCAAAAGAGCTAAGAGACAAATAAGTGCAATATACAAACCCGAATCATTTTGTTCATAATATCATGAATTGTTGTTTTAACTAGCAGGACCTCTTGCTTTTTCTCTGCATAATTTCAAAGGATCAGAGAGAGTGGAGTATATATTTGCAAGCATAAAAGTGTGAACACACAAATGAATTTACATATAGAGAAACAATGGCGACGATAACCATTAAGGAGTGAAAAGAAAGAGGACAGTTATACAGTACCATCCAACTCCACGACTTTGTCAAGGGCTTTTGCTGACCCTCGGTTAAGAAGACGGAATGTACTTTTCTCTCCCACATATTCTTTGTAGTTCTGCAAGAGGATATTCCAAACAAGAAAGAAGGTACGTGAGACTACAGAGGGAACAAAAAAATTGGAAGTTTGATAAATTAACTCATTATTAACCTGAATCGGAGCACCATTTTCTCTAAGAACCGCATCGTAAGTATCTATCTCCTTTCCAAACTTTGTTTTTAAGAGATCACCAGAGTTACCAATAACAGCACATCGCTCAAACTGCCGGGGGAAATATGGTGGTGTTTCAGGAAGCACCAATGAAAGCTTCTCGATGCATAAAGATTTGTTGTGGCAACGATTACTGCACCAGAGTGCAAGTTTAATTAAGGCCAAGAAAAGAAGATGATAACACAGCATTGTACACTATATTTACAAACTACCTAATATATTGTGACTGAGACCCTTAAATTCTAGCTAGCTTTGAGCTGTTATCTATGAAATCAGATAATGACAACAACGAATTATCATGCAGTTCATCCCGCGTCTAATGTCGGTGAATACTTACAGTTGAATTCCTTTATTGATTCTGCGCCACGCATAATCTTCCCATCCATTTGGCAAGGCATCAATGTATTCCTTGGTGAGTATGGTAGAGCTATTCCTGACCTATTCAACCAACACGCCCATTAACCCATCACTATAAAGACTAAAACAAATAATATGAACTGAAAGTTACACAGACTATAAGAACCGCAACACTCACTTGTTCCCATGTAGCTACTGCTTCGCACAGGTCAAACTCATATGACAGTCCTTCAAGCTCTCCAGACTTGGGATCTTTCTGTCATTGTACATAATCCATGACATAAAAATAAGGTATTATGACTAGCTTAACTCTGCTATTGTATAAAGTCAGGTAAGATAGATAGTCAGACGACAGAACTTACCCATTTGGGTACAGTATCCTTGGGGAAGTTTATCGAAACTTTGCAATAATCTCTACCCGTAGCAGCTTGTAGTCCCAGTCCATTTGCACTCTGCATCATCATTAGATCAGTTCTAGTCAGCTAAGCTCAGATAGGTAAGTAAGATCTAACTCAAAACGGATCAAGCAATCAATTCGAGTGACTGATGCGCAAAAGGAGCAACAAAAGATGATGAAGCTTAACATATATATCTAAATTGGATTCACTTACTACGCACTTCTTGAATCCGCTCTGCAAAGACTGCAACGCCTCTAAATCTTCATTGCTAAGCCGATTAGACTCGTCTAAATCCACGGAATCATCTTCTTTATCATTAATCATCGCCATACTTCAGAAAAAAAATTCACGAATACACACACTACAAGCATCACACAGGGGACAACGATGGAGTAACACTTACATAGATTTGAGACGCCGATAATGTAGATTAGAACAGCAGAGATCCCAGTAGTTAAAGCTAATAAGAATATCAAATGCAAGAGCTTCATCGATTCCCCAGTAAAAGCTTCAGCTTCGATATTTCCTCGAGACGACGATGTGAATTACTTACTGACGCAAAAGTTCCGATCTACACAATGAACATTTATGGAAACAGCGTGTAGTCTCCTTTCTAAAGCTTAAGACGGCATACAGTTTTTATCATTATACAAAATGCTGCGTACTCAACGAAAGATGTTAAAACGGCACGATAGTTAAAAAGAGATATGTTGAAGAACGCCAAGATGTTCTAGTAAGAAACATGAAACGGCCACGTGGGAACGTTATTTCGAATGAGAATTCGCCACGTGGCTATAAACCCCTTCGCTGTTCATCTTCAAAACCCTAAAACATCTCAGTAAAAACATCTGCTACTGCAAATTCCATTAAAGCAGCTTGATAAGCTTAAAAGCCAATGATGAAATGGTGAATTTTTTAAAATCTCATGGCGGCTTTGAGTCTGAGTTTCACTTGCAGATACCATTTTCCTGTTCTTCCCCTGTTTTACTGTTTGTCGAAGGTGGCACTTAGTCATATATAAAAATTCATTCATACATTCAAATTCGTTTTCTTTGTTTCGTAACATGTTGTTTCGCTTACAGGTTCAGTTCAACACTGTTTCTGCTGCAGCAATTGAGACTGTGGATGACAAGGATAGTGATCATCATGACAAGGGTTCTGATAAAACGAGTAATGGTAGAATCCAGACTCAATTCTCTGATTCCAGCTATTATAGACATTTGTATAACAAAATTAACTCTTTTGGAGCGAACATCAACTTAACTCTCCAACTATTTTGAATTTTGATCGCTTATCTTTTGGCTTGATTTGATGTTTTGGTAATCTTTGGGTGATTGTGTTGAAAGGTAAAGCACCAGAGTGGAAGAAATTGAATTCAGAAGATCTTGGGATAACCAGTTCTATGATTTCAAAGCCTACCCGACTAGTTCTAAATGGCCTTAAGAATAAAGGTTGATGCTTTTATCTTCTGATAGAATCTAAAGATGAAATCTTTCAACCTTTATCTGTGTTGGTTTTGATATTCGTTTTCCTTTTTTTCCATGATGTGTAGGACATGATGTTTACCTTGTCGGAGGCTGTGTACGGGATCTTATTTTGAAGCGGACGCCGAAAGACTTTGATATACTCACTTCTGCAGAACTAAGAGAGGTTGGTCTCCAAGCTTAAAAATTCATCTCTATAACATCGTCTTAGTCGGATTTCAAACATTTATGTTTCATTTTGGTTGGAAATGTGTTTAGGTTGTTCGGACTTTCTCAAGATGTGAAATTGTTGGAAGAAGGTTTCCTATATGTCACGTGCACGTTGGGAATGATATGATAGAGGTTTTTGTTTTCTTGTCAAGGATGTTCTTTTGAAAGCCAATATAAGTAAATGCAAATAAGAACAAATCTCGCAACTTTTTTTTGTTGTCTTTTTCTTTACATTCCTTTCTATAATTTTTGAGTAGGTTTCGAGTTTTAGCACATCTGCTCAACATTCTCCAAGAAACATGAGAAATGGTTCGGGAAAATCCAATGAATCCTATGACGAGGACAGTATCCGTTTCAATAATTGCTTGCAGCGTGATTTCACTATTAATGGGTATCTTATTAACCCCTAGATAATCTCCTGTAGAAGACAAAAATGAATTGGTTCTTCATTTTCCTGTTAACTTTTATTACACTTCCTTACGAGTTTATGTTGTTTTTCCTATCTCAGGTTGATGTTTGATCCTTATGCCAAAGTTGTATATGACTATCTCGGGGGAATAGAAGATATTAGAAAAGCTAAGGTGTGGACGTATTCTGTAATAACTTTTTGTTGGGTATAATTATTTACAAATACATATGTTCTAAGTGTGCTTCTTTGCTCACAGGTAAAGACGGTGTTTCATGCTGGCAAATCTTTTCAAGAGGACTGTGGTGAGTTTTCTGGGGAAAATATAATATATGTAACATTTCCACCTCGGATTCTTGTAGAAACCCCCTTCAGAAACAAATTATTGTATGAATACCATCAAGAATCTATATAATGGAAGCTTATTAGTGCTTTATCGTTTATAATAATATTTCCAGCCCGGATTCTTCGTGGAACAAGAATTGCTGCTCGTTTAGGTTTCACAATATCCAAGGAAACAGCTCATTTCTTAAAGAATCTTTCCTTCCTTGTACAAAGACTCCACAGGGTAGCTTTTCTTATTGCTTCTCTCCACAAAGAAATATTTTATACACATTTGTATTACATCTTGTATTCTTGTTCATGAATGATTCTGCATTAAATGTGTAGGGAAGAATCTTGATGGAAATAAATTACATGTTAGCATATGGATCAGCAGAAGCTTCTTTAAGATTGCTGTGGAAATTTGGGATACTAGAAATTCTTTTGCCAATTCAGGTTAGTGATCTCACTCGTCCCTTGTTGTGTCTTTATCGCATCTTTGTGTCTATCTAACTTCAATATTTACAGGCAGCATATCTCGTTCACAGTGGTTTCAAGAGACGTGACAAAAGGACTAACATGCTTCTGGTAATAAGCAGATGCATATTTTGAAATATTCGTCAGAGACAACAAGTGTATGTTGCTTAAAATACTGAGTAAAAAACTTATACATAACATTCAACCTTGCAGTCTCTCTTCGGCAATTTGGATAAATTGGTGGCTCCAGATAGACCTTGCCACAGCAGCTTATGGTATGGTCTTCGTCTATTAAGATCCTTTAGGCATCATCCTTATTATATATATTAAATACAGGTGATAATATATTAATATCTTACAGAATTGGGTCGGTAATTTGCAGGTTAGCAATCTTGGCTCTTCACAAAGCCCTTGCTGATCAACCTCGATATCCTTCAGTGGTTGCCGCGTTCAGCCTTGCTGTCCACAATGGTGGAGATGTTCTAGAAGCTGTAAAAATCACCCAGAAAGTCACAAAGCCACATAACAGAAGTTTCTTCGAGCTACTGGAGCCAGAGGAATTGGACTCCCAAACCTTATTGTATGAAGTCATGGATTTTGATTCATCTATCAAAGAAGCCTTGGGACAGATGACTGATGGGAAATTTATTTCTAAGGCTATGGCAGCGTACCCTCAGGCCCCACATTCCGATATGGTAAGCATTCCTACTTTTCTTAGCTTCATATAACGAAGTGTCGTTGATACAAATGCAGATTCGTCTCCATAGAACGCCTCGACTATAGGATACGGATTCCGATATATCTTTTTGCTAAAGTTTAGAAACAAGATTTCCTTGTTTTAGCTGTTGTACTAATTCTCTCATATCATTGGCTTTTCTACAGGTTTTCATACCGTTGCAATTGTACCTAGATGCAAGACGAATATTCGAGTGTGTGAAAGAAAATCTGCAAAAGAGATTTGTGCCTAAGCAAAACAGTAAAATCGATTATACCTCATTATCTTCAGGCAACCTTCCAGAAGTTAGACACGTATTTGCTAGGGTTGTTTTTGATACTGTCTTCCCATTAAACTCATCTCAAGAGCTGTAGTCCCTCATCTATCGATTGTGTTTAAACTGATATAAGCTAGAACGCAAAAGGATATTTTCAAAAACTCTCATATGTAAAACATCATAACTAGATGTAGTGAACACCATTTTTGTACTATACAAGGTAGAAACAAGAAAAATAATAATAATTGAGAGTTTTGTTTCCCTTTTATTGGTCTAATGTGACGGCTACGTGAGGAATGTCCTTGTAATTTTATGCACTTACAAATGGAACAAGCGCAGTAGCTGGAGAAGTGCCACCAGTGTTTGGCCTAAGAAATTGAGAAAAGTATAGGTATGTGATGCGAGTCTTTCATATGTTGGTTCTAAAATGATTTAAGAATTGATGAGAATACTTTTAAGTGCAGGTGAATAGGTGATGAAAACTTACAATCCAGCTAAAACGTTTGACAGCATCATAGATGACCCACTGTGCTCCAGTGAGTGTTCCTATCATGAAAATACGAAGAGGAAGGCCCCTGGTAAACATACCCCATAACCCTAGCCTCTTTACTGCCTGTAGCAATTGTGAGAATGAAAATCAAGTCAGTAGCAGCGGATATACACAGAAGCTTCTCAAGCCATATATATATCAGTGGATGTGTCTGAGCTGTTTTCTGTTCTGTTGAAGTAAGGATTTGTATAGTATTTCACTTAAATCAGTAATGGTTGCTCCTTTAGAGTTATTGAGGAAAGAGACGAAGTTATCTGCAGGATGTGAGATGACCACGCAGAGAATTCCTGCAAAGCTGACTCCGAGCTGAGCTGGCTTCGAGCACTCCTCTTTTGGGGTAGGCATCACTTTCTTGTGTATGAGCTCCACAGTGTTTTCAAAAGTAGAAAATTTCAGAAATGTATACTTATAAGGCATTCTTTTAGACTTATCTATTGGCATTTGTCTTGCCTGCTTTCAGAAATGTTATGTTGGATTTCCGTGGTTCTGATTGGCATTCAACTTTAAATTTGATTGGTGATATTCAGGAAATGCTCTTGTTGCTTCTTCCGCTGACCAAGTCTATGGCTGTTAAGTATATTCTTCGTCCATTTGCCAAGGAGGTCCTGCAATTCTGTTTATTGCTCTGTTTTGCTAGGACAGGTATGGAATTTTTCCGCAAAAAATTTGGATCATATGGTTGCAATCTCGAATTATATTGATTTTGGTTGTACTGAAAAAACAAAATAATCTAATTGGGCCGAAGCTTATTAGCCCTTTAAGGCCCATTAAGAAGAGCGAAACCCCTAACATGTGTATAAAAGCTAGTAACTAACTTATTTCTGCTGTGCTCTCAACTCTCCTTCCCGGGAAAGAAGAGCGAGGTTGTTTTCATCTTCCCCATGGCCAGTTTGGGTTTGTTTTGTGTGACTCTCTCTCTTACCTAATGTTTTATAAAATAAACATGTCTCTAGCTGAAGAGGTTGTTGATTTTAAAACTTTGTTCTTCTAGGTAAGCGAGAGCCAAAAGATGATTTGGAGACCAAACCAATTCTGAAGAAGCATAAGGAAAAATCAGAGGAGGAGAAGGTAACCTAAGATGATCGGATTCCTCTTGTTATCTAAGAATTACATCTCGGCTCTAATAATGGCTACACTCATGTAGCAGGAAACAACGAAAGGATTAGCTGATAGTAGTCTCCAGCAGCAGATCATAGAGAGGGTCGAGTTGTTGGAGACAAAGTCTGATGAGGATCCAGTGGAAGGACTTGATGAAACTCCCCATTTTGTTAAGGCAGTTGCATCAGTAAGAAAAAAGACGCTCTTTGTTGACCATCTCCCTCCCCATATTAGAATGCCAGATATCATCACTTTCTTCAAAGATGTTGCACAAGTTGTTAGTGTTCAACTTACTTTAAACCACAAGGGTAAGCGTACTTCCAGTGGCTTTGTTGAGTTCGCTTCAGCTAACGAAGCAAAGAAGGTGAGACTAATGATGAAATGTATTTGTTGAAAACTAGTGTGCCAAATTTACTAGTAGTTATTTGAAAGTACCAAATCTTCCCTACTGCAGGTGCAGGAAAAGAAGAATGGTAACTTTTGGTTCGGTAATAAGATTACTCTTCTTGTCGTGGCTGAGATAGCTCCCTACCCTCCACGACCCAAGTAAATTGATTTTCCATGTTATGAAGATTTGTTTCTCTAACTTATATCTATGCCAATACACAAGATTAACGCTATTAATTTTCTTAATTAGGTATTGCCTTTATCACAAGGTTTGGTAAGGGATTTAACTATTTGCTTTGTTATCAAGGGCACATTAGGTGAAGTATCACTATTGTTTTTATTTTTCCAGGAACAAAGACCACCTTCGACAAGAAAGCCTTCCGATAGAAGAAGAAGAGACACCTCCATATTTTGTTGAGGTACCGTACCTGTTCTTATTACTTCAAAATTTGCCAGAGTCAGAAGAAATGCTTAGCTTTTAGTAACAGAACTGTCACACAAAGTCGAATGATGACTTATTCTGAGGATGAATCTTTGGATAAGTCGACTTTTTGTTGTTATTCAATTCAAGTCCTTTTCTCCAATTCAATTCAATTCATGCTAACACACTTGGCTGTTAAATTCAGACAATTCCAATAATAAGAAAGACGCTCTTTGTTGCCAATCTCTCTCCGCAAATTAAAATACCAGATATGTAAGTAGCACCTTAAATTCCCACTTTCGTTCTCAGAGCAAGTTTTTCATGACTGATATTTTATCCTCTGTTTCTTCAGCATCAATTTTTTCGAAGATGTTGGAGAAGTTGTTAGTGTTCGACTTACTGTGAGCCCCGAGGGTAAGCATGTGGGCTATGGTTTTGTTGAGTTTGCTTCTCCTTGCGTAGCAAAGAAGGTGAGAGTAGTTTTGTAGTAATGATGAAATAAAATATTAAAGTAGTTTGAATAGTGTATAGTTATGATGAAGAATATACAAGTTGTTTTCTTGAAAGTATGATTGCTGATTAGATCTTACATACTGCAGGCGCTGGAAGAGAAGAATGGTAAATATTTGCACGATCAGAAGATTTTTCTTGATGTGGCCAAGACAGCTCCATTCTCTCCACAACCCAAGTAAATTGATTTTCAATATGGAAATTTGCTTATGTTAACTTATTTCTAGAGTTTTGATGCTATTACGGAAGACTAACGATATAGTTTTTGTTAATTAGGTACAATCTCGCAGAGAAGCTTTGGTAAGGGATTTAACCTATTTGCCTCTTTAGTTTGTTATCAAGAGCACATTGGGTGAAGTTTTTGGTATACATGGAGAGATCACAAGGGTTCTTGATATTCCAGGCACGAAGACTACCTTCTACGAGAAAGTTGTCTGGTAGTAGAAGATGAGACACTGGACGGACTTGATGAAACTCACAATTTTGTTCAGGTATCCCTGTACTTATTATCTTCAAATTACGTCAGACTCAGAAGCAACGCTTAGTGTTAATAAAAGAACTGTTGCCACAAAGTTGAAAGATGGTTTACTGTGGGGATGAATCTTTAGATGAGGCTCCTTTTTGTTGTTATGCTGTTAAAATCCTTTTCTCCTTAGAGTCGTGCTAACAAACTTGGCTGTTAAATTCAGGCAGTTGCGGTAAGAAAAAAGACACTCCGTGTTTCCCATATCTACCAAGCTAAAATATCAGATATGTAAGTAGCACCTTTAATTTACTCTTCCGTTCTTGGAACAAGTTTTTCATGACTAATACTTTATCCTCCATTTTTTACAGCATCAACTTCTTCAAAGATGTCGCAACAGTTGTTCATGTTCGACTTGCTGTAAACCACAAAGGCAAGCAACTTGGCTATGGCTTTGTTGAGTTTGCTTCTGCTAATGAAGCAAAGAAGGTGCGAGTAGTTTATAGTAATGATGAAATGTATTTTAGTAGTCATTAGAAAGTAGTGTACACTTACGACAAAGAATATATTCAAGTTGTAATTTTGAATTACGGTTGCTGATTAAATCTTTTATACTGTAGGCGCTGGAGAGGGATGGAGAATATTTGCACAATCGCAAGGTTCAGCTTGATGTGGTTAAGGCAGATTCTCCACACTCTCTACGACCCAAGTAAGTCGATTTTCCATCTTAGCGAGATTTGTCTCTGTAACACTGGTTCTAACTTATTGCTAGAGTTTTGATGGCATAACTGAAGACTAACTCTATTATTTTTTTGTTACTTAGGTATTGCTTTGATCACAAGGTTTGGTAAGGGATTTAACTATTTGCCTCATAAATTTGTTATCAAGAGCAAACTGGGTAAAGTTTTTGGTATACATGGAGAGATGAAAAGGGTTTTTGATATTCCAGGTATGAAGACTACCTTCGACAAGAAAGCCTTCTGATAGAAGAAGATGAGGCAGTAGAAGGAGTTGATGAAACTCCCAATTATGTTGAGGTACCTGCTCTTATTATCTTGAAATATGTCATGCTCAGAGAAAACGCTTTATTCTGTAATAACATAACTATTGCCACAAAGTCGAAATATGACTTAATCTAGCGATGAATCTACATTTTGTTAATATGCAATTAAAGTCTTTGTTCTCTTTAATGTCGTGCTAACACACTTGGTTGTTAAATTCAGGAAGTTGCCGTAAGAAAAAAGACGCTCTATATCACCAATCTCCATGTCAAAACTAAAATACCAGATATGTAAGTAGCACCTATACTTTCCATCTTTCGTTCTTGGAGCAAGTTTTTCATGGCTGATATTATATCCTCCATTTTTACAGCATCAATTTGTTCAAAGATGTTGGAGAAGTTATTAGTGTTCAGCTTATTGTAAACCACAGGGATGAGCAAGTGGGCTGTGGCTTTGTTGAGTTTGCTTCTGCTAACGAAGCAAAGAAGGTGAGAGCAGTAAAATGATGAAAAGTATTTAAGTAGTCATTTGAAAAGGAAGTGTATACTTATGACAGTCAAATTTACAAGTAGTTATTTGAAAAGTACCATTGCTGACTTAATCTTTCTTACTTTAGGCGCGGCAAAAGAAGGAACTAGGAATGTTGCGCTTTCGTTTTATTTTTCTTGCCGTGGCTGAGACAGCTCCATACCCTCTCCGACCCAAGTAAACTGATTTTCCATGTTATGGAGATTTGTTTCTCTAACTTATATTGCTAGAGTTTTGATGTCATTGTCAAAGTTTAATGCTGTTATTTTTGTTTATTAGGTACAGCCTTGCAGAGAAGCTTTGGTAAGGGATTTAACTATTTGGCTTTTGAGTTTTGTTATCAAAAGCACATTGGGAGATCACAAGGGTTTTTGTTATCCCAGGTACGAAGATTATCATCAACAAGAAAGCTTTCTGCTAGAAGAAGAAGATTTGAAGACCAAACCCAATAGGAAAATGAAGCTCTATGGTGTTTATAAGAAGTCAATCTTCGGCGTATCTTGCGGTAAGAAGGTTACCTTATCTGACGACAAGTGATAGAAGAAGATGGAGTAAGATGAATCTCTTTTGGTGTTTTTAACTTATGATACAATGCAACTATTACTTCGGGTGAGAAACCGTCGTCAGATTCATAACGTTCAACGGTGTACGAAATCCCAAATGTAATATGGCAGAGCTGATTGCACTATTTCCGGATAAGAAGTAACGAAAGAACTATCAAATAGTTCAAACCTTAACAGACAATGACACAATTCATACTGAGTAAAAACAACAAGAACAGCTTGTTTAGCACTTCCGACCATTTTTGTACTATACTACACAATATATAGCTAGAAAACAAAACATAAGAATAATAATATGGAGTTGTGTTTCCCTTTTATTGCTCTACTGTAACGGTGGCGATACGAGGAATGTTTCCTTGTAATTTTATGCACTTACAGATTGAGCAAGTGCAGTAGCTGGAGAAGCACCACCAGTGGTTGGCCTAAGAAAATGAGAAAAATTATAGGTAACTTGATGAAGTGTCTTCTTTTATATGTTGGTTCTAAAATGGTTCATGAGTATTGATGAGAATATCTTTTTAAGTGATGAAAAAACTTACAATCCAGCTAAAACTTTGACAGCATCATAGATAACCCACTGCGCTCCAGTGAGTGTTCCTATCATGAAGATGCGAAGAGGAAGGCCACGTGTAAACATACCCCATAATCCTAGCTTCTTCACTGCCTGTAACATGTGAAAGAACAAAAAAAATCCCAAGTCAGTAGCAGCGGATATGTTCTGAAGCTGGCTAAATATGTCAATGGACGAGCTGTTTTACTACATCAGCAACGGTTGCTCCTTTAGAGTTATTGAGGAATGAGACTAAGTTATCTGCAGGATGCGATATGACGGCGCAGAAAATACCAGCAATGTATCCACCTGCAAAGCTAACTCCGAGCTGAACTGGCTTCGAGCACTCCTCTTTTGGGGTAGGCATCACTTTCTTGTATATGAGCTCCACAGTGTTTTCAAAAGTAGCAAATTTCATCATCGTGTCTGCAAAACCTCAGTTTTAGTTGTTTTAACTGTTATTATCATCATCTTAATGACTCTGTATTTTCTTGAGTATAGAGACATACATGGAATCTGGCGACCCCAGAGAGGAACAAGTCCTTTGTGTAACCCTCGTAGGCCTTCTGATCTGATGATCTTTGGCAAACCATCAGATAAACCGCGGGCGAAACCAGGCTGAGTCTGGACCCTGACTTTGACAGCTTCCATTGGACAGAGAGCCACATCAGCTACGATTTCCGCAGAGGCAGAGCCAGCTAGGTATATCAAGGTTTTGTATTTGGCAGCATATTCTGGTCCAACGATGTCTGAGTAGTATTTCTTGGAATACTCATAAAGACCGTATTTAAAAGCTCCCTGGGCACTGTAACCGAGAAGCGTCGGTGACCAGCCTCTGGTGAAACCCTTGAGCCCTTGCTCTTTGATTGTTGTCTTGAAAGCAGAAGTAATGGTCTTGTACTTCAATGGATCAATCTGAAAATAACAATATTATTAAGGGTTCGTTCTGTAAATTGAGCTCAGATTCCCTCTTTTGAGTTCACATCAATATCATGCATGAGATTGAAAAGTCTCTGACGGCGTTGAAGAGTCGATGCCGTGTAAAACAAGAAACTCAAAAAACAGGTTGAAAGTATAACCAAAAAAGGTGGAGTTGCCAAAACTTTACTAAACTGAATAATTCATTTGACCCAAAGAAAAATTAAAGAATCATTCATATAATATCATACTTCAATTTCGTGATTATTTCACCATTTTAATTATCCAAAAAACATTGCAAAAAAAAATTCCATAATCTAATCCGGCAAAAAAAAATTAAGAATGGAACTAAATTAATCTTTCTCATATATCACTCATCTTTATTCCCCACTATTCTTCTATCCGTACCATTTAAACACAAGTAAACAAAAATATAAATTGTTATTAGCAGTGTTTTTCTCAAAATAAATTCTAAATTCAAATTTTTGTCGCTAAATATTTATTTAACCATTGTATATAGCACACACGTAGCTTTCGAAGAAGCCTTGAAAATGTTGAACTACAAATACTCAAATAGAGACTATAGAGTAATTTGGATTGAAACTTCACCTGCATGTTGCATTTGACGACATCGAGCGGCGTGATCGCCGTGTGCGTGATACCGCAGCATAACATCCCGGCGACCGTACACGCCGCGAAGTAAGCAGGCGAATACATTTCCACTTTCTCGTTGGGCGTCGCGATGGCGAAACTTGCGGGGCCGTTAGATGAGACAGATGAAGAAGTCTGAGAAACCGACGGTCGTGATTTGAGACGAGCCATCATGGTCGTAGCTGGCTCCTCCCGCGACTGAAACAGACGATGATGATCGGACGAGTAGAGGAAGCTCGGGATCAAAGATCTGCTTGAGTCGCTGAACGACTCAGACATGTTCCAAGAGATGAGAAAAATAAAAAAAAATATGATTTCTGTTGGTTTTTGACTATTCTCTTCGGGAGTGAATAAAAATCTGAGGTTGAGTTTTGGTGGAATCGAATTTGAAGTTTTTATAGTAGATGTTGTATGAGTTTTGGTTATAAAAAATGTCATATTTTAGTTACCATTGACTGACGTCAAACATTCAAATACTGCTTTGTCACGACTCTTTTACTTGTCAACGAGGTTTTGCAAACCGAATCAGTCATTTTACGTACTTGTCAACCAACAGTGTATATAATAGATCCTGGCCAGTGTTCCAAGATAGAGAGGAGTTACGTCATCTAGCACTTTTTGATCTCCTTAAAGTTATAATTACAGGTAGCTAGGATTAATAATGTTCTCTCTAACGCAGCTTTCTTGATTGTGTCAAACATAGTTGGTCAAATGATGCATTACGTTGTAGTTGATAGGCTTATCTTTATAGTTAAGTGAGTAGAATTGTTTTTTGACAAAAAAAAAAAAAAGTGAGTAGAACTGTTTAAACATTCCTTTGATTAAGCTAATACATGGATGTAAAGTTGTAAATGAGAGCAACACCATTTCTTCTAGCAGCAATATTTGTATTTGTAATGTATGTAACAGTTCCAAGCATGGCTAAAAAACTTCATTTCATTTCTTATTACTTGCCTTTCAATTCAAATTATACATAGTAGAAAATAAAAATATTAAATACCTTATTTTAACAAAAGAATTAATAATAATCCATCAGGCATCACCTACATTTGTTTTTGTCTTCTCCTCGAGGCTCGCATGTGTGTCTTCTCCGTATCAAACGCTGTCGTTTTGACGCCACTAAATTATTTCAACACTTTTCTCGAAATCTCACCGAACGTTTTTATTTTTCTTTCCTTCTGTTTTCTCGAGAAAATATTGCTTTTTCCTGAGAAAATCCATTTTCTGTATTTCACCTTCTTTTTACCCGCTTAAATCCAGCGATTTCATCCGCCTAACAAGCAACTTCTTCACGAACAGACTGATGGATCGGAGGAGGGCGGGTAGCCCAGTGTATGGTCGCCAGTGGAGCGAATCATCGAACAGTACGGAAGCGACATCGCCGGCGATGTCTCCTGCTCACCGGAAGCAACTCGGAGGTATTGGAGGTTTCTCCACCGTTAAGCGGACTCAGAACGTAGCTGCCAAAGCGGCTGCTCAACGATTGGCTAAGGTCATGGCCTTGCAGAACAAAGACAACGGAGACGAAGATGATGAAGATGAAGATGAAGATCTAAGTCTCAGATTCGCATCTCCTTCTCTTAAACCTGCTCGTCATGCTCCTTCTTCTCTTTCCTCCACTGGAAGCAATAGCAGCAACGGAAACAGTAATTTGCCGGCGGTTTCCTTCGCTCCCCGAACTAGATCGCCGTCGCCTGCGGTGAATTCCGTCTTCTAGCTTATAGAATTAGTTCAGATCAGCTTGATTTGATTGTGTTATGAACTCTTTTTTTCTGGGCTTGGTTTTAGCTTGTGGTGAATTTTTGGTTCTTTAGGGCTAATTGGTCTCTCTTTTTTATGCTTTGATTAGTTAGGCAGGAACTTCGCTGAACAAGTGCCTTCAGTACGTTCTGCTTCGGCCGGAAGGCCGTCAATGTCTGCTAGATCCACGACTCCGACTCCTAATCTAATGCCGCCTAGCAGGGTGTCCGTGAAAACTCCGGTTTCTATTCCACCACTTGATCCTCCAACTAGGAGCAGAGATAAAAGGTGAAAACATTTTTGTCTTTCACTTTGAAGTTTCTAACAATTGTGCTTCCTATTATAGTTCTCAAAAGTCAATTGAACATGTGGCTTGGTGGAAAATGTCAAACATAGTTTGGTTAGTCTTTGGAGTTGTGTATAATAGGGCTTATTATAAAGTTCCATGAGAAATGGGAAGTCAATGGGTTATTTGATCAAAGATATAGTGATCCCCATTGGTTTTGGCTGTACTGCTTGCCTCTGATTTTGGATATTTAATGTTTTAGGTTTTTTGCTGATGTACCATCAGTAAATTCAAAAGAAAAGGGTGATCAGCGTGAAGCTTCAGCTCTTCGTGATGAAGTATGTGATTGTTACTTTTAACCCTTTGGGGTATCTGGTCAATTTAATTACATATTGGAAATTATTGCTAAATCAGAATTTGTGTACCAGTCAGAAGAGTTGACTTGAGGCTGATTCATTTTTAAATGCAGCTGGATATGCTACAAGAGGAGAATGAGGTTGTATTGGACAAGGTTTGATCTCTGTTACTGAATTTTATTTACATAAATAAAGCTGTTCACTTTCGTTGGGTATAACATTCATACTTGATTACAGCTTCGTCGTGCGGAAGAAAAAAGGGTGGAAGCAGAAGCTAGGGCTAAGGAGCTTGAGAAACAGGTTTTGAACTAGCTGTCTTTTGTACTAGTTGTATTTTGAACTAGTTGTCTTGAGTAGTCAATTTTGTTACTGATGCTGTGTCTTAAAAATCTAAGGGGGAAAAAAGTACTCCACTTGTGTAAGTCTCTATGTATATCTTGTTGAAGCAGACTCCCACCTCGTTGTTTCTGGTGCATCCTTAGATTGTTATAAGGAGAAAATATGAATATGAACCATTCTGTTTAGCACATGCAGATATTAATTTTGTGTGTTTAAATTTTACTTTGAAACACGTATCTAAGTATTGGCATCTGTACAAGGTTTCATTTGTTTTTATTTTTGGTTCCAAAAGGTTGCCTCTCTTGGAGAAGGAGTGTCTCTGGAGGCGAAATTATTAAGCAGGTGGGAGCTTGTGCCTTCTTTAGCTTCTCTTTGTTGCTCCTTTTTCTTACAATATATGGTGGTAGTTTTGATTGCTCACGTTGACTTGTGTCTTTCTATAGGAAGGAAGCAGCATTGCGTCAAAGAGAGGTTAGTGTGACCAGAAGTGTCTTAATGCTCAGATGTAGTCTTCTCTTAGTCGAGTTTCTTTCTCCACCATTCTAATCCCATATCAAAGTCTTAGATAGACACTTTATGTAAAGCATACAATTTAAGGTGTGCAGAAAATTTGTACCTGTTTCAGGCTGCTCTAAATGCTGCAAAACAGAAAAAGAGTGGGAAAGATGAGGAAATTGTTTCCCTACGTGCAGAACTTGAGGTAAGGTACACTGATGTACTGGTTTCCATGAGATGTACCACTTATATTTTTGCATGAAGAAACCATGTCTTATTTTTCCGTCCTATGTTCAGAATTTGAAAGACGAGGCTACAACTGCTGCTGAACGGCTTCAGGAAGCAGAATCTGAAGCGAAGTCTCTTCGCACAATGACTCAAAGGATGATTTTAACACAAGACGAAATGGTTTGTTGATAAAGCTCGGGTCTTATTTTCTATCTACTAATCTTTTATTTATAAGTTTCTGACTTCATGAACTATTAAATCATCTAGGAAGAAGTAGTCCTGAAGAGATGCTGGCTTGCCCGGTATTGGGATTTGGCTGTACAACATGGTAGGTGATTCATCCATTTTCTGAACTAAAGTAAAGAAAATATTATCATGCTCCAATAGTAATTTAAGACACCTGGTCACATACTTGTGGTGTGGTAGGTATACATCACGTTGACACATATTTGCTTTTTCTATGGTGTGCTTCTGTAGGTATCTGTGCGGATATAGCACCATCTAGGCATGAGCACTGGTCAGCATTGGCTCCTCTTCCATTTGAGCTCGTCACCTCTGCCGCACAGAAAGCCAAGGAATTATCCTGGGATAAAGGCTCGTCTAATATCTGCTATGGTTTAAAATGTTAATATTATACAGTTGCTTGCAAAATGCTTATTTACCAGCATATGAAATAATGCAGGTGGGAATGATCGGAGTAAGGTTGCTAGAGATTTGAGTGATCTATCTGGAGAAGGAAATATTGAAAGTATGCTTTCAGTTGAGATGGGATTGAGAGAGCTAGCATCATTAAAGGTCCAATTGTTTCTGAGTTATCTATAAGCGTTGTCACCTAGCATAGATCACCAAGGAAAATGTTTTAAAATTTCCTCTCTTTTATGAAATTCAGGTCGAGGATGCTGTTGTGCTTGCATTCGCCCAGCAGAGAAAACTGAGTTTGGTTCGTCAAACTGTTTCTGGTATGTATGTATTTTTGCGAGCTATAATTGCAGCTATTGCACAATGAGAAATATATGCCTGTTGCTTTTTGTCGCTTCTATTCTTAGAGTGCTTAAATGAAGGATGAGCAACCTGTTGTCTTTTTAGATACTTAACACTTGTAAGCTCGTTATAAGAAGGTGTAACTAAAAGCAAACAAATTTAAGCTTTTGTTTTCTCTTTATCTTACAGATTCCAAAGGTCATGGAGAATCCAGATTTATCGATGCATATGGTAAGGAAAAAAGTCTATCTAACCCTGAGATAGAGGTCTTTTGTTCTTTTTCTTCTCTTCTCTTTGTTTTCGACCCCCTCAGCACCTTGTTAGTTGTGTAAGGACTGCACTAAGTATAGCCACATCTTTAACAAAAATAACAAGAGTATAGCGAAAACCGCTCGGTTCTTGACCTAGTGCATGAGTTGATTTAGTAGAGAAAATAGTTGAAAATAAAGAACCTGAAAACTCTTGACTGGGTTAGAGATATAACCATCAATGGTACCTGATAGGATTGTGGTTTCAAATTTTACCTTTGCCCTAGACATAAATTTTTTGTATGTAGACGTAATCAACCATATCATGAAATGTTCTTACAATCTTGTTATACTGTTTAATACAGAATTGGGTGAGGCGGAACAAGAAGATGTTGCCTTTAAGCAGGTACTTTAACACATACACGCATTATACTTAAAGCCTAAATCTTTCATCAGTTCACTTGATTTTTATTCAACTACACTTTATCCATGTTGTACATCATTATCACATAGATAGGTAATATCCGAGAAAATGTAACCACATGGATACATCAATTGGAACGCTTCTGGATATTGATAGAGTTTATGAGTCCAAGCATGTAGATCTTTGCTTATCACTTTAAATAAAGATATCGTCTTGATTCCTACAAAAACATAATGCAGGCATGGCTGATGTACTTCTGGGGCAGAGCTAAGCTACATTGTGTGGAAGAAGACATTGCAGAGGAACGTGTCCAGTTGTGGATCAGCCGTAGCAGCGGGAAATCTCAGACAACCTCTCATGATGCCTTGGATGGTAAAATCAGACTTAGCTATTTCGTTTTCATTATCTAATTTTTTTACTTGAGTTCGGTTCAGAATGATAAATTAAGTTTTTCATATTGCTCGTCTTCAGTGGAAAGAGGGTTGATAGAGCTAAGGAAACTGGGAATAGAGCAACAGTTGTGGGAAGCTTCTCGAAGAGAAATTGATCAGCTTCCGTCTCCTACTTCTTCGAATCACGATCTTGATGCTGATTCATAGTAAAGTCTCTTCCTCTCTTTTGGTAAAAGAAAGATCCGTTTTGTATATTTCTCTTCATATAAGTTTCACGAAGAATCTATGTGTGCCATTGTTTTTCTTTGTTCCCTTTGTGTACACTCGAGTTTGTAAGCTTTGGTATTCTTATTTTCACAACTAAGTCCAACAATTTTGGATAAAGAAAGAAAAAGTTTGAGTTACTGTAAGATATCGAAAACACTCATCACAATAAAAATCAGTCTTGTCCTCGCTGTATAATAAAATAACATCTACCAAATCAGACACTTGAAACTTTATTCAACTCTACCAAATCCTGCATTTTTTTTTTGTGTGGCAAATTCTCCATGGTTCCCAAACAATCAATATCCCAAAAACAAAGAGATTAGAGTACAAATACGAACTAAATTGGACTCAAATTCAATAACGCTTAAACGAGAGAGAAAAATAAATCACTAAAAGAAAACTTCTTTCCTTCTACAATATTGGAATGGGATCTTCCATGGCTTCTTCAGCAACATACCCACCAGCACGTCCATTGGTACCATTTAACACAACCACACTTCCTTCGGCATCCACATCAACAATCACAGAATCTCCTTCTTTAATGTCCCTTGAAAGCATCTTCTCGGCCATGCTATCCTCCAAAAGCCTCATAATCGCTCGTCTAAGCGGCCTTGCTCCATAACTCGGGTCGAATCCTTCATCCACCACTCTCTCTTTAAACCTCTCAGTCACCTGAAGCTCAATCTCTTTGACCTCAAGTCTCGTTACCACTTCTTTAAGCATAATATCAGCAATCTCCTTAACTTCCAGCTTAGTCAACTGTCTGAAAACAATCATCTCATCTAACCTGTTCAAGAATTCTGGTCTGAAATACTGTTTTAGTTCCTCAGTCACTAAGCTCTTGATTCTGTTGTAGCTGCTGTCTTTCTCATCGTGGTCAAGATCAAACCCAATTCTTCTACCACCTTTTTCGATCACACTGCTTCCTACATTTGAAGTCATGATGAGAAGCGTGTTCTTGAAATCGACAGTTCTTCCTTTGCTATCAGTTAGTCTACCATCTTCTAAGATCTGAAGCATCATGTTGAAAACATCAGGATGGGCTTTCTCAATTTCGTCAAAGAGAACAAGTGTGTAGGGCCTGCGTCGAACCGCCTCGGTTAACTGACCTCCTTCTGTGTATCCTACGTATCCAGGAGGTGAACCGATGAGTTTTGAAACTGTGTGTCGTTCCATGAACTCACTCATGTCAAGACGGATCATTGCTTCTTCTGAACCGAAGTAGTAAGCAGCCAAGGCCTTGGCAAGCTCTGATTTCCCTACACCTGTTGGACCAGAGAAGATGAAACTGGCGATAGGACGGTTAGGGTTCTTGAGTCCAACACGGGCACGGCGGATAGCCCGACTGATGGCTTTGACGGCTTCATCTTGGCCGATGACTCTTGTGTGAAGCGTCTGCTCCATTTTGAGAAGACGGCTAGATTCATCAGATGAGACTTTTTCTACTGGGATTCCTGTCCAGGTCGCGACAATGTGTTGGATGTCGGATTCCGTGACAGTTGGACCTCCTTCCTCAGCTTCATTTTCGGCTTTGCTCACTTCTTTGCCTTTAGCTAAAACAGCAGCTATCTCAGCCCTAAGCTCTATTTCACGGTCGCGATGAGAACCAGCCTATTGCAAAAAGAACTCAGGAACTGTAAATATTAATCTTGGGTATATGGAGAGTAAGAAAAACTCAATGTCGATACCTTCTCAAAGTCTTGGCCTCGCACTGCTTCATTCTTCTCCTTAGTGATTTGCCTGAGTTGCTTTTCAAGCTCTCTAGCTTCCTCAGGAACCTAACAAACAATACTTTCTCTGAATCAGCCCAAGTAGCTATTATACACAGATTTTTTGGTAATGAGTGAAACATGCCATATGTGTGAACCTGAGCATGGCGTAGCCGAACTCGAGACCCAGCTTCATCAATCAAATCAATCGCTTTGTCGGGAAGAAACCGATCACTGTCCATTCAAAAGAAAAGCTGGGTTGAGATTATGCTGCAATTTGAGTAAGATAATCGCAATGTTCTGTAATGCTTAAAGACTCAGATAAATAAAAGACAAAAACCTGATGTACTGATGTGACAGTTGCGCAGCAGCAACCAAGGCCTCATCAGTATACCGAAGTTTGTGGTGGATCTCATATCGCTCACGCAGACCGTGCAAGATCTGTATAGCTTCATCTACAGTTGGTTCAGGTACCTTGACAGGCTGAAACCGTCTTTCCAATGCCGGATCTTTCTCAATGTGCTTCCTGTACTCATCCAATGTTGTTGCACCAATACACTACCAATAAAAAAAAAAATTAGAAAAACTAGAGTTTTTGGTTCTATTAATTTATATTTTGACATAACTTCACAAAAAAAAAAAAAAATTTTACCTGCAATTCACCTCTTGCAAGAGCTGGCTTTAAGATGTTAGCAGCATCGATCGCACCTTCAGCGGCTCCTGCACCAATCAACGTGTGCACTTCATCAATAAACAGAATTATGTCATCACTCTGCCTGATCTCCTCCATAAGCTTCTTCAATCTTTCCTCGAATTCTCCACGGTATTTCGTTCCAGCCACTAGAAGACCCATATCAAGGGTTATAACCTGACAAAAATGTAAAAGTAAATTACGTGAAGCATAAAAACATATATTTGTGCACTCTAACTAAGTATCTTAAATTCATTATTAATTATCTAATAGAGTATATTTACCGTCTTTCCCTCAATTGTTTCAGGAACATCACCACTAGCAATTCGCTGTGCAAGTCCTTCAGCTATTGCTGTCTTACCAACCCCAGGTTCTCCAATAAGACATGGGTTGTTCTTGGTTCTTCGAGCCAAGATTTGGACCACTCGTTCGATCTGTGGCTGTCTTCCAACAACCGGATCCAGCTTACCCTGCAACAGGAAGTGAAAAATTAAGCAGAAACCTTCAGGCATTAACATGGCATTCTCTTTTAATGCGTAAAATTTTTAATTACCTCCTCTGCTAGTTTAGTTAAGTTAGTCCCATACTCTTCTAGTGTTGGCATTTTGCTGTTACTGCTGCTTCCTCCACCAACGCTTGCTGTGACTTCATTGTTTTCCCCAACCATACGTATAACCTGAAAAATGTTATATGTATACCCAAAATGTTATCACGAAATGGTTTACTAAGATAGGATATTGTTATTAGAATCCAGAATTGGTGCATTTACCTGCGTCCGGATATTACTAGGATCTGCACCCAAATTCTCCAAGACACGAGCTGCCACACCCTCCCCTTCACGAAGAAGACCAAGCAAAAGGTGCTCTGAACCAATGTAGTTATGCCCTAGAATTCAAACAACCAAAAGTTCCCAAATTGATAAGAAATGGTTAGTTACATCAGTAAAAAATAGGCTTATGTATTGCACAACACATAACACGCTCCAAAACTAAATATTATTAAATAGCAACAGATCCTTACCAAGTTGTCGAGCTTCTTCTAGTGACAACTCCAGGACACGCTTTGCACGAGGAGTAAACGGGATCTCCACTGCCACAAATCCACTGCCTCTTCCAATTATCTTTTCTACCTCTACACGAGAATCTTTAAGATTAATCCCCATGGATTTAAGAACCTTTGCAGCAATCCCAGTCCCTTCTCCAATTAGTCCCAACAGTATTTGCTCAGTCCCAACAAAGTTATGGCCAAGTCTCCGAGCTTCCTCTTGAGCAAGCATTATGACCTTAATTGCTTTCTCGGTAAACCGCTCAAACATGGCTTTTGTTACACATCGTTTACCTTTATCTTTCCGTTTTGGGATAGAAAGTTTAGCCATAGAAAACCAATCTTGACGAGGCCTTCCCATAATATCCAATGGATTGGTAGCCCTTAACCCTGCGAAGCTATGTAATTTCAAAACAGGTGCCTGACAACTGTACATCATCTTCACGCACCCTCTTGGTTTTCTGTATTCTTTGGACTGCACATGCCTTCCGGGACCAAGAGAAGGAACTGTAAATTGAGCTACCAACCTACCCATAATGCGGAGTTGGAGTCTGCATTGGGTAATGGTAAAACATAAGTTCTAGCACTATATTGGCTTAAACAAAAATACTAAAAACACACAGATAAGTTTTGTACTTTTTTGAGTACAAAGATGAATTAAAAACACAAACATCATGTAATGACAAAGCTACACCAACACGCAATCGAAAATATGTGCATACAGGCGATGCTGAGTATAACAAATGCCAAACACTGCTACTCAGTTCCTATTTAACCAAAACAGAGAATGAGCAAAGACACCAACTTTGACTTTGGGAAGTGTTAGCGTCACACTAGAAAACAGATAAGGATATGCATTAGTGAGAACATCAGCCAATCAAAGTGCTATAACTTTGGGTATACAAAAGAATGAATCTCTTAAACACAATTACAGAAAGAGCTCAGGCACGCACATAAATACACCATTTCAATTCACCAGCTGAGAGTGGAAGCTTGAGCTTTGATTCTTATCTCCAAAGCATAAGAAACAAAACGATATGTTTCTTTCACAATTAAGCAAACAAGCATTCATCTCTAAACAAATCGATACGCGAATACACAACCATAATCTCAAAGTAAGCATTTTTGCAAATCAATACAACCAAATGTAAGAGTACCCAGATTCCTGAAACACAAAATGAAACAGCCGAAACAAAACGCCAAGATAGAAGAAGAAGAAAAAGACTCAACCTTTTAAAAATCTCACACGACAGAGAAACAGAAACCTAAAAAAGCTTTGTCAATGAACCACAAAACAAACCCACAACAAAAAATGAAGAGACAGACTGAGCAAAGAGAGTGAGTGTAGGAAAGAACAGAGTGTTCTTACCGTCGACGCCTTTTGGATAGAGAAGTGGGAGAAAGCGAGAGACTCGTTTTAAAAGGTCGGCCCGTCTGGGGAAAGAGATAGGAAAGCGAAGAAGATGATACGAAGAGCTTTTTATCTCTCTCTTCCTCGCATCGCCGCCCTTCATAGATTAAACACACTCACCTACCAAAGCTCCATATCAACCGTTAGATCATACATAGCCTTTCACACCGTCAGATTTAACTACTTTTTCACGAGTCAACCTCAGTGGGAATCTTGGTCCCAAAGATAAGGGTTTGTGAATTGAGTTAAAGACCGGTTTCGTCCGAAAACTCCGTCAAACCGGAAAAAAATCAAATAACAATGTAAACAAACCAAATCAAACCGATTTATCAATAAGTATATTTTTCATATCATCTAGTTTCATTGGCTAGCGAGAGATTGTAACGGTGTCGTCGTCGCCAAACGATTTGCCTCTTCCAAAAGGTTCTTTGATAGATTTCTCAGTGTTCCTTTTTTGCGTGTTTCAGCTTCCTTCTTGTTTACGATCTGATTCCATTGTGAGTCTCTTTTTTTTTTCTTGTTCGATTGTGAATTGAGGAAATGGTGATTCGAGATCTATACGTATACGTTTTTTATTTCAGTTCGACTAATTTGAGAATGTCACAAGATCAGATCGATTCGTTGACAGATTTTTGGGGGTTTACGATCTTATTCCTCTAGATTTTCGAAATTCGATTCCTTTATATCAGATTTTGCCTAATTCTATGTCCTTCTGAGTTTTACGATCTTGTGTGTTATTCTGTGATCTTTCAGTTTCTTGGCCACAATTTTGAGTTTGAGATTTTGACTTGTCTTTTGCAAATGGGATCTTTTGGTTTTATGTGTTGCATAGTTCTACTGTTACCTTTTCTTATAAACAAGGATGAAGATCGATTTTGTTAATCATGTGTTTAGAACATAGAAAGGTTTGGTGGTTTATAGGTTTACCTAAGGGAAGAGAAGTTTTTTTTCTTTCTATTTGTGACTTTTTACTCTGTTTCTTTTAACTCCCACATTATCGTAGTTGGGTTTGAATACTCTGTTTGTGAGATTCAGTCTGTTTGGTAACTCATTGATTGATAGCTTCAATCTTATGATGCAATCGTGGGAATTGAGGGGTTCAAGGGAGGGTTGATTGATTAGAAACTCATATTTAAGAGAGAATAAGAGAATTGATGTGTGTTTTCATATCTCATATTCTATAAGCTCTTGAGGAATAAGAACTTTTGATTGACGTTCTTTATCTTGTTTAGGGCACAGCAAGAATGGAAGAAGAGTATGAGAGTCGTCGTGTGAGGAGATGGGAAGAGTTGGACACTGACATCTTAGTAAGAATTTTCCAGAAGTTTAGCGTCTTTGAGCTGACTTCGGGATTAGCTCATGTTTGTAGAGGATGGAGAGCTGCTTGTTGCGATCCGATTCTGTGGAAGACTCTTGATTTGTCACACATGAGATCTAGTTTCATCAAGATCCCATTAGAGCCTTATGTCTATGTTGAACGCCGATCTGATGAGGCCTTGACCCGCATCCTGAGACTCTCCATGAGCCTTAGCGGAGGAAACACCAGGACCTTGATCTTCCATTTCAACTTGTTTCTGAGTGATGATCAGCTTACTTACACCGCAGAAAGGTATGTCCCTTTTCTTACTTCCCCTTAGTTTTCTTCCAAATTGTTCCATCAAAATATGGCCAGAGTTCTGTTTTCTGTTAAATCGGTTGGTAGAACAGAATTTTGGTTTAGTTTGGTTATTAAAAAATCACTCTCATCAGTTTTCAGAAAAAATTTGGTTCAGTTTTTGGTTTGGTTCAAGTTATATGCCCTGTCTTAGTCAAAATTGGTGAATTGCGATTGAGTTGAATCTTCTAAATGCTAAAAGTTCAAAAATTGGCTGTACTCAATATATGCAGGTGTCCGGGGTTGAGACGGGTTGTCCTGCCGGCTTGGAACAGAATAAAGAAGACTGGTATATGCAAAGCGATAAGAATCTGGAAAGATCTTGAGTCACTTACAATGCCGAGCATCGCAAACCCGCCTTATCTCTTAACAGAAATCGCCAAGAACTGCAAGAATTTTAAAGAGCTCAAGATCATGGGTCCATTTGAGGTCTTCTTTGCAAGCACGCTTATCAGCTGCCTCCCAAACCTCAAAATCCTCAGCCTTAGATGCTCAGCGATAAAGCGGGAAGCGCTCTTGAAAATCCTTGACGGATTACCGAGCCTTGAAGTGCTCAACATATCACACTCTCACCTCGTGGAGTACAGCGGTTGGCAACCGCAGCAGAAGGTGATTATTAGAGAGCTGGATAAGACGATAACGGAGAAAACGGGGAGGTTGAAGAGGTTCTTGACTTGTATGGAGCACAAGACGTGTGTGATGTGTCAGAGGACAGAGAACGATGAAGGGATAGTGAGATGGTATAAATACGAGGAAGGAGAGTGGAAGGTTGATGAAGTGAGTTCTCTTCATCTTTGATGATGTCTTTGTGAAAACTTTTAACTTTCTTCTTTGTTCATTTGAGTTGATTTGTGGGTTGTTTTGATATAAACGTATTATGTGTATATATATGTAGGCAAAATGCGAATGTTTGTTTGTAAACTTGTAGTGATCAACTTTGGATCACCAACTTTGACACAAGTAGGAAAATAAAACATTAAACTTTTCAAATGTTACAATGTTTTGTGTCTATAGCTTTTGTTTATTAAACTTTCTGAAAAGAAAATATGATTTTATAAAACTTTACAATAACTAGTCAAAATGTGAACTAGTTTTTTTTTAAAAAAAGGTATAAACGATTATCTCATAAACCTTTTCTGATTATATTCAACAACTTCATAAAAAAAAAACATGCATGTTACATGCTCAATTCATTTTTTCATCACAAAAAAATGGCACTAAAAGTGCGTTTTGTCGTAGTAGTTATGCTATCTCAAACTCATTTTTTTTTAATCACTATTTATCGAATATTTTCAAAAATGAGTTAATGCGATATAGAATAATTGGTATAACCTACTCCAAACATAGATTACATGAGTTATAATCGAACATAGAAATCCCTAGTCTCTGGCCACTTAAAACATGTTTACGTACGTAGTGAGTTTACGCATTGTCGTTTGAGTTTACAAATCTTCTTAACTATAATCTGTGAATAGTCGAAGTGCAAAACCATTCTTAACTCAAGCATAATCAAATATTGTAGACCAAACGTTTTGCTTGAATAATTTAAACTAAACTGGTCTGACTGTCTGGTCTCTCTAACAAAATAGTTAATCATACTAATAATCTAAAATACATATAAGATTAGTCACATTTAGTTTGCAATCATCTCTACCTATATCTCTTACCTACCACTCGTCTCGAACGGCTTCACCGAACACTGTTTTATTAAACTCAACCATAAACACTAGTTAGGTGTATCGAGATCTTTTCTTCAATAAAACGTTTTGAAAATTCTATGTATACTAACAAAAACAAATATATTTTTCAGATCAAACAAGTACCTCTAGAAATATATATTTTTTATAAATTATTCGTCTTTGACGACGAAGACTATCAAAAACGTTTAAAAAATCTTGTTGCGTAATTGACCAATTATTTGTATTTTCAACCAAATATACTGTACAAATAATAATATTTTTAAAAATTCTGGATTACAAATAATTATAAAATCTGAAAAAATTAAAAGATACAAAAACGTTATTAGTGAAGATTCTTTTAACCTCTCTCTCTGACCAGTGAACCACCGATTCTATCTTCCTCTCTCTCTCTCTCTCTCTTCTCGATTTAGCTCAATCATGGTTCTGCAAGTATGGGAGACGTTGAAGGAAACGATCACAGCTTACACCGGACTTTCTCCAGCTGCGTTTTTCACCGTACTTGCTCTCGCTTTCGCCGTTTATCAAGTCGTCTCCGGTTTCTTCGCCTCCCCCGAAGTTCACCGGCCTCGTTCTTTGGAGGTTCAGCCGGAATCTGAGCCTCTTCCGCCGCCTGTTCAGCTCGGAGAAATCACTGAGGAGGATCTTAAGCTATATGACGGCGCCGATTCTACAAAGCCCCTTCTTATGGCCATCAAGGGTCAGATCTATGATGTTACTCAGAGCAGGTAATAGTTACTTTACGATCTTTACTACTTCATGGAAATTATTATTTGAATCCTAACTATCACAACTAGGACAGGATTTTTATCCAGTAGTTTCTAGATTTTAGGGTTTATGTTAGTTAATCATGTAGACGAGAATTTGGGGGTTTTAGTTGTTTGTTTGATTACAATCTCGATTTTTTCAGTTACTATACGGATGCTCGTTTAAGTTAACTCCTTTTAATAAAGCTGAGAGCTTTTGGTTATCTAACTTGGTGTGACCTTTTCTGGGACTTTGATGAATATTCTCTGCCTTTTGTTCATAATGTTCTTTTGATTCCATGATGTTTTGAGTGAAGTTCTAGCTAACATTGTTGGTAGTTAACCCAGTTGCGGTCATATCCCTTAATTGTATGCATATCGTGGTTTCTTTTGTGCATTGTTCATGAGATGTACTACATATCTATATAAATCATACTCTCATTTCCCATTAACATAGTTTTTCAATCGTCAAACTCAACTTGACTCTTACTACTGGGTCTCAAACTCTCTTGGCATATGTTCTTTTTGTACAGAATGTTCTATGGACCAGGCGGGCCATATGCTCTGTTTGCAGGGAAAGATGCAAGCCGAGCTCTGGCAAAGATGTCATTTGAGGACCAAGACTTGACTGGAGATATCTCAGGCCTCGGTGCATTTGAGCTAGAGGCGTTACAAGACTGGGAGTACAAGTTCATGAGCAAGTATGTCAAAGTGGGAACCATTAAAAAGAAGGATGAAGAAGGCAACCAAAGTTCAGAACCTTCGGAAACAAAGGCTACCTCTGCGGAAGGTCTTTCTACAAACAGTGAACAAGAAGCTTCGGCAGTTACCAATGATGAAACTTCGAAAGGCATAGACGAGAAAATCACGGAGAAGAAGGATGTTGCAAATGATGTTGATGCTGCTGCAAAGGAGTAAAAGCCAATGTAATCTTGAGAAAGTAGTGGGATTTTTCCATGGTTTAAGTATGAGTCGTATATATAGCTCAAGGTGGAAGAAGCAAGCTGAATAAAAGAAATGGTGGCTTTGTGTGTACTTTTTGGATCTTATATAATGACATCTCTAATTCTGGTTATGGAAGCTTCAAATTTCATTATTTCTACATCGATGTTTATTTTTATTATAGCAATTTGAGGTTTCAAGATAAATAAACACCTACCGTTTTTGCATTTTTAAAAACATAAAAATGTTTCATTTATTTACCAAGCAATTTTTTAAACAATATGTTACACCATTTGATTATTTGAGGAATATTTCCTAAGGAAAAAAAAAACAAATAGGAGGGAAAAAAAAAAAGTAATGAATGGAAAATATTACATTGGTCAACCTAAGTATGACTTCTCGGCTTCAAATTATTGATCCAAATTTTTCAAATTCAAATATCATATTATTTTCTTCCCTCTTAGTCTCTCTCTTTCTGTATCCCTCTCTCTCTCCCTCTCGAAGGTGAAGATTGAAGAAGCCAATGGGGGTGAAGTATCTCTGGGATGTTTTGGAGCCTTGTAAGAAGACTTTCCCACTCGATCATCTTCAGTGAGTTTATTATTGCTTCATCTCTATTTCTCTTTTAACTTTCTGGGTTTTTTTAAAAAAAGACCAAGTCTTTAACGAGATCTAATCGCTGTAGAAACAAAAGGGTATGCGTGGATCTCTCGTGTTGGATGGTTGAGTTGCATCAAGTGAACAAATCTTATTGCGCCACCAAAGAAAAAGTCTATCTTCGGGGATTCTTTCATCGACTCCGAGCCCTAATTGCCCTAAACTGCTCCATCATTTTAGTCTCAGGTAATGTAATTCTACCCTTCTGTTGTGAAATTGCCTTCAGATTAACCAATCTAAAGGTGGGTTTGTTGTTTATGTAGCGTTTATATCGTTGCCATTGAGAATAGTTGTAGCAGAAGAAGCATGAGTGATCAAATCAGTTCTGAGTTATTGATGTTTTGTGATAAAGAATTGGTTTTTTCTTATGGTATTTGATCATACTTGACTTGTTGCAATGTGCCTTGTAATTGTAGATGGTGCAATTCCCGGAATCAAAGTACCAACTTACAGGCGTCGGTTGAAAGCAAGATTCGAGGTACAATGATGTCAAATGAGGGATTAGTGGTTTTATCTATTGCATATGATGGCTAGTTTTCGGTTTTTAATGCTTTATTGGTTCAGCCAGGTCGCTGACGATGGCGTTGAACCTAGTAAAGAGACTTCACTCAAAAGAAATATGGGGTCCGAGTTCTCGTGCATCATCAAAGAGGCGAAAGTTATTGCATCAACACTGGGGATACTTTGTTTAGACGGGTAATTCTCCAAGACTATTCACTTAGATTGACAATGTGACTATGGTTCTGAGTGTTTTGCTTTAATTATGAGAGGGCTTTCCACTGTAAACATGGACTATCAAACATATATGGTCTAGTTTCTTGTTTGAGAGGCCTAGTAATATTGATAACTAGATTCTCATATGTGTTTTTCCTTCAAATGTAGGATTGAGGAGGCTGAGGCCCAATGCGCACTACTAAATTCAGAATCCTTATGTGTAAGACACATCTTTCAGCTTTAATCAGTTTCTTGTTCGTCATTCAGTTTACACAATTATCAATAATGGTTTTCATGATTATCTGTAGGACGCCTGTTTTAGCTCTGATTCAGATATCTTCCTTTTTGGTGCAAAGACTGTATATAGAGAAATATGCCTTGGTGAGTGGAGAGAGACTCTTTAGCCCTGTTGGTTTCTTTTGCCGTCTGATATTTGTTAATGGTATTATATGGCCTAATAAATCTGCCAATGAACTAGGTGAAGGAGGTTATGTTGTTTGCTATGAGATGGATGACATCAAGAAAAAGCTTGGTCTTGGAAGGAACTCATTGGTAACTTAACTGAGTCTCTTTAAGTGATTAGCTTTATATACTGAACCCTGATCTTTCGTTTTTACGAAGCTTTACCATGTTATTATAAAACGATTTGATTGGTAGAAGCATGAATGCATACTTGCAAAAGGTGGCATGTGATATTTTAGCTTACATTATTTTCTCAATAAACTCAGGGGAGAAAGGACTGTGAGTATGAATGGTTCCACTACAATGTTGTAGCTGTAAGGGCTAAATTCCACTAGTTGCATCAGTAGACAAGAAAACCAGCTGCACTTTGTTATCTATTATTCCATACGTCAAACAACTTTGTGATCTTAGATATGCTTCATCAAATGGTAAGGTTATTTATACAATGTTTTATTGGGTGATGTTCCAGATAGCTCTAGCGCTTTTGCTTGGCAGTGACTACTCTCAGGGAGTTCGTGGTCTTCGTCAGGTATGTTCATGACTCAGGCTTTTATATACCTCCATCTATCAGGGTTGTGTATTATTCTAGTTTGTATGTTTTATCAATAGTAGGAATACAAATGACTCACGATCAAAAAAACAAAAAATCTTGTGTGTACAGGTGAAAGCTTGTGAGATTGTTAGGTCAATTGGAGAAAATGTTATTCTTGAAAAGGTTGTCTCAGAAGGACTTGCCTTTGCGGAAAAACCTAGAAAGTCTAAGAAGCAAGTTAAGCCTTCTGTGTGCAACAAAAAGGGGACCTTACCTTTGGTTGTTATAAATGGTACTGAAAGTGAAAGCAACAACTTATTTGTGTTTTGTTAAATGGCATGCTTGACTTATCCACTTAATTGATTTTGGTGGTAACCCAAACAGAATGTTTTCTTATCAAAAGCTCTTTCCGTAATTTCAACTTGTTAAAGGAAATAATCGTGATCCAGAAGGACTGGAACAGATCAAGCAGGTGATCGATGCGTTCATGAACCCCAAGTGCCACCAAGCAGACTCTACTACAGTTTCCAGGTTAATACTTCTTTCCATTTCTTTGTTGTCAGTCCTGGGATGATAATTCTGCTTCAGATATACATACCTACTCTTAGAGCTACCACGTACATATCCCAATCTTTTGTAGCAACAAGCTTATAACATGAATGTCTGTTAAGCCTGGAGATTAGTGAACCTGGAAAGCATTCATTCATATTTCGGATGAAGGAAGTGATATAATATTAATACTGCTTTTTCAGGGCCCTAGCTGAATTCTCATTCCAGCGCACCAAGCTTCAGGAAATATGTCATCAGTACTTTGAGTGGCCCCCTGAGAAAACAGGTATAACTTTGGATTTTTATATTTCTTATTCCTTCTAGGTTGCATTTGCAGACATTGTACAGAACCAATTGTGAAACTAACGTTTCTCCTTTTTCACTATCTTTCATTTTAGATGAATACATACTTCCTAAAGTTGCTGAAAGAAATCTGAGAAGGTTCGCTATTTTGCAATCAAGATCAACTGAGGTTGAAGTTAACCTTCATCTCGATAAGGTACCTCTCTCTCTCTCAGGCAGGTTTTACGTTAGAATTTACTCCAAACATGAATTCATTAAATTCATACGGTACACATATTAATATGAAACTTTTGGTTTTGTTTTGACTTTAAAGAAACCAGCAGCTTAAATTTAACTGGTTTTCACTGTCATAAATCAGTTGGAAGTCAAACTTGAACTTGTCTTAACTCTTGCAAAAAAAATATTCTTACAGCCGCAGATACGAGAGAAGTGTCCGGTGTCTGAAATCATAAAGACTCGCAAAATACAGGGAAGAGAATGTTTTGAAGTCGCATGGAATGATCTAGAAGGGTTAGAGACGTCCATTGTTCCTGCAGATCTTGTAGAAAGGTAATGATAATTATCATAGTCTGACCTTCACTCATTTACTCAAAGACTGAGGATAACGTTTACTAGAAATCTAAACATGTAGCTCAAGTGATTGACATTGATTAAACTTGTGTTGTTTGGCCTTTAATGAAAAAAGTTAACGCACTATGAATCAATAGCTGAAATAGTGTCTAGAGTAAGCAGATCTTCAGGTAAGAGTATCAGCCGTGGACTAAACTAGATGCTAGAAAACTCTCCTGTCCAGTTATTTAGTTTGGCTTGGCTATAGAAACTTCATAGTAAGTAACTGTTTGGTTTCCAGAAAGCTGCAAGTACTGAATATGGAACGCCAAAACCAAACTTAATACTAGATCTACTTATGCAGCCAAATAGCTTCTGGTTATATATTACATAACACCAAACATGGTTCAGTTTTTGATTGGTGTTCACTGAATTATTGTTCTCGTTCTGGTTTTCATATTTATATCCCGTTTCTTTTCAGGGCTTGTCCTGAGAAGATCATAGAGTTCAAGGAGAAAATGGCAGCAAAGAAGAAGAAACCGAAGGCCAAACAAAAACAGAAGGAAACTAGTTCACCGACCAAATCTTCTTCTCTTACCGAACTCAGCCTCAAACTCCAACACCTTGCTCTCAACGCAACCTCTGTAGTAACTACAATCACCGCAGAAAAAGCTGCGCAAGAGAAAGAACAAGAAAACGCCAAGAAACATGACTACTTGTGCCTTATCGATTCACCCGAGAGAGAAAATTGGTCGACCATGGATAGATTCAGTGTTGGTCCGAGTTCTTGTTCATTGTATCCGGAAACAGAAGTCATTGATCTGATAAGCCCTTGTCCAGAAGCTCGTCCACCCAGAGTGTCAAGAAGTTATCAAGAAAAGAAGAGACATGATCAGCAACATGAGAGTGTGATTGAGCTGAGTGATTCAGAGACAGATGATGAAGAACATTGCAAAAAAGCAAGAGAGCTTAGGATGTTTCTTCAAAACATGAGGAAAGACATTATACTCTGATGAAACAAAACTGGACGATGATCATTTAAGATAACTATATCTATGCATTGTAGGAATAAATGTTACGAGTTCTTTAATCTGATTAATTAGTTATTTTCTAACTAAAACCAAATTATTTGTTGCAGAATATGGCTACTAGCCTACTAGTAGTAGTAAAGTATTAAGCTCTGCTCTTTCATTTCATCTCCTTGTCTACCTAGCTATCTTCTTTTCCCTGTTGGAATCGTGACTAGTCTTAGATCACGCTCTAGGTTTCCGTGGTAAGCAGGTCTTGTTCGGTCGCCAGCCATGATGTTTCATAAAAATTCGGTTGTATCGGATTCAAGCGCGTGTGGGATCTTCGGCGTCATCACCTTCTCGTGCCTCAGTCTCTGGGGAGAGATTGGCAAACGTGGCATCTTAGACCAGGTCCATATCTCCAATTCACATATGTACATACGCCGTCGAATCCTTGGATTTTGTGTTTTTTTTTTTTTGAGTGAGGCATTGCTTTAGCATCTGCCGTTGACATTGGTGTTTTTAAAAAAAAATTTGTTGTACAGAAACTCATACGAAAGCTTGTGCATATAAATATAGGGCTAGTGTTTCTGCTTTGCTGGCCGTTATTCAGGTAACGTCGATTTTGATGGCATATCAGCTTTTTCACCAGTTTAATCCCAATAACCGATTATTTCAGTTCTGGAATCCAAGGAGCGCTTTTTGCATCTCTTGTAACTGGACTCAATATATTACGGATGTTATTGCTTGGCCTGGGAGTGTACCACGACGAAGGAACCATCAAGTCAATGACCAGACATGGAGATCGCAGGTAGCTTAATCACACAGAAGTACCCTACCACCTGCCTTAGCCATATTTGACTTAACTTGGATGATCTCAATTTTTTTAATATCTCTTACTAATTTTGGTTTTATGGTCAAGAATCAGTTCCACTTTTTATTATATATTGCTTTGTGTCATTTCACAAAGTTATTTTCTGTATCAGGGAACTACTTAAAGGACCTCTTTATTATGTACTGTCAATCACAGTGGTCTGTATCGTCTGTTGGAAAACATCCCCAATCTCCATTGCGGTAATATGTAACCTTTGCGCAGGAGATGGTAAGTACCGTTAGCTTTCGTTTGATACAATAATATCATCAACTTTTGTATCCTCACTTGCTGTTAAAAAGGTATGGCTGACATTGTGGGGAGGCGGCTTGGAAAAGAGAGGCTTCCTTACAACAGAAACAAATCCTTTGCTGGTAGCATTGGAATGGCCACCGCCGGGTTCTTAGCTTCTGTTGGGTATATGTACTACTTTGCTTCTTTTGGTTACATCGAGGATAGCGGGGGAATGATTCTTCGTTTTGCTGTCATCTCTATAGCATCAGCTCTTGTGGAATCACTCCCCAAAAGCACTGACATTGACGACAATCTTACCATCTCCGTAACCTCTGCATTGGTTGGTTTTCTACTCTTCTAATAGTGCCCTCTCTTTGTTGTGTGTCATCAAATAAAATATAAGGGTCGAGCTTGTTTTCCCTGTGGTGTGGAGCTAGGTAAAACTGCATTCAGAATCCCCATATACTTGTATATTAGTGTAATATCTCATATTGTTGTTGTCCATGGATGTTAAATTCAGCTGAAATTGCAGCTAGGTACAATGTTTTAATGTTCTATCCATTTAGTGAGAAATATGACGACTTAACAGACGTTCTGCAAATTGTAATAGATAAACTACATGAGGTCTTGCACTTGGATGAAACGGAAAATCCAAGAAGCGTCACCAACAGGAGCCTTTTGGTTTGCAATACATGGCATCCTACACCACAGCTTCCGCAGCCTCCACTAGCACTACTTCAACGCATTCCGACTCTCCTATAAAAATTTTCAAGTGTTCCAACTCTTTTGCAGTTCCTTCATAACCGAGAACACGCAACACCTTCACTTGGAACGGACGCATGGTCACATCACCTGTGTAACTATGGCCAGCCCCTGGAGTAGCATCAAGAAGATACATGTAAAGGATCAACCACTAAGTCCCTCTCTCATGGGTTTTACTAATGATATATACCTGGATGATTAGAGTTTCAAGCTTTGGAGACTGCTCAATCAGATACGGCAACAGTTTCCAACCTTTTGCATTCTTACTCCCAAAAGACAAGCTTACAAGATTGTTGAACACCGGTAGAAGTAATCCATGTCCAACACATAGAGAAATCACCTTAAACACGCACACACATACACGCACACTTCACGTAAACATATATACAAGCTCCCATTAAATGTTGTAAAGAAAGAAATCTGGAAACTTACATCAACAGAATCGGGAGAAAGATGCAGGGTCTCGACGTTGCTAATCCCAATAATGAGACCCGTTATCTCCGGCCTCACGACTCTTTTAGTATACTGAATATCCAACCTAGCTTCGACTAGAGAAGCCAAGTTAACTAGTGGATAATCGTACAAGGCATAATGGGAGTAGTCCAGGAAGAGTAGATTTGGGGCGTCAATGGACATATAACTCATAAACTCAATTTCAAACTCATCGTAGTGAACCACTAGTCTCTTGATGGTCTGACTTGTTATGCGATATGGCCATCCTTCAAACCCCTCGTAATATAGATATAACTCCTCGAGCACTGGACAGCCAGGGAGAAGTAGATTACACATATCATCAGGTCGAATCAAGACTGATTCAAAGATGAGAATCTTAAGCGCTGGGAGAGACGCTTCTGGAGGAAATCCTTCAACAGTAACTTGCGTTCCCAGTCTCAGTTTAACCAGCGTCTTGCTCGTGAAGAGCTCAGAAGGTAGCAAGGCCTGAACGCTGGTCTCTAGACTTAGGTCCAAAACACCACGATCCAAGGCATTACATACCCAGCGGACCAGATGAGCGGACTCACTGTAATAGTCATAAATGCGGCATTTCAGAGAGAATTTCTTGATAGGAGAACCGCATTGCAAAGCGAGTGTTGTATCAACAAAAGTCCTGAAGCTCTCCCGCATCACATCCATCTCTTCTTCGCCCTCTTCCGGTTGCAGCAAGTCAGAATCATCAAAATCAAGATTATGCACCAATGCAAACACGTTCCTCCACTTTTTCGAGAGAAGAGATGTTGAAGCAGCAAGTTTGGTCGGAACTAAGGACAAGATGACGCCCAGAACCTCATGAGGGAGGCAGCTGATCGCATCTCTGGAGCCAGTAGACAGCTTTTTGGTATCCATACAGAGAGAACCAACGTCGCCTGAAAGATGAAGAGAGCTCAGAGTGATTCAACTGTTTTGCATGGATTTACCAGTCATATGAAATTGAGGCTACGATGATGTATATATATATATAGGGGTCTTCGATTCATAATTTAGGGATTAATTAGATGAAACATTTACATAAAGATATACACATTCAAAATTGTCAACTATACTTTTCCATGATAACGGTTTTCACAATAAGGAATGTTGTTTATATTTAATTTCTAAATTTGAAGAATACATGTAGTTGCTGAACCTGGTTTTGGTCGATGACGATTAGGTTTTGTACGTTGTTCTTTAGGCAATGTTGGAAACGGATGTTCTTAGCAAATCCATTACTGGGCCTGGCCCATGAATCTGAGATCGAGTTCTGTACTTTCATTTTCAGATAATTTCTTGTTTGATGGTCTTATCAACGAGCTCGACCAATGTAAATGTGCTAAGAGAGAAGTCCAAGTGATATGTAGAAGAGAGTAAATAAATAAATATACTTTGATTACACTAAACCAAATTTGTAATATTTCAATATCCTTTTACGTTTTCATGTCCTGTCACACCCTCTAGCTTTCTTATTTTAGTTGACATGTTCCATTGACAATTTGACAGTGAAACATCAGTTATATTGGATTGGACTGCTCGGTCTTTCTAGACCAGATTATGAAACTTTGTAAGAACGAGTAGCAAAACTAAGGTCTTAAACAGAGATCACATATTGGGATGAAAAAGATTCAGCAAAGTACACAAAATTTAATGTCGGAAAGATTCAATATGAAAATAAATCAACGGCGTTTAACACAAGGAACAATAGGAAATGTTATGAGTTCTTCTTTTTATCTTATTTTTCTTATTTGTAGATTTCATAGAAACTGTTTAAACTTTCAAGCTATAGCTAGTTTTCTTCTCTTTTGTACTTGATCATATTTCTACATTGCCTTATTTGATTCAATTTAACTAGCGTCTACCTCGCGGAAGATTTTCTTATTGAAAGAGTTTTCAAGTACTGTACCCTTTAGTTAATTAATACTTTGGTAATTATTTTGTGGTTTTGTTAAGATACCACAAATATATTTAAGAAGGTTTAGAGTTTGAATATATCACTTTTTTTTTTGCAGTGTAATAAAAAACAATGACAGGGAGGTTTCAAAGTTGGATAGATTCATCACCGAGGAACAAAACTTTTTATATGCATGCATGATGACAAACCAAAATGGTACCAATAGAAAACGAATGCACGAGTGACTCTTTCCAAGAAAGACACTTAAATCTATTAGTCTATTATTTTCAAGATTGTTTATTTTTGTTAGAGGTCAATATAAAAGGTTTTGTGAAGAGGTGTGTGTATATTCACTAATTAAGTAGATGTATATATAGCTGCTTATTTTTTTAAATAGCTTTGTCTGACGATAAAAGAAATCATAGTATAAAAGTGTCTATTTTCTTAACTCCGAAAAAACCAAAGTTGGAAAGAAAACTTAATTAAAAAACGAAATTTTATGTAGATGGTGTTTTCTTTTTTCCTATAAAAAAAACTTGACTATAACAAAAACAAAATATTGTCGAACATTATCAGGAAAAAAAATTCTAAAAAAATGTTTAGAAAAGAAAAACATGTTTGGTAGACAACAACAAAAATGAGTAACGACATGATTGGTCCACGACTTTTTAATACATTGTTGACTTAATTAGTTTTTAAGCAAATCCATATATTGTATATTAAACCAAACTATACATATTGTCACTGTTTATAAATAACCACTTCTCTGGTTCTTTTAAGTTTTAATTAAACTTTCTTTGATCGACACCTCTTCTTGTTGTCACAATTTGATATTTGGTCAATTTCTATCCGCAAAAAGAGGTAGAGAGTTGACTCTAATGATGATTTTTTTATTCAGTGAATAACGAATTCATTTCTATATAGGGTCCGAATGGTAACTGCGGTTTTTACTGCGGGAGAAGTGCGGTGCGGTTCAAATAATAGCGAAAATATATAGATATATATATATATATATATATATATATATGTAGATATTTTGACACTGTTACAGCACTGTTGCGGTGCGGTTTTGTAGTGCGGTATGGTTAATATTCGGAGCCTATATCTTTTCAAATGGTAATATATTTAAATATAGTAACATGAATGATAATTTATATAGTTCATAAATTGACTAGTAATATTTTAAAATTGTTATCAGTTATATATTTTTGGTTCAGCTGAATATATTAGGTAAGCCAATTCAATTGAATTTAATTATGATATTTTGTATATTATTGCATAAATTCATTCTTCAAAATTTTGTTCTATCAAACTTGACGGCTTTACAAAAAGAATAATGTATTTACTCTTTAGCTAAAATGTTTTAAGTTTACGTACTAAAAATGTGTAACCTAGTTATTCTTATTCACTTTGCTAACCTAATTCTTCATCAGTGAAATAGCTCAACGCCACACACCATAAACCCATATAAGTTCATCATTTTTGTTTTCTCTAATTAACATCTAAAGCAAAGTATATGTCAATATCGAGTTTTGATAGGTAATTGTGTCATTGTATGATTAGATCCTAACAAAACCATGCTAAATAGTAAGTCGTGTGGCACAGAAACCAATATTTGGAATCTTCAGTTAAACACAACAGTGAATGTCAAGATAACACTAATCCGCAGCTAACGTCATCACAGTGTCGGCTACCTAAAAATATTCCTAACCTCCCAAAGTTCCAAGGTCTATATTAAGCATCGTTTCTTAAATTGAAGAGCTTCACAAAGCTTGTTAAATGTTTTGTAATAGTGTTATTCTTTTCATTGTTTGTAGTTTGTATTTTTTTTCCTTTTTTTCATGCTGTAGAAGTAATATACAATAAGGCGATAAATAAATGTAATGTGTATATGCTCTAATAGAAAATTAAGTTGTTTAAGTGAATGTTGTTATACTAATGATTTTTTTTTGTTTATAATATTACATATCATCAAACTTAAATTTCAGTAATCACACGAAGACGTCACTAATATAAAATCATTTAAGTTGTTTGTACTTGTCAAACCAATAATGTAATTATTTTAATAATGTCATAAACAAGTATTTGTTAGAATAAAAATAAACAAATATGCAGGACAAAAACAAAAGCCAATTAACCAATGACTTACTATATGTTTATATTTTATAATAAGAGTTTATCTTGAGGAAGGCAAGTAGGAATTAGTTTAAAATTGCAAAAAAAAAGTCTATCCTTAGAAAATTTAACTAACTTGAATAGTTAAGTTAGATTATTTCTATTCACAACCAATAAGAATAATTCACAACATCACATGCTAATAATGTAATTTAAGTTTTGATAGTATATATTGGTGGATTACTGTAAAAATAATGTCCACTAATGCATAATTTGGTGGACTAATCACAATTGCAAGCCAAATATAATTGTGGTAGTTTAATTAAGTTAGCCTCTAACATAATTTGAAAAGGCAAGCATGTCAAAGAGTCTTATTGTCCTGAAATATTAAAAAAAAATATTTATTTTGTGTCGAGAAAATATTAATTAATAGCATTGTCGTATTGAAATCATGACATGAAAATTCAAAGTGTTTGGCTCCACCTATAAAATTTAATAACTAAAGATTTGATGAAGTGTGTCGTGTGGAACAAGTCCTCTTTCATATAAATAGTTATACTTTTATATATATCTATATACACACAAGTATGACTTACATATTACTAATATTAGTTTCATTTTATTTAAACTAATAAAATAAACTTGACCTTCAAAACTGTCTATATATATATATTTTTCCCCTTTCGAATTACGTATTGGTGTCAAAAAGATTGTCATCACCAATCCTTTTCAGTATCATTATACGTATATCTATATTCAAATTAACTTTAGAGAAAATAAAAAGAAGATGGTGAATAAATCAGAAAAACCAAACCGGAAAATGAAATCAAAGGAGAAGCAAAGGAAAGGATTATGGTCACCGGAAGAAGATGAGAAGCTTAGGAGCCATGTTCTCAAATATGGCCATGGATGTTGGAGTACCATTCCTATTCTCACTGGTAACTAACTCTTTGATTATAAATAAACATCTTGAGATCGTTTTATTTTGTCAAACAAATCAACGTTATGGTTTTCAAATGTTAATTTTGATTTTGGAATATGATTAATTAGGAGTTAAATATATTAATAATGGGTTTACATAATACATATATAGGATTGCAGAGGAATGGGAAGAGTTGTAGATTAAGGTGGGTTAATTATCTAAGACCTGGACTTAAGAAGTCTACATTCACTAAAGAAGAGGAAACCACTCTTGTCTCACTCCATTCCATGTTGGGTAACAAGTAAGCCTTTCAATTTTTTCTACTTTAAAATAGATTACAACATTTAGAAAGAATTACATAGGGAGTTTATGACTTCTTCATGTTTATGGTTTATTTTCTTGGACTTTTTAAAAAATGTGGAGATAAAGATTTTAATGTAGACTTAAAAACTGTTATATTTTAGCATATTTTCATAATCATCCCTTTTTTTTGTTTGGTACTAGATGGTCTCAGATATCGAAATTTTTACCAGGAAGGACCGACAACGAGATCAAAAATTACTGGCATTCTAATCTAAAGAAGGGTGTAAGTTTGACAAAACATGTAACCACAAGAACCCCTCAAACATCTTCAGTCAAAAGCTCACTTGAGGCCCTGCAGAGCACAACTGAAAGATCTTCTTCATCTATCAGTGTCGGAGAAACATTCAATGCTCAGACCCCAAGTTTTTTGCCAAGTCTCGTGTTCTCCGAATGGTTAGATTACAGTTTGTTTACGGATCAGTCACCTCAAAAGACTAGTTATGTTGAAAACAGTGTTGTACCGGAAGAGAGACGGTTCACTGGACCATGTGGCACTCTTTATTTGGAAGACAACTCTTTGCCTGATTTCGTACCAACTTCAGATTTTTTGTTGGAGGATGAGATATCTGAGATCGAGTTCTGAGCTACGACCAATGTAAATGTGCAAAGAGAGATGCCCAAGTAAATGTAGAAGAGTATAAAAAGAGAAAATAAATAAATAATAATTTGATTACACTAAACCAAATTTCAATATCCTTTTACGTTTTCATTTCCTGTCACACCCTATAGCTTTCTTATTTTAGTTGACATGTTCCATTGACGATTTCACAGTGAAACATCAGTTATATTGGATTTGGACTGCTCGGTATTTCTAGACCAGATTATGAAACTTTGTAAGAAAGAGTAGCAAAACTAAGGTCTTAAACAGAGATCACATATTGGGATGAAAAAGATTCAGCAAAGTACACAAAATTTAATGTCGGAAAGATTCAATATGAAAATCACCATAAAACATCATAATTCAGCTCTATCCAGAGAACATAAACTAACATCAATAGCAACCTTACATTCCAGTGAAAGCCTTCTTTCCAAAAGATGAAGAAGACCCAGCTGGGATCACCTTCAACACATTGAACCTCACTGTCTTTGACAATGGCCTGAGATTTACCCAGAACAAAGAAAGATCAACTCAACTGTTAATAAAACCAGAATTAATAAAGACGTGATTATTGATCTGAATCGGATCATACCTGCATTGGCCAATGATGACATGGTCTCCTTCCTTGACACGGAAGCAGGGTGAGACATGAGCAGGGATGTTTGAATGCCTCTTCTCATACCTGAGAACAAAAGGATAATACTTTCTTAACATCAATGTAAAAGCCTAAGAAAATGTATAGAAGAAGTATTGATACATGTATGCAAGAGTTACCTCTGGTATTTCTTCACAAAGTGGAGGTAATTCCTTCGCACAATAATTGTCCTCTGCATTTTAGCACTGTGGCAAGTACCAGCTAAGATACGACCTCTAATGGAAACAGTTCCAGTGAAGGGGCATTTCTTGTCAACGTAAGCTCCTATACCAAAGAAAAAAAACAAAACACAATCGCCTGAGAATCAATCTCATAGATAAATGGATACTGATGCATATTTAAACAATGTTTCTCAATATCAGTAGCTTGATCTCATATTCGAATCAGTGCCCATTTACTAATTCATAATCTACGGAATCAGGGAAAAAGTAATGCAGATCCAAACACTAAATCAAAGCTGAGGAATCTACCAGATTAATAGCAAATGAATGAATTTTAAAGCTATGAATCTATCAGCTATACAAAAACACTAATTCTTAGGGTTCCTTATCTATGATAAAGAGTTAAGCATAACTCATACCATCAATAGCTTCACGAGGAGTCTTGAATCCCAAACCAATGTTCTTCCAGAAACGGTTTCCACCTTTCCCAGGTCGCTTCCCTTTTCCAGATTTCTTCGAGCTTTGATTAAACACACACAAAAATGAACAATATAAACAACTTGGGAAATCAAATACCATTAAAATCAAAGTGAAACAGATTGAGAAATCGAATCGCGCAATTTTACCTAAGGAAGACCTTAGGTTGCTTAAGAAAAGCTTTCTCAGTTTGTTCGGCCATGGTTGAAAGCTAGCTCCCGCGTGAAAGCTCGAGGCAGTGATGTAGGAGGAGACGAGATAAAGCGGCAGCTACGACTGAAATGAAAACCCTAATTTACACTGACCTGCTTATATATATAAGAAATTTCTACGCGATTTATACAATTGGGCCTTTTAACTGGGCCTTCGTATTCTAAAAGCCTATGGAATTAAAACCCTATAGTGAGACCTGTTCTTTTTTCTTTTTTTTTTGGTTTTGGGATAAATTACATAAAATAGAATCTACGTCTAAAAAAACAATTTGGTTACTCTAAAAAAAAATCGAATTCATTTTCTTTAAATTATTTTTTCTAAAATTTAAAATTTTGACAACACTTTTTTCTACCAAGTCGAAAGTCCTAACCACTTAAACCATCACAGCAGTTTTTTCTAAAAAATTCCAATGAGCCTTTTGGTTATGTTATGGTTACTTCACTGCCATGACAGTTAGTAAGAAAATTAAAAACGAAACAATTAAGAGATTATAAATTTTCAAAGAAGCTTTATTTCAAGAAAAAGATGTACAACTTACAAAATGAGTAACAAAATACACAATTAAGACGTTACATTATGACCTTGTAACTTGCTATGCAACCAAGTCACCAAACCACCTAAGCAACAAATCATCCTTTAGTAACAAAGTAACATTCAAAATCCATTTGTCCATAATATATAAATCAAAAGCATCCAAATAGCTTGGTTGGAGCGGTTCCAGTGGCACGGTACTTTGCGGCCATTTCTTCGGCTTTGAGAACATCTTCACCACGTTTAGCTTCGGCCATGGCTCTCTTCTCTTCAGCTTCCTTGTGGATTTGAGCTATTTTGTTCTTCATTTTCTCTGCGTACTCTGCTTTCTTCTTTATTAGTTGCTCCTATTACCATTCCACATATTCAGGGGATAAATAGTGGAAACATTTCATGTAGATAAAACTTAAACACAACCAAAGTGAAAGAACAATAATGAATCTTTCTTAATTTTGTGTACCTCGATCTTTTTTAGCTCAGCTTCAATGGAAGCTTTCTTGCTGTTTTCCCAAGCACTAACTGAAGATAGCTTCTTCTGAGCTCTGTTTCATTAAGTTAATAAATTTGGTTGTACACAATAAGTTGATAAAAAGATCATGGGATTAGTTTTTTTTAAAACCAATAAAAGGCTTAAACTTCATTAAGAAAAGAACTTATTACTTGTTCTCTACTTTAGATTTCTCAGCTTCTTCCCAAGCTTTGATGAGAGATATCCTCTTATCTTGCTCGAGTCTAGCCAAAACAGCATCTTCATACACATATACCACAAATTTATCAGAAAACATACAAAAACAAGAGATATATGTTTTCCTCGTTTTATGTTTCAATCAATCATATGATTTAAGTAATTTCTTGATTGATTACCTCGGTAAACTGAACCTTCTTTCTTCTCCTCCTCAGGTTCTTCTTTAATGACAACAAGAATAACAATTAAAAATGTTAATGTGCTTGTTGACAAGAATAATTTAGCTAACACATGGCCATGTTAGATTATTTTGTGCCGTATAACGAATAACATGAAATAAATTAGAACCAAAAATCGTTCTTGGAAATATGTAATTCTTATTCTTTGAAACAAATGATTTGATTTGTGCCTAATTAAAATAAAAGGAAAATTTAAAAATTGATTTGTTACTTGGGACGACGAGAACAATAGCTTTAGAATCGTCGGACTTCTCCTCCGTAGACGGTGGTGATGGGTCGGACGCGGCGGTTTTGGGCTCGATGACCTTCTTCTGCTCCTCTTGAGTCGTCATGTTGTCTTGTCGTATTATAAGTTACAATATTCCGACAGAACAATATCTGAGAACTTAATTCTGATTAATTTCATAACGTTGTAAGAAGTTCGATTACTTAATAGAGATTGTAAGCATAACTGTAGATACGAAAAACTGAGCTGGATTAAGCAATGTCCTGTCTCTCGTTGGCATATACTAATGACTTTCTAAATTTTTATTTTTGTTTTTCCTCTTTTCCTTTTTTCCTTATAAAAGCAAATTATTCGTGACAGAAAGAAAAGATAAATAAAATGCTGATCTTTCCAGTGTATCGTTGTGCACGATCACTATTGTTTACGTGAATTCCTACTAATTAAAATGCACCCAACTAAGAATGATATTTCAGAATTCAACCATGTTTGTTTTTGGTATCGTATAATAATTATTAATTTATATAATCATTTGAAATGTGATTAGTTTTTTTTTTTCTTTTTTTGGCAATAAATAAACACACAAAAAAAAAAAAAGCCGAGACGTTGTGATCACGTTGGCAGAATGATATGATGAACCAATAAGAAACAGAAAAAAGCTCACCGGTCACGGTACAAGTACAACTATTTCTCTTAACACCAACCCAACTGATCTCTCGATGGGGAGAAGAACAGCTGAATCCAATCATGTTTATTACTCCTTGGACTTATTATGTTTTTGTACGTTACTTGACTCATTTATTGTCAAGTTTGAAACACGCTTCAACAAAATATTTTAAAGACATGTTCTTACTCCCTATGAAATTAAGTACTCTACTAAGGATTTTGTTTATGTAGTCCCCAAATTACATACAAAAAAGATGGATTGACGAACGATAAAAGAACTTAAAGAAGGTGTTGAAAAGATGTAGTGGTCATATTTTCTAGATTAGGATCCTACATCATCATGGGCAGGTTTGGGAAATTTATAATTTGCAATGTATATGTTTAAGAATTAAATGTAACATTTATACATAAATTTCAAGAAAGGCATACGATCATCTTTTTCTTTTTTGATATAACGCAGATGCGGTACGTTAATCTTTCTAATATGTGGCACTACGACTTTTCATACTATATCAATTACTTAAATAAATAAATAAAATTATGATAAAGATGAATGATTCCAAAGTTAATGAAAAGTGTATAATGTGTTGCTAAGTGTTATATCATAGCTAATAGCCTAATAACTTTGTTGAATAAAAGTGATAATATTTTATTATAATTATATTAGGATTGATTCTCAATAGCCATGATTCAATAATAAATTAAATTATATATCAAAATTAAATATTTTTTCAATTTTCTGATTGACATAAAATCCATACATTTAACAACATATCTCTATAAATATACAGTATGTAGTGATCCAAAAATAAAGTTGGTAAGAATCAGGTCAGCAATGAGAGTTCTACGTACTAATCCTAAGAGGTTAACTATATAATTCCAGTTTTAGAATTATATTCTTGTAAAGATGGAAACAAATTGATTAGAGACTTTTAAATGGATCATTATATGAGATATATAAAGATATATATGTAATCTTTTTTATTATTACTTTCTTATTTTATACTTGTTGGTTATTTTCTTAAGAATACTTGTTAATTAAAATATTGCAATTGAATTTTTAAAAAATGTAGGTGATTTCAATCATAAAAAAAAAAGAAGAACATATTCCATAATTGTTTGGGAAACAAATCTATAAATATATTTAGGGGATCCCATATGTATATGTTACTCTCTTCTGTTATCTCCTACAGAGAGTAGAAACAACTAGACCAAAAGGAAGACCTATATTTATGTTCTGTTCTTTGGTTCTCAAAGGTTAAAATATCATAAGGTATATAAACAACACATTGTTCTTATTTCTTCCAAGATACTACTGTCATAGTTTTATTTATTTGTCGAAGTTTGTATTCTAAATATATCCGCTAATTATTTGTATTTTTGTTCGTTCTTTGTGACAAAATTACAAGATTATAGTTGATTAGATGTTGATATTGCTTAACTTATCAATACAAGACCCTTTTGTTATATTATAAAAAATAACTGTAGAAGTATCTGGAAAACGAGTTTGATTAATTTTAATGTTCAGTACTATCTTCTTTAGTTTTTATATTTGTTGTTTATACGCTGTGTAGAGATGATTAGGCCGGTGTTTGGTATACTAGTCTTTTTGGCTATATTCCATTTTCCGGCAATCGAATGCCGTAGTCACCGAAATTTAGTGACTTCCAAGATAGAATTCTCAGCCTTGCGTTGCCGGAAACATAGCGCAATACTGACTGATTTTGGTGCGGTTGGAGATGGAAAAACTTCTAATACAAAAGCCTTTAAAAAGGCCATAAGCAAGCTCAGCCAGATGGCCACCGATGGCGGCGGAGCTCAACTCGTAGTTCCTCCCGGAAAATGGCTTACCGGAAGTTTTAACCTTACCAGCCACTTTACTTTGTTCATCCAACAAGGTGCTACCATCCTTGCATCTCAGGTAAGTGTACTTCAAACCGTTTCGTTCATTTTTGTTGTTTATTAGTTTTTGGTTTAGCCTGGTTGTGTTGGAGGAATGAAACGTCTCTACATTTCATATACCATAACAAGCTATACTGATATGACCAAATCAAACTATTTCTAATGTTTCAAATGTTACCTAATAGAGGGAATTGACGTTAGAATTGTAAATGCATTAAAAAGGTAAAAACAAAAACCAACTCCGGTTTTGACAAACACAGGATGAATCTGAATGGCCAGTGATCGCTCCATTGCCATCGTACGGGAAAGGAAGAGACGGAACCGGAGCCGGGAGATTCAACAGTCTCATCTCCGGTACAAACTTAACCGACGTGGTTATCACCGGTAAGTTTCCAACACAATCACCACTCCATGTTATCAATTGTATATAATCAAATAAAAATTCTTGTTTTCTTGATAATAAAGGCAACAACGGGACGATCAACGGACAAGGACAGTATTGGTGGGATAAATTCAAAAAGAAGCAGTTTAAGTTGACAAGACCGTACTTGATCGAGCTCTTGTTCTCCAAAAACATTCAAATCTCGAACATCACGTTGATCGATTCGCCTTCCTGGAACATTCATCCCGTATACTGTAAGAACATCATTATCAAATCCGTCACCGTTCTTGCTCCCGTCACTGTTCCCAACACAGATGGAATCAATCCAGGTAATGTTTATCCTGCGTGTCAATTATTTTCTTACACGGCAGTATTATTATCCTATATGGCAATATTATTATCATACGTGGCATTCTTAGAATCTGACGTGACATGGTTGTCATCCTCTGTTTTTGTGTGTTCTAAACGACTCTGTTTCTGGTAATTCAGATTCTTGCACAAACACATTGATCGAAGACTGTTACATAGTCTCCGGAGACGACTGCATCGCCGTCAAAAGCGGTTGGGACCAATACGGGATCAAGTTCGGAATGCCGACGAAGCAGCTCTCAATCCGACGGCTCACATGCATCTCCCCAAAGAGCGCAGGAGTAGCATTAGGAAGTGAAATGTCTGGAGGAATCAAAGACGTTAGAATCGAAGACGTTACTCTAACCAACACAGAATCAGCCATCCGTGGCGGTTACGTCAAGAACATTTTCGCTAGGAGGATCACAATGAAGACGATGAAATACGTTTTCTGGATGAGTGGAGACTACAACCAGCACCCTGATGAAGGATACGATCCTACGGCGTTTCCGGAAGTTACTAACATCAATTACAGAGATATGAAGGCTGAGAACGTGACGATGTCTGGGAGTCTAGACGGGATTGATAAAGATCCGTTTAAAGGTATTTGTATTTCGAATGTGACTATAGCTTTGGCGGATGACGCTAAAAAGGTGCAGTGGAATTGTACAAATGTGGCTGGAGTTACGAGCAGAGTTAAGCCGGAGCCATGCAGTTTGTTGCCGGAGAAGAAAGCTCCGACGAAGAATGATGAGGACTGTGTGTTTCCGTCTGATTTGATTCCGATTGAGAGTGTTGTCTTGAAGAAGTGTTTTGTTTCAGTATAGAGTCACAGTCTCAAAAAATAAGATAATATTGTAATTTCTGAAGTCCCTATATTAAATAAAAAACGGATATTTAAATACATTTCAATGGATATTTATTTTAGCAGTTGCTACCAATGAAGAACCTGGAAGGAGCGTTAAAGGAGAGCCTATATAAGATCAAAGCTAAGACCTTTTCCATAAATCCAAAGAATCAAGGTAGCAACAAAATCGAAGATTTGAGGGTAAATTAAAAACAGCTCTTTGCTAATACAGGAAAAAAAGAAGATTCAAATCCTAAATATGACAAAGAACCTCACTTCTTCTCTTCTTTTTTTAACGTCAGCAGCTCTCTTGGCTCTTGCACCTGGCAGCATATCTCGGTGTAAACACAAGACCAAGTGTTTGATTGACGTTGAAACTAACTAGACCAAGTCTTTTTCAAAACTTTAAAAAAGTACTAATTAGACCAAGATAACGTAAATATTAAGATTTTTTTTAACCATGTTAGAGTTTCTTTTTTTGTTATTGCAAATTTCCCTAATTTTGTTATTAATCATACATTTTCTTATAACTTCGTGTACAAAAAACAGAGTTTGATTCGGATGATATTTGTTAGTTCATGTTATTCAGATTAAACACTCTTATTTAAAAGTCAAAACAACATACTTTACTTTCCCATTCCAACATTTTAGTTATACAAAATAAAAAAGAAAAAAAATATTACATCAAACCAAATTTGACAAGCTAGGAAGATGCACTGAAAACATATTTTTGTATACTTGGAAAAAAAAAAAGATTACATAATAGTACAAGCATGGGGATTATCATCACTAAACATCGAAGCCGCGATCTCATCGCCGGCCACCGCAACGGAGTAAACAGCAGGAGTGTGGAAGAAAGTGTGGACACCACCGGTGGGATCGGTTCGGTGTGCATCAGAGTAATAGTGGTTGGTCACGTAAGAAGGGTATTTGTAGAAAGAGGCAAAATGGCTGTTACCTAACCGGTATGGCCACGGTTCAGCCGCTTTACCGGCACGTCGTACCGCTTTCAATACCTTCTTCTCCTCTAACCGGTATCCTCGAGCCGTTACTTTTTGGTTTTCCATCTCCACTTCTACTTCTTCCACTCCTGCATGTAAACCAACATTAACCGGATTAATTAAAAACATCTGATCATGTGAAATAACCGGGAAAGTCTGATGTTCGATTTTAATCCGTTCATTATCGTTAAATCCAGATTTCAAGCCTAATCTTTTATTTTGTTATAATGCATTAGTTTGTTTTTTGATATATGAGAAAATGAAAACAAAAAATACATACCAAAATTGAAAGATAACAAAGCTTAAATTGGATTGAAAATGTAAAAAGGTATATTTTGATTAAAATCACAAATACAATGAGAACCAACGTTATAACGATTCATATATTTTTACTTTGGTTACTAATTAACATTTTGAAAGCCAATTAAAGCCAAACCAAAATTTGTTAACGCTACTTAATACTTGGACTGAAGCAACAGACACATATTAAAACTCAAAACACTTTCAATACCTTTAACCTTGAGCAGAGTCTTCCTAAGCTTAGAAGCACATCCTTCACAATCCAAGTTTGGAACTCTTATCTCCACAGACATCTACAAACTCACATTTCAGCTATATATATGAATTCTAAACGAAAACCAATAAGTAAGAAGAAAGGAGTGAGATAGATTACTCACAGACATGATCTTAAAAACTCATTCCAAACTTAACCCCTTGTAAAGAGAAACTTCCTCCAAGCTTATACTTAGTTCTAGAGAATGAAGCAGTGCACAAAGGCTACTAAATGTGTATGCCTATATATTTAGGTGGACTATGTATATGCACTGTGAATAGAGAGTAGTACTATAATTTAGATTAGTATTTTCATACTAAATAATTATATAGTATATGCGATAATGGAAAGGGTTCTTGGGTTGTGAAATAGGGAGACAAAGGAAGAACACAGCACGCGTGAAATAGTAAGAAAAAAGGTGTGAGTGTGGAGCTTTTAGGTTTTCATCTCTGCCCCAGAATCATATCGCTCTCACTCTCTTCCAATTACTTGTAAATATTATTAGTATTACTTTCTTTAGGCATCGCAACATAATTTTTTTTTTAAATGGTTTAGGTGTGAATGTGTGATATTGTCATATTGATATAATAGAAGCAGTCCCTACTAATAAAGCAAATAAAATGAAAATACGGATTGATGCAAAGCTTTTGTATGAACCCTTCACTTTCTTTTTAGTTCAAATATCTTATCATGTTTTAATATATATACTATATAAATCAATAATGTCGTTGAAATAATTGAGAAATCTCATTTTAGGAAAATAACAAAAATCGAGAAACGTATAAACTATATTATCTCTTTTTGGTTTAATGCAATTTCTTGGAGGCATCCATGAATAAATCATGCATGATGAAATAATTCGATAAATAAAATTACGTATCAATTCAGAGGGTTTCGATTGAACTCAACTTAACGATAAGGGTTCGGTTAAAAATGTAGATACACACTTGACTTTGATTGATAGTGTTTTAATTTAACCTCATTAAACTATTCAACTTTTGTGTTTGTGAAAGAAAAATAATGTAAAAAGGATGCAAGAGCGTATATATAGTCTCCATTTTGTTGATATAAAGTTGTGATTAAGGTAGGGACATTGATCGTTATTAAGCATGAGCTTTAATTCAAAATAAAAATGTCAAAAGATGGCACTCCTAAAAAGATTTTGTTAATCCTATAATTTCGGTTTATTTGCTTTTTTTCTTCAATCATTCTGTTTCCATCTAATTAAGAAGAACCAAGAAGAACATGATGTGATATTTGCAAGTGAAGAGTACAACCAAAATTCCTAAATATAATGATCCATTAAGTTTCTGAATATTCAAACATCACAATATTTGGTTATTCATGATATTACATGCTGCATGTTCCACGAAAGCGTAAACCCTTTATTGAACAGTGAACTCCGACCAAGACAGCTCTACAATGCAAATGTCATGTCGTAACCAGATCGAAGTCAGTAGTATATGATATTTAGAACAAAACCACTTAAAAAAAAAGAGATAAACAACAACATTGGTCCATTTTCTCGAAATCACCCACATGTGTGTTGTACTCCAATCTATGCTTTAATGTGGCCCAAAATAATGCTCGATTTTGTTAGTTGTTGCCACCTTTTTTTTTAATAATTTTTTTTGATGTTTAAATATCAACCAAACCGGGAAAGATATATATATGACCCTATGTCCTCCTACGTCGTCGTCGTCGTCGTCTATTATTATTTGATCGGTTTGAAATAATTACGACATGATGTCCATCTTCTGATCTTATAGCCTCATAGGCAAATCATAAAAACGTTTTTTTTGGACTTGGGCTTGGTCCCCGAGATTGGCGTCGACCTATATAGGCCTTATTGTCGTTTACACTGTGAAAATTCACCTACATTTTTATCACATTTGTAATTTTTGTTTGTTTGTATTTTGAATCATATTTTAAAACCTTACAGTTAAATTTAGATGAATTTTACAGTTAACTTTTCCTATAATGATTCTAATTCTAAGTGCCACATATTTAGACGAATAGTATTTCTTTGGAAAAAAAGACACAATTCGTCTTTTGTACATCTATGTCTCCCAATTTCACCTAGAAACTTTAAACATTTTATTAATTCAAGTCTTTCAAAACATTAAAAGATCGAGTTTAGTAAATAATTAAACCAAACCTTTTTTTCTTGTTCTGCTTCACATGATTCTCTCTGTCCTTTCCTTTTCTCTCTCACCCTTCAAATCTCTCTCTCTCTCTCTCTCTCTCTCTCTTCTTCATCTACCGTTTCATTGATTTATCAAATCTGGCATGCAACAACAAGGAGCTATGATGAGGAACTCACCCTCGTATGGCTCTGGAGCACCTCATTCTCGTAATTTCGACACCATTTGGTCTCCACTCGTTAAAACCGGCGCCGGTGCTTCCAACCGTTCCTACGCCTTCTTCTCCCTCTTCCTCTTCCTCCTCCTCGGCGCGTTCCTCTCCACGCGCCTCCTCCGCGACCCCTCCGTACGCACCTTTTTTATATTTTACTTACTATAATTAGTTCCTCTCTTCTATTCTATTGGAATACATCAAAACGGCACCCTCTTTGTCGTTTTCTTCTTTTGCGATATATTTTTGCCACGTCGGATATTTTACATTAATGGTTGATGGTTCTAAAACTCTTTTGGCGCCTGATTTGTCGCCTCACCAACACTTTTCGTCAAAGTCACCGAGCGTTTGACACGTGTCTACACGGGAGCTTTACTAATCACGTGATTGTTTTTTAGTTAATAACTAACCACCGCTATTTACTGAAACGACTTCGTTTTGGTAAAACTACAGGTTCTGATAGAGAAGGAAACGGTGACCGTGACTCAGAGAGAAGCTACTCAATCACCAAACTACCCTCAGTCGAGTAAACTAACCACGGAAAAACCAAGTAAAGAGTTCACGCTAAGCTGCGCCGCGTTCTCCGGCAACGACACTGTTACTTGCCCAAGGAACAGTTATCCGACGAGTTTCCGATCCAACGCCGAACCAGCCACGTGTCCCGACTATTTCCGATGGATTCACGAGGATCTACGACCATGGGAGAAAACCGGGATCACGAGGGAAGCCTTGGAGCGAGCCAATGCGACGGCGATTTTCCGGTTAGCCATCATCAGCGGGAGGATCTACGTCGAGAATTTTCGTGAGGCTTTTCAGACGAGAGATGTGTTCACGATTTGGGGATTCGTGCAGCTATTACGGAGATATCCTGGAAAGATTCCGGATCTCGAGCTCATGTTTGACTGTGTTGATTGGCCTGTGGTGAAGGCGGAAGAATATTCCGGAGTTGATAAAACTTCGCCACCGCCGTTGTTCCGTTACTGTGCCAACGACGAGACACTCGACATTGTGTTTCCCGATTGGTCCTATTGGGGATGGTAATTGCTTCACCACTGTTAGCTTTTGATTTGACTAAAATGGAACCCTATAGTGAATTTACTTGGTAGCTGAAGAAATAGCTGTGGAGTTGTTTAGAGATGCATAGGTCAGAGATATGAGAGTCGTTGCATTGGTTTTGTAGGGCTGAGGTGAATATAAAGCCATGGGAGAGTCTATTGAAAGACCTTAGTGAAGGGAACCAGAGGAGTAAATGGATAGACAGAGAACCTTATGCTTACTGGAAAGGGAATCCCACAGTTGCTGAGACGAGACTTGATCTCATGAAATGTAATCTCTCCGAGGAGTATGACTGGAAAGCTCGTTTGTACAAGCAGGTAACTGACTCTATGTCGATATTACATTGTTCTTGTTCTATGATTCAGTTAGTTAAATAGAGTCTTGGATTCGCTTCCCATTGCATAAAATCATATGAATCGTAAGAGAAATGTTTAGTTAATCAGTATCTAGTGGTGTGCTATCTTAAAAGGTTGAGTAACTTGAGCGTCACTTGTCTTGGGAACTTGTTGGCATTGTTATGGCTGTCCAAGTATTTGTATCTAAGTGCTTTTTATTGGAGAACATTAGCAGTGATGTCTGAACTAATCAACACAAGAAGTGGATATATAGTTTATATTGTTGGTTTTGTTCTTATGTACTATGGTGCAAAAGTTGAGAGTTCTGGAGTTGTGCTGTCGGTGAATTTGTGTATTTTTGTAGGATTGATGAGTTTTGGAGTCATAGTACTTTTCTATGTGCTTAATTTTGGTGTGTTTTTGTAGGACTGGCTCAAGGAATCAAAGGAAGGTTACAAGCAATCAGACTTGGCTAGCCAATGCCATCACAGGTAGTAGTGGCACCTAAATTTTTAGAGGAACCTTTGCAATTACTTTTGGGCTTCTAAGAAATGGCTTAAGCAAAAATTGTTATAGGTACAAGATTTACATAGAAGGGTCTGCATGGTCGGTGAGCGAGAAGTACATTCTGGCTTGTGACTCGGTGACATTAATGGTGAAACCTCATTACTATGATTTCTTCACACGAGGTATGTTCCCAGGGCACCATTACTGGCCCGTCAAGGAAGATGACAAATGCCGCTCCATCAAATTTGCCGTTGATTGGGGAAACTTACATATGCGAAAGGTATGATATTACTTAAACAGTATTAGATTAAACTGGGGCTTTGTTAATTGGTTCTCAATCTCAGTATAATATATAATATCTACACCGAGACACACAGACACATGTTCATTTGTTTCAATCAACGCACATTAGATATTGAATCCCCTCTTGGCTTAGTTTACTGGATTCATTCTCTATTAGCTGCATATGATGTATCAGACTCACCTTTATATGCATTTCATGAATGTTTGATTGAGAATCGGGTCTAAGTACTCCTAATGTAACTTATACTCTCACCGTTCTTTTGTGCTACCAGGCACAAGACATCGGGAAGAAGGCAAGTGAGTTTGTACAACAAGAACTTAAAATGGACTATGTGTACGATTACATGTTCCATCTCTTAACCCAATACTCTAAACTCCTCCGGTTTAAACCCGAGATCCCTCAGAACTCCACCGAGGTCTGCTCAGAGACAATGGCGTGCCCAAGGGATGGAAAGGAGCGGAAGTTTATGATGGAATCACTCGTGAAACGCCCAGCTGAGACTGGTCCCTGTGCCATGCCGCCTCCGTATGATCCAGCTTCGTTTTACTCGGTTCTAAAAAGGAGACAGAGTACGACTAGTAGAATCGAACAGTGGGAGAGTAAGTACTGGAGGAAGCAGAACAAGACCGGTTCGTAAAATTAGATAGGCGTATAAAAGTTTTGGTCTGTAGAGTAAAAAACACTTGTCAGAATTGTATCTGAGTAGTATAACGTGCGATCTTTATTTTATTTTCCATTTTTCTTTTTGGGTAGAAATTCATTTCATTGTATTACAATCTTAACTAATGTATTATGTCTATAATTTTCGATTCTAAGAAATGTTGAATTAATCAAATGAATATCAGCTATTACATTGCAAAATGGTGGCTTAAGCAATACAGAGTTTGATTCCGATGATTATAATTGAAGCCAATATTGCATGACTAAGATATTGATGACTGCACGATGCAACACGAGTGTAAGCCTACCTGTCCCACTCTAGACGGTTGGTTTGTTCTCTGATAAAAAAGAATGACGATGTAATATAAATGCACCTTTTCTATGTTAAGAAACTTAAATGTGTACTGTCATACGGCTTTATCCGTTTTGGCAGCACGCTTTTAGTTGTTGTCTATTAGGCCACGACGCATTAGTTGAAAGAGAGCATAACAAACGACGCAAAGACGAGTCCAAGAAAAAGAAACTCTCTTTTATTGTACTGCAATAATCTCTTATCAACTTTATTTCCAACTTTTGTAATTTAACTATACCAAGAACTCAATAGAGAAAGCAAATCCACTTGCCTAAAATCCAAGACACATCATCAAGGATTCGAGCAAGAGGGTGTGCTTTAGGGTTTTTCGAGGAAATGCTGAGCGACGATACGGCGCTGAATCTTACCGGAAGCAGTTTTGGGGAGGTTATCAGTGATGAACACTCTCTTTGGCACCTTGAAAGCTGCCAAATTCTTCTTACAAAATGTCTTAATATCTTCTTCTGTCACAGTTGTTCCTTCTCTCGGAATCACTGCACAATTAATCTGATAAACCAAGGAAAAAACTCTGTTATTTAACCGATCTAAACCAGCTAATTACGTTTCTTAAGAGCATTACTGAAGTAAGTTCACATAAAGTTGTGATAATTATGCAGGGTGTTATGGTAGATAAGGGAGACCAATTGGTGAATTCAAATTAGAGCAACTTAAGCAAAGGTTTTGTTTACCTCTTCGCCATATTTTTCATCAGGAACACCGAATGCAACTCCCTGGGAAACATCGGGATGGGTTAAGAGTACTGAATCCACTTCAATCGGGGATATCTTCTCACCTGAAACAGAGATTGTAATTTTGTAAGTAAATATACATATAGAAAATCTAACTCATTGATTCAAAAATAACATAATACTGCAAAGTAGCCTCTTTCTTTCACTTGTCTCAGTCCTAACTTATTGGGGATTTTATTTAACATGTCTAGCCAGTAGCCACCCCATTCTGACTATGCAAATACAGATTTTGATCCATATAATCTGTTTACCATAGACTAGTATACTTTTGAACAGTAAATCCCTCACAGAAAGTAAATGAGACTAACCTCCACGGTTAATAAGCTCTTTAATCCGACCCACCAGATGCAAATACCCATCTGAATCAAGGTAACCGATATCACCAGTGTGGAACCACCCGAACTCGAAACCTGCCTTGTTGGCCTCTGGGTTGTTCTTGTAACCCTTTGTCACATTTGGCCCTCTTATACAAACCTCTCCTTTGTTATTTGGCTCTTGAATCTCGCCTTTCTCATTGAGGATCGCCAATTCTTGACCTACCGGTTTCCCAACAGACCCAGGCTTGTGTGGACCTTCCTCTGGTAAGGGGTTTGAGCACATCAAGTGGGTTGCCTCTGTCATTGCATAGGCCTCGAGAACCGGTGCTCCGAAAGCTTCCTCGAGCCTGGACAATATCACCTGACCAAAACCATAGACATACAAAACTATAAATATGTTGAAAGACAGACAAAGCAATCCAACATTTTGCTTTATTATGTTCTCCATAAATAACAATTGGCTGGAAACAAGAGCATTACCGGAGCCAAAGAAGCACTACAACTCCTGATGAACCGGAGTTTAGGGTATTCAGGCTCAGGATGGTTCGCGTGACGGTCTAATATGATCTGATGAATAGTCGGAACAGCAGTATACCATGTAGCGTTATACTTAATCATGTCTGGCCAAAACGTAGTTGCTGAGAACCGACCAGCAGCTGGGAGAGTCACGGCCGCACCAGCTCCAAGCGAGCTGAGCAGACCAGCAAGCAATCCATGAACGTGGAACAGAGGGAGAACAATCACCGTAGAATCAGACTCAGTAAGCTTGTACACCGATTTAATGTTCTTGACGGATGAAACCAGATTGAGCTGCGTAAGCGGTACACCCTTTGGACGGCTCGTTGTGCCGGAAGTGTGAAGGAAGAGTGCGGCGTCGTCCGGGCTATTAACTAGTTCCGTCGCTGAGTCAACGACAGAGTCAGAATCTGACACGGACAGAGTCAAATCCGAGCCGGCGTTTAGCAGCGTAGCAGTTACGTGAGCGATGTTCAGCTTCGAAGCTGCTTCTTGAGCCGGTGCGTTTCCTTCTTTAGAGGTCAACAACAGCTTAGAATCGGAATCGGAGAGATAAAACTCAAATTCCTCCGCCGTGTACGCCGCGTTTAACGGCGCCGCCGTGGCTCTAGCTCTTATCACCGCTAAAAACATTATAACAAACTAAAAAAATAAAAATAAATCAAAATCTGAATCTAGAAATCAAAATTTCTCAACTAAGAAAGCGATTAATAAATTTTCACTGCCATTTCTGCTTCTTTCTCATGAGATTCTCCAGCACGCAAAAATAAAACGTGAAACGAAGCTTTAAATCTAAAACGTGTGAAAGAAGCTAAAAAAAGAAACTACCTCAACAGTGTTAGGGAAGGTGAGAGCGACGACATCGCCAGGTTTGATGCCAGCAGCGGAAACAAGACGTGAGGCTGCGCGTTCGATTAGGTCGTGAAGACGCGCGTGAGAGAGATCGAATTTACCAGAAACAGAGAGAGCTCGTCGATCGGGGAATTTTCTGGCGACGTTTGTCAATAATCCGGTGAGTGTATCGGCATCCATGGTTACGTCGAGAATACAAACACGAGGAAGAAGGAGAGAAGAATGTGAAAGCAGAGAAGAAAGCAAAAGGCGATATTTATAAATATTTTAATAAACAGTTTGTAAAATGTTAGAATCCGAATGGCCTAGAAGATTATGCCACGTGTCATCAAAATTAGACGGACGTTTGGGGTTTTGAAGAGGTGGGTTTTGATTTCCGGTACAAACCCAGAACCGAACGGCTAAAACCGAGTGATTAGCTCAGCGTTCTAATTTACGATGATGAACTATGGAAAAATAGTAGGGTTCAGTTTAGTAAATATCTTATTTTTAATTATACTTCAAACTTTCTTATGAAAATTATAGTTTCATTTTAGAAAAATGCTAATGAGTAAAGAGTCCATTGCCCGTGCTCTTTTTGACTCGGATTATCACATATTCAAAGATGCTTCCTACTACATAGCACTACTGTACAATACAAAGAAGATAACCTTAGAAAATGATCAAATGATGGTGGATGGTACTAATAAACTAATTAATATAGTAAGCAGTTTTTATTAAGAGACTTTAAAAAAATTCGAGATCACGAGGTTGAGTTTTATATGAACTTACTCGAGTCCCAGATTCGAACAAAAATTATATATTGTCCCAAAGTTTGTAGGTATATTCACATTGTTACCAAAAAAAAATAAATTTGTAGGTATATATAAAAAAGTTGCTAAATGAAAATGACCAAGGGAAAAAAATCTTAGAAGGATAAGAATAAATGGGGACATACATTGATCTTTTTGAAGTTATCAATTTTGGTTTGTCCATATTATAATTTATATAGTTTTAGTTGGATACTTTGATTAGTCAGATACATGCAACACCAGTTAAATACAAAAGCATGGATTTTAAAACCAATTTTATTTTATTTTTAAAACCAAAATGAAAAGGCATGAATTTGGATAATAACTCAACTATGAGACTAATATACACCTAACTTTAATTTGGCTTTCTAAACTTAAATTACGTATATATTAAGTCAAATAAAAATTAGGTATACATAAATATTTAATTAATATTCAGAATGAATAAAAACATGTAATTGTGTAGAAGATAATAGGTACAATTATGAACTCAACAGACAATTATTTACAACTTCCAAGCTTACAACACCTAACCTAACAACTAATCTTTTTCTTAAAAACTTATTTTTGGTGGTGGTGACATAGCTACAGTTAGAACTAATTTGAATTGAAACTACAATGTTGTATTTGGGCATACATATGTTATCATGATTCATCAAAAAAAAGTTGGTGTACGTAAACTAAAATGACAAGTAACTTAAGAGTTAGAACCACAGTAGAATACATAATTTACAAACTCAAATCTTTGGTTTACTATGGTTTTTTGAAAAAAACAAAAGTCATATTTATGTAGCTGAAAATTACATTTTTCCTTTCTCCTAACTTAAGAAAACATGAACTTCATGTAAATGTAAGCCGTCACATGTACGTACAATAGAAGAATTTGATTTTTGTTTGTTTTCCTTGACCGACATACAATAGAGAAGACATGTCAACCTCTTTCTTTAGTTGTTTCGTTTGTTTCTTAAAATGGGCCTTTCCGCCATCTAATTGGGCTTAGGTTTTAAAACAAACAACTGCAAAAAAAAAAAGGTTTGAGAATTTTACGATCAAACCTGCCTCCGGCCACCTCTCACCGGCGTAAGCTAACTACGTCAGTGACACCCTTCAAGGGTTTTTGATAGTTTTTCTCCTTTCAAAAAATCCTTAATCAGATAAAACGATTTTGCTGATATCGCGTTTGATTGTGTGTTTGCTGGAGACAGAAGACAACAAAGTCAGTATTGATGGATAACACTGAGTATGGCATCGTCTACGCCGTCCACATTATCACTGTCCAGTTCGGATCCGTCGTATCGGTAAATTGAAACACTTTAAACCCTTTCAAGGTTATGAAACTATATCATTCCTTTGTTGATGAGTTTGATGCAATGGGTTTTGGTCTTTTTGTTTTTGTTTTCGCAGAAAGTTTGTGAATGTCTTCTCCGTAGAGGACCTCTTTCCTCGCGAGACATCTCTCGTCTAGCAGAATCTGAAATCAGTCATAACCAAGTCAAGGACATTTTGTACCTCTTGATTCAGCACAATTGCGTTCAAGCGTTCTCTATTGAGCCGCCTGGTCAGTACCGTTTGCTTTCTCAGTTTCTAATTTCACTGAGTTTCATGGCAATGTAGATTTCTGCATTGTGGTTGTGGGATATGATTTTGAACTTTTTGTTACTTGGTAATGGAAATGTCTTGGATTTTGTAGATCAGGAACAGTGTCTTTAGTTTTATTAAACAAGGAAGGAGATTGTTAGAATAGTAAATAATTGATAACTTTGTTTGTTGAAGTTTTTTTTCACATTGTATCTTTCTTTTTAGTTCATTGCTATCTTTGAGGTTATGTTCTATTATGTTCATATAACTAGGAGTTCCGAGTAGGTTTTGTGATTAGTAGTTTTGAGGTTTTTCTTGTTGTGAAAACACAGAAAGAGAGTAATCATGAAAGTTTTCTTGTATGCTTTGATATGTAGATGGTTCCGAGAGCAAAGCTACTGTACAGTACCTTGTCCTGTTTAACAACATTCTTCACCGTGTGAGGTATAACAAGTTTTCGAGGGTTGTAAACGAAGAACTTGGGCTTCAGGTTTAATCCTGCTTCTTCTTCCCGCTGTTCAGTGTCTGAATTACTTGGTTTATGCTTCAAGACATGCCAATCTTATACGTTTTATCTATATTTTCAGTGCGGTATAGTTCTTGATGGTTTACTAAGTAACGGTAGGCTTACCTTAGGACAGCTGATAGAAAGAGACCGAGGTGAGTCCAAATATCTTATTAACCTCTTTGCTATCTTGCCACAGTACTTGCATTCTGTGCCTTGGCTTTTTACCTCTGTGTATGTCGTTTGATTACAATAATGTGTAACCAAATGAATTCTAATCTGTTATACATGTTTTCTTCATACATGATCAGATTCAGAAAAGATAGGTGAAATTGTGATCAGAGGTTCTCTTCAGAAACTGGTTGCTGCCCATTTTGTTGAGCGCATTCCTTCTCCCGAACCTGTTCTTGGAAACAAAGAACAAGAGCCAGCAAAGAAAAAAGGCTCCAAGGCTGCCAAGGTAATTGACAAGTTCTTTCTGTTGTAGTATGTCAGTAGGAAGATTAACAGCTCTATATACTGTTGGATATATCTGTTATTTTTTTTTTTAAATTAAACCTACCAATTGCAGCAACATGACTCTCAGTTTGATTGTTTTTGCTATTCGATATTAATAACAAAATTTCTTGAACTGTGCAGATTCTTAAAGAACCGGAAACCTTAGAGGAACGTGTTCTTGAAGCAGCAACTCCAGTTGAAGCAATAAGGTTTCCACATGTATTTGTACAAGATTCAAATTCATCTATAGCAGATAATGATAGCAACGCAGATAACGATAGCAACGCAGATAACGATAGCAACATCACTGAGGGGAAGGTATCAGCATTCTTACCATAACCAGTTTTGGATCTATAGGCTTACATTACTTAATGACGTAGCACTGAATACCTTTTGTTTTGATTTTTTTCTCTGAACTGAATATTTCAGCGTAAAGAACGTGATGTGGACTTATCAGATCCGAGCAATGAAGTAATTTGGCGTCCTAATTTTGAGGAGTTCATTCGCCGCCTAAGACATAAGGTTAGTTACTCGTGTCTCTCTTTTGAGGTTTGTTTGATGAGGCATTGAACCTCTTGCTCGTTGGCATTCGAAATTTTATTTTCTTATTTATCTTTAGGGACTTGACCACCTGTTTCTTGTTTAAGGCGTGTGTGGAGATAGTGAAAGAGCGCAGGGATGAAGGATGTGCCATTGTCTTGAGGGCAATGTTAGAAGTAGGAAGATCGCAGGAGAAGAAGGTGAAAACAGACAAGTCGGGTAATATCCCAGATGCTTACTCATTTTCATTAGATATCTTAACATAAACAAACGGATTTGAAGTTTCTATTGTTTTTGGTGCGATTGATTGATCATTTCACAGTTTCCACCAAAAGTCACCTATTACTGTCTTGGTACTGAACTTGCTTTCATCTTTAAAACAGTTCCAATGTCAGTTGGTTCCATTTATGAAGAGGTTATAACGACAATACCAGGTCGCACTATGTTGCAAGAGCGAGTTGAAGCATGCCTTGACCAATTGAGTGCAACATCTTCATATCTACCTGCGTTTGTGATAGAAATGGATGGTTCATACATAGTTGGTACAGTAACTCCATCCTAAATCTAGTCAACTGATTCTTGTATTCAAACTTTACCATTAATCTTATTTTTTTAATTGGTTTTGCAGACTTTAAAGCAATTATTAGCATAGCACAGAAAGACGAGGTGTGTTTCATCTTTTCTATTTTTCTTTTCTATATTTCTGAAATTGTAAATAAGATCTTTGAGATGGTTTCAGATTGAAGCAGTAGTTATGAGAAGATATGGGAAAGAAGCTTTCAGAATGTTCAGATACTTGACACTGGAAGGGCGTTTTGTTGAGACCGATAGGGTTTGAGACTCTTTCTTCTAGTTAATATTGAAAACATTTTTTTTGGTAATAACCAGTTTACTAACTTTACATCAACTTGTAATTTAAGATTGCTGATGCAGCGCTGACTGAAAAGAAAGACACGCCTCAAATCCTTTTGAAGATGTGGCAAGATGGTTACTTACATATGCAGGTACAAATATCTTTTATCCGAATTGAAACCAAGTCTTTTAAATTAAAGAGATTTTCTTATATATTCATCTTCTGTTGTTTTAGAAATTTGCGGTTACGGGTGGTACTGGATATACACCGCCGTTCTTATTGTGGAAGGTGAACAAGTTGATTGTGACGAGGCAAATGTTGGATGAGATGTATCATGCTTCTTTAAACTTGAGTCTCAGGTTGACCCATGAGCTAGATTCCGAGAAAGAGGTTAGTCATACTTTGAAATGACCAAAAATGTAGATTTGATGGATTTGAAGATGTTCCTATTACTAAGTGAAACTGTTGTTGCGTTTGTGGCAGTTGTTGTTGTTGTCAAATAAGAAGGACGTAGTGCTGGAAGGAGTATACGAGGAGAGACTAATTAAGATTAAAGCCAAGAGATTGTTGCTCTCTTCCACTAGGTTTAGACTCGATGATGCACTAATGCTTTTTGCTAACTTCTAATCTCCAATTTCAAAACCCATTTCTCGTTTTTTCTTCATTCTTTCATGGTCGATTTTAGTTTTGTTTGTCCTACCTATACTATAAGTGAACAATGTTTCTTTTCTTTTCTGTGACATAATCATTGGTAACACTTGGTAATGATATTTATTCAAGAGTGTTTTAAGATTTGTTACACTGAAAACTTATTGATATTACTCGATCCTAACAGTGAACAGTTTTTTTTGTTTTCTGTGACATATTATATATATATATATATATATATTCATTAGTAACACTTGGTAATGACACATTGGGAATATGAGAGAAAATTTCAAGTATCACCTACAAAATATGAAGTAACAGAACCATTTTACATGGAAATCTCAGTTCTTCTGACCAGCCTTTAGAGAATAAGTAACAAGTTGTTTTGTCTTCAAATGTTAAAATTGGGATCTCATTCACTCGATCACAAAATTTGAAAAACGCAATTACTTCTGTAAAAACCATGTTGCACAAGCAATATTGCTAGAACGCAACAATTTATCGAAATGAGTAATGACGGCAAAATGTGTGATATGAATCTTTTCCATAAAATCCAGAGAAGCAAGTATCAGCAAAACCGAAGATTTAAGGATACAATACTTGAAGAAACCAAAAACAGAGTCTGATACACCAAAACTCAGATCCAAAAGTTGATAAAGATAAAAAGTTTCTTCTACCTAAGAAGGATTCTCACTTCTTCTCTTCCTTCTCAGCCTCTGCAGCCCTCTTGGCTCTAGCACCAGCATGTCTCTTGTTTGTTCTCTCCAAGCGAATCTTGTCGTATGCCTTGAACGATTTCATCTCTGAGGTCAGCTTCACAAGCTCCATAGTTGGCTGCTCACGAACAATAGGCATGTAGTCTCCTTGGACTTGGGTAGCATTGGCTAACTCCTCTGGTGTAGAATCACCAGCCTGACACAAGAACCAAGTAAGAAATCAGTACCAAATCAAACCTTTGATTAAGACAACTAAACTAAAGACAAGTTTCTTTGAAATAATACCTTAACCTTGCGGGCACGGCGCGGGAAGATGACCAACTTCGCCTTGTAGGTTTTCAACCTCTGGACATTGGTTTGAAGACCCTCCAAGGATCGGTTCTTGCGACGATGGTCAACAGAGATACCGATGGTGGGAGCTAACTTCTTGGGGATACCAGCAGCCTAATTTAATCAAACAATCAGAAATCAGCAAACCAAACAATACCCAGCAAGAAATGGAACTCTACACTAGTAAATAAATAAATATCCAACCAACTCTAAACAACAGTCCAATCAATATCCAGCAAGAAATGAAGATTGATAGCTATATAAATAAATGAGAGACGGATCAATACTACAAACCTTGAGCTCTTCAAGAGTGAATCCTTTACCGGTTCTGACCTTCATGTTGTACTTAAGAGTCTGACCATGCACAACAGGGCGGAGAGGTCCAGAAGTTGGACGAGGGAAGATCTTCACAGCCTTCTTTTGCCTCGCTAAGTAGACATGACACATAAAACAATTAGATTCAGAGAAAGCTATGGAGTAAGCTTGAAACGAAACATAGCAATGTTGTGAGATAACTAACCAACTCTTCTTCTGGTTTTCCTGGCAGGCTGGTTGAACCATGTCTTAACATAGTTTTGCCAGTGCTTTTTAAAGTGTCCATTGGGGATAACATTGTTGTGCTTCATTTTGTCACCTCAAGCTGGAAAAGAAACAACAAACTGCTCCGTTAGTGAATCATGCATTCAAAAACAATAAATACAGCTCAAGAGAAATCAAATGATGAAACTTCACACCGTAAATCAAAAGACCATCGCAATGTTATAAATAACACAAAACAAGCAAAACAGAAAACAATACTTGAAGCATCTACAGCACTCTTATTAAAACCATACTACAGATGAATACTCCAACCTAAGAATCTCAAACTATCCGAGAATCCAAAATTTAAAGGGTTTATGACATTTACCGTAGACCAAGGCATCAACTAAATCTACATTTACAGTCGTAATACATAAATCAAACAGACGAATGACTACATCAATAAAATCCTAATCTTACTTATTCTAAGGGAGACATCTCTAAATCAGAACAAACAACGTATCAACAGATTCAATAAAAACTAGAAATGGACAGAACAAAGGACTTAGAATATACCAGGAGCACACACGAAGAAAGAGAAAACAGAACAGAAACCCTAGTAAACTAAACAGTTCGAACAAAGATAGCGGCGAGTGAGAATCACAGAGACGACAAGTAGAGAGAAGAGGAACGATAAACTCACAAAAGAGAGAAGCTTCTTCTTGCGCGGCTGGACTGAGAGGTATCTGCAACTCTAGGTTTACGAGTTTTTATAGTATAAAGCCCTAAAAGAAGTTAACTACTCGTATAATTGGGCCTGGGCCGGTAGCAAACAAACATATTAATTTTTATTTTTGCTTGGGCATTTTGAATGTTTTGGATTATTTGGTTTTGATATTATAAAACTCAAAAAGGGCCGCGTTATGAAGCCCATTAAAGATTTCAGAGGAAAACGATCACACAGTCGCACTCACTCATGTGAGTATGTGACTCTTCCTCTTCTTTAAATCTTGTGCTCCAGTTGAGTTTGAGTTTGGAGCATTCTTATAGCGATAGCACTGGGAGCTGAAGGATTCTTACCCAAAATTGTTGTCTCTGTTAAAGATAATGGAACAGAAATGGTATGTTTCTTTAGTTTTGTTCTTATGTTTTACTCTCTGCATCCCTTTCGTTTTAACTGTATGATGATCCAAACCCTAACTCGTTGCACACTAAAATTCGTCATAATTCATCATCATGTTTTTTTTTTTTGAATCTTGAAAGCAAAATCGGTGGTCAAAGTTTGAGAAAGCGAGAATTTGTGAACGAGGACAGGATCAGTGAGTTGCCTGAACCTTTGCTTCTGCAGATATTGTCTTCAGTTCCAACAAAAACTGTCAGAGCCACCAGTGCTTTGTCTAAAAGCTGGAGATCTCTTTGGGAGTTGGTGCCAGATCTCAAGTTTGATTCTGAATTCGACAAAAGTGAACACCATAGTTTCTCAGAGATTGTTTTCAGGTCTTTGCTTTCACATAAAGATCCTGTTCTAGAGAGTTTGCATTTGGTAGTTAGAGATGAATCTGAAGCTTCAGATGTTGGAATATGGATTGGGGCTGCATTTGCACGCCATGTGCGTAAATTGGTATTGGATCTTCATAATCAAGAAAGAGTGTCATCAGCAAGACTTCCGAGTGTTTTGTGGAGTTTTAATAACACACTCGAGACCTTGGAACTCAAGAATTTGATTCTTTTAGATATCCCTTCTTCCGTTTGCTTGAAGTCCCATAGGAAGCTGCGCAATTCAAAGATAAAGAATGTATCTTCAATCTTTCTGGTGGCTGCCCCGGTTTGGAAGATTTGTCCGTGGCTCGAAAACGCAATACTGATGTGTTTTATTTCATTATTGAGGTACCGTCATTACAGACACTAGCCATCAAAGATTCTTTCGCTGGAGAAGGTGGTGAAGGCTATGTGATATTTACCCCTTCTTTGAAATACTTGAACATCAGCGGGTTTGAGTTGCTTGCGTTTTGCCTGATTTACGACACGCCGAAGCTGGAAGAGGCAAAAGTCGTTGAAATTTCTTATATATTCAACCAGAACATTTTATCAATTCTAACTTCAGCCAAGCGTCTTACTTTAGACTTATCATCCTTCAAGGTAAACTTCAGATTTTAAGAGTTTTTCTCTACAATCGGGATCTAACATTGTTTTTGGTACTAATGCTTGCCTTGTGCACAGAACAAGTATCCTACTGGTATTTTCCATCAGCTGGTATATTTGGAGCTAAGTACACTAAAACAGTGGAATCTACTCTCGCTCATGCTCGATAGTTGTCCAAAATTGCAAACCCTCAAGCTCATCGACGTAAGGAATTTCATTAGGTTTCTTACAGATTACCACTTTCAAGTATTTTTTGATGATCTAATATCGTATTTAAATACATTTGTTTCTCAGCTATGCCGGTATGCTGAAAAAGATTGTCTGGTGGGTTGGGATTGGAGTCAACGAAAACGTGTACCTGACTGTTTGTTGTTCCATCTTGAGACATTTATGTGGACAGTTTACGACTGGGAACAAGAAGATGAAAAAGAAGTGGCCATATACATCCTAAAGAACGCAAGACGCTTGAAGAAAGCATTCATCTCTACAAAACCCATCAAATCTAAAGAAGTCAAGAAGTTGGAAAAGAGACGTGAGATGCTCAACCAGTTGGCTACTGAGGTCAGGGCTTCAATGTCATGTCACCTCGAGTTCAAATGTGATACTTTTTTTTAATAATTAGGATGTATTCATAACATCTTCCACAATGTGATACAATAGGTTTTTTAACACCTAAAAAGATGATCTTCTACTATGTTTTTAGGTTTTTGAATATTAATAACAACATATCTGATTGGTTTCCTCATATGTTTTAGAAGATATGAGAGCATTTTTATACATAATTACACAAAACAAATCTTTTTAATTCCATATCATCCATGTCTAAAACAAAAATGAATTAAAGTGTCAATCTTGACTTTTTTTTTTGTTGTTGTCTGAAGTATGAATCTTGACTAATTTTTATGAGTTAAACTATTAAATAACGTGTGCAAAAATATATATATATATAACGTATTCATGTGTCCGAACATTATAATTTTTTTTTAATTGTAATTACAAGTTGATAAACAAAGAACAACAAGACATTTCACAACTATGTATCTTTGCTTTTAAAAAAGAAGAGTCGGGTCAATTTCTTTCCTTTTGTTTATGGTTATGGACATGATTTGGTTTACAGGCTTTATGAAAACCAAAATAAGGTATCAAATATAAATGTAACTAAAACATTTGAATCAGCAAATATTATACACCTCATATGGATTGTTTAAACACTTGTAGAAAGCCTAAACAAACCCACTTTCAGGGAAAAAAACACCTTTCAGAAAACCCACATGCAATAACTAATCAAGGATGTTTTTTTAAAAAATTTATCTACAACAAATACAAAAAAAACACTAACTCTGGTATTAAATATAAAGTATATATTTTCTTTTTCTTATAAAGTGTAATTCTTTTTTCTATTTTATTTGGTATAGTTTAATTATATATTTAAATTTTCGTTTCTTAGGAGAAAAATATTGAATTATCAATTTTTAAAATGATTTAACTATAATTTGAATGTATTAGATTTTCATGTGATATGAAAGCCTTAATTAGTTTAAAATAATATCTAGAGTGAGATCTAGCTAGGAAAGATATGTCAATTAATATATATAAATTACATTAATAGAGTTTGGATTTGGTTTGATATTTAGAAGCTAATCCTTATACTATATAAAGACTCTATGCATTTGACTCTTATACTAATCAAACACATGCTAATAACTTTGAAGCTGTAATCACATCACCATAGTATCATATTCATTTGTTGACGAAAATGGAACAAAAAGGGTATGAAACTTTGTTTCGTTTATGTTTCTCCCGGAATCCGTTCCTATATATATAAGGTTTTGTTAGTTGTAAGCTCCAATTATATTTTCTGTGAACACTAAGGATCTTTATCTTTTTGTCATTTTGGTTGTTTTTAATACAGCAAAATTGGTGGTGAGGATATGAGAAATGTAGATGTTGTAAATGAGGACAGGATCAGTGAGTTGCCTGAAGATTTGCTTCTGCATATATTGTCTTCACTTCCAACAGAAGATGCCATAGCCACTAGTGTATTGTCTAAACGTTGGAGATCTCTTTGGAAGTTGGTGCCAAATCTGGAGTTTGATTCTAAGTATCATGGTTCTGGTTTTTCAAAGATATTTGAACTCAAATGAGGCTCTGGTTCTAGAGAGTTTGCATTTGATAATTAATTATTGGCGCCAGGCTTCGGAATCGGATGTTGCCATGTGTATTGGAATTGCTTTTGAACACCATCTGCGTAAATTGGTACTCGATTATGACTTTCAGGATCAAGGCTTAGAGATATTTCCGAGTAGTGTTTTGTGTAGTTTAGATAATAGACTAGAGATATTGGAACTCTCAGGTTCAATGATTTTAGACCTTCCTTCTCCTCCGGCTTGTTTCAAGTCTTTGAGAGAGCTGTACCTTTACTATATACACTTCCAAAACGAAGAATCTGTTTGCAACCTTTTATGTAGCTTCCCTTGTCTTGAAGATTTGGTCGTGCGTAGATGTGGCAATGTGGAGACCTTCACTGTTGCGGTGCCATCGCTGCAAAGACTAACCATAGATGATAGGTACACAGAAGGAGATGAGAGAGGCCATGTAATAAATGCTCCTTCTTTGAAATAGTTGAACCTTGAAGGGATTTGTACGCGTGAGTTTTTCCTGATTGAGAATGCGCCAGAGCTGGTGGAGGCTAAGATCGGTGTGTATTCTGAAACAACCAATGAGAACATTCTGGAAACCCTAACTTCAGTCAGACGTCTTTCCTTAGACTTATCACCCCTCATGGTAAATTTAAGTTTTTTTTTAGGTTTAAGATTTCCCCTTGGTTGTTCTCTTCAGTTGGGCTAACATTTTTTTTTGTGTACTACTAATTAATTTTGAGTTTTGACTGATGAATAGATTAAGTATCCTACTGGTAAAATCTTCTACCAGCTTCTATCTTTGGAGATGTGTACTACTGAACCAAAAGAGCGGTGGAATCTTCTTTCGCTCATGCTCGATAGTTCTCCTAAATTACAAATCCTCAAGCTCTTCGACGTAAAAACCAATTCATTATTATGACATTCCAAGCTCTGTACTTTCATGTATATATTTTTTGATGATCTAATATTACATTGATTGCTTTGGCTGCAGCCATATCACTGTTATCTTCGCAAAGATAGTCCGAGCGGCTGGGAATGGAATAAACCGAAATGTGTACCAGAATGTTTGTTGTTCCATTTGGAGACATTCATGTGGACAGGATACGAATGGCATCGAGAAGATGAGAGAGAAGTGGCTACGTACATTCTAAAGAACGCAAGACACTTGAAGAAAGCAACTCTCTCCACAAAACCCATCAGACCTACAGCGCTCAAGAAGCTGGAAAGGAGACGTGAGATGCTCAACGACTTGGCTAATGTGGTTAGGGCTTCACATTCATGTCACCTCGTGTGTGAAACTGATGATACGTACTATACTAATTTTGATTTGTTTTGCCAATTGCGACAGCACAATGTATATACTAATTGGTAGGGTATTTCTCTTTTCAATTAGGATTTTTCTACAATAAAATCTAGGAAAGACATGTCTTAATGATATATTATAAAGTACATTATATGTTATGGATTTGGTTTGAAATTAAAAACTCAAAAATCACAGACTCTTTATGCATTTGCTTTATCCTTAGATACTATTTAAACACAAATAAATAGCTGAATCTATAATCACCTTAGACAGTATTTACATTTGCGTTTGGAGCATTCCTAATTAATCTGAAGCAAATCATAGTCTCTATTCAACGAAAATGGAACAACATCAGTATGTTTCATTTATGCTTTGCTCAGAATCCGTTCCTATATCATGGTTTTCTTAGTAGTAAGCTCCAATTATAATTTCTGTACATGAACACTAAGGATGTTTATATTTTGTCATTTAGATTGTTTTTATACGTACAGCAAGATTGGTGGTGAAGGTTTGAGAAATGTAGATGTTGTAATTGAGGACAGGATCAGTGAGTTGCCTGAAGATTTGCTTCTGCATATGTTGTCCTCACTTCCAACAGAAGATGTCATAGCCACTAGTGTTTTGTCTAAACGTTGGAGATCTCTTTGGAAGTTGGTGCCAAATCTCGAGTTTGATTCTGAGTATCATAAATCTTGTTTTTCAGAGCATGTTTGCAGATCTTTGAACTTACCTGAGGCTCTGGCTCTAGAGAGTTTGCATTTGATATTTAAATATTGGCATCACGCTTCGGAATTGGATGTTGCGATGTGTATTGGAATTGCTTTTGAACGCCATCTGCGTAAATTGGTACTCGATTATGAATTTCAGAAGCAAGGATTAGAAATATTTCCGAGTGTTTTGTGTAGTTTAAATAATAGACTAGAGACATTGAAACTCTCAGGCTCAATGGTTTTGGACCTTCCTTCTCCGGCTTGTTTCAAGTTCTTGAGGAAGCTGTACCTTTACGGTATACACTTCGAAAACGAAAAATCTGTTTGCAACCTTTTATGTGGCTGCCCTAGTCTTGATCATGCATAGATGTGGCAATGTGGAGACCTTCACTGTTGTGGTGCCATCGCTGCAGAGACTAACCATAGATGATATGTACACCGAAGGAGATAAGTGAGGCTATGTAATAAATGCTCCTTCTTTGAAATACTTGAACCTTGAAGGGATTTGTACGAGTGAGTTTTTCCTGATTGAGAATGCGCCAGAGCTGGTGGAGGCTAAGATCAGTGTGGTTGCTGAAATAACCAATGAGAACATTCTGGAAACCCTAACTTCAGTCATACGTCTTTCCTTAGACTTATCACCCCTCATGGTAAATTTATGATTTTTAGGTTTAAGATTTCCCCTTAGTTGTTCACTTCAATTGAGCTAACATTTTTGTTTGTGTACTACTAATTAAATAATGTTGACTGATGCACAGATTAAGTATCCTACTGGTATAAAATTCAATCAGCTTCTATTTTTGGAGCTGAGTACATACGCAAAAGAGTGGTGGAATCTACTTTCGCTCATTCTCGATAGTTCTCCTAAATTACAAATCCTAGAGCTCATCGACGTAAGCCACTTCATTCATTAATTAGGATATTCCAAGCTCTACTTTCATTTAGTTTGACATGTAATCTAATATTTCATTGATTGCTTTGGTTGCAGACATATAACTATTGTGACAAAGCTAGTTTGTTCGGTTGGGAATGGAAACAACCGAAATATGTACCAGAATGTTTGTTGTTCCATCTTGAAACATTTTTGTGGACAGGATACAGATGGGAACTAGGAGATGAGAGAGAAGTGGCTACGTACATTCTAAAGAACGCAAGACGCTTGAAGAAAGCAACTCTCTACACAAACCCTATTGAATCTAGAGAGCTCGAGGAGTTGCGAAAGAGACGTGAGATGCTCAACGAGTTGGCTAATGTGGCTAGGGCTTCAGATTCATGTAACCTCGTGTGTGAAGCTGATACGTACTCTTGGAACTGCCAATTGGTAGTATAGTTTCTTTTCAATTAGGATTTCTATAAGAAAAATACTAATATGTATAAAGAAAAAATAAAGATGTCTTAATTACTAATATGTATATAGTTTTTGTCCTTATGTATCATTTATCTTAAATTTGCCATGATTGCTACTTTGCTATGCGTAAGGATATCGTGACATAGTTTTTACGATGACCAAACGCCCAACGACATTGAAATAATTTTTTTTATCCCAAATCTTGAAACCCAAACTCGTCGGTTGCGTTAGATTCGACCCGAGATCAAAATCGCACCATTTGTTAAGAACAGAACTCTCTTTTCCTTTATTAACCCAAAACAGAATCGATTACAGCCACAGTATGTGAAGAACAGTCTCTAGACGCAGCTAGACATTACTCTCTTTCCTCAGAAGACTCATACGTCTCTGTTTACACATACAACAACATAAGAATGATAAATGTCAAATGCTATAGTTTTATACAAGTATCTTTACTCTCACGTGCCATCTTCTTCTTCTACACGTGTTATGTTTGTTCTATTTCTTCTCCGTGTATACACTTCCATAGGCTTATCAATACCACTTTCTCTTTGATAAAATAATTGCTTTCAATTTATTTTCAAAAACTACAAGAAAATAAAAAATGGTATTAAATACTATCTATACATATTTATTTTGTTTTTCTTACTATGTTTTATAATTGAGATATCTTAATTATATATTAAATTTTCATTTTTAAGAAGGAAAAACATCAAATATCATTTATTACAGTTTGTAAGTATATGTTAGATTTACAAGTTATGAAAAAGCCTTTAATTATTATTATTATTTTTGACATAAAGCCTTAATTAACTCAAAATATCAATACTTTTATTGTTAATTTGTAAGTAAATATTAGTTCTTTTTGTTATTTAAAACCCTTTAATTAATTAAAAATATATACAATAAAATCTAGGAAAGACTTGTGTTAATGATACATTATAAATTACATTATATGTTATGGATTTGGTTTGACATTAAAAACTCAAAATCACAGACTCTTTATGCATTTGTTTTATCCTTATATACTATTTAAACACAAGTAAATAGCTGAATCTAATCACCTTACACAGCATTTGCATTTGCGTTTGGAGCATTTCTAAATAATCTGAAGTAAATCGTAGTCTCTATTCAATGGAAATGGAACAACATCAGTATGTTTCGTTTATGTTTTGCTCGGAATCTGTTTTCATACATGTATGGTTTCTTAGTAGTAAGTTCCAATCATAATTTCTGTGAACCCTAACGATCTTTATCTTTTGTCATTTTGATTGTTTTTATACAGCAAGATTGGTGATGAAGGTTTGAGAAATGTTGATGTTGTAAATGAGGACAGGATCAGTGAACTGCCTGACGATTTGCTTCTGCATATATTGGCTTCACTTCGAACAGAAGATGCTATATGCACTAGTGTTTTGTCTAAACGTTGGAGATCTCTTTGGAAGTTGTTGCCAAATCTCGAGTTTGATGACTATCACGGAACATTTCCAGAGTATGTTTTAACATCTTTGATTTCAAATAAAGCTCCAGTTCTATATAGTCTGGGTTTTAGCGTTAGAGAAGAGTATCATGCTAAGGATATTGGGATATGGATTGGAATTGCTTTTGCACGCCATGTGCGTAAACTGGCACTGTGGTTATCCTTTGAGGAGCTAGATTACCCAGCAAAGTTTCCCGATCGTTTGTGTTTGTGTAATGATAGTCTCGAGATATTGGAACTCAGGGGTTCAATTCTTTTGGACTTTTATTATCCGGTTTGTTTCAAGTCCCTAAGAGAGTTGCACCTTAACGAAATATCTTTCAAAAATGAAGAATCTATTAGCAACCTTCTATGTGGCTGTCCTAGTCTTGAAGATTTGGTTGTGCGTCGACCAATGCTTTCACAACGTCCCGAGACTTTCACTTTCTGGATTGCAGTGCCATCACTACAGAGACTAACGTTAGAAGATGATGTCTATAGAGAAGGAGGTGGTGGATACTATGTAATAAATGCTCCTTATTTGAAATACTTGAACCTCAATTATTTTAATGGGCATGAGTTTTGTGTGATGGAGAATGACCCAAAGCTGGTGGAGGCAAAAATTTGTGACATTGCTTATATAACTAACGAGAGCATTATGCTTTCTCTAACTTCAGTCAAACATCTTTCTTTATACATCTCACCCTTAAAGGAGGTAATATTTAGGTTTAAGATTTCCCCTTACTTTGTTCTCTACGTACATTAGGCTAACATCATTTTGTACGTGTACTACTAATGTTGACTGATGCACAGATTAAGTATCCTACCGGTAAAATCTTCGATCAGCTTCTATCGTTGGAGCTGTGTACTAATTATGAAAAAGAGTTGCAAAATCGACTTTCGCTCATGCTCGATGGTTCTCCCAAATTACAAACCCTCAAGCTCATCTATGTAAGCCATTTCATTATAGTCAACTACATTTGTTTTTGGCATCTATTGCTCCAATTTTAGGTATTTTGATGATCTATTGATCTCTAAAGATTACATGAATTGCTTTGATCTCAGTTATGGGAGGATACTATAAAAGCTGATCTGGTGGACGGGAAATGGAATCAACCAAAATGTGTACCAGAATGTTTGTTGTTCCATCTTAAGACATTCGTGTGGACAGGATACCAATGGCAACGAGAAGATGAGAATGAAGTGGCTACGTACATCCTTAAGAACGCAAGACACTTGAAGAAAGCAACTCTCTCCACAAAACCTATCAGATCTACGAAGCTCGAGAAGTTGGAAAAGAGACGTGAGATGCTCGACGAGTTGGCTAGTGTGGTTAGGGCTTCACATTCATGTCAACTCGTGTTCGAAACTGCTAAGCACCGTTGGTATAATTAGGATTTCTATTTTGGTAAATTTGGATTACAATAAATTTGTGTTTTGAATTGTGTCATCATCGTCTATTTTAATCTCTATCATATTTATTAATTTTATATTATATCATAAAAACTTCCTTTAAAAGATATCAGTAGGTTATGAAAATATATGTATAGTGATCAGCATGAAACTTTGAATCCAAAATATTTGTTAATAATGGTTACTGAACGAAACCAAATCAAATCATCTTACACTTCGGTTTGGTTTGATTATATTTTTTCTGGTAAGATTATTTTGCCAACCAAACCAAAGCCAAGCAGTTTCGTGGATTTAGACCTTGCATTAGAAAAGCCGAGTTAATAATAAATAAGCCCATTAGAAAAGACTTGATTCATTGCTCGTGAATAAAAATGTTGGATTTGGATTCTATTTTTTACCAAGAAAAAAAACACATCGGTTTCATACTCGTAAGTTGTAACTTATACGTTACTCGTCTTCCTCTCTATTGTCCAGATCATCTATCTCTAATACATTAGCTTCGAAACTCTGTTAGGGTTTCCAAATTGGTCCGGGTTATGACAACACAAGTGAATCGTTTTGAAGCTTAATCGTCATCATAACTTAGTTTTTAGCCGATTCTTGCGTTTTCGTTAGCCTTGATTGGAAATATTGGGCCGTAATTATAAAGGGCCGATTTTAAAAAGCCCATTTAAAGGAAGACTCCTTGTTTTGCTTGTGGAATGTGTTGTTGGGATTAGATTCGATTTTTTAACCATCGGTCTCACTCATTGCGACTTTACTTTCGTCCTCCTTCATCTCCAGATCATGATGTATGTGCTCTGGAGTGTGATCGATCTCTCCAAGTGTTGCTGCTACTAATGCTATTAGTTTTGAATTCCAATTTTGGTTACGACACAAGTGATTCCATCATTCTCTTAGCTTTAGCCGGATTCTTGTTTGGAGCTTTTGCTTTTGCAAAATCTGAAGGTTTTCTTAGCGAATTGTTACCTCTGTCAACTTCAATGGAGCAGAAACTGTAAGTTTTTTATTTGGTTTGTTTATGTTTCTCTTCGAACCCTAAAAAAATCACTTCTTTTTTGTTGAATGAATCCCTAAAAAACTAATCTTTTCTCTTCTGATTTTTGACAGCAGAACCGATGGTTTAGGATTGAGTAATCGAGATGCGGTGAATGAGGACAGAATCAGTGAGTTGCCTGATGCTTTGCTTCTGCAGATATTGTCTTCACTTCCGACAGATAACGCTATAGCCACGAGTGTTTTGTCTAAACGTTGGAGATCTCTTTGGACGATGTTACCAAAACTCAAGTTTGATAGCGATTTTAATCCTGTGTTTGATGATGATAACATAGACCCCCGTATGTTATCAGAGAATGTTTACAAGTCTTTGTCTTTACATAAAGCTCCGGTTCTAGAGAGTTTGCATTTGAAATTTGAAGGTAGAACAGATTGTTTAGATGTTGGCATCTGGATTGCAACCGCATTTGCTCGCGGTGTGCGTAAATTGGTATTGGATAGTTTCTATCACGAGGAGCAGATTGTCACGCTTCCAAGTGTTCTGTTTAGCTATAATGATACACTTGAGATCTTGAAACTCAAGTATGCTATCGATTTAGACTTCCCTTCTCGGGTTTGTTTGAAGTCTCTTAGAAAGCTGTACCTTGAACAAGTACATTTCAAAGACGAAGAATCTGTTTGCAATCTTTTCTGTGGCTGCCCTAGTCTTGAAGATTTGGTTGTGCATAGATATGGCAATGTGGATGTGGCGACTTACACTATTGCGGTGCCATCATTACAGAGATTGACCATAGAGGATCTTAGGTCTGAAGGAGGTTATGGAAATGGAAGCTATGTGATAAATGCCCCTGCTTTGAAATACTTGAACATCGACGGGTTTATTGATATTGAGTCTTGTCTGATTGAGAAGGCACTAGAGCTAGTGGAGGCAAAAATCAGTAACGTTTCTGATATAACCAATGAGAACATTCTGGAGTCGTTAACTTCAGCCAAACGTCTTATCTTACACATATCACCCCTTGAGGTAAGATTGAACATTTTCGCCTGTTTGTTTTTTCTCTGCAATTGGGCTAACACTGTTTTTTGTATTAAATGTATGTAACAATGTCACACTGTTTTGTGTAAATGTACTCAGGTTAAAGTTCCTACTGGTAAAATCTTCCACAGGCTAGTCTGTCTAGAGCTACGTACATACGAAAGAGAGTGGTGGAATCTGCTTTCGATCATGCTCGATAGTTCTCCTAAACTACAAATCCTCAAGCTCACAGATGTAAGCAATTTCACTAGTCACCTACCTTTTTTGTTTTTCTCCACAGCTCCACTTCCAGGTAATTTGTTGATCTAGATGACACAAACTGCATTGTTCCCAGGTATATCTGCATAATGACAAACAAAATCCGGACGTACGAAAATGGAATCCACCAAAATGTGCACCGGAATGTTTGTTGTTCCATCTCGAGACATTTGTGTGGATAGGATATGAATGGCAACGAGGAGATGAGAAAGAAGTGGCCACATACATCCTAGAAAACGCAAGACAGTTGAAGAAAGCAACTATCTCCACAAAACGCATCGAGAGGGAAATGCTCGAAAAGTTGGAAAAGAGACGTGAGATGCTCAACGAGTTGGCTAGTGTGCTCTGGGATTCAAATTCATGTCACCTTGTGTTCGAATCTACTTAATATCTTAAACTTCTGCTATGTTGTTTTGGCCAGTGGAGAATGTATAATTGACTGCCCTACCCATATGTCGGATGCTAATGTTTGGTGTTATTTTGAGGAGTAGATTCGTTGCCATTGGAAGATCTAGTTTTTGAATTTCTTGCACCAACTAGAACAGTTTCTCTCAATACTAAAAGTGCTTCAAGAGATTCATTGGCTCAATCTTATGAGGCTATACTTGATCTCCTTTGGTTGCAACGAGGTTAACACAAAATATTAACTAGTGTTGTTTAAGTGAAGACTAGTTAATCTTACACTTATCACAAAATATTAACTAGTGTTGTTTAAGTGAAGACAAATTCTTTAATTCTTCTTCACCTCTCTCTCAAGAAGATTAATTGGTACGAGTTTGCATCCAAATCACAACTTAGAAGTTTTGAGATACATAATAGGAATCAAAACCTGCATGTGTAACGTTGGTAACTTAACATCAGTAGCCAGCTAGTTTGGAATGATGAGGTCCCGTTTGGCATTTTGGTATTTGGCTCTGGCCTTTCTTTCTGAATCATCGGCTCAATCCAATCCAGAAGAGGTTTGTGAGCTAGTGCAATTCACACTGAACATGAAAGAGAGCACAAGAATACCCAAACTGATTCTAATCCAGTGGACTCCTCATAATAATCAGGAGTTTAGGCTATCTGCGAGAGGAGGTCATGCATCCGTGCGTCTTCTTGTTTGGATATTAACTATTTATACCATATCGAAAACGTTAACTTACATAAATAATCTTCTTATTTATAGGCTGTGCAAACGCCTCCAGACACTACAAATGGTTTAGTTCAGTAATGGAATTGTGTCTGTGACACCTTATGGGGTTATTCAGGCAACGAGACCTGGAGTAGCCACTGTGAAGGTCGTGTCCACTTGTGATCCTCAAAATTTTGACCTGGTAATGAATTAATCATATCACTTTTGTCCCCGGCCATATATATATCGTGTCAACTGTATCATTTACATTGTTGTTGTTTAAATATACTATTATGTGTAGATTGTTGTCCAAGTTTTCCCAATTAAGGACATGTGCTATGACATGGATGATATGAAGACCCACGCGGACTCTATATTACCGAAGCCAATGGGTAGGTTTAGGTTCTTCTTATCGATACCATTGACGGCCCTCATTGTTAACCTAATTCATGCATATTACCCGGTAAAGTCTCATACTGAGCCATGTCCATCTACAAGTCACAGCGTACAAAGCGGGTACGTCGACCAACGAGATCACTAGCAACCGTACTCGTGAAAAAGAAGATATATAGACGCCGCTGTTTTTTCCGGCCTTACATGTCGTCAGGTGTAGTTTATTCTCCTGTTGGGCATGGTAAGTTGGCATCCGTGTCGAATTAAAGTCTTTATTAACTTGTTCTTTATTATCAAATCTCTCGTAGGAAATGCAGTAAAGGTCAACAAATGTTATTGTGTCTCTATAGAAAAGAAAGAGGTGGCCACCACATACATTCTTACTCAATGTTTACGATTTTTAGTCCCATTTCTCTGCAAAAACAAAAATGTTTTGCTTACCTCTGTACATTTAGGTGCAACATAAACAAATGTTATAGACTTATAGAAGCTAGTAACATCTCCCATTGTTTTTCTTAAATGTTTGGAAGATTGGCAATTTCTGAAATGTTTAAATCAATGAAAGTTGATTCTTACACTATCGTATCGGCTATCCAAACCTATATATACTAGGCCAATATCCGCACATATGTGCGAATTTTTCATCCATAATTTTAGTTGATAATTTTTATTGATTGAATTAATTTCATTGTTGAAATAATATTTCCAGTATTTTTTTTTTTTGTATTTGAAGTTATATAATAGTTTCATGTTTAGTTGCGATTACTTACCTAAAAAAAGAAAATAAACTAAATATTTTATTATCAATATATATAATATTTTAAAATAAATATAGAGAACTAATGTTAATTTCATATCTCAAATTTTTCTTGAAATTTTCAAAATTATAAAACTAATATATATATATATATATTCTCAGTATATTATTTAATGTTTTAGTTATATGTTCTGTTTACAAAAGCTGGATTGGCCATTTGCTAGTTATTAATCAATCTCATTGAAAAAAAACGAAACTATTGATTGCGTAGTTAAATGTAGTGCTTGAAAATCTGAAGTTTTAAGTTGTATGTAATTCTGATTCACACCACAAGGAATTGCAATTGGTCGCAAAGGCAAATCAAATTTGTGTTTCCGGTTTGGGATTTGCGCAAACAAGTGTCTATAAGTTTCCATGACTCTTTTCTTTTGACCCCTAGGTGGTGATAACAATAAGCCAGTAGATAACAGCTTACCACCTAACTAACACTTAGTTGAAACTAAACTGATCAAAATCTAAACTTTAATTTAATTTCAGAAATTTACAATTACAACAGTTATATGAAAACCAACTACCTATTTGGACTAACACAAATTACACAACCACAACCATTAAATTCTCATTTTTAATTGCGTGATTAACACTCTTCTGTCTAAATTTGAACACTAATTATCATCAAAACTCGTAATTTTAAAGCTTAATTAAATTGTAAAAAAGAAATAGTATTTATATCTTATTATCTCTTCTTCACACAACTCCCCAGCAAGTAAAGCTCCAAAGGTCTGCAATTTTTACTCGAAAGTTACCGTCACACAATAAGAAAAGCAAGTTCTAGAGCACGAGTCCAGCGAGTTCGCCACCACGAGTTCGGCGAGTTTGCATCATCCCTTCAATGGCGTGAATTTCATTTCTTCTTCCGTCTTCCACGGGAAGAAACTTACCTTTTTCCTCTTTTTCTTCTACAGTTTCCCTCAAATTCATAGACCTGGATTGTTGCTTTTAAGCTCATCGTCTATCTCTATCTTTGATTCATATATGAAACAGAGGATTAGTGTGTTAGTAGTGAGATCTAAGTCCTCTTATTGTGTTTTTCTATAAGAGTAGCAATTAGGACTTCAATCTTCAGCTTCATCTTACTTTGAGTCTTCATTACATTGTTTCCGATTCAAAAAGTTGACTTTTTTTTCTTTGGTTTTTACTTCAAGCACGTATTTGCTCACTTCTTGTTCAAGATTCTTCAGTTGGGTGTACTAAAGTTTCGAAATTTCTTGGTTTAAACATATAAAGTTTATGTTTTGATCGTTGATCCTTAAGGCTTTGCTTCATTTGGTCTATGATGATGGTGAGGATGGTGATATAACTCTGTATGAATCGAATCTGTTCATGTCGATTCTATGTGGTTGTTGCCCTCTTTTAGAATGTGTCTACTGTCTTGGTTGTGCGCGTTGGGGTTATAAACGCTGTCTTTACACGGCTGGTCATGACAGTAAAGATTGGGGGCTTGCAACAACTGATGAATTCGAACCGGTTCCTCGGTTTTGTCGTTATATTTTAGCTGTTTACGAGGACGATATCCGTAACCCTTTATGGGAGCCTCCGGAAGGATATGGGATCAACCCTGATTGGTTGCTTCTAAAGAAGACTTATGAAGACACTCAGGGCCGTGCTCCAGCTTATATATTGTATCTTGATCATGTGCATCAAGATATAGTTGTTGCGATCCGGGGGTTGAATCTGGCGAAAGAGAGTGATTATGCAATGCTTATGGATAATAAGCTTGGTGAAAGGAGGTTTGATGGTGGTTATGTGCACAACGGGCTGTTGAAGTCTGCTGGTTATGTGTTAGATGAGGAATGCAAAGTTTTGAAAGAATTGGTTAAAAAGAATCCGAGTTATACTCTGACTTTTGCTGGACATTCACTTGGATCTGGTGTTGCTACAATGTTGGCTTTGTTAGTGGTTCGGCATCCGGATAGACTGGGTTACATTGATAGAAAGAGAGTCAGGTGTTTCGCTATTGCTCCTGCGAGGTGTATGTCATTGAATTTGGCTGTCAGATATGCAGATGTGATCAACTCTGTCATACTTCAGGTGTGTCTATATTTCCAAGACAAGTTTTCGGCTTATGCAGTTAATGGCCTAAGTTCATTCTAAAAATATGAGTCTAAAGGTTTGTGTGTTTTAATCTGTTTTCCCTTAGGATGACTTCTTGCCCAGGACAGCTACGCCTCTAGAAGACATATTCAAGTCTCTTTTCTGGTAAAGCCATCTTATCACGTTTCAGATAATCATCTGTGTTTTCTTGGATTCTACTGAAAGTTTGTTCTTCTCCGTTTGAAACCTTCTCTCAAGTTGCAGTTCGATAAGTACAGTAGAAAACCCGGAAAATTCTGTCCTTTATATTTAGCATGTTTGTCTGGGACACTTTAGGGCTCTTTGGTAGTCTGTGTTATGGAGAGTTCTCTTTTACTTGCCAAGAGCTTTTGTAGTTCAATTTGTCCAGTAGAAACACCTTCCATTACTCTCCTCTCCTTGCTTGTAATTAGTTTTGTTTTTCCCTGTGAACAGTTTGCCATGTCTGCTATGCATAAGGTGCATGAAGGATACATGTGTTCCAGAGCAAAAGATGCTCAAAGATCCTAGGCGGCTTTATGCTCCTGGTCGTATGTACCACATTGTCGAAAGAAAGCCTTGCAGGTACATAACACACGATTCTATAGATTTACACATGGCTTGAAGGACCATGGGTGTAAAAGCAACCCACAATCTCAACAATATGAGCTCACTTAATTTACAATTTCAAATCTCTTATGTGAGGTTATAGTGAAGATACATCACAGTTTTGCCTGCCATCACCATGATTCATGTGAATGTGCTTTGAAGTTGACCTATTTGGTAATTGTTTCTTACAGATTAGGAAGATATCCACCGGTTGTGAAGACAGCAGTGCCAGTAGACGGAAGATTCGAACACATTGTTCTTTCCTGTAACGCAACTTCAGACCACGCTATCATCTGGATCGAACGAGAAGCTCAGAGAGCTCTCAACGTAAGTGTTCATCAACCTCACTCGATTTCAAATCCTCTTAACAGCTAACTATGCTAATTTGCGTCTGCAAATGTCTTCAGCTAATGTTGGAGAAGGAGAATAAAATGGAGATCCCAGAGAAGCAAAGGATGGAGAGGCAAGAATCATTAGCTAGAGAGCACAACTTGGAGTACAGAGCAGCATTAAGACGAGCAGTAACGTTAGATGTTCCTCACGCGGAGTCAATGTCCTCTGAATATGGAACATTCGACAAAGCTCAAGAAGACGAAACCGAAGAAGAAGAAACAGAGGAAGAAGAAGAAGAAGAAGAAACAGAATCGATTGCACCAATGGTGGGTGAATCATCAACCTCCTCTCTTAGAGCATTGTACAGGAAAAGACGTAAGCGTGGAGTTAGTTGGGACGAACTAATCGAAAGTCTATCCGAACGAGACGAGTCTGGTAACTTGACATTCGAGAAATCAGATTTGCATCAATGATCAAGACTCATGTTCTCTATCTATGTGAATAATATATGTATTGTGTAAAAACAGTAGTTCATTACAATCAACGTACTACAGACCACATTGGTCTGAGTTTTTATTACAGAAGATATTTCCTAAACCTCCATATCGAATTTAGGGTTTATTTCTTGGGTTGAGGAAGAGAGCAAGAAGATCTAAAAGCTTCTACCTGAGACTGACACTTCGAGTGATCTCCTTTGTTTTCTTCTAAACATTTCTTCAACGCCTCCACATCGCACGATGAAGCTATCTTCTTCGTCGTCACTCTGACATTTTCTTGTTTCTTCTCTTCCCCCATTGTCGTCGCCGTGAGAACTTGTTTTTTTTTGGCCGCCGAAGAGGAATACACTTACAGTTTCTGATTCCATTGAAACGACGGCGTTTAATTAAGTGAAACGTGTAATGTTAAAGGCTTCTCGTACAGCGTGAGAGGCCCATCTGAGATCTGACGAAGAGACTAATCTAATTACTTGAATACGACACCGTTCTGTTGGACACATCACAATTCAGTATTCACAAGCTTCTTTAGTTCTTACTTCTTAAACACGCTACAGATCTGTTTCTGCAACAATAACAACATAAAGATTAGTTTTGTTCCTTTATGTTTGTACCTATTTTCTGATTTACGTGTATTTGCTATTGGTTTCATCACATACATTTGTCTTTTGTATCTTATATAAGTAAAAATATTGATCTTCTATGGTTATTTGTAGTCTACACAACTCTTGTGCAAATTCACTACTAGATCACGCATCATATCGTAATAATGATCTGTTGCTTGTATATGAAGAACTCGAAGCAGCAGTAGGCAAACGCCATAACGGCCAACACCAAACATACCTAAACTTTCTGCCTCTGTGTTCTGTAGACTCTGCTTCTTCCAGTTGGCGGTAGAGATGTTCAATGCGGCTGAGAAGTTGAGCTATTCTTCTCTCAGACAATCGCAGAGACCTCTCAGCTGCCTCTTCTGCTACCATTGCGGCTTTGGCCAATTCTTCTTTCAGTTTTAGTTTTCCCTCTGATATCGCCAATGCTGATCTCAGCTTCTCCACCTCAGCCTTTAAAACCTCTATCTGATTGTAACAGTGTCTTTTGTTAGTTATGGTTGTTTGTATTGGTTTTTAATAATAAGGTGATTTAGTTTGGAATTATGAATGAAACTTACGAGGTGGTCGCGTACTTCGACTTCACGCTGCCCTGCTTCAACTTCTAGTTCACAAGCTTCTCTCCATCTACTTACTTCTGATTCAGTTTCTGTTATTACTTTCACTAGCTCTTCCACCTTTGATTCAGTCAAAACTTTCTCTTTAGTAAGAGATCCATTAAAAAAAATAAGAAAAATATATAAAGGAAGACAGAGGCTATTGATCGCGAATACATTACGTTTTGAGCAAGAAACTTCTCTTGGTTTTGCAGCTTGTCCACATATACAGTGTCATCTACTATTTTCTGAGTTTGTTCCTCTGTCAATTTCTTCAACCGCTCTTCTTCTAGCCTGTCAAAACATGAGAAGATTGCAGCTCTCTTCATTTTATCAGACATTTCTTGCGCATTTATCAAAATAGAAGCTTGACCATAATCCATCACCATCTATCTGTTACCTTATATCATCTAAGGATATCTTTAGTAGAGAGATCTCTTGTCGTTGATTCTTCATTGTCTTCTCTATTGCTATAACCTGTTCTTGCCGTAGGTTTTATTATAGTTAAACCTTGCTTTGATTCTTTCTTGATGCTAAAAGACAGAATCACAAGAATATGAATAAAGTAATAAACATACCACACCATTCTCTTCTTCTTCTTCGTCCTTAATGAGACTTACCGTTTCTGAGATTTCTTGTACTGATTCCCCAAAGCCAAAACCAAAACCTATCCTCTGCAACCCTCGTCCTGCGATTTGTAGCAAAGCCGATCCCTTCTGCTCATTCATCTCTTTCAACTGCTTCTCTGCAGTTTGTTTCTCAGACAAAGCAGCCCTTAACAAGACATTAATGTCTCTATTCTCCTCTTCCAAAAACTCCACACTTCTGCTTAGCTCCATCTTCTTCTTCTCTATAGTTTCTATGAACGTCTCTAACTTCTTTTCAACCTCCTTGACTAACTCCAACGTTGATCGGGACTTATATTCCTCTGTTTCCAGTTTCTCCCCTCTTTCCTCTGCTGGAATAGTCTCTTCGTTTAAACAGCTGATCGATTTCGACAAGAGATCTTTCAGAGATAGTATGGATCCCGAAATCTCAGAAAGAACTCTGGATTTATCATTCGTTTCCTCTTCCAGTTCACTAACTCTTTCTCTATAAACTTTCAGATCTCTCTTCATGTCCTCCCTAATCAGATTAGCCTCATAATTTTCAGCTTCAAGCTCACAGTTTCTTCGCCTAAGTGTGTCTCTCTCTTCCGACAACTCACGGTTCGCTCTAATCAAATCGGTCTTTCGATAACTCGCTTCGAATATCTGGCTTCGGAGACGGGGAAACGAAGATTGATTCCATTGTCGGAAGTTATTGTCTTGATTGGAGATAGGAGAATCTGAGCGGTTGATACAGGTATCTGTGAAATCCATAGGAGAATCTGATGATGGTGATTGGTGAAATTCTCCATAGGTGAGGACGCAAAGAATGTCCGATGACTCTGATTTGCCTTTCACCTAACAGTCAAAAGACAATCTAGAGTAAAACATCTCTTCAACGCTTTGATATTATCCTTTTTTGGCGGGAATAAGGAACGTTGTCGTATTATGTGTATCAACAACATTTATAAGGAAGAGACTGAAATTATAACTTTAAATATGATTACAGTAAGGAAGCTTCAGTTTTGTATTATAAATGCGACATATATGTAAGGCTTATATATATTTCCCATACGTTTAGGGGGGTAACTTTACAGAGTGACAATCTAAAAAAAATGGGAGTTAATATGCAGAGCAATAGTTGTGTCTGAGAAAGAAGGCAAAAGTGAATCACCATTGGTTTTGCCAATCTTGGATAGCTAGATGAAGAGCGTGATTAGGTATGAGATTGCAATCTTCCATCTTCAGGTTTGTCATCGGTGACGTATCGTGCCCGCTCGCTAACCATTCTCTAATCGCTTCTGCTTCGTAAGTGAACCCATCTGCTGCTATCAATGGATCTTTCATCAGTTCCTGTGATGCCAAACAAACATTAAGTTAGAACTTTGCCTTCTTCCCTAATCAAACTCTGTTTAGGCTTACATACTCACCTGGAAAATAGGGCAGAGGTAATGAGAAGGAGGCTTGCGTGGAACTTTTGGGTCCCCGTATGGTGCTTCTGATGAAGGTACTTCTGGTGCCTTCATTCGATCTATAAACCGTAGAACCACTGCTAAGTCTGGTCGATTCATCGGGTTTTTCTTACAGCAACGGATGGCTATATTAGCTAGCTTTTTGCCTCGTGCTACTGGCCACTCTCCTGCTGAATTATCTAGAACTGCACTGATATTATCGTTCTCCAGAGCGCATTTGACGTCTCTCAGTATGCCAGAAACAGGTCTTCTGGTAAGAAGTTGAAGGAGAATGATCCCAAACGCGTATATATCTGATTCCAGCGTCATTTCCCTGGAAACAAAGTAATGCGGATCTACGTGCGGATCAGTTTTGTCGAATCCATCAATCGGAACCAGCTGAGAAACCCCATAGTCGTTGATTTTGGTGACGAGATTAGAATCCAGGAGAATCTTAGACGGTTTTAAATTTCCATGAATGATGCAAGGAATGTTTGAATGAAGAAACAGGAGGGCAGAGCATATCTCAGAGGCAATCCTGATCCGAGATTCCCATGAAAGTGCAGGACCGTTGTTCTCAGATGAAAAGCAGTCTTCGAGGCTTCCGTTAGGAATATATTGATAAATGAGAGACCGAGACTCTGGACAAGCACCCATCAGTGTTACCAGATTCGGATGCCTGACCCTGCTTAAAATTTCCACCTGAAATCCAAAAAGTAATCAGAAGTTGTCAGATGTATACATATATCTATATATTCAGATTTAACTTTATAAAGACATAAAGTCCTTTACCCGCCGCTCGAACTCAAAGTGATTCAGGGATCCATATGAGGGTAACATCTTTACAGCAACTTGAAGATGTTGAAGATTCCCTTTGTAGACACTTCCGTATTTGCCTTCTCCAAGTTTCCAGGATGGATCAAATTCGTTTGTAGCCTCATTGAGTTCCAGAAAAGAGTACTCGAGTATTTCTGACCCGGAAGACTCTCCAGTCTTTCCTTTAACAAGTCTTCTTAGTGCGTTCACTTCCTTTACTGCGTTCTCATGATCAATACGGATCTCATCCCTTTTCTGCCTAAAACTTTTCAAGAGCTCCATAGCTGTATCAAATTTCTCACCATGTTCTTTTTCCAAGTCTTGTAGTTTCCTTATCTGGCTCTCTAACTTAAGATTTTGACCCTGGACCATTTGAAGTTCTTTCATGAATCCTCTGTTCTGCTCTATTACCATTTTCACTTCATGCTTTTCTCTTTCCAGAAATTCCTCCAATTTCTTTCTTTGGCTCGACTCCTTAATGCATAAGCCTTCCATGGCTTTAGCCTGTGAGATTGTATGATATTAAAATTTAAAACCAGTAAAACAAGTTTGACAAAGTGCCAGCTTAAGAATCTGCAGCACTGGCATCAACTATTCAACCATAACTCTTGACATAAATATATACAACGCCCTCTACGGTAAAATACATAATGCCCTTATGAATCCTACATGGATCTATCAACTGAAGAAGTTTTGTACCCAGTGTTAGCAATCTACAAATCCCGAGTGAAATATTTCTTCATGTAAAGCTTTTTTTTCATGTGGTAACAAGATGTACTGATTTAACCACATGAGTAGCAGCTATGGTTGAGATTTATCTTCATATCTTTAATAACTGAGAAATGAATGGAAATATAACCTTGCATAAAGCCTCCGTGGTACTGGCATCTTCTTTCCATTTGTTCCCACCTTCCCCATAGACTGTTCTCTCTGATTGGCCAATATCATGCATGGATTTGTCATACCTATGAACTTTGCGTGCTACATCCCCTTCACGCTCTTTTTCCTGAAAATCCGCAGGATTACCCGATTACTGTGTGGATTAAATGCTAGCTCATATGAAAAAGTATACATCATCATGTTCACTTTAAGTAGAGCTTTCAATATATTGCAAAGACAAAATTACTCTCATAAATCATTTCGTTTTAAAAAATATTCGTAAGTGGTTTTGTTTTAAAATATCAGTGCCTTATCGTTACTGCAAAACCAGTATCATCAGTAGAAAATCAACGATGAAGCAAATTCCTACCTCAACATTTGAGGTAGTTAATGTATCTGAGTCTACCAATTCTGGGCTAACCGGCTCTGGACCAACCGGGTCTCCAAAGGAAGAACTTGAACCGGAAGAAAAATGAGGAGGTGTTCTTGGTTCAACCCTCCCTCTCTCCAATTGACCTGTGTCTTTGTCACCATCTGCACAATTCTGTAATAAAGTTACACGCAGAGACAGATAAACCTGATAACAAAAGAAATGATATGCAGAGGGACCTTGCAAAATCCAAGGCAACCGCTACCTTGTTCCAGGAGGCTACGCCAATATCTTAATCTTCTCCTCATATAAGACGATTCCAATTTTTCTGACTTCCTTGTCTCAGTATCTGAATCCAGCTGTACCAGGGGCGGCATTGTTTGTCTGTTATTACTATCCTCATTTGACGCCCTATGTTTGAGAGTGTTTCGTTTAGCTAAAGGAATATAGGTAGAAAACAAAAACTGATAGTAGAAGCAGCTGACTGAAGGTAGTAGACCAACTGAATCCTAGAACCAAAGTCCAATGACGTAATATAGTGTATTAAAGTTTCAATAGAGTATCTTAATAGTTAGCATGAAAAGACGATGATTGAAGACATCTCGTGCACTCTTTCTGCAGCTTTTGAAAGGAAAAGGTTAAGGAACTTACCTTGTAAAAATAAGGTAACCTTTACACAGAAACCAGATATGGCAGGCATCAGGAGCTTTTTTGCAAACAAACATAGCTTTCTTGGACTTTAGATCCGTCATTTTCCTGGAATTTCAAAGTTAAATTGATTATTTAAATTTTAGAGGTCAAAAGTTTTGAAAAATATAAGATAAATATAGAATCATATCTTACCATGAGTAATGTTTATCTGATGCCGCTCCCATTACTAACCACTTAATTTTGTGCCGAGCAATTAGGTCTACGATACCTTCCTCGATATTTTGCCCCGCAATGCAAAGTTTACCTGTTTGAACCTAAAAAGAACTATGTCAATTCTGACTAGGAATGCCTAATAATTTGAAGAGTGTAAGCTCTAGACTTATGACGACCCAAAGAACACGACACAAGGTTTTCCCAAGTAGGTTATATCATCATATGAACAATCATATCCAAAGTGAGTTGCCTTATTTCAATTAAAATTGAGCACCAAAACAGTTAACTGATTGCTTGCGGGAGATTACAATCAATAACATTACACCAGAAAAAAAAAACGGAGGGACAGATACCTCAGTGTCAGATAAGAGGTGGAGATAAGAATTCATCAACTCATCCACTTTGGGTTTCTCAACGCGCTCAATCACCTTGACATCATGCTTTTTAAAGCTACCAAGTTTCTTGTGAGCTGCAGGTATACAAGTCTTAACATCCTTGGAAATGGACAGAGAAAGGGCAAAAAAAAAGCTATAAATAGCAGCTAAAGCTACCATCCGTTTACAGTGTTTTCTACAATGTACAGAAACACCATAGTTAATCTAATCTTACATTAATACCACATTATATACTTGTTCCAAACTCGTAAACGACTAATCATGTAAATGTTAATGTCAGTGGTTTATTTTTCCTCTTGTTCACATAGATAAACAATTACACATTTCACTTCTATTCTTAGCAATCAAAGACACAAACAGATAATCTCAACTCAAACTCCGTAAGTTTTAAAATCTGTGATTCATGAGCAATATATAGAAAGTTTTATGCACACTTCTCCCTGAAATTTTTTCAAAATTCCGATTCTGTCTTAGGTTTTATAATTCAACAGACAGATCTATCTAAACCAAAATCGATAATTCACCACAAAGAAGTAATTTAGAAAGCGAGAAAGAGAAGAAGAAAAAGAAGATCTCACTCCAGGAGGCAGCACGAGCAGTTCGATGGACGTAAAGCAAGCAAATCTTCTTGCCGGAGAAATTACGCGCCGCCCATAACACGGTGGTTCTGCTCCTCTCCACATCTTCCGCCACCGCGACGAAGATCGTCTCATCCACATCTAAGACCAGTTCATCTCCACCGATTTCTCCCATTTTTCTCCCCTTTTTGTCTTTGTAGTCTCTCACTCTCTCTCTCTCTATCTTTATCTCTGTAGAAGAAGAAGCATTTGTTCAATTCTTCTCTATATTGCCGAAAAGCGACTTTATATATACAAAAGCGGAACTCGTGAGATTCGTCGAATTGGAATCGCTTTTTATGGTTCTGACGAGTCGCTGACTCGGTGTTTCTGAGTCAACCGATTTACCTACAATTGGACGAAAGAGGATATTAAAAAAAACTAAAAAAACTTCAAATTTTTATGAATGAGTCTGAAGAGTCTCTCCTAACACAAAAACAAAATGGTCGTCTAAAAATATTAGTTAAAAGACCTCTCTTTCTAATTTTCCGACACATGTAATTGGCATTTTTGGGATTTCTTTTGACAAATGTTAGAATTTCCATTATATTTTTTTTTGGTAATGTAAAGGAAAGTGTGTGGTGGTAAATGAAAAAGACATTTACCATTTTCTTACAATATACTAAATATTCAAAAAATTTATGTAATGGATTGTTAAATAAATATAATAATGATAAAATTGACAAGAAAGAAAGACTACAATTTTGTTTTGGATATGGGAGCGAAAGAACAAGGTGGTGGATCATTCGAATCCAAAATCTCGTTAACAACAAGATTTCTTGCACGATTGATAGTCATGAAACACAAGTAGATATGTTCTTCAAGTTCATCAAGTTCTTCACCAAAGCTTTCTTCACATCTCTTTAACTCTCGAGCCACTTCTTCACTCCCTCGTACCCGACCCGATCCTCCTCTCCCTACCCAAAACTCAGCCATTGCTCGAACATGTTCAACTTCGTCGTTAATTCTTGTCACTAGTCTGCTTATCGTGTCTATATCACGGCTTAAGATGTAAGTGCCTTTCGCGGCCACGTCGAGCCGAGCTGCGGTTTTTGTTAGCTTGTTTCTTAGACCGGCTGGTTTGAATCTACCGGTTAAAAGAGTCGGACCGGCTATAAACAAAGCAAAGGCGTGAGAGGCAATGGTTACAATCAGTGTAGTGGTTAGAGCCAGAACGAGGAGCCCTGAGCTGTGTGTTAGTCCTTTGATGAGTTTGAGTTTAGATCTTGTCTTGTCTCGGCTGGACTCTAACCGTTTTAGCAAGTCTAAACAGCCACATCTGATTAGCTAGATCCGAGAATTCGACGAGATAAACGGATCGAACCATCTTGATAGCTCCGTGAACTGGTCTATGAGTGCCAGTGAGCTATGATTCTCCTTTTGAAACTTAGGTTTTAGAGATTCGTACTTAGAACGAAGTCGATGAATGTTTTTAAGTAGTAGCATGCAAAGCAAGAAAGCGTTTGCCGTCTCCAAGAAGTAATCAGAGAGAAGGGTTCGTGTGGTTCGTCCCACCCGGGATGCATCCAGTATCCGGGTTATGGTATTCGGATCCGGGTCTAGGAGATTGTGTGCGAAGAGGCGATATGACATGAGACGAGCTGATGTGGAGGATGATTCGATCGGTGATGAAGAAGAAGACACCTTGGACTTTTTCCGGCTTAAGTGTACTACACGTGACCAGAACTGGTTGTATGATTCTGTACGAAAGGCGTTTGCATATTCTTCTCGGACATCCACAGCATCACCATCTTTGGGACTTGAACTACCACCCGAAGCTAAATATCAAATAATTTACAAATTATAATATATTAGAAGAAAAAGTTCATGATTATAAAAAAGTCAGTGGTATTTTACCTGTGGATGCGAGAATCCTTTTGATCTTTGATGAAACTTTTATGCCCATTTCGATATCTTGGATGGATGAAGCAAAATCTATTTGGTTTAATGTATACTGTTGTGAGAAGATAATGAGAACGACAAGAAGGTACTTTGTATTATATAGTCCTTCGAGTGATATGTTATTTTAAGGAAAATTAAAATAGTTACTTCGATTGCTAGAATAAGGATAGCCAAGGATTTTGTTGGGAAAATTGTTAATTTTGTTAGTACTTGTAGTAGGAGTGAAGAAATTAAAACAAATGAGATGCTTGCACGTAATATAAAATAGAACCTTCAAGTGAATAAATATATATCCATTGCCCCTTTTTATGGAAAGTCTTTACACAAACTCACAAGTCATGTTTGCCATAACGGGATAGTATAATAGAGATTAGAGAGTTTTATCCAATTTGGTTGTCTATGAGACTTGGGACATTCCTTAACATGAGTATATCATTGATTGATCAAAAGGATCAAGATTTTACTTAATAACATGATTCATATTGAGTTGAACATTATGTTTTGAAGAAGCAGGACATATTGTCGGAACAAAACAATACAAAAATATGTGTCCGACTCACAAACCAAAGAAACTCAAGTTTCCAAGAATGTGTTGGTACAAGAAGATAACTAAGGGATCGAACCAAAAGAACAAGTTATTTGCCGGTGATTCTTCTAAACCCGGTATAAGACCAATGAAAATGACAGAGACAAGAAAAAAAAAAGAAGAGAAGATATCGTACGCTTTTTTGGGATTTAACGTTTGACCCATTGGAAGCTCTTTCTTGCCTTGGCTTTTCCAGGTTTCTTTCTTTCCACAACTCGTGAGTCTCTTGTCAAAAAACCAGCTGAAACATATCGAAGATGAAAAAGATCGTGTTCAAGACAATTCAATCCAACAGACATGAAGACACACATACTGGCTACCAAAAGAAAACATTATGGACAACATGTTGCATCTCTGCTAAAAATCATTGAAAGGACGGACTACTCTCTTAAGCTTAGATGTGCATAGTATCTTGCTTACCAGCTCGAAGTGATGTTCGCATATCTGGTTCCCAGTTTTGCAATGCCCTGCTGATACCCAATTGAATAGCTCCGACTTGACCTTTAAACCAAACATTTTGAGTATCCAGTAACATAGGTTAGAACAGACAACTCACTTAACTTGTGACAAAATTCTCTAGCGTACACTTGCTAGTGTAAATAGAGATTCAAGCTCTGAGTGACTAATAGTAGAAATGAGATGATTGTGGAGGGATTTTACCTGTGGTACCACCGCCTTTAACAGTGCATTTAATATCCCAACGACCCAAGGTTTTGGTTTCAGCAAGTGGGCGTAGAAGAGCAGCACGATGATCAAGCATAGGGAAATAGGAATCAAATTCTTTTTCGTTAACAACAAATTTTCCTTCCCCGGGTTGAATCCAAACACGGGCAATGCTACATTTTCTTCTTCCAGTTCCATAGGCTCTACCTATTTCGTCAACCTGTCTCACCCGTGCTTTGGCAATGTCTTCTTGCATCTGGAGTTCTATATCAGCTCTTGAGGACTTCTTTGAACTTTTCTCACGCCGCAGATTTTCAATCTCAGTCAGAGGAGGCAATCCTTCGACCCCTTGGAAATCCTTCAAGGCTATTAAACTATCTAGCATTTCATCTGTTATACCTGACTTAGCAATGAGGTCTCCAAATGCTCGATCAGGACCTGGAATAGTAAAGTTTGAAGTCAGTCAAACTGCAAAACTTACTCTGCCTGTTTTACTAGCAGCAGAATCAATAATTACTAGTGAGATCAAAATAACAAATTCTTCAATTCATTAAACTGAGAATTGTTAATAGCAAACGCCTCAGCCATAAACTATTAACAGAAACCACACATAAGCGTTAATAAGCACAAAACTAGCCACTTCTACCCAAATGCTCATTCCTCTTAAACATCCGAGCTTACTCCAAAAGCCAGCATAATCCTCCATACAGCAAATATGCCTATCAATAGATTGATTACACAACCTTTGCTACTTGACTGATCCTCAAATCTAAATCTAACTTTAAGAAGGAAAGTCATGTGATCAAATTTGCTACCCATTTGTCTCTTTATTCCAAATCTAGATACATTTCCAAAGTACTGTTGCATTGCATTCTAAAATAAAAACTTCAGAATCAGTAAAACAAATTCAGACAATCTCACCCTTGATAACCTCAAGAAGCTCCTTCTCCTCTTTCTCCATCAATTCCTTCTTCACACGCTCTTCTTCGGCCATTTCCAAGCTGTTTTCGAAGCTCAACGGCACCTCACCTCCAATGTCAAACACAACTCCCTCATCCTCTTCCTTCAAATTCCATGGCTTAGAACCTACCGATTCATTAGATTTCACCTCTCCGCTCGTTCCAAATCCATTCACCACCTCACTTCCAGCACCAAACATGCCTTTATCATCTCCGTCCTTCATATCCCATCGCTTAGTCTCCTCCCAGCCATTACTCCTCCTCTCGCGTCCAGTTTCAATCCCTTGACTCACTTCTCCACCAGTATCAAACACAACCTTATCATCTTCCTCCTTTATATTCCATCTCTTAGGCTCCTCCGGCCATTTCCCCTCTCCACCAGCTGAACCAGATCCTGCAACTCCAGAAGAACCCCAAGAATCATCGGAAGAGAAAGGTCCGGACTTGTCATCGGTTACTCCAGTAAAACTCCAAGGAGCATCATTCCGGTTACGCCCATTCCCATCACCATTTCCGCCGCCGCTACTGTTAGTGGAAAGAGGACGAATAAAAGAAGAGAAGATCTGAGAATTTGATTTGGATGAAACTAGGGTTACGAGTCGTAGATTCGAAGGTCTAAGGAACAAACGAGAGAGCATGATGGTGAAGATGAACACTGAGAGATTCACAAATTTGGATGAAACAAAACAAATTGCAGAGGTTCGAAGAAGAACGGTTAGGGTTTTTACTTTACAATCTTAATTGTCAACACTAACTAGCCGGAACGGGTTTGTCGGTTTATTCCGGTTTGATTATCACTCCAATTTAAAACAAAAATAAAAAGAAGCCGTCTTCTCTGCCTTCTCTCTCTCTCTCTCTCTCTCTCTCTCTCTCTCTCTCTCTCAGCTTCTCCGTCGAGTGTCTCCCGGAGATTTCAATACAAACTCAATCGCCTCAAATCGATTCGCCAATTTAGTTGAATAGAAATGGTTTACATCGCTTCATGGGACGAATTCGTGGATCGATCTGTTCAGCTTTTTCGAGCTGATCCCGAATCTGTAGGTTAATCTTCTTTGTTTTTGCTTTAATTCTTCTCGATTTCATTCATTACGGTTTGATTTGGATCTCGATTTCTTACTGGGAATTTGGATAAACCTCGGTAATTGATTTGAATCTCCTCGTGTTTGTTGGTCGCAATCTATTTGTTTCGATTTCATAATTTTGTTTTTCTAATGTTGAATTCGATTATTGTGTGTGGTGCAGACTCGGTATGTGATGAAGTATCGACACTGTGACGGCAAGTTGGTTCTCAAGGTTACTGATAACAAAGAGGTAATTTTTTGACTTGTGTCCTGTTCTCTATGATCATTCACTGCTTCGTGGAGTTTATCTTATATGACAATGGATACTTCTCTCAATTGGGGATTCAATAGTAGGGGATTCAATAGTAGCTATTGAAGTTGATAATCTGATTCGTAGAATGATGGTTTGATGGTATAGTTCTTGTTAAGTGAGGATTCCATGATGATGATGTCTAGAATTGGTGTTACATTGTACTTTGTCGTAGTTATGTGGTTACTTAGGTTTTTGTGTTGGTGAATGTGAATTCGAATAGGCTTATAAATCTTAGTTTTCTTACTTCTTGATGAATTGAAACATGTCCTGCGTGGCGGCGGTTGGTTAGTTAGATAAGACCTAGTTAAATCTTTTAGAGCATTTTTTTATAGTGGATGTTGAAGCATGTTTTGTGTTTGTTAGCTGAAGTGTGATACTTTATAACTCGTTGAGCTAGGCGGATTTTTTGACGTTAAACATTGTATCAACTTCTGTGGTCAATCAGCTCTCCCTGTTAGGCTACTTGTTTCATCCTGTGCATTCTTTCAGTGTGAAGTATATGATATATTTGATTTCTACTTTTTCTTAAACTTAGTGTCTCAAGTTCAAGACAGACCAAGCACAAGAAGCAAAGAAGATGGAGAAACTGAATAACATATTCTTCACCCTGATGGCTAGAGGACCCGATGGTAAATCTTCTTTTCTGTGATCTTTAAAAGAGAGAATGTAACATCACGGTTGAATATGCATATTATCTCTCTTAATGCTTGCTTGAGAGGAAATCTCCATTTGTTTTATGGAGCTATGTGGTTTGACTCCTCACTGACTCGACCGGGTTTGTTGGTGTATAATGCAGTTGATCTTTCTGAAGTCACCGGGAAAGAACAGATGGAGACACAACCTGTGAAGAAAGGAAGAGGAAGGAAGCAATAAGTGTGTTGAATCTGTTTTTGTTATTCTTATATTTTTTTTTGTTATCAAGATTTTGATCCATTTTTGTTGGATATTTTAAAGTTGGGGTTGTGATGGTAGGATTATTAAAGAATTTGTTCTAAAGCTGACTTTGGATCCAAATATGGGTCTAATATGGAAAATACAACTTTGATCCAAAATGCTAATCTTTTAGTCATATAATTGACATTTCTATTGTCCTATACATATACATATGTGAACTAATTACATATGCAAGAGATTGTTAAATTTAACAGTAAAGAGAAAATAGAGTAATTGGCTAAATAAAAAAGTGCTTTAATTCCTTTACCCTATCTTGAATATAAAACTGTACAAGTGGGTTGGAGAGGTCACCAGACTCCTCACTGCTGTGTCCACTTATCTTCAACACCATTTAATGATTTTTATTTTTAAAAAACCACACTTTAAAAAGAAGGAATTAAATTAATGGTGATAGTGATTATGCATAATACTCCTAATAAACATTCGTTTTATCATATACTTAATATCACATTACATCTCAAAGAAATTATAATGTGTCGCCACCAATTTAGCCTAATTCAACGGATTGATGAACAAATATATAAATTAATTGATCTTCCTCTTTTAGTAACCGGACCCAGTCTGTATGTCACTTGTCTATTATAAAATTTCCACTACAAAATAATGATAAAGGTTGCTGAAAAACCAGAGACCTAAGTTGGCAAAAAAAAAAAAAAAAAAAACCAGAGACCTAAAAAAAGAAAATAGAGAGAGAGAGAGAGAGAGGCTAATCCAATGATCTCATCATCACCCTCTATATATATAAATTAATGGATAGTAAGTGAATATCAGTACACTTTGAAATCATTAAAAAAAAAAATACCAAAAAAAGATAAGCATGCACGAGCAGCTGATAAATACTGAAGAAATTAATCGGCCATTAGCTGATTTTCCGGTGAATATATGGGAAGATCCCTTGATCTCTTTTTCTTGTTTGGACCCGGTACGTACCCAATACTTATAGAGTCACATTTGATTGAATACTATGCAAATTTGTTCATAAGATATATAATATATAGTTGAATATATATACTCTAAATTTTGTCTTGTCTTGATTGACCTATTGATGTGTAGGATAGTGAAAGAAACGAAGCGAAGCTGAGTTCACTAAAGGAAACCGTAAGAGAAATGTTGATGGCTTCATCAAAACAAGGGCCAATAGAGAACATCAAATTCATTGATACTCTTTGTCGCCTCGGTGTCTCCTACCACTATGAAGGAGAAATCTTTGCGCACGTAGAGACCATGTTTAGTTGTCATGGTTTTATGCAGATGATGATAAGAGACAATGAGTTTGATTTATACACCGTATCTCTTGTCTTCCAAGTTTTTAGACAGTTTGGCTATAAACTAGTTGTCGGTAAGTCCAAATATCATAAATAATATACAACTATAGAAGTGATCTCTCTCTCTTTCTCTAATATTTGAATTATTAAAAGTAGTATAGTAGTATGTTTTTCTTATGTTATCTTTATGACTAAAAATTCTTATTAATATTTCCACTTTTTTTTTTATTGCAAATCTACCAAATCAGAAGTTTATTTTTATGTTAAACTTCATTATTGACTAAAATTTTTATATGTATAAGATGTTTTTAACAAGTTCAAGAATAAGGATGGAAAGTTCAAGGAGCAGCTAGCTGAAGATGCAATAGGTCTTTTATGTCTTTATGAAGCAGCACATTGGAGCACCCATGGTGAAGACATTCTCGATGAAGCTCTTGCTTTCTCTAGGTCTCATTTGGAAGGACTGACTTATCAATCTAGTCCACATATGTCCATCCGCATTAAAAATGCCCTTAAACATGCATACCCTAGGGGTATCTCAAGGATAGAGACACGCCAATTTATCTCATACTACGAAAATGAAGATCTGCACGATCAGACTTTACTAGAATTTGCTAAGATAGATTTCAATCTTTTGCAAATGCTGCACCGTAAAGAGCTTGGCCAAGTCTTCAGGTCCGAGCTAGCAAGATATATTACATATATAGTTTTAAAACTCTTCTATAGTGAGAGACCTTAATGATGGTTGAATCTTTTTTTTTTTTGTTTTTTGTTTGTTTGTTTGTTAAGGTGGTACAAAGATCTAGGACTGGACTTGAAACTACCATATGCAAGGAACCGGACGGTCGAAAGCTTCTTGTGGGCTGTTGGAGCATACTTTGAGCCCTGCTATTCTCAAGCGAGGATTAATTTGGCCATTGTTGTTATCTTATTGACGCTGGTTGATGATACATACGATGCCTATGGCACAATTGAGGAACTCGAACCATTTACAAATGCACTGATTATGTGGAATCCTAGTGGCATGGAAGGGCTTCCTGAGAGCATGAAGTATCTTCATCAAGTTTTATTAGATTTCTATGGAAAACTTGAGGAGGAGATGGAGAGGGAAGGGAGGCCGGGATGCGGCCTTTTCGCCAAACAATCGGTATAACTAGATACTTATGTATACAAGTACTTCAAAGTTCAAAAGCATATACCTAATTAGTAAGTAAGCATTTGTTCAGATGATTGTAACGGCTAAAGCCTATCTCTAAGAGGCAAAATGGTTGAGCCAAGACTATGTAGCAACATTCAAGGAGTACAAAGAGAACGGAGTTTATTCGTCGAGCTACTTAGCACTGTTAACAGGATCCTTTCTAGGAATGGGGGATGAAGGCACACTTGATGTCTTTAAGTGGTTAAGCACTTTCCCACCTCTTCTTGTCAATTCTGCCCTAATAGGCCGTCTCTGTGGTGACATTGCTAGTTGCGAGGTAAATATATGATTACTCACCTTACGTGTAGGGATCTCAATATTTAATGTGATGATCTATGTAACTAATGCAGTTTGAACATAAGAGAAAGCACGTGGGAACATCCATTGATTGTTACATGAAGCAATATGGTATTTCATGGGAGAAAGCCGAAGAAGAGATCAAAATCATGGCATTGGAATCGTGGAAGAGTCTTAATCAAGAACTGATGACGAGAGATCACTCTTTTCCTTTCCCTATCGTCATGCGGTTTCTAAACCTGTCGAGGGTCGTCGAAGTTTTCTATAAAGACACTGACATTTTCACACAGCCTGAGTTGATGAAACATCACGTTGTTTCTTTATTCCTTAACAATATATCTATTTGATCAGAACATACAACTATGCAAGTTTTTTTTTTAAGTAAAAAATAAAATTATATATATAGATTTTGTGTTTTTGTGTTTTTGTATTTCAAAACCTTAATTAATCTATGTTTTGTATGAACATGTGATTTTTACAAATAATAAGTTTGGTTTGATTTCGGTTAATGTTTGAATTTATTGTGTAGTCATATTTGACCACCGTGAAATTCAATCTTGTAAGTGAATTTAGGAAAAGAAAAACGTTGTCTGTATAATAGGTTTGGGTTCTAGAACAATTCGTACGTGAACTGTTCTTGAATTTGATATAAAGCTTGTGTGTTTCTCATGACTTTTTATATGGCAAAAAAAGAACGTGTACTATTAAGGATAGAAGTTAACAAAAAAAAAATGATAAAAGTTAACTAAATAAATTCCATTATTATTTCGTTTACTATTTGAATTTTTCTGCTAATTTTAACAAAGTAGTAAAGATCATATGAAGCGCTTGATGATAATAATTTAATAGTCGGTGGTGATGACAAAAAAAATAATAATAGAGAGCCTTCTTTTGTGTTCGGAAGAAAAGCCTTCATTTGAGAAATAGAAGCCTTCCAGGTTTGACCCATTTTTTTTGTCCTATAAAAGGATTTTTAAGAGTTATAGACATTTACTCATCTTTTCCCCAATAATCATTTAGTTTTATTTTTTCTTTGTTAAAAAAAATGAAGTTCTCTTCATCTTCTACTACTTCCTACACTTGGACAACCTTAATCACATTGGGATGTCTTATGCTTTGTGCCTCTTTGTCCGTTGCTCAACTTACCCCTACCTTTTACGACAATTCTTGTCCTAATGTCACCAACATCGTAAGAGATACTATTGTAGACGAGCTAAGATCGGATCCTCGTATCGCCGGGAGCATCCTTCGTCTTCACTTCCACGACTGCTTTGTTAACGTAAGATACCATTATCATTATTTACATATATGTTTTAGTCTTTTGAATTACTGTAGTTCATCTCTTCATCTTCTAATGAGTCCAGAGTGTGACAACAGAAATGCATTCAAAATCACATTTTATCTATTTTTCACAAAATTACATTGTTACATTTGGTACATATGGATGTGATACATTGACAGATAAAATGTCGTTTTGAATTCTTAAAAGGGTTGTGATGCATCGATCTTGTTAGACAACACAACATCATTTCAAACAGAGAAAGATGCGTTTGGAAACGCAAATTCGGCTCGGGGATTTCCCGTGATTGATAGAATGAAAGCCGCAATAGAGAGTGCTTGCCCAAGAACCGTTTCATGCGCAGATATGCTTACCATTGCAGCTCAACAATCTGTTACTTTGGTACGCTCCATTGTTCCATCTTCTTTCCTTGGTTACAGACATTTTTTTTCCTTCAAATTTTAATATTTCAAGTAGTCACTTTACATATCAAACATATATGAGAGTTAAATTTGGGATATAATTGTTTGAGAATGTCACAATCATATTTAGTACTAACCACACGTTTTGAATATTTCTCGAATAAATTTGAACACTTTAATTTTGAAAAGTGCTCAAAATTATTCGAGAAATATTCAAAACGTGTGGTCCGGTCAAGAAAATTTGTCAAGCTTAATATCAAACTAGTATATATTTTTATTTGGTTACGCAAGACTAACTTTTTTTTTCGAAAGAAGCAGTGGAGATTCTAAAAATTTCCTTTTTGAGTATTTAACGAATTCTAGTACGTGTTTCTGAGTGATAAAACTTTCTTATAAAATATATAATTTTGAGTATAATGGTAATTGTACTATATAGGCGGGAGGTCCTTCTTGGAAGGTTCCTTTGGGGAGAAGAGACAGCTTACAAGCATTTTTGGAACTCGCTAATAAAAATCTTCCAGCTCCAACCTTAACACTTCCAGAACTTAAGGAAAACTTTAAAAATGTTGGCCTTGATCGTCCTTCTGATCTTGTTGCTCTCTCAGGTAATTAACCAAAAAACAAAATTAAACCCCATTTAACATAGTTGTAATAATCTGAGACGTATGTAATTAACACAACTAAATTAAACCCTATTGATATAGTTGTATTATTTTATCTAATTATGGTCTTTCTTTTGTTTAGGGGGTCACACATTTGGTAAAAATCAATGTCGATTTATTATGGACAGATTATACAACTTCAGCAACACCGGGTTACCTGACCCTACCCTTAACACTACTTACCTACAAACTCTTCGTGGACAATGCCCCCAAGATGGTAACCAAAGCGTCTTGGTGGATTTCGATCTGCGTACGCCTTTGGTGTTCGACAACAAATACTATGTGAATCTGAAAGAACAAAAAGGTCTTATCCAAACCGATCAAGAGTTGTTCTCTAGCCCCAATGCCACAGACACAATCCCCTTGGTGAGATCTTATGCTGATGGCACACAAACATTCTTTGATGCCTTCGTGGAGGCGATGAATAGGATGGGAAACATTACACCTCTAACAGGAACTCAAGGACAAATCAGGTTGAACTGTAGGGTGGTGAACTCCAACTCTCTACTCCATGATGTGGTGGAGATTCTTGACTTTGTTAGCTCTATTTGAGAATAGTTGACACAATATCTTGCTATCAGACTATATATATATATATGTTATAAATAAGCCCTCTCAAGTTGTTACTTGAGCAGGAGAAGATCTTAATTGGTGTGTATAGAGTATCTACGTAGTTCTCTGTTCTTTTTTTTTAAAAAATATTTGATATTGGTCTTTGAAAGTGTTTTGTGAATCGCTTTAAAGCTTTTATAGTTTTGGACTTGTTTCTATCCTATTAAAGATGACATAATAAAAAATACAATATGTTACTTGAGAAATTTTATTTTATTTTACATTTCCTTGTGAAAGCACATACACTATATGCGTAATGATTAGTAAATCTACCAAACCAAATGTTGTTTGTTAGTTAAACTTCATTATTAACTCAAAATTTTATATGTGTAAGATGTGTTTAACAAGTTAAAGAATAAGGATGGAAAGTTCAAGGAGCACCTACCTGAGGATGTAATATGTCTTTTTATGTCATTATGAAGCAGCATACTGGAGCACCCATGGTGAATACAGTTTAAACATAAGAGAAAGCACTTGGGAACACCTATTGATTCTTACATGAAGCAATATGATATTTCATGGGAGGACTCCGAAGAAGAGATCAAAATCATGGCATTGGATTCGTGGAAGAGAATAAATAAAGAACTGATGACGAAAGATCACTCTTTTCCTTTCCCTATCGTCGTGCGATACCTAAACCTGTCGAGGGTCGTCGAGGTTCTTTACAAAGACATTGATATTTTCACACAGCCCGAGTTGATGAAACATCATGTTGTTTCTTTACTCCTTAACAGTATATATATTTGATCAGAATAACACAACTATGCAAGTTTTTTTTTTTTTTTTATAGTTTTTGTGCTTTTGTGTTTCAAAACCTTAATTAATCTATGTTTTCTATGTGTTGTATGAACATGTTATTTATAAAAATAATAAGCTTGGTTTGACTTTCGTTACTGTTTGAATTTATTGGGTAGTCATATCTGACCACCGTGAAATTCAATTTCTAAGTAAAACTTAGGAACAGAAACGCTGTATAAATTATTATTTTGGGCTCTAGAACACTTCGTACGTGAACTATTCGTAAATTTGATATAAAGTTGCCAAGTTGGTGTGTTTTTTATGACTTTTCTCTTTATCTAATAATGTTGTACAAGTGGTTTCTAGCTAACTTTTCGGTTTTTAAGTTGTATGAAAATAATTGACTGCCTTCGGTCGTCACATCTTCACATTAGAGTTGGTGTGACTTAAATCCTAGCTAGGTGTAATACATGTCACGTACAATTTAAGAAAATATATGTACATATGCGCTGGTTAATGTTAAAGATAGATGGAACTTAAATAAGTTCCATTATGTATTGTAACGCTTTTTTCTTGACAAACTACAGTAAAAATTTACGAACGCTTGATGATAGTGAAATTATTGTAGATGGTGATACTAGGGACACGAAGGCTAGGGTTGGTACTGAGAGGCTGCTATTGCTAAAGTCCACTTGTTGGATTAGTGGGTCACTCTTACGATACATCACATGGCCTTTTTCTTGATATTTCCCTATTTTCACAAAAATAATATATATATTCAGAGAACTCAGATTTTTTTTCTTTCAGAAGACAGAATTGAGAAAATCTCATTAGGTTTGTTTGAATCGTGTAATTCAAATAGATTAAGACACCTAATCATTTTGATGTGCGGTGAGGATCTTAAGTCGCTATATACGTGTACGTAAATCTCGTTTATGGAGGTTTTATTTTCAACGACAATTATTGCCCTGCCAACTGGAAACGACACCGTTCGTTATTAAATTATCTTTGAAACAAAAATATCATTATTACTATATATGGAGTTTCTGCAGCCATGGCACTGGCCATGGCCCATGCACACAATTATAATTTTTCTTCCTGGTTGTATACTCTCATCACATAACCACATCTAGATATATAGGGAACTAGCTTCACACTCGATATGTCTGATCCATGCTTTGAACTAGTTTAGAACTTTCAGTTTGTGTTCGCAAGAAGAGCTTTTAATTGAGGAAAAATAAAAAAGCCTCCAGGTCTGACCCATTTTTTCCTATAAAAGGATTGTTAAGAGTTGTAGACTTTACTCATCTTCTCGTCAATCATATAGTTTTATTTTTCTTTCTAAAAACAATAATGAAGTTCTTCTCTACATCATCTTCTACTACTTGGTACACTTGGACAATGTTAATCACATTGGGAAGTCTTATGCTTCGTGCCTCTTTGTCCGATGCTCAACTTAGCCCTACCTTTTACGACACGTCATGTCCTAGTGTTACCAGGATCGTAAGAGATACCATTGTCAACGAGCTAAGATCGGACCCTCGTATCGCCGGGAGCATCCTTCGTCTTCACTTCCACGACTGCTTTGTTAACGTATAAAGATTTCACTTTTCTTTTATTTATAACGTTTTCACTTGATATACTCTGTTTCTCATGCTCTGTCTTTTGGCATAAAATGCTTAAGCTAATACTCTTTTTTTTTGCTTTCAAATTCATGTCATTTTAGCATGCATTGCTTTTATGTTTAGAAATTTGTGTTTTCAACGTAAATTTGTCTAATAGTAGCTTCAGAGGAACAAATGGTTTTAATTAGTGGATTTGTTAAATTGTTCCTTTTGGTATAGAATTTGTAACTATGGATGTGATACATTGACTAATAATTTCTTAAATAACGTTTTGGACTTTTGAAAGGGTTGTGACGCATCGATCTTGTTAGACAACACAACAACATTCCAAACAGAGAAAGATGCGCTTGGAAACGCAAATTCGGCTAGGGGATTCCCAGTGATTGATAGAATGAAAGCTGCAGTAGAGAGGGCTTGCCCAAGAACAGTTTCATGCGCAGACATGCTTACCATTGCAGCTCAACAATCTGTCACTTTGGTACATATGCTTCACTTATCATCCTTTTATTCATTATGACATAGACACTTAACATACTAAGCACGACAACCTGAGTTTTAAAATAAGATACTTTTGTTGTTGTTTGAGAAGGTCGCTCTCAGTTTTTACTATCAACCTTTCAACCATACGACCAAGAATTCAATTGGTAAAAAATATTTTGGTTTAAACACTGAGTATTAGGTTTGCAATTACTGGAACCAACCGTAAAGAAAATTTTATAGGTTTACTATTATTGAAAAATAATATCATTGGTAAAAATAAGTTTGAAGTTCACCAAAAAGATAAAATTCTGTTTTTATTTTTCTTTCAAGAAAATGTTGGAAACTAGAAAGAAAAAAATCCTTCATTTGAGTATTTCATCTATGAAATTAATTATATAAAATGATTTTCTAATTACGAATTGAAATTTCTGAATGATATTATATTAGGCGGGAGGTCCTTCTTGGAGAGTTCCATTGGGGAGAAGAGACAGCTTACAAGCATTTTTGCAACTCGCTAATGCAAATCTTCCAGCTCCATTCTTCACACTTCCACAACTTAAAGCCAACTTTAAAAATGTTGGCCTCGATCGTCCTTCTGATCTTGTTGCTCTCTCCGGTAATAAACAACACAAAAACTAAACCCCATTCGACATACATTAGTTGTAATAAACGAGTTAAATGTTGATCTAACTATGATCTTTCCTTTTGTTTAGGGGGTCACACATTTGGTAAAAATCAATGTCGATTTATTATGGACAGATTATACAACTTCAGCAACACCGGGTTACCTGACCCTACCCTCAACACTACTTACCTACAAACTCTTCGTGGACAATGTCCGCGTAATGGCAATCAAAGCGTCTTGGTGGATTTCGATCTGCGTACGCCTTTGGTCTTCGACAACAAATACTACGTGAATCTGAAAGAGCAAAGAGGACTTCTCCAGAGTGACCAAGAGTTGTTCTCTAGCCCCAATGCCACAGACACAATCCCCTTGGTGAGATCTTTTGCTGATGGAACACAAAAGTTCTTTGATGCGTTCGTGGTGGCAATGAACAGGATGGGAAACATTACACCTCTTACTGGAACTCAAGGACAAATCAGGTTGAACTGTAGGGTGGTGAACTCCAACTCTCTACTCCATGATGTGGTGGAGATCGTTGACTTTGTTAGCTCTATGTGAGAATAGTTGACTCCACATCTGGCTACCAGACTATGTTAAGACTTAAGACAAATAAGCACTCTCAAGTTGTTATTTGAGCAGGAGAAGATCTTTATCAGTGTGTAAAGTATCTACATAATTCTATGTCTTTTTTTTTAATGTTTGATATTGGTCTCAAAGTATCTATGAATCGTTCTAAACTTATATAGTTTTGGACTTGTTTATGTACTAATGAAGATGACATAATAAAGGATATATATGTTACTTGAGAATATTTTTTTTAACGTTTTCTAGATTTTCTTAGTGAACTCCTAGTGATATATAAAAAGGAAGAATGTGTGAGCTCGCAAAAGTAAAAGATGAAAAATCAAATTTAAGATATGTTAAGAGAAATGTGAAAATTTTCTTTGGATGTGATATTTCTAAAGAGCTAACCAACAAAAACCATTGAAAAGTATTGATACCTCAAAAGAATACGATAAAACTACATCTCAAAGATTAATATATTTTTAAATGTATCATTACATAAAAATAATTTTAAAATATATATACAAATTCAGATATTACAAATATCAGTCTAGAAAAAAAAAAGAATTTTATAGTGCAACCCGCATATAAATTTTTGAATACTTTATATTTCATATTAGAAATATATATATTAAATACCGAAAATACCAAAAAAGAAGGATAAAAAAATCAATTAGTGGACAATTTACGTTTTTTCTCTAAACCTCCGAACTATAGCCGCCTGGTAAATAGTAACAGGAGAAAAATCAATTTAGTAACATATCTGGTGCATTGTATATACATATACATTGAGTTTTCTCCTGTTACTATATATATACATATACATTAGTGCATTGTACAACCATAGATATAGCAAGCTCTAAGAAGAAAAAAAGAAAAGAAACTTAAAGCATGGAGATGAAAAATCATGTATCCGTGGCCACGAGTGAGGAGGTTGAACGGCCATTAGCGCATTTTCCCGTGAATATATGGGAAGATTTGACAACTTTCTCGGTTTTGGATCTGGTACTCTATTATTGCAAACTAGCTCTTGTTCATAAAACATAACGATAATATTATTTATCTCTCGTGATGTTTTTAATACGTACAGGATAGTGAAAAAAACAAGGAGAAGCTTATTTCACTAAAGGAAACAGTGATGGAATCGTTAATGGCTTCAAGACAAAATCCTATTGAGAATATCAAATTCATCGATGCTCTTTGTCGCCTTGGTGTCTCTTATCACTTTGAACGTGAAATCTTCATGCAGCTGGAGACGATGTTTTGCTCTACTGAGTTCATACAGATGATAAGAGACAATGAGTCCAGTTTATACACTGTTGGTCTTGTCTTCCAAGTTTTTAGGCAATTCGGCTATAAATTCACTACCGGTAACTTACCTACTCAAAAACAATATATCATCTTATTTAAAATTTTAAATATTGCTATATAAGTATAAAATTTTTGAATTATTTGATTGATATATACTGGCACAACATGCATGAACTCTAGTGATTTGTAATACTCATTAACACGTATATTATGGGACATGCAATTTTAACATCCAAAATTCTATTAAATATGGTGAACTTTTTTTCTAAAAAAATATGTTTAGTTTTTAATGGGTGTGTTTGTGATTGTAGTAATATTATGAGATTCATACTCCCTCAATTTCATAATATGTCTTTTACCTTCAGTTTTACACAGATACGAAAACATGTTAAAATTTATCTTTCTTTTATGGACTTAGGTTAAATTAGTGTTTTATACCAAATTATATATTGCAAATTATCATATTTAACCATACTAATAATCCTTAAATTACGCTTCTGTGAAACGGATGGAGTATATAAGATTAATGTTTTACTATGTTTCTTGATAAGCTACGTATTGATTTACTTAACTTTCATATATATATATATATGTGTGTGTGTGTGTGTGCATGATCTGAAGATGTGTTTGCAAAGTTCAAGAACAAGGATGGTAAGTTCGAGGATTGTCTAGCCGAGGATGCAAAAGGTGTGTTATGCCTTTATGAAGCTGCACACTGGAGCACCCATGGCGAAGATATTCTTGACGAAGCTCTCACTTTCTCTAGGTCTATTTTGGAAGAAATTGCTTCTCGATCTAGGGATCCTCATCATCTCACAGTTCGCATCAAGAATGCCCTCAAGCATGCATATCCTAGGGGTATTTCAAGGATAGAGACAAGACAATATATCTCATACTATGAAAAAGAAGATTCCCACGATCAAACTTTGCTTGAATTTGCTAAGGTAGATTTTAATCTACTTCAAGTGTTATACCGCGAAGAGCTTGGCCAAGTCTTTAGGTACCATATCGAAATACATATCAATCTACGACACTTTCCTTCATGGGGAAAAAATGAAATAGTGGTTTAATTTTGATATGTTCTAGGTGGTACAATAATCTAAACCTCGAATCAAAATTGCCGTATGCAAGGAATAGGACGGTTGAAAGCTACTTGTGGGCAGTTGGAGCACACTTTGAACCATGTTATTCGCAAGCAAGGATTATATTTGCCAAACTAATAATTGTTTTGACACTAGTTGATGATACATATGACGCTTATGGCACGATCCAAGAGCTTGAACCATTTACAGATGCGTTGTTACGGTGGAACCCTAGTGGTATTGAAGCTCTCCCAGAGAGCATGAAATACATTCACCGTGTTGTGTTAGAGTTCTTTGACAAACTCGAGAAGGACATGGAGAAGGAAGGAAGGCCAGGATATGGCCTTTATGCAAAACAATCGGTATAACACTTAAAAATAGTTACATATATACAAAATTATATGCTGTAGTAAGTAAGAATCTGTTCATGTACTGTTAAATCTCAAAATATCTCGGTGTTGATGACCAGATGCAAATAACCGCTAAGTCCTATATTCAAGAGGCAAAATGGTTGAATGAAGACTACGTGGCCACATTTGACGAGTACAAAGAAAATGGAGTTTACTCGGCGAGTTTTTTGGCATTGTCAACAGTATCCTTTCTAGGAAAGGTGGATGAATTCACACTTGATGTGCTTGAATGGTTAACCACTTTCCCACCACTTCTGGTGTCTTCGTCGTTGATAGGCCGCTTTTGTAATGACATTGCAAGCTGCGAGGTACGTAAATGTTACCTTGCTCGAACCTGGATACGTTTTAGCCGTGATTGGAACCTAATCATGCTTACAAAAGATAATAATGAATAATCAATCTTGTTATATAACTAATGCAGTTTGAGCATAAAAGAAAGCATATAGTGACATCCATTGATTGTTATATGAAACAATATGGTGTTTCATGGGAGAAAGCCACGGAAGAAATCAAAGTCATGGCATCCGACTCATGGAAGACTCTTAACCAAGAACTGATGATGAAGCCTCACCAGTTTCCTTTCGCTGTCGTCATGCGATTCCTAAACCTCTCGAGGGTCATGGAGGTTTTCTACAAGAAGACTGACATATTCACGCAACCTGAGTTGATGAAAGATTATGTGGTTTCTTTGTTCCTCAACAAAATACCCATATGATCAGAAGTACTATACGACATCTACAAGTGTTCTTTTTTTTACTTTATCGGTTTTATGTTGTGGAAATAAGTGGTTCTCCTGGGTCACATCACTTTGTGTTTGTGTGATTCAAATCCTCTCAATAAGTGGATAATAAATTTATGTTGTATCTTTATGTTCTCAGTATGTTTCAATTTTTCGACAGCCGTTATCGATACACGAATCCGTCGCTATTCTTTTATTTTCTTCTAGATACATATTGATATATGTATAGTGAGTATGACTTGGGCTTTGACAATACTATTAGTATAGGTTTAAACCGCAGTAAAAGAAAAAAAAAGTTACTAGAACATTATTTTTTTTAGGCTGCAATATAAAATAGGGTGTATTGGAATTTTAGTACATTTTAAAAACATAATTGGAAAGATAGTACATATACTATTCAAAATTAGGAAAGTAGTCGTAGGACCTACAATGTGAGATAGAGATTACGTGAAATAGAGATAAAGAAGAAGGGGGGAAATGACAAAAGGGTATTTCTTTTTTTTGTTCTCCCGATTTTTTTTTCCTTTTAGTATATATAATGGATAGAAAATTGAATATCAAATTGTTTTTTAGATAGGAAATCAAGTATAAAATTCAAAGTTAACAAAAATTATAATGTTCTTTAGATTATTAAATGTTGAATAACAACCTAAATATAAGGATCATTATTCTTAAAATAATGTCTTACAAATTGGTTTGATAATTATATAAAAATCCATGTTTTTTTCTCTTTAATTTGATATGCATTTTGCTAAATTAATTTTAAATACATTTCATATTTATATATTTATTTGTACAATTTAGTATGTGTACAGACGTATTTGTACAGTTTAGTATATGTACAAACGTATATGTACAGACGTATTTGTACAATTTAATATGTGTACAGACGTATTTGTACAATTTATTATGTGTACAGATGTATTTGTACAGTTTAATATATGTACAAACATATATGTACATCTGATTAACTGTACAGATGTATACGTACAGTTTACTGATTGTACGGAAGTATAAAAATTTATACATTTTTATTCATATAGCTAGAAAAAGTGTACATAAATATGCATATTTATGTACAATTGTACACTTATAAGCTGTACATATAATATTATGTAGTATTTTTATTATTGTACATAAATATATTTTTGTACAACTGTACAGAAAATATGATGTACAAATTATATTATATAATTATTTTAATGGCATATTCGTAAATAAGCTGTTTTCAGAGTCCTTAAAAGTCATTGAAATAGTATCAAATAGTGAAAATGTACTACTTTCCTAATTATAAATAGTATATGTATTAGTTTTATAATTATGTTTTTAAAATGTACTACTTTTCCAATTAATCCTATAAAATACACATGTGTTGTATAAATGCATTTCTAGATCTCAATCAAAGCGTTGGCTTAGTTTCCATTGTTTGATGTACATGTGTATTCATATTTGACGTCACCTTAGATTTCAATATTTGGGTAGTGCAGAATCTGGAACAGGAGTGTGCTCTGTATATTCTTTTTGGGTGCTCTCGAATATTTCTTCTTATATTTTTCTTAAATTTTATATCAAGTTGGTTGGTGTGTTTTTTAAGACTTTTCTTTTCATTGAAATATAAGTTGTGTGTAAAGATTAGTAGCTTTCCTTTGGTCACATTCATCAAACGTGTTTCCGTCTTTTTCTTCTTTTGTTTATTTATTTATTCCAATGTGCAAGTGGTTCACTAGCTAACTCTTTTCGATTTTACGTTGTATGAAACTAATTGGCTGCCTTTGGTCACATGATACATAGAGTTTTTGTGATCCAGTTTCAAATCCATTTAATCTATGTTTGTGCCTAATATATAATTTACGATACTTTTGAAATAGTACTTTTACGTATCAATCAAAGTTAAACGCAAATAAATTCTTTAAATCCATTTGTGTTTGGATTTAGCATTTGCATTTTTTTTCTTATTTTGACAAAGCTACTAAGATTTTGTGACTTTTACTTGATGACGATAATAATGCATCATATTATACTGTGGGTGGTGAAATTGGGTGATGCATGCAAGCGACTACTCGGAAGGATATATGGTTGGTACCGCGGCTGCTAAAGTCTAGTTTTGTTGGATATTTGGGTCAAGTCGTCGTCGGAAGATTTTGACAAGACCTCTATATATTGAGGGCTACGTGTTGTTGGCTTGTTGCTACGTAACTCTCCTCTTAGGATAACTCACGTGTCCTTTCTGATCTTGTTTTTTTCCTTACATATTTTCATTCCAAAAGCAAATTAGCATTCAGAGATCTTTAAGAGATTTTTTCAAAATCCATTGGGACCAAATGGAGACATTTTCATGTGGCTTGATCTCGTTTGATATTTTTATTTTTTCCGGTTTTATTTTCAACGACAATTATTGCCTCAGCCTTGCCAGCAGAAAACGACACCGTTGATCATATGCAATCAAGTTACTAATTTGTCTTTGTAGCAAACTATCATTGTTGTTAAGCTATAGAGAATATTTCAGTTTTCCGATTCTCACTAAAACAAAATCTATGCATTGATATTTGATAATATATAGTTTTATTTAACTCTATTAACTTTTTGCACCAAAGCAAAATCATTTTTTTAATAATTAAAAAGGTTATGGGCTGAAACTCATATATCCCTTTAGATTTGGCTTATGAAGTTAATTAGCTCATGCATTATATGGATATGACTAGCAATGTAGCATTATGATAAGAGATATCAGCACCAATAATTCTAAAGAGATGGTAAACCTCCGCTTTAAATTCATTATCTAATTAATATATAAAGAGATCATGAGGAACTTGAGTAAAAGAAGATAGCACCGTTTAGTAGTGTAGGTGAAGAACGTGGCGGACACACGAGGATGGATGATCTTATTTTCAGAATATAGAAAAAAAGAATTAGGAAGGAAAAAAAATACAAAACAGCTATTGCCGATGTTGATTTTTTGTTTTGTCTTTTAGGAGGGGGTGACGACTGACGACGACCAAGAGATCTATGTAAGGTCGTTGAAGAGCTTATTGTATTTTCTTAATAAGACTGTATAATGCAAGAAGTTTTCTTGAGATATTAAATCGAAAACATGTTTAAGGGTTTTGGATTTACGCTAGTAATAATATGTTCTTTTGTGAAATTTATCATAAGACGTACTAAAAATATGTAAGATATTCTAACCTTTTTTAGTACTGAGAATTTGTTTATAGTTTTACTGTAACATGAAGGTTCCATAAGAATTAATAACTTAATTGTTTTCAGTTAGTTTTTTTTTTTAATTTGATATATAACTGTAGAAGAAGAAGAATTGTAGATAGGTCGCAGGATTTTTGAGCCTACGAAATAATATTCCTCTTCTTTACAATTATTATTTAAGGACAAGTTGAAGTTCCATTCTTTTTAAATCAAAGAAGTTTTCAAATAAATATTCTACGAAATATGAGTTTGGAGATAACTTAGAAACAAGATACATGTATCAGTATCTTATGGATCAACTACTGTAATTTGACAAAACCGTATGATAAAATAAAGTCATTTGACAATTAAAACGTGCGAGTTTACATGGATTTGGTCATTGGTGTATGAACGGACGATAGTTTTTTTAAATATTCCATACAATTCTTGTAGGCATATTTAATTTTCATCTTGGTTTTGTTTTATAGTCGGGTTTTGAAATCCGGGACAAATACATCTCTTATTCTTCAAATTATCTTGAATACGTTACACGTAAGATTTTTAAAAGTGGATAGTATATACGTATTAATAGAGACAAATTTTATACAATTGTCAACAAAATTAACGTATACCAATACATAAACTGAGATTTTAGATTCATTATTATTAATGAGTATTCTTCTAACTTTCCATATAGATAGCGTGTAAATGATATGTATTGTTAGTTGAAATAGTTGACATAAAGAAAAATCTTCATTTGTTGTTCGAGAGAGAAATGCCTTCATACGAGAACCAAAAAAAGAAATGAATAGGATTCTTTTTTTTTTATGAATTAAAAGAAAGAAAAAAAAAAATTGTACATGCCTCCAGGTTTGACCCACATTTTGGCTATAAAAGGATTCTATAAGATAAGGACCTTACTCATCTTCCCCATTAAAACCTAATCACATAGTTTTCTTTTTCCTTGCCAAAAGATGAAGTTCTCTGCTTCGTTCACTTGGACAAGCTTAATCACATTGGTATGTCTTATGCTTCATGTTTCTTTGTCCTATGCTCAACTTACCCCTACATTCTACGACACTTCATGTCCTAGTGTTACTACCATCGTAAGAGATACCATTGTCGAAGAGTTAAGGTCAGACCCTCGTATCGCCGCGAGCATCCTTCGTCTTCACTTCCACGACTGCTTTGTTAATGTAAGAAATTAACTTTACATATATCTATAGCGATACGAATCACTGTGGTTCATCTTATAAATATTAATATGTTAGTGTAAAAAGTAGATAAAAAACAAAAGTAGATAACAAATATACTTAGTCATCGGCACACGCAATCTTAGTTGATACTCTTTTTGCTCTAAATACTAAATCTCACGTATGTTAGATGCCATATGTTTGCTTTTCCTATTGAATAATTTAATACTTATCTCTCGTCGACACTCGATCGACAATGATGTTTCTGGTTATTATTTATTTCTTTGCACAATAATGATGCCAAAACGTTTATGAAGTCGAATTCACCAAGATGAATTATTCATGTTACAGTAGGTAGCATGAGCATGGTGCCGTACCATACACGTCAGAAATTTAACATCTATCAATCATTTTTTTTTGTTTTTGTTTTTTTTGAGAGAGATATATAACAAATAGACTTTTCAAACATCATTATACTGATAGATATACATATAATTAATCTTCATTGACTACTTAGCTTGCTTTAGAGGAACAAATAGCTTTAACGGTTGACAAAAAAAAATGTTTTCTGTTAAATTGTTACATTTGGTAAAAATTTAGTTATGGATGTACGTAATACATTGACTAACAATTTGTTATACATAATATTTTGGACTTTTGAAAGGGTTGTGACGCATCGATCTTGTTGGACAACTCAACAACATTCCGAACAGAGAAAGATGCGCTTGGAAACGCAGGTTCGGCTAGGGGATTCCCCGTGATTGATAGAATGAAAGCCGCAATAGAGAGGGCTTGCCCGAGAACTGTTTCATGCGCAGATATGCTCACCATTGCAGCTCAACAATCTGTCACTTTGGTATGCTTATGCTCTACTGCTCCATCTTCATTTACAAACATTGTTTTCAACTTTTTATTTCAAGTAGTAACTTTGCATATATCAAACATGACGGCCTCAAGTTTTTAAAGAAAACAATTGAGATATTTTTAGTCGTTTAAAAACGTCACAATCTATATTTAGTATCAACTTTTGAATATATATTTTGAAAACTATTGAAATGTATTTGAGAAATATTCAAAACGCGTGGTCCCGTTAAGAAAATTTGATAACACTATATCTCTCATTACTTGGATTTACCTGGTTAGGCAAGACTTATACCTTTTTCGTGAAAGAATAATTTTCATTTATTTCAAAGAAAAATTAGAAAGCTTACTCTTGAGCATATGATTATGATTTTGTAATACATGTTTGTCTTTTTCCCTTTGCATATTCGAGTGATAACAATAATCCAAGAAGATAGTTAATTTGAATATAATGGTTATTATACTATATTAGGCAGGAGGTCCTTCTTGGAGAGTTCCTTTGGGGAGAAGAGACAGCTTACAAGCATTTTTGCAACTCGCTAATGATAATCTTCCTAGTCCATTCGAAACACTTCAAGGACTTAAAGATAAGTTTAGCAATGTTGGCCTCAACCTTCCTTCTGATCTCGTTGCTCTCTCCGGTAATTAATAGAAGTGTATTAAACATGTTTTTCATATAGTTGTAATCAGCTGAGTTTTGTTACTAATTGATCTTATGGTTTCTATTTTTGTTAGGTGGCCATACATTTGGTAAAAACCAGTGCCAGTTTATTACGAACAGACTATACAACTTTAACAATACTGGTTTACCCGATCCTACTCTCAACGCTACTTACCTCCAAACTCTTCGTGGACAATGCCCCCAAAATGGTAATCAAAGTGCCTTGGTGGATTTTGATCTCCGCACACCTACGGTTTTTGACAACAAATACTACGTGAATCTGAAAGAAAGAAAAGGTCTTCTCCAAACCGATCAAGTGTTGTTCTCTAGCCCCGATGCCACAGACACGAGCCCCTTGGTGAGAGAATATGCTGATGGCACACAAAAGTTCTTTGATGCCTTCGTGGTGGCTATGAACAGGATGGGAAACATTACACCTCTTACTGGAACTCAAGGACAAATCAGGTTGAACTGTAGCGTGGTGAACTCCAACTCTCTACTCCATGATGTGGTGGAGATTCTTGACAACTTTGTTAGCTCTATGTGAGAATTGTGTACTAAATATAATAGGAATATGTGGCTACAAGAATACGTATTAATAAATAAAACTCTCATGCTGTTATTACTTGAGAATATTAAATTTAAATCTCTCTTTTTCTAGATTTTTGTAAAACATACTCCATGTGTTCTTTATTAATTAATCCAATTTCTAAGAAAATGTTTCAAGAAGATAGAGCTTTAAGGTTTTCTATGCAATATTTATCATGTTAAATTCAAGAGAAAATAATACTATATAACTATAATATTATTGGTTTATAGTTATAGAAATTTGTAAAAAAAAAAAAGAAATGCATTTTACAAAAATGTTAATATGTGTAAAATACATTATTTAAGAATAGAAGGATTAAATGTTCTCTCACGTGCATGTTTCCATCGAATTAAATACATATCAACCAAAAGAAAGAAAAAAACAAATATACACGTATCACTAAAGTCTAGATTTATTTTTAGGATTAGCCATATACGGAAGCTCCACATCAACATTGCGACTAAATATGTAAACCTCTATTTTCTAACAAGCCACTGTCCTAATGCCTAATAGCGATGAAACTTTCATAGAGATGGAAAGTGATAACTAATCATATGATTGAGGCTGTAGCCATAGGTCGAGTTGCTGCGGCCAAGAAATTTCTGCCAAGTCCTCGAGGAGAGAAAGAGATAAGAATAATTGAAGCAAAGATTTTTTTTTTTTTTTTGGTGAACATAATTGAAGCAAAGATGAAAACCGTAAATAAATTTTCTAAAATATCTGGTTATTACATTAGAAATTTAAACAACTTTTAAAATTCTTGAATTGCTACGTTGCGTTCTAGCTTCTCTGGTATTCTGATAAATCTGTATTTTTGGAGCCCAAACCTTTTTGATTTCTCGTCGTATAAACCATATATATGACCTAGTAACACGACTTTTAGCCGTCTACTACCGTTATTGTCAAAATAGAACCAAATTATTTTTATTTTTATTACACCTAAACATCCAAACTATTAAAAAAAGTCTTCAATATCAATTATAAAATCTTAGATGCTTTTTGTTTTTTAATGGTGTTTTACTATGTAACGTGCACCATTTTACTAGTGGCGCCATCTACTATAGATGACCATGTTGATATTATTATAGTAGAGAAAATGTGAGAAAGTTTGAGGTTACAAAGTATGAATACCCCAAAAGATAAAGCCTCCAAGTTAGACACGTTTTGTCCTATAAAAGGACTCTTTAAGATATGGATCTTACTCATCCTTCTCCATTAAACTTAATCAAAGATGAAGTTCTCTGCTTCTTCTTCTTCTACTACTACTTTGTTCACTTGGACAATCTTAATAGCATTGGGATGTCTTACGCTTCGTGCGTCTATGTCCGATGCTCAACTTACTCCTACCTTTTACGACACTTCATGTCCTAACGTCACCAACATCGTAAGAGATACCATTGTCAACGAGTTAAGGTCAGACCCTCGTATCGCCGCGAGCATCCTTCGTCTTCACTTCCACGACTGCTTTGTTAATGTAAGATATTACTTTTTTGAGTTTTTTTCACATATCAATCGCGTTACTAAACTACTGTATGTATCATACTACTGATTTTTTCATGTTTATTTATTCATCTTATTTTAACGCATTTATTTATTTGATTTGATTAATACAACAATATTAATGAGATTATATATAAGATTCAACTTTATATTTATGGAAATTTTATCTTTATTCCGTAAAATATGTTTTTTTTTTTTAATTACATCAATTATATATTTATGGATCCATGTAATACAATGACTAACAATTTGTGAAATAATATTTTGGACTTTTTGAAAGGGTTGTGACGCATCGATCTTGTTAGACAACTCAACATCCTTCCGAACAGAGAAAGATGCGGGTGGAAACGCAAATTCAGCTAGAGGATTTCCAGTGATCGATAGAATGAAAGCTGCAATAGAGAGGGCTTGCCCGAGAACTGTTTCTTGCGCTGATACGCTAACCATCGCGGCTCAGCAATCTGTCACTTTGGTATCTATATTTTGGCACTTATCATTAATTATTTTATTCATTACTGCTTGAGAGTCACTTAATTAACAAATTAAACACGACTATTAATTTTGAAAATATGATATATATCTTGTTTGTTTGAGAAGGTCACGCACTCAATATTTAGTATCAACTTTCCAACCATTTGACAAATAATTCAAAATTATTAGGGAAAATATTCAAAACGCGTGGTCCCGTAATTGAATTTTGATAGGTTTACTACTACTATTGAAACAAAATGAAAGAAATAATAGATCGCATCACAATAATATATTTTCATATTTCGTTAATGAAATATTGGAGACTAATAGAACATTTTTTTTCGTTACTCATTGAAATTTATGAATGATATCATCATATAGGCAGGAGGTCCTTCATGGAGAGTTCCTTTAGGGAGAAGAGACAGCTTACAAGCATTTTTGCAACTCGCTAATGCGAATCTTCCTGGTCCATCCTCCACACTTCTACGACTTAAAGATAGATTTAGAAATGTTGGCCTCGACCGTGCTTCTGATCTTGTTGCTCTATCCGGTAATTAACAAAAGGATATTAAACACCATTTCATGTACTTAGTTGTAATCAGCTGAGTTTGTTATTTATCGATCTTATGGCCTTTCTTTTTGTTAGGTGCCCACACATTTGGTAAAAACCAATGCAGGTTTATTATAAACAGACTATACAACTTTAACAACACCGGTCTACCCGACCCTACTCTCAACACTACTTACCTCCAAACCCTTCGTGGACTATGTCCCCAAAATGGTAATCTAAGTGCCTTGGTGGATTTTGATCTGCGCACGCCCACGGTTTTCGACAACAAATACTACGTGAACCTTGGTGAGAGAAAAGGTCTTATCCAGAGCGACCAAGAGTTGTTCTCTAGCCCCAATGCCACGGACACAATCCCTTTGGTGAGATCATATGCTAGTAGCACACAAACCTTCTTCAATGCGTTTGTGGAGGCCATGAACAGGATGGGAAATATCACACCTCTCACGGGAACACAAGGACAAATCAGGTTGAATTGTAGGGTGGTGAATTCCAACTCTCTACTCCAAGATGTGGTTGAAATTGTTGACTTTGTTAGCTCCATGTGAGAATTGTTTACTAAATATGTATGTGGCTATATGAATACGCATTAATGAATAAAACTCTCAAGATGTTACTTGAGGATATGTAATTTAAATCTCTCTTTTTCTAGTTTTTTTCCTAAAACATAGTATATACTAAATGTTCCCACGTTCAAGTTTTCATCGTATTAATTCATTTCAACCAAAAAATAATAAAAATGATACACATGAATTTAGACTATTTATATGATTCGCAATATACTGAAGTCCGACATCAACGTTACGACAAAATATATATACCTTGAAAATTAATAACACCGTTGAAAATTACATAAATACATAAAGATGGAAAAGTGACAGGTAATCACATGCATGCGACTATAGCCAGAGGTCAAGTTACTGCGGCTTATGCTGCTAAGGTTAAAAGATTAAAACTGTAAATAATTCTTCGAAAAATATCTGATGAGAAAATTAATGTGAGAAAGTTTAAGGTTACCCCAAAAAAAAAAAAGGCTTCCAAGTTTTGTCTATATAAAAGGACTCTTTAAGATATGGAGCTTACACATCTTTAATTTCTCCACTAAACCTAATCAAATAGTTTTCTTTGTCCTTTTAAAAGATGAAGTTCTCTGCTTCTTCTCTTTTGTTCGCTTGGACAATCTTAATCACATTGTCATGTCTTATACTATATGCCTCTTTTTCCGATGCTCAGCTTACCCCTACCTTCTATGACAATTCATGTCCTAATGTTACCAACATCGTACGAGAAACCATCATCAACGAGTTGAGGTCAGACCCTCGTATCGCTGCAAGCATCCTTCGTCTTCACTTCCACGACTGCTTTGTACATGTAAGATATTATATTTTCTCATATGTATCATATTACTGATGTTTCCATGTTTATTTACTCTCATATTATCTTCTGATTTTTTTTTTCCATCAACATTTGAATTTTATATAAAGCCATTTTTATGTGATTATATATATATATATATATATATATATTTCGGTATTATAGTATTTTGGTTGATTCAAGATCATTTATCTTTATTGAGTAAAACATGGGTTTTATATATGAATTACAAAAAGAAAAAAAAAATCAATGTTGCATATCGTTAGTGGTGGTAAAGATTCATTAACTATATACACTAACTAACAATATGGCAAATGTTATTTTGGACTTTTAAAAGGGCTGTGATGCATCGATCTTGTTAGACAACACAACATCATTCCGAACAGAGAAAGAGGCGCTTCCAAACGCAAATTCGGCTAGAGGATTTCCCGTGATCGATAGAATGAAAGCCGCAATAGAGAGGGCTTGCCCGAGAACCGTTTCATGCGCTGATATGCTCACCATCGCGGCTCAACAATCTGTTACTTTGGTATATACAATGCTCAACTTATCATTAATGCTTTTGTTCATTACTGTTTACAATAATGATATAGTCACTTAACAAATTAAACACGCGACAACCTAAGTTTGAAAATAAGTTATATATTTTTGTTTGTTCGCTCTCCATATTTAGTAACCATATGACCAAGATTCAAAATTATTAAGGGAATATATTAAACGCGTGGTCCCGTAAAGAAATTATAGTAGGTTTACTACTATTGGTAAGAAAGACTACAAGTTAATCGGAAACAGTTAATTATGTTTTCATATTTTTCAAGAAAATATTGGAGATTAAAGAAACCTTTCTTTGACTAATATATCATCTATGAAGTTGTATAACATGTTTTTCTAATTACGCATTGAAATATATGAATGATATCATAGGCGGGAGGTCCTTCTTGGAGAGTTCCTTTGGGGAGAAGAGACAGCTTACAAGCATTTTGGCAACTCGCTAATGATAATCTTCCAGCTCCAAACTTCACACTTCCACTACTTAAAGATAAATTTAGAAATGTTGGCCTCGACCGTCCTTCTGATCTCGTTGCCCTCTCAGGTAATTAATAGAAGGATATTACACACCATTTGATACGTAGTTTGTAATCAGCTGAGTTTTGTTACTAACTGATCTTATGGTTTCCCTTTTTGTTAGGTGGCCACACATTTGGCAAAAACCATTGCTTGTTTATTACGAACAGACTATACAACTTTAACAGTACCGGTCTACCCGATCCTACTCTCAACGCTACTTACCTCCAAACTCTTCGTGGATTGTGTCCTCCTAATGGTAACCAAAGTGCATTGGTGGATTTTGATCTGCGTACACCTACGGTTTTCGACAACAAATACTACATGAATCTTGGTGAGCGAAAAGGTCTTCTCCAAACCGATCAAGAGTTGTTCTCTAGCCCCAATGCCACGGACACAATTCCTTTGGTGAGATCATATGCTAATAGCACAGAAACCTTCTTCAGTGCGTTTGTGGAGGCCATGAACAGGATGGGAAATATCACACCTCTAACTGGAACTCAAGGACAAATCAGGTTGAACTGTAGGGTGGTGAATCCCAACTCTCTACTCCATGATGTGGCTGAAATTATTGACTTTGTTAGCTCTATGTGAGAAATACATAGTTGATACTAAAATATATATGTACAATAAAACGCTGTCAAATGATATATGATGAGCATAATTATGAAGACGCACGAAGTTAGATGCTATGATTGATTTGCATGCTTTTGTGAGTGATGTTGACTGTTTTGCTGAGTTGGAGGATGTCGACTATTCAGCTTTAATGCCACCTCCTGAACTCCTTTCAGTTATCATCAAAGGGATGCATAAGAGGCTTCCACTGGAATATAGTTATGGTCAGTTTGCAGACGCTTCAATCGGGATGATGCAAACTGCAGCACGATCGGAGGAACCAGAGGCAAAGAGACAAAAGTTTGACCATAGCTACAAATTTAATTCTCATGGGTTGAAACTTCAATCCTCAACTTGTGCAGCGTAACCCACGAACTAGAACCCAGTTTAATAACACAAAACTACAGCGTTGAATAATCAATTGAAAAATTGCTTGAAGCCACAGATCTTATCCTTAGGCTAGATCACGAAGAACTTGTTCATGTTTGTTCCATAAACATACACGCATTGCTTTGTTTGGATTCTGGTTCATGGAACTGTAATCTCTGCGCAGCTTGATTACCACCGCATCAACACTCCTTCTGACTTGTTCATTTTAGTTTCTGTTGCTTATGGTTGTGTTGTGGGGAACAATAGTTCTCTAATTTGTCCTTCTGCATTGTCTTCTGATGTTGCCTGCACGAGTTTTGATTGGCATGAGATGTTATAACAACATTAATTACTTTGTTAAGTACAGTTTCTTATATATTATAGACCAGCAACCAGAATTTAGAATATCAACGTAGAGAAACGATTTACCCTTGTCGAGAATGCAAACCGCAATGAATCAATTTTTGCTCCTGCGCAAAGTCGGAGGTCAAATCCCAAGGAATCTATCCCAATCAACTTCACTTCCTGCAAAATATATATATAAATATATTACACGATCAGTTTTTCATACACAACCTGAACATACAGAAATTTCCTGTTGAAATTCTTATCGTAACTGGAGCTTATAGAGTTAAGTTGCAGCTATTTACCTCTGCTTGAATACCGTTATGTCTCCAACACAGAGATTTGAGGGCTTCAGTTAGTTTATCTCCAGTTTCTTCTAAACGGCTTATGATTCCAGCTGATGCATGCGCAATAGCATCAGGTTGTGCTTTTCTAACATCTTCCACCTCAACTTCAGTCTGTTCCCAAAAGTCAAAAGACCATTAGTAAGCATAAGCTTGTAATAATAAGAAGACTCTAAGTGAAGCTTGAAAACGAGAAAAATGAGACTTGCCAATTATGAAACAAAGCAAGAACAAGCGTAACACATTTTTCCAGATATGTGACAATGGTTAGACAGAAGAGAAAGGTATTTCGCAAGAACATGAATAAATTTACATAGAATCGTCGAGAAGTTTTATTGCAAACCTGATCCCCTTGTGCTGTAATAAGCTGTATTCTTATCATCTCCAGCTTGTAAAATGCCACCACATTTCTTGCTTTTTCACCTTGCGATGAATCTACATCAGATTCATCACCACCTGCCTCACTAATGTCTGCAAGCTTCTCTTTTAAGTTTTCTGCATCCTTGTTTCCACTCGTGCTTGTAGAACTGCTGTCAGCAAGTTTCTTTTGGATATCTGAATAATCTTCCACTAAGATATGGCTCAAAAGTCCCTGGATAGCAAGGCCAGCAGATGGCTGATCCATCCAATCAACAGGATCATTCGAAGCAACCTGAATTTGACAAAAACAAATGTGTTAAAAGTTAACCTCAGGAGTTTAAAATGATCTTCCATATCGTTTCTGTATCGAACCACAACACATTTTGTTTTTTAGAAGTTGGGGTTAGAAGTTAACCTCAGTCATTCTCTTTGCAAAAAACATGGGATGACAACTTCTCATTGTTTCCAAATTTGCCCAGTCTCCAAGTGATTCATCATCATCGGAATCGTCATCATCATCCTCATCATCATCCTCATCTTCATCTTCATCCTCTAGAACAGCAACCCATTCCTGAAGTCAAGAATATGGTTCCTAGTTAAGCATGCTAAGACATGGCAAAATTATTCCTCTCACAGAATTCCTAAGTGACTTAATATAAAAGGTGAAATAAAATTTGTTAAACCTCCTCATCTTCGTCTTCCCCTGTATCATCACTGTCATCTTCTCCTTCACTTTCATCATCATCAGTTTCAAAGTCACTATCAGATAGACCCATCAGCTCCATTTCCTTGATCATCTCCATTGTATCAAAACCTACAATTACTTGCTGCAATGCATCCACAATATTTTAAAGGTTAGTACAGATTGAGGTAGAGAGAAACCTACACAGAACAGTATAGTCAGCTATAACCAATAGAAACATATCGCTAGAAGGCTGCTTATTGATCCATGTATGCGCGTTTAGATTTAAATAATGTTCGAAACACTTGGAACATACCCCATTTCGCTAGACATATAATGTAAGTAAGATATGCATAACATACCACATAATTATTTTCAGAAGTAACAGACTGCATGACATCCTCATCCTCCTTTACTTGAAAGTATAAATCTGAAGAGCATTAGGGTAATTCAGTGTAAGTTTGATGGTGTTAGGTAGATTAAATCATGACAGGGAACTAAGGATGATTAATTTTTCTCTTACTTCCATTCTGATCTGTTATATATGGTATATCTGGCCAGAGAATATTCTCATGAACTCCATCACCAATTGAACCTGTAAGCATCAGGGTTCCTTTATTGTTCACCTGAACAAGACACACTACGGGAAATGTTAGTTGCACAAAAACGGATCATGAAAAAAAGTAAAGACATGAAAACTGAAAATGGAGGAAACATACTTTCATAAATATATATGCAATGCAGACTTAGGTAGGCTTATATACATATATGATGCAGTACATAGGCTTTGTCAAGATAAAAAGGCCTTTCTTTATATAAACTATAGAAGACCATTGAAACAGCTCACAATAGGAACATGCAAAACTACCTAACGCACAAACATGTAACATAAGACATTGATCCAAGAATGTTTTCACCCAAAAAAATAGCTAATGCTGATTGAAAGATGTAATATAACACCTCAATGATAGTTCTCGTAGTTTCTGCAGGTGAAAGCCGTGAATCTCCGGCATTCTGTGGCAAAGAGGCTCTTATTTCTTCTGAAGGATGATACCTTGACTTGCCAGTTTGCTTTTCTGGATCTGAAGCTGAATCTACGTACTCCGCTGTGGCTTGAGTTCGATTCTTCCTTGGGAGTTTTCTTGTCAAATAGTCACCTTTGTATTTAAGAAATCCACTCCTAGTAAAGTGCATATAAGTCAATTGATTTGTTAACCATAAATATGAAATGTGAGAATTCATATATATGAAGAAAGCCTAACTAATCAGAATTTGAAATATCTGAGCAAAATTTCAAAAGAATCGATCTTTGATTGGTTCCAAAGGTTCACAGACGAAGTATCTAACTTACAAATAAGAAACATCCGCTTCTCACTCAATCTAACATTCAAAGTTGACAAGAACATACTGCATTACGACCAAGTATCTATCTATAAAACAAAAGATAAGCTATTCAAAAAGAAACTAGAATATAACTTCTTGATGAAACCAAAACTCACAAAACAAGAAAGCATTTCATTCAAACTCAACGTTGAGGAAGACAAGCCTAACCCGTACCCATCAATATGGTTTAGACGTTGAGGCTGAAAAACACGGCGAGGCGCATAATGAAAGCAGCTTCCTCCTTCTTCCGAGGTCGGATTAGTACGATACTCTGCATAAGTAATACAAAGCTTTCATTTCACTTAATTTCTAGAAAAAAACTGAGAAGAGGACATCGGATAACATAAGTTCAGCTAGTAATCAAATAGAAATATTGATTACGGAGTAACGCCGTCGACGAACAGAATCCGGTGGAGAGACGTACGGCCATAACAGACTCAATCATCGGTAACACTATTATCTCTAACCTTTCGCTCTCTATCTCTGAGTCCTGAGCTCAGAAGCTGAAGAAGAAGAAGAAGGATTTTGCAGATTAGGCTATCTATTTGGTGAATTTTCATTACCAGTGATGACGTGTCATATTCTCATTCGTCGGAACCCGAGAAGATATTGTCTTAAAAAGTGTAACTTCCAGTATCATCAAAACGCTGCGTTTTATTTGTAAGGTTTTATTTGAGATTTAGTTTAAGTCACCAATAGTCACCACAAGAGCAAACACCAAACCGGAACACATGAAATCTGTTAGTGTCTCTGATGATGATCTCCCGAGAAGTTATCTGTGAGATAAGCTTAGCTGCAACATGACAATCTCCACAAATCCTAAGATTCTTCGTTATTCTTATTGTGTTATTACTGTCTTCTTGTTTTGTGTTTATCAGAGCAAACACAATGGCTAATTTCTCACTGTGAACAGCTAAATGCGTCTCTTTATCTTCTTCTTCTACATCGTGAAGTGCAGATTCTGAATCTGGAACATAACCTAACTCTTTCATTTTCTTTACTAGAACATCCAGCTCTCTGTAAATCTCACCGGACTGCGGGTGTGACCTGTCGCCTACTAAGAATGTATGGATTTCTCCATTGACCTCAACATTGCTTGATCCGGGATTTTTCTTTAATCCTTTGCTCTTCATTATATGTCTGATGTTTGTTACTTCTTCCCATCTTCCAGCCTTTGCATAAATGTTAGAAAGCAATACATAGTAACCCGATTGCTCGGGTGCTAATTGGAACAGTTTATCAGCTGCTAGTAGACCGATTTCTGTATCAGAATGCACCCTGCAAGCTCCTAATAGCGCTCCCCAGACTCTCTCATTCGGTTCCATTGACATTTCTTGTATGAATCTGTAAGCTTCTTTCACTTTTCCAGCTCGGCCAAAAAGATCCACCATACATGCCAAATGCTCTAATCTAGGAGTGATCTTGTAATGATGTATCATGAGTTTGAAATAACTCCTACCTTCTTCTAGTAATCCCGCGTGGCTACAAGCAGCGAGCGTTGTCACAAATGCAATTGAATCAGGGACAAGACCCGATTCTTGCATTTTCGAAAACAATGCCACAGCGTCACAGCCTCTCCCGCTGAATCCATAAGCTGAAATCATAGCTGTCCAAGACACAACATCACGTGACTTCATGTTCTCAAACACATCTCTCGCTCTGTCTAAACATCCGCATTTCGAATACATATCGATCAGTGCATTCTCTAACAACATATTCGGTATCAGCTTCTTTCTCTCAATGTATCCATGGATTTTCTTACCAAGAGATAGAGCAGATGTATCTCCACATGCAGGTAATACACTTGTGATTGAAACTGCATCAGGCTCGAACCCATCAGCCTCCATTCGAGAATACAACTCCACCGCTTCAACAGGCATCGCGTTTTTCATATACACACCGATCATCACATTCCACGAAACCAAACTCTTTTTCCCCATTTTAAAAAACATATCTTTAACATACATAACGTTTTCAGTTGTTGTGTTGCTCACTGCTGGTAACAGACTAGCCATCGTGCCAGCATCGTGGCTTATCTTCACAGATTCCATTTCCCTACAAACTTCCAAAGCATCATCAAATCTCTGATTTTGCGCATACCCAACAACTAACGAGTTCCAAGAGACCACATCTCTTCTTGACATCTCATCAAGTACAAGCCGTGCTTCAGCTAAAAATCCACACTTTCCATACATAGAAACTAAACCATTCCCAACAAACAAAGTCGAAGAGAGCCCAACTCTCATAGCAGACCCATGAATCTTCTTACCAATGACAATATTACCAGAGCAAGAACACGCCTTTAGAACACATGGGAAGGTATAATGATCAGGTCTAACATTACATCCACACATCGTCCCAAGAACTTGAATACCTTCACGATAAAACCCGTTATTCACATAGCTTCTGATCATAACATTAATGATAATCACATTTCTCTCAGGAATATCCTCGAACACCTTGCGTGCTGATGCCACATCTTTTAGAGAAGCATAAGCTCTCATAAGTTTAACACCCAAAGACGAATTGCAGCATAGACCTTCAAGAACGAATCTGGAGTGGACGGTTCTAAGTGTTCTAATATCTGGGTAAGAGTCAAGTACATGACCAAGCAGGAAGGTTGTCTCATGTGGTGATTCCTGTTCGAGTTCCAATTTGGGTCGGGACGAAGATAGTTTTCGTGATTGAAATTTTCCGAATTTTGGTAAATGGAGAAGACGGAGATCGACATTGATGCGTTTCATGAGCTTTGAAATCGAAACTCATCAACGGTATATATACATAGCGCGACTAGAGAGCAAATAGCAACGGTAGCAATGAGTATATAAGCCGGTTATAGAGGTCCAACCATCAAAATCAAATATTATTAAACCGGATCAGACCGGTCTCACATGGCCAATTGGGTTATTAAATTTTGATCTAAGACCACAAGTGCTGGCATAAACCGAAAGATTTCACCTGAAATATCCACCAACTTGTTTTTCCTAAGTAATAGAGTCGAAAGATTGTGGCAGTAGAAGCTGCAAGATATCTCTGCAATCTGATTACTCATTAAAGACACTCTTCTCACACTTTCCCAATTGATGTCCTTGGGTATATGGCATAACTGCGCACCAGGCTTCACACAACTTTCTGATTCTTTTTGGTTTCTGAAGTTATACACTATCCAAAGAGCCATCTCGCGTATCACATCATGCATTTTCACTTTGGTTGTGAGTTCACATTCCATCAATAAATGTGTGCGAAGTAACGAACCAATTATATCATGACCTTGGTTGTTTGCTCCACAATCATTGAGTGCAAGTGGCAAACCACAACATTTCTCAGCAACTTTTCTTGCAAGTGTGGGAATATCTTGATGGCTCTTTAATGGAGTTTCTCCAACTTTCTTCTGAAACAGTTCCCACGCTTCGTCGGGTGATAAACAAACAACTTCCAACTCATCATCAACTTCCATGTCTTTGCAAACTTCTTTAGAACGAGTTGTGAGAACTATTCTAGATCTGGTTTCTTGAGTTAAAGCTGGAACTCCTATCTTGTTCAAATCCACCTCCCCCCCATAGATCATCTGATAACAGCACAAATCTTCTTCTGTTAAGGATATTGTATATCCGAGATGCTTTTTCCTTTTCTGTTTCTTGTTTCCATTCCTTGTCAAGACCTAGTCTTCCCAAGATCTGTTTTTGAATGCCCTCAATTTGCAAATCTTTAGAAACCACAACCCATATCACAACATCAACTTCATTCATCACTTCAAGAAATGTGCTATTGATACGAGCTAAGAGTGTGGTTTTGCCTACTCCCCCCATACCATAAAGACCCAAAGTTCTACTTCCACCATTCATCATCAGACTGTTCCATGCCTTTTCAACCATTGAATCTAAACCAACTGTGGTTTGGATATGCTTCTTTACTCCCTTTGGTGTAGGAGTTTTCTCTGCCACCACTTGGAAAACCCCTTTAGCTATAAGGATTTCAACTTCTTTCAACTCTTTAAAGACATTTTTACCATTCTCGTAGCTTGATACGAAATTCCCAGAACAAAATCCGCAAAGACACAATCTTTTAGTCTGGGTTGACTTAGCCTCAAGCAAGTCATTGACGTGGGACTCTACACCTTCTACCCTTGAAAACCATCCTTGAACTTGAGCAAGCCGCTGCAAACCTTGGCCTTCTTCTATGGTAACTCTTCTTAACAGATCATCTCGTTTCTCCTTGAGTTCTTGCATAGTTTTCTGCAGGACCTCAAGATTTGACTCCATCATGAGAATGTGATTGCATTCACCAGATAAGCAGCCGCAAGCATGATTTAACGCTTGATCACATGATATTTGCAGTGACAGACAACTTCCCATCTTGCTCAAACAGTGATGTGAAAGCAAAGAGGAATGGATGGAGGAAAAGAGATACAATAAGAGAACAAAGACTTGGAATTTCTTGGTAGAAATGTTACTCCACCAATAATTTAGAAAATGCTAAATAAGTTCACGACTGCAAAATGATATGGACCCATCAGATATAAAGAAGAGACTTGTATAATCCGATTAAACCGATCAATATATTGGACCACAATAGACTTTGAAAACCAATTAATAATCAACTATGATATTGACTAGGGTCAATGCTCAGATCATATTAGAGATTTCAACTACCAGTTAAAATCTGATGTATGGTACATGGTCAAGGTGCAAAGATACTAATAAATCTAGAGATACAGCAATGCAGGACGGCCTACCAAGCACATGGCGAACTGGTTAAATCCTTGTTTGAAACTGCAACATCACCAGAAGACCGATACTGAACCAGGACTTAACCAGACGCATCCAGTTCAAGAACTTGCCAAGAAACTACAACTTCTCTTTGTAGTGTGACTAGTGAGAAGCAGAGCAATGGGGATTTTCAGAGTCAGGTTTCTTGTATATAAGCTTGGTGTGAAGAATTGTATCCAACATCGAAACAGCTTCAACGATATTCTTGCCTTTGTTCAACATCACACAGCTCGCCCTGCATATTTTCAAAATCCAAAATTAGACAAAAGAATATTAACCAGGATCATGTTTGGTGCAAAGTATATTAACCTTCTGGCATTTGCAGCATCTGTGATCTCAGCTCGAGTTGGAACACCGGATTTTACAAGTGATTCCAGAACTTGAGTTGCCATAATTACCGGTACACGAGCAGCTTTACAAATAGATAGAATATCTTCCTGTATATTAGCCAATCTCTCCCATCCACATTCCACTGCAAGATCACCTCGAGCTATCATAACTCCCAAAGGATTCGAACACTTCATTGCCTCGAATAGAATCAAGGACAAATTCTTGAATCCACTCTCCGTTTCAATCTTTAGAACAATACCAAGATCATCTAGTTTTCTTTTCTTGAGTTCTTGTCGAAGAACGGTAATATCATGAACATCGCGTATGAAAGAAATGCCAACCATGTCAGCATGTGAAGCTACATATTCAAGATCTTTGATATCTTTCGATGTGAGGCCTTTGAAACGGATATCGCTCTGAGGGATGTTAATGGACTTCTCTGATCCTAGTTTTGTACCTTTTGGACCAGCATGAGTGATGGAGACAATTACCTCTGAAGGGCTTGTTCCTTTGATTACTCCCCATATTTTTCCATCATCAAAACCAATGGTTTCACCAGGCTTGACTGAATCAAACAAATAACCCGAAGGACAAGTTAATCTATGAGCTCCTGGAACAGTTACAGAAGGTTGGTCTAGTGATCCTTCTCGGGTTATGACAAGTAAATCTCCCACTTTAAGCCTTACAAAAGATTCCTTGGGAGGAACATCTACTACTCGTCCAACCAAACGTCTACCTTTGTGTCCCTTGACGTATAATTCAGTTCCCGACTCAATGTAAGCGGTATCAAAACATTCAGCGACTAACCCGCTACTTGAAAAAACATTAAACTCTTTCGCGATTCTAAGTCTCCTCTTTTTCCCTCTAGCGTTACATAGTCTTACAGAATCACCAATTTGGAGACCAGCAAGAAAATCCTGGTCTTGGATTGATATAGTAGCATCAGGGGAAATATGAGCAGGAGGTTCTGTTCCTGTGAGAGAGAGCCATACCATAGCAGGAGAAACAACTTTTCCATAAGCATCTTTCTTTGGTGACACTTTCATCACACATGGACCAGGTTTTAAGGTACCAGTTCTCAGTTTTGGTCCTGCTAAATCCATATGAACACGACATGGCATCTCTAGCATCTGAGAAGCTCTTCTAACTCTTTTGATGATCTCTCCCCAAATGCTCGGATCTCCATGTGCACAGTTTATACGTATAATAGAAGTGCCAGCTTTAATAATATCGGTTATAAATGTTTCACTCAAAGTTGCTTCTTCACCAACAGTTACCATGATATGAGTACTTCTTCCGTCATCAAGTTTACCCAGTAATGACTCTTTGTATGAAAATACCCTCCCTTTATCATTCTTCTTAGTACTTTTGCTCTTGGGATATGCATTAGGCAAAGACTCTGTCACAGCCTTTTGATCGTTGTACGGAGAGTTCATCAACAGATTAATAAAGGCGTTAAGGCCAGCAAGAACATCCAGATTGTTGTTGTCTAAACTTGACAAACCAAGAGAAGCTAGATGGATGTTTAGCTGCTCAATGTTCAAAGACCTCAGAGCCATATAATGAGTTAAGTTTGTTGCACATTTCAGATATTTCCTGCAACAGACAGAATTAGGAATCAGGCGATAGCAAAGCCGAAGAATAAGTAATGCAGATGGATATGCAAATGCTATATAGAAAATGGTTAAATTATAAATCTAAACAGACCTGTCACATAAATGAAGTTGAGAAGCATTCCACTTCTCTGCTGCTAATAGATGTGACCGAAGAGCATTCAGTTTTTCGATAACACTAGCAGCATCATGTTCCCCATTGCTTCCAGAGAGGTGTGCTTCTGACTCGAGATGAGAAAGCTCAACTTTAGACTCTGGGAAGTCAAAAATCCAGGTACATTCTGTGGAGGCATTATCACCAAAAGTAGCTTCCAATCTGCTGCAACTTCCAGCTTCGTCCAAAGCTAAGCTTCTCGGAACACGAATTTTCATCTGATTAAGTGATAATGAACTAGTAGTATTCCTATGATGGTTGTTCATGAGAGACCTGCTGGAGAAGCAAAGGATCTTGCCTCTCAACAAGTGGCTTGAATCAAGTCCCACCATATCGACGAATTGGATCACCTGAGAAACAAAACCCTCTATGAGATGAAACAATTAACGTAACAAGACTTTCATCTTCATCTCTATATAAAACGCTGACGCAAACAACACCCTACGGGGCTCTGACAAAAAGGAAAACAGAGAAATAGAAACCCTAAACAGTTTTTTTTTTTATATCAATAAAATAGAAAATTATTAACAAAAGAAAAAAAAAAGGAAACGATCCTAATACGTATCTAGAAAACAATAACAACCCAATAATGACCCCCAAGAATAATTAAAAGCGAGAGGAGATCGACAAAGACATATGCTCTCTCAATATCATCTCTTAGGACAGTTCAATTGTGCGCTTGACTAGTTGTCGTTACGACATGTAGTCACATTGTTGTAATGTGTTGTGCAGATATTTTTGAGTGAAGTAGCAGAACTCGTATACAACAAAGCCATATGTACTCATGAGTGATCATCCAAAAAGCGTGTAAGAAGAGATTGATCAATTCCAAATTATTTTGGTTAAAAAATCAAAAGCTACAAATACGTTTAATAGGTTGACACAGAATCAGAAACTAGATGCAAGAAATGAAAAAGAAAACAGAAAAAAATAATCAAAGTTCGTGACAACAAATCAAAATCTCCAGAAAACAAATCATGGATATCTAAGCAAAATAGGTTTCTACACTATTGGAATTGAGACAATTTCTCATAGGAAATATAACAAAACCCATCGAGAGGACAAGAAAGAACACAACACGAGTGCAACTTTGCCAGAGAAAAAATACCTTTGATATGGTAGAAGCGCTTGTTCCGATAATGTGTTCGCTCTCGTCTTGGGGGGAGAGAAGAAGATCAATAATGAAGAAGAGAAGAAGACAACTCAGAATTTTCAACTCGAAAGAGAAAAATGATGAAATTTTTTCTCTAAGGAGGAAATAAAAAAGTGTGGTTAAGGATAAAGAGGGAGTGTGGTGAGCGCGTGCCCCAGATTCATCTTCTGGAATCTAGTAACACGGACGAAGGATGCTGAAAGGTCCATTTCTAAACGATGCCGTTTTCGTTTAACCTATTCATTCAGACAAGAGTTTCAAAGCTATGTAATACCGGTCGACTCGGTTTAACCAAACCAATTCCGTTACCAGTGATTAAACTAGATCAGAACTGAACTAGACAGGTCCATCAAATGAGAAAGCCTCTCTCTCATTTGTGTGTATTAATCTCAAACTTACCAATAATCATTACAAGAACATTTCCCGTCTTTGAAATGATGGAAACGATTCAAATCTCTTAACACAATCTCTCTACCAGAGACCGTCGATATGTATTTCATTGCGTTATGACAATCTCCGCAGACCCGTAAGTTCTTGAACACTCTAACCGGTCTCGATTTTGCCGTGCTTATTAGCCCAAATGCAACTGCAATTTTCTCGCTGTGCTGAGACAGTAACCTCTCCTTCTTTGCATCATCATCATCTTCCTCTAGCTTGTGAAGAACAAGATCCGTATCAGGAACATATCCACAGCGTTTTATTTCTGTAATCAACCGGTCCAATTCATCATATATTTGGTGAGCATTCGGGTGAGACGTATCACCTACGTAGAACTTATGAACCTTATCTCCCACTTCTATCCAACTGCAACCTCCTTCTTTAACCAAGTTTCTCTCTTTCATCTTCTTCCTCATCTCTGTAGATTCTTCCCATTTCCCTACATCAAACCATTCAGGAAAGTTTTGCTTTCACATAAGTTTAATCGGTAGACGAAAAAGTTTTATTGGTTTTTGTTTGAATTATTTAGATACCTGCACTAGCGTATATGTTTGAGAGCTGTATATAAGCTGCAGGCTCATTTGGATCAAGATCTAAGATCTTCCTCGCAGCCATCTTTCCAAGTTCTGTGTTACTGTGAACTCTACAAGCTCCAAGAAATGTACGCCATACTAAAACATCGGCTTGGAAGGGCATTGTATTAATGAAATCAAATGCGTCTGTGAGAAGCCCGGCTCGACATAGAAGATCAACCATACAAGCATAGTGCTCCATCTTAGGTTTGATATTGTGGTCTTGATACATTGATTTGAAATGTCTCCATCCTTCAGAGACCAAACCAACGTGACTACATGCAGATAAGATTGCGACATAAGTGACCTCGTTTGGCTTCACCCCTGCTTCCGTCATTTGGTTGAACGTTTCGAGCACCCTTTGAGCAGATCCATGTTTAGCGAAACCTGTGATCATTGAAGTCCACGAGATAACGTTACGATCTTCCATTAGTTTGAAGACTTGGGAAGCTGTGTCAATGCTTCCGCATTTGGAATACATAGATATCAAAGCGTTGCAGACGGGTTGATTGCACGCCAGCCCCAGTTTAAGCACCTGGGAATGGATTTGCTCTCCTTTTCTTATTGAACCAACACTTGCAACTCCACTCAACAGGCTAGCAAATGTGAAAGCGCTAACACCTAATTCTCTCTCAGTGATCTCATTTAAAAGCTCAAAAGCTTGCTCAAAATCCAAGTTCCTGCAGGTCCCGTCAAGAAAGGTGTTATATGAGACCAAATTCTTCTCAGATAGAGATTCAAAAGCTCTCCGAGCATCTTCCATCCTGTCAGATTTAACAAACATGCTAATAACTGAGTTTGCAACACTGCTATTAGAAGCAAGTCCTCTTTTGAAAGCATGACCAAGAACCTGTTTACCTACCCATGGATCCAAAATATTTCCACACGCCTTGAATGCACTTGAGAAAGTGAAATGATTTGGCTCGACATGACCTTGGGTTATCATTTCACAAAAGAGATTTATAGCCTCTGCAGCGAGATTACAATTTTGCATATAGCCTGTAATCAGTGCTGTCCATGACATAACACTATGATCCTGCATTCTATCAAATACCTTCCTGCAATCATCTACCGAACTATCCACAGAACATTTCGCATACATATCAACTAAACTACACTCGACATCATCGGCAAGTCCAGATCTGATAGCCCAAGAATGCAACTGCTTTCCCAGCGACAGATTTTCCAACTCAGCACACGCCGAAAACACAGAGCTTAGTGTGAACTTATCTGATTCAAATCCGCTTAAAACCATGTCCAAGAAAAACCTAATTGCTTCTCTAGGAAAACCCATCTGCATACACCTAGTAATCATCAAAGTCCAAGTAACAACATTTAGTTCAGACATTTTATCAAACACCTTATACGCATTCTCAAGATTATTCTCCCCTTTCACAAACATGTCAATCAAAGAACAACCAACACAAACATCGGATTCAAAGTGCCCAGTCTTCATCAAAAACCCCAAAATCACTCTCCCGACTCCAACATATTCCGAATTTGAACAAGCTCTTATCACCGCAGTGTAACAATAATCATTAGGCACCAAACCCAACTCAAGAAACTCAACAAAAAGCCTAATCGCATCTAACTCTCTACCGTTGTTACCAAAACAAGCCATCATCGCACTCCATGAAACAACATCTCGCTTACCAAATCGCCTCATAGTCTCAAACACATCCTCAGCTTTCGCCGAATCTCCAGATTTCGAATACAAGCTGATCAGCGAATTGTATAGAACCGAGTCAGGCTCGATTTCAAACTCCATCAATCGAGCGTGAACGAGCTTCCCGAGACGAAAATCGCGTGCTCGGATACACGACTTGAGGAGCGATGAGAAAGTGACGGAATCGATGGGACGGATCCCATCACGAGCCATGAGATCAAGAGCTGAAACCGCTCCACGGAGATCTCCGGCATTGAGATGACGGAGGATCAAACGGTCGGCGATGTTAATCCGATTTGAAACGGACGGTTGAGATTTAACCGGAAGTTTGGCGGGAGATGGAAACGAAAAGCTTATCATCGCCATTGTTCTCCCATCTAAACGATCCGTTACTGTACGTATCCAATAAAAATGTTAATTATCAAAACTTTAGATTATAACCCCTTAACTTTTATAGATATTACCAATAGGACACAAAACTATATATTTTATTCAACTACATACAGATTTCATAAACCCTAATTGATAGATATCACAAAACCCAGACTTGGAGGTTTTTAGTTTCCTCTTTCTCTGTGCTATGGAAATTTCTGTAATCGCTTCGTCGTCGATCGACGGTGAAATTGGAAGTTGGGATCTCAAAACCGGGAACAAACAGCTTCAATTCAAGCCGTGTGCTTCTCCGGCGCATGGTCTCACAGCCGTCGGTGAGAAATTCCTCGCCGCCTCTCAGCTCCGTAAAGAATCTGCTGCTTCTGGGTCGATTTTTTATTGGTCTTGGAATAAGGTTTCTTCAGTCACTCTCATTGTCAAACTTGAATCACTGTTTTGTTTTTTTGGTTCTCTTTGGATTGAAAGTTCAAAACTTTGTTTCATTGTAGCCTCAAGTGGAAGTGAAGAGCTTCCCAGTGGAATCAATAAAGGCGCTTACAGCCAACAATGACGGAACTTACTTAGTTGGTGGTGGAACCTCTGGAGATATCTATCTTTGGGAGGTAAATATTTCACAATTAATTCAACTTCGTGAGGTTTAAGCTTTTCTGAGTTCAATGGCTAAATGCCTAAATTTGTTCAATTGGTGGGTTTAGGTTGCGACTGGGAAGTTGCTTAAGAGGTGGCATGGTCATTATCGTTCAGTAACATGCTTGGTGTTCTCTGGAGATGATTCTTTGTTGATTTCAGGATCTCAAGATGGATCTGTTAGAGTTTGGTCGCTTATAAGGTTAAAGCTTTGTGTATTTTCATGCTTGGTCTTGATGTTTTATTTTTTGCAAGGATACTTATTCTTTGTTCTTTGTGGTTCATTAGGTTATTTGATGATTTCCAGAGGCAGCACGGGAATACTCTTTATGAACACAATTTTAATGAGCATACAATGTCTGTGACTGACATTGTCATGGACTATGGAGGCTGCAATGCTATGATCATTTCTGCTTCAGAAGATCGGACTTGCAAGGTACTTATTTCGATTACTAATTTTGTCCATTAGTTAACTGCAATGAAGTTTAGCTCTTGCGTAATTACTTAGCATAAGTAGGTAGACAGACCCATGTTGTTAATGAGATTCATTTTTATATGGCTGGAAAATCTCGATCTTTGGCGATTATAGAACCATGATATAGCTTTTTTATTTCATGACCTTGGTTGAATTTCTAAACCCATAGGTTTGGAGCTTGTCGAAAGGGAAATTGTTGAAAAATATCATATTTCCTTCAGCCATCAATTCACTCGCATTGGACCCTGGCGGGTTTGTGTTCTATGCTGGTGGCAGAGACAGCAAAATCTATGTCGGTGCCATTAATGCCACAAGTGAATACGGGACACAAGTTCTTGGTTCAGTATCCGAACAAAGGTACTTCCAGTTCCAGTTCCTCATATTACATTTCTAAATCCTAATATCTATATTTGAACAGTAGCTTGTAGTAATTTTTGACTAGGATGGTTTTATGAGACCTTTTATATACTTGGACATTAGCTAGTAGTAATTCTCATGTTTTTATCAGATCTCTTAACATGTTGCATCTTATTTTTCATTATAATGAATTTGCATAATGGACTTGAATAATAAATTACCAACATTTAGCATACTTTTCATCTATTTGTCTACTTTGGCTGTTTGATGGTCCAATTAATCTCTATTGATTAATAATTGTTGTCTGAACAGCAAAGCTGTTACTTGCTTAGCATATTGCCCAGAGGGAAACCTTTTAATTTCTGGATCAGAAGATGGTGTGGTTTGTGTTTGGGATCCCAAATCACGACGCCCTGTTCGTACTTTCAACCACGGAAAAGGTATGTTATAAGTATTTTCTTCTGTCTGAGTTTTACTACTGCAAACTGAACTATTCAGTTAACTCTTTCTTGCTTTTTCAAACTTTGATCTTACAGGTCCGGTGAACAATATTCAAATTGTTAGAAAAACGATTGTTGATAATTCCAACAAAACACAATCTTCCTGGAAAAGACGTGGGTCTTTGATGCCACCGCCTTTGGAAAAATACGAAAGATCAGGAGAAGATATTATGGACGGTATCGTTACCGTTGATCCGCCGCCATTTTCTGATGTTCCTGTTTACTCTTCTTTCCTCAGTGCTGGCCTCATTGACGAGCAAGTTAGAGAACTTCAGGTTAGTGTTTCCTCTGTTTCTAAAAGAAAACAGTCCATTTGTTTTCTTGGCAATATGACCCACAATTTTCTCGGTTTGCCTATCAGCAACAAGGCTCTGCAGCAACAGAGATAGAAATGGAAAGACTGAAACTTGAATACAAAAGATCTTTGCAGATGAATGATCAATGGCAGAAGAATTATGAGAATTTGCTTCAGGTGGTTATGGAAGAAGAACAAATCGGTGGTTCTAATTGAAAGCTATTATTGTTGTTTCTAACACATATTTGGAATTATATTGAGAGGTATATTTTGTCGAATGGCATATGAAATCTTTGTCACTCAAGATTATCACTTTATTAAGATCCCAAACTTAGCATCATAGCATTTTGTAAAGTAGACCAGCCATTTTGTAAAGTAGCCAAGCCACTCTATCACTGAGAAGCCTCAGATAATCCCACAAACGGAGAGACCCTCTTTTATGGACAGCGGCTTTAATGTTTCGGAGAGATTCCTCCCAGTCGTCACAGAGCCGATGAGGATCACTTATAACCGTTGGATCCACGATTAGTGTAATTGTCATCTTATTCATATAACTTTGACAATGTATCGTCAACGCCTATAAAAATTCAACAAAAACCAGTTAAATTCAATTCAAGGAGACAAATAGGACAAAACAAAGAATAAGATTAGTACTTTGGTAGTATTAACTCACATGGGGATGACCATAAGCACTTGATGCGAAGTAAGTGATGGGATGTCCATAGAAGCTAACTTCTTCAACGGGACCAACCATGTTCGAAAACGTCATCGTTGTGTTTGACACAAATCTGTTAATTATGGTAGCCGCCACCTGCAAAAGAAATTGCAACTTGGTTTTAATTTTAATGTAAAATGACATAACATATATAGGATGAGTTAGGTCTTATTTAAAATGACCTTAATTCCAAGTGATTTGACAATGATCCTACAGAAGATGTATGTTAGCATTGCACCAAACGAGTTCTTCTTCCGATTGATGGTCTTATGGGCTCTTTCGAGATGTTCCAGCGGGTCATCGCGTAACGCGATAGAAAACGGAAAGACTACGTAGCCGAACCAATTCCCCCACCTACATTTAGACCCTTTGGCCATCATATCGGCTAGATCCTGTTTTCAAATCAAAATTTTTAACTCTCCACAGATGATCAAGTGCATTAACTTGTAATCAAATAAGTGATCAGTTTGTATGAAATTTTTTGCCTGGATTCCTGTTGTGGGTCTTAAGTTCACAAGCAAAGCTGACCGTAGCCTTATTCTTTTTGGCAGATGTTTTTGCTTCCTTTTAGTATTTTCTTCTCCTATTATAGTTTTCTCATGAGTTTATTGAATTGTACACGTTAACAACGTTGCAATATCCATTCATATATATTATATATACAAGAAAATGTGAGAGCATTACCGTATCTTCTCTCCAAGTATCGTGAGAGACCAGCTTCGGTTACTCCAAGTACAACATCGTTGACTGTCTAATATCAGATTAGAATATATACCCGTTACTCAAGTTTTTGAGCATTCTAATTATATATTGTCCAATCTAATTAAGGAAATATATAACTTTACCATATCCATGGCGTTTTTAATTAGCTTTATATCGTCAAAGCTTACGGTACGATGAACCAAACGCAGCTGTGTACTCTTCGTTGACCGGAAGTCACCTTTGATGGGTGTATCCGTGTCCTTAACGAACAACGTCGTAACAAGAACCTCCAAAGCATCACAAACCGTGTTTAAACCCAAGATAACCGCCGTCCAGAGAAGCTTAACCAGCCACAACAACCGGGAATCATTCCTTGAACCGGTTGGTAACAGGGATGACCCTGATGAAGACCGTTTCTGGTACGGTAGACTCGGGAGCTCGTCGGGGTTTGATGTTTTACGCATACAAGCGAGGACGAGAGACATGATCGACATGCCATCGCCTACAGAGTGATGGATCTTTAAAACGGCTACGTTTTCAGCGTCTGAGGTTTTCAAGTCGAGTAAGTGAAGCTCCCATAAAGGCCTCGAGGTGTCCAAGGGGATCTTCATTAGGTCAGAAACGTAATCTTCAAGAAACGCGTCTGCGTTCTCTATGTTTTGCGGTTTTATCTCGGGTATGATGACGTGATCCTCGACGACCACGTTTGTCCGAACCCATCTTTGGTTTTGTCCATTGTCACCATCGCTCACCTTTCAAGTAATTATTGTATGTAAACTTTAATTTTATAATAGACATACATAGATTTCATATTGCATTAGAGTTTCAGTTAACTTATAAATCTCCGATTTAAAAATATGATATCAATAACTCAAAAACATTTTTAATAAGACTGAAACAATATATATATATATATGGTCCAAACTCTAAAGTCTAAACCATGTGTTAAATTCATTTAAAAGAGTATAAACCAAATTCAACAAAGAAACATAGTGAGTGATTATTCTTAAAACTTAATAACAGATAAATTTGTAAGTAATTATGTATATTTGTGTTTGTGTCGACTTACCAATATACTTGAGAAACGAGGATGCCTGATAAAAGATTGTTTAAACCCTCTGATAATCACATCAGGGTCGATCTTACTCTTAAAACCAATCACCGATACAATGTTGCAGTTAAATTCCGGTGCGTGAAACAGACGCGCCGCCGGGCTAAGTGGTTGATCATCGTCCTTCTCGTCTTCTAATGTGTTTCTTCCTGTCTTAATCTCCATAATTTTTAATTTGTTGGAGGTGTTTAATCTCTCTCTGTAGCTGCAGTACTCTTGTTTCCATGTCTCAAACTCTTTATAGCCTCCATGCTTGCGCGGTGCTACTTCTTAACGTGTTACGTGTATCAGTGTATAATATGGCAAATTTTGAATTTACTCTATTGGTTTTTTAGTATAATTTACTCTATTGCTTTTTAGTATAATTTTGAATGTACACTCTAATTTACGTACTTAAGTCACGTTAAAATTCAATTAAAATATATATAATGGGTGTTTTATACAAAAAATAGACCCATAAAGATTTTTGCATATGATTGTGCTTATGAGACTTGTGCGTTAGTCTGTTAGACCTAGTGATTAGAGTTAAAAACAAAACGTTTATGTTTAAGAGAAAATATTAATTCAAATAGTTGCCAAAAACATAGATGCTTATATATACAACTTTAGTACTCCATATAAGTTTCGTAAGCTAATCCTAATAGTTGCCAAAAAAAACATATTGCTTGGTAGGTCATGATATATACATCTTTAATCTAATGTTCTCACACACTAATGCAGTTATTGCAAATATTAACTTTCAAGTCACGACATGTACATAAATTTCCATAAGTATTTGTATTTTGATCGAAAAGTCAAATATCAAAACATGTGACATGTTAAATGTGTATTTGATCGAAACGAAACATGTGGCAGATGAGGGTACTTAACTTGGTAATTGTTTACACAAGAAACAACAGCTATCTTTTGGTTGTTCTCATTAATTTTCTTCATGTACTTGTTTTCTTCTGATTGATAAGAATAAGCTCTTCAAATGCAAGCATTGCAACGTTACGGCTTCTAGGGACATATTTTCCTGGAAAATGTCTTTGTTATATGATTTATTTTTTTGTTAAGAATGTAAATATTTATTTAGAATGACATTTATGAGCTACGGTGAAATATAACATACACTTTGGTCTCATGGAAAAAAAAAGAAGGGATAAGAAACATGGAAGCAAAAACAAATCAATACAAAAGCATATTGGTAGTTTCTTTTTCTCTAAATCAAAGAAAAAAATAGCTCAATCTACTGACTAAAACCTCTTTCTTCGACAGCAGCTTTAATACTTCTAAGAGATTCCTCCAAATCGTCACAAAGTCTATGAGGATCACTAATCACTGTTGGATCAACAGTTAAAGAAATCGTCATCTTGTTCATATAACTTTGAAAATGCATCGTCAACGCCTGATATAGACCAATCAAATCATCAAATCTTAGTGACTAAACCAAAAAAAATAAAAGGAAAAAAAGATCAGATAAATTTAAGTCTTACATGAGGGTGACCATAAACACTTGGGGCCATGTAAGTAACGGTATGTCCATAGAAGCTAATTTCTTCAACAGGACCAACCAAATTTGAAAACGACATCGTTGTGTTTGACAATGCTCTGTTTATCACATGAGCTGCCCTCTGCATTCATTTAAATTCATAAGATTTTTGGCTTTATACTAACTATGGTTCATCTTTTGAACTATAAATGTATAACAACACTGACCTGAACTCCAAATGTTTTAAGAAGTATTTTCCCAAGGGCGAATGTAAACACAGCTTCTAAGGAGTTTTTCTTCCTGTCAATGATCGACTTGGCTCTTCGAAGATGTTCCAACGGATCCTTGCATGATGCAATAGAGAACGGGAAGACAATGTAGCCGATCCAATTCCCCCATCTACACTTAGATCCTTTAGCCATCATATCAGCTAGCTCCTGTTTATAATCAAAAGCATCAAAGATTAATGAAGTTCTAATGATCATTATATGTTTAAACTTGTAGATAAATAAGATTAACTTGCCTGGATTCCAGTAGCCGGTCTTATGTTTACAAGCAGCGCTGCCCTTAGCCTTAATCTTTTAGGCATATTACTTTTAGATACTTCTTGGTCCCCTCCTTTCTTCTTCTCTCCTAATAATTTTCGTAATATATTTAAATTTCATATGTTATATAGTACGTAAGGTTTAATGCTTCTTAACCACAACAAAAATCATAAATATTTACCGTATCGTCTCTTCAAATACTGTGAGAGACCAGCTTGAGATACTCCAAGGACGACATCATTGACAGTCTAAAAACCAGTAAATCAATGAAAGCAAGATTAATGGCACATGTATGGAGACATCGATTACTAACTTGAAATGTATGGAGAAAGTTTACCATCTTCATAGCGGTCTTGATTAGCTTTATGTCGTCAAGACTTACGGAACGATGAACCAAACGCATCCGTTTGCTCTTATTTAACCGGAAATCACCTTTTATTGGTGTTTCACTGTCCTTAAGGAACAATGCCGTAGCAATAAACTCCAAAGCATCACAAACCGTGTTCGAAACCAACACAAACGCCGACCACAGAAACATAACTAGCCAAAACAACCGTGAACAACATCTTGAGCTCGTTTTTAACGGAGATGATCCAGAGGGCATCCCGTAGTTGTACGGCAGGCTCGGGAGCTCATTGGGGTCCGATGTTTTACGCGTACACGCGAGTACTAGAGACATCATAGACATACCATCTCCTACCGAGTGATGCATCCTTAAAATGGCGACGTTTTCAGCGTCGGAGGTTTTCAAGTCGAGTAGATGAACTTCCCATAATGGCTTGGAGGTGTCTAACGGGATCGTAGTGAGGTCCGAGACATAGCTCTCAAGAAAAGCGTCTGCGTTCTCTATGTTTTGCGTTTCGATTTTGGGAATGATGACGTGATCCTCGACCACGACGTTTGTCCGAACCCATTTTTGTTCCTGTCTATTGTTGCTCCAAGAATTCACCTTCAATAAGATTTATTCAAATAAAAATGTTAAAATCTAAAATATTGTTTTCTTTGATGCATGTTTTATATCTCTAAAACTAAAACTAGTATAAAAATACGAGTATTCAAAAATATTAATGTTAAAATTATGTCAATTTTGATACATAAGCTTCTTAAAGATAAATCCTGAAAATGTACATTTTGGTAGAATAAATTGTTACTTATCTTACACACATTGTGTCTATTACACTTCACGTACAAAAAAAAAAGCGTAAAGAAGTGTAGCAACTCACCAAATTGCTGGAGAAACGAGGATGTCGTATCAAAGTATGCTTAAGTCCTTGGATAATCACATCTGGCTCGATCTTTGTCTTCAAACCAATCACCGATATGATGTTGCAGTTAAACTCCGGTGCGTGAAATAGACGTGCCGCGGGGCTAAGCGGTTGCTCCTCTTCTTCTTCTTCCTTTTCCACTGTTTGCCGTCGTCGTAGTCGTCGAGTCCTGATCTCCATAGTATGGTTTTCGATAGTATTTTATTTTTTTCCTTCTCTAATCTTTTTCGATAACGGCTAAATATTTTCTCTTCAAATTTGATTATTTTTTTTGCTACCAAATATTTCGTGATTGGGTCAAACTTTCCATTATTTTATATACATACATATTATATAGTATCCAAAATAATCTATAGTTACCATATGTGTAGATTTCATCATGTTTTTTGGGGGGGGGGGATGAACGTTTGGGAATCCGAGTCTTCGAAAATTTGATATTTAATTATTCAGTTTGGTCGGTTTGTCATATTTTGGTCAATTTTGGATTAAATTATTTTAATCAAAACTATAATAATAATTAACAAATGAAAATAAATGAATTGTCTTTTTTTCATTTTCAATTATTTGAAAAGAGATGAATGATATATTTTTTGATCAATCTGTTTTCTATCTATTTTCTTTTGTTTAAAATGTGCAACCCATTTGCAGCCAAAATGTTAGGTGAATGCCTCTCCAGTCTTCACCATTGTTGTCAGAAATAAAATTAGACAATTGTAGTTCCTTTGTTTAAAGGGAAGTTTTCCTTTGTTGGTTGTATATATTATCACAATAGGGTATTGTTGTATGTTATTATCACCCCCCCCCCTCCTCTCCATATAAATACAATTTACTTTTTGTACATAATCATTTTTTTTTACAACATTACAAATTATACACCTCTTTTTTAACATAATCATATGTGGTAAAAGTACAACTTTTTAATCTTTTTGTATAGTTTCTTAATCTTTTTCATTGAATAAGAGAAAAGAGATTTAACTCAATCTAATGAGCCGGAGCCTCTTTCTTGAACAGCATCTTTGATGATTTGTAAAGATTTCTCCCAATCGTCAAGTAGCCGATGAGGATCACTTATGGCCGTTGGATCTACAGTTAAAGAAATCGTCATCTGATTCATGTAACTCTGGAAATGTATCGTCAACGCCTATCCAAATACCAATAATGAGATCGTCAAAATCTTGAGTTCACTAATTCAAACAAAGAAAATGTCATACTATTCTTCTTTAAAAGAATAAAAACTTACATGGGGATGGCCATATACACTTGGGGCCATGTAAGTGATGGGATGTCCAAAGAAGCTAATTTCTTCAATAGGGCCAATTAAATTTGAAAACGACATGGTTGTGTTTGACAATGCTCTTGTTACTATTTTAGCTGCCACCTATAACATTCGTTTCAATTTATAAGAATGGATAGTATAAGGACAAACTAAATTTAATGTGTGTTAGATAATTGGTTTGGTTCTCTGACATCAAATAGTTCAATACTAACCTCAACTCCAAACGATTTGACAATGAATTTACCGGCGATGAACGTTAGTGCAGCTTCGAACGAATTCTTCTTCCGATCGATGATCGTTTTGGCTCTTCGGAGATGCTCTAACGGATCATCGCGTAAACCGATAGAGAATGGAAATACTATGTAGCCGATCCAATTTCCCCATCTACAATTAGACTTCTTGGCCATCATATCGGCTAGATCCTGTTTTTAACCAAGTTTTTGAAATTTTATACAAACAACTATATATTATATGATCGTCTTCAAAACAAAAAACGAAGTGGTAAGGTATATGAAATTATACCTGGATCCCAGTGGTGGGTCTTAAGTTAACAAGTAGAGCTGATCTTAGCTTTATTACTTTAGGCATACCATTTGATTTAATTTTAGAATCTTGATCTTCTCCTACTATCTTCTTCTTTTCTCCTATTCAAGTAATCGCAAGATTATTGAAACTTCGCTTGTTTAAAACATGAAAACATGTGTATGTCAGAATGCACAAACACATTTTAATAATTACCATATCTTTTCTCCAAGTATTGCGAGAGACCAGCCTGAGTTACTCCAAGTACTACATCGTTGACAGTCTACTAAACCAAAAATAATAATTATATATATAAACTTAAATCAGCCGTTGATAATAAACAAATAGTACTAGGGGAATCTAATAAACACATTAAAAAATCTTACCATCTTCATAGTATTCTTGATCAGCTTAATGTCCTCTAAGCTTACGGTACGATGGACTATACACATCCGTTTACTCTTTCTAGACCGGAAATCGCCTTTGATCGGTGTTTCAGTGTCCTTAAGGAACATTGTCGTAGCAACAAACTCCAAAGCATCACAAACCGTATTCAAAACCAACATAATGGCCGACCATAGAGCCATAACTAACCACAAGAACCTGGAATCACCCCTTGAAGCGGACGCTAACCGGGAAGATCTTGACCGGTTCTCGTTCGGTTGGCTCGGGAGCTCGTTAGGGTTTGATGTTTTACGCATACAGGCGAGGACAAGTGCCATGAGAGACATACCGTCTCCTAAAGAGTGATGAAACTTCAAAACGCCGACGTTTTCAGCGTCGGAAGTTTTTAAATCGAGTAGGTGAAGCTGCCATAATGGCTTGGAGAGGTCTAAAGGGGCCGTCGTGAGGTTAGAGACGTAGCTCTCAAGAAACGCGTCTGCGTTTACGTTTCCGTTCTCTGACTTTTGCGTTTCGATGTCAGGCACTACTATGACGTGATCGCTAACGACTACGTTTGTCCGAACCCAACTTTGTGTTTGTCGTTTCTTGTTCCCATGGCTCACCTTCAAGTCGGTTTTTATTCAAAAATCATTGTTAAAAATTAATTGTAATAAGCTCAAAAATAATAAATACAGTTTCCGAGGGATAAGAGTGTCGGTTAAAATAATATTTATTTAAACAAAATGTACATATATCAAGAATAAGTACATAGAAGTACTATAGATAAATAATTAGATGGGATGATACAAATAAAAATATAAACTACTCAATCTACATGAGTATGTAAAATCTTTTGATTATCATAAAAGCTAATATATTCATATATACTTTTTAAATGATAAATAATATTTTTTTAAAAAATTCTAGGAAATATATATATATGCTAAAATATCATTTGGGTGGAATGTATTTGTACTAATATTTTGCTAGATTTTCTTATAACAAACCAAAAAAAAAAGGAAACATATTCTCCCATTTTCGGAATGCATCCAAATTTTTTTAAAAATTTCCTTGACCAAAACTATTTCACTAATAATCTTTGGATTTATTTCTTCATATTCTAATTCGAATACAGTAGAAATATTCTGAATGTTTCTACATAATTCTGATTCCAATGTAAATGTAGACCAAAAGAAGAATACAAAAAACCCAAAATTAGACAAACAAGTGAGTGCCCTAAAGATTTATTGGTCAAAAGAAACATTATTGGACGACCACGCAAAACCCAGAAAAGTCGAAACCATCAATATTTTCTATCTATTTTTGATACATACAAGTTGATATTATTTTTTAATAACTTATACATATAATATTTAGCTTAACCGTTAGATTATATTACCATTTTAATATAACATATATACGATAGAGTAAAGTTGATTAGGGGGGACTCACCAGTTTACTGGAGAAACGAGGATGTCTGATCAAAGTTTGCTTTAACCCTTCCATAATCACATCTGGCTCGATCTTTTTCTTGAGTCCGATCACAGCGATGACGTAACAGTTAAACTCCGGTGCGTGAAATATACGCGCCGTCGGACTAAGAGGTTGCTCCTCTTCTTCCTCTTCTTCTTCTTCTTCTTTCTTCACGGTTGGTTCTGATGTATGATCTCGTCGTGTTTTAATCTCCATGGTTTCCTGCTTAATCGTCTCTTCTTCTTCTTGTTTTTTTTTTCTTTTTCTCTTTCTTCTTCCTCTTAACCTTTTTTTTTTTTTAATATTGGTTCTCTTAATATAGAGAGCCTCCAATGGTAGTGCACCTCTCTTTTTTTTTTTTATATAGTATAACTTTCGGAATATATTAATTATTTAATTAAACCTAACCGAATAAATTAGTAACATTAGGACCCACAATCTTATAAAATCAAGTTCCTTTAGTAAAATAATAGTTGACAATTTTTACTAATTAGATGTATTTGATACATGATTATAAATTATATCATACTATACATGTTATAATCCAATTACAATTCTGTTGTTTACTTACATTATGTTTCAAGAGTTACTTTTTTTTTGTCACCTATTTAACTATCGCCCAATATTTTAGTGGTTATTGTGACAATACAACTTGGCCACAATTTGTGGAACGTTTTCTTATATCATACGACAATTTTTTCCGTGTTACAAGATATTTTCATATATCAAGATCAATAAGACTATACATATGACCGTTACATAGCAAATACCACACACACAAAAAAAACAATAATATCTTCTTCTTTTTTTGTTAAAGGGTTAACAATAATATCTTCTACAAAATAATATGAATTTATACGAGTGGCCAAAATATACACACGCATGTATCTGATGTCTGAACATGCAATAAAGAGAAACAATAACAAGATAAAAAATTCATGGTCTAACACGGCACGATGCTACTGACGTGACCAAGACCACAAATCAATCAATAATCAACGGCCATATAATTATAAACCTGTTCATCATTCATCTACCACACCTTTGTGAACAAACAAAAGAGGGATTTTTTAAGACTGTAACTTTTTAACTCTTTCTTCCTTATTTTCTCAGACATTACAATGAGTCTCCTCTTATACAAAGCTTAAGAACATTCTAGACTTAGACATACTCTAGATCTTTGACAAGTGTCTTCAATCTACTCACTTCCTAATGTTACAAGTGAGTTATATTTACCATTTAACACAAAATAAATATAGTGCAATTCAGCAAAAGAAAATATTATTAAAAAATTATTGTCCTGTTGGCAGATCAAAAATAAGAAGGATATTTGTACTGTACTATGAACAGTAAAAACGCTGGAAATTTGAAGTATTTGATCTGCTTTTGTTCTGCTTGATATGCTTGAACCGTTTGATCTACTCTGCCCGATACGCTCTCTCCATTTGAAGTTTTTATATTTCACAACCATAAAATCTTTGGTTTACATTTATCTATATGCAGAGTTCTCTCTAGTTTTTGAATGTATCTACTGGCTAACTATTATTAGTAATACTAGCAAAGTTGATATAGATTTTACTATTATTGTTTTGATGGGATTTTAACTTCTCTGCCTCTTAAAAATTTAAAAAAAAAAAAAAAAAAGCTTCTCTACTTTTAAGAGCACCTCCAATGATAAGCACCCATGATGGATGTTTATCAATATTTTTATAAAAAAATGTAACAGTTTGTAGTTTAAAGTGCTTATGATTTGCTTAAAACCCCAATTTAAGCAACAATGCTTAAGATTTTTAGATTGTTTTTGATTATATTCATTATATATAAGAATAAACAACCCATTAAACATCTATTAAACACCTCCATTGGAGGTGGTCTAACGATTCTTTATTATAGCGATTTTCATGGACATTTTTATTTTTGGTAGACTTTGGCCAAATCAACTTTTAAACAGTGATGACTATTTTTCGTGGACAATTATATTCCCAATCAATGGTACCCTTAAAACAAGGAGTCAATCTTGCTTTATTCTTTTGTGCTTCGAAGGAACAAGTCTCTAAACTCTATACGACTCTTACCCAATTTTTACGTCGACCGGTTCTTTTAAGAACCAGACAAAATCGGTCTATTGTTCCCATTTTGTATGAGTTGACATATACATCAGTTTGAATTATTTCTTTATGTTGTTTGTTTGTATTATGTTTACATATATTACAATAAGAATGTGTGTGTTTTTTTGTTTATTTTTTTTTTTGCATCTTCAGCCGACTAAGCGTCCATACAAAACAGAGCAAAACCTAACAACTTTAAAACAGAGGACAATAAAAAAAAACATCTAAAAGATGATAAAACAGAGCAAATATGAAATAAAAGGAGTAGTGATTATTTAATTATTTACTTCACATATGGATCTATTTTTATTTTCTTCTTCAAACATATCCTTCATTTTTGCTTTATTTATTTTATAATTTAAACTGCAAAAATGTTAATAAGTTAATAAATTTTTAACTGTCAATTTATTACGCACGACCATCTTTTTTTTTTTTTTAATTTATTACGCACGACCATCTCTATAAACACCAAAAAAACCACAGAAAGTGAAGAAAATTACTCAAAAGCTTATAGTTCTCTAAATGAACCACGAAATTAAAGTGTCGCTGGTGTTGTAGTAACGTCCGGAACTAGACTTAGGCAGAATTAATTTCCAAGCCCACATAGTCTTTATGGAGAGTGATTGTAACTGGTAAGCCCATTGTAATGTCCGTAGCTAGAGTTAGGCCAATTTATTACATCTTGGCCATAACACATGACTAAATCCACACTTCTTTATCCCCAAAATATCATTGACCTGATAGTCATAACTTGAACGTTATTTTCTTTTGGTTGAAAACATCCATTTATTTGTTTGTTTTATAGGTCTTCTTGACCATGCCATCGTTTCAAGAAGGATGAACATGATTAGCCAGAAACCAAACGATAAGAACCGGTCACGAGTACCGAATTAGAATGAAGTTTGTTTGCTCCTCAATGGTCGAATCGCGTAACCTACACACACTCACGACTCACCAGCGATTCATTAACAATAAGAGAAACTGAGAAAGTATAATGAAATATAGATATAATTTTAGTTAATTACTAAATTACAATAGTGAAATGTAATACTCTAAGGACTTCAGTTACTTTCTTATCTTTGCTTTAAGATGATGAGTTGATGACACAACATCAACAACATTAATTAGTTTTGTACATCACCCTACTTTATAATATAAAAAGGAAATTTGTAAAAAAAATTAAAAGTTATTCTGTGGATCCTGTTAATCTTTAAAAGACATCTATTTGATACTATTTTTGGGTGAAAGAATCACAATATTACTGGCTCAAATCATTTTTGTAAAAGTACTATTTTTGTCATTGTGTGATACAAGTTGTGAGATATATAGGTGGTTATGTTTTCATATCGTCGCAACCAAATCACATGGTATGTCTTATCCATCATCATTATTTTTCGCAATCACTATTTATCATTGTTTGGTTTCAAAAAATGTCTTCCCGTTACGTTTCCTTCGTTGTTAATATTAATTATGTTAGCCAAAAAATAAAATAAAAAGGGCCGCATGCATTGATACGTACTATTATATAACATGACAAAATATAGGATTACAACGACATCTATTTATAATATTTAGCTGGATATTATTATGATGCATGTCCCGTTTTGATATGGTTTATTTATAATAATATGCATGCATAAAGCTATATGTTAAAAGTATATTGACCTTATAAATAAAAAGCTTGATATATTCGGTAGTTCAATTATATTCGAATCTATGCATGCATATCGTTTACAACTCTCTATTTTTTTAAAGCATCTCCTTTATGTTTTATTAAAAGATGACTATGGCAACTTTTAGTTTACTTAACCCCGAATCATAAGTTATAAAGTAGCATATAAAGAAAAACAAACATGAAAAAGAACTACTGCATCCATCTTTTTATCCAAAAAGAAGAGTAATACATTCACTTCTTCGAATGCCATATTCCCATGCACTAGAAACAAAAACAAAAACAAAAATGAAAAATGAATTAACATGTCTATATCAACATATAATACTAGATCGAATCCTTAATGGAGAACTTGTAGTCTTAAGAAAACAAGATTAGCTAGATCAATACAAATTTTCATGGTTATGTGGAAGGATATATTTAAATAATCCATAGTATAATGTAACATGTCCATGTCAACATATAATACTAGACCAATTCAATCCTTAATGGAGAGAACTCGTAATCGAGAAAAAAGCAAGGTTAGATCAATATGACGTATCATGGGTTTATATGGAATGATCTTTAACTAATAACTAATAAATATGATTAATGTTTTTAAATGGGTTATGAAATTAGGTCGCTATAAAGTGAGGAGCCAAAAAACACAAAACACTATGGTGGTGGGTTTCAACATTGATGACAAAGCATCATCTTCTTATGTACTAAAATTTTCATCTATAGTATTTTTGATTAAGCACAAAAACAGTATCATATATAACAGTGTCGGGTAAGTCTATACTTGAAATTTTCTGGCTGTCAACCAATACAAACCGCAACAATCGTTCTATAAAATATGTTAGACGTAAACGTATTATGGACGTAAAGTTAAACAATACGCTTACAACAATATCGCAAAATTTACCCATATACTTCCATAGTTCCATTAACTATTCTAGAAGACATTTATTTGCTTAGTGGTTGCTTCGGATGTAAATATATACAAGATCATTTTTGGTAGTTCTTTACTCTATAGTGATAATCTACCTACACTCATAATTTTTCTCTTATGGGCTATGAACAAACTGGCCCTTTTGGTACTCATGTATAGTACCCACACAACATGAGTACTCTTTAGTTTTTTACATTAGTAGACTGTAGACACGTAGTTCTTAACTCTAACTTTTATAAATTTATTTTGACATTAGTTTTTTTTAACCTTATTAATTGTAATTACATAAAATAGAAGATGTTGTCACTGTTTACAAACGAGTTAACGAGACATGGACATTGTTGAATAATAATGCTTTTCTACATATTAATCTCGGGATTATTGTCTAAAACGCTATTTTTGCCCAACCATTTTTCAATATTTTTATAAATTTGCCATTTTTCCATTTTTTAAAAATAAACATTTGAGAATTTTTTTCTTAAAACACATACTTCAATAACAAAACTATGCGCTACAAAAATCTGAAACTTAATAAACTCAAATATTATATGTAAATTTGTGTTTTTGCATACTAAGAAAATGACAATTTTTATTTATTATTTATTTATAAAGTGGCAAAACCTATAAATACCATCAAAATAAGTCTTTTATTCGAACTGATTCTGTTAATCTCTGATCCTTGCTAGTTGATCAATCTCTCGATGTTTAAATTGAAATAGCACTTCCATAATTTTTATGTAATGGTGAAGCTTAGTGTTGTCCATGTTTCCTTTCAAAGTGTAGTACATACTAGAATCCCAAATACTAGCATGACTATAATTAATACCAAGATTAATGCACTATATCTAGCCTCTTCTGCATCAAACTCCACTTGAACTCCCTAGCTATAAGCCATCCCAAACCATCATATCTTGCGCTGTTCACTGTCCACACATACCAAAATTATTTAGAGCGTCATGATTACTCTTCATCCACCCTTCTGTCGGCATCCTCCATGGCATTGATCTGGTGCTTCACAAACACATTTGGTCACACGGATAGAGAGTTAGAAAATTAAATTAGAGCCAATCTTATGAATCTTTCCATTCAAGCAACACAGACTTTTAATCTATGTTACTTTTTATCATTTCTTTTTGAACAACCTTTTCCAATTAGTGTTCAGTTTATTTATTCTGACCATTGTTTGATAAATATATAACTTTTTATTTTATGTTCACAAAGTTTCTTTTACGTTTTATGGCAAAATGAACGTTACATTTACATTGTTCAACTCATATGTACACTATGCTATATATAACTACAAACAATTGTCACATGGATTTTTAGTAAAGCAATAAAAAAAAAACGATCGATCGTGTCATTTAGTTTAGTTTTGGAGTCTTCAAAATACAATTCATATTTTAAACTGATATAAAACTTACTCCTTAAGTTAGCAAATTTTTAAAATTAAAAAGAGAAAGGAGAGATATAGAACTTTCCAAACATTATTGAGCATGTTCTGATACTTGGACTAACCATATTGAAAGAGATGGCATAATCACTTTAATTATACAACACACACATCTTATCTTATATTATATGTTTAAATATTCTAAAACAATTTAACGTCTACCAATATATGCTTAATGCTTGGTTACGTCCTATTCTCACTGCATAATAGAATTACAAAGAAAACGATATGTGTATTAAGTCAAGGTGACGTGTAAACTGGTTTATAGAACCATACAGATTTATATCATCAATTAGAACAATTTAACTTAAATTCGTAACGTTGAAAATATAAAAAAGAACAACGTGAGATGTCTGTGTAATGAGAAACAATGGGGGGTCTTTTCTAGTCGCATTATGGCATAGTTGAGTAGTTTTTTTTTCTTTCTTTGATGTGCTGATTTCGGAAAAACAGATGGATTATTATTTTTTTTTTTAATTTGTCAAGATTTAATAAATTTCGATGAACTGTTTAAGTGTTTATAAACTATTACGGAATAGTCTTAAGAGAATATTACGAGAAAAAAAAAAAGAAGACAGAAAAATAATGTTCACTATCATATCATCAAGTTTAACCTCAGGTTGGTAGATGCCAGCTCATGTTCTTTAATACCCACATTATATTATAGTATCAATTTCAAGATTTAGATTAGATATGTAAATGTTTTAAATATGACAATACTATATGTTTTCAATCCCAAATAATCTAAGCGTAGTATTCATTACTAATTAACTACCATCACCAGCATTATACTGTAATGTTGGCTTTAATGAACTGTCTAAACTGAACGGCGCAATTACTTATATATATGTAGAAAACTATTAGATTTTTTATATATAAAAAATACATGTCAATTAGTTTGTTATTTATAACCAATTATGAGATAGATTTTTTTTTTTAATCTAAAAAATACATGTCGATGAATAAAAAACAAAATAGATAGATTCTATAAAAGATTTTTTAACTTTTGAAAACATAATACGTGTATTTATACGGAATTTATATTCTAAAAAAAAATCATGTCGACGAATAACAAAAGTTTACTAGAAAACGAAGAATAACACAAATAATTAGAGCTAAATCGATAAAGCAATTTTTATTCTTATTGTTAAAAATGAATAATTCAATGACGCGTGTCCCACCAATAAACACCACTCACTCTCCCATATATACTTCTTCACATTTCACAATCCTTTCACTCACACATATATATATACCACACAGAGTCACACACATTGTTTTAGAATGTAAATAAAAACACAACCAAACTGAGTAAAGAAGAGACTAAAACCAAGAACACAACAATGGGATACGAAAGGCTCGGACCATCCGGAGCAACAACAGCTGGTTCAGTCACAACCTCCACTACTACTACTAACACTACAGCTCCGATCTTAACCCAAGTCTCCACGTCATCACAACCGCAGAGCAACCATCGGAGAAGCAAGAAGAAGCTTGTAGTGTCATCAATCGTCTTAGCCGTCGCGCTTATCCTAGCCGCAGCGATCTTCGCCGGAGTCAGATCACGTCTCAAACTAAGCGAGTCCGTTCCAGGCCTAGCACGTAAACCAAGCCAAGCTATCTCCAAAGCCTGTGGGTTAACTCGTTTCCCCGAGTTATGCGTTGACTCACTCTTGGACTTCCCCGGTTCACTCGCCGCTTCCTCTTCCAAAGATCTAATCCACGTGACGGTGAACATGACGCTTCACCACTTCAGCCACGCTCTCTACTCATCTACCTCCTTCTCCTTCGTCGACATGCCGCCACGTGCACGCTCAGCTTACGACGCTTGCGTCGAGCTACTAGACGACTCAGTCGACGCGCTTTCACGCGCTCTCTCCTCAGTCGTATCATCCTCCGCGAAGTCACAAGACGTTACGACGTGGCTTAGCGCGGCTCTGACGAACCACGACACGTGCACCGAAGGGTTCGACGACGTCGACGACGGTAAAGTGAAGGATCAGATGACGGCGGCGTTAAAGAACCTCTCGGAGCTAGTTAGCAACTGTCTTGCGATATTCTCGGCGAGCCACGAGGGAGACGACTTCGCCGGAGTGCCGATACAGAACAGGAGGCTGTTAGGAGTGGTGGAGGAAAAGGACGAGAAGTTCCCGAGATGGATGAGGAGAAGAGAACGTGAGATATTGGAAATGCCGGTATCTCAGATACAAGCTGATATAATCGTCTCGAAAGACGGTAACGGCACGTGCAAAACTATATCGGAAGCTATCAAGAAAGCTCCTCAGAACAGTACTCGCCGGACTATTATCTACGTCAAGGCCGGAAGGTATAATTACGTTTCTACCCTTCGCGTTACTCGATGTTATTACTACCCAACTGTAATGTCCGTGAATGACGAAATTGAAAAAAAAAAAAAAAAAAAAATTGTACGGAAGGGTTAATAATTGCGTATCTGACTGATTCTTACTGCGATCTCTGTGTTTTGTTTATTTTCTTGGAAAGGTATGAAGAGAACAACCTCAAGGTCGGTAGGAAAAAAATAAATTTGATGTTCGTTGGAGATGGGAAGGGTAAAACTGTCATTTCAGGAGGGAAAAGCATTTTTGACAACATTACTACTTTCCACACGGCGTCGTTTGGTGAGTTTTCGTTTTTTTAAAATTCTTTTAGCTAAATCTCACTCTTCCTTTTTACCATTACCTTTTTCACTTTTTGAACTCTTTTCGAATAATACAACAATAATGATAAATAGTTTAAACTTTAAAGTAAAAAAAAAAACACGTTACTATTGCAGTTAAACAAATACAACAAGTATAATAATTTTGATACACTAATCTTTTTGAGGTTGGAAAAATCAGAAAGATCTTTTTTTAGTACCATCAAATAAATTTTTAAAGATCTTTTCATGTTAATTAAAACCTTTAAAAGGAGTTATACGGTGGTCAACATTTATGATTTAATAATAAATGTCGTTTTTTGCTGCCATTGGTTTAAATATATACTTTTTGATATTCATATTTTTTTACTGAAAAAGGTATTAATATATATATATACCTTGAGGAGAATTATTGGAATCAGATACGTGAAGGAGGGCCATGAGCTAGGCTGTCTGATAGATTTCGGAGTGATAGGTTTTTTCTTTAAAAGTGTCTGATTTATAGATTCTCTTAAATTCAGAAGTTTTTTTACGAATATTAGTTGTCTTTTCACCACTTGTGTGTTTATATTCTTTCATATGAATTATGGACCACTAAAAAAAACCATTTTTAAGTAAATACTTGTAAATGTAGGTTGTAGTACTCAAACCAGTAACAAAGTCAATATTATGGACCACTAATTTTTTTAATAAATAGTGACATTTTCCTGTTTTGGTATTTTCTTAAACTTTTCTACGAAGGCACTCATCGTTAATCATTCTTTTTTGCAAACAAACCAGTTTTGAAACAAACATCATTTGCCCATATTCATAGAACCTTCTTCTCACCGCAGACTGCACTTTAAATTATTACTTTTGACCAACTTTTAAGTTGTAGTTTTGACGTAAGTTTTACGTAATTTGGCTCAGTTTTGATCTTCAACGTCTAGGTTTTGTATTTATAGAAAGTTAAATTTGATATGATCTTATAATGTCTTTTTTGGATTGACTTTTCCATATGATGATAATTTGAATTCGGTTAGGTAACAAACACACTAACACTGAATCGGACATCTTATGTGATGCTGCCGCTTATCCAACTAAAACTCACATGCATGTTGTTGTGGTTCTTTATGTTCATTCAATGCTCACACAGCTCAATTCAAACCCAAAACATAGAACATTCTTTTCATAAAATACTTTACATTTCATGATCTTGTATCCATTCCTAAATACACACATCCACTTACGTTCATAAATAAATGCATACTCCACATATATAACATAGAGACACCCACACATGAAAATACAGATATGCAAATAGAAGAGTATGAGCGTATCGTAAGGTTCGAAGTAGCTAGAGCTAGGCTGCACAATTGCTGACCACACATAATTGTATATATAAAAACATGCATGATGGGAGACAGAGAAGCGTAGCATTTATTTTGCATATATAGTTGGAGGTGGGTCATCGCTCATTATTTTAGTTGAACGCGTTAGAGAGACCACTCAACTCACTTAGTTGTTTGTTGCATACTACATTTCTAGGTAACGACATTTTCTCGCATACTAGTTTTTGCTTTAATTATATATAAATCTAGTTGAATTAGTTTCGTCTCACTGCATTTGTTGCATCCATATTTAGTCCTTAAACATGTACTACATTGATAATATTAACTTTATTTGCTTTATCTTATGTGAAACAAATTAAAGAATATAATTATTTTACATGTTACCTGATGTTGTCGATCACTAGTTTTAAATACTTTTTACTGACTCCACCTCTAGATTAATGTATTGCTTCATTGATGATGAGTTAAGTTATGTTGCTTTATTTTATTTTAAAGACAAAACATAATTGTGTTATTTCTTGTTTTGTTTTTTTCTTCCAGCTGCGACCGGAGCTGGATTTATCGCTAGGGACATCACATTCGAGAATTGGGCCGGTCCAGCGAAGCACCAAGCGGTGGCTCTCCGCGTTGGAGCTGACCACGCGGTGATCTACCGATGCAATATAATAGGTTACCAAGACACACTTTACGTCCATTCAAACCGCCAATTCTTTCGCGAATGCGATATCTACGGTACAGTCGATTTTATCTTCGGTAACGCAGCTGTGGTGCTACAAAACTGTAGCATCTACGCACGTAAACCAATGGATCTTCAGAAAAACACAATCACGGCTCAGAACAGAAAAGACCCGAACCAAAACACTGGAATATCGATACATGCGTCGAGGGTTTTGGCGACATCAGATCTCCAAACGACAAACGGTAGCATCCAAACGTATCTAGGCCGACCGTGGAAGCTGTTCTCTAGGACAGTGTATATGATGACGTACATTGGTGGTCATGTACACACGAGAGGTTGGCTCGAGTGGAACACAACGTTTGCTTTAGATACGTTGTATTACGGAGAGTATTTGAACAGTGGACCGGGGTCGGGTATCGGACAACGTGTGAAGTGGCCTGGCTATCGGGTCATTAACTCAACGGCCGAGGCAAACCGGTTCACGGTGGCAGAGTTTATATACGGTTCGTCGTGGTTGCCTTCTACCGGAGTTTCGTTCTTGGCCGGATTAAGCATATAGGTAGAGAGAAAAAAATGAATTGCTTATGTTTTTCCGATGAATTGTTTCATTCTTACTGGTCCTTATATTAATGGACATATCATTAATCCTATAAATATATATAAACATCTTTTAACTTTTAATTGTATTTCTCAAGAGGTATTATTCAATAAGATCTACTCGAGGATAGTTTTCCATTATTTTTCTTGACACTATCAATAAATCCAACTCGATCGGTGTGAATACTCAAGTAATTACATTCATTTTGATTAGAAATATTATTGTCATTAAAACGAAAAGAAAAAATTAAAAGTTTTACTTTAATGTTTTCTTTTGTTTATGTGTGTCACAAAACGAGAGCTAAAAAGTCCAGCGACATAATTGTCTTCGACGACCGACTAAATGGGTTTCGAAAAGACTATTAAACACGAAATTGTTTGTATTCAAACATTTGTAATACTTTATTGCTCTTAAAAACATAATAATAAAAAACAAATAAGCTATGAAATTTGGATGTGTCGGTGCTGATGTGGTTGTGAGAGAGACTGAAAGAGGAACCGAATAGGTCACGGCCGATGACCGACACTGACTGTGGGGTCTTGTGATTTCGGGAACTTATATGTTCTCTAGTCGTGTTCCATGTTCTCTGACCACTTAATTTTCAATATCCAATAATACCAAAAACACCAATTTCGTCACTTTCCTAATTACATGTTTATACTATATCATTGAGAAAACAACATATACATAAGAAATTTGATGACACAAGTGTAGCTAAGTTATGTAATCTAGTGGTTTATTTGCTTCACGTCAGCAAAATTTGAACCTCCTAAGGTCAAATTATATCCATGATATAAGTCCATAACTAATTTATAGCAAATGTTTTTTTTTGGACATCTTATTTCACAAACATATCATCATTTATAATGTTAAAAATAATTTGTCACACTTGCTAAAAATTTCACCTTGCATCATGTAATTCCTAAATTTTTATAATTTCTTTTTGCTTTTACCATCTACAGTTTTACATCATGAAATTCCAAAACTCGAGCTTAAGGCCCAAAAGAGCCCATATATGAAATGGCCACACCAAAACATACATATCCTCGTTCCCAAACAATCCCTAAACCTCATCGTCTTTCAAACCCCAAAAGTCCTAAAACCCTAACAAGAACTCTTAACTTCGAGTTCACTTCCACTCAAAGGAATCATTTTTCCCAATCACACTGAGAAATCTCAAACGTTTCAACCATGTCGATCGCAAAAGTAGCCTTTTTGAACCACCTTCAAACACTGGCGAGATCCTACCGTCCCCGTGTCCCGCCGCAGCCATTTCTCGCCGTCCGATTCATGTCATTCGCGACGCAAGAAGAAGCCGCCGCTGAACGTCGCCGTCGTAAGCGTCGTATTCGTATGGAGCCACCGGTTAACTCATTCAACAGATCTCAGCAGCAGCAGAATCAGCAATCTCAAATCTCTAGACCAATTCAGAACCCAAATATTCCCAAATTGCCTGATTCTGTGGCTGCTCTCGTTGGGAAACGCCTCGATCTCCATAATCATATACTGAAACTGATCAGAGAGAATGATCTGGAAGAAGCTGCTCTGTACACTCGTCACTCTGTGTATTCGAATTGCCGGCCAACGATTTTCACTGTGAACTCTGTTTTAGCGGCGCAGCTTCGGCAAGCTAAGTATGGAGCGCTTCTGCAATTGCATGGATTCATTAATCAAGCTGGTATTGCACCTAATATCGTCACATACAATTTGATTTTCCAGGCTTATCTTGATGTTAGGAAACCCGAAATTGCGTTGGAGCATTACAAGTTGTTTATGGATAATGCTCCGTTGAATCCTTCCATTGCCACGTTTAGGATTTTAGTTAAGGGTTTAGTTAATAATGATAATCTTGAGAAAGCAATTGAGATTAAGGACGATATGGGTGTTAGAGGTTTTGTGGCAGACCCTGTAGTTTATAGTTATCTTATGATGGGGTGTGTGAAGAATTCTGATGCTGATGGTGTGTTAAAGCTTTATGAGGAGTTGAAGGAGAAGCTTGGTGGGTTTGTTGACAATGGTGTGGTTTATGGGCAATTGATGAAGGGGTATTTCATGAAGGAGATGGAAAAAGAAGCCATGGAGTGTTATGAGGAAGCTATTGGAGATAATTCAAAGGTAAGGATGAGCGCTATGGCGTATAACTATGTGCTGGAGGCTTTAAGTGAGAACGGGAAGTTTGATGAGGCCTTGAAATTGTTTGATGCGGTGAAAAAGGAACATGATCCACCGAGGCGTTTGGCTGTAAATTTGGGAACCTTTAATGTGATGGTTAATGGGTACTGTGCAGAAGGAAAGTTTGGGGAAGCTGTGGATGTTTTCAGGCAAATGGGTGATTCTAAGTGTAGTCCCGATACTTTATCGTTTAACAATCTGATGAATCAGCTGTGCGACAACGGATTGATGGCTGAGGCTGAAAAGCTTTATAGTGAAATGGATGAGAAAAAGGTGAAGCCTGATGAGTACACATATGGGTTGTTAATGGATACTTGTTTCAAGGAAGGTAAGATAGATGAAGGAGCTGCGTATTACAAAACAATGGTTGAGTCTAATCTAAGACCAAACTTGGATGTGTATAACCGATTGCAAGATCAATTGGTTAAAGCTGAGAAACTCGACGATGCAAAATTCTTCTTCGATATGATGGTGAGCAAACTCAAGATGGACGATGAGGCTTACAAATTCATCATGAGGGTGTTAAGTGAAGCTGGTAGACTCGATGAGATGCTCAAGATTGTGGATAAGATGCTAGATGATGACACTGTCAGAGTGAGTGAGGAAATGCAAGAGTTTGTGAAAGAAGAGCTGAGGAAAGGAGGAAGAGAGGGAGATCTAGAGAAGCTAATGGAAGAGAAAGAGAGACTGAACGCAGAGGCAAAGGCGAAAGCGTTAGAAGAAGCAGAAGAAAAGAAGAAGAATCAACAAATTAACATAGCTTCTCTACTTGGTCCTAGAGCAGTGGAAGAACTTGCTCCAGAAACCGTGGAAGAAAAGAAAGAAACGGCAAAGCTGCAATGGGAAAATGACAATGGTGGTGTTGAAGAAGCCGATGTTGTGGAGATGGCTCAAGGAGTAGAAGCAGGTGGATCCAGCGGTTAGGATCTGCCGTCTTGCTGATGGTCTTTTAATACTTATTCTAGTCTCTACTTTTATCTTCCTTTTATTTAATTTTATGTAATTAGGGATCTGGTTGGGACAATACGCATAAGCTATTATTTGTCTTTTGCTATAATGTAGGTTTTGGCAAAATCTTTCATCAAGTTTGCTACTGCTTTCAATTTAACATGTATCGTAGCAAAATTGGTTTTACGTATGGTCTGTGTATACTCTTCTTTATCATAATCTGTTACATATATTATATGCACCAAAAGATTGAAATTGCGTAACCATTTCTGACAATTTAAAAGTAAATTAGTGAACGAAATGTTTACGAAACACTTGAGTGCCAAATTGCGGTACCGGAAAAAAACATATCAACTAATTAGAAAGCCTAGAAGATTATGTACACGGTCAAGTCAAAACCGAAACAAATAAAGACTAGAAACACAGAACCAAAGCTATCCGTTCTAAACCAAGCCGATCGACCACCATTCCAGGAAATTTATTTAAATCTATCATCTGATCTTAGATGTTTTCCATATCAAAATCTAAGCTGGAAACAAGTTTTTATAGTCAAAAAGGATTCCTTTAGGAAGCAAGGGTCACTGTTACTCAGAGTTCCATGCTTCTTTGCTTGCTATCTTTTTAGTTGGGTGTGTTCAATCGCTGGGGCACCACAACACATAAACAGATCATTAGTATTAGCCATAGAAACCTTTCAAGTAGAGGATCTTTGAATTTTTGAACTAAAACCGAAACAAAGATATTATCATATCGACAATTCCATGATTTGCTTCAACGGACTTATCAAAGTTTGGACTTGGTTGAAACATCTTAACCATGATAGAAGAGTCAGAAAAGACATGAGAATTAGTCTTACTACCTAATTAGTGGATGAACTCTGAGCCAAGCATCGAACAAACTCTTCTTTCTTCTTGCCAAAGTTGAAGACAGCATGTTCACGGAGTACTTGCTCTCGCTTCATGTCCTCCAGCGTTTTTTCCTTCTTCCATTTCAGCTCTTTCATTTTCTTTTCTGTCTCACTATAGTTGTCCATCGTGCGTGAAGCAATTGGCTTTGCAAATCTCACGTTCACCTCATCACTGAAAATTGCATTGGGTTTAGAAAAGTGAAAATCAAGAAGATAAGAATCCAAAGAGGGGACTAAGTTTTCGGTTTATAAAATTGTGAGAATGTTACCGGTTTCCAAGATTGATGATCCCCGGTGTCCTGATGATACCTCCATCCAAAGATATTGCACCATCACTTATGCATGGGAGGGCGCTAATCATATCGGCCCTTTTTTTGTAAACTTGAAGGCGGGAGAATAGACTGTAGAACAAGGTCTCACGAAGACCATATCCATATGATGTGACACAGAGCAAGTAAGCTGGATCGATTTGTATCATATTCACTGCAAATCCGAGAAACCCAGGAGGACACTCACCATTAGGCAATTTTGGTTTCAGAAGATCAAGCCTTCGTTGCGGATCATCAGCTATGTGCTGACCAACATACGGCCTAATAGTCATCAGATGAAGTTATTAGAAAAAATTGCAGATGGAAGTGTATCTAATCGTTGACCAAAAAAGGAAGTGCATCTAATTAAATTTGTAATCCATCAAAATGATTTAAACAGAAATAGTACTTCAGGTTTTCAAGGCAGATGGCATCAAAATTGTCTTTAATCGTCCAGTCAATTGAAGCGGCAAGTCCGTGAAGACCAGCATTTCTATCAATGCTGCCTTGGTTGTCATAAGGCTCTAAAGCCACAACACTGTCGTGATTCTTGCATACAACTGCCAACATTGAGCGACTCCCTAAATAATTCGACAAAGTCCTGCATTTTCAAAATACCACGAGAGGAATCAGTCAGTTTTCAGATTAGGAAAAAAAAAAACATAGCAAGAAAGGTTTGTAATAAAATATGTGACACTCATCATTTGAAGGTAATATGAAAAAGAGGCAATGAGAAATGGAACTTACCGGCTAAGGTTCTCATCATTGACCTTCCCAAGTTTTGCTACAACACCAACAATACCTTTCGTCAGCATCCACTGAGAACCCTGAGCTCCATGACGAGTCTCAAGCAGACTTAAAACTCCAGCAGCTGAGTTTTCGTAGCGAAGGATCTGTTCATTAATATCTTCACCCTGAAGATTGGCATCAGAGGTTTCAATTCTAGGAGTAGGAGACGAATGAAGCTTACTCATATGAACTGCAAAAGAAAATGAAAAAACGACATTGTAATTCACAAGAAAATCTCAGCTCAAAATGTGGCTATATGCAAGAAACAATAAATCTCAGACCTTGCAAGTCAACGATTGCTTCATCCATTTTGTTTTTCTGTGCCTTGAGAAACTTGAGGTTATCCTCATGCTGTTTGATTTTGTTACCCATGACTTCAAGATCAGACTGAAGCCTCTTGGAATTGAACATAGCAAACTCAGCTTGAGCAATGCCTCCTCCTACTCCTCCATTCTGAGTTTCATCTCTTGGAACTGGTGAAGATTGCTCCAAACCCATCATCGGTGATGGATTTCGAACATTCGACGGAGGGGTCTGAAACGAAATCTACAAATTGGATACAAAAACCCACTCTTTCATAAACCCTAAACTCTCAAATTCCGTAACAAAAATCTGAAAAAGTTAAAAACCCTCAAAAATCAATCCAATGTGGTCCGCATGCAATCAAAAAAGAAACGAAATTTTCGAGAGTAGATACATGAATAAACAAGAAAGTAAGAGTCTTTAATCTCCAGATTCCCAGAAACCTCAGAGAGATTTGATCGCGTTAAGAGAGATTATAAACTAAAAAAAGTCCACATTTTTACGAGTAATCTCGATTATTAAGGAAAGATTCTTCGACTAACCTGTTGACCATTCGGATACATTGCTCCACAGCTTCAATGTTTTCACCGGAGAATCTCTCTTTCTCTTTCTCTCTATCTCTATCTCTCTCTGCTTCAGCTTCTTCTCCGGTCTCTCTGAGTCTGATGAGTCTTCCTTCTTCTGAAGAAAAAAAATGACAATTGTATGACGTAATTAATTAAAACATAATTAATTAATAAATTAATAAACACTTTTGCCAAATATGTTCATCTTTTTGCCAAATATAGTTTGGTTTTATTATAAAGAGAGTGTTGACAAAAAACGAAAGGCCCAATAAGCTTCGGGATACTGTAAATAATCCAAACGAGTGGGCTTTGTGCTTCATACTTCCTTCTAAGCCTGACTTTTCTCATTTTGTATCTGAGTGTATTTGACTTTCTTATGTTATTTATGTTTTTTCCCCTACAAATGGTATATATACACATTATGTTACAACATTTATAAGGAATGCTAAGCTTTGATTTACGAATATTTGATGCATAAAAAATGGTTTAGTAGCTAAGCGTAAACAAGAAACATAGGTTCCGATTGGTAACACACATAATGACATAATAGCGTTTTCTAATGTAATTATGCAAAAATTTTATCAATCAAGAAAATTTGCATAATCGCATTAGAAAACGTAAAAACGCACATTTTTCGCCTAATCATTATGAGATAAAAACGCTAACAATTCCGCAATTTGATGAAACTATGGATACGATGATGAGGCTCTCTCATCTATTCTCCTAATCGTATTGTCCCTTTGTTAGTTGTTTTTTTTTTTGGCCAAGGATTCAAAATCAAATGTTCTTAGTAAACCCAAACATTTTCATTTCTCATGATATTAACATACATATAGCATATAAAAATGGTTTAGGTGCTCGTGTGGGATGTGATGTAATTATGTATGAGAGACTCTGAAACTCAAAAATGAGTAGTGAAATCGAAAGGTGGTCCAATATGAAGGTGGTGTAGGCCTTTGGGTCCTCATAAATAAAGTTAGGTCGCCGTTATTAAAACAACTGCACATTGTCATTTTTTGTTTTCTTTCTTTTTAATTCTGTTTTAGTTTTTTTTTTTTAAACAATAATTCGAGGTGTCATTTTTTGCAAATTTTCTAAAAGGTAGGTGTTTAACTAGTCGGCTCAAAAATATAAGCTTAAAACAGTCGACCAAACTATTGTAATACGAGGAATAAACAGTATTAGAAATGATATAATATAACATAATTACAAGAAAAACTTAGTAATTTGTTCAGATGCTCTTTTGGTGTCTTACTATGATATGCTTTTTCATTGTTTAGATAAATGCATATTCTAACTCTGAATGAAGTAAGTAATGAAAAGACTTTCTTGTTGCTGTCGTAGACCTATATATATATATACAATTATTTTTTGTCATTTTGTTTTTCACAAACCCATCCAAAATCCGATGGATCTATCATATGAGCCCTCTCTATTTGATATTTTAATATATTCGAAGTTTTGCAATTTTTAAATATTTTTAAGATAAATAATTTGTTTCGATAAATCTAGACTAATCATGTTAATTCACAAATGTTAATCATTTTAAATCATCACCTCATGTAATAATGCATATATATGTATAAGATCAATATTTATTTTTGAGATCAGCATAATACGTACTAACGGATAATAGTCCGGAAATATTTAACAAAAATAATAATTCAGTAATTACTAAATTAGAACATCATAGCAATAATCAAACTTTATTCTCACCGACAAACAAATTAGAATATTATTCAAAATTGAATTTTGATCAAAATAATTAGTTAATCATGCACTAAATTTATATGTCTCGGTTTCAAAACTTTGTAAATTTCTCCGATTACTACAACTCCGAAATATACATCTTATCAGAAATATGTAATTTAATAAGAAAATCTAGATATAAGGTCCACAAGTCCACAAAATGTAAGAAAAAGTCAAATCATTATATATATATAACAAATATGTAAATACAAAAATTCGATCATTACAAATGTCAGAAGACTTATTAAATACAAAGTGAAAGAAATGGGATTTGATTGGCCTTAAAATGAGAAAAGACAAGAGTTAGAAGAAACCTCGTGAACTTCGTAAAAACACTTAACGGCGTTTTAAACCGAACCACACGTGACTCCGTTTATGATTTTCTCTCATTATCGGTGGTAAAACGAGTTGAGACATCTCCTCTCCTCCTTTCTCACGTCTCAACTTAAGTCTCTCTCTCTCTCTCTCTCTCTCTCTCTCTCTCTCTCTCTCTCTCTCTCTGTGACTTCTCTCTATCTCTCTCTTACCTCTTCTTGTTTCTCTCTCTCTAAACTTCAAGAAGTGCTTCTAATGGTTTGATGATCATCACATTGCACAAACTTGTAAGTTCCTAATTTTACATGTATTTCTAACTTTAATTACGCATGTTGAGGTAATTATATTACATTCTTATACATTTTGGTTTTGGCTATCGCAGTATTTACAGCTTTTTTTTTTCTTTTTCTTTTGGCTATCGCAGTATTTATAGCTTCTTCTTTTCTTGTGGGAATCTTAAAACATTTTTCACTAATTCTTCAGAAGTAATAGAGTTTATGATCGAAGAGTTTGGCCGGAGATAATGGGGAAGAAAGGGAGTGGTGGATGGTTCTCCACTGTGAAGAAGAAAGTCTTCAAATCCTCTCCTAAAGATTCAAAGGTTCTACTCATCTCACTCCTTTAGTTTTTGTGTTTTTTTTTTTTCTCAAAATCACCATATAGTTAGGACATTAATTAGTGGGCTATTTAGAAATATAAAAAACCATTGTTATAGGTTATAGCATTGAGAAAGAATAATAATAATAATAATAATCATAACGTATTTAAGTAATATTAGCACTGCTAATTAAACAAAACATAACTTGAATGATAAGATATAAACTAATACGACCGCATAACTACTTCTTCATTAATAAGCAAATTTGGTTTTAATGTCTTTTTCTTCTTGATTGAAAAGCAATTTCTATACAAATTACATACACGAACATATTTGTTGCAATGAACACTATATTTTCCTTATTTTTGTACATATTTTATGAATTTTGGTAAAATTGTATTTACGTGTATTGTAGCTTAAAAGGGAAAAGCAAATTAAATTATAGTACGATATTTTTCATCTTATAAATGAATGACATTGTGACAAGTTGAGTAACCAAGTAAATGTGCTTAGACTACCCTGTACGTATTTTGTTAATTAAAAGCTGAAAAAGATTGGTCCCCTTGTGAAAGAGATAGACCACGAAGGCTCCTTGTAAAAACATTTAGATATGATCTTTCATGACTCCTAAATAAAATCTTTTTTTATTTTCTTTTTCTTTCTTCAATCTCCCAAAATTCATGTGCATTGCTTTGTGCCCTCACCATCACTCCACCCTATTTATTTCCCCACCTATAGATAAATCAAATTTATGTCAACTTGTATCTTTATATAGATATATATCTTCACATTACTATATAGTATAGGTTCTTCTTTTACCACTATTCAAAGTTTTAGCCCCACAGTCTTTATCATTTTTTACTTTATACATTGGATCGATCTCAACCTCAAGTACTCATTGATTCTTACATTACTATAGTGGTAATGTACACAACCAAATAGTAGTAGACTAGTAGTTTTAGTAATCATAAGCATATTATTAGAAAAGTTTTCAAATGATTAATATTATTTTTATGTCACACTTTAATTTAAATGCATGCAGAGAGAGAACAACGTTGGTAGTAATAACGCCGATAGATGGCAGCAGCAACACGATACGCAAGAAGTCGTGTCGTTTGAAAATTTTCCGGCGGAAAGCTCGCCGGAGATCTCTCATGACGTTGAGAGCACAGCTTCTACTCCAGCAACTAATGTTGGAGATAGAAAACACGCTATGGCTGTGGCTATGGCTACTGCAGCTGCCGCTGAAGCTGCTGTTGCAGCTGCACAAGCTGCCGCTAAAGTTGTTCGGCTTGCCGGTTACAACCGCCAGACGGAGGAAGATAGCGCCGCCGTGCTCATTCAGTCACACTACAGAGGTTATTTGGTAAGTTCCCATCTTTCAAATTTTACTTTTGAAAATGACTTCATTTACCGGTTCTCTTGTTCATAACTCAAAATGCATTTTGCTTAACATGTATAAATTTCATTTGAGTACATTTTGATTAATTAGGTAGTAATGGAATTCAATTATTTATTATAGGCGAGACGAGCACTTCGTGCCTTAAAAGGACTAGTTAGGCTACAAGCATTGGTCCGTGGTAATCATGTACGGAAACAGGCGCAAATGACTATGAAATGTATGCAAGCTTTGGTCCGTGTCCAAGGCCGAGTCAGAGCGAGAAGGCTCCAAGTGGCTCATGACCGGTTTAAGAAACAATTTGAGGAAGAAGAGAAGCGGTCCGGGATGGCAAAACCAAAAAACGGTACATATTGATGAAATTAATCCAATACATATCAAATCATCTCATATAGTTGCTTATCATAGTAATAAATATGGATAAACAGGCTTTGTGAATCACCAAACCGAACAAGAGAAACCAAAGAAATTGCACCAAGTGAACCGAACCAGCTTGTACCAAACTCCAGGAAAGGTAATGAGGAAATGTCTCACGTACCATTGTTATTTAAACACAATTGGAATCTTTTTAGCTGATCTATATATTTTGAATACACAGGAAAAAGAGAAGAGTGAAGGAATGATGAAAAGAGAGAGGGCTCTTGCTTATGCATACACTTACCAGGTTGGTAGTCACTCTATTCTATTTCCCTTATTTTGTTAAAAGATATGCATTATAAAGGGTCCTTAGTTAAACATCTCTTATAATGATTTGGTTTTCATATTGAAGCGCCAAATGCAACACACAAATAATGATGATACAAATGGGCCTGATAGAAACCAGTGGGCTTGGAATTGGCTTGACCATTGGATGTCTTCTCAGCCATACACAGGCCGTCAGATTGGCCAGGCTCCCGGTCCCGGACAGTACAACCCACCTCCGTATCCGCCTTTTCCGACAGCCGCGGCAACCACAATTACATCTGATGATGTATCGGAAAAGACCGTGGAAATGGACATGGCCACTCCCACTAGCCTCAAGGACAATATAATCGGTCTTATCGATCGAGAGTATATAGACTTAGGATCATATAGACAAAGCCATAAGCAACGGAAAAGCCCAACACATATACCAAGCTACATGGCTCCAACAGCATCTGCAAAGGCTAAAGTCCGAGACCAAGGCACAACAGGCAAGCTACATGGAACTTCTTTTATGCCCTATTGGAACTCCTCCACGAAAAACGGGTCGATCAATGGATCCGGTTGTGATTCTTCAAGTTCAGGTGGAGCAATAACGTCAAGTTACCCTGGTCCTAGGAGTCCTAACCCAAAATCTGATATCCGACGTAAGCCGGTTAGTCCTAGTCAAAGTCCTACCGGGTTTGGAAAGAGAGGTTGGAGGCATGATCATTAGAAATAAAGTATCTTAAAAATCTTGAATAAAAACTTACATGTGGTGTGGTATGGTTGGTTAATTGTCTTTGTTTGAAATATATTTTCGTTGTTACATAATTGTATATGACATTAATAATGGAACGTAACATGTCATCTCAAGTTTTTAATGTCACGGTCTAATTAAAAAGGAAAATCCTAATTCTACTTTGAATATGCGTAGGACTTTAAAACTTCTTATTAAAAATGATGCAATTGAAAGAAAATGAATTGCAGGTTTAATTAGTTGCACCAAAAAGTTTTGTTGGTGATAGAGGAAGTAACTGATGATATAAATTTGCACAAAATGATGATCGTTTCATATCATCATTAGTAAACCACTCGAAAAGCACTGTGTGATTGATAATGTTTCCGAGTTAAATAAGAATTACAAACATAAATAATAATAAAAGATCATGGAATCATAGTTTTCATTTCAAAAAGTAGTCAAGACTTACATGGCTGTCCAATGACGTGCGTAGCTAAAATCATTGCATGTTTGTTTTTTTCATTTTCACTTTTTTTTTTCTTTCTTTTCTCTCAAAAGTTATTTTTGTTAAAAATGTTGGTATCCTAAATTACCAGACGACATGATCATAAGCTTGTTACTTACAAATAAATTAATTTACACAAAGAAAAAAAAGAATTATATTTAATATCATATAGTTGTTTTGAGTATGAGGATCACATTCACATCTACTGTTATATTACTATTTTTCTAGTTGTTACAAGTTTTACCGTCTAAGCAGCAATTTAACTATCCACAAAGCCAATGTGATTAATCAATAAAACTATCTCATTTGATTCAATATGTTCATATATAAGTTAAGTATAGCTGCACAAGGTCCAATGACTCAAGCCAGTTGAAATCTGTTGCCACAAAGTATATTGACCACTTCTCCTCCAAAGTCCAAACATTGGAGTTCAAATCACACTATAGATGATACTATGATAGTAACTTTTTGAGGATTTACCACCAAAGCATTTGAGTTTGACATTGGTGAGGGAGTGAGTTTGGTAAGTTTGTTTTTCCTAAGAGATTTTCCATATCTTCAATTTTTGTTTCATCCTTGGTGGTTTCGTTTTACGAGCTCGATTAATTAGTTTCTTAGTATCTCAAACTTCGATTTTCTTGTTTGTACTATAGCTTTTTTTTTTTGGAGTTTGAAAATAAATTTTCAAAATATTTAGTGTTTTCGCCGTCATAGATAGCGTTTTGAAAATAAATTATTCTAATACATTACTAATTAAAAATACAGATGACAAAAAGATAATAATAATATGAATTTTGACCTTTTTTATTTTGGATTTTGTTAAATGCATATATGGGAATTTAATTTTAAAAAAAAAAAAAAAATAGCAGAAAAAATAGCCAAAACAACAGAAACGAGGGGAACCAAAAAGAGCGAGCGTTTCTCTCCGCAAATGATGGGACAAAACAAAAGTGGGTTAAGTCTGAGGTTTTGAGTTCTCTCTATACTCACTCTATAGTCTATATTCCAACATCATCATCGCTCACTCTCTTCCTTCAAATTTCCCCACCTAATCCAATTCACATTTGCCTCTTTCGCTCCTCTGTCGAAACCCGAACCGTTACTGTCTTCAAATCTTTCATTTTTTCCTCAGACGAATTGGAGATCTCTCCTTCGAGCCAGCAGATACACCAATACGAAAGAGGTTTAGACTGAACAATCACCACAGTTCCACAGGTTTGATTCCACTCTCATTATCTGAAATTTTCAGTTTGAATTAGCTTAAAAAGGTTGAGACTTTTTTTGGGTTCTTTAGGATTTAGCTTGTGATTTTTGAATTGGGTTTTTGTTTACTTCTTCTCTCAAGATATATAGCAAGTTAAAGCTTTTGCCTTTTTTATTGTTCTTGAGAAATATAAACATTTTGCACCTACTCTCAAAGTTTCTCTTTTTGTTTTTGTGTATTGTTTTAATCCATTTAGTCTCCTTCCTGGGATATTTTTATAATCTTTAATAGAGTACTGTGCTAATAAAAGATTCAAAAGAAGATCTATGTTGTTTGTTTCAGATCAAACTATTGGTTTGCTTTTGAGACCTCTGGATTGGATTCTACTTCTGGTCTGTTTCTTCTTATTTAGGTTAGTAATGAATCAAAAGCAATAGTCTTGTTTTATTATTATATAAAAGGCAACATTTCTTTGCAAATCAATAGATTGTAATGAATCAAAGGATGTTTTGTCTGATAAAATTGATCCTGTTCTTGAAAAGAGTTTTCAATTTCAGGTTAACATATCACAATCTCTTTAATGCTTGTTACTTTAACACTTAGAAGTTGTTTTGTAGATGAATAGATTTGCTTGTAGCTTCTTATGTCTTTCTGATTATAGCATTTCAAAATAAGATTTCTCCTCGTTGCGGTTCATATGTAGTTTAGAAAAGTGTGGTTTTCTAGTGTTCTTGGAAAATATCGAATGAAACAGGTATGAAGATTAAGGTTTATCTGCATTCTTGTTTGGTAATTTCTCTTTTTTTCCACAGTGACAGGGAAAGCCAGACTTGAGAATCTGCTTCCTCTCGGTCGAAAGAAACAAAAGAGTGAAGCGGTTACAATGCCCGAGTCCCACGAAGCATCGAACTATGACGAGGTCTCTATGCAGCAAACCATGCTCTTTTCTGATGGTCTTCAGGTAGATTATGAATTTGCAAAAACATCATTTGTTTCTGAAGTTTCCATCTGAAATAGAAGGATAATGAAATAAAGCACAAAGATACTTTCTATGCGTGAATTCCGATGCAACAGTGTAATGATAGTTACGATCAAGTTTTGTTAGTTGTTAAAATGTTCAATGATATCTCAGTTTTTAAAATATCTTTGAAGCTTAACTGCTTGCTCTTTTTTACTCAGGACTTGAAGAATCTACGAGCACAATTGTATTCAGCAGCTGAGTATTTTGAACTATCTTACACTACTGACGACAAAAAGCAGATGTAAGTTAGTATTCCAGCACCGCTTCAGATTAGTTGTGTCATTAAAAATGTTATTTTTTTTCTCGGTTATTCTCAGTTGCTGTTAATGCAGAGTTGTAGAGACTCTGAAAGATTATGCAGTGAAGGCTCTGGTGAATACAGTTGACCATTTAGGCTCTGTTACATATAAAGTGAATGACTTTATCGATGAAAAAGTTGATGAAGTTGCAGAGACCGAACTTCGAGTGTCTTGCATCGAACAGGTATATATAAAGGTTCCTCAAGAAACTTGTTGTTATCCGTAAAGGTTCCTACTTTAGGTTCTTTGTCACGTCGATTTGTCTTCTTCTGGTTACTGAGTTTTTGTGTGTTTATGTGGGAATTTTTATTTTTGATGGTGGTTAGAGGCTAAGGATGTGCCAAGAGTATATGGATCATGAAGGGCGTTCACAGCAATCACTTGTGATTGATACTCCGAAGTTCCATAAGAGATACATCTTACCTGGTAAATCCTCTTTCTCTCTATCTCTTTATCACACACACACGGTTATAAATATCCGGGACTCACAAGCAAAAGATGCATTCTTTATCAGCGGGTGAAATTATGACTGCTACCAATCTTGAAAAGCTCAAGTACTTCGGAAGTAGTTTAGAGGATGCAGATGATTGGAACCAATTTCGAAATGGTAGTTTGGTTTTTTGCTCTGTTTCTTTTGTACAAATTCCAAAATCCAAGATTCAAGATATCTTCCTAACTTGTTTGGTATCTCTCTCGCTCTTTTAAAGCTGTTCGTGCTACAATCCGGGAAACACCTCCACTGCCAGTAAGGTACAAACACCGAACGCTTGCTCAGGAGAACACATTTGAAACATAAAAGTAATGTGAAACTAGATGATTTTAACCGTGTTTCAATCTAATAACCTTTGCAGAAAATCGATATCTCAGACTTCATCTCCGCGGCTACCACCTCAACGATCAGCAACCTTTTCATTTACCTCTACCATTCCGAAGAAAGAACAAGGTAAGAACCGATATAGCTTGGTTTTCTTTTCCTGCTTGATTACAATCTAAATACCCGATCTTTTATTCATTGTTTTGGTGTGCTATAATCAGATAAGAGATCAGTTTCACCTCATCGGTTTCCGCTACTAAGATCAGGATCAGTCGCTACTCGGAAGTCAGCATCAATCAGCCGACCAACGACACCAAGCAAGAGCAGATCTATAACACCTATACGGGTATAAAGAGCTTCAGTTCAATACCAAAAGTTGTTTGTTTCATCAATCTTATCTCTTCTTGATTCTCCTTCTTCTACATTTTCCAGTATCCATCAGAACCAAGAAGATCAGCTTCGGTCCGGGTGGCATTCGAGAAAGAAAACCAGAAAGAAACAGAGCAGCAACAACCTAGCAAGAGCAAACGACTACTCAAGGCTTTGCTTAGCCGGCGCAAAACCAAGAAAGACGACACTCTCTACACTTTCTTGGATGAATACTGAAAATGCCAATACCGGTTTATCTGTGGAATCGCTTAACTAAACCGGAAAATTGTAAAATTTTCACTTTTCTTTTTATATATTAATACATTACAAAATATAGAGAAAAATATATACTTTTTATTTTGTTGTAACGGTAATGTACATCGGATTTCTATATTGTGAATGCAATTTTACAATTCTTGAAACCAAACGAACACAGAATTTTTTTTTTTTGTTATTTCCGGTTCAGATGTACATCAAATTGCTTCTCCCCTCACAAACTAAGCCGGTAAATAGTAGTACTCAACCAATGTATCAACTGTAAAGCGATGTTCAAACCAGAGCCAAAGTGGTCTTTACCATAGTTTTAGTTTTATTTTATTTTATTGTACAACATAGATTTTAGTTTTGCTACACCAAAGATCAAAATATATATTTATTTTAAATAGGGTTGATATATATATAGATTATATTTCATTACTTCTAAGGTCCAAATATATAGGGGAATCTAACAAATGCATCTACAACCTACAAATCCAAATGCTAAATCACATACCCAGTTACACCCAGGAGGACATGGCTGTTTTTGCGGATACACAGTTTCTTGGTTCAACACATGCGAGATAGACTCGTGCTGCATTAGATCTCGACTCTCTACCATCCCATTATTAGGTTTTATCTCGTCGTGGTTTGGTGGCGGTGGCAGTGGACGACCCAAAATGGTTGGTTTTGTCTCATCGTGATTTAGTGGCGGTGGCTGTGGACGTCCCGAAATAGTTGGTTTTGTCTCATCGTTGCTTTCTTCAGATCCTAAAAAAAAAAGTGAATTCAATAAACAAGTGTGAAATCCATAATAATCAGACTAGACCTTTGATATTAATAAGAAATATCGAATTATATTATTTAAAACATTATCAAATTACTTGAAGAACACAATGGAAGAAGGAGCAAGAACGAAATGAGAACCACCACCTTCATCTTTGAAAGCATTTTTTATTTCTGAGGACATAAGATATATATTATGGTTTTATTGTTTGGAAGAGTGACACAAACTTCACTATATATATAACATACACATGTTCATAGTTTTCCGTTGGTGCACTACACATTGACTACATATTTAAAGTAAATCTTTTAGTTAATGATTTTCTTTCTTGGAAATTAATATAGTCAACAAATTTTCTACAGTGACAGGGAAAACCAGACTTGAGAATCCGCTTCTTCTCTATCGAAAGAAACAAAAGAGTGAAGCGGTTACAATGCCCGAGGCCGAGTCCCACGAAGCATCGAATTATGACGAGGTCGCTATGCAGCAAACCACGCTCTTTTCTAATGGTCTTCCGGTAGATTATGAATTTTCAACTGCTTGCTCTATTTCTCAGGACTTGAAGAATCTATCTACGACCACAATTGCACATCAAACTGCTTTTTTTTGTTTTTTAATCTCCCCTCACTAAACTAAGCAGGTAAATAGTAGTACTCAACCAATATATCAACTGTACTGTGATGATCAAACCAGAGCCAAAGTGGTCTTTACCATAGTTTTATTTTTTTATTTATTGTGCAACATAGATTTTAGGTGCACTACACATTGGTGCACTACACATTATATATATAACATACACAGGTTCATAGTTATCTGTTGGTGCACTACACATTGACTACATATTTAAACTGAATCTTTTAGTTAAAAATTTTCTTTCTTGGAAATTAATAAATTAACAATTAGTCAACAAATTTTTTAATGGCTTTCCAAAAATCATAAGCAAATTATACATAAATAATAAGGAAATTTGAATATCTAAAAATATAATTAATAAGGAACACCATTCACGAATTTTAAAAGATTTTTAAAGGGTTTTTTAAAATTTACAAGGATTTTTAAATGGTTCTGAAAATATTTACAAGGGTTTTAACTGGTTTTTAAAGTGATTTGCAAGAGTTTTTAAATAGTTTTTGAAGTTTATAAAAGATTTTAAGGGTTTACTAGGGTTTCTAAATGGTTTTTAAAGATTTACCAGGACTTTAAAAAGAATTTATAAGAGTTAAAAGGGATTTTCAAGGGTTTATAAAAATATTTACAAGGTCTTTTAAAAGGTTTTTTTATGGAATTAAGGAATAATTTTGGCAAGAAAAATTTTGGCGGGAAATTTGGCAGAAATGTTTTGGAAGGAATATTACTTTTATTTGATGCAATATTTTTTTTTCATCTTTGGTTTACTAAAAAAGTGTAATTTAGTCATTTTGCACCTAGAATATGATATTTTTGAAAATGGACACCAGAGGAGAGTAGTTTTACAAAAGGGTAACTCAAAAAAGTTATTTTTGTAAATCCCCCTAGAGTCATTGTTATTAGTTTCATGACTTTTAAATTCCTTAAAAAACATATCTTATTATTCAAAATATTTTAATTATTATTTGATTTAATAATTTTTATTAAATAGATACGTTATTACTGAGAGATGAATAGTTTATCATATCTTATTTATAAAACACAACCTTCAAAATATATATATCGTACATAATCCAAGAATTGAAATTGGTTGAGTCACATGTTTATTATCGCGATAATTAAGGAAAAAAAATTTAAAACGATTGACCAGTTAGACCAAGTTTATTATAACATTTTATTTTCTTAATTTGATTACTTTGAGAGTTCACATATCATTTAAAAAATCATATTTTGAAAATATGATTCATCATCATAATTCTTAGTTCATCCTAGGCGGTGGTGGCGTAAGACGACCCCACCCCAACTAGGTGGCACATTCGAAATGGTCAGTTTTATCTCATCATGGTTTGGTGACGGTGGTCGATGACCCCAACCAGTGAATTTTGCCTCATCATGGCTTGGTGGCGGTGGCCGGATAGGACGATCCCAACCAGTCAGTTTGGTCTCATCGTGGCTTGGTGGTGGTGGCTGTAGACGACCCGAAATGGTTGGTTTTGTCTCATCATGGCTTGGTGGCGGTGGCCGGATAGGACGACCCCAACCAGTCAGTTTGGTCTCATCGTGGCTTGGTGGTGGTGGTTGTGGACGATCCGAAATGGTTGGTTTTGTCTCATCATGGCTTGGTGGCAGTGGCCGGATAGGACGACCCCAACCAGTCAGTTTTGTCTCATCGTGGCTTGGAGGCGGTGGCCGCGTAGGACGACCCCAACCGTTCAATTTTGTCTTATCATGGCTTGGTGGAGGTGGCTGTGGACGACCCAAAATGGTTGGTTTTGTATCATCGTGGTTTGGGGGCGGTGGCTGTGGACGACCCGAAATGGTTGGTTTTGTATCATCGTGGTTTGGTGGCGGTGGCTGTGGACGACCCAAAATGGTTGGTTTTGTCTCATCATGGCTCTTTTCAGATCCTAAAGAGAAAAGAGGAATTCAATAAACAGCTTATTTTTATATTATAAGTGTGAAATCGGTAATAGTCAGACTAGATTTTTGATATTAATAATGTAAAATATCTAATGATATTATTTAAACATTCTTAGATTACTTGAAGAACACAATGGAAGAAGGATCAAGAACGACATGAGAACCACTAGCTTCATCTTTGAAAGCATTTTTATTTCTGAGGACATAAGATATATGTTTTGGTTTTATTGTTTGGAAGAGTGACACAAAATTCTCTCTATATATATACATAACATACACAGGTTCATAGTTATCCATGGTGCACTAGACATTGACTACAAATTGAAACTAAATCTTTTAGTTGAAAATTTTCTTTCTTGGCAATTAAGATATTTACAATTAGTCAACAAATTTTTAATTGGGTTTCCAAAATTTAATTAATAAGGAGACTTGAATATCTATAAGTTTATGTAATAAGGAAAACCACTCATGAATAGTGATTTTCCATTTTGACTAATGATTTCCAAAAATTAAAATATTAGGTAAATACTTTAATTAACTATATAAATACAATAAACACACAATCATAATTAATTAATAAAAATAATAATTGAAGATCTTATCATATATATGGGCACATAGATTTACTATCTTTAATCAATCACATAATGTATTTTTGTTATATATGTATGTGTACATATATATAGTGATTTACCCTATGACCTATTTTTGTGGTATACTTTTTGGTAACTTTTGTATTATACAATAAAATTTTATACAAATTCATCTTTAAAATAATTACTTGGAGCTTGACTAAATGAAAAGTGCACTTAGAATTTAGTTTCATCAGTTTTGATATGGAGAGTTGGATTTCAATGAGAAAGTTTAAATTTGATGTCTTAAGTTAAGCACGAATACCAAAAGAATAGAGAGATTGGTTCGTAAAGTTAAAATTTTCAAATTGTTCTTGGAAAATATATAATGAAATAGGTACGAAGATGGAGGTTTAGGGTATAACAAAAGCATCCTTTGTTTCTGAAGTTTCCATCTGAAAAAAGCAGAAAAATACTTTATGTGGGTGAAAACGATGAAACAGTGAAATGATAGTTACGATCCAAGTGTACAAAGTTTTTAAAATGTTCAATCATATCTCAGTTTTATTAAAATCTTTGAAGCTTAACTACAAATGTTCATATTAATCTCATATACCGAGCAATGAGAAAAAAAAAAGTGAAAATGTTCAAAATCTTTTTCATTTTCACGGAAAACTTTTGGTTGCTGAATTTGATAACTACCACCCTTCTGTTATAGTTTCTTATATATGGTTATATTATTAGTCATATGATCTGATTAACTTTGAATTTTGACTTCCACCATTCCATTTACGCATATAGAATGGTACTTATTCAATGCATGGACCAATAAAAATAATTATAATGAAATTTTTTCACTCTAAAATTTGGAGAAAATTTATGTGTTAATGGATATATGAAATATATAAGTGATAAGATGTAGGTTGGTCAACATATGTCAATTTCTATTTTGAGGTTTTTTTAAATAACAAATCATAATATCTTATCAAATGTATATGCCAATTGGTCTAAATAACGATGCACTTACTACAACTCAAACTAAATATTTTGGTTAAAGATTTTCATTTCAGAAAATGAACTTAATTATTCATTTTACCAAAAGTATCTAAACTTTTTTCATAAAAAGAGGAAAATCATTTAAAAATAATATGTCATAATAACTTTTTTAAACTCACCTAAATTATTCAAAACTTATAAAAATATTAGAAACTAAAGTGTTCCATATAATTTTAAATAGAATTCATTTTTATTAGTTTAATGAATTTTAAGTTCCTTTAAAAACATATCTTGTTACAAAAAAAATATTTTCATTTATTTAATAGTTTATTAAATATATATGTTATTATTTGGAGATGAACAGTTTAACATATCCAGTTTATAAAACATTACCTTTAAAATATTTATGTTTGAAAATGGTTGAGTTACAGGTTTATTATCATGGTAATTAAGGAAAAAAAATCAAGTATTGAAACAAATTTTATCAATAAAGGATTCAAACAAATGACTAGTTTGACCAAATTTATTATATCATATTATTTTTTAAATTTGACTACTTTGACAGTTCACCTATCATAAAACCATTGTATATTCAAATCTTTGATTCAACATCAGAATTCTTAGTTTATCTACCGTGATGGCGACCGTATAAGAAAACCCTAACTGGTCGGTTTTTCTGATCGAGACCTCATGGTGGATATCAACCAATCGGTTTTATCTTATCATGGCTTGGTGGCGGTGGTTGGATAAGACGAACCCAACCGGTCAGTTTTGTCTAATTTGGGCTTGGTGGCAGATACCAACTGGCCGATTTTATCTCATCATGGCGGGCGACGGATAGGAAGTCTCCAACCGGTCGGTTTTGTCTAATTGAGACCTGGTATTATTACCAATTAGTCGGTTTTATCTCATCATAGTTTGGTAGCGGTGGCCAAATAGGATGACCCAACCAGTCAGTTTTGTCTAATCGGAGCATGATAGCGGATACCAACTGATCGGTTTTATCTCATCATGCCTTGATGACGGTGGTCAGATAAGATGTCCCCAAACAGTCGGTTTTGTCTGATCGGACCTGGTAGCAGATACCAACTGATCGGTTTTATCATTATGGTTATGCAAAATGAAAGATAGAATGCCAAGAAAGAAACAATGTTGAATTTGATAACTATCACCCTTATGATATAATCTCTTGTTCATAGTTATAGGAAAAAAAAATGTATTTAGAATATTTATCATATCTTATTTTTAAAACAAAAATGTCAAAATATTTATGTCGTGCTCATTCCATGAATCAAATTTTTTTTTTTTTTTTTTTTCTAGTTGGTTTGGTTTCTCTTTCGCTCTTTTAAAGCTTGGTTCAAAAAATTGCTGATTTTTTATTTTTAATTGCTTAAACTCATAGTTTTCAATGGTGCATCAAACATTTAAAGCTTGAGTAGGTGCAAGTGGTGAAGCACAAGTCTTTATTAGTGGTAAGAGAGTAGTGTTACCGTTTATACGTTTCAGTATTGGTTTTTCTGACTAGATTTAATTAATATTGCATGTGTAGAAAATTGAGTGGCAGAGTCAAATCATACGTTTCAAGAGTGATAAAAATATGAATTAGTATGGTTTTTATTTTCTTCTTAGACTTCCCAGTTCTGGTTATACATGTCAAGGAGGAATTAACCTGTGAACTTTTTGGATGAGTTGTATGTAATCTTTTTAAAAAGTTTATGAACAAAACAATTACTAACCGATAAATGAACATATTGGTAGACATTTGCATCATCGAGAATTTTTATCAGTGCATGTTTTTAAAACCAAATTGATGAAAATGTTCTGTAGATCAAATTTGTTGAGTAACAAGTTTATTATCTTTGATCAAGTTTCTCATATCTTTGCTTCATCATCATGATTCTTAGTTCATATGCGGTGGCGGTGGTGGCGGAGGACTACCATAACCGGGTTTTGTTGGATCGTGTCTTGGGTTTGGGCCTGGTTCCGCATAATCCATCAACTTCGGAATACTCTCTTCAACCTATATTTACTTTTCTGGTTTGGTGAAAAATTTCACAACAATTTATTTATGCATATCTATTCTGAAGTGACTGAAAATATTGATTTATGAACTAATAAGAGAGAAAATAAAAGAAAAATCTATGGAGAATATGCATTTTGGTTTTAATGATATTTGCTTTACCATATTTACTGAATATTGATCGGTGTGAAGAACTCCATCTTCATGGCTCTCTCCAAACCCTAAAAGAGAAAAAAGTGAATATCAATAAACAACCGTATTATCAGATTAACAGTATGAGATAATCAGAAAAGATCTTTGATATTAGAAATGTAAAAAACTATATAATTAGATGATTCAAAACATTATCAAATTACTTGAAGAACACAATGGAAGAAGGAGCAACAACGACGACATGAGAGCCACCAGTTTCATTTTTGAAAGCATTTTTTTTTTTTTCGGAGATAACAAGAAATATATTTTGGTTCTGTTGAGTTGGAAGAGTAACGCATGCTTCTCTATATATATAGCTAAGCATACACATGTTCGTGGAGTTACCGGTGGTGGAAAAATGTGTTAGCAAATAGATATTTTATCATCAGATCTTTCATCTTTTGATTACAGATTTTATTTTCAGAAAATTAGCAAATTTACAATTAGTCATCAAATTGTTAATTAGTTTTCCAAAAATATCAAAACGTATTTAGAAAAGAGTCGTATTTTTTCTTCAGAAAAGAGGAAAAATCAAACCAAAATAATAAATATTATGGAAATTTGGAAATCTAAAATTATGATTCAAAGGATCACTATTCAGTGATGGATTTGAGCCACAAGTGAAAATTATTAGATTGATTAGAAAATTATAATGATTTAGCTAGAATTTATTTTGTTTAAAATGAATATATGACAACAGCAGCAACAACAACAACAACAACACAAATTAAATGTCTATATATAATTATGTCTTCTCCTCTTCCTTTAGTCTTTCACGTTTACTATTTTCTTTCTTGTCTTTTGTTTTAGCTGCCATCTCCTTAATAGATACTGGAAAGGAGGAGATAAGATCATGAAGGAATTGACGTACATCATCAGATACCTTGTTCAAGTAGCAGAGTTAAAAGGTAAAAACTTTGATAGCAATTCGATTACACTAATGTTGAATGCACTCCTCACTAGCAAGAACAGTCTCAACAGCAGCTCCCACACCAAAGAAACACATCACAACGCTAATAATTCAGCTAAGAACAAAGACAGTTTCAATCCCAGAATCAAACAAGGCACCAAAATCATCTTAGTAAATTCAGATCACACACACACATTCATAATCATCATAAATCGCAATGTAATGAAGATATAAAGCTAACACTATCGCAATCAAACAAGGCACATAGCTAACACTATCGCAATACAACAAACACAAACTCCAACCCGAAAAGCTGAATTCAAAATTCAAAATTGTGGAGAGAAGATGAGACGGAACCTCCAACTCTGTTTCGATTGGTACAATCGGCGACTACACGACCAAGGATCGGAAAAGACTCCGAGAAACACCTTTCGCACAAAGATCTTCGATTGTTGGAGCCACAGAGTCGAGGAAAAGAGAGACAAAAGGAGAAAGAAATCAACATTGTTTTTTCTTTTTTTTTTATATAATTAATATGTCTGAACCAATCAAATACTGACACATATGGGGTCCTTAAAAATTCGTAAAACACTAATATAAGAATCGATGCTTAGTTAAATTATGTGTTTTGATTTTTGATTTTAATTCTTTTAAGCACCCCCTTAAGAAACATCAAAAAACATAGATGAACAAAATTGGAAAAAGTATCATTTTAATTCAAATATTCCTTTATAATTTACTTATGACATTTGGAAAAGCAATTAAAAATATGTTGACTAGTTGTAAATAATTAAATATGTTAATTACCAAGAAAAGAAAAATTTTAACCACAAGATTTAGTTTGAATGGTAGTCAATGTGTAGTGCACCAACAGATAACTATGAACTTGTGTATGTTATATATAAAGAGAAGTTTGTGTCACTCTTCCAAACAACAAAACTGAAATATATATCTTGTCTTCTCATATATAAAAATGTTTTCAAAGATGAAGCTCGTGATTCTCATGTCCTTCTTACTTCTTCTTCCGTTGTGTTCTTCAAGTAATTTAAGAATATTTTAAATAATCTAATTAGATAGTTTTACATTATTAATATCAAAGATTTAGTCTGATTATCATCGATTTCACACTTATAAACAATAATAGGTTATTTATTGAATTCAACTTTTCTCTTTTAGGATCTGAAGGACACCACGATGAGATAAAACCAACCATCTCGGGTCGTCCACAACCACCGCCACCAAGCCACGATAAGATAAAACCGTCCAGTTGGTTTGTGCCACCAGGTCCCAATCAGATAAAACTGACTGCTTGGAGCATTCCTATCCGACCACCGCCACCAAGCCATGATAAGATAAAACCGACCAGTTGGTTTGTGCCACCAGGCCCCAATCAGATAAAACCGACTGGTTGGGGTCGTCCTATCCGACCACCGCCACCAAACCATGATAAGATAAAACCGACCAGTTGGTTTGTGCCACCAGGCCCCAATCAGATAAAACCGACTGGTTGGGGTCGTCCTACGCGGCCACCACCACCACAGATGAACTAAGAATTATAATGATTAATCAACGATTAGAAAATAAAATATTTATATGATATGTAAAATGTCAAATTAATCAGATAAAAAATAAAAATAAATAAACTTGTCACTGGTCAATAGTTTAAATCTTTTTTTTTAAAATAAAAATAATTGTTTCAATACATTATTTGTTTTTTAATTATCACGATAATAAACGTGTAACTCAACCAATTTTGATTTTTGGATTATGTTCCACATGAATATTTTTGAAGGATGTGTTTTATAAATAAATATGCTAAACTATTCATCACTAATAATAACATATATATTTATTAAAATTATTAAATCAATTATCCTAATTTTATTTCTTCCCTTTACTTCTTACTACTTTTTATTCTGGGATAGATGTAATCTATAGGATATTATCGAGTTTACTTGGTTTAAGAAAATCGCAAAGAGCTTATTTAATTAAAACAAGTAGTAGTTACAGTTTTATGTAATAGAAACCCAATTAGCTATTAAAATGTGGCAAATGACATGGTGTAACTATAAGTTATGATATTAAGATATATAACTATAACTGAATATTTTATTTAAGTATATTTTAGATTCCAACACATTTTTTTTTGTCATCTAAAATTATATTATTGAAGTCATAAAGTCTCGAAGATTCCAACACAACTAAACAATCAATTTTTAAGTCATAAAGTGATCAACCCAATATTTCAGCACTTTCTCAAAATTTGGTAAGTCAAATACTTCATATCTTTAAAATATGTTAATTTTCTTATCACGATTCAGCACCTTGGCAAAAGGGAAAGAAAATAACCATACTATTAACTAGACATTGAAAAAATATTGATATTCATTAATATGGGACAACAACATGTGTGTTGTGTATCTCTATAATTTTAATTATTAAGGATAAAATTGATCTAATTAATATTATACATTAACTAGAATCGTGGAAAGTTATCGGGCTATTCTCTCCATGTATGAGTTTTTCTTTTTCTTCTTCAATTCATTTTAGGATGCGGAGGACGTCGGCGTCCACGAAAACGCCGTCCAGGTGTGTTTGCACCTGGTTCTGGATAGTTCATCAAACTCTCACCACTCTCTTCAACCTCTACATTACCCTTTTTTGTTTTTCCACCCAAACCAACAATAACAATAGTCTATTAAAATAAAACTTTTTTGACAATAATTATTATTAGTCAATAAAATTATGGAAAGTTAAACATATTTTTTTCCTTTACTGAAAAAAAAGTATTTTGTTTTACTGATTAATTACCTTGTCTGAGGAATATTGATCAACGGAAGTAACTCCATTGTCCGGCTTAAACCCTAAGAAAACAAAATGTAAAGACGTCGATATATATATATGTAATTATTACTTGGCTATGTCTTATGTATTTTTCATAGTAAAGACTAACTAACAAGTCTAATTTTGACAATTTTCTTGTATATGATACAAAACTATTACTCTTTAAACTTAATCAAAGTGTTGTAATTTTATGAGCGGTTTACTTTTATTAGTTTTAACAAGTGATTTACCTGAGGAAAACGATGAAAACATGATGAGAAAGAGCGAGAAGAAAAGCACCAACTTCATCCTTGCTTGTTTGTACGATAATAATCGGGTTTGGAATTGCTTTGTTTGTTGATGAATTAAAGTTTGCTAATTAAGGGACTTTAATTTGACAAAGAATAAGATGTTCTCTCATGGTGAAATCGATCTCCCATTTATAGCATCTCATTATCTCTTAATGGACCAATAAATCCATATGGTATCACGCTTGATATCAATGTAATTAATATGGAAAATTTGATTGATTATATACAAAAATTAAGTAGCTGAAATGTTAACAATCAATGGAAAAAATATTTTAAACTTTTTGATATAGGCAAAAATGACTTTGAATTTTTAAGTAGGTAGAGAAATAGTAAAATCTATATTAACATTTTTGAAGTACCTTTTGGAAAGTAACCTTTTATTTTGTATTATTTGCAATCATAAACCCTTGCCATTTCTATAATTTTACTAACTATAAGGTTTAAATTTGTAAAAGATCTACAACTACTTCGATTTTCCTAAAATATCTCCCTAATAAATTGAATATCTCTCAAATAACTTTATATGATCTTATTTGTTTAAAAATTTATATTATTACATATAACATATGTATAATCAAAATATTTTTTTTCCGCATATGTTGTAATTTGAATTTTTGAAAACGGACATATATTACTGAATCATAAAGAAAAAAAATGTACAACGTTACACATCGGGTAGAAAATTTTAGACAATGGTTCAAAAAAAAAATAAATAAGACTAATATGCTTATAACTATGATTATATTTGATTGAATGGGTTTGAGTTTACATAAATTTGATTGAACGGATTTGAGTTTATATAAATATGATTATAAGTAATAAAAAAAATTAGTTACAAAAAATTATCCAACGAGTTTATAAGTAATAAAATTCACAATCAAAATACAGTTACACAATTTTAAACACTAAGGAAAATTAAAAAATATTTTAGTCAAAAAAATCGTCCCGCGGGTTAAAACCTAGTTACGGTATAAATATTGAAGTTTGTTTTTAACATGTACATATCATTTACATAATACATAAAAGCTGAATATTATTTTAAAATTTGACACTAAATATATCCACTTTATATGGAAATTAAATGACAAATATAACATTTAATTTGTTAAAACATGTTTCAGAAGTTTTAGAAGTTTAACATTTAATTTGTTAAAACATTTAACGATCGCGATCATCCCAAAGGAAAAGAAAAGATCGATGCTTCAGAAGTTTTACATGGGAGAAGCATGGACACTCTGTATAAAGTTTTTATATTACTAGACAACATGTTTCTTTGTATCAGTTGCTAACTTTGCAATCTCATAACCTCAAATTCTGATACGAAATATGTCTAGTGACTTGTGTTAGTGTCATTGTTATGTCAATCACCCGATCTCATACCATTACATATTGCATATTCTTGACAAACAAAAACAAGAGACAATAACAAAACCATTACAATTTTGTCCTCGGTCTGGTTATAAGGAACAAAACTCTGATACACTACTGTCAAATCTCATATATATATTCGAGAAAGAAAACTTTAAACGAAAATTCTGTAAAATTATAAGATTTGATTGTGCGTAAAGTTGGTGAATATAGAGTTACATACCCTATCAAACAATCAGCATCACTAACCACCATACATGTAAAAAGCTAAATGCAAAACCATTACCTTTCTTCCTTCTGGTTGTTTCTTTCTCTATTTCTCAGCAAAAAAAAAAAAGAATGAAAATCACCACCAAAAAAAATGAAATTAGGAATTACGAGCACAGGAGTGGAACATGATCAGAGGTTAAGAGGATCAACTTCCGAGTTTCGCTCCTTCATCGGACTCCAATCTTCTGCCTCTGCAACAAACCACACAGAGAGCTATAGTAAGTAACATTACCATTTACCACAAACAAACTATAGCTTTTATCTGTTACACTCCTTAAACGAAAAATGGCCAGTAAGACAATAAGAGAATTAAAGAACGCACTTGGCTTTTCGGAGATGACCATAAGCCGCCGTTGTAATATTGAGGCTACAAAGAGAAAGATTGAGCACATACCAAACATGATTGTGATTGGAAATGCGTCCACCTGAGAAACCAGATAACAAAAACAATTTATTTTTGCCAGACTAGCCCTTCTGCTCACTCTCTGTAATGTAAAGAGGATATTGACATGAGGTCTCTTACATTGTACAACACGATGCAGACGAATATGTTGAGCGGAACACGGAAGAAATTCATTATGGTGCTTCGTGCTTCTTCAGGTATATACTGTGATCTCATCTTCATTATCGAAGGCCAAAATATTCCGACACAAGCTTCGAATACACAGAAACCAAGTAGCTGAATTGAGCTAGTTAACGACAAGCCTTCCTCTTTCACCTTTGATGGCGTCACCAACACCTGTCCCTCAAAGCGTTCATATCAAAGATAGTATAAACTTAAAGAGTAGTAATGACTAATGAAGCTTCAGACTCTAAGACATACACTTGTTGTAATGGGAAGAAGAAGTGATGCAGCGGATACTAGAAAGACAACTTGCATGTAGTTTTCGACTCTAAGAGATGAGCGAGACATAAAGCGAGCTGCAAGAGAGCTTCCCAACATTGAGGCCAACATGAAGGTTGCAAAGACGAAGCCATGTGGGATTTCTTCGTCGTTTGGGCTAAGAGCTGGTGTCCAGAGGAAAACAAAGGTGTACATTGAGGCTTCAAATAGAGACTGAATAGCGCCCAGCAATGCAATCTTTTCATCTGAGAAATCATCATAGACTGTGTTAGAGAGATAAACATGGCTTGCAAGGTCAATGCAGGATTGGATGAGCTGAAGCCTCAGATTCAGCAGTTTTAACGCTAAATTTGAACCTGCCTGAAGCAATCGCTATGGCAGCAACTTTGAACTGAGTCAGTAAGTCTTTGCTATCAGATGGATCTCCAAAATTCTCAGACCATGTCGCCAGTATGATGGCCATTCCAATTGCAAGAAAGCACGCAGCTGCGTCAAAGGGAGAGACAGGACCAAAGGAAAAAGTGTCAACAAGAAGATTGCCGAACAACCCCGAGAGAATAGCGACTAGACCGTTCCCAAGGAAAACAGCTTTAGAGAATGTCAGTGACAGCCATTGTTGCTCAAAGTTCCTCTGCATAATTGTTCAGGAAAGAGAAAACATATCAGGTCATGGCTTCAACTAAGTGAATACTCTTAAAAGATTATAAGTCTTTACTTTCTTAATTATCCAATTTTGGGTAAAGATTGCAAGTGAGCTTTCCCATGTTCTACACACTTTGAGGTCCATAAATGACAGTTCTAGATACTATTAAATTTACTGTCATCGAAAAATAATTATCTTATCTGTGGCATTCATCAAGCTAATCAAGAAACAGACAAGGGTTGGGGGAATGCTATGTTTCTATCAAACCAATAACAAGTATCTAAGGAAATTCCCCTAGGTACCAAACTAAAAAAAAAAACCCAAATCGAATACCTAGACTGACTAAGTATAAAAGCTATGACTGACCTTATTGTGCTCTGCAATTAGCCAGGATTCAAATGCTGAAAACAAGAGCGATGTAGCTATACCACCCAAGATACGGCCAACCATCAAAACTCTGTACTGTGGAGAATGCTTGGTGATGCAGCTTAGTATGTAAACTATGCAGTATGTAACACAAGCCCTCTTTCGACCCCTGAATCCAACACACACAAAGATATTAGTTGACCAAAACATAGTTCTCCTCTGATAACACGGACTTGAACTTGAAACAGATGAACGTCTCACTGTTTGTCAGCCAGAGATCCAACAATGGTTCCAAACAACATTGATGAACCAAAACCAGCAATGAATAGTTGACCGATATCTCCTTTTCCAAAACCATAAGTGCTGTAAAGGTAATACACATAAGGACCTTGAAGCCAGTCCCCAGCTGTAACAACATAATCATATATAGTAAACACGAGCATATTAGTATGAAGTGATACGTAAATGCATTCAATAAAGAACATACTACGATCAATAATTGCTTCATTATTCGTAATAACAGTATCATCTAGCTCAATTAATCAAAACCATTAAAAAAACACAACATACTACCACCAGTAACTTCATCAGAACCTTTGATCTACAAGACTACAACACATTTGATCAAACCTAGCTATGATGCACAAAACGAAACGAATCTGCCAGACTAAGTTACCATTATAGTGTCAATCACTGATACCAGATTTGGGAAGAGAAACGGGGTCGTCTACTATGATAAATTCCAATCAACACCAGATTTAGTATGAGCTACAACAACAAATCCAAACAATTGTATCTGCTTCGGGATTCGATCTAGCACAAAAGTGGATGACGATTAAACAAACAAGAAGTATTCGAGAAATGAACTCTCGTCCAAACTCCGAAAAACGAAAGACACACACAACATCAATTAGATCGGATCCATGATAGGAAACAGAAATCGAAAATTGTAGGTGCCGACGAATCAATCACAGAGCTGATTCCGCTATAATGAATTAGAGAGAGCTGAAGCCAATTTTGTTAATCAAAGCGATAAAGGCGAAGAGACGTACCCATCATAATAGAGAAAACGAGGAGGTAATTGTTCTTGAAAGAATTGAAGGAAGAAGAAGTGTTGATCCGATCCTTGTTTGTCTTGCTCAGCTCTAACGCTGCCACTATGGCAGCCATGGCTCCAAACACCAAATAGTAGAAGACCTCCATTGTTGCTTCTCTCTCTCTCTTTCTCTTACTCTCAGAGTTAGAGTTAAGAGCACCGAGAAGACGACGAAGAAGAAGAAAATGTCACGGAGTGGAATGCGCGATTGTACCAAACCAATTAGTGTAGAATTATCCTCTACAACGCGGTTATCGTACACGTAAGCGTCAGGTCGGTGAGTGTGAGTCACACTATTTTTATTTTTGTTTACATAATTACTTCAATAAATAATGGTCAATGAAATAAATCACATTATTTTCGATTTGAAGTTATTATAAAGGATATTTTTATATTATGAGTGGCAGCCAAATAAAAAAACTTCATCTTTTACTTTCTTTTCTTGCAAACTTTTAAATTGTTTTACAGGTTTTACACTTCTGAATGTCTTTATAACATTTTTCTCCTTTTAATTTCACTGATGAGAAATTAGAATATATATATAGGAAAAACAAAAATTCATACAAGAATTGTTGTTCAGGTCTTTGACACTCTTCATGATATTTTGACCTTTTAAATTCTATGTATAGGGATAGGAGGATCCAGTTCAATCCAAAGAACTGATCTTTGGTTATGCATAGATTTTAAGCCATCAAAGAGGCTCTTGCCATTGCTAAGGCACCTTCATAGGTCCGGTTTGCACCGATGAAACCACTCATGTGCACAAAAACGCATCCCGGAATTGAACTTTCCTCTGAGAGCTTCTCCTTTTCTAGACCCCTCCATGATAAGGGCAAAGCTTTACGGCTCTCAAACCTCTCTGGTGCAACTGAAACCGCTTGGATTCTCCAGTTTTCACTTCTGTCATCCTGAACAAACCCACATATACATTCATTATTTGGCTTAAGAGATATTATGCTTACAGCATAATATGATCATTACGTAAACGGCCAGTAATACCTGGTAAAGAACATATTTTATGGGAGGATCAATCTTCATTTCTTCCTCAAGCTCGAATATATGGAGTTTCCACTGTCAATTGCACAAAATACTATGAAAACTGATCCCACCATTTTATCAAGTTTAATCTGCCTAGCAAATTCTAATCTCAAACCTCAACGTAGATGATATGTAAAAGGAACTTATTTTAACTTACTGGGCATTGTTTGCTGAGCTTCATAATTTCTCCACTGGAGTCTACATCATACCGTTTTCCAAGACACTCCATAACAATTGCCTGAGCTGGTAACCACGATTTTGCGTGAAAATGAACACACTGCCAAAAGGTAGAAACACATGTAGCTTTAAAAATCACACTGGCTGTATTCTCGATTCATACTCAAATAAGCAGGCAAACAAAGTCATTTCTTGATCAGACGTAGACAATATTTGTTATAAGAACCACAAACGTCTCATATTCTCATTAGGTTGATTCATTCAAAGTAATTTACCAAACTAGTTTTGGTTTGGGTACTTCCATTTTCCTAGTTGTGCCTCTTTTCCAAGAAGAATAAGACCCAAATGGTTTTATGTAATTGAACGAGATATAGAAGGGGAAAAAACCTCCAAGAACTCAGAGCTAGCAAGTTCCATTGCCCGATGAAATGCTTCATCTTCTTTGGCACTAGACTGGTCAGGTTCAATCCAGTCTAAGTTCAACCTTCCAATCCTATGCCCCAAGCTAGTACTATTTACATATCTTGGAGGCTGGTCAGTATCATACTGATGGATGCCGTTCTCTATAGCATCTACTGCCTGTAATTATATACAACAAAGAGTTACCTTAGAACCATGTAAAAACAACACAGTATAAGAAAGTTCAAGACCTGTTCCACTATTTCTAACAATAAAATTAAAATCTCCTTGTTCCTCAATTTTAAAAAGAAAAATGTCAGACAGAGCCACAAGTCATTGGTGACATCTGAAACCCAGGACAACAAAAGTTCATCCAGGAAAATGAATACTACTGGATATTTGCCAATCAGACAAATGATTCAGTAACTTCTTCCATTAAAATACTAAACTTTGAGAACCCTAGCCAGCAACTTCAGATTGTTTGGTGCTGTGCATGGATTTGAAGTTTACTAAATAGACACCAAAGAATACATCAGCCAAAGAAGCAACCTTTCAAGAACAAGAAGAACTACCTCAATGAAGTTTTTGTACACCGCTAGAAACAATCGATGCACATCAGGATGTCTCTGATCAAGCTGAAGCTCCTTAGCAATTATCTCCAATCCATAATGCTAGAATACAAAAGCATCAGTACAATCCACAAAATTCTCAAAACTAACCACCAAAAATCACAAGAAAGCATCTTTATTTACCTTATAGACAAGGCCGGCACTACTGAGTTTAGTGTTAAACCCGTGCCCAAACACTTCAGTGAATCCTTTCTGGTGATGGTCATAACGTTCACTCTCAGGATCATACACACCTCCAACATCAAGTGCCGCATCAAGCTTCTCCAAAACCTTGTAACCACATCATACCAATTACTTCACAAAATCGAAGCTAGACACTAAAAAAATACAAAATTGAAAACAAATTCTTCAAATAATGCAAGGATTTTACATAAACCTAAAGCTAAATTAACCATTTCTCGAAAATCTCATAGCTAGGCTCAGATACATTGTGAATTGAATGAAGAGTACCTGATAATCTCTGGTTCGAACGATTTGAGCATCGGAGAATCTATTTGAAAGACGAAGGATGAAACAAGCTAAGGTTTCGTCACAGTGGAAAGTTCCATTATGCGTCCCAACCCGTTTCTGCTTCGATACTACGGAATTGGTCGAGAAACTAGCTCGGAAGCTTCCAGAACATTTCAGAAAGAGAGAACGATTCCAGATTCTGCTACAGCAGTAGAGACTTCTCGAACCAAACATGGCGCTGCTGTGACTGTGAGAGAGAAGAAGCTCTCTGACTTCTACAACTAAACCCTTTGACGTCGCGGGTTTAAGCTTAACTAAAACGCCATCGTTCTGGGGACTTTGGGATTTCGTTGAAACGCCGCCATTCTCTTTTTGGTCAAAGATTTGAAAAACGGTGTCGTTTGAATTCTATACACTTTTTGGAGAATTGTTGTTAATACAAAGAGTTGATGATCTTTGGTAGACCTACCAAATACTGGTTGATCACCACACTCACATTTTTGGTTATCAAATTTGTTTGTTTCCTTATTTAATTTATGTACCAAATGTATTGTTTTAATCATGGCGACCCTATAAATACATACAATAATTAATCATACTACAAAACTCATGATTAAAATCCAAATGACAAAACAACACCAAAATCAATTGTACTATAATCTACAATAAACACTCTCACTTCTGGATAAGTTTGTTCGTAACAAATTATTAAACTAACATGACAAAAATAGTATTTAAGAAAATGCAACTCAAATTACTTTGGAAAGACTTCAAACCAAAGGAATTGAGAAAATGTGTTCTATAAGCAAATAACATTATTTGCCTTCAACCATATCACCAAACATATATATTTTTCATGATTCATTATTCACTCTTCTCCTCACACTAATCACTATTAGATGTCAACATCATAATAAGATAGAAGGTTAACAACTACGTTTTGGAACGTACTTGTTACATTCTATTGAAATAAGAAAAAAAGTATAAATATGATATTATCAATGAAGCTTTCTCTTTAGCATATCATATCAAAAACACCTTATGAGAAAATGGCTTATGTTCATCTACTCATCTCTCTTCTCATCTTCATTACATTCAAACCATCAATCTCAGTCGTCCCTGATCCACCAACACAAAACCTAATCAACAGAATCTGCAAGCAAACAATAGATTTCAAGTTCTGCAACCAAACAATCACGTCACAGCTAATCAGAAAACAAACCTCGATCAAAACAATCGCTAAGCTAACCGCGGCTAAAGCTTGGATCAACGCTATACAAACGCTAGACAACATCGAAGGTACTCTTCTTCCGAAAGCGAAAAATAAACGAGACAAAACAGAGTTCGATGCTTGTAGGAAAGCTTATAAGCTGGTGGACGCTCATCTAGACAACGCCTTGAAGTATTTGTATTTACGAGATTATAGATTCATGAGAGCGTACCAAGCTCTTGCCCTTGTGAATATTTCCATGTGTAGGACTAGCTTTTTTCATCCCACGCCTATGGTTTATGCGAATTGGAACATGAAGATGTTGACGGATATAGCGATTTATGCTGGCAAGATTCTCTCCCCTCCTCCTCCTCTTAGGAAGAAGAACAAGACTCCATGAACGCCATCATTTTTGTTTCTCTTTTATTATTCAATCGAATAGTACTTTTTTTGCTGATTTACTTCAAACAAAATTCCAAAAATTTTATATACAATTAATAGTGATATTTTTTGGGTTATTTAGAGGGGAATAGGGTGAGTCAACTTTTTTTTACATATGTACTTCTTTCTTTCTTATCTTTGTTTTCATAATTTTTGATAAAGAACTTATTGTTAGCACTTTTAGCACCGTGAAAGATATAATTTTTAAAGTTCGAGCTTTGTTTTTTTCTTTTACAGCATAGTAAAGGTAATTAAAATAATAAAAAAAATTAAACGTAAGTACTGGCATGGCTACCATTCTACGTACCAACCATTCGGCGATGCCCTTGCGGGTGTTCAGAATATGAACCAATTAATTTCGAATAATGTTTTCTGTTTGGCGAAGATCATATTACCATATATAAAAATTTATATTCGTTACACCAATGCTTCCACCAATAACATAACTTTCAAAATATATATTTATAAACGAAAATTTCCAAAACATATCATGCGGCTGCAAAAGGCCAATTATTGATAAGGGTATTATTAGTTAGTAGTACTCTGAACAAACCCATGCTAGGTATAAAAGGCTTTCAAGCAAGTGGATAGTAAGCAAACTGGGCCAAACCACAGGCTCCTTCAGGTGCATCTACGTCTCTCTTGATTCTCATATAACCATTTTCTCCCCAAGATTCTCCCCATGAGTTCTTCAACAACCAATACTTAATCCCTTCTTCACTCGTACCATAACCAACAACTGTAACACTATGATTCCCATCCGTCCCACAGTCCTCATCCTTGAATATCCCACCAGAATATTGCCTAAAAGCATCTCTTGACCCATCTATGGCAGCGGAAACAGGTTGTTGAGACACCGCTTTTAGCAATGCTTTTTCGTCATTTTGAGGAACCGTCTCGTAAGCACTCATGGTTGCAGCTACGGAATGAGTTGAGTCACAAGTTTGTTGTTCTTCCTGGTAAGGATAGCTATCCTCTGTGACGATTCCTTGGTTGTTTATAATGTAGTTGAAAGCGTTCACCATATTCCCTCCGCCACATCCGTTGCTCCATTTGTTACAATCCACGAGTTGTTGTTCAGACAAGGATACGAGCTCTCCTTTAGCAATCTTCGTAATGCCTTCCACTGCTGCCACGGTCGAGAATGCCCAACAACATGCTGTTCCATTTCAATTAATATATCTTTTAACATTTTTTTAGTGTTATTGTAGTAAATCACATATATCATTTAAACACTAATGAAACATGTATGCATTTTTTTAAAGAATAATATGAATTTCGTATGTGTATACTTTAAAAGTATGACGGAGTTTCAATCCGTAATCTTGCTATTTTACAAGATGTCACACAATTCAATAAAAATAAAAATAAAAACAAAGATAATTAGTTACCACATAGGCCTTGGTCCTTAACGGGTGTAACGGCCCCTTCCTGTCTCCAATCCATGCTCTCACCAGTTTCACTGACATTTTCATGTCTAAAGGACACCGTTTTGTAAGACTCTAGTGATGAAGTACCTTCAGGCACCAGCAGCCCCATGTACCTCGCCCGAAACTCCTCGTCGGTGAGATCAGAGAACTTGTTGACATCCAACTTGTACGTCTTGTTCGTATTCATGTTGAAGCTCTCGACGAACTTTAAGTTCTTCTTAAAGATCTCAAACCTACTCGCCTTCTCTCCATCGTGCGAGTAAACGCGATGGAACCGAGACATCCACTGCTCATGTTTCTCAACGGCAGAAGCTTCAAAGAGTCCCCCACCACGAGATGTGGCTCCCGAAGTTCTTGAACACGAAAGAATGGCTAGGATCAAGAAAATGACCGAAGCCATTTTACTACTACTAGAGAGAGTAAAACGCATATGAAAAGTATTGCTATAAGTGTTTGTTTAGGTTTAAATGACTTTGTTGCCAAGAAACGAGTATGAAAAGCTGGTCTTATATAGAGATTCCGAAGCGTGTATACGTAATTATGTAGTAAACATGTTTTATGTCGTACGAGGGTTTTTGATAAATTATTTACACGCTACGAATTGAAGTCAAATAAATGGTCAATAATCATATTACTTATATTTTCCTGCACGCCTAATTTTGCTAGGTCCATCATAGGCGCAATCTGCAAAAAAACGGGGTTTATATATGTGTGTGCAAATTAGCATGCAATTTATGGAAAGGCAAGCTTAAATAAAACATCAAAATAACCAGCTGATAATGCACGATCCAAAAGAACCAAAGAACCAAAGAGTATCAGCTGGTTAAAATTTAATATTAGTGGTCGGTTTCTCTTTTAAACAAAAACTAGAATTTTAGCCTCGGTACACTGCGGGACAATATTTATATTTTAAATTTTTTATATTAATAGTGGTTATATTACGATGATTTTGCTACTTTATTGTAAAAAATATTTTCATAATTTTGGAGAAATTGTTTGCATGCATGTTCCTTGCTAGTGAAAATAATTATTTTTGCCTTGTTGAGAAAAACAAGCGCTGGTCTTTGGTGTTATATATTAAAGGGACATGAAGGAGGTGACAGAAGCACGTAAAAACAAGAAACACAAAAACTATGTTTACACAGATCCGTTGAAACACAAAGATTTTTTTTCCAAAATATATTGTTTGCATTGTGTGAAGAGCCTAGAACGAAGATTCCATCAAGACAACTGATATTACAAGAAACACGTTGGGATATATACATATCGTTTGCAATGCGCATGACTTGACTAAATGAGATTATTTTGTTTGTTTTTTCATATGAAAAAATCTAGCTGAGCATGTTCTTCGGTTGGGAGTTTCACACGCAGCCCCACCATATGTGATATGTAAATGAACAAAAACCTATCTTGGACAGCTTGACGCTGAGTTAAAATAATTTGTGTCCTTATGTGTCTAATGTATTACTCGCTTTCCTCTTCAAGACTTACTCCTTAGAATGGGGCGATAACTTTTTTTGTTTGTTTTGTTAATAATTTGTTGTTAAAAAGTTAAAAGCAATGTTCTTAGAACAGTATACAGGACATTCAACCTCTAACTTTTAACAACTAGACCACAACACTTTTTTATATACAAAAAGGGCCGAAATTGGAAGATAGTATTTGCAGACGGCAATGGAATGCTTCCTTTGCTTGGCCTACTTTGCAGGTTTCTAGTAAAAAATTATCTTCGTTAATCGAATATCTTATTTTTATTAGAGAGTACTCGTTATATATACATGTAGAATTGCATGCAAATAAAACTTTTAGAGATATTTAATTTGGTGTATAAATAGAAATACACTAGATAAATAAGTTGTGTGCAGCAAAGAAAGAAGTCAAGGGTCGAGGTCAGAAGTTTTTTTTGAGACGGTTACTGAGTATTTCAAGTAAAAATTAGCAATCCCTTGTCATTCCTTTCCAATGTTTTATGTTTTACTCATCGTCAACTTCAAAAGAAAAACATTATAGTAGTCTCCTTAGAGATTTCAAACATTAAACTGTTGTTTTTAGTGACTGTGTAACTCATATATAGCGCCAACTTATGTGTTCAGTGTTGTGTAAGGGGATTAGGGAGAAGCAACTAGCAAGAGATGAATATTGTTTGTCTTATTTTCCGATACGGTTATGTTACTTGTTAGAAATGTCTTCCTCTGAACCTATTTGGTTAAGATCTATCTACCAAATACGAATGTGATACATTTTCTTATACCGACGTAATACATACTTTATTCAACATATATAAACTCCAAAATACTTAAAATACATATGACTGCAAAAGGTGAAATAATTATTTATAAGGGTGTTGTCAAATACTATGAACCAAAACCCTTTTACACATATTTTGAAACAATACTAAAAGGATTCAAGCAACTGGATAGTAAGCACGATGGGCCAAACCACACATTCCTTGAGGTTCATTCACGTCTCTCTTGATTCTCATGTAACCATTTTCTCCCCAAGATTCTCCCCATGAGTTCTTTAGCAACCAATACTTCATCCCTTCTTCGCTCGTACCATAACCAACAATCGTAACTGCATGATGAGAATCCGTCCCACAGCCCTCATCCTCGAATATCCCGCTGGAGTAGTGCTTAAAAGCATCTCCTGACCCAACTATCCCCACAGAAACTGGCTGTTGAGACACCGCTTTTAGCAATGCTTCCTCATCATCTTTTGGAACCGCCTCGTATCCCCTTATGGTAGCAGCAGCTGGAACAGTTGTCTGGCAGGTTTGTTGTGATGCCTGGTAAGGATAGTTTTCCTCCCTAGTGATTCCTTGGTTGTCTTTTATGTAGTCGTAAGCTGTCAAAGATGACCCTCCGTCACATCCCATGTTGTTGTCGCCTATGCTGCAATCCAGTAGTTGCTGCTCGGACAGCGATATAAGCTCTCCATTCGCAATTTTTGTTACGCCTTCCACTGCCGCCACTGCCGCGAAAGCCCAACAACATCCTGTTCCATTTCAATAAAATTTATTTTTATTGTATACATCATGTTCACCTTTGTTACGTAGATCTGAATTTCATATTTTTGATGTCATTTATTTGCAATAATAATCATAAAATATCTCAAGCAAATTGTCATTTAATTATCGCTATTTTACATGTCAAGCTAATTTTTAAATTACATGCAAAAAACACATACGTACAGTATTTCTAGTTGTCACTATTTTTGTTTTTTGTGGACCAATTTTTGGCTCCTCAATTAATGATTATCTAGCAAAAACACATTTTTTCTTGCTCTTGAAATATTTCATTAAAACAAAGATATATATATATATATATATATTGAATGACAAACAGAGTTAATATAGTTAACATATTGATGACAAAAAAAAAAAAAAAAAAAAAAAAAAACAACGTAACTTAACATATATGAAGAAAATGCATGCGTGTTGCTGAGAATATAATATAATTACGATAACTATATAATTAGTTACCACATTGGCCTTGGTCCTTAACGGGTGTAACGGCCCCTTCTTGTCTCCAATCCTTGCTCTCACCGGTTTCACTGACATTTTCGTATCTAAACGACACCGTTTCTTGGGAATTTCCGGTCATACCTTCGGGCACCACCATTCCCATGTACCTCGCCTTGAATTCCTCGTCGGTGAGATCAGAGAACTTGTTGACATCCAACTTGTACGTCTTGTTCGTATTCATGTTGAAGCTCTCGACGAACTTTAAGTTCTTCTTAAAGATCTCAAACCTACGCACTTTCTCAGCATCGTGCGAGTAAACGCGATGGAACCGAGACATCCACTGCTCATGTTTCTCAACGGCAGAAGCTTCAAAGAGCCCACCACCACGAGATGTGGCTCCCGAAGTTCTTGAACACAAAATAATGGCTAGAATCAAGAAAATGACCGAAGCCATTTTACTAAACTACTAGAGAGTAGAGAGTAAAATGTATATGATATGTTTTGGGCTATAAGTGTTTGTTTTAGGTTTATATGACTTTGTTGCCAAGAAAGGAGTATGAGAAGGTGGTGTTATATAGAGATTCTGAAGCGCGTATACGTAACTACGTATAGAGTAACATATTATATGTTTGAATAGTCTTTGCCGTACGAGGTTTTACGTGAGAATAATATTTTCTCGTTGCTATAAATTATATATATACACGCTACCAGGTCAAGTAATTTCGTATTTTTCCTACACGCCTAATTGTGTTTGGTCCCGTTAGCGCAATCTGCAAATGTTTTTTTGGGATTTATACCGTATAAAACATTTTGTAGTGTGATTAGCTTATATAAAAATAGTTTCTAATCAAAACTGATCATGCTAATTAACTAGGCTGGATCAAGTTTGTAGTGTGATTAGCTGTACCTTTTATCCTAAAAATTGTTGGAAAAATATGCACGATCCAATCCAAAGAACCAAAGAACCAGCTGCTTAAAATTTAAGATTAGTGGTCATTTTTCATTTTGAAACATAAATAATCTCGTTGGACATTCCAAACATTTTGATGTTTCTTCTCGTAGAGCCTAGACTACTCCAAGCAATAACCCAAGTTATACGATCGGTGCCGTTACAAGGGGAAGCAAGGTACGGGGTTTATCAAGAGAAACCGGAGAACCGTATATTTAGCATCTCGTTCTCTCCAAAAATGTCTTTTTATGAAGAAAACAAAAATCGTTAGTCCAAAAAAAAAAAAAAAAAAAAAAAAAAAAACATTTGAAACTAATCATGTAACGAGCCTGGATCAAGTCTGTACTGTGATTAGCTGAAACCTTTATTGTAAACATTTTTGTAAAAATTTTTAGGAGACAATAATTAAATTACATGATAACACATTCACACATTTCAATGCTATGAAAGAATTTTTCTTTTCTAAATTATGTTATCTTTATGTTGCCATATAAAATGTACATTCATGCAAATTTATATCAGTTTTTTTTTCCTTTTGAAGAAACAACCATTGGATTTGTGAGTGTTTTTAAAAGGACATGATAACGGAGGTGGCCAGAGGCGTACATATGCGCAATAGTAACGTGGCACCGACAGTGGCTGTCCCTGTCCACAGGTTACTGAAATACACGCTCTTGAGGACTGCGCGAGACCTATTAACTGGATTTGATATAAAATATAAAATACTACACATAGATCCGGCGACATGCGCCCTTGCGGCCAGGATTCACAGATAGAGCTCACGGCCCAATTCGGGCCTGCACGGAACCATTTTAGACAAGTCGCGGGATCCCCCCAAACCCGCGGAAGAAAAAAGAGATCAAAATTTATGAGTATGAATGTTCAATCTTGGTATGTAGAGTCACGACGAGGTCATGTGCATCATCCAGGAGCTTCCACACATCTAATTGTCCTGCCATACTATGACACTCCCTTAGAATCTCATCCATGCTGTTATATTTCTCTATTATGAGTTTCCTTCTTTGCAACACCGAGGCTGCTATTGCATAGAGCACCAAATCATCTGTTGGAGGTGCACGCTGCCTTATCCTGCTCCACGCGGATTTCCCCATCCCTGCTCTGATCGCGGCTTGATCTGCCCACATCACTTCCCATAGACAGAGTGTCTGGTCGAGTGTTAGCTCTCGTCTGAACATCACTACGACCATTCTGTACACAAAGAAACAATCTTCAGCTTGGAGTTTCTCTAGGTGCCTGTAAAGCTGAGAGTCTTTGGATTTGATTATCTTTGAGACTATGTTGAGTTGTCTTCTGATTCCAACCTCGTCCAGTCTGAAATTGTGACGGGCTTTCTTCATGAACCCAACGAAGCACCAAAAGACTTCATGGTCATCAGGGATTACAGAGAGTAAAGGAGAGAGAAGATCGCTCATTCCTTGGCAATATCCAATGTCAGGGTCATACAAAGCATAGGCTTCGAGAACAGCAACGAGCCTTGCAGCCTGAAATATTTTGTACGGTTCCAAGTGACTATAATCTTTTAACCCAACTGCTTCAGCGGCACGACATGCTCTGTCCTCAGATATAACTGCCTGGGATGGAGAATAGGGGGTCCACTCTGAGTTAGCACGCACTGCATCTAAACGGATAATACGCTGCCACGTCACGAAATCCTCTTCTGTCCGGGGAATACTTGAGTTGGCTGGATAGGTATTCACATCCGGAGTACCAGAAGACTGAAAGACCTGTACCACTTCACTCTCATCTGAAGAATCTGAATCTGATGACTCGGAATTGAGTGTAGAGATAGTAGCATTGGTGATTCGCCTTGAACTACTGCCGTCTCTCTCAACTGTACAAGAAACTTCACTCATGTACCCGATATCTTCAGTGATGTCTTCGTCACTTGAGAGAGACTCGCGGGCACTGACGACTTCATCAGAACATGTACTGTCAGTGTCTTGCACTTGAGGCCAATCGTAGTCATCTTGGATAGCATCACTCCCCCTGTTTAACTTATTAGTCCCGTTATTGTGTTTTTGAAGCCGTTTGCACTGCCTACGTAGTCTCTCATACTCCTTTCTGCATTTGCAAAAAAATAAAACAGGTGAGCTAGAGAGTTAAAAGTACAAAACTTTCCCATTTAGTAATTCAATCAGTCTCTCTCACTCACCTTCTCCGATTTCTTATAGTGATTCTCTCTTCTTTTGAACTATCAAAACCGTACCTGTTTGTAGTAAAGTCAAATCAGCAAACACAACAAAAAAGAGGCAAATGAACTAGCTTCCCTATGCCAAATATAGTTAAACAACTATTCTTCATAGATGCCAGTGTGGCAATATGATTCACCTAAATAGAGTTTTTGACAGTAAACTTACACTCCAAGAAGGAACGGCCACACCTCCAGCCGAATGCTCGGCTCAATACCCTACAAAGAAATGAAGAGAAAAATAAACATTCTTAAAAAATCAACAACCCACAAATGGTTGTGACTGTGAACTTGGTCCATGGAGCTGTGTGTGACTCACTCTACTTCGAACTTTCTTCAATAAATCCACTCCTCCATTCCGCAGTCTACCGTCCGGCGTAAAGAACCTCTTCCACTGCTTAGGTCTGAGTGGCCTTTTCCTCTTCCTCCGGGACCATGGTGATTTAAGACGAGCCCTGATTGGAAAACAGAGGTTACTATGTGCCTACTTAGTTCTTAAAAGACAGATAAAAATAGTAAAACATATCCAGAAATAGCCATGGAGCTTTAAATGTACTACTACTACAGACCAGATTACTCATATTCAGCTAAAATTTCATATGAATCAAATAGAAATAATAACCAAAAAGAGATCCTTTCATACTATATACATAAAAATTTGAGCTTTGGATTCAATTGAACTGTAACAAAGATAAAGGAATCAAATTTATCTAGAAGAGACGAAGTCAAATTCAAATTCAAAGAGAGAGAGATCTAACCGATCGGAAGAAGAAGAAGAAGAACAAGAAGCAGGAGAAGAAGAAGCAACAACGAAGAGAGCAGAACGCAAATGGATCCACGAAGACGACGACGACGAAGTAGGAGGAGATGATAATGGCGATGAAGGATTAGAAGACGACGACGTCGTTTGAATCCTTCTCAAAGCTTTCATCTATCACAAATCGTTTCCCTCTTCTCCCACACAGATTTTAAAAAACCTAATCAAACGATTCCACCAAGACCAAACCCGCGAATATTCCTTTTTTCAATTCGCCAATACCTTGAAACAGACGATAACTTCAAATCTCCGGCGATGTTCAAACAATAACTCTCCTCCGACTTCGCCGGAGACTCGATCAATTTAAATTCAAATAAGAATCTTTAACCGCGTCTGTCTTCTTCCAGAACTTGTTTGCTTGCTTCGTCGTCTTCGTCTTCGTTTACTTTTGATGTTTCCTCTCAATAGAAGGAACGTGGGGCTTATTTGTAAATTTCTCTGTAAGAATCTATCTAATGAGCAAAAACAAATAAAAAGTCTTCAAGAGTAATGCGACTGATGAGAGAGAGAGAGAAGGCTTTAATGGTGACTTTTTAGTTTCTCTCTCTCTCACGAACTCTGAAACCTTTTATTTACGTTTTAACCCCTTTTCTCTCGCTTATATTGTACTTCCACCCCTCATTTTTTTTGTTATTATGTTTTAACCCCTATACTTACATCTCTTACAATATTGTTTAGATTTGTCCATTACATAATCCATATATGTAATTTTATTTATCATTTCATCGATAAAAATAAGAACAACATTTCTCATGTTTGTAGGTCAAATTTTTGTCTTAAAAGATTTTTATTAAAAAGGAAAAAAAAACAACTCAAATTGTAAATTAATCGTATTAGTTTACGTATGATTTGAAATAATTAAACTAATTAATGTTCGGTAGAGTGTAAACCGATCTTGAGATAATGGTATGAAATAATTTCCATGTTTTCAACCGACCAAATCCAAGCACATGGGACCAATTATTTACTACAACAACAAAGAAAAACAAAACATTATTTTTGTTTCATACTATAAATTATGTTATTGTTGTTTAGGAATTGAGGTACATCACAGTTTTGTTAATACATAGTATATGTTATTATGTATTTTATGTTTTCTGTTTGTATAATAAAACAAACCGAACAACCATGTAAATATGTAATCATGAAAATGATTAGATTGGTTCTAAGATATGATTAATAGTTTAGCTATACCAAATTACGAATTTCTAATCTTCTTTTTGTTTTTTGCTTATATGTGTCTCTTGTTTTCTGGTAATAATTTTGTCTTATTGAATCGAAACAGTTGATGCATTGCCCTAGTATAAGATATGGATTACGATATAGTTTATCAAATGGAACCAAGGAAATGATTTATTTATATATAATATGAACAATGATATGACTCGTGAACAACTTGGATTAGGTTTGGGAATATCCCCAGATGCAAAGTATCACATAATTATTCCACTGTTTCGGGTATATACCAAATGTTGGATCCGGTTTGGTTTTGAGTTTGATATTTTTTTTCTTTCTTTCTGTGGATTCTTGTAACCAAAATGACTTTAACAATGGAAAGTAGTATAACAGAGTGTATTAATGTTGCTAATTTTTTTTTCTTTTATGGGCAAGCTTATATTTAAATGTATTGAATGATTTTTAAATTGGCTCTTACTTATGATCTTCTGCATATCAAGGAAAAATAGAGGATATTTTTTCAACAAATAAAATTTCAATAGAGAATATATATGGTTTTAAGAGAAAGAAAAAACAAAACAGAAAAAATGAGAAAAGAATACAAACCTATACTAGAAAATATTAGTCTGGTCAACAAAAGCAGTCTGATGTATTATTATTATTTGTTGTCTGACGAAATATTTAAAAGAAAGTTAAAAAAGCAAAAAATGTGACTGTCATGAAGTTACTGTTACATACATAATAATATAATCGATGGTAAAAATCCATGGATAAAACGTGTAATTAATTATGTGTAGTGCAATTAGCTATCATTGAAGAGTAAGACATTTTGGGCTATACGCCTAACCAAATTGAAATGACTAAAACCTATATTAGAAAAATTTTAATAAAATGTAATTATTGGTTTAAAATCTATATATGTGTCTGACCTATTCGACCATTTTTATTATTTGCATTAAAAAATACACCTTTATTCTGTATATTCGTACGTCATTCAACCGGCAAATGGATGTTGATATGTTCTTTAATTATAACCTTAGAAAATTATATTAATAAAGCCTTTTGTTATCATTATCTTCTATGGTGGAGTCATCGTGAATTGTAACTATGCTCTCATTGTAAAACTTTTATCAGATTTGCTAAATTACTTGTTGAAGATCATTTATGTCTTAACATTACATGTCTTAACATTACAACAAACATAATCATGTCGATTGACTATAAATTTGCTTAATCATTGTTTTTAACAACATCCTCAGTTTTTCACTAATACTAAACTTATTAAAAAAAACATTTAATAGACCATCTTAAAAGTTATATATAGGAGTATATACTATACATAGTTTATAATTATATATGCACTATGACGATATTTTTTTTTATAACAAAATTCAAAAGATTCCTTTTGCTGATGACGATCTGATGTTGAAAAAAACTAAAAAACACAGATGGTAATAATTAGATATAAGGAAGTGTTTAGTTAAATTCGAAATATCGGTGATTGGTGAATTCAATGTTGTGTGGATATGTTAGTTTAGTGGGAAAAGATAAAAATACCAAAAGATAGATTCGTTGCTTTATTAAAAAGGAAAGTAACGTATTAATATACGACACTTTATTAATTGCTTCGTCTGAATGTAACTATTACTAATAATGTTGTTGACATGGAAAACAAATAAAAACCCTATCACTAATGTTGCCATTTGCCAAGAAATGGATGTCGAATTTTGCTTTTTAAATGGAAAACTAGAAAAAGAAGGAATATGCTTATACCAAGAAACGAATTTTCTTTTGATTAAACAAAACAATATTGAGAAGCTACTACTTTTTAACGAAACATTACATTATCAATATTCGTGAGAGTTACTCTATGAACTACCATTGGTGAAAGAAATATATTCAATTCATAAACATTTTTTTAAAAAAAAATTAGATACAAGATTTTATAAATATAAATCCACTATAAATATAAAAATATAAAAATTATCTATAAGAATTTTATTGGAAGTTCCAAGAAACAAAAATCAAAAGATTGTGTTTTCACAAAGAAAGGCATATATATGACCATCAAACAATATAAGCGATATAACATTTTGTTGGGTGGGAAAAGAGAAAAGAACAGAAGATACAAAAATGACATGTTACTTTATATATGTTGGAGTAATGTAATTTGAGAATTATTCGTAGATTCCATAACACTAAAACGTAGATAGATAATGTATAATGTGATCCATATCCATCATGTGAATTAGATTCGTGTTCTCGCTTTTGTCTACTCGTGTCCTTTCATGATGCATGCGGACACAATCATAGTGTCTCACATAACATGTTCAGTTAACAACACCTTCGTTACTTGTTTCGATGTTTAATATTTTCACTATTTGGTTATATATTTGTAAAGGCTCTGAATTTACGAGCACGTCTCAAGAGTCAAGAACACCTGAAAAATTTGTAAACCAAATAATCAATTGATTCGAATACATAAAGTATAATACTTACATAATAAGTAAAATTAATAAGCGTTTAACAAACTAGCCAAACCAAACCGATTTATATAAGTCAATTAATACGATCAACGAATATATAGAGCACTAGCCATGAGGGAGTTTAGCTAGACGCAAGGAACCAACACAACAACAACATCCGCGGTTAGTCAACCAGCTGGTATGCTTTAAGAGCAGCCGCAACCGAATCAACATGTTCTTGATCACGATACATACGGCCATACCATTTCGAAGAATCAAAATTAATAACCGATGACGTGATCATTTTTGGTGGCGGATTAGGTCAATATTCTCGGTCATCTATGTGACCCATTTCAGTTTCTCATTGACTTGATCATGTCCTTGGAGTAAAGACGCCCCATGAGACCGTCCAGTCTCATTCCTAGAAAACCAGAAAATTTAACTTGTATGTTCGGATTACACTCTTTGCATTGCCTTAGTCCCCAAGTCTGTTGTACATAGCATAGATGTTCACAGCTGGAACTGTATGTTGGGATTATATATCGTCATGAATACTATAAGTAGGTTGTTTAAAGATAAAATTATCAAGCATGAGACAATACAATAACATCTGACATTAATCCTATTACCAACAGAAGATACATTAGTTCAGTCAACTCGCAATACACACACACTAGCTAGTTTTTTTATACCATTCTACTTGCGATACTTGAGAGATACTAGAAAGATGTAGTTTCCAAATGTCATGAGCAATTATTTTCTCAGGGGAGTTCTAAGCCTAAGAGATATCTGTAGTTCGACTTCATCAAGAAATAAATCATACTACTTTCGAATTCATCAGTAGGGGCTCCCATGTCCATGAAAAGCACCAAGTTTGCCGGCGCAGGGTTCTCTTTTACCCACGACAAAACGTCAGCAAAGATTTGATCATGCCTCGCATCTCTCTCACCTGCGGGAGAGTGAGTGAAAGATACCCCGGCGGAGTTAAAGTCATGATCTTTCCCATCATCATCATCATCACCACCACCATAAGCCCTGATTGAGACGACATCCGTACCGTCGATACCAACTTCCGTGAGTTTCTTTTTGATGTTCTGCGTAACCTCAACCACACTGCGATCATCACTAATCTTGCAATCCACAATGTCCCAGAACACACCTGTCGGAACCCCTGCCAAAAAACATTGAAAACAAAACATTAAGAGCTAGCTGTTACGAAATGGAGACTGAAAACATCAGATCTGAGTATTGCAAAAGAATTAAGATCGATCTACTATGACAACAAACAAAGTAGGGATCTTTACCGCCGAGCAACATGGTTTTTGTTTTAATTTTTTAATGGACTGATGATCGAGAAACTCTGATCTCGATGAGAAAAAAAAATAAAAGGCAAGATTAGGGTTAGTAGATCTGTTAATGTGTCTGCGGATATAATAATGCTATCTGATGATGATAAAAAGCTTTGTTTTGGGTTTCAAATCATCAGCTACTCTCTATGGGCCGAAGATGAGTCAAGGCCCAATATCAAGTCTTGAAAAGGAAATTGTATATTTTTTTTTTATTTTTTTTTTTGGTAAACCAAGGAAATTGTATATTAGCAAAAGTTTCCATTATATAATAGCCATATAGGGGAAGTTGTCTGTAGTTATTCTTTTTTCATAATTGTCCTGGGCAAAAAAACCGGAACCGAAAATCCGAACCGGAACCGATCCGAAAAATTAGACCCGAATCCGAACCCGAAATTTTAGATTTACCCTATTGGGTCCTAAACTCCTCTACCCGAAAACCCGAACCCGAACCCGAACCCGAAAATACCCGAAATATAAATGTATTTAAATAATTTAGGACCCGAATACCCGAGTTATCTATTCAAATATCCGAATTTATACCCGAAATTCCGATTTTTACCCGAAAATCCCGGTAATTATTAAAAAAAAATTCCGAATTTTTATCTAAAAATCTGGGTATTTACCCAAAATTTTGGGTATTTGTCCGAAAACCCGAAAATTTCCGGGTATTCGGGTAAATTTTCGGGTATTTGTGTACCCGAAAAATTCTCGGATTTTTAACGGTTCTGAAAATTTATACCCGAACCCGAATGGACCCGAACCGAAACCGAACCGAATTTTTATGTTTACCCTATTGGGTCCTAAACTCCTCTACCCGAGAAACCCGAACCTGAACGGTTTTTACCCGAACCCGAACCGAGTACCCCGAATGCCCAGGGCTAGTTGTGACTACTTTTATTTAATAAATAAATTGCTAAAAAAGGATCTTATATTAAACTACATTTACTAATTTTCCTACCACAAACTTTTACCATGACTTCATGCACTTATAAGAAGAAAAAAGGTAAAATGATTGTGTGGTAATAAACCATTTCACTCAAACTTTAATTTAAGTAATTGATTTGTATCAATATTGTTCTATAAATTTCCAAATAATCTAAACTCTAAATTTATGTAATGATGTGCGTAGCAGCGTTATCAGCTAATACGATGTACAAATCACATTCTTCTGAACCAAAATCAAATTTTTTAAAAAAAAAGATAGTGATTGTTGGTACTGGGTTTCAACAATTAAAAGTCCATTAAGACGCAGTCCATTAAAGACGATATGTTTAGAGTTGTAATCGTCCTTGGGCTGGTACTATCGGAGGCCTAGCCGGTTGGTTACGTTGACGAGCAGGAGAAGGAGAAGATCTCAGAGATATAGTTGACGAAATCGAAGACAATCCGAGAATCTAGCTAACGTAAGAAAGAGTATCAAGTAGATAGTATAAATAAGAGGAGTAATTCTTGTAACGTTCAATATATGATAAGTCCAATCAATTTCATGTTTGAGCTCGATATTCTTAATTCTTTTCCGAAAACCTAGCCATAAGTTCCCTTTAATTCTAATTACTTTCAATTAATCATAATATAGTGGTTTATTGCACCCACAGTGATGTTAATTGTTGAATTAGCACATAATTTTTTTACTGTATCTAGATCTCGATTTATTACACGTCCAATAGAGAAACAATACGATTGCTCAGGGGAAACAAAACCAGAACCGAACCACAACAACAGCTCAACCAATTCTTCCTATACAAACCGGAATTTAAATACAAAAAGAAATGCTTAATAATAGTACAAAATAATCTTCCTTTTTGTTTGTTTGGCTTTAGAATGGGTTCCTCTGGAATCGACAGTATAATTATAATTCATGTTTTATACGATTAGGGACTGATATTGCAAAGTTAGAAGTCACCTTGTCGGCCTCGAGCTCGAGCTACGAACAGTCACACCGTGCAAGAACTTGGCATAGCCTAAGAAATTCAGCTTCCCATCTGAACTTCGGATCCAATCATTAAGCAGAGGATACGCATTTGGTCCCAAACTCATCTCCTGCATATGCCGTAACAACTCAAAATTCATGCAAAAGATATTGGTTTCATAAGATCTCATCAGAGATATATATTGAAGTCCCTACATACCTCGGCGAGTTCTTGGACAGAAATGGCTCTGCTTCCTTCACGTTCAAAGTGGTCAAAGGCTATCGTTGCGATCTGTTCCCATTCTTCAAGAGCCTCAAGTTGATAAACGCTGACCGCAGCAGCACAAAACTCTTCAAACTCAAGTTTTCTATGTGCCAAGGGTTGCATCTTCAGTCAACACACAGAAAAAGAGTATTACATATGTATTTTTAGCACAGACTAGAAATGCTACGAAGATGTGTTGATATGTACCAAGTTTAAAATGTCAGGAAGCCTAGATTCGATCATAGCATCCGTAGCATATCTTGTCAGAGCCTGCAGTTACCACAAGATAAGAAGACTGTCGGATTTATAAATTGAAGAACAGTGGTACTAAAGCTATTGTTAGACCAGTGAAGATGAGTGTGGAAGTCACCCACTGACCGTAGTGAAATTGTGAAGATACAGGCCTCCATCTTCTGGGTCCAGGAGCATAAACTGTGCTTTAAGGAACACGAGTTCTTCTTCGGGTATAGCTTTCGATAGAGACTGTGGTACAAGTAACAGCAAAATAAAGATAACATTTAGGAACAAAAAACTAGGATCAAACAAACTAGTGAAATATATTGCCATGCATGTCAGTGTATTCTTTTACTTATTTTTTTGAAAAAATGTGATTATAATCTTAAGGGAACTGTTAAACTCTTGACAAGATCTGAGTGACTTTGGTAATCTATTTTTTTCATATATGTTATCATATTTGCAAGGGTAAACTTCATGTTAGAACTATTTTATTAGTAGAGAATCACCTTAAGTGCTGCTCGTCTGAAAGGCGATGCTCGAATATAAGACTTCACCAATTTGTAGACAGAAAAATCTAGAAGTAAACCAGGGTTTTCATCTCGAAGCCATGGATGAGCTGCAAATTTAACATACTCATCTTTACTTTTCACCAATCAATGTCACTAAATTTAACACTAGTGGTTAGGTACTTACCTAAAGCTTGAGAAGCTGTCATTCTTTTCCTGTGGTCTTTGTTCAAAAGCCTTTTCACGAAGTCTTTGGCAATAGGAGATATTGAAGGCCAGGGCAAATCTTCGAAATTAGGATTTGCTCTAAGCACACAACGAAAAATAGCAGACTCGGTTCTTCCGTAAAATGGTCTACTTCCACAGAGTAATATGTAAGATATGACACCAATGCTCCATATATCTGCCTCAGTGCTATAGGATCTGTGGAGTACTTCAGGTGCTACATAGTATGCACTCCCTACCACATCGTTGAGACGCTGATCTGATTAAAGACCACCACAAAACAGTCAGACCTTAAGTGGCTACATAAAATTCTACTAGGCAGAGTCATGTATAAGAAAGAAGAACAAAGAAAAAGATCATTACCGAATCTAGCGAAATCAGACAAGCCGAAATCTATAACCTTGAGTACTGCATCCTCACTTTTGCTGGTAAAGAGAAAATTCTGGATACAACCGTACAATATTTGTCAAGAAACAACATCTACCTACTCATGATTTATTCAAACTGGTAGAAACAGAATGTGTACCTCCGGTTTCAGATCACGGTGCACAACACCTTGAAGATGAAAGAAAGCGGTTGCGGATAAAATTTGCACAAGAATACGCTTAGCATCTGCTTCCGGGTATCGACCACCTCTGTGGTAAGATATATATAGACAGTACACGATTAATAAACTATATATACAACACAAAGCTAACTAATTATCTTGAGTAGGCCAAAATATAAAAACAGAGGAAAGACTAGTTTTGAGACTACCTTGCCAAAATTCTGTCCAATAGTTCCCCACCTTCACATAACCTGGAATCAAATTGAGTCAGTATCCTAAGTCAACTCACTTCCTAAACTTTCTCATACTACTGGTACTATTACAACTATACTGTTCATACACAATAGTTATACACAGGAAAGCATGAAAGAGAGACATACTTACTCCATAACAACAAAGACATTATCATCATCCTCAAACACATCGTAGAACTTAACCATATGACTATGCCCAGACAAAGCTTTCAACAACTTCACCTCTCGACGAACATCTTCAATCGATAAAGCTGATGTCATCTGAAACACAATATTAACACATTGTATATCAAGGAACAAGACAAAGAACCCGTCTGATGAAACAGTAACCATTGTAATATATGTTCCAGTAACCTTGGAATGGATCCACATTGTAACAAACCTTAGATTTAGAGATGATTTTGACAGCAACAGCTTGACCTTTGATCTTCCCTTTCTTTGCTTTAGCCCAACAAGTATGACCAAAATGCCCTCGACCCACCTCTTTCCCAAGCTCATACTTGCTTTCAAAATTCTTAGCAAATCCAAAATTCTTATCCAACCTCCCTCCGACTCCGCCACCGCTACCTCCGGCTCTACCGTGATCGACGTCTTCGCTGTCCTCAGGGATCGGACCGTCTCGCGGCTGTGGTGCCGCACCTCGTCTCCGTCTCAGAGCCGCCATAATCGGTTTCGCAGGTGAAGGAGGCGGGAACGGCCATTTGAATTTTCTTCCCGGAGTTCTCGCCGGAGACGGAGCTACTCCCGCCGGTAACGGGCTTTGGAATGGGCTGATTGTGTAAGGGTTGACTTCCGAAGATGCCGGAGACTGGGGAATCGACGATGAAGTCGTCTGGTGGTGGTTAGCATTAGAACGACGAGGTAACTGAGCTGTTCCGGCGGGGATCTCGCCGTCATCGTCGACGGTGGAAATGTTCCGACTGTAACAGTGACCCATCGTCGCCGGATTGTTTGAAAGTCAAAGTTTAGTTTTGATCGGTGAAAATAAAGTCAATACATCGGACGGTGAGGAGACGAAGTTGAGTAGTAAAGGTTTCAGAGATCATCAAACAAAAAAATAATGATGTTTGAATGACCGCTGGAGAAAAAAAAAAGTGAGGCGAAGAATTAAAATAAAATTAATTAATTATTAAAAATAAAAAATAAAGCGAAAAAAACATTATAACGGAAGAAGAAGAGAAGGGGTGTGTTGAAAAATGCCGGTGGTTTGCTAAACCGACAGCGTAGGAAACGTGATTACTACGATAGCCACGTGAGTTTAGTGACGTGTGATTAATGATTTCATTTATGTGTTGTTGTCTCTGGATTTTTTAATTTTATATTTAAGCTGGAAATTTTATATTTAAAAGTGATTTACAGACAATTAAATTGTTATAATTCTTTGTAATTGGTATTATCAAGTTACAAGTAACAATGTTTTAAAATTTAGATTATTTTCTCGATTATGGATAAGTTATTAATTTATATATAGGTGAAGATTATAACTTTGATTCAGTTGTGTTTTTCGCAAAATGAATCATTTTAAAATAGAATAATGACTTAAATCTTTTTAACTATAGAAAAATATATAAAATTCTCTATTTTACCGTTGAAAATTGAGAAAAGTTGTGAAGAATTTGACACCAAATTATAGAGTTTGGATAACAAAATAAACACGGCAACCATCGGTTTAAATACACTTGGTACGCATTCAACCATCGGTTTTGTCCAAAACTGCGGACGTTTGAATAATATGGTTGACATCGAAATGGTCATTAGTCACGTTGGTTTTTCTTATAGCATTGAAGAACAAGTCTAGATTTGTAATTGTTTGGTGCAATATTAGAGAAATAATAAAATCTTGGGTCCAATATATATCGTATAAAATAAAATATCTTTGATTTGAATAATTGGTTCAATCGGCTGCACATAACCGATTCGGTTCAATAGTCGTACCAAAAGTAATCATTACCAGTATTATTATAACCGTGTGATTGTGGATTGTGAAATGATAATCGCTTTCTAATCAACTGTAATCTTGGTTCGTTGTTATTTAAACCGGTGCGGTTTGATCTCTCCTTTGGTACGCTTTGTGGCCGGTGGAATCTAGCCGCTGTTGAGGCCGTGTTAGACATGTAATTTGGTAGTGAATGAACTTGCCGTGTGACGCAAGACTTCCTACTTGGCGTCTTGTCGTTGAATTGGTGGTGGTAGTGTGAGTACGTATTAATATTATACGTATCGATCTCAACTATCTTGACCGGTTCAACGAGAGCCTGATCGGTTGACATTCTCCTTCCGGTTTCTTGATAACCGAACCGGTTTGATCTACTCGGTCTTGTGTCCTCTAATTCGCTTTCACTGTGAGCTTCTCTCTCTGTGGTTCTCCACATCTTTGATGGTAAACCCCAAAGGTATATTTAGTATACTTAAAGTGAAAAGTTAAAAGCAAAAGTGGAAAATGGTAAAGTGTGATTGGTTGAACCTGTTTAGAGAAAGCACGAGACAAGGAAGTTTCATCGCCTGGATTAGTCGTGAGTTTTTTCCGGTGGTTTAGAGCTCGAGCCTGGAGCTGAACCAAAGCCTGAACCCGTAGCAAAGTAATGCTAGCTCGTCTACGCACGTTGTGGCCTCTCACTAGCGCTTGTAGTTTCACAACTCCTTGTAGAGCCCTAAATGCCGTTCGTGCCTTGAGTTACAAGTCATCAAAAGCAAGCTTAGTTAGTGATAAATCTATTTGTCAACTATAATAAACAAACTCATTACGGTAACACACCGTGAGAATGATGTTTCAACATTCAAGTATGTGTGGTAACTATGGGCAAATACAAGTTCCCGGACGAACTATACAAAAGTACAAGGTGATTTAAAAGCATAATAAGGTTTATACCAGGCATCCTCGGAAAGCTGTCTGAATGAGAATAGCAGCGACGTGTCTTTTGAGGTAGACAGACTTCCGACAGAAAAATACGGCTTCCTTGGACGTCGGAAATGCAGTTTTCTCAGTTTCATCTGCCGCTGCAATGATCACGTCAACAGCCGTCGAGTTAATGTTGCCGGCGTTTCTTATGTTCATTCCGACGTCTATTGCAGAAGGATCAGAAGTAGCTTTCTTAAATAGCCATCTTCTTTTTCTTCTCATCTTCACCAACAAAATTATTATTATTTAATATAATTTATACTCCATATTTCAATTTATAGAAAAATGTAAATCTCAAAATTTCCAAACTTTAAGTCAGTTGATATAAAATTCAGGTTTTCTCATATTCTTGCTTATGGAGTTTTTTTTTCAAAATTATATTGAACCATCCAAACTTGAAGCTGAAGAGTAAGAAAAAAGTGTTTTTTTTTTTGGGGATTTATCAAATCTTACATGTAAAATGTTATGTTGGTGTATTTAATATATTCCATAGTATGAATTAACGAAGATAAAAATAGAAAAAAAAACAAGAGAGGTAAATGAGTATCCATGAGAAATATACCGGTCGTTGGTGCTGTTCGTCCTCTTCTTCTTCGACGAAGTCGTCGTTGTCTTGTCGACGAGTTCTTCTTCTAGGGATGATTATCTTCTCCGGCGACCGGAAAACTTTCTTAACCGCTGTGAACCATGAGCTTCCGCTGGTTTTCCCCATCAAGATCGATCAACTTCGTCTGCTGCTCAATATATATATGTTAATTATATACTGTCACTTCAATAGTGTACATATGGAATGAGGGACACTATATAAGTTAAAAAGGAACACTCACTCTCCTTTATGAAGAACAAGAACCTTTTTGTTGCCCAACTATATTAAATTATAAAGTTCTAAACATGTATGCTTTGGCATTTAGCTATGGTAGACGCATTAATAAGTGAAACTCGAAACTCGGATTTATATCAATCGTATGCGTTCAATGGTTTATATGATTATTAATTTTAGTTTAACATTTGGTTGGTTTAGTATTTCCTATTCAATGTTAGTAATTAATTTCTACTATATGAAGAAATATATGCATAGTCATGTTATGTAATTAACGGTCATGGATAGTCACATAATGCTTTATTGTATTCGGAAAAGCAGGAAAAGAGGAAAAATGTTGGAATAAGAAGAATAACGAAGCCGAAAACAAAAGATAAAGAAAGTGAAAAGAAAGAATAGGTAGGCATGCTTTGTGCTTACAATAAGCTTTGTGTCAGAAAATAAAAAATATAGTAATTGTAACATGAAAGAATGTGTCAATGTCGGAAGTAGGCATATCACACATCTCTCGAGAGTGCATAAAGTAGTTGTTCATCCTCATTATCATTTCTTAAAAACCATTAACGTCGCTGTTTTAACTCGTTTTATCACTCTTGTAGCTTTGATTGTTTGGGATGGTGATTGAGCTCCACAAAAAAAAAAGAAATGAATATATACTCTAATTTTTAAAATACTATCACAAGTTGTAAATGTTTACGTAACCCACCCATGGAAAAATATCGAATATAAAAACCTTCTTTATTTCGTTTTAACAATTTTCTTTGAAACTAAAATACGCCTTAATCACGATATTATCACATCAAATCAAATCATATGTATAAAGAGAATATACAACTGAAAATAGCTGAGTTTTTCCAAATATTTTATCTACATAATTTTTTTACAAAGACATAGTATCTTATTAAAAAAAAACACCTGCATCATCAGAAGACAAATATTTTATCTTTCACCGGAAATAAAATAGAAATAGCCAGAAAAGCATATGATGATGCAGAAGGTGTAACGAAAGCTAAGCACCAACACAAGACAAAGAACAAAACAATCAAACTAGACCCGAATTCAGAGAAGACCTAAACTGAAATCAAGAACTTTAAAAATGAGGAAATTTCTCCAAATGTCTTAAATAGATCATAAAAAACATCCAAAGGGTAAATTTCAACAACAATTGTTTTGTTTTGGAGAGACTATAGAAAGGAGAAAGTTTAGACCAAAGATCTTGAATTGTTCAAAGATACCGGGCAGGCAGGCTCTGCGACCGCAAAGCAAACTTAAGATAAATCTAATAAGAGTTTATAATATAAACACAAAACGCCTCAAGTACCTTCTTCTTTAGACTTCTTCTTCAGCTTTCTATCTCTCTCTCTCCCGTTTTCTATATAATTTTGAGATACTTTCACTTGAAATCAGCGCGGGGAAAGTGCGGCCTTACTGGTGTCTTTGATGGGCTCACCCTTCAAGAACAGATAAATCAACACAAAGATGAATACATATTTCCCAAGAACAAGGACAATACTAATAACAACTGAAGAGATTGCTTCTATTATTACTCTGCTTATGGAAATATATCTAGCAATTATGGAACTGAGAAAGATGTCACATTTTATGCAAATGAACTAGAAATAGAATTAAGTGAAGAGCTAGCCAAGTCGAAGTGATTACTATCGATCCATGACATGTTTGCTTTTTAGTAATGACTAAAACAACAACCTACCATTCAAAAGTTGACATTTTAAAGGGGTCGGATAGAATGAGAAAATAGAATCAGAAGATGAAGAAAAAAGAAAGGACAGGTTAAAATGTTGAAATCTTTACCTTATTGGGAGTGCCCCCAGGAGAATACCACTGCAGTGAAGAGCAGCAATTGCACTTTCCGCCTGAGATAACAAAGCAAAGTATGAATGAATCTCCATTGACAATCGAAAACGTAGTTTGAATATTGAACCCTTTAACATAAACTTCCTATTCGAGTTTATGCATCTAACTCAGAGATACAAAGAAGCTCAGAAGAGTCTTTGAATTGTAAGAAGCTTTTTAAGAAATGCAACCTATCAAGTAACTAAGATGGGATAATCCCAAGTTTTCCTTAAATAGATCAAACCGGCATGCAATTCAAATAGTACAATCTTTACTAGACCCCGAAACCATTCAGCAAAACTAATCTCCATAATGGGAACACTTCAATTGAAAACCTAGGCAAAGAGAATTACCAGGGAAAACTCAACAAAAGCAATACGGGTTTGGTGATGAAAGTCTCCAAGCCTCAGACGATGAACCTAAAAAGATACATAACAAAAATATTGATTGCAGAGCAGAATACATATAAAAGCGAAACAATATCGTTGCACTCCAAACCAAAATCCATACCTCCCCGCAAAACATTTCAAAGAAGCCTTTCAAGTCAACTTGAGTGATCTGCAAATTTAAGCAATAGGACACTGAAGAGAGTTAGGTTATCCAGTACATAAGCTGTTAACGGTTTCCAATATAAGATAAGATCTCATCGAAGAAATGTGCACTTACCCTCTTGTCAATGTTGGTACAGTAAACAGTCCTCACACACATCTCACGCTCATCCTCCGACTGGGGGAAAGAAAGCACCATTTGGCTCAAGAATGATTAAACTGATAGATTTTTTACCAAATTTAGTCATTATTATGTGAACTTACTCTTGGAAGGAAAGTCGGGTTAACAGGGGCAATAGCGGTTTTGGAAGGAAGAACCTTCAGAGGGTAAAACCCGAGCACAGTACCTGACATTCTCAAAGCAGCCCTAGCTCCCTCTGCAGCAACAATTCTTGATTAGATAAGAAACATTGCTTAAGAAACTCTCAAATAGAGTAAACAAAAGTTGATGCGAAAAGTACCTTCATTGGTGAATTCAATGAAAGCAAAACGAAGGACAGAATTTGGATCACCGCATACACGACAATCCACAACCTTTCGATCCCAAAATGACAAAAAAATGATATGAGAAAACTAGTTACTTGCAAATAATTAAAACATTTGATACATAGTAAAGATCATTCAAGTACCTGTCCACAATTAATAAAGACACCTGCGAGGTTCTCCTCGGTAACCTAGACACAAAACAAAGTAAAAGAGGCAGTGGTCATAAAAATGGATTCCCCTACGAGGAAAATGTTATTGAAAATAGCTTCCCTCATTTTACCTGTTGGTCGATGTCAGAGACATATACAGTTCTCCTGATTACATCATCCTTTTGAGCCAAGCTTGTTCTTTTGTTCATTCTTCGCTTCCCCTGGCCAAAACTCCTCCTCTGTAGCAAGTGGCAAAATGAGATACACACAAATTACTATATACACACGAATTTAATCCATAGTATACAGTTTTGCATACTTATCTTTCACACATCTCACAGCTAATAGTCTAATACCATTGTTGTGTCCACAGAAAAGATATATACTATCTAGTCAAAACCCAAAAACTTCAAAGCTCATACAAAAATGGAAATTTCCACCAAAGGCAGCCATTTTCCATTTTCCCTAAGTGTAAATGATAAGAAAAAAAAGCAATAGTAAACAAAGAAAGTTTAACAACCCACACATAAAGTGAAACTGCTTCTGTATCAATGATCAAGCAATAGACACAAGAACACGTAAAGCTGAAAACTTTTTTTCAGTTATTTATTTGTTGAATAATGTACCACCATACAAGCTTTTTCAATCAACAAACAAGCTAGCAAATCATGGTAAACACAACAAAAGCTCAAAATTTTAAATCACCAATTCACTGCTCCTCACTGTATCATCAAAATCTACAGAAGATTAGAGAAACAGAAAGATCAGAACCCACAAACTAATATAGAAACTAAAAAGGACATTTTATAATCCATACACCAAAACACATCCATTTCCTAGAGTTGTAAAAGTCTTCCGTATATGCTAACAATCAAAACTCAGAAAATAATTATATAATCAGCAAGCAGGACATCAAATGAAGAATCAAGACCGTCCATAAAAACATAGCAAAACACAAACTTTACATCCATCCAGAAAACAAAACACAGAGATCATACTTCAGAGAGAATGTTTAAGGATGATGATGAATAGTATACCCTTCTAGCAAAATGATCATTCCCATCTGCAACAAGTTTAGGTGGCGCAGCAAAATTGTTAGTAAACCCTAATCCATTTCTCAAAACCCCAGATTGACTTCGAGCAAGTGAAGGAGGAACAAACTCCTGAGCCATCGGATTAAGCTTAGAAAACGCATCAGCCAAATCTTTGATCTCACTCTTGAGACTCCCTCCATTATCATCTCTCTCACCATTCTCCGATTTCGTCGACTCGAACCCATTTCTGTTAAACCCATTTAAAGTCTGAACCTTTTGAGCAGTCTCATTGATCCGATCGTCTGTTTCTGGAGTCGAATCAATGCTAGGAGGAGGATTCGATGAGTCAGATTTAGGGCTCTGATCATCATCAGGACATGGTGGCTTCGTCTCGGTAGCTGAAGCAGCAGTGTTGTTGTCTAAATTCTGAGCAGAGGAGTCCACTTTAACACCAGCATTCTCAGCAACAGCCATGATCGGACCAAAAAGGTTGAATCTTTAGAAGATCAGACAACAACAAGTTACGAACTCGTCGATTTCTGTATCAAAGCAACCAAACTAAGCAAGATAATATAAGAATAAATAACAAGAAAAAAACAAAACAGAGAGAGAAGAGAGATCAAGAAATCGATACGAACCCTGAGAGAGGCTTATCTCGATCAATGGTTAAGCCATAAATGGAGAGAATCCAAGTTAATTAAAAAGATCAAATGAGAGCAGAAGAGAGGACTGAAACAAAGAAAAATTGGAATTTTTTTTTTTTTTCTTTTGAGAGAAAAAATAGTTTAAGACAAAAAGGAAAATTCAAGGGGGATGATTAGAATAGAAGGAACACAAAGACCCCTTTGGTTATAAATAAACTAACTTTAACTTGTTTATACTTTTTCTTCTTCAATGTTAAGCTGTTGTGTTGTACTAGTTTCCTCTATGATGGCCTTCGGACATCATCCTTATGAATATTTTTATCTTCTTTTACTTTATTGTTATTTCTTACGAAGCTTCCTACTTTCTTTCATTTGTAATTAAAACAAAATCTATATATAATTATGAATAAAAAGTTTGAATATTATTTTAAAACTGAAAGGTCTGCAATCTGTATGATTTAGAGCTTTAATTAAATTTAGTTGAAGTATTTATCGGTTTAAATTATTTAGGTAATTTCATACTTATGAATTTTTAGTATCATATTTTGTGGTATATCCAAAGTAGAATGCTATTGTTAATTAATTGATTTTTAATAGTAATGAATGTTTTCAAATATGGCTTGTACTACCTACCATATATACAATGATATTGTTTTGGGTTTGATTTTCACATAGTGATATTTGATATTCCAATGCAATGTAAATAATTACCTTTTTGGTATTAAAATATATTATCTTTTATCATCCATGATAATTATATTATTCGTATGTTTCTTACTACAGTATTTGTAATTAAAAGCATATAGTATTTTCTCTCTTGCTAAATTCACTGATATCAAAAAGAGATTACAAAGTTAGTATACAGAACGTCCGAATACTAATTATTACCTACGCATAATTATGAGTTACAACAAGAAAGATACATAAAACGTGAATTTAACGATGATTTCTGATTATAAGCTTTACTTGCTAATGTATTAATAAATCCATTATTTTCCTTTTATATTTGATTTTACTCTAAAATGTAAATTGTGGATATCCAAAAAATCAACATCACATGCACGGTGTTTAAAATAATAGTAATAATAAAAACCATGCATGAAACTATTTTGAATGTTTTCTATGAAAAGTCAATTCGATAAAATGGATGGCCAACAAGTATATACAAAACTCGTCATGTATATAAGACAAAGTATGAACCTCAAAAATATTCATAGAAAAAGACGTAAAAGTAGATGTTGAAACTCAAAAAGAGATATAAATTATAAGAATTAATCACAAGTTCACTGCAAACACTTAAAATACTGTAATGATGTAATTAAGTAGTAATATCACCCTAAAGGAAGAAACATTCATGCAACACATTTAGATTTCAAAGAGATGGACTCGATTATAGACTTCTAGTGCGTCTCTTTTAAAATTTCTTCCTAAGATTTGCAACCATTTGCAAGTTATAAACATGTGAGAAACAGTTTTGCTTGCTTACTCTTTCCTCAACTTCACAATCTATTCCAACTTGGCCAGAGAGTATCTTCATAATCAAGTTGTATGCTTCTCCAAACATCTGATAGGTTCAGTAACCATTATGTTCTGTAAGATTATTTCACACCATAATATTTTAATTGGATTTTATAAACGGGTATGATGTTTATATACTTATTTTATTTTACTTTTTTTGGGTTCCTCAATCATCATCACTTGTTATTAAAGTAAAACTTATATCAATATAGTTTTTAATAACTTTGGAGAACTGAAACTCATTCAACATGCAGAGAGAAAAGAAAATGTCTCAATTATTTTAGTAATAGATTTGGAGAATTGGTCTTTTGGTAAGAGTGTTAATAGATAGATATAGTCAATGATAAACTATACTCATGCCGTCTCATTTTAATTGTTGTTCAAAGTTGAATTGTGTATATAATATTTAAGAAATCATTTATTTTTAAGACTTAAAATAAACATAAAAAAGCAAAATCAATATTTTCATAAACTCTATTATACGCAGTTAAATACTGATCCGGTTCTTATATGTAAATTACAACACATAATAAAATACATTATCTACTTAATCCTATTTTTCATTATAAGTTACAAATAACCATGAAGCTTATCACACAGGTGAAGCAGATAGCAGAAACTCAGGCTGCTTTCTCTGCAAGAGAATTCCACAGAAGAGGCAGAACGGTTTCGAGGCAACATTGCTAAAGGAAGATTCTGGAAGCGATTTGAGTTCCTTCGGGAACGAAGGCAATGCAAATAAGTTCTCTGGAGCGAGTTTTAAGGTCATTCGGTTGCAGCATTTGCAGAACCATAAAGGAGTTGGTGGACATACTTGCATTGAGACAGAGCACCTCTCAAGCTTGTGGCTTTGATCATATCTCTCTTTTTCTTTGCTCTTCTTCTTGTTTTGGTGTGGAGATTCGCAAAAGGCTTCCTCTGGTGAGTGGAAATTGACTGGCGCTGTGCAATAAGGACATTTCTCTTCTTCTACTGCAGTTTCCGTGCTACTACTTGATCTGTGATGAATTAGAACCATATAAGATATTAATCTGAAACATTCTATATCTATTATTACGAGAAGAAGAAGGTACGTGAGATAATTACCTTATTAGACTAGATTTCACTTCTGAGGAAAGTGTTACTAGCTGACTATGGACAATGTCATGATTTATCTCAACCCATTGTTGCAACTGAGCCAATCCAGCTGGACACCAATTCCAAGTAGAAGGTGAAACAGTACCATGAGATGAGTCCGCTATTAGATAAGCCGAGAAACTGAGACCAACCAGTCTTTCTCTGAGTTCTCGTTCGCTTTCCTCAAGCAGCTTGAGCCACAGACCAATCTCCTCTTCATTGTTCGTTTTCTGACCTTGAAGTTTTCTGTTGATTTTTTCCGTTTTGAGCTCTGATAACATTACACGTCTGGAGATTACGTTGAGAATGTGTAACAGCCTGGAAGGGACAGCAGAAAAGCGTTTGGAGATCTTTGGCACAAGATCTTCCATGGGGATATCAGCATGAAATCCAAGGTATGACACAGAGAGCCATTTGGTTAATACCAATTCAACAAACTCTGGCATTGATTGTTTGAACGCTAGCATTGCAGCTATCATATCCCAAAGAACTAGAGGCTTATTCAAATATTTGAATTCTTTCAACGACCAGAGAAAATTAGTTTCCCAATATGCAAATTCGTTCTTTGAGAAACCCAGAATAGCTTCCGTTACCATCTCTGAAGAATCTTCGGACTCACCGGATTGTTGTGCACCATTCCAGAGGAATTCTACAGCAGCCTTTTGCGACCTGAAGTCAAGAAAGAATGTATAGTCAGGTTTTGTAACGAGATAGACACAGAAACACTATTTAACGAATGAAAATTACCTGGCTTGGTACATCGGATTCAAGAGTTCAACGTTGAAGCTGCGTACCTGCAAAATTTCAAGAGAAATCTTAGTTTTCTAATTTTGAAAAACGGTGTTAGCTTAAAGTCAGAGCAAACCAGGTTTCTGGGATGATCATACCAAAGCAACAGCAAGGTTTCCAGGGGACAATGCCACACCAAGGCATGATAGGAAATCATCAGGAAGCTGCAGAATTTTTTCATAGTTTGTAAGAGTAAGGGGAAAAAAGAGACAATATTAAAAACATCAAATAGTGACGTACATCAGTCATGCTACTGAGTCCAGGAGTGTTTGCAGGAATTGGCACTTCAGAGATGGCATTCTCACATAAAATCCAGTTCCGGACATAATTATCCTGCATATTACAAAACAGTAGTGCAGCCAATAGCTAAGAACGAATATGACAGTAATTGATAGATCAGAATTTAGCTCCTAGTTAGCTGTTTGGGGGAAAAAATCATGTTTGTTTGTCTCTCAGAAGACAAGCAGTTCAAAAGTTGTTTTTGCATAGAAGAAATATAATACCTGACTGCAACTGTACAAACAACGGCCATCATATGACCAAGCTAGACCTGTAACCTAAAAAGAGTGACATAATATATCAATAAATGGAACATTTATATTGTGTTTTATAAAAAAGGTTAATAGAACAGAGTGATGACTTACCACTTGATTATGAGCATTACTTGAAAAAATTTGTTCAAACTTTCTTGTAGATATTTCACACTTCCATACTTCGAAAGAACCAGATCCTTTGCCGATTGCCAAGTGCATTGCACTATAATGGTTTCTTACAACAAAAGAAAGCGTTGAAACCTGAACATGATTCACCGCTATAACCTACAAATAAGCCGGAAAATGTCAAAACACAAAACTCTTACTGTTTGCTCGACGAAAAGAGCCTATACACTTGAATCAAATGCAATTAAAACGAAAAACGGACTGAATCTGACAGTTTCATAAACAAGGAAATTGATACATATGGAGTCAAAAGCACAAGGATCTACAGACACAAAACGCAATATAAATCAAACTTGCAGAACTACAAAACAGATCATAATCAAAATTCAGGATGGTCTCAATCACAATCAACTCAGATATCATAGTAGCAATACTCAATCTGTTCCTAGTCAGAATATCAGACAAAGTAGAGCGTATAGAGAAGAAACATTTTTTTTTACCTGTTTCAATAGGAAGAATGAAGATTTATAGACATCCACAGAATTTTGCAAGTCTTCTTTGTTGCTCATCCAAATTTTTACACTGCAGAAAGTGTGGAAAGAAATGGACTGAAAAGTGTTATAAAAATGATTGGATTGAGAAGCTTATGCAAATGAATGGACACTATAATGGCTTATTTCCTAGAGTGAGAAATTTCAAAGAATTTCTAACACTTAGCAAACCACTGATGAGTTTTTTGTTATGGTTTACAAATACCATTTTATTCTTGTAATATAAATGTAACTTACCTACCATCGCAACTTCCAGTAACCAACATCATTTGCGGATTCGAAGAATCACAGCCAAAAATTCCCCAACTCATAGTTGAAACCCATGAGCTATGGGCCTGAATTATTGCAGTAAGTTCCACAATGGGAGGTACATCGCTACGTTCAATGTCATAGCATTCGGGTGCATGAACTTTCCATATGGAAACGCTACCGGACTTTGAACCAATTGCCAAAAGAGAGAATTTTAACATATTCTCACAAGGACTTTCTGATGAAAATCTTAGTAGAGATGACCAGGCGACGGAAAGGGAGGATAATGATGCCTCACGAGAAACATACGTCTCTGGACTTATCTCTTCACTACACTTTTTTGGAGCTTTACGCAAAGAACGACAATCTTGGCCATTGCTTTCCTGTTCATATACTTCAATCTCAAGGACCTGGGAACATAATGAATCTAGTTAGATATGAGTACCATGCGAGGATTTGATATTTACTTGATGAAACTTAAGTTAGAGAGTGTCAAAGCGTCTAAGAACCATATGGTATGAATGATGCGTTAAAGGATTTAAGCATGAAAAAATTTGAAATGCATCACATCAAATACTACAAAATATAGAAAACAACACACATGTTCCTTCTAAAAGAACACTGGAGGGAGATACAAAGCATTCTCAATATATTAATATATGAAATGACCTTGTTTTCTGTTAATTACTAATCCTAGCAAACAAGAGTTTCCACAAAGCAAAGGATAAGATACAATCTGCAGGAACAGAGTTAGAATCTGAAATTTGTTTCAGAAAACACCAAAAAGGTTACAGAAGTAAGTTGGAGGAATAATGATAAGTTTTTTCCAAAGATGTACACTACGACAGAAAGAAGTTAGTGAAGAAATATGAGGCTATACATTATGCTCTGCATGACTGTCTTCCTTGGAACATGATGCTCGATCTGTATAATTCTTTTCATGCAAGTTGCTTGAAAAAAGTCACAGATGAAAGTAAGTTAGTAAAGTGATCAAAACAGAAAAAGAATATGGACAGAAATTTCTCAAACTACTAGAATGCATCTGAGGACATTTTAAGAGTGACAAAAAATCTCTTTACCTGTTGTTTGTGCTTGTTTTTCTTCGCTTACGTGCCTTCAGACTTGAAATCCTTTCATCCTCTTCATTGTGATGTTGTACCACTTGATCCTGTGACAAATGAGCACAGACCATTTCAATCATATAGTTTATTGGTTTCAAATAATATGCATGATGAATCAATAATATAAATCCAAATATAGTTCGCGAGAGTAGTAAGTTGTCTTTCATGGTGATAAAATTTACTGAAAAGTGGTTAAATATGAGATACTCGTTACCTTAGATGATGAAGTAGAAGGACTGTTGGACTCTCCAAACTTCATGCTTGATAGATTCTCATAAAGCATTTTAGATACATCAAAAATCTGCGAAAGAGAGGAAAACATCTGTAATGCACAAGTTAGTTATAAAAGGCAAAACAAAATTTACAGCCTACCTCAATCCACTCAGCACAGAAATCAGAATATGGAGGTCTGTATAGCTTAACCCTTCCTTCCGCTGTGCAAGCAGCCAGTAAACACCTGACAAGAGTTATTTAAATCCCCCAATTTAGGGAATAGAGACTAAACAAAAATGAACATGTTACAAGAAACTATATAAATAAGTGTAATACCCGTGGTTTGGAGACATTCCTATCTCAGACCAAGAGAGAGATCGAACACAGGGATGTCTTTCCCGTTTCAAACTAGAAGGCAAGAGTCCACCAGTCAGCAAATCTACAAACACATCATCACTTAAACAGTTACCGAAACTGTGAATGATCGAAAACACAAAAACCAACAAACAAACAACTTCATGAAGAAGTATGAATCTTCCTGAACACTAAACAGAGGCAAAATATTGAATTTTTATTTGCAAATCTGAATTGGCACATATAAAGGCAGGATTTTTCCAATTTTATCTGAATTCCCACTAAACAGTACATCAAAATTCTGTAAATTAGACGACCAAAAAAACAAACCTTGATGGCGAACACGGCCAATCTGATAAGGATCAGCATCAGGGATTGTGATCAATCCACGAGGTCCAGTAGGCAAAGCCGGATTCTGACAATTAAACAAGTCCTCAATACATTATTTTTTTATAAAAAGACTCAAACTTTAACCTCAAAACGAGAGCAGAAGAAGAAACTTACAATGATGATGACGAGGTGACCAGCAGCGACGGCGATGAGATTTTCCGATGACCAAGCGATGGCGTTAGGATACGATGGTGAAGTAACCAGTGAAGTTTCCTGGAACCGTGACGCCATCAAATTGACGAAGAACCTCGTCGCAGATCTGTCGGAAAACTCAACTGAATTTTGGAGGGAAAAGAACTTGCTCTGCTTTGCTTAGCCTTTTGCTTTGTTTTGACAAACGAACTGATGAAAATTTGATTCCAGTACGGAAACCCTAGTTCGAATCGCAGTGACGACGCAGATGTGATCCTCTTTATTTTTTTATTTTTATTTTTATTTTCGGGATTTAATTCAAAAGTCAACAACACTCAACGTGCGTATTAATTATTTCTGTGACTGCAAAAACGGCGTCGGTTTAAAGTATGGGCTAAGCCCAAATCTATTAAGTCCACGAGAGATTATCCAACACGGAGATCCGAGTTCGAATCATTGTGAAAGCAAAATAATCCTTAAAATCTTTTAAAACGCTGTCGTTTAGGTTTAGCGACAGGCCTAAATTTGTAAAAACTTGAAAATTAAGGGTTTTTGAAGCCGCCAGAAAAAACATTCGCCGTCGCCCGTCGCCGATGTCGGGAAACAATAAAACTTAAGCAATCTTCCACAACTCCTGTCTTTTTTTTTCGGTGAGTATTAAAGTTTCTGAATTTATAATTTTTCAATTCAGGAACGTTTTTTTCTAAATTTCCGTCGGATAAAGGCAACACCATGAATCACATATAAGTGAACATTAATATAATAGGAATTTATATATGTACACAACTAATAAGCCCTTTGATTGCATTGGGATCGTGTTTATGTGTGTTGTTTTTTGTTTACAGAAAAAGGTAATAGTAGAAAGAAACAATGGGAATCATAGAAGACGGTACAATCTCAGGTACCTTGCCAAGCAAGGAGGCGTTTGTAGTACACTTCCCTGGCTACCCATCTTCTATTTCCAAAGCCATTGAAACCCTTGGAGGAATACATGGAATTACACAGGTAAAATCTCTTAATTTTTCCTTTAAAGGCTCTTCCTTTTCACTGAAATTGTCTTCAAATGCTAGTTAGAGCTATTCCGTAGTCTATTTGCTGTTACAGTCTTGAGTATATGCATCCATATAGCTCTAATCAACAGAAGATTTCAGATTTTTCTTGCTTAGAAATAAGCTTTTGTTAAAGTGTTGCACGAATTATTCAGTTTTGAGTCTTTTTTTAATGGGTAGGCAAGGGAACTAATTTCAAACAAGCTTGAACTGCGTTTCCGGCCTGAGGATCCTTATGCACATCCTGTATTGGGTGAACAACGTCCTTGCAATGGTTTTTTGTTAAGAATTTCTAAGCAGGATATCAAAAATTCTGAGAGCCAACCAGTTCTTGCCACTAGTGATGTATGTTCAGAGGAAGCTAGTCCAGCTTTATCTGCAGATATTGTAGCTCATGTGTCTGAATCGTTTCACTTTGATGGTAACAGCTTACATCTCCTCTTTTGCTTGGTTCTTATGCATCTGAAATTTGTCTTCATGAGAGTTGGTTGAATATCTTAGTGTTCTAATACTTTCCTCTTATTCATTTTCTAGGCATGGCTGACTATCAGCATGTTATTCCTATTCACGCGGATATTGCGCAGCAGAAAAAGAGAAAGTGGATGGAGATGGATTCCCTTACAGGTGACACTTGCATTTTAGTTTGTCCTTAACTATATATATTTCGGATATCTTGTATAATCACCCCATTATATCGGATATATGCAGGAAATACTGATTTGATGGGCCTAGCTGATGAAGATGTAATGATGTTATTGCCACAGTTCTTTGCACCCAAAGATATACCAGATAACGTAGCGTAAGATTACAATGCCTTTTTCTAATTCTCTCATTTCTAGTGGTGGCTTTAGCCATTCACTTAGTTTTGTATATGTTTGTTATAGTCAAAAAGATGAGGAAAAGCTTAAGTGATTGAACTGACTTCAGTTATTGTGCTAATTTTAATTTTTCTGTGTGATTACAGGTTGAAACCTCCGGCAACAACTGGTCCCAAAAAGAAAGATGATGCAGAGGCTCAGAACTTTTATGAGGTAAGTTAAGGAAATGGGTACATCCGGATTTTTTTAAATATACTAAACGCACCAGAAAATAGAATGTTGGGACTTGGGAACAAATCTGATCTTCATCAATAGACTTACCACCGTTGTCTAGCTGTAACTTACTGTCTAGTTGAGAGTTTTAATATACTGATGGTGAAGTGCTGAGATTGTCTTGATGGGTTGGCATTATTAGATCAAACCTACAATTGGATTTCGGGTGTTAAGAATAGGTGGATGAATTGATACCAAAGGATTATCATGATAATTATAAATTCGCAAAAGTTATATCTGAATCGTGTAAAAACACTCTATAAACCATCAAGAATACATGATTCCCTCTGCTCCATTGTTTATTTTGTGAAAATTTCCTTATTGTTTATTTCTAGTTGCTATTTGCTATCTGATCTGACGTCATGCTATGTTTTTTTATGATGCAGATTGATGTTGGCCCAGTATTTGCAATTGAATTCAGCGTCAAAGATATCCTTTTTTTTCGTACGCTGCTACTTTCAATTCTTTTTTGGACACTTTCTCTGCCGGATGCAGTGAGTAGCAAGAGCAATGTTTGCTTCATCTGTCCTTAGCTTTCATACAGATCCCAAAGAAACTAAATTGGGAAGACTTTGTTTCTCCCAGCTCAAACCACTGGCAATGGCAGGTATCTGTGTCTGCATTGTTTGAAGAGCGTCCTATATGGACAAGGGATTCTGTAGTTCAACGACTACTTGATAAAGGTCTGAAATGTACACATCATATGTTAAACAGGTGAGACAGCTTTTTAATGCGGATTTCTTGTACTAGGGTGCTTTTACTAATACATTCATCAACTTGGCGTGTTGTCTTGTAGGTTTCTTCTCAGGGCTGCATATTATTTTTCCAGTGGTCCGTTTCTTAGGTTCTGGATTAAAAGAGGCTATGATCCACGTCATGATCCCGAGTCTCGTGTGTGAGTTTTATCTTAAGAAATTGGTTAATTTTGTTGTATGTTTAGGTAAAATGGTGACACACACAGCTGGGTACGTAATGATTGATTTTGACCTATATCTCCATTGGATAATTGTGTTTCAGATATCAGAGAATGGAATTCAGGGTTCCACCTGAATTACGAAGCTATTGTGATGCCAACGCAACTAACAAGTATGTTTTTTTCGATCTCTGTGGGGACTCTTCCTATGAATGACTGTCATTTTCTGGAGATCTAAGCCTGTACATTCTCTATAGGATTCTAAGATCATATTCATAAGACTCATAGATTTAGCGTGATTTGTTGAGAAATTTTATAACTAGACCATTGGACTTATGAAGGAAAATGTTTGATTATATGTTATTTTCTTTTCTTTGCTACAGCTCAAAGCCAAGCTGGAACGACATTTGTGCTTTTAAGTTATTTCCTTTTAAATGTCAAACCTTTCTGCAGTTATATGAACTTGACGACGAGTACATCCAGCGAGAGATAAGACAACCTCCCAAGCAGACTACTTGTAGCGTGAGTCCTCAGTTGAGCTTCTGATCATGAAGTCAATACCCATTAATTATGGTCTTTTGCCCTTTAGTTCAAATATTAGCGCATACGAACTGACGCATCTGCGCCTGTAGATAAACTTTGCCAAGTCCTCATGATTATGATCTGATTGGTTTTTGTTTGCAGCATAAAACAGGATGGTTCTCTGAAGCCATGCTTGATACTTTGAGACTCCGCGTAGCTGTGAGGTTTGTGTCTGTGTTTCCTGAGCCAGGGTTCGAAGATGTATTTAAATCCATTCAAGAGGAATTTGAGAGGTCAGAGAAGATACAAGTTCTGAAAGAAACACTTAAACCATCTCTAGTGAAGTACCGGGAGTCAACTAAAGGTAAGGTCATCAATAATATTGTGTGTTTCATTTCGTTTTGGGAAGTCTATGACACTATTTGATGTACGTTCAGGGTACTGTATTAGACCCTTATCTTGGCGTTTGTAGTGAGTATTTTTGGAGTTCATCAAATCTTAATAGAATTCAGTGGCTTCAAAAGACTAAGTGAATTTGACAGAAAAAATTGGTTGATCATACCGCTCTACGAGTATGTACATACATATATATTAAATACAAATTTGTGTAATAAGAATTCTATAATGAGTTAAACTACTAAATACATATCACATGTTTTCGTTGAAGACTCTGAAGTAACAACTACTGAACAGTATTTTAATTTGCAGGTGCTGAAGACATGGAAAATTGTAAAACTGTAAACGAAGATGTTGATGCTAATGTTAATGAGGATGGATATGATGAAAACCTGGATGACGAAGAAGAGGAAGAAGAAGAAGAACTTGATATGGTAATATCAATGTAAAGAAATTTTTTGTTGTTTTCTTCAGACCGTAGGATTCACCGTTTCTACTTTCTATGTTCCTCTTCTTTTGCAGGCTGCAGGAGACAATGAGAAATCTTTTGATTCCCATGGATGTATCCTTCATAGTTTAGCCTTTTCTTGAGTTTTGGGAATTAAGACCGATCAATTATAAAGCTCTGTGGTTGGTTCTAACACCATTTTGACTCTCTATTTCCTTAGATTTTCCTATACGATTGAAAGATCTTGATAATGAGAACAGCTCCAGGACGTACCTTCAAGGTTTATTTGATAGTTTCCCAACCAGTGAACCTGGTTTATATGGAGACCATGCAGTTGATGATGGGAGTGATGGAGAGTTTCAGATATACGAGGAAGAATCTGAGGGAATGTACTCCATTGATGATAATAATGATGACGAAGAAGAAGATGATGATGATGACGAATGATTAGTAAAAGATCATCAGCAGTTCACACCATAGGTACTATTTCATGTCTTCATCCATAACTTGGTCAAATTGACGATGAAAAACACTAGTGGATTCATCTTGAGCATTTTGGTGTAGATTGGTAACTTTCACATTACTCTTTTTGTTGTCTCTTTGGTGATGTTTCAGGTGAGGTAGGCTTTGTTCTTATGGAATCTTTCGTCCAGAAATGAGACGTCACCCAGCCTCCTCAGCTCCATCAATAGGTTGCAGATTGGCAATTGCATCTTGCTTTTTTGGTATTCCATAAAAAAAATAGTTATAGGTTTACATCTCAATTTTGGAAACTAACTATAGAAAACTACAGTAATGTTCTTCTAACAAAAACACATTGTATAACCTTTTACACATTACATAATTTTCAACTATGTGGTTTTATTTGACCCAAAGAAAAACAGAGGCTCTATTTGTATACAAATTGCTTATAAAGGGACCGAAAGATAAATAAGAAAAGAGCTGAATGGATCAATATAAGGGTAGTTTCGACAATTCACATAAGCTAAAAGACGACAATAAAAAGATAAAAGAACAAACCCTAGTCTGAATTTTCACGGCCGACCTATCATCTATTAAGCTCCTCCGAGTCTTGTTGGCTTCAGTTTAGTTTGTGTGACCAAATCAGTCTTCTCCGGCGCTACAGCGATTCTCCGGTACGGAGTCATTCACCTCTCTCTCTCTCTCTCTCTCTCTCTCTCGTTATCTTTCTCTCTATCCTCTGTCTTTCTGAGTTTTTGGTTTCCGTGTGTTCTGCTTTTGTCTTTCTTGTTATCTTCGCAATTTTGATAGAGAATTGTTCAAATTGAGATTCTTTATGCTAGAGAATGGTTATCTTATTGCTTCGCACATTCTTTTGATCATAATTGTTAGAACGATATCGGAATTGTTCTTTGTTAACTTCGCATTGATAGTTTTAGTGTTTCTTGTTTGATTTTATCTATCTTGCGGGAGGAAAGAGTTTAACTTTCATTATAAAAGTTTAAGTAAACAGTTAGAATTTGTGCTTAATGTTTGTGCGGAACTGAATGTTTGAGTAAGGAAGCTGAACAAGGTAGATGCATGAGTCTATGTTACATGATGTCATGACACATGCTTTCTTTATGATAGATGGCAAGCGCTTGGAACATGAGCATTGCAATGGTTCATAGGGATATAGAGAGGGAATGGGGAGATCAGTGTGGAGTTGTTTCATTTTGTTTTTATTATCATTGGAGTTTCTTGCTCTTCTCTTTGGGAACCAGTTTAGTCATCATGGGACGGTTCTGGAGAAATATATATTTCAAATTTTATAATAGCTTTTGGAGCACATTGGAGCAAATAAGCGTTTGGAGCTTGTGGAGCACTGCTCTGACCGAGGATTGCTCTCACTTGGTTTGCTTCATATATATTTTTGGTCTTACTGTGTTTTTTTTTTCTCTATATTCATCATCTCATCTTAATGCTGAGGCTATATGGATAGCTGTCTGAGTGGAGATTCTTTGTCTATAGCAGTAAACTTTGGTCCTTTACTTATTTGTTTCCTTTATATTCACATGTGCAGTAACCTCTTTGGTGTATTCTAACCTTTGCAAACAATGAGTGGGCGATTTTCTCGGTCAATCTATGTTGGTAACTTGCCTGGCGACATTAGAGAACATGAGATTGAAGATCTGTTTTGCAAGGTCAGTTTTTGGTTATTTGTTAGACTCAATTACCGATATTATCCCTACAAGATAAAACGAAGATTCTGGAAATATCTTTTGTGTTTATCTTAATGCTCTTGTTTGCAGTATGGCCGCATTGTGGATATTGAACTGAAGGTTCCACCTCGTCCTCCATGTTATTGTTTTATTGAGGTAAGCTAATTCACTTAAATTACATGTTCCTAACTAAATTTACAAGATATAGTTTCACTCAACCAAGCTCTGTTGAATATTTTGTAGTTTGAGCATTCTCGGGATGCTGAAGATGCCATCAAGGGCCGTGATGGCTATGATTTTGATGGCTGTCGCTTGCGGGTAATCAGACATTTATTACATCCTTGCTATTTTTCAGTTGGCTTTAGTGTTTCGCTGGTCCTGAATAACTGAGTCCAAACTTTTCTGGCTGCTTCACATTACCTTTCAATGTTTCTATTCATTAGTCCATAGTTTCTAATCATAACTTATACAGGTTGAGCTTGCCCATGGTGGCCGAGGACAGTCTTCAAGTGATCATTGTGGTGGTTATAGTGGTTGAAGAGGCTATGGTGGTGGTGGTGGAGGTGGTGGTGGATCTGCTCGGTTTGGCGTCTCACGACACTCAGAGTTTCGAGGTTCGTGTAATATGCTATGAGAAGATGGTATGGATTAAGTTTGGTTTAATGCTTGCTTTTTCTGATTCTTGGATGTCTTGTTTTACAGTTATCGTACGTGGGCTCCCATCATCTGCTTCATGGCAAGATTTGAAGGTCTGATGACGCTTCATGTTTTGATGTACCATATTGATTTCTACTTCCTAGTCTTAGTTTTTGTATAAAACCATTATTTCAGGATCATATGCGGAAAGCTGGTGATGTGTGCTTTGCTGAGGTCACTCGAGACAGTGATGGTGCGTTTACAGTTTCTTATGCCCACTTAAATATTTGAATGGCCTACTTCCTTAGCAATATCTTTCTTTTGTCAGCTTGAAGCAGCATTTTTGTTTGGGATATATTATAGTTGTGTCTTTTTCTTACACATGACAATCTTTAATAATGTTCAGGAACTTATGGTGTTGTCGACTATACCAATTATGATGACATGAAATATGCTGTAAGTTAACTACGTTCTTCTCTCTTGCTGTATAGCACACTAAGAATTTATTTATTTATTCTGTGGTTCAAAACCTGTGATTTCAGATAAGGAAACTTGATGACACAGAGTTCAGAAACCCCTGGGCTAGAGCTTATATCCGGGTACAATTTCGCTTTGCAGTCTTTTTTTGTTTGCCCTCTTTTCTCCATTAAGAAAACATTTTATATTATCTGATGAAACTTTTACTTATATCCGACACTTGACATGGTCAGTTATAAGGGTTGATAGTAAATATGCTTCTATGGTTGAAATGAGTAATGAAACAGGGAGAGGTTTAACTAGATGGGAAAGATTAAAAGTAGAATTTACGTATTTAGGGTTTTAGGTATCTCAAATCTCTCAACAGTATAATGTGGTAGATGATTCATTCTCTCCCCTCCCATTCATGAAATATCTTGTGAATTTAGGCAAGAAATCAATGTTGGCTCACTTGAACATGATTTCACAAGTTAACATGCATGTCATGTCTGTGTTTTCTGCTCATATTCAGGTTAAGAAATATGAAAGCTCCCAATCAAGAAGCCCAAGCAGAAGCAGAAGCCGAGGCCATGGTCGTGGCCGTGGCCGTAGCCGCAGCCGTGATAGCCGCAGCCTTAGCCGTAGCAGGAGCAAGAGCCCAAGGAAGGATATGAGGTGCTATATTTGTTATCATTTGAACCTTATAACTCCCATTTTCAACAATTAAAAGTTGGAGTTTCGTGTTTATGAATCTTTATCGCAGTAAATCACCAAGACGATCCCTTTCCAGGTCGATATCAAAATCTAGATCACCATCTCCTGACATGAAAAAGAGTCCCCCCAGGCAAGTTCTCTCCTTTTCTTTTTGGTGTTCGTTCCTTAACCGTGTTGGTATTTTTGTTCTATATTTTATTTCTAGTTAGTAAGTGTAATTTTTTCTTCAATTTAGGGCAATGTCGAGATCTAAGTCCAGGTCCAGGTCGAGGTCCAGGTCTAGGTCTCCATCAAAATCTCCTCCCAAGGTACATAAATAAGCTTGCATTGTAGCATTAAAAAAATGCCAAGTTATAGGCAAAAGACCAAAGAAAGCATCTTTAAAAATTGTCCTTTTTTTTGTTCTCAGGTTCGTGAAGGCAGTGACTGAGTTGTCTAGGCGGTGAAAAGGACCAGAAGAAAAAGAGTGGTAGAATTCTCAAGTCAAGATCCAATCTGTGACATTTGTTGGTTTTTTGCTGTTTTTGGATAATTGACTTCTTCTGCTCCCTGTGCTTCCTTTGCTTTCAAATCATCTTTGCACTATTCTCTTTCTCTCTTTCATTATGTTATGGATGATTCCGTGAGCTTTTGTATGGTTGGATTGGATTGGACCTTTTCGTGTCCTTGCCCTTTAAAGTCATAGCTTGGATTGAAATCCTTGAACTGATTTATTTGATAAATGTCATCAGACTAAAGTAGGTGTAAAGTCTGGTGTGATGTGCAAAATCTGAAGACAAAGTTATATGCAAAACTATTGCTTTGTAACGATGATTAGGGAGGAAGAAGTAAAGCAATCTAAAGAGAAGAACACCATAGGTCATCCGACACTATATTGAAACGTTACCTATGAAGTCCTAAGCATTAGATGTATTTGACAATTCATTAGAGAAAATATTAAGAGATTAATTTGATCCATTCGCATTAGAGAACACTGTTGCAATATTTTTTTAAAAGATAAATCGAGGCTGTATATATATATATATATAAGATGCCCAACTTAGAAACCAAACTAGCTAGCTGTTATAAAGTCTTATGAAGCCATAATAGCATCCATAAGCCTCACATCTTCTACATGGTCTATAAATGTGTAAATCTTCCGACCCTTAAAAGCTTCAATCCCTTGGATTTTAACTCTTATAATAGTGTTCCTCTTCATATTGTAATAGAAAATGTAGAAAGGATCATATAAACCGAAGGAAGTCAACACAATTTCACCATTACGAGTCATCCCAACAATATATAACCAGTCATTTGCAACTACGTTCTTCCACAAAGGCGGCAATATGTATAAATGCCTCGACCATTTCTGTTCGTCGACATCATCCAAAACCCACAACTCGATGCATGTAGTTCTTTTATTAAACATACCATCTGAATCATTGATTAGTGCACCTAACTTGTCATTGTAATTGATCAGAGTACGAAGCAAGAACTGGATCCACACACCTTGGTTTTCAATACTAATAAACTTGAACTTTTCAGACCTAACGTCAAAGCAAACTATCATTAACCGAGTTCCCATAGCTTTATAAAATAAAAGCCCATTGATGCATATCCCAACACATTGAGGATCATGAGGAATGGAGCATTCAACCATTCTCCATAATAATCTCCCTCCAGGTTCTAATGTGAGAACTCGATGCCTTCGAGCACCAATTGATACACACAACACTTTGTGCTGTTTCTTGATCCGATCATATCCAAAATAGGTTTTTTTCATTTCAGTGCTCTCATTTGTCGTATCGGGTAAGGTTACGTACTTTCCTGTGCTAGGGTTACATATCATCAGGTTCGTATCTTTATTGCATATCAATCCACAGACAGGAGGACAAACCTTAGAAACCTCAAAGGAACATGGGAAACACATGTGACGATCGGCAACTAAAGATGGAGACGAGTTCTTGTCTAGATTTAGAGGCTGAGGTGATGTGAAGAAGAGCCACCTACCGTCAACATGTAAGGTAAACAGAAGACGTGGACGAGCAGAGGAGTTGGTGAGGTAAAGCTCGGTGAAATAGGGAAAGCTGAGGATTGAAGACCATTGCTTCGACACGCAACGGAATCTTGCCATGGATTTGGCAGGAACTCTCGAGAGAATCTCAGAGACGAGATCATTTGGTATCTCCGGCAAGGAAGATCGTGAAATGGTTAAACCCATTGAGAAACACGATACCGGTTTAGGCTCTAGCTAGTACGTACTCTCTTCCACGTCAAATAGGATTTTAAGATTCATAGGAGTAATTGTTTGTAGATACTATATATAAATTGAAGTTAAATATGTTTGTTCATACCAATCTCTAATCCAAGTTAATAAAGATGAAAAATAAAATACTGTCACCAAATCCAAAAAAATTAAGTAAATTTATTAATTAAATGGATGTATTTTCAATAGACATAATATTTGTAAGATTTTAATACATGTGTGTCAAAATAGTATGAAATATTGGCAAGTAAATAACTAAATTATGAAAAGAAAAATGTTTTCGTAAATATAATGGAATATAAGAAAGTTGATTTATATAATCAGATCTTACAAATTATAATTTTCTAATGATAGTGAAAAATGCTGTAAAAAAAAAAAAACAGATAGTGAAAATTTTATAAAATAAAAAATTAAAAAAAAACGGGTAAAAGAGAAGGGGTTTGTTCGTACCAGACGGAAAAGATGAGTCAACCATGTATGTGCATGTTTGTTTTAAGAGATTTTTAGAGTTACGAAGAGAGTTGCATGTCTTCGTATGGATGTTCATCTATATATATGTGTGTCTTACATGTAGTTAAATTTGATCGATTGGCCTCATTTCGTAAATTAATTAGTAAGATTAAAAAAAATAAAGATGTTATGATGATGTAACTAGACAAAGTCAAATGGTAAACAAACATAAAGGACGGTATGTGAAGTTGTTAAACACTTTTACATATGGTTCACATTCTCTATATGGTCTATAAAGGTGAAAATCCCTGAACCCTTACGAGATCCAAACCCTTGGATTCTAGCTTTTATGAATGTATTCCTCTCCACATTGTAGATCAAAACGTAGAAAGGATCCGATGGAACGTATGAAGACAACACAAACTCACCATTACGAGTCATCCCAACAACGCGAAACATGGCCTTTGTCGCAACTAAATTCTTCCAAATATGAGGGAATGTGTAGACATGCCTCGACCATCTCCCTTGTTCGGCATCATCTAAAACCCACAGCTCAATCCTTTCAGTTCTTCCATAAATTAGGTTCTCATCTATCACACCTAATTTACCTTTGTGATTAATCAGACGCGTACACCATACCTCCTGCTCCAGAGATGGTGGATTAATAATAAACTCGAACTTCTCAGAGCTCAAAACAAAGCAAACTATCATGTTAACTAGAACCCTACTTCTGTCATGAGCTATATAATATAAAACCCCACTTATGCAAATCCCAAAATGCCCTATGGGATCATATGGTCGGGAACATGTGATCTTTCTCCACGACAGTTTACCCGTACCTAATGTTAGAACCTTAGCTTTTTGAACGGAGGTGTATTCACAAATGTCCACGCACAATACTTTGTATTGTTTTCCGACTGGATCATACCCAAAAAAGATTCTCATTTCATCCTTCATCCATGTTGGATTGGGTAAGGTTTCGTTCTCTCCTGTGCTAGGGTTACATATCATGAAACCCTTATTTCTATTACATATCAGCCCCTCGACAGGGGAACAAATGCCATGGGAACAGTCTGTAGTGGGGAAACACATGTGATATTCGGCTGTTAAAACACACGAGTAACTCCGGTCTAGATTTGGAGGCTGAGGTGCCGAGAAGATGAGGATGTGTATCACTAGTGAGTTTATGTGTTGACTCACTAGTGGGTTTATGTGTTGACTCACTAGTAATCTCCACTTACCGTTGAGATTTGGTGAGGCGACGGCTGAGAACTGAAGCCCATTGCTTCGACACGCAACGGCATCTCGCTAAGTCTTCCACAGACAATCTAGAGACTATCTCAATCAAGAGATCATTTGGGATGGCCGAGAAGAAAGATGGTGTTTCACATTTTTGTCGGGAGATGGTTAAACCCATTAAGATTCAAATTCACCAAAGATAATCTGGCTCTAACTAAGCCTCTAACGACGAGATAAATTGCCTCGTCTTCTTTGTTCCTTTATATAGGCAATAAATTGAAATTATGTGGAAAGAGGATAAAAAGGAATAATATATGCGGAAGACTTTTTTTTACATGATTTATGGATTTTTATGAAATGAATCAATCTAAATTTAAATAACTCGTCGGTATTTATTAAAACTAACTTAATTTAAAAGAAAAAATAATCAAATAAATTGTTTACACTTTTAACCCAATTAAACATGAAAGTTGATGATATAGTCAATATTTTAATTTACTTTAATGATTTTAAAACCAAGATCTACATAAATTTCTCTTTTTTAAAAATTTTGTTGAATTTTGACACATATAAATCATATTAAATATTATAGATAAATATTTTTAGAGTATTAAGTAAGGTTTTAAGTAAATATAACATTAATGTTAGGTTTATTTTAAATAAATCATCATTCAGATATTCTAATCAAACCAAAATGTTAACAAAAAAATCAAAATACATTTGTTTTAAAGCTTTCCGGACCACTACAAGAAATATGAGTATTGATAGCACATTAGGATACCATAAAATCTTATAACTTAAATTTTGTCAATGCGGTTAGAATACCATAAAATCTTAATTTTTGTAAGCTGACTAATCCGAGTCTCTTCAGGCTAAGCCCTAAATCTTTTTTTTTGTCTGAACGGGCTTAGTTCAGAAGACCCGTTATTTTTTCTGGAATTATATATTGAAGTTAGAGTCCTATGTTTTTCAGGGTTGGCATGCCGTAACATTGTTTCGCTGCTCCCATAAGTGGTACACTGTGGCTTGAGCTGCTATCTTCCGGATCACTATTTGATTGAGGAGTTAAATTCTTCTACTACCAGAAGAGGATGACGAAGTCGGCAAGTCGGCCAATTAATTAAAAACCAAGCAGTTACGAAGGTGAAGGGGTGAAGTGATGCACGCCTAGATGTAACACGTATTTCCACACTTCTAAAGAGATGTTGCAATGGATGAGCAAATGATCCCTAGATTTAATTGAAGAGTAACACATATGTAGTTGAGATGTTTATGCCCTAGTGTATGAACTTTGCTAGGACATGTAGTTGGTTTAGGTGAACAGTCCAGGAAGTACAAGCGTGTTAGGCACTGAACCATCATATCCGTTTAATTTTAGAATCTTAAATGTTTATACATGGGATTAAGTTAAGAATTTAGATTTTTAATTTATTTATGAATCTTCAACTAGGCTAAGGCCACCAGTTTGGATTCCGAATTTAATGTTTACAAATTACAGGTTTAAGGTTTAGATTTTGTTTTAGTAAATGTTCATGAGATTGAGGGAGTTAACTCAAATATCTTTCAATTTTTAGGTTCCATCTTTTCTCTCACAAGATTTAATTCTGTTCTCTAGTGATTTTCTTTCTGTCTTTATAGTCCAATACCGATATACATCTAGGCTATAGCTAAATGTTAACATACCTTCTTTAGAACAACACCAAAGACATGTAAACAAGCAACTTTATTTATTTATTAATAAAATGTTGTCGTGCCTTTTCTTCTTCTTTCACTGTCATTGAAAATATTGCAACGAGCTCGTGGATCACTAGAATCATCTTTGTTACTCGTAGGTTTACCAATTAAGTTCTTCAACGGTTTTACAAATGGATGGATTATTTGCTCAACATATCTTTGGATGGATATAATAACAAAGATACAAAGTGGGTTAATTTTGCTCATGATAAAAAAGAGAGAGTTTAAAATATCTAATGAAACAGCTTACAACAATTATCGATTATGTTTCGAGTTTCCTCAAAGACATAAATCAATCAAAATACAGTACACAAATATAAAAAATAGTCATACACGAATAGTAAAGGAACAAATGTTGCTTACACGAATTGAAACAATATAAGCACAACAACGCTCATGATAAAGTCCTATGAACTGCCCAACACTTGCATAAGCTTCACATCTTCTACATGGTCCATGAAAGTCTGAACCTTCATCAGATCATCGGCATCACGAACAACAACTCCTAACTGGACTTCAGCCTTTCCGACTGTGTTTTTCACCACATTGTAATACACGATGAAGAAAGGATCATTATCCAAATACTCTGGGGCGAACACGATATCACCTGCACCACTCATCCCCACAACATTCATCTCCTTATGTTTCCCAACCAGATTCTTCCAGGAAGACGGCAACTTGTAGACATGCTTCGACCATTTCTCGTTCTCCATATCATCTAGAATCCACAGCTCAAATCTTGTGGTTTCACTGAAAAAGATAGTCTCATAAGGGAGAACTGCAGCTAACTTACCTTTGACATCTATAAGAGTTGACCTCCAAAGCATAGTGTCCACATCAAGAAAGTTGAACTTCTCAAGCGTCATATCAAAACAAACTAGCATAATAGGTTTAAGACATCTAGCGTCATTGCGCACAGCTAAGTAATACATAAACCCATTGATGCATATTCCATTAGATAAAGACGAATGGGGTACGGAACTTTCAGTTATTCTCCACGATAGTTCTCCCCTTCCTAATGTCATAACTCGATAGTCGTCCTTGGACTTGCCCAATACCTTGAATACTTTATATATCGGATCATATCCAAAGTAGATATTCACAGTACCTCCTCTTGATGGAATCTTCATCTTGGGCAAAGTGATGCACTGTCCAGTGCTTGTGTTACAGATCAATGGATCCGTATCCAAACTACAGACCAATCCGCAGACAGGACGTGAAACATCACAATAACCAACTTCAGTGGGGAGACTCATGTGACGATCGGCAGCTAAAACAGACGAGCTGATCTGGTCCTGAGGTGCGGAGAGGAAGAGACACTTACCGTTGACTTCGAGTTTGAACAAGAGACAGGGACGAGTGGATGATGTTTTCAGGTACAAGTCGGTGAAGTCTCGACGGCGGAGAATGTAAGACCATTGCTTGGAGACGCAACGGCACCTTGCGATGGATTTCACCGGCAATCTCGAGAATACTGAGATGAGGAGATCAATTGGTATAGACCTTTCCGAGATGCTTAGGGGATCCATCTTGGGGACTTGATTCTGTTGTGCCTCCATGACGGCACATGAGCCCAACTTCACACTAGGACAACAATAACTCTCTCCACTCTCCACTCTCCACTCATCTCCACCGTTTATTTTCTAAGTCACCGATTCTGTTTTTAGCCATACAAAATTTTGTTTTCCTTACTTAAAGTAAGAGTAACAGTTTTTTAAAATGGGCCATTATATATTTAAATTATTATCTGCCCAAAACATTTGTTCTCTTATTGTTGTTTGAAATATAAATGTTTCAATTTTATAGGTTACATACTGAAACCAATAAAATATTTGAGGGTGTATATATATTTATCTACTTTCAGTTTTTTAATTAACTTCAAGATCTACATGATATCCAGTGTCCAAGATCAACCTATAAGTCCCAATGCCTTCAATTCGTGCCTTCATTCTGTTTCCCATAAACAAAAATTGTTCAGGTCCTCTTATGGGTTGAATCGAACTGAATCCCTGTTTAATATGTGACACATGAGTAGTAGCACCAGTATCTAACCACCAAGTATTTTTAGGCACTTCAACAAGGTTCAATTCAGAGCAAACATAAATATGTTGCGTACCTTTCTTGTCGAACCAAGCCTTTCTTTTCGGACAATCTTTCTTGAAGTGTCCCACCTTCTTGCAGAAGAAACACTTCTTTTCCTTATGGATCTGACTTTCGGGTCCTTTTATGAAAGCTTTATCCTTTGCCTTGCCATGCCTACTTGGTTTTCCTTTAGTGCTGCTAACGTTTCCAAAACCCACAAGATTGGCAACATGATCCTTCATTTTCTTAATTCTCCCTTCCTCCTGAACTAACATAGCCTTTAATTCCTTAAAGTTCCATTTATCTTTGATGGTGTTGTAATTCACCTGGAACTGGCTAAACTCAAAAGGTAGAGAGTTCATAATGAACTGGACCAAGAAATTCTCATGAACTTCCATTCCCAAGGTTGACAACCTTGCTGCCAAATTAGACATGTGGGTCACATGATCATGAATTGGCTGAGACCAGTCAAACTTTTTCGTAGTAAGCTCATTCATGAGACTCCCTACAACCGACTTGTCAGCCAAATCTGATTGTGAACACTCTTTAATTTTCTGTATGAACTCCCTTGCTTTCTCTGTCTTAGGCATAGTTGGCTTAACACTTTCTGCCATTGTCATCCTCATGAGGTTCATACTCAGCCTGTTAGATCGCTCCCAAGTCTCGTAACGAGATTTTTCATTTTCGGAGCTGTCAACTGTAATGGCTGGAGGTTCCTCATCCGTTAGTATTGCAGAGTCCAAAGACATTACACCCAATGCAAAACGGATCTGTTCTGACCATTCACCATAATTCAGCCCATTGAACTTCACGACTGAGTTAGCAGATGCATACAAATTTGATGAAGCTGCAAACATTTAAACATGCTTACCTATTAGTGCTTTGATTCTTTTATACAGACTCTTAAGGCCTAGCTTAACTTTAAAACATGAATTTAAATAACCTTTGGGCAATATTTAAACACATGCATATTTAATGATGCTAAATTTTTATACTTTTATAATCAATCAAATTACACATATAAATCAAATAAACATGTTACCTTTGGATATACATATTACTGACTATATAAAAAATGATTAATTCTTTCATATTATTAACTATGTATTCAATGATCCACCTTTGGGTGATCTACAAAAATATATAGATAATAAAATAAAAAGTAAGAGTAACAGTTTTTTAAAATGGGCCATTATATATTTAAATTATTATCTGCCCAAAAGATTTGTTCTCTTATTGTTGTTTGAAATATAAATGTTTCAATTTTATAGGTTACATACTGAAACCAATAAAATATTTGAGGGTGTATATATATTTATCTACTTTCAGTTTTTTAATTAACTTGAATCGAGAATTACATAGTTATCAACGAGCATACATATACTGATATACACCCAACATATACAATAAAAGTAAGATAATCAATACAAGAAAAAAGAAATATTGTAATTATGAAATAAATTATGAGAAAATAAAACAGTAGCATTGATCTGAAGTTTTTATGAAATTTAAAATAACAGCTTATTACATAATAAGAGTCACATTCTCGACATGGTTTAAGAAGGTGTAAATGCTTTGACCTCTAACAGGACCAAGCCCTTGAATTTGAACTTTTTTTATAGAGTTCCTCTCCATATCCAAGTGAAATATGTAGAACGGATCAGACAAGACGTTCGGAGCAAACACAACTTCAGTGGTTCCATTAATTATCCCAACAATGTAAACTTTAGTCTCCGCAACTAGCTCCTTCCACCTAGGCGGCAATATGTGAACATGTCTTGACAATGTATGTTCTTCAGTGTCTTCTATAACCCATAACTCAAAGCTTTCAGCAGTTCCATCCATGAAAGTGATTGGTGATCTACAACAGATTCCTCCTAATTTACCCTTGTAATTTATTAAAGTTGTCGGAAACCCAAAATCATTGTTCTTGATAAAGTTGAACTTCTCCTGCTTAACATTAAAGCAAACTAACACAATGTTATACTCCTTATCACTAGCTAAGTAATATAGCATCCCATCGATGCAAATCTCCCTACGAAAAGGTATGTGGTCTACAGAACACTCAAGCATTCTCCATTTTAGTTTGCCCGTTCCTAGCGTGAGAACTTGATACTCTTCCGCTTTATACAAAAAGGGCCTTCTACAAATTGTCATGCACAATACCTTATATTGTTTTTCGCTTGGATCAAAACCTAAATAGGTTACGACCTGACTCCTCCACGTTCTCACTTTGGGTAGAGATTGGAATTGTCTGGTGCTAGGGTTACATATACTCATCCTTGCATCCTTCCTATCACTTAAACGCCACTCATCTCTTGTACACAACAATCCACAAACAGGGACACAAACTCGAAAGGGGAGAGGTTTAGGGACCTCCATATGACTATCAACCACTAAAAGATTGGAATTCATGTTGTGCCCAGGTGAAGAGAAGAAATACCACGTACCCTCATCTTGAAATGTTAAAAGGAGACGTGGGAGAGCAGAAGACCTCTTCGGGAACATATCGGTGAAAAATGGGTCGCAAAGAAGAGAGTTCCAGTTGTTGGAAACACATCGAGACCTCGCCACGGATTTGGTAGGCAGCCTGGAGAGTATTTGCACTATGAGATCAGTTGGCAGCTGCGTACGAGACTTTTTTACTAACCCATCCGTTTAGATATGGTTAGGGGAGCCTCATCACTGGAGAGGTGCTCCTTCAGTTTTTTATTGGCGGCCATTGAAACCCTTTTGAGCTTGTACCAATAGACAAACACAACAGCCACCTATGGTTTATATATGGTCTTCCAAGATTTTACAGTCCACTAGTTACACGACAGCTGCCACCTTTTGGATTCTTTTCTGTTTCTACCATTGTCTTTATCTTATCTCTTTTGTAATCTAATCTTTTTTACCTATATATTCTTTTCGTAGTACCTTTATTATTATATATATAGATTATTATCCATCATTAGGTAGTAATTTTTTATACATAGATATATACACTTTATACATAGATATATACCAAATCATACCATTGATTTTGGGCCTATATATATTTACTAGAGTAAACTCTAGACTACGCTCGGTAAACTTTACAATTAAATATTTTTTGAATTAATTAATTTTCATGAATTGGCCCATAATCTAGTAGCAAATAATAACTTCATTAAGAACATGCACCACCATACTAAGAATTGTTTTTTGCTCTTATAAATATAGAAATTTGGCTAATGAATCGGCTAGCTGTGGCCAAATATCCAGAAATTAAAAAAAAATCTTTTTAATCATGTAATTGTGTATTAATATTTTAACAAAAGACAACCTACATTATGTGGTACTCTATATTTTTGTGTAATTTATTTCTTTTGCAATTAATATTTAAGGTTTTGTAAATATAAATTTTTACTCCTTATGGTTAGTCTATATACTTTTTAAATTATATACCGCATGTAAATTATTTGTAGTTTGTTTAAAATGTAATGAATCGTAATATCAAAATTATGAATTAGTTTTATTTTCATAAAGTATATTAGTTTCATTTTCCCTCAATTCTGTAGTTATCTCTATTTTATTTATATATTTGAAATTTTAAATGTGTATATATGTATTAAGTTAAGATTTTAGATTTTTTATTTATTTATGAATCTTCAACTAAGCTAAGGCAACCAGTTTGGGTTCAGAATTCAATGTTTACAAATTACAGGTCTAAGGTTTAAATTATTACTAAAAGCTTAATTATGAGCTTTAACGTTTAACTCACGTATCTTTCAGTTTTTAGTTTCCATCTTTTGTCTCACAAGTCGCAAGATATAAATTCTGTTCTAGTGATTTTGCTTCTGTATTTATAGTCTAACACCGACACATCTAGGCTAGCTACATGTAAACATACCTTCTCTAGAACAACACCAAAGACATGTAAACAAGCAATTTTATTTATTTGTTACATCTTTAATTAAAAGTAATGCATTCTATATTCCAGAGAGATCCTTCCAAGTTCCAAGAATAGAAGTATTGTCGTGCCTTTTCTTCCTCTTCACTGTCATTGTAAATATTGCAATGAGCTCGGGACTAGAATCATCTTTGTTACTCGTAGGTTTACCAAGTTTTTCAACGGTTTTACAAATGGATGGATTATTTGCCCAACATATCTTTGGATGGTATCACAAAGATACACACATGTACAAAGTGGGTTAATTTTGCTCATGAAAAAAAAAAAGAGAGAGATTAAAATATCTAATGAAACAGCTTAAAACAATTATCGATTATGTTTCGAGTTTCCCAAAGACATAAATCAATCAAAATACAGTACACAAATATCAATAATAGTCATACAATAGTAAAGGAACAAATGTTGCTTACACAAATTGAAACGCTCATGATAAAGTCCTAAGAACTGCCCAAGACTTCCATAAGCTTCACATCTTCTACATGGTCCATGAAAGTCTGAACCTTCATCAGATCATCGGCATCACGAGCAACAACTCCTAACTGGACTTCAGCCTTTTCGACTGTGTTTTTCACCAAATTGTAATACACGATGTAGAAAGGATCCTTATCCAAATACTCTGGGGCGAACACGATATCGCCAGCACCACTCATCCCTACAACATTTAACTCCTTATGTTTCCCAACCAGATTCTTCCAGGAAGACGGCAACTGGTAGATATGCTTCGACCATTTCTCATTCTCCATATCATCAAGAATCCTCAGCTGAAAGCTTGTAGTTTCACTGAAAAATATAGTCTCATAAGGGAGAACTGCGCCTAACTTACCTTTGACATCTATAAGAGTTGCCCACCAAATCATAATGTCCACATCAAGAAAGGTGAACTTCTCTAACGACATATCAAAACAAACTAGCATAATAGGTTTAAGACATCTAGCGCTTTTTGTTTTCCTTGCTTATCATATTTAGTGTTTTCTTAAAAAAAAAAAAAAATAGTTTGTTTTTTTTTTTAATTTAAACTTGAATGTAATTTAAATGTAATTTAAATGTAAGAAGAACATACTAAAGCTTGTAGACTGAAGAAGAAAGTTTTTTAGCCTTCTAATCAAAAGTATCAAAAACATTTTTCACTATCTTTCTCAGAGTTTGAGGCTTTTCAGGGAACTCCTTGTGGCTCCATCTTCCTCCTCAACCTCGACTACAACTCTTGATTTCTTCTTTGATTTTACTTTATCAACAGACCCCTTTAAAGGTCTTGCATCATCTTCGTCATCTTCATCATCTGAGTCATGATCATCACCATCTTCATGAATGTAAGACTCCTTAGATGGAAGACCAGAGAAGTCTTCTATATCTTTTTCTAACTCCTTCTCGAGTTCATCGTCACCTTCAACATATTCAATCACTCCATCCTCTTCCACTTCTACTTCCACTTCGTTTCCAATATCAAGAACTTTGTTAAACCCAGCGTCTGGGTAATTGTATATGTCAGTAGGGTAAATGCCTGTCTTCAAACGAGTTCACAACTCGGTTTCAATGGCCTTATCCAACACCGCTGCTTTTAGAGCCTTCTCCTCTCTTCTCTTCTCCCTCTTTATTTGCCTCCTCGGCATAGGAAGTACAGTCTCCCTTGTATTCAGAGCAAGTTTTCTCATACGAATACGCATCTGAGTCATTTTAGTCAGTCTTTGTTTAACCTTATGCTGCAACAACTTGGGCCAGTACAACAAGTGTTTGTCAATCATTTCAAGAATCAAGAATTACATGATAATTATCAACGACCATACATATACTGTTGATATAACAAAAATAATCGGAAAAAAAAAATGAACCATGTAAGACTCACATGCTAACAGATTAACAAATCTATTATTTTGTTTGAGATCTATTAAAATTTGAGTTGATTTTGTTGTTCGACTAGATAAAACTCCGATAAATTCTTCAAACATCATTAGTAATGAACTAATGACATTAGCACTTTAGCAGACGAAATATGAAACCCAGGATGTGAGATCGCATCACACGTTTTGGGATAAAAGTCTCTTAGTGACCACGTCGGAGATAATTGATATGCAATGGATATAGACGACTCAACATCTCACTGTCTAAACCACATACCAATCCGCATACATTAATCTTCAACTAGGCTAAGGTCACCACTTTGGGCTCAGAGTCTAATGTTTACGAATTTAAGGGTTTAAGATTTCGACTTTGTTTTACTGAAGGTTTATGAGCTTGGGCGATTAATTAAGTCACGTATCTTTCAATATTCGATTTCCATCTTTTGTAGCACAAGAATATTTAATTATGTACTCTAGTGGTATTTATAGTCTAACACCGACACATCTACAAGTTAACATAACTTGCTGTCTTTAAAAGTTTAGAACAACACCAAAGACATGTAAACGAGCAACTTTATTTATTACATCTTTAAAAGTTATGATTCTTCCGAAGAGATCCATTCAAGGAATATTCTTTGTTACACTTACTTGCTCGCAGGTTTACCAAGTTCTTCTAAACAGTTTAACTGTGCGAATGGTAAAATTCTTTGTTCAACATCGTAGTTATATCTCACAAAAATACAGACACTACAAAAATGGCGTTTTATAGCACACTAGAATACCACGAATCTGAAAACTGCTATTAATATGGATATCTCGAACTTGGGTACTACATGATAGCATTTTATTAGTGTTGGACCGTAATTTCATTAAACGGTAACCAAAAACTGAGCTTTAGAGCCTGTTTTGCTAAGTCCAATATTTTACTAAGTGTTCTGCACTAGATAAAAGTGTATCAGGGGAAAAAAATGGGTAAATTTGCATTATATTACATTTTTGAAAGATAATTTGTTGTTTAATACATTTACTATTTATAATTTGTAAAATAGGTGGGTGTGTAATAAAGAATGTGTGTAATAAAAATATTTATGGGGTAAGAGGTTGTTGGGTGAAAAGACAAAAATGGGATTGTGTGTTTGTGGTATTTTCTGTACATATAATTAGTGTACAGATTGGTATGTACAATTGTATTTGTACATATATCATATTGTACAAATACGTGTAAAATGCAATATAATAGTCAATATATATACAATTATATTTGTACATATATCATTGTATACAATTGTTATACATACATTTTTCTGTACATATAATAAGTGTACAGTTTGATCTGTACAATTGTATTTGTACATATATCCTATTGTACAAATACGTGTACAATCGTTTACTACTTGTACACTAATATCTGTACATTTATTAAGTTGTACATATCTAAAATTTATAAAAGTTATTTGTTATTATCAAATAAAATCTTCAAACAAAATGCATATCATATAATAGAGGAAAAAACATAGATTTTTATATATCTGAAATTTATAAAAATAAAAATTTTTATTGACTAGTATTTTAGTTTTTAGATTGAAGGGAGAATGTAATAGAAAAAGAAAAAAGAAAAAAATTAAATACTAATTAAAAATCTGAGAGGAAATAATAATAATAAGGTCGACTAATTTGAAGAGATGATGAGAGATGTGCATATATAATTGAAGACTACTGATTCCCAATAGATAGTGTTTAAAATAAAAACAGATACTCCCTCTGTTTCATTATAAGTGATGTTTAAGGTTTTGGCACACTAAATAATAAAACATATAACTTACCCATTTTCCATAAAAACATCATTAACTAATATGAATTCAACCAATAAGAAAATATGATGTAAAATATAATTGGTCAAAAAATATTAAATACATTAAATTTTTGCATAGAAAATTGAAAACATCACTTATATTGAAACAAAAAAAATTGGCTAAAACATCACTTATAATGAAACAGAGGGAGTATAACTTAATTAGAACAATAATTGATTTGAGTTAGCTAGTAGTGTTTAATGTAAACAAGAGCTAGTATTGTTTAATGTAAACAAGAGCATGTACGGAGTAACAAAACAAAAATGAAGGTACATTACAGAAATTATAACATAGGCATTTATAATAACTTAACACATTCCTCCTAATTTACCCTTGTAATTTATTAAAGTTAATGTAGGAAACACAAAATCTTGGTTCCTGATAAAGTTGAACTTCTCCTCCTTAACATTAAAGCAAACTAACATATAGTCTCTAGACTCATAATCCCGAGAAAAGTAGTATAACGTCCCTTCTATGCAAATCTCCCTATGATAAGGGTAGTGGTCTACAGAACACTCAAGCATTCTCCATTCAAGTTTGCTAGTTCCTAGTGTGAGAACTTGAAACTCGCCCGCTTTACCCGAAAAGGGCTTTTCAAGAACGGTCATGCACAATACCTTATATTCTTTTCCTATTGGATCATACCCTAAATAGGTTACAACATGACACCTCCTCGATCTCACTCTGGGTAGATATTTGAATTGTCCTGAGCCTAGGTTACAAATCATCATCCTTTCCTTGCTACGACCTAAAGCCCACTCATCTCTCGTACACAACAATCCACGAACAAGGACACAAACTCGAAAGGGGAGAGGTTTAGGGACATTCATATGACTATCGACAACAACTACACGATTGGAATTCATGTTGTGCCCAGGTGAAGAGAAGAAATACCACGTATCCTCAGCTTGAAAAGTTAAAAGTAGACGTGGGCGAGCAGACGACCTCTTTAGGAACACATCGGTGAAAAATGGGTCGCGAAGAAGAGAGTTCCAGTTATTGGCAACGCATCGTGACTTGGCCACAGATTTGGCAGGCAGTCTGGAGAGTATTTCGACCATGAGATCAGTTGGCAGCTGCGTACGAGACTTTTTTACTAACCCATCCGTTGAAGATATGGTTAGGGGAGCCTCCTCACTGGAGTGGTGCTCCTTCAGTTTTTTATTGGCGGACATTGAAATCTTTTTGAGCTTGTACCAATAGACAAACACAACAGCCACCTATGGTTTATATATGGTCTTCCAAGATTTTACAAAACCCTTAACTACAGTCCACTAGATTTACACGACAGCTGCCACCTTTTGGATTCTTTTCTATTTCTATTTGTTTTTTTGTCTTTTTCTCTTTTGTAATCTAATCTTTTTTTCCTATACATTCCTTTTGTAGTACCTTTATTATTATATATAAAGATTATTATCCATAATGGGTAGTAATTTTATACATAGATATGTACACTTTATACATAGATTTATACATAGATATATATGTACACTTTATACATAGATATATACTCAATCATACCATTGCTTTTCTGCCATTATATATATATATATATATTAGGTTAAGTAATTATTTTTATTTTAGGTATTTACCCCCAAAACAGTATAGACCGTATGTGTTTTTATTTCATCGATCAAATATTTTAACCCAAAAACTGAAAAAAAAATATTTTGAAAACAATATAAACGGCAAAATAACGGTTGTACGCTAGTAAGAATTTATATTATACTTATTTAAACAAACTATTTTCTGGCAGAAAGAGTTTCCATCCTCTTTACAAAAATATGTTGATAATTAAGTAAAAAACATAAATTCGTATGGCCAATACAGAATCAGAGAAAGATATACACCTCGTGGATATGAGTGGAGAGAATTACTTTGACAAAATCTTAAACGGATTAATTTGTATTAGAAATGTAAAAATGTTAGGTCGACCATTTTGAAGAGATGTGAAGCACAGTGTATGCTTCACAAAAGAAATGCAAAGTAATGTCCCAAAAAGAGCATGTACACAGTAACCAGACAAAGATGAAAGTAATCAAAGTAGTTATAACAAAGTCATTTATAATAATTGAACAATGGGAAAAAACACAGATAAAACAACGACTGTCTGAAGAGTCCATGATATTTTACTCATGAGATATATTAGGAGGAAAAATAATTGCATTGATCTTAAGTTCTTTTTTTTTTTTTCTAACAACTTACATAATAAGATTCACGTTCTCAACATGGTTTAAGAAGATGTAAATGTTTTGACCTATAATAGATCCAAGCCCTTGAATTCCAACTCTTTGATAGAGTTCCTCTCCATATCCAAGTGAAATATGTAGAACGGATCAGACAAGACGTTTGGAGAAAAGACAACTTCACTTGTTCCATTAATCATCCCAACAACGTAAATTTTAGTCTCCGCAACTAGCTCCTTCCACATTGGTGGCAGTATGTGAACAAGTCTTGACCATGTCTGTTCTTCAATGTCATCTATAACCCATAAATCAAAGCTTTCAACTCTTCCATCCATAAAAAAATTTGATTCACGATCACGAAAACTTCCTCCTGATTTACCCTTATAATTTACTCTCTCTGTTTCATTATAAGTGATGTTTAAGGTTTTGGCACACTAAATAATAAAACATATAACTTACCCATTTTCCATAAAAACATCATTAATTAATATGAATTCAACCAATAAGAAAATATGATGTAAAATATAATTGGTCAAAACATATTAAATACATTAAGTTTTTGCATAGAAAATTGAAAACATCACTTATATTAAAACAAAAAAATTTGGCTAAAACATCAATTATAATGAGACAGAGGGAGTATTAAAGTTGTCGGAAACCCAAAATCTTTGTTCTTGATAAAGTTGAACTTCTCCTGGTTAACATTAAAGCAAACCAACATAATGTTTCTAGACTCATGATCTGTAGCTAAGTAATATAATATCCCTTCGATGCAAATCTCCTCAGGATCAGGGTAATGGTGTACTGAACATACAAGCATTCTCCATTTCAGTTCGCCAGTTCCTAGTGTGAGAACTTGATACTCTTCTGCTTTAAACAAAAAGGGACTTCCACGAATTGTCATGCACAATACTTTATATTGTTTTCCGATTGGATCATATCCTATATAGGTTATAACATGACTCCTCCTCGATCTCACTTTGGGTAAAGATTTGAACTGTCCTGTGCTAGGGTTGCATATCATCATCCTTGCATCCTTCCTACCACTTAAGACCCACTCATCTTTCGTACACAGCAATCCACAAACAGGGACACAAACTCGAAAGGTGTAATCTTTAGGGATACTCATATGTCTATTGACAACTACAATACTTGAATTGTTGTGTTTCAGGTGATGAGAAGAAAGACCACTTACCCTCAGCTTGAAAAGTTAAAAGGAGACATGGCCGAGCAGAAGACCGCTTCAGGAACAGGTTGGTGAAATAGGGGTTACGGTGTAGAGAGTTCCAGTTCTTTGACACGCAACGAAACCTCGCAAAGGATTTGGCAGGCAGTCTGGAGAGTATTTGGAACATGAGATCAATAGGCAACGTACCAGAGTTGTCTCCTAACCCATCCTTTGAAGATATGGTAAGGTGAGTTTCCTCGTTGGAGACGTGCTCCTTTCGTTTTTTCATGGCGGACATTGAAACCCTTTTGAGTACCAATAGATAAACACAACAGCCACCCTATATAGTTTATATATATGGTCTTTAAAGATTTTATAAACGAAACCTTACGGGCCACTAAACTATCACAATTGCCACCTTTTGGTTATATCTTTTAGATCTAGCACTATTTTTTGCTTATCTCTTTTTTTAACAGTAATTATCTTCTTTTCTTTAATTTTCTTTTGCAGCAACCTTTTATTATTTTATGAGAAAAAGATTATTAGCTATAATTAGGTAATAATTTCATTTATATATTATTGCCCAATCATACCGTTGGTTTCGCGCCTTTTTATATATTTTCCAAATATTAAAAGTCTTTTTTAAAGATTTGAATATCTTGCAAAATTATCAAATCTAATAAATTTGAATCCAACTCACCACATCAAATACGCTATATAAATATATTTAAATTATTTCGCGCGAAAATTGAGTTATCTTATAGTAAAAGTACTAAAATTGAAAAAAAAATTTAAAAAATGATATCTTCTATGTTTTATAAAAAGTGTCTTTACGTTTTATTTGATTGTCATTTAAAATTTTTAATGTGATAGTCTCATTTTAGATTTTTAATTTGATAGTATTATAAACAGTAACATTATTCATTTAAAGTATATAAATCTTTTTTTTTTTTTGCTACGAAAAAGTATAAGTATATAAATCTTATAAATTTGGGTTTTAGTTCATTCCAATATAATTGGTAGTTTATTAAAAAATTAAAGGTATTATTATCACATCTCAAGAAATTAAGCATTAATACAGCAAAGCTGGATTAGAAGTTTCACTCATGTTTATTTTTGTAGGTGATTGCGAATCATATATCAACAATATTAATGCTGGATGTGTCGATTACCGGGTTGTAATAAGATATTATCTATTCAACGACATTATTACATTGGACATCTTCATACAAAATTAAACGTTGTTCTAGTGTATTAGTAAAGTCGTAACTTGGCTAAATTAGGATGTATAGATACATTGTAGCACAAGCAAACCCTATTCATTTCGTTGGTAATGTAGAGACCATAATGGAACTATAGGTCCCTTCATAACGTGTCTGTTTAACTTGGCTATATATTCTTCCACAAATATATATACAGTACTACTTCGCATATCTCATTTATATAACTAAATAAACTGATTATAGCGATTAGTGCTAGTGTGTCAAACTAGTGGTGGAGATGTCAATTAAATCCAACACATAGATTGTACAAGACATGGCGAACTTGGAATTAAGAAATGGATCGGTTGCTACATACATAAAATTACGTGCGTGCGTGGTCACTATTTGTTTCGATAGGGTTAGGGTTTTTGAACTGGACGGGGGATTATATTTTGAATTGGCACGTGAGTATCATGTGCGGCTCAGACAAAATTTGGGACTGGGATTTAATGGTCCAGTTAACACACATTAACTAAAGTATTTCCTTGCAATTTCTTATATCTTTATTGGGTATTTAAAGCCCAATTAAAAGCCCAATTGTGCAACGAGAAGACAACACACCCGAGTCGTCGTCACCACTCCCCACCGCACCGTTCCTTATCCATTTGGCTGACGCAAAATCGTATCGGAAACCTAAAATCTCCAGAGAACCATGTCTCCTCCTCCTCCGGCTGCTGTAGTCACTGAATCCGCCGATGGACTACCTGATCAACCACCGGCTGCTGCTGCTACCATTGCTGAAGAGCTCGAGAAGAAGCTTCAGGTGAGTGAGACTTCCTTAGACAGTTTTACATTTCTTTGTCACTATTTTTGCTTTTTAGTCTCACGCTGGAGGAATTTTTACAGACCGATGAACCGATTGTAGAAGATGTTAAAGATGATGAAGACGATGATGATGACGATGATGAAGAAGAGGAAGACGGCGACGCTCAAGGTGATTCTTCCTTCTTTTTAGCCATTTTCATCACATTTCAATTTCTATCTCACCCCGTAATAAGTTTCTTGATACTACAGTACTTCAGAAATGGCGACGAATTGTGTTTGAGTTTCAATCTTCACTTCTTGCGTCACATCCCTAAAATGGACTGAATAGTTATTTAGGAATTGTGGATTCTAAGCTGAAGTAGTTTTTGCTAGCGTATCGAGGTTTGGGAGGTGAATCATTTGATAGATTGATAGATTTACTCAACAGAAATTAGTGTAGTAGTAGATCACTATATGTTTATAACATAGTGAATCGTTCTTCAAATTGAATAAAGTTTGGTTATTGCAGGTGTAAGTGGGAGCTCAAAGCAGAGTAGAAGTGAAAAGAAGAGTAGGAAGGCCATGTTGAAGCTCGGTATGAAACCAGTCACCGGTGTTAGCAGAGTGACCATCAAAAGAACCAAAAACGTAACTCAACAACCGTTCTCTGTTTTCTCTCTAAGTTAAGAATATTTCTGCGTGTAAGATTCTAATGATACAATACAATAATGTTGCCAGGTACTGTTCTTCATCTCAAAACCCGATGTCTTCAAAAGCCCGCATTCAGAAACCTATGTTATATTCGGTGAGGCCAAGATCGAGGACTTGAGCTCTCAGCTTCAAACGCAAGCTGCTCAACAGTTCAGGATGCCTGAAATGGGAGCCACATCTCAGAGAGCAGAGGCATCGACAGCCACAGTAGAAGCACAGGTGGAAGATGATGAAGAGGAAATTGATGAGACCGGTGTGGAGGCTCGTGACATTGACTTGGTCATGACTCAGGCTGGAGTTTCGCGCAGCAAAGCGGTTAAGGCACTCAAGGGTCACGATGGAGACATTGTAAGTGCAATAATGGAACTCACTACTTAAGAGTCAAGAGATAATGAGTCTCTCTGCTTCATTCACTTGCAGACTGTTTTCAATTACTTTTGGAGTTGTCAGAAAAATCGGATCATTGTTGTCCTTTTGGGTATCTAATCCCATCTGTTTGTTATGACTCTTATGCAGTAAAGGTTTGAGAAACTTCCAAAATTTAGGATTAGGAAACATATCTTTTAACAAATAGACAAAGTTATTGGTAAACATGTGGGAACAGTACTCGGGTTGTTCCATAAAATTGGGACGTCGTCCATCGCATATTTACAGTTGATCATAAGAACTTTTAGTGTAGGACATTAAGTGATTCACAAAGTTTGTGCTATCACTCTTTACAAGTCGAGAGTACTTACCGGCGCTCGTGTTATACCACGAAACCACTATATCGTCCGGAATTAAAACCAGATGATCCCCGAAATAAATGCTTTAACAAGACGAGGCATATTATACTCAATCGAGCAAGAGTCTCCCATCCAGTCAATGACCAAAGCCGGGGGTGTCTATCACCAAAGACCCAGCAGTATCATCTTCCGTATTATCTTCTTGAAATTTTGTATTCATATACGTTAATCTCAATAAAATATTAAAAATCTGCTGTGTGATGCGAGTCTATACATTTTTAGTTTGAGAGTGAGTTTTGAAGATATTTTGGAAATGACATTTTGTAGAACATAAAAGAGCGATCCAGCCTATCATACACGACACACGTTTTCATAAATGGCGTTCATGTTGTTCCACAAATCCTTTTTATTTATACTACATTTCATTAAAGGATCGAATTACTTCTTGTCCACCAAAGTTCCACTACTCAATCATCCTTGAGGACATGTTCCCAGTCCGAGGCTGGGCTCTCGTAGCCTTTTCCGGATGTAGATGGTTCTGTTTCGCCGGCGCATGTCTCTATCGGAGAATTTTCAAGTACTGTTAACATCGAAGCTGACCAGAGATGATCACGCATCCGTTGCTGGTCATTGTCTGAATCTGAATCCATATCCAAGTTGTTGAGAGATTTCTGCACTTGCTCAGCTTCCCTGCGTTTCAGTATCTGGAATCTATTCATCACGTCACCCACGTGACTGCTTCTGCCAATAATAGCCATCTCCGCTTCTGGATTCTCCTCCTGGTCACCGATATTGGTCTCTGGGCAGTTTTGAGTCTTGAGTTTGCGATTTGTTTCCTGCTGCTTCAGAATCTGAAACCGGTCCATAACATCAATGTCTGAATCTGGGTTCTTCTGAGACTTGAGTTTGCGCTCTATTTCTTGATGCTTAAGAATCTGGAACCGGTCTATAACATCATTATGTTCATTCTCTGTAGTGGATGCATGGAATTCCTGTCGTGTCGCATCTGGTATCTTTCCAGAGGTTGCAGCATCATCAGGCCTTATGTTTCCATGAATGGTGTGTTCGAAACCACCAGTAAAGCTTTTGGACATAAGCGATAATACCGCATCCACATGATCTGAGTTGAATCTAGAGCTTTGAGGCACGTCATGACTCATTGTTACTACATTGTCCCCACAATTGCTTCCATGTTTGATGATCGATCCAGTTGTCTCCTGCTCTTCATTCGCAGAGTTCATGATGGGAACCGATTTCCGAGGGTTAAGAGAAGGTTCATGCATAAAGGTTTCTGCATCTGCAGAGATCTCTGGGAAAAGAAAGAAAGAACATGAACGGTTAAAGAATAGGTACAGATGTACTCCAAAAGTTAATTGCAAAATGATGTGCAAGGTAAGTATTTCTAATTGACCTATAATCGGGTTAAATCCGATCCATAAAAGAACTACCGCGTGCCATTCTCAGAGAACGAAACAAAAGTGGTCGACTACAGATGATTTACATAAATTCGTAAAGGACCCGAGAGAAACAGCATACTGATCGGCAATCTCTACTGTCATTTTTAGTGTTTAACTGCATGTGGATCTGTTATAAGTACTTAAAAATAGCAGTAGCATCGATGACTGGGTTGTGGAAAAATGCACTTGCAATGCAGCTCTAGTCACTAAAAATTTCAAACAGATGAGACTGTTACTTTGAAAGTTACCAACCTTTATCGTTAGATCTGAGATTACCAATCTCGTTCGTGATCCGATGATACCGAGCCATGCAAGTTGTGGAACATAAGGCAGCTTCAGTTTCGAGCCAGAGATTCTTGTACAAGAGAGTTTGTGGGTGACTTTCTTCACCATCAGGAAAGTTGGAAGCAAGTATGTTCCTAATACTCTGCAAAGTTAAGACTCATTAGGTAGACTTTAAAAAAGATGCAGATGCACACAAATACTATGTAGGTGTAAGGTGTAGATACCTGGGTCATCTCATTCTTATCCACTGGATTTTCGACGCGAAGACTGTCTAGTGGCTTGACATTAGAGCCTTGAAAGCCTTTAACAACTTCCTTTGCAGCCTGAACAAGGACACCGTTAGACAACCAACAGCAAACAAGAACAAGCAATATGTTTCATTTAACAAAAATTAAATAGGTCTCGAACATGTACAAATAAAGACTTAACCTAGGCTCATAACATGTAAGTACTCTTGTTATCACAAGTAGTGTTCTAGATCACAAATACATATTATCTCACAGAGTATGCAAATTATTTTTTTTCTTAACTTATTAATCACAAAATCCCGGGGGTCAAACAGCAGCATACCTCAGGAAGGTCAACCACGTTTGGACAGGTAACATTCACAGCTTGATTTGGAAGTGACGCTTCCCCTGCAGTTGTCTTATCATCAGTAATTTTCTTCAAGCACTTGGTGAGATTATCTACTACTTTATCAAGGTTCTCAAGCTGCTCCAGCTTCAGCCAGCTTCCATTGTTAAAGCATTCATAAACAAGCACTTCTGACAGATTATGCATAGCATTAACTACGGAAGAAACTCTTGGAGAAGAAGTTGGAGATGGGAAATCTTCTTGATCACATAAGTGCCTTTCAGGTGATCTGCCAGTTGAAACATCATCTGCAATTGATCTACTACTCAAATCGAGACCCAGATCTGTCAACAATCTGGTCTTCTTATCTCTATTCATTATATCAAATGTTTGTCCCTGGAGCCTACAAGGCTTTTGGTTGGCGGGAACATCTTCACTAGGTTGATTAGTACTACCTTCAAAAGGGAGTTTATAGTTGACAGCCGACTGAGCATTCTCACTATCCACTTTCACTGCACCACGTGAGTCACTTCCCATAGAAAACATCGTCGGAGCTGAAGGTCCCTCAGAAGACACCACGAAGTGGCTCCAAGATCGAGGCTCGTCACAGTTTAAATCTTCAATTTCATTCTTCAAGGAGCTCTCAGAAACACCATTCTCACTGTCCGCAACCAAGGTATAAGGCCTCTGATAAAAGGAGGAGACGCCACTACCTTCCAGTTTATCCGTAATCAGTGACACCGAGGATTTGATATTAGATGGTAGCGGGTGAGAAGATTGTGGACTTCTCGAACCTTGCGAGCCAACTATCCGATTGTGAAGATCTGGATTCTCGGGTGAAGGCTTGACATGACCAGTAGCTTCACCATATCCAAGCAGCACATCAAAGTTAACCGGTTCAATCGAAGAACCATGCAAGCTGGATTGAGCTCCAGCAATATTCTCAGGTGCATGACTACAAACATCACTGTTGCTAGGGAATGATCTTCCGTCTCCTAACTGAATCCCAGTCTGACTTCCATCAAAGACAGCTTGTGTTTTCAAATTTGACATTGACAAAGATGATTTACAATCTGTGACACATAGGTTAGGCTCCACATGAAAACCAGGTGCAAGATTCATAGTTTCAGGTCTTCTATCCGAGCCAGGATAGTAATATCCAGGACGTTTCTCATCAAGAGTATTGCTAGAGGAGTACACACCAGAAGACGTGATAGGCGTAAAGAATGGTTCCTGAGAATTTAGGATAAGCATATCTGCATAAGAAGACACAGGAGCTAACGTAGGTGAGTTATAGGTAGGCAACAAGCTCAAACGTTGCCTCTCTGAGAAATTCTCAGTGGGATGTGACACAAAATCAGATGATGATTCCCTTGAAGAGTAAAATCCACTCGGTGATAACATGTCTTTAGAAGAATCTTCACCCATGCGACCATAATTTCCTGCAAATACATCCGTTTGAATTAAAACAAAGAACTAAAAAAAACACAAATCAATCAGAACCAACAATCCAATACACACTAAAACCAGTAATACATGATCATAATCATATCCCAAACATGATGAGTGAAAATTCTAAAATCGAACTTAGCTATCAGTACAAAGATCAAACCCAAACGAATCAAAACAGTCTCATCAAACCCACAATTCGAAACCATCGCAGTACCGTTAAACCCCAAACTTGTTTCCAAAAAAGGGGATTCAAATCATACCAGGTCGATTATTGTCAGCGTAAAACGATGAAGAAGGCGTCTGAGAGCGAGAATTTTCACGATAAGATGGGTTATTCGACCAGTCAACCGGCGATCGTGGATAAAAGCCATGATATATCATCGGATCAAACACTTCTTGGGTTGGATCATAGGATTCAACAGGATTCCTTGGCAGAAACGGCGGCGCAGAAGCTGGAGGATACGGAGACGGAGAAGCTAGCCAAAACGGGTACGGTACTCCGGAGAAACCTCCATAGCCAAATCCATCGGCCATCGTTTTCTCACCAAACAAAACGAGGAGACTGGTGAAGAAGAAGAAAGTTTTACTGCAGCTGAGTGTTAAGAATGTCAAAGTTTATCGGGATTAGCTCTTAATGGGCCTTTTAATGGTCTAAAGGAGAGCCCTATCATAAGATTTGTAATTATCTAAACAATTAATTAAAGAAAAAAAATCATAACTAATTTTGTAGTTGTTTAATTATCATCACAGATGAATATAAAATGCAGATAAATACCGGAATGATTAAAATATATCAATTCTAGATCATTATTCATTTGATAGATTTTCCTAATCTTATAAGATTACATTTTATTTTTTCACAATTTTAGACCGTGCGCCACTTATTTTGAGCATTCACATATTTGGTCTCCCACGTAAACAAAAACGCCAATCCAACTTCATTCTAAAACATAAAACGCTTAACATAGTAAATACATAACCACAAACAAAGGCAAAGAGTTGAGGTGTTTAAAACCTGTACAACAAGATGTTTCATCATATACAAATTTTCCAGAATATGACATAGCACATTCAAACTAATAGAAGAATCTGTGAATTTCCACAGATACTTGGCAGAGTGGCCTTACGGCTTTCGAACATTACCTTTTAGAGACGTTGAGCAAGAAACTTGGCCAAAGAATCAACAGGCTTGGCTGAGTCCATATTCCCTATTTCCCGTGACCGGATTTTGATTCTGGCAAGATAATCAGCTGCAATCCAAGCAAAACTCAGCATCACCGCATGAGTAGACGACTCATCTGAATCTTGCAGCTCGAAAGACTTCTTCACCCACTTGGGATGGTAAGTGACATGATACCAAGCTGAAGCCTTCTTCTCATACAAGATGTTTTTTTCCTCATCGCTGAGATTTTCATGGTCAGGAATTGTTTCCTCGAATACTTTTCTGAACTCTTTCTTTAGGGAATTATAAGAATGCTTCAATCTTTCTTTCAGATCCCCTTCTTTCTTACTTGTGTATTTAGGCATGGACCAGATATGCCCCGTCACAATCTCTTCCTCTTTCTGAACCTTGTATTGCCCGAGAAGACCAATGAGCTGCCCGTCGTAAGAACATTTGTGACTCCATGCCTCAGGGATCAAATCTACAAATCCTGGTATTTCAAGATCAGTGTCATAAGGGATGTCATTTGGGTCTGGGTTTTCCTCAGACGAAGCTTCTGCATCTTCATCATAAACTTCTTTTACCCGTCTGTAAAGCCGACCCAAGATTTTGTTTGACTTGTAAGTTTGGTAGTCTTCTTTTCCCATGAAATCTGGGTAGAGTTTTGGTTTTAGATGGAAGGGTATTGACACGATTTTCCCAGTCTTTGGGAAATCAACTGCAGTGGCAGCTAATTCTGCCAGTAGCAAACAATCTTCGTCCATGGCTCCATACTCACTTCTATCAGCATGGACGACGTGTGCATTGCAAATTGTACCCAAATTCTCATTTGCCATGTTTCTTGCAAAGAAATCTATTATATCCTGTAACAAAAATAGAACAATTACCCAAGAATTGTTATGCAGGTGACAAGAAAATAAATCAAACAAAGAAATCATAACTAGATAGACAGACGCTAGCAGCACGATAATGCACTTGATAATAACTAAACCGTCACAGTTAGGCATGCCGAAAACTCAAATCAGAATCAACAATATATATGACAAAAATTTATTATATGTCATCATCTAGCTCCTGCAGACTGGACACAGTATGCTATTAATAACCCATACCATGCAATCTAAGAGCTCAGAAGAAAGCACAAATAATCGCTACAAGAATGCAAAAACAAACAATCCAGCACTTTCAGAAAAATCAGAGAGATATACTGGAATCACCTATCCATCTTATCTTAAGCGTCATCATTTCAGCTTAAACGGAATAAAAGTGGGAAGTAGAAAATTGACCTGGTGGTTGACAGCACGGCCTAAACTCTTCGCTTCAGCTGCATCATAATGCATGGCCGGAAAGCTTTTTTGGCTGGGAGGGACGAGTTTCTGATCCCAAGCCACAAAGTACAGGTCCCCGTCAAGGTCACTGCCAGAAGCTTCGTTTGTATGGGGCCTATCACCTTTCTGAGGGAAAATGAGGCAGTCATACATGTGATGAAGCTGGGGTACATCAACAGCTTCTAAAATCCTTACATCCCCTGGGTGAAGACAAGGATTTTTAGCAACGGCTACATAGCCTTTAACTACTTGCAGATCTGTTTTAGTCTCCTTAAAACGAGACCCATGTTTAGAGAAACAATTTTCTATAGACGGTTTTGAGACTTGGATAAAGCATTTGCCTTCTTCAAGTATCCCTGCTTCGTCAAGGCAACCCATTAGCCACCTTCCTGAAGTAACAAAAATGCGAGATTTTTCTCTGAGATCCCAGAGTTGTGCAATTCTGACTGAAGACAACATTCCACGTAGATGTGGCTCAGTTTTTGGTTTGAAACCTGCACTTAGCATGATAGCTGCAGTGTTTCCCTGTTCAGCACATGATGCTGTGAGAACTTCAAATGCCACATCTGTATCATCAAGGATGCGGTTCAGTTTACAGAGCATGGATTCCTGCATAGCCCAGAATATTTCATCCGGAACACCTAGTACAGAAAGAAGAGTAATTATCTGGCGATTTAAGAATCCAGGTTGAAACCTCGTCCAGGAACAGATCTCCAAGATGGTATGGTTGGAATTGAACTTCTTCATACTGTCTCGAAGGGCTAGACGGATTCCATCACCTTTCGATGGCCAACGAGCAACAACTCCTTTGAAACCTGCGTAACGTATCTGATAAGCACAAGGGGTGCAGTGCACATCCAACCTAAGTTTCTCCATGACTTCGTCAGCGAGGTCAGGTGTGATTATACCAATTCCATCAGAGAAAACATACCCATTTCTCTCAATTTCTGGAAGCTCGGTATCAACCTCGTGAAGCATGACATCTACAGTGGCATATGTGGAGGAGAAGCACAGGCCCATCCTAGCAGCACATTTTGCCACATTCTTGTCTTTGAACTTCCCCATCCATGTTTTTATATCTGACACTCTTGTTTTCCCGTCTTCAGCAAAGAACCATGCAGAGCTGTCTCTCAGTTGATTGGCTGAGAATGCTAGAAAACTGTATTTTCTACCACATAGCATAAACCCGTCGGTTAAAATGTTCTTCACTCTTTTGAAAATGTACGTCTTCTGGGAGAAAGAGCTTGATGTCAGATCCTTGACAATAGGAGCAACAAAGTAAGAGAGAACATTCGAATTTATGGTCTGCATACTTTCATCCATGAAAGTAACGCGCAAAAATCTTTCAGCAACAGATTTGTATTTTCTGAGTACCCTGTTGGAGAGCTCAACTTCTGGGGGTAAGCAATAGGCTCTGGTTGGGGTAATCACTAGTCTTCTGATCTCAGAGATATCCTCAGATTTTTCATGACTCCCTAAAAGCTTTGGATTTTTCAGAATCCATTCGTGAACAAGCTTCAACCTCTTGTACGCATCAAAAACTGGTCGTTTATAGGTACAGAGATGCTTGAGAGAAGCTACATTGACATCCTTGGGTTGGTTTTTTAGAAGATCAAAGAAACGTTCAGTCAACTGAAACTGGTTAAAAACCCCTCTGTGCAATACCGAATTTACTAGGAACATAATCTCAAAGGAGATTCCTTCCCTGTGATGAATGCAGAAGAAATGATCTGACACAGGCTCCCCAAAACACGGCTCATCACGGATCCGAGGAGGCCACCTCACACGTACCTCTTGCACCCTCCGCATCCTTAGATAATCTAACGCTGTTGTCAATTTCTTATCATACCGAGGAGATATGAGCACTCGATATGAAAGGCATCGACCAATTGCCCCAACTTGGGTAAAATCAGTGGTACGGATCCAAGGGTCATCATCATCCAAGAGATCGAAAGGTACAGTTTCGTATATATCATCATCAGCAGTTCTGTACCAGACACGGGGAGACGAAGCCAACTGCAAAAGAAGCACAAAGCCATGCGAATTCCTATACTGCCTGACTGTTTGTATGTCTCTCACCAATGACTCCAACTTATAATCACACTTTATCACAGCATGCATCACTGCGTCCTTGAAAGCGAATGCAGTGCTCTTGCTGAAGCAAAACTTGCAAGTGTTGTCAAAAGGATCTACCAGGAAATTGACCCCGTCAGCTCTCCAAGAAACAAGAAACTCATCCCGGGAAACCAAGGTGCCAATCTCAAGTGAAACGCCAGTCATCTTATAAGGTGTAGTCGTCCTTCTTCTCTGGTTAAGGGTATACGGGTTCTTAGGCCCCAAGCTGACTTTTAATGGCTGGCCATCCAAGATGAGCTTGCATTGCCCTGCAGCATCCATGGCACGAGTTGTTGATTCGGGAAGTGCGAAATGGACAAATGCATGAGGCTCCACTTTCTTGTAATCATTAATTCTGGGGATATTTGATGTGTCGGCGATTTCAAAATTAGGATAAGACCAAGGGGGAGTCCAAGAATTCTTTAATCTGCATCGCCAAACAAGTCCTACTTCATCTTCAAGGTAATCTGTAAGTTGTTTTGCAGTAGTGGACTCCCCAAACCCACCAATGCTTACTTGTGTCACAATTGAGTTCGTTATGTTTCCCTCTGACCTCATTCTCCTGAAAAATAGAAAATAAAAACAGTCATGCCACTTCAAAAATCTAAAGAGAAGCTTCCAAGGAATAACCAGCTAGCTTTAGAAATCATGATAAGGCATATTAGTAACAGCAGAGAATTTTCTAAGTCTCCAGTAATCAGAACACCAAAAAAAACAAAACTAAAATCGAATCGATTAAGAGACAGTATCGAATCGATGATTCAAACTACAAGTTGATCAACCAAAAAAACTAGGGATTGAATAAGCTTTGAATCAAACGGGAATAAATACCAAATTAGGCTCTCGATACTGAAGACGATATAGAAGCAATGCAGAGACCGGAGAGAAGATTAGTGAGTAGAGAGAGTGACTTCTTCCGTTTTAATCTCTCTCCATAGTGACTTTAACTATCCTCCCCAGTAAACAAAAGAGACTGATGAAATTAATGTAGAGAGTGACTGGAGACAGACGAAGGGCTTGTTTGTGCTGCTCACGTGCTATCGTCTTCTAATGGGCTTTTTAAATTTGGGCCTAATTGTATTTTGAACCACGCCCTTTCGAGCCTGTTTTTTCAATAAGTATCCGGATGTAATTGGTATATTTGATTAGCTTGCTTGGATAAGTTGAATTAGAAGACATTGCTTTTTCTTTTATAAGAAACTTTATATGTTGGTATATTTTTGTGAAATTTTACCATGTTTAAATCAAGGGTTAAGAATAAAAAAATCCCTGATTATAAGAAGGCTCAATTTCATTAGAAATTTAAGGTGCCAATCTTAATTATATCAAGGTTAAATGTGTTGAAAGTGTTTATAAAGAAAATCTCAAAATGTCAAGAAATTTTCATTTAAAATGAGGCTTATGAAAAATTCCTCAGAAACTTGAAGTGATATATATTAAATATATATTTTATTTTCTAAACTATCAAACTCATCATAAGATGTTATTTTGATTGGTTATTATTTGTAAAAACTTATTAATTTCCACTGTTGGCTGTAATTATTCATTTTTATTTTAATAGATATGAAAATATATTTTATTTTCTAAACTATAAAACTCATCATCGGATGTTATTTTGATTGGTTATTATTTGCAAAAACTTAATTTTCACTGTTGGCTGTAGTTATTCTTTTTTATTTTAATAGAATTCACATTTCGGAAAAAAAAATGTGATTTCTGAATTTACAATGCATTATTATTATACATGGACTTGTGAGGGTTTTTTTTAAATAGGCCCATGGACTTGTAGGTTTTTTTAAAAAAAATAGGCCCATGTTTATGAACGTAGATGGATACAATTAGAATAAAGGAGTTCGATATTAACACATGAAAGTTGGAAGATTAAAAATCTCCTGAGAAAAGTTGGAAGAATGACGACAATATCTGATCTATCAGATGATTTGGTTGGAGAGGTATTTTCTAGGGTTCCATTGACATCTCTAAACGCAGTGCGATCTACTTGTAAGAAGTGGAACTCTACATCCAAAAATCACATCGTTGGTAAAAAAGTACCATCACATCAGTTTCTGAAGTTTATGGTTTCAGATTCTAGGGTTTGTTCGTTGAGATTCGATCTCCGAGGAATCCGCAACGAAGAAGATTTGATAGATACATCTATGAAGCAAATAAGTATACCTAATAATCATCAAGTCGAGATATCTAAGGTCTATCACTGCGATGGCTTATTGTTATGCGTAGCCAAACACAACTCGAGCCTCGTTGTATGGAATCCGTATTTGGGGCAAACCAAGTGTATCCGACCCAGAAACGACGAATTCAACATATATGACAGGTTTGCTCTCGGACACGACAACAACCATAACCACAAAATCTTGAGGTTTCTTTATGATGGCGAGAGAAGCCGAAGAGGTCTAAGAAACGACATTGATGTCTACGATTTTAGCTCTGATTCTTGGAGGGTTCTTGAGGTCAATCCGGACGGGGATGTACCAATTTATTACAGTGGCGTGTCTTTGAAGGGAAACACTTACTTTTTCGCTCAAGATGTAACAACAGAGGAAGAACCAGAAGTGATGTCACCAACAGATACATATGATCTGTTGGTAACAGACATTGAAGATTATTTACTCTGTTTCGATTTCACAACAGAGCGATTTGGAAAGCGTTTGCCTCTGCCGTTTAACCCTCCCTCTCCTACATTTGAATATTTGACTCTATTTTGGGCTAGGAATGAGAAGCTCGCTGTGCTGTACAACCACTACGACACATTTGAGACATACGATATTTGGATTTCGACTAAGATTGAGCCCAATGCGGTAACATGGAGCACTTTTTTGACAGTGGACATGTCACTGATTAATGGTTTACCGGATGGTTTTTCGACTAAATTGTCACCTACGAGCTTCTTCATTGACGAGGAGGGGAAAGTAGCTGTGCTTTTTTATATTTATCGTACCGGGATGTGTATCAACCAAATGGCTTTCATCGTTGGAGGTGATGGATACTTCAAATCTGTCAACATCGGAGTACTTTCGAATTACCAGGGGACTCTAGGCGAACTTGTGTGCTCCTCTTATGTTCCAAGTTTAGTGCAACTGCAAGTTTAGTCCTTTTCTATTACTTCTAAATGTTGTTTCTTGCTTTGAGCATAAAAAGACTGCTTCTCGTTTCAAGAAATAGGTGATAGAGTTCCATTTTGTTTGAAGACTGCTTCATGTTTCTTGCTTTGAAGTCACTTTTTTCAAGTGTAATGTTTTAAACTTTGAAGTTCCATTTTGACATCTTGGTTCAAAGATTTAAGATCTTTTTATATTGAAGGTATCATCATTGTTTACCTTTTACAGAGTTAGTTTTTTATCGGCCAGCCACTGTATGTAATATATTAACAGTGAGCTGAATGCTGTTGCTTCTGCAATAATCACCGTTGCAAAAAAGCCACACAGATTCAGCTCAAACAACCTAAAACCATTTCCAGACCTGACTTTTGGTTTCGTTTTGTGTTGTGAGAGGGAAGAACAGAGCCACACGTTTGCTTGACACTTTCCAATACGTCTATACGTGTGATTTTTAGTTTCGTTTTGTGTTGGGTTTGCTTATCATTGGTACTTCATTGTGAAATTGTCGTAAAGAGAATATGATTAAACATAACCTTTAATTGTATGTAAGAAAGAACTCTAACCATTGACTTTGGTGCACAGAACCCAGTTCTAATAAGTCAAAAGTAGTAACTAGATTTCTTGGTCTCTTCTCATCATAAGTTCATAATGTTTACAAACCTAACTACACAAGTAAAACTATAAACTGGCACCGGTTAAAACAAAAGCCTGAAACCAACAAAAAAAAAAGAAGCAAAAATCCAGGTTCAAGCACTATATTTACAGAAAATTCCAGTTCTCAGGGCATTGCAGATGCTCTGAAGTCAACGGTAAGACTGCAGACTGACATCAAGAACACAACTGCTACTACCGCCGCCCTAAGAAGCCCTCCGTAAGAACATTTCAGGGACGTAATCCTTTTAAACACAAAACCGGTTTGGTTCTTTGATCTCATTAGCTTTCCACAGCCTATCTTCATAGTTTCGTCAACAGTGTCCACAGCCTGTGTAGCATTAACAAGTTAATGTCACGGCTCAATTCAATTTGCTAAGTGAAACCACATTCCACTGAAAGAAACCAAGAAATGGAGTAATTCATGGGAAGGTGGGTGTTATTCTCACCTCTCTCTTGATAGCTTGAAGGTCTGGATTCTTCGAGTTACTGCCATTAAGGTTAGTTTGCAGACGCAGCCTCCTTGGGCCATTTCCTTGTGCTATATAGTCATTGGTGCAACCTGAGGGTTGTGCCTGTCGACTCCTAATCTTGATCCCCGTTACTGAAACATCATTGCTCATGCCAACTGCTGAGCCCTGCAGATAAGCTGGCGCAATCTGCAATCAAGTAGATTAATAAGAGTTAATTATGATTTCGATTTTCTTAATGAATATACAAATGATATTATGAGTTTTGCGGAAACTCCTTGTACCTGATCTGGGGTTGCACCATCAAAACCACTCTGCAAAACATACTTGTGCTTCTCCGGATCCTCGTCTGGGCTCTGAAGAATCGAATCAAGAAACTCGGATATACATGTATTTTCTTCATTTGTACCATACTGAGTCTGAACTTGGAAGCTGTTGGTGTCGTTCCCTGAAAAATTACTCGGGCCAGGCTGAAAAGTGGATCCAAGCTCGCATTGGACTTGAGAGTAAAATGGGGAGAACAACTTGCAATCCAGGGACTCCAATTCCGGATACCAGTCAAAATCTACAAGCTGCGTGTCAAAACAATAGTATTTAGTTTTCAAACCGACACTAAGACAATCATCTAAAAAACTACTAAGAAAATCTTGCAATGTCTTCACCTCAGCGGTTGTAGCCTCATCACAAGCGTCACTATGAGAATCGCCTGAGATTACAAGAGAAGATTCTGCAATGTCATAAGGTTTCACGTCTTCTGTTTTAGTGACCTCAGATACTTCAACAGTTGGAGACGAGACAGCAGGTTCAGCTTCATCCGACTTTGAATCTTCTTCTGCTAAATTCAGTTCTTGTTTCTTGAACAATTTGCATATGACAAACGGACTCTGCATATATCAACACAATCACATGATTAAGTTCGATGGCCAGATTAGTTTCCCAAGTGTTACACATCTACTACAAGTGTGCATTAATTTACCTGGCCAGGATTGGTGCCGCTAAGATCATTCTCGGTGGCACGATACTCATGAATAACCCAATTAGTTCTGGTTCCCTTAGGAGCTCGACCAGCGTGGAAAACCAGAGTTCTCTTCACACCAATAATGTTAGTCTTACTGGTTTTTATCTTCCGGTCTTTCCCCGTCGCCTTCCAGTAGCCTGCGACTGTAGCCCGGTTCTGTCTACTTCCATTGGGATACTTCCGGTCCAATGGACAGAAGAAGAGCCACTCTGAATCTTTTGTTTTGATCACAGAAAAATCTACAACAAAATCCCAGCTTTTAATCAAATCACAGTCACAAAACTATACATTTCCAGTGAGTGAGTCTATGTAATGAAATACCAAGAACTTGAACTTATATCAAACACATACTTTTTATCAAAACATAGACTGATGCAAGATTAGTAAAGTTATAACATTTCTAAATCCAAGTCAAAATCCACTGCAAACTACGATTATCTTAACTCGAATTCAACATATAGTAATCACAGAGATAGAGATTTGAAACAAGTGAAGAAGAAGAAAGGTACCAGGTAAATCCCAAGGCTCCCATTTGCAAATATCGATCTCTCGGATAGCTTTGACGTCGCCGTCGTGGCCGTTGATCTTCCTCCGGAGATAGTAACGGATCAGCTCCTCGTCAGTAGGACGGAATCTTAATCCCACTGGTAGTGAATCCATGGATAGAACTTCAAGATTCTGATTCATTGGATGCGGCTTTTGTTTGAAGAATCGAACCCAATTTCAAAGATTCCCAGATACGAATCAGAAATGCTCAAGAATTTTATATATATATATATCACAGAGATACGATTCGAAGGAGTATCTCACGAAGAAGATAACAATAAAAAATTCAGAGAGAAAAACAAAACCCTAAAAATCGATTCGATGATTTTGGTAAAGTGAAGAAGAAGAAGGGAAGATGTGAACTTTGATTTTGATTTTTCCTTTGTGGAGAAAATAATTATAGATGGTGGATAGCAGCGCGTGAAGAGGTTTAGTGTGTTACACGCGCCGAACCAAGTACGTTACGCGTTTAGGGGAGCTGAAGTACGATTTTGCCCTTAGGTGACTGTGGGAGTGTTAAGCAAGAGGAAAGGGTAAAGTTGAGAAAGTGGATGGGATGTTAAAAAACAATGTCATAGAACGAATGAGATAATGACATGTGGATAAAGCGGGAAAGGAAGCTTCGGTGCATGTCACTGTTGAGTTCTGGGATGTTTCGCTTTCTTGACTTTTATGGAAACTTGTCTTTTTATATTTATTTCTCTGAATATTTTTAGTTTTTAGTTTTTTTTTTGGATTTTGAAAGTTTCTCATTTGTTCGAACTCGTAAACACGAGCATGGAGCACTATCCACGATTTCACTTGCAAGTTGCAACAAAACATACTCTGATACTTTGTGCTCCACGATTTCACTTGCAAGTTGCAGCAAAACATATTCTGAGACTTTTTCGTAAATGATATAAGAATAAGAATAAAATGGGGATAAATAAGTTTTTTGGACGGGTTTATCACTGTTATTTTTCTATATGTTAATTTAGTTTATCAAAATTTAAAAAACCCGAATTAAAGTTGTAGCAGTAGTATACATTTCTGATTTCTCCATCGAAGTACTGTATTATTAGGACCGACTAAAAATAGATTACAAGAGACGAGAGGTCTACGAAACTTCCATGAGTTTGTTACTTTGTTGACATACCAATGAAGAGCTTTTTCAAATACAGAACAAACCTCTAAATTTACGCTTACCTCTCTAGTATAACTCTAATATAAGTTCTTACACGATCTGTAAATATCTCTAATCTTAGCCATACCCGATTTGAATTTTTCAACACACATGCACCAATAATTACCAAAGGCTCTCCATAAAGGTCGGAGAGTAATCATCTATATAACTCTGATCATGTTCTCTTCATTTGTTCAATCCTCGGGTCAACAATAATAAACCGAAGAGAAAAATAAAAATCTTGTGTCAAATTTTTCACACTCCACAGCCTAAACCCAACAAAAATCACAAAAACAATAAAAAATAATAATGGGGGGCTGTGCGAGTAGACCCAAGGAATCAGACATGAACAACGAAGAAGGCTCCGTTCCTAACAAGCCTGTGTCTGAAACCGTAGTAGCCAAGGTACTATAACAATCTAAGGTTTAATAAATATGAAAAATAGGTTTTCCGGTTTAACCGTTTATGATCTTTTGGTATGTTTAATACAGGAGAACAACACAGAAAGCGGTGAGAAACAGAACCAGACAGAGACTGAGACCACTGAAACGACTTCTGTCGAAGCTAAGGAGACATCTCAGGTCGAGGCGACCAAGGAAACAACTCCTGCAGCTGAACCAGAGGTTGTAGCCGTGGAAGAGTCTTCTTCTGCTGGTGAGGCTCCTGTAGCAGAAGCAGCACTTGAGAAGGTGGAGAACGTAGCGGCTGCAACAGAAAACGCTGAGGCAAAGGTTGAGGTTGCGGTACCTGCACCCGAAAAGGTTGAGGTTGTTGCCGAAGCCCCGAAAGCTGCTGAGGCGGAACCAGTAAAGGTTGAAGCTGAACCAGTAAAGGCTGAGGCTGAACCAGTAAAGGAGGAGAGTAAAAAAGAAGAGAAAGAAGTTGTTGTCACCGCTTAATGATGTGATTAAATTTGTGAAAGTATTTTGAATGTTGTTGTTGTTGTTGTATGTCACCTTGATTTGATTTGCTACTACCAGATTGGTTTGGCTTTGTTTGTTCTTTGTATTTCACAATGATTCTTCTTTGATTCAATTAAATATAAATCAGTTTTGCTCCATGAAATTTGCTAATCCACATTGTTTAAGTGAATATGCCATGCGTTAGTGTATTAAGTTATGCTCCTTTTACAATATACGAACCATATACTGTAGTCGTAACCGTATAAGAATCTCTCTGCTCTCTCTCCGGGTGCTTACTTCTATGCAGGTTCTTCCAATGGATTGATTTGGATTAGTCTCTACGAAAGCTACCAAGGCTACACTAATCGCATGTATTCCACTTATAATTATATATCCTTCGTGGGTAATCCTGCTTTACAACAATGGGTTGAAATCCCTCCATACCCAAATAATGTAACAACGCATCCAAATTCATACCAGTCCATCGGTTTGGTAACGCATGTTGAGAACGGTGTTGTTTCAAGCTTTAAAGTGATTAGACTTGTATGCATGACGTACTTAGACTTATAGATAAGGGAATGTATGTATGGAGAGTCTGTGTTTACTCCTCTGAGACAGGGTTATGGACTTTCAAAACACTTCTCTCCTCTAGTCCCTTCTCGTACTTCGGTAACTATATATTGTAATGAACCAGTAAATATCGACGGGATGCTTTATATGTGGAAAGAAGATAGTGATCCTACTGCACCTAAAGTCCTAGTAGCTCATGATTTTTATGCTCCTGACACCGATGATCAGTGCCGGGTTATACCTCTCCCTGTCCCATATAGTAAACATGTTAAGAGATCTTTGACTACTTCACGAGGACATGTTATCTGCATGGATATACTACATCGACGATTGAAGATTTGGAGACTAAATATTAACAGCTTGGAGGATGATGAATGTTGGCAATTGTTGACACCCGAAATCAACATGGCGTCTGTCGGAGTAAAAGGCACATGTTTTCCCATGGCAATGAATCCATTTGATTCCGATATTGTCTATCTATGGAGTCTAAAACAATCTTGTTTGGTATCAGGTAACTTGCATACACAAGAGTTTATAGTTCATCAAAAATCAAATAATTGGACTAGTGATGAAGGTTGTTGCCGCATAGACACTTCTGGCGTTAAGTATCTTATAGAGTATATGTATCATAATTACGCCGAGAATGTAACATGGATCATCATGTTACCTCAGTTTGTGCTCCCACGCTGGATGGGTTCATTACCCTGTCCTCCAAATTATGAACATCGTTATAAATCAGAGAATTTATAACTTTATCTAGCTATTGTTTATCTACAAAAGGTGTTGTTTACATATATTTTGTTTCATCGATCCTTGTTTAACATCATGCATGGCATATTCTCTAGCATCATGGAATCCATGAGGGATTCTTGGATATATTTCAAAGTTTAAAATATTTGTTGGATTCTTAAATTAAATCTTCTCCAATGATAAACCTATGAAGAGTTCTTAAGAAATATTTGTTTGAAAATAAAGTTTGGCGTTTTGAAGTTTAGACAAGTGAATTTGGTATAATTTTAATAAGTCAAAGTCTTTCTCCTCAAACGATCAAACGACATGCATCTTTGCAAGAGCTCGGCTCGCATCTCTCCCTGCAAACCAAGCACCTCCTGGTCCGTAGAACATCCTACAAAATCAATACGGCCATAAAATAACCAAACTTTCACTACAAACACAACACTTAAATACACAAAAACCAGTATAGAGTAATCATAAGAAGATGATCTATGAGTTCTCAACAAAGATCTCAACCACTAGCAGAGATTAATACCAATAACATAATACAACTCCCTTTGTTAAATTACTTTGTTAACACAAATTAGACTAATCAGTTAACACAAACCCATAAAAGCATCACTTAGAAAGAATAAGTTAACACAAATTAGTGAACATCTTTACGATTATCATTTAGCTTCGTATAGATGACAGAAAGTATGCAAAATTCTAAGTTGTTATAGGGATTTGAGGAAGCCACAATTATCGAAACCTTTCATTACAAACACAACACTTAGTAGTCTAGCGTGATCATAAGATGATGATCATATCACTATACTCAAAGATGAGCTACGAACTGTCACAAAATTAGAAGACATCAGTTACTAAAGTAATCTGTAAATGTTTTTATAAATAGACAAATATAGAAAATAAATAAACAATATTATAAAGTGAAAAAAATATTGGATGAGGTAATTGGTCGATCTCAGTGGAACCGTTTGATTCTATAAATAGAGTTAAATATTTGACCAATTCATCGTCTTCTTCTTCTTCGCCAAAACTTTCTTCTCCAGCAAAATTTTATTATTTTTATTCAGTCCCGAGTCCAAAATTAGGGTTGGTGATTTGCTTCTTCTGTTCAGGTCTGTTTCCTTTCTCTGTGTACATTTCATTACTTCTTCTTTTTTCGGATCTCATTATGCGATTAAGTCTGCTTGATTGAAATTTGTGCCTGATTTGGAAAATTTCGTATTAAGGATATGTGATTTGAGCTTATCTAATTCGAATTTGATAGTGTAAATTCAATTTCATGTGATCTGGAAGAGGGAAAATTCGAGATATTGATCATTTCGTTCGGGTTTTGTTTTGTTTTTTTTTGGGTTATACAGAGTGTGAAGACGGTTTAGGAGGTTTGAGAATTGAAGTAATTGTGTTTGTTCACTAACAATGGAGGTATTTGGAAGATAGGTGCGACATCTTGGGACTCTATGGAATGTTTTTAGTGTCTTTAAAATGCAGCAGCCTTGATAGAGAAATAGCCGTTGTAGATTTAAAGCTCCAAGTGTGAATGCTTCTAGAATAGGAAAGTAGAGGTGCAAGAAGATTCGCCTAATCCTCTGGATGCTGGTGCATGGTGTGGCATCTTGGACTGTCTCTAGATGATAAATAAGTTCTCCAGGTCGCCAAACATAATCCTCGAAGAAACCAAATAAGGGAAGTTCCATTTTTGGTAACACATGGCCATCGGGTAAGGCCAAAGGAGCAAGTACTAAACCAACTCGAACCAGAGGTGTTTTGGCTCGATCAATATGCTCCAAATAGTTGATTTTCTGGTGAATAATGAAGCCGAGATCAAATGGACGAGTGAATTCCCCAAACTGCGGCTTAGCTCGCCAATGAACGTGTCCGAGGACGCTCTCATGGCCATCTCCCAGATTACCTCGATGAGGAACTAATGCTGCTCGTTCATTCCTTTTAAAATACCCATATTGTGGATGAAATTCAAATCCCAACTTGAATGGACGTGTGGTTGGGCTGGTGGTTCCATACGCTTGCTCGTGGTATGGTGGAAACGGGTCTTCATGAACGATTATGTTTTCGGATCGTTCTTCTTCAGTTATGGCTCGATAGATCTTCATAAAATGGGCACTTTTTGAGTGAATACTCAGTCTTGGTCGAGCAAAGTCTTCATTTGGTCGATCAACTTGGATTCGGCATGATCCGTGTGGTACGTCATGCACGTTGGATGAAATGGTTCGTTTGTATCTGATTCCGGCTCGATGGATCTCCTTAAAATCATCAATATATTGATGAATATTCAATATTGGTCGAGGAAAGTCTTCGTATGGTCGATGGGATTGAACATGGTAATGTCCGGATGGGTTCTCGTGGAGAGTCTTCAATCTGGTCCGTTGGTTTCTGATTTCTCCTGAACCATTAGTATTCTTAGGGGCGATTTTATCTCACCTAGAATAACTTCCTTTCTTTTTCGTTTCGGACAACTATGGAATAAGGGATGATATTCATGTGCTCGTCCAGAGAGACTAGGCCTAGCTCTCTGTTTGAAGAGGCACTTTATCTTAGTATTGTTGAACTCTATGTAGTAGTAATTAACGTAGGAGAGACTTCATAATTCTGCTACTCTGTTCTTTGTGTTCATATTATTAGGTGAAGTAGAATAACACGCTTTTTCACATTTGTTTCAGCTTTCTAGTGCTATCCGATATTCTCCTTGCGCATGTTTAGTTTGTCCTCATGTTTGGACACAGTGTCGAAGCAGCTTTTTGTTAGCTTTGTATCTTTTTTTGGTTCTCCTCAACTGGAAAAAGTTAATTCCTGTAAGTTTGTTGCAACAAGGTTTTGGTCACAATGCTGAATATGTCAGTGTATGTTTCCACCAGGATCTTCAAGATAAATATATTTTCTGGTTTGTCATCCTGTAGAACATTCCCCTTCATCCTCTCAATGAAGAAATGATTGCAACCTATACTTTGTTCAAAATCGGCTTCCTTCCTTTCCTTGATTGATAAGCACTAGAACTCCTGAAAAAGTTTTTCTTTTTCTGCAGGTTTCACAATCTTTCCATGCAGGAGAGTTTAATTGCCATTATTCTCTGTACAATGATTTGGCTGTTATATTTCTCATTTTTCTAGAGTTTGATGAGCAAGTCTAACATTTGGAAGCTTAAACTTTTACTTGTAGGTCCATCTTTGTTTGCAGTTATTGGTTAACTGATGATCAAGACAGAAGAAGAGGGTGGTAGTCAACCGCAGATGAAATGACACCCAACGAGAAACAAGTGTAGCATATTACATGGTAATTTTAACAGATGCCCACTTTTTTGGTTTATTTGTTTATGTTGCATGCATTAGACTCAGCATTACCCAGTTACTTGCTATTCATTCTAGTTTCATTTGTCTGAGGATCTTTTTTTTTTCAAACATCTCTGATAGGTACAATCTTTCTCAGACATAAGATTGCTGATGAAGACAACTAAGTATCTGATATCTTTACATCAGTGGGACTGTGTGAAAGGAGAGATATTTCACTTTGATGCTTCTTCTCATGTTTTTCGCTTAACGTCATTTCCAATTCCCCTTTAATAGTTGGTGCTCTTCTTTGCATTCCACGAACGATGATACTGGTACGTAGTAGCACACTTACAACTACTACTTCTTTACTTAATATATCCAGACAGTCTGAGTTATGTAAATCATTGTGAAAACATCAAAATCGTAGTTTTGGGTTAAGGACTACTATCACTGTTCTGAGTTATGTAATTCCTAGTGGCTCCCTGTCTGAAGGCAACAAAGAATACTAAATATCCACTTTATTGAATATAAAGTCAGTTCAGGGATTAGGGCTAAAAGAAACATCAAATAGTTTTGTTTGATCTTTGACATTTTCTTTGTCGAATCAGGACCAAGTGTTGTTCTTCTGTATGAAATCCAGGTTAGAGTGAACCGAACTGCCACGGGATCATTATCAGAATCAAAATAGCAATGTGTGGCTCCCCAAAACCAGCATCAAGATCCGAACCTAGTACCTTAAGAATATTTATGGTGAATCATCATCTATCTTATCTATAAATCTACATAGTCCTTTATCCACCTTCAGTGCTCTTGTTTTTATCGTAACCACTAAGCTCATCTATTGAAACAATATAGAGTTTGGTTGATATATGCAAACAAGTCAAATTTCTAATAGAGCTTCTTTCATGCTTCAAACATCATCTAAAGTCGGAAATAAAACAAGCTTTCTTTATAAACTTGTTGCCCATGCCTGTTTTGGTTCCTACTGCTTAGCAATGTTGCAAAGACGATAAATGGGCCTTCTCAGGCCCAACACAGTGTATAAAACCCAATGTGAGATGAGAAGGAGGGAGATAAGACGAGAAGCAGAACCGAAAGAAAAAAACAAAAAAAAACTCAGAAGTCGCAACAGAAACGAAACGAGATATGGGTGTAGGCGGCGGAGGAGGAGGAGGAGATCAGAGGAGAGGCGGTGGAGAAATGATGGCGATGGCTAGTATGTTCAACGATCAGCAGAATCCAATTCAGCAGTTCCAGGTTAAATTCAAGGTAGTAGAAACTAATTTCAAGACTTGGCTGTCAAAGCAGTCGATTCCGGTGGAAGCAGCCGTCGTCTCCACCATGAGTGGTGTACAAGGAGCTTTCATTGGTGGTCTCATGGGAACACTCTCTCCTGAAATGCCCCAGGCCGGCGTTGACCCTCAAGCTATAGCTTCGATGAAGCAAGCTCAGGTATTCACTCCATTTAACCCTTATCTCCCTCCATCTTCTAAATAAGTTAATCCACTGTTATTGTAAATTGAGGTATGAGAATTGGGGTTTGTGAATCTGTAGGCACTTGTGGGTGGACCTTGGGTCCAAGCTCGCAATTTTGCTGCCATTACCGGTGTTAATGCTGGAATTGCTTCAGTAATGAAGCGGATTAGAGGCAAAGAGGATATTGAGTCTGCGTAAGTTTCAGTTCCTTTGATCTTTGAACAGCATATGATATTGTAATCACTTTGGTATCAATGTGTTTCTAAGATTTTGTGTAACTTGAGATTAGTCTTACGGTTTACTTATTTTTGCGATTTGGTTTGTCATTGAGAATGAAAGTGTTAGACAGTAATGATTTAAATTAACTTTGCAGAGTGGTGGCAGCATTAGGATCTGGATTTGCATACTCATTGGTGAGCCAAGGTTTGCAAGGACAGCCCATGAACGCAATCACCACCGCCGCTGGTTTTGCTGTTTTCCAAGGGATTTTTTTCAAGGCAAGTGATCATATCTGAGCTTCTACTCAAGAAACCGTGTATAAAGTATTTGTTCTTAACCCTCATCTTTCTGGTTTTTGTTTCTTTAGTTGGGAGAAAGATTCTCTAAACCGAGCGCTGAGGATCCGTTTTACACACGAGGAAGAACTATGCTTGTGCAGCTTGGTCTAGAAAAATACGAGAAGAACTTCAAGAAAGGACTTTTAACAGATCCCACATTGCCATTGCTAACTGATAGGTATGTATATATCTAAAATATCCCCTTCGAGCTTTTGTTTATGTAGCTACTAAATATGGTGAATTTTGTATCCAGCGCGCTAAGAGATGTGAGCATCCCACCAGGGCCAAGACTTATGATCCTAGACCATATCCAGAGGTTCAAATCCGATTACTCTGCTATTCCGTCGATCAAATATACGAATCTATAAACTTGTTGAATTTGATTGAGCTATTCTCTATTGAGTACAGGGACCCAGAGATGAAGGGCAAACGAAAGTAGCCACTGAAGCTTTTGTTTAGAGATGGTCATCGCAAAAATCTATCTGTTTTGATGGTACAAAATCTTCGAACAGAAAATGTAATGTCTTTCACTTTTAGATGCTCATGCTAGGAAGAACTCTTGTTGGATTCTTCGGCTACTGCTAGCAATGTTTGATTCTCTTTAAAATTTGTGATAAATCGAAATGGATTATAGGTTCTGAATAATGAGAAAAATGAGATAAGCTCTGTACGAGCATAAGCTGATTATACATCATAGGTGAATAGGTTTTAAGATGATATGATACAATTTAGCTCATACAAAATTATTCGCCAATCATAAAGAAAAAGCATTCGATAAAATCTTGTTGAATATATAGTTTGGTTGTTGAGTTGATCACTCAAAGTCTCTTTATTAGAGAACAATAAGCGTGACCACGAAATAAGAAACTTTTGTAAGACGTCTCTCTTGTCATTGTCGTCATCACTGAAGTTTTACATGAATACAATAATGTCTTGTTTTAATGCGGTTTATTATGAAGTAAAGTATTAACTTCCGTGGATCAAAATGCCTTTCACTAAGAACCAATAAGCGTGACTACGAAAGAATAAACTTCCTTAGACGTCTCTGTAATCAATCACAAGGAAAAAAACTACAATGCCCTGTTTTTACTGCGGATTTTGATAAAAGAAAAGAATAATTTCGATGTTCTCCAAAAGTTTCTTGCCCCAATATGTTTTTTCCTCTAGTTTATAATGAAAATGAAAATTTGTAAATCTTTCATGGAAAAACTGTTTACAATATTTATAAACATTAAACTAAAAAAGACATTAAAAAACTCTTTATATATCTACGAATCTGTAACAACGACTTCAAGAGAGGAGGAAGAGAGACGAGAGATTTGGTCCATGAGAAAGAGAATGCGAGACTGATAGTCACGCGCCTGATCTAAAGACTCGACCTCAAGCTCCGCCAGTTGCGAACAGAGTCTCTCCTCGGCCTCTTCCGCAACCACAGTCCGCCGCCACAGCTGAACCATCTCTTTCTTCATCTCCTCCATTTCTCTCTCCAACTCTCCGTTCCTCCTCCGTAGATTCTCCACCTCTTCAGCCGCCACCGTCACATAACCTCCTCCTCCTTTCCCCATTAATTGATTATGAAGAAGAAAAGTGATATTTGAGGTGGTGTTTGCTGTTTCTTCTGTAATAAAACTTCAAAAACTGTTATCTCTCAATGTGTGTTGTGAAGATCCTTTTAATAGGCATCATTTGAGTTTTGGTCTTTGGGGATTGCAAAGTGTCCAGGTTCAATGTACCTCTTGTTCTGTTATTGTCTGGTTGTCTTCTCTCTTACAAAAGTTACAACACGTGGTGCGTATCATGCATGACTATTACTATTATTATTTTGTATACTTGTATTTGCACGCAACATTTATACGATCACTCGATTTTTAATCCAATAGTGTTAAGATAGCTTTTATTTATTTATATGGAAATGTATATTAGAATTTTTTTTTTTTATATGAAATCAGATATACTAAAGTAGGAAAATAGTTTATGTAAAACCAAATACACAGAGATATCACATTAATGATTTTTAATTAGGATATGCTATTGAGTATATTAACCTTATAAATATATATTAAATTGTTTTTGGAGGATTATTAATTTATATTTACCAAGAAAAATGCAACATACATAAATAGCTCTCTATGTTAATTACTGCATGTACTGAATATATATGTGATTATTACTACAACATGTGTAGTAATAATATCTGTATCTTATATCTCAAATTGGACTAATATAGGAGAAAATCTCATAATCTCCCAGAGTTTTTTTTTATAAAATTTTGCATATTATAGTTCTGCTTAATAGTTTATAAAGATGACATATTTACTTTATCATCATCACCATGATTAAACACACACAAAAATGGTTAGAAATCATGCTAAGACGACGAACCACGTCATGACTTGAGATTAGAGAACTTGATATTCAATTATAGAAAGTTAGAAACCGCCACGTCGTCGTGGAGTAGTATTAATGTATTATATTAGTCTATAGAATATTATTATACAAAACAAAACAGTGACATCACGAATCACGTCGATGTATGAGTGTCATATTCCATTTCTTTGGGCCTCCACTGGACCAGCTCTACTTCTCCGAAGTCAATGGCCGCCACACAATCAAACACGTACGTATATATTTTCAAACTAAATTATTCTTGAATCTATCAATTATCATAGTTCATTCCTTCGTTAAACACTTTATTAAAACTCATTAATTTAGGCCAAACTGTAAAATCATCTGAAACTACGGTAAGAAAAATATTATTATTTCTGGAGAATTATGAATAAATATATATAAACTATAGTTAAATTACAGTTTGCTCAGTCAATATCAATAGAATTATATACATAGCTTGGTAAACAGACAAATTCGACGGTTGATATCGGAGACAAATTAAAATCCAATAATGGCAGATTATCATATATATAGAGATAAGATAAGATAAGTGAAAATCCAATAATAGAGAGATCAATTTCATGAACATTGGAAAAAAAATAGTATACGAAAAAAAGCCAAAGAAGAAGAAAAAAATCATGAATGTTACTATTTCATCCAATTAATATAAAAAATGCCAAAAATGGTTGCGACATGACATTCAAAGCGTGGGTCGTGTGGATGATGATTACATTTTTTTACACCACACAACTTTGATGAGATCCTTCTCGTCTAGGTTCAATGTTTCTTGTTTTCTTTTTCCGGTTAAATAAGTATTTGTTTCGGTTCACCTCGGTTTAATCTATGCTAATTTGGTTCTCCTTTGTTTGGGAATAGAAAAATAACATCTCGAAACAAAAATCAAATGACTCGAGTCCATTTTTGTGTTTCTTGGCAATGTACTAAATAAGTTAACAATTTAAATCTGCGAATGGAATATTCTCGTCGGATACTATTTGTTAAAGACTAACTACAATCTCGTCATCTAAATTAGCCAAAAACAAAACTATCTATCTCCCTCCTAATTGTTATAATTAATAGCAAAACAAAAAAAAGTTCGAATGTGTCGAACTCTTGCCTCTTTAGTTTGCCAGTCCCACATATCATACTATTCTTTTTTTTTGGTATAGTGTCATACTATTTCTTTTTTTTTTAATTATTGCATTTATAATTTTGTTATGAATAGAACATAATTTGATCTTCAACCAATGAAAACCTTACACAGTTTCATGTTTTACGTTCCATTAAAAGTATTACGATCTCCATATATTGACCATAATTAAAATAACCCCGAGTCGTTTTTTACTTTTGTTATCCCTGATGTGGATGTAATTAAATATTCATTTTATGTTTATACTCAATTGAGAAATGAGAAGAAATAAAAAAATTCTTGTTCGACACTCAAGTTTCCAATGAACTCTTCGTCGAGGGTTCCTTTGAAATTCATGGTAATGTAAAATTCGATAAAATATAAATTATCTTCCGATGGTTCCATCAAATTATTTGTTATAGTTAATAGCGACGTTAGAAAATGATTAAAGCCGTAATCATTACGAAACCATGATATCGCATTTCCAAAATATTATTTGGTCCTAGTATACGTATCAGATATTTTGTAATTGGTCTTATACAAATTAGACAAATTGTGAAATTATCAGAAATATACTACTAATTCATTAGAAAGTGGATCTCAACATTTCATTCATGTTGAAAGCATAACATGTTTCCATCTCGATCTATATACATACATTAATAATACCAAACGTATCTCTGTACACACATACACATAATTTGGACAAAGTCAAAATCTACGATGAAGAAACAACAGAAGAAGATGAAGAGAGACGAGAGATTTGATTCATAAGGAAGAGCATGCGATCGTGATAGTCACGTGCCTGATCTAAAGACTCGACTTCCAACTCCGCCAGCTGCGAGCAGAGCCGCTCTTCAGCTTCCTCTGCCACCACAGTCCGCTGCCACAGCTGAATCATTTGCGTCTTCATCTCCTCCACTTGTCTCTCCAGCTCTATGTTTCTCCTCCGTAGCTCCTCCATCTCTTCCGCCGACACCGCCACAGATCCTCCTCTCTTCGCCATTAATTTTGTTGTAGTCTCTCTGTGTATATGGTGATATTGTTGTTTTTTTTTTTTTTTGTTAACTTTGTTTTCTTTGTAGAGTGTTTAGGGTTTGATGATGTTCTTTAATAGGCGTTTTTGTGTTGCGTTAGTGTGTCTAGGTTCAATGTATCTCGTCTTTGATATTTATTTTTTCTCCACATTTTTATTTGGGTCAATATGTTCTCCTTTAATTTACTTAATTAAAAGATTAAAACTGAAAATGCCCATGGCTTATATGTATGTTAACTATTATGGGAAAATAATAAACATAGTCAAATTTTAAAGAACATGCAACACCCAAATATATACAATTTGAGAATGTTCAAAAAAACATTTGTCGAATGGATCATATTACTGATACCGACATACCGTTATAATGCATAAACATAATATGGAATAAATTTGATTTACAATTACACATATTAATCTTGCCATAGAGAAAAGTAAAAATGATGTAAATCAAATCTTGTCAAATAGAAAAAAACGAAAAAAATGTGTTTGTCTGATGTATGTATCATGTAAGTGGCGTAAATAGATTACATTATTGAATAAGTAGGGCTTGATGAGTGAAGCCAAGCACTATAGTGTCTCTCTCACTTTCTTGTGATGGATATTGTGATAAGATATTTGGTTTCAATTTATTTTAAAGATAACAATAATTTGGGGAATTTTGCCACTTAATACGAAGGTGTGTCATTAAATTTGGTTACATATTTACACAACAACAATATTAGCACAAAGTAAAAAAAAAAAAACTATATAGCCAAAAATATCGAATTAACAAAAATGTTGTAACGATTATCCAGAAATGTTGGGCCTAATATTTTTAATCGTTAAGCCCATATAATAACAGTTAGCAGACTTTGGTGCGTATACTGCACCGTCTTCTACCAGAAAAAGCGCGTGAGACTCAGGTTCACTGTAACATTAAGAGTTATCGTCTCTTTGTAATTAAGTGGAAAAGAGAAGGGTAAAACCATAAAAACACAACATTGTCAACTGATGAGAACAAAGACGTGGCTACTCCTCATTGGTTTCTTTAACCAAAGTCGAATTTAATAATAACATTAATTAATTAATTAATCTCACAGTAAGTATATTCTAAAATAATCGGAAGTGTTTCTTCTACCTCTGAAACACTTTTTTTTTTTTTTGTTTAATGTTCATCTTCATCATCATCATCTGCGTGTAAAACACATTCACGCCATCGTTGGTTGACGTCTCAGATCTTTCAAATAAAAGCTTATCTCTCTCACGGTAACCCTAACTATCGAATCGATTCTTCAGTTTCTTCATCTGTTGATCTGTTTGGTACCTTCAGTTTCTTCTGCTACACATTCTCCTGAACCTTTTCCTTATAACCATCGTTTGTAGATCCTTCTCCGAAACAACGATTTCGCGATCTCCATTCTCATAGATCACTTGTGGGTTTGGATATTCGTTAGGGATTTGGTGTGATATTTTTAGAAATTTATGCTGTTTCGATTTGGTGTGAAGAACCATGGATTTTCCAGAGAATCTGCCTTCGGATATTGGAAGATTAGAGCAGATTGTTTCTCATTTCTTCCCAAAGGCATTACACATCGTTCTTAATTCTAGAATCCCTTCGTTGCAAACTCGTGGTCGTACTCGTGAGCGTTTATCAGGTCTTAATGTTAGGAAAAGTGATAAATGGTTCAATCTAGTTATGGGGGATCGCCCTGCTGCGTTAGAGAAGTTGCATTCTTGGCATAGGAATATCTTGGATTCTATGATTATTGATATTATACTTGTTCATCCGATTTCGGGTGATAATTTGCATGACGATGATCATCATGGTGATTCCGTTGTTAGATCAGCTGAGACTGTGATTGAGAGGTGGGTTGTTCAGTATGAGAATCCATTGATTATGTCTCCTCAGAGTTCTGAGTCTGCTACTCGTTATCAGAAGGTTTACAAGAAATCTATCATTATGTTGCGGTCCCTTTATGCGCAGACTCGGCTTCTCCCTGCGTATCGTATCTCTAGGCAGCTGAGTTCGTCTCTTGCCTCTTCTGGTTATGATCTGATTTACAAGGTTTCATCTTTCAGCGGTATATTATCTGGTCCAGTGACGGAAACAATGAAAGAGTTTCGTTTTGCACCTGTTGAAGTGCCTCCTGGTCGGCTTTGTGCCTCGGTTACTTACCGTTCTGACTTATCTGATTTCAATCTTGGTGCTCACATCACATTGCCTCCAAGAATTATAACCGATTATGTAGGAAGTCCTGCAACTGATCCTATGAGGTTTTTCCCGTCTCCAGGGAAAAGTATTGAAGGCACATCTTTTATTGGTAGAGCTGGTCGTCCTCCATTGACTGGTTCATCTGCTGAACGTCCACATAGCTGGACCAGCGGCTTTCACAGACCTCCAGCTCAATACGCAACACCAAACCAATCGTTTTCGCCTGCTCATTCACATCAATTTTCACCCGGGTTACATGATTTCCACTGGTCACGTACAGATTCTTTTGGTGACAATCACCAGCTTTCACCTCCTTTTTCGCCATCGGGGTCTCCCTCTACTCCGAGATACATTTCAGGGAGTAACAGTCCACGGATAAATGTAAGACCAGGGACTGCTCCAGTGACCATTCCTTCGTCAGCCACATTCAATAGATACGTCTCATCTAACTTCTCTGAGCCAAGTAGGAATCCACTTCCTCCCTTTTCCCCCAAAAGCACAAGACGCTCCCCTTCATCGCAGGATTCTTTGCCTGGGATTGCGTTGTACAGGAGTTCGAGAAGTGGAGAGTCTCCTTCTGGATTAATGAACCAGTACCCTGCCCAGAAGGTTATGCTTCTCACTTTTTGTGTGCTCCTCTTTATAGAAGAACCAGATCGCCATGTTTTGCATTGCCTTATCTGATATATGTTTTTAATCTACTCTTCAGCTGTCAAAGGACAGCAAATACGACTCAGGCCGCTTCTCAGGACTTCTGTCTTCAAGTGGCTCACCAAGATTCGGGTTTTCTAGGAGCCCCAGTCGATTATCGTCCCAAGACGACTTGGATGACCCTGATTGTTCATGCCCTTTTGATTTCGATGATGTTGACGAGTCAGGACTTCAGTACAGGTAGTTGGCTTTATCCGATTACCTAACTTAAATCATGTAAAGCCAATATTATATACTTGGATTAGTTTTCTTGAAGTCCTTACACAGTGAGCTGGTCAATGAAAAGATGTCATCAAGAAAGCACTAAAGATGTTGGCTGTTTTGTGTAATTTGAAATTGGTTGACATTGACAATCTGTACCTGGCCTTTCTCTTACTGTCGTCTCTTTATCATTTGTTGTCTGTCAATTTCGTTTCTTATTGGGATTTCTTAGTCTTTGGTAATATATGATGACATAGATTTTGCAAAATTTTTGGTGCAGCCAAAGTCTTGACCGGCGGAAAGCTTCAAGCTCTATATCACAGTCACTACCTATAGGGAGAAAGTCATCACAGGATGCGGCGGTTGGTGTTCTGGTTCACATGCTGAAGACAGCACCGCCATTACGACAAGACTCAAGCACTTACATGGCGTCAATGTCTGGGGTTCAGAGAGAAGGTTCAGTGTCAGTGTCAGTATCAGGTACTGAATCTGAATATTCCATTGGTCGAAGCACATCAGATGCACTAGAGGAGCTGAGAAACTACAAGCAACTCAAAGACTTGCTTCTATCAAAATCCAAGAGTGGATCTGGAGCAACTCGTGTCCACTGAGCCAAACCAAATAACGATCAAAATATATTGGATGTATGTTTGTAAATATGGATTTGACGAATACTTAACTCTGTTGTATAAATGCCAAAGAGCAATCACGTTTTAATTTCTGTAAGAGCACTTGCCTTTGAACTTGCCTTTGAATATGCAAATCAAAATAAAGCTTGAATCTTTTCATTGTAAGTAGTGAGATATATACAATGTTTTTGTTGTTCATTGAACAGATTTAGCACCTTCTTTTCTCGTCAGGGACCTGCTTAAAGATGAAACCTTAATTCATTGCATACATAAAAGACAATGCTCATTTAGATAAAACAGCAGCATAAACGGCAATTTAAGACGTTAGCTTCATCGAGAGAGAGAAAGAGAGGAGTTCAAAAGGCAATGCCCATTTAGATAAAGAGTACACCTAAACACACACATAAAGTCAGCTTCAAATAGCCATCGACAATAAGCCTTTTGAATCTACACAAATTCAGCTAGTGCAAGCTTTTCTCAAAATCTTTGCGTTTGTATTTTACACACACAATAAAGCTCCAAATCCTGGCTTGCCTTTACAAAAAACTGACCCAAAAAATGTGTCGTCCGTCTCCTGCACAACTACTGAGAAACACAAAACATAAGACGCTGCAGATAAGAAAATATTATAGTTTCAATAGAGTAGCTCGAATGAGTTTTTTTACCTCCTCTAGATGGTCCAATGACTCATTCTCACACATTCTGTTTTTACACTTTGATCTCAAAATACAATTCCTAACAGGCTTCAGAAGAGATATCTCCAGTCAATAGCGTCCCCCGAAACCCTTCTTCGATATCTTGAGCTCCTGTTTTCTTATCGCATAACTCATCTGTTGAAACATCAAGATAATTCTTATTTTTCATGCACATTTCACTAACCAGACAGCAACATAATGGTAAATTTGGTTACCAGCAATATCGCGGTGTTCATGCATCTCAGTATCTTTCACCCAAAGCTTGTCACCAGGGAATATGTTCATGTCTGCAAGGGTTGCAGATTCCTGATCGATCAGTTTTGTGCCTTTGTAAAGTTCCTGGTTTTCTTTCATCACCTGCATATATTACAAAAATCCGTTTTGTTGTGTATCAGCAAGTAATCTACTGAAACGGAAAAACTCTGTTTAAAAGAATCTTACCCCAAGTAATTCCCATATCATCATCTTTAATTGGTACACAGTCGTTGTTGCAGACACTTTCAGACTTGTCAGGTTTCCATAATTTGTCCTCCGAGATCGCTTTGAAGTACGCCGATCCACCTCAAAGCTGGAGTCAGATGCCTCTAAAATTGCTTTTGGAGCTTCTTTTCCACGCACAAGACAGACAAATACATCTCCCTCAGAGTAACTAAGTTTCTGCATCAACTCACAGCTTTCTCTCTCTCCTATGCATTCCTCACAAATCTAGCGAAAACAAAAGATCCTGTTAAATGTGAACTGAACATGTAAGTCATACAAAAATAAATGTGAATGCAACTGATCACATCTGCTTTTGAAGAAAACAGCATAACGTAACGCATCTGGACCAATGTGAAATGCTAAGCCAACATTGCCAATCAATATTATATCAGAAGCTCAAGATGTTGACAAAAAGAAAAGGCCCAAGGTAAATATAATTGGCACATGTATTGAAACACAAGAATGCAAATACCTCTGGGAATGCCCTGAGAATAAGCTGTTGAGCATCAATGTCCATATTATCATCAGGAGAAGACTGCTTCTCAAGATCAATGACGTCTGGGGATGCGCTTTGGTGTGTATTGTTACCAACCTCAATAAGCGCAGATACTCCATTCTCCATGATTCCTCCCCACTCCTCACAGAAATATTTCCAATCAAGCTCAGGGATGATTGTCAGCTTGTCTGTCTAGAAAAAGGTGCAAGAATACTAGAGATTAGATCAAAGTCAGCTTTCTCCATCTCAAGTCTCTGTTTGACGCTTAAAACAGCCACACAACACAAGAGCGGATGTAAACTGAATACACAATCAAAATACCAATTTGTTGAATTCAGAACATGATTTCCTTTATTTCTCTCACTGAAACGGCAATCACACCACAAATCGGAACCAAACTATCAGAACCAGTAACAAGGGTACATTCTCCCAGGCTCTAAACCAGTCCCAAAACACTCAGACACCTACACACTTGATTTATCTCTTATTTATACTAACCTTACTTCTACAGAAACAACTTATTTTATGTTACATGACAAGTGTTCGTTGAAGCCTCTCTGTGTTTGTGATGAACACTTATCAGTCCACGTTCCGATATTAGCTTACCATTTCAAACAGTTATGAAATAGATTAACAATCACCTCACGGTAAATGATGCACTTACAGATGGATTTTTCTGAAAAAATGAGCCACGTTTGCAGAGAAGTTCAGGGAGCCTTTCGAGGAGTCGTGTGTGCTGAAAGAAACAACCATAGGAACAAACCATTAGTTATATGCTAAAATTTGGTAATGGAAAGATGATATAAGGCCTGCTGATATATGACCACTTATATTCACTGGGATTTAATAACACATATTAAAATAGTTGTATGAGAAGAAACAGAGAAAGCAGTAAGGGCAACCAATTTCAATTTAAGCTTTTCTGTCCAGATAGAGCTTTACCCCACTATATCCAACTGTCAGTAAATTGGAAACCTACTAACTGCCGAGCAATGGATCTTACCTTCTTGCATTTAAGAGTATTAATGACTCCATCAAGACGTTCAGGCTCTTGTGCTGACGAACTATTTTTTCCAGTCATGTTAATATAGATTCTCCATTGCACTAGCCACGCAGATGGCAGCAAGAAATATCGGCATTGCGGCGTTAATGGTATACCCTTTCCTGTGGCTAACTTCTCATGATTTTGGCGCTGCTTGACCTTTAATGTTCTGTTGCATCAGACAGAAGGTAAGAAAATACTTATAGAGAATCACGACCAACAAAAATAATAACTAATCATGGCTAACCTTAGTGAATCTTCATAGCAGGCAACCTCGGAAAGTTCCTCTGTGCAGTGACAACATTGGCTGGAATCCAAAATGAAACTAGTGCACTCATCTTCTGGCATCAGTTTTAGAGCATCTTCAACGAGGAATGACCAGAAATTCTCCGGAACTAGAACTCTTTTGGCCCCAGGCGCTTGCTCTGGCATCAACTTTCCATGACTGCACGTAATTGCATTTGTGGGCCCCGCATCTGCTTCAGTGGGCGCATCAAGGTTTTTCCTTTTTACCCATTGCTGCAACCTGGAAACATGCTATTACACTTTAGAAGGAGCTAGATTTTTTTTTAACCTATATTCAGTGTAGTAAGTAGCTTGAGTCTCAATGGCATCTATTCTAGAACAAGCTAATTGTGGAAACACCCACACAAAATAATAGTATACATCAAGCTATCAGCACGGACAAAGAAGCAAAATGGTATTATCAGAAACCTATAGCTTACAGGACACTGGAATACATACCATGCTCTAGAGATATAATACATTCCGTCCTCACACTTTCCGGAAAGAACATCACTTGCTATGCTTTTCATGAATGTTCTTCGATCCCTATAACTGTCAGAAGAGACAACCATGCGAGCACCATCCATAAGGCAGTCCCTGCAGTAGTCCCCTTTCCCTAACTTTGGTCCACCATGGAACTAAACGTAAGAGAAAATGATTGCATCAGAAAAGTGTTGAGATAAGAGTGTCGAAAAATCCAACAAAGAGTTCTAGCACATGATACTAGAACAGTCTGTCCAATGAAATATCGATAGTATAAAATTGTCTGACACTTGATTAACGATGACAGCGGATGCAAAACTTGAAAACAAGAAGAGTTCTGTCCTGAAAAAAAGTAAGAAACTAACCCATGAGTTACACACAGTTTATTGCATACCTTTGATTCTATCTTGGTCCATGCAAGTTCAGACAGTCGCTTCATGCAATTCACTTTTGAGGCAAGAACTTTCCCATGGGAACACAGTAAAGGAGTGTTGTCCAAAGCGCTACATCACACAAGAACATATATAATCAAGAACAGTTGAAAGCGTGGATGTGATCTGATTTGCTAAACAGAAAATCATACTTAACCATAAACCACTACCAGTTAGCTAAAAACTGCAATAAAATACAAACTTTCAAAGGGGAAATAATATCTAACAGTTTGGTGTGGGGTACAAACGTTAGCTATCATAGATGATGTAGTTGAGCGATATGACATTTTGTTGCAGACATAAATGCATCATCTGTGGAAAGCAGTGCCGTAGCATAGGTATGTAGAGAATAAAAACTGTATATATGAGAAGCTTTACTTACGGAGGCAAAGTGGTATCAGCCCACAGACGAAGCCAATCTGTGGAGATCCAAAAATATTGTTCTTCAAGCGAATGAACAGCAGCTTCTGAAAGTATTGTCCGTACTTCTTGCTTCCTTTCAGTCAAAGCATCCAATTCTTTTTCCTTTCTTGAATTATACTCCTTGCAACTCTCAAGGAAAACTGCATTCATGGTATTGATCCATTCATAAAGGTGCAACGGAAGATAACCACCTTCAAGCTGTTGAACATTACCAACTTCTCCTTTAGTTATGTCAATAGGATTTTCACTTTTTCCTTCCTGATTTTCCTGTTTACCGCACCTTAGACTATACATCAGCATATAAGCATCACTCGATGAGAAAACCTCTGATTTAATAGCAGGCCTACAATCTGAAGAGCCAGATTGAATGACATCTGTGGTATTCCCACTACTAGTCGTACCATTACTCTCGGATTGTGGAGTGGAAGAAGAACCTTCATTGAATGGACGCTTACCCAGTTCTGACACATGTTCATCATCAAATTCCCACCACAAGCCAGTCTTTTCATCTTTTATGTGGGCAACATAATGTCCGCTGTTCACAGCGCTTCCTTTGTGGATTAACACAGCAGATAGATCATACGTTAACTCATTTTGAGAAGACTCTGCCAATCTCGAGCCCATATCTAGCACTTCAGGGAAGGAAAATGAGGAAGTTATTTTCTTCTTAGCTGTTGTCTGTTGACATGATCAAGCCATAGAAAAGGAGAAGTTAATGAAAATTCAATAAGGTCTTATCTAAGATCAAATAGGACAGAAATTATGATTAGATATATGCATAACAACATGCAAGTCTGTATCAGGAGAAGGAAATAAGGGAAAAGGTATGAGAATTGACCATGAGATAAAAATCGATAACTCAATTCACTCACCTCAACACAAATACATAAAAGAGGTAAAGATGCTTCTTGTGAGAAAAAGTATGCAGGAATATGATTGGATATATGAAAATCACAAGAAATGACAAGTAAATTGATGGATATAATCTTCTCTTTCAAAATTGATTCATGAACCAATGCATATTAAGATCAAGGAAACCACCTTTGGGAGGAACACACATCGTTTGAGCTGAAAAGTGATAACCGGAGGTAGTGTCCGCAGCTTAATGCAGCGTGTGGCATCTACTCTAGCATTGCAGCTTCCACAAAAATATTGGTTATCGCCATTGAGCTGCTCCAAGCTAAGGTAATCATTCAAACTAGCATCCAAAGTTTTGAGGCCCTTAACATTTAACTCAAGGGCATAAAAATCTTCCACCTTTGAAGAAGCTTCAGAATCCCTACCACATTTTAAGCAACTGCACGACAATAAAAAACAGATGACAAAGACGCTAGAAAGCTACATATGATTCATCACATTTGCACTTAAGTAACTCATATGAGGATACTAATTTGCCTTAAAACCATATAAATCTTCTTAAATAAATAAAAGAGCTTAATCTTACGTGGTCACATGGGAGACACTACCACGGAAGAGATCTTGAACTATTGTTTTGGCTTTGAAAACTCCAGAATGGCGTAAGCAACGCTCAAGCAAGGACAGAAGCAATGTCAAGAACTCATGGGTGTCCTGTTGAACCCCATTATCCAACTCCAACGTCTTCACAAAAGCATCTGAATCAACAAAAGACATTTTGCTAGCATGCAATTGCGCAAAAAGCCGAGCAATCTGATCCAAGACTGGGTACTGCTTCAAGACATCAACCTCAACAGAAAAAACTCCTTCCCGAAAAGCAGTATTCATGTAAAGACACTGAAGTATACTGTTGGCATAGCAAGTAGCGCCCAAATTGGTCAGACCAGCTGGAGTAGAGTCAGAATCACGGCGATCCAAGTTGGGATTTGTACCAAGAGACTGAATGATTTCAGACGTTTTCTGCCACAAACCTGATTTCCGGCTTCCATTAACCGGTGGAACCAGCCCACAGAAGCAGTTAGGATTGTCACGAGTGTTTACACGACAACCTTGACAAACTGGCTTCCATATCATGAAAAGTTGGTTAATGTCATCATCAGTTACATCATTTGCCTCGTGAATTTTCCTGCAAAAAAAAAAAAAAATCATTTTTTTAGCAAAAAGAAAGAAGGAAAAACGCAAGCTTTACGAATGGCGCAATGTTGAGTAAGGTTGGTTTTGTTATTGTACCGGAGAATCTGAGAAGTAGAATCAACAGCGTCTGATGGTCTCTGTCTTTTGTTTTTGTTTCGGGTGTTAGGTTTACTCATTGTATCACCACCACCAAAATTTACCCAGTAGCAATCGAAAACCCTAGAAAACGGAAGCACAGCAACATTGTTAACCACCATTCGAATCCAATTCAACGAAAATTTTGAATTAAGAACATATCGGTGCGTTTCAAGAAAAGAAGAAATCCTAATAAAAAAATGCCAACTCCAGGAGATGAAAATCGCATCTAGGGTTAAACGATTCAGGTCGAAACCCAGATCGAGAAAGGAACAGTGATAATAATCACCCAAGAAATTACAAAAAGAAATGGAGAGAAATATAAAAAGTACCTGAGAATCTACGGGAACGAGTTGATAGAAAAGTCTTAAGCAAGTAGAGAGCTTCACAAGCTCAAGCTTCTCCGTCTCCTTCTACTCCTCCGTCTTCTTCCCCTTCTCCGCTCCCCAGCGAATTCTTTTTTTTTTTTGTCCTCTAAATTCTATTTCACTTTTTTTTTTCTCCCCCCAGTTGTTCTCTCGTCCCGCGCTCTCTTATTTCAGATTATATAAACATGTTAAGAAAAAAAACTAAAATCATCAATTAACTAAGATTTTAATTACAATTATAGTAGATTTTATATCCATCTACGTGAGATTTCATACCATAAACACACCAAGCTAAACTTAGATATTTGTATTAAATGTCTTAATAACATAATTGACCAATATTAACCAGATCGAGCCAGGTGTTGTGAGATTTTGTCTCCTCCAATCTATGACACCCTTTTGACCAACATGTAAACCTTAATTAACGTCTCAGAGATCGAACATTTGACCAACATGTAAACCTTAATTAACGTCTCAGAGATCGAACATTTGACCAACATGCAAAACCTAAATTAACATCTCAGAGATTGAACATTTGACCAACATGCAAAACCTTAATTAACGTCTTGCAAGAAAAAAACAAGGATTATGTTTTGTGACAAATCCATAAAAACACAACAAACATTTAAGAAACTTAAAGACACATTAGATGAAACAGAATCATCAAGCTCTATCACCATAAGTGGATCTTTTGCCACTTGATCGGCTATCATCATAACGACTTCGACCCTTGTTCGAGTATTCACGCTCTCTGCTTACTCTATCATCGTCTTTGTCTTCCTTATCCGCTGCACGTCTCCCATCACCTCTAAACCTGTCCTCCCTATCACCTCTGTAACTATCTCTGCCACGCTTGTAGTCTTCCTCATCCTCCTCAACCGTTTCACGTCTCTGACTGTATCTACCCCTGTCATCATCTCCTTTATCGCTGTCTCCTTCCTCGATGTCTCGACCTCTATACCTATCATCTTCCTTGATTGTTCCATATCTTTTAGCAGTATCATCACTTCTATACCTGTCCCTTCCATTTTTATTGTAGCCCTCATCCTCCTCTCTTATAGGTCTCCTTCCTCGTTGGTAACTTTCATTTTTTAGCTTCTTCCTGTTTTCATACTCAGCCTCACTGTCATCAGAGTCTCTTGCAACTTTCTTGCCACGCGAATCACTTCTATCCACGTCTTTGCCATGCTTAGACACAGCCTCTTCCTCATCTCCTTTCTGGCTCATTCCGGCACTGTAAACTTCTACTTTACTGCGCAGTTTTTTCTTGTTCTCATACTCAGTCTCACTGTCATCAGAGTCTTTTGCAACTTTCCTGCCACCAGAACCATCTCGGTAAGCTTCTTCTTTCTTTCGCCGTGGTTGTTGATTATCCTCAGACTCAGGCTCACTAACATCAGAATCATGCCTCTTTCGTCCAGCTCTGCTTTGTTCATCATGCCTGTCTCTTACTTCTTTAGAACCAGATCGGTTGGAGGGCCGACTTTTTTTGTGAGACTTCCTAAGTTTCTTGCTGTCATCACTCTCAACTTCTTCAGAATCAGAAGAGACGCTTCTTTTGCTTCTACTGCGTTTCTTTGTAGCCTTCTTGATTCTTCTCTTCTTTCCATCATTACTGTCAGACTCGGACTCAGTATCAGAGCTGCTAGAGTCACTTTCACTATCACTTTCTTGTTTACGACCCTTAGCCTTCTTCTTAGAGCGCCTTCTGCGGTCACGTCCATGTTCATCAGACTCTTCTGATGACTCACTATGTCTTCTCTTCTTGCTGTCTTTTTTCTTGTGGCGCTTAACTTTCTCCATGTCATCATCACCCCGCTGCTTCTTGCTTTCCTTAACCTTAACATCTTTTTCAATTATTTCCTCATCTAACTTCTTCCTCCCACTATCTCGGTCCAAAAACGAATGTTCCCGCCTCTCTTTCAATCTACCTTCATAAGCCTCAGCCGTTGGCTCATCATCAATAATACCCTCTTCAGCCACCTGTTGCTGATCAGGCAAACCCAACGCAGCACGAAACGCTTCCATCTGCTTCTCTTTCCTCGCAGCAACCTGATGAGTTTGGGTATCAGAGATCTTCGAGTCCCCAGTCCCACCACTCTCTTCATTAGCAGCAGCAGCAGCTTCAAGATTCAACCTAGCTTCCTCAAGTTTCTGAGCAATCTCAGCATCCGAATAACCCTGATCCGCAAGCTTATCCTCAAGAATAGCAAGCTTAAGATGGATCTGTCGCTTACGGTCATGCTCTAAGATAGCTTTATTGGGCTTCTTAGATAAACCAGCAGTACCTTGATCATCCTCAAACCCTTTACCAACAGGCTTACCACCAGTTCTAGGCCTCACCAAGAACTTATTCGTCTGAACATAACCATTAGTTCCTGATCCTCTTGCGGTCTGTAACCCTATTCCGTTGTACATCTTTGAATTCTAAATAAAACCACCTTACAAACCCTAAAAAACGAAAAACGCGAAGAATTGGGTTTCAGATTCAAATCGAAAGATCTATCGATACGAAGTAGCCCTAAACGAAATCAACTACAGCATAAAACCAAACAGAATCTAAGAAAAACAGATCTTACCAGTGTTGTGTATAAGAGAAGATGAGAATCGTTCCCCGATGCGTGCTCTCAGTCCCAGGGACTCAAAGGAAGACGACGATGAAGATAGAGAGAGACTCTCTCAGATCAAAACGGACGGAGGGGTTTAACCATTTCTATGGGCCTATGAAGGCCTATTAAGTGTTATATGGGCCTAGGCTCAATACGGTTAAAATCCAATTTTGTTAAGCTGTGCGGCTATTTAATTTTATTTTTCTTTTTCAGTAAATAGTTATTCAATTTTTATTTTTACAAGTCTCTATATATACAACTTGCCAAAACAAAAAAAAATGTATTGGCAAAAAAATTTGTGTCCTGATTTTTCATTGTATGAGCACATTTTGAGGAATTTACCTAAAACACGTACACGATCAACTCAATTCCAACACACAAGATTAAACATTGAAATATATATTAGAAGAAATCAAATTTATTTGTTAGACCAAGCAAGTACTAATAATGATAAAGAAAACTACCAATTAATTAAAACCTTGGTAAAACACCTTAATTAACACTTGCAAGAATGTTAATACTACTAGACCAAAAACCTCTACTCTTGTCTAGAGAAAACCAAAACAAAGTTAAAATGTTTCAACATTGTAATGAAACATATCAGAAAGTTAAAAGGAAAGATCTACTCTAGTGTCAAGTGCAAAGCAGAGAACTCCACGGCACCTAAAAGTCCAAAGACTAATCTTGTCTTTGGCTTTCAATTCGCTACCCTTGACAACGGCGTTCCAACCCCCATTCAAAGCGTAGTTCAAGGTTCCCTTACTAGAGCCTTTCTTCTTCATCACCCATATCTTGCAACGTAAACTCCACTCCTTAAACCATTGGTTCACGAGAATCGTTCCCACACCAACATTCCCCACGGCTTGAGACTCTGCCGGAGTCAAGAAGTCGTTTCTGAGTAACTTCTTGAAAGGTATTAAGAGACGGCTCTCACTTGACTTGACGTCAGAGGCGGTCAAAGTCTTCTCACAGATCAGCCTGATCGGGCCTTCTCCTCCCTTCATCTCTCTCATCACCTCGAATAGCCACTCTGGCGTCTCTCTATCCTGACGTGGGAAAGAAGCAAACTTTGCTTTCTTGGATCTAACACTCTCTGGCCCGGCACGCTTCTTGCGCTTCCTGTTCTTCATTAGACACGAAGAAGATTGGGATTTAGGGTTTATACAGCATTTACTCATCGTATTATCCGACTCATCTGTGTTGAGGAACGATGGAGAAGTACAAACCCTAAGATGTTCATGGTTTCGTGTGTATGTTCTCCTAAAAAAAGTATCCAGTGAAGACCTTCGTTTTTGTGGGAGATGATCCTCACCATCTTCAGACACGGTCATGGATCTTCTTTTTTCTGTCCGTTGTTGATCTTCACCATATTTCCTAGGGCGGTTTCTCGTCTTACTAGTATTTCTAGTCACATTATTCTTGCTTTCATCTTGATCAGAGTCAGTCTTTCTGCATTTGGATTTTGCTTTCTCTGTGAGAAGACGATCACGTTCACTTATCTCACATGACACATGCGCCAGCATCTCCAAATCATTTAAAAACGACGTCATCTCCTTCTCCCGGCAGTGATCGAACCAAGATAGAGAGAAAGAAGCGAAGTTGAGGAAGAGAGAATAATGCCTCTCTTGCCCTATGTTAAGACGTTAGGGTTTTGGGTTGATATATATTGTTTTTTTTTGGGTGTGGCTTTATCTACATATTTATATTTTATTTTGAGGGGATAAATATGCTAATCACTAATTAATCAGCTCAACACAAAATCTAGTAAACGGAGATAACACTTTGGGATTGTAATTGGTTTATATATTTCCTCATCTTGGATCGATATTCATATAATCTAATGAAAAAGTTTTTTTTTTTTTTTTTTTTTTTCAAATATATCTTATATAATAAGACAAGGTTTTTTCTAACTTTGCCTCACAAATCGACATTTGGCGCTCTATATTCATGACATGTGTCATTTTTATTAAATTTTAATTTAACATTTTAAAATTATTTCATTTGTGATATTGTGTTGTAAGTTATAAGGTATGTATTGTTTGCTTTTAAAAAGTGTCATTGTGGCAAAAAAAAAAACATTTTCTCCAATTTTAGTTTCTATTTTAAATATCATATAACCTAAACATAAAATGGAGTAGTTAAAATTTTCTTTTTGTATTCAAAGAAAATTGGTATGAGTTTTTTTCCTTAAGATTAAAGTTCAGAAATGACATCAAAATTTCCTCCTCCTTTTAAAGTATTTTTTCCTAAAGTTATTAATATGGGTAATAAATTAGTTATAACATGTTTTTATAATTTTTGAAAAATAAGTTTATAATAAAATAATTAAAGAAAATTGTTTTTTTTTTTACTTTAGCATGGTGAAATCTATGGTAAATAATGAAATTAGAGAAAGTTAGATTTTTTCAGTATAATAAAATAGTACATCTAAAATATTTAGAGAAAGTAACTATTTAACCAAAAAATATTCTATTATTTAATTTAGAAAAAATGTATTTAATTTACTATTATTAAACAGTTGAGAGAGGAAACACAGTCTAATAGAATATAATATCATGAAATTTAATCAAAGAATAATTATCATATTCTTCACAAATCATATATATAAAAATAAAGTTTCACTCTCTTCTTATTGGTTCACTTGGCATGTAACTTAAAAAAATATTATGTATTATCATATATATTTAATTCACAATTTAATATAAAACTGAAAAACAATTAAACCACAAAACACATTTAGTCATATACATTAAACTCACACTTTAATATAAAAACTGAAATAATATAAATTAGCATTTACTATATTTTACATTGAATTTTTCAGCACACAATAAATTATAATTGATTCCCATAATTTTTTTTATGAAATTGTAACTCCCATCACTTCTCTTCCTATATATACTCATTTTCCCAGTTACAATTCCCTAATTCTCTCATCCTCTAATTCTCTATCTCAATTATTATATAAAAAAATAGCTTTGTGTTTTTTTGTATGATTTTTAGAAAACAATTAAAATATTATTTTATAAAATCTCAATTGTAAAAAAAATTAGAGACTATATGATATACATCTTATGTTAATATAATTTTTGTTTTTTGAAAATTCATCTCTACTTTCTTTTTTAGTTTATCATCATATAAGTAATCATTCCCTCACCCTATTCCTTTATATTCATGTATCTTTAATATTTTTCTATTTTTATGTTGTTTTATGGCATAAAAATCAATGAAATTATCATTTAAGAATTTGATATAAATATTTTTAGAAAGTATGATACAAATCTAACATATTTTTAAATTTAATCGTACTTATAAATTAAGAAAGTATGAAACAACACATGTGTAAAATAAAATATTTTGAAGGCTATAAAAACAAAAACATTGACCACTATGTTTGTATCCAAACATACAAAGAAATCAACACTTTGGTAGATAAATTATAGAACTTACCTGGTACTAACCTAATATATCTTCTTTAAAATTTTAATATTTTCTATTTCTTCTCTAAAATTTTATTTTTAATTATTTTCATTATTGCTGTATAATTTATTTACGTATAAATTCCCATGATGTTATTGTTACATTATTTTAATTTTTCATTTAAATTAGAATATATTATGTTTTCTCGGAAATCGTGGTAGAGAGCAAAGTGGCTATGGTAAATTGTATGTGACTTTTCCTTTTAATTAACATAACCTATTTTTAAGAATACATATGGTTTAGTTTTTTTTATTGTATATGTAATTAATATTAGGCTATTTTGATGCTCTGGACTAATATAAAGTTGTTGACAAAAAATTTAAATATTAATGTGTCATTATATAATATTATCCTATATGAAATATTAGAAGATATGATTTTTTGAGAGACGGAAGGAAAGTAGTCAACATTTCATAAGCAATGATTTTTTTGAAAACAAAAAAAGAAGATGACATAGGGACAAACCTAAAGTAGATTTATATAGATTACAAGTTCAAAGAGTTGTTTGTAGTGATCTAAGACTATAAATCTTACTCTTAGTATCCTAATGTAGTTGAATAAAAATATATTCTAATGCTTATTTTAATTGATGATGGAATTTGTTGAATACAAATTAAAAAATTATTTAAATTTTTGTATTTTTTTGTAAATTTTTATTTATTTATAATGTATTTTAAATAATTTATGCAGTAGATAGCAATCTGCATAATACAAAATAATCATAAAACATATATACTTAGTTTTATATTAAAACTCGGAAACATCAAATAAATATTTTATGAGATAGTGCATAAAAATGAAAAAAATGACTTAATTGCTTCAATTAAATTGATTTCCAAAAAATATATTAAAATTATTATAAATATAATATCAAATTTATCTCGCGCATCGCGCGGGTCTACTTCTAGTATCTTAATATCTATGACTCTATCATTTCAATTTTGAATTTCTTTCTGGTGTTAACTGGTGAGTTGAGTTTTTATGTTTTTTATTTCTCTCGATCAGATAATTAAAAATGATCGAGTATTTAGAGGAAGAATATCTCAGCCAAACCACAAGTTTCTTCGAGTATTTAGAGGGCGGCGGGTTAATATGTTGCGAAATTAGTCTAATCTATAGCGTTATTAATTTTACCTAGACCTAGATTTAGAGGCTAGAACAATCTCAAGGATGCAAAATAAAAATAAACGTCACGTCCTATATATGAAACATACACCCTAATTACATGTTTGAAATTTTTTTAAGTCGTTCTAGCCTCTAATATACAACAACCTTTTTTGCTTTATAACATAGTTAATGTTGATCACGCAAAACCTAGCTAGTGCAGCTCCAAAAGCTATATTTTCCTTGCAGCAACTGATGGGTTTGACTATCAAAGATCTTTGAGTCACCAGTCTCTTCAGAAGCAGCAACAGCCTCAAGTTTCACCATAGCCTCGTCTAGCTTCTGAGCAATCTCAGCATCAGAACAAACCCTGATCAGCAAGCTTGTTCTCAAGAATAGCAAGCTTATGATGAATCTGACGCTTACGGTCGTGCTCTAAAATAGCTTTATTGGGCTTCTTAGATAAACAATCAGTACCTTGATCATCCTCAAACCCTTTACCAAGAGGCTTACCAATAGTTGATATAGGCCTCATTAAGAACTTGTTCGTCTGAGCGTAACCATTCGTCCCTGATCCTCTCGCGGTCTGTAATCATATCCCGTTGTACATCGTTTATGAACCAACTTCAATCAAAACCCTAAACGAGGAGATGAGTTCAGCTTCAAATCGGAGCCCTAAACAAAATCGATCACAATATAAAACCAAACGGAAACAAGAAAATTAGGAATGGATCTCAGATTTAAACTAAACACCTTTGTTTGTGAGAATCATCGATCTTATCGACCTAAGGGGAGATGAAGGCTGGTGATGAATACAAATCTCAATATAAAAAATTCAAAAGACCTAGACCCTGATATATTGATTAGATGGATTTAGGCCCAATACAGTTCAAGTTATTTGTGGTTTCCTCTGTTTTGGTATTATTTAATTTAATTTGGTTTTCTTATAACTTTGTTTTCCACCTCTAAATAATGTAAGGTTAATCCCATAAATTAAAAAAACGTGACATATATAAAACTCATCTTCATCATCGTCAAATTTATAACATGTAAATAAATAATATATCAAATCAAACTATATATGATGAAAAGTCAAAAACTCACATATAATATTAAAAAAAAATAAAATCTGACCGTATAAATGTTTGAAAAATATATATAAATATTTTAGTAAACAATTTTTTCTTATTTTATAAGGTTAGTCTACGATTTTTCAGAAATGAAAAACCAAATTGAAAGTGGTGACTTAGAGTTTGGTTTTACATGAAACTCTATTTAAATTTGATGTTATCCTGACGAAGGAAAAAAATTGATTTTATCCTAAACATTTCAAATTATTTGTTTTTTTCTGTTTATTTTTTCTTTTGTTCTGAGACAGGCATATCTAAGTACTTCAATATTGACTATTTTAAAAATCTTTTCGTTGAGTTTGGAAGTGATCACTCAAACTCGTATCTCAAAAACGGTCGGACCCATGATTATGGGCTACCCACAGCGAGGAGCTACTTGCAAGTTTCAATAAGCACCAATATTGACTTTAGTTTCAAAGAGACTTGGATGTTGAATTTATATGTGGTCAAACTACTATAATGTGTATATTACTAAACATAACCAATATTCTTGAATGGTATACGAGAAATTTGTTTCTCATGTTAGTTATACGACTATGATGACTTAATCAGCTTGAGTAGCCCATCTTGTTTTGAAACAATCGAAACCTTCAAGTAGAACTCTGCTAAGTAACTCGAAGTGGAATTTTCCTTCAATTTTTTTCCTTCTTATTTTAGCTTTTTTTAAATTTGTTTGAAGTAACAAAAATTATAGTTAATTCTAATCATGTGTCACGGACTTGAGGAGACGAATCTTCTTCACTGTCCAATCCTATTATTTGTTTTTATTATGTTTTAACAAATACTATTCTTCTCGTTCTATCCCGAAAAGTCTTCAAATAAAACATTCATGTATTCACCAAACACAACACATCACACTTGAAACAAAACCAAATTGGTATGATATACTCGAGCCACTATAGTCCTAATTAAGCTTCCCCGTGAACTGCAAATGATTCGCTATCATATATTTTCTTACTCCTAAATTTATTTTTATATATAAATCTAATTTCCACAAGTTGGTCAATACTTTGATCCAAGACCTTAGGGATATATGTAGCTAATAGCTATTGGCAAGCTAACGCCGGCGGCCGTATTCTTGGAATTTGTGTTACCTGGCCAGCGTGTCAATCTTACTTCGTTGGAAGTGTCGTCTACTTTATGCTTCGATGTTTTGTTGAAAAAACGAACTTGTCTAGTGTGATTTCAGTTTTATGCGTTTTCTTTTTTCCGCAAGGTGCTCAAATTCTTACCAAGTGATTGGATTATCCCATTGCTTTTATTTTTTAATATTATCATCTAAGCTAATTTACACGTGATGATAAGATTTGCATATTTTTGAGTAATTATTCTTATCTAAACCAATCATAAAGCTTTAAGCTACTAATTAAAAATCGTTTTTTTCCTTAAAAGGTTGTAAAACAGAATATTTATCACTATTTTTTTTTTGTTAATCAATAGTTATCACTATATTGGAGAAGCATAAATACAATATACATCCTCCAATAGAGTTTTTATTTTAATGACAAAAATACATTTGCCACATGGGCTGCTCCATTTCTGGCTTTTAGAAATCCTAAAGAACACTTATCAGTGGGTATATAAACATACGACATAACTCTTATGGTAATATATCATCGCAAAACAGTCTTTACGTACGTACTTACGAGAAAAGCGTTTCTTTCAATATTTCCATAATACCGAAATGGTGACGACAGACTTCAAATCCCAACTTCCAATTATCGGTACGTACGAAACCGAAGTTATATTATTTCATTGTTTTCAGCAGATATAATCTTCACTCTCTCGGTCATCTTTAATTTCAAAGCTTATACATAAAATTTATATGCCAAGGAAACTTAATTAGTGTAATATTAATGTGGTTGCTGCAGACATCAGTCCTTTACTGGCCAAATGTGACGATCCCAACATGGCGGAGGATGCCGGGGTGGCGCAAGTTGTCCGAAAACTGGACAGGGCATGCCGGGACGTAGGATTCTTCTACGTGGTATGGATAACAAAAAAACGTTCGAAATTTAAGTTTTCCTTTTTAGAGTTTTGTATTAAAAGAGTCTGATGAGTTTGGTTTGTGAGTGTGGATCAGATTGGTCATGGAATATCAAAAGATCTTATAAATAAGGTGAAAGAGATGACTCATCAGTTCTTCCAGCTCCCTTACGAGGAGAAACTTAAGATCAAGATTACTCCAGCGGGTGGATACAGGTTTGTTTCCATATATCTCAAAATATCGAACCCAATGTTTTTCGATTTGTTCATAACGAACAAGACATTATATTATTATTATTATCAAAATATTCAGAGATGGTGAAATTATTCACTTCAACAGAAGACAACTTAAAAAAAAAAGAAGAATGAAAAATTTATAGAGATTCCTGGCTGGTGCAATTATTAAGATATATATTCGCCGCTGGTGCGATATTATGCCAAAATAAGAACTATAATATTTTGCCCCAAAAAAAAAGAACTATAGTATTAAACTAGTATAAAGAATAGTTACTCTACTTGTTATTTTTTTTTCTCAATACAAAGTCCAATGAATTCGAATAAAACCGAACGCATGTTCACTATTTTTTACATATTACAAAGCGATGTTTAATTTAGGTAAAACGGTAAAAAAAAAAAAACAATCTTAACACGAATTTTTGGTTTGAGTGTATGTATATGTCAAGAAATTTGAAATACGAATCGAAAACGTTAGAAAACAAAAAGTCTATAGGAAAATCGAATTCACTCCTGTGGGTTTTGTGTTACACAGAGGATATCAGAGAATTGGAGTAAACTTTACGAGTGGGAAACAAGATATGCATGAAGCCATTGATGTAAGTAGCCATTGGCTTGGAGAGATGTGTTCTAAGTAGTGATCATGTTAAATAACGGATATGATTAATTTCTCTAATTTAATTGTCTTTTGGACCGCGACAAAAACAGTGTTACAGAGAGTTCAAGGAAGGGAAGTATGGGGACATCGGAAAGGTCTTGGAAGGGCCAAACCAGTGGTAAGCGTTTCATTGTATTTTCTTATCTCTGTTCTCTGGCATCTGTACGTTTGGTTTGTGTTGCAAGAAATATTAAAACAAGAGATCCAAAGAAAATTTCACCAGTTTTAAATCTTTAATTGAACAAAAAACAAAAATTAAAAATAAAGTCGTGCTTATAAAGAACATACTGTATATATGAATGAATAGTAAAATGATCGAATATTAGGCATTTTTCATTCAATATAATTCGCACAGAATAATTATAAAACATTTAAAACCTTGTTGTTAATATATATCAGTGACGTTTCGGTATCCCACAGAATAATTACAAAACATGTAAAACCTTGTTTTAATATATTTTCTGACGTTTCGGTATTTGTAACTATATTATTGCTTTTAAAAAAAACTATATTATTGCTAGACAACTTAATAAACATGTGAAAACTAAACAAATTGCATAATTGATTATATTTTTGCTTATATAACAAATCACTTAATAAAAATGTGATAACTAAATATACTGCAGAATTCGTTTCAAGAACATGCAAATTTTGAAAAAATTGTGTACAAGTCACCCCATAGTATTTTAATTTGGTAATGAGTTTTCGTCTTCTTCCGACTATATCTATCTTTGTGTATTTTTGTGACCTTAAGGCCAGGGAATCCTCAAGAGTACAAAGATTTGATGGAGGAGTATATCAAGCTATGCACAGGTGTGTTCTTAATTACCCCTTTTTGAATCTCAGTAAAAGTTACTATAAGTTTCTAACTCATTTCATGGTCTTTTGTTTAATTAGATCTTTCTAGAAATATCTTAAGAGGAATCTCCTTAGCCCTTGGTGGATCACCTTACGAGTTTGAGGGAAAGATGCTAAGAGACCCTTTTTGGGTAATGCGTATCATTGGTTATCCAGGAGTAAACCAAGAAGATGTTATTGGATGGTAATGTTTTGCTACGACCACTTTTCATTTTAACTTATATATAAGATGTTATTGGATGGTAACTGATATATATCAGCTGCTAGATCACTTGTAGTAACTCGTCTTTTCTTTTTTACTTACAGTGGAGCTCACACTGATTATGGTAATTAGTAAGCCTGAACTCTAATCAAATTCACTTATCTCTTCATAGTTTTTTTTGTTCTTTTTTTTTTGTTTTTGATCTCAAAAGTATTAATTTTTACAGGCTTGTTGACGCTTATAAATCAAGATGATGATAAAACTGCTCTTCAGGTATATATATTGGGATTTTTTTTTTGCTGATAGCTAAATTTTGTTTTATTTTCCAAACTTCAAATTTTGTTGCAACTTCTAAAAGGTGAAAAACGTGGACGGTGATTGGATACCAGCTATTCCGATCCCTGGATCGTTTATTTGCAACATTGGTGACATGTTAACGGTTTGTTTCTTCTTCTCTCTCCCTATTTAACCAATCTTTCTTTTGTTTGGACAATACTTGAATTTTTTTGTGAAACGTATATCATATGCAGATACTAACCAACGGAGTTTACGAATCCACACTTCATAAAGTGATCAACAACTCTCCTAAATACCGTGTTTGTGTTGCATTCTTCTACGAGGTACTAATTAAAAAACTTATAACAATCTTTTGTATTTCTCCTCTCTTCTGGATATGGATTTATGTTTATCATTAATATATCGTGGATGAACAGACAAACTTCAACGCGGAGGTGGAACCATTGGATGTCTTCAAAGAGAAGTATCCGAGGAAAGTTAAATCTCAAGTTGCCAAAAGAGTTGTCTATGGACAGCATCTGATTAACAAGGTCCAAGCCACTTTTGCAAATTTAGTGGAAAACAGTTAACATGGCCATGGTTGGTTTTGGCTTTGGATGGTGTTTTACCAAGCTAAGTTGGCTTTCTGAGATTTAATAAAATACAATAAAAGCTGTTCTAAGCGACAATGAAAATAAAATAAATAAAGAAGAAAATAATATATAAATTTGTATAATATGGTTTCTAGTTATTAAAAGTTCTACAAAGTAATTTGAGTAAAAACAATGAGATTCCTCCTCTATGTACTGTATGTAAAATTCAAAAGAAACTACAAGAACATAGGAAAGAAATTGCAAATTGTTTTAGGCAATTGCTTTCGGTATCACAAAACATAATGTAAGTCATGTGTCAGTGAACGAATGCATGTTCTTCAATATGTCCAGTAGTGATCTTCCAATCCCCAAACCCGCCTGAAATACCCAACAAACCAAAGTTATACATGAGCCTGAACCAAATTGTCTAAGACTCGACCAAGCCACTATATCTAGTCGTTTTAGATCCGGTGAAATACATGTTCGCGGTTTGGTTAATTGGTTAGATCATATTCGTATATCCTCGGGCTATATCTAGAAGCAAGCTAACGCGGGTGGCTGTTGTTGGAGTTATTAGTGGTAGGCTAACTTGACATCATCGTATTATCCCTACATGTCGCAGCTGACACACTTCACGTTCATAGTCATGGATTGCATGCATTTCAACTCAATTATGGCTTTTTTAATGATAATGTCCACATAATACGGAAAATAAATAATCATTGATATTCTCTAAGAGAGTACGTAGGATTTTTGACTTTCAATGTTTTAAACCCCACAATTCTAGCTCAGGAAATCAAGATCAGTACTGAAAATTTTATGTTACCAATATCATATACATTATAGAGAATAGATGAACCTGAACCAATTGGTCTAAGACTAGATCGAGCCACTATATATAGTCGTTAAGATCACCGGTGAAATACATTTTCGCGGTTTGGTTGGTTTGACCACAGTCGTTCGATCTGGATCCAAGACCTTCGATAAGGCTATCTACTTATCTAGAAACAAGCGAACGTGGATGGCCGTTGTTGGAGTTATCCCTGACCCTACATGTCCCAGCTGACACGAGACTTCATGTTCCACCGATTACATTTCAATTCAATTATTGCTTGTTTAATGATAATACCCACATAATACGGAAAATAAATAATCATTGATGTTCTTCAAGAGTAGGATCTTTTGACTATTATGTTTAGAAAGATCAGTGAAAAAGTGTATGTTACTATATCTTATTTACACCAGAAATTAGAATTCTAAGCTTTAGATTTATTATAAAAAGACACGTTTAGTTATTCATGAAACTTATTAATTATAAAAAATACATTTTCATTAGAAATTAATTATATATTCATCAAAAAAAAAGTTTGAGCAAAAAATTATAGATAATTAACATAATTTAATGAGTTAGAATTTTGACTAGCTACCTAATTTAATTAGTCCTCGATCGCAAAAAAAGGAAATCACAAACATGCATTGTTATCACGTGGGAAGGGCCCGTTTGGCCTTTACAGATCACAAGGATCAACTAATCGAAAACTAGTTGCACTATAAAAATCATTTCAAAGAGTTTATGACTTTATAGTTCATAACTTCATATGTTTAATTTGTTTTGTCTAAGTATCCGAAATGGCTACGAACTTCAAATCCGTACTACCAGTTATCGGTACGGATATGAAACCCTCAAATCATTACTTTTGCAGCAATTGCGATCAAGGAAACTCACTAAAATGTTTGAGACAATAATAATGTTTTTTTTTGCAGACATCAGTCCTTTAGTGGTAAAATATGATGATCCCAACATGGCGGACGATGCCGGCGTGGCGGAGGTTGTGAGAAAATTGGACAGTGCCTGTCGTGACGCCGGATTCTTCTACGTGGTACGTAGTTAAAATAAAAATTTCGATAATAATGGAGTACTTCATTTGTTTGGGTTTTATATGTTAATTAAAAGGGTTTGATTTTGGTCGATCTATATGGTGAATGTGGTATACAGATTGGCCATGGGATATCGGAGGATCTTATAAAGAAAGTGAGAGTGATGTCGCATCGATTTTTCGAGCTTCCTTCTGAAGAAAAACTTAAGATCCAGATTACTCCAGCAGCTGGATACAGGTTTGTTACGTTCCATTGATCTCAAAATATGATCACCAGTTATAGATTAGATCGGTATACTATAATCTCCTTAACGAGCGAAATAATAACATATATATAGTCGTCAACTTAATATATGTATATATAGGCATTAAGGCAATGGTTAAAAGTCTACTTCTACGTATCTTCATAATCGTGAGTTCGATTCAAGTACCTTGTAAAAAGGGTCAATGGTCATAGAATTTAACAATATATACATATATATATTTCCTAAATTATGGTTATCAATTAAAGCTGTAGTAGTAGTAGTAGTATACGTAATAAAAAAAAAGTGATGCTCCATTCGGGTATATTAAAACTCAAAAACGAAGATGATTTATGGATCTTGAGTTATGCAGAGGATATCAGAGAATCAGACTAAACATAACAAACGGGAAACAAGATATGCACGAAGCCATTGATGTAAGTGTCTACAGCTAGCTAGCCATTTTTGTTTTGAGTGATGTTTCCAAGTACGTAGTGATTGATCTAAGTAACTGATATGGTTTTATATAACTTCTTCAGTGTTTATAGATCTTTCTAGAAACATATTAAGGGGAATCTCTTTAGCCCTTGGTGGATCACCTTATGAGTTTGAAGGAAAGATGATGAGAGACCCTTTTTGGATTATGCGTATTCTTGGTTATCCAGGTGTTAACCAAGATAACGTTATCGGAATGTAATTATTTTTTCTCATTCATTACTATCTCTTTTTTTTTTTTTTACTTGGACAATACTTTCATATAACTCGTCTCCTCTTTTTTTCTTTTTTGTCACTTACAGTGGAGCTCACACTGACTATGGTAGGTAACCTAGCTTGTACTCAAATCAATAGAGTATGAATGCATATATTCATTAAAAAAAAAGAAACTCAAAACAAAGCATAACTTGGCAGGCTTGTTGTCGCTTATAAATCAAGATGATGACAAAACTGCTCTTCAGGTAATATAAGAGGAGGTTTTGCTATTTTATCTAGCTATTGCATATTTTCTTATTTTATTTGCTAATTTGCTATGATCTTCTATATATTTTTTGGTTACCTCTGAAAAGGTGAGAGACATGGCCGGCGAATGGATACCAGTTGTTCCGATCGCTGGATCATTTGTCTGCAACATCGGTGACATGCTAAAGGTTAATTTATTACTTCTCATATCTCTTTCTTTCATTTCAAACGATTCCTAATAACATGTTTGAATCATAGAGTGATCAATAACTTTCCTCGATACCGTGTTTGCATCGGATTCTTCTACGAGGTTAATATAAACTAGTAACAAAATTCCTCATTCGGCTTTGGAAAAATTTGGAATCATGTTTTTAGTTATCATGTTCGAAACAGACTAACTTCAACGCTGTGGTCGAGCCATTGGAGATCTTCAAAGAGAAGCACCCAGGAAAAGGAACATCCCAAGTTTTCAAAAGAGCCTACGGAGAGCATCTGGTTCATAAACTCCAGACCACCTTTCCAAATTTAGTGAACCACAGTTAATTATATTATTGCAGCTTGGTTGGACTTTGGATATGCTCATTGTTTTACCTTTAATTTGGATTTCGAGTTTAATAAGATTAAAATAAATGAAAAAGGCATCAATATCATTTTATTAAATCCATTAACTGATATAGATTATATATTTTAATGTGATTTAATTACTTGCTTCAGAAGAACAAATACTAGTTTTAGTAGATGCAAAAAGTTCAAATGTTATATTGCTAGCTTTGGCAAATATTTTGTAACTATGGATCGTCTTTTATTGGTTTACAAACATTTTTTTTCTCTTCAAAATATAATATGTCAAGTAGTCATTACATATCAAACATACTTAGTACTAACTGTTCAGCTTTATGATGAGAAGTGTTCATAATTAGTCGAGAAATATTACAAATTAAAGGCGTGGTCCCGTCAAATAAATTTGACAAGCTTAATATCAAATTAGGATATATTTACAAGATAACTTTTCCTTCGAAGAAGCAGTGAAAGATTCTAAAAACTTCCTTAGTCCCTTCTGAGTAATATATATACATAATCAACGAATTTTATAGTACATTTGTTCCGAGTGATAAAATTTGTTCTTATAAAGTAATAATAATTTTAAGCTTTTGCTCAAGCTCTCTGAGCTCTTCCTTCATTTCTTAAGAGTTTGTATAATTTGTAATAAAGCATGGTTAAGTAAGAAGTTAACTTACGGTTTAACATATGTGATATGTCGGAACAAGTGTGATTGACATTTGTAAACCGGAGATATAGGGTTTGATTTGTTTAGTTGCAATTGTGATGTGAGCTTCTTAATTAGTGTAGTAAAAAAAAAAAATGGTTGAATCGAGAGAATTTTTGTGCTAAATATTACATAAGCACATATAATATTATGTAACAAGGTCCATTCACTAGGTCCGTTACTCCCACTTATAAATGGCCCAACGTATTGTCTTAACAGTTAACTTGTTAAACCCTGAAATATTTATTTACTTGTTAAACCCTAAAACACTTAACAACGTCTGCTTCCTCCGGCTGCGTTAGTGTTATCTTTCCCGCTCTTTACTACGCCAGTAAGATCTCTCTCTCTCTCTCTCTCTCGCTATGTCCATGTCTAGTTGTGGAACAGAGATGCTTTAGCTTTGTTTTTTTTCTGTGTGTGTGTGTGTATGGAACTTGTAAAATTTGTAATAGATCTGTAAGAAGGATGATTTCAGTGACTGATTAGTAAAGTAAACTAGAGAGTAGAGAGTAGATTTCAGTGTTGACTAGGTTTTGAATTTCATGTAATTAGGTTTTTAACTTTTGAGTCGTTTTATTTATTTTCAGATTTGCAGTGAAACAGATAGATTATATTGGTCAGTCATATGTATTCTCTGTTGATCCATGGAAGAAAGTCTCTTTTGAGAGGTTCAGTGCAAAATGCTTTTACCAGTTCGTTCACCACCTTAAGAGATGCTCGAAAAGGGAGTTTAGGGAAGAATTTGCCAATCCTCACTTGGCTTGTAGGTCTAACTCCAAAACAGACTGAATGGTTGTCGAGGATAGCCTACTACGGTCACGATTCAGTTGTGATTCTTTTTAGATTACATGGGCTCACCGATTCTCAGATCGACGACATAAAGGATAGTTACCCACATTTTCTGAAACTAAGAGGTCCGTCCCTTTCCCCCAAGCTTAGGTATCTGCAGTCGAGAGGAGTTACAGGCTTTGAGCTCTATGATATCCTACTGAAAATTCCTGAAATCTTGGAAATAAAAGGGACCGAAATTACCGGCTTATACTATGATGTCTTCAAAGACATCACAGCAGCGGATAAGAGTTCCACAGTCGGAGATTTAGCTCTTTCTACTTTGCCAAAGGGTGGTAAGCAGGAGAATGTCATGAGAAATGTAAGGGCTTTGAGAGCACTTGGTGTGCCTCAGAAGTTGTTGTTATCCTTGCTTACATCCGATGTCAAACTTGTTTATGGTAAAAGAAGATTTGAAGAAACCGTCAAGCTGGTTCTTGGTAAGGGCTTTGATCCCACGAAGCCTAAGTTTGTCCAGGCTCTAAAAATTATTTACAAAATGAGTAACCGAACAGATGAAGAAAAGATCAATATTTATACGAGGTTAGGCTTTGCTGAGGAGGATGTATGGTATCTTTTTAAGAAGTTTCCAAGGATTCTGACACTCTCGGAGAAGAATACATTAAACTTCGCTGAAGCATTTCTTGGCCTAGGATTCAGCACCGATGAGTTCAAGATGATGTTAAAACGACATCCTTCATGCATTACATATTCTGCAGAGTTAGCGACGAAGAAGATTGAGTTTCTGGTGAAGGACATGAATTGGCCTTTGGCTGGATTGCGTCCTAAGCTGCTTTCATACAGTATGGAGGAGAGGATTGTACCAAGGTGTAACGTAGTTAAGGCTCTCACCTCCAAAGGATTGATTGGAAGTGAACTCCCCTCGGTATTCACTGTCTTGATTTGTACAAATCAGGTTTTCTTAAACAAGTTTGTGAGAAATCACGATGACAAGGAGCTTGTGGCTGAGTTGATGGCTATTTTCACTGCCCGTGGGGAGAAGATAAAGGTCGTAGAAAGTGTCTAAGTGGAGAGTCAAAAGAGTATTGGAGAACCTCTTAACTTCCTGAGCCAGAGGCTTATAACTCTAAATAAGCTCAGTATTATGTCGTTTAAGTCCTTAAGCTTATGTAGTTTTAAACTTATTCCAAATTCTTATGGTTTATTATCTTACAAAATAACATTTTAATCATAATATTTCTTGATCTCTCTTATCTTATTCTCCGCCATTAACGGTGCGTAACCCCATCTTCTTCCTCTTTTTCTTCTCATTTCTATCTTAAGAGCTTATCACCGTGGTGCTCTTCTTAGTTCTTACAAGTAGGTTAAGTGAAATCTATAGTGATTCATGGGCTTCGAACAACACAATCACATTCTGCGGCATAAATCAATGAAGCAACCAACTACAATAACCAAACATGTTAGAAGCAAAAGCAGGCACACAACAAATGTTTAATTGTTGTTCTGTTTTCTTAGGTGAATTCGATAAAGAGAAAACAGAGTTAGAACAGAAATCTGACTATTATTGAATCTGATAAACTTGTGTTTCATCACAGTTACAATGTGTTAGATAGTTAAACAACAGACACGACAACAACAACAAGTAAATAGATGTGTCTCTTTCCCTATATATATGGCATCTTGCTGCAGTTGGGAATCAATTACATGACTCTATTCGGCTTGTGTTTGGATCGGAACCTGAAAGCTTTATCTTCTTAGTCATAACGAGTCTTGAACCTTTGGTGCGCCCATGTTGATTCTGAAGCAAATTTATAGAGCCAAATACTCCTGAGGGTTTGAAAGCACCCCCTGCATAAATGGAAGAAAAAATGACGTAATTATAGATATGGACATGAGTTACATTTATAGTACACCTTTGTACCCAAAAGAAAAATCTATAACTGAGTTACTTAACTTGGTTTGGATTTCGAGTTCAATTAAATGTAAAAAAATGATACATTGTAATATGATTTCTATACTTCAAAACTTCTACAATGGGATTCCTCTATATATAAAATCAAATGAGATTACAAAAAAATATCAAAGAAAATGCGGAGTGTTGGTATTTTCTTTCAGTATCACAAAACATGATGCAAGTCATGTGTCAGGGGACCAATGTTCTTCACTGTCCAAAAGTAATCTTCCAAACCGTAAAACCGCCTGAAACATCCACACCCGAAACAACAATATTAGACTTGAACTCAGAAATCCAAATTAAGGTAAAACAATGAGCATCCAAATTGGTTGAGACTCAAGGCTCGAGCCACTATAGTCCTTAAGATCCTGGTGGATTACAGTTTCAATTTGGTTAGATCAGATTGGTTCTCTAGTAAAACCCATTTAGAGTTTGTGTAGTTTGTATAACGCAAGGTTAAGTAAGAAGTTAACTTACGCTAGGTCTTCTACAGTGTCTGCTTTGTTGATAGATTTCCCTTCGGGTAGTTCAAGACAAGAATGATGCGCTATCATCTCCTTTATCGTGTATTTTGTGCTCTTAACATCGTTATTCCACAAGATGCTCTGCAACACAATATCTTCAAATCTCCAAATCATATTTTAACCGGGGAAATTTATCTTTTACTCTTAAAGGGTTTTCTTAGTTACCTTTCTAAGGTACTTCTTTTTCACATCTTCCCATTGTGATTTTCCTTTTGGAGAGAAAATTGAAGCATTCCACATAGCTCCTCTTGCAACCATCACCGATGCAGCGCCTTTGTATGGACCAAAAATAAATAGCAACAGCGAAGGGTTATATAAGATCAGAGGTGCATCAACTATGATCAGCAGCACATGGCAGATAATTATTAAGAGATATTTGCTAATCTCCTGAATCTGAAATCAATAGGCCTATCATGTGTACCTGTTGCAGTTTTGATGCGAGAAAAATCATCGTATTCTAAAACATCGCCATTTGCAATGACAGGAATGGATAATGCAGCCACCACATCTGCAATCTCATCCCATTTAGCAGGATCTCTTGGCCTGTCTGCAATTTTCCTATATATCAAGAAGGAGAATTCAGTTACCAACATTGATAATAATAGCTCAAAGGAATGAGAACCAACCGAATGGTGCATATTACCGCCCATGTACAGCAAGAGCTGGTACACCAAGTTTCTCGATTCTCCTAGCCAATTCAACAGTATCTGCTGGTGATTTTAATAATCGAATCTTGCAAGTAATCGGCACGTCTAAGTTCCTCTTAAGTGTTGCTAAAATCTGGGATATAGAAGATATACCACATGAGGAATCAATCAATTAATCAATAAGAGAAAAAAAAAGCACAAATATGCAAAAAAAATCGACAGAGCCATACATCATGAATTAGCTCGGGTTTACTTAATAAAGCAGCCCCCATTCCTCCTTGAATAGAGAAAGCCTTGGGGCAACCCATATTAATATCAACAGTTGCAACATCGTTACACCTAAATGATGAAACAAAAACAAAATCAATTTCGAAACTGGTATTAACACATAGAACATTGACTAGAATGTGACGGATATGACTAAACTTACACAATCTCAGCAGCTTTAAGAGCCCTAACAGCATCAGAAGTTCCCATCTGAAAAACAACCCTATTTCTTTCTTCCTCACATGTGCTAAAGACAACATTGTCCGTTCCTTTCTCCACAAACTCAGTTGTCCCATAAGCAACTGTAGAGGGAGAACTACAGTAAGAATTCGAGAATCAGGAAGAACCACAATAGTATCCTACATGATTCATATAGAACAAAGCAGAGGAACACAAAAATAGCTCAAATCTAGTAACCACAAGCCTAGCTCTAGAGCTGAAGTCATTATCATACAAACACTCCATAGCGACCTATGGACATGACCATCATCTCAAGGCTATATAAAGAGAGCAGACTCTACCACTTCTAGAAATCCCAATATCAAAAACTAAGGAGATTGAAGTACAATGATATACCAAGCTAGTACTCTGAGAGCCAAATGAATCAATTCAAAAATTGACAAGTACAACAAAAGAGTTTACCGTTGATTCGACGTTCGCATTTAACGAATTTATGATCAATAATCTCTTCGCCGTATGTGATATCAGCGCCGTACTCAGCCGCCAACATTCGGAAAGAGAGCGTTCCCTAAACCACATAACACCTCCCGGAATAAGCAAAGTTGTTCGCGACAACAACGAGCAATAAAGAAAGAGGTACCAATTTCACGATTTGAACTTACCACACGAACCATGGGAGCAAGAACAAGCTTGTTCTGGTAATCCATCGCCGTCTTCTTCGTGGCAACGTCAAACGCAGCCACGAAAAAAATCGAAAACGCCGCCGTGCTAGATCTCCGGACGAATTTGTTTATTTTGCTTCAGGGAAAAAAGAAGAAAAACAAAATCTCTTTCTGATGGGCTTATCTTAGTTAACGGACCTAGATAGGCCCATTATTTTGCTTATCTATTTGGAATCTCTTGTAATTGTGATGATACTTTTGAGCTAAAACTCGTCCAACTAATGGTAATACACTTACAAAACAAAATTGGATGAAAAAGAATATTTTTTTTTGTTAGTAAATCCATTTCCATGCTCTGTTCACAATCTCATCTTCTACAAACGGACGCAATGACCACATCAGACTGTAAGTCTCTAGCTCACCAGATGAGGACTTCAAACTAAGCGATCGCACAATCTTTTCCTGAAAAGACACATTTCTCTTGAGTGAGTTTAAGGTTCTGAATAAGCATGAGAAGAAGGGTTCAAATTGCACACCTGCATTACATAGTTCTGCTTCATCATACTGTGAACTACTGCAATAAGTGTAGCGTACTCTGTAACTTCAGGTTCTTGAGAGAAATGTACAATCTCGTTCTCCTTAAGCAAACACATCCAAACTTCATTATTATTCTCTGAAACCGTTTTCAAAGATGTTGTAAGTTAGTTTGCCCGAGAACAGATTCTGTTGACATCTTACTTGTTGGAATTCATCATCACTTGAGTCTTTATCAAGCTGTACTGAAAACTTTGTTGCAGTTTCAATCGCCAGGGCTGCTTCATCGGTGAGACGCTCAAGCTCAATTATCAAGCTTTTGGCTGCAATTTTCACATTTTCAAGGTTAAAAAGGCAAAACTACTTATAGAAACGGAAAAGATAATAATGTGGGAGTGAGTGAAAACATGATACAGTAACTAATGGCAACACAAGTTGTAGAGACACTGAGACAGACTGTCTATCTAATGGCAATAAATAGTAATACATTACCTTTGATTAGGTGGTCAGAAAGTCCTGACAGGGATGTATGCACTACTTATTCCGGCAATTTTGTTTTCAGGAAGGAAACGAAAGACCAAGTCAGGAAGAAGAATTGCATGAAAACAGGAGTGATGTGTAAGCGGAAACGGAACAGACGAATGTTCTAACAATATGGAACTTTTCATATATCTTTTGAGACTTAGAGTTGATCAGTAACTTACAAGCTCTTGTGCTTTCTGCAGCATCATGGATGTTAATACATCCTGCTTCCATATATGATTTAAGTCGTCTTGTTTCATTGTTCTTCATAATGTTCTCGATCAACTTGGACGAAGTAACCATTGGGGGGCGTTGAAGAAAACCTGAAAATAGTAAATGTCATAAGAAACAATGTCATAGAAAGATTGCAAAATTGCAAATCCACGGTGAAGTTTTATACAAAAGAAAACGTACTGAGTGCTTGCTGAAACCGTAGAAGAAAGGTGTTTGCAGCATTGCCTAGTTCTTCAAGTTCTGCGATTCTAATATATCATCACAATAACCAAGATTCAAGATTCAGAGGAGCATAAGAACACGTATTGAAAGCTATATGTAAGAGAAACCAAAAGCAAAACAATTTTACCCCGTCATAAATTCTTTGAAAATTTCGAAAATTTTCTTCTTCACTTCGTTTCTTGTTTCCATTTCTCTGTCTTTCATTCCAAAAGAACACATTGTGACATGGTGTCAAGCTAAAATCACTTGGAAAAAATTCAGAGACAACATTTGCTAAATAAGAATTTGCAAGCCCAAGTATCGATTTTTCAGTGGGGAGTCAAACGGAAATTTTTAAAAAGGAGGAGCTTCAATAATCCAATAAGGCGATGATCTACTTATTAATCGGAACTAAAACGTTACTGAACTAATCACAACCAAAGAGAATAGCAGACTTTTGAGAACTAATCAACCATGACCACAGAGAGATATAAAATATAAACCAGTGTTTAAGTTCTCAAGGAGACGACGAGGTACGTCAGGAATGTTGGTAGACACGCTGGTGAAGCTCCGAGGAAGACGAAGCAACGCCGGCGAAGCCCGATTCCGGCGGAGAGAAGAGGAGGTCGAGGTATCAACTTAGGGATTTATTTATTTATATTTTTGGGCAAAAAAAAGATTTATTTAGCTTTTGACGTCGTATTGATTAAAAATTTTAAATTAAAACTCTTTCACTTCCCCCTGTTTTTGAATTGAAGTCTAGCAATGTGGAAACAACAATGGTGAAGATTTTCACATTTTTATTGGTCAAACCGGAAATGCTGTGAGCATAAAACCTTCTTTTTTATACCTTTTTCACCATATATTTATATACACACATCAATCGTATCAGAAATAAATCAATACCGTGGAAATTGCTGTACAAACACAAAACAAAACGAGTCATGTGAGATTCGGAATGTGAGAGTGTGAGGCGTTTTAAAACCCAGCCTCCGAACTGACTCGAAAATCGAACCCCAAGTGTTGGTTTTATGTCATTGGTGTTGGCGTTGAGTTTTGTTTCCTTTATTGTGAACTTTAGCGCCTCCTCTATATAACTTTGTGTGGCTGTTTTGTCCGTAGGATGAGTTCTTGACGCCTTTGGTTCCTGCGAGCGGGCTTGTTCCATATACTCGGTGTTGGTTTCTTGCACCATTGGATGATGGTACTGCAGTGGCAGCGCGTGGACTGTTGTATGAACCGTTTCTCACAGTGACAGCACGTGGACTTCCATAGAACGGTTGCACAGTCGGGGTGGTGGCCCCGTTGATGAGTCCAGCTCGCGGGCTACCATATGGACTTCTTGTGTTGGCCAACATTTCCTGGTTAATAAGAATTTTTGCAAGCAAGATAAGTGAGATTGAAATTTAACTCATGGCATCTGAGTTCGATGTTATTTAAAAACATGAAGAAGAAATGGAGTGTTAAATACGTACCCTTTGAGGAGCCTTGTAAAAATTGGGACCTATATGGGAAGAGACCATCCGAGGAGAAGAACTGTTCACAGTTTGTGGATAAGAGACTCGGCGATGATTGCCTCCTGTGTCATTCCGTGAAGCTGGTCTGGTGCCACCAACCCAACCATCGTGGCTTTTCCTAAGATTGACAAATGCAGGTGGCTCCTGTCCCATGAAGTAGTAAGAGCTGTGGTGTTCCTCTCTGCATAGAGTAGGAGTTGGAGCCCATTGTTGTCCTTTCGAAGAAGGGTCTTGATAACTCTGGAAAGTGCAGGAGGATTTAGAATATGAGTGGCCCATGAAAGGGATGTTTGCAGGTATGAAACTTGGTGTCTGTTTCCGATAAGGAAGTCCTGGAAACGACGCTATACTACTCCAGTCTTCAATTGTGATTCCTTGTTTTGCAGCAAGGTCAAACACTTGTTTCTCTTCAACTCCCAAACCCATGAGCAAATTCCATAGGTTTCTCTGGGCTTCTCTTTGGTTGTAAATGATTTGGTCTCTCATCGCCATTTCGAACTGTAGTTCGGTATTACCCATCCCCTACATTTTTACAAAGAAACAATGTGAAATCAGTTGTGTAAGAGAAAATGAGAATTTGCTTTGTTCACTTCACTCACCAGGAGCTTATACTGATTGAGAATATGCAGATAAGTTTTGTTTCCATTGTTATTTATTGCTTCATTGAGCATATCCTGTAGTTTGCAGCGATGTCTTTCATTTTCTTCAATTTCCTGTAAACGTAAAGATTATAAGGATGATTTGCAGTGACAATGATTAAGTGCACAGTTGAAATATATGATAAAGAAAAGAGTTTACTCTCTGGTAGTTAACACCGGCTTCATCATTGTCACGGATATTATCAAGTATTACTTGTCGTCTGCTACTTAGAGCGTCGATGACATCTTTCTCCGTCGCCTATAGAAAGAGAAGAGGTTACAGTAATGCAATATATTGACCTCTGAATTAGGAGAAGCTTTATCACCTAACCTGTTTCGCAATTGCATCATCAAGATGCTGAAGTTCAGCGCGATTTCTCAGATTAGTTTCCTCAAGCTCAAATAAAGCCTTCTGTAAGTTTATACGGTCCTGAACATTTTCACTAATCTGGTGGCTTAAACCATCCAACCACGAAATTTCATGTTCAACACCTCTTTCAAAAGGTTTGATGCTTAGCTGCGACTCTTTTTCTGCTAGTTGTTTCTTCAGCTGAGAAACCTCACTCTATGAAACCAAAGGTCAGAGTTATATACTGCCACTATATTCATTTTGAAACAAAAGCAGATATAAGTATTAACTTACTTGAAGATTATCGATCATTCGTTGGTAGTCTGACATATGAGTGTCGATGGTACCAATATTTTTCTAAAGTGCATGAAAAGTGAATAGTAAGTACTTGCTAAACCAATAATCTCGTCAACTAGAATTCTTCAAATGAAATTTATTGTCACCTGAATGTGTGTTTTTATCTCCTTTGCTCTGTCAGCATATTTCAATGTGTTCACAGTATGATGATACTGACTATCAGCAGGTGATATAGTTGCAACCATCACTGTCTGAGAGTTCCCACTCAGACCATCTTTAAGAATCCGCGTAAGTTTGCTGAAATTAAACATTTTCTTTGTCAGGAAGAAAGAATACTAATCTAAGATAGAAAGATCACATATCCACTTAAACCTGTTTCTGTAAGGGACATAAGCAAGGCCTTTTTTGTGTTGCTTCCCCAAAGCGTTTATACAATTTGCTAGTGCAAGGAGTGAGCGATTAATATTAGCTCCATCCCTCAGTTTTTGACCTCCATTGTTCGTCTCAGCAGCTCTTTCACTGCCAGCAAGATCAACAAGGGCGAGTTTCCCTCTCATGACTTGATTTTGATTCTTTTGCCTTCTTTTTACTGCAATCTCCAGAACTGCGTGGGATCTGGTAATTGACAGGGAAGTACATACAGGTAATAAGTCACCACGAGTTCATTTTCAAGAAAGTTTCCATTACCATGCAGGAAACTACTGAAGGAAAAAAATGGTGAGATATAGATATTTAGAAGCAACAAGCTTCGAGCATTAACAACTTATTCGGGAGGTAGCATCCACTCACCTTGATGACGTTCCATTCATCTCCGTGCTCTCAGTTTTTCGTCTACTGTTCCCTAAGTTTAGTAGTTCAAGAATGCGATCAGCAGAATAGACCTACAAAATAAACATTTTGACTAAGGACCCAAGATGCGAATGGCGAATATGTTTCAATAAAGCAAAATGAAACAGCGATAAAAGTCTGATTTTCCTCTTCATCAGCAGAGAAATATAATAGAAATTCTAACTGATACAAACTGGAAGGCAGAGAAAGAACTCTAAATCTAAATCATCCTACACTATATATTCTGCTACATAGCATGATTAGAATAAGGGTTTAAAGTGATCTCTGCAAATCAGGTTTAATAGTTCATTAAGGAATGGTCCTATCGCATCTAAAAAGAAAAGTAAATGGACCTTGATTGATCGCAGGCCAGCAACTACTATCCCCTGCTCTGGATCCTCTCTAAGCTCCAGATGACCGGATGATTTTTCAAGCAGATCATATATAACCTGAGTTGCAGTGGAAATTAAATATTATGGGAGAAGGAGTAATACTATAAAAGCACACCACAGAACAAACAGCAAAAACCAATTTTATCAGACTACGCCTTACTTACTTCATTGTAGACTTCAAGATATGAGCAAGTGACTTCAAACTCATCTGAGCTCTTGTCACTCTTGATCATATCAAAAATGGTATTCAGGCTGAGAACCATCAATCCAGGATCACTTCGAGTTCCAACCATTGTATATGTTTTGCCACTAAAAAAAATATTGCATCATTGCGTCAGATAACAAAAACTTTCCTAGTAACGCATAACATGAATGTACTTGTACCATTTGCGAAATCCAATACATGCAACATACTATTAGAGGTCCTTTACATAACTACATACCTTCCAGTGGAACCATAAGCAAACACTGTAGCATTGAGTCCTTGAACAACACCAGAGATCACAGAAGACATACTCCTATAGACATTCTGAAAAACCAATAGCCAATACATGTTTAGAGATTCATAGCTTTATATCCGAAAACATAAATCTTAAACCACAAGTCAAAAATAAACCCACAACTTCATTCACTTAAAAATAAAAGTCATATACACACTACGAACCTTAACGTTACAAGGAATTTCTCAAAGACATAAACAAGAGCCAAAGATCCTCTAGAAATTCACAAATTCCCAGAGAAAACAAACCTTGTTCGTGCTCTCAGGGCCAAATGCATGATCAAAACAATACTTCTTCTCTTTAGTCCGATTCTGAATCCGGTCAAGGTAATCCTTCGATAAGTCAGGGTCCAACACAATCACTTCCTGAAACCGGAAAACAAAAATTAGGTCGAAATTTTTAAATCGAGAGAGCTAAAACTGTAGAAATATACTGAAGATACCTTAGAATTATTCACACGAACAATGTCTCTACCACGTTCTTTCTCCATTAACGGTCTACATTTCACAGCGACCTACCGGAGAAAACACAAAGAATTCAACCGGTTAAAGAAAATTCAGACGAATTAAACCGGAAATTTTTCTTACGAGAGAGCTAACCGTGAGTGTAGTGGTCTTCTTCGCAGCTGGAGCTCTAATGCTTGGCATTTTCGTCAGTATAGAGCGAAAATTTCCCCAATGCGAGGTGAAATTTTCCGGGAAAATAACAGAGATTTTTTCTCTGAGACTTAACAATATAGCCTCTCTCTCTCTCTCTCAAACGATCAGAGAGACAAACAACAAACTCACTGCTAAAAAAATGCAAAAACAAAAATCTGAAGCAAAGAAGAAGAAGAAAAATTCAGCTGAGCTAAAAAAAGGATAGAATTCAAAAAAATGGTTTGATAATTTCAAGATTCTCTCTCTCTCTCTCTGTAAAATTTTCACCGTTTCAAAATTTAAGCTGGAAAATATATAAATTCAATAAATGCTTGAGAGAAACGATATTTGATTTTTATTTTTATTTTTTAAGAAGAGGGAAAAATAAAGATCGTGCGAGAGGGATATTAAGAAATGATCACATGTGTGACGGTGTATGTTATTTAAGATGTGGGAAATGTCATCTTCAGCCGTTGATTTTTGTATTTGAACGGTAAAGATCGATATTTATACATAAGTAGAGTGGTTTTTTGTGGATGGATCGGGTATTATTAGTTAACTTTAAAGTTTTGATTAATTGCGATTTAATTTTTTAGTCGAACAGCTTTTCAATTTGGAGTTTTGTTAGCAAATTGATTTTTAAACTAATTTAACTTTGATGGAAGTTGTGAACTCTGTACACGACGTGCCATCTAATACCATATGTTATACTAGAGATATGCTGACGTGACGTTTTAAACAATTTATAATAGTTTTTTCATAAAATATGTTTTCTTTTACTATTTGTTCATTTGATTATAAGTATCGAAGATTCTTAAGATGTTTCTCACAATTGTGGATTTAACCGAACCGACAATTTTGTAGTATTTGTCTACATGTAATTAGGCCTAAACATAAATTGGATCCAGTTAGTAATAAAGTTTAGTCAGATTATTAATGATCTTCCAAAATCATATAGTTTTTTTTTGTTTCGCCCATCTTCTATACATTACATACCAACGAAATTATTATTTTATCCTAGCATACTATACTATGCATTACTACCACCCACAATGATAGAAGTATGGGTACTCACACCAAATTTATTTATCTATAATTTAATATGCATGCTTCTATAAAATTCAACTTGTGAAGTTTATAACTATCTCACCGAAGAATTAATAAGCAAATCGATCGATTATATAATCATTTGCTATATTCTGCTAGAGCAATAATTAAACACTAAAACTTCAAAGTTTAGAACTTAAAGAAAAAAAACCTTCAAAATTTAGAAGAAGTGTGAAAACTGAATTATGGGAGTATTATTTTGTTTTGAATGTGAGTGAGCTTTTTGGGTTAACGAGGCAATGAGACTTGTGTAATTGTGTTTCTCACGATGTGATCGTGGTTCAAGTTTACATATTAATTAACTAATCGTTTCATACAATATCATTAACTTCTACTGTGAAATTCAGTTTTGCTCAAATGGGGTAGACAAAAAAAATTTGAGGGATAGTGGTAGTTTGTAAGTCTTGTTAGTTGATTTGTTTGGTCGGTAAACAAAAGATTAAGGTTCCGAATGGTAACCATACCGCACTATAAAACCGCACCGCAACAGTGCTGTAACAATGTCAAAACATCTGCATATACATATATATCTATATATTTTCGTTACTATTTTCTTTATTAAATATCAATAATAGCCTAATTTTTTATTTGTTTTGTCAAATTACGAGTTGAAATTACCACAACAAAAATGAATAAATTGAATGTCGTTCAATATAAATATGATTTTTACAACATACTACAAAACTGACTCCACATGATAAAGTTAAAGATTCTTAAACTAATTGAAGCTAAATTTAAGGTAAAGCTGAAAATTTTACTTTCTCTGTTCCTAAAAAAAATTACTTTTAGTGAGTATCTTAATTTAGTTCTGGTCTTCTGGATTTATAAAGCTTTTGTGTTTAAGAAAGAAAGAATTAAAAATTGTAAAGACTCTGAACCAGTGAGAGGGATCCAGCAAAGATATCGACCACGTGAGCCGCACGTGAAACTAATTCCAATTTACGCAAAACTCAAAAGATTCCCCCAGTACTATTAATTCTTACAATTTACACCCCACCATTTTATTTAAATAATTCAGGGTTTATTCAAAAACACTGTATCGACGTCTCTCTCGTTGGACAAAATCCCCCTTCTTCAAAAACCCTAATCAGCCAAATCGAATCTTCTTAACTTCGATTTAAATTTTCAAGAAAGAACATTTCTTTACCATACCCATGGCAGAAGAAGTTCCAGCAACAGCATCATTCACTCCATACGTCCACGCCCAAACCCTAACCACACACGAACGCGCCGTCTCCTCCGTTAAATTCTCCGCCGATGGTCGCCTCCTCGCTTCCGCCTCCGCCGACAAAACTATCCGCACTTACTCCATCAACATCGACGGAGACTCGATCGTCGAGCCCGTACGAGAATTCGCCGGCCACGAATACGGTATCTCCGATGTCGCCTTCTCTTCCGACGCGAGGTTTATAGTCTCTGCTTCCGATGACAAAAACTTAAAGCTATGGGACGTTGAAACTGGTTCGTTGATCAAGACGCTGACTGGTCACACCAATTACGCCTTCTGTGTCAATTTCAATCCCCAATCCAATATGATTGTATCTGGCTCGTTCGATGAAACTGTTCGGATCTGGGATGTTACAACGGGAAAGTGTTTGAAAGTTCTTCCCGCACATTCTGATCCTGTTACTGCTGTTGATTTTAATCGAGATGGGTCTCTCATTGTGTCCAGTAGCTATGATGGGTTGTGTCGTATATGGGATGCTGCGACTGGTCATTGTCTGAAAACACTGATTGATGATGAGAATCCTCCTGTTTCCTTTGTTCGATTCTCTCCCAATGGCAAGTTCATTCTTGTTGGCACACTGGACAACACTCTGGTGAGTATAACTTCTTCTCCTTCATATTGTAAGATTTTGCTGAATTCATCTCAGAGATTTTGATGTTTGTTATGATTACTCGTTTTGCTAAGCATGGAGATTTAGGAAGAGCGTGTGAACTTAGATTCTTGGTGTTAATAGAAGTTTGATGTAGGAGAAGTCAATCCAAAGCTATTTGAAGAAGTGTTTTCTAGTTTAAGGATATTTCTCTTTAAGGAAAATGTTGATAGCTTTAGTATAGTTCTGTTTTTGGTTGATGTTTCAAAGGGTTGTGGCTTCGAAGATACATCTTCTTTTGGTGTTTGATTTATTTGCATCTATATGGTCATTGGAGTATAAATTCTCATGTAACGTTATTAATGCACTGATCTCTCCACGGTATTCAATTTTGCAGAGGTTGTGGAACATTTCGTCTGCTAAGTTTCTTAAAACATACACTGGCCACACAAACGCACAGTATTGCATTTCCTCTGCGTTCTCTGTCACAAATGGAAAGCGGATAGTCAGTGGATCCGAGGACAATTGTGTATACATGTGGGAGTTAAACTCCAGGAAACTGCTTCAGAAACTTGAAGGTCATACTGAGGCCGTCATGACCGTAGCTTGCCACCCAACAGAGAACTTGATCGCATCAGGCTCACTCGATAAGTCTGTAAAAATTTGGACACAGAAGAAAGAATGACTATCTGTTCAGAAATCATCCATGTGGGTAATGTATACAGGCATCCTTCTTCAAGCTGTAATCAGATATTGCTCACTAGTCTTGTTAGATTGATTCTAGCCTCATTTTGTAAAAGTCCCATTTTTGTTTCGTCTGAAATAGTTAATACAAGAAGTGTGAGACCGTTGTAATAGTTATCTGTGTGACTCTGAACTGTTAAGGTTAGGTTTAAAGGCAAAGACAATACTCCTTGAATCCTCCGACAAGTCCAAAGGAAATTGACAGATTGAGCAAAACTCTCAATAGCAGGGTTTGTTTCTCTTTATAGACATTGTATGTATTAAGCTGATGCCATGCTTCAGTGTTCATACAATACTATTGGTATTAAAAGTATTTCAGGATGTTAATACGAACCATATTGATGGGTAGTTCATGGGTCAAAGTACACATATATGAATTAGATAATGTATTATGTATGGTAATGTATGGTAGTTGGTTCTTGGTTGGGCCATGATGATGAAGCTTATGGTCCCCTGGTTGGTTCTATCCCATTTTTTTTTCCGTTTTTCATATTTTCATTTTTATCGTAAAGTCTTTTTTTTTTACCCTATAAAATATTGAAAGGACCACCTGAAAAATTTTCAATTTCGAAACCAAGAAAAAACAAAAAGATGACTTTGTGACCTTTGTTCTGTCTTTTTGCTACACCCAGTGGGTTGCTTTTACAGCGTGTCTTTCTGTTTGCATGATTCAACAGAAAGCAACAGTTCCTAGAGACAGTCCTGTGTTTTTGTGTGTCTCTCCTAAAACATACAAAGAATCAAATTTTAGCTTTGGTTCTTTCTGTAAAAACTCTTTAGATTTTTTTTAAAAAAACTTGAAATGAGCAAAGATTGAAATTCAAGAATGTGATAGTCGATTAGTCGCAATCTTGTAGAAGATGATATAGATAGATATTGAGACGAGCAGAGTAGAAGATGATATAGATAGATATTGAGACGAGTAAAGTTACATTTCCTTTTCCGATTGTTGCGATTGTATACATACATACAAAACTCAATATGTAACTCGAGATAATGTAGAATAGTTTAAGTTCGTATGTCTTAGTTATAGTTGGCTAATACTTGTTACTTGTTAGGTTTAGTGCTAAACATAATTTACTTGTCAGATTAAGTACTAAATACGAAACCAAGCTTAACAACCGAATCTTTTAATACACACCAAATCCAAAAATGTATCTCTTCCGAATTTACACACAAAAAGGATCGACCTTTCCTAACACGTGCTTACTATTCTTATCATTCAAAAGTAAATATAGGAATGGCTCCATTATTGTAAATGATACTTATTAGAATTTTTTTTCACTAATTTTAGTTTATTAATTAGTGCAAGGAAGTGCGTTGCAGATGAACAAATTATTCTATAGGTCCGGGTCCATAAAGAAGACAACAAAAATTCACCTAATATGAGTACGACTTATTCCAGTGGCTATATTTTTTACCTAAACTCTTGTCCAGTGCCCAATAAAAAAAAAATCTTAATATCGGCAATGGCATTCCATATTTCAGCTCTTCTTTATCAGTTTCAATAATTCAAAATATATGTATATGGAAAGTGATATGTCTGTTCACTGGACAAACGAAACCATTATTGTTGATCAGTGAACACTACTGTGTCTGTGGTAAACAGGGAAAAGATGAAAATGATGCACATAGGACTGTTTTTACTGACTCTACCTTTGCACTCTTTAAAATCACGATCGTATCCCTACCCTTCTCTCGAGGCTCGTCCCGTGCGTCATCACGTCAATTTTTTTTGTTTACAGTTGATGATGATCATCATCAGAGACCGGCTCTCTGGTTTTTGTGTCGACGATCATGCCTTGGGGCCTTGTTGTTGTTTGTGGTCCTTGATGGTACAAATGTGATTACCATGTCGTTTGATGGTGTTTTTCGTCTTTTATGTTGCTAAGTATCTTCTCGTTAATAAGCGTGTCTCTCGATAAATCGGTAAGTTTTATGATCCCTGTGGTGGACTCTATAACATCACGACCGTTCATCCTGCAAAGCATCATTAAATTAGTATTTCCTTATGGTTTTGTCTTTAAAATCTTTGAAACATTTTTATGAGTTTTTTATTGTTCCCTTTGATATTGCATTATTACACTGCATGTGTATTATTATGGCGTAATTTGTCAAAGATTTGGTAACATCACGATTCAAACACAACAAGGCTCCAAAACAAAATTAATGAAACATTCTCTCATGTAATTTATCCTTCCTTTCTAATTCCATGTTACATGCTTATGTTTCTAAAAATGTACAAAAAATTATTTTCTTCGTCTTCTTCTTACACATATTGGGGATAACAAGTTTCTTCTTTTTTCTATTTTCAGAAAATATATGCGATTAAATTAAATTAGGTTTCTACAAATCAAAGTTCTTATATAAAAAAATCTCCCTCCAAGAAAGATCCAAAAATGAAATAATTTAAAAATATAAAAAAATCACGCCATCTTCATCATCTTCCTCAACCTTCTTTCACCCTTTTTAAACCAAACCCTAACTTACACAGAACGAGAAAAAAAAAGAAAAAAAGAGAGAGAGAGCCATGAAGCTTCTTCTTCTTCTCCTCCTCCTCCTACTCCACATTTCTCATTCCTTCTCTCGACCAATCACAGAGCTCCACGCTCTTCTCTCACTCAAATCTTCCCTCACCGGCGACGAACACTCACCTCTCAACTCATGGAACCTTTCAACAACCTTCTGTTCATGGACCGGTGTCACGTGCGACGCATCCCGCCGTCACGTGACCTCTCTCGACCTCTCTGGTCTTAACCTCTCCGGAACACTCTCCTCCGACGTCTCTCATTTACCTCTCTTGCAGAATCTATCACTCGCTGCTAATCAGATCTCAGGTCCTATTCCGCCGGAAATCTCCAATCTCTCCGAGCTTCGTCACCTCAATCTCTCCAATAATGGCTTCAACGGCTCGTATCCCGATGAACTCTCCTCTGGATTGGTGAATCTCCGTGTTCTCGATTTGTACAACAACAACTTAACCGGAGTTTTGCCGCTTTCAATCACGAACCTGACAGAGCTCCGGCATCTTCACCTCGGTGGTAATTACTTCTCCGGCAAAATCCCGGCGACGTACGGAACCTGGCCTGTTCTCGAGTATCTAGCGGTTTCCGGTAACGAGCTAATCGGAAAAATACCTCCAGAGATCGGAAACCTAACCACTCTTCGTGAACTCTACATTGGATACTACAACGCTTTCGAAGATGGTCTTCCACCGGAGATTGGAAATTTATCGGAGCTTGTTCGGTTCGACGCTGCTAATTGTGGTTTAACCGGAGCGATTCCGCCGCAGATTGGGAAGCTTCAGAAGCTAGATACGTTGTTTCTTCAAGTAAACGCGTTCGCGGGAACATTAACTCAAGAGCTGGGATGGATTTCAAGCTTGAAATCGATGGATTTGTCTAACAATATGTTCACCGGCGAGATTCCGGCGAGTTTTGCGGAGTTGAAGAACTTAACGCTTTTGAATCTCTTCAGGAACAAGCTGTACGGTGCTATACCTGAGTTCATCGGTGAACTGCCGGAGCTTGAAGTGTTACAGCTTTGGGAGAACAATTTCACCGGTGGTATCCCTCAGAAACTGGGGGAAAATGGTAGACTAGTGATTCTTGACCTCTCATCCAACAAACTCACCGGAACTTTGCCGCCGAATATGTGCTCCGGTAACCGGTTAGTGACTTTAATCACTCTCGGCAACTTCTTGTTTGGTTCTATTCCGGATTCGCTTGGCAAATGTGAGTCTCTGACCCGGATCCGGATGGGTGAGAATTTTCTCAACGGGTCGATTCCGAAAGGGCTTTTCGGGTTACCCAAATTATCTCAAGTGGAGCTTCAAGATAATTACCTCACTGGAGAGTTACCAATAAGTGGAGGAGTCTCTGGTGACCTTGGTCAGATCAGTCTATCTAATAACCAGCTCTCTGGTCCATTACCTGCGGCTATTGGAAACTTCTCTGGTGTCCAAAAGCTACTCCTTGATGGTAACAAGTTTGCTGGCCCGATTCCGCCTGAGATTGGGAGGCTTCAGCAGCTATCTAAGTTGGACTTTAGCCACAATCTGTTTTCGGGTCGGATAGCACCGGAGATCAGTCGCTGTAAGCTGCTAACGTTTGTTGATCTAAGTCGTAATGAGCTCTCAGGTGATATTCCTAATGAGATCACGAGTATGAAGATCTTGAATTACTTGAATCTTTCAAGAAACCATCTGGTTGGTTCGATACCTGTGACTATAGCGTCAATGCAGAGCTTGACATCTGTTGATTTCTCTTACAACAATCTCTCTGGTTTAGTTCCAAGCACTGGGCAGTTCAGTTACTTCAACTACACTTCGTTCTTGGGTAATTCTGATCTTTGTGGTCCGTATTTGGGTCCTTGCGGCAAAGGAACCCACCAATCTCATGTTAAACCTTTATCTGCTACGACAAAACTGTTACTCGTCCTTGGATTGCTCTTTTGTTCCATGGTGTTTGCTATAGTGGCCATAATCAAAGCTCGGTCCTTGAGAAATGCGAGTGACGCCAAGGCATGGAGATTGACAGCTTTCCAGAGGCTAGACTTCACATGTGACGATGTCTTGGACTCTCTCAAGGAAGACAACATCATTGGTAAAGGCGGTGCTGGGATTGTCTACAAAGGCAGTATGCCTAGCGGTGACTTAGTTGCTGTCAAGAGATTAGCTACAATGTCCCATGGATCTTCCCACGATCACGGGTTCAACGCCGAGATTCAAACGCTAGGAAGGATCAGACACAGACACATTGTGAGACTACTCGGGTTCTGCTCTAACCACGAAACCAATCTCCTAGTGTATGAGTACATGCCTAATGGTAGCCTAGGAGAGGTTCTTCATGGAAAGAAAGGAGGTCATTTACATTGGGATACACGTTACAAAATAGCTCTTGAAGCAGCCAAGGGTCTTTGCTATCTCCATCACGATTGTTCCCCTTTGATCGTTCATAGAGATGTCAAATCCAACAACATCCTACTCGATTCTAACTTCGAAGCTCACGTCGCCGACTTTGGTCTCGCCAAATTCTTACAAGATTCTGGAACTTCTGAATGTATGTCCGCCATTGCTGGCTCCTACGGCTACATCGCTCCAGGTAATACTCACACTTTGTAGAATGGCATTTAATCAAACATTTGGTGAGTGTAAAAATCTCTAAATCACACTTCGTAGATTGGCATTTACTCAAACATTTGTTGTTCCTTGTTGTGCAGAATACGCGTATACATTGAAGGTTGATGAGAAGAGTGATGTGTATAGTTTCGGTGTCGTTCTTCTGGAACTCATCACCGGGAAAAAACCCGTCGGAGAATTCGGCGACGGCGTAGATATCGTTCAATGGGTTAGAAGCATGACGGATTCAAATAAAGACTGCGTGCTCAAAGTGATCGATCTTAGACTCTCTTCCGTACCAGTTCACGAAGTAACGCACGTCTTCTACGTTGCCTTGCTCTGCGTTGAAGAACAAGCGGTGGAGCGGCCGACGATGCGTGAAGTCGTTCAGATTCTCACTGAGATCCCAAAGTTGCCTCTTTCGAAGCAGCAGGAGACGGAATCAGACGTGACGGAGAAAGCTCCGAGGATGAATGAATCGTCGCCGGATTCAGGAAGTCCACCGGATCTTCTCAGTAATTAGATTTTCCGGCGATTGGGTTTGGTGATTGAGGGGCAAATTTGTCATTTTTTCTTGTCTCGGTAACTAAAGAGATTTGGAGTTAGTTACTTAATTACCCCTCCTTTTCTGATTCGGGTTCTGGCAACAAGTCTCGGTGGTTTAGTTAAAACTCTTTTTAAGGTTGTTTTCATTTCTGTTAACGATGCCACAAATATATTAGTAGTAGTTTTATCCTTTTGGTAGGAATTTTGAATATGTATATTAAAGTTTGATTCTTATTTAAGGATTTTATTTGTCTTAATACTCTCAAGCAAACACGATTTTTAGTAGTGTTTCCGTTGTCTTTAAATGAAACTACTAGTTTGGAATCTTGAACATTAACATATTCCATTCTCACAGTTGCTTTTACTACCGTTTTGGATTGTATCTGGTCGTTGTAGCTGGTTGTGTCACAACAAGACATTCCATGTGAAGAAAGAAAAAAAAAAACAGAGAGTAGGAGGAAACTAAGGTATGAATGTGTTCTTGTGTGGGACTGAAGGTAAGGGAGAAAGTGAGAGCTCACTCACAATTTTCAAACAATTATTGCAAAATGTATGGGTAGTGTCTTAATGAATTCAGATGGTCCTAAGATTTTTTTTTGCCTCAAAATCTCATCTTCCCTTGTCTTGAAGCAAAAATCTAAATATAGAACCAAACATTTATGACATCTCTCTCTCATTAATTATAAGCCATGTATATTCAAACTTTTGATTTTGACCCATCAAAAACCAAATCCTTTGGTGTTGTTGCTATCTAGTATATTAATTTTCTCCCATAACCGTCCATGGCTATCATTTAGAGACGAAAGATAACAATAAGAATATTAGTTTAATGATATTTTGGATGTATTATTCCCAAGTGTTAAGCTTCTAACATAGTCATTTACTTGAGTTTTCGGACCGAGGTCCATCACAACCCAATCTGCGAAGAATAAGATGGGAAGAAAAAGAACAAGAAGAAGAAGTAAATATATAATCTGATGATGTTTCAGAAACTAGCCTGATTTGTAATTTTGTGTTTGAAGTGGAACGTTTGTTTCCTTTCTTCAGTCTTCATTGGTTTTACCGACACACACAACATTTGTAAGAGAATCCAAATGCTGTTATACAGATTCGTTTTTCGCGTCAGAAATCAAGGAAAGTTCAACATATCAAAGATGCTACTAAACAAGAACAATAATCCAAAAGTGTATAAAAATATAGGCTAAGTTTCTTCTTTATACAGCAAGCACAACACAGCACAAACAAAGCTTAAATCTATTGGTCTTGCACCCTGCTCTGAGTTGGGTTTTAGGTTCGATCCAGATAAATTTGGGCTAGGCCCATTTTATTTACAAGACGGAGGATGGACTAAAACCGCATGAAACACGTGTTCTTTTTTGAACTTATCTAAGTCGTTGGTGAATGGTGGTGAGCAATCACTTTTGTTTTTTTTTTTTTCTTTTTTTGCAAAACCATTTTTGGTCTTTACAATATTTTTCTTGACCATATGTTATATTCGGTCTTAAATTATTTTCGGCCTCATTATTTATTTTATTTTTTTGCTATTCTTAAAAGACTCATTTTCTTGTTAATAATCTATTTCTGTTTTAATTTTTTATAGTTCATGTCTCTCCTATTGGAGTATGACGACAACAATAACAATAAATAAATAATTCAGCAGATAGGGTTTATAAAAAAACAGTAATAATAAAAAACTATAGTTTTCTCTTAGTCAACTACAAAAAATAAAAATAAAAATAAAATACTAATCTGATAATTCCGTATCTTATACGATCAATTTTTCCTTGTAAATATTTGAAGTACAATTGTTTCTGTGTTTTGTATTACATTTTTATTATAAATATTGTTTTTAATAAATTTCATTTTAATTCCAGTCAAACCTATTTTTAGACTACTAATAAGGGTTATTGAGTCTATGATAAAGTTACATTTTAACTGTTTTATAATTTTGAAGTATCTTGATGACAAAAAATAAAATAATAATAATAATAATAATTTTGAAGTATCTAAAATAATATTTCAAGGGGATGCTAATTTAAAAGTACACCAAAATTTTGAAACACAAGCTTACAAATATCAATTCCAGTGTCAGTATATTTTAATGCAGAATTTAAAATCAACGTTTGAAATAATATTTAATTTGGTTATTGAGGATAACACCCTCTAATATAAAACTTAAAAATACTTAGGGCATAGAAAACAGAAACGAAACCACCAGAGAAAGCCTCCGTCTCCGTCTCACCCCATCGTATAAGAAAAAGAAAGAAGAAGAAGACACATAACACTTTCACACATTCTCAGAAGAAATGGAGAGAGCAGTAATCTCCCCTGGTCTTAATCAAAATTATTTACTTTGCCCTTCACGCGCCTTCTCCACGCGCCTCCACTCTTTCTCCTCTACTCGGAACTTATCGCCGCCGTCTTCTTCATCCCTCAAGGTCAACTCTGTTTCTCCTCTGTTTTATCGATTACTCTGTTTCATCGATTTCTCTACTCTTATCATCTGACCCATTTTCTCCGATTACATTCACAGCTTCATCATTCTTCATCTTCTTCCTCTGTATTGTCCAGTGTCATCAATGGTGGTGCCTCTTTTACTCGATGCAACGCTGTGCTCTCCAATTCTTCCAGGTTTGTCGGAATCAGAATCAAATCTTTCGGTGTTTGTCCGATTCTTCCAGGTCCACTTATATATATGTTGTTTGGTTTATATCTGAATTAGTACGGAGGTGTCTGAAATAGCCGACATAGATTGGGATAACATCGGGTTCGGGCTTAAGCCGACTGATTACATGTATGTGATGAAATGTGACATCGATGGGGAGTTCACAAAAGGTGAATTGCAACGTTTTGGTAACATTGAAGTCAGTCCATCTGCTGGTGTACTCAACTATGGACAGGTTTGTCTCTTCGTTTTCTTTCTTCAAAGTCATCTCCTTCACTGTTACGAGTTTGCTCAAACTAAACTTAGTCTGTGTGGTTAAGGTTAAGGAATTGAATAATTTGTGGATTTTGTTTTCATTGTTTCTTAAATGTCTGCCCTTTACTGTAGTTTGTTCAATGAAAAGAGTTTAATCTGTGGTAGTCGAAACAAATTTAGGAGGTTGAGGTTAGTTGCATATAATGAGGACTTCTGTTATCTATTGCACGGACAATTCTTCTTTTATCTGCAATTGATGATGAGAGATGCCAAGAGTGTTGTGGTGGTGATTGGAATTTAGGATTACATGAGTCTTATTGGTTCCTGTTCTTCTTTTGCTTGTATGTAGGGATTGTTTGAAGGGCTAAAAGCTTACAGAAAGGAAGATGGTAATAGTATCCTCCTATTTCGTCCTGAGGAGAATGCAAACCGTTTGAGAAATGGTGCGGAGAGGATGTGTATGCCTGCTCCAACCGTGGAGCAGTTTGTCGAAGCTGTGAAAGAAACTGTATTAGCCAACAAACGTTGGGTAATTATGAATCACACAGATGTTTTATGTCTCGATATGCAGAGGAAGTATCTATATATTTGTTTGCTGTTATGACTTTAATGTTTGTGTGATGTCTTGTTTTTAGGTTCCACCTCCAGGTAAAGGTTCCTTATATGTTAGACCGTTGCTTATGGGGACAGGAGCTGTTCTTGGTCTTGCACCTGCACCAGAATACACTTTCATTATCTATGTTTCGCCTGTCGGGAACTACTTCAAGGTCTTTCAAAGTTCCTCTTTCGATCAATTCCAAATATCTAAGATAAGATTTCTTGTATGTTTCTCCTTTTCTCTTAATGATGATATGGATATGTATAATGATGTCAGGAAGGTGTGTCACCGATCAATTTGATTGTGGAAAATGATTTTCACCGTGCAACTCCTGGTGGTACCGGAGGTGTTAAAACCATCGGCAATTATGCTGCAGTAAGTAGAAGCTGATTTTTTGAATATCTTGATTTTATCTGGACCAGCTTTTGTAACTCACAGATACAACTTATAATTTAGGTACTGAAGGCACAGTCGATTGCAAAAGCTAAAGGATATTCTGATGTTCTGTACCTTGATTGCGTTTACAAACGATTTCTTGAAGAGGTCTCGTCTTGCAATATTTTCATCGTAAAGGTAAGGGAAAACGAATCTTTCGGAATCCGATGATGCCTTGTAGAGTCTATAAGATGTCAAACCCCTTATCAGTCTAAATTGCTAAGGCGCAGGAGATGAGATTAAGACTCTCGTACCATCTCTTTTTCCTGAGCATTTACAAACATATCGAGCTATTGATACTCTTAGTTAGTGATTTTTACCAACATTTTCTTTGCCAGGATAATGTGATTTCTACTCCTGAAATAAAAGGAACCATATTACCCGGGATTACACGGAAAAGTATAATAGACGTGGCTCGAACCCAAGGGTTTCAGGTAATCGCTCACCTTCCTCAGATTCTCAACCATACTCACATCTCTAAAGTGGATAGTAGCACCACTACTGGCTTGTGATCACAGTGCATGTTTATTCGATATCATTCAGGTGGAGGAACGGAATGTGACAGTGGATGAGTTATTAGAAGCAGACGAGGTTTTCTGCACGGGAACCGCTGTGGTTGTCTCTCCCGTTGGAAGCGTTACTTACAAAGGCAAAAGGTAAAACCATTTTTCTTTTGCATCCCCATTGAACAAAAGCTAATCCTTAAAAGTGGTAAAGCGTTCACCTTTTTTATTATGTCATAAGAGTTTTTTCTTTTTCTTTCCGAAACACAGAGTGTCTTACGGAGAAGGTACCTTTGGAACTGTGTCGAAGCAAGTGTACACCGTTCTGACAAGCTTGCAGATGGGTCTGATTGAAGACAACATGAACTGGACTGTGAATCTGAGTTAAGCCAGGCAAAAGCAATCATCAGTTCGGCTTATTGGTTTTGCTTTCCATTTTCTATGGTCTTGGAATGTTTAGAATCTGGTTAATCAAAAACTTGAGATCTTACAACTTAGATGGTTCAATAACATCAGTAGATGTTGTTACCTCATATGACCAATAATGATATATTTACATATGTGTTTCTGATTACATGTTGACATCCAATGGTTTCTCTCAAGTCTAAAAGCACCATTCGTGAGACATGATTGATATCTAACAATCAAAAACGAAGAATCAAAGTAATAACCATTTATTTCAGATTCAAACTTATCAGTCAGCAGAAAAAGTTTGGGCAATAACAAGAACATAGTCTCAAGTCTCTAATAAGAAGCGTGGACTTGGACTTGGACTTGGTACGACTTGAAAAGATGTCATGATTATCTCATGATTACGAGATGATAACATGTCTTATCTACTATCTACTAGATTAAAGTAGTAAGCATGACTTGAATTACTGAAGTCTTATATGTACTTTATAAATAGCACAAAAAAAGAAAAGAGAGAGAGAGAGAGACGTGTGTTTTTCATGGGAACAACTTTCTTTTTTCACCTTTAGGTACTTCCAAAAGACTTATTGGGTCCTTAATAATAGTAGCCAAAAAGACCAAATTATTGAAGATTTTTTAAGAAAAATATATGCTATACTCAATATATTCAAACCTCTTCTCTTAGCCCTTTGATTCATATTAATGTAAAATTACAATCATCGTATCATTCTATAATCATTAACATGCATTACTCTTGCTGAAATTTAAATGGTGATCTCATTATATGTATATCATTAACACAAAAATCGTTAAGAGTAGAGATGTTCTAATGTCTTAATCTAACTTTATGATTTTGTGTGTTTATATATATTATGAAAAGTGAAAAGAAGAAGAGATGGCCAACGATACAAGACCAATTCCTACCAATGGGCAATGGGTGTTGAAATCTTCACAATTTTTGCCTTTTCTTTAACCCCTTAGCTTTAAAGTTCAAAACTTTATTTACTTTTTCAGTGATATTATCTTTTATAATTTCATATAAAATGACATATAAGCAGTGAGAAAAAGATCTCAATAATTTGAATTGCTTAAGACTTTTCTTTTTCTTTAAGTGCTTTGACTTTTAAAAAACCTAATGTCCAATCTCAACTTAAGTCAATCTTTTTCGTTCATCTAGAAGCATCAGTCATTAAGTTTCAATTATGGTAGACAGTAAAATTACTAACTTTATTTCATTTGCTTCGGTAACTTGTGATTTTGGTTTACAGTCATATTCATGTTTTAGTAAAAAAATTAGTTAGTTTTTCTTTAGCTCAGTTATATTTTTATGTATGACTTTTCAACAACTTATCTGTCAATTTCATAACGAAATTACAATTTAATTGGACACAATTTTCTTCCATCCTAGTTACAAAACTCGCCATTAGCAATGCCTAATCCGAATTTTTCGATTGAAATTTTTGGTTTGGTTTTCTGAAGACTTTGATTTTTTTGAATGTAGAAAAATGAGTATGTTTAAAACATGAAAAGCATTTTAGAAATGCACCATACCGGTGTACCAGTCTCCTAAATGTTTTGAACTATTTTTCATGAAGAAAGATTATTTAGTTTTTAGTAATTGTCTTCATATATATCCAAAAATAAGCATAGAAAGACGAAGATCAAAATTTTACCATGGGAAAACACCATTAAAATCAATATTTATAGTTCATAGTAAGTGAGTATAGTGTAAATAGAACCATATATCGTATACTTTTATGATGCGAGTAATTTTTTTATGTATTATGGAATCCAATTTGTGGAAAATAATATATGTGTAACATGCAACTAAAAAAAGAAAATTGCTACGTGATTAAGTGACTGTTTAGTGTACTGTATTCTTGCTTATTGTTTTAAACAAGGATTAATAATTAGTTTACCTGATCCGGGGTAAAAATTTCTTCGGTTTGGCAAAATTTTGTTCACCTACCATAACGAATTTTTACTCTTTTTATTTTCTTAAAATCTACTTTAATTGGTACACATCCTTTCATTTTCATCCACAAAGACCTAGTTAAAAATATCCTATACACAATATATTAAAATTTAGGGATCATAAGTTACTTAGTCATGGTGTGAAGACTAAAGTTCTGTTAAAAACTATGTATTTTTTTTGTATGTGAATTAGTACACATATAATTACATTTTAGGTATAAATAAAGGGAAATTTTTTTGACGACTTGCGTGTGCAATGGTCTTCCTTATCTTGTCTCTACCATTTCTTAGTTTCACTATTGTAATAGTATTTAATTCTTCTTGGTTTTATAATAACATTAAAATTTCCCAAAAGTTACTTTTTGATTTTTTTAGTTTATTAAAAAATTTCCTACTTTTTGACATATTTTCTTACAAAGACTTTTTGACATCTCCTCCAGCTATTATATAGTCTCCTTTTTTCTTTTCTGCATTCACATAATATTTCCCCTATATAGCCTACACACCATCATACCCACCAACATATATAATCTTGGTCATTGAGATAAACGAAGACAGATATCAAGAACAATACCAAAGATCAAGAACAAGACTACTTCACTAGGAGAAGGAGAATATGGGAAGAGCACCTTGCTGTGACAAAGCTAACGTGAAGAAAGGTCCTTGGTCTCCTGAGGAAGATGCAAAGCTCAAATCCTACATTGAAAAGAGTGGCACAGGAGGCAATTGGATCGCTTTGCCTCACAAAATTGGTAACTAATATATTTATAATTTTCTCCTTTTTAATTCAAAGTATATTTAATGATTCTGATCTCTCTCTTTTGTGAAGAAGAATTGATATAACTAAATTAGAGGCTTTTTGTTTATATAATTATTCTTGGTTTGATTAAGGTTTGAAGAGATGTGGGAAGAGTTGCCGGCTGAGGTGGCTTAACTATCTCAGACCAAACATCAAACATGGTGGCTTTTCTGAGGAAGAAGAAAACATCATTTGTAGCCTCTATCTTACTATTGGTAGCAGGTACTATTCATATATACGTTATTCATATATATATATATCTCATGTGGAAACTTTTAAGCTAAGTAGTTATGTGATGATGTTTAAAGGTGGTCTATAATCGCTGCTCAGTTGCCGGGACGAACAGACAACGATATTAAAAACTATTGGAACACGAGGCTTAAGAAGAAACTTATCAACAAACAACGCAAGGAGCTTCAAGATGCTTGTATGGAGCAGCAAGAGATGATGGTGATGATGAAGAGACAACAACAACAAATTCAAACTTCTTTCATGATGAGACAAGACCAACCGATGTTCACATGGCCATTACATCATCAGGATGTTAATCAAGTACCAACTCTTGTCATGAATCAAACCAACTCGCTCGGCGACATTCAAGAAGATGTTAAACCAGCGATCATGGTCAAGATCGAAGATCAATTACTTGAGAGGGCAAACCCTCATCAAGATTCGATGACAAACGCTTTTGATCATCTCTCCTTCTCTCAACTCTTGCTAGATCCTAATCATAACCACTTAGGATCAGGAGAGGGTTTCTCAATGAACTCGTTCTTGAGCACCAACGCAAACTCTCCATTGCTCAACACAAGTGTTGATCATCAATGGTTCGGGAAGTTCCAGGCCGAAACCATGGACTTGTTTTCAGGAGCCGCCACAAGTACTTCAGCAGATCAAAGCACCATAAGTTGGGAGGACATTAGCTCTCTTGTTTATTCTGATTCAAAGCAATTTTGTTGATTAATTAATCATTTCTCAATATGAAACATACATCATTATTATTATTATCATTATTATTAATTGGGGTAATGCAAAACTGTAGGGTATGTATATTTGGAATTAATAACGATCTATTTGTTACAATTTATTGATATGTACTTTAACTTGGTGGGTTTTAAAACAATATGTATAGAGCTCATACATGAACATGATAGATCCTAACGAAGTAATCACATTAAGATAAACACAATTATGATATTGTTACTTTTTTTTTAAAGTAAGAACTTGCAATGTTCATATAGCTAGTGCGTACGTAAGAAAGAGTATCGTGTGCATGTGTTACGTTTCCATCTCTCTCTATATATATATGAGATTAAAAAGAGGAATATATTAATGGTGCTTTTGTGTTCTTGGCACGTATATAAATGGTCGGATCCATATATATGTGAATTGGATTCATTGATTATATATATGTTCATCAAACTTTTTCGAATAATTGTTGTTTAATTAATTAGGACCCCCTTGGATTCGTTAGGGTTATTACCTGGATGTCGGATTGTGCAAAGCATTTAGCTGGAAACCATTGTTGATAACACCAATAATAAGTAATTAATAATATGGATTTTATAAAGGATAAAAATACCTAACCATTTGACAAAAGATAAAGGTCTTGATTACCAAATAAATGAATGTGTGTAACTCTGAACTTCTCAAAGACATGACCTATCTCTCTCTCTTTCTCTTTTTTCCTAGAAAGATCACTAGTCTGTTTCTTGTTTCCTCACAGAATCAAGGGATGATGTCATACGAAAATTCTCCTTCCCCTTACGAGTTTGGCACATTCGTTGCATATTCATAAAATCAAATCAAATTGGGAAAGTCCTAAAGTGACTCTGTCACTCACTTGAAAATATATGTATTAAACCTTGAATTCGCCGTGTGTAATTTCGGTAAACAATACTTGAATTCACCTCTATGATTTAGAAAAGGGCTTATTAAATCTATATACCAAGAAGAAGGAAAAAGCATGACTTCTTCAAACATGCATAAATTTATTTTTTCTGTCTATTAATTAAAATCATCAAAGACTTGTGTTTATATCTAAAACAATCCGTTCAGTCCTAGAGCTAGAACTAGAACTAGACTAGACTTCACGGTTCAACAAAGAAAATATATTATGTTTGAACTTCTTCGTATATTCAAAGAGTATTAAAAACAAAACAAAAACTGCAACAAATTATCAAAAAAAGAAAAGAAAAAAAGATAGATAGTATTAATACAATACTAGTATGTGAAAGACAAGTCATTTGAATGTTCCAAACATTCTCTTCAAACAGCAAAATGACAAACATAATTATGCAATTATTCTTCCTTTAATTTATTATTTACAAATCACGCCTCCATAAATACACTAAATAGTAAGTACAATATCGTTTTATCCACAATTAGGAATCACAATGTTGTGTGTTACATACTGCCAAAAACAAAATTGCGGATACATCCAAATATCAAGAATCTTTTTATATGCTTTTTACTTGTATATGAAATGTATGTAGCTGAAAATTTCAAAATACATTTAGTTATCAAAACTTCACACTGTATACAGTATACGTACTTCCAATAAATTCGTATGTAGGGTGAGTTACTGAGATTACATATTATCTCAGTAATATGTAATCACGTATAAACTAATATACTATTAATCGTGATTTATGATAAAGAGGACCTAGCTGATGAAAATCATGCACGTAAGCCACTTGCATTAGTTCAGTGGATTTGCAGAACGTGTCATCGGCATGGACATATTCACATATATAATTTTCGAAGTACAAAAAAAGAAATGTCACAGAAAAAAAAAGTTTCTTCTAATAGAAATGTTCACATTTGCTAAAGCTAGCTACGTAATATGCATGAAAATATGTCAAATAAAAATTAAAACTAAATGCAGGTAATCTTTTTATTATTTAACTACTAAACATTATATTTTACCCCCAAAAAAAAGTAAAGAAAAAATATATTTTTTAAAAAAAATATTTTCTTTCCAATACAAGCGTTGATAAAAAAATATAAATATATTTTAAAGAAGAGTGATCTTTCTTTAATTATCTTCTTCACTTTGGTTACTACTGGTTTTTCAAGCTCGTTGTTGTTTCTCTTTTTGGACATATGAAGTTGGAAAAAAAGAAGAAGAGAGAATTTTAACAATTTGTAATCCTACATACATCGTCTGTCAGTTTTTTTAAAAACTTATTAGTATTAGCTATTTGAAAGACAACAAAAACTGACAACCAAAAGACAGCAAATTTTATATAATATATATAGTCTAATTGATGACAAAAAAAAATATGTAGTCTAATTAATGATAATATGAACTAGTTTAAAATTATACACACCAAAAGAAAAATAACAAAAAAAAAATTACATCTTATAGAAGTAATTTTATATAGGTTTACAACTTAATCATTTATCCATTTTGCTCATAGAGTCCAAAATTTCCAACATTGCCGAATCTTTCATATAATATAACGTTATCTTCATATTGGGTCAAGTTATAAAGCAATAAAGGAAGGAAAAAGAGAATAATAACGGAGAAGAAGAAATCAAGAAACAAAAAATCAAGAATATAGGAACCAAAAACTATATTAGTATAAAAGTAAGTGGATTACATAAAATAAACCTTAAGTAATAGATTACTAATTATACACACCTCGACGGTTTATGTAAACAAAGCCATATAAAACCTTGATTGGCTTGGCGACATATAGCTCGACGACAAATATAAAATTTATTTATTTATTTGCTTACATTACATACAATAACTAAAGGACTTTGTCAAATAAAAATAATCAAAAGGACTTCTTACAACATAAATTAATTTTGTAACAATAATCCAGCCGATGTCGACACTCACTATCACGTTAATTTTTAATTTTTTTTTTTCCAAACTGTCATTGTCTTAAAAGAAGCAAATCTGAACGTCAAAAAGAGAAAAAGATATTGAAATATTTTTATTGTGGGAACGGAATTTTACTAAAAGCTTTATTAAATCCGGTTCACATGAAATAAAAATTGACCATTAGTTTGTACATACATACATACATACATACAGTATAAATAACAAAAACTAGCTATTTTAGCTAACCAAAAATATGGCGTATGCATGACTTCTACTTTTGTATGAGTTTGATTCGAACTATCAAGAGAGAAACATCTTCCTTATAAAATTAATAGACCAAACCTTGCATGAGTATCCGTATACTACATACTTGGGTTGGTTCAATATGGAAACTTCACAATTGGTTCAGTACTCTATATTATGTATTCTTGATTAGCCATGATTTTCATAGCTAGAGAGTTCTGAAAGCTTGTTTACTTCCGGGATCTCTTTGTTAGGCCTCAAAATTGTTTTTTTCTCTTTATCCCTCAATAGTTTTTAGTCGCAATATATGTGCCTCTTAAGGCCCAATTTTATTTGTTTATAACCCATTATGCGTACGTACATGCAGACACCGCTTTGGCCTAATCAATTCGTTGTAATTCTCGAGTCGTGTTTTTGCAAAGATTATTATGTATAATTATTTTCTATTGTACGTTCATCGGGTCATGTCACGGCACTGCATGTGCAAGTTATGGCTTAAGCTTATGAAACCCACGTGACTGCATTATTCAAAGTTAAGTTTTATATCAAGCAGCATATAGAGACGATCAGAGAATTAATTATTTGATCATAAAACAAGTATGTCAAACAATGACGAGACATATATAATTCCCTAATATTAATAAATATGCGAATCTACGATTTCGATCTATGGTTATAAAAACAACCGACCAATTTGCAGCTTGTTTGGTTATAGATATTTGTGATCTAGTAAATCATATCGAGACCAACCATCACAAATCTCAAAAATTTAGTAATACAAATTCTGGTTGGGTCGTATACAATTAATAACAGCTTTGAACGGAAATATAATTTCTCAAATCATTCATGATATCATGATCATATCAACCAAAATTCTCAAAATCAATTTTTACGTGTCTATGTTATTTCTTTAATTGGAAAACTCCTTACCCAACGACCAATGTAATGCTCCTCACATGTAAGGATTATTTGTCGTTACGACCGATTTGTTATCGGAGTTTCATACAAAAAGGGGAACAAAATCGTCAAATATTGGATATGTTGTTAAAATTTGCCTAGTATGAACTCTATTAATCCATTCGTAGTAGTACCAACAAAGGTTACAAAAGCACATGGAATTTTTGGAATAATATTTTTCTTAAAGATATTGAGTTTATCATGTTTTACATAAAGCATCAGAATCTTTGACCCGTATGTATAAAAACTGATAATGATCGTCGACTATAAGGTATGTATGATATAAATTGATAATGATCGTCGACAATAATTAGAATAATCATAATATGTTATTAGATTCATTAATGAGAAGTTGACAAAAAAATTATACATAGCTATTAATGATATATTAGATTTTCCTTCTAAAGTTCAAATGATATGTCCACCATAATCATTTCTTCAGCCTAAAATAAATTAAAAAAGTATTGCTAAAAAAAATCGAAATTAGTTTTCATGTGATCGTTTGATTAAAAAGGTTAGAAGGTGGTTTTAGTAGTATAAGTTTACTTCGTTGTTCTTAAAATTATATTCTTACATATTTTGTTAAATTAAGTTGACCGAAGACTATTTTTAGTCTATGAGGGACTTTGACTATGTGTTCCATTGGTTTTCTACGCTGAATAACCGGCATTGCAATTTAACACGCATACCACAATCTAGTAACGATCATTGAAGTCGAACGAGCGAAAATAAAACCGGAAACTTATTACATGTATTATGTATACATGAAAATTAAATTGAATCAATGTGTGTGTATATACATGCATGGCTAATATATTTGTAAAATTCAAATGAAAAGAGTAACATTTGCTATAAAAATGGACATATGTTGTACATTTTGGAAATACAGGCAACTGTTTTTATTGACATTACAGGAGATAGATACATAAATAGCCATTACAAATCCAAATTTGGACTGAGTGCACTTTATGATAGTAACACTTACATCCAAATAAAAAAAAATTGGCTACAAATTCTCAGCGAAACATATATAGTATATAAAGAAATAATAAAATATAGAGATATAAAACCAAAAGAAAAAGAAAGAATATAGAGATATAAATATTTAAGAAAATGTAATATACATTTTCCTAAATATTAAAAAAAAGAATTATATAGATAAATGTATTTTATTTTGAATTAAAAAAAAATAGGTAGGAAGATGTGTATTGTCTTAACTTGGGACGATGAATTTTTATATTCATCGTTCATCAGGTACACGGTCGGTCCATGAAACCCGGAAAACCCAGTTAGAGACAGTCCTCTTCCTCAAACTCTTGATCCTTTCATGGCTGCTTTTTGATATCATTCTTCTACTATCTGTTGATTCTACGTACTCTTTGAGCCTCTTCATCGCCAAATCTAGCGTATCTTCACTCATGTTGGCGAAACAAACCCTAAACCAACCTGGTTCAGTACAATGGCACGATGAACCGGGTGAAATATTCAGCTTCACTTCATATACAATCTTCTTCCAGAGCTCAAGCTCTGCTTCGAATGTGCTTGTGTCCAATAGATGTCTCATGTCGACCCAACAGAACAAACCAGCGTTGCTTTTAAGAGAAGTTACCCCTGCAGCTTCTAGACCGGACACGAGTTGCTTCTGACGGATCTTGAGTCTTTTCTTGTTTTCGTTGAGGTATGTACTTGTGAACTTCTTGTCCGAAAGCAATGCAGAGAGGAGGTACTGTGTTTGAGAAGACACGAGGCCGAAACTTGACATTTTTGTTGCCGCGGAAACAACCATTTCGTCGTTGGAGTAGATTGCTCCTACGCGAAAACCGGGTAAACCGAGATCTTTGGAAAGACTATAAACAACATGAACTCGTTTGGAGACTTCGGTGTTTTCTAGATTCTTGTCTTTTAAGACATCCATGACACTAACAAACTGTTCGAACCCAAAAACAGTTCCTGAGTAGATCTCGTCGCTTATGAGATGAATGTTTTTGGAAGAAACGAAGTCAACGAGAAGGTTAAGTTCTCTTCTGGTCAACATTGTGCCAAGCGGGTTAGAAGGGTTGGTAACAAGAATTCCTTTGACTTTAAGATCAAGCTTTTGAGCTTGTTGATAAGCTTGTTGGAGAGCTGACTCTGTTATTTGGAATCCATTAGAGCTTGAGCAATGAATAGGTACGATCTCTGCTCCCGTTCTCCATTTCAAATCTCTATCGAATCTGTACGCATAAACAAAAACAACTACTGTCAGCTCACATTTCTTGTGAGACAAGTTAATTATAAAACCTAAAAAAAAAAATAAGATCTAGAAATTACCCTGGGTAATAAGGAGTCGGTAAAAGGAAAGCGTCGCCGGGTTCGGCAAGACAAAACATGAGAGTTTCGTTGGCAGAAGTTGAACCAGCAGCTAGGACGATCTTGCTTGGATCAAACGTTACTCTATTTCCTCTTATTTCCTCCATAAACTCTGCCAAAGCCTATAGATGAATAAACCCTATAATAAGTTACTTGCGTCGACTTAAGTTACTTTCTGAAATGTGAAGGAGAAAATGGTAGTTACTTACTTTCTTGAATTCGGGAAGGCCATGATAGTCTTGGAAGAGAGCAAGCTCTTTGAAAATGGATTGACCATCCTTCTTGAGCCCGGCTGCGTCTGGATTCTTAGCTAGCCATGTCTCTATGAGATCAAAACATAGCTGCATATATAATAAAATATCATATTAAGCACCCAAACAAACAAACAAAAATCAATAAAGAATTTGTCGATTTAGCTCAAAGACTCGAAGTTATAGTTACCTGATTTTCGGCAAGACCCATTTGAATAATCCCATTAGGGTTCTTGATTTCTTCGTAAGGGTTCTTCTCGTATTCTTCCCATCCCAAGAAGTAGGAAGAGTCTTGTCCATGAGCATTGCTTGTCACTTTTGTCGACAGTTGTTTCATTTTTTTGATGTAAAATAGGAAAAATCAAAGAATGTTTGGTTTAATGTGAAAAATGATCAGTAATGAAGAACGAGAGAAGGGTTGTGAGAGAGAGAGAGATGTTGAATTAGGGTTTAGTTAGTTGGTGAAGAGTGAGATGTATGGAATGTAGTTGCTTGGGGTATGTGGGAGAGGTATATATACATTTTATTTTCTCCTTTGAACAAGTTAGTTAGTTTAATCGTCTCCTCATGTGTGTGAGTGAGACAACTTCCGTTTTTCACTTGACGTAGCTAATAATTTTATGATTTATTGTCTAATTGTTTTCAAGAACTTTAAAAAAAAAAATCAAGATTTGGTACTAAAGAATATTCAACGTACTAAATTATATATTCTGCTTATCTTATACAAATCTAAACATATCTTTTATTTCTATTAGACAAATTTAAATTGAATAAGACATATCAATAATTTCATTTTCTTAGAAAAAGTTTGAGTGAAATGGCCTAATTACAACATAACAGAAGTGGACTAAAACATTGTAAAATTTGCATGAAGTATAATAATATGGTTTAATCCTCGCTATATATATTAAAATTACACAAACACATGAGAGATAAATAGAAAAAAAAAAAAGGATAATGGTTATGATTGGTGAAATAGAATAGCTTTGAAATGAAATCTAACCAAACAAATAATATGTCCATAAAACGCGTATTCTGTCACCGCCCATACATGACATGACAGTGAATTAGCGACCAAAACAATACAAAATCTATCTGTAGATCGGAATGTCATGATGAATGTGTTGGGTGCTTTCACCATTGTATTTGGGATGTTATCTCAAATGCATGAAATGTTTATTACTATGGTCATGCATTTATTAGTTTATTAGATTTAGTTTCAGTTATTTGTTCCAACATGTTCGTTCTCTTGAATTTTTTTCTATATATATATAAATATTATTCTTAATTATTACCTTATATATCGAAATCATGGAAACCATGAAGAAAAAAAAAAAAAAATCATGAACCATGCAGATAGAGACATTGAAATCACGAACCATGCATATAGCCATTGAAATCATGAACCATGCAGATACAGACATGTATTTTGTCTTCTTCTTTTTTGCATCAGATAGAAACATTTTTTAGGTACCCAAATTCTACAAAATTAATCACTGTAAAACTCAACCACTCAACACGTATCTGTGTTCCTCATTTTATTTTCAGTTTTTTATACATGTGTATATTTGTTTTAAGAGTTGTTGTATGATTCATTTTCATCAATTTTCTTTTTTCTTTTTTCTTTTTAATAAGTTTCCATCTTTCAAAGATGTGCTAAAACCTCAAAAACAAAAACTTGTAAAAATCATTTGTTATAGAATTCAATTCTATTGTTCAAAACCAAAGGATATCATTTGTCATTGCATATATATGTCTACTGGTTTGTTAAAATAAATAGTAATTCAGTCTCAATGAACTCAGTTTTTAAAAATCTTATGAACTTTAAATTCTAATGGAGTTGAAGTTAACTTATACAACCAATAACACCCCTTTCATCTCTGTTAATTAGTAGTTCATGAGGATTAATCTATCTGTTGTGCAACTCATTATTTTGTGTTCACTCACCTAATCGGTTCTAATTATCTTCAATAACAAACTGCGAAATTATTAAGGAACTGTTGCGATTTTCTCTGTGTATCATAAGATTTGATAGCTTTATAAATATATATAGATTGTGGAAAACAATTGGATCGTCATTTCTAAACAATAAACATGTGAAATGGTTAATAAGATTTGCTTAATTTCCAAGCAACTGAAAGATATTATTAGTCAACGTATATTTTGAACTCATTATTTCTGCAACAAAATATACATAAGTGGGATATTCAGATCAATTATATTTCCAAAGTAATAATTTTAAAAGACATTATTATAAATATACAAATACAATTTAACAAATAATAACATAGGTTTGATTTTCATAAATTTATGGTTTGAAATTGAATAACATAATATTTGCGATTTAAACATTCTAAGTGAATTGATTGATTGAGTCCAAACATAATGTAGTTTTTAGTCTATTATATATCGAGTTGCTAATGAATGGTGATCTTCTCTTCTCTTCCACTTGATCTAAAGAAGTAAAAAGCCCATAATAATAAATGGGCTTCAAACAGAAGACTAAGCCCAAACCAAGAATATGAGAGGAAACTGAAAACTACGAGTCTATGCCTTTGTTCAGCTGTCTTCTTCTGAAAATAAACTTACAAATGCAGATACAAATCTCTGAGATTCACTTGTAGTAAATTAGATGAACCAGACGCCATGGAAGTTCAAATCTTTTCGAGACCTTCTACTAAAATCTGTAGCGGAGAGAGATCTCTTCACTGGGAAAACACTTCACGGGCTCTACGTGAAGTCCATTGTAGCTTCTTCCACTTACCTCTCAAACCACTTCGTGAATCTTTACTCCAAGTGTGGTTGTCTTTCCTACGCAAGAGCCGCTTTTGACTCCACGGAAGAACCCAATGTCTTCTCTTACAATGTGATTGTCAAAGCTTATGCGAAGGATTCGAAAATCCATATCGCACGTCAGCTGTTCGACGAAATTCCGCAGCCGGACACTGTTTCTTACAATACCCTCATCTCCGGGTACGCCGATGCCAGAGAAACTGTTGCAGCGATGGTTTTGTTTATCAGAATGAGAGAATTGGGATTTGAGGTTGATGGGTTTACATTATCAGGGTTGATAGCAGCTTGCTGTGACCGTGTCGGTTTGATAAAGCAGCTTCATTGTTTTGCTGTCTCGGGAGGTTTTGATTCGTACTCTTCTGTGAATAACGCGTTTGTTGCGTATTACAGTAAAGGCGGGCTTTTGAAAGAGGCGGTATGGGTGTTCTATGGGATGGATGAAATAAGAGATGAAGTTTCGTGGAATTCGATGATTGTGGCTTATGGGCAGCATAAGGAAGGAGCAAAGGCCTTAGCTTTGTATAAAGAAATGATCTTTAAAGGATTCAAGATTGATATGTTTACATTGGCTAGTGTTTTAAATGCTCTTACGAGCTTGGACTATCTGATCGGTGGCCGTCAGTTCCATTGTAAGCTGATCAAGGCTGGATTTCACCAGAATTCACACGTGGGCAGTGGTTTGATCGATTTCTACTCGAAATGTGGGGGTCGTGACGGTATGTCTGAATGCGAGAAGGTGTTTCAAGAGATTCTATCGCCGGATTTGGTTCTATGGAATACGATGATTTCTGGTTATTCAATGAACGAAGAGCTCTCTGAAGAAGCTGTGAAGAGTTTTATACAGATGCAACGTATTGGACACAGACCTGATGATTGCAGTTTTGTCTGTGTCACCAGCGCTTGCTCAAATCTTTCTTCTCCTTCTCAGGGAAAGCAGCTTCATGGCTTGGCTATCAAATCTCACATTCCTTCGAATAGAATTTCTGTGAACAACGCATTAATTTCATTGTATTACAAAAATGGAAACCTGCAAGATGCAAGGCGTGTATTTGATCGAATGCCGGAACGTAATGCCGTGTCTTACAATTGTATGATTAAAGGTTATGCGCAGCACGGGCATGGAACTGAAGCTTTGCATTTTTACCAACAGATGCTGAACTCGGGTATTGCGCCTAACAATATAACCTTTGTAGCCGTTCTTTCTGCCTGTGCACACTGTGGTAAAGTCGACGAGGGTCAGAAGTACTTCAACACCATGAAGGAGATATTCAAGATTGAACCAGAGGTTGAGCACTATTCTTGTATGATTGATCTTTTAGGTCGAGCAGGGAAGCTAGAAAAGGCAGAGAGATTCATAGATGCAATGCCATATAAGCCAGGTTCTGTTGCTTGGGCGGCATTGCTCGGTGCTTGTAGAAAACACAAAAACATGGCTCTTGCGGAAAGAGCAGCTAATGAGCTTATGGTGATGCAACCATTAGCTGCCACGCCGTATGTGATGCTAGCAAATATGTATGCAGATGCAGGGAAATGGGAAGAGATGGCCTCTGTGAGGAAATCAATGAGGGGGAAAAGGATAAGGAAGAAGCCAGGATGTAGTTGGATAGAAGTGAAGAAGAAGAAGCATGTATTTGTGGCAGAAGATTGGTCTCATCCGATGATACGAGAAGTGAATGAGTATCTAGAGGAGATGATGAAGAAGATGAAGAAAGTTGGGTATGTTATGGATAAGAAATGGGCAATGGTGAAGGAGGATGATGCAGGGGAAGGAGAGGAAGAGATGCGGTTAGGACATCATAGCGAGAAGCTAGCTGTGGCTTTTGGGTTGATGTCGACAAGAGATGGAGAGGAATTAGTTGTAGTGAAGAATTTGAGAATATGTGGGGATTGTCACAATGCAATCAAGTTTATGTCTGTAGTTGCAGGTAGAGAGATCATTGTAAGAGATAACCTTAGGTTTCATTGCTTCAAAGATGGCAAGTGTTCATGTGGAGATTACTGGTGATATAAACTGATAATAATTATGATTTAATTAAATAGGAAAATTTGTGTTGACGGATACAACAATAAGTAGAAAAAAAAACTGACTTGTTACAAAATACAAGGAGAATATCGATTACGCTATTCTTTTTTGAGTGCGGCTCTACGTGTGAATATGCTTTAGTGTGGACCAGTAGGCTTGGTGACTGCTGGTTAGTGTAATGGCTTGAGGTGGAAGACTTGGCAGGCTGGTTTGTATAATCCTTTGGAAACAGCCTGTTCGAACTTCTTGCTTGGTGCTTCGTTTTCTTCTAGGTTTGTCTGGACGAAAAAGCGGTTCCACCACGATGCGCTACGCATTTTAGCCTGCCAACAAAATAGGAGTGTAATGTATTAGGTATTGTACTTGTAGTATCTGCCTTAAAGAACTTTGAGAAAGATAGGTAACTGTTAATGTTTGAATCATGAAGAGGTGCTAATGACTAACTACATACTACGCTAATGCCACTAAACAATAACGGGGACAGATGGTATCATCTATAATCATCAGGACTCAGGAAAACAGGGTATTGGAAACTTACGGGTCGACCGAATTTAGACAATTCAGCAACTTTAGCTCTCTGCTGACCAGGGAGACCTGGAACCGTTGAAATTCAAGGGTTAGAAACCAAAAAGAGAGATTTTTATTATCAACACCTTTTATGAAGTTTTATGTTAGTTTACCTGCAAAAAGAACAACACCATCTGAAGCTACTCTTGCGAGTTCAGGCACAGTCTTGTTCAGGTACTTGGGTGAGAGATAATCTAGAGCATCTGATACGATCACAAGAGAGAAAGATTTTGCCCGGTAGGGCAAAGGGAACTTGATATCAGCGACACGTACAAGACCTTTGCTCACAAAACTCTTGCAGTGAGAATCTGCATCCTCGATGTCATATGGTTCGACACCCCAGGCTTCAGTCTCTTCTTCTTTCAATAGACTAGAAACCACTGAGCATGTGTCAGGGCCCACATGCAAGACTTTGCGCATGCCATCTCCATAAGCCTTCTTAAGAACAGGAATGGCTCTTTGGACTTCTGCTGTGCAAGAATAGTCACCTGAGTTCATAACAAATTTCACAAAAAATGTCAAACCCGAGAGTCAAGCATTTGAACGGGTTAAACAGCAGATAAGATGGCTCAATGAAAATGTGGATGAAGGCATTAACTTAAGCAAATGTACTGAACAATAAGAAATAAATATTACCAGTAACTTTGCTGACTTCTTTGATACTTTTAAAGATACCTGAGATCGAGAAAATATGAATTCGTTACTAAAGCTGTACATAATGCAAAAAGACATTATACACAAAGATGATCACATACATACCTGGACCACTGTAAGCATAACCAATGAGAAGGCAAGCCCCCTAGAAATTGGAAACAAACGAAACAACAATTTATAGTTAGAACCATAAATAACACATTCATATCCCAGAAAGAAAAAAACGAATCACTTAACGAACACAAATGAAGTACAAAAGCCATACCACAAGGACAAGGCAAATAGATAGAAGTGGAGAAGATCGAGACTTTGAGTGCAAAGCTCCTGCAAAAGGGAAGCTTCCACCATCTCCTACGCGTCTTGTTGAACCTACTTGCCGTCTCGCCATGACTAAGATCCCAACAAGCTCAAGCTATTAGATCTACAAAGCAACAACAACACTAAATTGGATCAATCAATATCTTTTTTCGAACTGAGCATCCAGAGAACAACACAAAGCACAACAACGCTCTTGCCCATTCACTATAAAACAAATCAATGTTGAAGAAACACAGCTTCATTCTCCTCATGGAATAGAATAAGTAATCAAAACACGAAAATTTGACAAAAGTAGCTAATTTCTCCCACATAACCATGACCGTAGAACACAGATCCATGGAAACAAACACATAACCTGAAACCTATTAGATCCCATCATGAGCTTAGCTGCGTGTCGTTCACCCAATTTAGCAACATCTTACCCAATTAACAATTTCAACAGGAACAAATCAGATTACAGATAGATCCATGAATCAGCTCGCGGAAAAAGGGAATTTACAGGAAACTAACGAAACCCAAATCGAGAAGAGGAAGAAGAAGGAAGAAGAAATCAAATCTACCTTGGATCAATGAATCGATGGGGGTTTGGATCTAAGATCTGAGATCCGAGAAAATGAGCACTTTAAGCTTCAATACACCTCACTTGAATTTACTAAAAGGGAGAAGAAGCTTCGAAGTGTTAATTTATCACATCACTGCAATATCGCTATCTACTTATTTATATACTTGCGTTGTAAAAGCGCGTATGGCTATGAGTCTATGACGCGCTGGTACGAAACCGACGGCGTTTTAAGGCCATTAAATAATAGATAACAACAAACATCTTGTCGTTTTTTTTATTACACACGCACAGCAGTTTCGAAAAAACGACATGCATTTCTTTGGTTCCGAGGTACAGAAAAAGAAAGAACATACACAGTAGAAGCATCATTAGTATTGTTTCTTTCTTCTTTACTTTATCATCGTTGATCTAAGGGGAGTAATCTCGCATCTTCATCATCTTCACGAGGTGGTCTCCATTTACGCCTATGAAGTTCGCTGCTTTCGACTATTGTCTGAGGCTTGAGCCTCTTCTCTACTAAAACTTCCACTTTTTCATTAATAAGATACAGCAACTCCTTCAAACCAAGTCCTGTTAATGCAGAAACTCTAACATCTGGTCCTTTGTTCTGCGCAGCATCTAGTTTAGCAACTTCAGGAACCTTCCAGAGCTCAGATTCACTGACATTTTCATCTTCACACAATAGCCACCCATCAGAGTCATCATCTTGGTTTTTGATTTCGTCTTCATCAACAAATGCATCAACGGTTTCTTCAGCTTTTAAACCATCGTTTAACTCAGCTTCTTCTTCTTCTTCTTCTCCTTCTCCTTCGCCTTCGCCTTCGCCTTCGCCTTCGCCTAGAAATTTCACGTCCTCCACTTCTTCTTCTACTTCATAATCAATCTACAACAAAATTCCCAGTGTGAAAAAAGGTGGTTGTTTCTTCTACTTGTATAGACAGGCTTATTTCAAACCTACCTTATTCCATACTTCAATCATATTTTGAAGCTTCTCTTCAGATACTCCAATTTGATTAAGGACATGAAACACTGTTGAACGATGCTCCTCAATATTTGGAGCTGTTGAATCAACTACATGCTGCAAGGAACCAATCACATCAACGCCAAGATCTTTCGGAAGTTTGCACTACTAAATGTAACTCAAGTATATGATTTTATTTATTTATCTAGCTCTTACCATAAGTATATCAGCTTCAACGACTTCTTCCAGAGTCGATTGAAATGCTTCCACCAGCTGCAAAAAGGCATAAGCCACGAAAATAAAAGTAAGTGAAATATCACTTGAAAAATAATACATTGATATTAAAGTAGGTATATATTACCTGTATAGGCAGATCTGATATGAATCCAACAGTGTCACTCAGAAGCACAGACTTTCTGAAAAGAACTCTTGTCATTCAATACAAGTACATGTGTACCATTATGTTGTAAACATCCTTTTTAAAGTACAAATCAACTTACCCAGAGGGAAGATGGCAACTCTTGAGTGTAGGATCTAATGTGGCAAACAATCTGCAGAGGCCAGACCAAGCATTCAAAAGTTATGACTTCAGTTTCAAATTTGTCAGTTTAAGATGGTATTGAAACCATTAGAATTATACCGCTCATTGCAGTAGAGAGCAGTCTTTGTCAATGCACTTGTCAGAGTCGATTTTCCCTAACAAAAGCAGATAATTAATACTTAGAAAGTAAACTACAAAAAGTTGGTTCTAGCTGAAACTCCTTGGGAGCAAAATTCAAACACTTACAGCATTTGTGTAACCAACAACAGCAATGGTAGCTGAACTCTCATCCTTATTCCCCACTCTCTTCTTACGTCCAGCACGCTGCAATAGCCGTGTTCGCTGGGCTTCTTTAATTTGGGATAACAAGCGAAGCCTCCGGTCTGCTATTCTGGTAATCAAGATTGTGTTAAACGCATAGATTAAATATTAGAAAAGAGAGTCCTGCACTAAGTCTTTTGGTTAACCAACAATTAGAAACAGAATATATAAATGTGGTCTGAGAAAAGCTTCGTAAAGTTAAGACCTTCGGCGTTGAAGCTGAAGCTCAGTTTCTCCGGCACCACCTACAAAACCTCCACCGGTTCCACTTCCTGCTCTCCTACACAATAATTTAACAATACGTTTATCAATGTCTCAAAATTCAAAAGAGCAAAGGAAATACGCAAAATAGCAAGACAAACCACCCACCCTCGGGCACTGACAACTTCAGCTTCTCCAAACTGCCCAAAACTGTGGCGTCCATCAGTACCACGCACTCGAACCAGCCTGCTCTTTTTGTACATCAGAGCTGCTAACTCAGCCTGTGAATGGATGAACCAACAGCTATTAATAAACGTTTCCTAGTATGCAAAAGACAAATCTGTATTGTCAGTTTGTCACAGTACCTGTAGCTTTGCTTCCTTTGTATGCGCATGAGCATTAAATATTTCGATAATAAGGCCTACACGGTCTAGTACAGGTTTTTCCCATATTCGCTGAAGAGTCAAATGCAACCACAACAACATTAGCTTAAACAGAAAGAAAACAAACAAAAAAATGAAAAAACTTAGGATTTCGTGGCATTACCTCTAAGTTCCGTTGTTGAATAGCAGTCAACATGGCGTTAACAAAAACAGCATCAACTTCTTCCTGAGCATCAAAGAGATTGTAAACAGCATGATCCAACTTTTCATTACAAGCAGACAAAGAAAAAGAAACGGAGATTGATAATTTGTGAAAACAGCAGAAATGTTTTGCTGCTTTCCTTAGAATCTTCAGCATTTAGATGGCATTTGATGTTGTCTACAGTCCCCGGCCCGAAATAGGTATCTAAAATCGAAACACACTTTAATCATCAGTCTCTCAAGAATATCGTCGAACAAATGGACGGCATGATTCTTAATGCATCTATAAACAAACCTGCACGAGGTTTAGATGATCTACGAACAGGGTTCTGAACAACAACATGAGAAGGTAATGCCTTGTCAAAGAAATCAGATTCAAAGTAACCATATCTCTGTTCTTCAAGCGAATTCGCAAGACAGAGGGCTTCGTTGAGCTTCGCCTGAAGAAACTTAGGCGGCGTAAGACGAGGCTGGACTAGAAAGAGCTTAGGCGCGCTCGAAGGATCTTTAGGGTATAGCAAAACGGAATCTTTTGCACGCGAGTCGTCATCTACTTCGCTCGTCTTAGGCGCATGCCGTTTCGAAGAATATGGAGAAGATACAGGAGACAATGAAGGCGTTTTAGACCTAAGTCGGTTACGGGCAAGAGGCAATGATGTCGTTTCGGACCTAAGACGGTTCCGAGCATGAGACAAGGTCCTCAACATTGAGATACGGTTCAAACGAGGGTTTGAAAGTTTTGATATTTCACTAGCTTGACGATTCCAAAGTGGGATCTTGGTGTGCTTATACAAAAAAGTTGCTTGATCACCAAAGTTCAAGTGATTTAGCCAAAGTCCGACACTTGTTGTTGTACTCATTCAGAAAATTCAAGTCTGCTCGTCATTGGAACAATGCATCTAAGCTTCTCGTCTGTTGTTGCAGCAGAGCCTTTTTGTTGAAAACTTTAGGTCGTTCGTTTGTCTAATTTAAAACCTCTTTTATCAATATTAATTTTTGAACATAACTATAATTATTTAAATTTTAAAAGATAAAAGCTATATAATTAAACCCTAAACTAAACTTTTTAAGCAATATACAACATATATATTGTTGGCGATAGTGTTTTCTTGACAAATAAATGATTTAATATTATTACATGGTAACAAAGATTACTTGAAAAGATTTGCAAGAAGAGTGAATGACATTGACGACCAGCTCATGATCCTAATTGTAGATATCATTTACGATTAGATGTTAATACAAATATAACACCGTTCTATATATAACACAACTTTACCGAACCTCATATACATCAATAAGTAAAAAGATACATATATAATATCATGTCGCTAGAGTAGGTTTAGCGAACTTACCTTAACCATCGAAAAAGTGCAATGTGGTAAAAGCGAACTCTCGACCAAGTCATGAATGTGTCTATCTTATCTCATTTCTATAACTAACGGTTAAGTCCGACTTTGAATTTAGTAGTATGTCTTGTGTTTTAGAAAAAATCACTTCATTTCACACAATAAATGAGATCAAAATATTTCAAAATATAGTCCTATACATTATCTTTATATGTTATAGTCATTTGTATTCAATCGCTTTTAACTACTAATTCTTTTGTGATCTTGTATGATGCACTCGTTACCTCTCATATAATATATATTGAAGTGTGAGTTGATTTTAAGACATATCATAACAATATTTTCCTTAATAATAATCCATTTTGGGTTAAAAGCATTTGATTCAAATGTTGGGATATCAAACTTGTTTTTCTTTTTGATTCTTAGAAATTTATAGTTCTACTTGAGAATAAGTAAACTTTCTTTGAGATATGCTACACAAATTACATATCACTTTACGGCTTAAATATCACTTTCTAATAATTTTATTGTAAAACTCATGAATAATACGACAATTAATTATCTATTATTTTAGAATATGGAGAAAATGTTTTTTATAATTTTTATATTTTTAATAGAATTTCACGGCATAAAGTGTTTCCTTTCAAATTTTTTTGGTCGTAGAGTATTTTAAATTAAGTTTAGTAATAATTTGTTTTTAGTTAAAATTTAATAATAAATATAAATATGTAATATTTTTTTAGAACGTATGTTTCACTTTAAATCAGAACGGGACTGGGTTTCTGAATTTTGATAAGCTGAAGTGGAAACGACAGAAATTCGTAGAAGAAAGAACGTAAGTGAGCGACAACCTAAACCTATTAACTTATTTGAGTTTATATTATATTGGGCTAAACAATGTGTACTTTTTAATGTCATAGAAAATAAATCCAATTTGGATATAAAAGTGTTGGAGCTTAAATTGCAAACTAATGGACCAAAAGACAATAAAATAATTTACAAAAATATGGATTTAGATTATTTGTTGGGCTTGACACAAAAATTAAAAAAATGATGATGTAGACAGCTTTAGAAGGAGAGAGAACTCTCCCATTATATATATAGATTTTGATTTATTCCTTTTGAGGTTTTTATAATCGATTATTTTTCGGTTTGCTCGTCCGGTTAAACAAAATTGGCAATGTAGTTAGGTAACAAAATAAAAATAAACCGATCGCTTGGTTTAGTCCAAAGCTGGTATATGCCTCCAAAGTCCAACTTCAAGCAGCTTCAGCATAACATTGAAAATGGTCAGTTCATAGACAAACCAATTGTCATCTATTGAATGTAATATAACAAAGCAAAGGAATGGACACTGTTTGATTCAATGTAATCTCTAACATTGCTTCTTTTGGAAACTCTAGGTAATAATGTTACAATGCTCTAGCTTTACTTCGTTCACCTCCTCCCTTATGCCTATGGTGAGTTGTCCCTTTCTTCTTCCCTTCTTTACTCCCTTTAGGTTTAGATTTCTCAATCAAATCCTCCTCACCTTTCTTCTTATACATCTTAAAACTCATCTCTCTCTCACTTGCCATCTCCATCACCTTCTCTGTAATCTCTGCAGCTATCGTCCTATTGTACAGTTTATTCAATCCTTTCATGAGTTTCACATAGGTATCAGGTTGCAGCATCAAATCCATTTTCATCATATCAAGACAATACGAACACGCCTCCTTCACATGGCCTTTTGCAAGCAAAGCATGGATCCATATTGTCCAAGCTGATACATTAAGCTCACAAGAAGAGCTTTTATTTGATATGCAACTCCAAACATCTTTCGCCATTTCAAGCTTATCATCTCTTACAAGGTTGTTCAGCAACAACTTCAGCGTTCCATATTGAGGCGCAGAGAATATTCCTCTGCTTACCATTTCTTTGAAGTGATTGCAGGCTTCGACTAGACAACCTTGGCTTGTAAATCCGTTGATCATAATAACATATGTATCAACTCCAGGGCTTAAACCATCAGCTTCCATTTCATTCCATAATCGAACTGCTTCTTTCACTTCCCCTAACTTACAAGCTAATCTGATCACTACATTGTAAATGAGAAGATCAGGATGACAACCTATTTGCTTCATCTTCTCAATCAAATCCAAACACTCCTCAAATTGTTCTTTCTTCTCATGAGCCACCATTATCTGCATATATGTAAATTGCGATGGTATGACTCCTTTCTTTCTCATATCATCTAAAACACTATAACCCTTATCAATCATTTCCCATTTGCAAAACCCACTTATCAGTGCGGTGTAAGTCACAATATCAGCCTCACATCCATACCTTTCCATCTCAACAAAAACCCTCATCGCCTCATCCATTCTCTTCTCCGTCTTACACAACGCCTGAATCAAAACCGTGTAACAGTTCGCATTCGGCTCATACCCTCTCTTCCTCATATCCTTCATAAGATCATAAGCATCCGCCATGTTTCCAGCATGAGCATATCCACTAAGCAAGTTAGTGAAAACCACAATGTCAGGCTCAATCCCTGCTTCCTTCATCTGAACCAAAACTTCTTTCGCTTCCATCAACTTCCCTTCCCTACACCACCCATACAACAACGAAGTGAAATACCTCAAATTCGGAGGATACTTCTCTCTCATATCCTCAAAAAGCTTTGAAGCATCCTTAACACTACCGTTCTTACACAAAGCATCTAGCAAACACCCGAAAACGTACTCATCAGGCTCTAACCCGTACTTAGGCATTTCGTCGAGCACCTCAACTGCTTTCTTCACCATGTTAGCAGAAGCAAACCTCCGCATCAGTATAACGAACAACTCCGGCTCAATCAACTCCGGATTCTCCTTCCTCATCTCTTCAAGTAAACCCCAAACAGTTCCAAATTGCCGCATTTTACTAAGAACCTTCACCATCGACTTGCACACTTCATAGCTGTGACAATAACCAGGTTGCTTCGCTGCCCAGAGAAAGAATCTATAACCCAAATTCCCAGCATCACCACACCGACTCAACACTCGTACTATTAACCCGGGTCGCAGATCAATACCTGATTCGTTAAGAGCAAGCTCCAACTTCGGAACCCTCGAATGGTAATTCCGCAAAATCCTGTATATCTTATCAACGTCGCCGGCGAATTCATCTTCTGGACAAACTAAGCCAACCCCATTCTTTATCTCTGCTGAATCCACGAAATCGTCGTTAAGAACTCTGGAAATGTGAAACCTTTTACAAATGATATCACAACGAGAATTTGCTTGAGAAGATGGTAAGAGAACACTGCGTTTGCTGAGGAAAAGATCGACTATGCCAGAGAATCGAAGCATCTCTCTCTCTAGAACGACACCGTTGCGTCTTAAAAAGTCTTCTCCTTTTTCTCTGTTTTTGCCGTTTCGTCTTATAAAGTCTGTCCTTTACTCTGTTTTGCATATATGGACTATGGTCAAGACCTAAAAGAGAGAAATTTATTCAACAACAACGCAGCTTATAGATGACTGATGAGAAAAGCTCTATGGTTAACAGAGAATTTATCAGCCATAGCCGAAAACTCGACTACTTTGCTCAATTTGAACCGGAGACTAACGGGTCTCACTCGCTCCGGCGAGAACAGAAACGCTCTCAAGGTCTTCGTCGATGTTCACCGTTGCACAATTCTGAGACCAGACGAGTACAGTGTCTCGTTAGCTATTACTGCAGCTGGGCACCTCCGTGATACCATCTTCGGTGGTCAGGTTCATTGCTATGCAATTCGCTCTGGTTTATTGAGTCACTCTCACGTCTCCAATACGCTTCTCTCGCTATATGATAGATTAGGGAACTTAGTTTTATTGAAGAAGAAATTCGAAGAGATTAAGGAACCTGATGTTTATTCATGGACGACGCTTCTGAGTGCATGTTTTAAGCTTGGGGATATAGAGTATGCTTTTGAGGTGTTTGATAAAATGCCTGAGAGAGATGATGTTGCGGTTTGGAATGCTATGATCACTGGTTGCAAAGAGAGTGGCTATCATGGAACAAGTATCGAGTTGTTTCAAGAAATGCACAAGCTTGGTGTAAGACATGACAAATTTGGCTTTGCTACGGTTTTGAGTATGTGTTACTATGGTTCTTTGGATTTTGGTAAGCAGGTGCATTCGCTGGTTATAAAAGCTGGATTTTTTGTTGCATCATCTGTTGTGAATGCCCTAATTACAATGTATTTCAATTGCCAACTGGTTTGTGACGCTGGTCTGGTGTTTGAAGAAGCTGATGTTGCTGTTCGTGATCAGGTCACTTTTAATGTGGTTATTGATGGTTTGGCTGGTTTCAAAAGAGAAGTTTCTTTGTCAGTGTTTAGACAAATGCTTGAAGCTGGTCTTAGACCAACCGATCTGAGCTTTGTTAACATAATGAGTTCGTGTTCATGTGAGACTATAGGCCACCAAGTACATGGATTAGCCATCAAGACAGGGTATCAAGATTATACTTTGGTTAACAATTCCACTATGACAATGTATTCTTCTTTTGAGGATTTTGGTGCTGCTCGTAAGGTTTTCGAGTCACTGGAAGAGAAAGATTTGGTTACTTGGAATACAATGATCTCCAGTTATAACCAAGCAAACTTGAGTGAGTCTGCGATGTCGGTATACAAGCGAATGCACAGAATAGGAGTTAAACCGGATGAGTTTACTTTTGGAAGTCTTTTAGCAACCTCTCTAGATTTAGATGCCCTAAAGATGGTTCAAGCTTGTATAATCAAGTTCGGACTTAGTTCAAAGATTGAAATTTCCAACGCGTTGATATCTGCCTACTCGAAGAATGGACAGATAGAAAAAGCTGACCTAATATTTGAAAGATCGCCGGGGAAGAATCTAATCTCTTGGAACGCGATAATCTCTGGGTTTTACCATAATGGGTTTCCCTTTGAAGGTTTGGAAAGGTTCTCGTGCTTGATAGAATCAGAGGACGGAATCCTACCTGATGCTTATACTCTCAGTACCCTTTTGAGCATTTGCGTAAGCATTTCATCTTTGATGATCGGAAGTCAAACTCACGCTTACGTCCTAAGACACGGCCAAATCAAGGAGACATTGATAGGTAATGCCCTTATCAACATGTACTCTCAATGTGGGACTATACAAAAATCTCTTGAAGTGTTCAATCAGATGTCTGGAAAAGACGTTGTGTCATGGAACTCTCTAATCTCTGCATACGCGAGACACGGGGAAGGAGAGAACGCGGTTGCAACCTACAAGACCATGCGAGATGAAGGCGAGGTAGATCCCGATGCAGCCACATTGGCAGCAGTTCTCTCTGCTTGCAGCCACGCCGGTTTAGTCGAAGAGGGACTCGAGATATTCAACTCAATGGTGGAATATCACGGTCTGATACCCAACACAGATCATTTCTCGTGCTTAGTCGACCTTCTTGGTCGAGCCGGTCACCTCGACGAAGCGGAAAGCTTGGTAAAAATCAGCGAGAAGAGCATAGGTTCTCGTGTAGATGTGTGGTGGGCATTGTTTAGCGCTTGTGCTGCCCATGGAGATTTGAAGCTGGGAAAGATGGTTGCAAAGTTACTAATAGAGAAAGAGAAGAACGATCCATCTGTTTACGTCCAACTGTCGAATATTTACGCAGGAGCTGGTTTATGGAAAGAAGCAGAAGAGACTAGAGAAGCCATGAACTCAATTGGAGCTATGAAACAACGAGGTTGCAGCTGGATGAGATTTTAATCAAATTTGGTTTAGTCGTACACGTTAACCGGTTGCTAAAGAAAAGCATAATCATGAGCCTCTTCTTGTAAGAGTGGGGGTATAATGATGAATGATAATGATCATCGTATCCTAAAGTGTAGCTGTCTTCTTGAATTTTAGAATACAAAGAAAAACACAACGTTTCATCTATTATTATTACTGACAGTGTAATGTACTGGCATGGCATCATCAACGTATCAAAATCAAAATCAGTATTTTTGGGTCTACTTGTGTCTCTCTCGAAATAAAATCCCGCAGTATCCGTTAGTACCAATCATATTAGTATATATCCTTCTCCAAAATATTTCTCAATTTAGCATTAATAACTCAAGAATGTTTGATCAAAGCCGTAATTAAAAAAAAAATTAAATACAATTAAGAAACAGTTATTAGTAATCAGGCATAGATTGACTAATCTTACCTTCTTCTTCAACCATCTTCTTCTCAGTAATCCTCAACCATAAACAAACACCGGTAAAACTAATCATCAAGCTCGCGACGCCACTCCCCAATCCAATCCCAACGATGGCTATCACAGACAAACCTTTGCTCTTCATCATCATCTCCTGCAACGGGTAACCGTACAATCCTTTGTTCCCAACGAACGAGCTCGCGTTAAACCTCGGGAAATTCCCGGTGCGATTCGAGAGATACGTCGGAATCTGACCGGAGAGTTTGTTGTTGGAAACGTCGAACGCCGATAGCCTCGCTAAGAGACCTAACTGCTGAGGAATCTGGCCGGAGAGCTGGTTATCGTGGAGATCGATCACGTTTAGATAAGCGCAGAGAGCGAGCTGAGGGGGGATTTCGCCGGAGAGATGGTTAGAAGAGAGGTTTAAAACGGCGAGGTTGACGAGATACTGAATCTCCGGTGGGATTACGCCGGAGATCTGGTTTGAGGATAGATCTAGGGATTGGAGGTTTGTACAGTTGGAGAGAAACGGAAAGATCGTGCCGCGGAGAGAGAGGTTTGTGAGGGAGAGTTTGTAGATTCTTCCGTTGTTACAGGTAGCTCCGGGGAGGTAAGAGGTGAAGCCGGAGCATGGGTTGGAGAAGACGGAGTTAGTCCAGTTACGGAGATTACTCGCCGGGTCTTCTAAGCTTTGCCGGAGGTTTTTTAAACACGCCTCGTCGTTTGGATCGGCTGTTGTTGGACGCTGTGCCGTTTCGAATGTTAGTAGAATGAGAAGGAGTAACCGGTAGCTAAACCGGTGACTCCTCACCATTTTTGATTTTAGAGAGGTTTCCAAAAGGTTGAAGAAGAAGAAGAAAGTGGAAGTTTCATGTGAGTGTGTTCAACAAAAAAAACGGTTACAAGAAAAATTTGTAGTTGATAGAGGCGCCTGTTAGCAGAAGAGTGAGGTGTTATGCGTAGAATAAGAGGCTGGATTAAAAATAATTGAATTGATTGTGTTTGGTCTTTGTGTTGGGTCTTTGTGTTGAACTTTAATTATTTGTATAAATGTTTAAGACCAACAACAATCATGATTAAGATCTTAATCATGTCATCCATATTCTTAAGTAAGGGAGATGAACTGACAATATAAGTCATGAGTTTTTAGAATTGTTCTTGGTCTTCTTATCAAATAGCAGCCAATAGTATTGCAGTGGACAGTAGTATGTGCATCTTTATAGTGTGGTGATAGATTCAACTTTTTTGAATAAATTTTAATTAAAATGGTTTTAAAAAGTAAATCATGACATCCATTCACTGATATTTTTTAAAAAAAAGTATATATTTGGTCCAGTAATTGGGAACCATGTGTAGAGAGGCTAGAGAGAGTCATGTACAGTAATTTGAAAAACAAAGTGTGTGTAATATTTTAACAAGCAATTTTCACATTATATTTTGGTAAGGGGGTGGTCCATCCTATTAGTGCGTCACACTCTTTTTCACTTTCCATTAACAATCATTAACAAGTTTCACTTTTTATAAACAGTAGTAATCTCTTTGTATCGAGTGGTTGACATCATGTAATTTGCATATATGTATTAAAAAAAACTTCGAACAAACGTTTTACTTGTGACTTGTGAGCCCATTTTCAGCCTGTTTATAACTTTTGTAAAGCCCAACGCAATCTCTCGTGCATCGTTTTACTTGTAGAGCTCATGATACACAGTACACGTCTAGAAGACTAGAACTATTTTTATCTTTTTCCTCACATATTGGTTATTAATCTTCCTACAACGTTCAACCTGTTTATATCAAATGAAACAAGAAATAATAAGGCTCAAATATAAAAGTTGGAGTTATCACTGGTTTAATTATGTTGCTTCGTTGTCTGAAATGTACTCTCTTTGAAAAGCGACGATCTTATAGGTATGTATTTGATCATATGTATGGTATGTAATGACTAATGAATGTGAATAAGAAAGTCCCATGCATGCTCTTCTAAAATTTATTTCAGTAATCATATAAGTCATAACATTATATAACAAGCATGCATGTCACCTCCTTAATTGTTTGTTTTTTCACTTGTTCACACGTCTTTATAATGTCTCAATCCAACTCAAAACGTAACGAAATCAAATATAATTCGCCAATCTATCAATCACATAACAAAACCATGTCCTCCCACAAAAATAAATTGCTTTTGGCAGCATCATTGCCTCAAGTTTCATCATCATCAATATCAAATAGAGATCATGAATCAGAGATAGACGACGTAACGTCAAATATTGATAACAAAATGGTGGTACCAATACCATCATTGCTACCTTTGCCACCACCATATCCGTTATCATCAAAACGGTTGGTTAGATCTTCCTCGTCAGTTAAATCATCGTGTATGATGAAATGGAAAAAGACGGATGTTAAGGTACGAGAAGAAGACGATGGTGACGATCCTTTTCTTACTGCGTTGATAAAGTGTTCAAATGATGATGATGATGATGATCCTTTTCTTATTGCGATGAGAAAGTGTGCAAATGATATAAATATTGACGATGATAATAAGGTTGTGTCTAAAGGCAAGAAGATTACTCTTAAATCATTAGTTTCTTGCAAAGCTCCTCGTGTTAAAGATTAATTTTGTTCATTCATAGTTTGAGATATGCCACCTGTAATTCATATTTTAATTACTTCTAATATATATTATGAATGTGAATGTGGTACGAGTAAAGCATCTTATCACGAACACAAAAAGGTCTTCATCAAGGTCCATCTGTCGTCGAACTACAAGATCATGTAAAAGGTTTCCAAACTCTAAGTAAAATATCTCACAAGTTGTAAATATCAAAATCAGATTTTTATTTACTCTTTTTATCTTCCTTTTCTTCCTTAAAAGCAAAAAGACAAGATAAATGTGGCCCAAAAATATTACATAAAGATATTTAATTTGTTAATGGACAGTGGAAACAAAAATAATTTGGCCAATCTATATGGATGAGTTTAAGTGTCCATAATCTCTATTTACTCAAATTTTTATGGGATTAAAGCGTGACATGAGTTTAATTGTCCATAAACTCGAAATATGCGAGTTTATGCTAATAACCCCTAACTTCTCAATCATTCGACTACCACCAAGCTAAGCTATTACAAAGAAAATTTTAAAGTAAAAAGAAAGAGATATTAGATTCATCAGCGGTTGTTTTTAAACTGTGTTGTAGTACAAGTATATGTGAACGACATTTCTTTATCCTTTGAATGAACATCTCAGTCTGTTTTGTTCACGATTGGTTAAGTGTATATGTTCCTTTTGCACCGTTTAATGCAGTGCATACGAAACCTTAAATATCATATCACAACCATTAAAAAGCTTTACGCTAGAAAAAGTAATAACAAATGTTTTCGAAAGAGCTTATTGAAACTTTGTTTTGTGACTTTAAAAGTTTGGCTAATTATGTTTAAAATCAATCCGATTCATTAGGTCAAATCGTGGACGACAGACATTTGAGAAGAACAAAAGTAGGAAAATTAACAATAATAGCATTGATACGTGTCATGATTTACACCGTAACCTTGTAAATCAAAGCATGGCCGCATCTTTATTTAGTTTTATAATCCTCATTTTCTCCTCCCATAGACCCATACAGAACGAATAGGCAAACATTCGTATTTTAATATGCATTTTCTTAATTATAATATCGTTTGTATTGTTATCAACATGCCTCCATATCTCGTCCTGAACATATATAAATACACAAATTTGTGACACAGAATATATGTGTGTGTGTATTAATAATTTAGCTAATTAGGATCTAATCAGGTGTAATTGGTACATGACTAATGGACCTATTTGGTTATCAAACCATCATTATCATCAACCTAACTTGTGTCCCTTCGCCTATATAGCTTAATTTCGTACCATGGATATAATATATAAGCTTAACAATCGATCTAGTGAAAATTTTGTCATGTTATTATCTTTCAATCACTAGCTAAGCCTATTCATTATTGTTCTACTGACTTAACTTATATCGAAGTACATAAAATCATGTCCAAACAAAGCATTAAATCAATTAAGAAAGATTGCCGAGAAGAGAGTCGATCTCTTTACGAGCATTTGAATTCGACCTCTCCTAGTTAGCTTAATCAATACTCAATTAGGACATAGGTCTCGTAATCTTTTTTTATACCACGAATTTATTTATCACGATCCCAATTGACCCATCTGCTTTGTCGACATACGCGTCATTTTAATCATTTTCACGGGAATATTATAAAATTTGATCACTATGAAGTTGTAGCCTGTAGGATTAGGATATGAAGACTATATAAATTAACTAAATCAAATGTTTGGTATGTGACGTTTTAGAATTTATGCTTGGAAGTTGGAATATGGCTAATTGTGCTGATACATCTAATCGCGTTAACAATGCCATATAACTTTATATGACGTTCCATATGTTTAACATCACATTCACTATGTCTATTGAAAATATAATGATAATAAAGTATATACATTCAACAATTAAAGTTACAAGACAAGAGCGAAAAGAAAAAACAAGTTGAAAAAGGTTCTCGACAAATTCAGCCAGTAACCCATTTCTTTTGTTAAAAATATTTAAACACGACAATTTAATTACTTTATTTATTTATTAAACTGAAACATAGATATTAAAAATGCGTAATTTAATTCTCTAACGTACGTTATAAGAGATCCATGCATGTTCTTAAATATATTTTTTTACAAAGGTGCTCCCGTTTTAGTTTTACCCGATCGAAACAAGAATTTTTCAGAAATCTCATACTATTACATGATTAGTTATAATATTCGACGGATCCTGTTGGACGGTAACAACAGTACTGTTGTTGTCGCAAGGCCAAGTGGCACAGTTCGTCGAGCTTCGTTCCAGTATCTGACGAAACATCAAAACTTGTCTCATGTCCAACAACTTATCTTGGAGAACACGATGCTCCAAACGCAGACGATCATTCTCGGTGTTTGTCCGTTGGAAGTGATACAAAACGTACCGGAGCTGGTTCGTCAGGTCCTGGTTCTGAGTCTTGAGCTGGTTTAGCTGGATACTCATCTCTTCCAAGTGTTTTTGTTTCTTCTCTCTTGATCTCTTAGCCGATTCCCGGTTCGATAGTTTCCGTTTCTTTTTCCGTTCATCGGTAATATTCTCGGTCGTGGGAGCAACGTCGTGAGTTGAAAAACTCGGTATTGGATCATCCAATGATGAGGAGGAGTCGAAGACCGAGAAGAGGTGTGAAATGTCCCATGGGGTGAAACCGAAAGCTGGGACAAAGGTTGGTTCAGCTGAGAAAACCGGAGAAATCGTAGACATCATGGTTTTATAATGCTTAACCGGAATACAAAAGAATGATCTCGAAATGTAGAGATGGGAGAGAGATTAGAAGGAGAAAAGGGAAGAATTGTATCGTTGGAGGCTCATATTTATGGACAAAACTACACAAAGGGTATTTTAGTCTTCAGGAATTTGTAAATTAAAAGTTTTTTAATAGCTTTTATTTTTATCTTTTATGAGTTCTTTTTCTTTTATTTACTTTACCTTAAAAAAGAAAAGAGAAAATTCAAAAATAATTTGAGAAAATTCAAAAATAATTTGAGAAAATGAGTCGCATCAGCCATTAGACAAATTGTTTGGATACGTGTCGATACAGGATTAGATGTAACTCAATGTAATTTAGAGATCCCATTCCTCAGTTGGAATAACAAAAGATTCAGTGAATTGATCAAGTGACCACTTGAATGAAATTATCATTTAGTAACACCTATACAATACTCATTTTTCTTGTTTAATCGAAGATTATACTAGAATTATGGTATATGGGGTATGAACATACTTTGTTGACATTGTTGTGTAACACAACTTGTGTTATATACAGAACTTGTGTTTGCTAAAAGATGATCGGTAAAAACAAAATGTTTTACATAATGTATTATTGTAATATGGTTTTGTTGTTTTTTGCAACATGTGCAAGTCTAAATCTCGTTACAAAAGTTGACAACGGAATCATATATGTTTATTTTTTATTTTGGGGGTAAAGATTCCTTTACTTTTCTGGTATATGTAACTGCAAAATATAGTTAGTGAAATCTACGTTCCTGAGACACAATATAAAGTCATTGGACCAACAAAAGATGATAAAGCATCCTATACCTATTGCATCAAATATATAACTATATAGTTCGTAATTATATGCATGCATATATACCACATGCAGTATAATTTTATTTTATTTTTGGTCGGCATAATTTTGTATTTTAAAATCATAATTAATGATGGATTAATATTTTTCTAGGTAAGATATAAAATTGTTACTAAAGCTGCAAAAGAAAAGGGACTTGGATCTAATTAGGAAAAGTTACACCCAAAAGGTTAACTTTAATTTTAAATTCAATTTGATATGATTTTTTAATCGAATGTAATTAATTACGTCTTGTTTTCGAATACATTCTTTCGAAAAGTTGTGGTATATATTTAGTAAATTGACAGTCCTAAGATTTTTCTTTATCTGATATGTAAAGATGGCTTTCAAACTTTCAAGTTTGTTTATGGACTATATATATACGCGTATATGGGTGTAATTAAGTATTTGAAGTGATTCAAGAACTTATATTTTAGTAGTCTGTATGAATAATGTCATTGTGTCATATGTGTGCTATTAACCAAATAAATATTTATTGACTAAGAAGATCTAGTTTTATTGATAATTACAATCATTTTGCTAATAATTCTATGGAAAAAGGACAAGAGATAGAGAATATTCTACATGCATGGTAGTTTTCTTAACAGCAAAGCAGTTTTAAAGAAGCCGTTCCTAAGGAATACAACAAAAAGTTGCAAACAGAAAAAAAAAAAAAAAAAAAAAAGAAAAAGGAAGCATAGCTTAATTATCAAACTCTTTTCGACTTTATAATGTTTCAAGTTTGTTGGAGATCATGTTCATGTGCACGACCACTTTATCTTTCTCTCATTTCTAAATTAAATATCAGTTTAAAGTTATTTGCAGCCAATGGTTATAACTACTTTCCTTTAAAGAACTGACCAATGGTCACAACTCACAACTTACTCATACAATGAATGAAAAAAATAAACACTAGCTAACAACTTTAAAGTTGTTTGGGCAAATAACTAAAGTATTAGTTATGTGTTATTCACGAATCAGTAAGGAAAACTATACTTGTAATGCAGAACAATGTTTTCGGTTCTCTATTTCACTAAATTAATAGATCTAAATAAGGAACAAATCTAGATTAAAAGTATGTGTTTGTGTCGTTGTTGTGTCATTGTGCGGATTTGAATCCGTATATTGTATGTAACATGCCTAAAGAAAAATAAAGACTTGAATCTACTGGATTTCTCTAACTTCCTAGGGAAAATAATATATAGTTTGTATAAGAAAACATTTCATCTTGATTCCATAATTGAAGAACGATAACACTATATATAGAAGTCAGCCGAGCAAAAGAGACAGCAAAGAGCACATCACTGATAATCTTTTGTGGACATGGTGCTATACAGTTGCTGGAGGAGCTAAAACATACGGCCCATGATCCTTCTACAAAACGAACATATCTTATCGTTGATCAGTCCAAGATTGTTGAAACATGAAGGCTTAAGTATCTAATGCCAAAAGTAAAAAATGGCCTATCTAACTGAGTATTAAGTTAGTAACGTATATAAAACATAGATTGCGTAAGGAATGTAATTGCACAATTGCACAAGGCCCAATAAATGTATTAGCCCGTATTGAAAACTTAGTGTCCTATTCTCCTTGTTAGTGGGAGTGTCAAGGCAAAGAGGTCGATCATGCTGAAGTGAGCTTATTAGGAGATATATAAAACTGAATATCAAAATAGCTCATACGAGCTTTATTGTACAAAGAAAGTAAACGAGAGAAAACTTAGTTAATGTCACCAAAATCAAATTAATTCTTAGATTGATTTCATAAAATAAGAAAAAGGAGTCTTGCTCAAAATTGTAACTCTACTTGCTTGGTTCTAATGACATTGTCTAGTAATGAACTTGTTTGTTTCATAATTCTGGACTTGTGGTATTTGCTTCATTACTCTCCTCATGATATGGAGAAATTATCTTCTTTTATTGATCTGTAGAGACTTTTTTGTATGTCAAAATTATCCAACTAGGCAAACCACTAAACTATCAAAATGTTGATAAAATTTTATTTTCTTAATAAAAGTTTCATTATCTCGTATCAATAAAAGTCTTTAAGATTACGAAACTTATAGACTATAGTCACTATTATCTCTTAGAATAGGTGATATTGACCAATGCATGTGAACGTCTTACTAGTTGTGCCATTTTATGATTCTTGTGTTCACATGTAAGCCGGAATTTTCAGAACGGCAAAACCCTAGTATAATGCCTATGGTGATTGAGGTCTTACCCCACGAGTTCCATTATAAACAAAAGTTTATTTTTTTTCTAATATATACATAAGTAATATTAAAAATGAAAAGTTTGGGGACTACGTAATATAATGCCTATGGTGCTTCAGAATATTTTTTCTAAGAAGATACATATTTGGTTATAAAAAAAATGGTTCAGGCTTACGATTTATGATTATAACCTATAAACATAGTTTTATAGAAAAAGAAAACATGAAAGTATAATTTATAATATGAATTTTTCTATAGAAGATTTTGACTATTTTTCCTGAATTTATTGCGGGAGATGCAGTGCGAATGCAAGAAGAAGAAGCCCGAATGCAAATATCTAATATCACTAGAAACCTTTCAATGAAACGTTCAAAACTGGGCCGTCAATGCAAATAACTCAAGTTCGTTGATTACATATGCTCTTCTTACGTCGTGTGAGAGAAACCGAATATTAAATCCATGAATTTTCCATAACGAAACTTCACAGACCAAATTATGTGAACGATGCGAGTTCCCATTACCAAGTTCCCTTGAAGTCAGCTAGCTTGCTTGAGATCTTACCCAAAAAATATAAAAAATAAACAAAGAAAACACAAGAATGAGTTAATATATCCCAAAATTGTATTAGGTATTTCAAAATGTTTCATATGTGATTCATTCAACAAAAAAGAAAAATGTTTGCTCTGTTTTGGAGCGAACCACTTTATCGATGATGGTACTCCAAATCTCTTTGTCGATGAACTTGAAAATGGTGTGATGAAACATCGAATGCTCGTTGTGTAGCACTTTGCTTTCGTTGCTTATACATTCGCAAACGTGTTTACCTCTTAATGTAAACAAGTCGGAATGGAAATGGTCCGACCAAAATACATAAAAATAAAAAGTTATGAATTTGGGGTAAAAACAATACCAATACCATTATGTTCTTATTACCTCATTTTGTTTATTTATCTTTACTCCAAATTTAGTAATAAACAGTACACACCAATCTAAACTGTGTATACTTGAGAATTAGCATAGGAAGCAGCTTCCTCGTGTGAATAAAAACCAAAACCCTTATAGAACCAAATGTGTTTTGTTATCTCTCTTATTGGCGTGTTTTGATGGATGTGTTTGGCGATTACAAATGTGTTTTGTTATCTGTCTTTCTAAGTAAAACGTTTGCGTAAACGAGGTTGTAGATCTTTTCCCGGACACTCCTTCTCTCACCCTTTCAGTTTAATCGAACTTTCATTTCTTTCTTTATACATTCCAAGGTTCAGAGACTAGCTCAGTCTGGCCATTGCAACCTCAGCATCATATTCATATCTTGTTTAAGTATCACAATAAGAGATGTTTTAAAATTCTGAAATAAAAATAAAATAAAAACCCCACTCAAGAACGTCCATATATATATGGATTTGGAAGTTGGAACTGGTCATACATTATCATTGTGACGTTTATGAATTTTATAATTTATATATATTAAGAAAAAAAAAACTCAATGTCAGTCAGTTTTCGATTTGGGATAAGCATTTATTTTCGTAGCTTTTTTCATGTGGTTTTAATTGTCTCACGTATACATATTGACCACTGAATATCAAAATCAGTTACATTACTATTTGGAGCGACGTTAAATATTAGTCATCGAAATCAATCTAGAAGACAAAAACGGATATGACATATATAGTATTAATTAATATTAAGAACTTTCTATTAACTCTTACTAAATTCAACGTACCCTATCTAGAATATAGGAATTTTATCCTTTACTAATCTTAGAATTACATAATGTCCTTCCAAATAGAAAATTAAGTAAGAAAAAGAGCTTTTCAAAATTTGGTAAGAAAAAGTTCTCACGTATTTTTGAGAACATGGAAAAAAATTAAAAATCATTATTCACGTCCCAAGAAGAATATATGTTTTTGTTCTTTCTTGGATAAAAACAACGATAATTACGAATAATTTGGTGTTTGGGATCTTGACCGAAGAATGTTTTGGTTACTTAATCAAACACCAATTGCCAAAATTAGTGCTTTCTTCTTTAACACTTTCGGTTTCGGAATATGAACTTTTTTTTTTTTTTTGTCAACGGAATATGAACTTCATCAATCTACTCTATATTGTATAACATTTTCTTATGTGCAAATTTCTCATATATAGAACATATTTTTGGTTTTAAAAACGAATATATTCATAATTTATCTACGACATGATAATAACTTATTTTAAAGCCGCCTGGTTATACAAATGTTTCATCTTTATCGTACTTCTACTACGTACCGACTGATCACTTAATGATCTCATAAAAAAATATACGAGATGTGATAAAAAAAAGAATCAAATCGAAATCGTCAACGACGTCAAGTTAATATGTTTACGATAGGTGTGATGTATGCATAAATGTGAATGGAATTAAAATAATTCACTATATATATGTTTGAAAAGTGTAAGACGACTTTGCTAACCTCTCTATCTATTCCCTATTCTTTTGACCGGAATATATTTTCATAATGCATGCCTTATTATGATTCCCATGCGCGTATTTTTCTACATTTTTGTCACATATTTATTTTTAATTTTTATTTATAAAGATTGGCTAGCTAGAAGAAATTTATATGTTATGAATTTTTTTTTTTAAAAAAAGAAAATGCAAGTATGTCATCTCTTCCTTAATTGCTACATATTGCATGCAAAGAATGGTGACCAAAAAGATTAATAAATTTGTCGTAAACTCGTAATGTGACGTGGAATGACGTTTCTATTTCCAGAGCGTTCTAGAATACGTTAGAACTTAAATCGACTCTATCAACTGTTTTTGATAAAAATGGTTGGTTTGGTTTAGTTACAATTTACAAACAAGTATTCGTCAAAGATTAATACACGATCAGTTTTTGTTTCTTTTTCACAACTCTCTCATTGCCCATTCAGCTGCACGTGAGAATCATTAGGTGAATCGTTATGTCCACCACCAAAGCTTCTTGAAGCCTTCGACAAAATTGATTTCTTTTTATGACACAAATTTATCGATTTCGACATTATATTATACATCTTAGGTCGGCTATAAATTTACACATATATTACATGCAAAACTAAATTAAAACATACTATAACTCTATAAGCAAATATATTATATGTTGATAACTTTAGCGGCGAAAAGATAATTTTAAAACCACTCATTATTTAATTAAACTATTTCTTTTGGAAAATTAAATAAAAACAAAAAAAGTTATCATCCCATGGCCACCTTTTTTTTTTCCTTGATCACATGATATTGTTTTTGCTTTTTTGAGCAATCATTCACATTTCACACAACAACATCAAATAATTTAAGTAGGGCCATAAATATTATGACACGGCAGGAATAAAGAACATATTTTGATATAATTAACAACTAATTACAATTAGTTTGAGCGATATATATGAATCGTTTTATGGTGTCAGAAAACTTTATGCTTTACAAGTTTATATGGTTCACATTTGGCAGCACCTCGCTATTAATTTGTCAACAAGTGTTTTCACTATAAATGTATTGACTTCAATTCATCATTTATTCATAATTCATCCTCACATCTAATAATTAAGTCTCCTTCTTCTCTACCATTCTCTCCCCTTTTGCGAGTCAATATGACTAAGTTCACAACCATTTTCATCGTGGCTCTCCTTCTTTGCTCTACGCTAACCTACGCGGCCAGGCTAACTCCCACGACAACCACCGCTTCGTCCAGAGATATCTCCGTCAAGGTTTGTTAACTTTATCTTTGTATCTTTTTCGGAATCTTTCAACTCGAAAGTACATATTTGAAAAAGCTAAGAATCTATCAGAGACAGAGTATGTTCCACGCATTAGCAAGGAAAGAACATATGATCGGTTCTAATTCTATATTAGATTTTCATATATAAGAAAGCTGCATATACACCTAGATAATTTTAAGCTCCCTCTAAAGATTCTAAAGTACATACAACAAATAAATACATATAACTAATAGAAAAAAACCCAAAAATCTTCCATGCATAAATCTTTAAAGATTCATAGAAGATTAGTCAGTCGTAAGACAATAAATCTGTTAATACTTAATATAGACGTTCGAAGTTTTGGTAAATCACTCTTTCGGTTTGTCTGATTTAATAGAGTCTATTTAAATCACAAGAGTAATTTACTGACGATGAGCATGTGTAATTATTCTTTTACGTAAAGGAAATTGAGGGAGACAAGGCTGAAGAAGAAAGCTGCAACGGAATTGGAGAAGAAGAGTGTTTGATAAGACGAACCCTTGTTGCCCACACCGATTATATTTACACTCAGAATCACAAGCATTAGATTTCCATTATATCATATATATATATATATTAATTAATACTTATCAAACCATATATATATCACTGTACTTCCTCTTTTGTTCTTGTTACTGCTATTTTAATTTAAATTATTTATTTTGGGTTACTTTGAGAGAGTTCCTATTATTCACACTCGTTGTATGATTTATGGATTTTTAATATAGCTATTAAGTAATTTTATATTGTAAGGTTTAATGTTAAAAGTCACAACAAAGATTTGTTTCTGCTTCGAACTTTCGAGTTTGGTTGTAACGACCAGCTGTATTTTTTTGTCTTAAAATTAGACGCGTTGACTGGGCAAAAACAAAAGGTAGTTGACTTTTCTTGTGAAGACTTTACTTTTCTAAAACACATCTCTATCTGACCAGTGACCACGGCTTTTTGACTGGGCCTATATAGTAAATGATGCATTTATATTGGGCCAAGGCCCTCGAACACAAAAATTGAAATAATCAAAACCAAAGAACAAAAACAGTAATTTGGATTTGAGTGACGAGACTAGCTAGAAAATATTCGTGGAATGAGAAATGTTGGCATGTTGCCCTTGATCGTTAAAGATGATCGGAGCCATCATGTAAGCTTATCAACTTGTTGATTGGTTAAAATTTCTTGGGAGTCCTTCATTTGGTTATACTACTTCTTGGGATAGTCCTTTAACTAACTTTAAAGTTTGTCCTTATAACAATTTCGGGATTTATATACAACTTCTAACCACTGTGTTTGGTGCTGCCATTATTGCAACTAGACATTGCCATATATCGTAAAGAACTATTTCGGATGTACTTGGACTCTCTTGCTGTTGCAGATCGAGACTATAGTATGTCTCTACGTTGCAAATTGAGACTATAGTATGTATAGCATTGTATCAAGTATGATGAAGTAAAGTTAGATGATCGGATCAAATGGAGATGAGAGAGTTATCAACTTATCATCATCAACTTGTGTTTTTGGATAACAAGAAACTTCTTTGTTACTTTGTTGACTCATTTTCTCATAAAAGAACATGTAATAGGCCTTTGTATCAACCACGTCACTGAGCAACTATATCCATACTATATATTATCCACAAAAGTGTAACAAATAATAATGTCCCACACTTATCATTATCCAAATATCCAAATCCAAAAAACATTCAAACCAACCCATTTCTTTCTTCTATCCAAAAACCCCAAAAAAAAAAACAATCTTAATATCTTTTCAAATAAGAAAACAAAAAAAAACAATTTTACATCAAATTTTTATTGATGAATCCAAGAATTAAAAACAAACAAACACACAAAAGTGTTTCTTGTCTTTTAGCCTGAAAATTGTGTAAAATCAGTTTCTTGGAGTCAGGATCCATGGAGCTTCAACAATCTGTAAACACAAAGACAAACATAAACTATGAAGAAGTGATGTTTTGACTCTCACAAATCTCCTCGTCTCGTTCCCTCTCTCTCTCACTTTCTCCACATAACTCTCCACTTTACCATTAGCTCTCTCGATCAACACCTCTAACAACGATCTAACCGTCTCAAACGTTACCCTCCCGGTTAAATCCACCACGTATTTCCGGTTACTCGGTACAGATAACGACGACGATACCCGATCGATCCACGTCGCCTGTTTCGTTGATCCAACGGTCATCAGCGTTGACGAATCTTGACACCGCGGTTTTCGCGACGCTTTCACAAACGTTTCGACCGCGTTATTACAGACCGTTACTAGCGTTTGCTTAACCTTGTCTCCGTGTTTCGGACTGGTTAAACCGGCGAATAAATCGTCGAAAACGTTGACATCGCTCGTCTTATCGAGATAAACCGAAACCGCGGTGCTGACGAAACGCTGAACGCAATCGCCGATCAATCTCCTCCCGTCATCGGAACAAATCGCGTCGAGCAGTTTCAAATTCGAAAACACCGAAGTTTCTCCTCCGCTGGATGAAGAATAAAACGCGACGACCAAGTTCTTCGCAAAGCTACCAACGATCGCGGAAGCGAAACCCGACCCGGATTTAGTAAACAGTTTATCCATAACCCGATCAGTAAAACCCGACCCGGATCCATCATTACCAGAATCAATCCCTCTGATCAACCCAACGGTCATAGCTTGTGTGAATCTGATCAAAGACGAGTTGAGCTCATCGGACTTGGCGATTTTGGAAACCTGTTTCAAACTGTTGGGGATTTGATCCGAATCGGATCTGAGAAACTCAGTGAGATCCTTAGAGATGACGCTAACGGCTTCGGCGGAATCAGAAGCAGCTTCGACGAGGTTGAGGAGAAGAGCAAAAAGCTTGGAGATACGTTTCCGTTTCTGGGAAATTGAAGGAGAATGATAAACCCTGAAAGCACCATAACCACTCACTGCTAACAAAATCCACTTTTTGTTCTTGAGAGCGAAATCAAAATAGCCTCTTTTGCTCAACCCTAGTTGTTTATCCATATAACTAACACAGAGAATCGAAGAAGAAGATTAAAAATGGAAACTTTACTTGGTACCCGGAATAATCTCAAACATAGTTATAAACCCTTTAAGCTGCTGAGAGCTCTCTCACTTTCCCGGGAAAAATAAATGAGAAAGGAACCAACTTTATTTTTTTTTTGAAAACAGAGCAAAAACTAGAAGAAGAAGGAAGTTGTGGGAGAATCAAGAATCTTGAAGGAATGAGAAAGAGAGAAAGAGAAAAAGAGAAAAGGGTCTGTTAGGAAATGGAATTGGATAAGAATTCAAAATGGTGACGTCAAAGTTGTTAACAGAATTGTAACAAGAGAGAGAGAGAGAGAGATAGTGAATTATTGAGGGGGCTTTTCAGCCAGGTATGTGATCTGCAACGATCAAGTAGATGTGATGCAGACAAAGGTACATGCGTGTGATAGAGAAGAAGAAGATGAAACCATTGGGGTTTTTTCTATTGGAAGGTTCGAGCATGGGAGTTGATGATGATAAGTCAGTTATGGAGTCTTTAAAATTCAACAGCAACATCTTCTTTCAAATCTCCATCCATAAAAGGAAAGATTTTTTTAAAAAAATATATACTATTAAAAAAAAAACTCATTAAAAAACCCCTTATCAAGAAAGTTCATGGTCATCGTGGTAGATGCGTGCAAAATTTAATAATAAGATAAAAACACCATCTAATATTACATTTACTTGCGCACATAGTTTTTTTTTTCTTCTTACATAAGCTGATGCAGGACATGTAGGTTGTGTCAGTAAGACACCACAATTGGTGGTAGAGCCTAGATTCCGCAGTTTTCTCTCGTCAAATGGAAAAGGCTTTACCTTACCTCAAAAGAGTCCCGTGGAGTTTTAGTCATTTTATGATAAAACTGAAATATGAAAATAAAGTTGAAAGATTGATGAATACTACTCCATTAGAATAAATAAACGTATTCTGAAAAGCAAAAAAGCATTAAATATTGGGATCATTGATTTCAAGCACGAGCAGCAGCAGCACAGAGGAAAGAAGCGGTGGATTATAACTCAAGATTCATAGGAATATGATTTATCACCCCAAATTTCATATATTAGTTTTTTCACGTCCAAACTAATATTTATATATATATATCAACTTATAATTCATTTTTATCTTTCAGATTTTTACATAATTCAGATTTTTTTCTTATATAACAAGTTGAAGCCAGTGGATAATGGCGGTGGCGATTTTGTCCCATAAATGGAAAGGAAGAGAAGAAGCAAAAAAGTTAGATTTGTATATGAAATCACAGCCAGACACGTGGACGGTGAGGTGCTAACGCCTTGGAAGAGGCGAGCCGTCGCGTCTTTTGCAAGTCGGAGTTTACTTTCACCGCCAATAGAGTTCTGTTCATCTTCTTCTTTATCTCCGGTCCTCCTCCAATCTCATCATATTTAATACCATGTTTTGTCTCTTCGACCATTTCAAAGTTCCAATATATTCGGAGGATTCATATTTGTTTATTTTCTTTTCCTTCTTTATTTTACTGTCTCTTCTTTTTATCCGTACCAAAATGCTTTACTAGTTCTTGGTGTTGAGAAACTTCAGAGATTTTAACTGTTTAAAATGTGTAGTTGTTGCCCAAAAAAACAAAATGTGTAGCTTGGTCAACATCTAAATTGTAATGTCATCTCTAACATTTTTCTGCGCCACCATAACCAATTAACCACTATCATCACAAATTCACAATTGTGTAGCTGTTTTATTTACAGATACAAAGCCATGCATCTTTTTTTTTGTTTTGGAAACGGCAGTGTTACAAAAACTATTCACAAACATAACTTAATAGAACATATAGAGAGAGGGTCACAATCACAAATACAGCATCATGTTGTTCATCATCAATATTCAAGCCCATCGATTTGATTTCTTTCTTCGCCTTGCTTTACCTGACCAGCCGTGGGACATTATTCTTCCAGTGGCAGCCTTCTTTTGATTAACAGTGAGTGATTTTGGTCTGAAGGATTCAGGTGTCATTTCTTGTAACTCACAGGCACGTCGTCGTCATCTTCAAGATCACTGAAGGATACATCTTCATCCTCACCCTGCACAGGATGGTTGGTGACCGTGCTAACCGTTCCTGCATTATCTTCATCCTTCAACCAATCATCAACATCATCATCATCCACTTGAACATCAATAACTCTAGGTGAAGAACCAGTGACTACTGGCTTGTCATGAGACACTGCTGCAGGTCTTTCTTCGATGACAGGCTTGTCGACAACTTGTATCTCCTTGCTCTCGACTGTGTGCTTCTCTGTCTCAAACTCAGATGTTTCAGTTGAATGTACTGTCTCCACAGCGATGGTTTTGACAGGTTCTGGTTCTGATTTCGGTGAAGGATTAGTAGGTTGAGAAAGAGGTACCACCTTTGCACTAGCAGCTTCCGCATCACCACTCTCTGGCATCACTACTGGACCTTTGTTTCTCTTATGCAGCAGTTCGTGAGATAATAGTGCTCTTGATTCAAGTACCTGTGTATGAAAAGGTAAAATCAGTGATTCATATCCTAGACGTTTTACTCTGTTTTTCCATTATTATTTTAAGCACTCCACAACAATTGCAAGTCTACCATTAAAACTTGCAGACGTAATTCACATGCTACTATTAAGGTTCATTATTAACAGAGAATCATCAATTGAAACATAAACCATAACATCGAAGTAGCTAGAAAACACTGTAAGCAGAGGAAAAATTTAGGAACTGGTGTTAAGAATCAAGCTTACCTGAGGAGTTGAGAGAATCAAGGCATCTTCTTTGCTGAAAATAGGATGCACAAGTACAAAGTAAATCCTCCAGAAGCAATACTCGCTCATGTATGAAGGGCAAAGCTCAACCCTCAACGCAGCCAGACTCGGTGCAAACCTTTCCACAACCAGCGCATGCTCATACTGAGCATCAGTCATTTCAAAGTCTGAAGATAACAAATAGCTTTCAATTCCAGCATAAACAAGAGCAAAAATGAAGAAACACACTAAAATCTCATAAAACTAAACCAAAGATCAATGACATTTCCAACTAACCCTAAAGACCTAACACCATTTGATTACAATGTAGTGCGAATTCGAAAAACGTACCATCAAAGTTATCATCCTCATCAGGAAAGGGGAAATCAAGCCATGTCTCAGGATGCAGCGCAAGGTCCCTAGCAAACACAACTACTTCCTCAGTCACACCAATCGCATCTCCAACGGCAACATCACGGTCCTTTGAGTCTGCACCTTCCGATCCCAATTGCAAGAAATTAGAAGCGATCTTCGTGAACTCCGATACAGGTAAGTTTCCAGAGAGTTTCGAGATCCCGGTCTTAAATCTACCACCGATCTCCACGAAATCGTTCCTAATCCCAGCAATCAGATCCTCATCACCCTCCGCGAGATCCGACGACCTCCGAGTCTCCTCAACGTGATCAGCGGAATCGGAAGAAGAAGGAGGTGGCGCGAGGAAAGAAGCAACACCCCATAGCTGACTTCTCAAGGTCTTGGTGAGCTCAGAGATGTCTTCCTTGACGCCTCGTGGAGACTGTGATTGCAACACCGATGGTGAAGAGGGTTGATCTGAACCGGTATCTCCAATCGATTTGGCCTTCATCGTTTCATTTTCATCATCATCATCCTCATCGATCTTCAGAGAATTAGCAATGGATCTAGCAAACCATGCCATACTTTTTTTTGTTTTTGGATCTCTCACAAGCAAGACTCTCGAGTATCGTCAATCGCGACCTTAAACAACACCAATTTTGACGCTAATGAAACGCCGTCGTATAATTAATGAGATGGACTATGTAGCTAAAGCCCATAACGTATGGGCCATAAGGTTTCAAATGTTTCTATGGGTTTGGTTACTTACTTATTATTACCTGTTATTGAGTTTAATGTCCACCAGACAAAAAGCTCATCACAGTGTCGATGTTAGTATGCCGTATGGTATCCACAAACTCATACTCAAAACATAGATTTGCTAAGTCTCCTTTCAAAACAGGACAAATGATTACTGATATATGAATTAGGAGCATAGCTGAATGATTCACTTTGAGAAATATCATTTTCTTTCAACTGTTAGTTAAAATATTGAGTTCGTTTAAACAAAAACAGTTCAAAAGCTTTTCAACAATAACAATAAGGTAGTTCAAAATGGCAAAAAAAATAAGAAGATTGAGTTAAAACCACTATGATTAGTAACAAGCAATTGAATAGTAATTTTATCTAAAAGTTAAAATATTTAAGCTCTGTTTGATAAACAAAAACTCACTTAGAGCATGTTCAATAGTAATAGTGGTTTTTTGTAAGTGCAACCCATCAAAGTGTGTAAATAGGTAATTCACTCTACTTTGAATAGGTGTCTAAAAAAATTAATTTGATTTTTAAATAAATGAGTGACTAAAATGGGTGTCTAAACTTAACAAAAGTGTCTTAAATAAGGCACATTAGACAATTAAGTGTCTAAAATTGGATCTCAAAACAATTAATTCATTTTTTTTACTTTTTAGGATCCACCTTAAGACACCCTAAATATCACCATTGTACATGCTCTTAGAAGAGTAAAAGTAGATTAAAAAAAAAAACTCACTTATGTTTGGATAGTTGTAAAGCATCTTGTTTAAACTTAGGCCATTTAATTAATTATATTTCATCCGTTTTTCCAATTAGTAATGGGCGATTGAACTTCTGACTACCTTAAACTAAATTACAAAATTGGTGTAGACAAAGCTACGATAACTACAAGTGCCAACACGTTTACCCCGTCAATTTGTAGCCGTAACAAGGATTTAAGGGTCTCGTAACTAATATCAAAAGTTCAAAAACAAAAGAACAAAGTAGAAACGAATAAGGCTTTAATAACATATGATCTCGCAAATAAATAACACCAAACCCACTCAAAAGACCCAAATGAAATGATCTAAAACATAAATAGAAATTAAATTAAATTAAAAATAAACTGACAAAAATCTTAAAAGGCTGCATCACCAACGATAGCCACCATTGGATAACACTAACGAGAATAACGGAAATAACGAATAGGCGATATGTAATTCATCATTATATCTTCTTGCTTCTGATTCTGATGGTCCTTCTTCTATGAAGACAGGCTTGTCGACAACTTGTATCTCCTTGCTCTCAATTGTGTGCTTCTCTGTCTCACTCAAATGTATTCCTTCCACAGAGACGATTTTGGCAGGTTCTGCTTCTGACAGAGATTCCACATTATCACTACCAGTTCCTGAACCACTACTCTCTGGCGCAGCATCAAGTTCTTTCGAATCCGCACCTTCCAATCCCAATTGCAAGAAACTATAGGCTATCTTTGTCACTTCCGATACAAGCTTCGAGATTCCAGTCTTGAAACTACCTCCAATCGCCTCTAAATCGTTCATGATCCCACCAATCATATCCACTTCACCTTCCTCGAGATCCAATGACTTACGAGTCTCCTCCACTTGGTCCTCCGTCGGATGTTCCTCAGGTGGTGGCGCAAAGAAAGAAGCAACTCCCCATAGCTGACTTTTCAAGGTCTCAGTGAGTTCAAAGATGTCTTCCTTCACGCCGAGAAACTCTGATTGCAACAACGTTAGTTGTTTGGAACCAGATTCCTCAATTGTGTTGGTCTTAATAGTTTCCGTTTCAACTTCTTTTTCATCGATCGTCCGAGAATTCTCAACGGAACTAGCAAAGCCTGCCATAATGTTTAGAGCTGAAGTTCGAAGTGCAAATCCCCCAGGGTTAGGGTTTGACACATACACGCTAAAGAAACGTCGTCGTTATATAATTGGACTTCGTTGTTAAAGCCCATATAGTATTTCAAATTTCAAGCCCATTTAAAGGTTTTGGACCTTTTGGTTACTGTCGCTCTTCTACAGAGTTTTTATGTCCAGACAAAAGCTCTCACATCACACTGTGTGATATATACACAAACCCACTCAAAACAGAGATTTGCTCAGTCTCTCTCTCATTTCCAAAAACAGGACAAGTGATATAAGCCTGTGTGTTTTTGCGCAAAAAACAGTAGTAATTGTTGAATGATTCACTTGTCAAATCTCACTTTCTTTTCAATTGTTCATTACAACAGTAGTAGCTCAGACAAATGTATTGAGACTTTTGGTCTCCACCACAACTTCTGCTCTACTTATCCAGATAAGAATCATAATTCACATCATATACTGTACTTTAAGATGTCGCTCTATGCAATAACAGTGATTGATTTGTCAAGAATCACGTTTTTGATATTTACATCACATTTAAAGACAATGAGGAGACTGGGAAAAAAATGATGAACTAATGATGATAATGAACCATGAGGTAAAGTCTAATTTCCTAATCTAAGAAAACCTAAACAGAAAACAATGCATGGAAAAGAACAAAAGATTCAAAAGCTTAAAAGAGGCTACAAGTTCAGGTCAAAAGATTTTGCTTTTCTTTCTTTTTCTGTTGTGAATGGTCAAAAAGCGAAACAACCTCTCACAAGAACCCAAATAGAGAGGTTAACAATAAGAGACTTAATATGGTTCTTTTCTTCAAATTCTTCTTTTTCCTTTCTTCTGAAATTGATTGAACCAAAGACGGTAACTTTACACAGTTTTTTTCTTTCTAATTCCCAATGCTAATTGCAAACTGAACCGACATGAAAACATTACATACCCGCCCAGCTTCTTCTTCCTCTGTGTTTCCATCTGCGGATTGCTTCTTCGTTTGGATTGTTACCGCAAAGCAGCAATAGCTTGAGTTTCGAACTCTTCATCTATATGTACATCGGTGTAGGGGCAGATTCGCAACTCGCATTTACCACTTCATGGATATCCGCTGAAATTTTGTGTCCATGCCAAAGATTTAAACTGTTGCTATTGGATTGTCCTTGTGAGTTTGCATTTGGAAATAAACATGGTGTCTGAATAATGTAGACTACATAGCTTGAGTAGCTCCGCTGACCGCTGCTTCAACGCTGCATCACACCCGCTCTGGATCACGAGTAACAGCTTTGCAGCAAGACCGACCTCCACAGCAAGAGGCGAACATTCTTCTGGAGCTAATTTGCAGACAGACCAAAGAATCGAGAGCGCGTAGTTAGTGCAATTCTCAGACACCCTCATCAGTACCCTAACGGTATAAGGTATGGTGTTTGCAGAGTCTTTGACAGCAACTCTTCCTTCCATGTCTGAACACATAGCATCAAGAATAAACAGTGCTAATTCCAAACAGTCCGGGTCTAGAGACGGTAAGATGTCGACTAATTGAGGCACTGCTCCAATGCTAACCATCAAGCTTCGAACTTGTTTGTGAACAGAGATTGGTTTAAGCAACCCAAGTGCAGGTGACACTCCATTTCTATGTCTCTTATCCTTAACCAATCTCATCAACCCAACAAGCAAACTATGACTCGAGACCAGCTCTGCTCTAAACCCCTTCTCTTCCACCAATCCCCTAATCAACCTTGCGCAATTGATTTTGGTCTCATTGGATCCATCATTCAACATATCAACAATCAAAGAAACCTTAGCCGGTTGCATCAACCCTGACTTTGAATCCGAATCAAGATCAAGACTGACAAGAATCGCTACGACTTCAGATCCAACAGCATGAGAAGTGAAAGGACCCAAAAGAGAAGAGATAACAGAGACACCTCCTTCTTCAACAACAGTCTTCCTCGCCATAAGATGAGCCACAACAATCTGCTTAAGCTCACTCAACGCATGAACCCTAGCTTGACCTTTAGCTTTCTTCAAAGTCCCCAAAATCTCAATAACTCGTCCTTGCACATCCTCAGACCGTTTCTTCATCAACACATACTTCTGAGAGAACCAAGTGTAGATCAAATGATGAAGAGTTTTATTAGGAGTTACCGCATCATCCCAAAGCTCCTGCATTGTAGTTGGGCAAGTCAAGTGACCTAGGTTAAACCATTTGTGAATGTTTGACCTTTCGTAGGTTTGACCAGTACACAAGGTCACAGGATCTTGCATCGGCTCTAAGGAGATGGGACAAATGAAAACAGAAGGTATGTCTTGTAAATCTAGCTCCTTTATCATCTTCTTCAGATCCAATTTCTCATCAACGACACCAACACCACCATTAACGCCACCGAGAACTCCATCTTTCACGGCGGTATCCAGATCTAAGACTTGCCCAGCACCACCACCTTCAAATCCAATTAACCCATCTCTCTTTAACGGCTGAAACATCGGCATTTTGAAAGAATCTGAAGAAACAAAATCTCAAAAACAAAAAGACCCAATTTTTACAAACTCTTCTTGTCAAAACTCACACAACATTTGGGGAAAACAATGCCTTTGATGGTAAACAAAAGAAGCTCTCAGAAAGAAACGCATGTCTTTATCTCATAAAGAAGCGTTACAACAACAACAACACAAATCTTCTTCCTTTTTTTCCCCTTTGCTTTAATTTTTAGTTTCTCTCTTTTCAACGGTCAAAAAGAAGATTCATTCAACTCTTGTTAATGATATAACATCATAAACACATGATTGAAGAAACCCAACTGCCCCCCAAAAATGTGAAATTTTCACACCACAAATTTCGAGAAACAGAGAAAAGGAGAAATCATGAAGAAGAATAATGAGAAATGGAGGAGAAGAAAACAAATCAAAGAACTCAGTACAAAGGTTTGCACTTTGCAAACTCAGAAGATTTTATTAGAAAAAAAAAATAAAGGAAGAGAATTTGTGAAAACCCAGATGACGAAACCAAAAATAAAATTAAAATCACGAATTCGTGAGAATGACGAAGAAACTCGTACTCTCTTGTTTGTTGTTTTCTCTCTTACCCTCTTCTGAGGTAGTAGTAGCGTGAGTGATTGTTTTGTTTTTGTTTCCTTGAGAGCAGAAAAAAATAAGAATATTAAAAAAAGGGGTAAATAAAAATAAAAAGAAGAAAAAAGGAGAAATTAAAGATTTCTTGAAAGATTCGGGTGGAAAATCTAATTAAAGAAAAAAAACTAAAGATAAGGTGACCGGGTGATTCACTGGATATAACCGGTCAATATAGTCCTCTCGACTCGCGCACCACACGTGCAAGCTACACCACATGCCCTTACCTCTCGGTTTTATTATATTATTATCACTTTTTTAAGCTTACCATTGAATTTTTAAGCTTAGTAATTTTAGATTTCCAATTTTGTCCCTAGCTTTAACATTTATAACACTCTCAAATCTAAATAACAATATCTATTATTGAACAAAACTACTTTCTCAAAATTATACAAGAAATGTAATAGTTCAATAAAGTGTAGAATAATCTGTTGTAAACACTTTGATTGAATAATGTTAGTTCTTTTTATATATTCAAGATAGGAATATCCTTTTTAAGTAGTCAAAAGACAACAGTAAAATTCTAAAATCCTCTTTAATTTCACAGCTTTTTATAGTTTTTCTTAATATCCACGCTAAGTAAGGATATATACTTTTTCTCAATTTTAAAATTTTTAATAAATGATGTAATCAAGGGAGGAATTAAGGATTAAAAAAAGGAGGGTAAAGTGGTAAAAAAAAGAAAGGTATAAATTGTGAAAAACCCACGGGGAAGAGTAACCCGTACAGGTTGGGGCACGTGCGACGATAATCTCTATGTTTAAATTTTTTTCTTAATTAATCTCTTTTTAATTATAATAAAACTCATCGTTACTCACACCATCAAAGCAATTTGTTTAACCAATACCCTTTTTTATATATACTTAATAAATAAAAAACACATTCCTATGATATTATTAACTCGAACAATTGTTTCTCATATTTATATAAATTTGTAAAATGGCTATAATAATATCTCTAACAATAACAAATTAATACTAATTAAATTTTTTACAAAGTTTAATTTTAATTTCAGTTTTTCTTGAAATCGCTAAAATGGTTACAAAGGTTTAAATTAAAAAAAAAAAAGATAAGTAAATAAAATTGAATTATGGAAAAAGAAAAGAGAAGAGAGAGGAGAGAGGGAGTGGGGACGAGAAACAAAAGGAGCCAGCTAGACATAATTTGACCGTGACAGTGTTTTGGTTTGGTTTGCTTTGACTAATAAGCCTCGAGATCATCTCTCTCTTTGACTGTTCCTTTTACCCACTCGTTGCCCACCACGTGTCCACATCTGCCTCTTCCCAACCCAACCGTGATTAATTAAAAACACAAATCACTCTCACTCAAGTCTACACCAAACCAAATCAAGATAATTTAATAATGAAACTTTGAAATTGAAATTGATGGGAGTGGGGATAGAAGAAAGAGAGAGAGAGAGATCTGAGGAGACCCATGTGTTGTTTTTGTTGCAGTTGAGTCTTACTGACCCATAACTGCATACTTTGCTGTCCCAAAACACTATTTTATTTTTATTTTTTTTCATTCATTTTATATACTATTCCCACAAAAGAAATTATTATTTCTATTCATTACTTACTGGATATTATTTTTTTAAAATGAAAAAAAATTGTAGATTCAAATGAATTGATTTTCTTAGTTGTTGATAATGATTAAAAAAAAGAATTGTGTATATGAAGTTTTTTTTTATTTTTCTAGTCAAAGTAAGATTTTCTAATACGAAAGTGGACCGGCAAGTGTTTAAATGTATGATATGACGTGTTTTGTAATCAAGTTTTTATTTTATTTTTAGTTCTTTGGGATGTGAGTTTGATTGGGATATTTATATATACTATTACTATTCCATTTTATTAAATAATACTACTAGTAGTTATATAGTTTCCCTTGATTTAACATGTTAATGAATTTTAACTCTTTATTATTATTGTTCACTAGTCATACGGACCCCCGAGTGCTAAAATGACTTGTTTGAGTGAGTGAGTGAGTGGTGACTATAAGCAGAAGGGACCCTACGAATAAAAGCGTAACAATTTCATGAAAACCAAGTCACCCTATCATTCAACTACTCTTTTGTTTCGTATTTCTTCATTTTTGGAATCAACAATATATATATTTTATGTTGCAACTTTTTTGTTTTTTGTTTATTGAACTTGAACTGATTGATCGATTTAAGGTGTAAGTATTATGACATATTCTTTGTTCCGCGGCACAAAATAAGAAACGTGTGTCGATCTCTCCAACGCATAAATAGGTTCTTAATCAAGATTAGAAAGTTTCAAAATTATAAAAGAATGAATTGACACCAACCAATTAAAATGGTAGTGTCTAGTGGTAGACACGACCTTTCAAAAGAGGTTGTTATGTTTTCATGATTCCAAGTTTTTCTTTTGTTTTTGTTTGTTTGGGACAAGACAATTTTACGCATGTCCACATTTTTGTATGGTGTTTACTCAACGTGTAAATGAATCAAATATGTATCCATGGTTTTTGGGTATGGAAACCAAAAACTATTGGCTAACTTTATTTATGAGCTATTAACTATAAATTAGAAACAGACTCCAAAGACACTTGATTAAGTATAGAGTCTTAATTCAGAGTAGGAGAGTGGGTTCTAAACACATGCCTCCATTCATTATACAACCTTAATAATTGAATGGTGGTTTCACAGTTTTGGAGAAATCTGTGGATAAAGTAACAACAGGGGAATGAGGAAATGATATTCATTCTGTGGTATATTGGATCGGCAGTTTATATAACTTTTGAGTTTTGATGCTAGCAAAGTGTGTGATGTCAGATGATATAGTTCAACTACGAGAAAGAACTTGACTTCTATATATTGTTCTATGAGAATCTTGACTGTCATTTTCAGGTAATACGGTTTTTGTTTTATGAAATTTTTACAATGATTATATATATTCTTTGTATCAAGTTAAAATCGTTATAGAAAAGGTTCAGATTGTACCTAACATATAGTATGAGATTAAAAGAAAATGATCATTAACTGATATAAAAATTCGTGAATGTTACTACTAATCGAGGCCATGACATCAGTAAACATGAATAACTGCATTGATACGCATGTGTTTATCTTTATCAATTTAGCTAACTCAAGAAGTGTGAAACATTTCACATTGCAAAAGTAGAAGCACGAATAAAGGAATAAAAAAAAAAGGTATATACTGCATTGCTACGTGTATTCTATTTTAGTTTATCATCTTTTTGATTCTTTTTAGCCATTTTAGCTTTGGAGTGAGTCTTGTCACGTGACTCCCTAACCCCTAAATCTCTATGTCCCATATAATATAAGCTTCTACATACATACACATGCATGATGCAACAAACCTATATAGCATTTGTTATTAAATTATACACGTATGACGTATGGATTCATTGATACCAATGGCTTTTGTTGGTAAACTAAACGCTCTATAGCGTTTCGAAACTTACAATAGACTAGTATACTATATCCATTGCTTATGGTATAGTCGATTAGATTTTTCTTTCTCGAATGTCTATATGCTTCCATGTTTGTTCTATTTTCTTTTAGCATGGGATTATGTTTTTAGGAATTGCTTCTTGTAAAACCTAAACTTTTATTTCTTATCAAAAAAACACTTCCACCAATTCGTCATGTATATAGTTTGTAATGTTTAGTTTATAAACTTGGTTTATTTATCTATATCATATTATTTAGGAACGGTCATTAGAGCTTGACAATTCGGATATAAACAGGTCTAGCGGTTACAATTACTAGAGAAGTAAAAATCTCGAAAACAATTTAATTGTGATCTTTGACTTTTCTCATGAAATTTCTTTTGAACAAATTAAATCCCAAACCATGGGATTCAATGACCAGTTTTGTGGTATTCAATGGTGGGTTAGAGTAAGATTAATTACAAACAACAATGCTAATCAATTGGGTCTTTATTGGGCCAAAATCAATATACAGGCCGAACTACCCTACTGAGCAATGATATATTGGAAGAAAATTAGGTGAAACCAAAGCCATTATGCTCACTATGTATATTAAGTACTAAACCAACCTCTCTTTAATTTCCAGATTTAAAATTTGGTGTTCATATTTTATGAAATAAGTTAAGACTGATTTGCCAACAACACCTTGATAAATTTAAACATCTAACTAAAAGAAATGTATTTATTCATCCAACTATATACATTTAAGTATAGAGATCGCATTCATAATTTTGTTGTTAGAAATCCATTTACAACAGTCAATCATAGACTTTGTCTTCTCTTTGATCTTGTCTTAGTGTCTCTTGAGATCTTAAGAGCATCTTATAACTCTTTCGATTCCATATAAATCTTATAATATAAAGTTTATATATACATAAAAGAACTTGGATTTCGAGACTCTTGATGATAATCCAATAATGAAAGGGAAAGGCACAATAGAGAAAGAGAACAGTCTTTTATGGCTGGTGAAGGCTCCTTTCCGGTTATTGATCCTGGCACGTGACGCCTACATCCGTAGCATCACGTCATGCTCCGGCGTCGGAATCCTTACCGCCGGTGGATCCTCTGGTTTTGGTCAACTTGCCGGAAACTTCCAAATCCCCGAAGCACCTAGCACTGCACTCCCCCGGTGCTTTACCTTGACGTCTACGGCAGATGATCAAGGCTGTCCGAGACAACCTGAGATGGCAATGAGACAATCGTTGTGGTTGGATCATCGGAGGAACTATCGATGTGTCGTTGTGATGCGAAGAATCGATGAGGAGATTCCTTTTGATGATGAGTTTCAAGAAGAAGAATCATTTCTTGACTATGGTAAATACTAAATTCTTACAGAAAACAAATAGAGAAATCATCTGTTGACTACAAAAAAAGTATGCCATCAGAAAGGTTTTAGTTTCTTGGTTATATTAGTTTGTTGCGTTGTTGTGCTAAGTGATAAAATATGGATCTACTAGCGTATATCTCAGTTCAGTGTCATGAATAACAATGCTGTTAGGTTCTTTCGTTGTGAAAGTAGATATTGCAACTGTCTCATGAATGGGATTACAACAAAATCAATTCGATCATGTCAATAGTGTTTGGTCCAAACATACTTTCGACAAATCATTTGGCCTTTTCGCATTCTTTTCGATCGAAGTAATATATGAGTTTTTGTGAGTTCCTATACATCTCGTGATTGATATAACTAAGTTTGAGAGTTATAGAGACGAGAATTAAACATATCTACAAAAGAAGGCATTGAAAAAAATAGGTGTAGTGATGCACACGGATGACATCCGGATACGAGCTGAGGAGGCCAGCCAAAGTCAGCCTTGTTTGTTGGACAGGCTAGACCAAACTTGACGTTAGCCATGAATGCAATGGAAGTATAGATTCAAAACGGATCAAAGAACTCAACAAACTACAAAGCCTTTAAACTCCCACACAAGAATTGTCACTAAACAGAGTCAAAGAGTCTTTTAGATTTCAATGAAGTATTAGCCGTTTGCGAAATTTGATTACGTGCAGTGGTTGTCAAACTTTCTCTACCAACAAAATGTTACATAGTTTATCAATTTTACCACCTTTTTTTTTTTTTTTGGTAAGTCAATTTTACTTTATGAAACAAAACAAAAAAATATGATAATGTTCCTCCGACTCCTACAAGTTCTAAGTACAGTAAATATGTATATAACACGAAAATGTATTAAGCCAATCTTTATAATTTCCAAAACACTTGTAATATACAAAACTTAAAACCTTTTTTTTTTTGTAACAGTACAAAACTTAAACCTTTGCGAAGAAGAGTCTTTCTTTCGCTCTTTCTTTCCTCTTTCTTTCTTTGCGAAGAAGAAAGAAAGACTCTGTTGTGATTCTTCTAAAGTCTAAACCTTTGAGACGGAGCCCTAAAACCCTCATTCCTCCGGCGAACTAAACAATGGCAGAATTGAAGTTATCAGAGACTCGAGACTTAACCAGAGTCGAACGAATCGGAGCACACTCACACATACGAGGCTTAGGTCTCGACTCAGTACTCGAGCCACGAGTCGAATCCGAAGGCATGGTTGGTCAAGTCAAAGCACGCAAAGCCGCTGGACTTATCCTTCAGATGATCAGAGAAGGCAAGATCGCGGGTCGGGCTATACTCATTGCAGGTCAACCCGGAACGGGTAAAACCGCAATAGCAATGGGTATTGCTAAGTCGCTTGGGTTAGAAACTCCTTTCACCATGATCGTAGGAAGTGAGATATTTTCTTTAGAGATGTCAAAGACTGAAGCTTTAACTCAAGCTTTTCGTAAAGCTATTGGTGTAAGGATCAAGGAAGAAACAGAGGTGTTGGAAGGAGAAGTCGTTTCGATTTCGATTGATCGACCTGCTTCTGGTGGTGCTGTGAAGAAGACGGGGAAGATAACGATGAAGACGACTGATATGGAATCTGCTTATGATTTGGGATGGAAACTGATTGAGGCATTGGATAAGGAGAAAGTACAGAGTGGGGATGTTATAGTTTTGGATAGGGCTAGTGGGAAGGTTACTAAGCTTGGAAGATCGTTTTCGAGGTCTAGAGATTTTGACGTTATGGGATCGAAGACTAAGTTTGTGCAGTGTCCTGAAGGTGAGCTTCAGAGGATGAAGGAGGTTGTGCATACTGTCACACTTCATGAGATCGATGTTCTTAACAGCAGGTTGGTTTCTTGATATTTCTCTGTATTTGTTAATGTTCTTGATTGCTTAGTTTTGAGGTTTAGGTTGAAAAGATTGCTTCTTTTTGCAGTTTTAGGCTTGGAAATTGATAGAAATGATTGTGTATTTGGATGATGGTCTACTTGTTGCTTGAAAAGAACGGTTCTTTTTCAACTTTAGGTTTGAAAATCAAGGATTTTGGGATGATAGAGGTGGTTGGGGTTCAAGTTTTGATGCGTTTTCATTGATTGATGTGACATATCTTCAGTTGCTAATTCTTAGGCTTGCTAGATTGAAAAGATTGGTCCTTTTGTACATCAAAGTCATTAACTTGATTCATGTTTTTTTTCTGTGCCTTGTAGGACTCAAGGGTTTCTAGCCCTTTTCACGGGTGATACAGGCGAAATCCAATCAGAAACCCGGGAGCATACCGATACTAAAGTGGCAGAATGGAGGGAAGAAGGGAAAGCTGAAATAGTACCTGGTGTTCTCTTCATTGATGAAGTCCATATGCTTGATATTGAATGCTTCTCATTCCTAAACCGAGCCCTCGAGAACAGTATGTCTCCAATCCTCGTCATAGCCACAAACCGAGGAATGACAAAAATCCGAGGAACAAACCAGATATCAGCTCATGGGATCCCAATCGATCTCCTTGACCGTCTTCTCATCATCACAACCCAGCCTTACACTGTCGATGATATCAGAAATATCATAGAGATACGCTGCCAAGAAGAAGATGTGGAGATGAAGGAGGAGGCAAAACATCTTCTGAGTCTGATTGGATGCGATACCTCGCTTAGGTACGTGATTCATCTAATCGATGCAGCTGCTTTGGCTTGCCTGAAACGTAAAGGGAAAGCTGTGGAGATTGATGACATTGAGAGAGTGTATCGATTGTTTTTAGACACCAAGAGATCGATGCAGTACTTGGTGGAGCATCAGAGCCAGTACATGTTCAGTGTGCCTTTAAACAAAGAGGAGGCGACTGCACGAGACGCATATGAGTTCATGGCAATTTGATATATTCACTTGATTCTAATTTGTAAATTGATTTACTGGCTTTTGTCTTTTATTTTCTTCTTTCATTGGATGCATTAACCGGTGCATATATTAAGGCTGATCTTCTTTCAAAAGAAGATAGTATATATTCACAAAAAAATAAAATAATATGTGACTTCTTTTAATTTAGGATTAATTAATTAATTTCTGTGACTGCTTTTTAATTTCTTTATAAAATCCGCGCCTTACTTGGTACGACTTGTTCATCCAAAAGAAAAAAAAAAGACAAAGACCCAGAAAAATCGATGAGGAACTCATCAGTCTCTGTACGAAGCTCCAACATCAGTGTCGTGCTTCTCTTCCTAAATCTCTTCACTTTCTTCTCCATTGTCTCCTCCGATGAACATGTCTTCGGTAAGTTTCAGTTGGAATGGTTTAAGTTTTTTGGGTTTTGTTTTAATTTATCTGGGATTCGACTTTTTCAGTTTAGAATCACCAAATTTCAAACCTTTTCCACATAATAGAGACAAATTTCGATAGATTTATATCTAAAGAGATCCAATTTTGTTGTCATTGGCAGCAGTGGGTGAAACTGTTTCATTACAAGTGACTCCAAGAACAGAGGTGATTGATTCTCCTGGTCTGAAGCCAGGTCTAACATCGATATGTGAGAGATTACATATCCATGGATTACAAAGACTTAATCACATTGATAGATATGCACATTCACTGAAGCTGACCCTTTTGAGTAATAGTGATTCCAACAGTATAGAAATTTGCTTCCACAGGTGAAACAATCTAGTATCTGTGTATCTATCTATATGTGTCAATCTTAAGCCTGCATTTAGCTTAAAATCCAAGTTTCTTTTTTCTTAATTATTAGGAATTCGTCTCGTGCAATTGGAATGTGCCCTCATGGTCAGTGGAAGAAAGTATCCAAAGAGTTACCTTGGGTTGGGATAATGTCACCTTTTGACTACAAGATTCTCGATATAAAAACATTTGGTGGCTCATCTAATATCACTACGTTGGAGCTGGTTGCTAAACAAGGTAGAGTTTGTCTTGTTCTTTTGTTATACAGTATCCCTGTGTTTTGCAAATTACATAACTAAACAAGGTAGAGTTTGTCTTGGCAGAGTTTTTCATGTACCGTATCGTGTTCTTAATGATGGGGATATTGTTGCTGAATCTGGCTTCTAGACTTAGCAAATCAGTAGCGTTTTACTACATTGGTGCCATCTCCATTGGAATTGTCATTCTTGTAACTCTAATCATTAATCAGGTTAAAGTTTTCATTAAAATTTCAAAAAGCTTTTGTTTGTAATTCATAGCTTACCCCTTGTTAGTTAACTCGATAAGTGATTCTGTACAGGGGTTAAAGCGTCTCCCAACTGGAGGGAAGAGCCGGTTTGAGTTATTGCTCTACTCGTCTATGGTAAGAATTGCCTTCTCTTTGACCTCCTTTGTTTTAATCGAACAATTACTAACCAAATCCTTTTTGTTTTATCTTCTCAGATTGGTGCAGGAGGTTACTTTCTTCAATACATAAGCGGTTTAATTCATGATCTCCCAATGCAGATAGGAATCAGTGAAGATTTGTACATCACTGTATGTAAGTTTGGATATTTTTGAATATTTTTGCATATTCTGGTTTGATGAGTCTTAAAGCTTATGCAAAATTTGCAGCTGGCGATTCTTTTGGTTGCATTTGTATATTTGTTTGGAGCATGGTCAGGGTTTTGGACTGTTAAGAAATATGTTGTGACAAAAGATGGTTCTATTGATCTTTGTACATCAATCTATGCCTATTGGACCATTCGAGCTTTTGCTATGGTTCTGATCCTTCAGGTACTTCGTTTTCTCTCTGGTTTTGATTCATCTTTAATTATAACAAAACCTTTTGGGGACTGAAGTCATGATCTTGTGTTAATAAACAGAGCTCTATAGACCCCTTGCTTGCTGGAGGAGCGTTGATATCTGGAATTCTCATTTCAATAATTTTAAAGAGTATCAGCAGAAAGGTGGTAGCGCAAAGAATCTATGAGCAAGATGATGAAAATGAGTGTTGTAGCCCCGGCTTAATCCATGCTACTACGTTTGCTTCTCCTCTTCCTAGAGGTTTTGGTTTTACTTTTTGTGTGTCTCTAAGGGGGCTGATTTCATTGCTACTATTCCATTTACCTCGTAATGTTATTGAAGAATCGGTTTTTTCTTCTGTAAATGGTCTTTGCAGGTTCCAAAAAGAAGTTGAGGACAATACCACTATCTGCTTCAGATTTATTCCCTTCTTCATTCCACAAAACACCAGAAGGGAGAAGGAAGGTAACAAAGGAAGAGTTAGAAAAGTTCACTAAAGAGAGCACAGAAAAGGCAGTGAAGGAATTGGTTTCTTCACCCGGTTTTGGCGAATGGGCGATGAAAAATGCTAATAGAATCAGCGTAATTCCGATAAACGAATCGTCCAGTAAATTGACTAATACTGTTAAGCGTCGAAGATGGTTCCTCTGGTTCTGAAATGCTGCAAGCAACCAGGGAAACTTTTGAACCAGTCGGAGAGTGTAGACTGTAGAGACTCTTGTAACTTCTTAGGGCACTACTGTTGTAATAACCCAAATTGTTTCTTCTTAGGTTGGTTGTGTACACAACACCAAACATTGATTCTATATTTCTTGTGGAAAAAAAATTCTCACTGATGAACGGATTGTAAAAGCAACTAGCATTGCTCTTTTTTGTTTTTAGTCTTGAAATCAACATAATGCACCTTCAAATCCATTGACCAAGCAATGGGATATTTCTAGTTGAAATATAAAATATCCTTTGCAAAAATCAACCTTGACCAATAAAACATTTTCTACAAATGATAAGGACTAACCCACTTGTCTATTAGTGAAGTCATAAATGATGGTGAAACTCAACATGTTAGTCGTATTTATCTGACTAATGGAAGATGACCATGTCCACGCTTGCTAAGCTCCAACTGGTATTAATGGCAAAAGATGATAAGACAAATAGGCTATAACTGGTGTATAGGGAAGTTGGAAAAAATGAGAAATTTAGATGGAAATTTTCACCTAACAATAAAATAAATTTCTGATAAAAAGAAAAAAAAAAAAGATTGAATATTGGTGATGTGGGTCAAGAGGAAATTGCATTTTAATTATTTGAATAATTCAACAAAAGTGAGTTGGTCATCTCTCACTTATGATTGTTGTTAATGATAGTTTAATCGTATAAATCTAAGATTAGTCCTTGGAGAGAACATGTCTTTTGTCTCCTAAAGCCTCTTTTATTATTATTCATCATCATCATATAATCCTATTTTTATTCCATTCACAGCGAAGAAGAAGAGAAAGAAGCAGAGGAGTTCGTTATAAAGAAAGATAAAAAGACCTCAGATAAAACCATATCAGAGAAGAAGATGTCCTATCAAGATCAACACCCTGTTGGTGCTCCTCCTCCTCAAGGTAACTATCAATATTATTTCAAATTTTGTAGGTTTTGGATATTTTTGGTTTCTTGTTTCTCAAGTTTTGATGTTTTTTTTCTTTCAGGGTATCCTCCTAAGGAGGGTTATCCACCACAAGGATATCCTCCGGCCGGATATCCTCAAGCGGGATATCCTCCAGCGGGTTATCCTCCTCCCGCGCAAGGCTACGTTCAAGGATATCCAGCACAAGGCTATCCTCCACCACAATATCCTCAAGGTCCTCCACCGCAGTATCCTTATCAAGGTCCTCCACCACCACAATATGGTCAGGCTCCGCCTAAGAAGAAGAAAGACAAGGATTCAGGCTTTATGGAAGGATGGTGCGTTGACTCAATATCTCTTTTATACATTTTAACATAAGTCTTATGAAGCTGATGAAACTGATTAATCCCTTCTCTTAGTTTCATTATTGATAAATTTTGGTATATGGATATTCAAAGTCGATATGCTTGCTTATGAATGTTTTGGTACTTATAAAAATGTGTATTTGTATCATTATTACAGTTTGGCTATGCTCTGCTGTTGTTGTCTCTTGGAAGCTTGCTTTTGATCGGAGCTGTGCCGTTGACCGTCCTTGAGGATGCCAATTGTATTTTGTCAAAATATAAAATGTTAAAAAAAGGCATGTTTGATCAACATTTTAGATCTCTTCTTAATTCTGGTCATGTGTATCCACTTTCCACGTTTTGGCCTTTTGGGTTTGTTTCTCTTCTTTCATTTTTTTCTTTTTTTGTTATGAATCTGAATTTGACTTGAGGGTCTTGTTTATTTTTATGACTATTTGATTGATTCAGGGTATGTCCCATCTTTGGTATATGTAAAAAGTTTGTCTTGTCACTTTTGTTTAAAAAGCCATTCATTTTTACAGTAGAAGAACACAAATAAGTAACTCAATTATGTTATGTTTGTCATTTATATTTCACTCGGATTTTAAGTTTTCAGTTCGCACCTAACTGGTATGTCAATGGCGGAATAACGAAATAATTGAATAATTTTTTGGTGGAAAATATTGAATTTTGATTGAATTTTCGTAGAATAGTTACAAAACCTTGAATAAACTAGTTTTAGTAGATTTTTCATGTTTTAGTTTAATTGTAAACACGAATTGTATCTAGTGAAATCATATTCTAAAAACGTAAAAAAATATGAATGGAAAGAAATCGCGGAAACACGTTTTCAAGATATGAAATGTGAAACCAATGTTTTACCATTCATCCACAATAATTTCACAAAATAATCCCTATAGGTTTAGATCAAATGGGGTGTGTTTTGTAAGTAAATAAAGTATTAAGACGAATTTGTAAAGTAGAGGATAATAAAGGGGTCCAAGTTAAGCACCCTCAAAATCGATACAATTCATCATCATCCTTCGTAGCTGAATCGAAAATAAAGGTCAAGTTTTGTGTGTTTTTCCTTCTTCCTTGTCTCTGCGACAATTTCCTAGATTCAAAATTTGGTCCATGACACTCTCCAGAGCTTCCTCTCTCATTCGCTTCAGCTCTCTCAGGCATGCGCTTCTTCTTCTTCCTCTCCTTGTTAATTTGCCGATTTCCCTGATCGAAAGTTTTAATCTTTTTCTCTCATGCTAATGATGATTTGGCTTGGCATTTCTGTTGAATTGCTTAATTCATTAATGCGCAATTGAAAATCTTATGGGCTGTTTCGTTTAAACCAGACATAACTCTCTCTTACATCTCATTTGTATTCATGATTATAAAGTATTGATCTTTGTGATATGCTTTACAGAGAAACTAAGTCAAGACATTAGAAGTATTTTGTTTTTGTGTGTGCTTCAGGAGAATTTTGAATTTCTTTTTGTGATAAAATTGTGTGAATGGGAGCTCCAAAGCAGAAGTGGACACCAGAAGAAGAGACAGCTCTTAAAGCTGGAGTGCTTAAACATGGAACTGGAAAATGGCGTACCATTCTCTCAGATCCTGAGTATAGCTCAATTTTGAAGTCTCGTTCTAATGTGGATCTCAAGGTACAAAAACAATAACAATTTGAGAGAGATGAGAGACTACAGAAACTTATATGACATTTTTGTCTAAACATTTGAACAGGACAAATGGAGAAATATAAGTGTAACAGCTCTATGGGGATCTAGGAAAAAGGCTAAACTTGCACTCAAAAGAACTCCTTCGTCTGGTCCTAGGCAAGATGATAATGCTACAGCTATTACCATTGTGTCTCTGGCTAATGGTCACAATGGTGATGGAGGAGGACAACTGATTGATGCACCATCTCCCCCTGCAGGTTCTTGTGAACCACCAAGAGCTTTGAAAGGACCCTTTACAAGGTTTGGCTTCTTCTTGTATTTGTATGATTTGTTGATGCGGTGGATGTAGAGTATGGGAATAGTGAGGAATATAATGAAGCATTAAGGCTTACTTTAGTTTAAATTTCTTGAAGATAGATCTGAGTTCTGATATGTTTGTTGTAGTGTGGATAAGATAATACTGGAGGCCATTACCAATTTGAAGAGACCATTTGGTCCTGACGGAAAGTCGATCTTGCGGTATATAGAGGTACTTTTTCTATGTCGTTAGGCGTTCCTTCTATGTACTTATGGCTTCATCTATATACAATCATCAAGGACCTTACTGTAGCTGTAAATTTTCAGGAGAATTTCAAGATGCAACAGGATATGAAACGGCTTGTGACTTCAAGACTAAAGTATTTGACAAATGTTGGAACATTAGTTAAGGTAAAAAGAAACACATTGATTGAAATTTTCGCTTGCAAAAATCACATTTTTAATTACCCACTTAACAATGGTTTACTTCTTGTGTTTGCTCTCACCTTTTAGATAAAGCACAAATATAGGATTTCTCCAAATTATATGGATGAAGTAGCAAGACAAAGGTCTCCTCAACGCTTTGTGGAAGGAAACAAGGAAAATACTCCGAAACCCCAGGAGAACGGCGTCAAGAATCTTACTTACTCCCAAGTAGATGGAGAAGTCATAATAAAGGGCATGACAGAAAAAGAAGCTGCTGCAGCCGCTGCAAGAGCCGTGGCAGAAGCAGAATTTGCAATAGCAGAAGCTGAAGAAGCGGCAAGAGAGGCAGATGAAGCAGAAGCCGAAGCTGAAGCTGCCCATATTTTTGCAAAAGCCGCGATGAAAGCTTTGAAGTATAGGATGCATAGCCAAACTCGGTAAGAACTAAGAAATCATTGATGTTGTATCGTTAATACTGTATTGTTGATATTATTATCGTTTTGATATTATCTTCATGTTATGTCAATTTTCAATTTTGCATCGCTGCAGTGTTTTTGGTCAGTAACAGTGTTAATATCGCAGCTTGTAATGTCTTCTAACTCCATTGACTGTAAAACCTGTTCTTTTGTTTTTCTTCTCTTGATCTGTTTTTGCTAGTAACTTCCAGTGTTCTCGCGACCCATTTCGAAACTTGTTTTGAAGAGAAATAAATAAGGCCATAGATTGTACACATAGCTTATTTCCCTATCTTTAGATTTTAGAAGATAAAGAAAGGCACTTTATGTTTTTGTGTTTCCAAAATTGCAAAGCCTAAAGAATAGAAAACAACTCACATGTAATATACAAAGGCAAGACTGGACCAAACCAGACCAGACCAGCAAGTGTGACAGAGACAAATAAAGACCAACTCTTGTATCACACGAAAAAACTGACTTACAAGAAGTATTATCATTATCAACCAGATAATGCAAGAAGATCAAGAAGAGGGAACATATGTTCTTGGTGAAGTTTAGTTCTTTGATGTTGAGTGATTTACAAACCAATCAGTGACCTGATCAATGGTGGTAGGGTTCTTGCAGGATATCATGAAACAGCAGACTTCTCTATCAGTAAGCGAACTAATCCCCCTGCAACAATAACAATGCAAGAAACATAGTTATGAGCTAAATGAAATGCCTTTTGTGCTTGTTTTTGGAGTGTTCAGATGAAGAAACAGCTATACATTTCTTCTGTTAAGGCTTCTTTGGACAGAGCTCCAGGTTTGTCAATCTTGTTCCCAATAACCAGAAGAGGAATACCGTTAAGAGAACTCTTGCTCAACAAATCATGGAGTTCACTTCTCGAGGCACTGAGGTTGTCAGGATCTGCAGCATCAACAACGTACCTAGACATTGGAATCAACATGAAACCATATTGTGAAGAATAGAAGTATAACCTAAAGCCGGGCATTAAGGATAACAGAAACCTGAGTCTAAGATCCTTACGCGATCGCAGAAACAGCGCGGCAGTAACGTTCCCACATGCTGCGGAATCTTGGATGACCACCAAGATCCCATAGTCTGATTGTAACATTTTCTTTTGTCACTTTCCTCATGTTAAACCCGACCTGATATAAAGCAAATACGAATCTCTTTATGTTAATTCAATTTTGTAAGAGATGTAGTTTAACACTTTCGGTAGGAATCATGTCTTCATTGTATTCACCAGTCTACACAAGAAAAAGATGAGAGTAGATATCAGATTCCCCAACCACCAACAACTTAAATGTTACGAAAATGTAAAGGGAAGCATACAATACTCACTACAATAACATTTACAAGTGATGTCTTTCCTGCATTTTGAAGTCCTATCAGAGAAACCTCCATTTCTTGCTTGAAGAGAAGAGAATAGTAAACCATACTGAAACAAACAAATAATAGGTCCTCTCAAGTCTCAAAATATCAACCAAGAGAAGAAGAGGGACAGCACTAAGTTTTTATTTTTTTTCAAAAACAGAATATATAGTTTTATATTAGATTGTTGCCTAAGGTAATGGAGGCAACGTAGAGCTATATAATCAACCCTCCGTGGGAAACAAGAGGATCTAGTTACATACATACTGTAACTGGTAAGCATACCGTTGAATTCTTTTGATTATTTAGAGAAACTGCAAGGTTTCTATATACCTTCTCCGCTTCTCGTGTAACATGATCGTGCAGTTGCAAGGTTTATATTAGCCTCTTAACATAATTGTGGTTGATTTTGATTCAAGTAAATCTCCTTAGATTATACTCTTATAAAATTACTGCAAGAAAGCCTTGTAGCAAAAAAAGAGAGAGTTTTAGTCCTATGATACAAATATTACGAGAAGCATGATTTTTAGTGTAAACATGTTAACTGTTTATGTGTGACTCTAATTTCTATTCCAGTTATAAAATATGCAGAGTTTAAAAAACTGAGGCCACTTATGAATTTGTGTTTCCAAAATTGCAAACCCTTGAGAATAGAAAACCACATCTAATATACAAAGACAAGACTGGACCAAACAAGGCCAGACCAGCAGGATAGACAGAAGACAAATAAAGACAAACTCTTGTTTTCACAGAAAAAAATGTCTTCAACAATCATCATCATCATCAACCAGACAACACAGGAAGACTAAGAAGATCAAGAAGAGAGAATATATGTTCTTGGTGAAGTTTAGTTCTTTGATTTTGAATGCTTTACAAGCCAATCAATGACCTGATCTATGTTGGTGGAGTTCTTGCAGGATATCATGAAACAGCAAACTTCTCTATCTGTAAGAGATGTAAGCCCCCTGTAACAATAACAATGTCAGAAACATAATTAGATCGAGCTAAATTGTGCTTTGTTAGAGTATTCAGATGAAGAAAAGCAATACATTTCGTCTGTTAAGGCTTCTTTGGACAGAGCTCCAGGTTTGTCAATCTTGTTCCCAAGAACCAGTAGAGGGATACCATTAAGCGAAGTCTTGCTCAACAGATCATGGAGTTCACTTTTAGAGACACTGAGGTTGTCAGGATCGGCAGCATCAACTACATACCTGGAAATGGAATCAACATGAAACCAAATAATGGGAGATAATAACAGAGACCTAAAGCTGGGAATTAAAGATCACAGAACTCTGAGTCGAAGGTCCTTACACAATTGCAGAAACAGCACGGCAGTAACGTTCCCACATGCTGCGGAATCTTGGTTGACCACCAAGATCCCATAGCTTGATGGTAACATTTCCTTTTGTCACCTTCCTCATGTTAAACCCAACCTGAAATAAAGAAAACGAAGAATCTCAACATGTTATTCCAAAAAGCATGCATGGATGTTTTTTTCTCGTTAAAAATGGATTTTTGTAATAGGTGTAGTGTAACACTCACCGTAGGGATCATGTCTTCGCTGTACCCACCAGTCTAAGCAAGCAAAAAAAATGAGAGTAGATATCAGATTCCCCAACCACTAACAACTAAATGTTAATAACATATAAAAGGGAAGAATACTATACTTACTGCAACAACATTTACAAGTGATGTCTTTCCTGCATTTTGAAGTCCTATCAAAGAAAGCTCCATTTCTTGCTTGAAGAAGAGGCTGCAAAAGCATATCGAAACCAACAAATGATTAGGTCCAAACAAATTACACAATTTTTTTGACCCAATTTACAAATAGAAAGCATAGAGACAGAAATAGATGCCAAAAAGAACCAATCTTTCATGAAACTTTTGAGGTTTACATACACTATATGCCTTGAAAAAACTTGAGCGATACACATTTCTCCTAATGTCACCACAGAAAGACGTATAAACCTATAAACCCCTAAATCTTGGCAATCAAATAGAACAATATCACATCAAATGCCTAAAAGCTTGTCTCTTTATAATTCAAAAGGATAAAAATTACAGAACCTTTCTATGAAAAGTAGGAGAACCTTGTCAAAAATCATCTTCAATTCACCAAAATTAGATTCAAGTACTGCTGAGCTGATTACGGTGGTGTTACACGATTTCAATTTCAATTTTCTTCACAAAATTTCAAAATTCATTTCAATTTCTTCACAAAAATTCAAAATTCAGCTCGGAATTAAGCAACAAAGAAACTCAAAACCTCAAGATAAACAAAAATTTCAGCTCAATATAATCAAAACAAGAACAGAATGATTGAAGAAGAAATCTTAAAAGGAGGGGTCTCACACCTACGGAGCCAATTGAGAAAAGCTTCCCACAAACCCATTGATGGATGATTCACACACCAAAAAAAAAAAAAGCTCTGAAACAAACAGATCCGGCGGTTAGAATTCTCGTCCACGGGATCTCTCTGAGAAGAAGCTTCTTCTTGTCCTCGTTCGTCGTCCTCTGCTCTCTCTCTCTCTCTCTCTCTCTCCAGTGACGGCGATTTAAAAAGAGTCAAAGCCACGAAATCCAAACCGTTCGATTTTTCTTCTGGTCCATCGAATCAACGGTTAAGATCTTGTTTTTCGTTTTATGGTTGATACACCGAGAATCATGGGGTTGCTATTTTTAAATTAATTCATTACTTAATTTAAAAATTTGTATCAGCCAATCAGAGAAGAGATACGGTGACACATACACACCAGAAGCTGGGAATAAGGAATTGGATAAATAAATCACCTAACCCACTCGCGTCTAAGAAGCGCGTAATAAGCACGTAACTACCGTCCATGCCTCCATGGTGTTTTTTTTTTTTGCTGGGTGGTGCCGCCAATGGATTTGGCGGTGGTGATATGATCGGGAAGTGCTCTTACACGTGTCGTCTCTTAATGATTAATGGGTTGAATATATGTTAATGGGTTCTATGTCATGGGCCTTTATTTGACCCACTAGTGATGGTTGATGATCCATTCATCCATTTCTCTCTGTTGATGATTGTTTTAAAAAAAGTTCTTGTAATGACGATGATATTTACACTTTGCATTTTCCCATTCATAAATAAATGATTGCTTATTTCTTTTGGTTTTGTTGCCATTTTTTAGATTTGGAGTGAGTGTTTGACTACTAGTGTTCTATATGAAAAAGAAAAATAAAGTAAAATGTTGCATTATTACCTTTTATAGAATTTGTTTGGCTTCATTAATTAACTGTAGTTTTAAAACAACAAAAAATAAATGAACAGCGAAAGATAAGAAAACAAAAAGGTGAAAAATGAATTGGTCAACCACTAAAGCGGTTATAGGTTTAACACTTTCTTATTGCATGAATAATTATACTAGAATTTTTTTAAAAATGTACACTAGAACATATTTTTAGGGACCGCATCTATAATTTAATAGTTTTGTGTTTCAATCCAATAATGTGTATGTATGATTTTTTATAGGCCAAAAAAAAAGAAATATGTTTTCATCGAATTACTTTACTTGTCGTCTAAAATTGCTCTTATATATACACAATTTACAAAACTACTATATACTACTATATTTTTCTTAAGTGCAAATATGGTATATAATTAGCATTAAATGTATCCTATATGTAGTCAAGGAATAAATATATAAGCTAAACAATCATTAGATTACTTAAATGAAATTAAATAAATTTAATTAAATTAAACACCGCGACAAGATCCCAAGAAAAAGAAAAAAACAGAAAAACTCATCAGACGAGTAAAGGAAGTAGCAGCGGTCTCGTCTTTTTGGTCGCACGTCTGAATCACCATCATCATCACAAGACCTCTCTTAACCAAAACTCACCGACCCATCTCTTTATTTCACCCAATTCTTTACTCATTTACTCCTGGGTTCCGTAATTACGTTCCCAGGTTCGAGCTTCTTCTCCGGACAATCTGAAAACCAAATTGAATATCAAAATTTGTTGTTTTCTTCCGACATTGTTTACTTCGGAGCAAGTTAAGCTATTTGAGACTCTCATTACATGTCGGAAACTTTTGCTCCGGCTGGTCGTTCAGGTAAGATCCTGTCTCCTAATTTTTTATTGAACTTTTTTGTTATCTTCCGCTGGAAATTAGCTGTCTTTAGGGTTTAGCTTCTGTCTATCTGGGATCTAGTATCAGAAATTATGCTTATTCTTTGCTAATTAAGTTGATTAATTGATGAACATAGCATTATTGTAACTCCTCAAATCGGATGATTCTCTTAAACCAGTTTAAGTATTTGCTCATGTGGAAGCCAGAATCTGTGACAGGGGAAACATTTGTAATCTCTCAAAAGCCTAATTAGGGCCAAAACAAATCTACTTTGCTTGTTTAGATCACTTCATTAATTGTTATGTAACAGTTGTACTTAAACTAGTATCTTTGGATAATGGATACTTATGTGTTGAATCTACATAGGTTGTGTATTGTGGAGATAGATCTTGGAACAAAGATGAGGACGATGAAGAACAAGTACAACAAGAGAGCAGCGTCTTTGCGTTGTTCACCGTTTACTTTAGTATCAGCGGTTGTGGGATGTGTTTTCATGATACATCTAACCATGTTATATAGCAGAAGATATAGTGTAGATCTTGAAGTTTCACCTCAGTTACTAATCCACCATCCCATTGTCCGCGAGCTCGAACGGGTTGAAGAAGAGAATATTCATATGCCGCCTCCTAGGAAGCGTTCTCCGCGAGCTATCAAACGAAAACCGAAAAGACCAACCACTTTAGTCGAAGAGTTTCTCGACGAGAATTCTCAGATTCGACATCTTTTCTTTCCCGATATGAAGTCTGCATATGGTCCTACTAAGGGTGAGGTTAATGATACATCGCATCACTATTTCCCCGGGAGAATTTGGACAGACACAGAAGGGAATCCAATTCAAGCACACGGCGGTGGCATTTTGTATGACGACATATCTAAGGTTTACTATTGGTATGGTGAATACAAAGATGGACCAACTTATCTTTCTCACAAGAAAGGAGCTGCTCGAGTAAGTTTACCTTTTCTTGCTTTTTGCAGCTAATGTCTCAATCTTGGAACTTTGAATTAGAATGTGAAAACAGTTTTCTTGGATTTGTTTCAGGTTGATATAATCGGTGTTGGATGCTACTCGTCGAAAGACTTATGGACATGGAAAAACGAAGGCGTTGTATTAGCAGCCGAAGAAACAGATGAGACACATGACTTACACACATCCAATGTACTCGAGCGGCCTAAAGTGATCTACAATTCAGATACCGGGAAATACGTGATGTGGATGCATATCGACGATGCAAACTACACTAAAGCTTCAGTTGGTGTAGCCATTAGCGATAACCCAACAGGTCCATTCAATTACTTGTACAGCAAATCGCCACACGGTTTCGACAGTAGAGACATGACCGTCTTCAAAGATGATGATAACATTGCCTACTTGATATATTCATCAGAGGACAACAGCGTGCTGCACATCGGTCCTCTGACCAAAAATTACCTCGATGTGGAGCCGGTAATGAAGAGAATCATGGTGGGACAACACAGAGAAGCTCCAGCTATCTTTAAACACCAAAACACTTACTACATGATCACTTCTGGTTGCACTGGATGGGCACCAAACGAAGCACTGGCTCACGCCGCTGAGTCGATAATGGGTCCATGGGAGACATTGGGGAATCCATGTGTAGGCGGGAACAGTATTTTCCGGTCAACGACGTTCTTCGCGCAGAGCACATTCGTGATTCCGCTACCAGGTGTTCCTGGTGTGTTTATATTTATGGCGGATAGGTGGAATCCAGCAGATTTGAGAGACTCAAGATATTTATGGTTACCGTTGATAATCGGTGGACCGGCTGATCATCCTCTTGAGTATAATTTCGGGTTTCCAATGTGGTCGAGAGTTTCTGTATATTGGCATAGACAATGGCGATTGCCTTCAGCAAAAGAGAAGAAGATTGCTTAGAAAAAAAAAAACAAAGCTTTTCATAGTCTTTTTCACCTGTTACTTCTTCTCCTTCTTCCTTTGCTCTGTTGTTGTTGTTGTGCTGCTATGTTTTCGTTTACAGGTTAGAAAAAGAGAGAGACTCTATAGGCCATTGTGAATACAGATCACTTTGAGGATAGTGTATGACTTCTGTTATGTTACATTTACTTTAGGACACAGTTCTGTTACTTTCTCGACCCGTCCTTTCTTTTCCCCGACCCATATATTCCCTTATGGCTCCGACCCGAATCCGGAAAATTTTATTTTGTCCTTCTTAAAATTAGACCCGACCCGAATCCGGAAAACAGGGTTTTAGTTTTACCTATTTTTAAAATTAGGTCACCCGCAATAAACCCTTGTCGTCGTTCTTCCGCCGGAGATTTCGCAGTTCGCCGTGAGACGGAGAGACAAAGTAGAGAGATTTCACGGGGACGGTGTTGGAATGGCTGATCGAGAGAGAAGTGGAGGAGATAGCAGCAGCGAAGAGGAAGATCCCAAGTGGAAAGCTGCAATCAATTCGATAGCCACCACCACTGTTTACGGCGCCTCCGCCACGAAACCGGCAGCTACTCAGACACATGGAAACGGAGATTTTCATCAAAAACCTAAAAAGCTAACACATGGTCAGATGAAGGTTAGTCATCTACTGGTAGCTCTGTTGATGGCAATTAGACTTTTATTGCTTGTAGAAGATTTGTTAATAAGAAGTTGAGAAGAGTCTTTGTCATTGGGTTCTACTTGCAATAAATTGTCGAATGAGCTCAATTGACCTGAGAGTTGATTGTATTTGAGTGATCAGTATTTTGGGTGTTCATGGTGTATACTACTTTGTCTGTCTGAGTCTTTGTTCATTACGAGTTAGGTATTTGCTTTATCGAGTTGAGTATTGTTGCTGATTTAGGTAAGCTTGAAAACAGGTTAAGAACCTTTTGAATGATATGGTGGAGAAGAGTTTAGACTTTGTGAAAGATCCTATCGATGTTCCTGAGGATAAACCCGAGGACGACTGTGGAGTTCGGTTATTTAAGCGCTGTGCAACTGGCATAATCTTTGATCATGTAGGTTAGTCATCACTGCTTGCTCTCTTTCCAGAATCCAGAATCTTGAATCATATGATTGTTATGAATTTGTCGAGAAACTTATTTCCGTGACTTTCTTGTTAACCAGATGAGATTAAAGGACCCAAAAAGAGGCCTAATTTACGCCCTGACAGTGGAGTTGAAGGAAACTCTAAAGAGGTTGGTTATTAATCCTGTTTTCGCTACAAGCATTGTTCTGTTTTGAGTGGATTATGAATCTCGCATAGCTAATTCTTTCTGTTTTATGTGGTTACTGCAGTTTAAGAAACGAATCAAATCAATCGCTGTTGATGGGTTGGATATTTTAACTGCTGCTATGGAATCGGCTAAGAAAGCCTCGGCTAGATTAGAGATGAAAGAAGCGGCAGCAAAAGCTAAAGCTAAGAAAGAGGAAGAGAGAATCGCAGAATTGAAGAAAGTAAGAGGAGAACAATGGTTACCTTCTGTTGCAAGGATTATGAAAAAGGAAATGAAGGTAAGTTATATATGGTTTCACATATTTGTGTTTCATTCTTGTGCTAGTACTAGTAATAGTAAACACATCAGCTTAACCAATCTCGCTATATATATGCAGCGTGAAAAATATGCGAGATATTAGTCTGCAATGTCGTGAAGGTCCATCGAGCTTTCTTCTTTTGAACTTATTATTAGTTTTGGAGTCTCATTTAATTGAAGAAGAAACACAGAATCAGGCTACAAAACTTTTAGTGAAAGAAGGTTACGAAATTTTTGAAATTGTTATGTAGAGTAGAGAGATTATTTGTTCATGATGTAGTGAGAGTGAAGTTCTTCAGCGATGATTTCATCATCATCGTCTTTGATCCAGACGAAATCTTCTAACCCATCATAAATCTCCTCGACTGCATATGCATTGTTCTTGGCTCCTTGTTTGTTGGATGTAGAGAAAGCATTCTTTATTCCCTTTATCAGTTTTTTTCCGAGACTTTTCTGCGGTTTCGGTTGCGGCGGAGATGCTCTTCTTCGCTGGAACGTCGTGCTCAGGTTTGAAACCGATCCTCTTTCGCCTCTCTGTGTCTTGTTTACATTACTCGATTGCTGTACGCAATGGAAACTCGCTGATCGAGCAGAATCCATGACGCTTCTTGACCTCGACTCGATGATGATCTTTTCCGATTTCTGCTTCTCTGATTCTTTCGATATGAATTTCTTCATCGCGTCGAGCTCTTTCTCCAAGCTCTCTATCCTCGAGCTCGTGGAATTCATCGCAGCTCTTAGCCGACAGTTTTGCCTCGCCGCCGTGTCCTGCTGGAGAAGCGACCCGAGAGTCACTGAGGAGTCTCTCGCATCCTCAATCTCTCGATGTCGGACTCCAACAGAACCAGTAGAGGCGACTGCAGCAGCAGCCATGATGGAGTGGCGCGTGTTGAGCTGCTCTTGCAGCATCGCCCGTACGATAAACCTCAGGGGCATTTTCGGGTTTTGAACAGCATGAAGTAGTAACGGCGGAGAGAGTTTGTCACAGTCTATCGAATTGCATATCCGAACCTTCTCTTCCTCCGTGATCTCTCCGTCGTGTTCCTGCAAAAATTCAAAAATTTACATCCAATCGTTACATGACACGTAGACTAATCAGTTAAAACCGATTTTACAATGACGAAACTACCCTTTACCTTCAGGTAAGCATCAACGATTCTGTAGAGCAAATCGTGGCGCGGGAACCGCTCCTGCACGGCGTCAGCGACGACGCTAAAATCGCCGGCGGGAAGTCTAACAGCTTCCTCGAGAAACTCGTTAACGTAATCAACGTCTCCAAATTCCGTCAAAGCTTCGACGCACCGTCCGATCAAAAACGCCGTCGTTTCAGACTCCGGGAGCTGAAGAAGACACGAACGGAGAACGATCTGAATGTATTCAGCGTTGACGAAGACGACTCGTCGGAGATAAGACTCCGTCAAGTTCCTCAAACTCTCTCTGCCTCCGCCGTCGCCTCCAGCTTCTGCCGTCATCAGAAGAATCTCGACGGCGATTCTCAACGAAACGACATTGAACGGCGTTAGTTCAACGTGGGCACCGTAACAGAAACCGGCAACTAACGAAAACGTTTCAGCCGTTATATTAAACGGCGGTGAGAGAGTTAATTCTTTAACGCCCGTTAGGTGGCGTTTTAAATAGCCACTCCTTGTTGACAGAGGATCCTATGGAATAAATAATAATAAAACACATCACATAACATAATAAGAAACCTCCCAATAAAAACCAAACCTTTTTATTTATATGTAATAAATGTGTAACTTTTAAAAATTTAAAAGAAATTTTACAATTTAAAATAACAAATAAATGGCGTATTATTTTATTAAATAAACTAAAAAAAATCGTTATAAATCGTGAATTTGTTTTGAAGAAAATAAAGAAATGTCTGAAATTGGCAAATAAAAGTTTGGAGGAAAAAAAGGATATGTAACCTAACCTTGTGAAGATGGAACCTTGTGCCTCCCACATTTACGAACACATCAGGTTTTGAGTTATTAGCCAACGACCTGAATAAGAAATATATAAGTAACACCAAAAAGAAATTATAAAATAAAAGGAAATTAATAATAATGTGGTAAAAGAATTGGTAAGAGGAAGAAGATAACCATTTATGGACTCTAGATTCAAGCTCCATAGAAGGAGAAGAAGAAGAAGAGAGATTGAGACAGCGACGTCGAGGAGAAAGAGACAAAGATGATGAAGAAGTAGAGAAAGAAGAAGAGTGATCCACGTAGTCTTCTTCTTCATATATCGTATCTACAAACCCTAAGTTTGTCCATCGCTTCATTGTTTTATTTCTTCTTGTTTTGAGAGAGAATGAGAATATTTTTGTGATCTCTCTCTCTCTTAAGAAGAAGATTCGAAATCGCCGGTTAGGTTTTTGAGAGAGTAAAGAAAGAGAAGGAAACACAATGCACAGTGAGTGAATAATAAGGGCAATAAATGTTGGCAATAGAGGAAATAAAAGGATTTGTTGTGATCGTTGTTATATGCGTGAAAGTCCTTAAATGCGTTTTTTCCTTTTTTCATAAACCTTCTGTGTATACTACTAGATGGACCACGTCCACATGTGTTACAAATGTACATATTGGTTCTAAGTTCTATCATTCAAATTTTCACAAGATTTCAATTATGTTTAAACTTCACTTGAATTGTATGTTTGATTGGTCTTTTTCTTTACTTATCAGTATACTTGTCGTTTTGGTGATAACCATGGATTGTTTTATATCAATTTACTCCTACAAACTATCCTAAATAAATGAGCTTGATCGGCTAATTCAAGACATAGTCCAATTCCAGTGACACATTCTTTTTTTCTTCATAATTTGTGATCTTATATGTATAGGAACGTCTATATTTTTTTATGAAATTAACAAAGATATATAAACTATGGTATTTCAATATATATCATTCAAACTTTATGTTTTTGTTTCTCTTCTTTTTCATCAAAATCTAAATCGCATGATATAAAACTTGTCTAAATTATTGCATGACACAACTTAGAGTTAGACAAAACGGGTTAATAAAGTACAGGTCAGCCCACTAAAAACTTTAAAAACAAAATGAGAAACCGGACCAAGCCCATTAAGAAAGAAAGCCCTGAGTTCCAAACTAAACCTAGCTCTGCACAGACTATATAAGCGTTCTTATCACTCTACGTCTCTTCCTCATTCACTCGAAAAAAAACCCTAGAAGAGTCACAAAACCCCCCCGGCGGCGAAAATGAAGTACAACCCACGCGTGACCTCATCCCGGAGGAAGAACAGGAAGGCTCATTTCACAGCCTCCTCAAGCGAGAGGCGTGTGATAATGAGCTCAGCTCTCTCCGCCGACCTCCGCCAGAAGTACAACGTCAGATCCATGCCGATCCGCAAAGACGACGAGGTCCAGATCGTTCGTGGTACCTACAAGGGACGTGAGGGAAAGGTTGTTCAGGTGTACCGTCGCAAATGGGTGATTCACATCGAGAGGATCACGAGGGAGAAGGTGAACGGAACCACCGTGAATGTTGGGATTCAGCCGTCGAAGGTGGTGATTACTAAGCTTCGTCTTGATAAGGATAGGAAATCGCTTTTGGAGAGGAAGGCTAAGGGTCGTGCTGCTGCTGATAAGGAGAAGGGTACCAAGTTCACTTCTGAGGATGTTATGCAGAACGTTGATTAAGTGAGACGAAGATTAGAGCTTCTTTTTCACTGAAGAAAAAGGTTTCGTCTTTTAGTTATTTTATCAATTGCTCTTTATCTTAAGTTTTGTTTTTCTGGAATGCTATCACTGTTTCTTTATGGTGTTGGACATGAGAAGGGATTATGTTTTGATTTTGAATATCTGAAGTTTGGTTATGGAGTTTGCCTAATTTTGATGCGTTTCCTTTTATATGGTTGTGTTTTTGATGAATGTGGGTTGAGAGTTATGTGGATGCTTATTGGTTCACTATGTAGTACTGTAGATTTGATGAATGTGGATTGTTTGGTTGGTTGTTTAACGATAAGTTGTTGATTTTGGGTAGCTTAGCTGAATTTGATTCTAGGTTGGTGTTCTTGATTTAGGCTGCTAGTATAACTGTTGAAGCTTCATTTTGGATTGTGTTTTACATTTGAAACATTTTGGAATGACGTATTAGTGTGTTTTGAAAGAATCATATCATTTCGTCTCTGGATACCATTTCTATTACTCTTTTGTCTCTCAACACCATTTTCGAAGAGTAATTTTGTGGTTTTGAATTTCAATTTGAAAGATGGTTTTCATTTGTAATTTTGGATTGGCATACTTGTTGATTTTAAAGAATTACCACTCTGATAAATGACAAATCATATTGTTTTGTTTTATAATGTACTCCCAAAACCTTCTGTTACAAAAATAAAATATAAGATAGTAGCATGCTGAAGAGAAACAAATGTGTGATATTAAAATAAGCCAAACAAAAACAAATCTTAGATTAAAGATCATTTTCATTTCTTCCCTGATTGTGTTCTTATTCTAGCATGACATCCACTCAAGTCTTTGAGAGATTCTAGTATCCACAAATGGTTTGAACGCGCATGTGGTTTGTATCTCGTAACTAAACAAAAACAAAATAACTTCCCTCGGAAAAGAATGATATAACTAAAACTGTTTCCATTTAAACGTGATCCCAAAACAAAAACAACTCCGAGAAACAATGATCTGACAGTAGTACAATTACCTGAGGGATACATTATTCAAAACACGACAACAAACTCAAGTGTCAACACTGGCATCCGAGAGAAAAAAGGGTAGTGTCCATTGTTGAACCAACAGTTATTGATATGTGTAGCTCTTCAGGGTTTAAAGGCAAGCGAGAGACCAAACCTTGGGTACTTGTCTAATGTCTTGGTGTCGATCTCACCTGAGATAGTCACGATCGATTTCGGAAGGACTTCATGTTGCATAAGAGCTCCAAGCTTACCGTTACTGTTCAGCTTAGCTTTCACATTAGTCAAGTGATCAACCGCGTACAGTCCACCAACAGTTACTGTGTTCTCGTTCGTTGATATTTTCCTGTAAACCTCTCCAACTGCTGCGCTTCTCTTCGACTCATCTAGGTGATAAAGATAAGAAGCTTTGATTGAATCTCCTTTATCTCCACTGAAATTGTCCAAGAAAAGATTCAGATTATACAAATAAGCTTACATATGATTAATAAGAGCTTCTTTATCTTACAGTATTACAGAGGCACACTGATCCGGCTTTGTGACACTGATTCCGACGTTGTACTTTGTGAAAGTTCGAGATGTGGTGTCATATCCAGCTTCAGCACCAAATGAGATAGTTGTTGAACCTAGTGTGGCTGTTACATCAATTAGAGGGTTTTTTTGTAAAGCTGCAGCAGCTGTAAGTGTTGCGTGATCATGAAAGTATTGGACTTCCAGCTGTAAATCATAGTAAGGTTTTCAATTCAGAATGCATAAGAATCATTATATCCATATATTAGGTAAAAGAAATTGTAGATTGTAAAACCTTGCTCGAGTTGTAATCAGGCACTTTGAAGGAGGCAATGGCTTTTGTCGATGGGAGGATCTCAGTGAATGTAATGGTTGTCAGGATCTGTCCAGGTAAAACGAAGAGACTAAAAACATGGCTTTGCAAACTTAGTATTGCGATCTTTTAAGACATATTTGTTTTTTTTGGATAAAAGAGGCTTTACATTTGTATCAGTGTCGATTTTGACATCGAACAAAGTGTTTCTGTACTTGTATTGTGTGGCAATATTAGCAGCATGTAGTACTCCGTTCTTCAAAGCAGTGGAAGTAAGAGCCTATCATAAAACAGCAGAAGAGAAGGGTCAATAGATCCCAACCACTTGAGCCTTTCCAGGCAAAGTAAATAAAAGCAAGTTATGTAGCTCATTAATTATGAGTCATAATCCCATTTCCATTCTACATATCCTTGTGCTTCTGAAGCCACAAAATGTAAATTTCCAAAAACATGTTTTTTAGGAAGCTCATTAGCTAAACTCCAGAACAGATGACAGAAGTAGATACCAATGACTCAAGTCACAGAAATGATTATACAATGCTGATGCAGTAGAATCCATCAGGAGCAGAATCAAAGGTACACACTAGATTAACTCATAACTTGACTTCTATAGCACATACTACTAAACTATTTCATCCTAAACTTGTCCTGTCTCTCAAACGCGTTAGACAATTCTCAACGATTCGCTCACTGAATCGTCAAAAACAGCAGGATAGTGCATAGATAAATTTTAGAACTCAGATAAAAATCATGTGAAGGAATACTAGAACCTATCATACAAACCAACAAGAAGAGTCAAGTCCCACAGGAATGTGAAGAAGAATTAGAACAATTCTTTCTTTGCCAAAACATAAGCTACAGATTCATAAATGCGCTACGAAGAAGACGATTTCAGATTACAAAAACGTAGACACATTGTGAATCGTAGTAGACTTACAACGCCGGAGATACTGTTAGTGGAGATACTGAATTTCTGATCGGTACTGTAATCTCTCGTCAACAAATCTAACACACAGAAGAAGAAAACACACACAATTCAGCTTACGAAACATGATTCTCAACCATAGAAGAGTCTCATACCTTTCGCGTATTTTCCGATGTCGGCGAATAGTCCCGGACCCTTACTCATGGTGATCGGAAAACTCAGAGATCGACAGTTGAGAGAGAGAGAGAGAGAGGATTCCAGAATATTTTTTTAATTTCCAAGAAAAAAAAAAACAAAAAATAGAGAGAGAAAGAGAGGCGAGTAAGTTTTTTCAAGTAAATACTACGTTAAGTAAAATGGTTAGTCACAGTGTAGCAACAAAGGTTTCGTGGTGTAGTTGGTTATCACGTCAGTCTAACACACTGAAGGTCTCCGGTTCGAACCCGGGCGAAGCCATTATTCATTATATTTTTATTTTTTTAAAGAGTCCATTACACTTTTAACATTTTAGATGGACTCATCTAAACCAGCAGCGGATGACAACATTATCTTCTCTTGAAGTAGATAAATAAATTATTAAAAAAATCACATGAGAATGTATTTAGATTTACAAATAATATAACAAATTCCTATTTTTCTAGTCCTAGAATTTACATTTTTCTCAAAATTTTAATAGCATAACTTTGAATTTTATGTATAAAACGGTTTGTAAAATACATATATCACAATCATTCATTTGGACTATTATATATATCCACTTCTTGTTCATAGGACTCAAATTCCACCATTCGTCATATATCATCTCTTTATCTCCTCTAATTTTCTTATCAAATCTAAAATAAATCATGATAGAAAATAAATAAGCTTTTCGGTTAAAGATCCTAAACTTTTTGGTTATATAAAAGTATAAAAGAATACAAAATAAAATAAAATAAGTTGCTTATAATAATAATATGAATGGGTGGTGGTGTCACACACACAGAGCCATGTATGTAGCCTGAGCCTTAAGAAAGTGTGGTCTCGTACCGTCTTTTTGAAGTCTCCACCAAATCGTACCACTTCCCACCATACACAACTAACCACGTGTCCCCTCAACCAAAGAATCTAACCTTGTTCCAACCAATGTAAACTCGACATCTCATCTATGACCCAAACACCACACATCACAGGTGAAAAGATTCGCTTACCTGGCCTAACCCCTTTTAAAGTTAAACTAACTCCGAAGATATGGGCAAAACCTCATTACTCCATCAAACACCTGTCGCATGTTTATATGCCTTCTTGTTTTTTTTATATATATAGTATGATAAATTATCCTCTTAAACATTAGTTAACTATAAAATCTAAATTACTGTCATTTTTTTTCTTAAAAGAAAAGCTAAAGTTCTTCTAATGAAAAAGGTGTTTTTGAAATTGACAATTCGGATAATAAATCCTTGCTAATTAAAAGAAAAAGAAGAAGAAGAAGAAGAAGAAGGTATTGAATAAGCTTGATCAGCTCAAATGATTTGGACTGCTACCTATCGCCAGAATTGGCACAACTTTGATAAGTACTTTAGTTTTCCATCTTTGTGAATGTGTTTCTTTTTTCGGCTTTTCAATAAAGTTTGATGTTAGACTCTTCTTAATCCATAATTATATATAGGTTTTACATGATTTCCCCCACATCACATAATTTTTAAAAAAATTATAAATAGGCTTTCTTAGATTACGCATTATTAGTAAGTAAAGCTAGTGGCCATTGAAAAGATAGTTTTGATATATAAACTTTATCAAAAGATCATTTTGGATTAATCTTGGTTCCGTTTAATTATATATTATATACACCAATTTACTTCACTAAATTTTACGTTCGAATTAATTCATTAAATTTTACGTTCGTATTAATTCATCATGTTTGATCTATATCGATTTACATGATCGGGTTAATTACATCAATATAACCGGGTATAATTAACCGCAATATTAACTTGAAAAATCCCCATTATTTATTTCCATATATCGGAATGGATATATTACTTCAATTTTATCTTCTTTTTATATAAAATGAAATATATAAGAATTTAAATAAAAGATGAAATATAATAGGATGAGATATTAATGGATATGAGAGAAATAAGAGATCAAGAAGCACCACTTGATCACTTAGAGCCCACGTTCCCACTCTTAATCACCCAAAAATTAAAACAAAGACGTGCTCACATCTCATCTCACTCCCTCACCAGCTCACTTCACTCTTCTCTTTCTCTTTCTCTTTTTTTTTTTATAATCACCTCTCTCAATCATCATTTTGATCAAAAGATCATCACACCACCATATGGCTCTCGACACTCTCAATTCTCCCACCTCCACCACCGCCACAGCTCCTCCTCCCCCTCCGCCTTTCCTCCGCTGCCTCGACCAAACCGAGCCAGAGAATCTTGAATCATGGACCAAAAGAAAACGCACGAAACGTCACCGTATAGATCAACCTAACCCTCCTTCCGAAGAAGAGTACCTCGCTCTCTGCCTCCTCATGCTCGCTCGTGGCTCCTCCGATCATCATCACTCTCCTCCTCCACCGTCCGATCATCAAAAAGATTACAAGTGCTCCGTCTGCGGCAAATCTTTCCCGTCGTACCAAGCGTTAGGCGGACACAAGACCAGTCATCGGAAACCGGTTAGTAGTAATAACAACAACAACAACAACGACGACGGTGAAAACACTAACGGCTCCGTTACTAATAACGGAAATATTAATATTAGTAGTAACGGTTTAGTTGGTCAAAGTGGGAAGACTCATAACTGCTCTATATGTTTTAAGTCGTTCCCGTCTGGTCAAGCATTGGGTGGTCACAAGAGGTGTCACTACGACGGTGGTGTTGGTAACACTAGTAACATGATCACTAGCCACGGGTTTGACCTAAACTTACCGGCTGATCAAGTTACCGATGAGACCATTGGGAAAAGTCAACTCTCCGACGAAGAAACAAAGTCGGTGTTGTGATTATTATTATTATTATTACCGATCGGGCTTAGCTAGCTAGTGATCGATCATTAGCTGAGTCTGTGTAATGAAAATGATTGCAGTGGACTTTTTGATTATTTTAAATTTCTGTTTACGTATACGGAAAGATTAAAAATCTTCAAATTTTTATTCGTTGTTGTTTATAAAAAAAAAAGTTAAAAAAGAAAACGAGGAAAATATTTTGGATTTATTCTTAATTTTGTTTAGATAAGAGAGAATAATAAAAACTACAAGTTCTTGGAAATTTCCTTCATTTTATGTTTTTTTCCATTTACTACTTCCGCAAGCAAAGGAACCACTTCTGTGGAATCTGTCACTCCACAGCTTGAAGTGATCTGTTCCTAAGGATTCAACAATTAGATTAAACATGTTCTAATTTTTTACAAAATAATCAATTTATTACTATTTTAAAACATAATTTGATTAGGCGAAAATAGTATTAATATTGGGTTATGTTAAGTGGTATTAAATTATTGAAGTAGTGATAGATCGGTTAGTAGTACCTAACGAAAGCTAATCCTTAAGTGTCTTGTCGTCTTTGATTACTATTATCTTTTGATTGGTTGGCACTCACACACTTCCCTCAACGCTTAAATTATCTATAAATCTGTATTATTTCATTTTCTAGAGTTGTTTTCACGAGTCTTTTAATATATTTATGATAATTTTGTTCCGACGAAACAAAAAAATATCTTACACGTCCCAATCGATTCCAGTTCTTTATGTGTCTTCTAAGGAAAAGAGTAGTTATATGCATTTCAAAGAAAATGTGGATATTGAGTATTCTCTAAATTAAGTGCCACTATATACATACAATTCATTTTTGTTGTGGCACCTACTAAAATTGACGTTTATTAGATGTTTCTTTAGAATTGTATTTTGTTGACTTAATGGGTTAAAAATTACAAGTTTTTAACTCAAAGAAAGACTACAAAAGAGAATGATAGTTCTAAAATAACGAGGGGAAATTTTCTTATAATAAACTATGCCATATAGCTTACATCTTACATAATCATGTGTAAATTAGTATAAAGTTTGGTGGTTTTCCCATGTCTATTATTTACTATTGATTTCGTATTGTTAGAAACTTGACATTGCACAATGTGGGCATATTGTGATTTGTAAGGCCTTACAAGAATATCAAAGGCCTAAAAAGCACATGAACGTTCCACTGGTATCCAAACTAGTTTTGGCATGGTCTCGTTGAAATGGTGTTAATGTACCAAAGACTCATTCTTTGGACCTTAAGAAAAATGTAATAGCTAGAGCCTAGAGCCCATAGTGATAGTGTGTCCTCTCTTATATATAGCTGAGAAAATATATAGCCCAATTATATTTTAAATCAGAACTCGATTAATGTCGAAGAAAAAATTAAGAACAAGAACTCAACGTACGATAAGTCGATAATCAAAGAGGAAAAGTTCACAAGACATGTTCACAAATCCATATTGTCTAGCCCATGTTTAGGTTTTCTAGCATGATATATATATAAAATATGTAACAAACATCAGTGAATGTAACTAGGATCAGATAGGCATGCATTTGGGGAACCATACTCTAACAAGCATCTCAAATTCTCAATAGTTTTCGTCTTGTAAACATAGTTGTCATGATTTCTACTGGATAAAACTAAAAAGTTATATTTGTTAGGATTCACTTCATGAAGTCTCAAGTCTCTAACTTTCTTGACAAAAGTTGTGGCGTTTAAGTGATCTAGCTATATCAACTGTGTTTAAATGTCTAAGCAAATGAACTTAAGAACACATAAGCTCAACGAATACTTCATGCGTTCTTTATATTAGCACTAATGAACTGAACTTGAAGTAATAGAGGGAATAAAGAAATATATAGAGAGACGGCTGCATCCTAGTGGAAATTTGCCTAATTGGAGTGTAGGTAGGTGTAAGGATACCACGTACGTAAGCCATTAACGGCGCCGTTTCACCGCATTACTAATGGGAAGTATATGTTAGAAGAAGACACTTTTGATTTATCAATATATATCTTGTAGCTCTTTTGCTCATCATGTTTGATTTTTATTTTACTAATGTATTTGCTACACACGTGAGACAGCTACGTAGGCAAGAAACGCCTCTATCTTTCTTCTAAAACATTATGTTACATATAAAATTATCAAAACCCTTAAGGTCGATTTAAGGGTCATATAACGGATTTGTTTCGTTGAAGGGCCAAGCTTAGACTTAACCCTAAACAAAAAAACACACAATTAATCTCATTGGTTTCTAAAATAAATTATTTACAAAGCATACGTACTGCATGAGCCATATTTGTAACTACTAGACCATATAGAATATTTTACGAAAGACAAATACATGTTTTTCACTACAAAAAACACAAACTTATTACTATATTTTTTGGTTGAAGATACACTCTTTGGAGGGGACATTACATTAGCCTAAATGCATGTGAAGTAGCTAATCACACTAATATTTTTGGTTGAGAAAGATATGTAACTAAATAATAAAAATTGGAAAAAAATTGTCAACAAATAAACACTAGACAGATAGAATTGAGAATTGGATATCAAATAATCGAGATCGTTCACGCATGACGCAACCCATATATAGAAATTTATATAAGAAAGAAATATTTTTTGAGAAAATTGAATAGAAGAAATAAAATAAAAAAGAAGAGAAAGTGGAAAAGAACCAATGGTAGAGGAGGAGGCACAACTATTCGCGGAGACACGGAGCCGCTCCGCACCCATCACCTTGGAATCTCTTCTCTTTCTCTTTCCTCATCACCAACTAGTCAACAACCACACACACCCCCTCACCATTTCTTTTTTTTCTTCTTTTCTTTTCATAATTGACATAGCATTACCCAAAAACAAACTAGCATATAATTTCTTAGGAGACAAATTATAATTACCCATATAATCGGAATCTAAACTCATAATACAAAACGATACAAAGTTGTTTTTTTTTATCTAGTAAACGAGTACCATAATAGTTAAAAAAACGGTACAAAGTAATACGATTATTTTTTACTAAAACGATACACCTAATCTTATAGCCGTATCGAGTTACCAATCAAAACCTATCATATTTTAACAATACAAAATAAGAAGTTTTTGGACTAATCATTCTATTTTGTAGTTTTGTAGGGATGTATTAAACTTATTGATTATCCAATTATAATTAAAAATAATAAATCACAAAAGCATGACCCATTCCTTCACTCAAGTATCAATGTACCTCTCCTCTCTGTCTATATATATTACTTACTCTGCCTTCTTCTTCCAAACATTAAAACCCTTGTCCCACTCTCTCTCTCTCTCTTACAGCAAATATCTTTTTCTTGTACCAAAAGCAAAAAAGATATCATCTTCTTGAATCTTCCAAGATTACAGCAAAAAAAAACCAAATCAAGGAAAGAAAGAAACATTACTTCAGAAAAAAAAAGATTTTACTATGAGTTGCAATGGTTGTCGAGTGCTTCGAAAAGGTTGCAGCGAGAATTGCATCCTCCGTCCATGTATTCAATGGATCGAGTCACCGGAAGCTCAAGGCCATGCTACAGTCTTCGTCGCTAAGTTCTTCGGCCGTGCTGGTCTCATGTCTTTCATCTCCGCCGTACCTGAATCTCAATGCCCTGGTACTTTATTCAAAAACAAATCCCTTATCTCTTTCTCTTCACCTTTGTTTCAACACGACGACGTTTCTTGATTCTAAGGGTATTTTCGACTTTTTACAGCTTTGTTCCAGTCTTTGCTCTACGAAGCTTGTGGAAGAACTGTGAATCCGGTGAACGGAGCCGTCGGGTTGTTATGGACTGGGAATTGGAATATTTGTCAAGCCGCGGTTGAGACGGTGCTTCGTGGCGGTTCTTTGAAACCGATACCGGAGCTTCTCAACGGCGGCGGTGGATTCGCCGGGTTCCCGTCTCCTACTTCTGACGAAGCTTCTGAGATCTGCACTGAAATGTTGAATCTACGGAACGAAGATTCCGGTGACCGGAATATATACCATCACTGTCGATTCTCGAGCTCTAGATCCAGATCGACGGCTTCTCCGCCGAAACGGAAACGATTAACGTCGGAACAACCTTCGTCGGAGCTCGATCTATCTCTAATCCCCACTTTCCCGATTAAAACGGCGCCGTTCAAGGAGGATACACCGTCGATGTACTCTGAGGAGTCTGTTACCACAGTGTCGTTCCGAGACAACACCGCCGGTGATCGGTACGTACGCGGCGGAGGAGAAACGGCGAAGTTGCTCAACCTTTTCGCTTAAACGGCGTCGTTCGTTTTTTGAAATATTGGGGGTTAAAAGTGTAATTTCGAGTAACTTCTTTTTTCCTTGTGCCCTTTTTTGGATTAATATTTTGGGAAATGTGGCAAATTACGTGATTTTGATTTTCTCACTTTTTTTATTAATTATGAGGATATTAACTTAAAAAGTAATCTTTAATTAATTTAGAGAATAACTGATAAAATTCGTCGGTGGTGTACTGTTTAGTTTGGTTTCATAATCATATCATCCCCATTGAATTTTGAATATTAAAAAGATAAACTATGATTATGTGTACGGTAAAATGATGATTATGAGCTTATTATATTGTTTGTTTTAACTTTTAATCGATATATTGAACAATAAAAATGATATAAATCACGGATTTGAAGTCAACATCTTCCAAAAGCCAAAGCACCGGCCAAGTCTTGACACCATCGTAAACGTACTTCGATTATTTAAGGACCACAACATGTAAACACAAGTTGATGATATTTTGATAATCAATCATCTTGATTTACTCCCCCATTAAATACATAATAAGCATTAATGATCTCCAGGTTTATTGTCTTAGTACTTAATACATTTCTTATCCAAATGGTTTCTTTGATACAACTGTCTCTCAATGGCTTTGTCTTTGACGTATAAATTTATTTAAAGATTAGTCTATACCATACAATCTCCGTATGAAATGAATACAAAACTCTTATTAGGATTAAAGAAGGGTGCTTTACATAAAACATGTGAATATGTTTTTTTTTCATCTTATTAAACGTTACCAACGCAATCGTTGGAAAAACGAAACAAACGATTGTGTTGATAACGATTAAAAATATGTGAATATGTATGAATGGGAGAGTAGAGTAGATAGAAATGCATATGCATAAATAATAAAATGGATTGAACCAAAAAGTTAAGAGGTTACAAAAGGAGAGGAGAGCTTTCGAGGGAGAGGCGGCTTTTGGACGACGCAAAGAGCCGTTTTTGTCACTTCTTCGTCGTGGAATCTTCAAAAGTACTCTTTTTTTTCTTTTTTAATTATATTTTGTATTTTGTTTTGATAACAAAATAAAAACTAATAGTATATATCAAGGTATTTATTAGTTGTTCTGTGGACTGTGGATGATGGCGTAGAAAATAGAAATAATTAAATAGACCAATAACATGTTTGCTTGCTTATAACATATTTTAAAATTTTGAGTATCCGACAAAATACAATTGCGGAATCATCATTCTTTGAGACCTATCATATATTTTCATTTTGTTTGCATATTTATATAGAAAACTTCATCAAATAAATTCATCAAACATAACCAACTTATTTTAAATGGTGGTGGCTAGATGTAAACAAAATAATTGGACATGGGGTTAATTTGTAATTTGCATGGTAACTTTGTCATCCCTATTTCATCAATTAAATTGGTACCATGTATTTTTATCCGGTTAAAATTTGGTAAATGAACTATTCGTCGATTACATATATTTTGGAAGATTCGCGGCTGTAAACCGGGAATTATCTTCCAAATAAATATATTATTTTTACGTTTAAAAATCACTTAAATTATTGAAAAGAAACATACAGTTTAAGAGTAGAATATAAATTTGAAAACTAGACAAAGATTACAAAAAAGGTACAAATTATGTAATAATTAGATCTTTGAAAATTGAGGACAAAAATAAAAAAATTAGATCTTTGTAAACTTACAGCTAATTTTACAAAAAAAAAAAATGTTTCATTATCATCATAGAAAATAGAAAGAAAGAAAAAAACTACATTGTAGTACATTAACGATGACTTTCTTTTTTTGTGTAAGAAAACAAAGATCGATATATTTTTCGAGTTTTATTTGCAAAAATCGTTGAAAATGAGGATAAAAAATAATGTTGTTGAAACAGAAGAAGTGATTTGAAGATCTTACGAAGTGGGACACATTTCGACCAGCCACCACTGACTGGGCAGCAAACAAATGCTTGTGGTCCACGTCACTCTCTCTTCCTTTTTCTGACACCCTAAACTCTTTTCTTTTCTCCTTTCTTTTAAAACAATCTTTTTATTTCAACAACCTCTCATCATCGACAATCTCATTATTTTCTTTGATTTGGGCAAAAACACTCGACCCAACCCAATTTCGAGTTGAGTTAGTAAGTTTCTTGATAGCCCTAAAGTTTCTAACAACAAGAAGACTTATTCATCTTGAAGAAGAAGATAGAACCTTAACTCTTTGCTAAAGTTAAAAAGAATTGTTTATTATTTTGTTTTGGCCATACAAAAACCTAAAAAGTTTGGTGCTCCACGAGATGAGGATTTTAATGAAAGATCTTTTCGAATTTTGGGATATGAGAGAGAGTGGGGTTTACTTCATCCTCCTTCGTTCATTCTCGTCTGTTTATTAACATCTAATTAGTGTCTAAACATGAATTTTACAAAATTCATGGACCTAATTTTACTTTTTAATCTACTTTAAAACTATGGAGCTAATTATACTAGCTAGTAGAAAGATTCTATACGATTTGGATAAACATGAGTTCCATCACCAAAATTATAAAAATGAGAATAAAATACTTAAAAACATTTGAGAAAGATTCGTGTCTGATGCCAAAAGCCACGAGCAGCCGCAGTTTTTCTATTAGGGGCCCAAATATGCATTCATCACCTTCTCCACTTAAGTCGGTGTGAGTGAAAGAGTCCACTTGATACATACGAACAAATGAGTTTAGTTATTCTTAAATTATTAAGGAATACCTAAACGTAAATAACTATGTTTGAAAAATCAAACGTTTTCTTTCTTTCTATATTCCACAAAAATGGTGATCAATAAAAAAAACACATGTAGGTGAAAAAATAAATCGTGGAACATCATAAAACTAGTCAATTTAAATAGAATATTAAATCAATAATGAAGAACATTGAAAATCAAGGTTGTATTCATAATGATTCATAATAAAACACCATGCTATTGATTTTTCTTTTCTTTTTGTGGGTTATCTATCTTAGGATTAGCTCAAATATTAACAACAACATAGTTGGTTTTGGAGTGTCAAAGCTAACATATTTACCAACTGTTCTACTGTTGTTACGATATATAATTTCTTTTACAACACCTTTATGTGGAAGACATAACAAATCGACATATTTAGACTTCTGAATCTTTGTGTGATTTGAAATTTATGCGCATGTCCGGACAATTATCCCAAGACAGTCCCACTTCATACAAGACGTCTCAATTGTTTGTTTCTTGCCTTTTGTATTTTCTCCAAGTTAGTTAGCTTTTCTATTTTAACGAGTTTCTTGTGAATCAATATATCAGTAACACTATTCATAACAAAATAAATGTTAACTGACTTAAGGTTATTAATCGAGATGATGATAATCACAAGACTTGGTCAGCATATTGTGGTCCTTAAGCAAGCAAAAAAATTTAGGGTATATATAATTGTGTGATTATTATTATCCTTGGAGTAAGGAGAGAGGACCCAAGAGCCATATTGCCCCTTCAAATCTTTTGTTGGCCGTACACTTATAATTTACACTTCTTAATCAAAAAGATATTCTTTTTATTAAAGTGTCGAACAAAATATAAAATATAAGATTACTAATCAAAGTCTTTAATCTTTATCGATTCGTCTAATGTATGAGTTGATGATTCAAGATTTAATATATATATGATGATTACAACGTCACTAGCTAACATCAATCTATCGGGAATCATATTTTTGTGCGAAGGGTGTATTTGTAAGACTTGTTTGGGATGATGATAATCACAATTCACAGACAGTGTTGAAGATTTGGGGAAAGATCGCAGGACAAGGACATGAAGTGGGATCCTACACGTGACTTTCACGTGACTGGTTCCCTCATCGCTGGAACATATTATCCACCTTTTTGGGTCCCCTTCTGATTTCTCAAACTTTGACTAAATCTCTTTTTTTATTACATTGTTGTTGTACTGTACCACATGTAAATCATCTATATACGAATTAGAGAATATGTCTTTGATAAAATATTGGTAATAAATCGCTTTGTTTTGTATTAAGCATTCATCCCAGTCAAACAAAGCTTTACTAACCACACCAAATAAACCATTAATAATGTAGGTTTTGTCAGTTGCTAGTGCACGGTCGAAATGTGTTTTAAGTGTAAATTGGACCAGTCAGAAAAAACGAGCTCAGTTTTCATATAGTTAAGGGTGTTTGCAAGAAAAAGTTTTTAAATTTTCATGTTTTCTATTCTCTATTTTTTTATAAAAAGATGTAGGTCATGCAAAGTTAAAGGTAACAATTAAATTTGTAAGATTTATCGAATCAAAACCCTCATCCACAAAGGGTTTCGGTTTTTAAACTCTATTGTAAAATTATATTTTTATTTTACTTTGTTGGATTAGTCTACATTTTGTTTGTTGATTTTAGATTGTAATACTGTAGTTCGTTACAAATCAGTAACACTACAAAAAATAAAATAATAAACCATTTAAATAGGCTTTGAAAGTATGGGCCAGAAAGTGCCAATATGTAACAGTTTGATAAAGCCCAATAGGCTTAACTTACGCAGCTCCGTTATGTCTAACGAGACGTACGCGGGGAAGGCATGAAACACAAAACCAATTAAGCTACAATGAGCGTTTACCTATTATACCGTGTTTCTTTTTTAAACAATTAAAACTTAAAATTGGCATCGGCTTAAGGAAATGTAGTTGAAAAGTGTAAACTTAAGAGTTAGCTTGAGAGGTGTTTTAGTTAGAGACTCTCTCCTACTTATATGATATTAATAATCTGAAAAATCCATTAATTGATCTTGAATTCTTGATGACAATTTAAGCTTTTCTTTTCTTTTTTACTTTCTTTGCACAATAAAAGCTCTTTATAGCTATTCAATTTCCTATCTCTTTTGTACGCAACAAGAGTTACAGTAACCTTTTATTGGATTCTCCTACAACTACAAACATTTTCTAGAGGGGACCAATGGAACAAGACTAACCAACCAACGATAACTATTTATGACCAATAAGTCAGTCTTTTAAACCAGCTTAACTCTGCGGCCACGGGCATACAAAAGAGAAAATCTGATAAATGCGATACATAAATTATTTGTAGATTTATGTCTAGCCGCTTGAGTGTTTAGTCCATGTTATATAACTTATATATATCTCAAGGCCAAGAAATTTTGAATTCAATAATTGAACAACGTCCAAATGCTAAATACAAAACCGACCAAACTCATAGGGGTATATATAATTTTTATTTTTGTTGCAAAGTGCATGCAGTGATTTTATCCATGAATGCGATTGCGCGGCTAAAGAGAATAATAGCAACCTAGATGACAAAAATACTCAGCCGTACGTATATACATAAATACAAACTAAACCTGCCACTTCACATGTCACCCACCATTAAGCACCCCCTTCAAAGAGCCTTGATGCTTTCTATATAGTAACAAAAACATTCAACTTCTTTTGTTCGTATCGTATGTAATGTTACAATAATTTTGAGTAATAATACTAAAAATGTAACACTTTCCTTAAATAACATATACATTGTTTACACAGACTACAAGATTCAGCGTAAAATACATGCACCCTTCCACGACCTAACTATTGGATTCCTTTGTTTTAGCTATTTAAGACATATATATACTGGGCACATCTCTATATATCGGGGAAAAAGCTGTTCGTTCTTGCAAATATTTGTCTTACACAACACAAGCGACCGAAGCGATGCGTTTCCCAATGATAAGGTTTACCCACATACTTACACGACTCTCTCTACTGTCTCGTCTCTTTCTTTCCTCATCCTTCTCCTTTGTCTCCTTCCTCTCTATTCTTCACTTTTTCAGAATTTCTTTTTACGTAAATATTATGGACATGTCGTTTTCACCACCCTTCTCTACTCTTTTTTTGTTCTTTTTGTTTCCTCCTTGCGCCACAATTAGAAGATTGAGAAGATTCAACCTACATTTTTCTCTCTAAAACTCAACAACACAAATGACCAAGACCCGGATTCTTAACCCGACCCGACTCCCTTCTCTCAAACCACTACGAGGCTGCGACGCCAACTTCATGGAACAGCTCCTCCTCCATTGCGCAACAGCCATCGACTCAAACGACGCAGCATTGGCTCACCAAATCCTTTGGGTGCTCAACAACACCGCTCCACCAGACGGTGACTCCACCCAACGACTAACCTCAGCCTTCCTCCGCGCGTTACTCTCACGCGCCGTCTCTAAAAACCCTACATTATCATCCGCCATTAGTTTCCTACCTCCGGCAGATGAACTCCACCGGTTCTCGGTCGTGGAGCTTGCAGCATTCGTCGACCTCACTCCTTGGCACCGGTTCGGATTCATAGCGGCCAACGCAGCCATCTTAACCGCCGTGGAAGGTTACTCAACGGTTCATATCGTTGACTTAAGTTTGACTCATTGTATGCAAATCCCTACTCTCATAGACGCCATGGCAAGAAGACTCAATAAACCTCCTCCGCTTCTTAAACTCACCGTCGTCTCTTCCTCCGATGACTTCCCACCGTTCATCAACATATCTTACGAAGAACTCGGATCCAAACTCGTCAACTTCGCCACCACAAGAAACATAACAATGGAGTTCACAATCATACCTTCAACTTACTCTGATGGCTTCTCATCCCTCATACAACAACTACGGATTTATCCTTCTTTCAACGAAGCTCTCGTCGTTAACTGCCACATGATGCTCCGCTACATCCCTGAAGAAACCCTAACTTCATCGTCATCATCGCTGAGAACAGTTTTCTTGAAACAACTCCGATCTTTGAATCCAAGAATCGTAACCCTAATAGAAGAAGACGTAGATCTCACGTCTGAGAACTTGGTTAACCGGTTAAGATCGGCTTTTAACTACTTCTGGATACCATTTGATACAACCGACACGTTTATGAGCGAGCAGAGGCAGTGGTACGAGGCAGAGATAAGTTGGAAGATAGAAAACGTGGTGGCGAAGGAAGGTGAGGAGAGGGTGGAGAGGACTGAGACGAAGAGACGGTGGATTGAGAGGATGAGAGAGGCTGAGTTCGGTGGTGTTAGGGTTAATGAAGAGGCGATGGCGGATGTGAAGGCGATGCTGGAGGAGCACGCCGTCGGGTGGGGAATGAAGAAGGAAAATGACGACAACAGTCTCGTGCTGACGTGGAAAGGTCATAGTGTAGTGTTTGCTACCGTTTGGGTTCCCATTTAAATCGAGTTGATTATATTTGATTTAATTGGATTGCTCTGATTTGTAGTTGGGTCTAATTCTAGTGTCATTGTTTTGTATTAATTAGTTCCAACATTACCGAAGAAAATAATCGTTATTGACTTATTGTAACTTTTTATATGCATTTTTAGTTGACGAAATATACATAGTAGATTCAAAAACAGAGTGGTACACCAAGAAAAAAGAGATTAAAATAAAGAGTAGGATAAATACAATTATCTTCTTGAAATAAAGACATAAACAAAACAAATGAAATAACAATATTTTATCATAGTCAAAATGAAGTTTCAAACATTAATCAAATGAAAAAGAAAATAAAGATGAATTGGATAAGATAAAAATAAATAAAAAGGGGATAACAAAATAGCTTTATATTATCCCATCATCATCATCTCTAGTTAAACGCACCACAGTCACGACGGATGTTACCATTACGGCTATTCTTGACTCCAACACGGCCGAGTTTGGTCATAGCCGTCACAAAAGCGCGGTTGAAAGCAGTAGAGTTTGAGGCCCAAGCGTTAACGGTGGGTCTTGAGCGACCGTCGGTGAAGAGAACTTGATCGGAGGTGAAGAGACCTTTGCCTTGTTGAAGATTCTTGAAGTAAGTGTTGTCAAACGTCTTGGGGGTGACAGGGTCCATGTTGATAGCGATTCTTGGGTCCACATTCTTAGGACAAGCCTTTTGAAGCTCTATAGCGTAAGCTTTGTTTAGAGTTGGGTCCACTGAGTTGATGCCGTTGAAGTTGTAGATTCTTTTAAAGACCTTGCCGCAATGTGCGAATCCAAGGGTGTGAGCCGCTACATTATGAAATATATATATCGGTTTAGATATTGATGCATTTTGGGTGATATAGTTATATGTAACTATGTAAGATATGTTTTGTTTTAAATTTTGGTTTACCTGAAAGAGCAATCATATCTTCTTGGGTAAGTTTGTTTTTCTTGAAAAGAGCGTTGAGTTTGTCTACGTTATCGGAAGGTCCTGGTAAGTTTCCTTCGACACTAGACGCAGTTGATACCAATCCGTCGAATCTACCGAGTTCGACTTCATAGGACGGTCCTCCAGCCTATACATGCATTTTATAAGACCATGTTTCATAAAATATTTCTAACTAGCAATGAGATATACTAATATTTTTTTTTAAATGCTCACGACAATATAGTATTTTTAGAATATGAAGATTAATATGAATTTTAGTGTAGGATAAATCTTGTTATAGAATGGTGAATTCGGATACCTACCGCAACAACGACATCTCGGGTGGCCAAAGTAAGAATATCAGCGCATGAGACCTTGTTCCGGCACTGAGGGTTAGCGTCAAGGGCTTTCTTAGCTTGGATCACCACATCAAATCCATCTCCGGCTAGCGAAATGTTATCTGGATGATCCTTCTCTGCCTTGTTCTTAGGCGTTGACTGGATCATGACTGAGGCATCACAGCCCTACAATGCCAATTACGTACACCAAAAGGGAAGAACTAAGAAACCAATGAATCACCTAACAAGAGAGGAGAACATAGATATAAAAACGCTTTAAACTAAAACATACATTGACAAAGCAGTCGTGGAAGAAGAGACGGAGAGTGGCAGGTATGGTGACGAATGTCTGCTTTACTTTCTTTTGGACGGCATTTCTCACGATTTGTTCGACGTTGGGGCAAGTTTTTGAGTAGAAACCGCGGCTTAGCTGCGCGGTGGTTGTATCGGGAAAGACTGAGATTGTGAGACAAAGTACCACGACTAGAACCATACCAAAGCCAGCCATTATCTTGGACAAAACCGGGAGAGAAGGAGTGTTGAAAGTGATCCAAGACAAGAAGAAGAGATGCTTTGAATTGATGATGATAGTAAAAGTTGCACGATAAATGGTTTATATAATGATGGGCTTGGAGGACAAAACAAATTATTAAAAAAGATCCATTTGTTTTTATTGTATTTTAGGCTTTTATTCGATTTTTTGGTTAACTGCACCAGGCCTATACCTTATTCATTTCATTTTATACTTGTTACTTGTTAGCATGATGTAATTAAAATTAAGTTACTTCTGTTAAAAGTTCTGACAATAGTGGAAAATGACCAAAGAGTTCTTAAGTGAGGATGAGACATACATAATTGAGTTACCAATATCCAATTTCTAATTTGCCTCAGTTAAATTAATCGTGTACTTATATAATTAAGATTAACTGTATGAATATGTAATTATGGATTTATCTGCTGTAAAAGGTAAATCTGGATAGCCGACAACAAAATAACAAAAATGGATCGCGGAAACAAAAAGAAAGAAAGTAAAAGTGGATTACCATTACTAAAAGTGGACATGTGGTTTGCACGTCGTTACATGAAAGTCAGTGAGAGCATCATAATGAAAAACAATACTTAGAACAACAGTAACTATACATGTTAATGGTGGAGGTGCATACGAATATCACTTCATTGGTGCATAACACCTAATTTTGTTCCCTGCCATGTTATATCATATATACGTACACAGCTAATTTATGAAACAGATATAGTATATTTTTTTCTAAATATACAATATCATGTGATAAATTGTTATATATGCTCGAAATAGGTGATTCGACCGCATGAAAGCAAACTTAGCTCAACCATATACTTGATACTCTGCACAGATGGTTAGGAATCTAAAAAAATGTTATTTAAAGTTTGTGGAAGATCACTTAAAATCCATTACATAGAATTTGGATCTTTATTCTAACCACGCCTTGAAATGATTAAAGGCAAAATGCCATTTGCCTTTTAAATAAACAATTATGATGAAGAAATTGTGCAAGCCACGCTCCTTTTTGTTTGGGTTGACAACTTAATTAATGTCAAACCATTAAAAAATATCTGCGGTTCATACAACCTCTATTGCTTTATGCGTTTTAATTTAATTTATAAATCTGCTTATGATATTTTCTCTAGCTAGAGAGTAGAGACACCTACGAGAGGCTTCCCTTCTTTAAACACAAGCATAGTGTTTCCCCACGAAAGTTTCCATAACACGAATTGAAGCACATCCATGAATTTGTGTTCCAACCTAAATAACTTCTGATCATCTTCATTGGGCGTCCAACGAAGATGTTACTGTTACTACTCCTTCTTTCGTGCAAAATTATCCATAAATTGCAAATTTTTGTACAAATTTTTTTTTTGAAATTTTTATATATTCCTATAGAAAAAAAAAATTATGTCAAACAAATATTATATAGAGATGCTCAATTATGGTTTTAGTTTTTGATTATTTCCTATAATAAGGATTCATAAATTGGAAATAGCAAGGAGAGTACACGTCCCGTAATTTATAAATCAGAAAACAAAAACCCTAACAAGTCTTTAATTATATTAAAAAAAACTCTAACAAGTCTAACCCTGAAACCCCTTTTTAAAAAGCCCTAACGAATCTAAGAGAAACGCTATGGAACTCCCCATGTTCTTGTAGAAGAGATTTTGCGCAGAGACTTCCGGTGAAATCTCTGATCAGATTCATAACCCTTTCGAAACTCTATGGAACTCAACGATCAGAACACAATACTTTACGTCGAAACATCTTATTCATGCGCAGTCAAGAAATCCTGATATCCTTCCTTCTTCTCTGCTATGGTTTTCAAAAAGGCTATAATAGTGAACGAGCAACATATTACTTCAGTGCTACGTTAATACGGCTCCATATTTAGTGGTGTACGATACTAGACTAAACTCTTATTGTTTACATTCCAAAGAATATTACTTGGATCGAGCTATGTCTTATTTTCCAAGCTTAATCTCTATCTAGCTAGTTTACATGCATCTTGATCTTATTCTTTGTTAAATAATGGTAATTATAATGTTGGTTTTTTCTTCTTATTAATTACCTCGTAGTAGTTTTTTGAGATTTTCTCTAGATATATATGACTTTAGGATTAGTATACTCAACTCGGAAACCCAAAAGATATTTCTCATCAGCTCTATTTAACATATATTCTTAGCTAGAAATTGCAAAATCCCTAACAAGAACATGAATTGATCATCAAGATATAGAGTGTCTTCGGCCTTTGGGTGGTTTGGTTTGTCCTTGTTTGAGTCCAAAAGGGTTAAGCTTTCCGAGTTTTCGAGATATAGAGCTTATAAATGACTTTCTTGGTAATCGAGGCTTAACCACCAAAGCAGTTGAAACCGAAGAAGAACAATCAGAACCACTCGTGAGTACTTCAAAAGCTTTCTCCTTCTCCAACTCCTTGAACTTCATTTTCACTTTGATCAACTCGAGCTTCAAGTCTTGGTTTTCGCGGTTTAGTTTGGAGAGTTCATTGTTGTAGGAGCTAAGCTCATCAGGAGGAGGAAGAGTATCTCTAGTGGTTGCTGCTACTGCTGAAAAATCTGATTCGCTTAAAATTTCACGGAGATGTTGTTGCTCATAGTAGAGAACTTGAACCATGGTTTGTACAGGGAGACGATCATTTTGAGCTGCGTGAGCACACTTTTCTCTTGATAGCTTTTGACAGTCTATTAAGCTGCAAACTTTCTTCTTCTCCATTTCACTTATATTCGGATGTGTCTGCACCAACAAGATTATAAACAACATCTAGTTCAACATTTTATAAACAACATTTTATAGCTTATAAACAAGATTATAAGTAACACTAGAGATTTCTCATTTTCTTGGATCATATGATTCAAAATCCATCACATCTTTAAAACTTTCCAAGATATAGGTCAGAACATTCTGAAAATGTTAAATCTTGATTTCTTCATCAAAATAGTTCCAATGTTATCAAATTGTATATATACCTTGAGGTAGATGTCTATGGCTTGATACATTCCATCTTCAGTAATCCTAGACTGTTTTGGAATACATTCAGCAAAACCGATGAATTTCGCCAAGTTTATGTTTCTATCAGAAGCAATTTCAGCCAGATAGCTCTCCATCAATTCACCAATATCACTGGCAAAGTCAGCAGAGCTTCCTTCAACTTCAAACTCAAGATAGTTCATGAGGATACGTTGAACAGTGTCAACATCAAACATTGTGTTGTCTCCATTCAATGAGTAAGAAGGAATCAAGAGATCATCAAGGACGGCTTGTCTTAACTGTAATGCCATTCTTTTCTCCAAATCAAGCCTGCAAGCTACCGTGGTTTCGAGGTATATCGCAGCTCTTAAAAGCATCGAGAGAAAGCTAAATGACATTGTGTTTCTCTCCCTCGGAAGAAGACTCACTATTGTTTCAAGAATCAACCTTTTCTCATGTTCTTGTTCTGCCTCCATCTTCTTTGTTTCTCTTTTCCCAAAAATCTCCTGTATTCTCAAAAGAGAAACTGACATTTCATTACATCTTTCTTTGAAATTATAGTAAACACAAAACACATTGTTCTACTAAATAAATAAAAAAATCAAGAATCTCACCAACCCTCTTAGAGCTTTTTGAGCATAGAGCATAAGCACTGGACCAAGTGCGTATTGCTTAAACCCTCTAGCAGTCATTGCTATCAAGACACGACGAAACATATCAACCCTTAGAAAAGCTAAATCCTCAGCCCACCAGTCAACTATATTTTCATTCCTCTGGCTCTCCTGACAAGCTGCATAAGCAATGGAATCGATACACCGGTCCACGAGTCTCACTCTCTCAGCTATAGGCAACAAATCTTGAGATTGTTGCAGAACTTTAACCGATTCTGATAAACTCTTGAAGATCACTTCGTTTAAGTACACCTCAGTTGTCTCAACAAGGTTTTCAACAGAGTGTTCCTCTGTCATCTCAAGATACTCTGCTGCACATCGTAGCATCGCAATGTTCTCTGTGGTTATCTCGAAGCTTATGTCGTAGCAGAATTTGATTACTAGCTCAAATGCTTCCGCACCTCCGGGGAAATCTCGGGTTTTGATAACAGTAACGTTGGAATCGTTGCTTGATTCGGACGCAAGTTTCTCTATAAACCCACATTTTGAAACAAGTGGAAACTGCATATTATCACAGAGGCTATGTAAAAGAAAAAGTTACCTCATACTATATAATTAGTAGATCTTGAAATAAAATGAATTTCACCTTGTGTAGTGAAAACAAAGTTTCTCCAACATCAACAGTGATGTCACTTGGAATTTCTTGAGAATAAATCCTGAAAATTTAATTCATAATCAAGAACAGAGGAAGTGAAAAAAAATACAGAAGAAAATGAGAGAAAATTATCAAAACAGAGTGAGAAACAAACAAACCATTCACTAGTTCTCTTCATGGCTGAGGACAGAAGCTCCTTCTTCTTTCCAGACATATTTACCAACACCTAGACGAGAATGAGTTTCTTCTTACTCAAGAAATCAGCCTTAACACTCATTGATAAATAGATTATAGTTTCATGTTTGACATATTCTTACACGCAATCTAAAGAGACGACGAAAGAATATGATCCATCCACCAAAAGTTTTATGGAGAGTACTGTTTAAGGAGTGTTGTGGTCCTAACAAAACATAATAATTGTCAAGTAGTGAACGATCACTCAAACTATTTTACTGAGAAACCGGAAAAATAAACATAGCATGGTTCTTTATATATGTTACCGACAAAAACATGTGAAATGACAGGATTTTACGTATCAAAAGATGAAACTATTGTTCACAAAGGCACACATGCATAAAGAAAGCTTCTATTATTCTTTACTTCTTTCTCCAAAGTTTTAAGATGTTAAATCTTGTCGTCGACGATCAATAATTCCAAAATCTTATGGTCGCAATCAAACGATTTGTGACCTAACATGAACATGATCCATGAAGGACTAAATACGCTGCACGGGATGGATTTTGATTTGTGACAGAACATGTATATTTTGTATCCCTACAAAGCTTTTATTACCAGATTTATACATTTCGTTTGATAATTTAATGTTTGATTGAGACACAACTCGACGTTTGCTGTAATTATGGGGTCTGATCTTGCTCTGTCACTTTTGTTGAAGTTTTGACTAGTAATAGTACTTAATACTATTAAAGAAGTCTCATCCAAAACATAAGAGAAAAAAGGATTCAATATTTGAAGTCTTTTTTTTTTTTTTTTTTTTTTTTTTGAAAAAAACATAAACAAAAAAAATTTACTTAAAAATGATAGACGATTTTAACAGTCTACAAGAATCGTAATTATAACATCGGTTAGCTTTCTCTTCGATATAAGAGAATATGTATATACGTAAGAAAAAACTGATGTGATCATGTGTTCAAACTTAGGTATCACAGTAATATCCATTACAGTATTCAAAGGACAAATAAGAGATGAACAACATCTGTTAGACTGTTAGCATAATTCTTATGTAACTGTGAATATTACATGTGAAACCAAACCATAACGTAGCATAAATTCTTATGTAACCGACAGATACATGTGGAATATGACAGAATTTACCAATCAAAATCTGAAACTTTTGTCCACAAAGGAACACATAAAACTTCTATTCTCTACTTCTTTCTCCAAAGTTGAAGATCTTAAATTTTGTAAACTATCAATAATTCCAAAATATCATGGGTCCATACAACTTTATAATAGAACGAACATTCACCGATTTATTATGACTGAACTTGAACAAATGATTCATAAATTAGACTAAATTAAAAAAGTTGCACATGATATCTTGTATTCCCTCAAAGCGTTCATAACCACAAAATAAATTAAAAATAAATAAAAAGAAGTAATTATTGACCTTTTCTTCTTTTGCTTCCATGTTGCTCGATTTGAATCAAACTTGGAAAATAATCAACCAAATATGGCCGATACGAAGTCATTGTCATAACTCGAAAATCCACATTTTTTACTGTATCATCCTCCTCAGCAATGGACACTGATTTTAACAACTGGTTGTAAAAGAAACGTTTCTCACAAAACAAGACGACATTCTTTTTTTCATGGACCAAAAAACTTATGCCAAGCCAAGATTCATGTCCAGTAGTAGCGACTTCTACTTCTAAAAGCTTGCTCCATGACATATCTTTGGTCTCATTATTAATCTTATTTCTTGTTACCCATATCTCTTTCCTTGATGTATTTTCGCGCTGTAATAATACCAAAAGTTTTTCTTCTCCAACAACTGATAGATACAAATCATCATAACGATAACACTGATAGGGAAGATGTAGACGTTCAAATCTCTCGGTTGCATAATCAAAACTGATTAAACCGAGCTCTTCATCTTTCTCATCAACACCAAACCAATACGTCTTTCCCTTCAAAGTCACGCGGTAATAAGGATATGCAAAGTTGTAGTTTGGAATCGGAGTGACATTAATACTCCTCCATGAATTAGAGTCAATATCATAAATTTGAAATTCTTGGTCTCGACAATGATAACTCTTATAGCTTAATATCCTGTAGCTCTTATTACCGGTTTGTATGTCTTGGTGATATCCAAGAACAAAGTCATGGAAACTACAATCTTTGCTGGTTGGGATCCATTTGGTTTGACCAGTACACGGGTTCCAAACCACAACAAATATAGTGTTGTCTTTGATGGTGCATAATAACAAGCCATCACAGTGAAAGACTTGCTTTATGTTGACTTGATGTGACTTAGATTGATCGATTAAGCTAAGTTCATCCCATGTAACCTCTAGAGAATTAGGAACTCCATTATGGAAATTCACGTTCAGCAAACAAAGCCTAGACTCATGTGTTAGCGAGAGAACCGTATAATGTTTAGCGGCTTTATCACAATGCTTCCTTAAAAACTTTTTGTCGTTCAACAAACGGTTCCATTGTTTGCAAGTAGATCGAAAACGTTTTAAAGATGTGGCTGGAACACAACATAATATTTCTTCTAATAAATCACGTGGAAGCTCCGACATGGTAATCACCAAGCATTCAAAGACTAAACTTCACCAAGCTTGTGAAGTTTTTCTTTCTTAATCTTATTCCCTACTGTTTTCATATATAAATATATATATAGAAGAAGTTGTATATCTTGTTGAAGTTTTTAAATAACTCTTCCTTTTCCTATTTGGTTTATATTGAAGTTGTTAAAATTCTAGATCAAGTGGGAAGTGTGAGACGTTTTTTTTCCCTTCTCATAAAATAAATTAGGCAAAAATAAAACGATATCCAAAAATTTTAGCGATGACACATAAATTTTAAAATTATAATATTTTTTTGTTACATGTGGAATGACAGAATTAATCAATCAAAAATTCCGATTAAAGGGCCAAATCATGATGTGCCGAGTTATTCCTCTTTCTTCCCATAACCAGTAGGCCTTCCCCCTTCAAAGACACTCGGTAATGTCATAAATTTTGAATTTTTTGGAAGACCCAATATTATCTTTTGTAGCTCTTATTGGAAAACTATATTTACACAAACAAAATGTGGATTACATATGGCCAAATTATTGTCCACAAAGGTGTATGCCAATTGCTTCATTCTCCAAGGTTCAAGTTTCTAACAATTATTCCAAAAATTTAATGGTTCATAGTTTCATACAGTTTAAAGAGCATTCACATATGCATGAAGACTTTAGTTACTTAAAATTAGAGGAAGACTAAATAAGCTTTCATGTAGATTGTAACCTTTTCTGATTGACACACCAACTCAAACTTTGTTACACGGGAACAATGCCTTTTGCTCTCATCACTTTCTACTAAAGAAATAAAATAAGTATCGAAGACGTCCACGTCTAAAAACGATTCAAGATTATCAATCTTGATGAAACAACAGAACATAAAATATTACACGGTATGATAAAGAAAACTGTTTCTTATCAGTTCAGAGAGTTGTTTCGTTTTACATTGAAACTTATTTCATAGGAATCGAAGACGGACCAGAAACAGCAACAGCTCTCTGAGCACGCTGCGTTTCACCACGATAGAGCTCCTTCATCTCTTTCTTCACCTTCCTTGCTTCTCGCCTTTCGGTTTTCACAGCATTTTTTCGCTCTTTCTTCTCTTCCTTCGACTCTTGACCATGAGGCTTCCTCTTGATCGGTTCAGCTTTCGGGATTTCAGCTTCAACAACGGTTTGCTCAGCTTTCCTTCCAGGTAGAAACTCAACTGGAAGCATTCCTCTTCCTTGGAGGGTAATGATATTGCCATTTGAATTCAATGCTTTAGATACTGTTTCACTAAGCTTCTTCTGCCTGGCTGACAATGGAGCATTGATTTTACCAGGGTGGTTATCGAGATTAGAGTATGTTGATATTATGGATTGGCAATCGTACTCCTCGCTTTCGTCGCTGCTTTCTTCGGTCACCTCTACCAATTCATCTTCATTCCCGTTATCAAAATTTTCAGCATACTCTACAGTTCGGCGGATAATATGAGCAGCAGTGTCTACTTCCTCTTTATCTTTTACAGAGTCACTGTTCTTCAATATATCCGCAGGGTTCATATATTTTTCTTCAAGCTCATAATTTTTCGCCTTCTCATAAATAAGATCATGAATGTCTTGAGCCATGTACCCTTCTTTTTCTTCTCCTTCAGCTAGGTAACCATCACAGTCACTGTCACTGCCATATTCATTGAGTTCGAGCTGATCAAATAGCTCATCAATTTGACGAGGAACTCTCGGGTTTTCAGCTACAAGTGTATCAGTTAACCCAACAACATTTCCTCTATCACTGACCTCGTGTCTTTCAGAAAACTCAGCCTTGATATTGCTCACACCAGAAGCTTCACCCTGTTGAGTAAGATTAGCTTGAATGACAAAATCTTCTTCCAAATCCTCAACATCAGAACCAAACTCAGATCCATCACTGTTTTCAAGTAAGGCAGCAACTTCAGGATCAATAGCTTTCTGCACCTTGACGTTAACAGTTTTAGACGCCACAGTATACATCAACTTATCATTACCTTCTTCATTCAGCATACCAGAGATCTTAACACGAGACGCATCATAAGCCTTGACATCACGAGGTAACTGATCAATCTCAAACTTGGGGTTTGCATAAAAATTAGAACCACCACCAGTGTTCTTAATCTCTCTCAAATGTTCCAAGTAATTATAGCCATCATCAGGATACCCTAACTCCAAAATCTCCTTCCTCAAATGAGCAGGTAAAGGATTACCCGAATCCCCGTAACTGGAGTAACCATAAGCCAACTCTTCAGGAGCATCTTCGAACTGTGAGTTGTCTTCTTCTTCTTCTTCTTCAACGAAAGCATTGATGTTAACAGGGTTCTGATCAACTCGTAAGAAGATCTTATCACCACCTGGTGCGTCACTGTATCTTGGGTCAGACGTATCACGAGGACACAACTCGAAAGTCGCCGCCTTTTTCTTATCAATGAACTTCTTCTTCCCCATTGTAAATCAATTAGCCGCTTCTGAGTATTTTGCAAACTGTAAAAACAGCACAGAAATTAGGGATTCTATAAATCACATCAATCAACTAGACTTCGATTCAATCCTGACTAATAAAGGTGAATTTTTCTATAATTATAGTTTATCAATCAACAAAAATCATCAAAAAGAGTGAAAATTTAAATCTAGAAACGATTCAAAATCACAAATTGAATGAACAAACTGAAGAACCTTACCTGAAGAGTTTGAGAGAGAGGCGCAGAACGATGACGATGAATATCAATAACTGTGTTGAAGCTTTTAGGGTAGAGCCAAAACGCATCGTTTTAGGGTTTAAATAAAACGCAGCATTTTCATTGTTCAACGAAACGCCGCGTTTTGGCAACAGGTTAAATAAAATATTCGTTTATTTCCTTAACTCAGTGTATGCCACTAAGGGAAATAATCCCACGCGGGAGAGTGCACTGAATGATTACATGCACCTAATCTTCTTCTTCTCCTACGCTCTTCTCCTCTTTGCATCTCTTCGGCGTTTCCTGTTATTGTGCGCCATCTTAATCTTAGGTGCGCCGTTGGCGCATTCTCCTATATTATCAACAACCATCCTCACCTCCGTTGAACCCGTAGCTGGTAATAAGATCGGTCATCGCCTCGATCCAGCCGAGATCTCTCTTCCCACCTCCGCGCGAGCGATGTCGAAAGCTCGTGTTTATACTGATGTTAACGTGATCCGACCTAAGGATTATTGGGATTACGAATCGCTCAATGTTCAGTGGGGGTAAGAATAAGATCGTTGTTTTCGAAAAATTATGAAAACCCTAGGAAGCTAATCCGTATTTCTATATTCGATTATTGGGGTTTTGATGTTTGTTTGAGATCAAGTGGAAAATTATATTATAGGAGGATACGATCTTTCTTCAGTAGCTGTGTTGATTTTGCTATTAGTTCAATTTCATGATTGGGTGATACAAAACTGTGTGTTTTAGTATTAGCTTTGTATTCTTTTTCCAATTAAAAATTGAATCTTATGGTGATGCTCTTGATTTTTAATCTGTGTTGAGGAGAGTTGGTTGGTTATTATGATTTGTAATCATGATTGGTGATGATGCTTATGATAAAGTATTAAGATTTTTCGTTGTGTTTCGTTTTCCAGGGAGCAAGATGATTACGAGGTAGTGAGGAAAGTTGGGAGAGGGAAATACAGTGAGGTTTTTGAGGGGATAAACATGAATAGCAGCGAGAAGTGCATAATCAAGATTCTCAAGCCAGTGAAGAAGAAGAAGGTGAGTGTGTCTACATTAGATTGAGTTTAGTTAATTTCTGTTGGTTGCTGCTGTAAGTTACTTTGATATAGCTAAAAATAAGGAAAAGGGTAAACTGTCTTCTACAGATAGATTAATGAGCAAGGAACGGTGTTACTTTTTACAAAGTTCTTGCCTTTAATCAGTTTTGAATTTAGGTTGCCTTTCTGAATTTTTATGATCCTTTTACAGATTAGAAGAGAGATTAAAATACTTCAGAATCTCTGTGGAGGGCCAAATATTGTCAAGCTGCTTGATGTTGTCAGAGATCAACACTCAAAAACCCCAAGCTTGATATTTGAGTATGTTAACAGCACGGACTTTAAAGTTCTGTATCCGACATTGACTGATTATGACATCCGCTACTACATATATGAGCTGTTGAAGGTAATTTATGTAGAGATTTATAGTTCCATTTTGACTTCTGATCTGTTGATATTTTTTCGTTTCAACAACATATTTAGTTCAGTGAGTTTCCTTTGGCCTGCTGCAGGCTTTGGACTTCTGCCACTCACAAGGAATAATGCACAGAGATGTCAAGCCACACAACGTCATGATCGACCATGAGCTGCGTAAACTTCGCCTAATAGATTGGGGTCTCGCTGAATTTTATCATCCTGGAAAAGAGTATAACGTCCGTGTGGCCTCAAGGTATGATAGACGCCACAGATATAGCTGGTTTTGCTATCCCATTGTATTCTAAACAGATTAAAATATGTAGTCTCTATCAGTAAGTAAGCTTGATGAAATGTTGTCTCCTATATCAGATACTTCAAGGGACCCGAACTCCTAGTGGATTTACAGGACTATGACTATTCCTTGGACATGTGGAGCCTTGGTTGCATGTTTGCTGGGATGGTGAGTACCTTGTGAATTTGCAAATTTTCATATGCTACAGGTATATGATTATCTGATGTTTCTAATTATCTTTTATTTTTTATTTTTTTGGTAGATATTCCGCAAGGAACCTTTCTTCTATGGCCATGACAACCAGGATCAACTTGTCAAAATTGCAAAGGTAATCAATTGTGTGGTTTAACGTTAGATTTTGGAGAGAATTGAGTGATTTTCACATCTCAGGAGTGTATGTTGATTCTTGACTCAGGTCCTTGGAACCGATGAATTGAATGCATACCTGAATAAGTATCAGTTAGAACTTGATGCTCAACTAGAGGCACTTGTTGGGAGGTAAGCAGAACTTACATATCCTTTATAGTTGAAGAGTAAGATTAGAGCCAATGCGAATGACTGATTCTCCTCGATGACTTTGTGGGCTTTTTCCACAGACATAGCAGGAAGCCGTGGTCCAAATTCATCAATGCTGACAATCGTCATTTGGTCTCACCTGAGGTTTATTTTGTTCTCTTGATTCATTTAGAAACACAAACACCTTTGTCTTTTGCTGCCATTGTTTCTCTCCCAGAGTCGTAACTTGTTTAACAATGTAGGCGATTGATTACCTGGACAAGCTCCTTCGGTATGATCATCAAGACAGATTAACTGCAAAAGAAGCAATGGTACGTATTAGAACATTGGCTCTTTTCTTAGTCTACTTTATAGCTCAGAAACTATGTGTTGTGGTTGCCTGAATAATGAGAAAACTTAAGCGAAACTTGATGATTCTATGAAATGACAGGCTCACCCGTGTTTCGCACAAGTCAGGGCAGCAGAAAGCAGTAGAATGAGGACTCAGTAGAGAGAAAGAGAGAGAGAGATGTGTCATTACTTAAGAGAGAGTATATGAGACATTACTGTTGTTGAGGATTTTTTTCTTTTTTTCTTTCTTACCTATTAAACCATTTTCAAAAATCCATATGGATTTCTATTGAAAGGTACCAATTATTTTAAATATGGATTTATAAAAGTTTATAATGATTTTCATATTTTATTCAAGAAATTTTAGAAGTTTATTCGAGAAGAAAAGTCAGGAAAATCGAAAACTGAAGTAAAAAAGAAAATGGACTGGAATCTATATCATTAAAGGTTAATCTCGCTGAGCTATGGCAACAGTTCTAAAAGGCTGATTTACAAGAGCATGCCAATCGATGGTTTGTGAGAGAGTATCTCACAATCAATTTTAATTTTTAAACTGTTTTTAAAAGTACGAGAAAAAATGCTGAAACGTTTCTTATTTGAGAGCTTTTGAGAAACCAATGAGAGACTTATATGCATATGTGTATGTTTTTGATTGGTACATATTAAGAAAAAAAATATTAGTTACAAAATTAAATTACAATAACTTATTAATAATTATTTTTGTTGTTGATACTCAATTTGGATATGAGAGCGATGGAGATGCCCTGATGGGATGGAGACGGGCACCAAACCCAACCGCAACTCTTTGTGTACCTACCCATCGCTTGTAATAATTCTTTCTCCAGAACTGTGGAAAGGTGAAAGTGTTATTATTATGGCAGCAGAGTCAGCCTAATAATGCGAATAAATGTGATCGTAGGTTGATCATTTGAATTTTGTATGAACAAAACATCTTCCTTGTGATGATTTAAAGATAAACTACATTTGCAAGGAACTAATCTGGCTTATGGAAATGTCCAATTCTATTCGTTTTCTTAATCCGTCTTCACGTTACGTACTTCTTACAAAGCGCCCTGCAAATTACTCGAATCTGATCTACACATAACATTTATGTATACTTTTAAATAAGTAACTCATTTATTTTTATATTGATCTTAAATCTTAACTCATTTATACGTTTTGTACAAAATTAAAATTTTCATATATTTAAGGAAATAAAAATAGTGTTGCTCTTTTGGAATACTGTATTTGTAGTAATTTAAAATTTTGAATCCATAGACCATATTATTGATTTTACCGAGTGATTTAAGCAAAACCCACAAAAAAAATTACAGATACAAAACTATCTCCTGTCATACACATATGCTCTGACCGGTAACATAAGTTATAAAACTTGAGTTGCAGTAAATATTCTGATTTGATGTAACTTGCAGTAAATATTATGTAGTAAAAACAGCGGTTTGATTTAGTGAATCATCGTAGAAATGTGATTTATTAATCTTACCAAAATCATTGATTGGTGACATTTTTGTAGTAGATGTTGCAGTAAGATGTTCATTAAGTAAGTTTGATTTCATTTAATTGATAATTATAATTATTAGTGATTATATTTAATTAAATTATGGAAATATATAAATTTAAATTTTTATCAATAATAAAATAATATTAATATATAAACACTTAATCACACTTTTATGTAACATAGCAAATTTTTAAAATTAAATAAATACACTCCCTAATATTTACTGTCTTATATATCATATTTAGATCTATGCATATTTTCATTTTAAATAAAAATAAAATTAATAACTTGGCAACATATAAGTAATTTATGAAAATATTTAAGAGAAAATATAAAATAAAATAAAATATTAAAATTAATAGTTTTATCGATATATGAATTAAAGAAAAATAGAAAATTAATAAATTCTTGTATTAATAACTGAATTTTCATTTTTTAATTAAAAATAAGTTTTCAAAAATTTTGAAAATAAAAAACATTGTTAATCATTCAGATCTGGGTCTACCCCGATTTCCCATGCATGCATTTTTATAACTGACTTCATGCATTAAGAAACAATCATACAAGCAGTTTAAATATTCATCTTATTTTAGTATTTACACTTTAAGCTGCTGATTTTGTTGTGGCCAATAAATTTTATATTTGAAACGAAACGAAATTGAAGCAATAACAAATATTGCCCTTGTCATAATGTATGAAGTAAAAATTGTGGTATAAAATTGTCATAATGTATGTATTATTGTTTAAATTGATTAGTTAGATGATACTCACAAACATACTTAAAAAAAACAATATGATGATTCTTAACTGTTTTTGTAATGCTCGAACCCCAACTTGAACCTTACACATTACTAGTGATGAAGGTGGTGAATGATCAGATGACATGTGGTCATAGAGCCTCAATGAATCTAGTATAATAAATTTGAATTTGAAATATCCTTTTGTTTTTTTATAACCTGCCGTACACCACAAAACAATTTTTTGTAGCTAAAAAGTTTAATATTTGAAGTTATATTTGTTAATTTTGTTTATCGTTAAAGATAATGTAATTGTATTTTGATTGTTAATTTTAGAACTTAATTCGTGGTGTACTGCGAGACAATTATATGTCTTATATTAAAAATAATGAAATGATGATGGTGTAGCATATTTTATTTAGTTTATTTTATTTTAGACTGAAATATTTTATAGGTAAACAACACATAAGAAAAAAATATAATCATATTTATGTAAAATCAAATCCTCTCTCATGTTTATGTAAAATATAAAATTTTAACCTTTTTAGAGTTAACATATTTATAATATTTTAATTATTGTATAAAGCATAACTATCTATAATATTTGAACTTTTTTAAAGTTCAATATTTTAATATTTTAAAACTTTTTCTGAAATTAAAATTTTTAATATTTTTAAAATTTTGAAAAGTTTTGATTTTTTCTCAAATAAAGAACATGACTAAACCGAATGAACGCTTGAGAAATCAAGCTTCCTCCTCATTTGTAGTTGGAATCATATTATACCTATTTAATTGTCTAAAATTTTTCAATGTGAGGCGTTATACATACAATTTTTTTTCTTTAATCAATTCAATAATATACATCCGTTTAAAAAAAATCTAATTGCAACATATGCGGAAAAGTTTGTATTTTATTATACCTATGTTTTAGGTAATAAAATAAATTAAAAATAAATAAAATCATAAAAATATATTAGAGAGATATTTAAGAGAAGGAAAATGAAAAATGAAATTAAGTATTTATTAGGGATAGATAGGAACATCTATTAATGTAAATAATAGTTGTTTCAAATGGTTATAACTAAAACTCTTAATATAGTTTGGTAAGTGCTTATTTCCAATATAGGAATAAGAATTTTTCTCTAGATTGCTAAATGAAACATGGAAAAATTGAATTATTGTTTTCTTTTTAAATAATAAAAATAAAAATATATGAATGTGTGAAACCAACAAAATTCTTCGTTAACTAAAACCATGTTTCTATCCGGCATTGTTTTTTTTGTTGTCTTTTTACGGTTGTTAACTGTGGAGAAAGAATGAACTTTATCATCCATATGGCTCACAACATGCCAATTAGCTTCAAGGGAAATCCCAACTGATATGACTCTTGTACTAAATCTGCTTCCAACATGACTGAAATCATCTACTCCTACAACCATACAATCCACGGTTTCTTGTCTAGGCTTACCTCCGATGAAGTGAAGTTGTTCGTGCTTTGCCAAAAAGTTTTCTCCATTGTTTCAGAACTCTAGTACAAATTGGAGATTACGAGGAGTACGCTTTTTCTTGGCCTTGACAACTTTATTGATGTTGTAGAAATCCCGGTTGATGGTTCAATCGGTAATGTGGTCGTGATAAAAATAATTAAAAAAATAATCAAACAAATTAAATATATAAAATCACAAATTAATCTATAGACTATAAATAAAATCGCAAAATAATGAAATGTATATATTTTTTATAATAGATATTTAAAATCATTATTAATAATATAAATTAGGATATAATCAAAACATGTTCTTTTACTTTTATTTTTTATAATATAAGAGAATACAAATACTTATAGAGTTTTATTGAAGCGGAAAATAGAAAAGGGAAATTAGGTAAAAGAACAACCCAACACAAACATAATTTTCTCATCCGACTTGAGGACGATTAAGGACAGGACCATTAGGGCAGTTCTCGGTGGGAACACGGAGGATGACACGGTTACAACAATTGATGAATACAAAAGTAACATCCTGTGGAATTATAACAGCCACCACTTTTGGGTTGTCACGTTCGATTATTCTCTTAGCTTCAATTCCACTTACTCCTTTTAACTCTGGCCATTCCACCTTCAATCCTACAAAAAACAAAAAAAAACAAAAAAAATTATCCCGTATGTTTAATTTATTATTTTGAGAGAGAACTTTAAACATTTGCATAAACACACATTACTACTGGTAGATTATTTTGTGTGAATTTCACAATAAAAAGGTACAATTAAATAACAATAAAATTTTCAAAACAATTACCTGGAAATAGACGCTGGCAGGTAATGCCAGCACAGCTGCAGTTTAGACACGGAGGACCGAAAATCGGACAGTTACGATTCATTTTGAGTACTCTGTTCTTCTTCTTTTGTTGTAGTTAGAACAATATTTTTTTCATTTTGGGTTGCTCAATATATTATATATATATATAGCAGATGTATATGGTTAATTATAGGAAATACAATCAATGTATTAATTATTGACTAAATAAAAATATGATCAACAGTCAATGTAATAATTATAGCATTAAAAAGGAGCTAATTAATTGTTTTGACCCGAAAATAAAGAAAGATGTAATGGCAATAAACCTTAAGTGTATACTAAAGGAAACAAAAAAATGTTATTTATTAATGTCTTTTTGGATTGGTCAATATATATTATTAAATAATAATTGGAGTGCATTTAAACAAACTAAATATTAATTTTTTATAATTAGTTCAAATGTCATTAGGTTTTTGGCGTCTTTAAACTAATTCATCCCTTTATTCAAAGTATAGTATAAAATAAAATCAGTATAATTAACTATAATTTTTTTTTTTAAGTAAATCATTCTTTTTTTATAAAAAGTATCCACAATTAATGATAAAGAGAAAGATGATTTGATACTTTGATTTTTTTTTTTGTAAATCATTCTTAGTAATAATTTATTGGTTTCCAAAAAAAATCAAAGTATCAAATCATCTTTCTCTTTCTCATTAATTGTGGATACTTTTTTTAAAAAAAGTTTAACAACCAATCCAAATTGAATAGAAATCACTATTTGATATCTACTTATACTATATTATTTATATTTAGTTATTATTTTCTCTTTTATCTTTCTTTATCCTATTTTCGTCCTTTCATATTTAAAAAAAAAATGAACTATCACATAATCCATATTAAAAAAAGAAGTACTAATGTACTATAGGTTTTTATTTCACATATGTGACAAATAAAATGAAATCTACTAATATAGAAAGGATTATAAAATTTTAATCTTTTAAAAGTTTAAGGATACAGTTTTATCTATTGCAATCTTTTACGAAAAACTTTTTGTTAGGCTAAAATATGTTAGGGGATCGTATCTAAAACTATTCTCTATACACAAAGCACGCCCTAAGGCCAAGGTGATGAAGCATCGGCTTTCAGCCTTTTAAAATATATAAAATATTTCGGCACCCATTCATAAAGTTTTCTCGTGGTCTAATGGTTAAGGTGACGTTGCTAATTTGTATAGCCACGCGGGTTCGAATTCCCATCTGATATGAAAGGACCTTTAATTTTTATCTTTGTTTGCACCAGATTTTAACAAAATTTGATTTGAATTTCTTAAATTAGTATATGCATGAACGATAAAGCAATACCAAATTATTTGAAAACCTCTAACCTCTGTTAATTTATATATATATATATATATATATATACACACGCATCTTGGTATCAAAATTTTAAAGGTGATGTCAAATGGTTTATGATCTACTTTTTATTTTTAGATGATTAGCAACTTCAAAAGCAAAAAAAACAAAGTCGTTAAATCAAGTGATTATCTGTTTAATGGTATGAAAATATGAAAAGGGTATAAATGGTATAAATTGTGTGTTAGATCCATGTCAAACTCTACAAAATCATATTTTCATAAAATAAATACAGCAAAAATCTTATATATATAAATTACTTATTCGGTCAAAATACATACAACTGAAATACATACATACCGCCAAAAACATGCATTAATTCATTTATCGCCATTAAATTCAATTGCAAATTGTTTCTTTGATGTAGGTTGGAATGTAATTCAAACTTCAAAAACTTTTATTTTTGCCAAAAACAATAAGCTAAATTTGTTTTTGCCAACCTTAGAACTACATATTGTGGTTAACACCTCTTCATAAACAACTATATATGTTTTGCTTATAATTTGCTTATGTTTTGCTTACTTTTTTTAATTGTTCACCTAATTTTGATAAAAACAAATTCAAAGTTTCCAAGAACTATTATAATGTTTTGATGGAACTATAGCTAAAAAATAATTTATCATTAATTTCATTAGAAATGGATGCTTTAGAAAAGATTTAATCCCATATTTTTATTTATTTCAAATGATTAAATCAATAAAACTTTGAATTGAAAACTTAGAACATAAACAATTTTATATTTGCTTTAGGGATTTGTTTTCTTTGTAAGATAATCAAACTATCTTCAGATATTAAAAATAACAAAATATCATTCATCATACAATTTGCGTAGGAGTAACCCAAAATTGCTATATATTTTTTTGTAGAATGGCAGGAAGACGGAGAAGGACACTATTACATCAATTGAATTTAAATCGTACTGCTTTTAACCGTCCGATTTTTCGGTCTTTGAGTCAATACCTGAGGAACCCCACGTGGCACTCATCTGCTTACTTATCATTTGCGCAGCATAGTATGGTATCCTTTTTGTATTTGAATATTTGAGTCGTTGATCTACGAACGTCAAACAATCCATTAGGCTCTCCCTCGTCGATCCTTTTTGATCGTACGCTTGAGATCTTCTCCATAAACTCTTACCGTGAGGATCATCCCCACTAGATAAACACAAAGCTCTAGTAGAATCACTAATAGCATACTCAGCTTGCTTCAACAACAAGCAACATTGTGCTCTGTTACTATACAACACAACCCTATCTCTAATCATATCCAATGGACACAAATCTATCCCCACTGTGTAAATCTCCATAGCTTCTTTTACAAAACCCATCTGAAACTTCTTCTTCCCTTGTTTCTTCAAAGATTTCACCATCTTTCTTCTTTCTTCAAGCTCTGTTTCACTCATAAGCTTCTCTTTCTTCTTCCTCTCTACTCTAATCTCCCATAGATTCTCTATACTTCTATGTGCCTCCTCGCTGTTCATCTTCAAGCCACTATACTTAATCTTGTGATAATCTTGTAAAACTATCTGAGCTACTCTTTCTCCAACATCTTTATCTTCCGCTAAATCCACTAAACAATGCCCTAAAACATCGATAACTCGATACCTAACATTTGAGTCTTTAAGAAGCAACAAAAGGGTATCTAAAGCAGTTGCTTTCCAATCATCAGACGATCTCGAAAGATCGCAAAGTCTCTCAATCACTTCCCTAACCTCACTAACTCTCTTTCTCCCCATTTCTGTTTTACAAAGAGTCTTTATCAATCCAACTCCTCCCGGAGACTTCCTGTTTACTAAACCTCCCCACATTTCAATTACCTTCTTCAAGAACTCTCCCTCGCAGATGCGGTCAATAGACTTACCTCGCAATGCGAAACTATTCAATAGATATAAAGACCAACATTGTAGTTGAATCCCCCATTCCTCTGCTTTTTGATTCTCTGTCTCAAGTCCACCAAGCCCTCTCGTCAACAAATCGCAATGATACTTCAACCTCTCGCTATCTTCAACCCCAAGAAAGCTTCTATAAACGTTCGTTAAACTACTAGTAGCAATCTCCATCGAAAGCTTCACGATTTCTTCTTCGAACAAAGAAACCACTTCAAAGCTCTTCTCATGGCTAGCTAAGTGACCAAGTGCTCGAGCCGCGGCTCGCTGCTCAACCCAACTTATTTTCCCTCTCAAAAGCTCCAACAAAGCGGGGACAACAAACGCCTTTGAATCAACTGCTCTTGCAGCCAAATCTTCCTTGTTCATAACATATGATCCGATGATATGAGCTGCGTAATAAGGAATGAATATGTTCTGGTCTTTGAGAAGCCAAGCACTGTTTTTGATTGACTTACGTATGAGTTTTGACATACACTCGAACAAACCGAGTGATGGGAACTCAGGATCGTCAGGCTCCGACATGGCTATGTTCCACAGACCACTCAAGACCAAGACATGGTCTTTTGACTCTGTACGAGGAATTTCTTTGAAAATCGCGGCCAGTTTCGATCTTCTACGGAAAGGGTTCGTCTCTTTCATGCTGCAGAAGAAACATGACGGGTTTGTACACTGTGGTTCATCGAATTTGAGCATCTTCTTCTTCTTCTTCTTCTTTGTTTTGCCCTTTGGTATTTCAAGAAGGTAACTAATAAATCTTGAATGAGAATGAAGACACTAATCACTCATCCTTTAAGGCCAAAAAGACCACATAAGTTTTTTCTCTTTTAGATGAAATAATTGTTAATTCCATAAATGTATTCGCCGGCGTGGAAAGTTTATGGCGGCTCCTCTTTTTAGCCTTTAACTTTCCACTTCAAGTTCCAATATTATGACTTCGTTATAATTAAGTTATAACGTAATGAATCAAAATACTGATATACATCAAGGTTTCGTGTTCTTTACCCAAAATTAGGTACAACAAAGAAACCAAAAGGGTTTGCGTTCACACAAACTCTAACCTTATGGACAAAATCCATGGTTTGTGATTTGGACATCATGATGTTCTCAATCATAGTCCAAATATAATGACATGTGCACCAAAACGATGACAGCTCAAGACTTTTCAATGTAGAGAGAATCAGAGAAAGGGAAGCTTAAAAAGCTTGAGTACGACACAACGCTTGTGGAACATCATGTCTAATGTCTTGCGTACATACTCAAAAAAGGAAATTAAGAGAAAGAAACGTTAAGTGAAATTGGATTTGCGGTCCCCTCAAGTAAAGCCAATGAAAGTGAAGAAACTGTCGCTTAGGAAAAAAGCTATGTCGTCGTTTCTACAAATATCAAAGTGTTTGTTTGGGTCTCAAGAAATTGCGGCTACCTAAAAAGCCTCTCTTTAATTATCACTAATATTTGGTCTTTACAAGTAATTTAACTACCACTAACCTGAGTCATCTTCAATGTTAATCATTTCTTTTCAAAGATTCGAATATCAAGAAAGAGCCTTTTCTAGAAAAAACACTTCAGAGTTCAGACTAAGTTCTCGACTTGACATGTGTATGTGTCGGATAAAGTTTCTCAAAGATTATTAAAGAAACCATAACAGAGTCTAGTGTTGGTTTAGTTATAATGATCACAGTTTGGCAATCGGCGTGCTTATGTGTTTTGGATTCTTGTGCACATGAATACTCCACAGAGAAAGCTCAATAAGATTTGAATTTAGAATAATAAAGGGTCTATGACTCTTATAGAACAAGAAATATAATAGCCTATGATACGGATCTAAGTCACAAAACTGTGCACAAACTCTGAAACCTATTCTGGTCTCAGAATTTTCAAAGAGCCAAATCCAAAGAGTTAGTAGAGAGAGAGAGAGAGAGAGAAAAATGAACTAGATATACCATATTACTATCTTCAGAGAGCTTTATGGACATGGGTTTTTGGCTCATCAGGCAGGAAGCAAAGGCTCTGTACAGAGAAAGAGCTTCAGTGAGAGGTTTTACGCCTCTTGGTAGCTGGTGTAGGATCTTCTTCTGGTTTTGCTTCATCTGGTGATACCACGCCTGTTATCTCATTGATTAGCTTCCTGAAATAATCAAGCTTCTCATCGTCTGCTTCCAAGTCATCATCATTCATCTCTTTGTCATCCATTAGCAGCTGCAGAACAACCATTCAAAATTTTGAACTCTTTTTCAACTCCAAACAAACGTTACAATAGGAAATGATTAAAGGAACAATTCTTACGTCTTCAAGGATAGGGTGGAATCTTAAGCTTTTAGATGAAATTGGAGAGTTGTTAGTCAAACATTGCCCACCAATTTGAGTGGGAGGAGTTTGAGGCACCAATAGATGTTCGGTATGATCAGCAGATATACATTGCACACTCGCCTCTCTCTGATTACGAGTCAACGGATCTTCAACAATAGCACATTCCTTGCCATTTTGTATCGTAAAGTCTTGATGACAGGGATCTGTCGTTTGAGGGATCTGAGAATCCCACATCAACTGATCAACACGCTTCCTCAATCCTCTTGCTTTGCCCTGTGCCTCATCAATCTTACACATAAGCTTTGCTAGGAGATCATCAGAACAATCTAACTCAGAAAGAAGACAATCATCTTCAGTTCCATCTTGCTTGCCTGTAGCTTTGCGGCCTGTACCCAAATCTAACAAAACATCAAAGATTCATTGCCAAAATCAGTCATTTAACATCAAACAACCACCTCACTTTGAGAAAACAGAACAAACTGTATATAATATATGTCTTACCTGGTTCAAGATACTGCGCTTTAACATTTACTGGCACCCGCTTGTCTGATCACAAAGTTTAAGATCACAAAGTTAGACCATTGTTTTCGAGATAAAAGAAAAGTTAAACGAAGCAAAAAAAAGCTGCAATGTCGATATACCAGCATAAGAGAAAAGATTATGGCTAGACATATAAGCTGCAACATCTGTCGTCTCTTCTACTCGTTTCCTTCTTCCTCTTTTAAAAATACTCCTACTTTGAGAATGTTCACGAAAAGGAATAGATTTCCCATAAAATCCTTCCAATTTCGCCTTCTCCAAGTTAAATTGTTTAGTCAAACCGTAATCTTGAAGTACTTTATCATACACTCTAGCTTGAGACACAAACTCCTTAACCTTGAGCTCAATCCATGTGGATCGCCACTGTATAGCCTTAGTCAATCTCTGCCACCGATCATCCGTCTTCTTCTTATTCAACCCCTCAGTCCCATCACGCAGTGGGTAATCTTTGCTTAAAATAGACTGAGCTTCATCTCCATCACCAAAACCAGAATCATCAGCATCACGAGAACACATTGAATCACCAAAAGAACTCGAAGAAGAAGACGCTTCAGACAAACCCTCTTCTTCTCCTTCCTCTTGAAACTCATCATCCCTCTGATTTACACACCCCACGATATCAACTTCTACGTTCTCCTGTTGATATCCAACTCCATTACCAACATCATCATCATCAGCTTGCTGCTTTCCAGCACAATCTGAGATATCCATATCAGATCTTGACTTTGGTTTACGCGCCATTAAACCCCTCAAACTAAAAGCTTTCAACTTTCTTCTTCTGCAATCGAAAAAAAAAAAAATCAAAAAACAAAACCAGACAATGAGATTAGAACCGAAAGCTTTCAACTTTCATGAAATCTAATCTGATAAAGCAGTGAAATTGATCTTACTGATCTCAAAGGCAAGAGTGGTTCAAATCACATAACCGAGAAAAAGGGGTAAAGCAAGAAACTTTCGCGAAAATTAAGTGATTTGATGATATGAGAAGATAATTACACAAGCCAAAGGAGATTTGATGATGAGAATCAGTTAGAAATAATCCAAATTTCTTGGAGAGTCTTAAACCCTAAACCCTTATGAGACAGAGTTAGAGGGAGAGAGAGAGAGAAGAAACAGAGAAGAGAGAGATGATGATGAGACTCACCAACTATTTTTCCTGAAGAGAGACCACCGATTACTGAATCCAAACAGATAAATTTTTTTTTGGGTTTTAATCCCAAATTATGTACTTTGCCAATGCTGTTGTAATTTTTTTTTTTTCGTTTATAGTTTTATATATGTGAATACTTGTTTATACAAGTATTTTAAAATGATGGGTTTATTAGTTAAATGAGAATATTTTTTTCTAAACTGATTTTGTAAATATTCTTTTTTCTTTTTTTGGTTTCTTTATTTTCCTTTTTTCTTCTGATTTTTCCATATTCTTATTTTTCTGTTTTTATTTTTTGGGATTATTTACTTGATACAGTTTTTTGACAGCAAAGAGCAATCAATTCATTTCTGCCAAAAAATTCAAAAATTTACTAAATTGTTTCCTTTTTTCTCTTGGTTTGAATTTGACAAGTTTTGTATCCATTTTTAGTATTTAGGAATTAATTCGAAAATAATCATTCACCTAATTTGACGCCAAGCATTAAACAGAAAAGACAATATCTTTGTTTCTATTCATATAGTTTACTCTGAAAAGATACAAAAATCGATTGATTGATACAAACTTTTACATGTATAAGATAGAAGAAACCAAAACACATAATATATCAAATACAAACTAAAACAAAACGAGAAGTTTCATAAATTAAAACGAAAAAGTTGGCATTATTTACTAAACAATGAAGATCATTAAGACAAGTTTGGGATACTGTTTTTTTTGAATAAGACCAAACAGCTTTTGTATGAAAAAGAAGAGATTTAAATAAGGTACCAAGTTTTTGTTTATATAGGTTGTAGTTCTTGCTCAGCGACTATGGCTTCATCTACAGGTTTGTATTGTATTGATGTTTGTTTCCGTTTCCATATTAACCAAGCTCCATAAGCTGATAACCCGATAATTACAGCGATGATCCCAATCGCGATCACGACGATGTTATTCCTCCTAAAAGACGAAATGAAATGACTATTTTCTTGAGACAATTGGAGAGATGATCCTCTTTTTTAATGTATGGTTTATAGAATGAATGGCGTACCGTTTTCTTTGAGGCTCGAATTTGTAATTAACCAGCTGATAGTCCCCAAAGATTTCAGGAAGCTTGATTTGATGATTGGTAAACCGAGAAACTATACTCTACGAGTAAGAATAATGAAAACTTAGGAGGATAGAATCAAGAAATGTAAGGAGAAGTTAGTTCTAAAATCAAATACCGTTGCTGTGACATTTGAAAACCAAGTAGTAGGTTCAGGAGGGATGACAACCATTCTGATGAGAGTGTTGTTTCCTTTGGAGGTGAGATTCGATAAATTGACCTGAGATAGAGACATTTTCACATTTTCCTTACTCAATAATAGCAAAACAGTGCTTAAGGCTTACAAGTTATTGTGTGTTTATCAGTTTGGCTCACCTGAAAAGATTTGACATCAAGCTCCCTGGAGAATAACTTGGAGAGCTCTTCAATTCGAGGTTTCAGATAGGATGAATTGACTGTTAGTTGAATATCAAGGTTTATTTGACCAATTTGAATTAAACCTGAGGAATCAAGCACCATAAACATCAGGAGAGACACAGAAAAGGTTTTTCTTTATTTAAAACAGTTCGTAGATTCCAAAACGAAAGAGTTTAGATGAATTAACAGCTGTCTAACTAACCTGGGAGATTGCTTGATGAATTTTGGGATGGATTTGAGTCATTTGAAGGCAAAGAGGCAGGTGGTGGTGCACCATCGATATGAAGACTATCCGATAACTCTGAACAATTGGTTCTCCAGAATCCAACCTTGGAATTCTCACGATCATACACAACAAGTGTATTGCGAACCACAATTCCTGATAACATAAGATTATATGTTACCAATAAAATGAAAAGTTCTTAAATGAAAGTAGCCAAAATAAGAATAGAGTGATGATATATTTTTACCTCCTAGAAGAGTTGTATGATCTTTTCCATTTGGGAAAACACCGAGACAATATGCGCCATGCACCTTGGAATGCTTTGTTGAACAAAAAATTAATCACATCAGTAACTTGTTATCAGCTGCTGATTTGTTGCTAAAGAAACCACCAGACACAGAGAGACTAATATATACTAATGCTAGCTATAAAGAGAAAATATAATTTCTTAAGAGATATAAGTGCTGAGTTACTTACTCGGAACATGTAATTTTCAGGGGACAACAGCCACGATTTCCCAGTCTTAAATAGCATCTCAACTGATGGGAATATCTTTGAAAGTTCAGAGACATCATTACTTGAGCATAAACCAATCTAATAGTCAGTCACTTCCCTTGATTGAAATTTTATGATATATCACAAAGTTTGCAAAATGATAATACCTTGCAGCGACATGGAAGCAAGTATCTTTAAAATTTGGATCAGGACCATCAATCTGCTTTAATGTGGAAACTTCTCTCATTACCTGCAAATACAACAAGATAAAAGCGATTTATAAGAAAAGGTACACAGGAACAGGTAACAGTTATGAGGTATTAGTATTATTTGAAAAGTCTTACAGCTTCCTCAAATGCTGAAAATGCTGCGTCTGGAAGATAAGCATAAGTTGTACCACTGTCTAAAACGGCACCATGTTCTCCGTCAAAGACTCTTGAGTTGAGAGACAACTGCTTCCCAGCAACACGTATCCCCGTCAAATCTATATTGTAATATGGACTGTCGCCATCCCGAAACTAGAGTAAATGTGTGAAAGGTATTAAACGTATCCGTTAGGATTATACAAGATCCCATCCATCAATCAGACAAACAGGTCCCTTGGAAACATACCTACGATCAGGGTCTGAGTCTGTGAATATCATATCAGATGGATACTCAAAACCACCAAGAATCATCGAATCTCCACCAATATCCATCCCTCCATAACACAACCCAAAAGAGTTGCTAATCAAACCTTTATCCACCAACTGATCAACAAGACTAAGATCCCCTTGGCCTAATCCGATAATGCCATCAGCGCGTTGGCTATAAAGATCACCGGTTTCCACAGTTTCACAACCGAAAACAGCTCGTTGAGGTGTAAGCTGGCTTTCATTGCCAAATGAAATAAGATCTTCTGCAAGCACACCTTTACTACTACTGTGCTCAGCATACTCTCTCTCGTAAACACATTGTTCCTTATCATCGTCACAATTACAATCCATGTTACACTTCACTGGTTGATAAGTACTGGACAATTCTGGTTGAAATTTCGGGTCCTGATCAATGACCATTAACAAAAACAAAAAAAGCTTCAAAATTTGAGCTTTACACGAGACAAGACAAAAATTAAAACTTTCGTTGTTTAGGAGATTTGAATAGTTTTGAGCATTACCTGATGTTTGCCACATTGTTCACAATCAAAACAAGGAACATAAGTAACAGTACTCCCAGAATCAACAATGAGGGCAAACATTTGCGGAGGCGTACCAATCCAAAGCCGTGTCGTGTAATATCTATTACCAAACATTTGACAAACCATTTAACGAAGCAATCAGAGATTCTACACGGACTCAGATCGGAAAAATGCGAATGACTCACCCGTTACGAAGAAGATCGTCGTAGAGTCTCATGCGAGAGTGAGGCAGTGATTTTGAGTCGGCTCCGTTGAGTTTCCGATGGGGAATAGATAAAGATCTCGAAGAAGAATTACGTTCAGAGAGAAACAATGGGAACACCATTGGACGTCGTGATCCAGCGGCAAGAGATTGATGGAGGATGTTTTCACCAGCTGTGATTGAATAGAGAAGAGAGAAATTTATAAGAACTGAGACCGCAGCGCCGATTGAATACAGCGCCATTTTGATCGCCGGCAGAGTTATCCGATGTGATGATTTGACCGTACCACCGGAGAAATTTGAAAGGGGAAGAAGGAATAAAGAAGCTACAGTGAGAGAAGAGGAGCCGAACGTAACTTTAGATCTACGAAGAACCAAAGCCGCTTTTGCTTTGAGACAAAAACTTAAGTAACTATGAAACGACGTAGTTTTGTGTTTTAGTTTTAATTTAGAGTAAAATTAGTAAAAATATGTATACTACATACAAAAATGAAGTTAATCTACTAACCTTCTACAATAATATGTATACTTTTGTTGATTTTGACAATGTACATGTTACAAGATCTCTCACTAATCACGATTACTATACTGTAGGCGCTATTAGATAACATTTCTTGTTATCCTACTTTTTGTTGTCTAGGTCGCAGTGTATGGTACAAGAATGTCTCACTAATTTAATTTAATATACAACTAACTTGTTTTTTTTATAAGTTTTGGTTGTTCTATCATCATTCATCAACACCACTGTAACCAGTAAATGAAATGGTTTGAGATTTTTAAGATTATTCCATAAGAAATTTTAATTCCTCTGTACATTTTTTTTGTTGTTTTTGTTTTTAATTTAACCATAAACCCCCCGAAAAAAGAATACTCTTTTGGAAAATCCCCCAAATCGATTCGAGTTCTTCCTCCTCCTCCTAAACCCCAAAACAAACAAAAACTACTACTCAACCTTAGGCGTTATGATTCCACAATCCCTGTAACCTCCGACGACGAATCCACCACCGCCATTTCCACTTGTTCTCTGCATCTCCGTCATGTAACTCCTCACTTCAGCTTTAACCATCTCCCTCACCACCGTCATAAACTCACCTCTACGTCCTTCTCCTCCTCCTACTCCTCTCTCCTCTACATTAATCTTCATCTGACTCTCAAATCTCGGAAACATCAACGCGTTGTTGTTGTTGTTGCTGCTGTTGTGGTTGTGGCTAGAGCTCGTGTTCTCAGCTCCAGGCAGTGATAAACTCAACGAAGTAGGCGGATCATCCGAGGAGGAAGTCATTTCAACCGGTAACGGCTGCGGAACCACCGCGAATCCGCCGCAAATCGGCATTGGTTTAAAAAGCTGAGCCACCGGAGACGACGGAGACGGAATCGTGCTGGAATCACTAACAATAGGACTCTCAGGACTCATGTACAGACCAGTATCGACGGGAGCGAAAGCAGAATCAAAGCTCACAGATCTCCTCTTCTTCGGCCGATCCTGATCATCCTCCTCCTCATCCACCGTCATCGTCGTCGTCGCCACGCCTCCGCCGCCGCATTTCCTCTTAAGCGTCGAGTTCCAGTGGTTTTTGACGGCGTTATCCGTACGACCGTTGAGAAGACGAGCAATCGTAGCCCATTTGTTACCAAACTTAGAACGAGCGGTAACAATGGTCTCGTCCTCCTCAGGAGAGAAAGGACGGTGCTCAACCTCCGGCGACAACTGGTTACACCAACGTAACCTACAGGATTTACCAGATCGACCTGGAATGGATTTGCTAATCGCCGACCAATTCCTCGGTCCGTATTTCTCCACCATCCTCCGTAGCTGCTCGTCTTCTTCTTGACTCCACGGACCTTTAACACGATCCGCCATTGATGATGATGATAAAACACACAGATCTTTATATTTTGGTTTGTTTATTGGTTTTGAAGAAGAAGAAGGGGAAGGTGGAGGAAAGTGAAGAGAGGAGAAAAAAGGTATTTATAACAGAGAAGAGAAGGAGGGATAAGTAACCGGTAACCGGTAGAGACGGTGGAGAAAGTCATGGACCTAAAGGGGGCACCGCTTCTTCCACGCAAGCGGTTTTGAAAGTATTTGGGATACAGCTGTAGGTTGGACACGTGTCATGATCTACAGGCTGCCTCTGTTTTGTATATTGAGAGAGAGCGTGTGATACAGTGGTGGGGTTTTTGATTAAGAAGAGGAGGAGAGTGAGGGAAACGTGCGTGAGAAAGAGAGTGGGATATATTGGGAAGTTAAAGGCGACAAAATCACGGAAACCTACAAGGAAAGCTCTGATATTATTCGCACAATCTGAGGTGAAAAAAAAATAAAAATATGTTTTTTTAATATTTGTTTTTGAAAATAATAATAAAAATATCTGAGGAAAAAAAAGAGGGGATAGATAACGGTTAGGTTTGGCCGTTTGGGTAAAGACAGTTTTATATGCAAAATTAAAATTTCTGACTTTTTTTATTGACTGGACAAAGCCAGCCTGTATGCCAATATTTTGTACCTTTTCTGATATTCACCCTTTTTTTAGGATACAGAAATACCTTTTAAAACAAATTTAAATATTGGAGGGTAAAATTTTGATTACAGTTTTTTCTTTTAATTAGTTGGTTTGGGTTAACTGATTTTAAATGATTTTGACTGGGTGAAACTGTATTTTTGTAACTGTTATTAGTTATCAGAAATAAATTTGATTTATTTAATTTTTTGTCTATTAATTTTTGTTTAGTTTAAAAACCTGAACAAAATGTTCAAACTGACTAATGCTACGTTTTAGTAGACGATTCATGTTTCATACTCTTTTTTTTTCTTTTTTAATTCTTCCTTTTGTTTGAGGTTACAAAACGTCTTATTTTATTTTTTATGGCGCGGGGACACTACTGAAATTTTTTTGAAGTGTTGAATACTTGAATACAGTTTTAATTTTCTTTTTGACTGGTTTAAACAAGATTTGTAACTGTTTTGAGCGACGAAAATATGTTTTTTCTTTTAACTAGTTCATTTAGTTTTTCCTAAACTGAAAAAAGGTAAACCGCCTGATGCTACAATTTTGGGATGTAACGATAAATTTGTTAATTTCATTTTTCGAAAAAATTGTGGTTCAGTTTTTTTTGTGTGTGAATGACGATTTTAAAAAAAAATAGATGTGGTACAATGGTACGTTATAAAATGTCCGGATTCAAAGTCACAATAAAAGGAAACTACATTATGTATATGATTTAAGATTTTACGATTTAAATATATATTCTCTGTTTCATAAACTTGTTACAAAGAAACGGCCACCAAAGATAAAAAGTAAGTGGTCGGAATCAAATATTTTTAAATAAACAAATTGAATGAGTTTGATGACATGGACTAAACGACAAAAGAATGTTTGGCCAATTGAATTTATATGAAATTCATTTTAAAAAAAAATCCAGGCTGTAATCCTTCAACAAACAACTAACTGTCGTCCATCGAACGAGGAACTGCCACGTGTCAGTTCTTTTGGACTGTTGTGAAAGGGAAAAAAAAAAAAAAAAGTGGTGTGTATAAGTGTGTAACTGTCTTCTCTAACGTAGTAACGCACTCAAACGTCATTTGCACCTTCTACCCAACCTTCCTCTGAACGGTTTCACAAACTATCATAAGAAAAAAATATAACAAACTTTTATTATCCTTTTTTCATAAATTAAATTATCCTTTTTCCGTATTTTAGGTTAAATTAGTTACGTATTGTAATGTTATTTTATACCGTTTCGTTAAAAGGTTTGTAACATTTCAATTGAATTCAATAATGTGTCATACTTTTTTGAATAAAAGCTTGTGTAACGCATCAGTCAATTCCAGTACTGTGTCATACTTTTTTTGAACAGAAAACGTGTGTAACGCATCAGTTGAGTCGAGCTCAGTAATGTGTCATACTTACTTTGAACAAAAAACGTGTGTAACGCATCACTCGATTTCAGCAATGTGTCATACTTACTTGAATAGAAAACGTGTGTAACGCATCAATCGATCTCTACAATGTGTCATACTTACTTGAACAAACACGTTTTGTAACGTTTAATATGTCCGGTCAAAAGATTTCTTGAAGTTATGATTTTATTTTTTGGTTTTTTTCAGTTCATGGAAGTTTTCGTTTTATGGTCTTATCTTTGTATTTTTTTATATATAACATTAATTGTTTGGTCAGTTTTAAAAGGATTTTGAATTCCAAAAAATGGTCTTAAATGTTATTTTACCATAATGTTATAAATAAAATTATGGATGACAAAAAAAAAAATACTATTTAGATTGATTGAGTTTTCAACCAAAGAAAAATAAGGAGATTAACTTGATTCAGATACTGTTTATTATTTTTATTTAATTAAAAAAAAAAACTGATGCACGAATAAATCAATCCGTATTAGTCTATATAAAATTTAATTGATACCTCTACTAGTCTATATACTAAACTGTCAAAATAAGAAAATAGTATATGAGTTTCTCTATTCATCATCTGAAATCTCTCATATTTACTTACTAATAATAGAGAGACTTGATATATAGACTAATAATAGTTCGTGTCTTAGATCCATTTCACTTTACAAGATCCAACACTTTGATTTTGGGTTAATGTAGTAATAACCAACTCGCACTTTAGCTGTACACCGAGCTTAGATTTGAGAAAATGCACGTGAACAATTTTGATGAACACATATCTGAGATGTGGATGAAGATGATAAATTAGTTCCAAATAATGTGTGTCTTACAAAATTTTGTTAATTAAAATATTTGGTAATACGTTGTTGTCAAAAAGGAACATAGACGGTGCACGATGCGAAATATATATATTATATTAAAAAAACTATACTTTGCGAGACCTAATAAATAAACTATATAATCTGATGTTTGTTGTTACGATCCATACTTCGATTGTCGGATCCGTTCTGCTGATTTTTGATTATTTTTATTTTTTTGTAAGGTTTGCTAATTTGCTTACCACAAAAAAATCGTATGATCTATTTAAGATAATACAATTAACTAACACACGGTCGGAGAGATTAGTCGGTGTGACTGAGTACATTGTGTCATTCGTGTTTCATCATCGATAAAACTCAAATTCCCCTATAGATCTGTTTTGTGGAGTTTTATATGAATTGAGAGTATAATCTTGTCGGATATATAATTAAATAAAAATCATATACGCGTAAATGTATTTTGCCAAAACATATGCAGCCAAAAAAAAAGAAAAGCATACTTAGGTTATTTGGCATCTTGTGATTGAATTATTATTGTAACGAGATTTATATATAAAGTTGCCGCGAGTGATATAATGCGTTGGTTCTTTCACTTTTATAATCTCTCTTGGCACTTTCACGTCATATTATCCATACGATTATGTTTTATGCAAATCTTTTTTTTAAAATTTCACTTCGTAGATCAATATCGTAAACTTTTCGAAAATAAATCAAAATAAATTCATAACTATCAATATCAAGGAGACAACAAGGATATTAAGAAGAAAAAAAAACACAAGAAAAAACCTACAATATATCAAATGACAAAAGAACCCATAAGCTTTTCACTTTTCTGACCGACTGCTTTCAACACTTTGAATTTTATTATTTTTAGCCGCTTATTCGCCAAGTAAAAGACATTCCGTACAACTACAACATCAACAACAACACGTATTGGTTTTTATTTTTCATCTGAGACACCCCCACGTGTATGTAATCTCATGCACGTGTGCTTCTTAACCGAGTCAATTATTAAACCGGTCAGCATAAGAAAATGACTTACACTAAATGGGCTAATTTAGTTACCACTGGGCCCAAAACTTGTTGATACATTACGTCTATCATCCAATAGGATTGTGGTGATCTTTTAATATTTTCTTTCTAGAAAATCTAAGCTGTGCAAAGTGCTTTTTGTTGCCTATCATTTTCTTTTGTATTTTTAGGCTTTATTACAGTGCAGGAGGACTCTGTTTTTTTCTCTTTATAGTCGTCTTAGCTGTCTAGTAATGAATATTGAAGAGATGAATGTTGCATTTTTTTTCAATGTAACTCATAATCAGAAATGATGATGAAAACTTTGGTTTTGTAATGAATGAGATGAATCGATGTCCCACCCACTGGATAGATAGATCATTGAAAGATTTAAGATGTTTAAAACATCCAAAGGCCGGCTCATATTGGGGTGTGGCCTGTGCTCTAACATAAGATATTAGACAGAACTATCCAATTTTTTTTTTTCAAGACTTCATTATCCTAGCTGCCTGAAATTTTCAGTTTCAAATTTGATTTTTTTTACTCTAAATTGCTAGGGTTTGAAGAATCTCACATTACGTTATAAACACTAAGAAGTCAAAGTTTTTTAAATTATTATATTAGAGGGCTTAAAAAGATCCGTCCTAAAGCTTAATCTTAAGTTGGCCTAGTTAACATCGAATGTAATATACTGACTTTTTTTCTTTTTTTAACCGTTGTGGTACAGGGGAATAATGTGATTTATTGACTTTTTTCTTTCTTTAACCGTTGCATTACATCAGAACAATGTGATATACTGACTTTTTTCTTTCTTTAACCGTTATGTTACAGCGAAACACATATTACTTTTCAAAACGATAGAATTGTAACACCTTCATTTTAATATGTTTGTCTTAATTAAGGGAAATATTAATTCTTTTAAAATTAACAATTTATGTCTTTAGAATTTATAATTGGTCCCATTTATAATTAGTGTTTTTCTTTCTTTCTTTCTTGAAAATATTTAGTATAAAAATTTGCTTATAGTTCCCAGAAACCCAAAAGATCTCTGAGATCACAGAATAAAAGTATTATGAGTGGTTTGGTTTTGGTACATTCACTCTAGTTCAACCAAAAAGCTTCTACATTATTTTCTTTTTGGATCTCTTCAATGCTATTGGTCCTCTGTGACAACAAGACTCTTCATGGAAGGTATTTATTTAACGTTTTTGACATGACATAGCAATGGCAACAAGTAGATAAAGTGATATGAGTACGTATGTTATGTGTATATCTCAACCTGTTTGCTTTTCACCACAACTGAATAGCACACAAGTACTTGGACCAACCCAAGTGTTGGTCTCTCTGCATTTCCTCTCAAATCAAACCCCCCAAAAAAGGACCAAACTTAAATATTAAAAAAGTTGAATAGAAATAAAATTATGGAGGAGCTAACAAACTCTCTAGTTGTCCAACACTACTGATCGTCCAACAAACTCAATAGTTGTCTCTCCAATTCAAAGGACAATGTTCCTCATATCTGTACTAAGTAACAAACCAATAATGTATGTGATGTTTTAGAGCATCAGTACCAGTAAGGTAATAATGCTGATGCATTTGAAGATCTAATCTTTGACTTGTACCTTTCTATGCAAATTGCAGAGGCTGTGAGATTAAATTATATCATCACCAACCATGAAACAAGAAAGATCATAATGAAACTCAATGAAAAAGATCTCTATTTTTCCATAATCAAATAACGAAACCGTCCATAAACACATGAGCCAAGTACAACACATAAGGTTTCTGAATTAACATAACCGATAATATGTAAACCATGGAAACAGATTTTGATGAGTTGTAGACATTATTAGCGAGGACTACTACTAAGCACATCGAGAAACATTCTGTTTATTGAAGACAACCTCATCTGCTGCTCTTGAACTCTTCTCCTCTTGAGTAAAGGCTCTTGAGATGGTGAAGACGACACAGAAGCAGAAGCAGACACAACCCATGACTCATTCGAGCTATCAGAGCTGAATGATGCATCGAACACACCGATGGGACTAGCGGGTTGTTGCATCCAGTTCATCATCCTTTTCTTGCTTGGACTGTGGTCTAACACTAACTCATAGCATTTATTTACTTTCTCCTGTAAGTACGAATGATGATGGAATCAGTTCTTGACCCTTACACTAATCAAACATTGGGCATATGATGTTCCAAAGATAGTTACTTTGAGAGTCAAAAGCCACATACCTTATTAACTTTGAGTAGAGTCATGAGCTGAGATTGGTATTCAGCTTCGTCACACATCTTGAGATCTCCAATGACAGAGACCATTATTGCAGTGGCCAACACAGAGGGACTAAAACTCAGAAACCTCGAATCTGAAAGAACCAAGAACAAACATATAGCATCAAAGAGAGATCCAAAATGAAACCTCAAGAAGTCTAATCTAGTAAAAGAAGCATTACCAGGAACAATAGAGAGCAACAGAGATTCACATCTAGTCAAGAACTCCAATTGCTGGTGAGATTTAAAGCTGTATCGTCGAATAATGTGATCGAAATACGAGATTGCAGTCACAGGATGCATCCTCCACTCCAGAGTAGACAGGACAAGAAGCTCCATTCTCTGTATAGTCTTAGCCTCAAAGACATATCTCGCCTCTTCCACCTTGATTCAAAAAAGAGCAAACTCAAAGTATCAAAATCGGCAATTTGAAGCTGACATTACAAGAAAGAGAAATCGAATCGGAGAAAGTTTGAAACTTACCTGAAAATCTAAGAGTAAAGGGACTCGGATCTCTTCAACCTTAGCAGCTAAAGACAAACAAGCCACAGCTGTAAGCTGAGACATCCATGGCTTATCAGTCTGAAACTTCCTGCTAGTAATAAACCTATCGAAATAGTTAACAGCTAAAAGAGCCGTCAACGAATTAAACCCATAATGAGATTTCACTTTAAAAATCCAATCAAGAGCCTTTTCACGACACAGAACCAGAAACTCATCACCTAAGATTTCGTCATAAAGACTCGGTTTTAACTCTTCTTCTTTCGAAATCAAACTCGACAACTCATCGTCATCCCAAAACATATCATGATCAGACAAACCCAGTTGTAAAAACGGAAACTTTCTAACACCCTCGTCGCACAAATCTACTACTTGTTGCTGTTGTTCATCTTCCTCAAACTCACTCTGTTCCTCACAGAAAAGACCATCAAGAACAACACAATACGGTGCGTTTTGACTCTCTTCTTCTTCTAAAGCCATAACAAAGGAGATTGTTTTGTGTTCCTTTGCTCATTCTACAGCCATTAGAGAGAGTCTCTCTGGATTCTTTTACAGTGTGAGAGAGAAAGAGAAGAGAGATATAAAAGAAGTGAAAGACAAATGCCAAAGAAAGTGAAGGGTTTTATTTCACGCTTGTCCTCTTTTTTTCTCTTTTTTATTTTATTCTTAAAGATTTTGATTTTTCCTAATTTTATAATTTTATTTTATTTTTTATTGTCTCTCTCTATTTTTTTTGTCTTTTATTATTCGGATGTTTGGCGCGCGAGAAAATTGATGAAACCGTACTTCTTCTTTGTTTTATTCACAGAAATGGAAAATATATCTCCATAATAATTAATTTAAATAAATGAACTTACAGTATAAAAAATCGAATTTAATTACATTGTTGGGTATTAATTAAAAAGCGTATTATTACCAAAAACGTATTGAACGACGCGCTTAATGCATATGTACTGACACGCTTTTGATCCCTGTACGTCCGATGTGAGTAAAGTTGCGGTCCATTTGAACGTTTGATTCACGCGCTTATGATATGGTGTTGGCATATTCAGTGGTGGATAAATGCGTTGACCATTAATTGTATTTGTCACCTTTCGGTTTTGAGCATCGATGATTACAAGTAAAGATTATTATTTATTATTTATTTTTTGGTCATTAGTACTTTGATTTCGTATATTAGTATAAAAATATTTATGTTTATAATGTATAGAGATTTATAATTATTTTTTGGATAAATTGTTAGTTCTTACATAGAGTGAAAAGATTGTTGGAAAAATTAAATACAAAATTGATGAGTAAATCTTTTAATTCTTCCATCAATTTTAATTTTACCTTTTTGGTGAATTTATTTAAGTTATACGGAAAGAAAGATTTCAAATTGATTTTTTTTTCTTGTAACAAAAAAAATTCAAAAATTGATATAATCATAAAAAAATCACTCGTGGGGTCAGTTATGTCAGAGAAAAATCTACGTGGACGAATGGGAAGCTTTATATGGTCAACGAGCTGACATAAACATAAGAAAAACGCAAAACATAAAAACATTATTTTTAATTATGACGATTAATTAAGTTTTTAAAAAAAGACCTCGTTCTGTTAAAAACGCTCGCACTTTATTATTAATTAAACTAATTAATTAACTTTTTTTGTATGTATCCATCCTATAAAGTTTTTTTTTTCTTCTTTAATATATAATAGCTTGATCTTGATGAGCATTTCAATTTTAATTCTCACTGCTTTATATGCTTAAAAAGTTGAAAACTAAAGAAGACAGATAAGAAACCAGAAAGCAGAGAGATTAAAAACGTAAAAATGTATTCGTTGTTTTGTGAAAAAAAAAAGAGTTTGTACCAAACTTTAGCGTTCAAGATACATAAATGCAACTTATAGATATATCATATAATTGAGTCCTATTTATATATACTAGTTGTGGAACAAACATTATAGTTAGTACTACAAAACAAAATGTATATAAAATAATAATTCGGTTTTGTAAATATTTAATGCGGAATAGTAAACTGAAAATATGTATTTGATGAGTCGGTAAATAATATTTATACATGTATAGTTTTTCTTATAATATAGCAAAAAGTGTTATAAGAAGAAGAACAGTGAATGAAATATGTTTTCACGTTTTACTGAGTTCCTACTACTACTACAGCCCTAGACGACGTGGTTAACAAAGCAAAACAATTGTTACTTTTTTTTATTTTTATCTTTATCGATTGTGAAAGAAAGCAATGTGTGTGTGGTAAAAAAAATGATAAAATGATAAAAGCAAAAGACAAAAATAAATAAATAAGGGGGAATGGGGAAAAAGTAAATCACGAGAGGAGAAAGGTAAGGCCATTGGTAACAAGCGGGAGATGAGAGAGTCTCTGAGATTTGTACAAAGTTTAATAGCGACTTCTCATTTCTACATTTTCATTTCTTTTCTTTTTTATATAATAGAAAAATTCCTTATCATGGCTTTTTAAAATGTTGTCTGATTCGTTGTCTTTATAAGAAAATATTCCATTTGTTTTATAATGTGTTAATTGGTTTTTGTAACGGTAGATATGTCATTTTTCTTACCAATCCCACAATTTTATAAATTTTGACTGATAATTTTTGCTATTTAAACATTTGAGTAGTTCGTTCACAAAAAAATAAAAACATTTGAGTAGTATAAAAAAACAAAGAGAGCAAAATGAATAATATAAAATTAGAAATAAGGAAAAAAAAAAAACAAAAATGGGGGGTTGTAATCTAGAGGGAGACAAGAGTTATTAAAAATAATGGTCCAAGAATCCGGACGATAACCTTTTTATTTAATGGACTCAACCAAGCTATCATGCATCAAGATAAGAAGTGAGATATGGGTTAATAAAAAAAACCCAAAGTGAAGTTTTGATTAGATTAATACAAGAAGGATGTGTGTGCAAGTGTTGTGTTGTGTTGTGTTTTGATTAGATCGAAGAAGAAGAAGTGTGTGTTTTATTTTTGGGTCATAATTAATAATGGCGTCTTGTCTGCCAGAGAGACCACCAACGCCGTACGCTAACTTTCGATCTTCTTCCTTCTTCCTACACTAAGGCTGGCACTATAGTAATATATTTATTTTTTTGGATGTTAGGTGTCACCCATTTACTGTATAAATGTATATTGGCCTAGCTTCCCTTATTGTGTTTTGTGCTTCTTCTTTCTTTATATTACTTGACCAGGTCCATGCGTTTTTGGTCTTCTTCTTGTTCATTTTACAATGTAAAGACTGATACACCTAACGTAGTTCATACACTGTTGAGTTTTTAGTTCATATTGGGTCAAAGAATGTTACATGTAAGTTACAATCTTGTTCATAAAGTCTTCTTTTCTGTTTATTTGTTTCGTGCGTGTCAATATAGAACTTATGAATGAAGTAGTAAGACAGTATGAACAAGAAGACTAAGCTAGTAACTTCCATGTTCAATTGTTGAGAGTTAAAAAAATTTAAACTCGTGTAAAATAATATAGCCAAATAAATGCATTCATTTTTTTTAGTTCATTTTCATTTGATTTTTAGGTGTGTCAATAAAGTATTTGTTTTCACTAATATTACGTTAGCATATTGTTTACTATTCTTAATATATGGTCTAGAATCTATTTAAGATCGGTTTAATATAAATGGAAATGTTGATAATTTTTAGTTTATTTGGCTTCTATCCCTAATGTTTATTCAAAACAAAAATCTTTCCCACATATCTAGACACTGGTCTTTTTCTTGTGGATTAATCTCTCATCTATTTAATCTTGATTGGAGAATTTGCAACACTTGCTCGGCGAGAAACGACATCCCTAAGCTTCAAGGCTTGCTCGCAATTTGGTTCCAAAATCTCTCTATCTAAATACTACTTCTATATTTGCTTTCGTTAAGGTCTTTATACCGGGTTTGTTCATTCCGGAGTTCGTTGTCGCTTTGGCACCTAAACTATGTAATCGTTAATATATATAAAACAGAATTTTTCTTTAAAAAATATGTATTTAATCTTAAATTATTTACAGTTGTTTTTTTTGTTTTTTTACATAATAGCATAAGTTCACCATTTCACCTTTCTAATGCTTATTTGGAGATGGTCTTAGCAATTTGGATATACACTCTATTACACTAGTAAGCTAGTAAGCATGATGATAATAAAAAATGTTAGGTAGGGGGGTAACATTAGATTATACCAAAGCTCCAATCCAAATAAAATCCGTTAGATATAGATATAGTTCAAGATTCTTCATCATTTTGGTACGTTTCTATCATTATTACATAAAAATCTAACATCATTACCACCAAACCTAATTACTGGCACCAGTTCATAATAATAATAATGCCATATAGTCTTAACATACTAAATGACTACGTGTGTCAGGATTCTTTTGAATCTCAAAACACAATTTTTTTTTGAGTCAAACCATGAAAAAGCTAAACCGTTTATAGCACTCGTCACTGTTCTTCTTATAAGTAAATTATTTTCCGGTTGGAATATAAGAGACAACAAACATATAAATAAGTATAAAGACTACAGTATTGTTATATATCTTTGTAATGATAATTCATTTTGTTAACGACTATATAGTAATTTAACAAATATAATGCAATAAGATGTCTAAACACATCGTAGAAAAAATTAAACATGTGTTTTCTTACTTTACTACATATTAAACGTTTATTTACCTTTTTCAGGAAATATAATTAAATGGTGAAAGTAAAAAAATATATAAACAGGCTGGTGATGGGGCCATGACTTTATTTTTTAAAATTTAAAATTTATATATAGTAAACTATTTAAAAAAAGAAAAATAGTTAAATCAAATTGTATGCAACTCCACGACAGAGGCACAGCTGAAGCCTGAAGCATGGGTAAATTTTCTAAAGTAACGAAAAAATTAGAATTCAAATTGAAATAATAGTTACATACAGCTGCCTGCCATTCGTTTTTCTCTATGGTGTGAATGGTTACAGCGGTTCAAGCGAACAAAACTATTTACGGGTTGAACCGCTTTTAATTTACGATTTACTAATTGTGTCTATAGTGGTGCAGTTTCAAAAAAAATAAAAGAAAATTGTTGGAGATCAAGTGCGGACCGTTTTTGTGTACAAATAAAATTGGACCACTACGGTTTGTTGTCTGTCCTAAAAATAAAATAGACCAAACCGCTAACAGATTTGTCCATCCCAACCGCAATAACCATTCACACCCTAAATAATTGTGTAATAACATTTTTTTACACTAAATAAAAAATACAGCAACAAAATTTAACTTCTATTAGTAAGTTTCCAACTTTTAAATTAACCACAGCAACAAAAAAAATTACAACATAATATGATCGATGATGCATCAACTTCCAAATCATGCATCAAGAACATTTCTTTCCTCCAAACGAAATTATCAATGATGCATGCTTTATTCTCGATTTGAAATCATTCTTCACCATGAGTTTACAATTGTAATTGGAAACCAAGTCGAAACTTTGCACTCTATTCATATATCACAACGTTTAATTAGAAATATGATTTGATATCCACTAGAATTGTAGATCTGTCTTCTGTCTTCTTTAAATTCATTTACTTTTTAACTCCTTTTTTTGTTTAGGGCGTTGAATTGTGAGATCTAGTCAATTTTAACAATTTCTTTTAAAATCATCTTACAGTATTATATATATCAACCTCATGCTTTTTAATATTTGTTTTACTTTTCAATGGCCCAAGAATCTAAGCAAGATGTGGAGAGAGTGATTCAACTCCTTCTCAACCTTAGTGTATAAGTGTGTTCCAGCAAAACCCACCCAACTTCCAAAAACTTTTCACAAATGTTCTTACCATATATACCATATTTTTCTCTCTTTCTTCTCCATTTTAAGAAATTTTATTTTATTTTTATCCCTTAATAAATCAATTCATGATTGCTCTTCGAGTTTTTAATAATGTAGCATTTGCATCCGTAACCGAAACCAACCATTCTATAACTAGAGGATTGAGAGAAACTTAGAAGAAGCAAATAAAAGATAGTTTTGTCGATTGTCAAAATTGTATCATTACTGAGCCCTTTTGACCCATTTGTACATTCAAATACAAGAGGCCTTCAAATGGATTTTGGGCTCTTACAAAACTTTTCTTCTTACTTCTTACAAATGATTCTTACTGTTTTCGCAATAATACATAGTCAAAAGAGATAACCAGCGTTCCAAAACTTAAAAATTTGACCGTCAATCACTACTCTAGTGAGTAGTGATGATAGGACTGTTCGTTTTGATAATATTTAGAAATTGCGATCAGCAACCGCGATCAAGCGTTGTATGTTTCCTTGTACCAACAATCATCAAGCAAATACGACAACAAGTCGCAACGTTAATCGACCAAAACATCTAATCGCTAATTTTTTCAGCGGTTCGATTTAAATTCCGTCTAGAAGTTGCATCAATCAGATGCATCAACTACAAAACAACAACAAGCTAATTGTGTTGTTGGTCACAAAGGCCCAATGGGCCAAACGTCCGAAAGAAATGGAGGCCTTAAAGGAAAGTAGTTGACACATGGAGAAAAACTTGAAATGAAAAAAATAAATAAATCTCACGAGTCGTCGTGACTCGTGTGACTCGCGACTCAACGCAACCTTACCCTCTAGGCCTCTACTCAACCACACAAAAGGAAAAAGCAATGGGACAAGCTCCGTCGTCTCTGGCGGAACCGAGCGTACGCGATACTTCTATGTTTCTCCGGTCACCGGAGTTTCTCGATTGCGAATCGATTGATTTCGAAGATGAAGATTACGATTTCACGGGAGATCTACCGGACGATTGCCTCGCTCATGTTTTTAACTTTCTCAGCGCCGGAGATCGGAAACGGTGTTCTCTCGTTTGTAAACGGTGGTTACTCGTCGACGGTCAGAATCGTCACCGGTTATCAGTTCACGCCAAGGCTGAGATTCTCCCTTTCTTGCCTTGTATGTTCGATCGGTTCGATTCAGTGACGAAGCTCGCTCTTCGTTGTGATCGGAGGTCTTTGAGCTTGAGCGATGAAGCTTTGGTTATGATCTCGGTTCTCTGCTCGAACCTGACTCGAGTCAAGCTTCGTGGTTGTCGCGAGATTACGGATCTAGGTGTGGAATCGTTTGCTAGAAACTGTAAGAACTTGAGGAAACTATCGTGTGGCTCTTGTAATTTCGGTGCCAAGGGAATAAACGCGGTGCTCGAGCATTGTATGGTTCTTGAGGAGTTATCTGTGAAGCGGATTAGGGGAATTCACGAATTGGCTGAGCCGATTCAGCTGAGTTCGTCTTCTTCACTCAGATCGATATGTTTGAAGGAGCTTGTTAATGGTCAGGTATTTGAATCTTTGATTGCTACAAGAACGTTGAGAAAACTTAGAATCATTCGTTGTTTAGGTAATTGGGATAGAGTTCTTGAAATGAACGGAGATGGGAATAGTTCTTTAACTGATATTCATCTGGAGAGGCTCCAAGTGAGTGATGCTGGACTCTCTGCTATATCTAAATGTTCAAATTTAGAAACTTTGCACATAGTGAAAACTCCTGAATGCTCGGATTTAGGTTTAGCTAGTGTTGTCGAGAGATGTAAGTTACTGAGAAAGCTTCACATTGATGGTTGGAGGACTAACAGAATCGGTGATTGTGGTCTGATGGCTGTAGCTAAACACTGCTTGAATTTGCAAGAACTTGTACTTATCGGTGTTAATGCCACACATACGAGCTTGTCCGCTATTGCTACAAACTGTAAAAAGCTTGAACGGTTAGCTCTCTGTGGGAGTGGTACGATTGGAGACACGGAGATTGGTTGCATCGCGGAGAAATGTGTGGGGTTGAAGAAGTTCTGTATCAAGGGATGTCTCATTTCAGACGTCGGGATCAAGGCGCTGGCTTTAGGCTGTCCTAAGCTGGTGAAACTAAAGGTGAAGAAATGTAGATTGGTTACACATGAAGTGAGGGAATGGCTGCGTGAACGGAGTATATTGGTGGTGAGTCTGGATGGTGATGAAACGAATGGCACGGGCATGGTGGATGGTGATGATCAGAGAGTTCTTGAGACGGTAGTCGAGGACCCGGCCCCGGTGGCTGATGGTAATGGCGGTGTGGAGGTTGCAGGTGTTAGTAGGTTAAGATTAGCTATGTTAAAGACAAAGTTAGGGTTAATTGCAGGAAGGAACTTGGTGGCTAGCACATTTAGGAGATGGTCTCAAGGTGAAGAAGCTACTCGTTCCATTTGATTGCACCGTTAAGTAAAACCTCGACTTCTGTAATAACATTATTTATTGTTTCTGTAATTGATATGTTCGCACAATTCATTTTCAAATTTTCTTGGCTTTAAGTATCCAGTAATTTGTTTTTCTCCGCTTAGTATTTTATTTATGTAATAATAAAATAGTTAATCTTCATTGGCTTGGTCTCAAAGTGATGACAACTAGTTCCATTTAATTTCATTGCGTCTCTTTAGCAAACAAATACCTAAACCTTTTTTTTTTTTGTTTTTCGATACTCCAAAACAAATACCTACTTATTTATTGTTTTTTATAAATCCAACTTTTCATAATTCAATTTAAAGTAAAGGAAAGCATGCACTACTAAAATTTTGGAAAATGTTATTTTTCTTTTCCCACACAGCTTTGTATCGTGAAACTAAAAAGCAATTATAAAACATTAATTTCTCATATTTATGTCTAGTGGTTGGACCTAGCAAAATAAAAATTCATTCGTTTTGCTTTATTATTTTCTTTTGAAATCGTAAATGACAATTCTAATTTTTTTTTTGTCAACGATAATTATAATTAACTCCAATGAACCAGGGAGGACAATTGTTTACACTTTACATACTTGAAAAAAAAAGCCTAATTACTACCAATAAAGTAATAAGTATATTTCCAAAATATTTTGATTCAAAGACTCTCTGATAATTGATTTCTGATATTTATCTCTTAACTACATTAATAATTAATGATCTTTATCCACGTCAATGGGTTTTCAAAATTTTCACCGATAATCAAACACGTTTACGCTCTAAATTAATTTCACTCTCAGGAGAAGTCAACAAACAATGAACAATGGACTAGACTAGCTAGTAGTATTAAATACTTTAGAGATGAACACAAACGGCCTGTAAAAATCAACATCAGCACTTGAAACGTTGACATATAACACTACAAGAGAGAGCAGACTCATAGATACATTTCCTTAAGAGAGCAAACTACAAGCAGCACCCCGGCTCTGGAAAAATTGATTGGTACCTATGGAGAACAAAAATGTAAGTCAAGATAATACGCTGTTGGTTGATAATGAATTAATTTAATGAGTTTTGGTTTTCTAATCTTTTGTTTGTTCTCTAATGTTAAGGCTATGAACCGTCAGGCCAATCGTCTTATGATTGACAAGATCAAGCAGGAATCTCCGGTTAATGACACTCCTGAACAGGTGTGTTGGAAATGTCTATAAACAATGAACAATGGACTAGTTCGGTTTATATAACACTAGTCAGTTGCCTGCGCTACGCGCGGGAGTTTATTATGTGTTTATGAGTAATTGGTTCATATTTTATTCTCTACTTATTTTTTTTTACTATACCATACTTTACTTTTTAAAAACTTTGATTGTGTTTGTATAGAAAAACTATTGAGTTTTAGCTTTATTAGTTGTTGAGAAATAAGTGTGTATAGTATAAGTCGAAGTGTGGGCGTAAACGGAAGTGCGGTGAAAAATCATTGAGAAACGTGTGCTATTAGGGTTTCTACCAAATATAGATTTAGATATTAATATTTTGGGCCTTTTATATGTTAGCATGAAATTTAAACATGATTTGTGGGTTTCGGGCGGATTGTTGTATTTTTAATTGTTTACATGATCTCTTTATATATTGTCATAATTTATTTTTTGTTTTATGTTTTTCTTTTTTGGATTTGTTGTAATTATATCTCGTAATGATCATTTTTATACTATTATTTATTTGTTTCTGATTTTATGTTATATATATATTTTTTTTTCATATGGAACAATTTTTAAATTTAACATATTAGTATAATTTACTTTATATTTAGTTTATTTCATTTAATAATGTTTTTAATTTTAATTTTCAATTTTTATGAAATATAGTTAATTTTTTATTTTGTTTATTATTTTAACATATGTGTTGTATTGGAAAAAATTAGTTAAATTCATATTGGAAACCTTTAAAGAAATATTATTTTTATTTTTACGTTTTTATACGTTTTTAAAAAATGAGAATTGATGTTTCGGTCCGACCTATCTCATTTATGTTAGAAAATTTTGTGAGACATAAATTAGATCGATTTATATTCTCAAAATTTCTTACTTTCTTTTCTATTCCCGTTAAATCCCATTATATTTTGGTTTACATTGTGTAAATATAATCATATATATATAAATATATTTTAAACATTCACTAAAAACTATAATCTACCATTTATATATTTCTTAGTATAATCGATAATTAGTAAGTTTTTTTAACTTTTAAACAAATCATCTTTTTTAGTTTTATAATGTATAATAAAAAAAACCTTTCATATTCCTTTTTGAAAAACTTATTTACATAGGTTTAAATTTGAAAATTAAATGATAAAATGGTATAATTAATTTTAAAAATCAAATAATAAAATGAGGTGGATGATGATGTGGCTTAATGAGAAGATAGAAAAAGCTAACTTTATATATATAGATGTTTTGAGGAGTGTATATATAAGTTTTATAGTAATATGTTTGAAAATGTTGTTGGTAGTACAGAAGATAGTTCGGTTGACTGTTGAGCATCCTCAATACCGACAAGACTATTCGTTTTATTCATTCTCCAAGGTTTGTTTCCTGTTTTGAACAATTGTCTTTTGCCGTATATTATAACCAAGTTTTGTGTGTGTGTGTGTGTTTTTAATCATTTTACGCGGTTCTTTAAGACTTGTTGAAAATTACTAAGCAGGTCTGGCTTGTATCCGATGCTGGAATGAAAACGTCGATGATTTCAAACCAAATGGTAGCTGTTGATTGCGAGATGGTTCTCTGTGAAGATGGGACTGAAGGTGTGGTTAGAGTTGGCGCTGTTGACCGGAATTTAAAGGTATATAGTTTAGAGTTGTTTTAGTTTTTTCTTTTAAATCTTTGTTTCTTATTGAGGTCTTTTGCAATGTATTCTTAACTTGAGTGATCAAATTTTCATGGCTTTAGGTGATTCTGGATGAATTTGTGAAACCGCACAAACCTGTTGTTGACTATAGAACAGCTATTACTGGAGTTACTGCTGAAGATATCAAAAAAGCTACTCTCTCTCTGATTGATATACAGGTAACTAAATATCCCGTATATAGAGTCTTTCTATTTATTACATTTTTCCAAGTGACAACAAATATATAAATGTTATATCAATTGTGCAGGCAAAATTGAGTCCGTTTCTTTCGACGGGTACAATTTTGGTTGGTCACAGTTTGTACCATGACTTGGAAGGTAAGTAAATAATTTCCCATTAGAGTTGGTAAAGGGAGTGCAAAGTCTAGGTCTGCAAGGAGAGAACGGAAGATGGAAGGAGTTTTTAGATGTTTACGACAAAAAATTTTGATCAAAGCATGATGATTTAGTCGCTTTTCTTGCAACTTTTAAGAAGAAAGAAGATATACAGGTAATGAAGGCTTTGCGATGTCACGCCAATCATCCTATGATTGAAAAGTTCAAGCAAGCATCTCCGGATAAAGACACTCCTGAGTAGGTGTGTTGTTGGAAAAATTAATCAAAAAAGATATGTTTTGAGGGTATTTGGTAGTAACATGTTTCAACAATGTTACAGAGGCTACTTCGATTGACTATTGAGCATCCGGAATACCCAATAGTCTATTCATTCCAGCCATTGTTCGATCCTGTCCTGAACAATGGCATTTGCTGTTTACTTAGTATACTTCTTTAACACTTGTGAAATGTTTTAGCTGGGCCGGTATGTATCTGATGTTGGGATGAAGATGTCGAAGGTGATGAACTCTCAACACACACGTTGTTGGAAAACAACAAGAGCCAAGAGGTATAAGATATTCTAATTATTTTTGTTGTTAAAGGGTTATGAAACTTTGTGATGGAGAGAGAGTGACGAAGTAAGTTTTCTGCGTTATGGTTTTGCTTTTCAGGATTCGTTGGGGCTGCAACAGAAACGCATTGTCTTCAGGCTGAGTTGTTGTCCAAGTGCTAGTTTATTTGTTCGTAAAATGGCTTATGATGAATGACGTAACCTTGGATCAGGGTATGGGTATGTACTATGTCCAAGTGCTTGTTTATTTGTTCGTAAAACAAGGAATGATATAATCAAAGATCCATGCGAATATTTATTCTTTTAATTATGGGAAAGTCACAAAAAAAAAAAAAGGTGAAAAATGTTTTGGTATAAAAACTGAAGAATGGGTACAGTATATACAATTACTAGATAGTATAACATAAGGTGGATCTTAAAATAATGGCAAAAAATATTTACTAATATGGAAGTCAAAGATGTCACAGTGGACGCATAGTTGAAAAGTTTGAGGCTTTTTCATTTATCCTTGGCTAAAACCCTCATCAAATGTCACTATCGACCATGTTGGTCTCACTCATCTCAGACCCGCTTGACCAATTCTAGAATTCCTCAAAATCAAAAGCAGAAACCCTAAACTCTCTCTCTGTTTCTTCTTCTCCAAACACTTTGGGAGTTAAAAAAAACTCGCTGAGCCGTCCCTGCATTGGTTTCTCGTACTATGGAGCTTAAACTAGCCACCTCCCAGAAAAAAGTTGGTGTCTTTTGTTTTTTTGTTTTACCTTGATTTTGAGGTTGAGTTACGTTTCTCTGTATCTCTTAATATTCTTAATTCCGATTTAGGTGCTTGAAGAGTTGGTGAATTTAGCGCAGAGTCGAGATTTGCGAGGCGAAAAAGGGAATTGGAAGGAGTTTTTAAATGTTTACGATGAAAATGTTGAATCACTCAAGGACCCTTCGAGGCGTTCCCATGATGATTTGGTTCAGTTTTTGTCAACTTTTAAGAAGAAAGAAGATTTGCAAGTAAATATGAACTGAACCCAAGAACAACACTAATGTGATTGTAAATTTTTTGCCACCAAAGGCATAAAGTTTTGGTTTTTATTTTTACCAAGGTTCTGAAATGTCATGCCAATCATCTTCTGATTGAAGAGTTGAAGCAGGAGTCCGAAGATGAAGACACTCCTGAGCAGGTTGGGGAATGATTTTGTTTGGATGGAATAAAACATGTTTTTGAGGATGTTGTGTTTGTTTAAGTTTAATAGACATATGTGAGAAGTGAGCTGTAATAAAATGTTGTTGTTTGGCAGCGCAGATGCTAGTTCGATTGACCGTTGAGCATCAGAATTACTCTTTTGACTATTCATTCCAGCCATACTCCGAGGTTTGTTTCTCTCCTCTAAACAATGGGTTCTTGGTGTTTATTGAATTATTGTAACGAAAGTTGTTTCGTTTTTACCTGTTTTATGCGGTTCTTTAAGACTTCTTGAATTGCTAAGCAGGACTGGTTTGTATCCGATATTGGATTGAAGATGTCAAAGGTGATGAAATCTACTCAAATTGTAGCTCTTGATTGTGAGATGGTTCTTTGTGAAGATGGGACTGAGGGTTTAGTTAGAGTTGGCGTTGTAGACCGTGATTTAAAGGTATAGAGCTTAGAGAATCTTTAGTGGTCGCCTTTTCCCAGTGGACCTGTTTTCTTTGACCCTGAGTGATCAAATGTTGATGGCTTTAGGTGATTCTTGACAAATTCGTGAAACCGGACAAACCTGTTGTTGACTACAGGACATACATTACAGGGGTCACTGCTGAAGACATCAAAAATACTACACTCTCTGTGGCAGATATACAGGTACCATGTAGAGTCTTTCTATTGGTTTATCTTCTCCCCAGCACTAACGTGTAGTCGTTATGTTAACTGTGTGAAATGTGCAGGAAACTTTGCAGCCTTTTCTTTCTGAGGGTACAATTTTGGTAGGTCACAGTTTGAACAGAGATTTGCAAGGTAAGTAATATGTTCCCAGTAGAGTGAATGGGTATTAATTTTGTTATATTATTGGGTTTTAGCTACAAACTTATGGGTATTTTGATCCCAGTGTTGAAGATAGATCATCCCAAAGTAATCGATACCGCACTTGTATTCAAGTATTCCAATAAACGAAAACTCAGAAGACCTTCACTTAACAACCTATGCAAGGTAAGTCTATAATGTGTTTCTCTACTCTTTAGGTGAATATCACAAAAAGATAAAAACATTTTTTAAGTACTTTTTTTTTGTATTTTCCAGTCTATTTTGGGTTACGAAGTCCGAAAGGACTACGTTCCTCATGATTGTGTGGATGATGCAGCAGCTGCGATGAAACTTGTGCTTGCTGTTATAGAGAAAAGAACTGACACAACAATCAAACCATCCAAAGAGGTTAACAAAGATGGATTTACCAAACTTATAGTTTTATCATAAATTCCAACAATTACAAAACAAGTGTCTGCAATTTTTACCATAGATGCTGGAGGTTGAGAAAGCAAGACTCTTTCTACATAAAATCCCTCACAATGTGACATCTGAAGAGCTGGACCAACTTCTTTCTGGAAAGTTTACACTTGATGTTAAGGTTGACAAATCAAACCATGTACTTTTTCTCTACAGATTCAAAACATCAAACCTTTCTTTGACCTCGGTTTTGTTTTTCCTTTTGGCAGCCAGCAAAAACGCAGAGAGGTTACTATTGTGCATTTGTTGTTTTTGATACTTCAGAAGAAGCAGATCAAGCATTTGAAAACGTTGACGGAATCCAAATGACGGTATTTTAGAATCTCTGCTTTCGGATAAGAAACTATCTTATCGAAAGATGAAATAAGTTTATGCATTGTGTTTTTTCAGGATTCATTGGGTTTGCCACAAAAACACGTCACCTTTAAGCGGAGTTCGGGATCAAGAGCTAGTTTATATGTCCGTAAAATGGTTCAAGATGAATGATGCAACCTACGTTGAGATTAACTATTTTGCATTGTACAATTATAATAGAGGACTCTGATAAGGTTTGACGTTGATTTATAAATCTAAAAAAAAAACTTCTTCTGTCCTGTGTTTGGTCTTTTGTTTGACATTCAACGACTCTATATTGGGGATATTCGAACAATCAATTGCATAACCAGTTTATCTTGTCATGGTATTAGATACGACTACAACGCTAACAAACATTAATCTTTGTGAAGATGAAATTAAGAGGAGCTCGTTCAGATGCAGGAATGAGATTTATTTCCAACCACAAATGCAATTGGGGAACCAATGAAAAGTTTCTGTTATTTTCTTTTACAGTTTGCAATTGTTACAAACAGAGTCAATACAAAATCTGTTATATTTGTGTGCGTATGATAAAGCCTGACTTTTCAGGCTCAGTCGCTTTCATAGTCTTCTTCTTCATCTCCAAAGGAGAAGACCGATGCGTCTGCAGCAATAGCTTTGATATCACTAACTGCTAATGAGTGGTTTGGTACTGGATTATGAAGACCGGAGGATGATGAGCTTCTGTTTGCGGAAGAGTCATGGTCATCTGTCTTTGGTGGCTCATTGATCTGATGAGGTTTACTAGTTGTGTGCATCGAGTCTACGGTTTTCTCGGTTTTTGAATTGGTCTCAATGGGTTTTGAGTGTCTGTCCTCTTCCCCATCACTGTCGGAGAATACATCATCGTCTTCGTTCTGATTAGACTTGAGTTTGCTGGATCCAGCACTGGAGCTGCTTTGAGATTGTTTTCGGGTGGAATCAGATTTGGACTTTGTTGGTTGAGAATTGTCGGATTCTATCATTACGATCTCGACATGGAAACCCGGTGCAGGCAGTTTTCTCTACAAAAATACGTCAAGGGATCAGGTCAATAGGAAAGCAACCACAGGTTTGTATCTAAGCTGTTATGAACATCTCTTTTACCTTTTCGAAGCCATCAAAGTCACTACCTTTCAGCATTGTTCTGTTATCAGTCAGTGTAGTATTTAGCCAACTGCGTTCAGAAAGTAGTAAAAATTAGTGAATTTGTCATTTGGAATATGTCTGTGAAGGAAGAGAGTTTACCAGTAAAAATCTCCATCACTATCTTGAAAGTGGACTTTGAAGTCTCCGGCTAATTCTGTTAGACCAGCTTCACCAGGTATTGCAAAGACAACAACTCCTTTTTTGGGTGCCTTTATCCAAAAATCTTCAGGCTACAGTCCATAAACACAAGTTTATATGTCAAGACGAGTTGTAGTTTTGTAAAAAATTAACATCAGAGAGAGAGAGAGAAGAACCAAAATGCCTACCCCCAAATCCTTGGTTTTCTGATGCTTCTTTGTTGAGAAAAGTATATCTGTTCAATAGAAGAAAACAGCACATTTTTCAAATGTACGCGAATTTACAAAATGCAATAAGAAACTAGCTCTCTACCAGTGTGGTTGGAGATCGTAATGGCAGGTCTAATCCAGTAAGGGCAGTTGATTAGACGAAACCCTCTGAGCATGCATCTACATAATTGTTTGTTCTCTGGTTAGGGATATATGAATATTACCACAAATCAAACTATCTGATTGGTCAGCTACGTCTGAAGCGTACCTTTGTTCAGCTGGAACTTTCCCGTCAAATTGATTTTGAACACGTTCGTAGTACTTGACATATCGCTGAAGGAAACACAAAAGCTCGTTTAGTAGGATGAGGTAGAATCGAACAAGCACGTTAAAAAGAGTGGTGCAGGCTCAGAACTTACAATCTGACTTGGGAGAACGAGAGCTTTCCCATCAAGACATCTCTTTTGATTATAGTAATCAATAGCCTCCTCAGATGTAGGAAAGAACTGCAATGGAGTTACCAGTCAGATCAGTCACAGGAGACTTACAGAGAAGGAATTCATTCATCGCCCAAGACTTCGCTTCATTTAAGTATCACCTTGAGATATAGAAGAAGACAGCAAATCATTAATCCGGTTCTTGCCATTCCAGCTTTACAATGAACTACCACTACATTTTGGATATCTTCCTTCAACCATGTGTATGCACTTTGACAAAATGATGGTATCAATTGGATAGGAGGACAGTTATGGTCATCAAATGGGAAAGATGCAACCTTAAGAAAAAGAAAACAGACAAGTGATGAAGCAAACGCTGTAGTAAGCGGTCTATAAACATTAGCTTTGATAATAAGGGCAACAACAGAAACTGCCTGCAAAATATACGGTCTGAGATATCAAATGCATAGAGTTTGTATATACCTTCCCCTCAAATCTCGAAGCATCATACAATCTCTCTGAACAAAGGTTGTAGACCTTATATTTGTCCTGCATATTGGGAACAACGTTTAGAGATCAGTAACGACATGAAAAACATAGCCAATTAACACTACAAGTCTGGGCTGCAGTGTCTAATAAAATCCAACTGGTATGAACCATATAAGAATTGGTGAAATTGACAGAAACTCATACAGTTTAAGAGGCTTCCAGTCTGTGTCAATGGTTACCTTGTGATTAGTTTCGAAAAACTTGATCACCTCTTCCATGTGGTTACGATAAAATCCCTGCATATTGACATTTTTCAATGAGAAACTGAAGGTCGAGAGAAGAAAAGAACTGGCTGGGGAACTTATATTTCAGACCACAGGGAAAGCATTTACCTCGAAAAATCCAAAAAGACCAGAACTTATGTCACCAGCTGGGAACCCCATTGCGATTACATTCTCAGTTATATATGTCATGTCCAAATCGAATTCCCCCTCCTGGAGATTGGACCAGATAGCATATGCCATGTAAACCAGTGATGTAAGTAATACTGATCTGGGCACTTATATATACTAGAATCTAGTTATACCTTACACTGGAAAGCATGAATAAAAGATGTGATAACAACTAGTTTTGGGAAAACAATTTGTACCAAGGTAGTGTTACTGAAACAAGCTATTGTGACTATAATGTGCGTCACTTAAGTTTCAAGAATCTAACAATACCAAGGAAGAAAAAATTAATATACCTGGTATCTTCTTTTGTTCTGCGAGACAATGTGGCGTGCTTTCACCTGCATTGCTTTTACAGCACCACGAGAGGAATCTACCACGGCTTTCGTGAGCGACTCAAGAGCACCACCAACTTGTGTGTTTGGTGGTCTAGGGTCACTGGCCTCATCTGACCCTTTCGTTGGTAAATGCAGACCAAGTTCAGAGGTGAATCTTGTGAAAGCTGACATCCCAGAATCTGCAGTGTTTGGATCTTGCTGCGGGAATTTCAAACTTTTTGCCCAAGAAGAAAGACCAGAAGAAGAAAATATAGATGGTGGCGATTCGCGTGGGGAGGAACCTGGCGGGCATGGAACTATATCCTCAGTTTTACTCGAAGGTTCAGAGCCAGTAGAAGGCATTGGAGTATCAACCTTTGCAGCTGAAGCTTCTGTCCTATTAAAATCTTTAGGAGCTTCTCCTACAGAGCTCACAGGACCTTCTTCAACACCCATAACTTCTTGAAAAGTTTCAGAATTACCAGGAATGGTTACATCTTTCTCAGATACTATAGCTGGAGACTGAGATGAAGAGTCAACAGGATCAGTTTCCATCATAGCTGATTAGCCTACTTGACGAGAACAACCTAAAAACAAAGAAAAGTTCATGTTAGATGATTATAAAGCCCAGCTTTCTCATTAAATCAAAACACTAGCAAGAACGAAGAAACGACTCCATATTCCCACATTATCCATGTCTGTAAGTACACCACACACGTCAGAATTCGCTAAAGCTATTGGCTTAATTCGCTTCTGGAATCATCTGAAAAAAAGCACTGACTACGAAAAAATTGCTTCGCAGGATGAAGCATCAAAGACCGTACTAGTGCAACATTGCTTAATAATCCAACAGGTCAGCGAATTCGATATCCATTTTCACACATCTTTCAACAATTCCTAATCATTATCCATGACGGAGTCGAAGAAACAGATCGTTAAATCGGTAAAATCATCAAGCAGATCAAGAGGCGTGAAATGGAAACTAGACTTCAAAAAGTTCGACAATGTTTACCGGAGAATGGGGAATGCAGGAAGATTAGCTTCGAATTATTGCGTAGGCGAAGAAGAAGAAGCGATTCAATGAAGGAAGCAGATTTGGGGTTGATTCAGAGGAGTAGCAGCCGACGAAATTTCCGATGAACGTGCGGAGATTAACGATCATCCTCCGCTCTTGCCGGTCAAATTTTTTGTTTATCGTTCATTGGGCCTATATGGGCCAAAATATATACTTAGCCCTTGGGCTTGTTTCATTTAAAAATATGGTCAACGTTTGATTATCAGATTTTTCAAAAAGAATATATTTTATGAGAAATTTTACGGAATTGTGTAATTTTCAAGAGACTTAATTACATAACTCTTCGACGAAGGTATTTTTCTCGGTCTAATATTCTCAATGCGTCTAAGGGTACTAAACCTTCTTTTGCTTGGCAATCTATCCTCCATGGTCAGACTCTCTTAAAAGCTGGTTTGCGTTTTACTGTTGGTGATGGTAATGTGATTCAAACTTGGTTGGACCCTTGGTTACCTCTTCATCCTCCTCGTCCTCCTCGGAGACTTGATTCTAACAATGGCTTTCACCATCCCCTGAATCAGTTTTTTCTCCCTGATAAAACTGGTTGGAATGAAAGATTATTAAGAGATTTAGTTCATCCTGATGATGTTCCTGTTATTCTCTCTATCAAGATTAGTCCTTATCAGAATAATGATTACCTTGGTTGGCATTATACAGAGAAAGGTATCTACACTGTTAAGTCTGGGTATTGGTTGGCTACTCATTTTCCTGACACAGTTTTGAGAGTTCGTCCTCCTCATGGTGATCCCTCTATTAAGAAGGACATTTGGAAAACTCACACAGCCCCAAAACTTAAACATTTTTTGTGGCGTATGTTGTCTCGGGCTCTTCCTACTGGAGAAGAATTAGAGAGACGTCACATTACTTCTGAAAGTTTATGCAAACGGTGTGACTCTGATACGGAAACTATTGAGCATCTCTTCTTTACTTGTCTTCACGCTAATCAGATTTGGAGAGCTTCCAACATTCCCATTCCAAGTTTAACAAATCCTCTTGTTACTTTGGAGACAAAACTTAGAGATATTTTGAATTTCCACAAGTATAAAGGGATCTATGATTATCTCGCTCACTCGTCGTTTTGCATCCTCTGGAAGATTTGGAGGAGTAGAAACCGGTTGGTTTTTGAAAGAAAGAGTACAAATTGGCAGAGAGATCTCAGAGAAGCAAGACAAGAAGCGGAAGATTGGCATTCTATGGGGAGCTCTAATTGTGTCAGAGTTCAATCTGCTTTAAGAAGTCAGAGGTTTATCAATGACAATCGTCATGGTTGGTGTAGACCTGCTTCTGATTGGGTAAAATGTAATTATGATGGAGCTTTTCTTAATAGTCAAACAAGAGCTACTATGGGTTGGATCATTAGAGACGAAGATGGTGTTTTCAAAGAGGCTGCTCAAGCAACAGGTTCTAAGGTTTCCTCAGCTATTGAGGCTGAATGTCAGAGTCTTGTTTGTGCTCTGAAACATTCTTGGTTAAGAGGTTATTCTAAAGTTGTTTTTGAAGGAGACAATCAATCTCTCGTTCGGTTATTGTCTGGTTCCCTTGTTCGGTTTGATCTTCTTAATTGGCTTCATGAGTTAAAGAGTTTAGCAGAAAGATTTGAAGCAGTGGAGTTTATTTGGACTTCGAGAACCAACAATGTTCCAGCAGATCTTCTGGCAAAAAATCAACGTTTTAACTTTTCCAATTTTTCTTTTTTCTCCTCTGTTCCTAATTATCTCTTCTCAGTATTGCATAACGATGTTCTTGGTTCAAATTAATAAAGTATTGTTGTGTTAAAAAAAAAATTACATAATTATTTAATGGAAAATACTTATAAATGTGAATCATAAACATTTTTAAAAAATTACTATCATGAGAAAAAAAAAAGTAAGTATACCATGGCTATTTTGAAAACCCAAGTGTTACATCATTCAAAACCAAGCTATAAAGTTAAGAAGGAGGCTTATAATAAGCATAGGCAGCATAAAAACTTTGAGACAAAGTGAGGACTAGTAGAATAACAGCAGCACAGAAAGAAACAATAGCCCATGGATTATTGAAGTACTTATGTTTTAAAGTCGCCCTCCAAGCATTCCACTTATGATCGTAATAACGGTTAACCTCAACCGAGATAGATAGCTATCTCCGGTGTCGAATACAACTTCTTGACATAACCGGTTGAACAAATCCGCGACTTCAGAATCGCTCCCTAGCCAATGTTCGATGATACCGCAGTAGTGCAAGTAGCTTACGTAAAATTGTAACATTTACTCAAGAAAATATGAAAATAGTTGTAAAGCATATGGGGCAGGTCCCAATTATATAAAAAAAGAAGAAAATGCGTAAAACGTGAACATACCATCATGGATAAGTAGTCTTGGTATCTCTAGATAACCGTTTTTGAATTGAATATCCCAAAACCGGTCGGTTTTTCTTCTCCTGAATTTTATACCGGCTTCCCTTAGCTCAGTCACGCAATGTATTAGCTGTTGACGGCGCTTGTCAGCCACGCGTGTGTTCCGTGACCATCTTTTTCTTGTTAACCTCGGCTCTGGTTTAGGACTAGACCGGAGTAGACTTCGACGGAAAACATCTAAACAGTGCAACTCGCCCTTGTCAGCGAATGGGTCAAAGGCTTTGTCTCTTGCCAACGAGTTCTCGAGTCTTGACTGATCCGTTTTGGTCAACGGCTCATCCGTTGGCATTAGTGGATCAAAGAACCGAATTGCTAATTGTGCCACTAAACCGGTTTGGTTCCGCGATCCAAGCTGTAACTCTAATAACCGGTTTAGAACGAACAAAGGAAGTTGGTTTTCTAGCATTACCATGTCACGTTGAATCGAATGCATCGATCCTCTCATAGCAAAAACTGGATCGTTACGTGCATATCTACACAAAACGTTGATTGAGACCGGTTTGCTCAATAATTTGAAAGAACCGGAACTAACCAGCAATTGTAAAAAAAACAGTCTTACCCGAGTTCGGCGAATCCTTCAACGGCTCCTCTGAAGAGCTCAAGAACAAAACAACCATCAAGAACAAGCATTTCGATAAAATCGTTACTGTTTAAACTTAAGGGACCTTCGTAACAAGCTCGAGCCTTTTCCTCTAGCTCTCCCATGGCGTCGATATACATTTTGATGCCTTGGTTCGTACGTTTCAAAACTCTATTGACCGCACGCCATTTGTGACGGTCCATAGACCGGAGACGTTTCTTACCATGATGGTACGGACCAAGCGAGACGGTTTGAGGGAAGTACGATTTGTTGTCGTTTTCTTGAAGGTAATATGGAACTCTGTAGATACAGAGCTTTCCCCAGGTTGTCGTGTCATCGTCTCTATGTGCTTGTTCGAGCTTGTCTGTGATTGAGATCACCCAATCGTCTCGTGAATCTCTTGGACTCTCTTTGGCTACGCTTATCTTACCGAGCTCGGATTGAGTCCGGCAGTAGTTATGATTGTTTTGGCCTTGATCGGATCTGGTGATTTCGGGTAAACCGATGATGTTTTGATCTTGATTAATTGGTTCGGATTCTTGGTTTTGGGTTTCGAGTTTTTCGCGGATCTTGAGAGTGAGTAAGTACCAGCTCAACATGTCTTTGTAGAAAACAGCCACCATTTTTGTTGGTTGAAGCTTTTTCAAGAAAATGAAAGAGGATGACAGAAACAAGTATATGTGAATGATTTGAAGCTATAATTGGTTACTTATTGTACTTATGGACCCAACTGATCTGTAATGACAACAACCAATTTTTTAGATATTTCTAAACACACACACAAATACACATTTAACAAATATGGATATAAAGTAACACCTAAAATTAAATACTCCTTTTCTTATATCTACTAAAATACACAAATTAATTGGAGTCTTGCGGTTTAAAAGAAGATCTTGTTTTCTCGGAATTACGTATAATCAAAAACCATACTAAAACGTCAGTTAACTCAACTAGAGAGACAAGCTGAGGTTTGTTTATACCAAAAAAAACATACATGTCAAAAGTATGAAAATGAAAACTGATTATACATTTGGAATTTAGAGCTAGGCATGCATGAGACATGTTAAAAAAAAATAAAAAATTGTAACATGCGGAGAATAAGAACTTAGACGACAATGAGTACCCACAAACACACAATATATGTACGTCTAGTTAAATTCGGATATGAGTAAGAGCCCAAGGTATCATTGCCAACCATAATAGAATCGCGTTTGTATGGGGAAGAAGAGAGTAGCTGGACAAGATAAGATTATGTGTCTTGTCAAATTCGGGTAATTTCAAAAGATTCAAAACACAAAGAAAAACAAAGCTCAACTTGAAATTCACAATTCATCATATATAGTTATTGATATTATGGTATTTTTTGTTTTCTTATATCTAGCTCAAGCAAATATTATTACTAAACAAGTTACAAAACTAACAAAATAAAATGGAAAATGGTAAGAGCATAACGGAACATGTACTCTACACAGCTATATATTGAGGAACATGGCACGACCTCACCATTTCTCCTATGAATGATGATTGCTCTAAGCACATTTCATTTGCTTATTTTACTAGACAATCGTTAGGTTGTGACTGATGGCTATAATATAAAACTAAATGGTAGAAAAGGTTTCAAATTAATTTTATCAACGACGGAGAAAATAGTTAGAAAATAATATTTCCTTTTTATTCCATGGAAACCCCAAAACAAACGAAGAAGGAACTTTTTCTGTTATAGGTTAGAAATATTGAAATTATTTCCGATTATAACAATTAGCATACCACATCATGTCATTAGTTGGAGAACTTGTAAGGATATGTCAAGTTCTATTGTCCGGGCTGAAGGATAGTGTACGCATTAATCTACTCTGTGGTAAACATCGAGTACCAAACTGGTATAAAGAGCCAACTGGGAGTTTAAGCATTGAAAGTGAACTCGTTTGGTTGTGACGAACAAAATGTTCTGTTTATTTTTGAGAGCTGAAATGTTCTGATTTTATTTTTGCATTACAACAGTAAATGAAGAAAGTACAAAAATGTTCAAAAAAAAAAATACAAACATCCCAAGTTGAATGAAGGAAATTATCAAGAAGGTGGCCTAAAATAAGGAAAAGCAGTAAAAAAACTTTGAAATAAAGTGAGAACTAGCAGGACAAGTGCAGCAAAAAAAGAGAAATATGCCCAAGGATTATTGAAGTACTTGTGTTTTAAAATAGCCTTCAAAACATTCCACTTTCGACTATAATACCGGTCGACTTTATTTGACAGTTGAGATAAATAACTATTTTGGGGGTCGAAAGCCACTTCTTGACATAACCGGTTGAACAAATCCGCAACTTCATAATCACTTCCTAGCCAGTGCTCGATGATACCACAGTAATGCAAATAACTAACATCTTCAGAAGAATCTATTAGATTATCCATGAAGATTATGTAAGATGTTATGTCGTTGCTCGAGTCGATATGACATTGCTCAAAAGCTATAAGATTCGAAAATAGAGATTTTGTACCTACAAGAAACACGAGACGATAGTATTTAGGTAAGTTTATTAGGAGTTATGGGATTCTATAGAAAGAAGTGATATAGTAACATATTGTTCAAATTAGTGTATCAAATAAATAAGTCATCTTTCTTACCATCATGGATAAGTAGTTTGGGTATCTCTAGATAACCATTCTTGAATTGAATATCCCAAAACCGGTCAGTCTTCCTTCTCCTAAATTTGATACCGGCCTCTTTTAGCTCTGTCACGCAATGTATCAGTTATTGTTGGCGCTTGTCCGCCACACGAGTCTTCCAGGACCATCTCCTTCGTGATAACCTCGGCTCTGGATTCGAACAAGGCCGAAGTAAGTTTCGACGGAACACATCTAGACAGTGCAACTCGCCCTTGTCCTTGTCAGCAATCGGGTTAAAGAATTTATCCTTTTCCAGTGAGCTTTCGGGTTTAGACTGGTCGGTTTTGGTCAACGGTTCGTCGGTTGGCATCAATGGATTAAAGAACCGAATTGCCAATTGTGCCACTAAACCGGCTTGATTTCGTGGACCAAGCTGTAGCTCTAACAACCGGTCTAGAACGAACAAAGGAAGTTGATTTTCCAGCATTACCATGTCACGTTGTATCGAATGCATCGATCCTCGCATTGCAAAAACTGGATCGTTACGATTGTATCTACACATAGAAAAAAATTCAAAGTTAACAATTTAGATAACCGGATCTTAAACAATACCAGCTTAGTAAATAGTACGTTAACCGAATAAACCCGAAATTCTAACCCAAGTTCTGAAAATCCTTCATCGGCTCCTCTGAAGAGCTCAAGGACAAAACAACCATCAAGAACCAGCATTTCGGTAAACTTGTTACTGCTTAAACCAATGAGACCTTCGTAGCACGCACGAGCCCTGTCTTCGAGAACTTTCATGGCGTCAATATACATTTCGATGATATGCTTGGTGCGTGACATGACCATATTGACCGCACGCCACTTGTGACGGTCCATGGGGAGGAGATGTTTGTTGCCATGGTGGTACGGACCAAGCGAGACAGTCTGAGGGCAATATGACTTTTCGTTGTTTTCTTGAAGGTATTGTGGTACTCTGTAGATACATAGCTTGTCCCAACTAGTTGTGGCGTCTTCCCTAAGTGCTTGGTCCATCTTGTCTTTGATTGAGATCACCCATTCTTCTCGTGTCTCTTCAGGTTGCTGGTTTCGGGTTTGGAGTTCTCGGTGCATGACGAGGGTGATCACGTACCATGTCAACATGTCTTTTTGGATCAAAGAAGATGGTGGATTATTTCTTCTTCTTTTGACAGAATATTTCCAAGGAAGAATCGGTCCAAATGGTCGCGGTGGCGGTGGTGGTGGTGGAGGAGGAGTTCTGTTCTTTCTTTTGAAGAAATAGCGCCGAGGTGGAATTGATCTAAATGATGGTGGTGGTGGCGGAGGCGGTGGTGGAAAAGAAAGAATACGGACCATTTTTGTTGCTTTGAAGCTTCGAAAGAGAGAAATATGTTAAACCAAAAAAAAAAAACAGAGAAAAATGTTGAAAATCAAAGATGTAACCAGATGATAGATCTATGCACAGCACACATTAATAAGTTTGTCAAACTATAGAGCTGTGAATTTAACACCTTGACGGGCCACGTTTTGTTTTTTAAAGATTTATCATAATAATCCTTATAAAAGGTTCTTAAAACAGTGGTCCCTCACTAGTCAATTCGTGTATTATTACGACCCCTAAAAAGTAAACGTCCTCAAGATCAAAACTCTGAGTCTTGGGTGGTGAAGAGACAGATTAATTTTATCTTTTTAAGTAATCGAATCTCTTTTGGTCTTGTAATATATTTCAAGGATTGAGCTTGAAACATGCAAAGTTTACCACGATAAGAAGTGAAAAAAATTTACCAAGTAGAACTAATATATGGCTTCAAGATAACACAGTGAAATAATTATTTACTTTTTGTGATACAATTGGAAAAACAGAGTGAAAACATACATACAAACTTTCCAATGAATTATCAAGACGGTGGATAAAAATAAGGATAAGAAGTGAAAAAACTCTGAAATAATGTGAGAAGAAGCAGAATAACTGCAGCAAAGAAAGAGAAGTACGCCCAAGGATTGTTGAAGTACTTATGTTTCAAGGTTGCCTTCACGACATTCCACTTCCGGTTATAATAACTGTCAACCATATGCGACAGTTCAGATAAATAAGTATTTTCGAGGTCAAAAGCCACTTCTTGACATAGCCGATTGAACACATCAGCAACTTCTGAATCATTTCCTAACCAGTGCTCGATGATATCATAGTAGTGCAAATACCTAACATCTTCCGCAGAATCTATTAGGTTGTCCATGAAGATTATGTAGGATGTTATATCGTTGGTTGAATCGATATGGCACTGCTCGTAAGCTATAAGATTTGAGAAAAGTGACTTGGTACCTATAATAAACGCGAGAGACCATAAAATTGGTTTTGTAAGGTTGTCTAGAAAAAGAAGTTTACCCATATATATACTTTAATAGTAAATCATTCTAAATTGGTCAAACATGCAACACATTTGATGAAAATTTATTTTACAATCGAAAAGAACTAATATGTGTCGCATAAAAATTGCTTTTGATAATTTTCTTTAAGAAATTATTTCACGTTCGAATGTAAATACGTTCGTGAAATTAAAACCATTTGTATGCATATCTCATTATGATTCGTAAGCGATAAATAAACAAGATTTGAAATGCGATATAAGATATATAGAGAAAACTATTTTGATACAACTTTTTTTTTCTTTTCTTGTAAACCACTATTTTGATAAAACTTATAAGAAGAAAAATAAAAATAAAAAAATTGTGAACTCACCGTCATGGATGAGTAGTTTCGGTATCTCTAAACAGCCGTTTTTGAATTGAATATCCCAAAACCGGTCGGATTTTCTACTTTTGAATTTAATACCAGCCTCTCTTAGTTCTGTCACGCAATGTAACAGTTGTTGTTGACGCTTGTCCGCCACGAGCGGTTTCCAAGACCATCTACTTCGCGACAGCCTCGGTTCCGGTTTTAGACTTGGCTGGAGTACACTTCGACGGAAAACATCCAGACAGTGCAACTCTTCCTTGTCCTTGTCAGCAATTGGGTTAAAGAACTTATTGTTTACTAGCGAGTTCTCGACTTTAGTTGATGGCATATAGGTTGGCATTAATGGATTGAAGAACCCAACTGCTAATATTGCCACTAAACCGGGTTGGTTCTGTGTACCGAGCTGTAGATCAAATAACCGGTTCAAGACGAACCAAGGAAGTTGATTTTCCAACATTAGCATGTCACGTCGAATGGAATGCATGGACCCTCGCATGGCGAAAACGGGATCGTTTCGATCGTATCTACACAACATCAAAAGAATAAGAAACAGAAAATAATAATCAAAGTCAGCATTTTAGACAACCGGTATTAGTATGCTTACCCAAGTTTCGAGAATCCTTCATCGGCTCCTCTGAAGAGCTCGAGAACAAAGCAACCATCGAGAACTAGCATTTGAGTGAACTTGTTACTGCTCAGATTAATATGACCTTCGTAGCAAGCACGAGCCCTCTCTTCGAGCTCTTTCATGGCGTCAATATACGTCTCGATGCCTTGTTTGGTACGTTTCAAGACCATATTGACCGCACGCCATTTGTGATGGTCCATGGGCCGGAGATGTTCATCGTCGTGGTGGTACGGACCAAGCGAGACGGTTTGAGGAGAATAAGAATTCGTGTCGTTTTTTTGAAGGGAGTGTGGAATTCTGTAGATACAGAGCTTGTCCCAGCTAGTTGTGGCGTCGTCTCTATGTACTTGCTTCATCTTGTCTTTGATCCAAATGACCCATTCTTCCCGTGTCTCTTCCGGTCGTTGGTTTCGGGTTTGGATCTTTTTGCGCATCATGAACGTGAGGAAGTACCAGGTCAACATCTGTCGTGGATGAAAATTTCTTCTTCTTTTTCTTCTTATAATGATATGTCGTACAGGAAGATTCGGTCCAAATGGTAGCTGAGGCGGCAGAGGTGGTGGTAGCGGTGGCAGTGGTGGCGACACCGATGGAAGGGTTGGCCGCATGGGAGGTGGTCCATTAATACGACTTGCCATTTTTGTTGGTTGAAGTTTTCTCAGGAGATTGAGAGTGACAGAGAGCAAGTTGAAAAGTAAAGATGCAAGAAGTGATGAATTAAAAGATTTAATTTAAAACTATAATTGGTTGCTTATATTTATGGATGATTGATCTGTAATGACAGCAACCATAACTATTCATAATACATTAATCCATTTGTGCTATGCATACACACGTTACTAAGTTTGACATTTAATCATACTTGTACATGTATTAAACATTTTTTTAACGTATTGGATCATGTCTCGGCGGGGTATGTTTTTGTTTGACATTTCTTCTAGAATCTTAGAGAAAGACTCGAAAAGTCGTGTGACAATTGATGATATATATTAAGACTATAATAAATTATTGATTATGATTAAGATTTGAATGATCCAAACTCTTGTTAAAAGAAAAATCCCCGTGTTCAATATGCCTCTCGATGAACATGGGCACGACATCACCATTCTAGTATGATGCACGCGATGAGGTTCTTTTATATAAAAAGACTCATCTATTAAGATATTCAAATATTCAAAATCTTATCCTTTAAAAGAATTGACCAATTAACCCAAAAAAAAAGTGCTCAGACATGGTGTTTTTGATATTAGTTAAGACTTTTAGATTCAGAGTAATAAATTTAAGCGAATCCCATAATCTGTCTTGATCTCATGTTACTGGTTTATGTTTATTCCACGTATTCACATTATTCTTTCGTTTTTTTCTTGTTAACTCACATTATTCTTTTGAGTGACAACTATTTGTAAACCCATAACTCTCATAACCATGTATATTACTAAAATAATATATATATATATAGCTGTTTTAATAAATAAAAAGATTGACCAATATTTACTACGTACTTCTTAAAATTCAATACGTCTAGGTTGTGGCGTCTTTTAAATATAGTCCAAACTCAACCTTCTTAAAAATGTTTTTCAATACACTAACAATTTAAAAATCCAAATGTTACAACGTCAATATTTATTTTGAATAGAAACAACAAATACAAAATATTGAAAAGAAAAAAAAACAAGAAAACATAAATACTTTTAAATTATAGAAAAATAAAATAACAATGAAAGCTAAGAAAGTGGCTTATAATAAGCATAGACAGCAAACAAGCTTTGGAAAAATGTGAGAATAAGCAAAATAACTGCAGCTGAAAAAGAGAAGTATGCCCAAGGGTTATTGAAGTACTTTTGTCTTAAGGTAGCCTTCAAAGAGTTCCACTTACGACTGTAATAACGGTTAACTTTACCAGACAGTTGAGATAGATAACCATCTTTTGGGTCAAAGATCACTTCTTTACATAACCGGTTGACCAAATCTGCAACTTCAGCATCACTCCCTTAGCCAATGCTCGATGATACCAGCGCGGTGCAAGTAGCTAACTTCTTCCGAAGAGTTTATTAGATTGTCCATGAAGATAATGTAGGATGTTATGTTGTTGCTTGACTGGGTATGGCACTGCTCGAAAGCTATAAGATTTGAGAATAGAGACTTCGTACCTACAAGAAACACGTTAGATAAGTTTATGCGGTTATGCATGGGGTTCTATAGATAATACTCTACAGAAGAAAAGCCGGTTAACTCACCGTCATGGATAACAAGTTTGGGTATCTTTAGATAACCGTTATTAAATTCAATATCCCAAAGCTGGCCGGTTTCTTTTCTCATGAACTTAACACCAGCGTCTCTTAGTTCTGTCACACAATGTATCAGTTGTTGTTGTTGCTTGTCTACCACTCTCACATCTTCATATGGAGTTTCCCGATTCAATGTCTCACTAGATTGGATGAGACTTCGATGGAAAACATCCAAACAGTGCAACCCGCCGTGGTCAGTCAGTTCCTCAGATTTTCCCTGAGAGACAGACATACTTTCTGATTTGGTCAGCGCCTTGCTTGTTGGCATTGGTGTTTTGAAGAACCGAACAGCTACATCTGCCACTATACCGGTTTGGTTTGGTGTACCGGGATGTAGGGCTAATAACCGGTCGAGAACAAACAGAGGAAGTTGATTTTCCAACATTACCATGTCACGTTGTATCGAATGCATCAATCCTCGCTTCGCGAAAACCGGGTCATTGGATGCATAGCTATTCAACACATAATTTCAAAATAGATTCAATAGTTTCGATAACCGATTTTTTTAGCAATACATATGAGAAAACCGGAATACTAACCCAATTTCCTTGAATCCTTGAACAGTTCCCTTGAAGAGCTCGAGAACAAAACAGCCATCAAGGACAAGCATTTCTGTGAACTCATTACTGTTCTTCATATCAATGGGACCTTGGTAGCAAGCACGAGCCTCATCCTCCAGCTCTTTCATGGCGTCAATATACATTTCGATGTTGTGCTTGGTACGTGCCATGATCATATTAACAGCACGCCACTTGTGACGCTCCATGGGCATGAGATGTTCCTTGCCATGGTGGTACGGACCAATAGAGACAGTTTGAGGCAAGTAAGACTTCTTGTCGTTCTCTTGAAGATAAAATGGAACTCTGTAGATACAGAGCTTATCCCAGCTATTTGTTGCGTCGTATCTAAGTGCTTCATCCATCTTTTCCCTGATCGATATCACCCATTCTTCTCGTGTCTCTTTCGGCTTTTCTTCTTTTATTTCGATCTTACTCGGATCCGGGCAAGTCTCATCGTGGCTGTGCGAGCTTTGGCCTTGATCACGTCTGGTAATTTCATGGAAACTATGGATGGGCACGAACCACGACAACCGTCTATACCTTTTGTGGGTGGAAGCTGAGCGACCATCCGAAAACAAAACCATGGTTTCTGTTGGCTGAAGCTCGGTAGATCGAGACAGAGGAAGAGACAGCAATGTCAAATGTCAATGCATGCTTGTTAGTGGCCACGCTTCGTTTCGAATATATAATGTATACATAATTCTACATAATACGTATTCATGAAATTTATAAATGAAATAACTATTTTAACTCATTTTTGTTAGTATTTTTATTGTACAGATAAAGTGAATTGAAAAGATTATTAGAAGGACGAATAATTGTACAGATATAAGTGAAAAGACTAGTATATTGTTTTGAAATATTCAAAATTCAGTGAGTGATATTTACAAATTCTCCACTCCTATGATATAACTGTATTTTTCGATGTACTAATTAAAAAATAATATGAATTCGTCTGTGAGATACACAAAAAAATATATTAACTAAGCCAATAACTTGAAACCCACATGCGTGATCTTGTTCCTAATAGTTATGATTTTCATTACACCACTTCTTTTCACTCTTATTGATTTAGCTCTCCACCTATCTGCAGAAGGGTTGGTTTAGATTAGTTGACTATTCTGAGTCGTTTAACATCCCTAATAAAACCATATCCAATAATTATTATGCTTTGCAACAACATAATTATTCCAAAACCCAATTATTACAAAGCCAAATTTGGGATAGAAGAAAATGGAAAATGTTGGAAAACAAGAAAATACAAATAGTCCAAACTGAAAGGAAAATAAAAACAACTAAAGTTTAGAATTTGGCTTATAATAAGCATAAACAGCATAAAAACTCTGACATAATGTGAGAAGTAGCAATATAACTGCAGCAGAAAAAGAAAAATATGCCCAAGGATTATTGAAGTACTTGTGTGTCAAGGTAGCCTTCAAAACATTCCACTTACGATGGTAATACCGGTTTACATCACCAGATAGTCGAGAGAGATGACTATCTTTGGGATCGAAAACCACTTCTTGACAAAGCCGGTTGAACAAATCCGCAACTTCAGAATCACTCCCAAGCCAATGCTCGATGATACCACAATAGTGCAAATAGCTAACATCCTCGTCAGAGTTTATTAGATTATCCATGAATATTATGTAGGACGTTATGTGGTTGCTTGACTCGATATGGCACTGCTCAAATGCTATAAGATTTGAGAAGAGCGACTTGGTACCTACAATATAAAAATATGATAGTGGATTTGAAAGTTTCTATAGGTTAAGGAACAAAAAGTAAGAAATAAAAGAAAATGTTATAACGTACCATCATGGATTAGTAGTTTGGGTATTTCTAGATAACCGCTTTTGAATTCAATATCCCAAAACCGGTCAGTCTTCCTTTTCCTAAACTTAACACCAGCTTCCCTTAGTTCTGTCACGCAATGTACCAGCTGTTGTTGTCGCTTGTCCACCACTCGTGTGTTCCCGGTTAATCTCTTTAGTAGAGATTTTGTATTCGGTGTAGGACTAGACTGGAGTAGACTTCGACGAAATACATCCAGACAGTGTAACTCTCCCTTGTCACTAAGTGTGTCCAAGTGTTTTTCCAGCCAGTTCATGAGTTTTGCCTGGTCCGGTTTGGTGAACGCCTCACCCGTTGGCATTAGCGGGTCAAAGAACTTAACGGCTACATGTGCAACTATACCGGTTTGGTTCTGTGTGCCTAGCTGTAACTCTAATAACCGGTCGAGGACAAACAGAGGTAGTTGATTTTCCAGCATTATCATGTCACGTTGAATCGAATGCATCAATCCTCGCATCGCGAAAACAGGGTCGTTACGTGCATATCTAACTCAGGACGCAAAAATAAATTCAACTACTAAATATTGATCCCAAATAAGACCGGTTCAGCAAGTAGATTAGATAACCGGAAGAAAACAAGAAAATTTATTCATGCTTACCCGATTTCGTGAAACCCTTCAACGGTTCCCCTGAAGAGCTCGAGAACAAAACAGCCATCAAGAACAAGCATTTCTGTGAACTCATTACTGCTTAAACTAATGGGACCTTCGTAGCAAGCACGGGCCTTCTCTTCAAGCTCTCTCATGGCATTAGTATACATTTCGATGCGGTGCTTCAAACGTTTCAGGACCTTATTGACCGCACGCCACTTGTGGCGCTCCATTGGCCGGAGACGCTTTTTACCATGGTGGTACGGACCAATAGAAACGGTCTGAGGGAAATAGGACTTCTTGTCGTTCTCTTGCAGGTAATGTGGAACTCTGTAGATGCATAGCTTTCCCCAAATTGTTGTGTCGTCGTCTCTACGTGCTTGCTCGAGCTTGTCTCTTATTGAGATCACCCAACTGTCTCCCGTGGTCTCTCCTTGCTTCTCTTCTATCACCTCTTTACCGGACTCGGAATGAGCTTGTTTGTGGTTCTGCAAGTTTTGTTCTTCTTGATCCGGTCTGATAATTTCGGGTAAACCAAGGAGATTCTGATTTTGAACCGGTTCCGAGTGTTTGTTTGTGGTTTGAAATTTTTGGCGGAGCTTGATGCTGAGCAAACACCAGGTCAACATGTCTTTGTTGATGAAAAGTGGTTGTCCATCGGAATGAACATTGACTAAAACCATTGTTTTTGCTGGTTGAAATCTTTTCAGGAGATTGAGAGCGAGCGCTGTAATTGCAAAATGTGTATAATGTACAAGGCTGTAACAAATTTAAAGTTGTGTTTTTGACCATAGCTAGGGTTTGCTTATATCTCAATCTACGAAAGTCTTATAAAAAGACTTCGTATTAAAAATCTCCCCGTAAATGGTTGTATAGTATTTTCTACAAATCATAAATGAAACTGTAATACCCAACCACTCATAATAAAGACTATACTCATACTACTAAAAGACTCATAATTGCTTGTAGTATAGTAGTAGTATATAACAATTAATATATTAAATGAGTGAAACTTTGGACTCATTATATAAAAAGATCTTATGCATATATTCAATTCATGTGGCCATGTGTGGTTTTTAACGAGATTGAAAATATACAACTATATTTGTAATGTTATATACAATTGTATAATCATAAATAGTCATGCGAAATTTGTTTACTTACGTTGATCAAATACAATGATCCCTTTTTCTTTGTTATTAACTATATAAACTATTTATAGAGCTTATTCTTTTAGGTTTGGATAGCGCGCAGGTTACTGAGTCTCTAGGTAATTGGGTTTGATATTTGTCAACTTTTTTCATCGACTACATAGATGAAGATGATAGATCGTGGCTTTGGGGAACTAGAGATTCTAAAGCACATATGTCACCAGAGAAAGTTGGTCAAGATAAGTCAAAGTGACAATACAAGCATTGTAAATTGAACGAAAAAAAAAGCCAACATAATAGTAATTATGAAGATTAAGAAGGTGGCCTATAATAAGAATAAGCAGCAAAATAACTCTGAGATGAGGTAAGAATTAAGAGGAAAAGTGCAGCAAAGAAAGAGATATATCCCCAAGGGCTATCGAAGTACTTCTCTTTCAAGGTCTTCTTCCAAGCATTCCACTTTCTGTAGTACTTATTATTTTGAAGATAATAACGCTTAGCAGCAATTGACAGTTCAAACAAATGACTATCACTAATCTCAAAAATGGTTTCTTGACCTATCCGGTTGAACAAATCGGCAACTTCAGAGTCGCTCTCTAACCAGTGTTCGATGATACCACAGTCACGCAAGTGACCAACATCTTCCGGAGAATCTATTAGATTGTCCATGAACACTATGTAAGATGTTATGTCGTTGCTCGAGTCGATATGGTTTTGTTCGAAAGCTAAAAGATTTAGGAAGAGAGACTTGGTACCTACAAAACACACGAGAAGGGGTGGTGTGGTCAATATTTCTATTCTATTTATAAACTAGTCAATAGACAATGACCTTTAATCATGTACTTCTGCCACATGATATCTGATAAAGGAACACTAAACCAATCTTTCTATTTCATAATTTGACCATAACATGTAAGTTGTAGCCTGGTGATTCAAATTCTATATAGATGCAGAATTATCATGTAAAAGTACTAGTAGAAGATAACTGAAAATGCCTACTTCTAGAGCTAATTAAAAATCACATTTATTATGAGTCATGGTCTAAGAAATATGTGTAAGAAATGTAGGACTTGAAACGTACGTAAGAAAATAATTTTTTTTTTAAAGTGTGGGGAAAAAAAGAGAACATTAGTTTAACTTTACCATCGTGGATAAAAAGTTTGGGTATCTCAAGATAACCATTGGTGAATTGAATATCCCAAAAACGGTCGCTTTGCCTCTTCCTGAACTTAAAACCGCCATCCCTTAGTTTAGTGACGCAGTGTATCATTTGTTTTTTGCGCTTGTCCACCACGCGCAATCCCCCGTACACTCTCTTTTGCGGTAAGCTCCTATCTGTTTTCGTAGATTGAAGCAGGCTTCGACGGAAAGCATCTAGACAATGCAACCCGCTCTTGTCGCCAAGTGAGTTCATGACGAATGGGTCAAAAGCTGTATCTCTAGCCAACGAGTACTCGAGATTTAACTGGTCGGTTTTGGTCAACGGTTCGTCTGTTGGCATTAGTGGATCGAAGAACCGAACTGCCAATTGTGCCACTAAACCGGTTTGGTTCCGCGATCCGAGCTGTAGCTCTAATAACCGGTTTAGAACGAACAAAGGAAGTTGGTTCTCTAGCATGACCATGTCACGTTGTATCGAATGCATTGATGCTCGCATCCCGAAAACGGGATCTTTTCGATCATATCTATTTCACACAAAAATAAAACAAAACCAAAGTCAGCAGTTTAGACAATATGATATCTGAAAATGAGAAGTTTAAGCATAGAACTGAATCATGCTTAATTACCCGAGTTCCAAGAATCCATGCTCTTTATAGGCTCCTCTGAAGAGCTCGAGAACAAAACAACCATCAAGAATAAGCATTTCGATAAATTCGTTACTATCCAAACTTATGTGACCTTCGTAGCAAGCACGAGCCCTCTTTTCTAGCTCTCTCATGGCGTTAATATACATTTCGATTCCTTGTTTGTTACGTTTCATGACCATATTTGTCGCCCTCCATTTGTGATGGTCCATGGGCAGGAGATGTTTGTTGCCATGGTGGTACGGACCAAGCGAGACTGTTTGAGGAAAATAGGACTTCCTGTCGTTTTCTTGTAGATAGTGTGGAACTCTGTAGATACAGTGTTTATCCCAGCTAGTTATGGCGTCTTCTTTAAGTATTGTCTCCATCTTTTCTTTGATCGTGATTACCCATTCATCTCTGGGTTTGTGGTTTCGGGTTTGGAGTTCGAAGCGCATCACGAGGGTGATCAAGTACCAGAGCAGCCTCTGATCGTAGGTCAACCTTCTTCTCACTAAGATAAATTTCCCTAAAGGAAGATTGGGCCCAAAAGGTTGTAGTGGTGGTGGTGGTGGCGGCCGTGACGGCCGTCGAGGTCGAATAAGATTTTGCATTTATGTTTGTTGAAGCTTTTTTAGGAGAGATTGAGAGAAAATATCAAAAGCAAAGATGTAACAACTGAGTCGAAGCTGTGATTAGTTTAGTTATATTTGTGGACCTGTTTGATCAGTAAGGACTACGCCGTAATTACTAATTATATACATACGCCTATGCACTGGATAACACACGTTAATAAGTTAAAAATCTAATCTTACTTGTACACTAAACTGTGTTAAACAATCTTTAAAATGCCTCGGCGGACCATGTCATATGTTTGACTTTTCTTCCTCAAAATCTTATATAGAAAGACTAAAAGTCTTTGTGATATAATATATTTCATAGAGTGAGATATTGAAAGATCCAAACTCTTCTTTAAGAAAATAAAATACTTTGTACTCTTATAAATAGATTAGATTATTGTATTGAACATGGTTGAGATTTAAATTCAAAATTAGATAGTTTAATAGTATTAAGACCTCTTTTTTCAAAGTACAGTATATTTGAAATTATATTTAGAGTCGGACCTATGCGAAGCAAACTCGGGCCGCAGGGAATTGTTGGTCAAATTTAAGTTTGTACGTTAACTATTACAAAAACCATATATTGTTTTGCTGGTTGAAGTCTTTTCCAGACACTGAGAGCGAGAACATAATGGTGAAATGTCAACTACATTGGTGTAACTAATTCAATTGTGATTTGGAGGCCATGTGTTTGGTTATTGTGGATTCCGCAAAGCTCTTATAAAAAGACTCTAATAAATGCTTGTCGTAGTTTTATATATTTTGAGTAAACGAGTGAGATTCAACCACCCATACTCTCATTAAAAAAAAGACCATGTGTACTCTTGTAATACATATGTATTTAACGAGTAAAATTACAACAACGAACAAAAAAAACCCAAAAATAAACTCTTATCTATAATATACACAGTGCCTTTTTTATGTATTTATATCTATAAAAAAAATGAAAACATGACGAGAAGATTCAATAATTAATTCTTTCTCCTCAATACTATTAATTGACATCTACTGTATATGTAAGTAGAAGACAACACCATCCTTGCTTATCAGTTATGAAAATGAAACCAAAACCGAAGCTAGTTGGTGAAGCTAGAGCAAAGACAGAACCAATGTGAGTAGTTTTCAAGGGAAGTGGTTTTCCATGTGACGGTTGCGGACCTTTATTTCGAGACATGATGTTTAGTGTTTTTTAGAAGATGTAAAGGGATAGTAGGTTAGAGATTAAATTAGAATTGGCCCTTACAAATCCAAATTAAATAAACGTTGAATACTTTTAGTACTTACAAGATAAACCAATGTCTCATTAACAAGGACTGGTTAACAAAATTAACAAGTTCTTTTCAATGAGCTAAATGAACCAATAATGAAAACAAATAAATAAAGACATCCCAAGTGGTAAAATGTAAATTTTTTTATTTTGACCGGAAGAAAATACAACATGTCACAAAAAAAAAAAAACACAAGCATTCCAAATTAAATTAAAAACCACTCAGATAGTAATGATGATTAAGAAGCTGGCTTAAAATAATCATAAGCAGCAAAATAACTTTGACAAAATGTGAGAATTAACAGAGTAACTGCAGCAAAGAAAGACAAATACGCCCAAGGGTTATCGAAGTACTTGTGTTTCAAGGTTGTCTTCAAAGAAGTCAACTTCCTCGAGTAGGGTTGTTTATAGCAACGATGAACCTCAATCAACAGTTGAGATAGATAAATATCTTTGGTGTTGAAAACCACTTCCTGACATAACTGGTTGAACATATCCGCAACTTCAGAATTACTTCCTAGCGAATGCTCGATAATACCGCGGCGATGCAAATAACTAATATCTTCCGGAGAATCTATTAGATTGTCCATAAATATTATGTAGGATGTTATATCATTGCTTGAGTCGTTATGGCACTGCTCAAAAGCTATGAGATTCAAGAACAGCGATTTGGTACCTACAAGAAAATCGAATTTTGCAAATTTTGATGGGTATTTAGATGCTATTGAAATGCATTTGTTTTATTAAAACTACAGTCATAATTAATTTACCGTCATGGATATGTAGACTTGGTATCTCTAGATAACCGTTGTTAAATTTGATATCCCAAAACCGGTCGGTTTTCCTGATTCGGAATTGAAAACCGGCGTCCCTTAATTCGGTCACGGAAGGTATCATTTGTTGTAGGCGTTTATCGGCCACGCGTGAACCCCAATACCATGTTTTTTCTGACAACCCCACTTTAGGTAGAAGAAGGCTTCGCCGGAAAACATCAAGACAATGTAACTCCCCCAAGTCGGCTGATGTGTCAATGGATATGCCTCTTGCCAGAGAGTGTTCGGCCATTGACTCGGCCGTTGGCATTAATGGGTCAAAGAATCGAACTGCTAGTTGAGCCACTGAACTGGTTTGGTCGTCCTTTTGTGTACCGACCTGTAACTCTAATAACTTGTTGAGTACAAACAAAGGCAGTTGATTTTCCAGCATTACCATGTCACGTTGTATCGAATGCATCGATCCTCGAATCGCGAAAACTGGATCGTTACGATCGTATCTACAGCAACATGCAAAAGAATAATCAACAAACAAAAAAAAAGCATGCAAAATTCGAGTTTCAAAAAGATAACCAGAAAAAAAAAGAAAAAAAAAAAAAACCCTAGATAATTTGAATAAAAGCTTACCCGAGTTTCAAGAAACCTTCAGCGACTCCTCTGAGGAGTTCGAGAACAAGCATTTCTGTGAACTTGTAACTGTTCAAACCAATGGGACCTTCATAGCATGCACGAGCCTTCTTCTCGAGCTCTGTCATGGCGTCAATAAATACTTCAATGCCTTGCTTTGAACGTTTCAAGACCTTATTGACCGCACGCCATTTGTGGCACTCCATGGACCGGGTTTTCTCTTGGCCATGGTGGTACGGACCAATGGAGACTGTCTGAGGGAAATACGACTTGTGGTCCTTCTCTTGAAGGTAATGTGGAACTTTGTAGATACAAAGCTTCCCCCAGCTAGCTCTGTCATCGTCAGTATTTGCTTGCTCGAGCTTGTCTTTTATCGTTATCACCCAATCATGTCGTGTGGTTCCGCTCCCACTCCCTTCGGTCGTCTCCTTTACTCCAGGTTCGGAACGAGTGTGTTGGACCTGTTGGTAGTTCTGCATGTTTTGTTCTTGAAAGGGACCGACACTTTTGGGTAAAACAACGAGTTTTGGATCTTGATTAGCCAATTCGGATTCTTGGTTTTGTTTTATGACTTTATCGAGGTATACTCTCAACTTCTCGTATGATTTTCCTTTTTTGACATCATGGCTAGTAAGCCAAGGAATCGCTCGTCGTAGAAGTAGCGGTGGCGGCAATGATGGTGGTAGTGACTGTCGCTGTCGTTTTCGTCCTACTCGTAGAAATGTTCGTAGTTGATCTGGTGACGGCGGCGGCGGTGGTGGCAGAGATGGTGGTAACTGCTGTGGTTGTTGTCGTAGTCCTCTACTCCGTGGTATTGGCGGTGGTGGTGGCGGTGGTGGAAGCTTTTCCATGTTGTTGGTTGAAAGCTTTTCCTAGAGGAAGCGAGTAATAAATATACTTGGCTAAACCAACGACGTTATTGGTATAAATAGTGACAAATCTTTTTTTGTCAACGATTTTAAGCAACACTCTGGCCATCTTTTTTCTTTATCTTTTTGGGGAAAAAATTACTAAAAACACTTATAAAATACTACATTCTTATAAAATGACTCTCATCATAAATGATTGTATAATACTTATATTTAACCATTGACACTGAAAAGACCTAATCTTCAATTCACAAGTTACTGATAACTTTCTGTTATGTACTAGATCAAAATATTCCCCTTAAAAAGTCCATATCTCCCAAGATAAAAAAATATGGTAAGTGTATGTATACTAATCTTGTAGCATTGTCTAAAACTAAGTTGCAACTATAATATGTCGTTGCTGATGAAAATTGGTTGACCATCAATATGAACATTAACTAAAACCATTGTTTTTGCTAGTTGGAGCTTTTGAAATGTCAAAGCAACGCTGTAACTAATGTGCAAAGCTCTGATTTGGCCATGTGTGTTGCTTATTTTTGAAGTTACAAAAGTATTATAGAAAAAGACTGAAATAAATTTTGTTGTTTATACTACTATATCCAACATATTTTATTTTCTGAACAGATCAGCATGGGTATCGATTGATTTGATGACAAAGAGTGAATATTACAATTCAAACATGAAGCTAAAGTTGGTGGATTATGTACAACGAAGGTGAGAAGATCTATCTTCCATTACATAGCAAAGTTTGTCTGGACTTTGCTTACCAGATGCTCTCCATACACAGCTTTTTTGAAAACTTGGGTTCCTTCTCTCCCTGTAGGGTACTTCTGTTTACATATATCCAATGGCTCCACCACTGCGTCGAAGTTAGTCTGTTCATTCAAGAAAATTAGAAACATATATTCCAAATCCAAATGAGGAAAACACACAAGAGTGGTAATAGTTAATAACCTCGTAAAAGAATGCGACACAGACACGGTATTGAGGAGAGTTATTGATTACTCTATGAAGTGTGGATTCGTAAACTCCGTTTGTAAGTATCTGCACATATGATTCCCAAAAAGAACTCGCAAAAGGGTATTCAAGAAAAAGAACTGAAAGAAAGTGGGAAGAACAAACCTTTAACATGTCGCCGATGTTACATACAAATGATCCGGGGATGGGAACGGCTGATATCCAGTCGCCACTCAAATTTCTCACCTTTTCATAATGAAAAATCTCTTATATAGAGCCAAGACCACTTATTCACATAAACATCAAACCAAAGGAGGATCATCTTAAAAAATATTAACCTGAAGAGCAGTTTTGTCATCATCTTGATTCACAAGAGTCAACAAGCCTGCAGAGAATTGTGTCCCCCATTGAGACAAACGATGAAGACAGAATCAGAAAAATTAACATGACGATATCACTTCAGGGTTAAACTTAATTACCATAGTCAGTGTGAGCTCCACTAGAACCAAAGCGTGGTGAACAGCAAGAAGACAGAAAATGTGAGTTACTCTGAGCTGATAAGCGCCAAAAAGGAATGGTGGTAAACAGAAGGAGAAGTAGCAGAACGTTACCATCCGATATCATTTTCAGGTTTGCCATTTGTGAAAGGAGCACCTGGATAGCCAATAAGACGCATCACCCAAAAAGGATCACCAGCCATCTTTCCCTCAAACTCATAAGGTGATCCACCAAGGGCTAAGGAGATGCCCCTCAAGATCTTTTTAGAAAGATCTGAAACCATCAAATGAAATTTTCAAACTAAGAATGTTTCTGAGAAACACTCATGGAAACATAACACATATATAAGAAACAGAGAAATGGTAAAACACACCTATACATAGCTTAATATACTCTTCCATCAACTCCTTAAACTCTTGAGGATTCTCTGGCCTTTAAAATTAAAAGCACAAAACATGAGAGAAATGGTCAGAAGAAAAAACAAAACATTAACCAGATAAGAAATAGAATATAGATTACCACTGGTTTGGACCTTCCATAACCTTCCCTGTATCTCCATACTCCCCCTGCTTTAACTCTTTGTAACACTGTCCATAAGAGAATAAGAATCACATAGAAACATTACTAAATTCTGAAAGGTTACAAACAACACTTACATCGATCGCTTCGTGAATATCTGGTATGCCCTTGGTTACATTTTCTCCAATTCTCTGGTATCCTCTGTTCACAACAGAACATCAATGAAACGATCTTAAATTGTTCGATCTTTGGGAAAGAGTTTTGTTCATACACACCTGTATCCAGCAGCTGGAGTCATTTTGATCTTAAGTTTCTCTTCATAAGGAAGCTTAAAGAACTCACGAGTGATCTCTCTGACTCTATTGATAAGATCTTCTGAAATCCCATGGCCTATCTGCTCAAAATTCATATCTTTATTCAAACCCTCGAAAAAAGGAACTCAATTTCGATCACAAAGCTAAGAAACTAAACTCAATTCTGTACCACGTAGAAGAATCCAGCGTCCCGACAAGCTCTATCAAGTTGCCGAACAACCGCAGCCACGCCGGCATCCTCTGCCATGTCGGGATCATCACACTTGGCCAATAGAGGAGATATGTCTGCAGTATCGTCATCATCGAATTTGATATGAAGCTTGAACAGAGTAAACAAACGATGAAATTTAGGGTTTCGTTAGTACCGATGACTGGTAAAGACTTGAAGTCCGTCGCCATTTCTCTCTGTCCTTGAGAATCTTATCTGGATATACTGTGTGTGGCGGCTTTCAAGATTCTTGTCCTTTAATTCTCGATCCAAACGAGGATCTATCTCTATTTTAACAACAAATCAAAAAAAAAAAAAAAACTTGCTTTGCTTTTCAGGCTTTCCTAATTTGGATGAACTCGCTATTTTTAGACTAGTTTGAGTCAAATCTGCAACAAAGGAAACTTCATGAAAAGATGAAGAAAAGAGAAGATGATGTTGTTGTTGTGAAGAAAGGTCAACGACAAAGAACAGAACAAGTTAACAAGAAAGAAGAAGTTGGGTTTGCTGTTTTGGTAATAAAGGTTAATGGGCCTACAGAATTATGAGGCTCAACTAGCTAAACTATGTTTGTGTGTGTAGTAGCTTAAATGTAAGGGGTGGATTAAATGTCGAGAAAGGGGAACTTGAGTTACAAGAGTATACGTATTGAGTGGCTAGTAGGTATTGAGTGTGTAAGAGTTGTAGAGAGAGAGTGCAACAATGAGAGACAGACAGAGATAGTGAAAGAACTAAACCTCTTCAAGTGATATCGAGGTTAAATGCGAGAAAAACACAGGTAATGTACTTTGGTTTTATATACTAATCAAGATTCTTCATACAAAAGAATACATTTAATCAAGATTCCCCCTAATAGATTCCAAAATTTTGGATTGCTCGTTTTTGTACTAGAATTAAAAGTTTTTCGGATATTCGGTTTTAACAAGTTTCTATCGAAATAGAATCGAATTGATTGCTATCAAATTATTAATATTTTCGTTTGAAAATTTTCGATTAAATTAAAGTCTTCAGCAGATCCAAGATCGAAAAATATAAAACCAACACAAATTAAAAGCAAACCTTCAAAGGTAAAAAAGACTTTATTTTTTACAATAAGCAAATGTATGACATATTTTCTCACGTTACTTCTAAGACATAGAAGAAACCGAACGTTTCTTACAACCACTGCAAAACTGCGTGCTGTTTTTATCCATCTTATCCAACACGTAGTGCGCAAGCAAATCGTTAGACTCGACAAGATTCTCACGGCACAAGAACTCATCACCACAAAGCCTTTCAACGTCTCTGTAATAATCATGCACAAACACATGCGTCTTCGGGTTCCCGCCTTTTTTGCTCCGAGCAAGAACCGCCGCCGTGAAAATCGACGACATCCTCCCCGGTCCTTCGTGAGCGTCGCCACGTGGCCCGTCCACAAAGATTACATCCCAATCAACATCGTAAACGTGGTTAGGCAAATCGTTGAGTCCAAGCTTGCAGTCCGAGAAGAGGAGATTTTGCACGGGACGACACTCGTTTCCCGCCGCTTCTTTCGCCGCCGCGACGAGCTCTCCGGCCTCGTGAGCTTTGGTCGTGTATTGAACGTCGAAAACGTCTATCTCCGGGTGGATTTCTTCCAAGTAAGCTGCGTAGTAACGGTTCTCCTCGACGAAGACTGTTCTACCGTTGTGGTTTAACGATTTCCATAGGAGAGTCTCGTGCGTAAGGCCGAAGACGAGGAGATTACACGGCGAAGCGCAACGGCGGAGGACGTCGGAGATTGATTTCATCTCACCGTAAGACATGTGGAAACTGTCGTTGGATCTTGACGCGTAATGAAGCAATGCGTTGATTGCACTCGTTGGTAAGTTGGTGTTGGAGATAGGAGCTGATGATGATGATGATGATCCTCCGGTTACAACGGCGGCTACGGCGGCTGCAACGGAGGTGTTTTTGGAAGGGATTGTGTCTCTAGTGTAGAGAAGAGTGAGGAGGAACACGATGGTGAAGAAAGAGATGAAAGCAAGAAGCCATAAACGAGTCGTGCTCGTTTGTTTTTGGATGTAAGGATGAAGAAGGATGAGCTTCGTGTTCGTGTTCCCGTTCTTCATTGTTTACTGAGTACTCTTCTTCAGAAGATTTTCAGAGGAAGAAGAAGATTGAAGGATTGTACAAGAGTTCACAGAGAAAGATTTAATAAATGGGGTTGATTTAAAAGGAAGTGAGTATAGAGCTGTCACATGAAATGTAAATTATAAGCAAATTTTTGTATTAACCTACTAGAGCAAATGAATTAAACATTGTGATGTATTTTTATTAACGTTTCTAGAAGTTTAAATCTCTTAATTTACGTTCCGTTGGCAAAGTATTTATGGAGTTAATTGTAGCTCAATGTTTTATTTTTATTTTTTTGCTATGAATTGTAACTCAATATAAACTAGTTGAATTCCAAATAGTGTATGTATTATTCCTTGAATTCATAACTTCGTATTTTAAATCAAACAAAATATATTACTTGTTATGTGAAAACAGAATTAACTTCTGTAACTAAGGGTAATCAAATATATGAGGATGTATGAGGTGGTGGTTGTATGCATATATGTGATAAGTGTAAAAGTTTTGGTCATTGCGAGGGACACAAGATCTAATTACAGACCAAAAGTCTCTGTCCGTTATTGCTTTGGTTTAATTCTTAAGGAAACAGCCCAAAACAACGAGGTACACAACACACACACGCACATAAAAGATGAAAATAATTTAATATGGAGTTTAAAAAATAAATAATTAATCAGTTCGTTTTCTTTGACTCGCCATTGGATTGGGACAATATTGAGTTCACTTAAAAAATAAAAAGATATCTTACAAGTTCCAGGGGAACTAAAAAAAGAGTTCACTTAAAAAATAAAAAGATATCATGTATCACATATTACATTATATGGAAAAATATATTATATATGGAATTAATTCATACAAATATATATACATGAAGTCAGTCATAATCTGGCTTATTTGAACAAATACTTATATTTCATCATATGCAAACATTTTGTATGGAAGCAATATATAAACAATTGTTCACTACTGGATCAAAAAGACTTTTACATTATAGCTTAAACATAAATATACACATTATAAACTTTAATATATTTTTCTAAGTTAATAAATGATCAAATAACTTTGTTTAAGAAAATATCAAGTAACAAACAATTGCCATGATAAATCAATCCAAAATTAGTGTAATTATTCTTAATCACTTTTTTGGTAATTTTCGTTTCAATTCTTCTTCACCACCCTATGTTTGCCATTGGAGTTTGGACTAAAGCGCTTCTCTATTATAAATGGACCTATTCTGTTAAGTGTTGACCAAAAAACAAGATTAGGCCTATTCAGAATTTTGAGGTCTAAAAGACTCCCCAAGCAGGTATAAGTGACACAAGCCCAATGCGACCCATCCTATAGATGTAATCGCATAAAATAATTCAAACATTCGTGATTATAGTGTACCATGGACTGATGGTTAGGAGATAATGATATTTATACTAATGTATTGAGAAAGGAACGAATGTGGACGAAACGTACGATGTCCTTGTCTTTCTACCAATACAAAAAATTATACAACTACGATCCAATTTTGTTAGGTGTAGTTTGCAAAACAAGCTATGCTGCAATCTCGTTTTCATGTATATATATTTTGATTTTTGTCATGGTCTACTTATACGTCTATTGTCTACAACAACAAAGCATATCATATTAACACGTTACACATGCATGGACGTTGGACGATTCTCAAACACCATTAACAGCCGATTAATTGTTTTCCAATCTTTAGGGTTTGTTTACGTATAAAATTCAATTATTGAATATCATAATATTATATAGTTCGAGTACGATGATTTAATTTTCATATTCTTCTTAACAATCAAACCGAGTCTTATTCAAATGAAAGATTATAACCCTAAAATATTTTCATGACCTTTAAAATATTTTCATGACTTTTAAAATCCCTCAAACTGATTTTTACAACCACAAAGCACAACTACAATATTATCATAATTCATAACCATATAAACATTTGAATACTGGAAGATATCATTATGATCCATCGAAGTTTACACTTTGGATCTCACATTTGTGTATAGATGGACTAGATCTGGTGGACTATAATCGGTAGACTAGATCTGGTGGACTAAATTCGGTAGACTAGATCCAGTGGACTAGATCCGGTAGACGAGATCCGATGTCTGTAATATATCAATTTTTGTTTCCTAATTTGTTGTCCATCATACGTATATAGCAAACCTTGTCACCAATTAATGTCCATGTAGCCGCCGCAAAAAAAGTCTCATCTCCTTCAATTTTTTGAAAATCACAATGGACAACAGCAATAGACAACACCAATGGATAACATCAATGGACAATTGACGAATTTGCTTCTAAACCCAATCTAAATCAATTGTCTTTTGGGTAATAGCTTACATTGTCATCAATTAAAGCCCCTGTAGCTGCCGCAAAAAAAATGTCACATCTCCTTTATTTTTTGAAAATCGTGCAAAATTCTTTCCTTTTTACTAAGGGTATTTTCGTCCATTCAACTACATGCTTTTTACTGTATGTGGCACTCCTTAAAAGCCCAATAAAAAACTGGCATTTTCGATTATATTGGATCCAAAACTGACATTATGGATAATAATCCCATTAATTTAGCTTAGTTGTTTTTGAAAACAGAAAAATTATTCAATTTTTTTATAAAAAAAAATCATCCAAGGCCTATTTAACGCATACAAATACACATACACACGCGTGCCACAAGATTACATATTAAAAAGAGAAAGCTTATCATCAGAATAATATAACTGACACCGAGATGCTCTGCTCCGTAAAACAAAACACCCACAAGATGACACTCTACTCTCTTCTCTTCCTCCTCCTCCTCCGTATCTCCGCCGCATATCCTTCGCCGGAAACGAACTTCTTTGACTCCTTCTTACCATCCGACGCCGTCGCGCTTCTCTCATTCAAATCCACCGCTGATCTCGACAACAAGCTTCTTTACTCTCTCACCGAGCCTTACGACTACTGCCAATGGCGCGGCGTCGAGTGCTCTCAAGATCGTGTCGTTCGTCTTCTTCTCGACGGCGTTGGTCTCAGGGGACGTTTCTCACCGGAGACTCTCACTCGTCTTGACCAGCTCCGTGTTCTTAGCCTTGAGAATAACTCGCTCTCTGGTTCGATCCCTGATCTATCTCATCTAACCAATCTCAAATCCTTATCCCTAAGCAAGAACCAGCTCTCCGGTACAATCTCCGGTTCGATTCTCTCTCTTCGTCGGTTAGCTGAACTCGATCTTTCGTATAACAGATTCTCCGGCGAGATTCCGTCTGAGATCAATGCACTGAGTCGACTCAGTTCTTTACATCTCGAGTTTAATCGATTCAGTGGTACTCTCCCGCCGTTAAACCATTCTTCACTGACGTCGTTTAACGTTTCCGGTAACAATCTCGCCGGTTTAGTTCCGGTCACAACGACTTTGTTACGGTTCAACGCGTCTTCGTTCTCCTCAAACCCTGGTCTCTGCGGTGAGATCATTAACAAGTCTTGCGGTTCACGTTCTTCTTCTCCGTTCTTTGGTTCAACTAAATCGAATGCCACGTCATCATCATCATCATCAGTATCTTCTACTCCTTCGTCTCAAGCACCGATTAGTCAGAGCGAACAGAACGGTGAAGCAACGATGAGTAATCCACCGGTGGTTAAAAAGAGCAAAAGTGGTTGGTTAGTTATCGGTTTCACCATTGGTCTCGCTTCTTTGATAGTTCTCGGTCTCTGCCTCGTCGTGTTCTCATTAGTTATAAAGAACCGGAGAGACGAAGACGATGACGTGATGATAACGCAACCGTCAACAGTAACAGAACCGCTCAAGCTGAAATCTCAGAAACGTGAAGAAGAAAACAAAGAAATCAAAATCCAAATCCAAGACCCATCGCTGCAACTGCGAAGCCCTAGAGATGGAGATTTGGTATTCTGCGGCGACGGAGGAGGAGAAGGCATGTACACACTTGACCAGCTGATGAGAGCTTCGGCGGAGCTTTTGGGAAGAGGATCAGTAGGGACAACGTATAAGGCGGTGATGGTTAATCAACTGGTCGTGACGGTGAAGAGATTTGCTCCGTCTAAAACATTGGTTACTAGTGATATAGAGTTTGAGAATCATATGGAGATAGTTGGTGGACTAAGGCATCCGAATCTTGTGCCGGTTAAAGCTTATATTCAGTCTAATGGAGAGAGACTTGTCATCTACGATTACCAACCTAATGGAAGTCTCTTCAATCTTATTCACGGTACTAATCTTCATCATTTTCTCTATCTCTTTCTTTTTTTGGTATAGGGTTTTGATTGAACTTATGACTGAGTCACCTCTGTGTTGTTGCTTTTTTAGGTATAATTGAAAAATTATTATGTTAGTCTTAATCAAATTGAGGTGATGGTGACTTGATATGTAGGACACTTGATCTACATTAGTATAAATTAGCTGAGACCTTTGTGTGTGTGTAGATATGTGTCGTTGATGGGTTTTGGTGCAGCTTTATCATTTGAAGGAGCTCTAGAGTTGAACCACATAGGGACAATGGCGGAGTTTATAATTAAAATATGTTTTTGTCTTTTTCCAAGTTGAACAACTGTAGATATAAAAGACAGAGGAATCTGTTAGATATCTGTGCTATTTTCACGTGAAACTCCAGTCACTTGTCAGGAATTTGGTGTGTTTGTCTTAGGACTTGAGTTCGAATAGCTTCTTGGTCTCATAACTAATTACTGTTTTATCCCAGGTTCAAGAACATCAAAGGCAAAGCCATTACATTGGACATCATGTTTGAAGATAGCAGAAGATGTAGCTCAAGCGTTACATTACATCCACCAGTCATCTGCAAAATTCCATGGAAACCTCAAGTCCACTAACATTCTCCTTGGTCAAGACTTTGAAGCTTGTCTCACTGATTACTGTCTAAGTGTCTTAATAGACTCTTCAGTCCTTCCTACTGACCCGGACATCTCTTCCTACAAAGCACCGGAGACAAGGAAATCAACTGATAGCCGCCCCACGTCCAAATGCGATGTGTACTCGTTCGGGGTCTTCCTCTTAGAGCTCTTGACAGGTAAAACAGCTTCTAGGCAACCGTTTATGGAGCCAAACGATATGTTGGATTGGGTTAGAGCAATGAGGCAAGAAGAGGAAAGGTCAAAAGAAGAGAATGGACTTGAGATGATGACTCAAACGGCTTGTCTTTGCCGTGTGACATCACCTGAGCAAAGGCCGACAATGAAAAAAGTGATCAAAATGATTCAAGAGATTAAGGAGAGCGTTGTGATGAGTGAAGAGAACGATAAATTCCTTTGATACAAGTGTGTGTATTTTTGAAGGGTTAAACAAACTTGGGACAAAGAAAAAGAGAATATTATAAAGCGTAAATTTTCTTAAGATGGTGAGGTGATGTTTTCAAATTTAGATTATGTTTGTTTTAGAAATTTGGAAGCACTCAAATTTTGGGCACCACAGACATGCGTGAAAGAGGAATAATATTCCACGATGCTAAATGGTAATGCAAGTTGAAATTTGTTTATATTCGGCGCCAAAGCTAACGGACCTTTTCCTTTTTCCTTTTGCAAGGATATTTTCCCTGTGCAAGTCAACCATAACATCAACGGATTTTTGTATTAGAGGTATAACAATGTTCTTAGACTCTGCTATGACACAACCGAATGGACCAACTCTAAATCTGTTGACAGACAAAAAAATAAAAAAATAGGCTTCTGTATATACAGCATTAAACAGCATTAAGCACCTTGAAACATTGAGTGTCGGTTCCAAGAGTGATCATCATCCTCATCGTGAGGCTTTGACATGAAGAGCATTGAGGTCTCATCGTTATGCTTTATCCACTCAGAGAGTTTCCATGGTTTCTGCCATTTCCATTTAAACTGAAGCAGCCATTGATGGTGACTTCTCTTCCACTTCCATAGCTTCCCACTCTGTCCCATTTTCTTCTTTGCTTTCATCTTCCTCGTCTCTTCTAATAAAGCTTCTGATTCTCTCACCGAGACTGGCCCAGCGTATTTGAGATGCTTTGTTGCTCGATGACAAGAAGATGGAGATGATGGGTCACTAGCGTTATTGTTTCCATAGTGCTTTGATGAGTTTCTTGAACTTCCCTGCAAGAAGTGAAATTTTGCATACATTTTTAGCAGAACTTCCCAATAAAGAGTTTTTTTAGTTTGGAAAGAAGGATTAAATTTATCAACCGAGTATGATGATGATGATGAAGCCAGTGCAATGGACACTGTTTGCTCCCTTGTCTTTTTCTCTTTAATGATTTCTCGGTTCTGGACTTCGGTTAGTTGTAATAAGCAGAGGAGGTCATTGAGTTCTTCCTTCTTCTCTTTGATGTCTCTGTCTTTCTCCCAGATTTTGCACCTGTTTGATGTTTGAGTAGGAAAAAATCAATCTCCCATGTCTGGGAAAGAAGTATCATTTCGTCCAAAATTTTGCATTTGTACTGAGTTTTTTCTATTCAGGTTTAAGAGTTGTTACCTTGCTTCGGAAGCAGAATCAAACACATATTGAAGCAAATACTTGGCATCAGTCATGGACCGAATGTGGTTCCACCGAGTCTTAGCATGTAGGCTATGCTCTCTTTCCTCTGCTTCTGAGAGCTGAGAGGCCATGGCTGTGAGAGCATTTGAGGAAATATCCAACATGCTCTCAAGAGAAGATATTCTCTCCAACCTTGTGTTTGGTGATAAATATCTGACGCATGGGGAAAATTAAACAGGTGATAAAGTGAATCAATCCACTCCCAAGCAACTTCATAGTTTACGCTACTGAGGCAAGCATAATGTTGTACCTAAACTGTCCATTTTTTTCTTGATGGGGACTCGAAGGAAGCTCCATCTCTTTTTTCAACGAGGTTAACTCTTCAGCCAATGAAGCTCGTCTATATGCAAACCAGAGTAGATTATATTAGAATAAATTTCCGGGAAAAAGAAATTTGAAAATAACAAACATAATTGAAACAGAGTTCTGAAGACGCACACTTGCATTTGCTTTTTATATTGAAAACGAACTTGATGTACTTTTGCCACAACCTCTAGTTCGTTATCAAGCCATTTCCGAAGACTTTTTTCGTTCATCTACAAAAGGTAAGAAAGGAAACAGTTGATACGTGTGCAGGATGACAAATTCATATCTACATTAGGTGTTCTTGATACCTGTCTTGTTGGTGGTTGACCGTTGGGAGTCACTGGAAAAAAAACAAAAAGATCATGATCGAAACAAGAACAAAACGAGGTGTGTTTTAGCATAAGTTACCTGATATATCACGTCGTGAAGACTTTCGGGCTTCTAGCAGTTCCTTAAGTCTTTTGGTAGCCATTGCTGCTTCCTCTGTTTTTCTCTGAAGAACCTGAAGACATAAAGATGCATGTTCTGATGAGATTTTTATATCTGCATACAGGTTGGATAATTCTTCTAAGTGTTTCTCTCAAGCGAGAAAAATACAAATATTTCATAATGTTCTTACCATTTTCTGACGTCGATTGAGAGCTTCAAGTTTGAGTCTTTCATGCTCAGTTTTTCTTCCTTCTTTCTTAAGCTACCCAACAACAATTAAAAAGTGCAACATGAGATCAGTGTAACTTAAAATATTTGACAAATAATAAAGAGGTGAAGAACTGGATAGAGATAAATTACCTGCAGCAACTCCTTCTCTTGAGAAGCTTTCCATTGCCGGAATTGTTCAGCTTCTTGTTTCATCTTCTGTTGTAGTTGAACCTAGATAACCAAAAACAGAACAAAAGTCAAAATTTACAGCTATATTATGTGAACTAAGGATATAGAAAAAAACTCGTTGGCACAGCTGAACAAAACACAACCTTCTGAGCCTTAATGCATTGTATTTCAGCTCTCAAACGCTTTGCCGCATCTTCACTTTTTTGCTTTTGTTTTAAGACCTCAACTTGATTTTCTTCTTTCTTCTTAAGATTTAAAATCTGTGTCTCAAGTGCTTTTAGTTTTTGTGCATAATTATCTCTTGCAACTTGTGCTTGTCTATCAGAACTAGCGGCAAGTTCCTCAACTTCAGCCAACAATAGATCTTTCTCAACCTGTAGAAGTTACTCATGACTCAGGTATTAAAATTTACATAAAATATCAACAAGAAAAATTAGAATTTGTTTCACCTGTACAGTTTTTTTCTCTTTCTCAAGTTCCATCATTTTCTTCTCAAAGTGTTGTCTGATAGTTTCAGTTCCAACCCCACATTTTTTCATCTCAGACTGCATAAAAATCATAAGATTATTAAACTAACTAGATCTTAATTAATAGGTACAGAAAATTTTAGTTGAGTAATGACTAACCTCTTTCTCCTCCAGACGTTTACTTAGTTCATTTAATTCCTTTCCCATGCTATTCTGTTTAAGTGTATGTTCCCACTCTTCTGCAGCACCAATATCTCCAGAAATTCCACCTTGAATCAGAAAAAATTTCAAGCTAAAGTAAGGGTAGGAGAATACAGATGCATTTCATGAAATAAGTCTCTAGAGAAGCCATTGTCCAAAACCTGATGTTGCTTCACTCATTTCATAATCTGAATCCATGCTTTCGAAACCCCTTTTAAGGCCACCATCTTCCTGAGGTATATCAACTCTTGTTTTCAGCAGTAGAGAAATGTGCCAAATAAAATCTATTATGATTGCCTAATGTATACAGAAGTTACCTGTGCGTCAAGATTGCAATAAAGAGTAGCTCTCTTGCTGCGATAGATGTGAAGTTCTCGAGAAAGCTCTTCATTGGCAGACTCTAGCTTTATGATTTTCTCTCGCATAACCTTGAAGATTGAACTATATACTATTATTGATGAGAAGTTTATAAACCTTCTGAAGAATATCAGCAGAAATTATATACCTGCACTTCCTCTAATGGGATTGCCCGACGAGCACAAACTGCAGCTTGTAGATGTTGTAGCTGTTGACGCATCTTTTGCATCTCAGTACATATTAAGTCTTTATTCGCCTGTGAACCAATATAAAGACGTATCTCCTGTTAGAGCTCCCTAGTGAACAATCTTAGTCCTCTTTTAATCTATTTTTTGGTCTCATGTATTTCAAATTGTGTTAGCTGAGAGTGGAGCTTTGTCGGCAGAAAAGAATGAAAGCTCATCTAAGATAGTTCCTTGGTACTTACAACAGGTTTGTTCTGGATATTCCGAGCACGATTTGCATATTTGAGCGTGTTAAGAGTTTCCTCAGCATTGATGTCAGCAGGACTAATGCAAGCTACAAGAATACAAACATAGAGGAATGTTGAATTTGTGAACAGATATAAGATTTCCAGGAGTTTAACTCATACAACATAGAAGTCTACCTATCATGACTGTTTTACTGTTTCCACCAAGAGAATCCTGCAGTAATGTAAAGGAGATCTTTAATGGAAACATTTATCCCATAAACCACATATGATCCATAAAATTACATGCCAATAAAGATAATAACACAGTCACAAATTTTATGTATAGTGATAATATAAGTAGCTCCACATATTAGCATCTAGAAGTGCAAAGATAGAAATGAACCTGCAATAACCGAGTAAGTTTACTATCACGGTAGGGAACATGAGAACCTTCTTTACGTTTTTTCTCATCCCCAAGGGCACTAATAACATTACCAAGTGCAAGAAGCCCCCTATTGATGTGAATTCCTGTTTCGGAGAACAAAGAAAATTGGGTTATAAACGGTAAGTCAACTTTCTCAAAAGGATGTAAGATGGGATGTCAGTTTTACAAACCTTCCTTTAACCGAACACCGCCTGAACCTGTTCGTTTAGCTCTTTCAGACCCAGCAAGATCGACCAGGTGAAGCTTAGCACAACAATATTCCTCACCCATATCTTCATCTACGGTTTCTTTAACCACTGAGATCGAAGGGATTTTGCGCATCTGTTCTAAGGTGATCGTGAAGATGGCATGTGACCGACTGTATAAGAAGAAGATTTTACTCTATCATGGATATAGAAACGGAAAATTTGATGGACGAACTACTTATGATGCCTCTTTTTACCATTTATAGCTTTCCCACACTTGCTCATTTATTGTAATGTTCAATATAACTACATTCTACTACTGGCTAAGCATCATTAACTGTAAGTGAAGCAACGCCTTCCTTCTTATGGAGCCTGAGTATAGAGATTCTCACCTCGATTCATTATTCATATTGGTGCTCCCAGTAGCCCTGGTTAGAGATCCTTGCTCTAGACATGAAGCCATTTCTTCTTTAGTAGCTATGGGAACTTCAGTTGCACCGGATAGTGTTATGACCCCACTTGGTGATTCGCGAATCTGCACAGGTGACTTACTAAGAACAACCTTTCCTGGGGTTCCATTGGCTAGTCTGTTAAACGGCACACTATCCAGCAAATCCAGAACTTCTTCTTTTAAAATCTACATATAAAGATTTCAGTTAATATCCATGAAAATATTGATATAGACAATTGAAAAGGCAAGGTTGACTAGGGAGACTAAGTTCTACACGTATTCATGGATAAACTAGTCACATGTGTTGGAACGTGAAGAGAACACGAGTTTGAAGAACAAGAGCAACCAAACGGATGATACCTCGATGAAAGAGACATGTAACTGGAACCCCATTTGGTCCTTCAATGAATCAATTTTGTTGAACAAAGCACTCATAACTTGAGGAATCAACCCGTTGCTTGTACCATTTCTAAAAGCAGTCCCCATGGTGTAAGTTTTTCCAGATCCTGTCTGCACAAGTTGGGTAACTGATCAAATGGAAAAGCAAAAAAAAGCAGCTAAAACCAATACTTAATCCAGTTTTTAAGAAAACTCCTCTGTACCTGACCATAAGCCAGCACAGTAGCATTATATCCATGAAACAAACCATCAACAAGAGGAGCAACACATTCTTCAAACATCGAGGAAGATGGAGAACCATTACTACTTCCATATACATGATCAAAAGTGAAAGAATGTGTTCCCATTTGCACCTGCACCATCAAGAAAAACACACATTTCAAACAAGAAATCAATAAAGCTCTTGTTAAACCCATATCATAAACCCAGTTAAGCAGTCATAATCTATCTTCGAGTCAATCAAAATCCCATTAAATACATAAAACAATGCTCATTGACTTATCAACCACAATACAGTAGCATAGCAACACTTATCTATATTATATAGTAAAAAAAAAAATTGACACTGTTTTATAAGAAAAACAAAATTAAATGAAGGTGTCAGAGTTAGAACAGAGATTTTGATCCGGATCCATGAATAGCGTGAACAACGACGGTTGCATTAAAACACCATCGGAAGAAATAAATAAAAAGAGCGGAGGAGACGAAACTGACTCAATTCACGATCGGGGAAAAGAAAAAAAATAAACTCACCTGAGGCGTTACCGGAGAAACGGAGACACATTCCCTACAACCTTGAGTTATCTCGTCTCCGATCAAAGGACGAACGTTAACCGCCACTTTAACACAACAGTTCTCCGACGACGACGACGACGAGGGTGGTGGAGAAGAAGAAGAGGACGACGATAAGGAAGAACGTGATTCCATCGAGAAAGCTTCTTCGCCGAGGAAATTGAGAATCGAGTCTTTGATTTCGTCTGAAACGACAACGACGCCTTCCTCGGGGGAAGAAGAAGTGAAGAAGAAGAAGCTCTTCTCACTCACTCACTCACTCACTCCTCTCTCTCTCTCTCTCTCTCTCTCTCTATCTCTATCTCTGTGGTTTGGGGTATACGAGGTATCTTTGTATTTCCTTTTCTGCCCTTTAGAAAAGTCTAATTTTACCTTTACAATACCATCCACGTCAGATTCTTCCCATTCTTCTACTTCTATTTATTTGACTTTATTCTATATATAAAACCATTGGTCCGTGTGTATTGAAAGAAAAATCAGATCTGTCTACCACACTTTTATTATATATTCATATAAAAACGTTGTTGGAAATTATTTTTATAGACGAGTTAAGTTGAATTGGTGGTGCGTGTAAATGCGACAACTAAACTGGGTTGTGTGCGTCAAAGTCGATGGTTCCAAAGCTGATGAATTTTTTTTTTTTTTTTTTTTGCAGTCGTCTCTTTTGGTTAAAAAGACAAAACTAATAAATCATGAAGAAGGGTCAAGACATTCGTTTCTGGTCCTTCTTCTGCGCGGGAAAATCCCAACAGTGAAATACACGAATTAAAAAAAAAAAAACTTATTAGAAAATATAGAATAGATTTCTTATTTGTTTTGTCCCAAAGTGTTAGGGACCGCAGTACGCTCCATTTGGGCCTTTATATGAGTCCCTACCCTCACATGTCTTTCTGCTAGGCTCATTACTTGGTTTGTATCAGTTTATCCACTTTTTAAAAAAAGAAAACATTTTAGAAGATATAATATACGTATTTTTTGTGTGGCTGTTAAAAGTAATAAAGTTTACTCTACCCAATTCTGTTTAAGACCATGATTAATCATGATAGCTTTCAAAACAATGACTATCTTTATTTTCTTCTGTTCCCATCACTATAAAGTGGCCTTTACCTTCCTTGTTAAAGGTGAAATTAGCTAAGAGTATCCCATTTTCTAAAAAAAAGTATAAGTTCTATTACTAAATGGAAGTTCCTTGAAATTGAAGGAAAAAAAAATTTTGATGTCATCGGTGGTTGTAGATAATTTTTACTTTTTTTTTTAATGATATTTCCCTATAATTTTCGATTATTGTGTATTACATCATTTGATGCAATAACAATTTGCACCAGACGTCTATATATAGCTTCTAATGTTGGTTTTCGTTAGGTAACTTCTTAAGTTAGGTTTAAATTAAAATGCATTTGCATGTATCTACCTAATTTTTATAGTATTTATGTTTTGTTTTATTCATTATGCATATATAATGTTTTTAAGGATAGCCCACAAGCTAATTATTATACAGTTTTGTTTTCTGCCTATGAATACGACCCAGATATGATTATGACTCTATGATAATCATATAGTTAAGTTAAATTTAAATCAACTAGCTTGTAAGATATCAAAAATTTGAAAAAAAAAACATATAACGAATAATTGCAATTTCCATACAATAGTATTGCCATGATAGAACTAAAAGTTGATTCTACTATTGTTATAATCAACTTCTTATACTACTTTTTTTTGTGTAAAGATAAAATTCTTCTTATACGTACTAACAAAACTACAATTGCATTTTTTAATATTAATAAAACATTGATAACTTACATAGTTTTTTCATAAATGACATATATAATATCTTCTTGATAATAAAGGTTGAATAAGCAAAGCTTTACAGCCAGACATAATAAGTTAAATACGTTTTAAAAATCAAAAATCAAATAATAAAAGAAAAGCATGCAGCTATACAATTAAAGTGAATAAAAATCAAAGCATGCATGCATACACGTACGTAAGCATCTATAGAAGCATATATGTATGTGTGTATGCTATGTATGTATAATGTACGTATGCGTCAAGTATTTTGGAAGATCCCACACGAAGAGTTCTTTGGATCATATATCACATAAAACTGTGAAATCTGCAACTAGACATAAGATGAAAATAGACAGTATATAATGTCAAATTATAAGAGCAGATGTGATAATGGAAAGATCTTCAAATCATTAAACCATAATCAGAAGATCAAGCATAAGAACACATACCTTGTGAGACAAAATTTCGACTTAAAGTATCTAGCTAGAAGAGGAAAATCTTTCTTTTTTTTAAACAAAAGAGTGAAAAAGACTAAAAGAGCTTAAGTTTTTTTTGTGTAATTTGATTGAAGAACATATCTTGCAAAAGCAAGAAGACCACCTAAGTAAAAAAAACAAAGAGCTTATGTAAGAATTCACGGGTTTCGGTTTTTATATAAGATTGAAAGAAAAATTACAAGAGAGATACCTTAGACTGCAAGAAACTAGCTCCTCTGTTTTGTGAGTACCGTACAGACTTTCGAAAATAAGTTTATCAGTCTCCTCTGTTTTGTGACTCAGGTTTAGAAGCCTCAGTCTTTAATTTTACCAGTTCGTTGGACAGTTAGTGGACTATGCCTTTAAAACAACAGAGTCTGCTACGGCTTTATATAATAGAGCACGAGACAGCGGACAATGCAGAAACCAGTCCTACGTAGTACCAATCAGATCTCAAATCAAAGAACTAGCAGTCAAATAAAGAACCAATGATATGGGTATGGGCTTATGGCAATTGGCAAGATACGAAAGCAAAATTTTCGAAAACAACCTTCAAATATTTGAAGAAGCCCAACAGAAAGGCCCATTATACTCAAATAAAGATCTCAAGTGATATCTCAAATCTCAAAAGATATATACTGTAAACTTACCAATTCGTTTTACTTTTATCTTTTTTTTCTTTTTTTTTTTAATAGTCGTTTTACTTTTATCTCTACCCAATATCAACAAATTTATGAGTGTAAACAAAACAGAGCATGAGAATCTTTTATTCAATATATGAATAAAACGTCAAAAGTTAAGGTATTATCGTTAACTTAATCTATTAAGTTGAATTAGTCCGATGTTATTATTAGACATCCACCGTCAAAACTTAAATAAACGTTAAAGACTGCAACAAACAAAACAGAGCATGAGAATCTTTTCCTGTACTACTATTTGTTAATCACGACAAAACCAAAAAAAACATAAACCATTGGTCAGCAATACTATTGTTAATCATTAAAAAAAAAAAACATAATGCAAATGACATGTGAGCCGCCCTCGTGATTATAATAATCAGCAGTCAGCACGTAGCCTGAGTTTATGTGCCGACGTGAGAGCCCGCAATAATGCAACACAATACCAAAACTCTCCCTGTTCGTTACCACTATCGCATGACAGAAGCTTCCAAAAGTCTACAGATACAGATGGACAAAATGGACAATATTAGTTTCGTGATACGTATCAATGAATCATCATTTACGTAAACACGTAAAAAAAAAGTCAAATTACAAACGGTATCCAGCCACCGACTACGGACTACCGACCATCCAATACCATAGGGGCCACCTTTGGTTTGTTGTGTCTTCATCTCCTTTTGTCTTTTTTTTTTGTTTGTTTATATGGACGTGTTACGTGTATATACGTACGCGTATATGTCATTTGATATTGATCTCGTCTATCCAATAATACGTAAACGAGACCATTCGATGTGTTTTTTTGTATTATCTTAAATTTTTCGGATTTTGTTTCGTTTCAATACCATGCTGATGCTGCCATGCATGCGCTGGTATATTTAACGTTATGTACAAGTTTTGTGGAAATGATTACAAACAAAGTGTTTTAATAATGCTACCGTGTATACAAGCTAACAACAAAATCAGACGATTGGTGTATGGTACGATGATTATTTCACCATTACAATACTGATCAAGAATTGGATCCTACTCAATGATTTAATATTCGATTTATCGTTAACTAAAAGACGAGACTATTTCTCTCCACGACTTTTCTCGAGCTTATCACAAACAAAGTTTTCTAATCATTTTCTTATCTTTAAAAAAAAAATATTTAATCTAAATTAAGTTTTTATATTATATCAATTTTATGTTTTTGTAATCGAAACAAAATTTCAACTATATCGCTACGTCGACATGGACTTTGGAATTTTCTCCTCCACCTACAACTGCAGCCTCTCTCTCTCTCTCTCTAATTCACATATCTAAGAGAATCTTGATCAAGAAATCAGATAATTTCTCTAAAACCCACTTCTAAAGTCGTCCTCTTTGAAACTCAACTCCGGAGCCGCCATGGATGGTGGAGCAGCAGCCGTAGTTGACGTGGGTGCTGGGGCAAGGAAGAGAGAAAGACCATTCAAAGGGATAAGGATGAGGAAATGGGGCAAATGGGTTGCCGAGATTCGTGAACCCAACAAGCGTTCAAGGCTATGGCTCGGCTCTTACTCTACTCCTGAAGCTGCGGCTCGTGCGTACGACACGGCCGTGTTTTACCTCAGAGGACCAACCGCTACGCTCAACTTCCCGGAGCTTCTGCCGTGTATCGAAAATTCCGCCGCCGAGGACATGTCGGCCGCGACGATCAGGAGAAAGGCAACGGAGGTCGGAGCTCAGGTGGACGCGATTGGGACGACGGTGGTACAGAACAACAAACGCCGCCGCGTTTTTAGTCAAAAGGGAGACTTTGGCGGCGGGTTACTCATGAAGCTAGTTGACTTGAACAAGTTACCCGAGCCGGAACATCACGATGACAATTTGGTGGTAAATTAAAATTCTTACAAGTTACAGCTGAGATTGTGTTATATGAAACGTGGGTATTAAAAAGATTCCTCTGTTTCGTCATTTGTATTTAAATTTCATCCGGCAAGACATAACTCTGTACATTATTCTAAATTTAGTAGTTAGTTATGAGTTTTTTTGTTAATATCTTATCAATTGTTTGGTAAACACCAGATTATTATTGTAATGACTGTCTAATACTTCGATTATAATCACATCAGGCTAGTTAAAAAGACTTGAGTTGGTTGGGATGTTCGGACTCCCTAGTGGAATAGATCAAAGGTGACTCTTGAAACGTTCTAGGCTAGTAGACAAAGATAAATAACATGTTTACCTATGTTATTGTTAGACAAGGAAACAAACTAATCTACGTATGTTAATTGCATAACAAAACACCAAAATATTTTGACATACATACATGATTTAAGTCCTTAATACACACGTAACTTATTCTATCTTTATAGTGTGTGGATCTCATTTTAGATTAGCCGAGATATAAGATTATATTAGATGAGGCTTAGTTTGACAGAATCACACTAACAAATGGCAGATTTGCTCATAATCTCCTCGAGCATTGTCCGACCCGTAAACAACAGCCAATCGGGTCGGGCAAAGATCCATCTTACTCCATTTGATCTCACTCAACTTCAATATGATTATCCTCAAAGAGGTCTTCTCTTTCCCAAACCCGCAACAGATTTCAATATCATCTCTCGACTAAAGGCCTCTCTTTCTGTTGCCTTGGAGATCTACTTCCCTTTCGCAGGTCGTCTCGTCAAAGTGGAGAATCTTGAAGATAACTCGGCGTCGTTTTACATAGACTGTGATGGCTCCGGCTCAAGATTTCTCCACGCTGAAGCTAAATCAATCTCGGTGAGTGATTTTCTACAGCCTGATGGTTCTGTTCCCAATTTCATAAAGCTCTTCTTTCCTGCTGATGATTTCAAGAGCTGTGATGGTGTCACGGAGCCCTTACTTGCATTACAAGTCACTGAGATGAAGGATGGAGTTTTCATCGGATTCTGTTACAACCACTTGGTGGCAGACGGTGCTTCGATGTGGAACTTCTTCCACACTTGGTCCAAGATTTGCTCGAGTGCTTCGGTTTCTTCAGATCATCAGCCTCTTATTCTTAAAGGATGGTTCCTTGACGGAATCAACTACCCTATCCATATTCCAGTTTCAGAGACGGAGAGGTCACAGCCAAGCCGTGAACTATCTTCCGTAGCCAGTACAAAAGACAGGGGTATTTCACTTCACAAAGAAGAATATTTCTGATCTCAAAGCTAAAGCCAACAGCGAGGTTGGCTCCAGTGACTTGAAAATCTCATCTATTCAAGCAGTTTCTGCACATATGTGGAGGTCTATCATCAGACACAGTGGTCTCAGCCAAGAAAGAGAGACGCATTGCAAAGTAGCAGTGGACTTGAGACAGAGGCTGAATCCTCCACTCGAGAAAGATTGTTTTGGGAATATGGCCTATCTTTCATCAGCTATAGCTACCGTGGAAGAGCTGCTGGATCGTGGGCTTGGGTGGGCTGCTTTGCAAATAAATAAAGTAGTGAAGTCGCAAACTAATGAAAACTGTAAAACTTTTGCAGAGGATTGGATTAGGAATGTAAAGAACCTAAAATTAGGCGTTGGTGGTAGAACGGCTGGTGATACTATAGTTGTCGCAAGCTCTCCCCGGTTTGAAGTGTACAACAACGATTTCGGTTGGGGTAAACCGATTGCAGCTCGAGCTGGACCGGGCAATAGCATCAGTGGTAAACTTGTATTTTTCCCTGGAATCGAAGAAGGAACTATAGATGTTCAAGCGACACTATGGTCTCATGTACTAGTTAATCTACTAGCCGACGTAGAATTTGTAGAGCATGTAACTATTGCATAATTTGAAATAAAACATATTATTCGGACTTGCACACACCAAAAATAGTAGATGTAACAGTAATTTCCAACTTTACGTATATACTTTTTTCGCATATCTTGGAACGTACGGAAGTGATTAGTAAAAGTTGAAATTTCTTTACTGTAATATACTTTGAAAACATGATGGTGCTCACAAGTCACCAACATAGGCAGTGTGACTGTAATATCCTCAACCAATCTGGACGAGCAAAGATCCATCTAAATCCGTTTTGTTTCAAATGGCTAAGTAGACAAAGTATGTTCTTACTGTAGTGAAATTGAGAACTGTAGAAAAAGTATGTTCAAGTGGCTGAACATACTTTTTCCACTTTTATTTATTTATTTCAGTTTTAAATAACTATAAAGTTAAATAGGAAAATCGGTTTAGTTTTTACATGTGTAACCGAGTAAGTAACTGTATTTTACTTAATACTCACACAAGTTTAAATGATTATCATATGATCATAAACAATTATTTTAGAAAATAACGTTTTTGTCTGCAAAGAATTATTTTAACGAAAAGGCTTTTAAAATAAAGTCAATAGTAATTTTTATTGTGACATATTACCAACAGATCACTTATGGACATTATATTGCGAAGATATTATGTAATAAAATGTAACCAGCGCAATAACTTTAATCTACAACGTACATCGGATAGGATTTGCTTTCTGCTTGGTAGCATGTGGATGTGGGTACTATTTTAAGATTAGCCAAGCTTTACCCTTTTTTTCCTTTACAGCTTCACAGTAGAGACCAAAAAAAAAATGGCAGGAGGAGTAGTTTTAGTCTCGTCAAGCATTGTTCAACCCGTTAACAGCAACCAATCTGGTCGAACTAAGATCCATCTTACTCCATTTGATCTCAGCCTTCTTCAGTTCGATTATCCTCAAAGAGGTCTTCTCTTTCCCAAACCTGATCCACATTTCAACCTTATCTCTAAGCTAAAGACCTCACTCTCTCTCGCCTTAGATATCTACTTCCCTTTCGCCGGCCGTCTCGTCAAAACAGAGAATCTTGAAGACGATACAGCCTCTTTTTACATAGACTGTGATGGCTCTGGCGCTAGGTTCCTCCACGCAGAAGCTAAATCTGTCTCGGTGAGTGATCTTCTTCAGCCTGATGGTTCTGTTCCCGATTTCGCCAAGCATTTCTTTCCCGCAGACGATTTCAAGAGCTGTGATGGTGTCACGGTGCCCTTGCTTGTTGTACAAGTTACTGAGATGAAGGATGGAGTGTTCATCAGTTACTGTTACAACCACGTTGTGGCAGACGGAGTCTCTATGTGGGATTTCTTGCATACTTGGTCCAAGATTTGCTCGACTGGTTCAGGTTTTAATCATAAGCCTATTGTTCTCAAAGGATGGTTCCTCGAGGGGATCGATTACCCGATCCATATTCCGGTATCAGAGACGGAGAGGCCACCACCGAGCCGTGAACTTTCTTCGGTGCCCATTACGAAAGAGTGGATTTTTCACTTCACAAAGGAAAACATTTCAAATCTCAAAGCTAAAGCCAACAGCGAGGTTGCCTCCAATGACCAGGGGATTTCATCTCTTCAAGCAGTTTCTGCACATATGTGGCGATCAATCATCAGACACAGTGGTGTGAGCCGAGAGCAGCAGACGCATTGCAAATTAGTGGTGGACGTGAGGCAGAGGGTAAATCCTCCGCTTGAGAAAGATTGTTTTGGGAACATGGTCTATCTTGCACCAGCCACAACCACCGTGGAAGAGCTGCTGGACCGTGGCTTGGGTTGGGCTGCTCTACAAATAAGAAAATTAGTGAGCTCCCAAACTAATGAAAACTGTAAGTTTTTTGCGGAGGATTGGGTTAGAAATGTTAATAACCTAAGAGCAGGCATTGGCAGTAAAGTAGATGGTGGAACTATAGTTATCGCAAGCTCTCCTCGTTTCGAAGTGTACAACAAGGATTTCGGTTGGGGAAAACCTATTGCAATTCGAGCTGGACCTTCGAATAGTATCAGTGGCAAGCTTACACTTTTTCAGGGAATCAGTGAAGGAAGTATTGATGTTCAAGCAACCCTATGGTCTGATGTAATAGTGAAATTACTAGCCGATGTAGAATTTTTAGAGCATGTAACTACTGCATGATTGATTCAGTTGGAAAATAAAACTGATAACATGGACATTGTCCTTGATTTCTAGTGACTAGTGTCGATCTCATTTCTTTTTGAAATGTATTCTATCGATCTCCAAGCACAAATAACATCCAACACAAAATGTATATAGCAGAAACAAAACAAAACTGTGATACGCAAGCTTTTGGAGAGAACCATCTCTGAATTCAGCGACCAAAAACAAAACACTGATTGCATATTTCAACACTTTGTGTTGTTTATGTCATGTCACTGTCAGGCCAGAGCAATTTATTCAATAATTGAGATTTTTAATCACGTGTCTTAAACTATACATAAAAAGGACGCCGACAACAAAACATTATTGAAGGGTCTATCTATATAATAAGTCGTGCAATTATTTAAAGCAAATGAAATCTATAAAATCTTTTTCTGATCATGATCTATAAAATAAAGACTCTGTTCATTTTCGATCCCATGAATGGAGTCTGGGAGCCCTTGCTTGCTTTACAAGTTACCGAGATGAGGGATGGAGAGTCTTCATTGGTTTTGGTTACAATCACATGGTCGCCGACGGTGCTTCCATCTGGCATTTCTTCAGCATGCACTTGGTCAAAGATTTGCTCTAAAATTCAGGTCTTGGAAGTAATATCTGACTAGGGATTTTGTTCTGTAATTGTCTGAAGCTCTCCCCCCGGTTTGAAGTGTACGATAACGATTTCGGTTAATTAGGACAAACCGATCACGGTTCAAGCTGGACCGAGCAAATAGTATTAGTGGCAAACTCGTGTTTTTTCGTGTGGATTGAAGATGGCTGTGTTCTGGAGAAATGTTGCTAATATATGAGTTAATTAATTGGTTGGCAGATAAAAGCAAATCTTTTGTTTAATTCTTGAATTGATAGTTTATAATAAGCTATTTCTTACGTAAATTAATGCTTATAATCAAGTTTTTCATGTGACCTGTGTCTCTGTCTCCTGGAATCCTTCAATAATCAACTTCATGTAAATTCGAATTTAGAAATGTAAAACGCACATGATGAACGTGAACAGTCTCGGGGTAGCTACGGTCACAGTAGGGGAACTTCTGGATCATGAGATGGGTTGGGCTGCTTTGCAAATAAGTAAAATGGTGAGGTCACAAACTGATGAAAAGTATAAAGCTTTAGCTGAGAATTGGATTTAAAATGTAAAGATATCAAAAACTGGTGATGGAAGTAAAATGGATTTAGGAGAAAAGTAAGACCTTCGCCGTTTGTGGAACTTAGGCAAGGACATGAAAGTGTTTGGGTTTAACATCAATGACTATACTCGCATGATTATAGCGTTTTGGTTGAAAGACGATATCGAAGGGGTTCACGAGATTCTTGAAGAGTGGGAAGTCGGAGAACATCATTGTTCCAAAGTCAAGATAAGAGATATTCTACAGTTAGATCACTACAGAAGACTCGTGAGAGAAGACACCGTGTCGAAGGTGAATGACGTGTTCGAAGATCTTAAGGAAGAGGAGGAGGAGAAGAAGAAGAAGATGGCAATGGAGGTGAGGCGAAACGGATGGGATCCAAAGAAAAATCTTGCTTTGTCTGCCTACGCATGTTTTCAATATTTGGATGGTCGGAGAGACATTGAGAGTACAGTTGATGTTTTGAGATCGTTGGGGACGCCTGAGCCCCAAGATGCTATTATGGATATAGACTGATTGAGTAGGAAAATGGTGGAGGCAATGAGAGGAGGAGGATACATTGGTGGAATTTGTAGAGCATGTAACTATTGCATGATTTAAATTGGTTGAGAATAAAACATTTCATTCGGACATACACACCAAAAACAATAGATGTGACGGATGGTAACTTCCAACTTTAAGTATATACGTTTTCGCAAATTTTTGAACGGGTTAGTAAGAAGTTGAAAATTTGAATTTCTTTACTGTAAAATTTAAAAGACAATACAGTTTACGGGAAATGTTAGACAGGAAACACAAACCAATCTGGACGAGCAAAGATGAAGATCCATCTAACTCCATTTGTTTCATATGGTTATATATATAGATGTTTTACCTGTAGTGAAATGAGTTTTGAATAATCTTGCTCTAATATGTGATATAGGACTCAAACACTACACATGCAACAACACCTACACATAGCTGCAACATCACATTTTCCAAAATGTGCTTTTGGAGCTTTTGCTTTAACTGCCTCATTAAAAGGCTGGGCCTGCACATAGCTGCACTAAACTTGCATGCAACATCACATTTTCCACAATGTGCCTTTGAAGCTTTTGCTGTAACTGCCTCATTAAAAGGCTGGGCCTGCACATAGCTGTAGGAATTAACTTCCAAAAGAAATTTTTTTTTGTTTTCTGTCTTTTAGCAGGTGGGTACTATTTTAAATGGCCAAGTTTTACATTTTCTTCTTCACGGCTTCACATTAGAGACAACAACAAAAATGGCAGGAGTGGTAGATTTAGTCTCGTCGAGCATTGTACAACCCGTAAACAGCAACCAAGCGGGTCGAACTAAGATCCATCTTACTCCGTTTGATCTGAATCTTCTCCCATTCAGTCGTCCTCAAAGAGGTCTTCTCTTTCCCAAACCCGATCCCAGTTTCCATCTCATCTCTCGGCTAAAGACCTCTCTCTCTCTTGCCTTAGATTTCTACTTCCCTTTGGCTGGTCGACTCGTCAAAACGAAGAATCTTGAAGACAATACGGTGTCGTTTTACATAGACTGTGATGACTCCGGCGCTAGATTTCTCCATGCCGAAGCTAAATCTGTCTCGGTGAGTGATATTCTCCAGCCTGATGGTTCTGTTCCTTGTTTCCTAAAGCATTTCTTTCCCGAAAACGGGTTAAGAAACTGTGATGGCGCCCCCAAGCCCTTGCTTGTTGTACAAGTCACCGAGATGAAGGATGGAGTATTCATCTGTTACAGTTACAACCACTTGGTGGCGGACGGAGTCTCTATGTGGGATTTTTTCAATACTTGGTGCAAGATTTGCTCGAGTGGTGGTTCAAGTTTCAATCCTAAGCCTCTTGTTCTCAAAGGATGGTTTCTCGAGGGGATCGATTACCCGATCCATATTCCGGTATCAGAGACGGAGAGACCACCACCGAGCCGTGAATCTTCTTCGGTGCACACTGTGAAACATTGGACGTTACAATTCACAAAGAAGAATATTTTAGATCTCAAAGCTAAAGCCAACAGCGAGGTTGCCTCTAATGACCAGGGGATTTCATCTCTTCAAGCTGTTTCTACACATATGTGGCGATTAATCATCGGACACAGAGGTCTTAGCCAAGAAGGAGAGACACAGTGCATACTAGCGGTGGACTTGAGGCAGAGGATAGATCCTCCGCTTGAGAAAGATTGTTTTGGTAATATGGTCTCCCTTGCATCAGCCGTAACCACCGTGGAAGAGCTGATGGATCGTAGTTTGGGTTTGGCTGCTCTACAACTAAGAAAATTAGTGAGCTCCCAAAATAATGAAAAGTGTAAATTTTTTGCAGAGGATTGGGTTAGAAATGTTAAGAACCTAAAATTAGGCATTGGCAGTAAAGTAGATGGTGATACTATAGTTATCGCAAGCTCTCCGCGGTTCGAAGTGTACAACAAAGATTTTGGTTGGGGTAAACCTATTGCAGCTCGATCTGGACCGTCCAGTAGTGTCAATGGCAAGCTTACACTTTTTCCAGGAATCAACGAAGGAAGTATTGATGTTCACGCTACCCTACGGTCTGATGTACTTGTGAACCTACTAGCTGATGATGTATTTTTAGAGCATACAACTACTGCATGACTGATCGATTTAGGGCATAGTCTTTGGTTCTTCAAATATTTGTCTTTTTGAGTGTATGCTATAATGTACACATATGAACCCAATAAATGTATTATGGTTAGCTATCCCTTGATTGCTTCTTGAAATGCACTTTATTGATCTTCAACCACAAATAATATAAATGAAACACTGAACGTATAAAGCAAAACAATCATAACATTGTGAATGCAGAGTTTGTGTGACAAAAGAAACCTGGCTATTATACCACATCTTCACTCTAATAAGTCCCAAGACTTTAATTAGTTTTAAGGTAAGTTAATACTAAAACTTCAAATATTAGTATGACCTATTCCAGTTATTCCAACTCCAATTCCCACACACCTTTAAACATTCATAAATTGTCATAAAAAGTTATTTATTAAAATTTAATATTAAATTTTACCATTAAATCTATAAAAGAGATATTCTATGAGTAACATATGTCATATGAGGATATTTTTTCTTACATGTGGCCTACGAAACAAAATTCACTATACCATTTTTAATTTAGTTAGAGATAGTATATAGTTTTTTTCTTCTTTTATTCATATTGGTAGCATTAATAATTTCGTTCTTTGAAAATATTTGTAATAAATGCAATATTTTTTCAGCTTCCTAGAAAAACATCACATTCAATTTTCTTAAGAATATAACCCAGAAAAAAGCTAAGTTTTGTTTTCACCAAATCGATTAATGAAACAAAATAATTTAGAAGTTCTCTTCTGGTTTTTTTTTTTTAAACTCTTAAAAAGTTTATTAAGAATTTTGAATGTGATCACAATGTAACAAATGAATAAGATAAGAAGGTACATAAACATGATAGAAAGAAGATTTGTGATATGGAATTGGAGCTTTAGCCAAAGTATCTGCACATTTGTTGCTATCACGTTGAGTCCAAGAAAAATGCACCATCTCAAATTTCGAACTCCATCTTTTAACTTCACAAACCCAATAATAAACAGCAAATTGAAGTTATAAACATCACGTTAAGTTCTCTTCTAGTTTTTATCAACGATTTTTTGGTGAAGTTAATCAAATTGAAATGAGTTGTAAACAAGTGGTGGTCTGGTAGAATAAAAGATTAAAAATCGAAAGAAAGATTAAGTCTGCTGACAGTTTGATACTCTTGCGTCATATTATCTTATTGGGTCATATTCCATAAGCTAATGCCTTGGGCTTAATTGGCTGCAAGACTTTATGACTAATTCTTTAACTAAACCGAGGCTTCTAAGACCCAATGGGCTTACATTTCAATTAAATATTAGAAACGCTTGAGGGGTCCAAACGCCTATCACGCCTATTATGGTGTGAGAGAGACAAGTTTGTTTACTCATTGAAGCAAAGGTGTTCATGTAGGTAAGCTCTCGTGTGGTGGACACGATTCTCTGTCAACATTCTTAATCCAAATCTCAGTCACCAATGTATTTTTTTTCTATCAATGAATTGTATTAACAAATCGATTACACATAAAGAATACCAATTAAGTATCACTGAACTAAGATCTTAACTAGGTGTTAAAAAAAAAACCTAGCCTTCAACTCTGTTTTTATGTCACTCCCGTCACCGGACGGTGACCCAATCCCCGCCGAAGAACCAATCAGGGAACGTTTCACTACCCAGACTTCCAAGTCTCTCTACCGGAGCATCCGACGGCTGAAACTGCGTGTGTGAATCCGACGATATAGATTCCCAATCGGGAAACTCGAATGGACACTTTGGTGACGTCGCTACTTTCTCCTCCTCCAGCTCCAAAACATACTCTTCTCGATCGTCACCACAACCAACGGCCACGAACGGATGCTCCAAAAGCATCTCAGCCGTCCATCTTTTCTCGGGATCTTTAACAAAACACTTGGACAAGAAATCTTTGCCTTCTTCCGACAACAACTCTGGTATCTTCGGTAACTCTTCGCCGACACCGATACGTATCAAAAGCGACATGAAGTGTGAGTCATCTTTCACACTCCACGCCGTTTTGCCGCTAAACATCTCAACTACAGCGCATCCCAACGCCCACACGTCAGCCGCTGATCCATACTCGTTAAAGTTAACAGATTCCGGCGCCATATACAACGGCGTCCCTCTAATCTCCACCCCTTCTTTTGACGGCGTTAAAACTCCGTCAACTCTCCTCGCCAACCCGAAATCCGCAATTTTAACGGCGCCGTCGCTAAACAACAGAATATTCCCGAGTTTTACATCGCAGTGAGCGAACCCTTTCGCGTGGATATGACGTAACCCTCTGAGCACCGATCCCGTGTAGCGGCGTACGGTGGTTTCCGGTAAACCCTCACCGCCTAGTTTCTTCAATTGCGTCGCTAAGCTTCCTCTCGAAGCGTACTCTAACAACAAGTTATGAATCTTTTCGCCGTTCTCGACCGTTCGATCCTCGCCGTAACACCGTACGATCTCAGGACAATCACCGAGTGAATCCAACACTGATTTCTCGTTTGAAAGCGAAGCGGCGCCATAAGAGTCGGCAAATTTCACGGCGATAACCGCCGGGAACTCGCCGGAGTCTTTAGTATTCTTCGCTAGACTTACAGTAGAAAACGTTCCGAACCCGATAGTTTCTCCACGAACCCACTCCATTGAAAACAAAAGCTTCTGATTTTATGAAGATGAGAGAATTATGAAGAAAGGTTTCGTTTTTATAAGATTGGTGGAACCAATGATCTTAGGGTTTTAAAAAAGTTTTCCTTTTTTTTTTTGGGATTGGATTCACCAATTCAGAATAGGAATGAGAATTGAAGTAAATATAGCAAATAGAGAAACAGAGGAAAGATACAGAGCATGTAGCTCGTGACTGTTTATTTGTGCCTTATGGCGCAACTTCTTCTTTATATACTAAAGTTTTTATTATTAATTTTAGTATGAATGTGATATTTATTTTCCAAAGTTTCAAAAATTTGGGGTTAATTAATTAATGCACGTGATGAGAGAGCGGATATGTGATTTTTTTCATCGTTGGGCTGCTAAAATACGATATTAAATGACAAAATATATATTATTAAGTTAGAAAATAAATAATCATCGCACGACTTTGGTTGTAGTCACAACGAGATTTTACAGAATCTTCATATATTAAGGTACTAATTACCAACCTATAATCTATTAGAAACAATTATTTCTCACCTAGAGATATAGTTTATATCAGTAACTAATATAAAATATGTAAATTCGAATGATATTATGTGTTATTAACTAACAGAAAAATATTATTGTATAATAAATGGTGTTAATTGGGATTTGAAATCGAGAATTTTTATAGTCAATCTTTAGTTAAAATATTGACCGTAAATTAATTAACCAATCTACGATGATCAAATATTAAGTATTATATAATGAAATAATAGTTAGGACTTTTCTTTCGAAGGCCGTTGATGATATAAAATTGTAAAAAAATGCATGCAAGTAGGGGGGTTTTGTAAATGTTGTTTGGTGAATCCAAAGTATCAAATTCTTCTCCATTTTATAAGTAACGTTTTTGCATTTTCTCATAGTTGTATACGGATATTCTTATAGCTAGCAGCTGCAATTTGCATGCTTGCTTTCGAATTGTATAATGTTTAACTTATATTGATAGATGAGAAAAAATGCTGAATACGATGAAAGTTGTCACATGTGAATTGTACCATAGTTTATGTTTTATAATTGTTATCTTACCCAAATTCCGATAACAGTTCAACAGATTTTGATGTTTCAATATATGACTTTATCCGACAACTCTTCCAATCATCATTCTTCTTGCTAATGTTTTAGTAGTCACGACTTTTACGAATGGATTTCACTTTTCTATCGTTTATAATAAAAATGCTTGATATAGAAGTTTTCACAAACAACTTGCTTGGCCGTCCAAGTTTTGTGGTCGCAATGGGCATGATTGCATGAGAATCATAGAAAAATAATACAGTGCTACGACATATCATTCATTGTTTTGATAAGATAATGTCCCTTTTCGTATCTAATTCATATATAACGCTAGAAATTTTTTATTACAAGTACAGTTTTTGTTATAATGGCTCTGAATGGTAATCATATCGCACTACAAAACCGTACTGCAACAGTGCTGTAATAGTGTCAAAATATCTGCATATATATATATTTATATGTTTTTGTTATTATTTGAACTGCACCGCACTTTTTCTACAGTGAAAAACGCAGTTATCATTCGGAGCCAATGACTCTTACATATGTTTTGATATTGCTCGCTATACACTAAGCTTTTGCACACAGTGTAGTAAATTGCTACCAAGAAACCCAAGATTATCTTGTTTTGGATCAGAAGGTTGCGCAAGATTGGCATGAAATAAAATTGCGGCGCGACTCAGAAACTCTACGAATATAAAATTACTGATTTTCTTACAAGTAATAAATAAAAAAGTAGTGGCTAAGAAACAGCAAAAGAAGTGCTTCACAGTGAAGTTTTATGTTTCTTTTTTTTTTTCTTTCTTTCTTTATTGTCGGAATCAGAGACCTGATGAAGTCTTCGATTCCAAACAGAGACAGTGACAGACTTTTCGCAAGTTGCGGCTCATCTTCTTATAAACAAATCTATCACAAATTTATATTCATTTATAGAAACAAATATCATGATTTTTTGCTACATATTTTAATACTATTTATAGTAGTCATAAAAAAAACAGACTTTAACGGAACCCTGACGATGACGAACGCACACAAAACTCAAGAGTTTGCAGTAAACACGAGTTTTGATGAAAGCGAAGTTAGTAATATATCCTTAATTCCTTTGCCGTCACTCCGTCACCGTCACATGTTCGCATGTTCTTCCCACCAATTTTATTTATTAATTTGTTTTCTTGATTTTCTTGCATAGTTATTATTCTTCTAATAAATATCTTCCTCGATAATATATAGAAATTGTTTCTTTATTTTTTGCTGCGTAAATGGATAAAGATCTTTGCGACTTGCTTCTTCATAGCTCTTTTTGGTTTTGGTACCATGAACCAATCACATACTTTGATTTTTCTTTCCTTTATTTCTCTTTCGGCTACTTTATCCTAGTTTTATACTACTACTTTTTCTTCCCTATCTGCTTATATTTATTTCTGCTGTAAGATTTCTATGATTCTTCTGTATCCTACACACATTATAGAGTCTTCAACCGTCGCTTGCTATCAACGCATGATTATTGTTATATGTCAGCTTTCACTATAAACATGTATATGAAATTTTAATTATGCTATATCTATGCATCGATCGACCACATATATATTCAAAATGGTATCATCCTAATTGTGGTATAAGTTTGATATAAATAAGCTGTAAAGATGGGAGTTTGTCTAGCAATTGGATATGGGACGAAGTCGTGAGACTTACCGATAGAATATTTTATTCTCTTGGTATGGGATATCTCTACTCCTACTACACAACTTGCTTGTTCCTATTTAATACTCCCATCTAACAAAAATAACATACATAGAAATGGTTGGTCATTATGAAGTATGAACGTAACCAAGAAATGCAAAGTTTCAATCGTCAAGTTATGACGCATGTCCCTCGCTTCGGTTTAGTCATCGACCCTATTAAGTGGGTTTATGTTTTTCCTCTGTTTCACGTTTGCTAGTTGCGAATTCCTTTTTGCGTCACTAAGCAAAACCCAAATTAATCTCTTGCACAATTCCTTTTTTATTGTGTCATAGATTAAAGCAAAACTCAAACTAATCTCTTGTAGATGTTACTGGGGGGTTGGTTCTAAATTTTACATTTTTAAAAAATATGGCTGTATCAATTCCCTTGGCTATTTTTGTTGTTTTTTGTTTTAATGTACCTTAGCTACTTAATAAACAATGGAAAAGTCTATAGTAGATATTAGTGGAATATGTTGTATACTGTTTGTTATCAATGATTTTGGACAACAGAAATGTACACTATCGTGCAGTAAATAACACGTTTACTTTTATATGATTATAAAAACTTAGTGAAAAGTATAACTTAAGTTTTGATATATACTGTATATGTATAGACTTCAAATATTAGCTTAAAAGATTTAGAGAAGAAATACTTGTCTTGTTCTGCCACAGAATCCTAAGTAGGTCTCTTTTCTTTAGTTAGATTAGACATAGATTCAACTATAACATTGCGTTAACCTTCAAATATAACTTTTAATTTATTTTTTAATATATGTTAATAAGCACCAGTTGATTCCCATACTTGATCGATTGTTTATTCAAAAAAAATATGTAAGTTCAACTTAACGTCAAGTGGATTCGTTTTATCTCAAAGCTAATACAAAGGGGTCCCTATCCCTCTAAAGATAAGCATAATTTAAGATTTTCGAATATACCTTGGAAGTTGGAATACGACTTGTATATAGTAGAGTTCTAATCTTTAAACGTCGTTATACCAATGCTAAAACACTGCACGCATTGCATCCCCCAAATTAGACAAAGACTATACTCAACCCTTATGTTGATTGAACAACAGTCAATTCAAGCTGATGGATGGATCAAATATGGTTTGGATTTTTAATTGCAAACACTGCATGTACCCACTTCATTGACCGAGCTTATAAATTCAGAATTAGGTCGTCTTATTAAGCCAAACCCAAAAATGGGCGGCTGAATCCAAGTGCATGAACTTCAATTTAAACATGTTTTTCTTTCTATTTTTTAAAGTTGAGTCAAAGGCTAAAAACTAAAACATATGTTTTGTTTCTTTGAAAATTCCCAAAAAGGAAAGCCGTCGGTAGACTATTCATGATAATAAGATTTTTTCCATTCGTTAAAGAAAATATCAATCAAACGTGTCACGATAACTTTCTTTGGTCACAATCAAACGAATAATATATATAAAAAATATGGGTTTGGACTTATTCAAGGTTTTCATCTCGCAATGGGCTTTGGTATAATAAATAGTTATACATCGACATATTGTGGCCTAATAGATGTCACAATATTAGAAGAGGCCCATGTGACGTTTGTTTAACAAAGTACCCGATTACGAATTTTACGACCAAAACAAGGATATCTGAAATTCACCTCTGTATCACGCAAAAGATAAGACTCAAATATGTTCACGAAAAAAAAAAACACACTCAAATATCTAAATTATCGAGACTCATGTTGAGTTATGATAATGTAATTTTCAAGACTGCTCTATTCGTTTTCAGTATGTATTACCTCTTCTGCTTCCAGAATCCCGAACAATGTCCGCATGCAGGTCAATGTTGTTTGGCCTTTCTCGACTAAAACATGTGTAGTCTAATAGACTAATTAATACTACTAATTTGTTGCATCAGTGTCTGTTACAACTTGCAACAAAATAAACCGCTCCTTTATGGCCTATGATTATAGTGCATGGTCGTGAGCTTAAATTTCGTTTTTGTATGAAATGGGTCTTTAATTGGGCTTACCTTGTGACACAACTAACATACGGCTCTTTCTAATCTAACAACTTGGTTTGTGAGATATATATAATTTTTTTTTTTTTTTGTAAAGTTGGGATGTCAGCTAGTTGGGGTTTCACCATTCTTTGTAATGAATGTAGGTGATTCAAGTTCCAAGAAATCAATAAGAAAGAAAAAAAAAAGTCACTCAGGGATGAATTTGTTTAATAATGTTCACTTATTCAAAAGGATAAAAAAAAATTATTTAGACAGCAAGATTGTACAAATATTATGTAATCCTCAATAATATTATATAATGAAAATATATACAATATGCCTCTCTGTATTATTAACAAGTGTTAAAAAAAATTCTAAGCAATACAAATATATTCGTGTGTTCTATTTTGCTCCCCAAAATTCTTGTTATATCTAGAAAGTTGGCTCAACACATGTGCATCAAGAAAAGTATTACATCAAGTACGAAATGACATAACTTACCCACTTTGACACTTGTTACATTTGAAAGAAGACATAAAGCAATATGCAACTAAAAAAAACTGATGTCTGAAAACTAAAACATGTCGGATTGATCAGTGGCAAGATAGATTAATTCACTTAGAAGATAATTAAATATTACAATTACGTACTAGTGATACTTGTATTCTTTAAAACACAAGACTGATTAATTAACCATGCATCCCAACCAAGCTATCATCGAAAGGCGGAAAGGTAGAAACATTGAAAAGGATGGTTGCATAATATTTTAATTCAACTCCTTCTAAAATGTTTTTTTCCAGTTCATATTAATAATCATAAAATATATTTCTTAAAATCATCATCATTGTCATCATCTAAGAATCTGTGCATTTCCATGCATCTGGTGATGATAAGACCGCATAGTCCCACACCCTTTTCCTCCATATCCTCCACCAACAGTAGCCGCCACTGCTCCCCCGACCACTGCCGTCATTCCTCCCCCGTTAACCACCGCATGCTCCTCCAGCGACTGCACTTGCTTCTTGAGAAACTTGACGTAATGGATAGCCTCATCGAGCATCGACGCCGTATCCATCTTGGTTCCACCGGGGACAAGCCGTTGAAGAATCCTAATCCGCTCGCTTATCCTCTCCCTTCGATGTCGAGCCGCCACGCTCTGTGGATCCTTGGAGATCCTCACGTTCCTTCTCTTCGGTGGCTTCACGGATTCCGGATCAATATGTATAGGTTGCATCACGGCTATACGAAAGATCATCTCTCTCATGGCAGCCATGTTGGCGTTGTCGCTGCATCCTCCTCTTTTCTCTTGGAGCGATGATGAGGTGGAAGGGGCGAACCGGAAATTTAAACCGGGTTGGTGGTGATGAGAGATGGTTGGGTCAAGTGGGAGATGAGTATGGTTGGGGTTGAAGAAGAATGGATGGGTGTTGGATTCGGAGAGCATCATAAAGTTATGGGGATTAGGGTTAGGGTTTGAGTTAGAGAACTGTTCAGGAAGCTTCTCCATCTGCTGCATCATCAAGTTCATCAGTATGTCGGAGTTATCCATCTTTTTTTGGGGAGATTTATAGGGGTTTCTTTTTCTTTGAGAGAGATATGGGGAAGCTGATGAGATAAGGTATGGAGGAAGAAGAAGATGGACTGACAAAGCTTGAAAATTTAGGGTTTTGTGTGTGTGTGTCTGAATCACAGAAGAGATGATGGTGAGAGAGAGAGAGAGAGGAAGTGTTATATGTGCGAAAAGTATAAACTGTTACTACCAATCAGAGATTCAGCAATATAACAGGAACTAGAAGTGATGGACTACTTATATAGCACTTTGTGGCCCATTCTTATTCTTTAACTTATTTTACATAGTATAAGATACATATACTATTTAACAATTAGGATTTTTTTTTAATTTACTTCTTCTATTTACACACATATACATATGTATCATGTACCATGTATGTATTAATGTGTATGTATACTAGCTAGCTAGCTGTTGAAACTTTTTTACTTGCTTTGACATGTATGTTACAACCTTCCATGCATTGAAGATTTATATATTACCTCAAAATTTCAATGCTAGCTAGTTTTTCATAAAATCAGCTGGTGTTATGTTTATCAGTTGGTGTTATGTTGTATTTAGCTGATGAATAAGTAAAAAAATCGCTGCACATATGAAGGAGTCATCTTGACCGTCGAGTCATGAAGTTATTATTACCCTTTGTTTTGGACCCACGAGTCGTGAGCCAAGGTGCTTCCGGACAAATCAAAGGTGCATGAACTGCTCTCTCACCATTTAGGCAGCAACCATGAATTTTCCTATTTCTACAATTATAATTTATATATTTTAATATATCTGTTCGAATGCTAAATACATATACAGTATTTAAATGAAAATTATCTTGAACTATAATGGGAAAGAAAGTATGCATAATTCTTTTATATATATTTTCCCTTTTATTCTATCTAAATTTTATACTATATAATTGTTAATTACCTTCACATTCACATGAAATATGTCAGTATATAGCTTATAACTTTTTTCAATGTATACTCGTTATTATATTGGAGGATATATCGTAGAAGAATATACATATTGTCTATAATGGATGGACTAGATATAAATCGAATCTCACTTGGCGTCGAGCGTTGGTATATGGCACGCTTATCAAAGCCGATCGGGAAGGACTTATTGCGATCTTCATTAACTTATGTTTTCGTCTCTCTTTCTTTTTGGTGTTTATTTTTACCTTTTTTCCAAGAGATTTACGTGAACATAATAGAGTACTGACGTGTGTGTTGACAAACGAAAGAAAAAAAGAAAAGAAAGGAAATCAATTTAGTAACATTAGGTAACAAGGAAAATTAATAAATGACACTTTCCTTAAATAGGCATAACTCCAAAACCTCACAATCTTCAATCAATGATTAATATGTTTGCTTGGTTTCATTTGTGCAAAATCATCTCTTCTTTTGCTTCTGACGTCACATTTAATACACATCAAAGACAATTTACTTTTGTTTTTACCATTGTTAATTTTTACACATCTATGCTGATTTGATTTCTTCTTCTTCGTCTTCCCTAGAATTAGACAAAAGTAGACAGACATAGTAAGTTGCTTTGGACTTGGTTTTACCCTCTTATGTTGACACTGAAACATGTAAGAAAAACCTCAAACGAAACGATGACGTTTCGCTGCACTCACTTTTTTTCCAATCAAGAAACCAGTTTTTGATTAGATGCTATTTCACCTTTTCTTTGTTCACTTCCATAAAAAAAGTCACTGTAAGAAATTAAACACTCGCCTGCTCTCTCCTCCTTCCCACCGAATCTAGATTTCTTAACCAAGATTCCAAGTCTTGTTCGTACTTCTTTTGTAACTCTGTCACTCAAGGAGACTTTTTTCCGATTATTGTAACCTGTTTTTATCAAAAGTGCCCATGTCATTCACTACGTTATTGATAGGTAAATACCGTTAAAAAAAATTAAAGTGTCATCATCAGACCGAAGCATATGTTTACTGCACAATCTAGCTAGCTACGATGCAACTCTAGCTAAAACGCCAATAACACCATTTGTTTTCTTGTTTTAATCAGATATATATAATCTCATCATCTCACCAAATAAAGAAAATGCAAAGACACTATCCGATGTAATTATATAATAATAAAATCTAGTGTTTAGTATTAGTAAGTACTACTGGCATTTTTTCTTGAGGATGAGATGTATTTATTAAAGAGTGAAAAAAATTCGTGGTATTATTATTATTTGGTTGTTTGGTGAGGATGGGCACTGTATTAAAATAACATACACTGAGATATTGGAAGCAAATAGCATAAAAAGTATAAAAGGAATTCCATATTATAATAGTTTGATATAACAAAATTGGGGGTAGGTTGCCTCCCAAGGCAAGGTAGTGATACAGCTGTGTTCATGTCCCTAGCATCATCTATGCCCTTTGCTCCATATTAACACCACAGTTTATATCTCAAATGATTAATCAACATTTCCGACCAAATTAATAAAAAAATACTCCGTAATTAGAATATTCATAGTTGAAAACTGAAATGTCATACTATTATTTATAGTATTGTGAAACTTTTATATACAAGGAATCACACTAAGGTCACGACATTACCACTGATAGTTTCTGAATTTTCTGATATCATCATTAAGTATAATATCCTTTTTTTACTCGATCTTTACAAAATATTATTTATAGATAACTTTCTTATAATAATATCCTAGAATTTCTTGAACAAGTGCTCTGTATTCTTCTGACACATTTTTATCTTTTTTCTTTTGTTTTTAGTTATTATATTGTTCATATACGAAAAAAATAAGATAAATATGAATTCATTTACTTTCTTCAATGCTCTTTTTTATTTCTCTTTCAATTATGTCTCTCCAATCTCTCTTTTTAATCGGATAAATTCTCATGTTCTCTGTGACAGGATAAAGTTCATGCACCCTCTCCTTTAATTATTGCTATTATTGTAGTATATTTTATATATTACTGTTAATATTACACTATTTCTAGGGGAATTACTTAAGAAATGGCATTTTCTTCAACTTTTTCTAGCTAGACAAACTTCTGAAACAATACTCGTTTGCTTTATCAATATGTTCAATACATAAGTTAATACAATGGGAGGGATACATAATACTTAATTGCAATCATCAAGAACAAATAAAAAACAAACGAAAGAGAGAAAGAATATATAATATGCATGGTCATGGATAGGCATACAAAAGTCAAAAGTGACTAAAACCCTACAATGTAGGAGCCTCTCAATCGGGAGAAACAAATTTATAACCAAATTTAACATATGGATGTGATGAGATTTGTTTAATGTTGATGAAAAAAAGAAAATAAAAACAAAAACAAAAACATATTTTTCCAAATAAGGAAATATTATGGGATGAATTGAAGAAGAGTATAGATCGCAGATCCCTATTGTATTATTGGTTCTCCTCTCTTTTATTTTGTTTGCTTCTTTGGTTTTATTAGATTTTTTTTTGGTATTTGGAATACATTCTTTGACTCTTGTTTGGTTTTTAATACCCCCATCCATGTCCCTTGTGCTATATTAAATGTACTCAACTTATTTATTTTCCGGTGCACCTCACAAGACATATGTAAAATGTATACTATAAGATAAGAAATTTGTTTGCTTTCTCAATTGAAATATATATATCTTTGGACGGATTGAAAAGGATCATGCAAAATATTTTGTAATTTCGTATATGGAGGTTAAGTAAAAGCGATGTAACAATGCGGATTGAACAGAAAAATAAGCAACTCATAGATCTTCTCAATGTCGTTAACGATTCGCAAAGTATGTCATGTCGATATCTAAATGTGTATTATTACAAATTTTATAATATTATTTTATACGTGTAATATTTTGGCTTTTTGTACAACATAATCAATGCCTGTTGAAAATGATTTTAATTTGTTAAAAAACTATTCATTTGTTCTTTTACAATTTGTTCAAAAAAATATAACAAAATCATGAAGAGAATTTGTTTGGAATGTCCCTTTTATATTACTAGAATAATACAAAGTATCCGACGGGCTGTCGATAAAACTAGTATATCAATCACTAAGACACTAAAACGTGTTGTCAAATAATTACCAATAAATACTGTTTGGAAAATGAAATTCCAATAACCATTATAGATGTTCAACATCATAAGCATATCAGCTAAAGGGCTAGGAGTTACATGGGCCTGAATACTTATGTGGCCCATTAAAAATACAGGCCTATAACTTTGAAACTCATAAAGCAAATGGTTCTTTTGCTATGATAACAGATCATCACAAATACAAATAGTTAGGTTACAAGTTTAATGTAAAACCAAAAGATTTCCAATTTAAGGCATAACTGTTCATACTACATTAGTTTGTAAGGTTTATAGTAATAAATAAATGGGATATGCCTCTATAACATTGTAGAACGTACTTGTAAAGACTTTTTGGGTTTTGGCTTCTGCATAAAATATCATCATGGATCCAAAAACTCCCTTAGATCTAGGACCAGACTTGTGGTTGCCCCACAGTGCAAGCAATAGTCAAAAGTTTTGTACTTACAGTATCTTTCTTCTCCCAGTTTTACTAAACCAGTATTATTCTTTTCTTCTTCTACCAATAGCGATTGTGTAGTTGTGTAAACCAGCCGAAAGAAAAGAGAACTATTATACCAACTATCTTTTTTTGGTCCAACTTGTTAGAGAATCTATAAAAACTGTGTCAGTTGATGAAGGCTAATAATTTTCTAAATTAAATATGAACAAGGTGTAAACTAAGTCAAACCCTCAACTAATAAATAGTTCACACTTAACAAACACACACACGTAACATATTAAGCGGACCGAACCAAACTCTTTTTCATTGATACACGAGGAGGACTCGCGAGTTCTCTCAATACTCACCGCTCGTCTGCTCTACGTCCACCACATGTTTCATACGCATACGTCTAATCGACGGTCAAGATCTGATATGATATATCATGTTTGTATTAAGAGACGGATAGGGGAAGAACGTGATGGGCGGTGGGATCTGCACGTGATCGCAGGAGCAACGGTCTGATCGTATCAGATGAGTTTTTCTTTTGGTGAGTGGTGCTAGTGACCGTTTTCATGAAATTATTGTGTGGACCGACATTACAATATTTACAAGTACATTACTACTACAGTTTCATATGACCTCTTTTATAATCTCTAATAAAAAAAAGTAAACATGTTACTCTCTCGTTCATACGTAAATATATCACAACTCGTTAGAGCAAATGTTTTCGATTTATGAAAATATCGTTTACTAAAATAATATTGATAAATTATCTCTACCACCAAGTTCTTTAGTTTGACTTCCTATATATACTCTAATGAAAAATGTATTATTATTTTATTTTCGTCTTTACGGGAAGAAATTATTAAAATTGTACCAGAAAATGTTTGGTATACAATAATAGTAGTACCAGAAAATGTAAAAGGAATAAATAATATTTTGGAAATAAATGATTGCAACAACAGTACTTTTAAGGTTGGTTATGATCACTCACAAGTCACAACGTAAGCAAACAATTTTATTTTGCCTGAGTGTACCTCTTAGCTGTAGATTGTCTGATACATCTCATCTAACCCTCATTATTATTTTTCTTCTGGATTATTAAGTGTTTGGTATTAGCTAAGCTTGTACATGTACATCTTTTTATATTTGGCTGCATTTTCTTAATAATTAGCATTTCCCAATAATTGTCCAAATTAATTCCAAAACATTATTTTGTTTACTTCTTTTTGGTTTAAACTTTAAACATAGCATTTGCTATAAACATGATCAACCATCTGCAACAACTACCAAACAAAAATTGCGATTTCCTTTTTCCATTTATCTTTTAGTGTCAATTTTTTATAAAAAAAAATCAAAAGAAATAATCAGTTAGTCTATATACAATTTTTCAAATTACTACTAATACTTTACTTTGGTTTAAATCGTGGTTAAGTAATGATATCATAGTATATTAGCAAAAAAATAAGTAATCATTTCATAGTTTTGTTTCACGTCGTTTAATACGGGTACAATTTACAAAACCTTAAGGTAAATAGAAAAGACAGCGTTGCGTTAAGAAAACGACGTCGGCTTTGTCATCGTTCGCAGGGGACCTCCTCTGCGTTTTTTTTTGTTTGGGAAAAGCCGTCACACGTGCGTTTGTGCTTTCTTTTACAAAAGATTTTTATAGATATTCCACAAACGAACCTTTCCCAATAGCAAATACTCTAAAAACACACCCCATAAAAACAAATCGATCAGAGTAGTCCCTCCATTCAAATCGAAATGAGCTGTATTGTAACACCAAATCATATTAATATGCAAATTCGGATTTATTTATTACTATTCAGTGTACCTTTTTTCTTCACAGTACATCAACGCTCTTTTTCTAATAATAACAAATGCGATATTATTACACATATTTTAGACTTTTTTTGAAAACGTTAAAAATCTAATTCTGTGTTTTTTTCTTCTTCTTGGTAATTACTAATTAGTATTCTTTGAGGGGGTAATTAAAAATTTAAAAGTGAAAAAAGAATCTCGATTTTGGAATAAAATCATGACCGAGAAACCGACTCAGCCAGTTTCCCGATTCGTTGGACGAGTTCAGGAGATAGCTTCTTAACCGGTTTTTTCTCCGGTCTAAAATCAAAACCAAGTGCATCAGATACTTCTTCGGAGCTCCATCCAGCTTTTCGTAGCGACTCCGAGAACCGACCCGCTTTCAAAAGCAACGCATCGAGAACCGCTTGGTTATCTAGCATTACCATTTCGCCCTCAAAGAAACCAGATGCTGACACGTGTACGATATCATCTACGTCGGATTCGCTCCACCCGCCTCCTCTCAAAACCGAACCGATCCGGTTCACGTAATCGTCGACCCATTTCGGTGTCTCGGATCTTGGTAAATCCAGATACCTCTCCGGGGATGAAGAGTGTGACGACGACATCGAAGAAGCTGAGTTTCTCCTCCGACGATCAACCGCCGCGTCACTCCAAAACTCAACCCATCTCGGTGTACCCGACCTATGAACCCGACCCGAATCTAAACTCATTCTTGAAAAATTCGACGAAGAAGACGACGACGAAGATGGTCCGGCTGATTTCTCACTAACCGAACGCTGCTTCGTTAAAACAACCGGACACGTGTCGGGGCCTCTGAAGACAGACTCACGCTCGAAGAAATCAGAAAGATCCGACCCGCAGCAGAAAATCCGGGTCTCGTCTATGTAAAAAACCGGGTTACCCGCTAAAGACGGGTTACAAGGAATATAGCAGTGATCAAAGATTGGTATCATCAAAGGAGCTCTCTTCAGAGCATTTCTCGCGACCCGTAAAGCTTTTTCCGGGTCGGACGGTCTTAAACCCCAAGATTTGCTCCAGAGAGTGTTTTTCGCGATCTGAAACGACACGGCGGCGATAGGAAGATCGATCATAGCTCTGAGATGGAGACGAGCTCCGGGAGAACGCCAGTCTGGGAAACCAGCTCCGACGGGTAAACCGGCGGTGAGAACTGCACGGAGGTCAGGTGGGAAAGCGAATGCGAACTCAGCTTCTGCTCTGGCGAATTCGGAGTCGGTTAGACCCGGTTGGACATGGATCCTTGACGTGTGTAAGTGGGAGATGACTTGATCAGCTAGAGATGAGAAAGAGATTAAACTGTTTCTAACAGTAGGAGTCGTTGGTGCGGCGGCTCGAGCAGAGAGACGACGGAGACCCGCGGCGTGTGATGGTCTGAGACCGGTCATTCTCCGATCAACGTCGACCATTTTTGTTGTAGTAAAAAAAAAAAGGAAAAACTATGGAGTAAGAGAGATGTGTGAGAAAGTGTGAAGCTTTATGAGTTATGGGGTTTCAGATATGTCTGATAGCGAACTGCAAAAATGAAAAGAAGATGATAGGCGAAGAGATAGAGAGAGAGAGAGAGAGAGAGAGAGAGAGAGAGAGAGAGAGAGAGAGAGAGAGAGAGAGAGAGAAATGGCTTTGTTGATTGAAATTAAAATTGGAGCATTCGTTTATTTATAGCAAGTTTTATTGGTGGGGTTCTCTACTTATTGTCTTTTTTGTATATTATATGGTTCTTTTTTTTGTATAATATATGGTTTTTCTAATGTTATGATTTTATGAGATATGGAAATGGTGTGGGAATCTGTAGTGACTTCGTCGACTAGACTAATTTGATGATTATAAAGTGTTTTTGTATTTTCTTCTTTCATTAAGAGATTATTTTTGTTTTGTGTTTAATGTTATGAGAACTGAGAAGGATCAGATACCTTTCTGATCGGTTTAGACTTTTGTTTTTTCTTCCTCATATATTCTCACGGCTCTGATTTTCTTGGAAATAAAGAGTAGGTCCCGTGGGTTAAGTGGATGCAAGCATGCATGGTTTCTTAATCAAAATATCTGATTTTTATCCTTATTAATCAAACATTTAATTTTCCTCTTCTTATGAATAATTAACGTTTTAAAAATCTAAACTGAGAATTGATTTGGACTGAATTGGAATGAAATGTGATGTTTTATTACAATATAAATGATTTGTCTTTTAAACTATATACTGTACTAATTAAGGATTAGAGAATTGACAAACACATCGAATCTGAGAAAAAGTCTTGATATGTGAATTTCAAATCATATTATGCTATTTCTTTCTTTGTTATTTTTATAATTTTTATCTGAATAGAAAATATTACAAACTAAAAATAATAATTTATATTTAGTTGGGTTAAGTTCAATAATTCGAGAAACAACGACAATAAAAAGTAAGTAAACATAAAAAAAAAGAAAAATAGTAAGTAAACATATATTATCACAGCATTATATATTTTGGAATTTTGATTAAAATGATACGAATTAGATCATCGACCTAATTAAAGTATTTTTTTTTAAGTACAAAAAGATCCCGGTTTAAACGAAAACCGATGATCAGTCTGGTCTATAGTCGACTCCTTAGTTGGATTAGAAATTTGTTTCGGATATTGAAGCATTGTAGACAAAAGTAAACAAAGTGATTAGATGTAATCCAATATCATACCAACTCCGCCCACGCTGCATCAAATCATGCTCCTCGTTTGATTAGGGACAAAATCAATATTAACCACTGTTTGATTTTGATTTTGGAAATGATCCAACTTCATCATAAAACTTCGCAGTGGAATTACACAAGTATACAGTAGTAATAGCATATTAATTAAATACTAGTACTGTATATCATACCAAAGAAGACGTCGATCGATGATTATATTACAAAATTTGGATTAAAGAGTATTTTGTTTCTTTCGAATCCTTAATTTTGGAAAGTTCTACAAAAGGGAAATTAAAAAGAACAGGACACACATGCAGATATAAGCAGCTTACGCGTGAGTTGTAGTTGTAAAGTTGAGATTTCCACCGCTTGTGTAGTTTTGATTTTATGTTTTAAAACTTTTTACTTATATGTGTTGTGATTTAGTTTAATGCGATAGTGAATCTATGACCGTTGAAGCATAATCTGTAGGGGTAAGCAATAAAAACGGTCACGCGACTCTATGCCACACTACTCGGGAATCTCACATGCTACTCATACCAATATGGCATGGTTCGATTCTTTAGATTAAAAATGTTTTCGAGTAGTGTTAAATCAAAAAAGCATCATTTTAATATTATAGTACTAGTTTGATTCTACATTGTATATTCAAAATGGCTTCTCTACAATATGTGTGAAGACAATTTAATAGTATTACATCTTATATGAACACACTAGTTTCTGTGTATTCATTTGCTAACGTCGGCGAAACTACCTATTATAAAAAAAGGTTTAGTTTCAAACTAAACGGTCATTATGTCAGGCTTAACCACATGGTATCGAATTAATTTATATCACATGATAGGTATTTGCTACTTCTTTTTTCTCTTTTGCTACCTTGCTTTTTCATTAATCCTTGTTATGTTTAAGATTTTATGCATAATTTCGAAATATTTTAAGTCAAATTTGAATGAATATTTCTCAAATTTTATATGTTAATGGGTCAACGGCATACCGTACGTGAATCGGGCGTAATTAATGGAGTATCAAAGTATTTAATTATGATTTTTCAAGACATTAACTTGTAGATTACACATTTACATTTGAAGTTTCACACTTGCAATTGAAATCCAAATACACTATTTGACATAGTTTAGCTACTTCTCCAGTTCGTCTCACGAAAATCAACTTTTATTTAAACAAAATAAAACAGCATCTACGCCAACACACCTGTTTCTTCATTTATAATGTTATAGTATGTATATGTATGAACATGTTGAATGATAATAAATAATCAAGCTAACTAAGCTAAGCTAAGAAACTTCTATACCACTCCACTTGCTCTGTCCAGTTATAATTGTGTCCGACCCATTTCCAAAGTTTACACTATTTATCTATATTTATACATACTTCTTGTCAACCGTTGGTGGTGGTGTTTACACCATTCAGGCATGCACATACATGATACATGATTCAACCACTAAAACATTGTTAATGTTATGCTATCCATTAACCTATAGAGTGGTTTTGACAAATATGGATTCCAACCTTAGATCTCGTGGTCATTATAATAAAACAAGAAAATAAATGTAGCAGAAAAGAAGCTGGATCAGATCTGTAGGTAAGTAAGTAGTAATATACTAAAAACTTATAAGAGATTTTTTTTTGGGATTATCATCGATGACAAGACCATACCTTATTTTTATTTCTATTAGAAAACTGACTATTTAATTTCGCCTGTATATACATGAACTGCAATTACAGGCGGATGTGAAAGGTTGGACTCTACTTAGGTATGGGTAAGAGTTAATGAAAATGTTTCTCATAAGGTGAGGAGTATTTGTTGTCTGGCTGTGAAGCTTTAGGAACATTTACAAGTTATATGTTTACTTGTTTAGCTCATGTTCTGTGACATATGTAGGGTCGCTTTTGTCCCAACCACATAAATAAAAAAACTCTTTATAATGATTTTTTTGTTTTGTTGGGAGATCTATGGGATGGTGCCATGGCCATTTTCTTTTGCAAGTAGTTCATTAAATATGTATTGTCGTGGTCCATTGGCTGGTTCTAAGTTTCATCCAAATCTTTTTGTCTTTGTAGATTAGTAGTATAGTATGTAGTTTACACATTTTTACTAAAATAGTTGATTGTTCGGGTTTGGTCTTCTTGCACTTCTTCATGTATAAATAAAGAAGACATGAACATGTTACATAGTTAGTCTCCCTCTTCATTGTCATTGTGATTCGGTTGACATATACCAATTCTTTGAGTGGTTAAGTGGTAACTAGTTTTTAACATTTTGTTTTCTCTATATATAATTGGTTTTATATAAATGTTCAAATGCTAGCTGAATACACAACTTAGATGTTTAAATGTTAGCTTTAGTTGACTATCCCAAATCAGTTCAAATCAAAGCTAATTATTTTAGACGACAAATGATAAGGTCAAACACATCGGACTTCACGTGATGTTCCTTATATATTTGACAAATATGTCGACGAAATTTATGGCAATATCCTTGGCTTTCAAGTGTTGTTACAAGAAAGTCATTATCGTAGACAATTTTGGTCCGTTTGTGTGGCTTCGACTCTCTATCGACCGTTGCTATGTCCCCACTCAATCACAACAATCGATCAGTCAATTTGGTCCAACAGCTTTGGTTTGGTTCAATGTCTTCGTAACCAAAATGTCAAATCTCTTGTTGTTAGCTGCATGATGGGGTTGGTTTTGCGTGTTTGCGTTTACTTGTTGGGTGGTGTATTTATCTATCATATTACTATCTTATTAGAAAAGTTTACTAGCACTAAGCTAGTAAAGAATTATGATCAAGTCTAATATTTTTTTTTTTAACATATATAATTTGAACCAAGTCACATTTATCTTCTTACCTATAATATAGTTTTCGTTAGTTGCTAATAGAAAATGAGAGGACCTGAAAAAGTTATATAAAACTTTTTTGTTAATGGTTTTTTTTGGGTTAATTAAACAAAGGTTGATTTTATCGCATTTTAAGGTGAACCACTCGAAATATAATATCAAACTACACAAAGATGCCTATATTATCTCAATGATAGACTAGCTATGGATCTTAATTTTTGACATACTAATATATCAACTAATCCAATTAAAGCTCCCCCCATGTGCATAATACCTTATTAGTTATATCCTTCCACAATAAGCTAATTTTACGAATAATTAAGAGAACAAGTAGACCGTATCATATATGCATGCATGTAGGTATCAAGTTGCTATTATAAATTCTAAACAGATACACAATAAACACATTACGCTAGTTCTTATAAATTATAACTAAAATCTAGCATTCTTAGTAGCCCAAATGTAATTATAAGTCTACTGAAAATAAGATATACAAAAGCGCACATAAAGATATACGTCCACTAAGTAATAGAATGAATGTAAACACTTTTATTAACAACCGAGATAATATATAACCAAATCAGTTGTATTTATGGTTGTTAAGTCAAAATTCATAACAAACAGAGATAATTAAACAAACTTTATCAAATTCGAAACATAAATTAATAAAATAAACGATCTAGTGAAAGTATGCAGCAACATTTTTTTTTTTTTATTAAACATAAAGTATGAGAAATCTTTATTGCATAATTCGCTAGCTCCTTTTCATACTGCATCAATCTCCTTTTGATATATTTATAGATACTTTTCCCCTTTTACATATCCAAAGATGATAAGCACTCGTGTGGTCGATATCTCATGTCTTTTCTTTCTTTATAAAATCGATTCTTGGTAGGTTCTAGCTATAGGGTCAGGGTGGCTATAAAAGCCTACCATTGTTGAAGCGTGCGTGCATGCTTTGGTGAAGGATAAAGTGAGTGAGCTTGCTTCTCACTGTTTTTGAATATTCGATTCAAATTTTTTATTTGTGTCTATACATGTTTCCAAAAGAAGTTTCCAACTCAACCGTTTATAGTTTAAGGTTTTGAATAGTGATGATTAACATAGAGCTAGCACCACATTTTTTTGATACAAAATTGTACCGTGTATTATTAAATAAATGTTAGAGCAATCCTTCATATATATTCAATGCGGCAATGAGGCTAACGAGTAAAGAAGACCCTTCACTCCACTCCACCGGCTCATTGAGTTTTGACTTAATGAGCATCGGCTATGTAGTTGTGGTCCAAACATAATGAGTCTGCTGAGGTTGGTTCATTGTCTAAATTTGGACCCTTTCTGTTTCAACTACTAGTTCAAGCAGTAAAGTAATATTTAAATACAGTTAGTTCAACCGGCCATAATATATCTTTTCATGATTCCTTTCGACAATATTAGTGATTTACACGTTATGTATCTTCAACAATTTAAGCTTGACCTCTCTCCAATCCCTACTTTGTTTCTACCCGAATCATATCTCCTGACTAAATGTTACAGTTTGATCAAGATGAACAACTGTAAGTTACAGTAGACAGCTTTAGGTATGGTTAATTAAGCATGCTGTATATTGCTGCTAAGTACATAGTTTATTGGGCCGCCGTAAGAAGCTAAACTGGACCAAAAACAATCCCAAAATAAGCCAAATCCATATCGTTTGCTAAAATCTAAAAACAGTATCTTTAATCTCGAAAGGACATAATATAAATGATGATGATGTTACAACAATTAAGGTCGTTTAGCTACATCAACCCACTAGTTTTTTTTTCTTTCATTTACGTAAAGTCATCATAAAAGCTATTTTGTATCAGACTTTATACTCATTAAACTACCTTTATTCTAATAATAAAAAGAAGAATTTCCAAAATTTTCAGGTATTTAAACCATTTATGCAGTACCAACTTGTGTTGCTTCGTTACTTCCAGGTACACAATATTACATAATTTAATTAAAAAATATCTAAAAGGTCATTATCATGAATTGGGCCGGCCCAATATCACTGAGTCGGCAACACTCTCTCTCTTCCACTCCCTTTATAACTAATCTCCAACTAACCTTTCTCTCTCCCCTCCTTAACTTTTTCACCCAAAATCTTCGGCTTAATTACCAAAAAACCAGCCATTGATCGTAAAACCTTTCCTCCACCGCACACCCCCTCGCCGGGGGTAGTGCGTCGCCTCCACGCGCCTCCGTCTTCTTCTTCTTCTACTTCTCTTTTAAAACAGCACTCCTGGTCTCCGGATCTAATCCGCGAAGAAGCTTGGTCAAAGCGCCAAGATGATTCCCGCCACCGTCATCGCCGCCGAGGAAAGAGCTTGACCGACGAAGACCTCGACGAGCTCAAAGCTAGTTTCGAGCTCGGATTCGGATTCGGATCTCCTGAAATCGCGGATCCGAGACTTTCCAACACGCTTCCCGCGTTGGAACTCTACTTCGCCGTCCAAAAAAGCTACAACGACGCCGTCTCAAACAAGTCGTCTTCTTCACTCTCCTCCGACGGCGATACCAGTCCTCACAACTCCGTATACCGAACCAGTACGTATAAATCTATACATACAACAACAAATATATACACACACAATACAATGATTATAAATATCAAATTTTGTTTGAAATAGGCGATGATCCGCAAACGGTGAAGACGAAGCTGAAACAATGGGCGAGAGTGGTGGCGTGCACTGTGAACCAATCACCTCCGAGATGATAATTATAACGGCGTTAATTAAAGCGTCTCTGTTAAACGTGGTGAAGATAAAGGCTTATTCCGGAACGGGATAGGTAAATTGAAACAGCCAAACAGTCGGTGGAGGTTTCAGTCAGCATTGTAATATATTTACACGAAACCAATAGTAAAATACCATGAAAGATGTATGTTCCCTTACTTGAACCCAAACTTGTTTATAGATTACATTATTGTTTATTGTATAATGATGATGCTACATGATTTGATTGATATATAGTTTTGTTTATATACAACAGAGCTCAATTTGCAAAAAGTATATTCTTTAGATTCTGCTGTCTTGACTTTTGTCAGGCATGCCATGGCCATGGGCGAGTACGTGGTGGTGGCTTCATAAAAATGATTTAAATACAGTTACGTGATTTTGCGTGTATTGATTAGTTCGGAATCAAACTTATGACTGACATGAATACCAATTGAAGTAGATATATCTTTCCAATCACAAACACTCGTCATCATCTTCAACATTTGTATATAACAAGTTAATCCATGTTCGAAAATTACCAAGATCAACTGGTTTATAAGAGCCATTATTTTAAAATAAACACTTTAAAAACCTTTTTTTCTTTTCTTGGAAACTTAAACTTACTATATTCTTTAGAATCTTTATAATAAATTATTTTTACTCAATATACAATAGATATAAATCCACATTTCTTTCTATTAAGTCGCAGTGATCTGAATGCAATTATTTTTTTGACCGTGAAAAAGAATTTTAAGTTAAATTTGTATCCAATACTAGAGACCTCAAATAAGCAAACTCCACATGATAAATCTTAATTAATAACAAGTTGATTATATATCTTAATCATGATTCATGACAAATCTTTTTAAATTAAAAGAAACAAACACTTTTGACTTCTTGCGTAGTTGAACAAAGTCCATGTTCTTTTTGTTTATGTCCTAGGAAACGATTACATATAATATATGATGATTTTATTAGTGTGGGATGAAGTTTCCAAATATATCAGTGTTAAGTTATGGGCCTTCATTATTAGGCCCATATGACCCATTCGTTACCGCTTTTTAGTATGAACGCAAAATTGGAAAAGCAGAAACGTAAGATTTTCTTTCTCGACGCGCAAATTGAAATTGCTTTTGCTTCATCGATTGATCTGGAGAATTCATAGCAGAGGAGATGGTTCGTTCGTACCTTTGATTTCTTGTCTTTTCTTTTATGTGTAGATATTTAGCACTTTACTGGGATCTATAGATTACAGTTTTGTATTTGATATTGGTTTTTAAGATCTGAATTTGTATATCTTTGGAATCAAACGATTGTTAGAATGTAGAAATTAAGGGTTCTATGATTGAAGATTTTAGGGCCAAAATATTGATCTGTTTTATTTCTTACACTTGGTTAGATTTCGATGAAAAACCCCTGTCGTGTCTTAAGCTGAGAATTTAGTTTTTAGTGGTTCGAGCTCGGCCTTGTGTTGTTAGTATACCAGAGATTTAATATTTTGAATTTTATGTTACTACTGCAGTCGAGCTTGTACAGAGGTGTTTCAAGGAAAGAGAAACCGAGACGTCATCATGGGTTGACGACGCAGAAGAGGCAAGAGATTAAGGAAGCTTTTGAGCTGTTTGACACTGATGGATCTGGCACCATTGATGCTAAAGAGCTTAATGTTGCTATGAGGTAACCTAGAGTTTGCATGTTTCTCTTTGTTTTATAATGATTTTGGTTTTATGAGATTTTTTTAGGAATTGATTCTTGAATTTACTACTAGGGCGCTTGGTTTCGAAATGACGGAAGAGGTATTATTACTTTTGGGTTTTCGATTAAGATTTGTTGTTTTTTATTATTTAGGATTCTTATACGAACTCTGATGTGTTGGTTTTGAAGCAAATCAACCAAATGATAGCTGATGTGGACAAAGATGGAAGTGGAGCCATAGATTTTGATGAGTTTGTTCATATGATGACTGCTAAGATTGGTGAACGAGACACAAAAGAAGAGCTCACAAAAGCATTCCAGATCATTGATCTTGACAAAAATGTACGTATGGTACAATCTTAATTACTTCATCTGAAGATTGCAATCTTAATTTCTCTATACATTAACCTTTTTCCCTCCTAATGTTCAGGGGAAGATATCTCCAGATGATATCAAACGCATGGCAAAGGACTTGGGTGAAAATTTCACTGATGCTGAGATACGAGAAATGGTTGAAGAAGCTGACCGAGATCGTATGTTTCCTAACCTTTTTTTTCATCTTTCTCTTGTGCAGTGCTTGGTTTGAGTGAGAAGATATTTGATCCCACTACATAACTCCAAAACTGCAGATGATGGTGAAGTTAACATGGATGAATTCATGAGGATGATGAGGAGAACAACTTATGGTGGTAACTAGGAAGGTTGTTGTTCTCACAATATCGATGAGCTCTGTTATAGTTCTTTAACTGAGAAGGCCTAAAATGATCTGTAATATTACTGAAGATTTCAGCTTTTTTTTTATCTATAGCTTACCTTAATGGCAAGTCTTGGTCTATCTTTGTATTATTGTAAGATGTATAATAGATACATTTGAATTGATGAGGCAATGAGTCAACTGCGAAAATCCTGAAGATTGGAACCTTTGCACATATCATCTTGGAACCAAAATAAAACATATAAGTAAATACTTCAATAAGAGTAACTGATTTCAATAAGATAAGATAATGTTGACAACAGATACATTGGAGCCGTGAATTGGGTATTCTACACCGAAAACCTCACGGCAATATTTTACCAACATCATACCAAAGTCCCCATATAAAGAAACCCCCCAAACGAGTAAAGAAAGAAGAAATCTAATTATCTAACGAGGATTAAAAAAACTACTGTAAGTATGGGAAAATTGATTTTTTTGAAAATCCAGATCTTCTTATGAAGCCAAAGCTGGTTTGGTTATTGGAAAGAGTTTATATATCTGAAAAGACCTGGATAGTGAAGAATCATCAAATCGAGGGGGAACTGGTGCTGGTAGAGGAAGCAGAGGCGTTGCTATTACCAGTCTGCTTAGCCACATAGATCTGCTTGACTTTTGGGTTGTTCGGAAAACCTCTCTCTCTTGCCAAGGGTTGGTTTCTGCCATGGAAGCCTGACCTCCGGTTGTGCTGCTGCTGGTGCTGGTTCTGGTGTTGGTGTTGGTGTTGGTGTTGGTGGCTACTAGACCCACCACCATGCTGAGACGGCAAGTTCTTCTCCTGGGAAGATTGTTGTTGATGTTGTTGTGGTGGTGGTGACTTGAAGCCAGGACCATTTGGATTCTGAGTGTTGTTGCTGTTGGGATCAGACAAGGTGGTGGTGGCCTTTGGAGGTGGAGCACAAGTGGTGGAACTGTAAACGTTTGAGGAGTCCACCATAGCATCTGCAGCTGTGGATGCTTGCATGTTGGGATATCTATTAAGAGGAGGAGGAGGAAGCATGTTGTTGTTAAACTGAGGTGATGGAAGATTGGAGCCATCTGCTGCTTCCTGCTGTTTCTGCATTTGCATTGTTGGAGGTCCCGAAAATGGCATGTAAGGCCACCGTGCTCGAACAGGCATCTCCTGAGAAGTAGACTGACCACACCATGAAAATAAATATGAAGTCCATGGATTTATGCTACTTAGCATATTTGGAAATCAGAATTATGGGATCAAATACCTGGAAAGGGGATGGGTCAAACATTGGCATGGGGAGGTGCTGAAGTGACGCAGGGACAATGTTACATTGCATAGAGGCCACATTTGGATTGTTTACATCACCATCTCCTCCAACCGGAGAAGAAGACACGATTGGGTTGTGTTTCCAATCTGGTTGTTTTCCAGATGGGATGTAAGTTGTGCCCATGAAACTCAATCCTCCAAACTGCCCAACAGGTGCAAAGTGGTTATAAACGAACATGTGTGGAGGGCCCTGAACGCCAGGAATAGCACCGGGTGGGGTTAGGAAAGGACCCGTGAAACCGGCAGGAGGAGCATAGAACGAATCTACCCCAGAATGACTCTGCTGCTGCCAGGTCGTAGGTGGACCAGAAACTGTTCCTGGACCTTTCTGGGACTGTGATTGGTTTGCTCCTGCGTCATGGTGCGGGCCAAAAGCAAAGATGGGTCCTCTTAACATGGGGTTCACATCATAAAAAGGGTAATGGGGAGGGCCTGGAGGGAAGTGAGTGATCATTTGGTTTGAGTTGTGTGGACTTGGTAATGGTGGCCACAGAGAGACTGGGGTGTCCACTGAAAGATCTGCAGGGAGAGAAACAATGAGAGACTCTTCAGCTTTTGATCGACTAGGCTGTCCACCAACAGTACCTGTCAAAGCGAAATAAATGACTTCAGACAATAAATAACCATTTGGGAATATGCATAAACCCAACAGAAAGTAAATATTACCACTTGCTGCCTCATCATCTATCTCTGTTCCTCTGTAAATTTTGGTGTCATCAGGTAATACAGGGACAGTTCTCAAGACATTTCCACCAGTTTCATCATTAGTTATGGCTGCAACAGCAATAGCTGAAGCAGCTGCTTCGGCTTCTGCTTCACAAATCTCCATGCCAATGGATGATGGATTGTGATGTTTATTATCTTTTTCAAAATATAAAGAGCTATCATTCTCCGTACATCCACCACAGGGAGGGATAACAGTGGAAGATGTAACTGCACCTAATAGAAAAGAAAAGTTGCATCATTTACATGCAAAGACTAGTCATTTCAAAGTGACAATCGAGGTGACTAGGCCATCAGCTCACCAAATTGAATCTTGCCTTCGGCAAGTAATGAATTTATTGGACTTGTGCTGCTTGAAAAAGTATAGTTCTTTGGCACAACAGATGTTGATGTCGAATTTGGCTCGCTAATTCGGTTGGCACCATTTTCAACAGAAACACATGAAATAAGAGAGACGGGTTTCATAGCTTCATCAAGCTGACTCTGGGTAAGGGCCATAACCTACAAGGTAAAACAAAAGGCATCAGAAATTAGCATAGGCGTAACCCCTGACTAGTAGAGCATGAGTCAAAAACTATATATTGATTTCAATTTACTATTACTTTCATCGTAACAACTTTTTACTCTTCATGTTTTCGGTAACCAATTCTATCAATTCATATAAAGAAAGTATGAGACGCCGCATAGAACATAAACGTCTTAGAAGTCATGGGAAAGGCAAGAAAGAATTTTGCAAAAACATTCCTTTGTTGGAAGTCTGTTTCCGATTATTTCAGAAACATGAACCCAAGTCCTCGAAACCTTGAACAATATATACTCACCGGCTGATAGGTGAGTTGGTTTCCCCAAGTCCCCACAGATGTATGACTGTTATCCAGCACCTTTTTGTTATTGAATACTAAACCTGACGCTGGATTCTGATCATTTTTGGGTATAACTGGAAGAGCACTACTTGCCTGAGTGGACCTGCAAAATGAAGTAGAAAGTTAAAAACATAAACAGAGGGGAGCTATCTTTGCAGAAACACTTAAAGCATTTCAATTGATCAAATAGAGGAAGTACTTTTTGCTCCCAGATATTTCATCAGCATGGATATCTGGTTTAGGGGAAGGTGTGCCAATTGGCGCTAACGTTTGTCTGTTGGAGACGGCATTAAATTGCTTATTGTTTGTAACTCGGCTAGCTGGTGTGTTCGACCTGGCTGCAGTAGTACTGTTCTGGAAAGTGGAACGAGGTTTCCGGGATGCCTGCAAGAAAACGAATTCACTTTTAGTAAGAACTACCTCCGACTTCATAAAAATTTACAAGTAGAAAACTAGAAGTTTTAGAATGCATCAGAACCTTGGATGCCTGAGACTTCTCCTTGATTTCCTTTTCTCTCTGTTCACGGCGATCATTAAGCATTTGCCTTTTTGATCTTACCTCAATAAAATCATCATCGTCACTAGGTGCTTCAATGCCATGTTGCTCAAAGACACGAACAATTCCACTCTGCAAAGGTGCATCAGTTTCCTTTTCAGATATCATATTCCTTTTAAGGTTTGCTTGTCCAGAATTTGGACTGAGCGGATTCTTCACAACAGCATCTTTCCCAAGTCTATTTTCATATGAACCCCCACTTATTGTTTTCTGCATAGCATTCAAACCTGACACTGAGCTATCTAAGGCTTGCTTCTGGGACTTGTTGGACACAACATATTTTCTACTCCCATTTCTTGTAGAATTTTGTGCCCTTCCATTGCCATTTCGATTCTCCTCGGAAGATGGCCAGTTCGATTCCCGAACTCTAAATTCAACCCTCTGACGCCGATATCTTCTATTACCACCAGAATCTACCCGAGAAACTGCATTGGTGTCAGTTTGGACTTGGTATCCTGATTGTCTTTCAACAAAATTTGATTTTCCATGACTCATCTTTCGAGAAGGTAATTGCGACTTAGCAGAAAACTCTGGTTGCTTTTGAGGTGACCCAACAGCCTCAATGCTCACTCCCGCTGGAGACATAGTAGCATTCTTCAGTGTGCCCCCATCAGAAGCATTTGTCGGTCTTCTAAGAACACTAAGCTGAGGGTTTGAGACAGAGGTTACTGCATTTCTAGCAATCAGGTTACCTGAATTTCCTTGACCAAGCTGAACAGTCGCCGAGGATCCAGGATTCTGATTCAAAGCATAAGGTGATAAACCATTCGCTTGTACAACTGAATGATGTGGTGGTGGCAGCACCCCTTGGGATATTGGGGATGTATATCGTAATTGACCAAACTGAATGATAGGAGACTGGGGCTGTTGGATATGGGTAAGCGAGGAACCAAATTGGGGATGAAGAGGAAGAGGCATTTGGATAGAACCAATCTGAATCGCAGGGAAAGGAGAAGGTATCAAAGAAGGACCAGAAAACAAACCAAACTGAAACTTGACAGGCTCCTCCATCTGTGCTGAAGTACTAGATACAGGAGGAATAGCTGTCTGAAGAGATGATGGATGCAGACTAGTGCTGTGAGGTGGTACGACAGGATGTGTAGAAACTGTAGAGTTACTCGTGGAGTCTACTTTACTGGCCACCTCAAATGACTGCCGACCATTATTTGGGTGAATTGGAAAGTTCTGCATCATGGTTTTAGCACCCTGGAAGTTCCTAGACACATTATGCATGCTCAACGGATCAGAAACTTCAACAGGTTGGGCGGCTTGTTCACCACAGCTTGGCTCAATAGAAGGTCTTTTATCATCTAAAGAATCGACAGTATGCTGAGTAAGAGGAAATGTAGCTTCAGAGTTCTGTTGACATTTTTCAAAGTCATCGCTGGGTATTTCAACCTCCACTCCTTCATTAAAGCCTAATACTAGATTAGAATCCTTATCTTCGAGATGCATTTCTTCTAACTCTTGAGTGAGATCTATGTTTTCATCAACCCCATGTATTTTATCCTCCTCCTGGTAGCCATCTTCATCTTCATCATATTCTTCTTGTTCCTGCAACTGTTCATTATTTCCAAGTGTCCACTCTTCATTATCCCAACAAGACACAGAGCCTGTAGCAATCATCAAACTATCCTTTCCAGTATCACTAGAAATAATTGGTGCTCCCCTGTTCTCTAGTAAACCAGCATCTTCTCCCTTTCTGGAAGTAGCTAAGACAGATAGATCTGCTGATTCATCCAAATCATCATGAGAGAGATGAACAGGGGAATCAGGTGGGCTAGTAACAGAAAGTGAAGACTGAGAGTCACATCTTCCAGTCAGCTTGCTATCAAACTGATGATGTTCATCGATACTTCTTCCGGGCAGCACATGATGATCTTGAAGATCCCCTATATAATTGGCTAGAACGGTCGAATTAGTTCTACCTGTATGGCTGTAATTAATCCCTCCAACGGAAGTTGAGGGACCAGGATGCTCACTCTCACCACTTCTAAAGGACGGCTTCTGCCTAATCTCCTGAGGAGGGGGAAGAACACGTGGCTGCCTTACTGAATACCTTGGTCTTCCAAAAGGGTAATAGTCATCCCCCTCTGGATTCTGATACAACTTTTCAGGATAAGTAGGATATGAACCATGGTGGCGTGCACGGCCCTGGTTTTGTCCCCATCCGGGATCACCATATTGCTCTCCAAAACTTTCACGAGATTCAGTTTCCATCCCATAATTCTTAGCATGGTTCCTTCCATCTCCAGGAATTCTCCAACTCTGATCGATTGAATGCTCTGGGAATCCTGGTTTGAAGTAGGAAGGGGCACTGAGATATCCAGTTGTACCAAAGAACTCTTCCTGTGGGCTATTTGGAACATTCTCTATATTTTGTTGAATAAACCTCGAATTGCTTCCACTTTCAATATCTTCCTTTCTCCAAGTAGGCTTTTGTCTATCAGGGAATCCAAAAGAGCCGTCTCTAGAAAATTGAGACGCGGCATTGTTCTCAAAAGATCTATTGGGTACTTGTAGATCTGAAGATGATGACGTAGTAATTCTATCCACCATTCTTTCACTGTCTTCCCAATCAACAACATCTGCAGACTCTTTGTCTTTAACAATATCTAAGAATTTATCCTCTGAAACGGTTGAAGAGCTGCTGCAACCTTTGGCAGCTTCAGCTTGTCTCCTGGATATCTTTTCTTCCAACTCTAGAAGCTTTTGCTTAGCAGCCTGCTTCCTTCTTTCTTCCTCCATGAGCAACCTATGTTTCTCCTCTTCTTTTGACTTTCTCAACTCTTCTGCCCTCCTTGCAGCCTCTAGTTTCTCCTGCTCGTTTCTGAAAGCAGCTTCTCTAGCCTCTTCTTCTAATCTTCTTAGCCGCTCATCTTGTTCGCGGGCCAGCCGCAGTCTCTCTTCTTCTTCGGTTCGAGCTAGTTCTACCACCCTTTCCTGTTCCTCAATGATCCGCCGGCGTTCCTCTTCCTGCATCTTTTGAACTCGTTCAAGTTCAGCCTCAAATGACTCCCTGACAGGATCATGAAACTCTGTTTGCTTTAAAGCCTCTTTCTTCTTCTTAGCAACACCAAGTACTGGGAATGGATCATGGACATCAAAACCAGAGTCACCAAAGTCTTTCATAAAAGGATCTTCCACATGAGGTTTGTCACTCTTGAAGAAGGGACGACTATCCCTGCAAGAAAATAATATAGAAAACATCAATTAAGGAAATCTTGTCACAAGAAGTAAGCAAACCTATAAAAGCAGAGCCATACTAGAAAGAGTTGGTTCCATACCTATTCTGATTAAAAGTTCCCCTGTTGCTGTAGCTATCCATATTATTATTCCATGGCTGCCTTCCTCCATGCTGATATGGAGCCTCTCTAGCTCCAGTATTATTCCAAACATTTTCCCTTGATGATGACAAGACGTAATTACTTTTCTTAGCAGCTTCTCTGCCCCTACTAGACGGCCTTGCTCCATAAATGTTATTGTTATTATTATTTGCACCTTCATTTTGTAGTGGTACGGAGACTCTCCAAGCATTGGTCTCCTTTCCCCCTCCACTCACTGGTCTTACTTGAGTCAAAGAGGATTTTGCAGTTTCATTTTCACGCTGTCCTGATTTGTCAAAAAGATTAGATGTAGCATGCTTCTGGGGCAGGACATGAGTCCTCGGAAGATCAAAACCCCTATCCCAAAATGGTTCATTCTTTGAATAGCCATGATCTCTGTCCCGATCTCTTAAGCCATGACTAGTGTCACGCTCATCATCAGCCCAATCAGAGCGTGGTGCCAAACGAACAAGAGGCAGTGGCCCTGGAAAATAATCCCTTTTCCTCACTTGTTCAGATGAATGTAACCCGTCTGAGAAACTAGAACTCTCACTGAGCTCATTACCGAGCCGGCTACGCACAGACTGGTTTTGAGGCCTCATATCTACAAGTGAACTGCCCATACCAGAGACACCTCTAGGCTCTTTTGAAGAATCTTCGCCTGGACCTTGCTTCTGTTTCTGATTTAAACTCTCTTTCTGTTTCTGCCCAGATACAGAAGCTGAAGGCAGAGACGCCTTAAGGGACGGAAAATCTTCACCCCTCAAAGTTGCAACTTTCTCTACATGATGAAACGCCCGTTCCATAGGTTCAGCTGCACCAACACGAGAAGCAAGGGACATATTCAACCCACTATTCCCCCTGGTAACACCTTCAGCAGTATGGTTGGCAATATCACCATCAGCAGCTGTAGTGGCAGGCTTACTCCATCCGATACCAGATGAAGCAGGTCTCGTTCCACTGCCAGTGATTCCTCCACCAGAATGAAAGCTCGAACCAGATGAATCAACTCGCTCATGCTCCATACGGAGAGAAGGAAGGTTCAAGGGGGGTGGAACAGATAGCTTCGGCCCAGCATTCTGCGAGCTTCTTGGCCGTGAAAGGACCACCATACTTCCTCCTCCACCTCCACCACCGCCATAGCCACCACCTCCTCTCCCTCTGTTCGCCCCATAACCTCCAGATTGATTATACTGATGATGAGATTGATACCCATAAGACTTATTCAGATTCACAGACGCATACTTGTTTCCATCTCCATGATTAGCCATATCCCGCTTCCGCCGATCACTGAACATCGCCAACGCATCAAACCCTAAACCTGGATCTGGTTCTCCCCAGTCAAATTCGTCCGCAGTCTATTGGCTCAGATCTACTACAGTGACGAATTGATCAAAATTGGATATCAATCGAAGAATCTCTCCTCTGAATCAAAAACACCAAAATCAAAACAATCAATTTCAGATGCGATCCTTTGTGATAAACCAGAGCGTAGAACAGACGCAGAGCTAGGTTGAAGATAAACAATCAAAGTGATGGAAATCGACGAATTAGGGTTTCGTTTCCCCTTTTTAAATCAGCTCGAAACGGCGGCCGTAAGATTACCTCCGGCGGTGGTGGGCGTATGATAACTACGACGGTGGCTAAAGTGCGCTGATGTCAGACGACGAAGCGCGAGGGAACGAATCGTCGGAAAAAGGAAAGCCCTACCCCTACTCACTGCCTCTTTGTCGGAGATAAAAACCAAAAAACCAAAAAAAAATAAAAAATTAAATACGAAAAAAAAAAAAAAACCAAAGCTGAGGCACGAGAGATAAACCAGGACAAGCTTTACTCTTTTTATGTTTTTGACCTCGTATTAAAAAATCATCTCTTTATTATCCCATGATTCTCAATTCGATAGAAATTTACCCATTCCTCTGCTTTACAATGATATGCTACTTTCGTTTATTAATAACACGATCGATTTGGTTCTTCTTCAAACATGTAAAAACTTTTGAATTAGAAGAAACAAAAAAGACCTTAGTTAATTTCTTACAAATTTATCAAAACCCTTTACAAGAAAAATAAAAAAACCCTAGCTTTATACTCTTCAATTGATGATGAAGTCTTCGTAGTGAAATCTCTTCCATTATTCTCGGAGCGGATTTTAGGGTTACCATTCTTACAGAGGAAGAGAATAGTGCGAAAGCCGTTGGACTTGGTGATAACACGAGCGTTTAGAGGTATGCTTCGCAGATGTCTAAGGATCTCAACGCACTGTATGGCTTCGGGAGAGGCGATGTAAAACCCTTTGTCTCTTGCTACATGAGCGGCTTTTGTGGCTGCACTAATCAATTCTTCAAGTTCCTTCGTTCTTATCATCCTCTTTTTTCTGCTTCTTCTCTTCTCATGATGGTCGTTCACACATGGTGGTGGAAGGTCTTCGAAATCAGCCATTGTTTGAGAGTAAAACACAAACGCAAAAAAATAAAATACGTACTGAAGAAACTAAAGAGAGAAAGAGGGAGACTAATGAAATAACGTGGGAGATGAGACTCTTCGTTGATTATATAGAGAAAAGTTTTTCCATATTTGAGATGGACTTGTATAAGGAAAATTAACTTTTTTAAAAAATTATTGTTTTGATAGACATGTGTTTGCTTGCGGGCCAAGTTAAAACCCCATTCAAATACTGGCCCATATATCAATCGTCCAATTTTGAATCGCGTAATAGAGTGTTCTGAAGCAGGACAGCGAAACAGAGTTTTGTTTATGTCTTCAACGGTTCGACCCATTTGTCGTTAAGACAGCTAAAACAGATCCCTGAAAAACACAGTTGTGTAATGGTGATTGATGCAGAGAAGAGAAAAACGTAAGGAGCTTTTATTACTTTCTATTTGATGTAATGTAATGGTTCTACTGTAGATTATTTACAGAGGAAGTGGTTATTGTTCACTGCTTTTCTCAAGGAAACTTAACAAAAACCCACTCACAATCCGGCGAGCTATTGGATTAGGAATTTGTCGGCACAAACGTCCGTCGATGTAAGCTACGATACCTGAAGCCACAAAATTCCCAACACCAGTTCTCCACATAAACTTCACTTTCTTCTTCTTCTGGTCATTCATTACCGGTACAATTGCAGTACTGGAACCAGTGTCACTACTCTCCGCATCTGATTCTTCCTTCTTTGGCCTAAGACCTGTAATGACCTTTGTGGCATGCTGTTTCAGTATGCGAATTGCAAAGCTGACGAATAGATGTTCACACAATGTTACCAGCGTTGGTCCAATCTTCCATTCCTGATCACATTGAGATATATCAGGGTCCATCAAAGTCAAACACACAGAGCATATGCTAATGGAATGGAATTATTATCAACCAAACACCCCCAAGCCAAATTTGTGCTTATGTAGAGAAAAGGGACTTGAATAAACCTTGTCTCCATGGAGACGGCGACGAGGACGAGAGCTTGAGGGATCTCCTTTGAGTAGTCCCCTGCTTTCGAGAAAATCTTTAACACGGTCTATCATCTCATCTATGAGAGAATTGCTTGGTGGTAGGTTTTTCAGGAAAACCTATAAGAAAACATGTTTGGCTGTCAGGGAAATATGAGGTTCATGATTTCTGGTTGGTATGAATCTGTCTTTTAGATAAATCATGATACTGTTTACATCCTTTTCTTGGAATTGCGAAGCAAATCTAAGCTCGAGAAACATTGTTTTGGCTATTTGTTTACCTGATCGTCAATGACTTTGACTCTGAGATACTCTTGTCTATACATTGTATCCAACATAGCTTGAAGGTATCCTTCAATGTATAACTGCAAGGAGTTTATATAAGCATACAGAACTAAATCTTGCAATTATCTGTCACAATGATTCTAAAAATTGAAGAAATTAGTAGATAGGACTGGAAGCTTATATATCCTAGCCTTTTTACACGATAAGGAAGCCATGACATCCCCTCCATTATATAGTGAAAAACTCAGAGGGATGTCAAAATTTAAAAAGCTCTATGTGTCAGAGGAATTCTAAGTTTCTCTTCTCTACTCTACTCAAATGAATATATTTAATTTGAAAGTACAAGAAAGGGCAGGAGATATCACCTCATCAATACCGGGATTACGATCAAGCTTAATTGTTCGATCAGGTCCACCTTCCATCAAAGCTGTTCCTATCACTGAAGGTTCCATCGCTAGTTTAAGGATTCCGTGGTGGAAACCGCTGACCTGGCAGAAGAGAGAGATGATTTTTGAAAAAAACCATTGTGGTAATGGAAATTTCAGCCTAGCGGGCCATAAGGAGATGAGTCCTCACCAGTCCGTCAACACCTTTCATTTCTGCACCTCTCAGAACAGAGTCGGAGATTTCAGTGAGAGCAACGAAGATTACATTGGATCCAGCTGTTCTTAGCTGCAATGGTATTTGCATAAGGGGTTGAATTTAAAAAACTAGAAAATTGACTAGCGATATACTATGAGTTACTTACAGTTTTCCCAAGATCACCAAAGTAACGTCTTGTCCCTGACAGTCCTTTGTTGTCAATAAATTTACTGAGGAGTTTGAAGGTGCCTACAACAGATATAAGCAAATTAAATTCCCAACTCAACTGAGAATTGATCCCTATAGAAGCCAAAAATCAAAGTAGTGATACAACACATGCGCATCGCTTACCCACTGTCAACCCAGGGACATTGACCAAGCCTCGAGAAGGATCAAAAAAGGCATCAAGAGAGGACGATGCAAAATCATCAAACATGGATGCAAAAGCTGGTGGAAGCAACGGACTGCCCTTTGCAATGTAGATTGCTCTCATTGCATACCTATGGAGAAATTATACAAGTTAATAATATCCAGAATCAAAGGACAGCTTACCTAGGAACTTCTCACATAGACGCAAAAGACGGTACCATGAGTAATGTTTTACACATCGGAGAAGTAGTTCGCGAACTGTTATCAAAGCATGAGTGACCAGTACACCATTTAGCTCTACAACCATATTTTTAATCTCTGGAACCTACAGAAAACAAAGTACCACCTAAGCATTAGCTCATAAAAAATTATGTGCATGTATATATACGAAAAACAGGAAAATTATGAAAATAAAACGAACTTTCTGATGTCCATACCTTAACAACACTATGCAGCAATGACCTCAGAGTTTCTTGAGCTGAATTATAGCTCGAATATGAACTCCCAGGAAGAAAATTAGCAGTAATCTAATTGAAAAGAAGAGAAATAAAGGTATTTTAAACACAACCTAGAGTCGAAAATGAAAAAGAAGGCAACTAGTGCAAATATTAGAGCAACCTTTATTGGGTGAATTTCAAAATGATCAAAATAGTATTGGCTACTTTGCGTATTTGTACTGAGAGATGATCTCCAAAATGCCACAACTCTCATTAAAGTCTCTTCGTCTAGGTTCAAATTGACTGGCTGCAACATAAGACAGTAAGAATATTATATCCAGCAGCATAAGCAGGCATAATTTCCTATACAATCAATACATGAAGACTCAGAAGTTGACTATCTCTGTCAAAATTCTCTAGTCATTATTTTACAGTGTGAGAAGAAAAGGGTATGGAGATTTTAAAAAAGGATGACACAGTAAACTGCTTGAAACCTGTAACACTATTGAGGAGTGCTTGACTTGTGTGACACTGGAACCACTTGATACTAGAACGAATACACATTTGAATAGACAATCATTTGCGTCACTTGAACTTGATTGATGCTGACGAAGCATGGCTGCAAAGGGTGCCCCTTCCCATTTGTAATCAATATTCAGAGCCTGCAGTATCCAAAGACAAAATTCCTGTCTTATTTCTACAACCAGAAAGCTAACCAATCCTGTTGCACCTCATAATAGTATACCTCTATACATAATTGGTTAAATTTTTGTTGGTCTGTGAACATGGAATGTAGACCAACATTGTCAAGTCTTGCCACTAGGATCGGAGAATAAGACATGGCAGTTTTCTCCTCTGCATTCTACATAAATATTTTAACACAAAATCAAGTCTAGAAGGGAAAGTAAGTTTTAGGTTGATGGAAACAAATGCAAGATATAATACAGATATGATGGTGCAAACGAGAGAAGTACAATACAGACTTACTTGCTTCACTTTTTCAAGTAAGTGAATTCCTAAATGGGTTAATCGGAATTGAATTTTCAAACGAGAATGAAATAGTGAGTCTCCTTTAAGGCTTTCTGAAACTTCACAAATGCGAATGACTCGAGTCAGACCATCTGCATAGACTTCATATCCAACCTTTACCATCGGTATGCTACTCAATTCCTCGTCGGCCGTTTTATGGTTTTTGATCTTCTTTTTCATCATTAAGTGTGAGGCTATGCCTCTGTGTTGAGTTGCCTTGAAAAGGGGTTTCCATGGACGGACCTTATCTAAGCTGACTTCGCGCAGAGGTATCATGCCTGCAAAAATAAGTTCCAGCTTTTTGGTCGATTAGATACTAATGAGTGCTCAGTAAATTGATAACATGGAATAAACTGTCGAATTTTGTTGTTGCTAGTAGATCTAAAAGGTTGATGATTTTTAGGAAGGAACATTGTGGGAAGCCAAGCCAACTATTACCATCTACTATAACTACAAGCTTGTGAGGAAGAGTCATATCATCCCATGCATAATCAGCCCCACTTCTAGGTCCAAGTACTTCAATCTCTGATGAATCCTGTGATTAACAAGCAACAAGCAGTGAATGATGCACAAATTTTCAGAAACACATATGTAGCAATGACAATATGTAGGAGATGACCAACCTTTTGGTAGTACGTGAGAGATGCAGAATGCAAGAAATTCTCAATTCGATATGGTGGTAGAGTATTTGGTGGTTTTTGGAAGTGGACAGCAAGAGTTGAACCTTCTTCAGTAACATTAACAGATGCAAATTCAATTGCGCCTCTGCCTGCTTCACCTGACTGCTTTCTGAACTTAAGGAAAAAACATCCAATTGAAGTGATGCATAATGGGCCTGACCAATTCCAGTTTGCTTTGTTCGACCTAAACTGGATGAATATCAACGGATTTGCATTGTTACTTCCGTGTTTTCTGATAAAATTTTCGAACAGATTGAGTTCTTTCTTCTCGGTAGTTTCTTCCTGCAATAGTAAGGCTGCCCTCTGCTTACTTTTGATGGTGATTATGCCAACAGAGTCATCCTTCTCAGAAAGAAAGAGAAGTGACAGAAAGAGAAGTAAACAAATCATGTTCCTGACAGAAAATAAATATATAAATAAAAAGGGACACAAAACAAACCTGAAAATAGCGTTGGCGGATGTTGATGGTCTCTTCTGATTCATTAATTACAAGATGTCTCGGAACAAAAGTCACGATCCGGGATGGAACAACCATTTTACTTGAGATTGATTTAACTGACAACCCAAACCTTGTTATAAACCGAAACCCAGACTCATCTTTTGTTCCCAAACTAATCTCTGTTAGTCCTGATAAAGCATCCAGATCCAACACTGCTTCAGTTGCCCCATGACCATCAGCCAATATGACACAAACCTTGCGAGATCTGGCCAAACAAGGTGTGTATAATTTATAAAATAGATAGAGGATGAAAATAACTATGTATCGAGCACAGATAGCATACCTTAAAAACCACGACCCCTGTGTCTTTGGGGGCAAATACAATCCAAACTCAGGGGGGATAATATGATCAAGTTTCTCCATATCTTCCCTGCATTGTTTACTTCAAAAGTAAATAGCCATCATCAACTTTAAGGATATTTTGATTTACTTGTCATGTACCTGGACATAGGCTTTTGATCAGGAGGAAAGAAGAACAAGGTGCATTCTGAGTCGTTTTTAAGAATGTACGATGTGAAAACAGCTGCCTGCGCCAACCAGAAAGATTTTTTATAAGAAAAAGCAACCAGGAAGGAAACAGATTTCTAGATAAAATCACGACCTCCAATATGCCTCTTTTCCCTAGAGACAATCTCAAGGAAGCACAGTATTTTCCACCCGAAAAATCGAGATCAACATCCAAACATTCTGCATTATTCTTCTGCTTCTGTAACTTCTTAACCCACTGACCACTATTGACTGGTTTGCAGCTCCCTTGGGAAGTAGTGAGCGTAACTCTAAAGTATATCATGTCAGGATTAGCATAGAAATCCATAGTTTTTCCACTCTGTACAGTTGCATGCTTCCCAATGCTGTGTTTCTCCATAGAGGTGAACTGATCTGCGTGCGAGAGTAACATGTAAAGACAGAAATACAGGTCACCCTAAAAGCACATAATTTTCTGCAATTACCAGTTTCTGTCAAAAGAATGGCTGCTTCGGAGGACAAGAAGTTGGACACCTGCACAGTGGGCAAAAGAAAAATTTCCTTCTGCTCTCGCAATGCAATACATGCTTTCTGTTTCTCAAGCACATCAGAGGACGCATCAGGCCGTATGATTGGTACTTCCCTCCGAATGCTATGGATCAGAAAATGCACTTTACCAACACATTGACTTGCGGATGTGACAGAGCAATATGTAGTAGTCAATGAGACCTTCACTGATTCGATAGATAATGCCCTTTTAACTCCATAACTTAATTTATCAAAAATTCCTGTTAAGCGTACTGCCTTGCCTCCTTCAAGCTCTTCTGACCATTCACTTGCCAGTGACTTCTCACCCTCAAACAAAGCTTCCAAAGATTCAGGTCTGAACGAGAGTGAGAAATTACCTGCCATTGAGTTTGCGAAATTAATCAGAATACCATTAAGAACAGTCGCTGTGGCTGATCATCCATGTACGCTAAGAGAAACGACACTATTGATATTACCTCTAGAACTAATGTAGAGAAATACAGGGGGGGTACAGTCTATATCGAAAAAGACAAACAGATGGAAACCTAGTTGATTACATTAACGTGATGAGGGGCCATTTTCAACCTTGCTCGAAAGTTTCAAGTTATAAGTATTATAGCAAGAAACCAAAATTCTACTAGCCAAACCTACCAACAGCTAAGGATGTCAATGCCTTCTTCAGGTCTCCTGATAAGCTTATGGCATTAAATGCTGCGACTGAATCATCAACTGAACCCCCAGGCTTCAGAGGTACAGAAGCAAAATCATCCTTCTTCTGTTTAGATCGTTGAAAACGTATCTCCATGGGAAGACTAGTCTCGTTATGAATCCTTATCAAAGGAGAAACTGAGATCGATAAACCATCCTAAAGGGTATAACAAATGCAAAAGTTAAGGGAAAAGTTGCATTGTCAAGCCCATTGGTTCATATTTGACAATCTTATAAAAAACCTTGAGAATCAGCTATGCATACCTCAAATCCCTTCTTAATATCCACAACAACAAACGGTCCAGGATGACTCCTCGAATCTATAAAACATATATGGAATTCAGCATTAGCTGCAACATATGCCTATTCAAGTGGAGAACGCATCAGCAAATAGAAGTTCTGAAAAACATTCAAAGTACCTAGGAGTGATACTATCCTTGTTCTCCAAGCTAGTGTTCTTGCTTCTAACAAAGAAACGCTGATAGAGGAGGTTACAAACTTTCCAGAAGATAGCTGGACTGCAGCAACTGGAGAAACTTCTGGTTGATGGTTCATTGAATGCCTTTGAAAGACAATACACATTATTAAGGATCTGCCACCTACTGTTATATGCAAATGAACTAGAAAGTAGTGAACGTCTTTCTCCATTCTCAGTTATTCAAACGATTAATCTTACTTAAGTACTTTTCTTGTGCACCTTATGGGTAAAACAAAGTAGCAATCTACTAATCAAAACATGGGAAACAAAACTATTTCAGCAATCTACTTAATAGAGTGCCAAAGACTGTCAGCATTCATCACGAAGCATAAACACATGCATAAATTAAGACATTAAGGGACCAAGAAGTTACCGAAGAAAAATCGAAGCAGTTTGCTTCCTACCAATTGTGGCAGTCTGTTTCTCATTGAAACAGCAAATAAGGTCGAGGCCGGAGAGGTTTTCTACCTGGGAATCCAAATTTTTTCATGTTTCTCTATCGAAGAGGTGTATATCAAAGAAAAAGTATGAAAAATATAAAGCCATTGAACAGTAATCAAGGATTTGATAACCTTGCAACAATTGGAAAGAATAGAGGAGGTTTTCACAGAAAATGGACCAGCAAACTCCAGTTTTCCAAGCACAAAAAGGAGCATATCCAAAGACAGCTCGGTTACAAAGACCTCCAACTGCACATGTCAGGGTAAAATATGTAACAAGTTATGTAGCCCCAAAACTTCATGGAAGATTAAGCAAAATGCTTTTTAAGTACCTTTCCAACTCTGCAGTAAATATGGGTAGGTACTTTGTGCATAGTATTTTGAAGCTGCTGAGTCTGAAAAGTTGAACGGTAGAAAGCACTAACTTCAACTGGATGAATAAATTCCCGCCTATTCCACCAGAACGAAAGGAAAAAAATATATAAACAGTTGCTAGATGGAATTTTATATAGGAGAGGAAAATGCATAATCAGGGAAAAGCATACGCATCTTAAGAACCCAGTGAAAGATAAATTCTCACCACTGGTTTGTCTGAGCATCAAAGTACAGCACCAATATGTTTGATGTGCTCATAATCCTGGCTTTAGAAGATAGCATTTGTATACTGAGCTGAGTGATATTGATTGAACCACGAAAAAGGGGAAATCTGTCCCTTGTTTCTGAAAGTTCATGAACAATGGTCAGAGATACGCCATCAATTGTGATGGCAATAGAAGGGGGGAAAGAGTCCATCACAGATTGCGCTTCAGACTCATTGATCTCAGAGGAAACCACAGGTGTAACATTACGAGTCGTCAAACTTTCACGAAACACTTTAAACTTGAATGGATTTCCTGGCTTCCTGACAAATTCTGGAAAACCATCAATAAATGCAACAGCTGAAGCACTCTTCTTGTTAACGAGGTAAAATGTATCTTTGACCATTTTACGGTAGGTTTCCCAGTCAATATCACCCTTATAATTTTCGGATTCGTCAAAAGATGCCCGAAAGAGGGTTGGTGCATTGTCGTGAAGTCCAGAGACATTTACACTATCTGAGCTTGAATGGTAGTTTAACCGTAATGGCTCTCCTTTACTGTTTTTGGCATACAAAGATGTCAAGGAAAACCATAAGGTGGATGAATTCCATCCTTGATGACGATGGTAGCTGATCTGCACATGAATTCAAATTTAGGGGACACCATTTCACTAAAAAGCAGGGTCAAGCAAAAAGGTAGCTGGCCTGATTTTATCCTGAGATAAAATCAAAGAATACTATTTACTCTTTCTCTCTTTTTGTTATTCTAATATTGTACTGTACATACCCTGAAAAGAGCTCTTTCTCCGACAAGAGAATAATGAAGGGTACCAGTCACAACACACTTGTCCCCCCTTTCTTCTACTGTGAAGAACATATGTTGGTTTGTATCTTGAATAGCAACAATGGCTCCTATGCACATATAAATTTTTCATTAGAAGAAAAACCACAAGTTTTAAGGATGACTGAAATAGTAATAAACCTAACCTACTAACCATCGGGAACTACAGACTCAAAACTTCTTTCAGATTCGCTGTTGGACGGAGAAGGCCTTTCTTCTAAAGAAGCAAGTGTGCTTCCTCCTCCAGGTAATGCAGCAAATGATGAAAGCATAGAAAGTATCATCTGACACAGAAGCACATAATAGCCCAGCAGTCATGACTATTAGCAACTATAGTAAATGTGTACACATTAGGAGAATTTCAAAACCATTTACATATATGTTCCAAACATGATAACTATACCACAAAGAATGATACCTGCAATTCTGACAGAGAAATAGTTATATCGAATCCCAGAACAGAACAACTGCCGACCCATGCCTGGCTAAACTGGTGACCAGTATTTTCTCGCTTCGTAACAGATGCAGAGACACGTAGGTCTTCCAAAAGATAGTTTTTATAACGAGAGTGAAATTCTTCCTGTGAATTGCTGTTTGCAGAAAAATCTCTTAGAGAATTAAAATCTGCTGAAACACTTGTGCTACCACCTGAACTGATTACATCGTTTTGCTGAAATGATGTTTCAAGAGGAGCACCAGACAGAAAAGATGAAGATTCACTAAATGCTGGAGCAGAAAATTGAGTAATATTTATGTCCCTTTCCACGCTCTCAAGAATCTTAGAAAGAACTGATAGGCGAGAAACCTCACAAAGAAACTTTTGTTCTCCGCCTGCCGAATCGAGGGAACTGTGGAGAGTGATCTCCAGAACAATTTCCCTTATACCTCCTGAAAAATCAAGCAATTATAAATTTATAATATCTTCTTTGAAACGCCAATTATGGATTTACGTAGGAAAAACGTTGTACAAGTGGATTAAGATAGTGACTTACCATATTCATCATCACAGACAAAACCCAGTGCAAACTGGGTAACATCTATAGAAAATGCTTCTACGGGGTACCAGTTTTCTCGTTGAGAAGGAGTACTAATTTCAGTGACACCTGAATCAGCTTCGAATTTCTCAAGAACTGGTGCAGAATTCTGAATCACTGACACCTTACTCGAGATGAAATAAAGGTATATGGAGTAACCATGAATTAACCCTATCAAGGCCTTTGGTTCAAGGACAAAAAGACCACCCTGCCAGCAACATTGTGAGCTACTTCACACACGATATAGAGCTAGTCAATATGTATACAAAGCTAGTAGTGTTTTATTATTTACCTCAACATCACAGGAGATTGACTGAAATTTTCTCCCAATAGAAACCGCTGTTACAAACTTACTTGACCGACGGATTTCCATCAACACATTTTTTGTTGAGCCTCTAGCTACAAGTAAGTCAGTCAATGCTAAATTGATGTGTATCCAACGCGTCAAGTTGGATGGTGTAGAGATTGAAGCAGATTCCAACATGTTAACTTCTCTCTGAACCCAAACATTGTTTGTAGAAGGTTCATTTGCTGCTGATGCATTTCCTGTAGAATCTCCAGCCATACAACAGGCGTCCCCTAGTGCTGATGGGCTTAAGCAATCCATAGACACACTCAATAAGCAGCTAGAAAGACATGCTTCAAACAAAATAGCATGTGACCTGAACAGCAAAGATTCTGCGATAAAGTTTCCAGAACTCTTCCATATTTTACCCTCATATCTGAAGAGAATTGATTGGAGTTCACACAGATCAACATTGACTAAACACTTATGTCCTTCTAAAACTAATTCAATGCATGCTTCCTGGAGAGAAGACCAGATTCTAGAATTATCTAGCTCCATAAGCCTCTCAAATTTGTCATCTACTGCAGGAACATCAAATATCACATCTATATCCTTCAGCTTAATGGTCGCTTTAACTACAAAAAGAGTTCTGCAGAAATTCCTTTCGGTCTCATGTTCCACATTGACTGCATCAGACCTGAGAAATTCTTGCCCCAATGAATGACCCACAGAGCCTAAGCCACTCAAACCATGGGAAAGCTCAGCAACTAAGCTTAGAAGCATCTGGTACAAAATAACAAAATTTACTTGAATGCTTTTTCATAACCTTAATGGTAATTTAGGATCTTGATGCTATTCATATGTTAGGCTCAGATCTTAAACTATAAAAGCACAAGGAAAGGGTCATGAGCATCATGTCCAACTAAAACACATATTAACTCATACACCAGCAAAAAAGCGTGAAAAGACATAGGAAACTATCTTCCAAATACTATGCATATTTATAGACATAAAAAGTAAAAACTGCCAACAAAGCCTCTCTTACCTGAAAGTAAGCATTTAGGTCATCCGGTTTTGATACAATAGTCAGTCCCAGCACCAATACATCCAAACCAGTTGAGAAACCCATTATAGCTTCGCTAAAGGAATAAACATGCTCTCTGCAATAGATTGCAGTTCTCTCAGTATTATATGGAATTGCACAAAATCTAAGTAGTACAATAGTAAGTCTCCTTTCTATGATGTAGTGTCACCGGAGTTTGGAAACATCTTATGGACATACACTAACTAGTTAAACGAAGTACCTAAGCTCAGTACCATTAGTTGGGAAGAAGATGCAGCTGAGAATCAATCTTCAGCGATAAATTAAGGGATCTAACAGTTCGCTTATGACATTACAACAAAAAAATATGTATCAAGCAGGCAGACAAAGGCAATGTTTAGCATCACACATATGTAGTAATAAATTACCCAATGATATAAGAAGAAATCCCACACCTTAAGGATGAAAAGCAGATAGTTACTGGTCTCACTACAAATAATTGACTCCAGTTCTTTTCTGCCATTTTGCAAAAAGAACAATCAAAACCAGAAAACCCTAGGTGTGAGGACAGGGAGTTCCATCCTTGAGAAACATATTTTTCATAACTTGGAATCACCGTTTCACTTAGCCCCAGCTCCTGAAGCAAAGGCCTATCTGCTCTTGCGTTATTAGGCATCCTTAATGGCACCTCGTCAGATTTCGAAGTCGGCCAGACAACAAACTCAATATCATGAAAATCAAATAATAGAAAATCTTTCTTCCTGATCAAAGTATCCACTTCTCTAGCCTTCTCAACTAGCAATTTTACCTGGGGGCCACCAATAAATATGGCTACCTGAATCTGTCTCTCTGGATGAACTCTTTGTAAAGACAGTTCGATACTGCGCCTGTAGATCCCATATTCGTCATAACTAGCCATTTCAGGATCAACCCCACCAGTTACCGAAGAACTTGAATGCACCCTTCCAGTATATTCGTCTACAAATAACTTTTGAGCCCATTCTGTCTGCCAAATTAGCAAAGCCATTGAAAACAACGATGAATATTCTAAAACAATATCCAACTTTCCCAATACCATGCTGCATTTCCAGAACTCGGAATCTTGGTTACCAACATGCTCATATGCCATGCAGTTTTGAATGTCAACGAGTAGACAAGGGTTATCAGAAATTGTAAAAGTACTTTTATCCAACCTCAAACAATTCCTGTTCCAGTTCAACCACATTTCTCTCAAAAGATTGTGTAGATGCAGAATACCTTCATTTTGATCATCGCCATGATTGCTAACTGTTTTGGAAATTCGCTGTGCTGGGTCCATGTCTACAACAGTTCTCACATCTTCACCCATGTGCTTCTTGTTTCCTTCAGAAGAACTACTGGGATCTTGCGTAGAATTCATGAAATCAGAGGACTCAACCTTCAGTTTCCCACAGGAAGCAGACAAACACTGAGTAAAACAGCCAACAGTAGACATTACCAATAACTCATCAACTGAAAGGCAGAGCATGGAAATGTTTGAGTCCATGTGTTCAGGCCTGTCTTTTGAAACCATTTTCTCTGGATAAAATGTAACTGAAAGTTTCCCAAGATATACAACTGCATGAAACCCAAGAGATAGCCGCTCGGAATCATCTTCATTGTTCCTATCAGTTTGTAGTTCTTGGGTCAACAGTTTATTTAACCATAGACAGCATGCCACAGACCAGAATGTTTTACTAATAAGACTCCAGATATAAGCTAAAACCCAGGTGATCTTAGACAAACAATTGAAGTGGCCATAAAGGGAAGATTCGTCATAAATGTCATCAACATTCTGAGAATTCAGACAAGTTCTGTATCTGGCTACTCTCCGTGCCCGTGCAATAGCTTCGGCAGACAGATCTTTCTCAATATTACATATCATCTCCCATTTACGTCTTGCAGTTTCAAAATGCCTTTTGTTTTCTGAAAATTTCCAAAGTAATGATTTCTCTGGGATTTTCCTGGAGTACCCAGCTAAAGATAGCAGATACTCGTAATCATTCACATATCGCAGCCATAGGATAACAGCATTGACTGAATTCTGAAATGAAAAAGTGTGAGGTGAAATCATCAATCCAGTTTTGCGAGCAGCTACTTTCCAAAGTTGACGTCCATTTCTGACAGAATTGCTATCTTTGGATGATAGATTTGCTAGTCCCATTAAAACCGGAAGATCAGTGGGTCTAAACAAAAAGGTTAACTCCGGAATGCGGACAATCAGATCAATAAGTTGAAGATTATGCAGCGTAATCAACATGACAAGGCTGTCAAATGCACAAAGTTCAATGCTCACATTATTCCGCTTATAACCAATCTTGAAACCATAGCAACTCAGTGTTAGGGAACTACGACTCAAAGGGAATAAAACTGCAGCAGCCGAACTCCTAACTAAACTAAGATTTCCAAAATTCTCAGAATCACTCTTCAACTCATCGATTTCCAGAACACAACTCAACTCACTTGAACCCGGGAAACAAAGTTGAAGATGAATATCATGTATCTGAATACGGAAATGCCTGAGAAGAAGATTCGAGAAGGACGTCTTGAGCTTACTTATCTGGGAAGTGCTACGACCCAGCAACTTTTCCAAAATGTCATGTAAAACACATCCCTGCAATTGGCATTACACCAAACGCAAATAATTACAATTAAAATCAACTACCAACTCAATCCCAGACTTAATAAAGATTCGTTGACATAGTAGCAAAATTAGAAAGATACCTCGGGATCAATAGAAGATAGAACTTTCTTTATCTCATTTGCTACTGTCTCACTTGATGCTCGCTTCCTCCTCGAGCTTCCTTCCTTCGTCCCTCTATAGAAATAAAAAAAACGCAGAATCCTATAAACCCTAACAAACAATGGACTCTGAAATGCAATTCACAAAACAACAATTGAGAAATGGGATTAACTTACCTGGCTGACAATTTGACATTGACACCGCGAATTTCGATTTTAATCGCCGGAGCTGACCAAACGGAAAACTGAACAGCCAAGTGGTCGACAGTGAATTTCTCAAATGGAAAATTCGATTCATCGAGGAGCTGATTAAGCTGAGAAACATCGAATCGAAAATTCCGTACGGTGATGAGAGTATCAGTAAACCCTAATTCGACTTAAAGATCAGGTTCATCCCGAGAAAAAGGGAGCAACAGAGTACGAAGTCTCCGTCGAACCCAATTGCGAAGGAACGCCATGTGAATTTAGTGCGCGTGATCGAGCGATTTCGCCATTAACGAGCTGGGAAGAAAGAAACGGTTAATATGAGAGGCTCTTGTTGGAAAAAAAAAACAAATATCCTTATCAGGGCAGAGCGGGAAAGCTAGAGGACAAAGACGAAGCCATGAGAACGATACCTTAAGGACGCGTGTAAGTCACTTGCTTCAGTTGCAGAAGATGAAGCTTCTTCTTTGCCGTTTCTTTTTTAGGGAACCAGACTACGTGTAGTTTCCTAGAGGATATTTAGAAGCAATGATCTCAGCAGTCTCAAAGGCTCTCTTCAAGTCAGAAGAGTAATTAAACATAAGATATCTTATTAGGCTCCTTGAATAACCGTTCTGCAACCTTCATTTCAAAAGAAGAGAATTTTTATAAAAATCATCATCATATAATATTATCATCCTTGGATAACAGTTCTGCAACCTGCATTGCTGCAAGGTACGTGGCTTTCCTTAGCTATATTTTCCTCAATTTAGTTTCTTTCTTTTCTTTGTCGACTCCAAACAATGATGTTTAATATTTTTGTAATAGGAGTTGTTAAATTTGCGTTTTGCCAAAGAAATATATTCCGTAAATAAAATATAAAAAAACCAACTACCCTTTAAAATTTATTGTTAGGATAACTTCTCACTTAAAACTTTGGGTTATTTACGTATATTTATGTACTTAGTTTTTTAAAAAAATCTCCTAATCTATGTTATGAGGATTCAAGAAAATAAGCACATAACATAGATTAGGAAATCTTCATTAATTCATAAAAATATGCTACATAGATTAGGAAATCTTCATTCATTCATAAAAAATGCTACACATATACGGGAAAGGAATACTAAGGGTTTAGAGATTTCCATATTTGTGTGTTGAATATGTTTATATATTTCGGGTAGGTTCTTCACTAGTATTCATCTTCTTCGTGTTATAATCTCTTCATCTTCTTTCCGCTTTCCCTAACGAATCTAAAACCGTGAAAGTTATATATATCGGATACATATTATGGTTGGTCTACTGATAGTCACGATCATATATTTAATATATATGTTTATCAACTATAGTTAAATTTAGGGCTTCTAGAAGTTTTAGGGTTTTCAAGGTTTGGGGTTAATAGAGATCTTCCTCTTTTTCGAAATCCCGAACTCTTATATTTCTAAGATTGAAAATATAAGCATCAATCACATATTGTTGGTAGCAAAAGTTTTTCTTTTTTTGTGCGTATCATGTAGACCAAGTTTTTGTGGTGACACGAAGTTTTATTGCTTATCAATAGAATTCTATAAGACTGTTTCTTTGGATACACTTTCTGATTTTTTTTTTCCTTTAACACTTTGTTATATTAGCAGATAAAACCATGTGCGTGTAAAGATGCGACACATACATGCATAGAAGAGTGTGTGTTTGCGCCCTACTTGCCAGCGAACAAACCGGAGAAGTACGCTACCTTGTCTAAAGTGTTTAACATTAGCAACATAGCTAAAATTCTCATGAGTATTGAGCCGAGCCAGAAGCAAGCATGCGTCGACTCATTCTGTTTCGAGGCAGAAACTCGTATCCGCGACCCAGTCATGGGCTGCGTTGGTGTGATTCGCAAACTCGAGCGTCAACTTCAAGACCTTAAACTTGAATTGAAAATCGCCAAGAGGGAGCTCGCAGCTTTACAAGAGATACACCGTCGCAATCGTATGGCACAACGACATGTCCATCAACATCCATATATATTACGATCACGTCTCTAAGCACCTAACTAGTCTTTTGATTGTTGTTTGGATTATTATTTGGATTATAATTTGAATTGCTTTTTTTTTTTTACTTCGATCTCGAAAGATGAATTAAGCTTAAAGTTTCTACTTTCTTATACGAATCACATAGCAAATAACAATGATTTCTTTATGTGTTTTTGTTTTGTTTTGTTAAAGCCTTGTTTTCTTACTTTTACACAAACAGACATTGAGACATAAATGAAAAGAACCATAACCACATTGGGCCTTAAATGATTAGGAGATACATAGGTCTATATCGTGGTGTCATCAAGGTACTTTTTATGGCGTTAAATGAATTTGTTATCTGTTTATTTGGTGTTAAGGTTAGGTATATAACTGAAATCATACAAATGTGTACAGATTAATAGTGCTTGGGTGTAGCAGCTTAGAACTTTTGATGTAAAAGAGGCTGATTCATATAAAAACACATGCTCATTCGAATAAAAACTTTCTTCACAATACGAGTGGCTCTAATCTCCATCATTCGCAATATACGAATACGCGTTTTTTATACGAATCAGCTTCACTATACGAAGCATAGATGTTCACAGGTGTATTCAATTCTATTTTCTTGAAATCATATTTTCCTAATATATATGTTGTGGCTTCCGTTAGATAAACCGAGAAGATATATGTCTTTGTAAATGAAGAAGGGTATATTCTAAGTTTGATTATATTTTCTCTTTTTAACAATATTCGATTGCGTCATGAAATATGTAATCAAACCTAATAATAGAAAAATAGTTCATATAAGCTATTTCGTATTCATCTCTAAAATAATTCTATTCCGAAATAAACGGTTCCAATTTTGAAATAACTATATATAGAACATTAAAAAAATCATAAATTCCATATAGACACCATCGTTCCCAACTCTTTTTTCCCTTCTCCACAATCGAAAAAATCTATCTAAATCCAACAAAAAAAAAAAAAAACATTAATCTTCTTCTTATTTCTTCGATGCATAAGAAAGGTTCAAGCAGAGATGTAAATGGCCAAGCATTTACAAAACTAAAGAAAGTAGAAACCGTACCAGCTGATCCAGACATTTACGACATAACCTACGTCGACATCTCCCCCTCGGAAGGCTCATCTTCTCCATTATCCAAATCACCATGGTCCGTTCAAGTCGATCAATCCGCCGTAGACTCGCCGTACCATTCGGTCAAAACTACGACGGATACATCCAAAGAAGAAACAGCAAACTACTCTCCTAATGTTCTCATGGGATCTCTTGTTCGTGAAGAAGGTCATATCTATTCATTAGCTACGTCAGGAGATTTACTCTACACGGGATCTGATTCCAAGAACATTAGGGTTTGGAAAAACCATGTTGAGTTCTCGAGTTTCAAATCGAATAGTGGATTGGTTAAGGCTATTGTATTGGCCGGAGATAAGATATTCACCGGTCATCAAGATGGTAAGATACGTGTGTGGAAAGCTTCATCTAAAGACTCAAACGTTCATCGTCGTGTTGGTACTATGCCTAACCTACGTGATTACATAAGAAACTCCATTGTTCCTTCCTCTTACTTCAACTTCACGCGACGTAATCGTAGCAGCGCTGCGTTAGGGTTTCGACATTTAGACGCGATCTCGTGTCTCGCCTTGAGCGAAGATAAGAGGCTCTTGTACTCTGGTTCTTGGGATAAAACGTTTAAAGTTTGGAGAGTTTCGGATTTGCGGTGTTTAGAATCTGTTAACGCTCATGAAGACGCGGTGAACGCTGTTGTGTCCGGTTTTGACGGTTTGGTTTTTACCGGTTCAGCTGATGGTACGGTTAAGGTATGGAGAAGGGAAGATCAAGCGAAGGAGACGAAACATTTCTTCTCGCAGACGTTACTGAAACAAGACTGCGCCGTTACGGCGATCGCCGTTGATCAAAGCGCGACGTTAGTTTACTGCGGTTCGTCTGACGGAACCGTTAATTTTTGGGAACGTGAGAATAATATGAGAAACGGCGGCGTTTTGAAAGGTCATAAACTGGCCGTGCTCTGTTTAGTCGCGGCGGGGAACTTGATGTTTAGTGGTTCAGCTGATTTAGGGATACGTGTGTGGAGGAGACCAGAAGGTGGTTGTAGTGGTGGAGGTGAGCATGTTTGTCTTTCGGTCTTGACCGGACATGCTGGTCCGGTTAAGTGTTTGGCCGTGGAGAGAGACCAAGAATCGGCTTCCGATGAGAGAAGGTGGATTGTGTATAGTGGGAGTTTAGATAGGTCGGTGAAAATGTGGCGTGTGTCGGAGAAATCACCGCCGATGGTGAATCAGGAGTTTCGGTTGCGGGATCAGTTTAGTGGTGGTGGTCCGTCGGAGTTAACGGTGGCTCCTAGCTTCTCGGCTCAAGGGAGGATTAGCCCCAAAAAATAGTTGGTGATTTTTTTGTGTGTATCGTAAACAACGTTGAACTAATCAAATGTGTATGTAATTTAACTATATTTAAAGTGATTTGATGATCCAACAAGCTTCAAGCATTTTTATTACATGGAGTTCCGGTTCGACTTAACCGGGATTCTGACAATTTATTTGACATACAACTCTACATGTGAATCAGAGAAGAACATAACTTCCACCAAATCTGCAAATTTTTTAATCAATTAATGAAATGATTATTCAAGTAGTCTTGTTCAGAAACTCTAATCACAATAACACAAGAATGAACTTTGTGATTAGAGTTCTTTCCTTATAAAAACTGTTATCATAACATAAAAATTCATTGTTGTGGTAGTTGTCAAAATCATTACTCTTTTTTATTCACACCAATTTCTCATTAGTTTGAAGACCAAAGAAAAAATTATATTTGTGTAGAGCTCTCAAATTGTCTGGACCGACTCTAACCACACGTTTATCCGACCATGGGAATTGAAGTGGACACGAGTCACGTAATGAGTGAATTGAGTAAGGAAGGTGACCATCCTTTTGGCACCATTGTTTTGTCATTATTTTCCATTCTTCAATCGTATGTTACTTTAAAATTTTGCTGTTACCACTAGTCAAGTTTCTTCTCACATAAGAAAAATGGGACATGATATGGATTATGGTTTTAAGTGGTCCAACGGCAATGAAATTACTTCAACTTTCTTTGAATCATTTTAATAATGTCATGTTTGGTGCGTCATGCACAACACACAACATCAGGCATCATCATTAATCCTTTTTTTTTTCTTATTGAAAGTTCTTCTTTTACATTTTCATATCAGATTCAACAAAACACTTCATTATATATCACTGATCCTTACCAGCAATATTATAACCACATGGATCCAAGTAGAAAAAAAAAACACAAACCTAATTTATATAGACATTTCAACATCTTAAGCTGGTGGTAGTAGTTCGATGGTATTTAGTTTAAAAAGAAAAAAAAATCAATATGAAATTGTATTATATCCATGATGACTATGCATAACACATAAGTTTGAGATTGAGATTGAAAACTCATGTCATTGTATGGTCGGTCATGACCAACTCAGTTTTAGTAATTAGCTCGACTTGTGTGTTTTCCTATAATCCCATTTTTATATTACTGGTTGGTATTTTTCTAAATTGAAAGAAAAAAACAGATCGCTAAATAAAATAGTTTAGAAGGATGATGTGTTATAGACTGTTGAGTTAAAAAGAAGAAACCATAAAACACAACAATGTTGGTGTCCTAACTTTATCTGTTTTGTAATAATAATTTTTGTTAAAGTATTGGAAATATGTTGACCGTAACAAAAGCCTTTGTTTGTTAAACAACCCGGTTTCAAAATCTAACACATGAGGTTGCTTCTCATACTATCTTAACCAGTCAAAAAGAGTTATCTATATAAACTCTTCTATGTCAAAGAACAATAAAAACCAAAAAAATTAAAATTTCATAACCATTTCATGAAAATGAAAAAAGCTAATTTCTTTGTCCCATTCTTCTTCTTTGGAACAATCTTTTTGAGAGTTGCTAGCGCAGGAGACCAAAACGCTTTAGCCGCATCATTCGTCTTTGGTGATTCACTTGTAGACGCAGGAAACAATAATTACTTTCAAACGTTGTCTAGAGCCAACAGTCCTCCTAATGGCATCGATTTCAAACCATCTCGTGGAAATCCAACCGGCCGGTTTACCAATGGCCGTACCATAGCCGACATCGTTGGTACGTAATTTTTTTTTTTTTTAAATGTTGCATCCAGAATAGAAATCAAAATTTTCAAATTTTTTGGATTATATATCATGCATGCTAATGTTTATTTAAATGTTATATTGTTGTCTATAGGAGAAAAGTTAGGGCAGCCAAATTATGCAGTTCCGTATTTAGCACCAAATGCAAGTGGTGAAGCAATATTAAATGGTGTGAACTATGCATCAGGTGCTGGTGGAATTCTCAATGCTACGGGAAGTGTATTTGTAAGCCTCTTTGTTTCCATGCACGCATCATCCATCGTATATTACGTGTCACGTCCGTTTGGTTGACAGGAAAAGTTTACGTAAAAATTCTCTGTTCATTATTTTTATAAATAGGTGTCAAATTTTGATTTTTGGCTCAGAATTTATGTCTGGCTGTGTACACATAAATGCAAATGGACTTGTGTACATGTTTTACAGTTTGAAAATTATGGCTTTTGGTAGGGGAATCGATTAGGAATGGACATACAAGTTGATTACTTTACCAATACAAGGAAGCAGTTTGATAAGCTTTTAGGTGCAGACAAGGCAAGAGATTACATTAGAAAATCCTTATTCTCCATAGTCATCGGTTCAAACGATTTTCTCAACAACTATCTAGTCCCTTTTGTCGCTGCTCAAGCAAGGCTAACACAAACTCCTGAAGCTTTTGTTGATGACATGATTAGCCACCTCCGCAACCAGCTCAAGGTACGTTACACAACTTACATAACAATTTTTACTATTATTTGTAGTTAGCGTTAATTGAAGGTTTGAACAAACATCAAATGTAGAGATTATATGATTTGGATGGTCGGAAATTTGTGGTGGGAAATGTGGCTCCGATCGGATGCATACCGTACCAGAACTCGATCAACCAACTGAAAGATAAGCAGTGTGTTGCTTTGGCAAACAAACTGGCTCTTCAGTACAATGCTCGTCTCAAAGATCTCTTGATGGTGGAACTGAAAGACAGTCTCAAAGACGCACACATCGTCCATGCCAACGTTTATGATGTATTCATGGACCTCATTGTCAACTTCAAAGACTACGGTAAGAATATATAAGAAGCCCATGGGCTTATTTATCAAAACTTCAGTAGTATCATGGTTTTGAGTTTTGACTATTTTTTTCAACAATGTTACGTAAGTTGTGTATACCTTGATTAAATCATAGAGAAGAAGGGTTAATGAATGGAGTTAATAATATAGGGTTTAGGACGGCGAGTGAGGCGTGCTGTGAGACGAAAGGGAGACTGGCGGGGATATTGCCATGTGGACCAATGTCGAGCCTGTGTACGGACCGGTCAAAGCATGTCTTCTGGGACGCGTACCATCCTACTGAAGCCGCTAATCTCCTCATTGCTGACAAATTACTTTACGGTGACTCCAAATTCGTTACTCCCTTTAACCTCCTCCACCTTCGTGACCTTTGAGCTCATTTTCTTACTTTTGTGTTTTAAGAAGAAACAAAAAACTGTAATTTCTATTCCGACTTTTGTGAGATTCTTTTTTTTTTTTTTTTTTTGCTTAAATATGGTTATAGCTACCTTTTAAAACATTTGTTCATCTTTTCATGATTCAAAATTTATATTGTAGATTTGTGGTTTTAGTTTCATATATGTGGGTTTAACGTTTGAAGTTGATACTAGTATTATAAAGAGATGTTTTGTCTTGTCTTGGAATCTACAAGTGTCGGATACTAAGAATCACACTCTCGTCTAAATGAGTAAAAGAGTCACAACATTTATTAAAGAAATAACAAAGTAAAAATTATTGAAAAAGCGAAAGGGAATAATCAGTTATAAGTATATATTTTGTTTATTTTTGGTAACCGAGGATAAAAAAGAAAAAATATTGGACCGTTGGGTTATTAAAGCTATCATAACAGATAAACATGAAAAAGACGAAGCCTAGTCCTCTTTCAAAAGACAAAGAAAGCCATTGGATGATCTGAAATGGGGGGAATCAGAAAACAGAGTGGATTGAGGAAGAAAAAGACAAGAAGAAAGAGAGGGAGGGAATAAGGGGAGAGAGAGGTGTCAGTGTCAGTGGTTTTGATCTGATAGGACCGGTCCGGAGTCCGGACCTGAATATCCGACAACGAAAGGACGGCTGCAAATACAAAAATAGGACACATCGTCCCACCCATAGCACCACACACACAAACCATGCCACACCACACCACAACACACCTCTCTCTCTCTCTCTCTCATTGTTTTTGGGTGTGTGAAAGCGACTTGAGAGAAGAGAGAGAAAGTCGTTGAAGAGGAAGAGAAGAGGTGGCTCAGCAGTCAGCACAGCAGCAGTGTGGGTCATATCATCCTCCGGCCGCGCGTGCTTATCCACCTCCTTCGACCCCGACCCCCGACAGCTTCACTCTTGTCTCCTTGACCAGTTTCTTTTTCAAGACTCTCTCTTTCTACTACCCCGTTTTTGCTACATAACGTACGTATTTGTAAACACATTTATATGGACCAGAGACCAGTATGAATACTGACTAGGGCTAACGAATACTTTTAACTTTAACAAGACAAAAGAACATCGGATTTGTTATTGTCTTAATCATCTTATGAGAGTTTTGTAATATACTATTTTTCTTGACATTTCTTGAAAGTCATATATATTTCTTTAAGAAAAAAAAACAAAAGATAAGATAAGAAGAACGAGAAATGCGGAGAGAGACAGAATGATGGGAAGGGTCGGGACAAGGCGTGACGAATTATCATTTCATAATTTTTCCTCTGATTGCGGACTCTTCTCTTCTCCAGTTTCCTCCACATTACTCAATCTTATTAATATCTTATACTACTCGGAACTCCTCCACATTACTCAATTTTATTAATATCTTATACTACTCGGAACTAAACTCTACATTCATACTCTCATTCGCCACACACTCATGCTCATATAATACGTTACAAAATGTAAAACGAGACTTTAGTTTATAAAACGGATGAGTTTCTTCTATGAACAGACTACTTTTTCACATGTTTCTTTCTCTTTTATGTTTATATAAAAAAGGTTATGTTTGTTTTCGTCTTATGATGTTAACTTCAAAAATCGTTTACTAGTGTAATAAAGGAAATATCTATTGCGTAGATTTGGTGTTGATGTGAGGATTAATGTGGTCCTTTGAGACTTGATGAGAGATATCATCAAACTCCACTACAATTGTTGTTAGTTGTACATATTGACTTAACATAGATTCTGATTCGCTTGTCATAATCAAAATCAACGTAATAATTCCTAATGCGAATTTGATCAAATGATTCACAGTAATACAAATTCATGAAAACACGAGCATATATAGTCCACAACCGCCCACCGCCACTACCGTTTTAAAAATTAAAACACGAAAATTTATAAGCGACTGTGTCATCATCACCCGTTTATTATATTACATAGTTTGAATTAGAATTTTTAAAGTGATCGAAAAGAACAAAATCTCTAAATAGAGTAATACACAAACAAAAGGTTTACAATATAGTATTGTCTTTTCTAAGACAAAACAAGATCAATTTTTTCTTTTTGAGACTTTAATTTCAAAAGCTGCGTGATTGATCCAAACAAAAAGAAAAAAAAAACAATTATTTAATTTTCGTTTTCTCAATATAAAGTAATACAATAAATCCAAATTTTATCCATTTTCAATTATTTTTAACGTAGACGATAGAAAAACGTGTTCATTGTTTTCAACTTTCTCGTTCGTTTTATTCCTTTTTAATTGCCGATGAGTTACGCTTACGACTGATTTCTCTTTTTTGTTATGAGCTTTTACATAAAAACTATACTTTATAAGTTTCTGACATTTACGGATACTAAAAAATACTATTGGTTAAAGGCGAAATTAGTAGTGGTAGATTAAATAATTAAAAATGGTACTAATTGAAAGAATCTGAAAAGATAAATGCAGAATTACTTGGAAATGAATGACCGTACATTGATAAGCTCAATAGTCTCCGAACCTGTGTTGCCTACTGCGACCTACTCTATCATTTTGTTTTGTTTTAAATCAACGTGTCTTTGTTATTCCATATTAGAATAAAATAAAATTATGTCATCATTATTAGTTTTGACTGTTGTTTAGTAGTAGTAATAGTGTAATTTAAAACTTTAAAACATAAAAGCAACGTCATGACCAAACTTCAACATTATTAGTCACATAAGTACAATAATTATCTTTTCTTTTGTCAAAAAAAATTGATTTATAAGGTTGGTAAAGATAAGATCATGATGTTTTTTGTTATCAGATGATTTAGGTACCAAAAACCACAACGGTGAATGATTACCTTGTTGAAGTTTTTGGTCGTTTTCTCATTTACCATATGCATCACATATATATCGTATATATTAGTCAAATATTGCGACGATCATAAGAAAATATGTTTTCTTCATGTCACCACCACTAGGCATTAAGCAATGTATGTTAAAGATGTGTATTATTACTTTTAATGTTTCATTTGTTCAAAACACTGAGAACTTTGAAAACAGAGCCGTCTACGTATGAAGAGAGCCGAATTCATAGTGTTTCATAGGGATGAAAAAAACAGAGCATATCACTGTTTACAATAATCTATAGCCGACTCAACAATTCCTAAAACCAAAATAAAATTCTCATAAAAAGACAAATTTAAAAGACAAGAGCGTGGCCTCTAATTAACCCAACACCCTCTGTCAAAAAAAAAAAAGCCTGAAACTTTCTTCTCCATCCCCATTTCTATCTGCGCATGTCCCTCTCTCTCTCTTCTCTCTTCTCCATAAAAACCAAACAAAGTTCCCAAAAAATCTCACTCTATTGTACCCTAAAGTTTCAACCTTTAACTCTTAACAAACCCAAAAACGAAAAAAGCTTCAACCTTTTCTTCGATTCCCGCCGTTTTCACTTCCCCAAAAAGAAAAGCTTTCGTTTTTCATTCTCCGATTATGCCGACGTCTGACTCCGGTGAATCGCGGCGGATAGCTATGAAGCCTCACGGCGTAACAGCTCCGAACACTGAGCAGCAAGAGCAGCTCCCTTGTCCTCGTTGTGACTCAAACAACACTAAGTTTTGTTACTACAACAACTACAACTTTTCTCAGCCTCGTCACTTCTGCAAAGCCTGTCGTCGTTACTGGACTCACGGTGGTACTCTCCGTGACATTCCCATCGGCGGTGGTACTCGCAAAGGAGCCAAACGTTCCCGCACTTGCTCCTCCAACTCAGCCTCCTCTGTTTCTGCCGTTAACTCTGTCGTCTCTACCGCTAACGGCGTTCGTTGCGTTACGCCTGTTCTCTTTCCTCAGTCTAACGGCGCTACTCACGGCGTAACCGCTCCGCTTGACAGTGACGCAAAGGGAAGTGCTTTATCTCTCTGCGGAAGTTTCACCTCTCTGTTGAACCATAACGCTGCTGCAACGGCCACACATGGATCCGGTTCAGTTATTGGACTCGGAGGATTCGGAATCGGACTCGGGTTGGGTTATGATGACGTTGGCTTTGGACTTGGTAGAGCGATGTGGCCTTTTTCAACTGTGTGTGATGCTGCGACGACGAATGTAGGGAGTAACGTTGGTCATCACGGCGTTCAGATGCCAGCCACGTGGCAGTTCGAGGGTTTAGAGAGCAACGTCAGCGGTGGATTCGTCTCCGGTGAGTACTTTGCGTGGCCGGATCTCTCCATCACAACACCAGGGAACTCACTCAAATGAGAAGACTTTTCACAAAGCTTTTGTCTTTACTAGAGGGTTTCAGTCTCTTTGCCTTTTTTTTAGTTTCTCTCTATTGGGGTGTCTTTAATCTCTTAGTGTGTCTTGTCATTTTAGTACCTGTGTTCGGAAACTAGAAAGCAGAGAAAGTTTGAGTTTTTTTTTGGCTCTATGATCTTACTTAGTTACCATCTCCTCTGTTTGACAACTGATTTCGAATTGAAATGACGATACTTGATTACAACAACTTTTAATCTGAACATAAGGAATGAATATTGTTCATTGGATGGTGATCTCTGCACAACATACTACTATTTAACCTATGCAATTCATCTTGAGCGTGACTTACTTCTGTGTTAGACTGGTCTCCGGAGGAGAAAACTTGTGTATTATTGTTGTTCACTTGAATCCAGCTCAATCCTGGATCTTTAGCAGAAGCTAATCCTCTAATCTTCCTTCTCATCTCTGCCACATCTTCCCATCTCCCATTCACTGCGTATAAATTCGATAGTAGAATGTGTGTTGCAGTGTCTTCTGGATCAAGTTTTAGTATTTGCTCAGCTGCGTATAGCCCTATCTGCAAGTTTCTTGTGTTAACACAGGCGCTTAGCAGAGTTCTCCAGAGCTCTGCTTGGTTGTTCTCGGGAGGAGATTGTTCTATCAGTTCCAATGCTTCGTCTAATAACCCAGCTTTTGATACCAAACTCACCATGCAAGAATAATGCTTCAACCCTGCGTTGATGCCACTTTCCTTCATTTGGTTCCACAGGAATTTACCTTCCTGCGTTGATCCCCTGTGGCTGCAGGCTGCTAATAAAGACAAATATGTTATAGCATCCGGCCTGAAACCTTTTTCTAGAATTTCCTTGAAGAAACGCAGAGCCTTTTCTACCATTCCATGCTGACTATAAGCTCCTAGCATTGAGTTCCAACATTTCAAATCTGGATTTGAAACAAGAGATAATATTGATTCTGCAGTTTCATATTTGCCATTTTTCCCATACATGTCTACTAAGGCTCCACATACTGACATAACATTATCAAATCCTGTCTTTATGGCAAGAGAATGAAACACTTCACCTTGTCTTAACATTGCCATGTCTGAACATGCTCCTAAGACACTGCTCAGTGAAAACCCATCAGTTCTATTCTTTTCTCTGTACATTTCAATGAAGAGTTGGACTGCGCATTCACTGTTTCCTAGTCTAGAATGCCCAACGATCATCTCAGTCCAGAGAACAACATCCCTTTCTGTGATCACACCAAACACCTTCTGTGCAGATACAGCTTCGCTGTTTCGGAAGTACATGGATAAGAGTGTTGTTCCAACAAAAACACTCCTTTCATATCCTAATTTCGTTACTTGTCCATGGAGAAGCTTCCCATGAATAGATCGTTCAGGTACCGCTGTTGCAGATATAGCAGCAGAGAAAGTATATTCATCCGGCTGAGGTATGGACATCCTCTGTAACCTTCTATACAAAATAATCGCTTCCTCTCCAAAGCCGTTTTCTGAGCACCCCGAAATAATCGAGTTCCATGAAACCAAATTTGGTTTACGAATCCTCCCAAAAACATAGAATGCTTCTTTTATGTCTCCACAACTGCAGTACATGTCAAGAAGAGCATTTTCTACAGGTAAATCAGCTAAGTTATTCGAGACTATCATTCGGGCATGGATTAGTTTCCCCAGTGAATAGCTTCCCAATTTACTACAAGCATTCAACACCATTGAATACGTGAACTGCGTTGGATCAACACCAGACATCAACATGTTTCTAAAGAGCATAATCCCATCTTCTATCTTATCATTTCTCAAACTCCCAACTATGATTGTGTTCCAAGCCACGGCATCTCCATCATTTACACACTCAAACATTCTCCTGGCAGATTCTAAGTCCCCGCAACCGGAGTACATCCCCAAAACCGCTGTCTGGACAACCACATTATCTAAATATCCAAGCTTTATAATCTGAGAATGCAGTAATGATCCCATTAAAACATCCTGAAGCACAGTACATACTTGCACTAAGCTAGTGAAAGTCGAACTATTGGGCTTCAAGGACTCAGATGCCATAAGAGTAATCAAACTAAAAGCATAAATTGCATATTCCGGGTTCCGGGAATACGCTGAATAGAGTAAATTGTAAGAAATTACGTTTCTCTGAGGCATTTTGTCGAACACTTTCCGCGCTTGATCCAGACAACCACATCTAACGTACATCGAAATGAGGTTGTTATTAGCGTACGGAGATTCGGAATACGCGCCAGCGCCGGCGGTGAGGACGAGAGCGTGGAGCTGACGCGCCCGTTTTAGTGCCGTAAACGATATGCATCTCCGTGTAAGTTCTACTACGGAGGAAGCTACGTCGTTCAATAACATAAAAGAAAGCTTAAAGTTTGGGGACGCAGACGAGTCAAAACGTCGCGTTTTAGTATATATTCTCTCTTAAATTCAAAACGGTGCGTTTATGTGACCTCTTTCTTACAAAAGATTAAAGGGGTTTATTGCCGGCGGCGAGAGAGAACAGTCGTCGGAGAAAATGGTTACCGGAAACAAAGCAACTCGTCTTCATCTGTTGATCGATCGTTGTGTTCGCGGATACGCCGTAAGTAGCAATCATCTAACTCTTTGTTCTCCGTTTCGTTGTGTGTTTAGCTTAACTTCAATTGTTTATGTGGTTTTTGAATGAACGCAATGGTCATGTAGGAAAGAGAAGAAGTAAGTTCGCCGAAGAAGGAAGTGGAGAAAGATCTGCTTCTTTCTCTATCTCAGGTATATCTTTGTTAATGCATTGTTTTGTTTTCCTGTGTGTTAATCTTCTAAGCTCCGTTCCTCTTAACGGATGGAATTTGTTTTTTTTTAAAGGTGTTGAGAGAGATTCAATCTTGGATTAGCGAAATTGCAAGTGATCCAATGGTGGTGAGTTAATTTCTTTGAGCGTTCTTCTGTGTGTGTTAGAATCTAAGGGTGGTTGATGATCATTACAGCTATTTGATTAGTTAAGTTCAACAGGAAGAGGGAGAAGAGTCTGTTGATCATGAGGATGAAACTGCTGCTGCTTTATGCTTGGAAAGAGTTGTGGCTGATCTTGTAAGTTCCTCATTCTTAGTTCACTGCAGCTTATAAATAGTTTTTTTTTTAATCTTCTTGAAGGGAATTCCCAAGTACAGGAAACTTTTTGATGGTTTAGGGTTGTCTATGATTTGGGAACAAACAAGTATCTTTTAGCTTGATTTGGTTTGGGGGTTTTCTGGCAGGTTGGTTTGTTGGGTATGAAGAATGTGCATGTTAAACATTTGGCCGGCAACATTCTTGTGGAAGTATCTGAGTGTCTCGTTGAATCTGTATGTTGCCTGCGTCTTCCTCACTCGATATTATAGAATGTTTTATCTTCCAGCCCTCATACTGACTCATTTGTTTTCCTAGGGAAGTCAATGGGATGATTTCATCCGTTTGCTATGTGAATGTTTGCGCTTAGCAGTTATCTACAGTTGCCCAATCCCTGCTGGGTTTGGAAGTTCGGAGCTACATTTCTTAGGTTCTGATGTTCTTAAATGTAAACTGGAAAAGGCTAACTGGTACATGGTGTCTGATCTTTTTCGAATTCTTCGTAATATATTGAAGCGCTTGAGCCAAGAAGATAATGAGGAACTTCTTGATGTATACTTGGAATTTGTCAACTCTACACTTGCAAAAGTTCCGTGGAGCCGAGTGGACACTATTTTTTCTCATCAGCATGGTAATGGTGATTCCCAAGGGCAGTATGGAACTTTTGGAAGCACTGAAAACTGTGAGGAAGCAACAGTATTTCTTGGGAGCTTTATTCAGTTTCTCTGTTCCGTGGTTCAGCAGGTTCACTTTGCCGAAGATTCTGATGGTTTTGATTCTCCACATTTGATCCTCCAAAAAACCATCGAGCTTGTTCCGGATCTCCTCCGTTGGTGCCAACCAAAGTTAGAAAGTCAAAGTGGCTCTTGTATGTCAAGATACCTAGGTCACAAGTTGCTGGTTTGTTTTTCATCTGTTTAGAAACTTACAAGTTCAAATTTGCTCTTTAATTTGTTTATAGATTTCTCGGATAGTAGTTCATCCTACGCTACTGTCTCCCCCTTTCTATAGGTCCTGATGATCAGGCTCACTTATCAGTCCAATATAAAATGTACCGTTCTTCTTTCATGGCTGCAATATCTGCAATTCCAGTTTCAAGGCTTTCTTCAACACTCCCTAACGAGCTTTAATCTAATCCAAGATAATTGTTTGGAAGGTTTGCCATTTTTTGTGAGTTTGTCTTATAGGGAGGTCAGTGAGACACATTCTAATCATTTGCAAAGACTTTCTGTGTTTCTGTTCCTACGGTGCTCCTTCACCCTGCTTTATTCGAGTAGACATACCGACAAGCACTGTGAGTTTGATTGTAGTAAGAAAGGAATGCAAGAGATGTTTAAATGGATTGAACAACAGATTCCAGGCTACACATTTTCTGATCACAGAATTTATACCAAGAAGAGTGTTGACTTTTCTGCATCCTTCGTCCGGTTGTTCATGCATGAGGTTTAAGTTTATCCATCTATATCTATCATTTATATTTGGGGATTTAAATTAACACCATACAGTAGAGCTCTATTATATATTCTCTTTGTTTAATTGTAGGATGATCTATTATTTAAAGTCCTCCTGCAATTGCTCTCTGTACCATTGCATAGAGAAGAACTGTAAGTAGGGTAATACAGTGCCTTTCTGCAAAGTTTCTCAGGTTTCTGTGAGCTCTTATTGGCTTCTATTTATTTATAAGGCTTAAAGTGGAAGGGCATTCACGTCTAGATGAGGAACAAGCTATTCTCTTCCGTTTATCAACCTTGTTCAATCCTGTAGTCCTATTCTGTATATTTCTTTCAGAGGTAATTTTCATAAAACATTCACATAAGGCAATTTCTTCTGCTCTGTTCCATTAGGCTTGGTAATTTGTTCAATCACTGATGAAATTCCTTCATGTCTGTTTTTCATTGTCAGTTGCATTATGATCATCAAGTCCTTCTTGATTACCTCATATCTAAAGACATCGGGGCTAGCTGTGCAGAGTACCTGCTGAGGTTATTCCTTTTCTCTTAAGTTAGTTGCTTATCAACTGCTTCATCCCTGCGTGTCAAGATTGGATATGATCTGCTATTTTGTTTGTGTGAGACCAGCCATGTTAGCTAGGAGACTAGTCTTTAAATGTTTCTCTAGCTGCAAAATAACGTAATGCGTTTCCCAAACAAATACATAAAATTGGTTGATTCCTGTTTAACACCCATTGTATTTTCCTGGTAGATGTTTGCGAGCAGTCTGTGATTCTTGGACCCTATTTATGGAATTCCCATTTGAAGAAAGTACAAATGCTTCATCTTCGAAGAGACGAAAACTTTTGCTTGAGACTTCTGGGGTTGAAAAAAACTGTAAGCTACATCCGCAGGCTTTTGAAGATGCCAAAGATTGTCTGCTTTCATTACAAACTTCAGTTGTTAAACTACATCAGAAGAAATTATTTCCGTACAACCCAGAAGCTCTTCTACGACGGTTAGTCTACAGCCGCTACAATAAACTCACTCTATGTATATAGTCACCTAATCTAACTTTTTAATTTTACTTTGAGGCAGTTTGCTAAGGTTTCAAGAGCTCTGTCTATCCCACGAGTAACTCATCCTGGACCAAAGGTAATTTAGTTGCATACTTTATATGGATCCAAAAGAATTGTTATGTGAAAATTGCCATATGCTTAGTTATGATTTGGCAAAGGGTTCTGTTAGTCTTTATTTTCGAATTTTTTGGATTCTTTACAATTCCCCAGAGGTTTCCATTAATTGACAAAACAAATGTGGTGATAGAAGTCTTTAACCTCTCAGTGTAGCTTCTTAGCTGAGATTCTCTGAGAGAGAAGGATCAGATGCCAACACAAAGAAGTCTCCTTTCCAGATCAAGTTTCAAGCTAATTGGTTCACTAGTAGAACTGTATGTAAGTTAAAAGAATCTCCTGTCTAATCGAATTTTCTTGGGGGTTGAGACACAAGTTTATCTGACATGAGTTGTGTTTCTGCAGAGAGATCCTAAATTCTTTGTTGGTGCACCTGCTATGAAACAGAGAGCATTATGTTCTTGCCTCCTTAAGCCAAATCTGAAAGGTATAAGATACTCTGGCCAAGCTAATGTGAAACTGCCCCAGCCAAATACAGTAATCAATAAAATGTCGAAATTACAGTGCAGAGATAAGCAAAAATCATAAAATATTGAAACATTCTTATTCATATCATAGATGTACTTGAGCCCAAATCATTCACAGTTGTAATATTTAGTTATATTTCGCTGCTATTTCCTGTAGCAGTTCAGAAAGCTGTTGAGGCTTAGTGAGCATAACCATGTGACCAGCTTCTTCAATCCTCTTCACTTCGTTAGGCTCGTAGTTACTGATCATCCAATTCTGAATCTCCTCTGGAAGCACATTGTCGCCTTCACAGACAATAAACACTCTCTTTCCAGATCCATACCTTTCCTTGGATATCAAATCTTCACCTTCCATTTCCTTTGTGTATAACCAGCTCGGTTTCACCAACGCCATAGCTAATTCTAGATCCTGCAATCAAATTACCAACAGTGACCACCTGATCTCAGACAAAGATCATCTTAACATCAAATGTAAGCAACTACACTATGCCATATACATAACTGTTGACTCACCTCTAACTGGCAATTACTATATGCCTTCTTTAAGAAAGCAGTACCAAACAAAACTGAACTTGGAGGGTGTTCTGGTCCTTCCTCGAATGTAAACTCGCAATCCATGGCAAAACCCTCTGGTAGCCTCTTAAAATACTGCATATATACAAACAGAATGTGACATGTGCGATTAGAAGATAAGTTCATAAGTATGCTATCAAACAAGATAAGAGAAAGATATCGTTTCTTCCGGCTGACCTCTTGAATCAAAACCGCCGGAGGAGAATCATGGTGCGGCATATAAGCAGAGAGGAAGATTCCAACAGAGACTTTGGTCGGAAACCTTTCCATAGCGAGAGAAGTCCCAATGCCACCATAGCTATGACCAACGAGAACCACCTTCTCGTTCTCAGGAAGAGACTCCATGAAACTCATCAAAGGCTCAAGATGCTCGGACACCAAACGAACCTCATGTAGCCGCCTCGTGTCGATCCCGGACCCACCAAGCTCGATAGCTGTCACACGGTGACCATCAGCCTTGAGCTTTGCAGCTAGTTTGAACCAGCACCATGCTCCATGACATGAGCCGTGGACAAAGACGAAGTGGTGGAGTTGTTGTTTCTGCATGTGTTGTGTTTGCATTTGGTATTGTTTGGTAAGTCATGTTATCTTTGTCTACTCGCGTGTTATATAGGCAGCCATATTACCCATCACCACAGGCCACTTAGTTTTCTGTTTCTGGTTAATTGGTTTAATTGAGGACACGAATTTATGATTCTAAAAAGGCAAGTAGAATCTGTAAGATCATTTATTTAAGAAACAAAATCTTTAAATCTGTAAATAATAATGGGGTGAAGTGAATCTCTTAGGTTTATTATTCACGGTTTAGAGTTATGTTACCATACCTTACCATTAAAAATGTAAAATTTTAGGTTTACGGTTCAGATTTTAATAGATTTAACTAAAATATAAAAGGAAATTTGCATATTTATTATTTATTTTAAAATAAGTTTCAGCTATTTACATAATTTTCGAATAATTACAGTATATGACGTACGTGGACCATATTCACTTTTTTGTTTTTATTAATATGAAATCAATATTTTTATTTATTTATCATTATTTATTTTTCTTTGTCGGCAGTCAAGTCATATTTTAATTAAGAATGATGTTTATCTTCATGTTTTGACCTTTTTAAATTATCAAGTTATATCTATATTGGGATACACATACTGTATATCCTTTTCGATTAATTGACATGTTTATCATATAATCTCGTAAATTACATACTTTTGTCACGCGATATTAGTTTATTGTTTTTGGTGAAACTATAAATACATAAAAAGTAGTGGATTAATTATTCTTAATTACTGGACACTAAATTTATATAAAGTAGAAAAGAGACACAGAAAGAATACAAATTAGTGGGGTTAACGTAGGGTTTTACGCAAAAAAGAAAGAAAAAAGTTTTTGACGGCCAAAGTTAAGCACGTGGAGGAAACCAAAATTGCATTGTTGAAATCCATATTTGACAAATGTGAAACTGTTCTTCTCTTTAAATCTTGTTGTCAGTGCAAAGGTCAGATCACACTACTCATGCAATTCGATCGGCCATTGGAACTTTTTCGAGTCAAATTTGGTTATCTAAACGTTACGTGGAAAATGACAACGAGGACATGTATAACGCATGAGAACAATGATAAAATAGTAAGAACTAGGTGAGATCCATTTCTCATTCGTATGTTTAATGAGAGCCAATTGTTTATTGTACTAAATATTATACATTTTTTTTCTTTTCTCTTTTGAAATAGGTGAATGACTCAAGAATTCTCAAAGAAAATTCTCTATTTTGAAGTTCCTGTATCTAATATAAACATACGTATACACTAATAGATTTAGCAATAAACGTAGAGAACTCTACGTATAAGTTTAGGGAAAAGAACCTACGTGTACAATTTTTATTAATAGTGGCTCTTCATTGCCGACCAATAAAAAAAATAGTGCTATTGATAATTTCTTTTACAAAGTCGTAACTCTTTTTAACAGTTCTAATTAGTCTCATTTTCTTAGTTGTATACATTTTAAAACAATATATTTGAAGAATGATAGATTGAGAAAATATAAACTTTTTAGTTTTAAAAAATTACACCGCGGATTAACACCTAGTCATATACATATTATTCATCCCATATTTATACCACTTTTTTTTTCCTTTCTAAGATATCATTTTTTGGGGGTTATTTTGCTTGGAAGGAAATCAAACTACGAAACAAAGTGAAAGTACAACCCCAATACCAAAATAAACTCTCAAAAGAATACCCCAAGGAGAAAAAAGAAGAAGAAAAAGAACAAATAATTCATTGCGGAAAAGTATAAATGACAACCCAATTTTAGAAAATAGTGTAAGAGCTTGAAAGCACTAAAGAGCAAAGAGAGAGGAAAAAAAAAACAAAGAGTTGAAAGAGACGAGACAAATAAATATCTATTTGATATATATCGTAACATTTCCTAGATATAGCTAGACGAATGACCACAGAAGAAGACTGTTCTGATCGATCAAGAGGCATTTTCAACAGTAAATGCAACTAAAAGAACATGTGGGCGAGATGAGTACTTAAACCCTGATGATCATTATATTGTGGGATGAGCCATGAACGGTTTGAGGAATCTTGCTGGTCAAGTTAATCTCAAAGACGACAACACCATGCATTATTGCATCCAATGCAGAGTACTGATATGTATATCTGCTAGCTGAGGAAAGTGAATTTAGAGGAGCCTCAACATTTTTCTTGTTTATATGAATTATTATTATGCATGATTTGGGATAAGACCTCTTGAAAAGAAAGTAGAACAGTAGAAGCAGGCAAGGTCCTACCACAGCCTCTTTCCTGATCAGATCGATGCTTTTACAGTCATTGGTAAAGAAGATGAGAACAAGATAAATAACACTTTCCACAATGAATAGCACATGTTTACCTCAAGGGTCTACGTCTACTTTAGAAAATGGTGGGACTTTCCCAATTTGGGAGTTTGCAGCCGGTGGCAAATTAAGATTTGATGTACCATTGTTACCAGTAAGGCCGTTCAGGATTTATTTCCTGAACCTATGATATTTGCTTCGCGTTTTCAATTCATACAACTCATCTGTGATTGACAGCAACAACCAAGATTAGTTCATTCTTAATTTCGATTTGGTTGCATAACACAACTTGAGGCCCATTTAATATCTCTAAAAGCCCAAATATAACACCATTTCCACGTAAATTCATGCATGAATAATGAATTAACCTGAGCAAAAGCTAAAGCCAACCCACCTATTAATCCTTCTAATCGCTATTAGTCTCCATTTAATCATTGCTTTGAAAATTCCGAGTAAAAGACCTATTGGTGAGCATTTCACAGGGGCTGCTCTTCAACTTCTTCACTAGGCCATCAAAAGAGCCAAAGATAGATCCTTAATGAACCACAAGATGTATCTTGGACCGACACGAGATGTTACAATCTCTAAGATCACTCCATTGGTCAATAAGATCGATACGCTCGGATTTGCTTACAAGTATAAATATCATAATCTTGGTTTTAAAATGTCTTATAGTGTGATATGATTTCATATTGTTGCGACCTAACTAATGGTCTAAATCTTATCGATACTCTAGTTGTTTGGGTACCTTATAAAAACAAATTTATATAGTTAAGAAAGAAAACAATGATCTTCCAGTTGGTTTTGTTTTGGTTGAAAACTGACAAATGTCAGACTGTGGAGTCGTTGAGCATATGTTACATATAAATAGATTTGAGAAATTATAATACTATATTTCTAATATTGGGTTTACCATATATATGATAAAGCCAGAAATATTATAAACCCAAATTTACATTTGTATAGCGTCTGCTTTGTATAAAAACAAAAGAAGATTGGTTACAACTTATTTGTAAATTAAGCATATTTTAGTGCAAATTGTGCAAGTAAACGATTAATCATTGAGTTTTATTCTCTTTACTTCTCCTTCACAATTTTTATAATCACAACAACTTGAACATATATAAATCCAACGTTCTCCATTCACCTAGAAGAAAGAGTTGACCGATATTAAGTTTTACGTCAATGTCTCTTGTCTTCATATAGTTATTCCAAAAGTACTCGTTTTGTTACAGAAAGTATTGGATCTTTATAGTCCGGCTTGGTACGCAAGATAACATTTTTGTTCTCCAAAGTGATCTTCACTAGAAAAAGACTCTTCAATAGTTCCAACTACATAGATTCCTCCATACATTCACCTCGAGAGCTAAAGAGCTAATCTCCTGATCCTAATCAAGAATAATGCCGGTTAGTGAGGTTATGGCAGGGGCTGCTATTGGACTTGCTCTCCAAGTCCTTCACGACGCCATCAAAAGAGCTAAAGATAGATCTTTAACCACAACATGCATCTTGGACCGTCTCGATGCAACAATCTTTAGGATCACTCCGTTGGTGGCTCAAGTCGATAAGCTTAGCGAAGAAGTGGAAGATTCACCGAGGAAAGTTATTGAAGATCTTAAGCATCTCCTTGAAAAGGCCGTTGCTCTTGTCGAGGCCTATGCGGAACTCAGACGCAGAAACTTACTCAAGAAGTTCAGGTTTGTATATTATAACAGTATATACGAATTTCTTCCGTTTATATGATGAAGTCGCCTCATAATTTCTTAGTTCAATAGTTTAGAAAAACATTGCTTTTTGAAACATGTGTATTATTTTTGTGGTTTTGATCTTTAGGTATAAGAGAAGAATCAAAGAGTTGGAAGCTTCATTAAGATGGATGGTAGATGTGGATGTTCAAGTCAATCAATGGGTAGATATCAAAGAAGTCATGGCCAAGATGTCTGAAATGAACACTAAACTTGACGAAATCACACGTCAACCAACAGATTGTATTTGTTTCAAGAGCAGTCATAGCATCTCACAAAGTAGTAATCAAGATATTGTCGAAGTCACAGACCGATCTTTGGAAGAAAATGCTGAATGTTCGAGTGATGGATCAAAGCCGAAGATTGATATACACATTCAGTGGAGTTCAAGAAAACGGAACAAAGACAGTGAAATCCGATTCGTCTTGAAGTGATGATTAATTCTTCATGTACCTAATGTGACAAATCACTCAAATGTGATAACAGGAATAATTTGAAATGTAGACTCAACTTTGGAATAATTTTGAGAAGTCCTTAATTTTTTTTTTTTTTGGAGACGTCCTTATAATTCCTCAAATATAATGCCAATAAATTTGTATAAAATGTGATAAGATTAAACAAAAGACAAATACATTTCTTTGGTTTAATGTTAAAAACACAAATACATAAATATATTACACATCACATTACCTATATATGTATGTGAAACAAAAGTTGTAGAGTAAAAAACCAGCAAACGATCCAAAATTAACGACCAAGTGGAGCTAAGACAAAACTGCACTGGTGTGTCTCAACTAAATAAATGCTTTAAGATGAAAAATAAAATTAGTTACACGAGTAAATTCGCCACTAAACAACGACTGCCGTTAAAAAACAGCAAAAATACATACATAGTAGCAGTGTTAAAAAAAAAAAAAAAAAAAAAAACATATATAGGAGCCAAAAATAGATTCCAGTTCGTGGCTGTGGCTACTTTCTATATATCATATTTGCGACTACATGTTGTGACTGCATTTTTTACGATTACTTTGTTGTGACGTTCCCATCTCATAATTTTGCGACAAAGTATGGGCTATCTAATATAGACAACGTAACATGGATGTTTATCTTCCTGACCACTCTCTCCGATGCTTAAGTCAATATAGACAACAGTTTACAAAAGAAAAAAAAGTGTCAATATAGACAACATGATTGGAAGAAAAGTCAGTTTTGGAGACCCAAACACTTCTGTGGTCTGAGTTTTTAGTAAAACTGGAAAGACTCAAAAACCCACTATTAACCCTTGATCGATGACCCGATTAAATTAATATGATTAATTTTACTTGTATATTTATAAAACTATATTGTATACTCTACGGAGTGTTATATGTTTTGCGTCAAAAAATTTGATGAGTGTCATAGGCCAAACAAAATGAGAAAGAAGATAATCAAATGTTAAAGTTTGATTGATTATTATTTCTTCAAGTCATAGATTTTTCAGTGTTGGTATTTAAGGTACGTAATTATTTACCGAAACTGTTAATTATTAATTTAGTTTATTCATTAATATTACGAACATATGAAAAAAGCCAAACACTACATGTTGTATGTATAACGTCTGCTTTGTAAGAATTACCAAAGAAGATTGGCTATATAACTTCATTTGTACATTGAGATTTTTGGATACTTTGGTGTAAATGTGCAAGTTTACGATTAATCCCTACCTGCAAAGTCAATCATTGAGATTGATTCTCGTTGTTTCTCCGTTATTGAATTATTGTACTCATGACAACTTGCATATAGATCCAACTATCTTTTTTTACCTAGAAAGAAAGAGAGTTGACTGGTGCTTAAGACTACAAGTCAATGTCTTCTTGTCGTCACATAATTGGAACAACACGATTTGTTAAGCAAAATGTAGGTATAGATGCCTCAGTATGTTAGTATATTCAGCCCGTGAGCTAAAGAACTAATCTAAAGAAAATGCCGATTAGTGAGATTCTCTCAGGGGCTGCTCTTGGACTTGCTCTCCAAGCCCTTCACGAGGCCGTCAAAAGAGCGAAAAATAGATCTGTAACCACAAGATTCATCTTAGACCGTCTCGAGGTTACAGTCTCGAGTATCACTCCGTTGATGGCTCAAATCGATAAGGTCAGTGAAGAAGTGGAAGATTCACCAAGGAAAGTCATCGGAGATCTTAAGCTTCTCCTTGACAAAGCTGTTTCTCTTGTTGAGGCTTATGCGGGACTCAGACGCAGAAACTTACGCAAGAAGTATAGGTTTGAATATAACCCATGAATTGTTTTTTTTTTTTTGTTTTTTTTTTTTTCTTTGTTTATGCTATATGTAACATATATGAGGTCGCCCTAATTTCTTGATTTAATGTTTAGACTTTAGAAAAGATATCTTCTTCTTTGTAACAATTTGTTATTAATTTCACTTTTTTTTTTTATCAAACCAGTTTTTAATTTGATAACATTATAGAAACTAGATTGATAATTTTGGTACCATGACTTACATAGATTTAATTTCATGATTTTTGTAAAATAAGATCTCTTAGATTAAGATGGTTAATTCAGTTTCAATTTAAGACCTCGGGTTTTAGTTTCGTTTCAAATGATATAGAACCTAGTGATTTGTGCTAATGGTTTAATTTCATAATCTCCCATGTATAATATACACTAACAAGTATTTGTGCTGTTTATCTTTGTAGGTACAGTATAAAAATCAAAGAGTTGGAAGCTACATTAAGATGGATGGTAGAAGTGGATGTTCAAGTCAATCAATGGGCAGATATCAAAGAACTCAAGGCCAAGATGTCTGAAATGAACATTAAACTTGACGAAATCACGCGTCAACCAACTGATCGTTGTAGGTGTTTCAAGAGCAATCATTGCACGCTGCAACGTACTAGCCAAGATACTCTCGAAGAAACAGACCAATCTTCAGAAAACAGTGCTGAATGTTCGAGTGATGGATCAAAGCCGAAGATTGATATCCACATTCAGTGGAGTTCAAGAAAACGGAACAAAGAAATCCGATTTGTCGTGAAGTGATGATTCTTGGTGTTACCCATTGTGTCAAATCACTCAAATGTGATCAATTTGAATTATTCAAGATGTAGATTTAGCTTTGGAATAATTTGGAGAAGTCCTTATTTTCATCAAACCTAATGCCATATAATCTTTATAAAATGTGCCAATTGTGATTAAACAAAGAGAAATACATAAATATATTATACATTATATTACATATATGTGTATGTGAATCCAAAGTTTGTAGCGTAAAACTAAAAACCAACAAACGATCCAAAAATGAACGATGGAGTGGAGCTAAGACAAAACTCCACTGGTGTGTGTCTCAGCGGACAAAACAGACTTTGTCCTCAGAATCTCAGAGAGCATAAACTATCTCTCCACTACTGTCAACATCAATCTCAGATTCGGAATCAAAGTCATCCATGTCATCGTCTAGATCAAGATTATCCGCCATGAAGTCATCAAGGCAACGATTACGAACAGTTGGAATCGTAGCCTCTGATATTATCTGCATGATCGTGTCAAGGCTCTGCATCGGCTGCTCTGGCTCTTGAAACTGACTTCCCATTCTGTTCTCATCCATCAGATCACCTGGAAGATTCTTCAAGAACCATTTATCGGATTTGATCTCTGGAATAGTGATTCTCTGCCATATTGGGTCTCACAATTTGTTTATTCAGAACTCAAAATGCTTTTAAGAACAGAGTTTATCAAAGAGTGAAACTTACTGTTGCAGGATCAGCCACGAAAATCCTGGATATTAGATGTCGACATTCTGGTGAAAGGTGTAAGTCCTCTGGGATTGAGTATGTGACACTAAGGATTCTCTGCATTTTAGGTCAACAGGGAAGCAAACTCACAATCACGTTTGAAGGATAACGAGTATAAGAAGGTGGCGGATAATGATGAATGAGATAGAAAGAACTTAGAACAAAGCTTACTTGTATTGTCTTTCGATAATCTCTTGGCTCTTGTGGATCCTCAAATGGATATGCTCCAACCAACATTACATATAAAGTTACACCACATGACCATACATCTGCAAGCTGGATATCGAAACACAAGCATAATTCAGAGGAAAACTCAAGAGAACAGTTGTGGTGCAAAAAACCATACCTGGTTTAATTCTAAACAGAGGAATTGGTCTCATGCCCTTACCTTCCCATCATATTCCTGTCGAAGAAGAATCTCAGGTGCGATGTATGCAGGAGTACCAACAGTTGACTTTGGTTGCGAATGAAGAACAGAAGACTGAACAAAAGAAATGCATAGTTAGGACTTAAGCAGAAACAATGATTTCAATGTTAATCAGTAGGAAATACATGATCGATACAGAGCATGGAGCAAGATGTTCCCCGCTGTTTCGAATAGGGCCAGCCATATTGTAACTCACATAAACTAGGAATTCAGAAAACAAACCTTCAGAGAAATAGTACCTTGGAATAACCAAAATCACATATTTTCAAACGAGGTGCCGGACTTCCGTCCAACAATGTATTCTCCAGCTTCAAGTCTCGATGACATATTTGCTTCATACGGAAATCAACACAGTATTACCAGAGTAAATTATTAAACTCTCCAAAAGAAACAAACATAAACAAGAAAAAGTTCAATTAATTGCAATAACACTGCTCTGCATACCATTGCATGACAATAACTAACTCCAGAGATAAGCTGCTGAAAGAAGAACCGAGCCTATACATTTAAACAAAAACACTCAAAGATCAATACTAGCACATCGAGCTCGGTTGGTTAGTTGTTGATCGGTTGTGGATTTAATTCGATTCAGTGGAGATGATAGCGAATTAAGCGAAGATGATTCTACGGATTCGAATTCGGATTCTGATGACGATGACGACGAAGATGATGAAGATGAGGAAGGCGATGATAACGAAGACGAAGAAGACTCTCTTGTTGATAAAGTCACTCGTCTATTCAAAGGTTTACCAATTTTTAGGGTTTTTGTGAATTCTTGATCTGTTCACACTTACTTCCTTTGCATCAATTTAGGGTTTACGATTCTTGTGTTTGATGGTCGGATGTCGAGTTCATGGGTCCAGGCTCTTCGGTCTTGGACATGGAGGTACCAATATGTTTGAGCCAGCACATCAGGATCCATTCCCATCACTCCCGAGCTTTCTCCTTCTCCTTCTCCATCATCACCTCCTCCTACGTTACATGATTGCTCCGCGACCATTCCTCGAGGATGGATGTTTATTTCTCTGAAAATACATTTTCAAGAGATTTTATCTATGTTAAACTACTTCATTTCTTTAGAACTTCAAATACTTAAACGTGTCAGTACTCAGAAGTAGTGTGGACCGTTGTTTGTGTGGGGGACTCTATCAAAAGTTCCACCCCTTTTTCATCTTTGACCATATGAATTTGAGAAGAAGATAAAGAAATAGAGGCTACCGAATCATATATAAATTGGTTTCCATTTGCTAGAGAAAAAAATAAAGAAATGGAGTCCCAAAGTTATATATTTGTGATTCTAAAATAATACTTTTTTTGAGGTAAGAATCTTTTCGATTTGGATCAGAATCTTGCCGTTTGTGGAAGCTATATAAAGTTAAAAGAGCCTTTTTCGGACAGATATTTTTGTGGTCTAAAATGATTTCTTTTAAAATGAAAAAAAAAAGAAATGGAATATGATTAGCAAAATTTTGCGTACCGTGGAGGTCCAACGACACCGTCGATAATAACATGAGCCACATGTATTCCAAAAGCTTGATATTCTTTTGCTAAGCACTGAGACAGTGCCCTCAACGCAAATTTCCCACAGCCTGTTCCGATTCCAAATATTTTTGAAGTTATTATTATTTTTATATTTGTTGCAAATACTAAAAGAAATTTTTAAAATGTTGAGGAAGAAATTACAAAGTTCGGAGAAACCAGCAATGGCATTCAAAGAGGCCGAGCAACCGGTGAAGAGTATAGTTCCTTTCCCTTTCTCCATCATCCCGGGAATAACCTTTTGGTACCATACATATATAACTTAATTATAATCAAATGAAAAAACTTACAAAATATATTTTAAAAAATTAAAATATATTAAAAGAGTCAAAATAACTCAATAAAGATTAAAGACTTGATAAATCTTTAACAAGGGCATGCAAGTCTTCAACATAAAAAATAACGATGGAATTTTCATAGAACTGTGTGAGTAATTTTAAAAAAATAAATCACATTGTTCGTATATAATTATAGTGTGCATGCAAGTTCAAGAAGGGTCACCTGTTGGGCGCAAAGGAATGCAGCGAAGACTGAGACAGACATCGAAGTTTGGAAAGATTGAAAAGGAATGTGTGCAAAAGAAGTTGGATGGTGAGTTGTGTAGGAAGAAGAAGAATGATAAGCATTGTACACCAAAACCTCCACGAACCCTAACGACAACACTCCTTCGAAGGCTTCTCTTACGCTTCTTTGATCCGCACAATCAATTCTTATAGCAAACACTTGCGCTTTCTCTTCTCTCGCTATCTCTTCTGCTACTCGAGATAACCTACCTGCACAATTTACCAAACTATATCAAGAAAGTGACAAAAAAAGAACAACACCAATTAATTAAGCCAGTTTTATTTAGTAGTGCGTACGGTAATTAGTGCACCGTTTTTGTGATCATACTGTTAGACTAGCAAGTATTTCAAATAATAAGAGGAAACAAAAAAAAAGAGAGGGATGAAGAAAACCTTTTATTTTTCTAAAATTAAATGGAGGAAAAATATTTAATTTCATCAGAGAACATAGTGAAAAGTGTCATTGTTTCCTTTACTCTTGTGTCGAACAAAACAAAACAAAAAATAGTTAAACGTGATTACTAAATAAGTTTTTTACTGAACTAATTCAAATAAAAGTTGAACATTTCAACTATTTACACTGAAAATATTACACCAGTTATAATTAAGCCTATGATGATGTACTGATGTATATACTTAATAGGCGAAAGTCTTAAGAGAAAACAAAAAAAAATGAATATGTGGGGTGTGTGAACATGTTTAATTAGCCGCATTAATATACAGCGAAAACAAATAGTTCTAATTAAAAATCACTCAATTCGCCATGAAAATTGCCATAATTTAGTTTTATCTACTTTGGGATTATATATGGAGAAGAAAGATTCCGTGGGCACATATAAAAACAATTGAAAGAAGCATAAGTGTATACATGGAGATATGCGTGTTTATGTGGGTGTGTATACGTGTATGAACAAGCCAGATATATGGATAAAAAGAAAAAGCTAAAAGCTAAAAAGAGAGAGAAGGAATCAAACCGAGATCACGGGCGAGAATGGCGACGGTGTAGCCTTCGTGAGCAAACTTTCGAGCAACGGAGCGGCCAAGCTTTGGACCGACCCCTACCACCGCCGCTATGCCTTTGCTACCGGAGCTCGAACTCCCTACGTTTCTCATCATCGATCCTTTATGATCTTTCCTTTATCCACCTTCGTCTCTTTATATCTCTACTCTACTTTGGATTGTGGATTCAAATATGAGAGAAATAAGAAAAAAAATATTATTTTATAAGTTGTCGACGTAAAGCTACCCTCTTAACCTAGGCCAGTCTCTTTGTTTCTTCTCTATTTAATATGAGAAGGAGAAATTTTCTTGTGGACTAGATGAGTTTTGGTTGCTAAATATAGACACCTTTCTTTGTCATTTACATATCATAATTTCGGCTACTTTAATACAAATAATAAATATCTATATTAACATTTTTGAAGTACATTTTGTGTTCTACCCTTTTATTTTGTAATATTTGCATAATTAATCTTTGCCATTTGATTAAATAGAAACAGTTTAAGATAAATTTTGTAATTAAATCTATATTAACATTTTTGAAGTACCTTTTGTGTTCTACCCTTTTATTTTGTAATATTTGCATAATTAATCTTTGCCATTTGATTAAATAGAAACAGTTTAAGATAAATTTTGTAATTAAATCATAATAAATTTGCAAAATCTCTCCTAAAATCTCTCCTAAAATCACTCCCTCATAAATCAACCATTTCCTAAAATCTCTCCCTCATAAATCAAAAATTTCTCCAACATCTTTATATGATCTTATTTGTTTTCAAATTTATATTATTACATAAACATATGTATGATAAAAATACAATTTTTTTACATATGTTGCAATTTGAATTTTTAAAAACGGATGTATATTACTCAAACGGTACAAAAATGTATGTACTAAAGTATTATTGATAATTGTGTAGCACGAGTCATGTGATGGAACGGGTTATAATTTACATAATAATGATTATAGATATTTTTACGGGTTGTCTACTATAGTATAACTCACAAAAATATTTTAATATAAAATTATATTATGTAAACAAATATTATGTCAGTATCATTTCATTATTTTAAATATTATACATATTTAATTAATTTGATCAAATTACGATTATATAAAAAATAAATTATCATATAATATTCTACGGGTTAAATCATAGAATTAACAATCAAAATATAGTAGTACACTCTTATATACCAAACAAAATTAATAAAAAAATACATTTTAGAATGTCGTCCCGCGGTGTACCGCGGGTTAAAATCTAGTTATATATAACAATGCAAATTATGATGTAACAGTTACCTTTATCAATATATGAATACATAGAAATATGTGTATTGTGGGGAAAAGATGGTGTCCAATGGATAGTGTGGTTCTTAGACAAAGAGAGACATGTCATGTGGAAGCAATTGTTGCATTTTGTTCTTACTTGTTAAGATGGTCTTTTGTGAATTATATTGTTGAGGATTCTATCTCTATTGGTCAATATAATTAGAGCTTCGAATGCGAATTTTTCATTTGAACTTTTTTTAATTCGGTCGTTCTAAACGGTCTATTATATTAAAGAAAAGTTGTGTTTATATACAATTTGGAATACTGTATTTCTTATATAAGAAATGAAGAAGATATAACAATTTTTATTAAATAGGTTGACCCATTTGCTTTCCTTTTATGGGGAATATTATTACGAGATTTTCCCTTTTTGATTTTGTATACAGATTTGGCTTTTATTTTTGTCTTGCAAGTTGGTCATTCCCTGCCCCCTTTCCTCTTCTGTCTACAGCTCATCGGCATATCAAAACAAATACATACGAATGTAACATATGTACATCTGTTTTTCACAGAAGTTTCTAGATAGTTACATACATGTCTATCCTTATATTAAATTTAGTTTTCGTTGTTCACAGTTAACACACGTGATTAGGATTACCAAGAACGTTTACTATATATGCATTTAGTTTAGTACACTAAATGCAATCAACGTTACTCCTTTTCTTTGTTTCTTAAAGATTATATCCTATGAGTCTATGACTGATATGATCAGATAATGTATATTGAATTTGAATTATTGGATGGGGTTTTGAATGTGAATTGTGAAAGATAAAGGATTGTATAAGATTCTTGCAACAATGAAAAGAGGATTCTTGCAAATATCGGAAAGATAAACTTTGAAAAAAATATATACAAATATTAAGTTTATCCAATATATATGGGACCAGATATTGGGAACTGAGTAACCCATATCATCTATGATTGGTCTAAATCTTCACAAATCTTTCCTCCATTCTCTTTTAACCACCTTCGATCGCCTTAGTTTGAAACATATATATGTATCCGAGTATATATATATATATATATATATATATATCTTTTGCATTTTGTGATCGAGTCTTTTAGTAAAGTTGATAGAGGTCCAAAAAAAAGAAAAGGGTAAAGTTATTATCAAAGTTTTCAATAAAATAGTCATAAGTCTACAAAACCATATAATATAGTGGCTAATGCTAAATATGCGTGTTTACTATATGATGATATCAAATTATTCATCTACAAACGTTGTGTAAATACGATAAGATAAGATAATGTCTGGTCATTCTCATCATATCCTCGTTCTTTAAAACTCTGTTTTAGTTTAACAAGAGAGAGATGCGAAAGTGTTTTTTCTTCTGATCATTTCTTTCGCACCGTCACCAAAAATAAAAAAAAAACAATTAACGTGTTCTTCTAGAGGTCATGTGGCCGTGTGGGGATGAAGTCGATAGCAAGCATTTAACTCAAGAGGTCCCAAAGGAGTTGGTGAGTAGCTAGCTGCTATGGTTGAAATTAGAATTACGTGCATTTTAAATATGTTTCTATATTATGTACGTAATACTTCTTAAATTATTCCAATAAATTTTATAAATAGCTTTCATGTATGTAACAAAAGTGTCCGGCTCATCTCAATTGGTAAAGCGAAAGTGTTCACGACTTCGTGGATAATCCGGTAAAGCCCACACTACCCGCAATGTTATAAAACTTCTTAGCTTATATAGCCCATACTCATACATTGGCAAAAGTGGTTTATAAGAATTGGAATCAGAATTACCAAGAAAATTTATATTCGTACGTAATTTCAGGCGGATCTACGCGCATGCAAATAAAACTGAGAATATATTCGTAACAGAAATGAGGTAAAAAAAAGATATTATTAATTAAACGACGAAGAAATCAAGAGATATCCATGAGAAATGGACAAAACAAAACTAAATAAACCCTAATTAACAGAACTTGAGGAAATAAAATAAGAAAAAACAAAACGGGAGACGTGTTTAGTTCTTGGCGTGCTTGATGTGACAAGAATATTGAAGGAGAGGAGCAAAGAAATGGCTCTTAAACATCATGTGAAGATGGCTGTGACACCTCTTGTTCATATTCAAGACGATCTCACAACACTCTTTGTCTAACGCAAAATCGTTCTCCGCCCAACTAGAAAATATTTGCGAGAAACATTTCTCGTTCGGTTTCGACCCATCCTTGGACAAACACTTCTCAAACTCACTGGACTGCGACACGAGAAGAGACTCGAACGGAGGACCCGGAAGTCCCAGGATGTTAGGGAGTCCCGGGATGGTTGGCATTCCCGGGATTCCCGGGATGTTTGGAAACGGGATAGTTGGGATTCCAGGAATTTTTGGGATGTTAGGGAACGAGCCGGGAGGTGAAGGAGGAGCGTTGGGGTCTGAGGTGGAGGAGCAAGCCCAACCAACCTTAGAGTCACCGAAGTTGTCATTGTGGTTGGCTAGATCCGACGGCTTAGGCCATGGTTTCTTTGTTAATCCGACGGTAAGGTTTGGGAAAGAGACGAGGCATAGTATAGCTACAATGATAATGACGCTCTTCATGGTTAAGGCGATGGAACAGAAAGAGATTTTTTTCTTAGCGTATAAAGAAAAATGAGTGAGAATGTATATGGATACGTTTATATAGACTTTTTATTCTTTTGTTTAAAAGTAAAATAACATGATCATGACGATAGAGTTTGTATATACTACGAATATGTTGTAGCAGTTGTTATCTCTATAAACTGATTTGTTTGCAACCATTATCTCGTGTTTGTAATTGATAAAAAATATTTTAATATAGTTTTTAGGAAAATATAAATCAGTTAACATGATGAGGTGATTTGCAATGAAAATGATAAGGTTTGATTAGGGAATTTTTATCAGTTAAAAAACTTACGAGTCACAAGTAATTAATAACGAAAAGAAACATTCAAATGACTTCGTCTTCTAATTATTTTCCGAAGATCCTATAAATTCCAACAAGAAGATCAAACTCTATTTTTTTGTTAAATGTTGTTTAATGTTATTTGTTGGAGATTAGCGAAAATCTAAATAATTTAAAGACTTGCAAATAATATTGTACATATATGGAAGTCATGAATTTTTTTTTTTGTTATATTGAATTACTGAATACTGAGGTTATTAAGTAAACAAATAACGAATAAAAAGGAAAAGAAACATTCAAATCATGTTTCGTCTTCTTAATTATTCCTTCCCAGAATATTCGATTATATAATCACACTCTTCTGAGTTCTGATTATAGAATTTAATTATTCATTGAGGAATAAATAAAATTGAAATTTTTAAATCGATATAACCAAAAGAGCGATTGCATCGTAAAACAGTATAATACAAACAGTTTTCTTGCGTAACGATCTTTTCGATCAAGTCCAAATAATCATATTTTTTAAACGATTTTCACTTTAGTGAATCTTTTCCGATTAATGAGATTGAATCTTTTGGTAATTCTTTTTGTCGTGGTCTTTATCATTTGCAAACAAAGAAAAGAGAGAGATAATTATTCATTAATTAAACTTTGACAAAAAGATCCGTTCATTAGATATGAACGGAAACAAATTGCATGACTAAACGAACCGAAACAAGAAACAAATTATTAAAGGAAAAATAAAACCCTAATTAATTAATCAAAGAACAAAACAAAACGAAGAAGAGAAACTAGGACGAAACATGGCAAGTGTAACGAACAAGAGGAACAAAGAAAGGATCGTTGAAGAATCCCCAAGCAACGTCGTCACATTCACTCTTCATGTTGACAACAAGTTTGCAACAATAGTTACTAACACGAAACAACCTCGTGAAGAAACTCACTTCCATCTGCATCCGACACATCCCAACAGGTCCCATGTTCCTCATACAGCTGTCGATGTGTTCCCATGGATACTGATTATGATGTGGTGGATTTGATGGAGAGTGATCACCACTTGGTGGCGGAGATGGAGCTTTCTTGGGCGTTGGATGTGGAAAAAACGGTGTTGTATAAGGCGGTGATGGAGACTTCTTGGGCACTGGTGGTGGGAGAGACGACGGTGTTGAAGGCGTAGATGGAGCCTTCTTTGGAGAAGGAGGTGGAAGAGACGGTGTTGGCGGCGGTGGAGACTTTTTCGGAGCCGGAAGAGGAGTTGACGGTGTTGATGGAGTTGACGGTGTTGATGGAGTTGACGGTGTTGACGGAGTTGACGGTGTTGATGGTATAGTTGGAAACGGCGTTGATGGAGAAATAGAAATGGCTGGAGCAGATCCGTTGCTATAAGTACATTTCCAAACTTTGGACTCTCCATAGCTGAATCTATGGAGAGTGTTCATATACATCATCTCGTTTCTGGAGACTTTAGACGGTTTTGGCCAATATTTTCCGACGGTTATGGTCGGAAAAGCGAAAAGGCAGAGGAAAGCTGCCGCTACGAAGACGACGGAGATTTTCATCGTTAAGGATTTGTGTGTGTTGTGTGTATTATGAAATGGCCATTAAGTTTTGAGACTAAATCGGTTTATATATAAAGGATTTAAGTTTTTGTTTTAAGGTTAAAAATATAATGAAGATCTTTTAACAAACAAAAACATAACGAAGATAAAATTCATATCTCCTAACTATTATCTTCTACAATATTTAGCTGTTGTAAATATATTATCTCTTGCAAATTCGAAAAGAATATTCTTAACGCGAAAAAAAAAAGAAAAAAAAGAAAATATGTAGACCGCAGATATGTGGGCGTTATTATGTTTACTTCATCAAAGACCAGTTAAAGCCCATATAGGCCCATTTATTATAAAATTGGAGGTTGATGAAAACGGCGTAGTTTAAAAATTAGATAAAGGACCACCTGAAAGACCCGACCCGGAAAGAGAGACCCGGACAACCCGACCCAAATTTTTGACGATTTTTGGTTCGATGTTCATCTTCGTCGTCTACCTTTTACCGGTTAAATAAAATACATTTATTTTTCTGATCTTCCCGTTCGATCTCACTATTTTTTTTTCTAAAAACCTTCGTATGTTCAGATTCGGGTTTGAAGCATATTGATGAACTCGTAATCTCACAGGGATCTAATAAGAGCAGGTAAAGCGAAATGATCAGTTGAAGCTATCAACGAATTTTCCAATTTTGAAATTTCTCAGATCAGTAATCTTTGTTATCAGCTTCTCTCGTTCTCTTGATCGATCTAAATCGTAATTGCGATAACTATAGACTGGAGTTTGTCTTTCAGGAGTTATGGAGTGGGCAACGGTGCAGCATCTGGATCTACGCCACGTTGGTCGTGGTGTGAGCAAGCCGTTGCAACCTCATACGGCGGCGTTTCATCCTACTCAGGCTGTAATCGCTGTTGCCGTTGGTTCTCACATCATGGGTAAGTATATCTCTCGCTATTGATTATGGAGTTTCTTGGCTTCATAGTTGTGATGTTTCGATGTTGAAATCTATATTGGTTTGCAGAATTCGATGCTTTAACGGGATGTAAGATCGCGTCCATTGACATTGGATCTCCAGCTGTTAGAATGTTGTATAGTCCTACTAGCAGCAATGCTGTTGTTGCCATTCTTGAGGTCATTTCCCTCAAAATGCTATTGTAGAGATTTCGTTTTCAATTTAGAATACTTGTTTTAGCTTGGTGATCAGCATATTTAACTGCTTTATTGTTTATTTAGGATTGTACAATTAGGTCTTGTGATTTTGAGACGGAGCAGACATGTGTCTTGCATTCACCGGAGAAGAGGAGTGAGCACATTTCCTCGGATACAGAAGTTCATCTTGCTGTGACGCCACTCCAACCTGTTGTGTTTTTTGGATTTCCAAAAAGAATGAGTGTGACAGGTTTGGTTATCATTTTCTGAGTTCTCTATTATATTAGCGGATTTAGGTGTACGAGTAGATGTTATTTTTCTGATTTGTCTCTTATTGTTCTTTGTTGTAGTTGTTGGAACTGTTGAAGGTGGAAGAGCTCCAACAAAAATTAAGACAGACCTGAAGAAACCAATTGTGAACATTGCTTGTCACCCTCGACTTCCTGTCCTGGTATGATATAACATCCTTATTTTCCGTCTTAGTGTGTAGATTTTGATTTTGTTGTAAACATGGTTAACCTCTTTGTTCAATGCTCTGTCTTTTTCAGTATGTAGCATATGCAGAGGGGTTGATACGAGCTTATAACATTCATACTTATGCTGTTCATTATACACTACAGCGTGAGTATAGGAGGATATCACATGTCTGATTGTCTTTTTTCTTTTCACCTGGGGTATCCTGGAAAATAGCTACCACTTAAAGCTGTTCTTTGTTAATCTAGCAGTTGATAATACTATTAAACTCATCGGCGCAAATTCATTTGCTTTTCACCCAACACTAGAATGGATTTTTGTTGGAGATAGGAGGGGCACACTTTTAGCGTGGGATGTTTCAACTGAAAGACCTAACATGATTGGAATGTAAGTCATTTTTGTTGCTTGTAGCTCTCTGTCAGCTGGCATGAAATTGCTATCCCTTCTTACACATAATAATTCATTCCTGTTTATTATATATTGGAACAACTGCAGAACTCAAGTGGGTTCGCAACCCATCACTTCAATTTCTTGGCTTCCTATGTTGCGTGTACTTATCACTGTATCCAAGGATGGATCTCTTCAAGTGTGGAAGACACGGGTTATAATCAATCCCAACAGGCCTTCGGCACAAACAAACTTTTTTGAGCCTGCTGGTAAGACTGATGTCTCTTAAAGAGGAAATCTTTTTTCCTCCCGATTTAGGAATAATTCCCATGATTTGGTTTGGAAACTTTGATTACGCATCATAGCACTATCCTTTGTTTATTCTGCAGCTATGGAATCGATAGACATTCCTAGAATTCTCTCTCAACAGGGTGGGGAAGCTGTTTACCCTTTACCACGAATCAAAACTATAGAAGTTCACCCAAAGCTGAACTTAGCAGCTTTGATTTTTGCAGTTAAGAATATTCATTATACTTCCTACTGGCATTCCCAAGTAGAAGTGTGGCTTCTTTCTTTGACATACTGGATTTTGATACAGAACATGGCGGGTAATGAGAACACTCAAAATCGAGCAGCTCAGACTAGGGAAGGAAGGAAGCAGCTCTTTGCAGTTCTGCAAAGTGCTAGGGGGTCTTCAGGTGAACACAAATTTTATTTGAACATAACAAGTGATACTCTTCTTAAGCTGTATGGATGTGTCTCTTGAGAGTCGCCAATCCTCCGTTAATATCTAGGGTTGTGGATTCAACCAGAGTTGTTTGGTATCAATATCCTGCTTTCTAACATTTGAAGTGATAAACAGCTTCTGTTCTAAAGGAAAAGCTTTCATCGATGGGTTCCTCTGGAATTTTAGCCGAGCATCAACTTCAAGCTCTGCTACAAGAGCATCATCACAAGGGGTAGGTTGATATTCCTCATGCAGTCAGGGTTGGAAATTTCGTAAAAATTTACTATCATGTGGTGTGAACATGCCATGAATTCCTTACCGTATGACTCAAGTTGTTCATATTCATCTGCTTCATAGTTCATTCTATTACTTTTCTGCAGCCAGGGTCAACTAACAATTTCAGATATTGCACGGAAGGCATTCCTGTATAGTGTATGAATTTTTTACCTTGCCTAGAAATTATGTTTGTTTTATTATTAGGAACTATCTTTAGCTAAGTCCATGACATAATCCTTACAGCATTTTATGGAGGGCCATGCCAAAACTGCTCCAATATCAAGGTTGCCCCTTATTACCGTCGTGGATACAAAAGATCAACTTAAAGACATTCCTGTTTGCCAGGCATGTAACTGTTGTTTAGAGCTTCTTTTCTGTAATATCTGATTTATGCCTAACTGATTGGATTATTTGACAGCCATTTCATTTGGAGCTGAATTTCTTCAATAAGCCAAATAGAGTTCTACATTATCCTGTGAGAGCCTTTTATATCGAGGGCCTTAACCTCATGGCACACAGTCTCTGTTCTGGAACGGACAACATCTACAAGAAGCTGTACACATCGGTATTATCTGATATCATGTGATTTCGTTTTATTTATTGGTTTCCTTTTACTTACAATACTTTTTTTGTTCAGATTCCCGGAAATGTGGAATATCATTCAAAACACATTGTTTACAGTCGTAAAAGACACCTCTTTCTGGTTGTCTTTGAATTCAGTGGTGCTACAAATGAAGTTGTGCTTTACTGGGAAAATACAGGTTCTCAGCTGCCTAATAGCAAAGGAAGCACTGCTAAAGGTTTGTCTAGTCATTGGATTCCCTTGCTACTCTTTAAAGAACTTTCCATCTCGCCTCAGAATTTGTAGTTGTTGAAAACATTAAGTGGTATTATACCACATTCAATCATTTATATGTACCAGGTGTACAATGTATGCTATAAAACAATAGGTGGTCTTTCTGCTGAGAGACTGATGCTAGGGTCCACTGCTGTTTACCCTAGGGACTAACAATCAAGATGCGGAAGATTTCAATAAATTATATGTTAACTTGAAAGAGATGCAAGTTTAGGCGTTCATCCTTTTTGTTTTCCTGTGTTTCTGAATGCGTAAATGAACAAGAGAGGACTAACCTCAAAGCGATACTTTGTAATATGCAGGTTGTGATGCTGCCTTTATCGGCCCAAATGACGATCAGTTTGCAATTCTTGACGAGGATAAGACAGGACTGTCTATGTATATCCTCCCAAAACTTACCACCATGGAAGAGAATGAGAAGAATCTGTTATCTGAAGAGAACCAAACCAAAGAGACGAATGTTTCTGGAATTCAGGGTCCACAACAATTCATGTTTGAGACAGAAGTCGATCGTGTTTTTTCCACACCGATAGGTGTTGCATCAGATAATCATTTTCTTGAAAATTACTTATCAATGGGACCATGCCATCGCTAACTGATGTCTCTTTAAATTACAGAGTCCACTCTGATGTTTGCTTGTAATGGAACCCAAATTGGGTTGGCAAAGTTGTTTCAGGGCTATCGTCTCTCAGCTTCAGATGGTCATTATATTTCAACACAAGGCGAGGGACGAAAGTCAATCAAGTTGAAGAAACATGAAATAGCTCTTCAGGTATGAAAAACTCTGTACAAAGCATGAATGTCCTCCTAATTGCTGGTACAGGCAGACTGCAACATCTATTATAACTCGTACTGTTACTAGTAGAGTAATAGTTTGGTAAAATTCACAGCCAAATTAAACTTTTGATATTTAGTTTCTGATTCTGTGACCAGCTGAATAAGTGCAGTCATTTTATTCATTACCCTTTGATGGGGTTTACACATGGCCAGTTATATTTTAAAGTAAAACGATCTCGTTCAGAAATTAATGATGACAGGAAAATTACTCGTCAAGTTGGTGTTAGCTATTCTATTGCTGTAAAAAATTGGTTGATTTGAGAAGGGTCAATGATATAATTGTTCCTGAAATTTTGGTCAATAAATTTGGTATAATGTAGAGTATTTTTAGAATGTGTTTTAGATCTCCAAAATATCATTTCCCCCTCAACTGTATAAAGAACTAATTGTTGTCTCAAACTGGACAGGTTCAATGGCAAGAAACACCTCGAGGATATGTCGCAGGGATATTAACAACCCAAAGGGTGCTGATGGTGTCTGCAGATTTTGATATATTGGCAAGCAGTTCGACGAAATATGATAGAGGACTACCATCAATATCCTTATTAACCCATCTTTCTTTCCTTTCAATCATGTGCATTATATGTTAATTTTATTTATATTTATGATCATTAATAATTTGAAAACCTTAATTTATGCGAACTTTAGATCTCTTTTATGGGTTGGGCCTGCCTTGCTCTTTTCTACTACTACTGCTGTATGTTTGCTTGGCTGGGATGGCAAAGTAAGGACCATTCTTTCTATTAGTACTCCGTACGCAGGTAAGCAGATCTTGATTCTCTTTATGTTTAAGGTGATTTTACTGTATTTTCATTCTCTTAAATTATATCGTCTTCAACGCAGCCTTAGTTGGTGCCTTAAATGACCGCCTATTGCTTGCTAATCCCACTGATATAAGTCCGAAGCAGAAAAAGGGGATTGAAATCAAGAGCTGTCTAGTTGGGCTACTTGAACCGCTTTTAATCGGATTTTCTACAATGCAACAAACATTTGAACAGAAAGTGGACCTTTCTGAAATAATGTATCAAATAACAACAAGGTTACCCCTGTCCCTTTTTTCTTCTCTTACACACATATATATATGTCGATACTTTAAATAGGTGTGCAGGATATACATCAATGAGTTTTTTTTTTGTCTCTTTCCCTAGCTATCTTTATTGGCTCCATTACCATGCTAACTTATTAGCTTAATTATTATATTTCTATATATATATTGGATGCAGGTTTGATAGCTTGCGAATTACTCCAAGATCTCTTGATATTCTTGCTAGAAGCGCTCCAGTGTGCGGAGATCTTGCTGTATCACTAGCTCAAGCAGGCCCTCAATTCAACCAGGTGAGTCAAGTTCAGTAGATTTTATGACCAGAACTCTCTCCCAGAAGATGTGATCTTTATTAAACTTTTTGCAAAAATTAGGTACTACGTTGTGCATATGCGATAAACGCTCTGCGGTTCTCCACGGCATTGTCGGTTTTAAAGGATGAGTTCCTGCGTTCTAGAGACTATCCAAAATGTCCTCCAACTTCTCTTTTGTTCCAGAGGTTCCGGCAGCTCGGATATGCCTGTATCAAGTAAGTAAACTTTCTGTGCAGGACATATGTAGCATCTGAGTATCTAAAAATATTGTTAGTACTTATTTGACGGCCTATTCAACCTCATTTTCTGTTAGACTAATATATGTGGGAGTTTACGGCATCTTGAACTGGACCTTGAAAAGTTAATCACAAGTACTTTTCACCACCTTCACTATCTATAGTTAGTTGGAACTTGGATATAACACTTCTTGACCCTTGTAGCTACATTGCATCTCTATGCTAGTTTCTCAAGGAAATGTTTTCGGCAAGGTTCAGTCATCTAACTACTTGGTCATTTTGTACTGTAGATATGGTCAATTTGATAGCGCTAAGGAAACTTTTGAAGTAATAGCCGACTATGAGAGCATGCTAGATCTTTTCATATGCCACCTGAACCCTAGTGCTATGCGTCGTCTTGCCCAGAAATTGGAAGAAGAAAGCGGAGATCCCGAGTTGAGACGATATTGTGAAAGGATTTTACGAGTGCGGTCTACAGGATGGACCCAGGGAATTTTTGCTAATTTTGCAGCTGAGAGTATGGTTCCAAAAGGACCAGAATGGGGTGGTGGCAACTGGGAAATCAAGACTCCGACTGACATGAAGAGCATACCTAAGTGGGAGCTTGCTGGGGAAGTAATGCCATATATGAAAAACGAAGATGGAACCATCCCCTCAATAGTAGCTGATCATATTGGTGTTTATTTGGGCTGCGTCAAAGGTAGAGTTAATGTTGTGGAAATTAAAGAAGACAGCTTAGTTTCTAAACCTGGAGGGCTTAGTTTGTTGGGTAAACCTGTATCGGATAAACCTTTGGCACTTCCTGCTGGTGAATCCAGTTCGTTGATGGGTCTGGAATCCCTTGGAAAACAAAACGTAGCTGATGAACAGGCAAAGGCTGCTGAGGAATTCAAGAAAACAATGTATGGGGCTGCTGGTGATGGCAGCAGCAGTGACGAGGAAGGTGTTCCAAAAACTAAAAAATTGCAAATTAGAATACGAGAAAAGCCAACATCCACCACTGTGGACGTCAATAAGCTTAAAGAAGCTGCTAAAACGTTTAAACTCGGAGATGGGCTAGGCGTAGCAATGAGTAGAACAAAATCAATTAGTGCTGGATCCCAGGATTTGGGCCAGATGTTAAACCAACCTTCTTCCTCAACAGCTGCAACTACAGCTGCTCCGAGTTCTGCATCTGCTCCTGTTGATCCTTTTGCGATGAGCTCATGGACGCAGCAACCTCAACCAGTTTCTCAACCAGCTCCATCTGGTGTAGCCGCACCAATACCGGAAGACTTTTTCCAAAACACAATCCCATCTGTTGAGGTTGCCAAGACATTGCCTCCTCCTGGCACTTATCTTTCAAAAATGGATCAAGCTGCTCAAGCTGCAATAGCTGCACAGGGCATAAATCAAGGAAATAATACTACTCTGCCTGATATTGGTCTTCCCGATGGTGGCGTTCCTCAACAGTATCCTCAACAGGCAAGTCAACAACCGGTTGCTCCATTTCAGACTGTTGGACTTCCCGACGGTGGTGTTCCTCAACAGTATGGTCAGACCCAGGGGCCATCCCAGGTTCCAGTTTCTACGCAGCCTCTTGATCTTAGCATTCTTGGAGTTCCAAATACCGGTGATTCTGGGAAGCCTCCTGGACAGCCTCAGTCCCCTCCTGCATCAGTTCGTCCTGGACAGGTAAATGTGTATTTGATTTTTTTCTATGTGTTTGCATGCCGATCAATTTGCTAATGTTCTATATCAAGATAAAATGGACAGCTAAATGTGTATTTTATTTTTTTCTGTGATTGCATGCCGATCAACTTGCTAATGTTCTGAAATTACATATATCAAGATAAAATTCGACACATAAAGTGCATAAATCTCACAGTTGCTTTATCCTCTATGATCACTACTCTCCTTAGGTTCCACGTGGAGCTGCAGCTCCGATTTGTTTCAAGACTGGACTTGCCCATCTTGAACAAAACCAGCTTCCAGATGCACTGTCTTGCTTTGACGAAGCATTCTTGGCTCTGGCTAAAGACCAATCACGTGGAGCGGATATCAAAGCTCAAGCCACTATTTGTGCTCAATACAAGATAGCCGTAACTCTCCTTCGGGTAACTAACTCATATATCTCCCCTCTTATAAAAAGTAAATGATTCTATTCGAAAAGATAGAATCATCTTATCAATGTTTCTTTCCCCTCTCCCCCATCTGCAGGAAATTTTGAGGCTACAGAGAGTCCAAGGCGCGAGCGCATTGAGTGCAAAGGACGAAATGGCTAGACTTTCAAGGCATCTAGCTTCCCTGCCACTACTAGCCAAGCACCGCATAAACTGCATACGCACTGCAATCAAAAGAAACATGGAAGTCCAAAACTATGGCTACTCAAAGCAGATGCTTGAACTGCTTTTATCAAAGGCACCAGCAAGCAAGCAAGAAGAACTAAGAGGACTAGTCGATCTCTGTGTCCAGAGAGGCACATCGAACAAATCCATCGACCCGCTCGAAGATCCTTCTCAGTTATGCTCCGCTACGCTCAGCAGATTATCAACTATTGGATACGATGTTTGTGATCTCTGTGGTGCAAAGTTTGCTGCTCTTTCGTCACCCGGTTGTATCATTTGTGGTATGGGAATCATCAAACGATCTGATGCACTCGCTGGACCAGCACCTGTATCCACACCATTCGGCTAAAGGTGATAGACATTATAGCGGTTGGTTCAATTAACGTCAGGCAAATACCAAACTAGTTACATGTAAGAGCATTCGATCTATTTTTGTGGGGTTTGTTTTCGGTTTATTCGTGTGTATATGATTTGATTATTTGTATCTGTTTATTTCAATACGTGGCTAATACAATTTGTAACCTCACTCTTCTTTGTCCACCAGGTTATCTTTATTCATTTTCTTTTGTTTCAGTTTACTTTCAACAAATATCAAAACGAAAACATTTTCTAAAAGAATATTAAGTTTTGTGATGGAGAACCATTATTTGATTTGTCAGACAATTTGGAGAAATTGGGTGCACCAGAGACGACTACTGTGAAAATTATTTTTGGTAACATCAAATCGAGACTGCAACACCCACTTAAAATTTTCTACGCTCTCTCAATGGCGTGATATGTAAGTAAGTATCAAATACCTTAGACCTTGATAGCAGTGGTATCAACAAGACAACAAGGTCAAAGTACGAGCCGCAAATGCATCTTAGCTTTCATGAGTACGTTGGATATATACTGTAGTTAATATAGTTTTAGTCTCTCATTTTTATGATTAAAGAATAAAGCTGTTTTTTCCTAATATGGAAATCTTTAAACCTTGCTTGACAACAACAACAACAACAACAACAACAACAACAACAACAACAACAACAAAAAAGGAAATATTTAGATTTTTAGACCTTAATAAATCTTAGTTTTTGCTGTCCCGAAAACTCTCATCTAATGTGTAAAAAATATGAGAACGTACTTATTCAGAGAGAAACTCACGTGCTTCTGAATTCTAGTTTACCTCATGGTAGGTAACAAATCATGATTAACAAATGATATCAAAATGCAAACTTATATGATACAAAAGAGTTTAAGATGGTACGGAAAATGTATCAACCTTAAATTTTATTCATGATCTAGAATTATGAATCCATCATCAAGTATTACAAATGGTATAATATGGTATACAATAATTTAAAAAAATACAATGTATTAAATAAAGCTATAAACTAATAGACCTTTCTTCTAAGCTGTAGGTTCATCGTTCTTGACAGCATGACCAATCCCGGGGCTATGTCCTGGTGTTGTGGGTTTGAACTCATCTCCTTTCTTATGTCCCATCCCTGGACTGTTTCCTGGAGAAGTAGGTGCGAAATCATCAGTGGTTCCAGTTATGAAATGATCTTGACCGTTCGCTTTCTGCAATCGTCTTTCTTCCGTGGGTGAGAAGTCATCCTTAGACCCCTTAACATTCACATTCCCTCTCTTGTGCCCTATTCCAGGACTGTTTCCCGGCGAAGTGGGTGCAAAATCTTCCGTAGTTCCTGTTTTGAAGTGATTTTGACCGTCCCTTTGTTGAGTCTTTTTTCCTTCCGTATGTTTGAAGTCATCTTTAACCCTTTCTGCATTGGCATTTGCTTTCTTATGCCCCACCCCAGGGCTGTGTCCTGGGAAAGTAGGCGCGAAATCGTCTGTGGTACCGGTTTTGAAATGATCTTCACCGGTCGTTTTTTGCAACTTTCTTCCTTCCGTGGGCTTGAAGTCATCTTGAAACCCTTCAACATTAGCATTACCTTTTTTATGTCCCACACCAAGACTGTTTCCTAGAGAAGTAGGCACGAAATCACCTGTAGATCCAGCTTTTAAATGATCTTGATCTTTTGTTTTCCTCAACTTTCTTGCTTCAGTGGTGGTTGCTGTTTGGGAAAATACCATCGAGATCACGAGAATGGTCACACTGAAAGTGAGTAGTTTCATGTTGCTGTTTTTGTGAATTTCGAAGTAAGGTTTAGGAGTTTTTTTTTGTATATGAGAGTAGTTATGTAGTTGTACTGAAATTTGGAGTAAGAATGCCCCAAAGAGATTGTATTTATAGTGCTATGAGTTTGCTTAGTTTGCTGTTCATTTAATTTAAAATGTGTGGACAATGGCCACATTGATTGATTTTGGACCGTCTATCTATCAATTCAATAGTATTGATCATACTACAAAGTATTCATATAATATAAAACCATTTTTAAAAACTTGAAGGGGTTTGTTTCTAATATAAAACCATGATCAAATAGTCACAAATTTGGTTTTCAGTTCCAAAAAAAAATTAAGAAATTATACGTTTCTTGTTTATATTATTTTTCGGGAAAAACATCAGAAAAATATAGTTTAAGGAGATGATATTTTTGGGTTTACAAAGAAAACAAAAAAAAGGAGATGATATTTTTGTTGTTGTTGATAGGAATGTTAAATTTCATTAAAATGGAAGAGATGAAATAATTTGGTAATGAGTTTTTTAAAAAAACATATAACATTCCTTTGTCGACATTACCAACAGCTGCCCTTTGAAATGGAGTACCAAACAAATGCTTTCTTAGTTTCTCTATTGAATTCTCCATTTACACATGCAAATAGACAACAAGTGGGTACGCATTTTTATTTAGTTTCTCGTGGTTAAATGAAATAGAAAATGCTATAATAGTGTATCAATGGACGATCAATATTAAGCCTGTGGTTAAAGGAGATTCCAATTATTATTGGTAGATTTCTATTTTTTATGTTGAAGGGTGAAATTAATATACAATATTATTACAAAGTCGGTCCTAAACCTCACGTAGTGCGCTCCATTGTTGAATATACAACGCATACTATTTTTGTATTCCGAAAGATTTTTTAAACGATACATGTTGAACTAATTAACATTTTAGTTTGAAAATACTTAAATTAATCGGCTCATTGTTTTTGAAATGAAATCAAAGGCTAAGAAAAGCCGCCCTTTAGCCACCACAGAAATGCATTTCAAACGAAAAGACTATTTTAATATCACACGAGTTTAAATTAAAGAACACTAATGATTTGACAAAAGATCTTTTCTATTGACCTTTTCTCTTCTTTCAAAAGTCGAATGTGAAAACGTTATAAAAATTAAAAACACTAAATATGATCCTAAGCATGTTTGACTATATATATTGCATAGTATTGTTGAGATTTTTATTTTTATGTACATATAGATTTTTACATACTACGCATACAAATATAATCTCAGTCACAAATATAAGATCTTCCACTACCCCATAATAAAGGTTGGCTACCATCAAATGCCTTCTTGTTGTATATATGAAAAGATATTTTCGAAGTGAGACAATACTCTCAATAATTTTCAGAGATTGTTACCTCTCTTGTTGATTCCGAAGTTGTGAGATTGATAAACGATATGTTCATCGTTATAATTTCTGACATGGTAGGATCATATATGAGATGGGGAAAAAAAGAGGTTGCTCTTGGTTTTGAATCTCATGAACTAATAAAATGAGTCTTCAAATGGGGGGACGAGAATGGCTATATTAGAACCATTTTATCGACTTGGTATATGTTTGTGGGTGTTATTAGTTTCCTTGCCAACTCGAACTCGCATGTGTCCGACAACGCCGCCAAGCTTTCAAAGAATATACCATTTCCAAATAAATAATAGTGCCAAAACAAAAACAAATCAAAAGAGGGAATAAATAATAAACCAAAATATAGAAAAGTGAAAGTAGTCAATAGATTCAGTAGAATAATGTCAAAGGCACCATCACCATCAACACAAAACCACTATATGGTCCCTACGAGTCACTTCACCACTCACTTCACTTTTTTTGGTCTTCACCTAATTAAACCCTTTTAATATATATAGATATGTAGGACATAATATCATAATAGTTTAAGAGTTTAATCAATTATAATTACCGTGTTGACAAACAAAAAGAATCAATATGATTGCCATTGACTATTACAACACAAAAGAAAAACATAAGAGAATATACTTAGTAGAGACATTCAGATCTCAAAATTTGATTCCTATGCCTATTTCATGTCAGTCTCTTCAAACTTTAGCATTTTTCAGGACATAATACCTATTTGCTAACAGCTTTTGTAATATGTGAATGATATGGCGGTATTAATCATATGTTTTCGAACTAGCATCTATTTTCTATTTCTCTCGGTTTATACCACAAAAAACTATAATTTAATAAACATGTATAAATGAAATTTTCCAGTCCAAACCGTTGTAACCGTTCGTAACTCTTTTAGTTTGGAAATCGAAGAATTACAATATTGGTTAAACAATGCGCATGCATGTTTCTACATAGACCACTTGAGATACTACGGGGAAAAGGGATTATAAAAGGAGAAACAAAATAGTGAACATGGACATGTTGAAAAGTGAAACAAAGCTTTAAAATTTGGTTGGCTCCTGCACACAGGGAAGTTCCACTAAGGGACCTACCGTAGCCTCCGCCACCCCAGGCTCCTATTTATGTCTTCATACATACAATGCATGTATTATCAAGTTGTTCTCTTTCATAATGAAACGCTCGAGAGATATCTTTGCAAAACGTTAATGTGTTTTTCTCTTATTCAACCTTGGTTTTAAATTTCGTTGTAATATTGGAAACTTCTGTCTTGATCATATAATTTCTACCATTACTCAACTTCTCTACCTCTTTGATATTGTATGCGTGGGAGGTATTTTACATAAATGAATCGTTTAAACATGTGAAGGTATCAAAAAGTATATATATATATATGTGTGGCTTAAGGAAGTCAAAAGAAATGGAGAGAAACAATTTGAAAATTACACGTACGTGTGTGTGATTGTGTCCTAGGAGAGAATTAATAATGTGATTTGGAAGTAAGCATCAAAGATATATAACGTAGATGTTTAACTCTCTCTTCATTAGTTAATTATGAGAAATCCATGTTAATATAAGTATAACAACATAATGATTGTGCTTTACTTTAAGCAATTTTCAATTAGTATATACTCTTTGTTTTTCTTTTTGAATTCCATTCGATTAGTTTATACAACAAACAAACAAAAAATGCCTAATTTTATGAACTGTCGCATAACATATATTCTTAGTAAAAGGTCACTTTGATTCCAATATTAATTAAAAAAAAAGCATCACGAACGAATCAATTTTATAAGGAATCACAAGTCACGATCAAAGATTTGTAAGGCTGTTGCACTCTCCTCACCTTTCCAACCTTAAAGTGCTGGCCTGGCCAAGTCTCAAAATTTTAGCGGTTCAGAGACATTCACTCTTGCTTTTTCCTCTTTCTTTGTTTTTTCTTTTTCCTTTTTTTGGTATGTTTATAGGCATCTTTTCAATTAAACTACACTATTTCCAAGCTTCTTTAGTTACTTCCTGCCCCAAAGGCCAAAGTGAATCTTTATATAATGAAAGCTGAGATATTATTCTCTCTGATTTGATATGTAGTAGTACTACAAGTGTACAACCTTAGTTTAATTCACTGATATGATACTTTCTCATAAAACTAATTAAAGAAGAGGACAGTGATTAAACTATGCCCACTTGTTTCTAATGATCAGTTAGGTAGACGTGTTAGTTAATTAGTTTTAATAGCAAATTAGTAAAAGCCAAAATCTTTAGTTCCTTGTAATTGTGTTGGTTTGATCAACTAACGTGTAACCAAGTAAAATAATATCACTCACATATCAAGAGAATGTGTATACGCGAAATAGCATGTCGTCGTATAAGACTGCATGATATTGAATAAAACAGTGTATCATGAAACTCACCGCTCACGTGAAACCATCTACGTACTCTTGTTTATGTGCATTTGTAGTAATCTCACTCAAAGTCAATTACAAAACAAAAGGAAAATTCAAGGTTACTTAGTAGTACATGTACTCTTGTTTCTGAGCTATTTAGAATTGTAAGATGAATGCAAACAACTTCTCGTGAACCCATTTAATTCTCTACTTAAAAGAAACAAAACATGAATCATGTGAAGGTCACAAGAAATCGAATATGTTCAAGTAAAGAAGAGTTGGAATAATCGAAAGCAGATAACGGATTCTGAATGGTCTTCTTCTTGGGCCTATTCTCAAGGCCCACTTCATCAAGTCGTAATGAAATTAAAAATCTAAAGTCTAAACAAATAAACACCTTAAATTGACATCTAAAAATAAGCAATACACTTTCCAATCCCCCTATACAACCAATGAGAAGATTTTAAAAAAACAATACAAAACAAAATCATATCTGTTCTAAGATGAAATGAAGAAAAATGAAAAGATCAACAAGTAGTTGAGCAGAAGAACCTAAAGAAGAAGTCGAAAAGCTTTAAACATCAGACCTCCTTTGTTTTTGCATTTTGCAAACCCTTTTTAGTTGATTGTAGAAGAAATGTCTCTCTAAGATAAGTTATAAAAACACTAATAATCTGCTCGTAGATATTTCTCGTACTCAGTCCCGTTCAACGTCTTGTTTATATCTTCCCAGTTCTTTATGTGATCTGACAAATCTCCTCTGTGTATTTTTACCTGTCTGCTTGACAAATCCTTCACAGGAATGTTCAAAAACTCTTGAACTTGTTTCAATTTCTGCATCAAAACCCCAAAAGCACTTAACATTGGTTATTCTGAGTTAAAGCAAAAAATAATGTATATTCACTAACTTTGAAGGTGTTGTGAAATCTTACCGTTTGATTTCTTATGAGATCTTCGTAGAAGACAACGATATGACGAGTGGTATTGAAATATTCTAATGCCTTTGCAGCTGAATTCTCTGTTTCTTGTAAATCGTGGATCAAAGATGTTGAGTTGATTACCGGCTTATACTTAGAAAGTGCATCTGCCTGCAGTTTTGAATTCGAAAGAATCAAGAAACTAATTGAAAACAAGAATCCGGAAAAACAAAACATTTGTATGCAACTATGCATAAAATAATCAAACCTCTTCCGGAGAATGAACATGAGACTTGTGAGTCCCATTCAATAGCTTAGCATAACGGTCATAAGAATTTGCCAACACAGAAACCATTCTTCTTAGAGGATTCCTTCTGAATAGAAATATTGCCGAGACTCCTCTTCGGTTAAAGTAATCAACTATCTCTTTATGGTTATCCATCAAACCCTGCAACGGATTCAGATCAAGAACTCGATAAAAAAACCCGATAGTAACTGGCTCGGTAACGATTCAAGATTTGTGTGTTTATTATACCTGATTAAGCATCCATTTGAATCCAATTGCAGCAGAGCATTCGTTCTTTGAAGCACTCGTAAACCAATCAAGATTATAAACTCTATCAAGAGTCTGAATGATTGAAGATATGTTTTTTCTTCGATCCAAAACCGAGAAGATCTCTCCGTTAGAACTCACATTGTTATGACTATTCAACAACGTTTCGAACCAACCGCTTCCTGATCTCTGCATCGACAGTATCGCAAAGTACCTCACCGGATTATGCCCACATTCATCTCTGGTTTAAGAATAACCCCAAAAACAAAGATGTCAGCAAACAAAAGATACATAGTCAAAAACATTGACAAGAACAGAAGTGACATAAGTTACCTATTAAAAGTCTGTGGCTTTGGGTAATGAATCCGAGTAACAAAGCGTAACGAGTGAGAATCAATAGGACTAGTTTGCACAAGCTGGGAGCTTTGGAAACTGACATTACCAAACTGTTTTAAGCAAACGGAGCAAATGTAGAGACCACAGACCATAGCAAACACCAGAACTATCATCCTTAAGAACAATGGTGATTTCTTTGGTTGCTTTATAACAATCGCTGCACTGTCCTGTTAACAAACCAAAACATCAAAATCAAGAACTGATACTAAACCCTAAATCAAACTGTTTCAACTGAATCTTCTTCCTTAAATCAGAATCAAATAAACAACACATTTTGATTCAATTTATCAGACAAGAATCGAATCAATACTAAATCTAAAACCAAACTAACTTTTTTTTCATGAAATCAAACAAAACAAAAAAACAGATGTTTTTTTAGTAGATTTGATAGATAAAACATACATGCAGAGATACCCAGAAGCTTAATCACAAAAATATAAACGAAGAGAGCTTAAAAGAGGAACCTTTCCGAATAAACAGATGAACTCCGCCATTGATGCTTCTAGGAAGCTTGTAAAAACAGAGTAAATACAAACTAAACAGAGGCCTTACTGCCTTAAGATACAGAGACGAGTTGATGGATCCATGAATCCAGCTCAGCTACAGACAATCTAAGAAGGAAGAAGAAGAAGAAGCTAAACCCAAATGAGTTTTAAGCAAGTTGGAGTGTCTGAGCAAAGATTTTGTAATATTAATTACGTGGAAAGCAGAGCCATTGTCATTAAAACATGGCTACTGTACTGTCTTTTTTATTTCTTTTCTTCTTCGTTAATTAATTTTAAGTCCCAGAAATTAAAACCTAATTAACAGAATTAATTAATTTCTGGTTTTAATCAAGTCTCTCTGATCAGGAAATTTATTAATTGATTCCTTTGTTTTCTTGATTGACTTTGTTAATACTTTCTCATTTGGTGTCATTACGTAAGTTGATGTATTACTACTATGTTTTATATAGAAACTTAGAAGTTGACTATTAAATAAAAAAAAAATAAGGTTAATTATGAATTTGGATATTTTAGAAAACTTCTTTTTGACGAATACAAATTTTAAATTAAAGAGAGAGAGAGAGAGCCACTGAGTCACGCGTGACCGTATGGTCTGAACGTTACTCTTTTGCTTCGTAATTACTCTAATTTTAAATTGCTACTATAGTTTACAGCTTTACATCAATACTACTATACGAGTAGTGTCGTGATGATGATACTTTACACTAAAGAATAATAATGACTAATAATTCTTACGTAGTGTTAAAATTTGAATATTCAGCAACATACTAAATACAAATCTTTACGTTGTCTTTATTTACTAACCTTGTTTAGCGGAAGTTATTATGTCCCTTTTTCGTCTACCTATTTATCTTTTATTTGATCATTTACTTTAGTTTATACTAATTGATCTAATAATTTATACATTGACATACGAGTCTTGTGTGCAAAAGACTTGGTACGTAAAAGAGACTTATGAAGTTTTTTTTTTTTTTGTTTCAGTGTGCTTTTAATTAATGTTGTTAGTTTAGAAGTGTTAATCATGTAAAGATTATATAGTTACAATACTTTTGCAATATTAAAATTTGTGTTGAAAGATCATCCTAAAACAGCGATGAAGAATATTCAATCTTCTTTCTTAAATATATAATTATTATCGAAAGAGAATTGTATTTTCATAGTACTACTAAGTACTAACCACTACGAAAATACAAAACGCATATATTATGACAAAATACAAAAACGAATAAGAAAATACAATGACACACACGCATAAGAGTTCGAGCTACCGACACCGTACGTTATTATTACTGGTCGGCTTATCAAACCGAATCTTTGGTCTTTACGATATGTATTATGTAAATGACCTAATCGGAGTATAAATTTTGCTGGTACAAAATAGTATAAACGTACCGGGTTCATCGCTGATTGAGACGGTCGTCCAATGTCCATTGATGATGGTAGAGCCTTATTTGAGCAATCCTATTAATTTTTAGCTCCGAGGAGGGCTAGTGTGATTCCATGTGTCGATATTTATTGCTCACATACTTGATACATGGTAAATAGAAAATCTTTATAACAATTTAACCCCAAAAACATACACTAATATTTACTGTTCATGTGAATAAAGTCATGTAAACTACATATAGATTTCCATATATAATATATACTTTATGTATATATCATTATTAGTGGTAGGCAGGCAAAAAATTGAATAATATATTACATATTATCATTATTAGGCTTAGGCATGGGATATTATAATATGCATAGCATCATCACTTACATAGATAAAAATAAAATCAAAAAAACATACAAAATTGTCATGTGTTTCCTTCTTCCATCGTTGCGTTATATAAAAAGAGGAAAATTACGAAATATTGGAAAAGCAAGCCTCGCACCAGCTTATTAATCAATCACCCACCAAATTAATTTAGTTTTCTTTTTTTTCATACCAACCAATCGTTTTGTTTTCGGGGATAAAAATGTATTTAGTTTCTTTATTCTAAAGAAAGAAAAACGAAGAAAAGAGAAGAGAAGAAGAAACTTTGTTTATATGGAGATTGTCCTGTCCTTATTTGTTTAATATTCCTAACAAACGAAAAGGATTTTGAGTTGGTACCACATGGCTCAAGACTTCAACCAAAGTCTTTGAACCTTTTGAGTGGGATCCGATGTGTCTCTCATCGAGATGTAAGAATCAAACTTGGTGCGAGTCATTACAAACACGTTAGGTCGACGACACTTGGGAAGTTTGGGTGAGATCCCGAAGATTTGTCTCTATTTTAACTTTCGATCATAGTTGGGCTTATTTTGGTTTTCACTTTTTATGATTGCCACATTGAAATAATTAAACCTTTTTTGTGCATGCAAAGTATATGTTTGAGAATTAAGATGTGTAAATGTGCTTGTATTGATCCAATAACGTGATGGTTTGTAACTTGTATTGTAGATTTCAGTTGTTGGACTCACAAAATCGACGAAGCAGGCCCAATTAGACGATGTTTCGAAACCCATATCAATTTCTTAATTCGAACGAACTTTCTCACGAAACTTATTTAAGGGAAAATAATTCTTCTTTTGAACATTCTAACAAAAACATATACGAGATTTCTTTGTTCTTCATAAACATCAACTGGATTTTACATTGAATTTTCTTCACTTAAACCTAATTCTCCTCATCCAGTTGTGTTATATCCTGAATTGTGTCACATTTTCATATATTTTCAGTAGCTTTTTTGATTGGAAACCTAGAACTATATATATGTAATTGTCTGTATTTGTAGAGCATCATAATACTGTCCCAAGAAAAGAAAGAAGAAGATTCCAGGCTGAGTAGATACGCCCAGTCGTTAGAAGTCAAATCGTGTTTTTGTCGTTTTTCTCTATAACAAAACACATACAAACATAATTGAATGATGAAGAGAGTAGGAGAAACCATATTGTATTCTCTCAAAAACTTATGAAATTGTTATTAGAAATATCTAGCAAAGTATAAAAGACTAGAAAACATATATTTTGATCATATAACGATTTATATTATTATTATTTATTTTGTTACCGTGACTGTAAAATGGAAGAGCAAGTATATGGATACGTACGTGATCGTGGCCTAAAATGTAGAAGGCGAACTTAGGAGGAGGGCCACGTGAAAACCTCTGTGATATATAGCTAGACAACGATGGACCATGAAGAAGGGCACACACGATATAAGAGAAGCACTTCTTCTCGAAGTTCATTTACTCTTTTATATATAAAGACACCATCTCTTTGTCCTCTCTCAGCTTCTACTTCCCACTAACCACCAAAATTGTATATTTTCCTCTTTATTTCTTTTCTAAATCAATTTATACATTGAAACTTTTACTCTCTAAATTACTTCTTTTTTGGTGTTTGTGTTTGCTTTTATGTGGGTCTACCGCTTGTCCTACTCGTGTGTTTTTGCTTCACCTTGTTTTAAGGTTAATCTTTTATTATTGCTTGAAATTTAAAAACTGTATGTAAGAGTTTTGTTTGGGGCCTTTGCGGTTTACAAAAGTGAGGATTAAACAAAAAGAGACAGAGGAGATATATATTTGTTTGAGCTAGCTTCCTTAATTTGTTCTCCCCGAGATGATGCTTATTTCGAGAGGTTACCTCCAAAAGACCTTATGCGAGAAAGTTCGTACGGAGAGCATTCGACATTTTATTAGTGTTTGCCATCAAAATGTTGACAATGATTGAAAAAAATTAAACTTTATCGTGATTAAGAATATATCATCCACAATTCCAATCAAAACTTTCTTCAATGATTGATATATCATTTATATTAAAAAAGAAAAAACGCGGGTTTTACTGATCTTTAACATATGAAATCTCGTTCGCGGAACGAGTGTTTAGTCCATTCCGATTTAGGTAATGTTTCTATGTCCCAAAAGGATATTGAACCCAAATTTAATTTTAGGTTTCAAAATCATGTTCAACAACCTTTCGGCAAAAGTGTCACTACCCTAAAATATATAGTAGCACAATCTTATAACTTATATAAACGTAAACCAGTCAATTGCTTTGACTCTCGAATTATTTTAATTCGTAGAACGATCCACTATATGGAAAGTTGCCGTATGGGTGGTGGCATGTTACTACATGCATTTGTCCAACCAACCCATATATACGTATATCGTGGTTTTCTTATACATATACGAGTGTTTCAATACGTACATGCATTATTTATGTATACGTATACTAATATTAGGTAGACGTAAATTATGTGTTTAATTTTTTTGGGGCTCAAGCTACATTTGCATATATAGCTTCTAACATCTAAATAAAATGTAGCTTGTCCTCTTATGCTAGTTCACCATCATACCAATTATTAATAGGTGTGTAATATTTATTACAGCTTGGTCCATTTGGATGAAGCATCGTCTGTATCTTACACTGACATGTATATCTAGGCTTCTCGCTCTATGTATATAGGGTTTTCCATGTGGTAATACAAATTGACTAAGTAATTTTGAATTGCTATATATAGGTTTTCTAAAACCAACATTTGATGACTCCTACAGCGATATGCTTCTTCCTTTGAAATCTCATATATGTAGTCATATCATAATAACAAACTGTTTCATTATAATGGTTAAGATGGCCAAGTATTTATCACCAAAAGATGACATTATATCCCAAATAATATTGGTATATTTTCATAAGCAACGCACGAAAGTTTAGTTTCTTTATAAGAAAAGGTTGATGAAGACGAAGAACACGTGAATAATGCAATCTTTCCAGGTCTCCATCGATATATAATCGAAGAAGAAAGATGGAATCAGCTTTTTTATTTCGATAAATAAAATAAAAATTTTAAATTCATGAATTCCCTTTCGGAAAGAGAGTCTTTGTAGGGTTTATTGGAGCCTTGGGAAATCCATAGAGAAGAAAAAGGAAAAAGTTCGACTTCAAAAGAAAAAGTGATCTCTGCTTTTTTTATTTTTTTTATCCCCACTCCTATAATTGAGTTGCGTGAATAATTTTTAAAAGTACACAGAAAACACTACACATCACTTATTTCCTTTTCATATTTGGTTTAGAATAAAAATGTATATCGCTATTTTCATTTCCTTAATTGTAAAAAGTTGTCGTCAGCTTTGTTTGTCCGATCAAAATAAAATTCTCAGCTTTGGTACTGATTTTTTCTATCAATCGAATTTCATTTTTTACTTAATGTATTGGTTTATGGATATGTAACCATGCATATATCATATATGTGAGGCTAATTATATATAATAACCAATCTGAGAATTAATCTACAAGAACTTAGTAAGTAATGCTTTAAATTTTGGTTATATGAATTTTTTCCACTATTTAAATAGCCACATAGTAAAGTAACTTCGTAAGTCATGCTTTAATTTTTATTTTTTTTGTAAGTTGTAATAAATTGTTTTACAAGAACATTTAATTGTGCCATTTTGCATTAGCTGTATGTTGCATTAGATTGAAGGATATATTGTCCGAAAATAGATAAATTCATTACTCCTATCTTCTAACAAGGACTCAACCTTGAACCTTCCAAAAATAATTCTTTATTAACTTTGGAGTTATTTATAATCTCATGCAATTCGATAATATAGTTTTAAGATGGGCCTATCATAGCAAGTTTCTAATTAAAGTTAAAGTTTCCAATCATTCACGTTAAGCCAAATAATGTCGAAAGAAACGTTCACTACAATATATACCACATTCTTAGTTCTTGTTAAAATTGACTACGTACATACATCACTTTTAGAAGAATAACAATAATTGTTACTAATTTTGTTTATTACTCTGATTTGTTTATTCATATATCAACTTAATCATATCGTTTATGTTTTGTCTCTTATGGGAAGTCGATCATGTGTTAATGTTTAAATGTTAGATAATATATGATCCCATAAAAACTGGCTAATTCATAAAAGGACATTATTGGGTCGCATAATTAATCATTTGTAAAATTGTAAATAAATCACTCAATCAGAGTATACATTTTAGCTTGATCAATTTAATTAAGGTTAGTATGAGAATATTTAAGCCTAGCTAGCTTTGGTCCACCCCACCTCCATCAATTATCATTTTGGTATCTCGTTTTTTTTTTTTTTTTTTTGACAATCCAACAATAGTTGTGAATCATGTGATATAGCTTCACACACCTATACATGATCCCCACAAAGTAAAATTTATATAAACTAAATTACGTTTGATCTCGTAAGAAACAGACAAAACTATGAAATCTCATCTAATTATGATTTGATTCTTTGATCAGTAAAACAATACAGTGTTTAAAGGAAAACTACACTAAACATGATTGAACGAACACATAGTTAACAATTTGTTTTACATCAAATATGAAGTTTAGTTAAGGCCTTGTGTGTGTGTGTGTGTGTCCCAAAGCAATGCTTATCACTCACTCGTTAATCAAACACTATTAAATAAGCACATCAACCTTAATTTAAAACTTTAATTAGCCATCTACAAAACTTAATAGAAACATGGAGAAACTGACTCCTTCCATTGTAGTTCATGTATTCTAACTTAGATTAAACTGACGTCTTTGTGATATAATTTAAGTGAAAGAGAAAGATATATAGAAAAGTGGTTTGTAGACATGATGTAGGAGTCAATAGCGAACTAACATTTTTGATGCGTAATTACAGAAATCATGATGATGATGATGAATGATATAGACTTTACTGAATATGAAATTTCGTGCCCACACTACACAAATCACTAAAGATCCCATGTGCCCTTGTCTGCATTCACTTAAGTCCTTTTTCGTTTTATTGGATAGCATTTTTTTTCATCTAGAAAGATATATTTAGATGTGTTGCAAAATTCACTTTTCATGATAGACACAGTCTTTATATAAATTTGGATAAAAACTGGGTCATACCTAAAAGTAATGTTTTTTTCCAATAAATATTAGCAATTAAAATTCAAAACTATCCATCAAAACGACTTTTTATTTTATTAAACTATGTATAGTAGTGATTTATGAATTAATAATACACATTTATGTGAAAAATTAAATTAGGTTATACATGTTTTGTTTACCATATTATTTTCTTGTTCCACAAATTCATATAACACATAGGTAAAAGATTGGACGGTTAGTTAGTTTTTTACCCATACATATATGACGAAAATATTTCATAATAATTTGCAATTGTTATATGGTTGATAATATTACACCAAAGTGTACATTCATATATTATACATTGTAATAATGTATGGTGCAGAACAAGAAAAAAAGAAAAGAAAAGAAAAAAAGAGAGAGACAGTTTAGTAATGATTGAGAGTAGGCAGCTCGTGGGCATATTATTAAATCGAATGGCTATGATGGTTATGCAGACACAGTGTCTTCTCTGATGAGCTCTCAAAATTTGTATATAGGACGACAGAATAAAAAAGAATCAAAATTCATATATGACGAAAGATGATAGTCCCATAATACTATTATATATTACTTTGGCAACTTCAATTATGTCGAGTTTTTACTGTGTAAAACTAATATTTTTAAGCATGTGAATATGTTTTTGTGTAACGTAATACGTATATTGTATCGCCACAAGAAATTACAACTAACTAAACACAACTGTAAATTGGAATAATAGCAAGATCTTAACAAATAATTAAACACATATTGTTATATAAAACTAGCTAAACAATGTAACATATGACACACATCATATAAATAAAATAATCAAATTTGGGATGGTCTTATAATTACACTTACTCTTCTTACACACACACTCTTCCAATTTGGTTCGTCGTCGTCCGTGAACCAGTGACGATGATGATGGTTCGATGGCTTTATCGTCATATCTCTATATCACCTAAGGATATTATTGTCTTTTACATCTAAACACTCAGCAATTATTACAACAACACAAATAATTTTTTATAAAAAAAAAACAAATCAAACCAATCTTATCTTAAAACCACGAGAATTTTATTCTCGTTCCATTGGAAAAGCCAAACAATTAATATTAAACTAAAACCAAATTAAACAATAAAAATTCGAATTCAAACTCAATAATAATCCCCCTCCAAAAAAATTAAAAGATTACGCACCGATTCTATAACATTAGAAGCCGTTATAACGGAATTGTAGATAATAAAGGACACGTGTCGATGACATAGGCTATTGTTGTATTTTTTCACGAAAAGCACCACCGATTTATATAACGGCGCCGTCAAATTCCCCGTTACTTACTATTCCTAGTTCACACGAGGCTCTTTATTTTATTAATTTGTTTCTGTCAATGAAAATGACAAAGAGTTAATCTTGGCCGTTCAAAAATACGATCAATAATCAAAACTCAAGATCGTCACCATCTATAACAGAAACAATACGCGAGCTGAGCTAGAAAGAGAGAGAGAGAGAACAATACACAAACGAGTGATTTTAGAGAGAGAGATCTGAGTAGAAGGAGGTGATTATGGCGGCGGTTAGGAGAAGAGAGCGAGATGTGGTGGAAGAGAATGGATTTACCACGCCGCCGACGATGGTGAAGAGGAGGAAGATGATGGAGGAGGAGGTGGTGGTGGATGTAGTGGAATCATCAAGGATAATATTGTCGCCGTGTGTACAGGCGACGAATCGTGGCGTAACCGTGGCGAGGAATTCAGCTGGAGCGTCGGAGACGAGTGTTGTTATTGTCCGACGGCGAGATTCGCCACCACCTCCGCCGGCGGTTGAAGAAGATTCGTCTTCGTCGTCGGTTTCGTGTTGCTCTAGTAATAATAATAGATCCGAGAAAGAGAAATCGAAACGGAGAATCGAATTTGTAGATTTAGAGGTGATGAAAGCAATGAAGCTATCTTCTTCTTCTTCTTCTTCTTCTTCTCTGGATTTTAATTTTATTTTCCAGATTTTGAATTTTTGTTTGTTTTTTCCAGGAAAATAACGGTGGAGATGATCAAAGTGGAACGTCGTGGATTCATGATGATTTTAATAAGAGGTAACAAAGAATTATGTTAAAAAAATTTGAATCTCTCTTTGGCTCGTTTCGGATTTTTGAAATTTGTGAGTTTATTAATTTTTGTTTCCTTTGTATAAATTCTCAAGGAGCGATTCATCATGTGGTGAGGAATCATCGGTGAACATGGTGGATGATTCAGAAGAAGTTGAGGCTGAGCCTCGTCGTCGGTTAAAGATGAATAAGTTGAAGAAGAGTTGTGAGACGACGACGACGACGGTGGTGAAGGAAACTTTATTTGATTTTGTTTGATTTTGATTTTATTTGATTTTGTTTTTACAGTGAAAAGAAGCAAAAACAAAAATAATAATATAAAAGACTAAGGCTGACGTGGTAAAGGAATATATATTACTGTTTATTGATCAGGCTTTTTTCAGTGTAAAAGTTACTATTTTTATTCTCACTTTAGATTTACTTGCTACACTGCTACTCTAGTGTCTATTGATTTGATTAACTACAAACTTGTGCTTCACATGCTTACGTTACCCATATATCAATATATATAACACTACTTCCAAAATACATATATCAAAGGGAAAAGAGAATTCTCATATGAAGAAAACCAAAATAGCCATTTTTAGTCACTTTGTTATATCTCTACGTTACTTGGATTTTAGGTATGTTACACAGTTCATCATATTTGAGTAGCAAACATATTTTAGTTATTTCCCCTAAATCTCTCTAATGACAAAAAGAAAAAATTTGATTTAGAGTAGTATTAAAATAAAAAGCTAGTCCACAATTATCTTGTTAGGAAAAATATAAAAAGAAGACATGATGATTGGTGTATGTGTGTTTCCGGGTCGCTTTTGTAATCAGTAAAAGAAATTGGTCAGTCACAAATCTTGTCATACCAAAACTCTTTGCCATTATTATTTGTAAACTCTCTCTTTTGTTAATTTCCTAAACCGAGAATGACTTTATTTAATTTTGGTCTCTCCTTTTTCTGTATTTTCCTTTGTCATTATTAGCCCTCAAAGATGCTACACAACTCAAAGATTCAACGAGAAAATTCAGATGTTATGATTAAAATGGTTAAACTGTGTCGTACTGTACTGATCGGTTAAAAAGATACTGACACAACACAAAAAGATGCGAGAATGTACTACTACTACAGTCTACTACACTACTCAATACCCACGAACGAGGCTTCACATTTTTTTTTTTTACTTACTTTTTCGTTTGCTTCTTCTATTTTGTTTTTTTTGGCCAAGAGGTGGTAAAGAGTGTTGGATATTGGAATCTTTTCTCGACTTATTGGTTTTTCTAAGTTGGACTCCGATGGCCCAATTTGGATATTCGTTTATTTCTTTTCTCATTTTGGTTTCAAAACCCATTCAACCATATTGAAGCGAATGTTATCTATATCAATATCATGATTGTACCATGTTTTCGTATACATAGATCAATGATCAGCTTAAAGCTGTGACCAGAGTCTCCTCGTTTACCCTATCACCTGTTAATGCTCAAGCGTTCTACAACTTAATTTTCAATACGAATCCATCTAAGTAGGAGAGAAGTCTGATTGACTGATAAGATTCGTGAGACAAGTCCATGTTTACAACTTGTAACTAAAAGTGATTTTAACTTATTTTTTCTTTCTTACACATACAAATCTTCTTCACTTGCATTAAAAAAACAGAGATGTTCCGACCAAATTATTGTTTCCACAACAAAACAAAACACTGACAAGAACAACAAAACACATCAACCAAAAAGAGTTGTTGGAACCATCTTTTCCCAAAGAACATGTAAATACACAGTCAAATCTAGATTATCATAAAATAATCTAAATTAATTTGCAGAAACCAGTGTGAGAGCTCTACAATTCGTTCATCATGTTATCTGCAACTTGACTCTCCTTATTCCTTCATCGCAACAATTCCTGAACCCCAAAAGATTTTCATTAGCTCACATTAACAAAATACGAAATATGAAAACATTGAGACTTATTTTAATCAAGGTTTGAATATGGTTAACAATTGTGAACGTTTCTTACAATCCGAGACTAGCTACGGTTTATATTATATATATATATATATATATATATATAAGCCAGAAGGATAGTTTGTATACCTGAGATTGTTTTGTCATCTTGACTGAATGAAAAAATATCTGCTTCATTGACTTTATCAGTGATCTTAGATCTAACATGAGTCCTCTTAAGGCCCAACAGCTCCCTCCACGTGCCCTTTGTAGAGAAAGATGAAGAAGACAATGATAGTGGCCTCAGGGAAAAGATGTTGCGATCGATAACAGAACCCTCTTCTTCAACGAGAAGCTCTTCTTTAAGTGTCCTATGGACGTGACTAGTCTCCTTGAGAGGTAAGATCTTTCCTTTGAGGAAGATTTCATCGGCGGGAATCATTGCGTAATCGGTGACTGAGAAAGCAAAATCAGCAGAGTGCATGGAGAGAGAGCTTCTGGAGTTAACAATGTTATTGCTCTTAGCATTACTCTTCTCCGATCTGATTTCGACAAACTCGTTAGAGAAAGAGATTCTTGCAGCACCATTCATGGAGTTATGCATTTCTAAGCGTGCCATTTTATGTTACAAATACTAAGTTGCATATATAGAATGAGAGAGATCTACTAAAGCCTTATATATAGAAGAGGAAGTTGTGATGAGATGATTAATGTCCAGCTCGTAGATCCATCAAAGTTCGATCTATATGACTATATGCTATATGTGAATCTTTGACCGAGAGAAGTTATCTAGCTATATATTATCCTCCATTGTGGCAAGATGTTGATCTTCGTATCTTGATGGAGTTCAAGATCACATGGAGACACGTGAGAACTTTCCATATGTCCTCTGCTATTTTTTGTTTGTTCTCTTGCTCAATTACCATCAAATAAACTAACTCAGAGGTTCTCGACAAGTATGGGCATAAAAGGTTCTAATTAATCTCTAACATAGAAGGTAACGTGCAGTCAAAGGACCAGGGTTGTCAATCATGTGCTTGGAAGTCACATATATTGAAACAATGTTTATGGCCATTCGTCGTGATGCGAAAAGGCCACTAAATAATTCTGCTCATGATTGGACAAAGAAAGATGTTTCATCTCATTATAGGAAATATATCAAACATCATTACTTAACCTCTACCTTTTTCAGTACATGACCTGGAATCTCATCTTCAAAGTTGAACTCTAAATCATACTTTAGTTTACAAAAGTGTTAATTCTTACCAATACTTTGGTTTCGTAAGTTTCAGTTCCAAAACTTACCGACAATAATTATACTGTTACATTACATCCTTTGTATATTTAGCCACCTCACTTCCGAATGTAGGAATCTTCTTAACATGTCTTCTCAGAATGATGGTTTTTACTAGCCTAACTCAAAATCAAACCAACAATATACTTTACTTGCCTTCTATAACTTGGGTTGAAACAAAGTTAAGTTTCATATATAGGTTTCTAGTTCAAAACCAAAGATTGTACGTTATGTCTTTACTTCATGATGATCTGATTTATCGAATGTAAGATCCTTACATAGTCTTCTCAAAAGAGGATGGTTTGTTGTAGCCTATCGATCTCAAATTCAAGTCTCATTTTATTTTTTTGGGTCAGGATCAAGTCTCTTATAATCAACAATATTAACTCTACTGTTACTTGCCCTTTTTTGGGACCAAGAGAAAGGTTATATATATTTAAGATCAAATTCAAAGTAATGGCTGGAAATGGGAAATGGATCCACTACGGCGAGAAAGACATGGGGACCAAAAGACCACCACCACCACCACCGAAGAAAGATCGAGGAGTTGACGTCATCATGGCACGTTTGAAGTTTTGAACAAAGAGTAACAGACTGACACTGAGAAAGAGTGAATGGGTCAGTGCGTTCCTTCCTAAGTACAAACCTATTTTTTGTATTATCTTTTTCTTTTGGCTTTTTACTCATCAATAAATTTCTTAACGGTCCTATCTCTTTTATTATGAACTAGTGAATGGTACACATTTATTGGTATATGATTTTTCATGAAGTAAACAAATACAATATAGGCAACAAAAAGTAGAGACAAAAGGAGGAAAGAATGATGAAAAGGAAGAATAAATGAATGGTGTGTTAGTGAAATATCTTAAGAGCTTTTTTCAATTTATGGGACCATAAGTAACAAAATATGAAAATAAAGATCAAACTCTAATACCAAATTCAATATATCTAAGCTTCTTTTCGTTTATACCAAAGAAGTCTTAGTCAAATGTTACACACACAATATAACATTACTCAAAAGCACTAGTTAAAAAGAGTAACACAAATAGATAGTACTATCTTAGATACTAATTTAATTACACAGCCAAATCAAAAACCATTTTCAATCAATTTCACTACTTCAGAGAAAATCCCAAATATACATTCCCCCAAATAAAACTAACTTAAAAGACTAGATTAACTTATCAACAATAGGAAGAAAAATAAAGTAACCAGGTCGGATCGGATTGATTGGACCGGGACGGTCAACGCCAAGACGAAACAGTGAGGAGAGGTACATTGTTCCAAGCCAAGGACATGAACCCTGGCTCAGATTCAACAAGTGAGTACAATGTGCTGTAGTTATAGTTCCATAGTAACAGCTTCGCTTGGCTAACCGCGTAATTGCTCGGTTTAACCGGCTCGAAACCGGCTTTTTCCATCAGTACTCTCCACTGTTCTTTCTCCTCCATTAGCCCCAACCGGGTTCCCGGTTTGGTATTATCATTACCCGTTCGGACCAACTCTGATATCCTCCTACCGAACAACACTCTCTCAACCCTCTGCCTTTCTTTGGAATCACGCTCCAAATTCGGTTCAAGCGACTCGAAAACCGCGGAATAGAACCGGAGAGAGTTCTTAACCCGGTTACCAAACTCAACCCGGTTTAAACTAACTTCGTATTCACCAAGCGTCACAATCCTCGGGTTCAACGATCTAGCTAACCGGAGAGCCGTACCAACACTCGTCGCCGTTTCATCAAGAAGCTTGTACAGCTCAAGCATGAAATTCACAACCAAAACCTCATCCGGGTCAACCCGAAAACTCGACTCGGTTAGTAACTGAATCGGAGTGAGAACCGGGTTAAACTCGAAATTGAGATCCAAAATCGCCGCAAAATCACGGAGACGGTTTCCAGTAGCGATCAGAGACGGCTCCGGTGAGTCTCCTAGAGACGGAGCGGGTATACCCGAAATCCGGATCCGGTTGGGTTTACCAGAAGCTCGGGTCGCCAGAGCTTGTAACAGAGCAGACCACTGGATCCCTTGAAAAATCCCGAAATCGACGATGTGAATGTTTTGGGATTGGCTCGTAGCTTCGAGAATCGCTTGGTTCGCTGTTAAATGAGCGAACTTTGAGTAAGGACATGCGTCGTTCAAGGTTTTGTAAGAGAGTATGAACTCTTCTAGCGACGACGCCGCCGGAGACTCTGTTTCTTTATGAGACAGAGCTTCAGCAAAGTAAAACCCGACTCGCTCTATCGGGTTACCCAACTCTGATACGGATTCTCGGATTTGGGTTAGTGTTTCCGGTTTAGTTCCCGGTTTACGTGCATATTCGTAGATAGCTTTTAAAATCGGTTGGTTTAGGTCAAAATCTGGCTGCGGTGGAGTCGGCGGCGGAGGAGGAGGATGATGTTGTTGTGGTGATGGCGGAGATGGAGTCCATATAGCGGTGGAAGCTGGTGGTTGAGAGAGTTGTTGACTCGCTGAGTCATCATCCTTTGAAGGAACACTGAGTCGACTCGGGAATGTGACGAATGGATCGTGGCCGTAGATTGAGAAGTCAGTGTTGGTTTGCAAAGAATCTCCACCGTTGATTAAGGTCTCCATCCACTCGTCAGAGTCAAACTCTCCACCGTCAGAAAACCTAAACCCGTCGGAAGTGTTTCGGTGATGCTCCAGGTGTGGGAAGTGGAAACCCGGGTCGTTGGATACTTGAAACGGGTCGGAAAAACCAAAGGATTGATTTTGTTGGTCATGTTCTTGTCGTTGTTGCTGCTCTTCTTGTTCTTGCTGTTGTTGTTGTTGCTGCTTCTGTTTGATGAGTTGTTGAGCTATAGCCATTAAGTTTCCACTATCAGTGCACATGTATGCCATTCTCCGGCTAGTTCTCGCCGGCGGTAAAGCTTCAGAGAAAGGGAGAAAGAGAGAACCAAACGAGAGATTTTTTAGTAGAGAGAGAGAGACAAATCTTTGATCAAACTAGGGTCCGTTCGATTTGGTTTTATTAATTTATTTCTAATGAGTATGTTTTGTAAGTACGGGAAAACGGGGAAACTCAACCCAAACTATTCCCCGAAAGTATTTTTATATCCAAACTCGCGTATTCTGAATTTTACAACTCAAACCAGCTTTCAATTCAAATAATCAACCTGAACTATATCAAATTTTGTCGATTTCAACATAGACCTTAACAGTATCCCTGCCCATCTTGAAGATTTGGACAATCAAGTTTAAGCTTAAGCTTAAGTTATCTTGGCTTTTACAAAAGCTTAAGCTTGATTGTCCAAATCTTCAAGATGGGCAGGGATACTATTAACGTCGAGGTTGAAATCGACAAAATTTGATGTGGTTCAGATTGGTTATTTGAATTAAAAGCTGGTTTGGGTTATAAAATTCAGAGTACGTGAGTTTGGGTATGAAAATACCTTTGGGAAATAGTTTGGATTGATTTTCCTCGTTTTCCCTTTGTAAGTACTGTAATAATTTTTTAAATAATCAATTACCACTTTTAATCTTTTAATCTCCAACTATAGTTCTATTTTTATATATCCTTGTTAATCTGCATGACAGTAACATAATAATCTATTTATGAAAAGAAAATTTTTTTTGCGAACTAGAAAAAAATTATCTAAGAATCACATATTTTACATAAAAATATGTTAGTCATTACATAAAACTTAAAAATTAACAATAATTTGTAAACGCCATGATTTTGTTACGTACTTAAATTGTTATATATCTTATACGTAAATTTGTTAAATGTTACTAATCTTAAAAATTAAATATATTCAAACTTCAAAATGCTGGTTTAGATAAGTAGAGAGGGATGGGAACCACCACCGATGGAAAATGACGTAATGTATCCGGCAGTAACGTATCGGAAGAGAGTGTGACATCACCTCTCCACCGTTTGATTTTACATCAGGTTCGTCGTATCAGAGATCAATGGTGAAGGTGACACGTCCACAACTGTCTTCTGCTACTTGTCACCTGCATGTCTCCTGGCAACTTTTTCTGTATATATTTTTTTTTACTTCATTTCTAAATTTAATTAACAGTATTATAAAAGGTAAAAATAACTCTGACAAAGACAGAAGTAGAACACGTAGAAGAGATCATGTAAGAACAAAAGAAAAAAGAAAAAAAAGAATAGTATGTTAATTTTTGTTTATAATAGTTTTTGTTGCTTTTAAGCCGCAAAGGTCCAGTTTTTAAAGTCGACGAAAAAAAAGGTCTAGTTTTTAGTTTTACAAAGCCGTTTCTTATCAACCAAGCGATGGTTGAACTGGACTTGGTTAACAAATAGTAACTAGGTGGTGTACAATGGTGACGATGACTTGGTTACTTGGTTTAAGTTTCAGTCACTTTGGCACACACCGTCGACAAGCTAAGCTATCTAGAATACGACTTAACATTAAAGAATTTAGAGTGATGATGCATATGATAGATAGACATGTTTTATTTGTATACGCATGTATTATATATCTTAACGTCATTGTCGACAAGGATGGCTTGTGTAGGTCCATAAAATTAACTAGGCTCATATACGATTGAACAAAAGCGATTTGTGGCGGGGTCTCCTAGTGTTTTGTTGGACCGATCTTTGACGAAGTAAATGTTATAAAGAAAAGCTCAACGCTGATAAAAAGAAACAAGAAAGAGACGAAGTACTACATATTTTTCAAGTCTCTCAACAGCTAGCACACCAAGAAAAGCTCAAAAGCTAATAAAAAGAGACAATAAAAGATTTCAAAGAGACGAAGTCCTATAGGATTTTCAAGTTTCTCTCAACAGCTAGCAAACCAAGTTTTATCATTCATGAATTAAACAACGTACGTTATTTGAGGTTCCGCAAACATGATGAAACGAGAGAGTTTGCATATTTTGAGGGGTGAGTCCGAAACCATCTAGTGTGAAAGCTCTTACGAGAGACTTTTGTGATATAAAAGAAAAAAAAAAAAATCTAAAGCGAATGAATAATGGTGAACCAAAAAGCACATGGGAATGACGCTTGACTCTTTGAGACATCACTCTTTTCATTTCATCGTTGTATCCGCGTCAAAAGGCCTTACACTTCCCACTACTTTGTTTTTATGTTTTTAATCTCTAAATCAAACTATAAATTACATTACCAAACATGGTATAGAGTCTCTGGTCCAAATCTACTTTTGTTTTTTCTTTCACTTTTGACATTTTTACTACCAAGTGACATGGACAGTTCTAAATTCGTAATGATTTCAAGAAGTGACCAGATTAGCATACATAGATGGAGAATGAAGAAGATGATATTTTGAAAAGGACTTGTCTTTGAAAATGGCAACGCCACTTTAGTGTTTAACCATTGCACCTATCTGCAAGTGGACTTGGAGAGAGAATGAGTGTGGGTGTGTGTATGTTGAAAGGGACATGAGTAAAGAATGAAAGGTTTTGATTTGTCTTTTCTTTCTATCCAAGTCATCATCGGTGGGGTTTCGTATGTATGACCAAAGAGTGGCATTGAGTCATCCCCAAGAAAGTCTCTCTATGTTTACCCATTTTTGTCACATCCTTTGCTGTTTTTTACACTAATTTTCATTTCGGGTCTTACCAACTAAAATTTACCCTCTTTTTGTCTCATCCTTTGCATTTTACACAACTTTCATGTGAACCTTTAATTAACCAAATATATCTCTATATATAAAACTAACATTGAAGGTTATGTTATTAGTTCCTAATTCAAACTGTCTTTTTTTCTCTCTTTTACTTAGTTTCTTGATCCACTATTTATAAATGGCTTATTTCAGAGATCTCTACGTGCGAGACGTAGAGCTATTTTGTTATGGATATAGTATTAGAGACAACATTTGGGTTAATCTCGTTTTCATGATCTGTCAAGTATTGGTTTCAATCTTCTCACGTAACAGCCTCCTTCATACATATTAATACTGCTACACGCCTACATCTTTTTGCAAGTACCAAATGATTTAATTTGGCCTGACCTTGGAGTTGGAAAATATCTTGACTTCAAAAGAGGAGACCCAGTGTTTGGTAACGAGTATTACCTTTACTGGTCCAGCAAAGGATCCTGAAAAGAGGACACTGCTCCTGAAGATTTTTCAATGACATTATTTGTAGTTGGAATCTCCCAATAAATAAACGTAGATACTTCTGGTTTTAATGTTTATACGTAATTACTAATTACCTATTGTGTTTTTTTTTTTTAATAACAACATTCAACTTAGAAATAAGACTCGAAGCGGTTGGTGTTGGCTTGCCGGATTAGATATTTGAATTAAAATAAAATATGAAAGTTAATTATAATATGTTTGAGCTAGATTTGTTTTGGTTTTTGAATTTTGAAAAATAAGCTATTTCAACCAAACTTACATTAGTTGAAAATCCACGTGATCAAACTTGAGAACTTTAATAGATTTTACTTTTCTACAAACAAGTTTTAATGAACTAACCAGAAGCGGAAGAGGTAATAAAACATATACATGTGAAAAGAATTTAAATGGTATTTTATATTTTACTTATGGATTGCTTATATTTTACACTCTTTTTTGCTCATTGTTTTGTTAATATATTCATATTAAACCAAAAATAATGTTACAAAAATGTAAAATCCTGGTAATTAATAACATTGATAAAAAAAACATATTTAGTCATATGAATCTTCTTCTTATAGCCTTATGTTGTGTCTCCTTTATGCGCATATATACATTGTGAATTTGTGACAAAAAAAAACAATCATCGATCTACATCAGTAATAATCTCGTCTTTTATGAGCGTACCAAATACATTGAAACTGATTATAATGCAGTTTGGGACGAAATACAAAAAAAAAAAGCACAATGTCCATACATCATGTTTTTTCTTCTCAACAACTCGCATATATCTTTACCAAACCATTGGGATATCAAGCTTACAAGGAATTCTGAAACAAGCTCGATTTTTGGACTTTGCACGCACCAAAAAATGTTGATATCACCTCTTATCAGTGTGATATCACCTCTTATCAGTGTGATATCACTTAGTATATCATAACGTACACTAAAAGTAAATTGATCCTAATTGTAATTCTTTAGGAAACTAGATACGATATTCTAGCTATATATTTTATACATGAATCTTTGACAAAGAAGTTGTAGATATATAGTATCCTTCATTGTGGCAATATGTTGATCTTCGTATCTTGATGGAGTTCAAGATCACATGGGAGCACGTGAAAACTTTTCATTTGTTCTCTGTTATCTTTTGTTTGTTCTATTGCTTAATTACCATCAAAACTTCCATACATAATAAACCCTATAGGCAAGAAAGTGTAGTGACAAAAAGAAGGAAAGACCGATGAAAAGGAAGAATATTAAAGATCATACTCCAACTTCAAAATCAATATATTTAAGCTTCTTTCGTTTATACCAAAGGAGTCTAATCAAATGTTGCGCACACAATATAACATTACTCCAACGCACTAGTTCAAAAGAGTAACCACAAATAGTACTAGCTTAGAGACTAATTTCATTATACAGCCAAATCAAAAAACCACTTTCAATAAACTTCACTACTTTAGAGAAAATCCCAAATATATATTCCCCCAAATGATACAATTTTGAAAAACTAACTCAAAAGACTAGATCAACTTACCAACAATAGGAAGAAAACTAAAGTAACCGGCAGGTCGGATCAGATCGATTGGACCGGGACCGGTCAACGCCAAGAGGAAACAGTGAGGAGAGGTACATTGTTCCAAGCCAAGGAGATGAACCCTGGCTCCGATTCAACAAGTGAATACAATGTGCTGTAATTGTAGTTCCATAGTAACAGCTTCGCTTGGCTAACCGCGTAATTGCTCGGTTCAACCGACTCGAAACCGGCTTTTTCCATCAACACTCTCCACTGTTCTTTCTCCTCCATTAGCCCATTATCCATACGTACCAACTCTGATATCCTCCTACCGAACAACACTCTCTCAACCCTCTGCCTTTCTTTGGAGTCACGCTCCAAATTCGGTTCAAGCGACTCGAAAACCGCGGAATAGAACCGGAGAGAGTTCTTAACCCGATTAGAAAACTCAACCCGGTTTAAACTAACTTCGTATTCACCAAGCGTTACAATCCTCGGGTTCAACGATCTAGCTAGCCGGAGAGCCGTACCAACACCCGTCGCCGTCTCATCAAGAAGCTTGTACAGCTCAAGCATGAAATTCACAACCAAAACCTCATCCGGGTCAACCCGAAAACTCGACTCGGTTAGTAACTGAATCGGAGTGAGAACCGGGTTAAACTCGAAATTGAGATCCAAAATCGCCGCGAAATCACGGAGACGGTTTCCAGTAGCGATCAGAGACGGCTCCGGTGAGTCTCCTAGAGACGGAGCGGGTATACCCGAAATCCGGATCCGGATGGGTTTACCAGAAGCTCTGGTCGCTAAAGCTTGTAACAGAGCAGACCACTGGATCCCTTGAAAAATCCCGAAATCGACGATGTGAATGTTTTGGGATTGGCTCGTAGCTTCGAGAATCGCTTGATTCGCCGTTAAATGAGCGAACTTTGAGTAAGGGCATGCGTCGCTCAAGGTTTTGTAAGAGAGTATGAACTCTTCTAGCGACGACGACGACGCCGCCGGAGATGGTTCTGCTTCTTTATGAGACAGAGCTTCTGCGAAGTAAAACCCGACTCGCTCTATCGGGTTACCCAACTCTGATACGGATTCCCGGATTTGGATTAGTGCTTCCGGTTTAGTTCCCGGTTTACGTGCGTAGTCGTAAATAGCTTTTAAAATCGGTTGGTTTAGGTCAAAATCTTGCGGCGGCGGAGGAGGGGAATGATGATGTTGAGGTGATGGAGTCCACATAGCGGCGGAATCTGGTGGTTGGGAGAGTTGTTGACTCGCTGAGTCATTATCCTTTGAAGGAACACTGAGTCGACCCGGGAATGTGACGAAAGAATCGTGGCCGTAGATTGAGAAGTCCGGGTTGGTTTGAAGCGAATCTCCACCGTTGATTAAGGTCTCTATCCACTCGTCAGAGTCAAACTCTCCACCGTCAGAAAACATGAACCCGTCGGAGGTGTTTCGATGATGCTCCAAGTGTGGGAAGTGGAAACCCGGGTCGTTGGATACTTGAAACGGGTCGGAGAAACCAAAGGATTGATTTTGTTGTTCTTGTTGCTGCTCTTCTTCTTGTTGTTGCTTCTGTTTGATGAGTTGCTGAGCTATAGCCATTAAGTTTCCACTGTCAGTACACATATATGCCATTCTCCGGCTAGATCTCGCCAGCTATGAAGCTTCAGAGAGAGAGAGAGAGAGTGAGTGAAACAAACGAGAGACTTTTAGTAGAGAGAGAGAGAGAGAGAGAGAGAGAGAGAGAGAGAGAGAGAGAGATCAAACTTGAGTCGTTCGATCGGGTTTTATTTTTTCTCAGAAGGGGAAGATTTTTATTAAAAACTCACAGTTCCCAGCATACAACAAGGCCGAAACAAAAGGCCCAGAACAGAAGCTATAAAGGAAAAAGTATTAGCACAGTTTGAGCCCAACAAAGTATCCACTAACGAAGAAATTTTTCTTGTCAGTGTCAGGCTTAATGCTTTGACACTGAACCACGTGTCAACAAAATGGATACAGCCAAACAAAATTTTGTTGTTATGAGTGTAGCTTAAGAATGAACTTCTTGCCGTCATAGGCAGTGCAGGATCAAAGCATATAAAGTTTTTTTAATACATTTTTTTCGTGTTCTTGAACAAATTGGGGAACCTGTAAAGCTTAAACTTCTTTTGCATCATTCGTACTTTTTTTTTTTTTGGCTCAACATCAACTTTCATTAACCAACTCAAAGTACACTTGGTTTATCGACCATTACATTGATTTGTATCCAAATTGGTATTAATGAGTACAACTTAGGGTCATAGTTCTCGAAAGAAAGAGACTCCTTCGCTACTCGATCAGCCACACCATTACATCCTCTTGGAGTATAGACAATCTTAAAGTCCTCAAACAATCTTAAAGTCCTCATCCATTCGTACTTTGTAGGTCTTGAATTCGTTCGTTATAAATTTTATAATCTGTAATATGATTGAGCTTTATAAAAAGGTCCATGCAAGGTTTCAGTTAGTAATCGACGACACTAACAATTAAACAACATCATCCATCCTATACAATTCAAATGTTAAAGATACAAAACATTTCGTCCATTTTCGAAAGCCTTCTTCTAATCCCAAACCCGAACTTCACAAAAGTATTATTCATGCACTTTTTATTTATTTAATCCAATTCGGTCTAGAAAAAATAATGATTAAAAATAATCAAAAAAAAAAGAGAATAAAAATACTTTTTTCATCTTTTTTTTTTTCAATTTTTTTACAGAATACGAGAAACCCTAATAGGCAAACCGTTAGGAAAATCGACGAAAGGAAAAGCAAATGGTTGGTCATCTTGTGCTAATTCCCAATCGAACTTAAGAACAAGATGATGAATAAACACAGCCATCTCTAACTTGGCTAGCTCTGAACCAGCACATAGCCTTGGCCCTCCTCCAAACGGCATGTAGTTGTTTCCCCACGTCGAGAAACTACCACCACCACTTCCTGACGCCCCGTTGTTTATCTTCTGCTCTCATATTATAAAACAAAAACAAAAATAAGTTTGGGACTGAGAAGAAAGAAGAACACGTGCATGTTGGCACCACACCACGTGGGTCATTAATCATCTCTCACGACCTCTTACCTTCCCCACTCACTTCTTGAAACATCATGACTCCCACATTATTCATTTTTTTTAAAGTATTTGGGAAACTAGTATCATCTCATAATAATACGAATATATAGTATATAGTTTTCTAATTCGCCCGATTTTGATTCGATAGTACTAGTAGACTGTGTTTAATTTTAAATCTAAGGACAGGTCAACGTGGAAAAATCTAATTACACACGTACAAGTCATCGGCCGTGTGAGATCCGTCAAAGCCGTAGTACTATACCATATTCGTCCGTCGAATCTAATCTCTCTACTAACTAGTACAATTTAATTATCAAATCCCCATGACTAATAAATAACAAAAAAAATAATCAACGGTCACTATTGTATAAGAATGTTAAGAACAAAGGAAGCTCCTACGTACGTCATTAAAGACATACCATCCTACTAATTAATTGTCTTCACGTACACTTGCAACCAACACGTCTCTCTCTCTCTCTCTCTCACTTTTATTACTTTAGTTTCACATTATTTTATTTTATATGCTTTCATGTGATTAATGATCTATGACGTGTTAAGATCCAACTTTAAAGATAATTATAAATATATGTATACAGTATGTGTACATTTGCCAGATTAAATCAAATGCATATGCACGTATGACGTATCAGTTCATGCAAATAGATGGAAACTATTATGTTAATTAATACACTTTTGATTGTTGTTATTACCTGTTGCCATCGCCAAGGATTAAAGAGATTAGGTTGGTCGTAACGAGAATTATCCAAATGTACGGCTGAGATCACCGGTAACACTTTCCACCCACTAGGGATATCGTATCCTTTTTTTCCAACATATATAGAAATTAAAAATATTTAATTTAATCATCCAATAAGGTTTCAATATTTTTGGATTTTCATTATTTAAAACTGTGTACGTAAAGTTTACCTTTGTACCGAACGTCTTTGAGTGCTTTGCGATGCAAAAACCTAACTACATTTCCCAATCGAAGTGTCTCATTTATAACCTTCACACCAAACAAAATCAAAATATCAATAATTTTTGTTTTCATCATATTATACAGAAAAATGAAAAATAATTAAAATAAACATACGCATTGAGTAAAGTCCATTTTCTTGTAATCATCCCAATTCAATTCTGACTCTCCTAGTTCCTTCTTCGCCCTCGCGATCTCAAGATGCTCTTCCTTCAAAAAGTTTAATTCAATAAACATTAATTAGTGATAATTTAGTATATATACTTTCTTTATCGTACACTTATATAGTGATACGTAACAGTTTTGGTAACTAGTAAATAACTGTTTCCCTATAATTAAAACTTACCCTAAGCTCTTGAACGGCTGTAGGGCAAGCTTGCAAGAAGAAGATAGCGAGAGCAATGGCGACAGAAGAAGTCTCATGTCCGGCGAACAACAAACTAAGAATGAGATCGAGTATTTGCTCCGTCGAAAGATTCGAATGTTTCAAAACCCATCCCAAAAGATCATCGTCTGTTCTTTGTTTCCTCACATGATCACTCTTACTCATCTCTGCTTCATCCTCTGTTCTCACTTCTTCTTCTTGATCTTCTTCCTTAATCTCTGCTTTCCTCTCTTCCATTTTCCTCTCAATAAACTTCAGTATCGTCGCTCGTGACTGTACAATCATTTCAGAGTTTTTCAATTAATAAAAAAAAAAAAACACAACCTATAATGAAAGGTTGTGTCTTAACAGCAATTAAATGTACCTGAAGGGCTTTACGATAAGCAGTTCCTGGGAGATTGAGAGGAGCAGAGACAACACCTTTCATGAAAGTTACATACTCTTTCTTTAATTGCTCTGTTTCTTCTTCTCCAGGATCCATACTCATTATATGCTTCGCCATTAGATTAAACGTAAACTATTCAAATTAAAACCCAAAGAGTTAGCAAACTCAAACCAATTCGAGCAAGAGAAGAAGAAGAAAGAAAAAAAAACCTTTTTGGCCTCATCTTGAGCAGAGAAAACAGAGTGTTGTTGCCAAGAATCAAGAACAAACAAAGTGTGTCTCTCAACGTCTTTAAGAAGAATGGTTCTAAGACGAGCGTGGCTCAAGAAGTTAAGAGAGATACTTCTCATGTCTCTATGCATGTCCCCAACAAGAACAAGCATCGACCATTTCCCAAGAATCCCACCGATACTTCGAGGGTAACTACATTCGAATAGCCTCCCTTCGTTTTGTAATATGAATCTGTTAAGTCCAGCATCAGCTGATACGATCGTTGGTTCTCCAAACAAATTCGATCTATATATCTTTCCATACCTGTTTAAGAAAAAGAAAAAAAAGGGTTAAATTTCCAAAAAAAAAAAACAGAGGATCTTTGTTTTTTTTTGGATGTAATTATACTTGGAGACATGTTGTTGCATGAAGTCACCAAGAGTTGTGGCGGAGTAAGGTTTGAGATAACCAATGGTTTCACCAAGAAATGGCCAACCGGATTGACCCGGAGGGAGATTGAATCTTGTTCTACTTCGTCTCTTCAAGAGGATCAAGAAGAGGAGAAGAGACAAAAGCGATGGGAGAAGAAGAAGAGGCAAGAGAGTATGATGCTCTGTTTCGAACATGGAGCTTATCTCTCTCTCTATCTCTCTATGTCTCTCTAAAAATGCTTTGTTGTAAGTAGCTTTTAAGATTGGGAATCGGACCTCTACTGAAAAAGGGAGCTTCTGTTTGTAAGAGGATGGTTTTTAAAGAAGTCAGAAAACAAAAATATAAGTATAATTCCTTTGTTATATCATCGTCATTATATAAATTAAAATCTTCCAATTAAGCTTAAACCTAACCAATGAGCTTCCTCGCTTTTGTTTTCTTCATTACTTTTGTTGCCCTCGTTATGCTCCTTTTTTTTTTTTTTAACTTTTACTTATTCTATAATTAACAAAAACAAAAGTTGCAGAAAGCTGCGATGCTCAACATTGTTTAACAGCTAATTTTATATCGTTATTATTATTTTGGATATAATTCATATAATTATACTTAAATTAATCGTCTTTCACCATTGGTAGAATAGAGAAGAAGATAAAGTAATTATCTGATGATCCAAGTGTGAATATATATTTGTTCGTTAGTTAATCAATAAACCCATTCGTGCTAATTAATTATAAAAAGAGTTCCCTTTGATAAATGCTGCTAAAACTCAGAAGAAGAAGAATCCCAGGAAGTCCGGTACGGTCACCATCGGGTTTGTAGAAAAAGGGAATACCAAAATTACCCTTGAAAGAAGGGGAAAGGGAGGGATCACGAGTAGGGGTAGAACAGTAAAAAATATTGTCAGAAGGACCCCTACACGAGCGTGCGGTCAAAGACAGAGTTATTAGATTATTACCGAACTGGACAGTCAAACCCGTAGACTTTTCTGGCTTTTGTCTTTTTTTGCCCATCAACAGTCACACACATTTACTTGGATTTTTTATTTTATTTTTAATAATAAAAGTGAATGAAGATACTAGTTTAATGAAGATTTTATTTTTAGTTTTCATTTTTATCGTTGTCCCAATTCTGAATCGCACCATGCATTATTAATTACACCTACACTAAATAGCATCTTGTGAACGGGTATAGGCTATATAGTTTTAAATTTTTTTGTGAGATGGAGTATATATTATATGTATATTTTAAATGATATATTGTAATTCAGTTTATTATAACTTCAAGATATTTTTAACTAAATTGTACGTGTAATATTTTTAATGTGAATAAGTATAATTATGAGTAAAGTAAATTTTTGAGTTAGTTGAGACTATATATGCCTATATTAAGTTTCATTTTGTTATTGCGTGGATAAGTATAATACTACACAGAATTAAGTGTTACATTTGAAGGATTATTGTTTCTGAACAAAAAAAGAAACAAAAAATATATATTTAAAAGTCATTTCATGGGTTAAAAATAATAATCACTTGTAGCATTTTCTTTATCTTTTCTCTCAAAAGTCCTTTACAATATGGGTTTCATTTAAAATAAATTCCTTAGATTTGAAATCTTAATTTTTGTTATAAATTACATAGAAATGTAACACTCAGCTGTTTCTTTCTATGAATAACAGCATTGAAGTCCTAGATTTATTGTTTGCAGAAAAAATTGACTATCACAGTTGTAGAGGCTGTCATTACGGCCACAAGAACATATGGTAAATATTAGTACAGCATGTAAAATATACTAATAACCATATTTTCTCAATGAGAAAAAGGGTTATATTATAATTCTTTAAACTTCTAATCTTGCAACACTTCATGGCATCGCGGCTATTTGATCCAAAACTTGAGTCCTCCATAGTTAAATATTTATCAGTAGGAAAAGAATAAGATTAAACTGAAACATCCAAAAATGTAATTTGAATAATTACATATAGTATGTAATAAAAAATAGAGAATAAGTTATTAAATTTCCAACATATTAAATAAAATTCCAACTAACAATAAATATGTTAAAGATGCATTAAAGAAAGTAATTTAATAGTTGCAGATGGTTACACGCTTGTAGAGGTCTTCGAAACTGTAACCCAAAAAGATCTATGCATTTTAAGATCATTGAATGGGAATCCAAGAAAAAAAAATTAAACAAACGACAAAAATAAAATATCGTTTTCTCTTTTGTTTTTGTTTTTATTGTTGACCAACAAAGAATGAAATTGTAATGTCCTTTTAAGTTTTAACAATACGGTCCCATAATTATTACCACGCGTGTGAATTTCATTTTCAACATCAAATTAGTACTATTCTTCTTCTACTCTCTAGCTAAATACCCAAAAAAGTCTTTAGCTAATACCATACGTGAAAGGTATAGCATACCATATATGGATAATATTGAAACTTCTCCTATGTAAACATCACACGCATTAGTGTTTTTCTGTTCGTATGTTAAACTGTTCTTGATTCAATTTGTTTTCCAGTAATTTCGTATTTACTATCAAGGTTCGAGTATATCAATATTTGAACAAAAGCTTATTCATTTTTGTGATATATCCAGAAGAATGTTAGTTTTAACAGAAACCAAAGCAAAAAGAAATGCTTTTAAACAAAGTTTTATATTACCTGGAACATATAATGAGATCAGCTAATATATTGTAAAAATATATACTATATAAATTTCAAAATCGTTATCGGAAAATTTTAACGAATATCTAGAAAATCCAAATAGGGTCGATATTGATTGTGAGAGAAAGCTGGCAGGGACCATTATTCCACAACCTTTTGGTTGTCACCTCTTATTCTCTCTTTGATAATTATTCACATACTCCATGGGTCACTACTCTTTCTCTTTACTTATATATTTTTCGTTTTTTTTCCTTTCAATATACACACCCTTTGTAAGATAATAATACTAATAATATATACGCTTTCGTTTTCTTTTTAATACAATTTGCTGGATTAGCAATAAGAATCATAATCATGATTGAAATCGAAACTCGAAAGTATAATACTCGTAAGACAGTCTTCATTATAACCAAAGAAATGTCACTATGATTGGACATATCAAAGCAAACCTAATCCAGAACAATATACTATTGAACCAAAAACTATATCGCAATTTGTTTTGTTTTGCTTTCTTGGGTCATATCGGAATGTTTAAACTTTAATCAGTACTCTTTTTTTTTTTTTGAACAAAAATCAGTACTCTATATTAGATATATACCAAAGAGAGAAGGAAAAAGAAAACTAAAGCATAGCCAAACTCCATCAACAAATAAAATTAGACATTCGGTTATAATTAAGAGTTTTTTTTAATACTTTTAAATATTTTGTTAGTGATGTTATCATATTTTAATGATCTTTTAATCCGAATTGCAAACTCAAATCATGTGATGTTAAATATTTTAGTGATCTATGATATAGTTTAATCAACTTTTGTGAACCGAATGTAATTCTAGCTTCAAACCGAACACAACGATACTCCCAGACCAAGTCACAAAGCTATGTATAGGTACATAGGGTTTTTGCTTTTGAATTGTTTGGTTTGATCCGGTTTATCCGATATTTGTAGACCAACTTTGGTTATGTAAACCGTAATAAATCCGACTTGGGAAGATTAATGAATATTTTATATTTAAGAAAAAAAAAAGAAAATATAATTTCACATAGCTACCATCTAAGTTTTGTAGCGGTTTCGAATTTAACAACTATTACGTAAATCGTAAACATACCTAAACTCACATGTGTTCGTTAATTTACGCGTACGTACGTGTGAAAATACGCATGTAAAATATATACGTAAAGGTATGCATGGATCATGCTGTATTGACTTACTTATATATTTTACAAGCCGTATTTGAGAGTATATTGACTTGTAACTTTTAGTTTTGTCGGCGACTTGCAACTTAGTGGACATATAAAATTTTGTGGAAAATTTAAGGAATAACAAAGAGAGAAGAAAGAGAGAGATCGTTTTATTTCACCCACCACCTTTCACTATTTCTCAATTGTACGGGTGTGTAAACTATATAAATAACTACCGGATAATATTTTAAATTGATTGTCATAAATATAAATTCAAGATGATGACAAATCAATAAGCTACAAATCCAAATAGGATAATTATTTGTATGAATTCGAATGTTACCAAATATTGGAAAATCATTTTCTTTCTTTTTGATGGTCGACTTATTGGAAATATATATATATATATATATATAAATTTTTTTAAAATGATTTTGGAAATATATATAGAAGGAGAGAATGATAATGGGGTGATACTTTGAGCACGTCCATGTGTTCACATTATTGCACTTCACGTGCAGTTGCTCGTCCACCAGCTTTCTCCCAATTTCACATGCCTTTATTTTTCATTTTCTTCTCTCGTTATTTTCCGTTCCTGCACCCATATAAGAAAACGATATATACTACTATATAATAAGTCTATTGCAAATATATGAAAACGATACTACTAATATATAATTAGTCTATTTTTCAATTCTGTATTCATTTTTTTTTCCCAAATTCCCTTTTCATACTAAGGATTTTTATGCAACCAACCTAATTTAGTTTTATGTGTGATTCCTTATTAAATTTATAATCAATAGTACATGTTCTAACTACAAAAAAAAAATAAAAAAATACCATAGGTCAAAAATTCTCACAGTTTTCTTTTAATAAAGTAATATACTCTGTTTTTGTGTGTTTTACTTCAAGTTACAGTTTAAAATTTTGAAGAGTATGCTATTCTCTTCGTATATTGTAACTTTAAAGTTTTCAACTTTAATATTGTACAAGAAAACCAGCTTTACACTACAGAGAGAGAGGAAAAGACTCTAGTTTTTTGGTATTGAAAATTACTCTAGTTTTGTCTGATATATAAGGTAAGATTTTATAATAGTGATGTAAAATTTGTTTTTTTTTTTTTGTTTTGTTTTAAAAAAGAATAGTAATGTAGAAAAAGAATAGTATGAAGAAGAAAACAAAAACAAAAAAAAGGGGAAGGGGGAAGGCACTCGTGCGGGTGCGGGGGGACGTAACGGCGGCCCAATGATTGCCGTAATGGGGCATGCATGAGGTGGGAGATTGACACGTGTCATGTCACACGTGTGGGAAGTGAAAGTGATATGACGAGAAGAAACGAAGAGAAGTGGGCTGTCATATAAATGCTCTCACCAACCGTTTCCTTTAAGCTCTCTCTACTTTGTGAACAAAAAACAAAAATACTTTAGTGAAGAAGACGAAGAAGAAGAACCAAAACTTTTTTGGTTTGTGATCTGACCTCACTTTTCTTCTCCTCTCTTCTCTTATCTCTCCTTAAACCCACCACAGCAGCTAGCTGTCTCTCACGATGATAAGTCAAAACCCTTCATACGGTGCGATGTGTTTTCTAATAATAGCAAATGCTTTTGTTCTTATCAGAAACTTAGAAGTGTAACATATTTTCTGCAGTTATCTTCGCGTTACCATTATTAAAACCTAAATTTTCGCCAAATCAATAAACCTAAATTAATGAGCAGAATAACTTTTCTACGTAACAGTAAGGTCCTTAGTTATGTTGCAATATCATAATCCTAACCCTAGTTTTAACTCTCTCTTGCCGGTACATGAACTCGAGTCTCTTTGGTAAGAATATATCCTGACCAGCTACACTACATAATATTTGATCTTGATTTGAATTCATCACGATTTACAACAACAGACAGCTTGAAACTTGAACTTTTAATTTGGTTTTTAACTTGTTACCAATTTCTAGACCAAAAGTGTTTTGACGTGTGCGTAATTTGACTTTATAAACTCCAAAAAGACTAATAAAAAGGACCATCTAAGTCAGACCGACTTGATTTTTATATAATGACTCGATCTAGAGGAGCATGCATGCGGCAGCTACTAAATAATCTTCTAGTTTCATTTGTTATATAGTTAATCTGCTCATTACTTCAAAATCACAAATTATTCTGACTTCCAAATAGTTTATTATCTACATACAACAACCAAATTCCTCAGTTCATACACGAATAGTTTCAAGTTAATTAACATTACATTACGGAAAAAATAATAAAAATTAAAAAATTATAGTTTTCTCAAAATAAAAGATGTTTTCAATAGTTTTATTGAAGTTTATTTTGGCGTTTAGTACAACGCAATCTAGCTAGTGGTGCACGTAACTGCTAAATCATCTTGGATTCAATTATTTTGTGTGTCGACGATCCATAAATTCGATAAGACTAAACAAAAGTTGACTTTTGTTGACTTAAACTCAAAAAAGTTAAAGAGTCGATCAGATCAAGAGAGATAGAGATGGATGGCTACAACTAAAAGACATAGTAAGAATAGGGATCATCACTATCTCTATCACTCTATCAAATCAGTGTGACAAATTAAAAAATCTCAATCATACAAATACTCGTTAGGTACGTTTCTTTTATTTGATTTTCTTTTGTCCTTTTACTATCTAGAGATTAGATTGATTCCAATCACATATTTTCGCTTTTCTTTGCATTCTCCTCCCTCGAGTTCTCTCGACCGACAAATAAACCTTAAATTAATACCAACATTTTTTTTTTTTTACGATCTCTGTCATCACAGATTCTTCCCTTTTCTCTCCTGCAATCACACGCACGCATGCATCATCTATGTTATATAAACCATTTCTTTACCTAGCAAGACAACAAAAATATTTCTTTTCTTGTAGATGAAAAAGTGTAAATTCGTCCATATATGATGATATTATTCTTTGGTATTGTATACAAGTGTACCAATTTGAAAATATTCCAATGTTATGATGAACATATAAATTGGAGTCGGTTATATCAGTAAAATTTAGTAGAAAAAAATGAAATCAGAGATTATTTTCCTCCACTATTGTTCAGTATATGACCACCACTCCTAGCTCTTAAGGATGAGATTACTCTATGATTTACTTTACACAAATATATGATAATGGTCAAGTTTAAATAAGGTTACATTAGGTGAAGATCATGAAGAAGGGGTGCATGGGGGTTCCCCCCACATCCACCTATAAAAGTTATGATTGCATTTCAATCATTGCCCACGAGCGCAACCCAACAACACATCGCTCTCTTTCTCTTCAAATTTTCATATTTAATTTACTTTGCTCGATATATAAGTTTTATTAATTATGTATTACAAATACTTTCTTATGCTTTGAATCATATCATCCCACTACTTTTTGGAAACTAGTCATTTGCTCACAATGTTTGACTCTTTCCCTTATATACTTTTTGTCTTTACCTTTCTCCATTTCAGAAAGGCTTTAGCTAAAATGGCTATGCTACATGAATAATTAAACTGAAATGATATGTCTAATTCTCTTTTATAACTCGGAAATATTTATTACATGCTAATTTTAAGAGAAGCAATTGTATATAGTGTACCTGTAAATTCTTGAGAAAAGGTATTGCGTGCTTTGTAACTAACTAAACATATCTCAACGCGAAATTTGTTTGTGAATAATATATACATTAGTACAACGTATTTACATATAAATACATATTTTCTTGAGATTTTTTTCCCCGACACGAACCAATTTACTCATTCTTTATAGGCAAAACATAATTATGTAAGTAAACATTAACAAGAAAAAACATAATCATGTAGAAGAAAAACCTAAAGAATAGAAAGAGGAGGCTAAACGTTAAAATAGAAACCCCATGAAGCAAATGTTATTAAGTGAAAAAGAAAACTAAAATGCTAACAAACAAAAAGTTAATTGTGTGTGTGGTTAATGGCAAACATTAGTAAGACAAATTCTAGATTGTTATGGAAAAAGAAACAATTTTAAATCATGGATTGCATTTGACTGTAGTAAAAAACGACTTTATATATTAAAAAAATGAAACGACAAGAAATATTAAAATTAAAAAAGAAGAAGAGAAGAGAAGAGTGTTGAGTTGTTGCTTGTTGCTTGTTGCTTGTTGGACCCTCTCTACTTAAGGCTTCGCATGGAGTTAACATTATAGCAAATTCCCACTTTTACTTTCGGCTCTGGTCCCTTTCCAGATTTCATTCTCTTGTTTATCATTATTAGTTTTTATCCACCGATTCTATATGTATATCATTATTTCACGTTTTTATATATTGTTATATAAGAATTTGCTAAGAGATAAAACCAGTTGGGCTGGGATGTGTTTGCGACTGTTACTGCTCATGAATGTTAACGGGTCATGACTAAAGTCTTCAAATTCATCACAAATAATGTGTTGTGTTATAACTTGTTATTCCTAACAAAATAAAATAATTAAATGGAAGATGTATATGTATGTATATAACATTACGAAGTAAAGCAAAAAAATTACACAAATGATTCGGTCTCTAGGAGTGATGAATTACATTAGACAAACGAAGATGATTATTAATCAAACAAAAACGTAAAGAATCTAATAAATTATCTGGCTTGCTCTTTATATACACATGTAATCTAGGCTATTGGATATTTATACGAATACGACCCTTGAGAGAGCATGTGCCCCAACTTAAGTAATAAGAGACGTGTTGTGTTTCTTTGTATATTATTATAACAAAAATGTAAAGATCCGATGTCGTCCAGCGGTTAGGATATCTGGCTTTCACCCAGGAGACCCGGGTTCGATTCCCGGCATCGGAGCTTTTTTTATTTTTGTAATAATAAGGTTCGTACTTGAAAGTTGAGATCTTCTATTTTTTATATATTTTCTTCTTTTTAGATGTTTTAATCATTGATGAAGGGAGTGGATTTTACTCGACAAGATAGAAACAAAATGTTACAGAGACTTCTTAATCCCTGTAAACGCCAATGGCGAAGAGAGTAGAGATATCACTACTCAATCTACAAAGCAGACTCTCAGTGGCAGTCTGTAAGAGTCTTCCATGTTGCTCATGAATCTATATTGGGTTTCAACAATTTTTCACTAATCAAATTTATCATCCGAAAACATATGAAAAGTTACCAATAAGTTCAAAGATAACAAACAGAATTGCATAAGTTTGATTCATAGGTAAAAAAACAAACAAGATTCTTAAGTTTTAAGGTTTTAAACATGCGGGGATCATCAACGAGCATACTCACGCGACTCTGATCTCTCAGACCGCTTGTACTCACGCTCATATCTGTAGTCATCTTCCTCCATCTTCTCGTAGCGATGGCCGTATCGGTCTGTGTCCACTTGATCGTCTTCGTAGTAGCCACGAGTCTCTTTTGGCTCCCCACGTTTGTCTCGGTCATACTCCGCATCCCTCTCACGGGATCTACCTCCACCTTCGTGCTCATATTCACCTCCTTCATAATCTCGCTCCCTCTTTCTACTGCGGTCTCGGTCATGATCCCTTGAAGAACGATCCCGTCCCCTGTCACGGTCACGGCGGTCTCTGTCTCCTCTATCACGTGTCCGTTCGCGATCACGTCTGCTGTCTCTACCTCCTTGGTCCCGGTCTCTGTGATGCTTATCCTCTCTCGGCCTATCACGAGACCGCTCTCGAGGTTGTTCATGAGACAGCTCACGAGACCTTTCTCGTTCCCTTTCTTTTCCCTTTTCCCGAGATTTCTCACTGGAGACAAGGCCACAACATTATCAATACAATATCAGTCGCAAGGCAAAATAGTTAGGAACAAATGAAAAATATCTTTACCGCTCCTCCTGTGGTCTTGATGGCTCCTCTGACTGTGAGGTTCTTCCTTGTGGTTGTTGTTCCCCAACAACGTCTTCACCACCACCAACTCTTGAGGTCCCAAGTCCACCGCCAAGCCTGCGTGGACGCCAGTTTGGAACGGTTCTACCTCTCTCGACATCAACTAAAACTCTTCTACCGTCAATCTTTTGTCCATCAGCTTGTTTATATGCAGCTGTGAGAAGAGAACAAACACAATGCAAAAATCAGTAAAAACGAGCAAACAACTCAGGGAGACAAGTAAATAGGTTGAAAGAAAACAGATACGATCAGACCTTTCATGTCACGGGTGTGCATGTACTCAATGAAAGCATATCCTTTGGGTTTATTGGTCAGCTTGTCAGCCACTAAATGAACCTGAGAAGTTTTAGAAGAGAACATTAATAAATCAAAACATGTGAGAATAAATCAGTTTTCAGATCAACGTGTTTCAAAATCAAACAAACATGCAGCTCTATAAGGCAGGGCAACCTTTATGTTGTGTCCAAATCCGAGAATGTCATCACCCACATCAAGAATTGGCAGAAAAATGGATGAATTGCAGCAAATTTACCATTTTTGAAGGGTCTAATAAACCACCCCTTACCAGGGTATTGAAACTTAGATAACTAGAAATGTATTAAAAAGTGAACCAGATCACCTTCATAGTAACCCAAGTCCCAGATACTGAATATTTATAGATTTAAAGACAGGAAAAGGGAGAAGGTTTCTGATACTTACGACTCCAACTATTAACACTGTAAAGAGCATAACCTTGGTTGCTTGAAAATAAAGAGCTTACATACGCTGCCTCCTTTGCAGGATGAAGCATTTTCTTTGGGACAGAATGGCTTTGGAAGATGGACCAAAATATTATAATTTACTTACCAGGATGAGTTGAGGTCATTACAGATTCTGAAAAAAAAACCTAATTGACTAGGTAAACCATGGGCCTACAACCTCTATATCATAGTACAAGGATAGTGTATTTGTTCACTGATGGGACAAGGAAATAAAAGCAACTATACCAGGTTGTGCGCCAAAAACATCTCAAGCAAACACCTAGGATAAAGGTTTGTGACATTATACGAGATGCATATTCAGTCATTTGAGAAATTCTAAACGACTTGACGGCTTTACAAATTACACGGTCTAAAAAAGGCATGCACATTAATTCAAAAGTAGAATGGCATTTTAGATATAGCAGAAAAGATGCAAGCTTATAAGGGACTGAAAATTTATAGCCTTGGCGACTTCTGATCATAAAACTTAACATATTGAGCAAAGAGCTTGAGAGAGGGAACCAATTATTACAAACTCTTACCAAACCCGCAAGGAAATGCTCAGAACAACTTACCCGTTTAATTGGTCCATAAGATTCAAACTCCCTTTTAATCTTACTCTCAGAGGATTCGTAGTTCTGCAAGACGATACAGACTAAAGTTAAGCAAACTATAACTCAACTGTCTCGCAAAATTCATTCAACAAAAGAAATAAGAAGCAATACTTACAAGTCTTGAAACGAACAATGTCTTGTATGGATCTCCAGTGGCATTTGGATCATTACTAGGGTCGTCTGCAAACAAAATTTCTAATTAACTTGGAATCCTCAAACCTAAGAGGGCATTAAATGGAAACATATAGTAGATTACATTTCTTTAAGTCCTCAGCAGCCTTTTCAACACCTTTCTCCAGTCGTAGTTTATGAATTCGCTCCCTTTTCTGTGACTGGACCGTGAACAAAAAAAACGCAACTATAAGAAACTGAATCCGGTAAATGCTCGCTTAAGTGAAACAGTTCAAGGTGCATCATACAGGTAATTCAACTTCTGGCTTAGGTGGAGCGTATTCTGGATCCCCAGGCTTAGCAAAGTTACTCACAAACTGAGCCATACCTAAAATGAATGCACAAGACCAAATCAAATCTAGAGCTTGTGATAATAAAGTTAAAACACAACAAGATAGACAAATTCAGACCTGTATAAGGCGGGCACTTTCTCTTCTCCGGTGGTGGTTTGTATTCCAATGGCGGACGTGGCTCAAAGAGTTTCAAGAGATTGTTTGTTAAGCCAGTAGGGTGGCTTTGACCCATCTGCAATACATAAGGGACACAATTATTTACCCACACTAAAGTAACAAGAAATCTTCCCTGATCAAGCCTTACATCAATCAGAGTATCAGACTGATTCCAAACTCTAAAGAACAGCTCAAGATCAATACAATCGATCATATAACCAAGATACCCAAGTGTTACAGTGCAATCGAATATAGAACCGAAGCAAGTATCAAACGAGTTGAGTATACAATTGAAGAAGTACACCCATTAGATTGACCTAGAAGACAACGAATGGTAAAATCTACAAAGAGGGGAAAAGTTAACAAGAGTAAATCACGGATTCAGCGAATTTGAGATAAGAGACGAACCAGCTTGAGCTGAAGAACACTGGCTCTGTTTTGAGCTTTAGGGCGCGCCTGAACGGCGGCGTTTTGGATGCGCATAAAAGGATCACCGGAGTCTCCCATGGCGAAAAGAGATCTCGGAGCTCTGCTAGGGTTTTTTGCAGGTGGTGGAAGCGGATGGAGGATTTGCAGAGACAATCAAACAATATTTAACAAAACCCAAATAATTCCTAAACCGGATTTTGGTTATTAGAAAACCGGGTCGAGATCTGATAGATAATGAATGACGAAATGACGCTGTGTTGGATGGAATAAGCATTCACACTTAAACCCTCTTACTGAACAAGAGAGATCTCGACTTATTAATGTTGTTTGATATGTATCATTGTAACAAAGTTCAGAATTGTTTATATTTTTAATATTTTGGTGTGTTTGTCATTCATATTGAGATTTTGAATGAGAAATGAAGGTTTAATTCAAACAAAATATTTTAAAAAATCGTTACATCAGCATATATTAAGTAGAGCCTCGAGAGTTAAAAAAAATCAGTTTTGTGCTTCAAGTGAAGTGAGCACTCTCTCTAACATGGCGCTGTAAAATCTATACATGTGGTGGTGTTAGATGATTGATTGAGCTTGTAACATGAAATTTATATTTAAGAATTTACTAGGTTTATGAGCATTCGAAATTAAAAAAAAATTATATGAATGATGATAAGAAATAAAAAAAATTACTATGTTTTCCAAACATTAAATTTAAGTTGTTCACATGAACTAACACATAGCATAAAGTATTTAATAATTAAAAATTTAATTATTTTGTTAGTAACAAACCATATTTCATAACTCAGAGCATTATAATTACAAAATCTGAAAACTAACTAATAGTTAAGCTATTTCAATTACGAAGTTGTGATATCCTCTCCCAGATAATATATATTACCACATAAACGTTGTCAAGCTATTTGGGATGTTGTCTCGAGACTGATGTAGCTACTTTGATCAATGAGTTTGTTTTCTACAGAGACCTTTCTAACTTTCTTCATCGGTCATAGAAGCTGTGCTTCTACATCCCGTCTTATGTCGTTAAGGCCTTGACCATAGAAGCTGTGGTAATGTTCATGGTTTCAAAACCTTTTAATGAATGTTAAAACTAATATTGTTGCTTTGTAATTTATTTATCTTGTTTTAGCCTTAAATGTTCCTTAGGTGTGATCATGTAATCACATCTATTAGGTAAGGCAAAAAACTATGTAGGAACTTGGGGAATTCATTTTCTGTTCGGGGAACGTATGTGTAGTCTGTAGTGTGTTGATTAGTTAGTAATTGGTTTACACTTGGTTTCGATCAACGACTTATACAAACCGGACCGGATATTGAATCGGATGTGTCTTCTCATAAAAATTATTAATTGACACTTTATTTATACAACATGACACGTGGCTAACCAAAACACTGGTCACTAGGAAGTGGACCAGGAACCGACCCATTACCCAAGAACTGAAGACCGAACACCACAAGAATGGCTAGAACCGACAGATACGACAATCCTTCCACAGCACCCAACAAACCGTACGGCCCATTAGGCAGACCCGACCCGGTTTTTGTTTTGGTGTAGAGAGACCAACCAACGATGCCAACCACCACCAAGTAGCTCACACCTTCCAACGCTCCGATTGAACCGGCCGGTCCTGGAGGTAAGCCACACCCCGTGGTCTTCAGAGTGTAGAGGGACCATCCGATAACCGGCGTCGACACTAAACCACCGGCTACAGCTGCCGTCTCCAAAAATCCACCAGAGTCAGTATTGTCCTTGGCCTTTGATACGACTCCCCTACATGACGGCTTAATTGATCGCCGGATTAAATTTCCTCGGTACAATGACGGAGGTAGAGAGGCAGAGATCGGAGATAGTAGAAGCATTTTATGAGAGAGAGAAAAGGTAAGAGTGTGTGAGAAAGATTGGATTCTGAACTCTCACCAGTTACCACACAAAATAGCAAAATTCTCTACATAAGCTTTTAAGGAAGCCTTGACGACCGTTTGATCTTTAATGCATCATCACACACACTACGACAATCCTAGCAAAACCATCCTGACCAATCATTGTACGACAAGTGTAAGTGTAATGGATGTAAAACAAAAGACTGATATAACTCAAAAGATTTATCCACATAAGCATCTTACAAGACCCTCTAACAGAGAAACAAGGTCTCCCAAACTCTCTTCCTTTGGTCTCTTTTTTTTTTAGTTTTGTTGTTTTTCTTTCCCTCCATAAAGTGGGGTTTCTAAAAGGGCGGTAAATCCAAGCTGAGTAACCGTCATTTGAAAATGCACCAGCCTGACCATAACTGACATTTTGAACATTCAGATATAGCCGCCCTATTCCAGAAGGGGCAGAGTTTCTTCTCCATCTAATACTCAGCAAACTAGAGATTCTGATCTGTAATAATAAGTGTCCTGTTCAGCCTTCCTCATCGTCAACACCATCATCATCGTCGTCATCATCATCATCGTCATCATCATCCTCACCATCATCATCATCATCTCGTTTTCTCTTTGGGCGAGATGATGATGGCATGGACTGGTCAGGGATTGGCAGGTCATTTTCAACTTCTTCTTCTTCATCCGGATCGATGTCCTCATTGATGGGCTCGATGTCACTACCCACAGCATCATGATCTTCTACTTGAGACACTGGCTGAACAAGGTACCCTTCACCTGATTCTTCATCCTATCAAAATCATCAAACTCTAAGTTAGCACTAAACACAAAAGCAAGAATTTGACAAATCAGAACTTTATGCTTGGAAACATTCTAGCATAAAATAGGGTCAACTTTGGCTTTGATTTTCTTTACATAACACAACAGGGTTTACTGTAAACCTAACCTGGTACTTTATGCTAATACGCCATGGTTCACTGTAAATCTAACCTGATATTTAATGCAGCAAACAACCCAATGCAAGAGGACTGATATTCTAAACCAGCAGGAACTATAGATTGATCCTAAAGTACCATCTTAAATGTCCACTACCAATCACCAAAATTTTAACATCTATCTACTAATGGCAGCAGGAAAGTGAACTCAGGCATAATTGCAAAATGAATGGCAAGTCTATCAAGAACCAATCTGCAGAACTATGAAACAGTTGAAAAGAACAAGAAAAAATTAGTGAAACCCAAGTTCATATATCAAAGTGCAAAACATTTGCAAGTACCAAGTATCTCACCTCATCTTCACCATCATCATCTTCATCCCCAAACTCCCCATCATCCTCAACCCCTTGGTCATCTTCCCCAGTCTCTCCATCACCATCTTCATCATCATCCCCTTGCTCATGCCCATCAATCTCTCCTGCATTCATCAACCTGCCTGTAGTCCCTGACCCACCAAGACCACGATCAGCATTATCAACTTCCTCTTCCTCCTCATCCTCTTCGTCATCTTCTTCATCATCAACCCCATCTTCCTCATTATCACTATCTTCAATTTCATGCACCTCAACCACATCATTATCTTCGCCTACTTCCTCCTCATCAATCTCCTCCCCAGACTCACTATCATCCCCATCATCTTCCCCAACTTCTTCCCCATTTACAGCTTGCAGACGGAATCCATTAGGCCGATAGCTCGTCCCATTCACTCCAGCAGCCTGCTCTGATTCATCATCCTCTGCATCACTCTCTTCATCCTCATCAACATCCACAACCCCATCTAGCCTTTCACTATGGCCATTACTCATCCAAGGAGCTTCTGTTCTTTCATCTCCATCAATCTCTCCACTTCCAGGATCCTCCTCGTCACCTTCCTCCTCCTCCTCTTCATCCTCCTCATCTTCCTCATCATCTTCATCATCAGACTCAGGCCTCTCATTCCCTTCAGCATCCGTCTTATCTAAATACTTCAAAGTTTTAATCAACCCAAAAACCCTAGATCGATAATCCTTAACCCTAGTCACAGGACACTCATACAGATCAAGAGAGACAAGCTTCAGCTCAGCCAAAGGAGCTAGATCCTCAACAAACTGGATCCGGTTATTGGACAAATCCAAATCACGGAGCGAATCAAGCCCAGCTTCAACGAGAAACTCCAAACCCACAGTGATCCGATTATCAGATAAGATCAGCTTCTGTAGATTACCAAGCTTAGGGAACTGCTCAAGCGAAGAAACACCGATGTTAGCTACGGAAAGATGCTGAAGATTCTGAAACCTCTCGAGAACACTAGGCGGTGGTAAACGTCCTTGAACGCATTTCACAGCACCATCAAGTGTTAGCGTCCGTGTAGCTAACCTATCCGTTTGACCATCTAGAGCCGCTTCCACAGCTCTTTCCCAAATCTCATCCATCAAACAAAAATAAAACCAAACCCACCTTAAAATAGCTCACAGCACACCGCGATGTAAACGTATTCACCTCCCTCTCTCTGAAACAGAGAACACAGCAGCTATGGAAACTCGCGGAGAAGAAGGTTTCACAACACAGCGAAAAAAGGTAAAAACAACCGCTAAATCTCGATGGAGGGTAAGAGTTTGATTAAGAGAACACAGAATCGAGAAAAAGCAGAAAAGCCCCTCTTTTAAAAACCGAAACCCTAATTTGTACGGTCACCACCCAGTCGCCACTAAAACCTCGTGAGGAAGACGAAAACCTAACATTTTGTTTGGGCTCTCTTCTTAATTGATTGAGAAACCCGGGTCGGGTCGGTTCGGGTCAAAAAGGTGGGAGACGGGTGGGTGGTTTTGTAGAATTATTGTGCGAGTTATCAAAACGCGTTAATAACCGTTGGATTGAGATGTGAAGGATCGATGACGTGGTGAAACGGAAGGTGTAGATTGAAATAGTTTTGTTTTTTGGTTGTGTAGAAAAAGTTCGACACGTCTCTGTTTTGTGCAACTAACTGTGGACCCTTTTGTTTGACATATTTACCAAAAACGCCATTATCGTTTTTTTCTTTTCTTCTTTCAAAGATGAATTTTCAAATCTACTAGTGCGATCTTTATAAGTTATGGTTAGATTTTTTTAATAAATGTAATATAAGTTTGTGTTTTGGTTTAGTTAAATACTTAAGTTGGACTAGATTCACATATGTTTTAGTTATAGGGATAGGTTTTTTAGAATTTTCTTTTTGGTGCAAACTGTTTCTTTTTAGAATTTAGGGAAAGCATTTGTAACTTATGTAGGTATCTACATTTGTATGTATATTGAATTGTAAAGGAAACAAATAATTCGAAAGAAAGAAGAAAGTACTAAGAAAGAGTTTTTTTGAACCTAGTCAACATCTATATGTGAGTTTGAATCTTGGCATTGATAAATGACAAGAGTAGGTATAGTTTAGTTGTATGTAGTATGATTTTAACTCTGTTTGGCATTTATAAACTATTGTCTTAATAAGCTACATAACGATAATAATATATAGAACTAAATTATGATCTTGTAGTAAAACACAAATTGTTATACCTTCTAAGATTTGAAATTGTAAATATAAATGATGTTATTGTAGTCATTGAACAAATATAGATAAATAGAATTGTATTATTTGTATTACAATTTACAAATGTGGACTTTATTTTTTTTGTCGTCACAAATGTGGACTTATTTGTATATTTTTGTTTTTTTTGGGACAAATTTGTATCTATTTCATGAGTTTTAATTTGAAACATCAAACACAAATACAAACAATAAAAACATACAATATAAATGGGCCTAGTTCGGGATATCAAGAATTTGGCCCAACAAGATCCATACATGCGCAAAAGGAAAAATTGATCGGGTCCATGCATGCAATATCACCTATTCTCCGAGTACTGTAGTGTATTTGGAATATCGCTTTAAAAATATGTATTGCATCTATAGCAAAATCAATATCAATAGTTCTTTTCTTTAATATGATTGCTAGATAGTGCTGAAACTTTACATTTGTAGGAAATGGAATTGTATAAGCTGGCTAAATAGTGTTCTGGATTCTCGAGGGACCCCTTTCATGCCTAAAATAATCTTGTTTAATATATATATAACTCATAAAAGTTTTAAATAACCTACTATAAAAAATTGAAAATACGATCTTAATTGTCTGATAACCATTGTAAAAAAGTTGCGTTATCTCTTATCTGGTTCGAGTGTATCGTATTGAACTGATAAACTCATACACTTAACGGTACACACATGGCGACGACATCGATCACTATCTCAGCACCTCATACAGTATTTATATACAAAAAATATAGAAGTCATGTAGTGTTTGTAGATATACATATACTAAAAGGTCAAAGTCAAGAAACAACGCGATGAACTGCATTAAATGTGTAATATAGCTAAGCATGATAATCATCATCAGAAGTTAGAAGATCACCGAGAAGAAAAATAATTTTGGTAGACATCGATCGATCGATAGACGACAAAAAAACCAACCCTAGTTATAAAAATTTCCGAAATTGTTTATCTTCTATTTTCTTGTTTTATCGACAATTATGGAAAATTTACATTTTCTTTCTTTTTAACTGAGATGTTTTTTCCCGACAACGTGACGGTAAATCCTCCACTGTCTTCGCTTATCGACAAAAACGACAATAATCTTTTTTACCTCCCTTTTTTTTTGTACTTGCAAGTTTTTCATATACAAGTCAAAAATTTGAATTTGCATAGTAACTCAACGGTAATATTAATAACTTGATTATGTAAACATGATTATTGAATGAACTGATATTTGTATTCACTAATTAAGAACACATATAGGGATATAAAGAAAGAAGAATCATTGACACAAAAACTATTTTATCTACTAACTTTATAAGTTTTTCTTACCCATTTCTAAATTCAAATGAGTATATATAGTTATATCAATACTTGATAGAAAGAGAAAGACAATGAGATTGATTTTTTTTTCCTTCTTTTATACTATTAAAAAGTATTAATAATGCATGGGAGTCCAAAATCAGATAGATGAAAAAAAAACACTCGAACCCCACAATGATCGACAAAATATTTCTTTTAGATGGCTCCCATTTTATTATCTTGATTTTTTTTTTGAAGTTCCATTTAAAATAATAATAATATCCAAAGTGTTGAAAAGTTAAAAATCAACAAAAATAAAATAAATAATTGTGCCAATAGAAGAAGAAGGAAAAGGCTCATTTGTCTCGGAAGAACCAAAGAGCTAAAAACACAACACAATAAAATTAAAAAAAAGGTTACGGTCGTAGCTTTCTTTATTTCTTTCAACACCACAATCTCACACACTAGCCTGTGCAGCCTTATTTCATCACTGTCTCTTTCGATAAAAAAACAGATCGACGGCGTAACTCTCCGGTGAACTCTCAGCCATTAGATCTAAGAAACAAGTTTTATGTATTATTATTTTTAATAATGTAATGTTTTTCTTTTTATTTTAAAATTTTAATCGTTCGTTATCAGAAAAAGTAGGTACCAAAAAAAGAGAGATTTTTATTTTTTACGAAAAGCAGATTGATTGACTGGTAGCTGGAAGAACAACGGAGGAGAATTATAGAAAATTAGAGAGAGAGAGAGAAGTAAAAATTGAAAAAACCTGTAAAGGTTGAAACTTGGTTGACAAAAACTTTCATTTATTTCATATTTTTTATCATTCATTCATTCGTTATAAACTTTTTTTCATTTGTTTAAGAAATCAAAACAAAAGTGAGATTTTTGTTTTGGTTTTTAGAAAAAAGATGCCGGCAGATTTAGATAACTCCTCTACTGTCTCCGGTGAAGCAAGTGTTTCAGTCTCCTCCACCGGAAACCAAAACCCACTTCCTAATCCCGCCGTTAAACCCACCGGAAAGAAGAAACGTAACCTCCCCGGCATGCCTGGTATTATTCTTATACTTCAAAAATCCAAACTTTTCTCATTTACAACTCAAATTTTTGGTTAAAGTTTTGTCCTTTTTTTTGTTTGAGTTTCAGATCCAGAGTCAGAAGTTATAGCGTTGTCACCAAAAACTCTACTAGCTACGAACAGATTCGTTTGCGAAATCTGTAACAAAGGGTTTCAAAGAGACCAGAATCTTCAGCTTCATCGTCGTGGCCACAATCTACCATGGAAGCTTAGACAGAAATCGAGTAAAGAAGTGCGGAAAAAAGTCTACGTTTGCCCAGAGCTTAGCTGTGTTCATCACGACCCTTCACGTGCTTTAGGAGATCTAACTGGGATCAAGAAACACTTTTGTCGGAAACACGGTGAGAAGAAGTGGAAATGTGACAAATGTTCCAAGAAATACGCTGTTCAGTCTGATTGGAAAGCTCACTCCAAGATTTGTGGTACTAAAGAGTATAAATGTGATTGTGGTACTCTGTTTTCTAGGTAAAGTTTCCAACTTTTTTACTATTATCGATCAAACCTATTATAAAAAACACATAATTCAATCTAACTTTTGTGTTGTTGCAGGAGGGATAGTTTTATAACGCATAGAGCTTTTTGTGATGCTTTGGCTGAAGAAAGTGCGAGAGGTACTACTACTCATCATAGTCACAGTAAGAAACAGAGTCCTGAAATCTTGACCCGGAAAAAACCGGTACCGGATCCGAATCCTGCTCCGATGGATACTGAGTATGCTAAGATCAAATCTTCCTCGGCTTCAACTATTAAGCAATCAGGTAAACACTCTCTTGTAACAGTTCTAGATTGGGTGTTTTGGATCATACTTTTTTTGTCGCTACATTTCTTTGTTTTTAGCTGAAAATGAAGATTGTAAAGTAATCTTTGTTTAATGGTCGGTGAAGTTGGAGTTTAGTTAGGTTTATTCTCTTGTCCGTAGTGCTGTATTGTTTTTATCTGTTACCTGATTAAGAACATAATTCGTTTGGTAAGTTTAGTAGTTGTTGTTCAATGGCTGATTGGTTCTTTATGATAAAGAATTCAAAGATATTATTATTTTGCTTTATACATATATTTTTTTTGAATTGGAAAGTGTCAAACTTTATGTTAACGACGACTTATGATTTATACAGAATCTCCAAAGACCCCTCCTGATATCGTTCAAGAAGCTCCAAAACCAACGAGTTTAAATGTTACACGCAACGGTGTTTTCGCAGGCTTATTTGAATCTTCCTCGGCTTCTCCAAGTATATACACAACATCATCTTCTTCGCAGAGTCTATTCGCGCCATCTTCGTCCATTGAACCTATATCTTTGGGTCTCTCAACAAGTCATGGATCATCGTTTCTCGGGTCAACTCTATTCCAAGCTCATCCCGCGATGTCAGCAACCGCATTACTTCAAAAAGCAGCTCAAATGGGAGCAGCTTCTTCAGGTGGTTCATTGCTCCGTGGACTAGGGATAGTTTCATCAACTTCATCTTCTATGGACGCAATAGTCCCTCAAGGACTAGGATTAGGACTGCCTTGCGGCGGCGAAAGCAGCTCGGGTTTAAAAGAGCTCATGATGGGGAACTCATCCGTGTTTGGTCCGAAACAAACGACATTAGACTTCCTCGGATTAGGTAGAGCGGTTGGTAATGGAAATGGTCCAAGTAACGGACTATCCTCTCTAGTTGGAGGAAGCAGCGGCATTGACATGGCTTCGACATTTGGATCAGGAGCAGGGAAAGACATAAGTAGAAGAAAATCATAAGTAGAGTAAATCAATATATGTTTGAGAGAAATTGGGAGGTCTTACTCAATAGCTTAGTGTGAGTTGAAAACTTCCCTTTGAACGAAAGGGTTCAATATTTAATATACATATATTGCAATTAATTCCATCTAATTTCTTATTCTTAAACGCAAATAGTGATGATGATTGACTCTTATCCCTATCTAATAAATGTAATTGTGTTTCTTTGGTTACTTAAATTGGAATTGGTAAAGAGAGGTGAGATTTACTTCTCTTTATAGAAACTCTTTCCAAATCTTGAATAGTTCTTGAAAGGTCCCATTTGTTTTTGTTAGATTTCAATCAAATAATTGAATATTAAAAAAAGAAAAACTTTGGATTTCTTGACCATTGATTTGATTAGATATTCGATAGACAAAAATAAATAAAAGGAGAGATTCCAGAACAGATTTTTTTTTGCCGTGCCAAATCGTATCCGTAGGTAGGTCCATTATTATTATGATAATACGATATAGTGACGTTTTATTATCACACGACAAGACAACACTAATAGCTGTTTAAATCTCTTAATACACTAACCAAACCTAATAATCAAAACAAGCAATAATTTATATAAGCCCATTTATCTCACTCAGTGTAGGCCTCAAAGTTCCAAACGTAATAGTACTTATGAGTTAAATACCAAGAAGCCCACTGATTATATCAATTGTTAAACCGAAAGCTTTACGGCGAAAGGTGTTAACAAACAAATATAACATGATTACCAGCTTGTACAGTACAATAGATACATGTTAAGAATATATTCAAGATCTTTATAAGGAACATGATCCTTGTATAATGTATTGTAAACTGTAAATACAAAAGCCTAAACTGACAATAAAGAGATTGTAACATCTAGAGTCTTTTATGTAGACATATACATGTAAATGTATAATTAATGTGAAATTGTATACTGAGAGTGAATATTACATAATCTTAGAATTTCGTAAATCAGATTATGTAAATTAAGACCGATATACAAAGTTAAGTTCTAAATATAAATGTAATAGTGAGACATCAAAAATGCTAGAAGGAAGATGTTAAATATCCGTTTCCGTGCAAAATATTGTCATCAATAAAAGGTTAAACCATTAGAACTTGTATCAATCGAGATAACTTGGATATAGTATAGATTAGATTCTCCCTAACAAAATTAATGTATACACTTCAAATATTTGGATCTGCCATGATGAACATATTTAATCTACTATAGTTAAATAGAGTACTATTTTAAGAAATGTATATTTATAAAAGATGGAGTTTTTACTTCATGATGTTCAAGCAAAATAAATGCACCGTTAATTTAGAAGAATGAAAAAATAAACCCTAAACAATTAAGAAGCTTAAAACCTAACCCTAAACCCTAGTGAATAGTCGAGACATTGATCGAAGATACAAGTAGGAAGATGAAAATATCCATTATCCTGCAAATTTCTGAATCAATGCATGGAAGGTTATATACTACAAGATAAATCATTAAAACTTGCTAGCTACAACTGGTACAACGTTTTGAAAGAGATTATATTTTACGTACTAGTTAATATATACACTTCAAATATTTGGACTTGCCATGAACATATTTAGCCTAACAAAATTAATAGATAGTTATTTGTTAGATAGATTAAACCCACAAAGGTAATATACATACCCCAAACATTTGGATTGGCCAATGAACACGTTTAACCTCAAAATTATATATTTATAAATGGATGTATAAAAGAGATGGAGTTTTTAATCTTGCGACTGTTCAACCAAAATAACTAGATACTCACTTTCAAAGTTGAATCGAGTGATTTAAACTTATAGCAAGATAACTCAAAAAAAAAAATTACCCAAAAGAAGATTAGATATGTAGGTTGTGTCATTTGTTAATTATTTCAAATTTCAGATGTTCAATTTCACTAAAACCAACTTAAGACTCATTTTATATATATAGTTGACCACAAACGATATGTTTTCTATATATTGGAAAATATAGTTATTATTTTCCATGAACAAAAATGGGAATGCATAAAAAAAAAAAAAACTGAAAATGGAAATGCATATATTGCTGTAAACCTTTTTTTTTTTAGTTTTTTGTTACAACAAAAGCAAAATAACAAAATAAAATAAAACAAACCCCCCTCCCAAAAGAAGAAGAAGATAAAACAAACACATGACAAAACAAAGTCTTCAGTCTTGTCCTTTGCTTAAATAATCTACCAACTTTCTAAGGGTTTTGTAACCAAAAGAAGCTAAAAGTTTCTCATAATCTTTAAGGGAAACACACAAAAAAGTGCATTTCATATCACTTGGAGGAAAAGAGCTTCTTGAAGAACGGAAGTATCTTGCTCATCCCTTTTTTCTTCTTCTCCTCTTTAGGTTTCTTCAGCATGCGGTAGCCATTTTTCATCAAACCAGTAGCCTTCAAATTGTCCATTGCATCGTCGTAAGATTCCTCTTTTGATATTGTTGTTGTATTATTACTAGTCCCAGCTGAGCATAAGTCGTTTAGCAATTTTTCCAATAAGACAGTGATCTCTTTGAACTCAAGACGTGCCTCTGGGTCCTTTGCCCAGCAAGATTCCAAGATGGGAACAAATTCATTTGGAATATTGTCAAGACTTGGTCTTTTGCCCTAGTAGAAAAGAAGAAGATCCCACATTTCAAACTTCTCTCTAATTTTCAGATTTTTTTTTTGATTTGTAATATTTAATAATTACCTTTTCCACAAAATAGGGAATAGAAATGATCTTTGTCTCACTGAATGGTATCTGATTAGTGAGCAATGACCATAAAATTAGCGCAAAGCTGTAGACATCAACTTTGTGGTCATAGTGCTTCTTCTCTCCTTTTTTGAGTGGCTCACTGCTACATACCTACGGTGATATACAAAAACATAAAATTATGAATTTGATATATGTTTCAGGTAGAAGATTTAGTCCCTAAAGAGCTATTTCATTACCTCAGGAGCCATCCATCTGTAATTGCCAGCCTCACAAGTCATGCCATCTTTAGTCTTTTCTGTTGCAAGTCCAAAACCAGTCAACTTCACTTGTTCCATGTTACTTGTCACCAACACATTCCCTACACAAACACATGGATATATATATATAGACCAATTGGTCAATTCGTTTCATTATATGTTCTCTACAAGACATGATGTGTATAAATGAAGCTTATTTACTTGGATTTAGATCACGGTGAATGATGCCATTTGAGTGCAAAAACTCCATGGCTCGAGAAATATCCAAAGCAAAGCTCAGTGCCTTCTTTCGATTAGGAGGATTCGGACGAGAGTTCCACATGTACTTCTGAAGGGTGCCGCCTTCAATGAGTTCGGTAACTATCATCAGTTGTGGCTCTATGCTAGCTCCAAAGAACTGTTCATTTACAAAGAACCATGATTGATTGCTCATTATTATAAACTTATATGATTGATATTGAAAACACCAAAATAAATAAATATATTTTTTCTCAATTTTGTACCTTCACAATGTTTTTGTGGTTCAAAGAGGATAGTAACATAACCTCCTTTTGAAACTGTTGTTTGTGTTGTATGCCCAAAGCAGATGTTCGACTTGGCTCCACTATCTTCACTGCCACAGGACATGGGTATCTGCATCCTCTGAACCTACAAGTCATTATATGATAATAGTGATTAGCAAAAAAAAAAAACAAAGCCTTCATTTTTATGCGGTTTGGTCAAAGAATGATTCCCCTAATGGTTTCTATGCAACATCACATTAATTAAACCACTCAAAATTGGAAAACCCCTAATAAATAGTTTTCATAATCTATAACAAAATATAAATAAAATAAAATCTAAGCAAGTAGAGAGAGAGAGAGAGAGAGAGAGAGAGAGAGAGAGAGGTGAAACATACATTCCTTTGTAGACCAAGGAGTTGGCTCCTTCTCCAATCCTCTGTCCCATGGAGATTTCCTTAGGATCAAGAAGCAGCTCTCTGCTGATGGTGAAGTTGAATGGCTCATTGTTAGACTCGTTTTCATTTGAGCCAAACGATGACATGAAAAAAGGGTAGTTAGGGAAAATCATCGTCGTCGTCGCAACGGCCATTGTTGGAGCTCGCTGCTGGGACACTTGAGCTTTCATTTTGATGGTTTTTGAAGAGAGGAGTGAAGAAGATAAGAGTGAAAGAGGAAGTGACTAGGTTACATAGATATATAGTAGAGTTTGGAGGATACTTATGTAATAACAGATTACAGTGTGGTTAGAGGGAACAAAAAATAATAAAAAATAAAATTATATATTAATTGTGAATTTAACCCTGAAAGGGAAAATATACAAACCGTTACACAAAGGAATCTTTTCCCTTTAAGTAATTTTCTTTTGTCCATATATTTTTAATCTAATCTTATCTTTCTAATTGTCTTTTTGCATTTATGCTAAATTTCTTTCCTCTTTCTATATAAATTTACTAATATATATGGTGGACTTTTTTTTTGTCGACATATGGTGGACTTTATATGAAAAATAATAACTTACTTAAAACTGAAAATGATTTTTTTTTTTCAGTTTCTCTGCTTGTAGAAAATATCTGGGATTCTTTCTTTTGTTCCAACAAATAATTAAAACTACGAGTTCATGAGATAAAAAGAGAGTTAGGAGTCCATTTTCTATCCAGTTGATGACTCACAATTACATGACGTAATAGAAGTAAACATTATGTATGAGTTCAGTTTCTATTAAATGATTAGTAAGCGATTCAATAATGGTTTTAATGTTTAATAAACATAGCTTTTATAGTGTAACTATTGAAATATATAATGTTCTCAATATCATAAATTAAGTTAATTATTGAATCGATGTACCTAAATCTTATACTATTTTTTCTACTCATTACTCAAATTTTAGTTCTCAACTAAAAAACTTATACAGATAGTATAAACCAAACAACCAATTCTTTATAATTAAAAGTGACAATTAACAGATCACTCAATATTATATTCTAGTCATTCTAAAACCACAACTCAACTTGAGATTTATATAGTGGTTACCACAAACGATATATATTTAAAGAAAAAATAGTTGAAATCTCCATGAAAATTAAAGAAGAAATATTGATAACTGAACTGATGGAAAAGAAAAAGATAGGTCCAATTCTCTTACAATAACAAGAAAATCTGAAAAATGCAAAGAAGACTTAGAAAAAAAAACAACGAAAGAAGACCACAGCCCTTTCTTTTATTTTTAAAGAGAACACAAAAAAAGTTGATCATGGCTTGTAAAAACAAGCCTTGAACATCTTCACGAAAGGACGAATCATTTTCTTCACCACTTTCTTCTTCTTCTCCTCCTCCTCCTCCTCCTTCTCCTCCTCCTCGTCCTCCTTCTCCTCCTCGTCCACCTTCCAATAAGAATCCTCTATATACTGAGGACTGTTCTCTGAATCTTCTATATCAGCGTCATAAGCTTCATCATCAGCATAAGCTTCATCGTCAGCATTCGATAGTGGTGCGTCAAGAACACTGTCTGGGGTCAAATTGCTTAACAAGTTTGTCAGTGAGTCAGTAATTTCCCTGAACTCAGGCCGTGCATCCGGATCTTTATCCCAGCAAGATTCAAGGATGGGGATGATTTGATATGGAATTTTCCCAGGACATGGTCTCTCATCCTGTAAAGGAAATAGAATCCAACATCTTAGAATCATTACCCGTTTCAATTTAAAAGTTGATTTATATGACTCACCATGTTTACAATAGAAGAAATACAAAGGCTAGGCACCTTAGGGAATGGTGGTTGATTACTAAGCAGCTCCCAAAAAACTACAGCAAAGCTGTAAACATCAACTTTATGATCATAGTGCCTTTTCTCCCCAGCTCTCAGCGGCTCATTGCTAATTACCTGTGGTTACAAAACATAAAATCTATCATTTATATGTTCTGAAATAAAAGATTTAATTAGCTCTAAAGAATCACCTCTGGAGCCATCCATCTACAGGTCCAAGAATCAAATGTCTTTTTGACACCTCTAGTCTCTCTTCTTGCAACTTCAAAATCAGCCAATTTCACATGTTCTTGATCACCAGTTACCAACAAATTCCCTACACAGACACACCAAAATATCAAATTTTATTTCTCTATCTATTTACAAGACATGATGATGAGTAAAGTGGAGCATATTAACTTGGATTCAAATCACGGTAGATGATGCCTTTTGAGTGCAAAAACTCCATGGCTCGAGAAATATCCAAAGCAAAGCCTAGACACATCCTTACATCAGGAGGACTCGGACGACAATTCAACATGAACAACTCAAGAGTGCCGCCTTCAACGAGTTCGGTAACAATCATCAAGTGTGGCTCTATGCAAGCTCCAACCAACTATACCCAACACCATAAACCATCCTGATCAGTTTCTCACTATTATAAATTTATATCATTAATATTGAAAAACACCAATAGAAAAAAAAAAAAAAAAAACCTTCACAATGTTGTCATGTTTCATCTTGGATAGTAACACAACTTCCCTTTGAAACAATTTTTTTTCCTCTATGCTTACAGCAGATGCCTTTCTTGGCTGCACTATCTTCACCGCCACGGGAAACTGGTTTCTAAACCGATAAATCATTATAAATAATAAATAAATCAAAAAAGTGATAAACATGAATATTAAACTAATCATTATAAAAGAGAGAAAGAGATAGAGAGATGGAACAAACCATCCTTGGTAGACGGTGAAGTAGTCTCCTACTCCAATCATACTTCCGACTAGGAGATCGTTCGGGTCGAGAAGAAGCTCGCTGTTGATCCTGAAACGGAATTGCCCATTGGACTCGTTGCCAGAAGGGTTGTTTGAGAAAGCCATTTGAGCAAGTGAGTGAAAGAGGAAGATGTGTGTATGAGATGATGAGTGAAAGAGCAAGCAAGTACTTGGGCTTATTTATAGTACTACAAAAAGTGAGGTTAATTGTGTAATCTTATGAGTGGTTTTCCGACATGTGGTGGCGTCTACAATGGTTTACTCATGCGGGAAAGGAAAAAATGAAATTGTATTTCATGTAATAAGAAAAATAACCACTAATTATTACAGAGTAATTGTTTCCAAATGGGCATCATAATTTCTGTGGCTGTGTTACTAAGCTTATCTTTAAAGTAAATTTTTATTCACTGACAACCATATCTCAATATTTTCTTATAATCTTATTTTCAGTAATTAATTTGTTTTTTTTCATAATATGGTTAACAAATAGATGTGAGCCATATATGAAAATGTGCAACTCATTTGGGGAAATAAACTTTATATGCATGACCTGTACATATGTATTATATAGCTGGAGAAATTAGTAAAAAATGGAATTAATATATATTTTATTGATTTTTCTATTTTTGATTTTATATTATTTGAAATAGATATTTAAATCCATTTCCATTAAGTTCAATGAAAAAAAAAAAATTTACATTCAACATAATCTAAAACCAAAAACTCAAACGAAAACCCAGTCTCCACATTCTATGTACCGTCCCTATAATTATCATAAAAGGTATGATAGATCTAAAACAAAATAAAAAGGTGTCTAGGCTCAAATGAAACACTACAAATTTATATGTACTAGCTAGCTAACCACTAGATCACCTGACCTTCTTGAATTTTTTTAGGGTATTATTTTCAGTCGAGTTGTTAAACTATGGTATCGATTCAATATTTTTGTATGACATGATATTAATATATTTAATTATTTACACATGTATACTGTATTTTTTTTCTTCTATTTTTCAAAGATTATATAAAATAATTAATCAGGCAACCATAGTGATCCATAGTATCCTACTTTTGTTTATAGTTTATATAGAAATTGTACGATCACACGGCCAATTACGATTGCAACCTAGTAAGACATCTCGATTTTACGATATTATATGATTATAGGCTTATAGCAATCCATTTTATCGTATGGGGAAACGATCTTCCCCTACGATATTTCTGTGATCAAGTCTATGTGACTATGTATCAGTAGTGTTGACAACTACATGCCAATGTACAAACATCCACCATCTCAAAATAACTACATTTAAAAAAGATGTTTCCGTATGTATATTTTCAATTAGTAGAACTCGAAAAATAAGTAATCTCGAAGCCAAGCAATACATTTTAGGGTTTAGGCGGCATGGTGATAAGACATAACACACACTCACTGCGGGAAGCTTCATATCTCCTAAGTTAAACACTTTAATTAATGAAAACAAGAATTAATCTTTAATTAATATGGGCTTATTAGTTAGATTACGTCGAGATTACTAAGCCCTTCAGTAAAAAGCCCTTCAGGATTGTATTAATTTCTTAACATCTTTACGAATTAGGAGATTGTCACGATAGTAAATATTATTTTTGTCCACAAAAATCAAGTGAGAATCGTCGACACATCTACTTGTAGTAAATGACCAACTGTAAACTGGATTACCTATAGTTCGAACAAGCTTTTGGCTGATTATTATAATTGGCGACCTGACTTCGTTTTTGCTATGTCTAACACCAACACACCAGCTAATTCGATTACAGATAGGGTAGACGATCGAGAAGATTTAAATTTACGATACATGTTCAAATCAACCACATACACTAGCTATATACGTTATATATTCAGGTGGACAATGCATAATTTACTAAAGTGAGTAATTTGGCATGAGTTGAAATTTATTTATAGGTTATAGATTTGTAACACACAGAGTGACAGACGAACGAAAATAAGAATAATCACACATCATATATGATTGTAACAGCCATCATCAATGATTGAAGGAATTTATTTCATACCATACGTTTACTTACCCCCCCCCCCACCTTTATCGACCTTTTTAATGCTCATACTTTGTGAAAAAAAAAAAAAAAAATTGGTCCCAATGAGATTCAAGATTAATCCCTAAATAACCAACCATATAAAAAAAATTCACAAGATTCCTTGATAAAAAAACATATATAGATTAACAAAGTTGGATGAAAAAACAAGTATAAGACAAAATTGAGCTACTTTCTTCTAGCTAGATCGATAATCTTATATTTGTTTTTTTCTTTAGTCTTAGTTCCAGTTAAATTAAAGTTTCCTGACAAAAATAAAGATTTCTTTATAAACAACATACAGTGAGATTCATATATTAAGTTGGATGAAAAAAATAAGTATATATTGAACAAAACTGACGTTCAGTATCACCATAATTAAATTGGTAATATATTACAATGAACTAAGGAGATTAGTAATGATTAGCTGATTCAAAAATCTTAATACATAACTAATGCCGATACTCAGGGCATCATTGTCCATAGTATATTAGGAGTAGTATTTGCATAAGAAAGTGCAAGATACTTTTTTATGCAAATACTACTCATAACATACCATGTATAATATTGGTCTCATACCATCATGATAATGATTTCGTACATCATCAGATACCTATATAAAAGTTTTTAAATCAAAGTTTTCAGTCAAGCTAAGCATCAATCATATGGTATATATAACGTACCATGTGTTAAATAAACGAGGACTTATAGATTAAAGAAAGACCTAATCAAACAAATTAAACATCATTATTTATTTATTTATTTGTACAATGTAAATACATTAGTAACAGCAAACGGCGTTGACAAAATAAACACATGAAAGCATGTGGCAATTCTGGAAAAATCATCATAAAAGATTCCAAAAACAGTGAAAACGACACGCAGTTTAAATGTAAAAATAAACGTTTTTAACGGTAAACGTTCCCTAGGCACCACGTGCCATGCAGCTTACTTGCTGCTCCAAACGATATCGCTTGCACTCCTCGGTGATTCTTGATAACGACTCATGCGACACACCACCGTCGCAACTCAGCGACTCAACAGCCGTGTCTTTCAGTTTCTTCACCTTCTTTCTCATCTCGCAACCTTCCTCCTCCACCATGATCTTTCTCACCAACGCCTCGATTTCCTCCCTCGCGATCACTCCCTCTGACGAAAGTATTTTCGATCGGAGGGCGATGCCAAGCTCCTCGTTGAGCAACGTTGCGTTCATTTTCTGCTCCGCGAAAAGCGGCCATGCGATCATTGGAACACCGCTAACGACGCTCTCAAGAATCGAGTTCCAGCCACAATGAGTTATAAACCCACCAATTGCTTGGTGGGCTAGGATCTCGGCTTGCGGGGCCCATGAAGAGATCACGAGACCTCTTTCATGGGTCCGGCTAACAAAACTTTCCGGTAAATAATCTGGGGTACCATCTTTTATTTCGCCACTATTAACTGACAAGTATGCACTCCCTGCGGTACCGGTGTCCACTAACCACCCAAACGAACCGTTGCTGACTCATCTCTAGCCCCCAAGCCAATTCGGTTAGCTCTTTAGCCGAGAGAGAGCCGCCGCTCCCGAATGATATGTAAAGTACTGACTCATCCGGTTGTTTGTTTAACCAATCCAAAACTGGATGATTAGTTTTAGATGGATCAACCGGTCTGGACAAAGGACCGATTGGATAAACCGGTACACGAGCAATTCGACCCATGAGCTTTGGGTCTTGAAGAGATTTCAAAGTTTTAGGCTCCATATCATCCCATGTATTCACAATAATACCATCAGCCGTCGGGAAAACTAAACCAAGAGGAACAAATTCCCGGTACAGCTGGTCGTTGGGGTCAAGGAATCCTTCAAGTGTATCCTCAAACCGAACCGGTTCACATCCAGGCATAACCATAGATTGCTTGTTGATTGTGTGCTCTTCTTCCTTGTCTTTTTCCAACGTTGGGAAATACAAAGCCACCGAGAGAAAACGCGCGTTTGAAGCAATGAAGATATAAGTCAACATGTTGAGCTCACCACCGAGCGGTAAGGCGTCCAGGCCAAAGAAGTCTACGATCAGAGCCGTTGGTTTGTACTCCATCTCAGCGATCCTTGATCGAAGGGTGGGAATGGTCTCACGTATCATGACCAAGATCTTGATCCCAAAAAAGGCTGATGGGTCGACTAAACCGGAGATATCCGGAGTTGGGAGGCTGATGACATCAAGAAAGGTCGCATCACAGCCTGGTGAGTTTAGGAATTGAGACTGAACAGAGGCTGCGTCGGCTTCAAGGACGAATAAAGTGACGTGGAAGCTGTGAGATCCAGCTAAGCGTTTTCCGAGCTCGATCGCCGGGATGACGTGGCCCATTCCCGGGCTAGCTAACAGGGCGGCATGTGGCTTTGTAGTCTTCATAATCGCCAACTCTCGATCGATGAAAGTTAGCTTCTTTTGGTAGTTGTGTGGGTTACTCTGTGATAATTGCAAGTGAGTTGATCAATATATAGAACCAAAACTCTATTAAAAAATTGTTTGTTTGTATATTAAAAGGTTTTATCTACAACATTATTATTTTATTATCTATTACATCATCTATGACACTAATTATTTTATACAAAGTAGAAAACTAAATATCAATATGTAGTTGTAACTGTATCTCAGTGAACTGTAGATATATATTTAAACTATAAAGTAATTGGCAACGTGACTTGTTGCGTGCATAGTAAAATGTTTAAAGCATCAACCTATAAATAATTGTAAGATCTGTATACATCAATTACACAAACTAAATCCTATATATACGTAAATTGCTCATATATAAGCCATCATGCATCATATTATATATCATGTATGTGTGTATACTAATCTATACTTAAATCTTCTTACAGAAATCAATTTATTGGTGAGATACCCATAATAATATTAATATTTTTAGTTAATTTTTAAAACTCAACCTAAAATTCTATCTCCATTGGTGAATTACCCATTTAATTTGGGTATCTCATCAGTATATTATTCATATTTTAACTGAAAGTTCTATATTTTATTTTCAATATTCATATTTTAACTGAAATTTTTATATTTTTATTTTCAATAATTTTATAAATACATATAAAATAAATTTTAAATAGATTCAATTAAATTAATTGATTATATTAATAATTGTTAGCAGAAACTTACATAACACAATTAAGCATAAAATGTGATCTCTTAAATAATACAATTAAGCATAAAACTACTTAGAATTAAAATTTTAAAATATATTGTTTTTAGAATCTATATTCTTACATTGTCAATATTTTAAAATTTATATTTTAATATTAACCTTACATGTCAATTTAAAACAATATCAGAATATAATAAATATATGCATAATGGAACTTGATATATAGATAAAACATTATTTTATGATTTAGAAGAAAATAACAACATATAAACTATTTAGTTAGTTATATAAACTATGGAAATAATATTCACTACAAAAACTGTGAACCAGTTATAAAGAACATGTGTTCATGTTTTGATGAGAGGGGATAAATTTTACATGGATCGCTCATTTGAGAACAGATTCTACTCTCTTTTCATCAAAGTTTGTTTCTTGTAAATCTTGATTTATTTTATAGGGAGACTCTCATTTTAGAGACCTCCAATGAAAATGCTTTTAGATTCTTAAAGTTTCACTTTTCTTGTACTTGTTAAGAAGCGAATAGATGCTTGATCACAGTACTGTTACTATTGTATATTGTAAGTTTGTAACACTTGGGATTTTTTCAAACTAAATGTCTATTTATATAGATTTTTTTGACAGTTTATAATTATATATATATATATACGCAATTATGAGTAACATTCACTGATATATGCAATATAAAGTATATATTTCTAAAGCACAAAATAATGATATATAGTAAAAATCGGTTGGAATTTTATAAAATTCTTGAAGCATGTAACACAAAATGGTTTACATACATAGAATGCTTGGATCATGCCACTCCGGAACGTTTGACTTTGCTAAAATCATATCGCAATTTGCTCAAACCATTAATGTTTTTTTGTCTTCAGGCAGTATAGGTCCCCGTCATCTTGATGTTCTAATAATATAGAATTGATCCACCACTATTTTCCTCACTTAAAATATTAAGCCATCCTGGTTTTGAATTATTATTTTTATTTGTCGTCATTCTATTAGTAACAATAACTACATGAATAATATTGGAAATAAAATTCTGAGTATTAATAAGTTTAATGTTATCTATGAAGACTGATAACAGAAACGAATGTAATGCAGAATCCTCTTGGTCATTGTATATTGTGTTTTTCACGACTTTGCCTACACATAGAAAACAAAACACAAAAAAAGAAAAAGATAAAGAGATATTCAAAAACATTGGACAAAAAATCGAATCTATAAGACTGTATGACGAGGCTTGCGAAAATATCAAAACCGCCGCCATGTATCACAACTTGAATTCAAGCTCGATAATTATACACTGTATACATTTTAGTAAGCGACGCCCTATCCACATGTTTTGTCGAGTTGAATTATTCAACTTAAATTATATGATAGAAAAATAGATTTTCGTAATATATATAGATTTTCGTAATATATATATTTGTACATGATGTCAAACACATCAATAAATCATAGTTTTAGTTTGAACGTATTGGACTTCCAATACACGTAACGCTATGTGAAAGAATGAATCCGTTTGAACTTCTAATAAAAGAATTTGAAAAATACTTTAATACATTGCAAAGACTAATTAGACATATATTTATCTTATCATCAATTAAGCGTCCCTATACTCAAAATAATTCAGTTACTATCAACATCCAGTTGACTTGTATAAATTGAAGAATGATTCAATATGCATTTGAAATTTTCAAACCAAATTATCAACTTTGGAATGCATCAACAGTTCCACATTGAGACAGAACTATCACCTTCTTCTTTTCGTACAGAATGCTAAACGCCGAAGTATAAAACAACAATGTACCAAAATAATTGAATTAGTTTATAGCAGCCGCGTTCGTTTTTTTTTTCTTTTTCTTGATGATTCTTGTAACAAATTTTAATTATGGTTGTATGTTGTATAAGTTTGTCAACCTTTTAGTTTTTTTTAATTTATACTTTTGGGGTTTTTTTTTGAAGAATTCAATGATTATTGAAAAGGTTAATTGTCTCGAGTACTTCTTCTCAACCATATCGCAAAAAAGGGTTAAAATGGATTATCAAAGTAATTTGTTTACCCATATATATAGCCTTATTTCTCAAATATGATGTAATGTCGTCGTTGGCGCATCCCACTTGTAACTTTTGTTTTATGATCATATATAATCAGTTGCGGAGCTAACTACTTAATTAGTTAGTTGCTTACGTCTTAACTTTTATGAGGTAGATGAACTCCAGAAGTTATGTCATCAACTGGCTTCGGCAGTTTTTGTGCTCATCTTTAGTAAACCTTGACGCCAAAAGAATAATCCAAAAATCTAAAATGTGTTGATTTACTGGACCAAACTGCTAAATGCTTTCTTGTCTTATTTCATTGTGTTCGGCTCTTACTGATTGATTACCCAACACTATTTAATTATCTATTGTGCAACCCATTAAGAATTTATTGTTTTGGTTTCTTTTTGCACACAAAAGAAAAAAATAAAATTTGGCCCATTTAGGTCATTTGATTACATGTTTGAGCCCTTTTTAAATAAAAACATGGAAATCCAAACCAAATGGTTAGTTATTTGTGGAAGTGGAACCAACTTTGTATAATTAAAAACCATCAAGCAAATATTAAAATGACCCGGAAATTTTACATATTTGTTTCAATTTTGCTCATTTCATACAAATATAAATGACAACAACAACAGAAAAAACTCTAAAAAGACATTTTCCATGCCTAAAAAAAAAAAAATGGCTGATATATAAGATGTCTCTCATACACAAACAATTAACAAAAACAAAAACATTTTCGAAAATGTCAAGAGTCTCAGAACACATGAACCAACCAACTTGTCATGTTTTTTCCGAAAAAATAGAATCGTCCAACAGCAAAATCAAGTCATGCAACGTTAGATTCATACTAGTTTTCGTGTTTTTCTTTTCTCATTCAATTTCGTAAAAGATAAAATCAAAACTACATTGTCCACTAAAAAAATTGGTGAGTGTTGAATGAATGATAAAGAGATAGATAGGCACATTGAATTTGGATAGTCACGCATGGTTAGAGACAGATACAAATCACATTCACATGACCCCATCACCCCACATGGGGAATGGTCCCTCTCACTTTCACACACACTTGCATTTTTCATTATCCACCATTGCAAAATATGAAAATATATATATTAGATTTGCGAGATGATGAAGAAGCATTGATAAAGACTGTACACAGTAGTAGTAGTAGTCATGAAGACCAAGACCAATCTATTAGCTATGGGTAAACCGGAAACCATTACCCGTACCGGACCAAACCCGTCTAACAGTTAAAATTACGATATTACTCTTCTCAAGTCTCAACTTTTAGTTTTAGTTTTAGCCACGTCCTTTAGTGTTGTTACCTAACGTTAGCTCCAAGTCATCGACACCAACATCGTGAATCTTCTCACCTTCCCACGGCTTCACCGACACGTTTCCGACGAGGTTAAATGTCGGCGACGGAGGACATGTTTGAGAAACGTTAACCGGTTGGAAACTGCCCCATCGACATGAATCAACGGTGGAAACATCTGATTCGTCGCATTCAGGGATCGATGTGTAGTGGTGGAGGCGTCGTGTTGGGCTTGACGGAGCTGAGACCGGGAAATTACTGCTTTGCCATCTCGGGAGTCTCGGAATTGATCCTCTAGGAGAAGAGAGCGGTGGTGTGACAGGGGCACTGTTGGAAATTCGTAAAGGAGCGAGGTTTCCGGACGAAGCTAGGTTTTGGAGATAAGGAATGAGATAAGTCGAGGATTGGTTCGCGTCGAACCGGTTTGGAATGTGATCAAACCGGGTCGGACTTGGGTAAGACGACGATGCTGGGCTAGCTTGATACGAAGGAATTGGGCTTTGAAAGGCCGATGATTGTGGACTGAGTTGGATTGAGGAACACGGCGGTGTTGTGTCCACTGGTCGAGAACCCTGTCGGAAAAAAAAAAAGTGTTCAGCTCAATGTCTGAAAATTATATAAAAACAAAAGAATCTGAAATTCAGAAAATGGAACCTTTCGATAAGTAGTGCCGTCTTCGTGAACGATCCAACCAGCTTCGAGGCAAAGAGCTTTGAGGACTTCATTGTTGTCACAGTGTTTAGGGAGTTTGTAGTTTCCCTGAGATCTAAGTCCGGTGAATATCTTAGCTGCGATGGCTCTCCTTCTTCTCTCTCTCCTCTTGTTGTTCTCTCTTTCCTTCCACGTCGGCATCCTCCCCATCGCTGCCGTCGATCCTCCTCCTCCTCCTCCGCCTGATGCCGTCATTTTCTCTTCTCCTCTGTTTTTAACTTTTCAATTCGGAGTTATCTATGTGCTTTTGTTTGTGGTTGCGTAATTCTCGAGGAGAGAAAAGACTAAAGAATTTGAGAAAAAAGAGGCAAAAGTTATATAAAATGAAGAAAGTTTTGTAATAAAAATCGTAACGTATGTTATGGACTAACCATATATAAATGATATGTAAGGAGATGAGTGAATCGAATGAAAAAAGTGAGAAAGGAGATGAGTGAATCGAATGAACTCGCTTACTGTTTAAAAAGCTTGACTTTTGAAGTTGGGAAGTTTGATTATTACAAAACCCACTTTGTTCATCTGACAATGTTTCGGTGGAAAAGGGATAATATTAATTTTGAGTTTTTTTTTTTTTTCACGGTAAGATGAGAATCTGTGAGGTTAGATCCAACGAATTAAAAAGCGAGTACAGGGGTCGAGAATATGTGTCTAGCCGCAGACGAGTATAGATGATGATGATTACTTGATTAGTATAAGAAATGATGCCATTTGGGTTTCTCCGACTCCGCCACTCCGGTAATTGTGGTTACATAAGATCTGAGGATGTTGTTTAAAGTTTGGACGGCTCGGATTGAGTGGTCCAGTAGACAGCACCACTCGCTTTAGTCAGGTCAACATGGGAATCATGTAAGTTCACGTACCAGAGATTTGTGTGCCCTGGTTTGTTTCACACGTGCGTCACAGAAACCTCGAGCCGGAGCTATGGGGGGGACCCGTTCCGCCTTCGAGCCCTACAATGCACGTGACTGTGGGGTTCAGATTCGTGGTTTTTTTTATAATTACCTCCGGTCTCCGGTTCGAAACTGCGATTCTTGTTCTTAATTCTAGGTTAATAGTTTAGATCGTTGTGTGATTATATAAGATTATAACCAGCGGTAATTATATGAAGTGTCAAGTGACAAATCTCTGTTTATTAGCCTCTTGGGGAGGACGGTAATGTGATGTTGTCAATTTTTCATGTTGGTATTAGAAAATTAACACAAACACAACTTAAAGTAGCTCAAGTTGATGGAAAACATAAACACAAAAAGTTGATTTATCATGTACTTACTTTTAGAGTTACATCAACGTAAATGAAACTAGTATCGAGACTCGAGATCACCGATCTAGTGGGTTGTGGCCGAAGATTTTGCTGGACATATGAAGAAAAAGATTACCATATATGACTATTGTAGCGTATAACGGAATTTTAAATTTGCAAGATTTCGTGTAATATGATTTTGAACGCGTCGATGCATTACATAGAAACACACATATTAAGTTTGCATTACATTGCATAGAACAACTTTAACTAATTAGCAATATACATTATATCTTTACCACCATTACTAACAATTTCACATAACGATTCAATTATACTTTAGAGATAACCAAGTAGCAGATTCAACAACACTTCGCCAAATCATCCCTTACACAAGCTTGTCATCCTAAAGCTTTTTCGGTACTCCACCAGTGGTTTATTCTCGAAGAGCATACTAAAAATATGATAATTCTACCAAATCTTCTGCTGAGAGGTTTTACAAAATTAAAACAAAAACTTGCACAATTAAGACATTATACGAAAAGCTTAAATCAGCGGGAGAAAAGGGAATAGTCATAGCTTTTGGTATTTCCATTTTTTTTTGTTTTGGTTAAATTTCTTGTTGTTAATGTTTGTTATCACTTATCAGCTATCAAAATGTCATGACATTTTTAACACATAAAAATTGGAATATGACTTGTAATATACTCGCTAATCAAATATGCAAATCAAGGTAATAATGATAATACTGCGCTACCACCATGACCAAATACACCAAAAAAGAAAAAAGAAAAAAAATAATAATATTTCAGTAACACACGAGATGAGCTTGTATTGTAGTAATTCCAACGACCAAGACCAAACAAAACACATAGAGAGAAAAAATCAAAAAAAGCTCTGTCTCCAATATTAATTAATTATCCTCTCTAATTAGCTCATAACACCGTACATCAACACCATCGTCATCCCAATCACTCCATAGTTTATGACTCCTTTAGACGACGACGCTGCATTTGGCGGCGATGCAGAGGGTGATCTCGATGTAGACAGCGAAGGCGTTGACGGAGACGGAGAAGGATTCAATGATTCTGAATCCGGCGTACCGTTGGCCGGCGGGGAAGCAGTTGGAGGCGGTGTTTTACGTGGAGTTCGAGGCGAAGGCCGTGGAGAAGGTGTGGTCGGAGATGCAGCGGTGGCGAGGACTGAAACAGCGAGTTTCATGTCACCGAGGCAGTGACCAGGACTAGGGCAAAGGAAATACATAGTTCCCACTGTTGTAAGATTGATCTTAGTGTCTCCCCCGGAAAAGCTCTGTGTTTCTCCAGTGCTGTCGCAACCATCGAATCCAGCTTTATCCACCACTGACACCGAGTGTGAAGGATCATATTGGAACTCTGTACAAAAGAAAACCAGTAGCTAAAAAAATGGGTTTCATGTGATGTACGTAAGTTTGCTAGGGGGAAAAAACAAGGTTTTTTTTTTGTGAAACAAGTAATCAAATAAACATTTTAGTTACCTAGAGTGTCACCGACTCTGAAAGTCTTTCCACTAGCCCAAGTCGTGTAATCAACACCACTGTTCCAACCAGCAGTATCTCCGACCTGGAATGTCACGGCCAAGATGGAAGGGACTGCCGCTAGGACAAGGAAGAGAGCGGCCACCGAGTTTGATCCCATTGAGATATAGATAATGTAAGAAGATAGATGAAGAGAGAAAGAGAGAGATGAGGAAGAGGTAAAATGGTGTCGTGAGTTATATAGAGAGAAGAGTATATATTAGGAGGAGGAAGACGAACGACTAAGCTAAAACAGAGAGAGTTATTTTATGTTTTTAAAAGAAATGTTATTAAAAAATTGTCTTGGTGGCTTGGTCAATTCATCAAATTCGTCAGCTTTTTTTTTTTAATGTATTTTTTTTGTTTTCTTTTGGAATTCATCGTTGTTAACTTGTTAGACCGTATCTTAGCGATCGTCATTAACAACCGAAAATTTTGAAAATAAGAAAGAACCGGTAAACATAAGAGTAACATTATTGATAGTATTTACTAGTTTTTAAATTAGCAACATTAGCTAAAATACTATCAATAATATTGCTCTTAAATTTATTAGTTTTTTTTTTTTCAAAATTTTGGGGTTGTTAATGACGAACTATCCATGTGCAAATCAGTGTATCATTTTTTTAAAACCATGTGCAAACGTAAAAGTTATATAACCAGTTGAAAAAAAGAAACCATAAGTTCATAACAATGTTTTGGAAAATAATAAAATAGTAAGAATAAGAAATAATATCATGGAAATGGCTACCACGTAACACGTTCTCTAACCTAATTAATAATCGAATGTACACAAATCCGGTACGGTGTTTCTTGAAACAATAATTCGTTTGACTAAATTAAATTAATATTATTAAGAAAAATTAATCATTTCTCTGACCATTAATCTTCGAACGACGGCGATTAAATTATATAAACGCGTGAAAGCAAACCTGCCAGAGATTATATATAAAAATGTTACCATAGTCCACACTTATTAGTTAAAATATATGCATGCTACCATAAAAGAAGTGTAGCTATATAAAAAAAAAGAAAAGAAAAAAAAAAAGAAAAGAAGTGTAGCTATGATGAAAAGATAAAAGATGCTTATCGATCATACTGTATATAAATGTCAGTATATATATACTATCCGGGTTTCATTAGAACCTCATTTGAATCTCTCTTATTCAGTATATAATCTCATATCCAAACTTGCTTCTCCGAAGATTATAAAGCATGTAATATCAAATTCAGCAGTAGTGAAAGATGCATTAGATGTGTAGCTACAAGGTTCTTTGACTAATTACCTCCCGATGAGAAGATGCTTCTGGTTTCTGAAATAATGTTCAAAAGCACCAGCTTAAACCATTCAACAGACATAGTTCATTACTAGAGAGATTTCATCAAACGTTACTCTCAAAGTGAATCGATCTGTGGCCATGCAACCCATTCATCCACCTCACTTGACCAGCCCATCATCAGCCCATGAATAAGATGATAAACTTATGTTAAATATAATAATGGGCTTTTAAATATGGGCTTTTGTATTTCACTATGGACTGGCAAACACTGTTGCTTCAAGTTCAATAGATGAGTGTAGCCGAAGAAGATGCGATCAGGCAACACTCTCTCATTATTATGCCCATAAAGGAAAATGATTGGTCCTGAGCTATGGCGTAAACTCACACACATTCTCAGGACATCTGTTTCAATTCACTAGCGCTTTGAGCCTTTGATATTAGCGGGGCACGGGGCTCTCTATGGAACTTTACCATGGATGGTTCGGTTGATTTACCTAGTTTGCTATTATTCAGCTATGTAGAGTATACTTCCGAAATTACTCTTGACGCTTTGTCCATCCGAATACCTAGAGCTTATATCAAAAGAAAATCTCTCATTGTACCTATAAGCTTATTCAATCCAATGATCTTTAATAGCTTTTGACTATCTTTAGTGTCTTATCTATCTCGGTGATTATAGCATAATAAAAGCATATTACTATCAACATAATGATGTGCTATGCAAAATATACTATGGTTAATTAATTAATCTAATCATGATTAATAAGTTAATTTGTCTTCTCCATTTGGGACTAGTGTCAAACTTAATTATAGTAACTTTTAAGACAGCACAGCTTAATTCAAACAAAACCCAACGTGAAACGCACATGCATGGGCACATCGTCATTTAGAATCATTTATTAATTACGGTATCGAATTAAAATCAACGTCGTAATTAACCGAAAACACGGCTCGTTTTTGTTAGTTGCAAATCAACTAAGAGTATTTTAGTAGGCCGTACATCATTTTCAAAGGGGTTTGTTACTTTCCCATCAATGTCTACACAATGAGGGAAAAAAAAAACAGTAGATTTGAATTTAAGATCATAATCATATGTTTTCCCTGTAGAAACATCTTTTAACAAGTTTTTAAAAATGATTACTATATTTGTCACCTACAATAAAAATTTGAACAAAAATAAAAACTTGCCTCATATCAATTACCAAGTTTACAAAACAAAATTTCGTTTTCTTTGTTAGAATATGTAACTTATTTTGACTAAAGTGATATATTATTTTTCTCGTAGCTAGTTTTCGGGTAGAGCTCTCGTAATGGTAATGGGTGGTAGGTCAGGTGGCACTCAACTAGACCTACGATACAAATGGTATGTGGCAAATCCTAAGCATGTGTTCCCAACTCCCTCCTATTAATTCCCGGCTCGAACGGACCGTAAAATCAGTTCATCGCTTTTAATTAACTTCCGAGTTTTCAGACAATAACAAATACTAAAACTTAGCTTTATTTTTGTAACTAACAAGTTTCTATTAAAAGTGTACCTTGGAAGTGCCAAAGCAAAATATTACTTGTTTGCATATTCATTTACCTTGCCGGAGACAATGTTAAATTAGAGAAAGAAAGAAAAAAGAAAGAATAGAAGAGAAGATTGTGCATGATTATGCATGTAAAACGTAATTGCATCCCAAAAAGAACGTTTTTGTAAAGTTTTCAAAAGGTAAAAAAATTGAATAATTCACGGGGAGAGAAAAAGGGAGATTTGATATGATTGATAAAGTGTTAATATAAAAAGAAGAGTGAGTCCTACTTATAATTTATTAAAGCTTTAACACGTAAGGCATCACATATTAAATGTGATAGTGCTAATACGACCACTCGAAATGTGTCACGTACAAACATAGACAACAACTTCACTAACAAGAGGAACAGCACACTCACTGATCACTCCCTCATATCTGCATACATAGCGATCTCAATTCTTCTCCATTTTACTCGCGTAGATCATATAAATGTATCAATATATCTTAACTGAGGAGACAAATTACTACTTAACATACATATTTACATACAATTATAGAAGGTTTGAACATTTATATCAACAATATATAATTTTAAAAAAAATTATAACCTATGTGGCCATGTGCTTAAGTTTTTGGGGACAGTTTCGTAGTCCGCCGGCTTAAGTTTCCCTTTTTTGGGCGTTGTATTTCACCTATGGTTCCACGACAAGTTTTATTAAATAAAATTTAAAACGATTGAAAAAAAAATGTGGCCATGTGCACAACGTAAAATAAACTGAACCTTCATGGCTTTATACATTAAGGCGTGGGAGAGAATGATCCAAAAGAGGAGTTAATACTGACTGTTTAAGAATGATGATTGTGGTAAATGAAGACTGAATCGGTCCAAAAAACAACATTTGATAGATTTTGCGAGTTACCCATAGATCAGACTTTAAACCTTAACTCATATAAATACATATATCTTTTTCCTTCTTAGGGGGACAACACGCCAAAACTGAAATCTCGAGGAACCAAAAATCAAAACATTATAAAATAAATTTCCTAAAATAAACGAATAATATCTCGCCGACAAATTTCCCATTCAATAACATTGACTTTCTCGTTCGTTACCCACTTTTCATTTCAAACTCACTCACATTTTTTTTCTCTCCTAAAGAGTAAAGAAACTTCTCTCCTTTGTCTTTGTCTCCTCTCTTTCTCAAAGCTAATAAATACAATCATTTGCATCTAACATTTCTCTAATATCTCTCTAAACACACAAAAGAGAAATATGCACTCGAGGTACTCTTTATTATATCTCACCATCCTCGCCGTCTTCACCGTCACATACGCTGGCGGCGAGAGGTTCAAAGAAGCTCCGGAGTTCTTCAACTCCCCGGAATGTCTCACCATCGGAAACGACTACGACTTCGTTTGTTCGGACAAAGCCATCCACGTGGCAATGACCTTAGACGCGGCTTACCTCCGTGGCTCAATGGCCGTGATTCTCTCCGTTCTCCAACACTCTTCTTGTCCTCAAAACATTGTGTTCCACTTCGTCACTTCGAAACAAACCCACCGACTCCAAAACTACGTCGTTTCCTCTTTCCCTTACTTGAAATTCCGGATTTACCCTTATGACGTGGCCGCCATCTCCGGCCTCATCTCTACCTCCATACGCTCCGCGTTGGACTCTCCGTTAAACTACGCGAGAAACTACCTCGCTGACATACTCCCCATGTGCCTCTCACGTGTCGTTTACCTCGACTCGGATCTCATACTCGTCGACGACATCTCCAAGCTCTTCTCAACTCGTATCCCTGACGACGTCGTTCTAGCCGCGCCTGAGTATTGCAACGCGAACTTCACCACTTACTTTACTCCGACGTTCTGGTCAAACCCTTCTCTGTCCATAACACTCTCCCTCAACCGCCGTCGTCCACCGTGTTACTTCAACACCGGAGTGATGGTCATCGAGTTAAAGAAATGGCGTGAAGGAGATTACACTAGGAAGATCATAGAGTGGATGGAGTTACAGAAAAGGATCAGAATCTACGAGCTAGGCTCTTTGCCACCGTTTTTACTAGTCTTCGCCGGGAACATAGCTCCGGTGGATCACCGGTGGAACCAACACGGTTTAGGAGGAGACAATTTCAGAGGACTGTGCCGTGATTTGCATCCAGGTCCGGTGAGTTTGTTGCATTGGAGTGGGAAAGGGAAGCCTTGGGTAAGGTTAGACGATGGTCGACCTTGCCCGCTCGATGCACTTTGGGTTCCGTATGATTTGTTAGAGCCACGGTTCGACCTCATCGAGAGTTAGATTTTGTTTTTTTTGTCGGTTAAAAACAAGATATATATTTTTGACTGAGTATGTAAAATATAGGTAGATGAAAACAATACTTGAATAATAAAAATGATAGGAATAGGAATAGGATAGTCGAATATGTAATTAAGTTTGGTGATGGTAGTTACTCTCGTAACGTATTGCCAACTTGTAGCATAATAAATTCGATACCTATAAACTATAAGGTAATCATAATTGTGAATATAAATATATGTATATCTCTACCGGATGTACTACGGCGAGTCCAAAAGGATGTAATAACAAATACATATACTGTTTCTGGTTATGAATTTTCGAATAAAGCTTTTTATTTTTGCTGAGTGACTTCACATTTACCATCTTCCATTGATTTTAGTATGGGAATTTCATAACATACTTGGCTTAATTAGAACTTAGACTTGTCGTCATGTTTATATTTGTATACGTTGAATAAACAACTTAGTAGATATTAACAAAGTTAGAAGCATCATGATTAAGTTTGTTAACGAAAAGAATCATTAAAACAAAGTTAGAATGATGTTTTGTTCAAACGTTTTAAAAATAATATCTTAAATGTTGCGTCGTACGTTTAAAGTTTATTTTAACGGACAAATTTAACGAAAAATAAAAATAAAAAATTAACGATCGTTATGAGATTTCTTCTTTAAAGGATCAAGCGTTTAAAAATGATCCTTCTTTAAGGTGTAAATGATTCATCTTCGATAATCTAATGACATCATACGTACTGTGACACTGTGTAATCGTCGTGTGAAATGAGATTTTGATAGTTAATACTAATTAATTACTTAATATGACTTATGTGTTTTAAAAAATATAAGTCATACAGAAACAAATTTTTGTACAATTATTCAATATGATTTTGGCAGATATTGATTCTTATGACGATATTTTCATGGTGGTTGCAGTTTCTTTGGTCGATTTTGAGCTGTCTATTCAATGATACCATAATAGCTGATTTGATCATTGTACTTAATATTCATGTAGTACAAATAATATCCAGTAATTTGCTTGTTTTTTTGCTTGCGTAAATGAAATAAACTCGCCGGCCAAGTATAAACGAGGTTGTCTTGTTGTTAATTACAACACATAAAAAGTCAACAAGTCAGCGCGTTGTCGACTACTTGATTAAACAAGGAAGCAACTACAAGAGTACAAGTCTTAGTCTATATATGTGTTCTATTTCTGTAACACCCAATAATGTATAAAGGAATCTTAGGTTTGAATCGACTAATTCGGGTAAACAGAACTCACGTAGACTTACTTATACAGGTCGTTGTGAATAGAACTCACGTAGACTAAAGTACATTTTGTATATTACCAATTTAGACAACTTATACACATACTATGATTTCTACTTGATTTATGAACATATCTTATATATAAATACGTCAATCTATGTCATATAGATGTCCAATTGTAAGATGTTAAAATATAATTGAATGATTGAATAAGCACATGCTAATTACACTATATATGTATACGTAAAATTTTCGCGAATGTGAAAAGATGATGCGTGTGGGTCAACTCAATGGGGATTACGTCTGGATCTCGACGGATTAATATATAGTGTAGTATACCAATGAACATGCATGTTATTTAGATTCTTTCGCTAGGTCAACTTAAGGATTATAGTACTATATTAGTATATTAGATAAAGGTATAGTATTAGACATCGAAAAATGATATTTTAATACCCAACTTACACTTACACAAGACGAATACCAAAATAATGCTTAAAAGACCAAAACATTTTGTTTAGATTACCAAAATAATATCCAAATCATCCCAAATGTGCATTCTCTCCAAATCATCTGTCAAAATGACATGAAAGCTGAAAAACTTCCCAAATCAAGCATTCTCTGCAAATTTTCTCTATGATCCATCGAACTCAATTGCGATTAAAGAGAAGGTTGTTGCCTTCTAGTTCAATGGATTCGAGTGTATTCTAAAGACTTTTCGTTATAAAATATAAAAAGAAATACATTACTAAAACGCTTTATAAAGTCAAGTTTGAATATTATATACGATCCATGACTTATTAGGCCGGTGGACAATATGCCAAAGATCAGCCTAACCAACTCTCATGATAGAATGATACTAATCGGCTGGCAAACAAAATTTGGCAGATGAAGTTTATTTCGCACTATTCTTTTTTTTTGGGTCAAAATCGGACCGACGATTATTTTGTCCCATAGTTTTCGTATACCACTGCCAAGTATTTTACGCTCAATGAAACGCACGTTTTCTGAGTGCCCAAGCTTCGGCATACGTGAGAGGATGTGTGAAAGTACAAAGCCCACAACTCAACTATAGGCCCATGAACTTATCCATCCCTATTAGAGAAATAAAAAATTCGGTGGTATAGGTTTTTGCTCATTCTTTGTTCCGACGAATGCTTTACTTAGTACTTACGACTAGTCTACTACTCTAACCTTATTACATTGATAAACTTGAAAATTTCAAATCAATTAATCAACTTTGAAATACATTGTAAAGTGATAAAAACAATTATAAAACGTATCAAGCTCTTGTTTTTTCGTGTGTGTGTCAATGTGCTAAAGAAATTATCGCAATCTATTCAACTAACAAATTCATATTACAATGCGAAACTTCGACAAACTTCTATACATGTTTACTTTAGACTTTACATGGCCACACCCACATGACATGGGTGATGCTCGTAAGAGAGAAATGAGGCTTTGTAACAGTTTCAAATGGGTCCTCTTATGACTCCATAATGTTGGGCCTAATAATGGACATTTGGTGTTGTCAATTGTGTACTATTTAAGTTATTTTGGATTTTATTATATTTTTGTATTATATACAAAATAAATTAAATGCTTTAATCCCAAACGTTTTTCTTAACAAGTCTAAACAATTCGTACCAAAAAAAAAGAAAGTCTAAACATTTTTTTTTGGTTTTTGTTTGTTTCTACCTTCCAGTTAGGTATACTATCCTTTCATTACCTATAAACAAAGACACTACACATCAAGCAAAGGGTTAAATTTGTTTGTGGTGTTAACTTGCGAGAAGAAAAAAACATTTTAGTGATTAGGAAGACAGCTTGTTTCGTGTGGCTCTTGCTGAGGAGTATAATCTAGTTGTATCTTGAAATATCATCAGAAGTTTCAAAACAAGAATGCATCAAACTAATTTGGTGGACATATCTCAAAATTAGCAATGTGTGTCGTGTGCATACCTAAAAGCTAATGATTGATTACTTAGAATGTTAATGCAACAAGAAGAGTCAATCGAATTACATAGAAATGGGGTCATATAAAATTAATTAATAATTCACTAAGGAAGCTGCGATGAAATTTCATATACTATAGCTTTTTTTGTCTTTTACATATCTAATCATTTAATCTCTGAGCCTAAGCCATCAACACATATCTTAAAGCACCTTCTTCGAAATTCCCCTTGGAGGAAAAAAACATGGACCTCTTTTTTGTTCCCTTGGATTTTCTCGGAAAATGATATGTATATATTGTCTTCTTACTATATCTCTTTCTTCTTCTTGTTTCTTTCGATATTCAATTGTGAATTTTTTTGTTTCTTCCTTCAACCAGCCAAATTTTAGACATACATAACAAGTTCAATATCAAATGCTCCTCTAATTCAAACTATTTGAAGTACTTTCTTTTTTGTATACGTTAGCTATATTTTTCAATCCGTAATGAATAAACCAAATGTCAATAGTGTAGTTCTGTTTTCTAAAGAGTATAAATATTAACTCTTAATTCTAGATTCTTTTAAAATATATATAATAAAGAGTAATTGTCCAAAAAAAACATGAATAATTAAATCAAAAAATGAAAACGATGGTCAAAAAAAAAAACAAATTAACTTTCCTAGATAATGTATTTCTATTATTATATGCATTTTAGAATTTATCAACATGCTGAGTCAGTCTATCATGTTATATATATAGAGGTGAGTTAAAGACTAAGTAGAATAACACACCACACCACATCATATACTCTTACTCTCAAAGATTCAACATGGCAACTCAACAAGAGAAACCATCCTCCAATTCTTTCAAATGGTTTTCCACTAAAACCTTAAAGTTAAACCTTAGTTTCCAAAACCGACGAGGATCACCAAAATCCAACTCTTCCTCAACCTTAAACTCCCCAAGAAGCAACACCGATGACAACAACAACACAACGAGTACTCACCACTCTTCGGACAAAGAGCTCCGTCGAGTCTTCAGCCATTTCGACAGCAACGGTGACGGTAAGATCTCAGCCTATGAGCTAAGAGACTTCTTCGGATCCGTTGGTGAGTATATAACTCACGAGGCAGCTCAAGAGGCGATAAACGAAGTAGACACCGACGCAGACGGGTCTCTAGGGTTCGAGGATTTCGTTGGGTTGATGACAAGAAGAGATCTTGACGGTGACGGTAGTGGAGAGTTGAAGACAGCATTTGAGATGTTCGAGGTGGAGAAAGGATCAGGATGCATAACACCAAAGGGTTTGCAAAAGATGCTTGTGAAGTTGGGGGAATCAAGAACGTACGGTGAGTGTGAAGCCATGATAAAGTTTTACGATATTGATGGTAATGGAGTTCTTGACTTTCATGAGTTTCGTCAAATGATGACGGTTTAGTTATGTTTCATTACTATTATTATTTATAATTACCCTACTACATGCTCGATAAGTGAAACTATTTGTGTGAGTTTTGAATATAGGGATTATGCTTGAACTTTGAAGTGAAACTATTGAGATTGTGGTGAAATTTAGTTGTAATGGAATGATGAATATTTAAAGCTTGATTCATCTCAATGACCGAGTTAAATAAACTATAAAATTATTCTTTATATGTGTATGCCCACTAATACTTTTTGATCGATGCAAAGACACACACCATTGAAAGTTGGAGTATTGATTCTGCTGAACATTCGCCATATGTTTTGTTCTTCACTTTTCCTTTCTTTATTTTGTTTTGGTTTGAAGAGAGCATCCGAGTATTGTATATTATACGAGTTATATCATATGACAACAAGGAAATACATGACTGTCCGATGAGGTCCATCAAAGACCAAAAATACCCAAAAAGTTGGGAAAACTATTGAATTGGGCTTCAAACGCATGTATGAGGTCCGACATAGACTTTTTTAAAAAAAATCATATAAGTTTTGTATCTACCCACTTTTTGATTAATTATACAAATTCATCCAAAAATCAGGTTGAAATTTCATTTTATTTAAGAGTTTGAGATTGATACCTTCGAGTTTAAAATTTATTTTTTAGATTTTTGGATTTTTGGTTTTATGTCTAACCGGTTCAGAATTAGAAGTTTAGAACCTAGTGTTTTAAACTGTTATCCTACTTTTTTAAATATATTTTGTTTTTTTGCTATATAAATTTTAGACTTTTGGTAATAGTTGTCCCAATATTTTTCTGTCTCCTGCCGCTTCCTGTTAAAAAAAACAAACAAACAAGCAAAGCAAATAATTTAGACGGAAACATTAAAAAAAATTGGAATAAATGATCAAACCTCTTTCTTGAATGCCAAATTACGAGTGAGTGGTCGTATAATCCATCCAAACAGAGCTTGTTTCCTACAGTATCTTCTAATTAACCAAATCAACCTAATGGCAATGTATCACATGTAAAGAAAAATATCAAAGATCATATAATATATAGTCCAAGAAAATAAATCAAGTTACATTGATGAGAAAGAGAAATTACCAAAAACACTTACAATAATCCTGGTTGTGAGAAAGAAGATCGTTTACGATTCTCCGCAGCCTCCTGCACTCGACGTAACACTCTCCTTTCGTATGACACGAACCCATCCATTGAAAATTTCCATCGAAATAAAAATCTAGGTTTAGGCTTTGGTATATCATTACCAAATCTTTTAAGATCATCACGTCTCTTTGCGTGTGCATTACGTATCTCCTTCACCTGCTTATAAAGATTCCGAAGCGTTTCCTTCTCATGACTATCGCAATCATCAGACTCATCCGTCTCTTCTTCTTCTAGAACCTTCTTCCAAAACTCGGGATCCCCTTTGGTCCTCTTAGGTTTTTGTTGTTCGTTCTGTTTCTCCGGAACGTTGTTCCAAAACTCCTCATCCTCACGAGACATTCTCTTATGTTTTCGCTTCTCGAACTTAGCCCTGAGAAGATTATCAAACACTTCTTTAGATTTAGGATCAATGAGAATATCGTAAGAGTTCTTTAGCTCACGAAATTTCTCATTAGCGTTAGGGTCATCAGGGTTTTTATCAGGGTGTAATATCAATGCCTTACAATGATACGCTTTTCGAATAACCCTAAAACTGCGTAGTGATCCACAAAGTCACCCATTGGCCAAAGTACCAAAAGATTGATAACACAATGTTTGGTTTAATATATATATATATGTATAATGTTTTATAATATAAAATTGTTTATTTTCCTTTTTCGGTTGTTGGTAAAGTATATATTTCCTTTATTTTATTAAACTTAGATTCAACTAGCATAGTTTTTTTTTTCCCCCTTTTTGATGAAAGAAATTGAAATTTATCTAATTATTTACTAGTCCTAATCGTATTTGGAGAAATCTCAAATATGCCGACTCTCACTATATATATACATACACATCAATCCATAATCTCCTCTTACGTTGAAAACAAAAACCTAAGAGAAACGAAAACTGAAACTAAAATCTCTTACATTGACAAATACACAAGAGAATGGAGAGAACATCATCAAACCTAGTTTTCCTAACTGCGTGGGATGAAGAAGAGAACCCGAAAACTAAATCGACCGGTTTGAAGGAAACAGGGTCTGGTTCTCACTCAATATGCATCTCTTCTGAAGAAACCGAATACAAACGAAGCCGTCGGATATATCTCGAGAGCTACAAGCTAGGCAAAGCAGAGCGTCGTCAAGGTGTTACATACAAGATCAATAAGTTGTTTTCCAACTTCAGAAGTAAGTTTCCTTAGCTTAGTTTTAATCTCATCTTCTTTTTTTTTGATACGATGTAAAGACAAATCTGTTTTCTTCATTCGATTTTAAGACAATTCTTCTTTCTCAAGTTATGGTATACACATCAATAGGTTCAAACTTCAAACCAAAAATACTTTTATATAATGGTATACAATTCGAATCAGAAATATACATCCATCGTTATGAAAACTGAAAATTACAAAACATCAAGATCGACCACTAAAAGCCTGAAACACATTGCCTCTCCATGGTAAGATCGAAACCAAGCAAAACCAAACTGGAAATCAAGATCAGCAAAAAACAACACATTCCATAGCTACATTATGCACTGTACAATCTAACAAAGAGATTACTCAGCTTTTTTTATAGTCACTCGTTTGAAGTTGAGTCTGTATGACATGAACTATTAGCTTGACGATCTGAGTACGGTCTAATGAAAGACCGTCTCCACCAAACCTCGAAAGCTCTCTGAAGATTTGGACATCCATCTCCTCCGTTTAGAAAATTCCCGAGCCACGAAAGCAAGATGCTTTGCTGATCTTCCAACGGCAATGTCAGTATCGTCCGACCTATTCCTTCCTCCACTAGTTTACCATCAAACGATCTGCAACCATGTTGAAGCCAGTTATAGTCATTGAACAACGGTTGCAACCATGTGGTCAACAGCAAAAGACGAGTGTCTTTTGAAGGCAACAATTCTCCTCTCCCAATCCCTATGAAGAGCCGAGATGTTACACGGCTTATGTGGTAACGAGACATTGAAGGAAGCTTCTCGTGTAACAAGGCGAGCTCCTTTTGGTTTGCCCATGTGATTGAGAATTCCTCTGCAGCTTGTCTTTCCGCTAATACATCAAGCAACCACGTGAGGTTATCCGCTTCTACTGCTATCTGTTTGGTATCAGTCTCAGGTTTTTCTCCCTCACAAGCTTGTCTAAACAGAGACAAAACCGAGTCTAGGCAGCTTTGGCAAGAGGAATAGATTGTTTCGTTGAAGTTATCAGCTACATTGGCCCCATTCTGTTCTCTGAGAAGCTTCAGGACTATAGATTTCATCTCACGTCGACTTTTTTCCTCTTTGCTTCTTAAAACAAGCTCAATGATGCGCGAGAGTGTTTCTTTTGGTGGATCCACAGCATTAGAAGCAACTCTTTTCAGAACAGGCGTGACGCCAACTCCTTCAGTTTTTAATCTAAGAATAGATGAGATAACTTTCTCCTCTTCTTCTTCCCCAACCCACGGCACAGCTTCTAAGTAATCTAAACAAGATTGAATACATGTACTGAAACCAAGAAGTTCTGCGACCTGCAATAACAAACTAAGTTCTTAGAAATTCTCCTAAAGCTCTAAAGTTACCAAATTGAGACAGTCATTTCTATGAACATCAACACCAAAACGATCCACATACGACCAAAATCTAATAGAGGGATTTAGCTGCAATACCTTGAGGACACGAAGGACTCTGCTTACATTCTGTTTCATCAGCCGTTGCTTCATATCTTTACAATACATAAGCCCAATGGTCTCAACGTAAATCTCAGCATCTTCACAGCTCTCAATCTCAAGACAAGCAAAAACCGAATCTTTCTCAGCTAGTTTCTTAGCAAAGAAACTACTATGATCAACCAAAACTTTCTTATGAACACTCAGCTTCACACAAAAACCTTGCTTCCCTACCAAAATGACTTTAGCATCACTACTTCCTGGTTCACCAAACTCAATCGCCACTTTCCTCGGTAAAGTCTCAACCTTTTGCCTCTGTGGTCTCTCCTGAACCGTCGCCGGAACAGCAATACTATGAACGGTATCAGAATTAGCCGAATTCTGTTGAATCTCATCGGAGGCGATGACGGATCTAATGGTGGTCGAGGATGGTTTCTTCTCCGGTTTAGGAAGTTGAGGAGGAGGAGGAGAAGACTGTTTCTGCTTACTGAGAGAGTGGTGAGATTTAAGAGTCTTCTGAAACGCAACAGGAGAAGGACAACACCAGAAACCTTCAGGAGTAACAGCTACAGGACCATTCCTAATCTTCGTTTGCCCTTGTTCTACTTTAGCAATCTTGATCTCAGCCATTGCTAATAAACCCCGAGATAGAAGACACAAAAGCTTAAAGCTTTCACCTTTCACACATTTAAAGAGAACCCAGAAAGCTACAATCTAAGATAGGCCTAAACAGAGAGAAGAACCAAGTCAATTATAGAAATTTGGGGAAAGAAAGAAACAAGAAAAACCCTAGAAATCAGAAATCTGTAAACTAAAGAATATGTGTAAAAAGGATCAAAATCAAACACAGCTGTGTAGTAGAATGAATGATTGAAGTTGTAATAATGGTGTTTAAAGAATCAAAGGAACAAACTTTTTAACATAAACTATGATGATACTCTCTAAAAACAAAGAGACATTGTTGGGGTGGTATTTTGAAAAAGGAAGAAGAAAGAAGAGAGTAATAATAAAGCCAAAACAATAAAAGAGCAAGAAAGGAAGAGAAAGAGATGCATCAAATGGGGCTGTCTACTCTCTAGTCTCTACGATTCCTTTATCTTCACTTTACCTTTGTCTCCTCCTCTCTCTCTCTCTCCATTCGCATGATTTTGATGATTACATGTATCAGTGGGCCTTTGGTGGACAAAAATATTCTCTCTAAGAAAAAACATTACTTTATTTCCTCAGTGACCAGACAGCCACGCTATCTCCATCTCTCTCATCGTCTAACATCGTTATTGCTGTTTTGAATTTTTAAAAATATATAGTATGATTAAATGAGAGACTCTCTAATCAAAAAAAAGAAATTTGAAATGTTAAAGTTGTTGTGTGTTTTTTTTTGTTTATGTTCAAGTGGGGACAAGTTTCTTTCTTTTTGTAAAACTTGAGATTCTTGTTGATGATGGATGATGGCTTATAAAACAAACCATCACTTTCTTGAGAGATTTGTGTTTACATAATCAATGCACATGCTAATGAATATGCATTTAATTTTGGATTATACATTTTGGTAATTAGGTGATTAATTTTGGGAAATCATTGATTAGTGGAACATACTAGCCTATAGCTGTTTTTTTTCTTCTTCCCCAAAGTCTATAGGTTTAGTACTTATAAATATTTAAAATTGGAAGATATAAAATATTCTATAATTGGTGTTAAAATATTTAGATTGTGAGCTCCATAAATTTAGGGGTTGGTTGGGGTAGTTATATTATTTTATAGTATAGTTTATTCTCTCATACAATGATATAGAGTTATAGACTACTACCTTTTCTGGTTAAACAAAACTACGTACTTGAGAGTTGGACATAATTAAAAGTTTTATAATTTATTAGTTTCACTAAACTTAGTGCGATGTGTTACATGGGGCTATAGCAATCTATGTAATTATAGACTTTTTCGGTTTCATAAAAATGAATGCTTTTAAAAGAAAACTTATTATATAATATGTTTTGTATTTTCCATGCAAGATTTGGATTATATTTCTTGTTTTAATCTCTACTAGTTAGAGTTAAAATAAATATAACAATAAATTTTTGTAGAACCAAGGTTTATTATGCTATAATTTCTATAAGAAAGTTATTTACATGTGTGTATTACCTTAAATATCTAACTTTATGAATTAGAGAGAGTATATTGTTGAATTTGTTTTTATTTTACGTACATACATACATCATATATATTGCTGAAGTTTATATATATGCTATATGATATCGGAGTACAACTTAAGGTTAGAAAACCAAAAACATTTAAGAATGGCACATTCTAATTGTCATTAGAGACTTGAAGCAAATCTAAACAAATTCAGGAAAAAAGAGTATACTTATATACTTATATAATATAAAAAGAATGATATTATCTTTTTCTGTTTATGTTGTATCTCATATGTTGAGGAAAATGGAAAAATATGACAAAGAAGACTTGATGGCATTTGCTGGAAGCCAGACCCACGAAAAAAAAAGCATATGGACTCTTTGATAGTTGATACCATGTGTTCCCACTTCTTTTAAAAGAAAATTATTTTTATTGCAACGAATAATTTCTCACATGAATAATACAACAATAATGAAACCAGTCGAAGCTAAGCTAAACTAATCAAGAAAACGTTACTATAATTTTTTTGTTCTCTCTTCCAAGAACTGGGAGGCTATACTTTCACTTCATGCTTGTCTACATTTTATTGTAATCTTGTATATAAGTATAGAACCTTATGTACAAACATCTGTGAATTAGTGATAGACTAATGTTCTCACACTTAGAGAGTTAATATGTTATCCCTCGTAACAAACTAATTCTATTATCCCCAAGCCCGACAGCGAATCACATTTTGATTTTGATTTATAATTAAGAGTGCATTTGGATTTCATAATCAAGTATCATGAAATAGAGCCACAAAGCGGAAAGAAAAGAGCCACAAATTTCTCACCCCTACGGATTCTTCGAAATACTTCTTCATTGATCATTCGAAATACTTCTTCATATAATACTTATATTACATATTAGATCAATGAATAATACTTATATTCAAAAAAAAGAATAATACTTATATTATTACATATTAGATCATGTTAGATCAATGAATAATACTTATATTATATATCAAGTGCCAAGTCCACAATTTGACACTTGGATTTATGTTAAGCAAGTCCACAATCTAATAACTTGGATTGATATCTCAACAAAGTGTTACATTTTAAAGATTTAAGAGTAGTCCATGCATGATGCCTGCGTTAGACATGAATCAATATGTCCATGGTTTAATTCTTGATGTATATAGGATTTAGTTTTTTTTTTCTTCTTTTACGTACTAACTAGTGCGTACTCTGGTCCGACATAAACTCAAAAAGCCTTGTTTCCTTTCATTGAGAGAACCAGAATTAAACCAATGGTAACCAATTCTAAGCATACGTTAGTTAACTTAATCTTTATACTTGCTATAACTAATGGTGTAGTGGTCTGAATTCTACAATGGAGAAAGCTCTTTAGAGGATTTATAAGAAATGGAATCTTATGAAGAACTGGAATCTATAACCCTTTGATAAATCCTCGACAATCCCAGGATGATCATGATTCATGCAGCTGTGCACGGTGCACCTATCCAAGGGTTTAGAAATGTACAAAATGAGAATTCGTTGTGGTAAGTAGAAATATATGAAATAGGTGGTCATGAATGTATCCAAGGACGTGAAAACTTAACTATTAGGAAACTGAAGATATCATACGCATTGGGAAAGTAGGAGAAGTCTTATATGTATACTATGATACTTTGCATGTTTACAATTATTGTTCACAACAACAGTGTACAAGTGAAACGTACTACTCCAAGTGAAAATTGGAGAAACAGAATTAGACTTGAATCTGCTGAACATCCTCAAAAGATCTCTCCCCGTTAATGGTTTCACGACTCTCTACATATTGCAGAAACTCCATAACCACTGGGTCGGTCCAAGGAGCTCCATTCAGAGCTTCTTCACCTGCCACCCATCCCAAGTGCCCTCCTCTTGGTGTTACAATCAACATGCAGTTTGGGTTTGCCTGGCACTTTTAGTTGTTAGATAGACCCAAAATCATATCATTTTCGTGTGAATGATATGGATCTCATTCATCTCTTACCTTGATCTCATCGCGAGGAATACCTCTCTCAGGAGCAATCGGATCATTAGCCGCCTGCATTTCATATCATATAAGCAAATGAACATGTGAAGAAAAAGCAGATTCTAAGCTTATGGTTCATCACCCATTTTCCAGGGAAATCACCTGAATGCAAAGCAAGGGTACACGGACATGTTTTATAGATTTGGAGCTGCTGGACTTGAAATAGTACTCATCCACTGATTTGAAACCGAATGACACTGTTACATGAAAAAAGCAAACAAATATGTAACTATATTCCGAATCCTTATACATAGTTGTGTGCCCTCATCTTATCAAAGTATCAAGTAAAAGATATATGTGGATGTAGACGAAAGTCACAGCACTAACCCCGGGTTATGCCTTCATCGAAGTCCCTAACCGTCTTGGCATTCGCAGCCAATGGAATGTTAAATCCACCACCTATGTCTTCAAAAAGAAGAGAATGTCTGCAGAGAGAGATGAACTAATTTGTGACAATATCTAACTAACTGGCAAGAAGAAAAGATAGGCGGTGGAAAACGAACGATTACTTGCTAAATATTCTACGAAGAGATTTTGACAGGGCCTTGTCATAAACATTGTTAAAACCCTTATGGAAATCTTCATCTGCTATAACCAAATCAAAAGGATTGCACAACGAAACAGCACCAGAGAGAGGACAGTTATGAGATTCCTGCAACAACAGCAACAAAAATGATTAGAACTTGGTTATAAGTTATAACCTATATATACATGAATTTCAAACTCATGGGTTCAGCTAACTAACCTGACCCAAGTAGTTAACAAGAATGTTGGCTCCAAGAGACCATCCTGCTGCATACAAATTAGCATTTGGGAATTTATCTCCAACATGAGCAATCACTTCACCAGTGTCTCCTAAAAACGAAGCCGAGTAGAACTGCATTATCACTATCATAATACTTCAGTCTACCAACTTCCCAATGCTGACAAATGAAGCTAATTGAGACTCTTCATCATTTATCACCAGACCATCAAACATTACAAAAGGAAACTACTTTATGAATCTAAAATGGAGCAAGAAAGAGCAGAGATCAAACCTGAGGAGTAGTAACAGGACTATCTCCACATCCACGGCTATTAAACACAACGCAACGCCATTTTTTACTTTGAGCTCGTAACAACATATGTCTCACATAAGAATCTTGGCTTCCTCCTGTTAAACCTGGCTACACATTTTTAAAAAGTTTTCATTTCTCACTCAATTCACACTTACTCTCTTTACTAATCAAACAGATTTGAGTGGAATTTGAGAGTGTTACCAACAAAATTAGGATCGGTGATTCAGGAGAAAGGAAACTATCGTCGCCGACGACCCAATCTAAAGCAACAGAGCCGTTGTCTTTAGTACGGAGACACTCACGGCGGAGCCTGACGGAAGGAACAGAGCGGTAGAAAGCTGCGTAGATTGTCTCCACGTGGCGGTTAAATCCGGCTAGAGGAAACGCATTGTACGGTTTGACGAGCGTGTCCTTTAACGCCGGCAAAAAACGATCTCTTCCTCCGCCGATAACTTCGAGAGAGCTGTGGTGGTAATTTTGAGACATTTCTGGGGGTTTTGGTTTCGCGGCGGCGAAAACTGAGAAACGACGGCGGAGAGTACGAACTGTAATTATCGGCGGCGATGATGTGGCAAAGGCGATTCTCGCCATTTGCTTCACCATGACGTCGTTTTTGCTGACAAATACGAAATTGGGACAAACAAACTTACGCTTAACTGCCAAAGCAACGCAATTTTTATGTGGTCGGGGAAATTTAAACTAATTTGCAATTTAAGTCCTTGATTAATTTGTTATACGAACATTGACCCTTTTTATACGATTTACATTTTTTAAACCTTAGTCAGCGGCCCCTTTCAATGCACACTCTCTATCTGTATTTTACGAGGCCGGCCCATTAACAGATAGAAGTTGTTGGCTAGAACTGTAAGAACGGCGTCGTTTGGGGGTAAAAGCGTAAAACATAGCAAAACAGTCCATTACGCGGTGTTGACCAATAAAAAAGGCCACAGAGGATTGTAATTTGTATGCAAGTTCAATTTATTTTAGTAGCTTTCGAACGAACACTTCATCCACGTGAAGGCTCTCAAATTTGGAAATTTCTATGTAGTTGTGGATTAAATAGCGAAATCAACTTGCTATCTTTTTATGGTAAATAAAGAAAAGTCAAAAGTTTCTAATTACAAGTTGGGACAATTTACACATTTACTAACCAAATTTACCACCTCACTACTCAGCTATAGAACTCAACTCCGCCGTAAACTTCCTCCTCCCTTTACCACCACCACCGCATCCTCTTCCGCCGCAACTATTTCTCTTTACTCTCTTAATTCTACACTCACCAACATTATCTTCATTGTTATTATAACTCAAACCGCCTCCACCGTTTTTGGCAAGGGCAGAGCTCGCTTTAACCGCTAAAGCCGCCATTTCCTCTGCTCTTAACGGATGGTTAAGCCATGTCAAAGGTAAAACGAAGTATAGCTCTCCTGGACGAAGATCGTCGCTGCCAGAAACAGCTGAAACGGCGTCGTCGAAGTCCATATCGTCGGAGTTACAAACAAAGCTCGTAGGATTCTTTTGAAGAATCTGCCACACTTTCACCGGCGTTGAGAACTCTTGTAACGTTCCGTCTGGTAATATCAGCTTCGCCGTCTCCGTTCTCCGAGATTCACGTGAACTGCAAGCTCCCATGTTCTTAGTATAACTTCTTTGCACGTAAACTCTTTGTTGCCCTTGAAACGTCACTTGCTAAGTTGAGTTGACTCGTGAGTTTAGAAAGTTTTTATAGATAGATAGATAGATCAGAGAGAAGATCTCGTCTGTGTTTTGAAAGAGATACAAACTACTCGTGGGGCTTTTATATATAGAAGAAGAAGAATAAGAACAAACGAGCCTCGTGATTCGGAAACTTCAAGTAGCCTTAGAATTTTGTCGTGTAGCGTTCAAAATCAGACAGGACAGCTCACGTAATATTATTGTCTAACTAAAAACTACAAAAGTACCCTTATCACTAGGCTTTAAAAGATACGTAATTAAGAGGTAAATGTTAAGGGGTTCATTGGGAAATATGAAGATGAAATCGTGGCGAAGAAGGAGAGAAGAAAGGAGCAAAGTATCCACGTGGCAAACATAAGAGAGTTGGGGACAGAATCAGAAAGGAGACAAAGCTTAGTTGGACGGAGGTTTGATCTCCGGCGGATGGGGTGCATGAAGCTAGGCTTATGGGAGCATCACGTGAAGGCAATAAGGATGAAGCATGGGTAGGGACCAAACGGGTCGGATCGGATCAGGTCCCATTTAGATACATTCGGTTGCGTGGGTCACCTAACCAGAGATTCGGGTCTTCATATTAACTCCTATGTACGTGCATCCATTTATTAGTTTATAGTTTAAGAATTTTTTTCGATATGAACGAACGTGCATCAATAATGTGAATTCAACTCCAAAATTATTGTGTTGTCTATATGATATTAAGGTCCACAGCGCTGTATCGAATTTTTTGATTACGTATTTTAAATACTTTTTAAGTAAGGATCGATTTGTTGAAGAATATCGCTTTCCGTTGAACTTTTTTGTTAAAGAAATGTTTTGTAGTATCTATAAAGTCGGATACTTGTAACCAAACACAAAATATAAAAATCAAAAGAGCTTCAATTATATGAAGTTATATATAATTATTCCTTACCACTTTATACTTTTAGCCCCAAAAGTAATCTACTTTAGTTAAACTAATGTTTATGTAACTATTAAAATAGATAGTATTTGTATGTTATGTTTTTTTTTCCATATATGTTGTCTGATATTAGGATCACCCACGTATCATCAGCCGAACTTTATTTGTTTTAGTTTTGTGGGTATGATAATTGAAGACAATAAAAGTGATTTTGTCCGATTTTTCTCATTAGAAATAATCAGAAAGAACTAGTCTCAATACATTTATATACATTGCAATAATACATGTTTTTATAGTACTATTGCTTGTGGTTCATGATTTGGCTGCAATAATGAAACACACTATTTTCTAAGTATAAAATATAAAAAACGATGGTTCGGTCTATGAGAAGAACTAAACAATGCTTCCGAGAAAGTTGGGAGGATCCGAATCCGATCACTCGGAAATGGTATTCTAGTAGGAGAAGAGCCCCCAAATGTAAAAGGAAGAAAATAGCCTCCAAAAAACTTTTGACATTCTTTAGAAAGGGAACAACTTTTTACCATCAAAATACTAGTTTCTCATAAAATTTCAATCCAAAACCAAACATAGATCGAGTATAGATAGTTACACCCATTCGACATAAAAAAAAATTATCGGTCAGTTTCGAAATAAATCTCGTTCGATGATCATCGGAGCTTTTTTCGTCTATATGATAAAAATTTGGATTTTGAATATCATGACATGTGGGCTTTTAGAGGTTTAATAGACATGTGATATTAGATAATAAGAATATGTATAATAACATATACTAGTCTTCATAAACATACTAAGTAAGGACTCAGGAGATCATCACAGTCAATCATACAGACGCCTACAAAATCTACTAACTATAAAATATCTTGACATATTTGATGAGTGAATGGTAAGATTTGCAGTAATTTGAAACGACTTGGATAGTTATATACTTATAAAGTAACAGTATATACTAAGAAGTTTATTTAAATCATTATTGTATGAGATGTTAATTAATTGAGTACTGCTTAAGAGGTAATATTCTCTTTGCATTCTCGAATGTTATGTGCTGTCGTCCCACTCGCCAATATAATTTATTTTGTTTTCTTGGATCAAGTCTATAGAATTTGTTTATGTTATACATGTTTTCAATATTTAAAGATCAAACACAGACAAACTTGATCTATTTAATTACTCAATCGCATGCACACTTGCAGAATTAGTTAATACAAGGAGATTCTGGAAAATAAGCAAACACGATAAGTTCATTATTTTCACGTGAAACACTCATTAAACTATTTATACTTGTCATTAAACTTTGTTAGAAAACTTGTTTAGTCGTGAGAAAAAATTATAAAAAAAAAAAAAATCAATCCAACTAATAAAAAAGAACCTTCGGATTCACATTTATCATCCAAAGGAAATTGTTCCAAAACTGTTTTTTTCTCAAATATTTTTTTTTTAGTCTTAAGATTAAATGATTTAAACATGCATAGTTTTGTCTAAATACAAAATTCATATATATTTTTTTGAAGAAAATCATCAACCAAACATAAGAAAGATAAAAAGACACATGTATACACATGTCAAAATTCTCAGTTATATAAACCTCCTAAAACCCCAATAAAACCATATGCTAAAAAAAAAAAATGTTTTGGAAGTAAAAACCTAACTAGAAGAATGGAGCTCTATGTGGACTCCCTTTTCTCCTATGTCGTTTCTTCTTCACCGGTTCATCAGTCTCTTCTGAATTATTCTCTGTAATCTCTGAATTCTCCATCAGATCATCAAGTTGTGTCCCAAGAGCGCTCCTAAACTGTTTTATTTTTACAACACATAAACAATGTTAACCTTACATAACAAAAAATAGTGTAATATATATATGGACTTCAAACTATAAGAACTAAAAAAAACACAAATATAATAACATACCTTGCATTCAATTGAACAGAACAAGGCAGAAGAAGAAGCATCAAGTTCCCATTCACAAACTTGACATCTATGCGAAACATTGTTTCTAAACCGATGATTATCATTACCACGTCTCTGGTTTATATAAACGATCGGAAACCCGTTGATCGTATATGTCTGTATCCCTGATAAATCCATATACATTGACATCGTCTCTTTTTTAACTCCCGTTTGGTACGAACTTCTATAACTCTGCAATTTCATCAAAACATAATATAAAAAAACACCATATATAGTTAGATATTGTTTTTATAATTACCAATGTGCATGGGAATTTATAATTAATAAATCAAGTTTCTGAAATATAATGATAGAAGAATGTATTGTTACTTGAATCAAAGTGTGGCCTTTGTGATCGTACTCTTTGTAGCAAGTACTGCAAAAAGGAATGATCATACATTCACAACAGAAGTAACATCTCTTTTTGTCGGGGTGTATATTGCATATTTCATAGAAAAGCCTCGACTTCACCATCTCAATAAGCCATCGATGTCTTCTGATGCAGCTCAGAACTTCAACAGTTTCTTGCATGCTTTCTAACATTGAAGCTACGTATACGATCGATGTGTTTATGGAAGCAATTCAATTTGCTTCTGTAATCTTCTTCAAAATTTTGTTGGCTTTTATAGAGAAAGCTAGAGTTTTCCAAAATACTGATTAGAACTATTTCCTTTTCTCGTCTCTTTTCCAAACCAGAACAGGAAAACTTAGGTTTTCTTGAACTTCACACTTTAATCTGAAATTGGTGAGATTATTGGGCTTATTAAGTTTGGAGTAAGTCTCGGCCCATTAAGGCCTTCAAAAGTAGCTGCTATCTCAAAACGTCGTCGTTTTCTTATAGCAAACTAAAACATACAATGCAGTTGGCATTGGAATCAAAAACCATTTTGTTGTAAACTGTGTTATAAACTGGTAAATTTTTTATTTCATATTAACATATGACTGGAGTTGTATGTATGTAAAATGTACATCCATGTCCTATGATTATGATTCCTATCTATATCTATATTATAAGTCTGTTAATGTTGATAGTATAAAGAAGGTAAACTCCAGAAATTGAAAAGAGCTGAAGCAAGTAACAGAAACCAACACAAGAAGGCCAATGCAGCCGAGACTTGGTATTGGTTACAGAGGTTACCATCACAGACATTTCCACCAGTATACGAAAGCAGTTCAGTTGCACTAGTTACAGCACAAGCTCCACCGAGAGAAAGAAATGACAGTACCTGTTACAACAATGAAGAGATCACACAATAAGACGAATACATATATGTCTTTTCGGGTTTAGGAAGATGAGGCAAAACTCAGCTTACGAAATCACCGGCGACAACGATGGAAAGAAGTCGTAATTCTTGAGGGAGGAGTTTCACTAAGACAGAGTATGTATCGGTTAAGGCAAGTAAGATGCTCCATGGAGTTACAAGTGCCATCACAGTCGCCAAATAGCTATAAACAACAGATACAAAATCAAAATCAATCCTTTGAATTGTTTGATTCATTATTTATATCTCAACATCTTTCACCAAATCAACCACTAAACTAAACAATCAGAAACCATAACACCAACCATACCCTATCCTCAATTAAAAAAAAAACCAAAACTTTGGATTAAAAAACCAAAACTTTTGATTCAATCAAGACCCTATTCTTAAAAATGATTCAGTCAAAACTATATTTGATATTGATCAAACAAACCCATATCCAAAGTTTACTCCTTTTGATGATCAGATTCATCAATCTACCAATTCGAACTCAGAATTCAATAGCAACCGATAAAATTTACAGAACCCAGAACCCAAAAATCGAAAAAGGATTCGAGGGGGATTTATATACCAGAAGGTAGTGAAATCATAGAAATCGTAATCGAAGCACATGAAGACCAAAGAAGCAGCTGAGAAAATGGTTTGGCCGAAACGGAGAGCGAAGCTGGCGCTAGTGCCGAACGAACCCGGCACATTCTCCATCCGATTTCAAACCTACTTCTTCTTCTCTTCTTCATCATCCGAACCAAAATTTCAACTCATTTTTCTCGGGAAAAAATTTCTGAGAGAAAAAAAGGAGCCAATGAGTCATACCTGTAACGCCAAATGGACTTGTGTGTTTCCTCTTTATTCTCCGTTCTTTTTTGCTTTTTTTTTGCTCTGTTCTACAAAATAAATTATTTCATAAACTAAAACATTAGGATATAATAATAATTTTTTAATAAATTCACATTTTTAAGTCTTCTTTCTAGTATTAAATTAGTTTACTTTACTTTACAAAAGACTTTTATAAATATTTCAATATGAATGAGAATCTAATTGCCCGTCAAAAGACTTTTTGCAAATTTAATGAATTGGTTTATTCTTACCAAATTGTGTATTTTGAAAAAAAAGAAAAAAGAAGATAATAGTTGTGATTATTTTACCCAAAGAAAGTTAAATGTCTTCCTCTTAATAATACAAAAACGCAATTATTTAACAGATGGGAACAAACTGGTTGTGTTTTAGTTGTTGATTCTTTATATAATTGGTACTTTAGTGTATTATCTATTCAAAGTTCAAAGTTCAAAGTTCAAACAGCTAAATTTAAAACATTTCCATATTCAAATACTTTCTTTTTTCAATTTCAAAACTTAAGTTGAATTCTTATGTACCTAAATTGACACTCTATCTGCTGGTACAAATTAACAAACGTAGACCGACAACATTATAATAAAAATAATTTTAGTCAACTTCTGTAATTATTATAAGAAGAATAATGCAAAAAAAGAAAAAAACAAAAAAAAATACAAATACATTATACTAAAATCATACCATCATCACCCAACTCGTATTCACCTAAATCCTTTATCATATCATATAAATCAAGAAAAATAATAATTTTTGTTCCCTATTTACATGATAAATTCACAACTTGTAACCTATACTAAACGTAACTCAAACTTGGTCCTCTCGTTCCAACTCCTAACCCATGCATGTTCCATTTCTTACGGTTCATTAAACTCGCGTGTAATGTAGTAATTAAACAAATTAGATCCACTTCCACCTAATTCATATTTACTACATACTAAATCAAGCACAGTGTCGATAGACGTCGGACACTGGTTCGCCGTACCGGTCCCCTTAACCTCCATGTAAGTCTTGCTCTGTATCTCGTCGTACGTTAGATACAAAATGCTCATTTTTTTGTAGTGTTTGGTGCTTCCTCTCCGCACTTGCCCTTTTCATTTCCCAGAACATAGTTTAAAAATACTAAACCTTCCAAATAGTTTAAAACCGGTTTGAAAACTTAATTCACATGTTCTTGGTCAAAATCAAATCAAGTAATCTAATCGAAATCATAGTACAAGATAAAAACCCAAGTTTGGAGTTTTAGAATATTGTAATCATAAAAAACAAAGCTTTTATACATTATTTGTCAGAGACTAGAAAATACATTATTTAGGACCAAAGTATAAAGTGAGTTTGAATTATGATAGGGGAGAGATGGATATGAAATGTTAACATATGAAACATAGTTGATACATGTCTTCAGTGGCATTCAATCTCTAGTACAGCTAGGTTCAGGATCAGTAATTTCAACGTTATGATAAATGTCCACAGGATCAGTAACCTCAACGTTATGATCAGTGTCCACATTTTCAGGAACCTCTGCCGGAGGAAGTGTTAAGTAATCCTCATTACCAAGTACTGCGTCTCCCCATTTGTAGATAGGCTCTTTTCCAAGTCCTAGGTCAGGCCAAAGCCATTCGGTAAATACAGAAGGGTGGAGCGGTATTGACCTGTTTGCAGGAGATTGTGAGACGAGGAGATTAAAACCAAACCCAACCAGACCATGAAGATAATCGACCAACGCAGTGTTCACTGTAGTATCTCCAATAATTATCATCAAATTTGTCAGTTTACGTTCATTAACAAGTATTGTCCACTCAAATAAGCTATCACAAATAGCTCTACGTCTCGCACGTCGATCTCCTGGAACAATCAATGCATAAAAAAATGGATCAAGAAAAAGAGAGAAAAAGAGTATTAGCGACCACGAGTTGGTCTTGCATATCTTGAAGTTAGTCTTCAATGTGAAGTCCATCATGGTGATGAGGATTATTCATTTGGCTGTAGGCTTTTCAAACTTTTGAAGCTTCCCTTGGGATAAACTTTCAAGCGCTTATCTTTATTTTATTTTGTATTTTTACCGTTGTATGAACTTTCCTCTTTCGAGGTTTTAAGTGAAATACGATTGTTTGTCTAAAAAAAAAACAAAACATAGAGTTTAATATTTCACCTTCGCGGAATTGTTTGAAGGTGGTATGTTTGTTTCGTTTTAGACCAGGAAGGTACTTCCTTGTATGACCAAAGGCAATAATTGACACTTCACCATTAAAACCCGCAAACTTTAGAGCGTTTTGAATGTTGTTCGTAGCATCAGCAGCACTGAGACCATCAGGGACCGGACAATCTTCAACGTCCCAGAAGACGCCTGTCTTAGCCACTGCCATATTTTGCAAAACAAACATCAGATCGCAAATGAATATAATTTGATCTGGTTACTATGAAAATCGATCATATGAACTTGATTATATCCATTAATTTAGTATAACATCGATTAGATTCGCTTGTTTACTTATTAAAATTCTAATATATTAGACCAAGAAACACACAACCCCAACAAAACAAAAAAATGTCAAGGAAGAGATAGAAAGTGTCCATATCGGTGTAGTCTACGCTCTTGGAATTCATGGTTTTGTCGGATTGATCGAAACTTTAATTTTTCAGAAACTGTTGATATGCAACGGATGAGAGAGACTTAGGTGGTGTATTCAGTTTAACAATTGCAGTTATTTGTGTTAAAATAACAAACCTTTTTTTATTATTTGGTGAATAAAATAACAAATCTTATTCAATTAATAAGTTTTAAAAGTATAGGAAAATCCAGTGCTATTAAAAAAATCTTTTCATATTTCAAAATCTACTTTTATCTATTGTTATTGAAAATATTTTAAAGATTGAATTTTTATTGACTTGAAGAGTTTTAAGTTGATGAGATTTTCTTAATTAAAAAATCCATAATAGGTTTGGAAGGAGTTGACAATAAATGATAAAAACTCTTCTAAATTTACCTAAAATCTTCAAAATGTTAATTAGTCATGACTCAAAATCATTCAAAATATAAGGTTGGATATATCCCCTTTAGGATTTCAACATTTTCGAATGTGGTTCTTTTATAATTTATAGGCGTGTCGCCCGTGTGACAGAAAATAAAGAGCCTAGAGCTGTCGCATCTTTTCATCAGTTGCATCGCAAACAAATCAACGGTTATTAGAGATGTTTTTACAAAATGATACTTGAGTATTGTTCTGGCGGAAGTATAGGAGATTTGGTCAGGAACAATCACGGACGTTTAATGTAAAGCTGATCGCTGAAGATGTTCTGTGTGGTCTGAGATATAATTATACAGAAACATTATTCACTGTAGCATTGTTTTTGTGCCCTTCAACGAGAGATCCGTCTCTGGAATGACAAACAGCACAGGAAGGCGGAAACATTTAAAGTTCAGCTAACCAAACATCCAAGGCGAGCAAAGGAGACGAGCCCTTCCTCCCACTGTGAGATCACTTTCACATGCAGCACATATGCTTCATGGAGAACTGATCTTAAAGCAGTAGGACTGGGCTGGAGAATCTATCTGGAGACACTCGACATGCTGCACCAATGTGGCCTCATCTCTCATGGCCGAATTAGTTACGACGGTTCATTAAAGATAGATTGATTTAACTAAAAGTAGATCTCTCAAATTATTCACTGATCGATATATATTTCATTTATCGAGCATTAATATATATTGAGAGAAAGAAGAGGTTTCAATACAATTTTACAAAAGTTACAAATTATATAATTCACTCAAGCTGACCGTACCAAACCCCTTGGATCTTCACATCCTTAGGTACCTTAGCACCCAAGTCAGTATCCGACGGCTGAAGACTTTCGAACACTCCAATCACTTCACCTGTCTCCGGTTTGCTCTTTGTGATCCTCAATGTGATATCTCCGACAGATGCTGCTGTGTTTTTGACGTTTTCCTTGGACAGCTCTTCCTCGTCTCCTCTGCCTCCAGCAGGCAAAGCCACTGCATTATCGTACCCGGTGGATCCACCACGACCCTTTGGGTCCAAGAAAGACGAGCCACGGTACGATGGAACTAAGAACTTTCCACTGAAGCTTTCGGGTTTCCCTGAAGCCTCTAGCTGTTTAACCGTGAAGAGGAACGGCACTCTTTCTCCTCCTGGGAGCTGAACTGTGACTGCTGCGTAATCGATCCCATCTTCTTCCTTGAACTTCACGCTTCCGTCTGAACCAACCTGGTCAAATGACAACAAGTTAAACCGACTTTGTTAGTTTCTTGCGGTAGAAGAAAGAATCTATAAACTGAGATTTGATTAAGTGATTGAAGACTAACCTCAAAGGGTCCTTCAATCTCATCAAGCGTGTAAGTGAGACGGGTCATAAGCTTGGTGTTTTGGAAATCCGGAGGCGCGTTCTTGCTGACGCTCTCTGCTTTGACGGTGAAGGAAGTAGGCTCAAAGCAGAACTTCTTGCCTGTGTACTTACCAGGTTTGAACGAGAATGTCTCAGAGCCACCGTCGATAGTCGGACACTGGTTCGCCGTACCGGTCCCCTTAACCTCCATGTAAGTCTTGCTCTGTATCTCGTCATACGTTAGCCTCTTTGGTGCTCCCTCCGCACCAGCCCCCTTCATTTCCCAAAACATAGTTTTATAAATACTAAAACTTCCAACTAAAACATGCAATTTAATCTACTTATCTAAATATGATACTGTGACATAACAAAACCACTTAATTCCAACTCAAATTGATTATAAGTTATGATACATTAGGCAAGCACTAATTCATGTCACTTAAGCTATAACCCCTACTTGCCCTAGCCTAGCCAACACAACTTCTTATGGTTGTCTCGTCAAATCAACATAAAGCCTATATATTTGTTAAGTTTGTGAGATTAATGAGTATATGAAGTTATACCGAGACGACAAGAGCAGAGGTGGCGAGAGCGAAACCGGCGATCTTGGCAGCGTCGGAGCATTTTCCAGCGAAGTCTTTCAGGTCAGACTGGAGAGAACAAGTGAGCCTAGCAGATGAAGACTCTAGACCAAAGGACTTGCCCACAGTTTGGTTTGATCTGATATAAACGTTGCGAGAAGGAGAAGAAGAAGAAGCGGCGATCTTAGCCGGTTGAAGAAAAGTTGCGGCGGCATGGAGAGAAGTTGCCATGACGACAAGACAGACAAGTCTCAGATGTCTATGTTTGTGTTGAGTTCATAATGGTAGTGCGAGTAAATAATCAGAGGAGAGATTTTGTTTCGCTAAGATAAGGTCGGATAAGTTTTTTGAAATGTTTCCTTTGGATTTTGTTTTGATGAGTATATGGTTGATTGATAGCCACGTGTCTGCAGCTGATGTGGAAATTTAGATTCTGCCCCAATCAGAATTTGATGCCATGGAAATATGAAACAAACAACAAAATTTGGAAAATTATCAATTTCTCTAGAAACATTCGAACGTAGGTTAATTTAGTCATCTCAATTAAAAATTCATAACCAGTTAGGAACAATTTGATTTCTATAGTATACCTTCAGATACAAATCGACAAGTAACAACAATAGAGTTTAATGGCTAGATTCAAGACCAGTGAAAAGTTCAAAAACTATCATAACCGGTTCCATATGTTTGGTCGGGATTGTACCAGAGCTTTGTCATATAACAATCGAATATAAGAATAAAAAGAACATTTAAATTAACGAGATTTATTTTTTAATTCTACAATACAGAAATCAACTTTTACAATTGATGATACAATTATACACAAGTTAACGATCAACTTCTCTGATCATCCATCATCTTCTTTTCTCCTTTGACAAGCTTGGCAATGTTCTGAGAAATACAAAACTACCCTTTCCCTAAAGACGAGTTCGTCGTCTGTTATGTTTAACCATATGAAAAAGTCAGAAATTAACTTATCAATGAAAGCCACACAACCAGATTGAAATAACAAACAAAAATTACCCTGATTAGTTTGTGTACCAGTGCTGTGACAACCAAACTTCTAAATCACAAATTAACAAATGATAAATATATAAATTCAATACACTCAAATAAGACTATGCAAACTCAATAACCTCAGATTGGTTCTCTACTTTTATGCATAGAAATTAAGAAGAAACAAAAAGGCATTCAGAATGAGTAGGAGGTATATATTCATCAATGAAATCAGATGACAATAAAACAATCCTCATCATGCCTTTCTTTTTTCTACTTCAATTTTCGGAAAATTTGATACACTAAAATATCAGAAAAAAAAAGCTTGGAAAATAATCTAATAAGATTGAAAGAAAAATAAAAATAAAAAAAGGGATTTCTCTCAGACAAATGCCTCGTTTGTCCCCATGATTTAATGAATGGATTTCATCGGACTCGTCATCTATGTTTCTTCATCACTGAGAAACCCCTTTCTTCCCTAAACAAAAATTCGTATATCTAAAACAAAATAGCAAATCCTAGACGATTGATATGAAATCTAAAACAAACCAAAAGAATTACACAGACATAAAACTAAGAAAGACTGAGATTCGAAATTTGTTTGATCGTGGAGATCGGAGATGACTTATGATTTTGTAAACGGCGGAGAGAGGACTATTTATAAGGAACCGAACTAGGGTTAGGGTTTTAGGACGCTCCCCCTACTGTTTAAACGACATGAAGTCTACTTATTTAATTTTAAACAGCGTGTAGTTCTCTTACTTTACGAAAATTCAAAACGTCACTCATTTTGCAATCATTTAATTTAGTTTTACAAACTAAATCACCGATACTAAATCTTGACCATGATCGACGGCGACCCAAGCAAAGCACCGATACTAAATCTTGACCATGATCGATTAACCTAGCCGAACTGAAAAAAACCCTTTCCTAGATCATGATCGTCGTGATATTTTCTGGAAATGAAGAATTTGGGGTTTTTAATATTAGAATCGGATACTTGTAGTAGACGGTTTTCTTCCAACAGCTTTTTAAAAAGGAGGAAAATGCCGCTCATTTCGAATTAATGATTTGTAAATTGTTACGTTACGCAATTGTGTGATGAGCAAGAAGTTTGGTTTAGTACAAAAATTAATCCAGGATTTTAATATTTTGGTTTAGTAAAACACCAGAAGTCGGTGACCAAACAAATGAAACTTAACCAGCATGCTACCCGTGAACAATTTTAGATTGGTTCGGTTTGGTTAAAAATGTGACCAGTTACCCAACGAAGAAGCCTTTATAAAAGAAACAGAGCGTACGGGTCTACTCTCTTTTATGCTTATACCAAAACGACAAACATTTCCCGACTGCATATACGAAACAGAATCCATAACCAAATTTTTTACACAGAAATAACTTTTTTTTCTTACAGTAAACAAACAAATTGTTGAAAAATGAGATTATTTATATATGGAACACTAGTTGAGCTTGAGGCAACTATTTGGGGTATGCAAAATAATCAGAAGAAAGGAACACCACAGAGATTCTTGCTATGCTCGACGATGTAACACGCAGTCACGCAGTTTATTGGAGCAGACTGAGCAAGAAACAACTTTTGAGAACGGGAAGTGATATGACTGATTATGTGACACGGACGATTAGAGCCCAAACGGGGTAGACCAGAAGAAGGATGATCCCTAAAGTGTTTGACACTCCACGAGGCTGTGTGAACGAATTCCTGAACCCACCCGATGCTCGGATATGTTCTTGAAGAAGGTAACAGCCTATGAAAAGGCTAATGACAGTGCCGATCCAAGTTCCACGTATATGGTGAACAAGGAAGTGTGGAGAAACTACAAGCAGAAGGATCAAAGAACCTGGCATCTCAAGCCAATCTACGCCGATTTTCAATAACCACAACAAGAAAGTGTGAGACTTTGAAAACGTTGTTTCATATATGCAAATCAAAAAGGCATCAAAAAGAAATGTATGAAGAATTTCATCACCTGGGAAATGCTTAGGAAAGAAAAGTCTGAGTACAACTGCAACGAATGCAATCCATTTGCCCGCATCTCCGCTGATAACATTATATGAAAGAAAAAAAACATTCAAATTTAGGCAATTCAATTCATAGACTATTTGTGGTCAGCTGGAACTGTTGTTGTTACCTGAGAAAGTTAAAAATGACACTAGGAAGGCTAAGGAAGATGTATGGTATTAAGAGTGAGGTAAGCATCTTGGTTTTCCAATTGGTACGATCCAATATTAACAGGTATCTGCATCATAGAAATCATAATAACAAAAATCATGTAAATTCATAGTTTGAAACAATCAGAGATACTAGAAACAGTAGGATTACTACAAATGTCCACATGAGTTAAGCCAATTTAATCACTTTGAAAATTGTGGTAACAGTAGGATTACTGCAAAGTTAAACTATGATACCAAACTGTGATTTTTGGGATTACTGTGTCAATAACAGAGTAAAAAAAATCAGGTTGAGAATGATCATCAATCTGAGATTATCACTAGCATAATCACTAATCACCGATCTCGATCCTTAAAACGATCCGTAAAAGTCAGCTTTTTCGAATTCAACATGTGAAAAAGTCACAAAAATTAAACAACGAGAAGTAAAAGAAAAATCTAATAAAAAGAAATAAGGCTCACATGGCAGAGAAGGAAGCGAGGAATTTGAGAAAAGAAACACCGAAGGCTAATCCACCACCGAGCTTGGAAACATCGTTAAACAGTTTCTTCGCAGCGATCTTGAGCTCCTCCACGTCGGAATTGACCAGAGACAACGTATCGACGTCGTCGGTCTTCATCGCCAGATAATCCAAACGCCCCATAATTCCAAAGCAAATCGATGATCTTCCTCAGTTCCAAACACAATTTAATTTTTGTATTTTATATTTATTATTTCTCTTCCAGCAACAGAGATCGTCTTCTGCTTTCCTTTTTCCCCCAAATTGTTTTTTCGTTTTTTTTTGTTCTATTCAATCGCTCCTGGTTTATCGCCGCAAACTGATATGATTCGTGACGTGTCCTTTTCACTAAACCTCCATGTGTCAGTTTTATTCCGTTGACTCTACTAGTTTAGTCCAGTCCTTTTATTTTGCGCGTTTTTTAAGCTGCGTGGCATCTTAAATAAATCCAACCAAAAACAAAAAATGTTTTTTTTTTTTTTTTGTCATAGTGTTGTACAATATTTATAACAAGTTTATTTTCTTCTATTCTAAATGATGAACAATGAAGACTGAAATTTTAAATTGTGCATCCTTCAACAGTCAGTTTCCGACAGTCCATTACACTACATATCTTCTCCTTCTCTGCCTCCAATATCCAAGGATGCGTCTATCAAATACAAAAACCAAAGCTTTAACACCAAGGTGCTGTGGTGTAGTGGTTATCACGTTTGCCTTACACGCAAAAGGTCTCCAGTTCGATCCTGGGCAGCACCATTTGTATAAATTACTTTTTAAGAAAATTTTATAAATCAAATCAATCAATCACCTTGAAATATATATCGACGGCTCTGTAAAGTCCATCATCGTAAACCCTTGCTTGAACCGGAAGCAAAACCGCCAGGTCATAAAACTTCTCCGGTTTAAGATTACCGTCCGATGCTATTTCAACAAGAACCCCGTCGATCAGCTTCCCAACCACCGTCAGCGACGGAGACGACACGAAGTCGTTTTCGAGATAACGACGTAGAAGTCTCTCGACCAGATCAATATCGTATAACGTGTCGTTGAGATACGAGTAACTTGGGATGAGTAGATCATCAAGCGTAGCTTTCTCAAGACTCGATCCAATCTTTTTCTCCAGCAAGGCTCTGCAACTCTCGGAGGTGTTGAGGATGATCGCAGATCGTAATAAACCGAAGAGAGATCTCGTCGTTGCTGTTGTGGTTACGGAGGAGTTGTTTAATGGAAGATATGAGATTATAGTCTCTAACAATTCTCTTTGTTGATTCTCGGAAGCTATGGTGGCAGAGGAGGAAGAGGATGATGCTGATGATGAACGAGAGGCTCCGGGAATGTGTTTCTTTGCGTATGATATTAGAGATTTCTCTACGATCTCTGGACTCAGATCTCTCGACTTCAGAGCTGTGATCACTCGTCTAAATATTGGAAAACTCAATTCCGTCAAATCTTCAAACCAAAGCTCTGTTTTCGAATCATTGCTCTGTTTCTTGCGATCGACGGCGAGGACACCTCCGTTGTTTATTGGCCAACCGAACACAAACAACGACGGATCTGTTGAGGAAGCTTTGGAGACGATGGAGTCTATACACTGTTCCGTTAAACCGAGAGATTCAGCTAAAGACGAGACTGATTCACAAGCTTTCAACGCTTTAATGGATTCTCGTATGTTACTGAAGACGAAGTGTGTGAGAAACCTCTCTGTTTTCGAAATTAGATTCTCCGGTGAATACTCTTCTGTCATTTCGAGATACTCGGCGGCGCAACGTAGTGGAACCGCCGTTGAAACAGAGATGTCTACTTTGAAACCGTAGCTTATCTTTACCACTGTCTCGAAAATCTCTGAACTTCCCGGAAAATTCTCGAGCTTTATGTGAGGATCACTCTGTTCTTGCTCTGTAATCAGCCTGTGAAGTTTTTTGCTTTTTGACATCAGAGGAAACTGAAGAAGAAACACACACAAAAATTAGTTTTACTGTAACTTCGGAAAAAATTCAGAGACAAAGATGAATCTTAAGACCTTGTGTAGATGAAATGCTATATCATCAACTTCGATTTCGATGTCACTTGGTAAGCCTGTGGTGCAAAAGAACCTGCACCAAGAAAATAAGTGAGAACAGTTTTATCAGTACTTGAAACGTAGAATTATATCGTTGTGTTACTTTTGAAACATGAGTGTTTTGTTCTTCACCATGCTTGCTTCTTGGAGTTTGCCATAAGAGAAAAATCACAGAAGAATGAAAAAGCAAAATCTCTCGATGAATGTGGAAGCAATTGTGATAAGATTATATTCGTAGTGTGCGATCGAGTAAAGTGAAACAAGTTTCATTATTTTTAGTGTGTGATCAATTCTTTTAGCTTAATATAATAAATGTTTCTGTCTTTTGCTTTTTTATAAAAAGGAATTGATTGTTTAATATTTTGGATGCAGAACAGCCAGAATCTCAAGAAATTGGGCATTGAAAAGAGGCAAAGTCGCACTCATTTGTTAATCTTAATACTTAAACTTCCCTCCAAATTTTGCTTTTCCTAAACTACTTCTACTTGTGAATGCATAATGATTCTTCTAACTAATCTTTTATAATCTTCAACCAATTATGGTTTTAAATGCGGATAGCAAAGATACGGTGGCCCAAACATTTATTTTTTGTATATGTGTATATAATGACGATTTAAAAATGCCTTCAATCATGCTTTGAAAACTTGTTGAGACACAACAATAATATCATCATTTAAGATATATGAATGTATCGGTTATCAATCATGCTTTCAAAGTCATTCATTTCTTCTTCTTTCTGAGTTTATCTCTATGCATGTTATAATTTGAGTTACTTGTTAGATGAATAATTCATTTGCAGAGTTAATCTAACAAATCTTGTTATATAAACAACTAAGCAAGCATTAGTTAAATAATTAAACTAACTCGTTGATTAGATTAATAAGACATTGCCTCAGAAAGAAACAAACAGTCAACTGAATGTTTTACCCCAACTACCAAAGTAGTCTCAATGATATATAAACAATAATCACCAAGGACAGGGGGAACTGTGTGATTATTGCAGACAGGACATTGATATTAATGTCAGAATCTAAAAAACTATGGTTTTTAAGAGTTTGTCTCTTACATTGCCAGTTCTGAACAGCTTTATAAAGAAGCCTGCACAACATCAAGATTGGTCCATTGTTGACCACACTATATTGGCTTTAATAGTGTCTAATTTTAGCAATTAGCTTTTTAAGCACCATGGATTAGATTCATATTTAAGGTAGTCATGTAAATGGCAGATAAACAAAGATGATAGTCATGTAAACCTTATTCATCCTCAAAACTATAAGGGACGTCGAGTTGTAACCCCATGGAAAGTCAAGCACACCAAAAAAATACACTGGTTACATTCCATCACCTAATCGAACCATATATTGCAGTGTGTTTTTCTAGTTGTGCCTTGTAACTTCAGACTGCAGTTACCTTGACAAAAGGTTATGTATCGTTATCGAGTAGTATACAACATTCGAACAAGGTAAAACGTGTATTCTTAGACTAAAGATTGGTCTCGTAAGGCATTATAATAACCCAGGATATGAAGCCTGTACAAGAGAGTAGAAGTATATGATCAGATCATATCTCATCCGAGTAGATACACTCATCCACAAGCTGACGGAGATTAGGATTCTCCATTGCAGCCGCCACCCGTTCTTTATCATTCAGTTGTTTATTCACTGCAATAAAAATGATCCCAGTGAGTAAAGTTCAGAGCAAAAGACATCAGCTTTCCTCGAATCCAAAGACTAGAAAACAAGATTTCTCAGTCATATTCCATTAGAAACTGAAATCTATCAAACATCATCCAAAACTTTGTTTACAGTTTCCACACATCATCCAATCTCTTTTAAGCTCTACACTTGTAAAGGTTTATAGAAAGCATATATCAAAACGCCTAGTTGATCATTGTTTATATGACATCCTCACCTCCATTTTCATCAGCGTGAGAACCAGGAGACACTCTGATATCAACCTGAACATGAATAATACAAAACAGAAGCAATCACACATATATTACAAGTAACTTTTGAGAATTAATGAGTTCAACTTAGATGACCTTATATTGACCTTATAATGAAGTGGCAAAGATTCTTTGAGCTTAGCTCTCAAGCACAGACCAATTATATTTGCCATACTACAATGCTGAATCGTCGGTGTAAAGGTTATCCTGATACATCACAAATACCCAAACACAAAAAAAGATCATCTAAAAGCAAAAAAAAAAACGCCTCAACATTTGAAACCAATTCCTATGACAATTGACAAATCTATTTAACTTCCTTAGATTAATTCAAAAAACCAATGTAACAATGAATATTTAAGCAATAGTAGCAACTCACAAGATGCGATCCAGCTCGTCATCGATAGTAACAGATTCTTCAGAGACAACACTTAGCTGCTCCAAAGTATAAGGGTGTTCTGGATCTCTTATATCTCTTACATACTTTGTCCATTCTCGTCAAAGATTCCCAAAATATACATAAAAAAGAACTCCAAAAAGGAGCAAAAATCCAAAACAAATTGATCTAAACCAAAACTCAAAATTGGAAAAAAGGATATCATAGATGTCAAGAGGATCAACACCATCATCTCTATACTGATCTTGTGTACGAACGAGACGTTCCTTCTTAGCTTGCACAACTGGATTCGCGTTTATCAGTCCCCGAGTCATCTTCTTCTCTCTTTCCTCAACCTTGGTTCTCTGTACGGACACCGACCTAATCTGATTATGATTAATCAACCTTGGAAGTGCTCTGCTAACAAAAGGTCACGGGTTCGAATCTCCAATATGGATTTAGTAGAGTCACAAAGTCTTTCCATTTCCATTTATTTAACAAAAATAAAAGAAGAATCTTTTTTACCAAATTTCATTTATAAGCATTTAACAATTATCTTTTTTCTTCAAGGTTTGATTTTTCGGTGCAAAACGGTAAACTACAACTCCAATTCTTGAACCTTCTTGAGGATCATCACAATGTATAACATCAACATCGAAGAGCTTCCGAGCTTTCTTAAAAAAGATTGATTCTTTCTTCCATCTCTTGAGGTGAGCCATAAGGAACACTCTCTTGGATCCTTCTAGGAGCATAAAACGCAGAGTTTTGAGGAGTGGATCGTAAAGATTCTCGTGGTAGACCACGTCAGACGCTAGAATCAAGTCAACGTTTTGACCCAAAACCTCCACGTCATCGGTTTCTCCCCAACGGAGAGACGCCACGTGGACTTTCCCACTGAATCTAGCCACGGCTTCGGCGTTCGCGTCGGCGTTGAATTTGAGATTCTCGATCACGTTTGGGAGATCCGTCACCGTGACATTAGCACCCAGCGTCGCAGCCGCCGCGATTCCGACGATTCCAGTTCCAGATCCGAGCTCGACGATGTTAAGCGGCGAAGATGAATCTGAACCGCTGGAGTGAAAATTGGAGAAGGTGTGAGTGAGTGGGCTTGTGTTTGGGTCACGACGGTAATTATCGAGAAGTGTGACGAGAGTTGTTGCAGGAAGCCAGAGCTTGAATGCGATGCCTAGCGACGGTAACTGCCGGATCACGAGTGTTGATTCAACCGAATTAATCCGGTACATCTGAAGCTCCGATTTACCGGAGGAGACATTCTCAGCTTCGACTTCGTTTTCTCCGATTTGAAGCATTGTCGTCTTGTCAATGTCGTCGTCGTCGTCTTCTTCTCGGAGAGTGCCAGTAACCATTGATTCGACGGCGCCTCTTTCAAATTTCGTTTAAACTAGGGCACTCGAATCTGATAACACGTGGATGTTTCTTATTGGTGATGATTAGTTAATTGAATATGTAAAAGCCTCTAATCTATACAGAGGGTTTACTGGTGAGTAGTGGAATATGTGAGATCGGAGATTTTGAGAGTTTCAGAGAAAGTGGAAGAGAGGTGAAAGATGATAAAGGCAGTGATGATGATGAACACACAAGGCAAACCACGGCTAGCTAAATTCTACGATTACATGGTGCGATGCTCGCTAAGATGACTTTTTCAAAATTTCTTTGGTTTCTTCGATCGATTGACCGATTTCTCAAATTTGGTTTTTTCATTTTTTGGGAATTTTGGTTTTCAGCCTGTAGAGAAGCAGCAGGAGCTGATCCGCGGCGTGTTTTCAGGTTCTTGATCACCTCTGCATCTTCGATTCCTTACCATTTCATTATCTGTATTACTAAGATCTAGGTCGATTGTGAAACTAGCGGTGGATTTTGTTATGAATATCTTGAGATCACCGGAATGTGGTCGCTGCAATTTTGATTATTGTTTATATCTGATTTACAGTATTGAGCAGTAGACCTGAGAATGTAAGCAATTTTCTGGAGATCGATTCATTGTTTGGCGCGGTAATGGCTTCTCTTTATTATGGTGTTATATTGTCATACTGCTATGTAATTTCAATGTTTGGTTTCTCAAAAAACTTTGTTTGCAGGACTCTCGGCTTGTGTACAAGCACTATGCTACACTCTATTTTGTTCTTGTATTTGATGGTTCAGAAAATGAACTTGCTATGCTTGATCTCATTCAAGGTGCGTTTTTTGTTTGATTTGTTTATAGTCAATCGCCATTGCTCTTTCATTCCAATATTATCTTAAATGGCTTGTCTGTAAAACCTAGTTCAATTTCAATTTTTGTGCTTTGGAATGAGACAGTCAGTTTTAAACATCTTGACAATGTGGAAAGACAGAATTCGGAATCAGTATCTTGTTCGCAATGCAGTGTCTTAGGCTCTTAAGCTCTCAGCTCTCTCATTAAAGCTTGTTGCCATGATCAAGTACGAAAGTGTATAAGTAGTGTGCCAGCTGAATTGGTCGATATTAAGATGTAACTGCAGAATATATTTGGATTGGTATTGGGTTGGGTCTTATGCCTATATGTGTAGTTCTATTTCCAAGTTGAGACTCTTTAATCAAATTTAGTTGTAGTTTTTTTTCCTTTTAGTTAATAGAAAGAGTATACTGGCTTGAGTTAACTTAGCCTGTCACGGATTGTTGTTAATTACGAATCATTGCTTATTCCCCTGCTCGTTGATTCTTTCATTATTGAAGCTGTGAAAAGTTATCTTATGTCGTATGATCTAAGTTATAGATTTATTACGTTGGCAGTTCTTGTTGAAACGCTGGACAAATGCTTCAGCAATGTCTGTGAACTTGACATTGTGTTCAACTACAGCAAGGTAATGGTTTCTTACACAGACAAGTCCGCCCCACCAAATACTCAGATTTTATTATATTTAAAAGCTGGTGCTACTGCAGATTGGTTTGGTCACTCTATTTAGATAAATACGAGAAACAAACCCGTGTTAGTAGTGAACGTTATGATGTCTTATTCTTTAATTCATTCACATGTTGCAGATGCACGCAGTGTTAGATGAGATTGTGTTTGGGGGACAGGTACTGGAAACTAGTTCAGCCGAAGTCATGAAAGCTGTTGAAGAAATATCAAAGTAGCTCACACTCATCCTTATCTCTCAACCTCTCTACTGTTTCCTAAATTTGTGGTGTTCTGGAGATAAACAGTTGCACTTTTTTTGGTATTGTACAGATTAGAAGCAGCCTCAAATTCAATTTCACTTGTCCCGAAGTCTGTTTCCGGCTGGCGTGGCCGATAGCTTCAAAACCATCCTCAACTGTCAATGAAAACAAGAAGTCACACTAAACATGTAACAAAGGTTTTCTTATTCATGTCTTGATCCAAATTCATGTTTTGTTTAGTGAGCGTTAAATGTTGCGTGAATGGGCTCAATGGTCTAAACGTGGGCCTAAGAATTGTAACTGGGGGAAGCTGTTTGAGAATGTAACGAAAACGACGAGGAATTAAAGAACTATTAAAACGTTAAACAAATGTTCAAATTCAGAGTATTGTGGGTAGCTAAAACTAGAATAGAAAGTATAGGGAGCTATAAGGTAAAAAATAGCAAGTACAAAAACGCCGAACGGCGTGCGTTGTTGTGAAAAGAGTCAATACGTAATTCGATGGGGTGAGAAGAAGACTGAAGATTCGAAAATGGTTTGAAGTGCCAATTCATATAAGTATCATTCTACCTTTTGAAATTCTTATGATCCATCTCTGCATTTCCTCAGTACCAGCTTTTTGACCTTTTCTAGTACCCAATAGATTAGATAAGATACCTATGTGGGTTTATATATATGCATATATTTCTTTAAAATGTTTTATTTTTTTTGCGATGATTAGATTGAAACATATTTGTATATGTTTACATAGTTGAGATTATGAGGATAATGCGAATAAGAAGTACGTAACTTAATAGTTTTGGCCCTTGTTTGTTATCCGAATTAAGATGGAATGTTTTCTCTCTTTATGCTCTAAAAGCTATTGGGGGCTACAAGAAGAAGAAAAAAGTTGGGAAATTTTGTGTTGTGTAGAAGACAAAAGAACAGTATTAAGTGGAAGGGGAAGATTCAAAGTGGAGTTGGTTTTGATTGGGAAACGTTGAGAGTGAAACACATATACAAGAAAAAGGGGAAACTTGTTGGATAAAGATGATACAACAAATCCAATAATAACATTTGAAGAATTGGTCAAGCTATAGCAAAGATTGTACCATGGACCAAAGTGACCACCTTTGATCATGTTTATATAAATCCATATCTTATGTTTTTTTTTTTGTATATCATATGATTGATAGAGATACCTCTCCCAATCTTGGGGCATTCCTCTAGTTGGTCCAACAATTTTTCTTTTTCCACTTTTGCCCTTTTTACTTACGTTGGACCACTCCCACATTTGTTTAAAATTGATTCATCCATTTCATAAAGAAATAAACCAATAAAATGTGTTATGTATCCCCTTGAGATTTTCAAATATAAAATTTTATTAAACTCAAAGCTAATTAACAAAAGAAATTACTCCAGCTGTCTTAAGTTATTTTCATCTACCAACACCAATTGACAATTATCATATTTGTGTTTGTTATAAATTCGTTTAGCTAAAGCAGCAAAAACTAGAGCTACAAAACTTTATTACAGTCAAATTCAAGCAATATATACTAGTTGACCGAATAAAAAAACAGTAGATGTGAAGTCCTTTTTTTTGAAAGATATATACAGAACAACACAGTTCATAACATAAATCTTTAGGAAATGTGAAGAGACGCTTTCGAGGGGACAACATGAAGTTACAGGAGCCGTAGACCAACAAACAAATAAAAATCTGGTCTTAACTCTTAACTTAGGACAGCTGGAATTTGGACTTTTATATTTATAGCTTTATATACAGTTTACCTGTTTAACGAAAAATCACGGGGCTAATTAATTTGAAACGAAAATAATAATAACATTATTCCATACTAGACTGATTCAGTCTAAAATATTAACATTCTTTGAAACTCAAATCAATAGATTTACCACCAATTAATAGAGTATAAACAACAATGGTTTCACATTATTTTTTAGTAAGTGTGGTATAATAATCGAAAAAGCAGAAAAGCATTCATAGTTAGCCCCTATAATGATTTTTACATTTTTTAAGAACGCATACCATACAAACAGAATTTTCAAACAAACAAAAATAAAAATAAAGAGGAAAGCAGAATCCATCAAAAGGGCAGAGATGAGAAAACATTCCAGTCGTGTTTTGTAACTTTTGAGGAATGTCTCATTATTTTTATATTAATTTTTTTAAATATTAATGTGACCGAGACGAGTCCTAAACCCAATACAAACTACTGCGTAAATTAAATTTTAAAAAATCAAGTTAAACAATTTATTAGTAATGACTTATCATTAGATCGCTCTTTAACAACAACATGCATGCATGCGGGAAGAAGAAGAGAATTAAAATCTCGCGGCTAGTACTAGTGTCCGTCCACGTGGCGAACCTGATTAACGACAAAAAGATTAATAATGTAATTAATCTAAGACTCGTCGTCGTCGTCGTCACCAAAAACACGATCCCTGTATCGGAACTCGCGATACTTTTTTCGGAACGTTGTGGTTCCCACCGAATCCAAACATCATCATTCATCATTTGCATTTGCATCATCTCATCAAACACCGTGTAGTTTTATTGCTCTCCCACTCAACTACGAGCCGTGTCTTCTTTTTGGTTTGTTTGCGTATAGCCGTTTCGTTTTTCCTTTTTTCCTTTTTGGAGTTGTGTAAAATATACTCTTCCTCTACTACGCAAACGTCAATATATATAAGCAAGAGACAAAAACTGGAGTAGACATCTCTACGTATTTGCATTATATGATCTTCCTTAAACGAACCATGACAACTTATGTTCTTTAATACTATAGTTATGCACTGTCATTTCACCCATAATATATTTGATATGAAAGTTTGTGTTATGAAAAAATTACTGAAGAAAAGAAACATAGAAGTTTAGGTTATGGGTTGTCATTTCATATAAATGAAGATTTAGGTGAAATGTTTTATGATAAATAAAGCAAATCCCGGAGTATAATTACAGAAAGCTGATCTTGTACCATAGTAGTAGTTTAATTACGTAGTTTTTGATTACGAGCATTATTAGTGAAATAATGGGATTGGTTTAATTCCAAAATTCACTATACAACCACGCGCCGTTAAAGCCCGTGAGTGCAGAACGTGTAAGTGGGATGGTAGCGTCTTAGTCACGGGGTGGTTGGGTCGCGTGAGAGGGTTATAAGTAGAGCTTTGCATGTAGTGGCGAAACGTAACGCTTTGTTGTGTCTCGGGGTAATCACGGTTTTTATGTTTCGAGTTTATCAAATTACTATAAATATAGGTTACGTACAATAATTAGAGTTTATAAATTGTTATAAATATAAACGTTCGACAGAGCATCTTTTGGAAAGTGGTGGTCGTCCCATTAGTCGAACTAAGTTTCGGCAATCTCAAGACGATCTGATTTTCACCTTTTTATATATATATATATATAATATATTCGAAAAACAAAAAAAGAAAAATTTAAATGTTACGAATTGATAGGTAACTTGCCATGCGAAACAACTTTAACATCAAACAAAAAAAAAAGAATGGCTTACGAAACAATGAGATAGCTTAATAGACATATATACAATTTCCAACAAGTTTTGATCAATTGTTTTAGTTTTCTAACTCAAATGCCTTTGTTTGAATACATTTTCGAATACTATAGGTTATATAACCCCGTGATTTATCCATCGAAACATTATATGTTCTTCGTGCCATATCATTATAATTTTGGCTTATAGGAAAGATAAAAATAAAAAATAAAGAGTTATCATGTGGAATTACTATTAGGTATAATGATTTGAAGAGGTGGGTCCGAATAGCTTTTTTTCTTTGTTTCTTTTCACTAGTTCAAGATCAAATTTATGGGGAGTATTATTAGTTCTTTGACCTTTCCTTTTTAGAGAGTCCTTCTTTGACCCATCGAGATTCAAGAGCAGAATCTCTCTCTTGCTAAGCTAAGAAAAACATGAAAAAGTTCAAAATATACTATATATTAAAAAAAGAAAAGATAGAAGAAGAGAGAGAGATATGTATAGTTGATACATGTGTATGCATAGGTTGATTGGGGGGTGTTGCTTTGATGATTGTAGGAGGGTACTTCACTTGAATAGAGGGGATTCTTCTCTTTATCTTTTGGGTTCCTCACAATCTAATCTATTAGCTTTTCTTTTGATGCAATATTTTTCTTGTTACTCTAAAAAAAACACTCTTGCAAATCTTCTTGGATATTCCCATGTCATTATGATTCCAAATTCTTATTCTCTTTATCAAAAACCCCAATAGGAATTGGATTCTCATGGTTTTCGATACGTTACTCATCCATACTACGACCATGAGTGATTCTAACGAGACAATTCGAGGATATGTTTTCTCTTGTTTATCGTTTATACTTTAGAGAGATGTTAATATATGATTTTTATGTAAACTAATCCCTTATACAACATATTTTCAATAAGTAACAGCACCTAGTTAGTTTTTGTCTAGCAGTGTATGTAAAAAAATGAAAATTTGATCGAATTTGTTAACATTAACGATTATTTTACGTATGATTCGTATAATACTATTTTTTAAATGTGATATATATATAATACTCTTGTAAACTTTTGTCCAAAAAACCAAAAATACTCTCTTGTACGTAGTATAAAGTTTTGTGTAGTAATTAGGTAAACCATCATTCCATCACGTGAACAAATACATGACTAGACGATTAGGAACGAAACAATGTGTAACTAAACCTAAAACTAAGAACATTTTATGATATTAAATCGCTAATTAAATCAATAGGTGGGGTGATTTCAGTTTTGACATTGAAATCGTTGAATTTGGCTACTGGTAGTGGCTTCATTAGTGTGCACTAACCAAGCTGATATGTGCGAAATACAAAATAGTAATTAAACAGAAAAATGTACTTTATGCGTTACTGAAACATGTGGTTTACACATAGATAAATCGCGTTGATTATCTCATTATAGATTGTTGCTTATGTAAGGAGACGAACTAAAAAAGATTATGCTAGTCACGTACGTTAGCTACCGAGTTGTGACTGACAATGTTGTTTTAGTTTCAGTTGATATGGTACGTTGTTTAGCCGAAATAAACGATTTAAACATCAATAGAAGATCCTGATCACAGGGTAAGAGAATAATATAGAAGAACATACCATAATCAACATCATCTACAATATACATTGCAAGTACTCAACTTAACTGCGTGCCATTGAAGTGTCAGTTATCTAGTACCTGAAGAATTTGTGATAGGCGATTCACTCATCTTGATACACATGTCCTTCATCTTGATCGAATCCATTTTTATTTATTTTGTATTAGTTTGTTCATATATTTACATTTTGAATTGCAAGGTTTTATCTAAGATTGTGTTCCGGTAAAAATAAGTTATAGATAATCCAATGTATTTGATATAGCTGAGGCTCTTCTTCTACTACCAATCGAGAGTCCACATATATTTCAATAGTTGTTAAAGCATTTTAACATACAAATACTAAAGAAATAAAATACAAACACTTTATAGGGAAGAAGACTAGTATACGTTGACGACAAGAGTAGGGTAGACTCTAGCTAATAGCTGCAAGTTTTGAAGAAATCTAATAACCAAATCTAAGTCATTTATTTTTTTCTTTTAACACTTACATCATCATGGATCATCATTAACCACATGAGGCCGCTGAGCAGCAGAGATATCGAACGTGTGATTGCGATGTGGAGAAGAAGTAAGCAAAAGGACGAAGGCCACACGCGCGACCGAAGCATCAGCGCGTGAGATTCAGGGTCTTAGGGCAGAGAGATACGGAAAGAGACAGAGGTTTATATGTTTATTGATAGATATTAGATAGATAGATAGAGAGAACAAATAAAATCCAAAAACCAAATAAGAAAAAAAAAACTTGGAGCCTCGTGATCGGAGATTTTTTTGCAGTGATGACTGTACTCTTTCTTCCTCTTCTCTCCCCCTTGTCACGTGGGCTAAATTTTGACCACCCTTCTTCAATTACCATCAACATCACATCACACTCTCTCCTTCCTTCTTCAACGTTTTTTGTTTTTGTTTTTAAGAGATAATTTTCAAATCCTTAATTATAATAGTTATCATACATCTAGCTAGTAGTAAGACATTCGTGTGTGAGTGACATAATAATTGCTTAAAAAAGATGTAATGAATTAACCAAGAGTTGTATGTTTTGATGGTCCTAAAGTCGTATGTTTCTCTCTAGATATCTCGATAAGAGATTTTACCATATATCTACTTAAACTAAACATTCAATCTATAATACTTGGAAGCACGAAATGAATTATCTTGATCAGTTCAAAATGTTACCCAATCAGTTCATCTTTAGAGTGGCCATTCACATTTGGAACTTTGGTGTCCATCGGCTAGCTCAGTTCAGCCTTGTCTTTTCTAACTAAGATAACTCTATTTACATAGTTTCGACTTTTGGTTTTTTTTTTTACTACTACATGTTCCATTCTGTTTGATTTAGTACTGATATTATAATAGTGTAAGGTGCATTTTACATATCATAGCATACATCCTTAGTCTAAAGGCTAATCAATCATTCACACAACACAATCATGCACAGTTGCACACAGATTCTATATATATAGACCAAACATGTGTTTTATGTTAGTAGAAAAATAAAACCGTGAATAAAGGATCCGAATGGTAACCATACCGCACTATAAAACCGCACCGCAACAATGTTGTAACAGTGTTAAAATATCTACATATACATAAATATCTATATATTTTTATTACTATTTGAACCGCACCGCACTTCTTCCGCAATAAAAACCGCAGTTACCATTCGTTCCCAAATTATATCTTGTTTTTTACTTGGCTGTTTAAAGAACTTGTTATCAACGTTCATCGTATTTTGTAACTAAAAAAAACATAAAAAAGCAAGCAAAGCAAACCCCATTTGAGTAAATGATAATAGTATTAAAATTACTTCGTAAAAAGCTGCGTCCCTACATATTCTATTGATTTTTTAAAAAATTATTCGTTTTAATATAAACCTGCATATAAAGCACATATACATGTCTGATTCTATATATAGGTGTGAGACCCTATTCTCCATTCTTCATTCACTTCACACTCCAACGTGAAACCTGCAAACTTAATTTATCTCTCTTTAGCTTTCATTCTCTTAACTTCACACTTAAAGTATTCAAATCAAAGGAGAGCGATGATGCAGACTCCGTACACTACTTCAACGCAAGGGCAGTACTGTCATTCTTGTGGGATGTTCCACCACCATAGCCAAAGCTGCTGCTGCAACAACAACAACTCTAACGCCGGTTCTTACTCGATGGTCTTCTCCATGCAAAACGGCGGCGTTTACGAGCAGAACGGCGAGGACTATCATTACGCTTCATCCGTTGTTGACTGCACTCTCTCGCTTGGAACTCCTTCTACGCGTCTTTGTGAGGAGGATGAGAAACGTAGACGCTCTACTTCCTCTGGTGCTTCTTCTTGCATCTCCAACTTCTGGGACTTGCTTCACACCAAAAATAGCAACTCAAAAACGGCGCCGTTCGGTAACGTTCCTTCTTTCTCCACTAACAAGCCAGCTCGCGGCTGTTCCGGTGGTGGTGGCGGCGGAGGAGGAAGTGGCGGCGGTGATTCTCTTCTCTCTAGACGCTGTGCCAACTGCGACACTACTTCTACTCCACTCTGGAGGAATGGTCCTAGAGGTCCCAAGGTGACTTTTTTTTTTTCTTACAAAAAAAAACAAATTAAAATGTGACTTTTGCATAAACAAATTATAACGGGAATTTACAACAACAAAAAAGACAGTTCATCCTTTTTGTTTTGAATATTTTGCCTATCTGTTTTTTCACTAAAACCAATAAATCCCTTTCTCGATAGGTTAATTTATTGAAAGAAACATTAAATAGTGTTTGTGAAGGTTTAACTAATTATTTGAACATAGTTCTTTTGAAGTATGCGACTTCTTATAAATTAATCAACATATATTTGCAAAACACGACACTAATTCCATCACATTAATTAGTTTTGAAATTTTCTATAACTCTATTTGTTGAAACAGCATTAAATATATAGAGATATTAATGTTTAAATGATATGGACGGTATTTGGAATTTGTAGTCCCTATGCAACGCATGCGGCATTCGTTTCAAGAAGGAAGAAAGAAGAACAACGGCGGCTTCGGGAAACACCGTAGTAGGAGTTGCACCGGTTCAACCCGATCAGTACTCCGGCTACAATAACTACCACGCTGCCACCGGTAACAACAATAACAACGGTACTCCGTGGGCTCATCATCACTCGACGCAGAGGGTTCCTTGTAATTATCCGGCAAACGAGATCAGGTTGATGGATGACTACAACGGCGGAGTAGGAAACAACGGTGAATCTGACGGTGCTCACGGCGGCGTACCGTTTCTTTCGTGGAGGCTTAATGTGGCTGATAGGGCAAGTCTTGTCCATGACTTTACCAGATGAAAGGGAAAAAAAGAGAAGAAAACGACGTTAGATTCTTGATATTTCCATGTGGTTTAATTATTTAATTATGTCTAATTTTTAAAAAAACATGTTTCAAGAAAAAGAAAAAACATTAGAAGTGTATATCGAGAGACGATGTTGATGTTATTGATAGCGACGGTCTAACTTATGGTTTATCTATAAAGTACCGTTCGGGTCAATGTTTAAAAATCAGTTTTATTATTAAATTAAAATTTAACCTTCTTTTTATAGAAATTTTGAGTAAAAACGAATATTAGTAAATTAATATAGTTAGATTCTTCAGTTGATTGTGTTTAAATTTGTTATTAACAACATATGTATATCATAAAAAAAAAATCACAAGAATAAGAAAAAGAAAACAGAGAACAAAAATAAAGACATAGGATAGAACTCTTTTAATGTATATAGTTGTTTGAAGGTGAAGGGAGAAGTTTCAGTTCCACCTGAGTCCCTGAATTTCACAACTGAGAGAGCTTTTAATAATTAAAAAAAAAACTACCAATTATATAATTTCTTTCGTATTATAAAATAAAAACTGGAAGAGATAAATTTGGGGCTGTTTGGTAGTGAAGATTGAAATCTGATCGTCGAATTCGGGGGAGATAGATATAGAGTATAAGATTCTGATCGTACCAAAGTGGGGTTTTGGAGGGTGGGGGGGAGAGGGGTTACTGACACAAAAAGGATGGGTATCTGGGTAATGGGTATCTGGGTTCACTTCTCAAGAGTCGATTTGGTTGATGGTGATTGAAATGGTCTCGATTTAGCTCTCTGCTTTCGTTGCTGCTTCTTAGTTTCTTAGCTATCTTTAAATTTGTTTTGTTAGATAATGAGACAAGTATTGTCTCTGTTGTGTGAAGGTTTCCACAAACGTGTTTGATATCAAATGTGTTTGAAAGAGACAATTACTAGTATATACGTAGACGTGTAGTATTATTTATCAATTGTTGAGGTTTTGAGGTTTTGTTTTTGTGCGTTTACTTTCAGATGGGTAATGTAATTGTTGAGGTTTTGTTTTTGTTTTCAGATGGGTAATGAGGATACTCTAAACCTTGAAGATGATTATATCAGTGGGGATGAGTTGTTAGATGAAGATTTGAATTTGGATAGAGAGGAACCTTTAGTAGAGCCAGTACCACCTCAGAACAAAAGCAAAGGTAAACGTAAAAGATCAAAGTGTTGGAGAACTTTTGAAATTGTTGGAGATATGTTAGAGGATGGTACTAACAATATTGAATGCACCAAATGTGGTCATGTTTATTGCTTAAACTTGCATAGAAGTGGCACTACTACTCTCTTACGTCACATGGAACAATGCTCCAAAACTAGAAACACTCCATCATGTGGCAACAGAAAGTTAGATATGATGGTGTTTCGAGAAATGATAGGATTAGCGATAATTGAGCATGATTTACCTTTCTCCTTTGTTGAGTATAGAAGAGTAAGAGAGGCTTTCCTGTATGCAAATTCTAATATAGAATTTTGGAGTAGAAACACAGCAGCAGCAGATTGTCTCAAGATCTATGAGAAAGAGAAACTGAAACTCAAGAAGAGCTTAGATGAGATTCCAGGGAGATTTTGTTTTACTACAGATCTTTGGAGATCTTTGACCATAGAGGGGTATATGTGCTTGACAGCACATTATATTGACAGTGAATGGAAGCTGAAGACGAAGATTCTCTCTTTTTGCGCGTTTCCTCCACCACATACTGGTGCAGGGATAGCCACAAAGGTCTTAGCGTTGCTAAAAGAGTGGGGATTAGAAAAAAGAGTCTTCACAATCACAGTGGATAACGCCTCATCTTTCAGCATAGGAAGCCGAGTTTTAAACAAGTATCGGAGTTCACTCCTTCCATCTAATGTGCAAGCTTTGATTTGCGCAAGAAACTGGCTTAGAGGATTTGAAGAGATTATTCCATTTGAGTTCATGGAAGAAGACAATGAAGAAGATGGAGTTTGAAAGACAAAGAACAAGAGTTTCAAATTGTGTCATTTCATTTGAACTTTGAAGTTTAATTTCTAAACATGTGTGTCATTGTGTTTTGTGTGTTAAACTTTTGTGTTAAATTGGTCTTTGGATATTCATGTTAGACATTTGCTTTTGAATTTTTATGTTTAGATATTTTAGTTTGTATTTTTTCTTCCTTTTAAAAAATAGGTACTATTATGTTTAATGGACACTATGGACAGTCCATAAAAATATGGTCCTTAATGGTCATGGGCGTTTATAGTCATGGTCGTTAATGGACATGGACAAATATTGTTCATAATCAAAATGGACATTATTGAACGGGTCAAAATGGACATGGACGCCCAAATTGACAGCTCTAGTTAGTGTTGTGTTTCAGTTTGGATCAGAGCATTGTAGTGATTTAATGAACTTATATTTGTCGTATTATGCTCTGTTCTTTCTCCTCCTTTTATATAAATTTTGACCGTCGTTTTGTCCTTTACTACTCTCCCCTCTTCTTGACCTTTTGTTCGTGTCAATATGTGCTCTACAGAATATTATTTATTTCTCCTTTAAAAAAAAAAAAACAAAATAATTAGTTTTCCGATTTTACTGAACCGATTCTGCTACATGTTCTGTACTAATTCTACCAGCTTTTTCATCTATCTATCTCTCTGCACGATCATACATTTACAAATTAAAATTATAAAATCCCATTATTAATAGTATTTTCTTTTCAGTCGTCAAAAAATACTTACAACAAGTGGGATCTTACATTTTAGCGAAATTGGGTTCAGATAATGGGCCGACCGAGATTGCTTATAGGCCCAGTTTAGAATACTTGTCGGGTTTTTTAACGCGAGGAAAAAGATTTTTCTTCTTTATTTTTTTTTAAACTAAAATTCTCAATTTACTGATTAACTCCGCCGTCGTTATGTCTTCTCTCCGTACTGCCGTGAATCAATCTTCGTTACTGCCGGAATCTTCAATCGTCGCCGTTAAACTCGCGGATTCAGAGGCTTCTGGTTCTTCCTCATCTAGAATCACATTCCGACCTCGTAAAATCAGGAAAGTTTCGTCAGATCCTTCGCCGAGAATCATCGTCACAGCGTCTCCTCCTCTATCAACCAAATCGACGGTTGATATAGCTCTCCGTCACTTGCAAAGCTCCGACGAACTTCTTGTAGCGTTGATAAAAACGCACAACGATCCTCCAGTGTTCGAATCAAGCAATCCTCCGTTCCTCTCCTTAGCGAGATCCATCCTCTACCAACAGCTCGCGACCAAAGCAGCGAAGTGTATCTACGATCGATTCATCGCTTTATTCAACGGAGGTGAATTAGGTGTCCTCCCTGAGTCCGTGACCTCACTCTCCGCCGTTGATCTTCGTAAGATCGGTCTCCGGGAGAAAAGCTAGCTATCTCCACGATCTAGCTGATAAGTACAACAACGGTTTGCTCTCTGATGAATTGATTATGAAAATGAGTGATGAAGAGTTGATTGACCGGTTAACTTTGGTTAAAGGGATTGGAGTGTGGACTGTTCATATGTTTATGATCTTCTCTTTGCATAGACCTGATGTTTTGCCTGTGGGAGATCTTGGTGTGAGGAAAGGTGTCAAAGATCTTTATGGTTTGAAAGACCTTCCTGGTCCGTTGCAGATGGAGCAGCTTTGTGAGAAATGGCGTCCTTATAGGTCTGTTGGTTCATGGTACATGTGGAGACTAATCGAGGCTCGTAAGACCAAATAACACCCAACTGGTAAACAATCTAAACAGTACCTCTCTTTGTCATTGCTTGCTCTGATCTGAAGAACACAAAATCTAGAAAGGGTGATAGGAACTAGAGTTGACTGACATGTGCATAGCTATCTTGATCTCTTTATAGAAGTATTTCAAGATTACCTGATTATTAGAGAGGATAAGAAACACTTGCTAGTTAGTTTAGCATCTGTTTGATTAGTAGCTTTTGGAATACTTATAAAGTATCGATCTTTGCTTGATGTGTCTTCTATATCTAGCAACAATCCTATCCTTTCTCACTGAAGATTCTACTATATCTGGTAGCTATCGCTGTAGTCATACGATTTGTTGCAATCAATCGTTTCAGTAATGATAACTGAAGACCCATTTGTTCTTGTTTTGGTCGGACAGCTAGTTACGAACAAGCTATTCCACGCCCATCACCTCTCTTCCAAGTTTCACTTGCTGAGTTATTTTGTTGTGTTTGTATTATTAGAGCTCCTAAGAGAAACCTTTTTTTGTATTCTAACCGTGTGTTCCACGGATAATTTATATTTCTGTGCTTGTTGTAAAATGTATCATCTTCTTCATGTATGTGGTTTCAATTTGGTTATAGAGAGAAGCGTGGCTTGTTTATCAAAAATTTGTATCTGCATCCTATTGGGCTTTGGCCCAATTAATCAAGCGGAGTAGACCTCTGGTGTGGATCTGATTTTGCCAAGTCACATGTGAAACCAACAACACTTCTTGCTTATCCACACGAAGACAAATGTCAAGGGAAGGGAATCCAAAACTAAAGTCGAAAGGTGTGTCACGCGTGGTAACATTCAAACCTCTTATTAAGAGTTTAGTATATTGGCAAAATCTATTTCAATTGGTTTTAACTTTCATAATTTGGTTAAGAAATGAAGATCATAAATCATAAAGTGCTGCACAGCTGTGGGAAACAAAGAATCTGAATGAGAGACATGAGGCATGTGGAGATAAATAAAAGTGCAGGTTTTGTTGTGCTTATGTGGACCAGCTTTTCATTCTTTTCTTTCACACACTTTAATTCTTCTCCTACCATCCCCACCAGAAAAATAAATAATAATTCAATACTATGTCTTCTCTTTCAAGACTATGATTAGTTCTCTTATTAATTATTGCGAAAATTAAACACCTCTATTAGAAACCCTAATTTCATTTGTTTGGGAAATTTTGAAGATATTGTAATTACTAACATCATATTCCATGCAAACCATATTCCAACACCCATATTGTCGATTGACAAACAAGGCCATTTCAAGTTTTAGTCTATAGTCTATACAATGACATGTTAAATGAAACAATTTAGAAAACTGGAAGATTTATATATGATGATTAAGAAGCTAAACACCTAATTCAATAGACCCATAAGTCTCCTCTCATTTATATCTCTCTCCCCAATTTTAAAGTCTTACTAAGTACTGTAGTAGGTAATAAGTTTGACTAAGCTAGGGTTTTTTGCAGACACGCATTAATTAGTAACACCATCATCATAAAAGAAAAATCCGAAAAATATAGATATAAAATGCAATAATGGGAGATGGACCAAAGGTGCAGGTGGTGAAAGATAACAAACATATGACAATGTCTCGAAATTAAGAGGCACCACCACACAAACACACATACACATACACATTACACACACACTCTCTCTCTCTCTCTCTCTAGTAGGTTTGTGTTTTCTTTTTGTTTAAATCAATATTTTGTTGGATTTTCATGTGAAATAAACTTGATGGGTGATAGGAAACAAACGCACATACGTCATCATCACCCTTAATTTCTATTTCTCCTTCTTCTTCAATCCTCATCAATACCAATTCTCTCAATCTTGCAATACTCTTCTTCTCTGGCCTATAACAATAAGCATCTCTATAATCCCCTAAGGTGAGTCCAAAATTCATCTCTCTTATCTATATATATATAAAAGGAGATCTATGTATTTGCTTGCATGCATTATTGATTGATTCTAATTAAATCTTTGGCTAATTAGTTTTGTTCTTTTGGGTCAGATTTACAAATGGAGCTTGGAGGAGGAGTACAAGATAACGCAATTACTTCCACAACAATGATCTCAACAGAAGTAAAGGCACTTACCAAACCGTACCAGGATCCTGAAGCCAAACCAGAATCAGATCTATCCATAGCTTTATTCCCCATCAAGAAACCAAAGACACGTGTCGACCAAGCAGCTAAGTACCGGGAATGCCAGAAGAACCACGCGGCCCTAACCGGAGGACACGTGGTCGACGGTTGCTGCGAGTTCTTGGCCAGCGGGGAAGAAGGTACGCTGGGTGCGCTAAAATGCGCCGCCTGTAACTGTCACCGGAGCTTCCACAGGAAAGAAGTGTACGGACACAAACAAGATCAGATGATGATAACCCCGGCGTTTTACAGCAGCAACAACAGCTCGTACAAGGCGATGCAGCCACGTGGAGTGTATCCAGCGGGTGAGATTGGACGGAGGACTTCGTCGTCGAGCGAGGATATGAAGAAGATTCTGAGCCATCGTAACCATAATAACGTTGATGGGAATGGCATGATGGTGACGATGATGATGACGAGGAAGAAGAAGAAGAGAGTGAGGACCAAGATCAATGAAGAACAAAAGGAGAAGATGAAGGAGTTCGCGGAGAGATTAGGGTGGAGGATGCAGAAGAAAGATGAAGAAGAGATTGATAAGTTTTGTAAAGTGGTGAATCTGAGGAGACAGGTTTTTAAGGTTTGGATGCATAATAACAAGCAAGCAATGAAGAGGAACAGTAACACTAGTGACTAGTGATTATCTTCTCCAAGCGAATTATATATAATCTCTCTCTCTCTCTCTATATATATAAATTTTGGTCTTCAATTTATTCAAAATCTTGGGTATGAATCGGTGACTAGTTTATATAAGATTGTAGGTGCAAATCTGTGCAATCTTATATGTTTTGAATTTGTTTTTTATATATCAGGGATTATCGTTCTTTCTTGTTTTAGTTAGTGGTTCAAGAAAATGATAAGATTGGGGTTTCGAAAAAGAAAACCAGTAAGCTGGAATAGCTCAGTTGGTTAGAGCGTGTGGCTGTTAACCACAAGGTCGGAGGTTCGACCCCTCCTTCTAGCGAAATTTCTGGTCTTTATTCATTTTGCAACATAGAGCATATGAGCTAAGCTGCCATAGCTAGGCTCAAAGTGGGAAATTGAGTCACATAAAGATTGATTTGTTATCAAGTTTGTATGATTATAATTCTTTCTAATCATCTCCCTTTGGTCACTTCAAATATCAGAAAAATATCTCCCAATCCGTCCTCGTACGTAATATTAAAACACACACGAAGAGCACTAAGTTCAAAAAATGTTTTTGAATTCCATCCTACTACATACGCTTTGATTAAGATTTAAAACATGTGCTTCCGATAAAATATGTAGTATGTTATTTGGCTAAATGGTTTCTGAGATGTTTCCTTTTTCTCCTCTAAGGCTCGACAAATTGCCGACCTTTTTCTTCTAATCCAAGAATAATTATAAATTGTTGTACGTATTATGGATCAGACAAAGAAGCTAGAGTTATAGTATTTGCACGAGAGAGGTTTATTAGTATATAAAAACTCTAGACCCATTTTGTCCATTTTGAATTGTCTAAAAGATGTAGACGTAATACGAGTCAGCATAAAACACATTTGACCGGCGAATTAATCGGGGACGAGATTCACGAGAGGAGATGTATACATCATGTGGGTGTAACACTATAACACATGCTTTATTGATTACATATACAACAAAATTAATTTCAGTTAGTTGGAATGGAGATCTCACACAGACAACAAACACTAAAGAATTATATAAAAGTCAACAGATCTACTCTTTCCTTTTCATATCACAAAGCAAAGTTGCCCTACTACTTAAGCTAACACCATCAGGAGAAAGATTCAAGAACACACCTAATATCGCAAGAAAAAAAAAAAGACCACTTTTGTTTTTTCAACACCACCACACAAAGACCATGTTTAGAGCCATGAGCACTAGGAAAATCCATGGTGGCTACGAAAAGCTAGGCGACGAAGAAGCGATATTGAAAAGGGTCTCGAGCGTTCCGGCTAGTGCTTATGGTCAGTCAAGAAATCCGGTTCAAGAAGTGAAGAAGACACCGACGACGGTGAAACCAACCGGTGGTGGTTCTGCTCATCCTTTGTTTAGTTTCTTTGACGTTCATTTCCAAAGGAAGCATAAGAAGAAGAGTACGACGAAGACGAAGAAGAGTTTGGCTACTTCGAAACCCGAGTTTGCGAGGTATATGGAGTATGTGAAAGAAGGAGGTGTGTGGGATCCAAGTTCTAACGCACCTGTGATTCATTACAGATAAGATTCGTCATGGAAAAAAATGAATAAAAAGATTTGTATATCATTTTTCTTTTTATAATATATAATCTCTTCAGAAAATTGAACAAGTCTATGTGATTCGATTTGAAAGATGGAATAAGCAATATGAATTTGTCATTGGTGTACATTTTAAAATGGAGATTTCAAGAATAAGATAAATTCATAAAGTCCTTGACCTTAACATTGATCAACAAGTTGGTTTAGCTATATAAATATATATATATATATATATATATATATATATATATATGTTTATTAGAGAATCGAACCAATTCCTAATTGCTCATATGTAAAGTCCAAACTCTAGAACTTCTCTAGCTTTGAATCAGGTTCTATATTCTTCATTTCCCACCTTTAGCTTTTGATTTGTTAAAAATCCAAATTAGAAGAAAGAAATTTCAAAATTTCCAATGACCGGTGTTGCATTTGATTTTTCCTTCTCATAAAAAAATATAAAATTCTGAAAAATATTATAACAAAATATCATAGTCTCATTTTTCTCGTGAAGACCAAATTTATTTTTTAAAACCATAGTAATGCTAACCAAATTTGAAAATGTAAGCGTGTTGTTCACATTGGTCACGTAACACGTTTTAGGAAACTGTCTCTTAAACAATAGTATTTGAAGAAGACAACCAAAATAAAGATGGGCCTTTACAGATTCGCGAAAAGACAAATTGGGCCAAGGGTTAAGTTTTGCTTTTTAGGACACAAAGTGTTGCCACGTCAACATATTTAATGACGTTAATGGAATATTCGAGATAGGACCATCAAATCAAAGATCCCTTAGACGATGTCGTTTTAGTTTACTTCACGAAACCCTACCGGTGATTCATTTACACAAAATACCCCTTCCGTTATCGCGCCGTCCTTGCTCGTTACGCCTTACCGTCAAAGGTTATATTCGTCTTTTTAAGAAGTTATCTCCAAAAGAAAAGACCACGTTTAAAAAAATAAAATTTAATTAAGATAAATAAAACGAGTTTTGTTAAGAAATGGGTCGCCAAGAATAGAGGAAGAAGCAGCGAAGAAAAAAAAAAAAAGAAAAAAGAGCGTTTCAAATATTTGCGGAGATACAAAGCTGAGAGAGAAAGAGAGATAAAAAAGCCTTGGAGAAGAGGTCTTCTTCTTCTTCTTCTTCTTCTTCCCTCCTCCTCCTCTTATATACGATGTCGTATCGCTTTTATTCTTCTTATTATCTTCGCCGTCGTATTGCATCCGTTTGACATCGATATCTACAGGTTGGATCTTTTTTCTAATACAGCTTTCTTCTTCCGTGGAGATCTCCTTCGCGCTCGAGGTAATCCTTCTTTTACGCCTCCGGATTTGGTTTCTGTTGATGTTGCTCGGTGTAATTTCTGGGAAAAGTTTCGTTATCGTAGGTCAGTACCTTTCGAGATTCGTTTTGATTTTTTTTTTTATCGAACTTGACCTTTTCGTTAGCTTCTAGATTATCGATTTGTAATTGATTTTGCCAGCTTCTTCTCGATTTTTTTTTTTTTTTGGGGGAGAATCTGGTTGTTGTTTAGGTATAGAGATGGTGTAGATGTGGTTCCAATTAGCTAATTGATTTGAGTTTTGCAATTTGGAAATTGTTTTGTTCTCGTTTCTGTTTTTTTTTTTAAATGAAGGAACGCTCTTGTGAATTGGGATTTTTTTTACTAATCTGAAGTTTGAAATGATGTGCAGAGCCATGCCTACTTTTTCTGCTATTGCTTTGGATAGAATGCTAGAGCCAGGGGCTTCCACATCTGTCGAGAGTGTTCCAACCACCTCAACAAAGTCGTTTTACTCAAAGCCACCGATATCAAAACTGGAGAAAGGTAAAGCTAAATTACCTAATGAAAGGACAGTTACGCGTCCTCAGATGTCACCTGCTCTCTACGCCACTCCCGATGCGATTCCACTTCCCAATTCGCCATCTTCTTTCCCGCCTTCGCCTTATATTATCAACCACAAATCACGTGGACCTCCGCGTCTTCTGAAAAGCTCTTCTGAGGCTAATGTTGTGTCTTCTTCCCACCAGAAGACCCTGAAAGACGAAACTATTTCTGCTGAAACTGATATAAAGGTTTCCCCTCGGAGGAGGTCCACCTCGTTCTCGTTTCCTATCAGTGAGGCTACTGAAGATGAGTTTTCCAATGGAGTTAAGTATAATTTTGATGGTATTGTCGATGGTCCTGTTGGGAACTGGAGTCCGCTTGATGGTAAAGTTGGGAATGGAATCTCGGAGTTGGATAATGCTGCCAATGGTTTAGAAAGGGAAAACAATCTGTCTGAGCCTGTCACTATCAAAACAGACAGAGAGAGTGAGTCTGAAGATTTCTATGACCCAGGTGAATCAGCAAGCTTCACAAGTAACACAGAAGTAGAGGGTGATGCCGGAGAGGAAGGTTCACATAGACTTGCTACACCTGTGGGAGAGTTTTATGATGCTTGGGATGGTACTTATCTAATTCTTATTCTCTTTCTGAGTATTTCCTCGCGAGATAATGCATACGATCTTAACATTCCCAGGATAGTATCAAGTTAGAGATCCTTCTCTTTTACCTTTGAGTGTTTTAGGATATCAGTACTGTTTCTTTAATGTGCAGTAGGTAGCCTTTTCTTATTTCCCATGTATTTGCAGTGTATCCTTGATGTTAATCTTTAACTCGAAAGTGTGATTCAGAACTGTTTGTAATCCATTTAATTTTTCTTTTCCAGAATTATCAACCGACAGCGGAATGCAGAGTTCAGTTAACAACATTGAATCTGAACTAAGGGAGATAAGGCTTAGTTTACTAATGGAAATCGAGAAAAGAAAACAAACAGAGGAGGCTTTGGAGCATATGCAAATTCACTGGCAGAGACTTCGTGAGCAGTTGGCTCAGGTGGGTCTGTTCATTCCTATTGATCCTACGGCCTCCACCAACAACATGAATCTAGCAGAAGAACTACGCTGCCAACTCGAGGTTGCTAGGTTTGTCTCTGACTCTTTAGGCAGAGGTATGGCGAAGGCGGAGGTAGAGATGGAGATGGAATCCATGCTCGAAACTAAGAACTTTGAAATCACACGGTTGTCTGATCGTGTACACTACTATGAGGCTGTGAACAGAGAAATGTCCCAACGGAACCAAGAGGCCATAGGTAGAACAAAAATCACTATCAGTCACCAAAATGATACTTTGTCATTTCTATCTCTTTTTTCTGAAGTCTAATCTCCTGATTTTGTTGATTCCAGAGGTGGCACGACGAGAGAGGCAGAAGAGAAAGAAGAGGCAGAGATGGATTTGGGGATCAATTGCAGCAACCATTACTCTAGGAAGTGCAGCATTGGCATGGTCTTACATCCCTTCAGCCAAGCCATCATCCGAAGTATCACAATCTCTTAAAGATGATTAAGTGAGTCTCTTGTCTCAATGACGGGTTTGATGCGAGCAAGAGAAATAAAGATACAGGACGTTTAGCGTACGCCTTGTGAATAGAAATATATACATATCTGGTTATTGTTTTAACTGTTGTCAAGAGGATGTATAGCTCCGAGTAGCTGCAAACACTTTTTTTGCGGTGGGATGCTGAGTGGCAGCCACAGTCACTAATATTTGGTTCGGTTTAACATCCAATGTTACCTCTAGTGTAAGGTGTTTGCCGTTGCTTACATCCTAAAGAAACCTTTTTTTCATTAATTTGATTTATTCTTAAATTACACAAACTGGCTCAGAACCCGACGTTCAATAATTTGAAAATAAATCGAGTGATACAATTTTAACTTTTCAAGCATTTGGTAAAAAGCTTTGTTTTGATTATCTGTCGTCTTTGAACCAGTTAAGTACAACGTACACTGCGAATGCTAGCGCAAATGTAGCTGCCACCAGAAAAACAGATATTTGAACTAATAGAGATGACTCAAAGGCTTCACGTAGAAGCGAGTTCCACGTTGTATACCATAAGATGCAGAAAATAGATCCCACAATGGCACCCACCACCACTTGACTGCTTGTGTGCAGCTTCTGTGAAACCCTTAACCGTATCTACAGAACAAACAATAATATCTCAAGTTTTAACATTGTAAACAACGCAGAGAAAGGGAGACTAATACTAAATGATTCCAAGCCTAAATCAATTAGGTGATTTGGTTGCTAAAGCATGGAATGGACTTACAAAGTATGAACCCAATGCGAGGATGAAGCTGCTAAGAAACAAAGAGACTCCATTGGTTTCAAGCCATTCTATAACTGCAGCAAAACACGACCCCGGGTGAATACATTGTGTCAGCAGTTTCATGATAGTTAAGTAGGATGATTCGTTCAAGTTTTCGCTGCTTACCGGTTAAAACAGCAAAGACAGATATGAAAGAAATGGATTGAGCGTGAGAAGATGGCATCCCGGGATCAGATCGCAATGTTGTAACAGGCCTCTCTTGGTTAAGTATACGTTTCAGAACTACTGAGAGAGCGGAATTCAAAATGGATCCAATGACTGCCCACAAGGCTGCACCATCATGTCGTAGAAGAATAATCGAACCAAATAGTGCAGACACAACCCATTTGCTCTGTTTCATCAATTTAAACACAATTTCATACCACAGCGGCATTTCATCGAACAAATTGCGTGCATTAATGAGATTCCATTACTAACCAGACGATTAACAATGGCTTCAATCCCAACCAACTCGTTCCGAAGCTCCGTCGAACCTTTGATGAAAGATTCCTGCTCGATAGACCCAACTTGTTCGTTACCGTCATTGTTGCTGCCTTCGTCTTTGGTAGTGAATCTTTTAACGGTCATAGATCCAGAGCCAGAGACGAACAGAGGAGACCCACGAGATATAATCGAACAAAAGCTCGAAAGTCTCAAAATTTTCAGGTACGAGGAAGAGCCTAAGTAGAAATTGCAGGTGGGACGATACTAGCGAAGAAGGAGAGAAGACGACGACGACGACGCTGCCATTTCCAAAAAAGGAAGATTTTTTAAAAAAGTCAACGTAGTATATAATCCATCGCTACAGAAGTACAATTCGTAAGGTGAAGAAGAAAGACAACATATGAAAAATCGGAGAAAATCAAAGTCTGGTTTGGTTAGAGAGCAAAAAACCTGAGAGCTTTCTTCTTCAAAACAATCTTCAAAAGTTTTCTATTGCTATGCTCGAAAAACGAGTTTTGTTCTTCTTCTTCTTCACCTTGACGCATTTTATTGTATTATATCCATTCATATTCTTCCACGTGGCGTATTGTTGAATTAACGGATAAGCAAATTAATGGGCTTATGTTTCGTCAGTTCAGGCCTATATATTAAAACTTCTGGTCCATTACATTCATGTAAATACTTTGAGTTCTTTCTCGTGTGGGGGAGAAAAGAGTTTGATGTTATGTTGACATGAAAAAAGTGAAAGTTTTAATATGTTAAAATTCGAATATCACTCTTGTACACGTTCGTTTTATTCTAAGAATATTTTAAATGTTTCAGCACAATGTTTCCATCCATGTAATGCGTTTTTGAAACAAATATACAAGAACAGTTTAAAGGTATGGCCAGGCCACATATGATGCTCCAAATTTCTATAAAATATTTAAGAGCTTAAAATAAAACAACAATTACGTCGTTGGTAAGAGAATTGTCAAGCTTGGAAACAAAAAACTATATGGAAATATATACATATATCTACAGTTTTATCTTTGATATGTAACATCAGATCAGTAACTAATCTATTCAAGTAGTATATAGAATCTAATAGCATCATCCTCGGTATTCTATTATATCTAAGGGTTTTCAAACAATTTGCTAATTTCGTCTTTTACTTGTAACAACAGATCAGTAACGAATCAGTTCTAGCTAGTTGTATACCGAATTTAAGACTAGTTACAATGAAGGTGTTGAAAAAAAAATATTCACCAGTTGAATCTTTATAATGAAAATGTTAAATGTGGATTAAACTGTGTTGAACAAGTAAAACCATCGATACCACATGTTATTTGTTGCACAGTTTTTAGATATTTTTATTTTTTTCCTAATGATTTAAAATTATTTATTTTAACTAAATTAATTTATTAATTTTATATTTTTATATCAAAAGTCATCATTTTTTATATGCTATAGATAGAAACTTGTTTCATATAGTTTGGATATAAAAAAATACGTCTTTTTATGTAGGATGTTAATGGTATAAGAGGATGATGAATTTTATTAAACAAAACCAATGTAGTATGCAAAAATTGAATGGATGCTAAAATATTATGTAAATGGAAGAGAAACTGATGTGAAAGAAAGATGAGATAATCTAGAGAGTGTTGGTTGACCAAAAAAATATAAAGAGTGTTGAATGATAAAACAATGGTTGATAGTCTAATAGCATCATCCTGTGTCTTCTAAATGAGATATATACTAAACGCTGTTCAAAGTTTTAGGCCCTTGTCATCCATTCTCAGCAGGTAACTCGGTTTTGACCACTTGATTCTGATCAGTACGTGGATCCCAATATATTTTACGTTTACCTTATCTCACAATCAATTCAAACCTCAGGGAAAGAGCTTTCAACTCTTAAAACTGTAAAGAGTATTTTTTAAATGAAAACATTTTGTGAGAAATCTGCATTGCATTCACAAAAACCAAAAAAAAGAAAGAAAAAGAGTGCGAACAAACAGTCATGGATACCCCTCACAAGTCCTATAGCCATCGGTGTTTGACCCGTTTAATCATTTTTCAGAAGAAAAAAGCAAAAAGTAAGCACACATGACACAAACCCATACAATGTACCTATCTATCTTGAGTCGTCAAAAACACAAAACTAGTACTTTTGGACCCCTTCAAATCTCTAAGAGGGCTGTACAAAATTATATATAATTTGGACTTAATTACATAAACTAACAAGCTTATCTGCGAGTACATGTTTTGTATTGGCCAACAACAGTCATCTACACCACTACCGCTCACAAACTTGGATCGTACGTCTAGTGTTATTTATGGCAAAGAAATTTGGACAAGTCAACAAAATCAAAAATCTAACCTTTTAATATTTCTACTAAAACAACACGTAACCGAGATTCTTCTGCCAAAGAAGCCTAAAAATAAAATAAAAATATAAACCTAATCTCTAAGAATTTTGTTTAAAAGACATATCTATACACACCCAAGAATTGAGATGAAGAATAGAAAAATATACCGATGAGATTGAGGATTATATATACCAATCTTTATCTTCATCATCTTTTTACTAACTTTTCGGTTTATGATTTATGATTTTCAGATTGGGTGTATCATAGTTCCAAATTATCAGCATCTAAGTTTTTTTTTTTTTTTTTAATATAATTTGGACCATATAGACTAGGAAGTTTTAAAAAACTGGTGGATTAGTAGACACTGTTACAACCCCCATATACACATACCACTAGTTTTAGTAATTGGATTTAATGAATGGAAGTGACACGGTTTCTTCATTCTGCTAGACTTTTATAACATTGTTTTTCTCTTAAACTGCTTTTACAATAATTGAGTGACCCACACGCTAATGTATTTAATTAAGTCAAGTCTTTGTTTACTAATTCTTTTATTGTTTTCGTTTGACGCATGGATTCATTTGTTTACCAAGTCAAATTAACCTCATGAACAAGTCATCGGAACCCACTCAAACTCTACTTTTCTTTGTAACTTTGAAACTTCCACGTTGTAGCCATGGGAAAGATCATCGCTACTTCCTCTTTTCGGTTCTCACTTCCCACCAATCATCTATAATTTCTGAGTCTTTTATTTTTCTTTGGGGTTAAACACAACTCAAAAACTGAAAGAGACATAAGAAGATGAGCTCCTCTGATTCTTCTTCCGCGGAATCTCGTCTGGCCACGGCTAAGACGGTTCTCACCACCGCGGCTTCGGTGGCTGCAACCGCAATGCTGGCTCGGTCTCTTGTCCAAGATTATTTGCCTGACGAGGTGCACAACTACATTTCCTATGGCTTCCGCTGCATCTTTGGTTACTTCTCCTCCCAAATGACGATAGTCATCGAAGAATTCGAAGGTTTTGCTCACAATGAAGTCTTTGAGGCTGCAGAGGCCTATCTAGCCACCAAGATCTCTCCTTCTATCAAAAGAATCAAAGTGAGTAAACACGAGAAAGAAAACAACTACAATGTCACCGTGGAGCGTGACGAAGAAGTTTCGGACACCTACAACGGCGTCAAATTCCAGTGGATCCTCCATTGTCGCCATGTCGAGTCCAAGCACTTCCACAACCCGCGGGATCTTAACTCCACACTGAGATCTGAGGTCAGATCATTCGAGCTCAACTTCCACAAGAAGTACAAAGACGTAGCCCTCGAATCTTACTTGCCATTCATGGTGAAAAGAGCCACGTTGATGAAGCAGGAGAAGAAAACACTCAAGATCTTCACTCTCTCCCCAGAGAACATGTATGGGAATTACTCTGACGCGTGGACCTCTGTTACTCTTGACCATCCTTCTACCTTCAAAACTCTTGCGATGGATTCAGATGTCAAGAGAAATGTGATGGACGATCTAGACCAATTCGTGCAGCGGAGAGACTACTACAAGAGAGTTGGTAAAGCTTGGAAGAGAGGTTACTTGCTGTACGGTCCACCGGGGACTGGGAAGTCAAGTTTAATTGCAGCCATGGCCAATCACCTCAACTTTGATATTTACGACCTAGAGTTGACTGCGGTTAACAACAATTCTGAGCTCCGACGATTGTTGATTGCCACGGCTAACCGTTCGATTCTTATTGTAGAAGATATCGATTGCTCACTAGAATTGAAAGATAGGACTGGTGACGAACCACCTCGGGAAGCTGACGATATGGAGGATCCACGGTATAAAAAGGTGACGCTCTCTGGAATGTTAAATTTCATAGATGGTCTATGGTCAAGCTGCGGTGACGAAAGGATCATAATATTCACAACCAATTACAAAGAGAAACTCGACGCAGCGCTGTTGAGGCCAGGACGCATGGATATGCACATTCACATGTCCTACTGCACACCGAGTACTTTCAAAGCTCTTGCTTCAAACTATCTAGAGATCAAAGAGCACCACCTTTTCAGCAAGATCGAGGAAGGAATTGAGGCGACAGAGGTTACCCCAGCAGAGGTGGCTGAACAGCTAATGAGGAATGACACTGTTGATAAGGTTCTTGAGGGTCTCATTGAGTTCTTGAAAGTCAAGAAGATCGAAAACGAACAAGATAAGGCCAAGAAAGAGAAGCAAGAGTTGGAGAGCAAGAAAAATATCACCAAGGGGAAAGATTCGATAGTCAAGAAAACCGAAGAGGTTGATGAACAGCTAGTGAGGAACGACCGTGTTGATAAGGTTCTTGAAGGTTTGGTCGAGTTATTAAAAGTCAAGAAGATGGAGAACGACCAAGATAAAAGCCAAACATGAGGAGGTAAAAGAGCAGCAACATTAACTTGGCAGAGTGAATACCTTAATTACTAAATCGCTTTGTAGCGTGAGAATAATTGTTGATTTTCTTTCTATTTTGGGATGATCCAACATTATATTACAAAGTAGCCATGAATCTAGAGAGACCGCTTAAAGAAGCTAAATAGCCAAAAAAAAAAAAAAAAAACAAGGATTAAGTCATATAATGAATGAGATGTTCATAATTTTATTCCACTGAGTTATAAGTCGATCATTCAGTTACACTACAGAAGGAGCTAAATAGCCATAGTTTTTGCAAACTACACAATTCGTTTACTCTATACTTTTAAATGACAATACATGTTCTAATTGTCTTCCTTTTCTTTGTAAATATATATTTTTATCTTGTTCCAATTTTTTTTCCGTAGTTTCCTTTTTTGTTTTTGCTTCAGTTCACAATTCAAAATTGGCTTTTTGGGTGTTAATTTCATTTTCGTTTTACAAAGTAACCATGAATATAGAGAGACCGTTTAAAGAAGCTAAATAGCCAAAAAAAAAAATACAAGGATTAAGTCATATAATGAATGAGATGTTCATATAATTTTATTCCACATAGTTTTTTCAAACTACACAATTCGTTTACTCTGTAAGTATTGAATCATGTTTTAATTTTCTTCCTTTTCTTGGTATATATATATATTTTTATCTAGCTTCTTCCATTTTTTTTTCCTTAATTTCCTTTTTTGTTTTTGCTTCAGTTCACCGTTCAAATTTGGCTTTTTGGGTGTTATTTCCTTTTCGTGTTTATTTACATTTTTCTGTGTCTTACAAATACAGCTATTTGCTTGAGATAAAAGAAGCACGTTCTCGCTCACGGAAGAAATTTTTCTTCTCGCCCAAGAAACTTGACAAACCTAAGAGAGACGAACTCGCTAGTAAGTTTTCTGAGACCAGGTCTCAATGGCACTAACATCCCCTTCTTGTCCACCTCGTGTGCATGTGGGTATCGGTAGACACACGACACTTGGAATGCTAAAACGACCACGAAACGTTTCGGTTCGGGTTGCAAAATATCCAGGTATATTTGCACAAATCCTAGAAAGAACTAAGTCGGTAGAAGTTTCAACAGTTCTCACCACCGCAACTTCGTTGGCCGAAACCGCGGTGATGGCTCGATCGTTTGTCCAAAAGTATGTTCCTTACGAGGTGCGCCACTACATCTCATATGAATTCCACCGCCGCTTCGTTCCTGACCTTTCCTCTCACATGACAATAACCATTGAAGAATTTGAAGGATTAGTTCACAACGAAGTCTTTGAGGCTGCAAAGGCCTATCTAGCCACAAAAGTCTCTCCCTCCAACAAAAAATCAAAGTGAGTAAACATGAGAAAGAGAAAAACTACAACGTCACAGTGGAACGTGATGAGGAAGTTGTGGACACTTTCAACGACGTCAAGTTCCGGTGGATCCTCCGTTGCAGCCATGTCGAGTCAAAGAATTAAGAGTCGTCCAAAGTCAGATCCGAGGTCCGATCGTTCGAGCTCAACTTCCACAAGAAATACAAAGAGGTAGCCCTTGAATCTTACTTGCCATTCCTGGTGAAAAGAGCCACGTTGATGAAGCAAGAGAAGAAAAAGCTTAAGATGTTCACTCTCGACAGAAAGTGGTACTCAGACACGTGGACCTCTGTTACTTTTGACCATCCTTCTACTTTCAAGACGCTAGTAATGGATTCAGATGTCAAGACAAGTGTGATGGGAGATCTAGACGAATTCGTAAAGCGGAGCGACTACTATAAGAGGGTTGGTAAAGCTTGGAAGAGAGGATACTTGTTATACGGTCCACCAGGCACAGGGAAGTCAAGCTTGATCGCAGCCATGGCCAATCATCTACACTTTGATATTTACGACTTAGAGTTAACTGCGGTTAGAGACAACTCTGAGCTCCGGCGATTGCTGACTGCCATTGCTAATCGTTCGATCCTTGTTGTGGAAGATATTGACTGTTCGATCAAACTGAATAATAGGACAACTAATGAACCTCCTGAGGAAGATGATTCATCAAGTAACAAAAATGTGACACTCTCTGGACTGCTAAATTTCATAGATGGTCTATGGTCAAGCTGCGGGGAAGAACGAATCATAATATTCACAACAAATTACAAAGAGAAACTCGACCCGGCTTTGTTAAGGCCCGGACGTATGGATATGCACATTCACATGTCCTACTGCACGCCAAGTGCTTTCAAGGTTCTTGCTTCAAACTATTTGGAGATCGAAGAGCACCACCTTTTCAGCAAGGTCGAGGAAGGTATTGAGGCCACAGAGGTTACTCCAGCTGAAGTGGCGGAACAACTTATGAGGAATGACTCTGTTGATAAGATTCTTGAGGGTTTGATCGAGTTTTTGAAAGGCAAGAAGATTAAGAAGGAACAGGATAAGGCCAAAAAGAAGGAGCAAGAACTGGAGGAGCAACAAGTGGAGGACAAGGAATCGACTACCAAAAAAGATTCAACTTTGAAGAAAAAACGAAAAGGTTAATAATTTGGCTTCTTGAGCAATGTTCCTCTCTGTTTTTTTACTTGGAATTATATTGTTTTCTTTTTCTAAAATAAACCTTCCTATTAATATCTTCTCCCATACTCTCTAGTTCATGAAAGCAAACAAAATGAAGTTTCTAGCTTTTTTTTCTAAAAATTAAAATTATATGTTTTGAATGAGAGATATTTTAATTAGTATTGGAAGGCAAATAAATTATATCGAACAAAGAATTTCACAAAAGAAAAAAAATATGTCAACTAATAAATATTCCTGAGGGAATTTGAAGAAAATAATGAAATGGAAGAAGTATGTCAAAAGTACTGCTTACATATATTTTTCTTTTTATTTTGTAATCTAATTGTGTTAAAATATTCTCTCAGATTATATTTACTAACTAGGTTTTAACCCGCGGTACACCGCGGGACGATTGTTTTGACTAAAAAATATATATATTTAAGTTATATTTGTTAATTTTATTACCTTTTTAGTGTTTAAGATTGTGTAATTGTATTTTTGATTGTTATTTTTATTACTTAACTCGCGGGATATTGTTTTGTAACTGGCGGGACTAAAAAAATTATGTTTAAGTTATATTTGTTATTTTTTTTGTTATGTTAACCCGTAAGATAACCCGTAAGAAAAACATAAAACTCAAACCCGTTAAATCATATTTATGTAAAATATAAACCTTGAATGTTTTATAGATTTCGAGAGAGATTTTGGTTTTTGTTTTCTAAAAACTCATTTTTAACCAATCAAGATTTTAAAATTTTGGATTCCCTAAAATTTAGTAAAACTTTTTTTGTTGTAATCTTTCATTCAAGATTTTGGATTTTTAAGTTTCATATTAGTCATATTTATAATGGTTCCGAACCATTGTCTAAAATTTTCTACCCGATGTGGGACGTTATACATATATGTTTTTTCTTTTATCGATTGAGTAATATACGTCCGTTTTCAAAAATTCAAATTGCTACATATGCGAAAAATAATTTGTATTTTTATTATACTTATGTTTTATGTAATAATTTAAATTTTAAAACAAATAAGATCATATAAAGATATTGGAGAGATATTCAATTTATTAGGGAGACATTTTAGGAAATTTTGTTAAATGTAATAAATATTAGTTTCTAATTTTGCGATTCTGGTGTAATTTAATTACAAATTTTATCTTAAAATTTTGTTATTTATTTAAATGGCAAGGATTTATTATGCAAATAATACAAAATAAAAAGTTATTTTCCAAAAGATACTTCAAAAATGTTAATATAGATTGACATATTTTTCTTTCTTGTGTAATCTAATTGTGTACATTACCCAAAAAAATTGTATATGTTAAATGTATGTAAAAACCATTCTTTCATTTTTTTTTGTTGATTAATATATTTAACATTTCAACCCAAAAAAAATTGCATATGGTTTTATAAAATTATAAAGTCATAATTGCGACTATATTTACTAAATGGGCCGTAAATGTTGGGCCACTTACACAATTAGATTCACATTTATCATCTTCAACCCAAACAAACTAAATACAGTAAATCACATCCACCCCTAATTTTCAGAGGGTTCGTGAAAGTTCAGTGATCGCAGAAGTGCTGGTATCAATCAAAGGTGCGTACTCTTGTACGGCTCAAAACATTTTTTTTCTTTCTTTTTGAATTGTTAGAATTTCACTTTTATTCGTCATCATTGATAACATCGGTTGGTTAATTGAATCAGATTTATTACCACGTAAACCTTTTAACTTCATCATCATTAGCACAATCTTTTTCTTTTAGGTTAGGTTAGTTTTTCTTGTTGGTGTGGCTCTGATTTTTATTTCTTCTTTTGTAAACTTATAAAAGATTGAAGGAAATGAGTTCCTCTGCTTCGTCCTCTAGTGAGTCTCATCTAGCCACCGCCAAAACAGCTCTGACGACGGTTGTATCGGTGGCTGCAGCCGCAATGCTAGCACGATCAGTGGTTCAAGATTACATGCCAGGCGAGGTTCATGAGTTTATCTCTTACGGCTTTCGCAGATTCTTCAGCTACTTCTCTTTTCAGATGACTGCAGTAATTGAAGAGTTTGGAGGTTATGAACACAATCAAGTGTTTGAGGCTGCCGAGGCTTACCTCGCCACCAAGATGTCTGATTCCACTAGAAGAATCAAAGTGAACAAGCATGAGAAACAGAGCAGTTATAATGTCACTGTTGAGCGTGATGAGGAAGTTTTGGATACTTTTGATGGCGTCAAGCTCAGTTGGATCCTTGTATGTCACCATGTCGATAAAAAGGATTTTCGTAACCCCCGGGATCTCAACTCCACTTTGAAATCAGAAGTGCGTACTTACGAGCTCAGTTTCCGAAAGAAGTTCAAGAACGTGGTTCTTGAATCCTACTTACCGTTTGTTGTGGAACAAGCTGCTCTGATGAAACAAAAGTGTAAGACTTTGAAGATCTTCACTGTTGATTCTTACTCCGACCAGTGGACCTCTGTGACTCTCGACCACCCTTCCACATTTCGCACTCTCGCCATGGATCCCGAGGTGAAGGAAAACTTGGTGGAAGATCTCGAGAGATTCGTGCAGCGGAAAGGCTTTTACGAGAGGGTGGGAAAAGCTTGGAAGAGAGGGTATCTGTTGTATGGTCCACCCGGTACTGGAAAATCAAGCTTGATCGCAGCGATAGCTAATCATCTTAACTTTGATATATATGACTTAGACTTCACATCACTTAAAAGCAATGCTGAGCTCCGGGCGTTACTTATGTCTACTGCAAATCGTTCCATTCTAGTTGTGGAAGATATAGATTGTTCAATCGAGTTCAAGGATCGCACTAGTGATGAGGAAAACAACAATACCCCCTATAAAGCGGTGATGCATTTTTTGGATTCACTATCACTTGATGTTCTTGTATCAGTATGTCTTGCTTCTTAGCCTAAATTCATAACTAATAGTGTTTTGGACCTTTGGTTGGTCATTTTTTCAGGTCACACTCTCTGGTCTATTGAATTTTGTAGACGGACTATGGTCAAGTTGTGGTAACGAGCGGATCATAGTGTTCACAACTAACTACAGAGAAAAATTGGATCCAGCACTGTTGAGGCCAGGACGTATGGACATGCACATTCACATGTCGTATTGCACACCAGCTGCTTTTAAGGTTTTGGCTTCAAATTATCTCGATATTGAAGATCATATAACTTTTGAGCACATTGAGGAAATGATCCGAGAAGTACAAGTTACACCAGCTGAAGTAGCTGAACAGTTGATGAGGAGTGACTATGTGGATAAGGTTCTCCAAGGACTGGTTGAATTCTTAAACGCCAAGAAAGTTGTAAATGATAGAAGCTAAAGACCACAAACAATAATTTTATAAACTTACAATTAAATTTTGAGTAGTTCTTTTATTTTTGTCATGTTAACAATAATTATTACTATTGTCTTCTTATTTATTTGTTTAACACTATGATAAAAACAAATTATGTATGATATTATTTTATGAGGTCAGTGATTGATTGAATTTATCAACTAAATCCTATCTCCGACAAAAACAAAACGAGTTTGGTTGACTGTTGACTTATAATTATTAAACAGTTGACTTCAACTTCGATAAAGGTTCTTGTAAGCTCTCATCCCTGAAACAAGTTTGCAAAAGATCCAAAGATCAGGAGCTTCAGATTCTCATCGGCTAAGTCAAATTCCTTGTAAGTGTTCTCTTACCATGAGATAGACTTTACTTTGGTTAGATTCATTTCAATTTTCTAGGATTCTACTTGCTGAGAAACTCTGGTTGGTTGATTTTAAGAAATATCGATCTAATGATAAACATAACCGATTGAATTATTGCTTGGAATATTTTTTTACCAATCAGAGATATTTCTTAATTTCTTAAAGTTGCAGGGTTCTGAGATGGTGGACGCTGTTGTAACAGTGTGTCTAGAGAAAGCTTTCAACATCCTCGAAGAAAAAGGCCGAACCATATCGGAATACCAAAAGCATTTAAGAGATTTGCGAGATGAGTTGCAATATATGCAGTCTTTTCTCAAGGATGCAGAGAGGAAGAAGAGAACTAATGAACTGTTGCGTACACTCTTGGCGGATTTACGAGAGTTGGTTTATGAAGCTGAGGACATACTCGTAGATTGTCAGCTTGCGGATGGGGATGAGGATGATGATGGGAACGAGCAAAGGTCCTCCAACGCGTGGCTTTCGCGGTTGTATCCTGCCCGGGTTTCGTTGCAGTACAAGAAAAGCAAACGTTTGAAAGAGATCAATGAGAGGATAACATCGATAAAGAATAAAGCTGAGCCTTATTTCAAATTCAGAACGCCGAGTAATGTTGGAAGAGATAATGGAACTGATCGGTGGAGCTCTCCAGTGTATGATCATACTCAAGTGGTTGGTTTGGAAGGAGATAAAAGAAAAATCAAGGAATGGCTCTTTCGATCAAACGAGAGCGAGCTATTGATAATGGCCTTTGTGGGGATGGGAGGGTTAGGTAAAACTACGATTGCTCAAGAAGTGTTCAATGACAAAGAGATCGAACATCGTTTCGAAAGAAGGATATGGGTATCTGTGTCCCAGACTTTTACCGAAGAGCAGATCATGAGAAGCATATTGCGGAACTTGGGGGATGCGAGTGTTGGAGATGATCTTGGAACATTGCTGAGAAAAATCCAGCAGTATCTTTTGGGGAAAAAGTACTTGATTGTTATGGACGATGTATGGGATAAGAACTTGAGTTGGTGGGATAAGATCTACCAAGGACTGCCGAGAGGACAAGGTGGTAGCGTCATCGTGACAACAAGGTCAGAATCTGTTGCTGTAAAGGTTCAGGCGAGAGACAAGACTCACCGTCCACAGCTCCTCAGTCCTGATAACAGTTGGTTGCTGTTTTGTAAGGTGGCATTTGCAGCAAATAACGGTACTTGTGAGCGGCCCGAGCTAGAGGATGTCGGCAACGAGATTGTAACAAAATGCAAAGGCTTGCCTTTGACAATTAAAGCGGTTGGTGGGTTGCTTCTGTGCAAAGACCATGTCTATCATGAATGGAGACGAATTGCAGAGCATTTTCAGGATGAACTAAAAGGAAACAATTCCGAAACAGACAATGTGATGTCTTCTCTGCAATTGAGTTACGACGAACTACCTTCCCATCTTAAATCTTGCTTTCTCACGCTTTCGCTCTATCCAGAAGACTGTGTTATACCAAAACAACAGCTTGTGCATGGATGGATAGGAGAAGGTTTTGTCATGTGGAGAAACGGAAAATCTGCAACTGAATCTGGAGAAGACTGCTTTTCCGGGCTCACAAACAGGTGTCTAATAGAAGTTGTTGACAAAACCTATAGCGGAGCCATCATCACTTGCAAGATTCATGACATGGTTCGTGATTTGGTGATTTATATAGCGAAGAATGATTCGTTCTCTAACCTGGAAGGCCTCAACTGTCGTCACCTTGGGATTAGTGGAAACTTTGATGAGAAGCAAATCAAAGTTAATCATAAGCTGAGAGGCGTAGTGTCAACAACTAAGACAGGTGAAGTGAACAAGCTCAACTCAGACTTAGCTAAGAAATTCACAGATTGCAAATATCTTCGGGTTCTTGATATCTCGAAATCAATATTTGATGCTCCTCTGTCTGAGATTTTGGATGAAATTGCAAGCCTTCAACACTTGGCATGTCTTAGTTTGAGCAACACACATCCATTGATCCAGTTTCCTCGTTCCATGGAAGATCTCCACAATCTTCAGATTCTAGACGCAAGCTACTGTCAGAATCTGAAACAACTTCCACCTTGCATTGTCTTGTTCAAGAAACTCCTGGTGCTTGACATGACTAATTGTGGATCACTTGAGTGCTTCCCCAAGGGTATCGGAAGTCTAGTGAAACTTGAAGTATTGTTGGGATTTAAGCCAGCCAGGTCCAACAATGGGTGCAAGCTCAGTGAGGTAAGAAATCTCACAAACCTCCGAAAACTTGGGTCTTTCTCTGACTCGTGGAGATCAGATCGAAGATAAAGAGCTTGATTGTTTGACAAACCTAAGCAAGCTTATGTCCATTTCTTTCACCTGCTACGATAGCTACGGCGATGATCTCATAACCAAAATTGATGCGCTTACTCCTCCACACCAGCTCCATGAGCTTTCTCTACAATTCTATCCTGGAAAGTCGAGTCCATCGTGGTTGAGTCCTCACAAGCTTCCGATGTTGAGGTACATGTCAATATGCTCAGGTCATCTGGTGAAAATGCATGAACGATTTTGGGGAAATGAGAATACTCACTGGAGAATCGAAGGTATGATGTTAAGTTCATTGTCGGACGTAGACATGGACTGGGATGTTCTCCAACGGTCAATGCCATACCTTAGGAGCGTGAGCGCAAACTGGTGTCCAGAGCTAGAGTCTTTCCCGATCGAAGATGTTGGCTTTAGAGGCGGAGTGTGGACGAAAACACCACCGCACAGAACCTGATGGCATGTTTTAAGCAACTAAATCAATGTTTATTAATCAGCGACAATTTGGTAGTGTATTACATATAAGTGATACAATGTAATGCAGCATTTGAACGTTTGGATTTCACATCGAAATTTTCTTTTCTAATAAACATAAAAAAGAGCAAAAAGGCAAAACAGAGGCTACATCAATGGGAAATCTTTGATATCAACTGCTTGTTCAGTCAGAATCAGAGTCCAGATTCTCTGAAGACCTGACAGACCGCCGTATGCTCTCTTGATACTCCGCATCTTCATCATCTTCCTCTTTCTTCTTCTTGCTGAGCATTCCTGTCATAGATTTGCAGTTTTTAAGCAACAATTCTCTAACTGAGCTGTAATTATCAAAGAAAAACGGGTGCAAGGTTTCTTCATACCCTTTTTAACCAGTACGTTCTCTAGTTTATTCGTGGTGAAATCGTCCTTGGTGCCCAGATCCTGGAAACCAACTAGCCTATCCATCGCTATTCCCTTACTAAGAATGATATAAGAAACTCGAACTTTATCAGCATACACCTAACAACAAACCTTGTATGTAAGAATGAATAGAAAGAGCCGAAACCTGAAAAGCACAACACAAGGCAAAGTCTTTATTGCAAGCTTCGTGACAAAGAAAGGAGCATTCTGCATTTACATTAGTCAAGCAATAACTTCAGCAAAGGATTGTGGAAAAGCCGTTTCCTTTTTTCTAACTTTAATCAAGTATTTCACTAACCTCTGCGTCAACTTTAATGAACTTGGTGTCCACATGTCTAGGCGCAAGAGTTTTCAGATGCTTGTCCATAATCCTACAATAATGCAGTGCATATCTTTGGTTACGAGCTCACATATCAGAAGACGAACAAAAACTAAGCTGATGTGATATCTTACTTGCACCGGTAAAATTCCTTGTGGTAGAAATGACATATCACTTTCTCACTCCTGGTGACTTCACCCAAAAAGTCTCCTTCGCTTACCTCTCGATATTCACCATGTCCTTGTCTTTTAAACGCTTCTCTCTTCTCAACTTCTCTCTATCAAGATAGAATTTTCAAGGCTTAGTACATAGCAGTAGCTGCACAACTGATTATACAATACGATGCCAAAGTTATAACCTTTAGTGCGGCAATCCTATCGGCGTGCAATCTTTCTAGCTCTGGATCCTGCAGAGCATAAACAAATAAGTCTACCGTAGAGACAGAAGCTTAAAAAACTCAAACAACGAAACAATATAAAACAGTACAACAAGCAAACATTGCACTTACATCCATAAGTTCATCAAGATCAACCTCTTCATTAACAGGATTTGATCCCTGAGCTTTCTCATTTGCAAGAACTTCCTACAAATTCGTATAAAGAAGAGTCATCAAAAACATAAAAAAATACTCCTCAAAGGTAATCTACACAGCCAAAAACATCCATAACTCATCAAAGTCTATCACTTTAACAGACATCAAACAACACCATTTCAACAATGGTTAACTTGTAACATAGCTTAATCAATTCTGTGAATAGCATATACGAAATGAAAAACACTTACCAAAGCATTTGCTGAAAACAATTAAACGTAATCGAACAATCTCCAAATAAAAAAACTCAAAATCTCAAAATAGGAAAAGTATATACCTTTTGATAATTTCTCGCAGCTGCCGCCATTACATTTCCGAATGCTAGATTCGAAAGGGTCGATTTGACTGCATCCGGATCCATCTTTTAGCACCAAAAATCTGAAAAACTCACAACACGAGAGACGTCAGCTAAAAGAAAAAGAAAAAATTGGATTCAGAGATAGAAGATTGAAGGTTCAAGATCATACCTTTTCAAATTCCTTCCTGATGTGAAGAAGAAAACAACACAGCTTTGAGAAATCAAAATCGAAATCAAAGCTTTTTTAATTTTTACTAACAATTTTAAATCTGGAGCGGAAAAATATAAAATAAAAAAATCCCAAAAACAAAAAATGAACCATAAATCTGGGATACAAAAATCAAACGACAACGTTTGGTATTGGAGAAAAATATGAATTAATAATGGGCCATCCAAATCTAAAAGCCCATAAAGCCTGCTATTTTTTTACGTCGGTCGTTAACCACTACTACACCGACGTCTTACCTGCCATGTGTCAATCTTAATCAATACGGATTTGAGTTTACTACAACTTTTGTTATGTCGGCCAACACGTATTGAGTAAAATATCTAATATGATGATTGATTCCTATCCAAAAATGAAAACTGGGGTTCTATAAAAGTATCATTCACGAGCTCATTAATCTTCATCGATCAAAGTCTTTAAGTTTTCTAAAGCCAAGAAAAAGAGTTACAAGTTTATTTTTAGATTCAAAGAAAGAGAAAATGGATTCTTACCAGAACCAATCCGGAGTGCAAAAGAAGGGAATGACGGAGAAAATCATGGAGAAGCTCCCAGGTCATCATGCACCTCATCAAACCGGAGCCAACACTGCTTATGGTGCTACTACCACTGGCGGTGTTCACCACGAGAATAAAGGGATGACGGAGAAGGTTATGGATCAGCTGCCAGGCCATCATGGGTCACACCAAACTGGTTATGGTAACACTGGCGGCGTTCACCACCACGAGAGAAAAGGTATGACGGAAAAGATTATGGAGAAACTACCAGGTAATCAGGGGACTAACACGGGCTATGGTGGTGCTACAAACACTGGTGTCGTTCACCACGAGAAGAAAGGTATAGCAGAAAAAATTAAAGAGCAGTTGCCTGGTCATCATGGAACTGGAACCACTACAAGTTATGGTAATACTGGTGGTGGTGTTCATCACCACGAGAAAAAGAGTACGATGGACAAGATCAAAGAGAAGCTTCCTGGTAGTCACTAACTAGAATCGTTCTAATTAACAAGTTGTTTTAAGAATATTTAAGTATCTGTGTTGTATTACGTATTCCTACAATATATGATGGGATGTGGCTTTTGAATAAAGCGCGTTATGCGTATATGTAAGTGATCGGTTCGTTGAATTATTATATAAGTTTCCACTTTTGGTTTCGTTTATTGTTTGTTTTAGCTTTCTATATCTCCTTTGAACTTTATCTACTGTAAAGTGGATACAAATAGACTAGTCATGACATTTAGGTAATGTGAACGAGAAGCTCTCAAATTGGGTATGAGTTTTTAGTTTAGCTGTTTACTATTTGGTGCATAGAGGTACTTTACCATTTACCATTAGGTCAGGCGATTTTTATTCTCTCTTTATTATTCTACTCTCTATTTTTTTCCTCTCACCGGTGGCACACACAATGAGTTTAGCATTGACTAAAACAAAGATGAACTTTTTTTTTTGAATAAGCAAAGATGAACTTGACAAAACTTACTCGTTATTATTTGTAACGTATTTGTGTAAGACCATCATCTATCATTCTTGATCTATAATTGTTATGGTCTTTTAACAAATCTAGGCTGTTATTAAAACTTAAAATCTCAAAATCAAAAGACTATACACCAAAGGTGGAACTGAAAACACAAGCGAAACGACCGCGTTTTCTTGGCAATAAATGTATTGTTTATTCGGGTTTTTGTTTTAGGCCCATGAAGCCCAAATAAGCTATTTTGCGGATATTTAATTAAAAGCGGTGTGGATTACTAACGGACATGTGTCCAACTAACCACAATACCAACGTCTTACGTAATCGCCACGTGTGTCACTCTAAATAAACACAAATGATTTTTAAATATGTGTGATTATGATCTCTATACAAAGCTACGGTACTCTACAAAATAATCATATCATTCAAAAGCGTTTGATCAGAGTCTAAAGGCTATAGCTAAACAAAGTTTAATATTGGATTGTAAGAGGAAAATGGAGTCTTACCAAAACCAGTCAGGAGCTCAGCAGACTCACCAACAGCTTGACCAATTCGGAAATCCAGCCACCACCGCAGCTCCGGTCATAGCTGAAGGTGGTGGTTTGAGTGGCGTGCTTCATCGTTCTGGGAGTAGCTCTAGCTCCAGCTCGGTACGTATACTTGTGTGTTTCTGCAATTTCTTTTGCAATATTTAATGTACTTTTCCTATATCCCCAAAATATATTATTGTTTCATTTAATTTGGCTTCAGCTGCTTGGATACAATTAGCTAGGGAACATATTTTAGATTAATTTCCAAAAGGAGAGAGATTATATGTGTGTTGCTTATATCAAATACATACATGTATAATAATAAATTTGCAAAAACTTATAGCTTTTCTTTTGGCACGATGTTCTACTAATGTAACATGTGTGTGACTGTGTGTGCATGCATGAATTAGGAGGACGATGGACTAGGTGGACGGAGGAGGAAGAAGAAGGGATTAACCGAGAAGATTAAAGAAAAGCTGCCGGGTCATCATCACGAGTCCGACAAGACTTCTTTAGGTTCGACCACCACGGCCTATGATACCGGCACCACCGTTCACCACGAGAAGAAAGGCATGGTGGAAAAGATCAAAGAGAAGCTTCCAGGTAGTCATCATTAGATTCACGTTTTATCAAACTTGTTTGCGTATGTTGTAGTACCATATATGTAATGCATAAATAATATTTTGGTGTGGCTGAGTGGCTCGTATCAGCCACAAATAATATGACGACGTAGTTTTTTCCTTAATCAAGGGCCGTTACGCCTATGGTCGTTGAATGGAGTAAATACATAAACCTCTCCTTTTCGAATCATTTATGGCTCAAGCCTTCTGTTTTTTCAAGTGATGCAAATTAAGGTAATGTTAGCACACGGGCCGATTCACGTTTCTTGTCGACATCTTTCCCTTTAAAATAACAAAAGGACATTGACGTTTTCTATTCCCAACACTAAGGAATATCAAAATGAACGAGAAATATGGAAACTATATATAGATGTAACGAACCTAATATCCAAACCAACACTCACAGTTAAATCTATTCCATCTAACACATTAAAATCTGAGTTGACGTGCGTAACAATCGTACTTGCCACACCTTCGTCTATAAATTATTCAACCATGCATTCATCATCACTAGACTCCCAGTTTATATATACAGATATGGTGAAGTCAATGGTTCTCGCTCGAATCTCACTTGCTGCGCTGTTTCCTCTTTGTATGTGTTATCGAACACATCAAAGCACGGGCGGCGCGGGATCTCTCTCCCCTTGGTTTTACGACAACTCCTGTCCGAACGCACAAGCCATCGTTCAATCTTTCGTCGCCAAAGCATACGCCATTGACCCTCGCATGGCTGCCTCAATGCTTAGGCTCCATTTCCATGACTGTTTTGTCAATGTTTGACAAAATCTAACTCTCTATTCTTCGAATATACAATGTTTGACATAAAATTTAGAAGAAATGTTAAGTCCTAACATATACATACTTTGGTTGGCGCAGGGATGTGATGCTTCCCTTCTTTTGGACAGTAGTGGAACCATAGAAAGCGAGAAACGATCAATTTCGAATCGAGACTCTGCTAGAGGTTTCGAAGTCATTGACGAGATCAAGTTTGCTTTGGAAAACGAATGTCCTGAAACAGTTTCTTGCGCTGATATCTTGGCTCTCGTTGCTAGATACTCCATTGTAATTGTAAGCCAATCCTCCTAACACAGTCATTACAATTCTGCGTGTAATTAATTGTAACAAACACTCGGTAATTTTGTAATTATCTACAGTGTGGTGGACCGACTTGGGAAGTATATCTTGGAAGAAGAGATGCAAGAGAAGCAAGCTTGAGTGGTTCCATGGAGAACATTCCTACTCCCGACTCCACGTTACAGACACTTGTCAACATGTTCAACGTTCAAGGACTCGATCTCACCGATCTTGTTGCCCTCTTAGGTATATTATATTGAGTTTACATTTGTTCTTGAAGCAATTGATTTTAATAATTAAAAGAATAAACGTTTTAAACAATGATGTGTGATTGTGATTGGATGTTCAAAAAGTTAACTTATCTCTAATAACTCTTCTTAAGATATAAAGTTATAAAGTAATACATTAATAAAATTTACCTATCAATTCTAAAACTAATTAATAAGCATGGTTTCAAATGTAAGGGAGTCACACGATAGGAAACTCGAGGTGCTTAAATTTCCGACAAAGGTTATACAACCATTCTGGAAACAATGAGCCCGATCAGACTTTGAACCAAGACTACGCCTACATGTTGCAGCAGGGATGTCCGATCTCGGGCGAGGACCAAAACCTCTTTAATCTTGACTACGTGACACCGAATAAGTTTGACAATTACTACTTCAAGAACTTGGTGAACTTTAGAGGACTCTTAAACTCTGATGAGATTTTGTTCACGCAAAGCAGTGAAACCATGGAGATGGTCAAGTTCTACGCGGAGAATGAGGAAGCCTTCTTTGAGCAGTTCGCGAGGTCGATTGTGAAGATGGGAAACATCTCACCGTTGACTGGGACTAGTGGTGAGATCCGGAGAATCTGCCGGAGGGTTAATCATGATTTTTGAGTTAGTTTCATTATTTGGATAGTTTCAAAGTCATATAAACGTTCTTGATTTGTATTAATTTATTTAACTTAATTATAAGTTTGGTGATTGTAGTATATGGTCTACCCAAATACATATCAATTTTTGTTGCGACTAAAGTTTGCTAATGAATTTGGAATGTTCCTATTCTTAACAATGAATTTTTGACGTTACAACTCCATTAGGTACGATTTCATATTCGATTTTAAAGCTCACACGAACCAATTGCATTAAAAAAAAAAAAAAAAAAATTTGGACAAATTGAGTTTCGAGTAAATTTAACACGCTTGCTTCATGTTATTTCATAAATTTCTTCAAAAAAGCACAGAGAAATGCTAACTCAGGTTTCATTCTTGGATACACATTGTTTTATGCTTTACAAAACCATTATTATTGCTGAGATAGTCAAACTCAGGTTCATTCTTGGATACAGGTGGACTATACTTGAGGACTAAAGGAGCATCATGGTTCTTCTATAGAGGCATGGGTTTACTCTGTTTTGCTTAACTTGTTTAAGAAGGAGAGAATCTCTTGAGAGACTAGTTCAGACTTCTCCTGCTGGATAAAATGATGACCATCCTCAATAACAACAATCTCAAGGTTAGGTACAACACTCTTGAAAATCTCTCCTTTTACATACTCCATTGTTCCATTGGGTCCTTCGTTTCCGATATCTTTGTTTCCCGCTATAAACTTAGTAGGAACGACGATTTTGGAGTCTTGCCATGGAGCCAATATCTCCCAATTCCTGTAAATTCCACATTTCAATACTTTGTAACACAAAGACTCTAGATAAAGTTGTGAACAACTTACAGATCCATAGCTCTGTAGTAATTCAAAGGGCCTGTGAATCCAGATCTTTGAAACTTGTCTGCATACACTTGAATCTCTTCTTCGGTTATCCAATCTGGTATAGTCGATGGTATCTCAAGATGATCTATGATCTCTGTATCAGGAGGAGCCACTAAGTAGTCTGTTCTTGTCATCAGTAAGAACTTCTTCATTACCGTCAAGCAATCATGCTTGGCAAATGCAGCCTCAGCTCTTCCAGGTTTCTTTTAAAAACCGAGAAATCGAATTAACGACGAGAATATGGATACCATAATGTTAACAGCCAAACACTAACATCATAAGTCTTGAAAGTAAGTTTTGGTTTTACCTGAAACTGAGACATGTATAACCCATCTCCAAAACTTTTCAAAAAGTCTGAAGGTTTGACTT